>OY728127.1:393474334-398474334 GCA_963277665.1 Viscum album | reverse complement strand
CTTTCACTACACACAACACTAGCTTGGTTTTCTTTACACGTAATCGCAACCTTCCTCGATAGCTTGCATTGTACGCAATACCGAGTTTCACTAAACAACGATATGCTATTAAAATATTATTAAAACTAGCAGTTATGAATAGTAAAACCCACTTTTTGAAATTTTATAAATTTTATCATTCAAAATGGGATTCATTTTTGGATTCGGAATATCAAAATTAGCATAGGGTGAAATTTTGGTATATTTCTGACAACTTTCAATTTTTGATGAATAGTGAAAACACTTGGTTACTATTTAAAAACCGCATTTTTATTTAAATAATTAATTATTTTATTTAAAATTATTTTAGGTAAAAATTGATAAATAATACCTATATAAGTTCAATGCAATTAATTGGAGTCATTTTATAATAATTTTAGATATATAAAAATTTTATTGAACTTTTCACCGTCTTTTACACACCTCTTAGGAGAGTTTGAAAATTTACATAAAACTTAATTTTACCACTTCTGTAAGTGGAAATTCTAAAATCCGAGAGACACAGTTAATATCAAGGAGTAAAATGTGGTTCAATAAGATAAAAATAATTTTCGGTGAATAGTAACTTTTTACTTTTTTTACCACGGTTAAAAGTAAATTGTGTAATTATGGGTAAAAATGATATTATTATTACCCTAACACATGTCATAATTCTATTGGATAAGTTTAATTCGACCAAAAACAACCTTAGGAATAAAATATGACCATTTAGGTCCACATGGATTAGATTATGAAATTTAATATTATATTATTTAAATAAGAGTTAAAATAGTTAAAATCAAAGTTTAACGACTAAAACATTTTTAATATAGGGTTATAAATATAATAAATTCGACTATAAATATTCATTAAAAATCTAAAAAAATTTAATACATAATTGTATTTTATTTATAATTTTTAGACTTTAAATAATTTAATTTATTTATGACATAATGATGATGCAGTAATTACCTTATTAAGGAAATATTAACATAATTGATATTATAAATACCAAAATAAATGTTATTTGAGACTTTTCATGAATTAAACTAATTTTATAGGTTAATATGACATATTAGTATTGATTTAATTAACTTTTTTTGAACTAATCATGCTGTTATGATTTTCAAAAATATCAAAAACCAAATAGTGTCAAAATTGACATAAAAACATTTTTAAAACAAATATTATATTATTAATTGTTATTTTATTACTAAAAATCTAAGGATCGGTCAAATGACTTAGATAAGGTTATATATATTAATAATTAAAAAATTGGGGTTCATTTTTCTTTTTATAGTAAGTTTATTAACCTTATAGTGTAAGAAAACAAGAAGACACGGTAAAAGTTAAATTATTTAACATAGAGTTAAATCTAAATGATAAGGTTACAATAGTAACCTAAACTTGTCTAAAACCCATTGGTTGAGAGGATTTAGTCCCATACCCACCTTATATTCTAAATAAATTAATTTTTGAGCTATTAAAAACCTAATATGACTTTATAATAAAATAATATTTTAAGTTTTTCCTAAGGTTCCCCTCTCATCCATTATAAAAGGGCACCTCCTCCATCTCTTGCTCACACCACATTGAGACATCAAGCTCGGAAAACCCCCAACAATTTATCTTCTTCACTTCCCTAGAAACATCTTAGAGGTCCTGATCTTCTTCAAAGACCATCTTTAGTTCCCTAAGAGAAGGTTAAGAAGAGGCGCTTCAAAGAAGAGGTAATGTCTGTTACAGATTCTTTCAACCTTATTTCTTCTTCTACTTATTATTCTTTAGTTGTTTCATTATGAAGTAATAACATCAGTATCAATCATATACTGATATATTATTATAAATATGAAACAACCCTATTTCACCTTCTATCCATCCTACGGAAAACAAAATCACCGCGCGTGCGTACGTACGGAATACCATCTCCACGCCATGGTGTAATCTGTTTTCCACCACCACCTTACTTGGATGGGTATAATGGTGTAGAGAATAACTATATATGATTATTTTAATTTGATATTGATTCTGAAATAGTATACATACACTTCAATACCATTCCATGATCATGGGAACTATATCATCGCTCGTGCGTACGTACGGCCTACCGTCTCCAAGATGTGATGCGACTCATTCTACATGATCTTCATTACATAATGATTATATAAATGAATTAAATGAATAAATATGGTATATATTACACTAATACCATTCTGTAAATGAGGTATCTATGACCTAAAAATAATAAGAAGAATTTATTCTACAAAACACGCATAAGATCAAAAAGCAATAAACACTCGAATAACAAGTAGCAATGAAATATTACTAATACGAAGCTAAGAATATGACCATATATGATATCATAACAATGAGTAATATTATGGAATAAGTCAATAACATTATTTAAATCATTTTACAGGAGTTTCAGACACGTATAAAGAAAATCAAACCTAAGGTAAGGGAAAATATCGCAATCTCATTTTTATCCGAGATTGCTTATACTTCAGTATTTACTGGGGAATATTTATCATCCACATCCATGTTTTCTCAATATGTAATATTATTTATATCGTCATATAATTGATTAATTCCAATTTACCCATTGGGTAGTTTTTATTAAATATATGAAAGTAATCTTTGGTTATTTTTACTACGTGGTACTTTTTGACTTTTCCGACAAAAGGATGAGGAGAATGTTATTTTTAACTTATACAGCATGAAAGGATTTTTATGATTTCGTAGAACATTATTTCCATGAAGCTTCCTTTATATGTTTTCATGTTTACATTTTATCAACTTATTATAGTTAAAAATTGTATGAAATGTTAAGAAAGGAAAAATGTTTTTGATGTAAAAAGGATATTTTCCACAAGAATGGAGTTCAAGCATTTTATCAAAATTATTTTCCCTCTAAGATAATATAGGATTCTGTTTCTATCCATATTATTACATTGATTTGATTATGTTATGATGGAATTATTTTTATAATGTCCTTTTATCATATATGGATTATGTTATGATGGCATGATGTTTAAGAATCCCATTTTTATTACATGGGTTATGCTATGATGTATGATTTATGATCTTGTGGAACACATAATAATGGTATCATTATGAGATGGGTGGGACCTATATCTCCATCCAATGCATTGGTTAATGGTTTATATCTCATGAGATAGACATGGCTGGAACTGCAGGTTAATCCAGTTCAGTGAAACAGGACTGAAACGAGGAGAGAACTCGGTTCAGAAATGGACTATGTACGCTAAGATAGTCTTGGAAATGAGTCTTGACTACTAATAAATGATTCTCTATGAATATGCGTGTATGCCACAAATTTTCATGATTTTTGTTATGATTGTTGGGATTACATTTCACTACTATGATTTATCCCATGTTATGATATTATGATCTCTTTTGCAGGTTAAGATTTTCGAAATGCTATGTTCATATGAATATGATATTTTCTTTGTTTACCCTTAATGAGCATTTGAGCTCACCCTTTGGTATGTTTTCTTTCCCCAGGTCAGGAATAAGGTTATTGAGTAAGATATTCCAAAAATGGACTCTGGATATGATGAAATAATGGGTAGACAATGTAGATGCATTATGTGCCAGTTGTTTCTATTTCCGAGTTTCTAAAGACACTATACTAATACGGTCCTTTCATAGTTTAGTTATATGTTTTAATATGTGTGCTTAAACATTGAAGTAATAACAATGTATGTAAAGTATGGGTCATTATAGAATAAGTGGAGTAATGTTCTAAAGAAGAAAAGTCATTCAAAAAACATTAAAAGAAGTTAAATGAAGACAAAAGGTGTATAATTATTAAGAAAGATGAATTAGAATCAAATGAAAACAATTTATCATGGGAGGAAAGTTCATAAATGGTCAAAACATTCATTGAAATTTTTTAAAAGTTGGAGACTTCTCAAATATTGAATAAGTCAGAGGTGAATAATCTTAGAGAGAGTATAATCACAGAACATAAATTGTTTCATGTATTCAGAAAAATAGGTCTCTCAAGAAAGAAATAAAATGATAAATAAAGATAGTGGAAATGTTTCAAAAGCTGAAAAAGATGTTTTCATGCAATATGTAGAATACATCCAGGATATATTAAGTTACAAACATATAATTTTTTATCAAGGAAAGATGGTTGAAGATATTAGTAGGTAGATGGAATCTATTGAATAAGAAGTTAACATGTTTTGATCAAAGCATCTTGAGTCCTAAAGAACCATGAAAAATATAAATGAAAACATTAACAATTATTTGAAGCTAAAATTTGAGACTTCAAATGTTTTTTAGAAATTTCAAATCAAGAATCCAGTGAAATACTTACCCACAAAAAATAACGTTTCATATAATTTTTCTAAAATTTTATGTGAAAAGTAAAGTGTTGGGAAAGAATGGGTTGAGGTGATATGTGGGAAACCTATCAAATATAAAAAAATGTGAAAACATATTTTATAGGGAAGATGTTCCATGCCTAGAGTATGCTAGGGAAGAAATAAGTTTCTAATCTCAATAATGGTTCTATAGATCAATATTTTAATTTAATAGAAAATCAATATTTGATGGTTATTTTTGGTGTTATGAAATATATGGGCACAAGACTTATAATTTCAATAAGAAAATATTTCTTCCAAAAATATTTTTTGGAAATAGAGGAATAAATGGTGAAAGTAGAATGAGAATCTTTCCTAATATATAGAGAATTGAAAAAGTGAAATATCATGATGTTAGAAACTATCCAATGAAAAAATAGCTTTATTTTATCAAATAAGTTTGTGGAATATGTGATAAACCAACTCAGTTTTTTGAATAATGTTTGATAAATCATCTAGGATAAGTTTTGTATGCACAAAAAGAAAAGGAGCTAGGAAAGAAGAAATTTGTAGAAAGATCATTTTTTGTTGTGACTTTCTTGAATGCCAGTAAAAAATAAAAACCCATGGATACTTGATAGGGTTTATTAAACATGAAACGTGATTTAAAAATCTTGAATCCTATTGAAAATTATAATGGGGGTTCTATTACATTTAGTAATGATATTTCTCTTAGAATAAAATGAATTAAAATGGACAAGACTAAAGATGAAAAGATAAAATCTAAGGATTTTTTGTTTATCAACGAACTAAAACACAAGATAAATGGTGTAAGTAAACATCATGATGATGTAAATAACTGATATTTAGAAAATATTCTTGGGTTATCAAAAGTTTGAATGATGGTAAATATATTACCCGATGAGAGTGAACCAGTGGGAATATCTTCAAAATAGTTGAATTTAACCACTCATGTTACTTATGTTATAAAGAAAAAAATTTGTTGTGGAATAGAATACTTGTCCAACATATCTAGAATAACTTGAAAAAAATTTCTAAATATGATGTGGTAACATGTTTTACAAAATTGAAAAGAAAAAAATAACATGTTTTTTTAGCTTTTTAGAAAGAGAAGATGACTATTAAGAGTCATAATAATGTTCAGATTACCAAACCTATTCAACTCATTCAATCTAATTTATTTGTGATGATGAGACATTATTCCAAAAATGCATTTTCACAGTATCACTTCTATTAATGATTTCACTTATATGACTAACATTGTGTTTATGGAATAAAAGTCAGGGGCTTTAGAAATGTTCATATTCTTCAGAAGATTAGTTGATAAAGAATTGGGGGTTTACATAACCAAGTTGAGAATATATAGTGGTAGTGAATTCACAAGCAATAGTTTTAAATCTTATTTGAGAAAAAATGGAAAAAAACATCAATATAGTGCTCCATATACCACAAAACAAAATGGAGTAACAATGTGGATGAATAGAAGTTTGTTAAAAATGAGATAAAGCATGTTTTTAGAATACAAACATTCAAAGGTTTATTAGAGGGAAGCTATTAGTACTACTGTACATGTTTAGAACAGATGTTTTTTGAGACCCAAATCCAACTTGACTTCTTATGAAATGCATTATAACCAAAAAATTCATTTAAATACTTTAATGTTTTTGAATCCCATGTTTACATAAATTAGAAAATCCCGATCCTTGAATGTTTGATGAGAAATCTAAAGAAGTAACTTTTATTGGTTATTCACCCAATGGAGGATGTTATATGTGTTGTAAGAAACATTTAAAAAAGTTGGTTGACTAATATTATTTGAATATTAATGAAAATATAAACTCAAAAACAGTGTATAAGAATTTTAAGGAAGACAAGAAAAATAATTAAATCTAAGAAGAGTGTTATTCAAAAGAGACTTAATAAGATTTAGGTGAATCATATGATGAGGAAAGTGATGAATGATGAGTACCTCTAAAATTTCATACTATAAAAAACATATTGAGACTGAAAATATTCTTGGGAATCAGAAGGCTCAAGACCAGATCAGAAGAAAGATGAGATTAGGAAAACAGGCTTCAATTATTTCAAAATATTAACCAGAATATGTTTCAAAATCTATTCAACAAAATAAATGGGTGGATTATAAGAATGAAGAGTTGGATAAAATTGAGAAAAGTAAAGCATGAGAACTTTTACCATGTTCAAATGGTAAAAATGTTATTGGAATGATGTGGGTTTACAAAAACAAGTTAAATGGACATAAAGAAGTTTCATGAAACAAAGATAGACCTATTTGTAAAGGCTATTCATTGGTAGAATTTTAGTATTTTGATGAAAAAATTTCCCCCATTGAATGGTTATAAACTATTAGAATGTTTCTTGTAGTGGAAAATCACAATAATTACGCAGTGTTTCAGATGGACATAAAGTCATGCTTTCAAAATGGTGAGATTAAAGGAGAATTTTACATTGAACAAAATTGTGGGATTAAATTAATGAAGATGTAAAAATAGTTTGTATTTTGTAGAAATATGTGTATGGGTTGAAACAAGCCCCACATTCCTAGTATTCAAATCATGGTAACTGGTTTAGAATATTGATTTTTTCTAAAGAAAATATTGATAATAACATGTATGTGAAAGATGTTAACTCCAAAACACTAATTGTTATTGTGTGTGTGGATTCTATAATTTTTGTTAGGGATGAATAAAACATTTGTAATTAATATGATGATGTGATGAAGAATAATTTTTAAATTTTAATTTTTGGAGAATTAACTTTCTTCCATGGCTTACATGTTCAAAAAAGGGAAAAGAATATATTATTCTCTTAAGAAAAAATTTCCATTGAATTATTACAAAATTTTGGTATGGAATATACCAAATACGTTTCTAATTCTATTTCAATTTATATGAATATAAGTAAATTTTAATCTTGAGAAAGTATGAATTATAAACACTTTTAGAAGCTTATAGGAAGTTTTCTTTATCTCAAAGCCTTGAGACCGGATATTTTTTACACTGCATCTTTGTGTTCAATATATCATAGTAATCTAAAAGAATCTCATATATTGGAAATAAATATAATTACATGATATTTCTGTGTAACAAATTCAAATGAAGTTTAAGTTAAAATAAGTTGTGAAATAAACTTTTATGTTTATACTGATGCAGATTATGTGGGATATTATAATGATAAAAAATCAACTTTTAGAGGAATATTATTCTTGGGAGAATATTGTGTGAGTTATTATAGTATAAAAAAGTTTAGTAACTCTAAGAAGATAAAAATCATAATATGTTTTAGATGCTTTGGATTGTACATAAATTTTGTGGTTGACTCTTCATCTGGAAGACTTGAAAGTAGAAGTTTCTAAACCATTGAGGATTATTTTTGATAATTGGAGTGAAATTAATCTTTATAAAAATACTATTCAACACTTAAGATCAAAACAAATTAATATAAAGTTTCACTTTTTAAAAGTGAATAATTATGATGGATTTTTTTAATAAATCTCCAAAAGGTATTAAATTTATGATATCTTCCCAAAATCTATGTTAGAAGATAGATTTATAGAATTGAGTAAGAAACCACAAGTTCATCCTCCTCCAATGAGTTCATAAAACTAATAATAAAAATACCCTATGCTTTGGATTATATTGAAAAAGTGGGAGAATATGTACAAATTTATCATTCAATGGAAAGGCAGTTACTTTTCTTTCTTACATTAATATAATCCAATGGTTATCAAAGAATGGGGAGAGAAAAAATGAGTGAGTGGATAAGATAAAATATAAATTACTCAATATTAACTTGTACACAATATTTTCTTTTCACTAAGAGGTATAATTATTCCAACAACATTACTTCATCCAATAGTGTGGTGGAAGGAAAATAACTTTTAAGAAAATCTTGTTTATGGAAAAATTCAAAAAAAAGGGTTGTGAAAAAGAATTTGTTGTTGAAAATTGGTGAATTAAGGAAGTTGTTAATTGAATTTGTAAAAAATAAAAAAGGGAATATTGAAGATCCTTTCTGATGTTCTTTTGGCAACTTGTTTTTTATTTTTTGAAAATAACCATTTCTGAAATTTTGTTTTTTATTTTTCCGGAATGGAAACAATTCATGAGTATGATATTTTTTGAGGATGTCAAAATCTACTAAAATTTTGAACCCAAAAATAAGTTGGGGGGGAGTATTGAATGTTTTTTTTTTCAAAAAATAGGTTATTAGAATGAGATGAACCAGATGATGAAGATAAAAAAATATAAGTTATGGAAGTCTTCTAAAGTTTATGATTAGAGACACCATCAGCCTCAGATCAATCTTATGAAAGTTAAAAATCCATCATATATGATGTTTTTTGGAAAATCAAGAGAATCTTTAAATGAAATTTTGAGTGGTTCTGATGTCTGGGAAGTAAGTTTCATGGGAATCCATAATAATAAATTTCTTTACTTTCTAACATTATGTTAGATGATTATTTATTGGTGAGTAATTATAATATATCCTAGGTTTTATGTAAAAATAGTGATTCATGGAAAATGATGAAAAGTCATAGAATATAATCCGCCAATATTATTGAGTTTTGGTTGGAATTAAAGGAGGTGATGGATGTATAGGAAGTCTGCAAGATTTCCTAGGTATGTCAGATGATGATTTTCTGACAATGGAGTTCTCATAAATCATGATAAAGTCCCTTGATAAAATATTTTTAAGAATTAATAATATTGAAAGTATTTTATATATTTTAATCAGTTCCAAAATATAGAAATATAAAATACAATCTGGAAGTATTATACAAAAAACTAATTGGGGATATGGTAAGTATGTAGGTTCTCACATTGATTTCACATGGGGGGTCTGGAATGATCGACATATAAATTTATATGGAAACCTAATTGGGTTCAATGTAACCCATGCCAAATTAATAGTATTCTAGTCCATAGAAATTATCCTATTCGAAGTAGCTCATTTCATACAAGATAAGACCATCTGTGAATAATAATTTATTTTTCTTCACCACCTCACTACTCTAGGTTGGGGGATAGGACCTAGTGGGTAAGTGATATATACCTTACCATACTTTATTTCTAGATCAATTCACTTAATTTCTTCTAAATTATTGGTTTTTGGCTGTATTTATCATGCACCTCTAGGACCTAAGACAATTGAATAATCTTTTACATTACTTGGTTACCTATGGAAAGACAATAATAAAATGACTAAAATTTTATGTATTCACATAATATTTTTAGGTATAGGTTCTTTTATTATACTATTTGAGTAATTTTTTTGGAGTTGTATATGATACCTAGGCTCTAGGAAGGGGATACATATGATAAATTACCAAATTAAACCCTAGTTGAAGTGTGATATTTTACCATTTACTAAAATATCTCATTGAAGGATAAGGATGGATTATGAGTGTGTATGACATGGAAGATATTACCATTGGAAATTTTTAGTTGGGTTTTATTTTTATACATGGTGGAATTTGGAATATCTTAACAATACCCTTTGTATGGGCTCAATGTTCACTTCCTTAGTTTAGAGAGGCTTACTTGTCTTATATATTCTTTATATTTATTTTCTCTAATTGATTGTTTCTTTGTCTAGTTCAATAGTTCTAGTTATCTGAGTGAGTTTTATGGGTCAAATAGACCCGAAGCATCTCAAACTCATGAATTTTATATTTTTAGGTACTATTTTTGGTGGATAATATGGGATCTACACAAAAAGCTACTAGTTTGGGAAAATATATAATGTTTTCCACCACTGGTGAAGAAATATTTAGTAGAAAAATGATCCATTTTTGGGATCTAAGTGCTCCTTGGGTAGAACCTTTGAGATGCACCAATGGTTTAAACTTGATTAAACTAATAAATACATAAATAATTGGAAATAATGATATTATATAGAATATATAACCCATGGTCCTTTAGATTCATTAAATTATATAGGTGGAATAACAACCGAGATCAATGCAGTCAATCATGTCTCTCTCAGATGTTGGTTAGCTACCTCACAATTTTTCTATGATTTTTTTATTCATAGGTCATCTATGGAATACAAGGATGGATTATGCAGATACAACAATATTTGAAAAAGGAATCAATTTTTATTGTTAAACATTTAATTTCTATGAAGCCACGTAACTGAGGCATTATATTTACACATATTTTTTTTTCATTTTAATGATCTAGTAACAATTTAATACTTTATTAATATTTTATTTTATTTGTTTTTAACTTTTTTTACACATTTTTATTATATCAAATCTATTTTTTATGGATTGGCTACGTTAGTGAGATAGCTGATTTTTTCTTACCAGAATAAATACTAAAATACTAAAATATTAATATCTATAAAAACTTATTTTAAAAAATAAAATTATAAATAAAATAAAAAGATAGGTATTCAAACCCTTGATAGTTATTTGTCTCAAAATATACTAGTTTTTAAGAGGAGAGATATCAACTACTCTACCATCCCTCTATGAATTATTTTCCCTCTAAATATAAATCTAAGTGAATACCAACATTATTTATTGAATCAACTAGATAATCTATGGTAAAATATATTCTAGTATAGTTATAATAACCATATTCAATGAAAGATATATATATTAACGAAATATATATGCATAAATATATATAAAAATAATGAAATAGAAAAATATTATAGAAATAGAAATAAATAGAAGATAAGAAAGAAATAAAAAGGAGTAAAGGATGATCTAGTATGTATATGTCTTTCGTCTAGTATAAAAAACTCATCTCGAGTCCATGAATCAATAGAAATTTTGAAGAATAAGTCACGGTGTTTAGAGTCAATGGATACCAAGTAAAATCTCATCATGATGCATTTTATTACATTAGTTATTCATTTTAGTCAAAATTGGGGGTTAAATTATATGTTGATCGTGTTAGAAGATAATGAATATAGATTTCTAATTGGATTCTTCCACATTAATTACTACATCATTAATCTTATTAATTAGTGTACCCTTGGTGTTTTCTTCTCTAGGGTTTAGTCAAGTAATTTTTTTTGGTAATTATTTATATATTGGAATAATATTTCTGGTGGGTATCAAAAATTATATCATTTCTTAGTAACATTTTTTTCTTAGACCAAATCACCTGACGAGCTGTGATATATATTAAAATTAAATAATATCCCTCAGTGAAAAAATAAAAAATGAAATGGAGTAAACATATTATTGAAATTGAAAATTTATATTTATGTATGGGGAAGTAAATAAAAAATATTTCATTTTTTTTATTTTATAACAAGATAAAGAAATAAATAAAATAAAAAAGAGGACACAGTCGAATGGTAAAATTTCACATTACCAAGGATAAGATGCCAATTTGATTACCGATATCTTCCCAGAGTGAAGGAAATTAAATTAAAATATATTCACCACTATATGGGTGGTATTTGACTAGAGTTGTGTAGTGGTTCTCTCAATTTTTTATTACTACTCATAAAAGATAAAGGAAAATGTAAATTTTGTGACTTGGTCATTTTTTGAAAGATGGTATTAGAACCCATGACCTAATGTTTATGTGACGTATAAGCTACCACACTACTCAACCCCACTCTTAATAATTGGAAACTCAAGGACAATCCATGATCATGGAATAAACCCCTTATAACACATATATACAACTATAATAACCCATCGAAACAGAATAGTAAATGGGTCCTTTATATATGGGAATTACTTTTTTTTCAAAAATTAATTATTGACTATATATTATTTCATGTAGAAAAGAAAATTCCTAAACCATTTCATAAAATATATGCCTTGATAGTTTAAAGTCTCTCTAGTTATCTCTTAACCTTTTAGTAAAAAAATGTCAATAATGATATGTAGTTTGACTATTATGTGGTGTGGATTGTAACCTTACATGAATATCCCATTTTCTACTCCATGGTGAAACTTTTCATTTTTATTTTTTTAGGATTGATTAATAAAATCATATTTTTATCCCAATTTTTGTCACATATTTTCTAATTGAATAAATATTTTCTTTTCAATAATGGTTTCATTTCTATTTGTAGTATCAATGATTTCAGATCAAAGACATGGAAATATATTTCAAATAATTATATTTTTTTATAGAAATAGACATTTTTTGAGAGAGAAATCATAAAAATGATACAAATGAATTAAAACTAATTTCCTGAAGTGGAAGCTATCAAAAAATCTACATAATTGATCATATATCCTATAAAAAATGGGTTAATACAACTAATATTTCTTGAAAAATGAAATGATCAATCAATTTATCTCTCCATTAGATCAAATTGGCCAAAGGCATGAACTCATGAACCCATTATATTGTCTCAATCAATTGTTCCCATTATCCATGCTTGGAAATTTAAAAAATTAATCTATTCACACAAAAAAGATGCCAAAATGAGAATATCCATTCCTAGACTGACCAAATATACATGCCAAAAGTGATATAACAATTAATAAGTATTGAGGATATAAACAATAGATAATATCTTTACCATCCCATAAAATAATTATATGATTCATTAAACTGTGAAACATTACCATACCATAATGTTATATAATTCTAATTATAATGAATAGTCCCCCATCCAATGATATTTAACATCCAAAAAATAGTAAATAAAATGTTTCCTAATCCAAAATATGATAAGCACCAACCTTCCCTAGACCATTGCAAATAAAACTATAACCAAAATCCTTTTTTATAATTAAAATGGAACTTCATGTTTCTAGAGAACTTTTAACTAATATAAGTATGGTAGTTTTTATACCTAGATAAAAAACATGATTAACTAAAAAGTCTCTGGGAACTATTGTAGAAAATACTGAATTAATATTTTCTTTATTAATAGAATTTTACAATCTGAAAACCATATTTTTTGGCCTACATTAAATATCAAACCATCTGTTGAAGATAAAAGTATATCAAACACATATGAAGTTTAAATCTTATAGGATTGTATCCATTGATAAAATTTAAGTTCAATCATGATTTGTTTCTTTGTATTACCATAGGTAAGTATGACATCATCAAGAACATAAATTTATAAGGTGTGGAATCCCATAAATAGGATAGACCAACTATAATAGGGTATGATAACTTCTTTGTGTTATAACTTTCCATCCAAGAATTATCGTCATTCTCTTCCAGATTTTATTCTCAAAATAAAAAAAATATCTCCTTGGAAAAATTCTCTTTCCATGATGAATATTTTGATTTATTGGTGATGGGTATGCAATGAATCTTAAGTAGTAACATAATGTGCTATAAATTCATAAGTGGGTAAAGAGTACATATGTTGGTCTACCAAAAAAATAAATACTCCTACTGAGGATAGACAAAGTACAAATTAAAAATGAATAAAATTATTTATTTCTTCATAAATACCATTATTCTCACATCCAAACCCTCCATTGAAGGAATAATCCTTCTTAAATATTTTTCATACTATGCTCATTCCTGAAGTTGTTCTATACATATGACCAACCGCTATAAAAAATGATATTGCTAAATGATGATGGTAAATATCCCTTGGAAATAAACATTTTATTTTCATATGAAATCCCCCAATCATGGTTAGAATGGAAGTTCTGTATCCTTTAGAAATACCAAAAAAATGATTACATAAATAATATTTTTATCCAAAAGTATGCACTATCCTGAAAAAAGGGGTCCTAAATGTTGGGGATGTAGTAATACATCTATTATTTTCCGTCAAATATATTCCCCTCAAGATACAAGAATATAATCATGGGCTAAATGTCATATCCAAGCCAATGAACATTCCCAGAATAGCCCTAAAAAATTATGATAGAGACGTGATTTAGATTTTCTGAACAAAAAAATGCTCGGTTTCCATTTCTGTTGTAAGTGTAACCAACCTCTTATTATGTATATGATATAAAAAACAATAAAAAATTTCTCTTGTATGAAATATTCATTTTTTCATAAACTCATAGAATACAACCATTGATAAACACCCAAATATGAAATATTTATTTGGCTAAGTGGACCACCTCAAGTAAAAGATTCAACATCTGGTAGACCAACATAAGGATCCCAAATTGCATGACGAATAGTTCTTACTTGTAAAGGGTCATATACCCATGAATCAAAACTTCCTTTCCATGATAAATGAAATATATTTCCATATTTTTATACAAAAATGATATTTAGTTGTACCATGTGAGTAGAAAAATACTCTTATTGTGAAATCCCTCAGTAATATCATCATGACTCTAAAATTCATGTGTAGTTGTAATACCAACCCAAATACAATGAGTAGTGGGGGTCTGATCTAATCCTTGGATAAATCCTGGAAATATTAAAGACAAAATTTTTAATCCTCTTATATTTAATCCTCATATAAGATGATTTAAATTATCCAACTGAAATATTTCTTTCTAAGAATAATGCCCATGTTGTGGAAATTCCACTTAGAAGGCAATGGGTTACTCCTAAAACACATCATTGATCAATACTCAAGGCTCTTGGATGAGTTGTAGGAGAAATATTTATTTTATTATGATCCCAAATGAAGTATTTAGTAAGTTCCAACTAATAACCACACTCGCTGAATCAAAACATTAATCTAAAAGCCCATACAAAATTAGCACCTATGAATAAAAGACTATATATAGATAATGATGATCTACAAGACTAAATTACTTGGGATTCATGTTCCTAGATGAAATTTAAGAGCCACACATTAATAGTAATGGAAATTTATTCAAATTTTCATCCCATAATATGAGTTATCACACCTTGTTCACTTGTAGTACCCCAAATATCTGACCGTATTTTACCACTAAAATATAATACGAATATGGGAATTTCATTGTACATCCATAATAGGCCAAATAAAAAATGATCCCAATAAAACAGTTGACACATCCCACCCCATATAGGCCCATCATAAGGGAAATAAAACCCAATATATTATTTATATAGTATGGAATGAGATCTATAAGAAAACAAAACACATTTTATGAGTATCAGTACCGTAACTTGAATTATAAATGCATGAATGTGATGTACCAAAATGTGCATAGCTCCCAATGGAATGGTTATCAAAGTGAATTTTTTTCCAACTGTTACAAAATCACCACCACAAGTCCAACTAGTTCCTTCTATTAAAAAATGGGACATAAGATTGGGTGATCAATTATGGGTATTTTGTATCCTTTGAGAAAATATAGGTTATATTTTTTTTGAGTTATCTAAAAAGCATCTTGAGTGTATCCTAAGGCACTCATTGTATCATTATGAATAAAAAACCCTAAACTGTGAATGCATATAAATATACATGCCTTGTTTATATGAGATATTATTGTGTCAGGATGTATAAGGATGCGATCTAATAGATCATTGTAGTATGTCGTTCGATCATAGTATCTTACTATAAAAATATCTTCATACATAATAACACCAAATATATGAAATCCCTCAATCCATATATGATGTGTGAACAATGACAGTTGTGTACCTTAGTCAGAAGCATTATACAGATAAGGAGGCATGGAATACATATGGTGAGCTATACTAATGCTTAAAGATCATAAAATAGCTATATTAATAGATAGCTGCGAATTTCATTAGTTTTTTTAGATCTCGTAAAGACTTTTATTTATTTATCCTATAAATAGACTTTATGATCCTCTAAAAAATATTTTATGATGTGAAAAATTCCCTTTTTGGTGATATACACATGAACCGCAATGAAGAATAAAATAATAGTAGGCAAATGATGTTGTGTAATATTTATCAGCGATAGAGAACTAGTGATTGGATCCAACCCTCCATGAAAAGTGATAAATTATACAAATTTTTACCAATTAAAGGTAAAAAATGGGGTTGATCCCTCCAAAAATCATGACAAAGTTAGCCCAAAAGTTACTGATTCAAGATAAATTCAAGAGGAAGTGATATCTATTTAGGATCAACTCCAACATTTAGAAATTGGTTAAT
This sequence comes from Viscum album, assembly GCA_963277665.1. NCBI lineage: Eukaryota > Viridiplantae > Streptophyta > Magnoliopsida > Santalales > Viscaceae > Viscum > Viscum album. The sequence goes on along the minus strand of OY728127.1, from coordinate 398,457,962 downwards.
TATCAAAGATACATGTATTTAATTTCAAACCCAATAATTTTATTCAATTCATATTTGGACAAGAAAATATTGACTCAAAATAGACGATATATATTGGAACCAAACCAATTTTATAGTATTATGGTGTTAAGGGAACAAACTTTTAAAAATTATAAACACCGAAAATATTAATACACTAATTACTGTTCAATAGAGTTGTAATTCAATGGTGATTCCAGAGACTCGCCAAATATGAAAAAACCAAGAGGTTATTTGTATTCATCAAAAACCGCACCCACATCTCTATTCAATATTTCTTGCCCAACTATTAGACAAACCACCAAAGCACTAGGTAAAATGTAATTAGGGTATCTAATAGTTGAATCATCATTGAGAAATGGATCATAGTGAAAATACATTACATTCAACCAAAAAAATATGATGGAGAGTTTTCCAAAATGGTCATTAAAAACATATCAGGAGATCTAGTACAAATTATTAATATTTCTATTGACATCTTGTTAATTAACATATAGATTCCAGATCAAAGTGGTAGTATATATGACCTTATAAATTTCTCTTTATAAATAGGTGGGTATTCCCCATTCCTAGAAGGATGTTTTTATGGGATCCTTACAAATATATTTTTTGACTTATAGTTATAGAAAATAAATAATCATTAATTCAACCTGTTGTTCCACACAACACATAAAAAATACATATATCAATAGTGAAAAGTAATTAGTATACCTCTAATAGATATTATTATAGTTATATTTATATCTTCTATATTTGATAATTATTTTTATTGAAATTGAATATTTTTTATGGAATTTTACTCATCACTAGAAGTCTCGATGTTCTTGATTATCTTAATATTTGTAGATATATTATAACATAAATATTACACAATCAACAAAATTTATTTTTTTACATTCTCTATAATGATTGGACATTTTTTAGTGATGTATAGAATTTATAATTTCTCATTTGTGATGGAAAAAATTTACACATATTTATTTATACATATTAAATTAATATAAGTTTATTTATTCAAAATCATAGAAATAAATTACATAAGTAATAATATGAAATTAATTATGGTTTTAAATAATTAGAACAATCATTATTCGTGTTGACCCATCCCCTCCATATCTATTAGTTATCAAAAGATTTATTTTTTTAATTTTCGTAAATGAAAATATATTATGGACTATAAATCTTCCTATGAAATTCTAAAAGGAATGATTTTTAAAGAGATATAATAAAATCCTTGTGATCATAGTAGCCAAAATGAGGATCAGTTTTATTGGAGGGGAGAAAACATATATCAATATAAAAAATTATAACTATATTTTTTAATATGAATCATAATAGATTTATTTTTTTATTTGAAGCATCTAGTGATATTCAATGAATTATGTTTCTCTATATAATGTCATAAAGTAAGGGATAGAGCTTGTTTCCAATACTCGGTAGCTTAACTGAACCAGTACTTCAAAATTTTATAATCTCTCTATTGAATTCGTTATTCTTCCCTTTAAGAATAGGGTTAATTCCTTTTCATTGAACCGTACATGATATTTTCATCTCATATAACTCAATAACATATTCTAACACAACTGAACTAAGTAAAATGGGATTGATTATTTTATATTCTATATTTATTTATTATGTTATCCAAAATATATTTTGTAAATTCATATAATTTTTAAACATTAATTTTTATTTTATAAATATTTTTATCTTTTTTACCACCTTTAGAATCAGAAAGATGTAATGTATACACTTTTTTGACTCTTTAATTTTTATGAAAAGAAACTATCTTGGTTTCATATGATATTTTATATTGTATATGTATATTTTCATATTATATTATATTGTATATAAATATATATATATGTATATATATGTACATATATAGAATGATTGAAAAAAAATATACCTCATTAAGAAGAAATACTTAATCTCATTTGGATTTCATCCTATATTGATACTCAATACCTTGATTTATTATTAGATCAACATTATTACATATGTCAATTCCTAAATATAATTTTTTAATATTTTTAATCAATTAGAATTTATATTAATTATATCAGATGGGAAGAAATTATAAAATTGATATTTATGGTGCTTCATTCAATTATGATAAATTATTGATCCTTTTATCCATAAAAGAAATTATTTATACTATGTCTTCATATTTATCAAAATATGTGTATTTTTTTCTCTTTAATTACACACAAGTAATACAAACCATTATATCAGAAAATCGATCCTATATATATAGTGTAGAAATCCTTTTTCTAGTCTTTTTTAATGATTAGATTGTATCGTTACATTTCTTCTTTTGTTTCTATATAGTTAATATAGTATCATATATTTACATATCAAGGATGTATGAATAAATAATTGGGATAAAAATGGATTTCCTCCAAGTGCTTGAAAATAATATTTCAAATCATTCATATATTCCTCTTTACTTGAATAAATAAGGTCGGTGTTATAGATTATATAAATTCAATCATAGGGATCAATTTCTAGTCACATTGGGACATAATTTTTTTTAAATCATCAACATAATTTCCCTTGGATTCCGTATTCATCTTTTATGGTCATTTTTTGATAAAAAATCTCCGTTATAGAACCATACATGATATTTTCACCTCATACGGATCCTACCTTCATGTTCATAATGGGGAATTACAGATAATCCACAAAATATATTGAAAAAATATGATCATTATAAACATTGAAGGTTTAGTTATTTTACATGAAATATCTAGAAAACATAAGTAAAAGGAATATTCTTATGATTCTTAAGTGAAATCTGTTTTTACTAGATAAATAAAAACGTAAAAATGGTATGTCCAATAATTTATTTCTTATCAAATACCCTCTATTTCATGTAACGAATCATTTCAAAAAAACTATATGGTTATACTGGTATCCAAATAAAGTATGAATGAGATGGATATTTTCTATCACAACCATTGTTATGAATCCCCCACTCATATCATATCATGATTTGGATTATTTATATAAAAATTTTCATTTCATTGATTCTAAAATATTTAGTGATTCTTTTTACCTATTTTACCATTTTTATTGATGATTGGAATATGAGATTCACCTTTCATACAATCATATATAATGAACCAATTCTCCTCAATTTGTAACCTTTTTTTAATACTAGAATCATAAATGGAAGCATCTGAGGTTTCATTAACATAGGGTATACATTAAAGAAGAAATTTTTTTATTTTCAAATCCACCTTCTAAAAGTGTGTATTTATTAATTTTTTCTATCATTATTTTTCATCCTTATAATACTGAGGAGATAGACTAATCAAAAAAGAAAAAAATAAAGTATCAATTCACACCATCTCTAAAATAAGAAAATTATTATTTTTCTATTGATGTTTTGGGAGACATTTATAAAGAGATATTGGATAAAATTAAAAAAAGTTAATCAATAAAACCTTTATTGATTTGTGATCATGTAATAATAGGAGGAGATATCCATTATATATTATCTTTACCTTATCATAAGAAAATAATCCCAGAAACAATAAATTTCTATAGTATGAAATAACATAAAAATAAACATTTTAAAAACCAATTTGACCTTACTTCAATAAAATTGATTTGTTTTTTCAAGAAATAAGAATCAAATTTTCAAATCTAATTCATTTTCATTCATCCAATCCAATAGAAATATTTTATTTTTATATATAGATCGATCATAATTATAAATTTCTCAAAGTTAAATACTTAACCCTTTCATTATATACAAAAATTGATAGATTACTTAATGAATCAAATATTAGTCAGTTAAATTAGTGTTATCACTTTAAAATGGACGAATAATGAAAATAAATAACTTATTATTTTAAAAAATATATTTGGGAATATATTCTTAAAGTGAATATATTTATTTGATAATATGAATAATAAACCACTCATTATTCATTTTGGGTCTAGGTAATAATATTTTATTTTTGGAGAGATGCATGAGTGGTTAAAGGTGTAGAATTATAATTTCTATGTATGGATTCTTTTCGAGGGTTTGAGTCCCTATGTTTCTAGACACTATCATCACCTAATTCAATTTTAATGAATGAAGAAATTTATAAAAAATAAAATCCTATTATAATTATTTATAAATGATTTAAATATGATATATTTTTCCTTATTTAAAATTGATATGGTATGGAAATAGAAATAATAGAGAAGGAATAAAGAAAATCCCCACTTAATCATGAAATATTAATAAAATCATAATGGTCTAACTACTTAGATTTTTTAGTACCTTTCTATAATCATTTTTCAGGTTTGTAGTGATAACTTGAAATATATCCACTATATATTAATTAAATAAAATATGTATATGGTTAATTAATTGGTGAGATTTATATTTTTTCAATGTCACACCAAAAAAATAAATGTTATCCAAATGCATTTCAAGTAATTTTTGAAAAATATGACTTGTGGACCCTTGTTATTTTCTAGAGATACATATACATTTCAATAATTATCATTCATTAATATGACTTGTGGACCATTTTTATTTTCGGGATGGCTCGACATATAAATTTATATGGAAAACTACATGGGGCCCACGTAACCCATTCCAAATTAATATTATTCTAGTCCATAGAAATTATCATATTTTAAGTAGCTCATTTCATACAAGATAAGACCATGTGTGAATAATAATTCATTTTTGTTCACCACCCCACTACTTTAGGTTGGGGGATGGGCCCTAGTGGGTAAGTGATATATACCTTTCCATACTTTATATCTAGATCACTTCACTTAATTTCTTCTACATTATTGGGTTTTGGTTGTATTTATCATTCACTTATAGGACCCAAGACACTTGAATAATATTTAGTATTACTTGGTTAGATATGGAAAGACGGTAATAAAATGACTAAAATTTTGTGTATTCACATAATATTGTCTGGTATAGGTTCCTTTATTCTAATATTTCAGAAATTATTTTTGGATGTGTATATGATACCTTGGCTCTAGGAGGGGGATACATATGATAAATTACCAAATTAAACCTTAGTTGAAGTGTGATATTATACTATTTACTAAAATATCCCTATGAAGGATAAGGATGGATTGTGAGTGTGTATGGAATGGAAGATATTACCATAGGAAATGATTAGTTAGGTTTTATTTTTAAACTTTGTGGGATTTGGAATATCTTAACAATACCCTTTGAATGGGCTCAATGTTCACTTCTCTAGTTTAAAGAGGTTTACTTATCTTATATGTTCTTTTTATTTATTTTTTCTAATTGATTGTTTCTTTGTCTAGTTCAATAATACTTGTTATCTGAGTGAGTTTTATGGGTCAATAAACCCGAAGCTTCTCAAACTCATGAATTTTATTTTTTTAGGGACTATTTTTGGGGGATAACATGGGATATACACAAAAAACAACTAGTTTGGGGAAATATATAATGTTTTCTACCACTGGTGAAGAAATATTTAGTAGAAAAATGATCCATTTTTTGGATCTAAGTGCTCCTTGGGTAGAACCTTTAAGATGTACCAATTTTTTAAACTTGAGTAAACTAAAAAATAAATAAATAATTTGAAAGAATGATATTATATAGAATATATAAAACATGGTCCTTTATATTCATTAAATTATATAGGTGGAATATCAACTGAGATCAATGAAGTCAATTATGTCTCTCGTAGAAGTTGGTTAGCTACCTCACAACTTGTTCTAATATTTTTTTTCATAGGTCATCTATGTAATACGAGGATGGATTATGAAGCAACAACAAGATTTGAAAAAGTAATCAATTTTGATTGTTAAAAATTTAATTTCTATGAAGCCACGTAACTGAGCCAATATATTTACAGATATATCATTTTTTTCATTTTAATGATCTAGTAACACTTTAATACTTTATTAATATTATATTTTCTTTGTTTTTATCTTATTTTTTTTTCTTTTTTTAACTCGTTTTGATTAGATCAAATCTATTTTTTATATCTTGGCTAGGTGAGTGAGATTGATGATCTATTCTTACCTGAATAAATACTAATATATTAATATATTAATATTTATTAAAAAAATATTTAAGAAAAAAATATTTATAAATAAAATAAAAAGATATGGGTTCAACCCCTTGATAGTTATTTGCTTCAAAATATACCAGTTTTCAAGAGGAGAGCTATCAACCACTCTACCATCTCTCTATGAATTGTTTCCCTCTAAATATAAACCTGAGTGAATACCAACATTATTTATTGAATCAACTAGATAATATATGATAAAATAAATTCTAGTATAGTTAGAATAACCATATTCAATGAAAGATATATATATTAATGAAATATATGTGAATAACTATATATAAAAATAATGAAATAGGAAAATATTATAGAAATTCAAATAAATAGAAGATAATATTGAAATAAAAAGTAGTAGAGGATGATCTAGTATGTATATGTATTTTATGTAGTATAAAAAACTCGTCTTGATTCCGTGAATCAATATAAATTTTGAAGAATATGTCATGGTGTTTAGAGTCAATGGATTCCAGGTAAAATCTCACCATGGTGCATTTTATTACTTTAGTTATTAATTTTAGTCAAAATTGGGGGTTAAATTATTTTTTGGTCATGTTATAAAATAATGAATATAGATTTCTAATTGGATTCTTCCACATTAATTACTACATCATTAATCTTATTAATTAGTGTACCCTTTGTATTTTCTTCTCTAAAAGGTAAGTCAAGTATTTTTTTTGTATTTTCTGGTAATTATTTATATATTCGATTAATATTTCTGGTGGGTATCAAAAATTATATCATCTCTTAGTAGCATTTTTTTCTAAGACCAAATCACCTGACATTCTGTGATATATATTAAAATTCAATAATATCCCTTAGTGAAAAAATAAAAAATGAAATGGAGTAAAACATATTATTGAAATTGAAAATTTTATTTTTGTATGGGGAGGTAAATCAAAAAAATATTACATTTTTTTATTTTATATCAAGATTAAAAAAAGGGGACACAGTCAAATGGTAAAATTTCACATTACCGAGTATAAGATGCCGATTTGATTACCTCTATCTACCCAGAGTGAAGGAAATTAAATTAAATTATATTCACCACTATATGGGTGGTATTTTACTAGAATAGTGTAGTGGTTCTCTCAATTTTGTTTAACAACTCAAAAAAGATAAAGGAAAAACTAAATTTTGTGACCTGGTCATTTTTTGATAGATGGGATTAGAACCAATGACCTGAATTTTATGTGACGTATAAGCTACCACACTACTCAACCCCACTCTTGACAATTGGAAACTCAAGGACAATCAATGATCATGGAATGAACCCCTTACAACACATATATACAACTATAATAACCCCTTGAAACATAATAGAAAATGTGTCCTCTATATATGGGAATTACTTTTTTTCAAAATTAATAATTGACTAGATCTTATTTCATGTAGAAACAAACATGCCTAAACCATTTCATAAAATATGTGCCTTGATAGTTTAAAGTATCGGTAGTTATCTCCTGACCGTCTAGTAAAAAAATGTCAATAATGATATGTTGTTTGACTATTATGTGGTGTGGATTGTAACCTTCCATGAATATCCCATATTCCAATCCATGATGAAACTTTTCATTTTTCATTTTTTAGGATTGACTAATAAAATGATATTTCTATCCCAATTTTTGTCACTTATTTTCTAATTGAATCAAAATTTTCTTTTCAATAATAGTTTCATTCCTATTTGTAGTATCAATGATTTCAGATCATATATATAGAAATATAATTCTAAAAAATATAATTTTTCATAGAAATAAAATATTTTGAATAGAGAAATCATAAAAATGATAAAAATGAATTAACTCTAATTTCATGAAGTGGAAGCTATCAAAAAATCTACATAATTGAACATATATCCTATAAAAAATGGGTTAATAAAACTAATATTTCTTGAAAAATGAAATGATCAATCAGTTTATCTCTCTGTTAGATCAAATTGGCCAAAGGCATGAACTCATGAACCCATTCTATTGTCTCAATCAATTATTGACAATATCCATGCTTGGAAATTAAAAAAATAAATTTATTCACACAAACAATATGCCAAAATGAGAATATCCATTCCTAGACTTACCAAATATCCTTTCCAAAAGTTATATAACAATTAATAAGTATTGAGGATATAAATAATAGATAATAGCTTCACCATCCCATAAAATAATTATATGATTCATTAAACTATTAAACATTACCCTACCATAATGTTATATGATTCCAATTCTAACGAATAGTCCCCCATCCAATGATATTTAACATCCAAAAAACTAGTAAATAAAATGTTTCCCAATCTAAAATATGATAAGTACCACCACTCCCCAGACCATTGCAAAGAAAAGTATAACCAAAATCCTTTTTTAGAATTAAAATGGAACTTCATACTTCTATAGGAATTTTAACTAATATAAATATGGTAGTTTTTATACCTAGAGAAAAAACATGATTAACTAAAAAGTCTCTATAAACTATTGTAAAAAATACTAAATTAATATTTTCTTTATTAATAGAATTTTACAAGATGACAACTATATTTTTTGACCTACATTAAATATCAAACCATCTGTTGAAGATAAATGTATATCAAACACATATGAAGTTTTACTCTTATAGGATTGCATCAATTGATAAAATTTAAGTTCAATCATGATTTGTTTATTTGTATTACCAAAGGTAAGTATGACGTCATTAAGAACATAAATTTATAAGGTGTGGAATCCCAGAAATAGGATGGACCAACTATAATAGGATATGATAACTTCTTTGTGTTCTAACATTCATTCCAAGACATTATCGTCATTCTGTTCCAGATTTTATTCTCGAAATAAAAAAATAGATCTATGGGAAAAATATCTTTCCATGATGAATATTTTGATATATTGGTGATGGGTATGTAACCAATCTTAAGTTGTAAAATCTTGTGCTATGAATTACTAAGTGGGTAAAGAGTACATATGTTGATCTACCAAGAAAATAAATACCCCTACTGGGGATAGACCAAGGAAAAATTAAAAATGAATAAAATTATTTATTTCTTCATAAATACCATTATTCTCACATAAAAACCCTCCCTTGGAGGAATAATCCTTCTTAAATATTTTTCATATTATGCCCAATCCTAAAGTTGTTCTATACATATGACCAACCACTATAAAAAATGATATTGCAAAATTATGATGAGAAATATCCATTGGAAATAAACTTTTCATTTTCGTATGAAATCCCCCAATCATGGTTAGAATTGAAGATCAGTATCCATTAGAAATACCGAATAATGATTACATAAATAATATTTTTATCCAAAAGTATGTACTATCCTAAAAAAGGGGTCCTAAACATTGGGGATGTAGTAATACAACTATTTTTTCCATCTAATATATTCCCCTCTGGATATAGGAATAGAATCATGGACTAAATGTTCTATCCAATTCAATGACCTTTCTTAGAATAGTCCTAAAATTTTTGATAGAGACGAGATTTTTATTTATTGAACAAAAAAATGATCGGTTTCCATTTCGGTTGTAAGTGTAACCAACCTCCTATTAAGGATATGATATAAAGAAACAATAAAAAAACAGCAATTGTATAAAATATTCATTTTTTCATAAACTCATAGAATACCACCAATGATAGACACCCAAATAAGAAATATTTATTTGGATAAGAGGACCCCCTCAAGTAAAAGATTCAACAACTGGTAGACCAACATAAAGATCCCAAATTGCATGACGAATAGGTCTTACATGTAAAGGGTCATGTACCCATGAATCAAAACATCCTTTCCAAAATAAATGAAATATATTTACATTAGATTATATAAAAATTATATTTAGTTGTCCCATGTGATAAGAAAAATACTCTTATAATGAAATCCCTCAGTAATATCATCATGACTCTCGAAGTCATGTGTAGTAGTAATACCAAACCAAATACAATGAGTAGTGGCGTTCTGATCTAATCCTTACAAAAATCCTGGAAATATTAATGCCATAAATTTTTAATCCTCTTTTATTTAATCCTCATATATTATGATTTAAATTATCCAAATGAAATATTTCTTTCTAAGAATAATGCCCATGTTGTGGAAATTCCACCTAGAAGGAAATGGGTTACTCCTACAACACGTCCTTGAACAATACTCAAGGCTCTTGGATGAGTTGTAGGAGAAATGTTTATTTTATTATGATCCAAACTGTTGTATTTTGTAAGTTCCCACCAATAACCACAGTCGCTGAATCAAAAAATTACTCTAAAATCCCATACAAAATGAGATCCTATGAATAAAAGACTATATATAGATAATAATGATCCACATGACTGAATTACTTGGGATGCATGTTCCCAGATGAAATTGAAGAGCGACACATTAATAGCAATGGAAATGTATTCCAATTTTCATCCCATAATATGAGTTATCACACCTTTTTCACTTGTATAACCTCAAATATCTGACCATATATTACCACTAAAATATAATACGACTCTAGGAATTTCATTGTACATCCAGAATAGTCCAAATAAAACACGATCCCAAGAAAATATTTGACACATCGCATCCCATATAGGTCCATCATAAGGGAATCAAAACCCAATATTTTATTTATATAGTATTGAATGGGATCTACAAGAAAACAAAACAAATTTTATGAGCATTAGTACTATAATATGAATTATAAATGCATGAATGTGATGTACCAAAAAGTGCACAGCTCCCAATGGAATGGGTAACAAAGTGAATTTTTTGTCGACTGTTACAAAATCACCTCCACAAGTCCAACTAGTTCTTTATATTGCAGAAGGGGACATAAGATTGGGGGATCAAGTATGGGTATTTTGTATCATTGGAGAAAATATAGGTTATATTTTTTTAGAGTTATCTAAAAATCATCTTGAGAACATCCTAAGGAACTCATTGTATCATTATGAATAAAAAACACTAAAATGTGAATGCATATAAATAAACATGCCTTGTTTATATGTGATATGATTGTTTCAGGATGTATAATGATGTGATCTAATAGATCATTGTAGTAACTGGTTGGATCGTAATATCTTACCATAAAAATATCTTCATATATAATAACACCAAGTATATGAAATCCCTCAATCCATATATGATGTTTGAACAATGACAGTTGTGTACCTTAATCAGTAGCTTTATATGGATAAGCAGGCATGGAATACATATGGTGAGCTATACTAATGTTTAAGGATCATAAAATAGATATTTTAAGAGATAACTGAGAATGTCATTTTTTAGATATCGTAATGTCTTTTATTTATTTAGCCTATGAATAGAATTTATGATCCTCTAAAAAATATTTTAGGCTGTGAACAATACCCTTGTTGGTGCTATACACGTGAACCGCTATGAAGAATAAATTAATAGTAGGAAAATGATGTTGTGTAATATTTTTCAGCAATAGATCACCAGTGATTGGATCTAACCCTCTTTGAAAAGTAATAAATTATACAAAATTCTACCAATTAAAGGTAAAAAATGGGGTTGATCCCTCCAAAAATCACTACAAAGTTAGCCCAAAAGTTACCGATTCAAGATAAATTCAAGAGGAAGTGATATCTATTTAGGATATACTCTTACATTTAGAAATTGTTCAATTATCAAAGATACATGAATTTAATGTCATACCCAATAATTTTATTCAATTCACATTTGGACAGGAAAATAATGATTCAAAATAGAAGATATATATTAGAACCAAACCAATTTCATAGTAGCTTGGTGTTAAGTGAACGAACTTTTAAAAATTATTTTCACTGAAAATATTAATACACTAATTATTGTTCAATAGAGTTGTAATTCACTGGTGATTCCAGAGACTCACCACATCTGAAAAAACCGAGAGGTTATTTGTATTTATCAACACCCGCACCCACATCTACATTCTATATTTCTTGGCCCACTATTAGACAAACCACACAAGCACTAGGTAAAATGTAATTAGGGTATCTAATATAGGTATCATCTTTGAAAAAAGGAGACTAGTGAAAATAAATTCTACTCAACCAAAAAATATGATGGAGAGTTTTCCAAAATGGTCGTTGAAAACATTTCAGGAGATCTACTACAAATTAATAATATTTCAATTGACATCATGGGCATTAACATATAGGTTCAAGATCCATGTGGTAGTATCTATGACCTTATAAATTTCTCTTTATAAATGGGTGGGTCTTCCCCATTCCTTGAAGGATTTTTTTTATGCTATCATTATAAATATATTTTTTAACTTATAGTTTTAGAAAATAAATAATCATTAATTCACCCTCTTGTTCCAAAAAACACATAAAGAAGATATATATCAATAGTGAAAAGTAATTAGTATACCAATAATAGATATTATTATAGTTATATTTACATCTTCTATATTTGATAATTATTTTTATTGAAATTGAATATTGTTTATGGAATTTTACTCATCACTACATGTATGGATGTTCTTGATTATCTTAATATTTGTAGATATATTATAACATAGATATTACAAACTCAACAAAATTTATTTTATTATATTCTCTATAATGATTGGCCAGTTTTTAGTGATGTATAGTTGTTATAATATCTCATTTGGGATGGAACATATTTATACATATTTATTTATACATATTATATTAATACAAGTTTATTTATTCAAAATCATAGAAATAAATTACATAAGTAATAATATGACATTAATTATGGTTTTAAATAATTAGAACAATCATTATTCTTGTTGACCCATCCCCTCCATATCTATTAGTTATCAAAAGATTTATTTTTTTAAATTTTGTAAATGAAAATAGATTATGGACTCTACAACTTCCTATGAAATTCTAAATGGATTGATTTTTAAAGAGATATAATAAAATCATTGTGATCATACAAGCCAGAATGAGGATCAATTTTATTTGATGGTAGAAAACATATATCAATATAATAAATTATAACTAACTATATTTTTTAATATGAATCATAATAGATTTATTTTTTTATTTGAAGCATCTAGTGTTATTCAACGAATTATATTCCTCTATATAATGACATGATGTAAGTGATAGAGCTTGTTTCCAATAATCGACAGCTTAACTAAACCAGTACTTCCAAATTTTATAATCTCCCTATTGAATTCCTTATTCTTCCCTTTAAGAATAGGGTTAATTCCTTTTTAGTGAACCATACATGATATTTTCATCTCGTATAACTCAATAACATATTCTAACACATCTGAACTAAGTAAAATGGGATGGATGTTTTTCTAGTGTATATATTTTTTATTATGTTATCCAAAATAGATTTGTTAAATTCATATAATTTTTAAACATTAATTTTTATTTTATAAATATTTTTATCTTTTCTCCCACCTTTAGAATCAGAAAGATGAAATGTATACACTTTTTTTGACTCTTTAATTTTTTCGAAAAGAAAATATCTCGATTTCATATGATATTTTATATTGTATATGTATATTTTCATATTATATTATATTTTACATAAATACATATATAGATATATGTATATATATAGAACGCATGAAAAATAATTTCCCTCATTAAGAAGAAATACATTGTCTCATTTAGGTTTGATCCTACACTGATAATTAATATCTTGATTTATTATTAGGTCAACTTTATTACATATGTCAATTCATAAATATCATTTTTTAATATTTTTAATAAATTAGCATTTATATTAATTATATCAGATAGGAAAAATTATAAAATTGATCTTTATGGTGCTTCATTCAATTATGATAAATTCTTGATCCTTTTATCCATAGAAGAATGTATTTATATTATGTCTTCATGTTTATCAAAATATGTGTAGTTTTTTCACTTTAACTACACATAGATAATACAAATAATTATTTTAGAAAATCGATCATATATATATAGTGTAGAAATCCTTTTTCTAGTCTTTTTTTAATGATCAGATTGTATCTTTACATTTCTTCTTTTATTTCTATATAGTTAATATAGTAACACCTAATTACAAATGAAGGATGTATAAATAAATAATTGGGGTAAAAATGGATTTCCTCCAAGTGCTTGAAAATAAAAGTTCAAATCACTCATATATTCCTCTTTACTTGAATAGATAAGGTAGGTGTTATAGAGTATATAAATTCAATCATAGGGACCAATTTCTAGTCACATTAGGTCATATTTTTTTTAAATCTTCAACATAATTTCCCTCGGATTCCGCATGCATCTTTTATGGTCATTTTTTTGATAAAAAATCTCTGTTATAGAACCATACATGATATTTTCACCTCATAAGGATCCTACCTTCATGTTCATAATGAGGAATTACAGTTAATCCACAAAATATATTGAAAAAATATGATCATTATAAACATATAAGGTTTAGTTATATTACAATAAATATCTAGAAAATATTAGTAAAAGGAACCATCTTGTGATTCTTAAGAGCAATTTATTTTTTACTAGGCAAATAAAAATGTAAAAATGGTAAGTACAACAATCTATTTATTATCAAAGACCCTTTATTTCAAGTAATGAATCATTTCAAAAAAACAATATGGTTATAATGTTATCCAAATAAAGTATGAATGAGATGGATATTTGCTATCACATCCATTCTTATAAATCCCCCACTCAAATAATATCATGATTTGGATTATTAATGTAAAAAATTTCATTTCATTGATTCTAAAATATTTAGTGATTGTATTTACCTATTATACCATTTGTATTGATGATTGGAATATGAGATTCACCTTTTATACAATCATATAGAAGGAACCACTTCTTCCAATTTTGTAACCTTTTTATAATACTAGAATCCTAAATGGAAGCATCTGAGGTTGCATTAACATAGGGTATACATGAAAGAAGGAATTTTTTTTTTCCAAATCCACCTTCTTAAAGTGTATATTTATTTATTTTTTCGTATCATTATTTGTCCTTATTGAAATACTTATGAGATAGACTAATCAAAAAAGAAAAAAAGAAAGTATCAAATCACACCATCTCTAAAATAAGAAAATTATTACTTTTCTCTTGATGTTTTTGGAGAAATTTATAAAGAGATATTGGATACAATTAAAAAAATTATCAATAAAACCTTCATTGATTTGTGATCAAGGAATAATAGGAGGAGTTATCCATTCTATATTATCTTTAACTTATATAATAAAATAATCCCACAAAAAATAAATTCTTATAGTATGAAATAGCATAAAATAAAATATTTTAAAAACCAATTTGACCTTACTTCAATTCAATTGATTTGTTTTTTCAAGAAAAAAGAATAATTTTTTCAAATGTAATTCATTTTCTTTCTTTTAATCCATTAGAAATGTTTTATTTATATATATATATATATATATATATATATATATATATCTTAATTATAACTTTCTCAAAGTAAAATACTTAACCCTTTCATTATATATAAAAATTGATAGATTACTTAGTGAATCCAATATTGGTCAGTTTAATTTTTGTTATCACTTTAAAATGGATGAATAATGAAAATAAATATCTTATTATTTTAAAAAATACAATTGGGTATCTATTCTTAAAGTGAAGATATTTATTTGATAATATGAATGATGAACCACTCCTTATTCATTTTGGTTATAGGTAATAATATTTTATTTTTGGATAGATGAATGAGTGGTTAAAGGTGAATAATTATAATTTCTATATAGGAATTTTTTTGTCAATGGGTTGAGTCCCTATCTTTCTAGACACTATCATCAAGTAATTAAATTTTAATGACTGAAAAAATGTATAAAAAATAAAATCCTATTAGAATTATTTATAAATAATTTATATTTGATATATTTTTCCTTATTTAGAATTGATATGGTATTAAAATAGAAATAATAAATAATTAATAATGAATAACCCCACTTAATCATGAAATATTAATAAAAAACAATGGTCTAACTATTTAGATTTTTTAATTCCTTTCTATAATAAATTTTCAGGTTTATAGTGATAACATGATATATATCCACTATATGTTAATGAACAAAAATATGTATATGTTTAATTAATTGTTGAGATTTATATTTTTTCAATGTCACACCCAAAAAAATGAATGTTATCCAAATGAATTTCAAGTAATTTTATAAAAATATGACTTGTGGACCCTTTTTATTTTCTAAAGATACATATATATGTCAATAATTACCATTCTTTAATACAATAATGAAACCAATTTTTTTTATTATAAATGAATAACATACTATGATTGTTTTACAAGAGTGTGACTGGTTTCTAACATAAATTTTAGAACTAGGCTTTCCATTAGTTAGTCCAAGTAAAGCCAAAAGATGACATATTTTTTTGTAAATGAGTCCCTATATAATGTGACATAAGGACTCATTATTTATTTATTTTTATTATATATTTTTGATATTTCTTTATTTCATTACTATAGAATAAACCTGATAGATATTATAACTAAACTATGTAAGAAAAATTCACAAAAATTATACGGATGATTTGTACTACAAAAAGAATATAAAATAAAAACCTAGCTAGGAAAATCAAACAGATGAACATGAAATTACAAATTAAATGTTATAACATATTTTCTATGTTGGGGTACTGAATAAAAATTATAATAGAATAGAATTTAAAATATAATACAATTTTCTATCATTGAAATCACACAATCCAAAATTAAAAATTAAACTTACAGAATTTATTTGAAAATTTCACATTCTTATACATTAAATAAAATATTTTACTTTACTTATGTTAATTATTTTATATTTATATTTTTTTATAAGTTAATAAAAAATATCCATTAATTTTATTAGTGATAAAGAGGCTTACAAAAAATAATAGTAAAAATGAATGATTAAATTCATATATTTATAAAACTTATGATTTTATTTGTAAATGTAAGCGAATAAGAAAAAAATTCATGTTAAAGTTTTTTATTCCAAAATTAAAAATTAGTAGGAAAAGATACATTCTGTAATTTCATTAAAATAAAATTTAAAAATAAATAATGAAAACATTCTAGCAGTTGAAATGAAAAAGTGAACATGGAATATTTTTTTACAAAGATTAAAATATAAAATAGGGGATATGGGAGAATTATTAGACGTAAGGAACTAAAATTTTATTGATCCTTGCTATAAAAAGATATGAAGTAATAACTTTCAAATTTATGAAAACCTCCAAATTTATTAAAATAGAGACCCTGAGCCAAATCCTATTTTCAAATTTCTAAAAAATGGTATATTATCCCAAATATTAGGAGAATAATAATAAAAAGGATAGGTATCAAGACTCAATAGAAGATGTATTAAAAAATTGAGTTGACCGTATTTGGTTGATTGTAACAATAAAAATTATTCCATCATCAAAAATCTAGAATCATAAAATATAAATCAATAGGCATAACATGTATACAAATATATTGAATAACAACTTGTATATTTATTTTGATGAAAAAATAGGAGAGAATAGTGAGTTAATTTTACTAATCCACTAATATGTATATTTTAAAAATAATTTCATTATCATTGATTACACTAAGACACTAATCCATAGATTAAATATTATTTATTATTAATAAATGAATAAATATATAGTCCTATTAAACCTAATTATACATATATTTTACATATAATAAATAATATAAAAAAAATTATATTAAGAGGAAAATCCATTGATTTTAGAAATCATGATGGTTTGGGTCACTCTATCCCCACAACAATACTAGTGAATTTGATTATATAACTAATATTTATTAGTTTTATTATTATTTTTCATTAGATATTTATCTAAGACTATTTATTTATTCATTTATTCTATAATTCTCATTCCAAAAAATACTCGATATTTTGAGAAAAGTTTTTTTAGATGTATTTATAATCGATATCACTTATTTTATTTATTTTATAATCTAAAAAAATGAAAAATTTATACATTATAATATGTTATCGATTCTTATCATCATTTTCTTTGACATAAGAAAAATCTATCTATTCAAATATGAATATGAAAAAATTTTCATAAGAAATTTACGATAACATAGTTAGTAGAGTTGAGGACTGTAAATAATCATTTCATTAGTTCAAATTTTCTTCCTACAACCTTATGTATTTGTATTAATATCTTAAAATACTCATAAATAAAATGTTAAGATTTATTTTAAATATATTGGTTCTAAAAATTAATATATGATTTTAAACAATATTCCCCCCATTTCAAATATGTGATGGGTATGTTTTGATGATACATTACCTACATAACTTAGTGGTTAGAGTACTACTTTCATACAGAGAGAGTCATTGGTTCAAATGCAATAGTATGTACTAATTCTTAATTATGTATCAAGTTTATATAATATAGTTGCACTTCTATTCTATTTTTATAAATAAATAATTTGTTATACCTAATATTCTTCTTATATATATCCTTTTAAATTGAATGAATTTTTTTATATCATTCATAATAGAATCGGTCTCGTATATTTTTTATTTTCTTAATGATTTTTTATTTTGTATTCAATTAGAAAAACGATAGGGGTATATAAAAACAATTATTATTTAGACAAATAAACTAGTATAATTATGATAAATTACATTATAGCCTCAACTCCTTTCCATAATCATCTTACAGATATATTTTCCTCAATAATATATCTCTTCCCTTAGACTTTCATCGGTTTTTATTCCAATATTTCATGTTTTTTCTAAGATTCTTGTATGTCAATATCACAACTCTCATCTGCATTATTTTATAATATACTAATATCATTATTTCTTATTATAGAAAACCCCCCCATAAGAGCCATATTTATTGATTTTTCATTAAGTTGTATTCTAAAAATTCCTATATCTATAGTTTTGGTAATATGGGATGGTTTGGAAATATGGAAATATTACCACTACTGGTAGATAAAATTATTTCTTTCACTTTTAAATCCAAAAATAATTAATTAAATGTCATTACAAAAAATATTTAAGGTTATCATTGATTTAATTTTCCCCCCATTTTTTATTTTATGACCTTCATTATAGCTTAATCTATATTACTAATTAAATAAAAGGCATATTTAGGAAGACTATTTAATTATAAAGAATGCATCAATTGAAACCCTATAATTTATTCTGTTAAACCAACATATTTTCATAGTTAAGGCGTAAAGGATACAATAATGAAAAAGGTTTGTGATAAGAAATGTTCAATTTTCAAACTCTGGTAACGGTTAATTGACATTTTTTGAATAATTCATCCAACCCATGAATAACTATAATTTTATAATGTTATTTGTAATATTTTTATGTTTTACTGACTCTTTTAGAGGTTTCATAATATTCTTCACCTACATTCCAAGGTTGGCACATAGTTGACATTGAATCCAAATGGTTTAATTCCTGATAAATTCTTTTTGCACCTAATCCTCTTGATAGTACAATAGTTGCATCTAAATTTGAAAATGTTGTGGTATGAGAAAGTTCTTCCAAAACATATTTAGGTATATAAGTGACTTGAATTGAAATTATAGACCCTAACCTAGTAGAAGAAATTATCTCTTTTAATGAACCCATTTCACAGTTAAGAGTGGGTGGATAACCCACAATAAAAGGCATTCTACTCAATAGGGAGAATAAAATTGATCCTTCCTAGAAAAATTTAATATAAAATATATAAATTAATTTAAATATTTTTCATTATTATCATAGAAATACTTTTCTATAGTTAGTGTAGTAAAAACAACTCTCATGCAAGCTCCTAGTCGTTCATTCATCCTACAGTAGATAAGAGACACCTTGGATTCTATAATATTTTTTTTTCATGTTTGACTATATATTCTTCCATTTCCATGTAATTATCATTTCCTTCGTGAGCACTTTAACAGAATAAACAAAATATAGTAAAACCCACCAAGATATTTATAAATATTGTTAATCAATTCCATAATGAGTATTGTTTTACCCACTCTAGCTCCCCTGAATAACCTGATTTATCCAACACACTAATAAGGAGATAAAACATCTACAACATTAGATATTGTTTCAAAAATTGAAAATTAAGTTCCAAAATGTATAAATTAAGGAACATATCTATGAATATGAGATGTTTTTTTGAGTATCTAGAGGTCCTAAATTATCAACAGCCTCTTCCAATATAATCAAAAAAATTCACATAGTTTCTTTATAAACTGGATCACAATGATGATCTCCCACGTAAATCACTTCCATTCATCTAATTAGACTATCTAAAGCACTAATAGGGGAAAATATCACTCGATTATATCCTAATAATGTTTTTTCACTTTACAAGTCACATTAATTTGTTTACCCATTGTATCTCGACACCTTACAATCAAATAATGGTAAATATTTGGATTTTTCCTCGACGAATGGAAACATCTACTACAAGATAAACAATTTGATTAATTAACAAACTTTATTTTCAAGCATGGAAACACCAAGAAAACTATTATATATTCTCATAATATAATAAATAAAATAAAAAAATATGTTTCAATTTTTTTTTCTAAAATTTAAAAATTTAAAAAAGGTAGCATGATTTTAAGTGGATTAGATAATTTTAAATTAGAGTAAACATTAGGATTAATTGGTAGTTCTATATTATAAAAAATATAATGAATTATATTATATAATTTACTATAATTTTAGTGTATTTAAAATTAATGTTTAATTAATTTTTTTTAAAAAGGGAATTAATAATCATAATGTTCAGAATGTAACTTATTTTTATATTATATAAAATAATATTCATTTTCTTATTATATGAAATAGAAAATTCATTCATAGAATTATAGATAAATTCGTATAAAAAATAGATAAAGACAAAAATTTGGTAATATTGACTCAAAAAATGGTTTCTTTTTAAAAAATGGTTTTTCTGTTGTGACATACATATGAAAGAGCATAAAATAAGAATTTATTTGGTGAATAAAATACCGTGGGTCTAACAATGAATACTTTTTTTAGTTAATTTTGTTAAAATATATTTGATGAACTCCTTTTAAAGGTTTCAATATTTCATGTGGAGTAGACCTTTTGTTCTGAAACTTTTTAATTCTTGACTTGTAGGTAGGTAGGTGTTATGACACCCAAAAAAGAGACTAAAGTAAGTTTTGGGTTCAACGAGAGTGTTAAATATTACTAATTTTCTTATTATACTAATTATTATGAAATAAATGATATATATATATATATATATATTGGAATCATTCTGATTCACTCCTCGGCCATGAGTTCCGCCTGTGGAAGTAGGGGCCTCTGTAGCTACATAACCATCTACTAGTACATGGAAAACTGTGCGGACCAATGCAATTACTGGCCCAGATCATTACAAAGGGTGATTAAACAAAATCATTATAGTTTCTGATGAGGAAAACTAATTTATTACATATATTTCTTACCCCTTAGTTCTTTTTAAAGATGGTTTTGTTATCAAAATGTTTAATTCCATTATGTGTAGTGTATTTGTCTTCAAAGACCTTCATTCTATATGGTTGGAGGATCTGAAAATACCTCCATCTTATTCTAGAAAATTTAATAGCCCACCTCATAGAATTCAAGAAGAGGGGGCCAAATTTGACAAGTATGGTAATCCCCTATTATGATGTATACATAAACCTATATTATGATTATCTACTAAGAAAAGTGATAGAATAGTTTATTTATGTCTTCGTAATAGACATGATTTTAAAAATGATGATAAGGACATAAATTCCTATACATTTATTTTTTGGAGAGACTATTTAATATTTCACGATGAATCCATTTATATAAAACAATATAAAACAGGAGAAAATAAATGAAATTACGTGAATTCTACTATAGGTACATGTGATGAAATGAGGGAAAGGGATATTTTTCAAGATAATTAGAAGTTCCAACAGTGAATCATGATAATTTAATATATTGATTCATTTGAAATATAATCATGTATCATTAGTACCGAGATAAAAACCTACTTATTCTCATCAATCAGGTAATATGTGTGGTAATATATGTATAAAAAATAATGGAATATGATTTAATGTACCCACTAAATCATTATGTCTATCTGGTTCAGATTATATTCACACAGGTACTATTTTATGTAAAATAGAAGTGGAAAGAGAAGACAATTTTGGATTTATTTATTTACTATGAGATGGTTTTATTGAAAAATTTTCAGGTCATTGGATTCATTTCACACAGTATTGGGTGTTGCTACTATGTGTTTTTCTCATAGAATCAGGGGGTATTCTTGTTTGGAATATTCCTGCTTAGATTATGATCCTTGGGTATTATTACATAGTATTGTTTGGTGGAGGAAACATAGGACACCAGTGCTGTAATGTACCTGGTGCTATTTCTAGTTGAGTCACTCTAGAAGCATGTGTATAAGATCATAATGAGGGATAAGATCTTACTAATGAGGGTATTGAAATTATCAATGATGGTAGAAAGTAAATCCATGGATTAGTTTCTTATTTTTAGGCATGTTTATAAGATCATACTGAATGATAAGATCAATTTATACCTCTTCTTTTAAAGTGTGCTTCTGGAGGGGCCCGCATGTAGGAATAAAGTTTAATCTTGATGAAAATGGATAAAACGTCTACATATTTATTTGATTTTCAATTTCATAAAAAGTTATTTTATGTATCCATCCTTACTTCTCCTATGACCGGTTGGGTGAAAATGAGTTTTTTTTATGTTGGGGATGTAATTATTTCCAAACCCAATCACTATTTAGCTTTTCCTTGTAAAAGATTCATCAAATAAATGTTAAATAATTTGATACCCAATGGATCACAATTAGAAAAATATTTATTCCATAAGGGTTTATTCAATTAAATAATACCATAAACTCTTCTAAAATGTGTTCTGAATGAATTTATTCATCTCAATACTATCATATCATTGAATAAAAAGAATGCAAAATAAAAAAATGTTTATAATGAGTTAGATACATTCATTAAACTGATAGAGAATTATAACTTTTGAGATATAATGGTTAATTATAGGATATATGAATTATATAAATTTTATAATAAATTAATATTTGAATTTTAAATTTGATATATCTTTCTTTTAAACAATATGAAAATAGAAGGTACTCAAGCTAAGAAAATTCTAATTTTACTTTCTAATTTTTTTTCTTTAGTGGGACTAGTTTTTCTATCAATTGAAATGGTTTATTTATTTCTTCATGTTCAAAACATAAATATTGTTATATTCCATTGACTTCACTCGGTAAATATCATTCTTTTTTTGAATATCTAATTTTCGACTTGGATTTCGCAAATATTTAGTGTAATATATTAATGAAATTCATTTAGTTTATTTTCTACAGTTTAATAAAATTATAATAAAAAGTATAACTTTTGTGAATAGTAGATCAATCAGTATATTTATAGATATTATAAAATGTTCCCAAAAAAATAATATAATTTGGGTCATGATCCCTTTTTTGGTTCATTAGGAATCTTATTTTTTGGAACTTCCAGTTATCTCAGTAGGAATTTGATATATTTATTTCCATATCAACATAAAAAAATATTTCCCTAAGGGATCATAAGTACATTATATGGGGATATGAGATTTTTTATTAGTTTCTATTTATGGTTAACATTATCATGTAGTATTGGTAATGGTTAGGATCGATCAGATATAAGAATTGTAATCATGTGTTTTTTCATTGCACATTTCCAAGAAAAAAACACCACATCTTACTTAGATTCCTTATGAATGATATTCATCACACCCTAATAGAACTGAAATATGGGTTTGTGGCTTTTCTTAATTTTTTATTTTATATTGAACTAAGAGTTCATGTGGAAATTCCCTTTCATATTCATACATATGATAATTTTACTCCCTGATTAATAGAACAAAAATCCACCGAATTGGACTATTTCTGAGGTGTTCCAACAAAAATGAACACTATTTTTTCATTTTTGAAAGTAAGGAATATCATTTTTTATATAATATAAATCATCACTCATTGTGTTTTTAGATTTATCATTATATAAACTAAATCTATTATTATATTTAAATCTATTCTTGTATAATAGAAACACACCTAGAATTTACTAAAAAATGGAAAATGATTCACCTTATAAATAAATAAAAAACATTTTGGAATGAAGTGATTATTATTATTTTTGTATATTCCATGAAAAAATAATCAAAATCTATACTTTTTAAGCCATAATTAGGTATTTTTATTTCATTTAAAAATACTCTTATATTCATTTTTATTAATTGATTTCAATTTTCATTCAAGAATTAAATAAAAATTGTTTAATAAAAAATGAGAAGGTTATTTTTCATAATATTAACCTTTAGATAAAAATATAAGACTTAATAAAAATATTAGATCATAGGATTGAGCTGAATAAAAATTATGTGGGTTCCCTAACAAAAGTCACATATTAAATATGAAAAAAAAATTATTTTCAATCTATATTGTGTATCATTTTTTATATTTTTTTCAGGGTGGATCCCTATATTTTTTTAATATATGCTTTGAATATTGGTTTCTTAATTGGTGGAATATGATAAAATTCAAATTTGCTTTTAATGAATATCAAGAAATGAGTATTATAGAAAATTTAATAGTATTAGTGGATTTCTTCATGTTGGAGGAAATGATAAAGGATGATTTGAAAACAAATCTAAAAAAACATCATATTAGAAACTATAAAGAAATTATTCAATTTATAAAGATGCACATCAAGGATCAAATACATGGAATTTTACACTTCTCAACAAACATAATTTTTTTGTTATTTTAATTGGTCATTCCATTTTAATGGGGAATTAGAATGAAATTTTTTAATTATTAACTCTTGGTGTTTAAGAATTACTATGTAATATAAATGACAAAATCAAAGCATTTTCGTTTAATTTAGTCATATATTTATGTATCATATTCCTTTTAACCCATGGTTGGTAATTAATTATTGGCAATGTATACAATTTAATTATTCACAATGATCATATTCTATCGGCTATTGTTTCAACTTTTCTAGTTATATTATATTATATTTTAAAATATTGAATATTTCATTATTTAAATCATATATCCCCGTCACTTGTAGTGATTTATCATTATATGAATGATGGAAAAATTAATCAATAATGTTTAATCCAGTGATCATGTTTTTTCTTTTCATTTTTTGACATCAATAAATTCTTCTAACAACAATAGTGCTTAATCTTTTTTCGGGCATTGTTTTTACATATTTAGGTAATAATAAAAAATAAAGGTCTACCCCATTTTTTCTTGTATAATTTTCCATGATCATTGAACACTTTAAACAAATACATTTTAATGGATAAGAAATAAAATTACTTGATCTTTTTTTATATTTCCAATTACTCTTCTAAATTGTCATACTATTATAATTATTAATGAATATATTTGAAATTAAATTCAAATTTTTTTCATTAAATAGTTATGAAAACCCAGGAGGATAAAGTTTCCTTCTAGTTTGTTGCATTTTCCATTTTTCTAATAAACCTATTGATATTGAGGCTCCATACGTAGTACTTCTTGATACTATATTTGACGTTGTTTTCTAAATTCCTTATGATATTCAATTGAAGAAAGTTATTACTAATGGTAAAATGGGGTCAATGATTGTGGGGTACGTTATTATTTTACTCAGGGAGTTTTAATTATCCCCCAATAATATTTCTCCTAAAAAGATAGAAAAAATAATAAATATTACATTTTAGAACTATCAAAACACTCATAATAATATTCTTTTTGGGTCCTATAGATTGTTATAAATATAGTTAAATCACCATTCCTATTATATTCCTAACCTTGAAACTAATAATGACGTTCATTTCATAAAATATCCCATATATATAGGTGGGAACACGGGGAGAGGCCAGATTTATCTTGATAGAAACATGACTAATAATATAATTTATAACACTACAACAATAGGAGTATTAAGTAGAATAAACAAATTATGTGAGGATATGAAGTAAAAATTGTAGATCCATCTGATGAATGTCAAATAGTTGATCATATTTATCTAGGACCATAACTCCTTCTTTCGGAGGGGTAATCCCTTGAACATAATAAACCATTAAAAATTATCCCAAATGTGGGGGAATTAGTCAGCTATATTTTGAAATAGTACTTCATGATTCATTATATTTCAAAGTCCTTTTATTATTCTTGGAATCTGAAATTTTTTAACAAATATATTTAGTTCTAAAAAATAAATAGTTCAATAAGGCTCAATTATTGGAAATGAAATTTTAGATTTGTGGATTTATCACGTTTGTTAAAAAATAACCAAAACAATTTATTGACATGTATGATAAAAACATTTATATGAATGAACCAGTATCAAAATTCATCGAGTTATTCTAAAGGAGCCAAAATTTATTTATATAATTCCTTATTTTCTCTCTATAAAATATTTTTTTGGTAGAGGGATTATAAACACATCATAAGATAAAACTGTGCTAACAAATAACCAAAACACAATTAACATGGAAGGTATAATATTTCTATGAATGAACCAGTATCAAAAAGTAGTAATAATATCAGAAATATAATGTTCCTCAGTACTTCTAGACATAGTAATCTCCAAATAATCTCTAGTATAAATGGATCAATACTATAGTGTATAACATGATACCAGTCAACTAATTGATTAATTGGAAATAAATATCTTTTTATATTATTAATTTTATTGATGTTTTTTTAAGTATAATAAATAAGTATAAATATCTATATTATGAAATTAAAACACATTTTTCAGTATCAAAAAAGCATTTTTTTACATATTTTGATACTTTTCATATGTTAAACACTAAAAAAAGAAAAAAAATTCTATGTTGTAGGTTTTTTTGATAGAATTAAAAGAAAAAATATATATTAGACCCTCATTTCAAAAATTACTTTTTTTAGTTGTAGATATTGAATAAATATTTTTTATACTTTTTTTTGTATTGATTTGTTGAATTTATTAGTCTCTAATTCATAAAATAAATTCATATGTATATATATATTTTGAAATAAAACAAAGCTGAAAAATTAATTAAATTCAATTAGAATATTGATTCAATTAAAATAGAATTTAAATTATTTAATGATACACAATAAAATTATTCTTTCAGTTTATTCAATCATTTTTATAATATCCCTATTTTTTGGTTTATCAGAAAGTATATCTAAAAACTGTCAAATATAATAAAATTTAATTTTATATCACTTTAATTATCTTCTTTTTAGTGTAGTATATCATGAGTCTGATGTATAAGTCTAAAAAAAGGATTATCAGCTATTTTGTATTGTTTTTTCCAGACTAGGATCTGTCAACATGGATACATAGGTATGTTTTGAAAAAAAACATATTAACTGATAGGATAATAAAAATAAAGTAAAATATTCTACTTAGATATTTTGTTAATATGTAAACTCTCACTCGTTATTCTAGGGTTTTACTAGTGGTCATTACTATCACCCTTAATTTATTTTTTACTATGATTATGATACCAATTATTAGAAATCAAATAAAAAAATCATCAAATCCCAATATAAACACTTTCTATAGGATTCCATTATTGATATATTTTTCCCCTTAATATATTTTAGTCATTTTTATTTAAAAATAATGTGGTTTAATAGAATTGGTATTATATAGAAAAATATATCTTATCAAACAAATTGAAATAATTGAATTTATTTTATTTGGAATTGTTTCAGGTCTAATTATTACTATTTTGGTTGGATTAGTCATAAATACAAATATAGAATATTGATTTGGTGATTTATTGGACCTTTGATAATTTTAAATCATTTATATTTATTATTTATTTTTAATTCAGAGGAGTTAAAATTAATATATTTATTCCCCACAATGAATTGTATATGTGTAAATAGAAAAAGCGAATCAGGATCTTTAGTATTTGAACCTACAACATTGTGTTTTAGAGAACAATGCTTTACCCTACTAAACTAAGACATATTTTAATTTATAATCTACTATATAATAATTAATAAAAATATATAGTAAAATAATATAATAAAAAAATATAATAAATGAAATATAATAAATATAAATAAAATATAATAAATCAAATAAAAAATTAAATGGTTATTTTTGTATGATTCCTCGCATATACATTACAGTTAAAATTATTTCATAAAATAAAACAATGATGTACACTTTAAATCTGAATTCACTCTATATTATATGGATACTAGAAAATGTAATTTGAATTTAAAGGAAATATAGGTCATATGAATTATAAGATATCAACCTATGACCTCTTTTACCCAAAACAGATCCTGTTTGAAGCTACACTACATCACTCTCAGGTTATGTATCGTTAATTCCACATAATTTCTATTTTATATAGAATTAAATTACATTGAATCAGAACTATTATTAATTTTTTGGGTCTTATTTCATTTGTTCATATAATAAAACATAAAATATAAAATATAAAAAATATATGGACAATTGTAACAAAATGAATCCTTGGTGGGTAATGCTCAATAATAGATGGATTGTTTTTATTGAATCAAAAAATATATCCATGGGTTACTGGATTCTTCATTATAAATTTAAAACTCAATTAGAGATCCTATGTCTTCATATCAGAATATCCAATGACATCCCACTATGTTCAAAAGAATTATACTAAAAAGGAAACATTTCAATTTGAGATCTAAAAAATGTTCTTTCCACTACTCTAGTAATAAGTATTTGATATTTTATATCCTTAGTGGGTTTATTAATAAAGATAAATCATATTTCATGGATCCAAGGTTGATATTAATTTTTTTATTTTTAGTTATTGACATAGAATAATTGAGTCAATTAATCATTCAAAAATGTTGGTTCATGGATAGATTAAAGGTATTAGGGTTTCCCAAGACCAAGTCATGGTTATTTTTTTAATGTAATTTTGTCCATACCAATTTTTGAATTTTTTTTTTCTAATAAGGAATCCATATGTGTTTCTTATGGCTCAAAATATTTGTGTCGTCTAGTCACTTAGAAGTGATAAAAAACTACAATTATTTAGTGTTTGTTCATATTCATATGATTGGATTATAGTTGAGGTTAATAATAAGTGGAAATAGATAAAAAAAGGTATTTCTTCCCCCCATGTTGTAATAAAGAGGACAAAAATTTCATCAAAATAACATAAAAACACATTTTATATAAAAACAAATATATAAATACTCTACTAACCTATTTCATATTTAATGAATATATTATATCATTATTATATCATTATACAATATATTTTATATTATTTTAATTCATCTAATCGAATCAAATAGGTTTTTTAGGATGGAATAAAAAACTATGTATAAATCTAAACAACCATTTCATAAATACATGTGATATTTCCATTGGTGGTTTTTGATTTAAATATAATCAAGAGATCTAATTTATTATAGAAAAATGAGTTTAATTAGATGATTTATTAGTGAAAAAGTGAAAATATTCTTCGAATGAGTGAATAGATTGACCTTGACACAGAAAAGATTCAATACTATTTCTATAAAACAAGATTATATTTTATCATTGGTTCCATTTTTGAATAATGAGAAAAAAAAATTAATTATCTAAAATAATAAAATAAGAAAAAAACACAACAATAAAATAACAAGTTTTTCTAGAATTATAAAAAATGACTTTTTTTCATTTAAAGTGTCACTATGTGGTCTTATATAGTATAATATAATAGTATAAACTCAAATTCACCTTAACATAATTATATAGTATTGGGATTATGTAATCAGATAAAAAATGAAATTATTTTGAATATTTCATTCAATTTGAAAACCTTTTCATATATATTTTTATATATTTTATCATTCTAAAAATAAACTATGTTATCAGGTTTTTTTCTGTGGAAACTAAAAAATTTAAATTATTCCATAAATCATTCTTAGGTATTTTTTACTCTATCCTTTTATTTATGATCTCATTGAAAATCATAAAATGAATATTTCTATTTGATATTGAAATTTTCAATGGAATTTTATTATTATTTATCAGTTAACTATTGTACAGATTATATATGAATATCCTATAGAAATATTAGGATTCCCTATTCCAGCTAACTTCTGTACTTATCCAAAAAATCCCAAAAACCTAATTGTCTATTTTTCTCAATATCTATACCGATTTGATGAAACTAAATATTTTTTTATTAAAAGTTTAAGTCAGTATGGGATGATATTCTCCAAAACATGTTGTTAATAAATGAATTTATTTCATTGTCTATGAGATATATATCCTTGTCAAATTATATTTATTGAAAAAATAAAAAATTGATGAATAAATAATAATATGAGTTTTTTTTATTTTTTTGGTAAATTTTTACCACTTATCATCCTATTAATACCAAAATATAACTTTCCAACATATAAAATATAAATTCAAATAGTTTATTCTCTGATAACCTTCCCAAATACAATATTTATTTTAATAGGAATATTTTACCTATATAAAAAATATTTTTCACCTAGACACTATATGTAATAATAAGAAAAAAAACAAGAATATAAATATAAATATTGTATATTGATGCCTAAAAAATTTATTATGGTGGAATAAGTTATTTATATAAAGATTTATTGAAATGAAATAGCAAGGTACTCTTGATACATTACAATTTTCGCCATATTTTAGGACATATAGGTGACTTTTAAAGTTCACATTATTTGGTTCAACCTAAGGAATTATGTTATACTGTTAGATATTTCAAAATGATATCTACCATACCATATATGATTTACGGTATTAGACTATGATGGTTAACTAGTACTAGGTAGATAAACATGTTAGTTTGTTCTTGAACTTATGATATAATTTCATTTACTTGAATATCTAATAATATTTTCCCCCATATAATGGAATTAAATTTTTTACCACTGAGAGAAAAATTGATTCTTCAATTGAATAGATTGATTTTCACCAAGGAAAAAAAATATATAAATTTAAATCATGGGAATTTATTCCTTTTTATTTCTTAGAGATAGTGAATGGAGTGAAACATGGTTCGCTGATGGTAGCGATCCCTGATACTGGAAAATCAATTTCAATTTTTCTGGACTCTATGATTTTAACAATTCATACATACACCTTTGTACATGTTTCTTAATGCTGAGGTCATTCCACGCGAGTGGAGGATTTTGTTACGTTTCTCTTTGGTCATCTACTGTTTCAAATAAGTTGGTTAATGGTTTAATTTATGAATAATATCCATAATGAGATGTTTTAGATTGATCTTAACCACATGATTATGAATTATTAAATGAATAACTAAAAAAATTGAATATTATATAGATAGAAATAAAAATAGTCAAGGTGTTTATATATATACCCTGATATTTTTTTTATTCTATGGCTATAAGATCTATAATTCTAGGATCACGGGATTATATTGATGAGATAAAAACATCCCTTTTAAATCTTCATATATTAACCATAACACTTTCCCCATTTTTTATATATAATCTCATGTTAATATTTCCCACAGTTTTAGTACTTCTTCTAAGAGAAATTCTACTATTTTGACTCAAAATAATAACAATCTAGTTGATGGATCATTACACTGATATGAAAAGCATAAAAAATATCAATTATTTCTCTTATTAGGACATAAAAACAAAAAATTAAAAAATTAAAAAATTATATTTAGTCATAAAATATACATGTATTTTTTATCAAATTATGATTATGATTCTATAATGAAATTAACATTTTATTTGGATTTTTTACATCCATTATAATAGTATAAGGAAAGAGTATCAGATTGAAAAAAATTGTTCAATTTTCCAATTATCACCATTCATTTATTTTTCCTAGTGAGAAATACTATGATGATTATTTTTCTTTCATTTTTTATCTCTATAAATAAGAAATCCCAATGTTTTTTTATTTGAGTGAATTCAAAATAAAATAAAGTAAAAAATAAAATATTTTATTAGTGTATTTTCATAACCATAATAAATAAAAAATCATAAAATACCTCTACTATAAAATTTGTTTGACATTGATTAATTATGATAGAATAACAGACAAGATCCTTACATTTATATCATATGACTCTCATGAAATAAAATCTAATGTTTTAAAAAATTAATAAAAGACTTGAAAATATTTTTTTCATATAAAATAGAAAATTACATGCGTTTATTATTCATATATTCTATATGGTAAATGGATAATATTTTTTATTTTAAAAAAATCATAGGTTCCAGGTGTATAGGAATTCTTGAAATTTGGTAATAAATCCCTCAACTGGGATAAAATATCCACTGGAGGCGACTAAGCCCATATATATAGTATATACAATTAGTTGAAAAAATTTTATAGTGTCATAAATCGAAATTCCATGGATGACCCATCCCCTCGGAATGTTTTTATAAAACAAAATATTTGGTATCATTATATATTTTGAGATATACCATCAGAATAATAATTTGATTTTTGATCTCATTATCTACCACCTAACCCGAAGATTGTAATCTTCCTTGATAAAGTCATCTGATTAGGCCAATCACAAAATGGTTTTCCATTGGAACCACACATGAACCATTTTATGTATATGGTTTAGAAAATGTTAAAAAAAAATTCTTTATTTCATTGAGCTCATTGATTTTTAGTACTTTACTTATTTTATTAAGTAACTTTTTATTATTTATTATTTTAAATTTTAGTGAAATTTTTTGTTTTCTGAAATATATTTTCCCTTTTCATTACTATTTATTTATTTTTCATTATATATTTAATTAATTTTTTATTATATATCATATATATAATAAAAATATAATATAATTCAAAATAATTCACTAAAAATACCAAACTCACTTTTCATTAATGTATTTTTTTTCACCGACTCAAATCATGATGTCATTTTCTTGTTCCGGAATATTCTTATTCTATTCATAATTTAAGATTATGATCTCCTCCATGTAAAATATATACCTTTATTTCTATTTATAATATAGGATAAAAAAAGGATAAAAAATCCTCCTAACAATAATATCATTGTTGTGCTTCCTATTTTTCTCCCAATTCATTTCATTATATGTGACAAAATAATTTATTTATCTTAAAATTGAAATTATAATTCAATATAAATTTTGAACCTATTTTTTTATAAGTATAAGTCAATTTTTGTAATACCCCAAACATGAACATTTATATTATTTTATTTATTTTCGAGTTCCAATGTAATTTTATTCCTTCTTGGTGTTTTCCCCCAAAAATGAGATTTTTTTGGCATGAAAATCATGTCGCACAGTTAAGGTACATAGTTTAGAAATGTAATGCCCTAACCCTCATTACCTAGAGTCGGTGCATTAATATATAACAATAGAATTATCACAATATATCAAGTCTCCAAATACAAATTAGTTTAGTACACTTGGAAGTACTAGATACATTCATAAGTTTTACATTACATTATGAAATAAAAAAACATCATTGTGTATCCTTTGAAAACACTCATATCCCATATCCTGACCCTATAGGTCAATCATAATATACTTATTCACATCCTGGGAAAATTAAAACATAAGAAAGGGGTGATCACAGAAGCTTAGTAAGGATAATAATATAGAAGAAACTTTTATAAATAAGCATAAACATTAAAGAAAATGTATAAGAATAAAACAAAAGACTTTTAAAATCAAAATCTAGTATAATATAGAAATGATAAATCAAATAATTTCATTTAATTATTCACATGGATATTCTACTAGTCGAATAATCACATATAATATCAATAACTAATTTCATAATGATAGAATGTATAATTTCGGACATCATAACCACATAGTCAAGGAATCGTTCCAAGACTACAAATAAAATGTTGTTAATTCCTTGCGACAAGACAATAGTTTGTCTCATGAGACCTACTGATGCATCAAAGAGCTATAGCAGGCTCCACCCATCACTTACAAAGTCCAATTCATTCCTTGCATGAAAAGGATGAAACATAAAAAAAACATTCATATTAAAAATATCATAAGAAATCTTAATAATTTAACTATAAACCATGAATGGTATAAAAATAACACATCCATAGTCAAACATATCACAAACAATTCAATAAAATATAGAAGATTGTATCATAATAAATCAACTTCTAATAATTGTAAAATCCGTCAAAGGATGTTGAAATAGATCAAATCAAAACTATTTGAGAGAAATGTCTCTTTCTATTTTGAAATCATATTAAATTCACATAATTATAAAATAAAAAATTTAATTTGAAAATATTCTTATAATATTTTAAGGGAATATTATAAGATGTGATTATTAATGAAATTAGTTTCACCAACCGTATACTTTAAGAAAACATTTTTACCTTAATTTGCCAAAAAGGACCTAAAGTACCTTGTTTGGAAAATGACGGAAAGTTCATTTCAGAACTTTTTTTAAAAAGTAAAATAATGGTATAAATGAATTTAACCCATATTCTAAAAAATTGTTAAAATGTTTTGAAATAAATTTTTAATAAACACGGATGTGTATGATAAAGAGGTCCCAGTAGATACTCATGTATAAACAACCCTGGATAATAAAGTGATTGTAAAATTAAACCTTACCTTGTACTTTTCCTGGGTCTAGGGTATGTTAACCTCATATTATAATAGTTATCTCATTGTTATTAAATTATAAAATAAAAATATACATAAATATGATAATATATACGGTCTTCTAATATTGTTTATTTAATAATATTTCACTAGTATCATTGTTTCAAGTGTTAACTGATACATTTTACCTTATATGTTTTGTTACGTAAGTCATGTTTGTTATGGATAGGATGAATTTGATTCATATAAAAAATTATATTAATTTCTTAAACATTATTGTTAATCATAAAATTAAAATTATTCTTGAATGGTTACGATGGGGAATGAATCTCATGGCGTTCGTGGAGACGGTAATCTGTAGGTCTGTATGAACGACAGTACCATTCTATTGATGGTCAAAAACAATATGTAATTGAATGGAATTTCATATATATAGAATCATTGACAAGTTATATTTATTATTAAAATCAATTATACTCAATATTATACCTATCCAAATGATTAAGTGTTGAATAAAAAACTACACCATGACGTGGCGACGGTAAGCTATGCGTACGAACGTATGGTGACTTTTTTATTCATAGAAAGGATATAATAATGAATATGGTTGTAAAAAATTTATAATAAAATCAAATTATGTATAAGTTACTAGAGTTATTATTTTGTTAAGGAAACAACAAAGAAAGAGGATGTGGAATAATAAATGAACATTGAAATAGGTGATGAAATTATTACCTCTTCTTCGGGTGATTCCTTTTGATTTGATCAAAATGGATCTTTATGTCAGAATTATGATCAAAGTAAGGCTTCTAGGTTGAATTGGGGGTATTTGGGAATAAATTTGAGCAGGTTTGACCAAGACAAATGGATTTGGAGGTGTAATTTTTAGAGAAGGGGAAGTACCCTTTTATAAGAGAGATGAGGGTCACTTTAGAAAAAGTGTGAAATATTAATTTAATATACAATCTTATTAGGTTTATAATGGTTCTAAACAGATTTATTTATAATATAAGGTTGTTTTTGGTCGAAAACCTTTCAAACAATAGGTTTTATATAGGTTTAGGTCACCATATTAACCTTATCTTATAGATTTAACTCTTAGTTCAATAGTTTTACTTTTACCATGTATTCTTGTATTATTATAATAAATGGTTAACAAACATACTATAAAAATACAAGAGAACCAAAAGTGGTTCATTATCGACATATCTAATCTTATATAATTCCTTTATCCTAAACTTATATTTTTAAGAATATTATGTCAATTAAAAATATAATATTTTAAAAAAAACACATTTATGTCTATTTTGACACTAATTAGTATTTGGTTTTTGTGGAAGTAAAAATAACCTGATTACTTATAAAAAATACATTAAATCAATTCTCACATGTCATATTAACCAATAAAATTATTTTAATCCATCAAAAGTCTCAAATTACATTTATTTCTATATTTATAGTATCAATTATATTAATTATCCATTAATAAGGTAAGTATTGCAACATCATTGTGTCAAAATTAAATTTAACTATTTAATGTATAAAAAATTTAAATAAAATACCATTATGTAGGAAATGTTATTATATTTATAATGAATATTTATAGTATAGTTTATTTTATATATTACCCCATATACAAATTTTTTTTGTTATGAAAATTTGAATTTAACACTTTTAACTATTCTTTAAATAAGATAAAAATAAATGTCCAAATCTAATCCAAGTGGATCAAAGAGAATCATATATTATTCATAATGTTTATTTTTGGTGAAAAATACTTCCCTAATAGAATTAGGGCATGTGTTCGGGTGGTTCTTCATCATAAGTTCTTTAGGTTCCCATGTTTCCTCTTCCATCTTATTATTTCTCTATTGAACATTTTCCAGACGAGCCATCTAGTTTCTCAACACTTGTTCTATGGTATCAAGAATCTTGACAGGATCTTCCCAATAAGACAGATCGTGTTCCAGTTCTATTTCATCATAGGTGAGTACACGTATTGGGTCAGACATGTATTTTCTCTACATTGATACTTATAACACATCATGAACTTTGGAGAGACTTTGAGGCATTTCCAAATAGTAAGCTAAAACTCCAATTCATTCTAGAATTTCGAAAGGTCCGATTACCTGGGACATAATTTACCCTTTTTACTGAATTATATAACTCCCTTATTTAGATATACCTTTAAGAAAACATGATCTCTTACTTGAAATTACAAATCCTTATTTATTTTATCGGCATATCTATTTTTCCTACATTGAGTTGCTTTCATTTGGGTTTCAGATAATTTTCACCTTTTTAGTTGTTTCCTCAACAAGTTCTATGCCTATGAGTTTTCTTTCACCAACATCTTCCCAAAAAGTTAGTGTGTTACATATCTTTCAATATAATGCTTCATATTCTACCATCTGAATACTTGAATGGAATATATTGTTATAGTAAAATTCTACCAGAGGTAAATATTGATCCCAAATACCTTGAAAGTCAAGTGAGAAAGATCTCAACATGTCTTCTAATGTTATAATAGTCTGTTCTGATTGTCCATCAGTTTGAGGGTGGTAGGCAGTCCTCCAAAGAAGTTCAGTATCCCCGGCCTTCTAAAGACTTATCTATAATCATTATGTAAAACGGGAATCATTATCATAAACAATTGATAGGGACAATCCATGGAGTCTTACAAATTCATTAATATGTAGTCATGCTAAACTTTAAAGTGGTAAATCTTCTCTTATAGTAAGAAAATATGTTGAATTGGTAAGACGATCAATAATGACCCAAATTTCATCATTCCTTCTAGGAGTCTTAGGTATCCCCATGACAAGTTCCATCGTAATATCATCCAATTTCCACTCAGGTATGGGAAGAGGATGCATGAATCCTCTAGGATGTTTCCTTCCAGCCTTCACCAGTTGACAAACCATACATCTTGACACATGATTATAAATATGCCTCCTCATGTTTTCCTACAAAAAATTTTCCTTCCAATCTCTATAAATCTTACTGCTACCATGGTGTATAGATAAATTGGAGATATGTGCTTCATCCAACAATTTCCTTTTTAGATCAAGTATGTTAGGAACACAAAGTCACTTCCCAAATTTCAAATTTTCATTTTCATATACAAATTCAATATATCTCCCATCATTCACATCTTTAATTTTCTTTTGTAACTCCTTATCATCAGTCTGAGAAATTTTAATCCTTTCTAGTTAATATGGTTTCGAAACCATTTGATAAAGTATTGATGTTTCACCTCCCATGATTATTACCATATTCATCTTTACTATATCCATGAACATAATATCCCATTTAACTCTAATCTTTTTCAAAAATCTAGGATCATTTATCCTCAAAGCCTCTTCCACCATATTTTCCCTCCTCATGTGGTCGTGTATAATGCAATAATAATCCTTGGGTAGTTCAAGACATCATCACTTCCTTAGTTTGAGTTATTTCTATGAGAAAATATACTTCAAACTCTTGTGATTAGTATATATCTCACATTTTTTACCACATAGATAGTGTTTCCATATCTTCAGAGCAAGGATTACAGATGCAAACTCAAGATCATGACTGGGATAGTTTTTTTCTTGAATATTTAGTAGTTGTGATACATGGGCAATAACTTTATCAATCTGCATAAAGAGAC
Source organism: Viscum album (assembly GCA_963277665.1). Classification (NCBI taxonomy): domain Eukaryota; kingdom Viridiplantae; phylum Streptophyta; class Magnoliopsida; order Santalales; family Viscaceae; genus Viscum; species Viscum album. Next base: position 398,419,661 of record OY728127.1, on the reverse strand, counting down.
AACTATGTACATTTTTAAATCATCATAATAAATAAAAAGCACATCATTCCTCGATGGTAGAGTAAAGATAGAATCATTTAATAATATTTACTTTAGTTCTTCAAAACATTCTACACACTCTTTTATCCACAAAAAATAAACCCCATTACGTGTTAGCTTGGTTAATGGGTTAGCCAATCAGGAAATTTTTTGGAAGAAATGGCGATAATAACCAGTTAAACAATTAAAACTATATACCTATGTAATACTCGTCAGTGCTATCCATTATTGTATTTATATTATCTTATAAGGATCAATATAGATTCCATCATTAGAGACAATATGGCCTTGAAAAGAAATCTCCTGAAGCCAGAATTCACACTTACTAAACTTCCCATATAATTCAGTTTTTCTAAGAGTCTTTAGAATAGAGCTTAAGTTACTTTCATGATCTTCATAGCTTTTGGAGTAAACCAATATATCATCAATAAATAACACTATGAAGACATCAATGTATTCCTTGAAAACACTATTCATAAGATCCAAGAACACATATGGTGCATTAGTCAGTCCAAAAGGCATTATTGTAAATTCATAATGCCCATACATGGTATGAAATGACATCTTAAAAATGTGTTCCTTATTCACACACAACCGATGATATCTAGATTGAAGGTCAATCTTTGAAAAATATTGGGCTTCAAGAATTTGATTGAATAAATCATCAATACGAGGTTTGGGATACATTTTCTTTATTTTTACATCTTTGATCTCCCTATATTCAATACACAACCTCGCAGATCCATATTTCTTCTAAAACAATTACAGGGGCTCCCCATGGAGAAAAACTAGGGAGAATAAATACATTATTACTCAATTTCTCTAGTTGATTATTTAGTTTCACTAATTCCCCAATGTCTATTCTATAATGGGTCTTCAATATGAGCATTGACCCAAGAATTAAATCAATGGAAAACTCAATTTCTCATTCCAGAGGATGTCCATCAAAATCCTCTAGAAACACATCAACATATTCAAACACAATAGTTATGTCCTCTATTTGAACATTCCTTTCCTCACCCATAGTTATTTCACTCTCTTCCTCCCCAGTAATTGAATTTAGAAGAGCTACTAGGTGTGGATCTAGATGAGAATCAGATGGTTATGTTTATACTATAAAGATAAGGTACTCTTTATCATCATAGAAAATTGTAACATTCTTCTTCTTAAAATAAATTCTCGCACTGTGGTCCAAAATCCAATCCATACCGAGGATTATATCAAATTCAATCATAGGTATGATGATGAGATCAATATATAAAGCATGTTTATATTCCTTAATGGTAATTGATTCACAAAACATTGTTGCAATGATACTTCCCTTAAGATTTTGGGCTAATAACTCCCTTGTTAAATAAAATTGGAAATATAGAATTTTCTTAGAAAACTGGATGATATGAAACAAAACGATGATCCATAATCAAATAAAGTATTAGATAAATTCAACGAAACCATTAAATTACCTTCCACCATATCTTTTGAAGCTTGAACCTTAGTAGTAGTGATCGCATAAGCATAGACATTCCCCTTTGGCCTTTTCTAAGGTAATTTTCCATGGATCATAGATCATTAATTTTCATAATGCATCGTTTCTATACAATTTTAGCATTCAAAATTGACAGCCTCTTTCTTTCCCTTGCAATCACGAGTTTTGTAGCCTTTTTCACCACACATGTAACAAACTCTCATTCCCATCAGGCAAGTACAAGGGTGTTTCATCTAACATTTAATACCGGATAAAAATTTAACTTTTCCCTTTTTCCACTTATTTCCATATCTAGAGTGTTCAATAGATGTCTTATTCTTCTACTTTTCTTTAATGTCATAAGACCAAGAGAATTCTTTTTCTGTCTTGATAGCATATGAAATTTTATCTTTATATGACGAGAAGGATTGTGAGACTAATGCTCGAAGGATAAATGGTTTTAACCCATAAAATAATTGATCAATATTACTCATTGGGTTACATATATAATATGTTGCATGACATTATAACCTTGTAATGTTAGCCTCATACTTTGCGACATTCTCATCCTCCTTTTACCTCAAACTCAGAAATTGTCTTTCCTTATCCACTCGATGGTCGCAAGGAATGTATTTTTATAATATAATCTCATTAAACTCCATTTATTCTATATTTAATACTTCTTCATCCTCCTTTGTGTTTTGAATTAATGGCCATCATGGATCTACATCTCCCGTGAGGTGATATAATTCAATGAAATCATTTTCCCTTTCGCTACTCCTCGAAGAACGAAATATTTTCACTAAGGAACATATCCATTTATAATATTAAAATGTATTTGTAGTCCTATTAAATGTTTGTGGTTGTTACCTAATTAAGTTGTCTAAAATTGATCCTCTGTATTGTGGATCAGGGTGCTCCATACTTGTAAGGTGATTATTCATAACCAGAGTTATTTGTCCCTATATGGTTATAAGTTGTCCAGCACTGGTTGCATCACCATATCCACTATAATTACCTTGAGTATGAGGGAAATCCTTACATGGGTTATGTGTGTTGATAAAGATTCCATTCCATCCACTAGGTTCTATTTCTAAACAATGACATACACTAGACTAGTTTATGACTCGTAATACATAATTCAAAACTAGTAAAACACCTAACATAAATTCAACAATTTATTCATATAATCCATAATAATAATAAATTTTTTTCTTTGAGTAAGTATTTACCCATAAATTCTTCATAATGGTTTGTAAATGAAATGAGTATTATCCTAGGCATATCCCTCATGAATATCATTACCAAGAGTGTAGCAAGGCCCGTTGTCGTGTACCATGATACCATGGGTCAATCCTGAAACTCCTTGACAGAGTTTTCACTTTTTGGTACATTTGTACAAGAGCCACCTCTAACTTCTCATACCTAGACAGGGATGTATTGCTTGGAAAATCCAAAAAATATCTACATTACCAATATTCTAGTAAGTTATTCTATAATAATGCTCAATGTTTATCTTAGGGTAATGGTCTTTAATCCGAGTATTTATATATCTAGCATCTAAGGTTTTTATTAAACTTTGATGATACCAACTGTAATTCCCCAACCCTCGTTACCAAGAGTTAGTGCATTATTTCATAACATTGGAATGATTACAAGAGATCAAGTATCAAAATACCAATTATTTTAGTATCCTTGGAAGTAATAGATACATTAATAAGTTTTACATTAAATTATAAAATAAAGACACATTATTGTGTCTCCTTTGAACACAATCATATCCCATAGTCTATCCATGCAGGTCAATCATAATATACTTCTTCACATCCAAGTAAAAATAAAACATAAGATAGGGGTGAGCTCAGATACTCAATAAGGATAACAATATAGTGGAAACTTTCATGAATAAGAATAAATATTGAAGAAAATGAAGAAGACTAAAACATAATATTTTTAAAATTAAACTTCAGAATAATATGGAAAATATAAATCCAATAATTCCCTTTTCATATCCACCTGGATATTCTACTACTTGAATAATAACATATAATATCAATGTATAATTATATAATTATAGAAGGAATAATTCCAAACATCATAACCACAAAGTTATGGCCTCGTTCTAAGAATAAAAATAAGACTTTTTCAAGGCCTTATGCCAAGACACTAGTTTTTCTCATGAGACCTACAGATGCATCGAGGAGCAATAAAGGGCTCCACCCATCCCTTACTATGTCCCATGCATTCCTCAAATTAAAATGTTGAAACATAACATAAACATTCATATTAAAACATGCATAAGAAATGTTAATACTTTAACCATAAATCATGAATGGTATAAAAATAACACATCCACAGTCAAACATATCACAAACCCCTCAATACAATATGGAAGATTGTGTCATAATAAATCGTCTTCAGACAAGTGTAAAATCCATCAAAGGATGTTGACATAGATGAAATCAAAAATATTTGAGATAAATATATCTTTCTATTTTGAAATCATTTAAAAGTCACGTAATTATAAATGAAACAAGTTATTTTAAAAATATTCTTTACATCTTGTATGGGAAGATTTGATGATTCTATAATGGTGGAAAATAGTTGCACCCACTGAATACATTAAAAAAAACATTCTTACCTAAATTTGTCGAAAAGCACATAGAATACCTTATTTAGAAAATGAAGGAAGGATTCCTTTCCAAAATTTTTATAAAAAATAAAACAAAGGTATAAATTACTTTAACCCATTTTATAGGAAATAGTAAAAATGTTTTGAAATACATGTTTAAGAAACACTGATGTGGATGATAAAGAGGTCCCAGTAGATACTCTTGTATAAAAACCTTAGATAATAAAGAGATTGTAAAATTATCCATTTCCCTGTACTTTTCCTTTCCTAAGGGTTCATTATCCTCCTTTATAATAGTTAAATAATTGTTATTAAATTATACTAGAACAATATAAATAAATATGATATTATATATAATCTTCTAATATTGGTTTTTAATAACATTTTAGTAATATCATTATTTCTGGTGTTAACTGATTCATTTTCCTTTATATGTTTTGTTAAATAATTCATGTTTTTTTGGATATGATGTATTTGATTCATATACATAATGATATTATGTTCATAAATTTCATTTTTACTCATTAAATTAAAATTTTCATTAATGGTTATGATGGTGAATAAATCTCATCGTGTTCGTGGAGATGGTAATCCGTACGTACGCACGAGCGACAATACCACTCTATTGATGGTGAAATATTATGTAATTGGATGATATATAATATATATAGAATCATTAAAATGTTATATTTATTATTAATATCAATTAAACTTATTTTTATACCCTTCCAATTGATGAAGTGTTGAATAACAAACTACACCATGACGTGGAGTTGGTAAGCCGTACATACTCATGTATGATGACTTTTCCAATCATAGGATGGGTAGAATAATTAATATAGTTGTACCATATTTATAATAACATCAATGTATGTATAAGGTATTGGATTTTTTATTTTGGTATGGAATAAAACAAATAAAGAATAAGTGGAAGATGAAAAGAACTTTGGAAGAGGTGATGAAATTATTACATCTTCTTCGGGTGATTCCATTTGATTTGATCAAAAGGACTCCACAGGTCAGATTTATGATCAATGTAAGGAATATATGATGAATTTTTGGTAGTTGGGAAGATATTTCAGAAGTGTTTGTCTGAGGGAAATGGCTTTGGAGGTTTGATTTTGAGAGAAGGGGAAGAACCCATTCATAAGAGAGGTGAGGGTCACTTTATTAAAAGCTTGAAATATTAATTTATTATACAATAATATTCAGTTTATAATAACACAAAAAAAAATTTATTTTGAGGATAATGTAGGGATGGGTAGAAAACCTCTCAACCAATAGGTTTTAGATAGGTTTCGGTCACCATATTAACCTTATATTTTAGATTTTACTCTTAGTTATATAGTTTAACTTTTACCATATATTCTTATATTATTGTAATAAAAGGGTAATAAACATACTATAAAAGAACAAGAGATACCCAAGTGGTTCACTATTGAAATATCTAACATTATCTAAGTCCTTTGGCCGATCCTTTGATTTTGATGCATATTATATCAATTATAAATATAGTATTTTAAAAAAAACTCATTAATGTAAATTTTGAAACTAATTAGTATTTGATTTTTATGAAAGTCAAAAAAAATTATTACTTAGAAAAAAATAAATTAAATCAATTCTAACATGTCATATTAATCTAGAAAATTAGTGGAATTCCTCAAAAGTCTCAATTTATATTTATTTGGATACTTATAAAATTAATTATTTTAATCCTTCATTAATAAGGTAATTACTCCATCATCACTCTGTCATAAATAAATTTAATTATTTAATGTAAAAAATTATAAATAAAATATAATTATGTAGGATATATATATATATATATATTTCTAATGAATATTTATAGTGGAATTTATCTAATTTATATCCCTAAATTAAAAAAAATTCGTTATGAAATTTTGAATTTAACTCTTTAACTCTTCTTTAAATAGAATAGTAATTAATGTCCAAATCTAATACAAGTGGATAAAGGAGGATAAAATTTTATTCTTATGGCTTATTTTGGTCTAATTATATAATATAATTAGGACATCTGTTAGGGTAATATCATTTTTACCTTTAATTACCCTATTTACTTTTAACGTGGTAAATAAAAATCAAAAGTTACTATTCACAAAAAATTATTATCTCCTATTGAACCAAACTTTACTTACTATTGTCAACTTTATATATAGAATTTTTTAAATCCAATTCATAGAGGTGATAAAATTACGTTTTATGAAAATTTGCATATGTGCCTAGAAGGTGGGTAAAAGACGTTAAAATGTTCAACAAAAATTTTATACAACTAATTTTATTATTAAATGATTCCAATTAATTACATTGAATTTATATAGGTATTAAGTATTTATTTTGACATAAAATAACTTTAAATAAAATAAATAGTTATTTAAATAAAAATATGGTTTTAATAAATAATGAAGTTTTTTTCACTATTCATCAAAAATTGAATTTTTTCAAAAAAAATTCAAAAATTCACCCTAATATAATTTTGATATTCCAAATCAAAAAATAAATTCAATTTTGAAAAATTAAATTTATAAAATTTCAAAAAGTGGGAATTACTATTCATAATGGATTGTTTTATTAGTTGTGGTGTGCTAGAACTTGAAGTTGCGTACAACACAACCTATTGCATTAATCAAAGAGAAATATACTGTGGAAGTTTGTGGTGTTACATTCTTCCCTCATTCAAATACTTTCGTCCTCGAAATTTCTAGAATATTGCTGCATAAAAATATTTGGGTGGTTCTTCATCATAAGTTTCTCAGGTTCCCACGTTGCCTCTTCCATCTTATAGTTTCTCCATAGATCTTTTACCAGATGAGTTGTCTGGAATATCAACACTTGTTCTCTACTATCAAGAATCTTGACCTTCTTTTCACAATAAGACTGATCGGGTTCCAGTTCTATTTCTTCATGTGTGAGTACCTATGTTGGGTCAGGCATGTATTTTCTCAACAGTGATACTTGTAACACATCATTAACTTTTGAGAGACTTGGAGGCACTACCAAACTGGAAGCTAAAACTCTATCTCATTCAAGAATTTTGAAAGGTCTGATGTACCTAGTACTTAATTTACCATTCTTACCGAATCAAATAACACCATTCCATGGAGATACCTTTAAGAAAATACGATTATCTACTTGAAATTCCAAATTCATTCTTCGGTTATCATCATAGAACTTTTTCCTAATCTGAGATGCTTTGATGTGGGTTTGGATAATCTTCACATTTTCCATTGTTTCCTCAACAAGTTCGGGGCCTATGAGTTTTCTTTCACCAACATCATCCAAATAAGTTGTTGTGTGACATATATTTCCATATAATCCTTCATATGGTGCCATCTAAATAGTCGAATAGAAACTATTGTTTTAGAAAAATTCTACCAAAGGTAAATATTGATCCCACATACCTTGAATGTCTAGTAAGAAATATCTCAACATGTATTCTATGGTTCAAATAGTCCGTTATGATTTTCTATCAGTGTGATGCTGGTAGGAAGTGGTCAAATGAAGTTTAGTATATAGGGCCTTATGAAGACTTATAGAATCATGATGTAAAATAAGGATCATGATCAGAAATAATTGATATGGGTACTCCATGAAATCTTACAACTTCATTAATATATAGTCTTACTAAATTTTCTAGTGGAAAATCATCTCTTATAGCAAGAAAATGTGTTGACTTGGTAAGATGGTCAACAATGACCCATATTACATCATTCCTTCTATAATTATTTAGTATTCCCATGACAAAGTACACTGTAATATCATCCCATTTACACTTATGTATGGGAAGAGGTTTCATGACTCTTCTAGGATGTTTTCTTCTAGCGTTCACCTATTTACCAACGACACATATTTACACATAATAAAAACTATCCCTCTTTATGTTGTCCCACCAGAAATTCCCCTTCGAATCTCCATACATCTTAGTGCTACCTGGGTGTATAAAGAAAATGGAACTATAAGCATCATCCAACAGTTCCCTTTTAGAGCAGGTATGTCAGGAACACAAACACTCTTCCCAAAATTCAAAATTTCATTTTCATATGCTAATTAAATCAATCTCTAATCTTTCATAGGTATAATTTTCTTTTGAAATTCCTCGTCATCAATCTGAGAACTTTTAACCCTTTCTAGTAATGATCCTTTGGAAACCATTTGAAAATGTATTGATGTTTCACCTTCCATGATTATTACCATATCCATCATTACAATATCAATGAACATAGGATCCCTTTCAACCCTAATATTTTTTAAAATTCCATGATCCTTTCTACTCAATGCTTCAACCACATTATTTCCCTTCCTCATGTGGTAATGTATAGTGAAATCATAATCGTTGAGTAGTTCAAGATATTAGCTATGCCTCATGTTGAGTTCATTATATGAGAAAATATACTTCACACTCTTTAGATTAGAATATATCTCAAATTTTCCCCATATAGATAGTGTTTCAATATATTCAGAGAAAATATTATAGCACCTAACTGAAGGACATCAGTGGGGTAGTTTTTTTCATGAATTTTTAGCTGCCATGATGCATAGGAAATAAATCTATCATTCTGCATAAGGACAAAACCAAGTCCTTTCTTTGAAGCATCACTATAAAAAAACCATCATTCCCTGATGGTAGATTCAATATAGGTGCAGTGAATAATCTTCTCTTTAGTTCTTCAAGTTATTCTTCATACTCTTTTGTACAGAAAAATTTAACCCCTTTACGTGTGATCTTGGTTAATGTATTAGCCAATCGGGAAACATTATAGATGAAATGATGATAATAACCTAATAAACTAATAAAACTGTGTACCTCAGTTATACTAATCGGTGCGGGCCATTCTTGTATTACTATTATCATAGAAGGACCGATAGAGATTCCATCCTTTGAGAAAATATGGCTAATAAATGAAATCTCATGAAGCCAGAATTCACACGTGATAAGCTTCCCATACAATTCATTTCATCTAAGAGTCTTTAGAATTATGAGCAATTGATTTTCATGATCTTCATATCTTTTGGATTAACCAAGATATCATCAATAAATACCACTACAGACTCATCAAGATATTCCTTGAATACTCTATTCATTAGATTGATGAACATAGAGGTTGCATTAGTCAGTCCAAAAGGCATTACTGTAAACTCGTAATGCCCATACCTGGTACAATATGTTTTCTTTGGAATGTCTTCCTACGTCAAACATAACTGATGATATCCGGACTGAAGGTAAATATTTGAAAAATATTTAGCTCTATGTAGTTGATCAAATAAATCATCAATGCGTGGTAGTGGATACTAGTTCGTTATTATTATATCATTGATCTCCCTAGAGTCAATGCCCAACCTCATAGATCCATATTTCTTCTTAACAAAAATAATATGGGATCACCATTAAGAAATACTAGGGTGAATAAATCCTTTAATAATCAATTCCTCTCGTTGTTTCTTTGTTTCCACTAATTCCACAGTGTCCATTCAATAAGGAGTCTTCGATTTGGTCCTTGAACTAATAATTAAATCAATAGAAATCTCAATTTCCCATTCTGGAGGATTTACAAGTAAATAATCTAAAAATACATCAACATATTATTGCACAATTGGTACATCCTATATTTGAACATTATTTTCTCACCCATAGTTATTTAGCTCTATTACTCCTCGATAATTGAATTTAATTGAGCTACTGTGAGTGGATCTAGATGATAACCAGAAGGTGATGTTTCTTCCCTTAAGATAATGTACTCTTTATCATCATGAAAAATTGTAACCTCCTTATTCATAAAATAAATTTTCTCATCATGGTCTGAAATCCAATCCATATCGAGGATTATATTAAATTCAATCATGGGCATGATGATGAGATCAGCAGAAAAAGAACGTTTATATGCCCCAATGGGAACTGATTCACAAAAAACTTTTCCAATGGTAGTTACCTTATAATTTTTGACAGACAACTCCCGTGTTAAATCAAATTGAAAATATCTAATTTTATCAGTAATTTTGGAAGATATGAAACAATACGGTGATCTAGAATAAAATAAATCATTGGATAAATTTGGGGAATACATTAAATTACTTTCCACTACGTCATTGGGAGCTTCAACCTCCGCAGTAGTGATCATATAAGATTGGCCTTGCTCCCTTGTCCTTCTCTTAGGAAAGTTTCCTTGGCGCTTAGGAAATTCATTTTCATAATGCCCCATTTCCCAACAATTTTAGAATTCAATATTGACAGCCTCTTTCTTTCTCTTACAATCAGGAGCTAGGTGGCCTTTTAATCCACAACTTTAACAGACTCTCATTTCCTTTAGGTAAGTACCTGGGTGTTTCTTCCCACATTTACTACAGGATGGAAATTAAGCTTTTCTTATCTTCCCTTTATTTACATTTCCAGAGTGTTCAAGAGATCACTTTTTCTCCTAATTTTCTTTATATTCATAAGTATTAGGGAATTATATTTATATATTGGTAGCACATGAGACAATATCTACATAAAATGAGAAAGAGTGTGAGACTAATGCTCAATGGAGAAATGGTTTTAATACATCAATGAATTGATCAATATTACTCCTTGGGTTATGTATATAATCTGTTTCATTCCTTACTATCCTTGTAAAATTAGCCTCATAGTTTTCGATATTCTCATCCTCCTTTTGCCTTAGACTAAGAAATTTTCTTTCCATATCATCTCAATGGTCATGAAGAAAGTATTTTTATATGAAATTCTCTTTAAAATCCCACCATTAAATATTTGATACTTCTTCATCAGCCTTAGTGTTTTGAATTAATGACCAACATTGATCTTCATCTCCCATGAGTCGATAACGTTCCATGAAAATGTTTTCCCTTTTGTTACTCCCAAAGCATGAAATATTTTCTCAAAGGAACATATCAATTACTCATCACCAAATGGATTTTTATTCCTATTTAATGTTGGTTTTTGTTTCCACATGATGTGGTATAACATTGATCATCCACAGTGTGGATCAGGGAGTTCCATATGGGTATGTCTATTATTCATAAGATGAGTGAGTTTTCCCAATATGGTTATAAGTTTTCCAGTACCGGTTTCATCCCTAAATCAACAATAATTATCTTGAGTAGGAGGGAAATCCTTTCATGGTGTTGATACAATTTCCATTCCTTCTACTAGGTGCCATTTTTAAAAAATATATTACAATAGATTAGTTTATGAATCACAATACATAATTCCAAACTAGTAAAACACTAAGCACAAATTAAATAGTCTATGCATATAATCTATAATCATAAAAAATGTTTTCTTTGAAGAAGTATTTACTCATAAATCCATTATAATGGTTTATAAAGAATGTTTGAATTTTCCTAAGCATATCCCCTAGTAGTGTCGTAACCAATAATGCAACAAGGCTCGTTGTCATGTACCAGGATACCTCGGGTCAAGCCCAAAACTTCTTGTCTAATTTTTCAGAACTATGTACATTTGTGCCATAGATTCCTCTACCTACTCTTATCTAGAAAGAGATTTATTTCTTCGAAAATACACAAAATATCTACATTACCAAAACTCTTGGAGGTTCTTCTATACGAATCATCAAAGTCTATATTAGGGTAATCTTCTCTAATTAGAGTTTTTCGAAATCTTAGCTTCCATGGTTTGTAATAACCTTTCTCAGATACTAACTATAATGCTCTGACCCTAGTTTCCCAAAGTCAGTGCATTATTACATATAATTAGCATGATCAAAATAGATCTATTCTTTAAAGACCAACTAGTTTAGTATCCTTGGAAGTACTAGATACATACATATGTTTTATATTCCATTATGAAATAAAAAACATTATTATGTATCCTTTAAACACACTCATATCCCCTAGAATATCCCTACAGGTCTATCATAATAGACTTGTTCACATCTTAGGAAAAATAAAAAATAAGAAAGGGGTGAGCTCAGATTCTCATTAAGGATAAAAATATAAAAGAAACATTCATAAATAATAATAAACATTGAAGGAAATGTATAATACTGACACACCAGACTTTTAAAATTAAACTTAAACATAATATGGAAAAAATAAATAAAATATTTTCATTTACTTATTCACATTGATATTCTAATTGACTAATAATCACATGTAATATCAATAGATAATTTCATAATTATGGAATGCATAATACTGGACATCATAACCACATAGTCAAGGCCTCATACCAAGACTACAAATAAGATTTTGTCAAGGCCTTGAGCCAAGACACTAGCTTTTCTCATGAGACCTAGTGATGCATCGAGGAGCTATAGTAGGCTCCACCCATAACATACTAATTCCAATGCATTCCTCATATGAAAAGGATGAAACATAACATAAACATTCGTATTAATAATATCATGCAATATTTTAATACTTAAACCATAAACTATTAACAGTTTTAAAATAACTCATCCACTGTCAAAAATATCACAAACCCTTCAATACTATATGGAAGATTGTCTCATAATAAATCAAATTCAAACAAGTGTAAAACCCATCAAAGTATGTTGACACAGATGAAATCAAAACTATTTGAGAGAAATATCTCTTTCTATTTTGAATTCATTTAGAAGTCACATAATTAAAAAAGAAATAATTTATTGCGAAAATATTCTTATAAGCTTATAAGGGGAGCTTTGAAGATTTTATAATGTTGGAAAATTGGTGCACCTGTTGTATACGTTAAAAACATTATTACCTTCATTTTTTGAAAAGGTCATAAAGTGCCTTGTTTGGAAAACAACAAAATGATTCTATTGAGGAAATTTTATAAAAATTAAAACAACTGTATAAATCACTTTAACCCATACTCTAGGAAATATAAAAAATGTTTTGAAATACATTTTAATGAAACACGAATGTGGATGATATAGAGGTCCTAGTAGATACTCACGTTTAAACAACCTCCTATAAAAATAGATTGTAAAATTAACCCTTACCTTGTAATTTTCCTTGGTAAAGGGTACATTAACCTCATTTATAATAGTTAAATCATTGTTATTAAATTATACAAGCACCATATACATAAATTGAATATTACAAATGATATTCTAATACTGTTCTGTTAATAATATTTCAGTAGTATTGTTGTTTCAGGTGTTAACTGAATCATTTTCCTTTATATGTTTTTTAATGTAAGTCGCGATTTTTGTGGATATAATGTATTTGATTCATATAAATAATGATATTAATTTCTTAAACATTATTTTTAAACATAAGGGAAAATTATTCTAGAATTGTTAAAATGGGGAATGAATCTCATCACGTTCGTGGAGACGGTAATCCGTACGTACGCACGAGCGAAAATACCATTATATTGATAGAGAAATCATTTGTAATTGGATGGTAGATCATATATATAGAATACTTAACTTGTTTTAATTATTATTAGAACCAATAATACTCATTATTATACCCATCCAAATGATTAACTGTTGAATAACAAACTACACCACGCCGTGGAGACGGTAAGTTGTACGTACACACGTATGGTGACTTTTTCATTAATAGGAATGATATAATAATGAATCTGGTTGTAGAATATTTATAATAACATCAAAGTATGTAGAAGGTAATGGATTTATTATATTTTTATGGAAAATACAAAGAAAAATGAAGTGGAAGAAGAAAATAAACATTGAAAGATGTGATGAAATTATTACCTCATCTTTGGGTGCTTCCTTTTGATTGGAACAAAATAGCTCTTTAGAATGAATCTTTCATCAATGTAAGGAATCTAGGTGGATTTGAGGGTAGTTGGGTGGATATTTGAGTAGGTTTTTGATGAGCCAAATGGCTTTGTAGGTGTGATTTTGAGAGAAGGGGAAGTACCCTTTTATAAGAGAGGTGTGGGTCACTTTAAGAAAAGCTTGAATTATTAATTTATTATACAATCCTATTCAGTATATAATATCTCCAAAAGGATTTATTTAAAAAATAAGGTGGGTATGGGTAGAAAACCTCTCAAGTAATGATTTTTAAACTAGTTTATGTCACCCTATTAACCATAACGTTTAGATTTAACTCTTAGTTAAATAGTTTAACTTTTACCATGTATTCTTGTATTATTATAATAAATGGTTAATAAACATAATATAAAAAGTCAAGATAACCCCAAGTGATTCATAATTGATATATATAACCTTATACAAGTCATTTAAAAAAAATTGTTTTTCATGAATATTATATCAATTAATAATATAGTATTTCTTTTAAAAACTCATTTATGTTAATTTTGAAACTATTTAGTATTTGGTTTTTATGAAAGTAAATATAACATGATTACTTCGAAAAAAATAAATTAAATCAATCCAAAAAAAGTTATATTAACCTATAAAATTAGTGTAACTCAAAAAAAGTCTCAATTTACATTTATTTGGATATTTATGAAATCAATTATTTTAATCTTTCAATAATAAGGTAATTATTGCATCATCATTGTGTCATAGATAAATTTGGTTATTTAATGTCTAACAATTATAAATAAAATACCATTATATAGGATGTATTTTTAGATTTATAATGAATATCTATAGTTTAATTTATCTTATGTATAACCCTATATTAAAAAAAATTAGTTATGAAAATTTGAATTTAACGCTTTTTACTCTTCTTTAAATAAAATAATAATAAATTTCCAAATGTAATCCAAGTGGATTAAAAAGGATCATATTTTATTACTAAGGATTATTTGGGACGAAAAAAACTTATCCAATAGAATTAGGACATGTGTTAGGGTAATTATATTATAATTTTTACATTTAATTACCCTACTTACTTTTAATCGTGGTAAATAAAATTCAAAAGTTACTATTCACCAAAAATTATTTTCATCCTATTAAATTGAATTTTACTTCAAGATGTCAACTGTGTCTCTCATATTTCTGAAATTAAATTTGCAGGCACGGTAAAATTACAGTTTATGTAAATTTGCAAAAGTGCCTAAAAGGTGGGAAAAAGACATTAAAATGTTCAATAAAATTTTATACATCTAATTTTATTATAAAATGACTCTAATTAATTTCATTGAACTTATATATGTATTATGTATCAATTTTTACCTAAAATAAATTTAAATAAAATAAATAATTATTTAAATAAAATGTAGTTTTTAAACAATAACACTATTTTTTCACTATTCATCAAAAATTGAATGTTTTCTGAAAAATACAAAAAATTTAGCCTAAGATAATTTTGATATTCTGTGTCCAAAAATGATGTCCATTTAGAAAAATAAAATTTATAAAATTTCAAAATGGTGGGTATTACTATTCATAACCGCCAGTTTGATTGGCCGTAGTGTGCTAGAACTTGAAGTGGCATACATCACAAGCTATTGAATTACTTAAAGAGAAACATATCATGGAAGATTGTGGTTTTACATGAAAACCATTTGGTAACCATTCAATAGCTTCTATAGTTTTTGATAGAACCAACTGCCTGATTGGTGAATAGTTTTCCAAACCATGCAGCTAGCCGGTGAAAGATACTTCAGGTTCCCAAGGGAGGGAACACGGTTGGCACATGATTTTCTAAATAGTACCACCCAAACCATTCATATAGTATATTTTTTTAAAAATATTTTAATTTATTTAAAATTAAAATAAAATAAAAACAAAAAAAGAAACATCTATACCTCATCCAACACTAGAGTGACGTAGCCCCACCTTCTTCCAGCCCTATGCCCCCAGCCTCCTCTCCACATTACTTTCCATCAGATTTATGTATATTTATTTCTTGATCCTTTGTGGTATGGTCTCATGAGCCCTCCTCTTTTTTTTAAGATATTTTTCCTTTCCATGTATCCCCTCCCTTATCGACTGATCACTAGGTTATGGGTTGACTGGATTTTGGTTCCTTTTTTTGTTTTTAGGGTGTTCAGTGTGTCCTTCTAGACTTCTTCACACTTGTTCTAGAATTTTGACACAAAGAGAACGTGTTTAGTTCCTTTTAGGTTCACTCTCCATAAATTGAGGTAGGTTTCGTCTACCCACTTTTATTTGTCTCAAATTGTTTGGGTCTTTAGTGATTTTTGGTTCCCTCTAGTTTAATTAGATCATTTGGTGGCTCCTCAATGTCTTTATCAGACATACATATGTAAATATATGTAGCTATATATATAAATCATAATTGTACATATTCCCTCATAGAGAGTGGAATATACACATTGGATAGAGGGGTGTATAAATATAGGAGTGTATGTTCTTGCAAGTGTGGATTGATCTATATCAAAGGCATCAAGTTTCATGTCATATGGATTGGTTCCCTTCATTTTGAGGAAGGATACCTTTGAACTACCCTATAAATTAATTAATGCATTGATTTCATCCTTTTTTAACCTTATATGGATATTAATTATTTATGTATGATTTTTTTTAAAAACGTTTTAAGATAAATGTGGTGTTTTCCGCCTGATTTTAATTGTTTGAAATGGTTGTATTGGGTTTTTCACCCAAAGGGCTTGACAAAAAGCCTAGTTGGAACATATAAATGTGTTTTTGATTTCATGTGAAAGTTTTTATTTCTTAAATATACTTCCTTGTGGGTTTTTTATTTTTAAAGTGGTGTGTGTGTGGTTCTTGAAGAAATATTTTGACATGTGATGGTTATGTAAGACCCAATTGGAACATTTAATATGAGTTCATTGGAAAAACCAAAATAGAATGAGTCTTTTGATTTATTTGATGATAAATATATGAAAGCATCCTCAGTTTGGGTCTTCCATTGTATGATGGTGGTTTAATATCATTGGATTATTCCTTAGGTTGGTTGGGGTCGTGTCAGTTTGTGTAACTTTTGTGATGGCTTTTATGTATGATTTATTACATGGATTCATTTGGTACACTCCCTTTAGAACAAGTAATATAAACCTACAATAGATATGAGGACTTCTTAGAACACGTACTACACTATTTTAGATTATGTGTAATTTAGTGGCCCTTAGTTGGAACCTACAATGCTTTGGGATTGTTCCCCTTAGTTTGTCCAGGTAGGGTAAGACCGAGCATGTAGACAGATTGATGGAATCAAGTAAGGAGCACCTATGGGATGAATCAGGTTTGAGTATTTTATAGATTTCCCTTGATTTTCTAGGTACTCCCATGTTTTCCCCGACACTAAATTATCTTCGGAGGATGATATACTTGTCTTTCCTGGTATGGTTTCATGGGAATAATTATCCCTTTTCCCTTATCATGTGATCATAGTCTTCGCTTTTAGTTTATGTTCTTTTCTTACTAAAAGTAGAATATGTGGATTTTTATAAAAAGGTTTTAAGATTGATGATTTTAAAGAAAAAATATTTCCCGTTTTTCTCATATATGAAAAATGAACACCTTCCATCTTGGTTACCTTCCATTTATGCACATAAAATTTAATCCTTAATAATGGAAATAAGTTTTTTTAAGTTATGATAGAAATGGATTATTAATTGCTTTCTTTAAAATTAAAATTAATAGAAACCTTTTTTTATATATTCTAGTTATAATATGAAATTGACAATTTTATTAATGAAATGAAATGGGATTAGATTACTTGGTAATGCCTAATATTTTTTAGTACACATGCGAATAATTTATTCTTTCTTTTAATCTTAAGTGAATTTTATAGCTTGGAATTAATCACCATGGGAGATGGTGGGTTTTGGGATCAAACTGTGACCTGTGGGATCATGTGGAGTTTTAGTGGTCGTTAAGCCCAATTAATTTTTTCTTCATTTTATAATTAGTTTCTTTATTGGATTATTTTATTTTTTTAGGATATTTATTTATCTTAAAAATAATTTTTAAATTTATACTGGGAAAAATAATTTTCACCATTTCTCTATTGATTCAATTGGCACTTATCTCCTACCCGGGAAGATCGGGAATGCCTCTTGGGCCTTATCATGGGCCTTTCCATGGGTGACTAATTCGAGGACAGTCCAGGTTGGTTTGTGAAATTTTTAATATGATTTGTTTTGAATTTTTTTCCCAAAAGTAGATATTTCAAATTTATTTTTTCTAAATGGAGCTTGGATACTTCATTATTTGATTGGTCAAACAAATAAATACCATAATTTTTTTTCTTTATATTTATTTTGAATAATCCCCAAAATAAAGTACTTATAAATAATTGTACATCACCACACATTCCAAATTTTATTCAATATTCTTATGGGTGATAGAAGGAAATATCTTAATTGGGTTAGAACATAGGGAAATACCATATACCAATGGTATCTCACAACTCAAAACACCAATATTCGTGAATTGAAAGAAATAATAAATATTAACTCACTTTATATGGAAAGGTAAAAATGGTTTTTTATTTCTCCAATCGTACCCTACTCACCTTTTATCTATATATAGAAATTAGAAAAAATTTAGAAAAATTATATATCAAATTAATATAATAATAATAAATGAATTATTATGAATTTATGAATTATTCTAATGATAAAAAGTATCCATTCACACATATAAAATATATATCAATTTATATAATTTATATATTATATATTATATTTCATATTATATATATATTATAAATTATATTATATAATATAAATATAAACCCCACCATTGCATATGGAATGATTTTGGGTATAAAATAAATCTACTTGTACATGCTCCTAATGTTTCATAATAAAATAATTTTTCAGACTATACCCATTATACTAATAAGTGAACAAAATCAATGATCATTTCACTGAGATAATCCATCTAGTGATGAAATGGAGATGAGGTCTATATAATCCATATAATATGTTGTTTCTATTTTCCAATACCAAAGTAAAATTATTTTATAAAAATATCATTAATAAAAAGAGTGTTTTGGATGGTTTTACCTTGGTATCTTGTTCATACCATGATATTGAACAATCCTTGTCAATTGTTTTCTATCCATATCAGCCTTATAGCTTTAGTGGATTATTGGGTTTTTTTCGATTTCCTTATATTAATTAGTAGTTTTTGATCTCTCAAACCCCTTACCTAACCCAATGTGGAGACAAGGTTTGTATGTTATATACTTCATGACTCATTTAAAAATTATCAATTCATTGTTTGGTTGTATTATCAGAAGAGAAACTATAAAAAATACATCTATTTGGAGTTATACTAGTGTGGTTGGGGCACATATAGTCTTTTTGGGTTTTTTCTTTTGGAATATATTTTTTATCGGGTATATTAGAATCTAGAAATATTTTTTAATGAACATAGAGGAAAATTTGGTTTTTAGTTTCCTAGTATATTTGGAATTCATTTATTTATCTTATGTTTTTATTTCATTAGTTTTGTTTCATGTCATCTAACCAGATTTGTATAGTCCAATAATATTGGTTTTTGATCCTTATAGACTAATGTGAAAAGTTAAATATGTAAATCAATAAAAGGGTGTAAAGGGGTTTGATACTTTTTTTCAATGGGGAATAGGCTCGCATAATATTTATGTTAGAGAGTTGGTAATATTAGAGGGTCTATTCCATCATTGTGTCTACCCACCCCAACATCTCTACAAAGGATTGTGTGTGATAAATATTGAAATTTTCATTCCCAGTAACATAGTTTCTCTATATATATATTTCAATTTTATTGTTTTTAGAACTATATAATATGGATAAATAAAGACTTTATTTGAATTGTTTAGCTAAAATCATTATCAATGTGATTGGGGATACATTCAGTAATAAATATATTGAATAGTTGGTAGTGGGTTAGCTTAAAAAAAGTTTTATAGGAATATTGGTCTAAGATTCCAGAGAAATTATCCTTTTATTGTTATATCAGTAATAATATGAAAAATGGGGATTATTCAGAGGGGGGTCAATGGAAATTCTGGAACAAATAACTTTTGGATTGTTAGGATACCCTAATTTTAAGGTAAATAATTTCATGAAATATTTTTACATTGCATGAGAAATTTTTTTGATACATTTATAGCCACTTTGGAATATGGGGAAAGAATCATTAGTACCAATGTTTCTTTTAAAAGGGTGGAATCAAAATATAGTGTCAAAACATTTGGTGTAACTGTAGACTTCTAAGGATGTTAAATCAATGGAGTCTATTATGGTTATTCTAATATTATGTGAAAATGTTCTAGATGTGCTCAATTTAGTGAAATTTGTGAATTAGATCATTTGAAATTGAAATCAAATGTTTTTTATAGTATCCCAAGAGGTTGGTTCCCTTTTGGAAATGCTTTGTTTTCATTGATTCTCTTATTTAAAAAACATTTCCATTAGTTGATAACCTTATTTAGATATCTTTTCACCAGTATTGATCCCAATTTGGGTGTTAAAGATTAATTTGGAACCTTCAAAGAAACATAAATATTCAACTACAAGGCGAGTACTATGATACAACATGTCTCAAGAATATTTTTCTTATTTTGATTGGGTGTGGAAAGTTGAAGTCTATGAGAGAAATATTTTTATTTTCACTACCTTTCTTATGTGATGAAAATTTTTTAGTTATCCGAATACTATCATAATGAGATTTGAAAGATATAATTTTTTTACTTAAATTTAGCTATGTATGTATTGGTTTACACACTCATTTTAGTCTCAACAATAGAATTAATTTTTTGATATATTTTTTCTAGAACATAAATTTGCAATTAAACTAATTATAAAAAATCATTCAATTTCATTCAGAATTAAGTGAATTACAGGTCCCCTAAATAGAATCTTAACTTCAATCAGTCCTTGTCTTCTTTGAATTGACCTAGGTGATTTTACGGGGGTTGTGAAAATGTGATATACAAATCATACCCAGTAAAACTATCAAGTATACTGAATATATATATATATATATTTATTAATTAGGGTAGATGTTTTCATTATATAATTTTGAGAATTAGATATGGTCCATTTTTATTTTATGACTGAATGTGATACAAAGTAAACATGAAATGAATAAGGAACAAACAATGAGGATAGATGAATAAAAAAATTGAATATCACAAATCTGGTTGAAGATAAATTTTTATTTTAGACTTATTAAAACCATTGAATTAATAATATTCTATGGAAGATCCTCTATGGGGAAAAACTCCTTTAATAGGTTTTTAATGGCTCTATTCATAATATATCTATTTATTATTTATTAAATTTATAATTATTATATTTTGATAGATGTAATTTCAATTATTTTGATATCTATATATCTATATATATCGATAATAATTTTTATTAATCGCTTTATCAAAATCATGTGTATTTGTTAGGTATTCAAAATTTTCCATTCTATTTGGTAGTTTGACCATGTAATTTCTTTGTTTCTATATTTCTAGAGTATGAGTATGTGACCTGGTATAATTAATCCTATATATTAAAGAATAGTTCTATCATATTTTTCATCTATAAAAAGTTATACCTATATTAGATATTGATTCTAGTATTATCTAAATCACATAATAGTAAAAATAATAAGTCCATAAAATATAGGTCCATAAAAAATATATTTTTACTTTTATTCATACTTAACAAATTGTTATAATTACTAGAAATGAGACATTAAGAAAAGAATTTTGAAAACTGCTTCTAGATATGTTTTCAACTTTCTTCTTTAAATTCATATATAATTCTTATTTACCAAGCATACCAAAATAAAAATCATTTGAGTTATATTTTTCTAACATTTATTGATTAAGTGATGAGCCCATGGAACTTGCTCTGGGAATCCATCTTGGGTAATCATGGCTTGGATAGGGTTTTTTAATCATCGTGGTGGTTAAAGTATCAATCTTATCTTTTAATTGATTGATAGGGTCTTAATAATATAAATTCCTTCATATAATTTTAATCATCAATTAATATAATTTGACGCAAAACCAAATTGTAATCAAAAGTAAAAAAATATAGTAAATATAGACAATTAAATACACCTATATTGATAAATAATAGATATTAAAGAGACCACATGATTTTTTGTAATTATTACTGCAATGAAGAACAAAGTGGGTGGTTTTTCTTATTTCTCATGAGATCCTTTTTTAATAGAGGATACATTTCAATTAGAATTTTTAGGTTTTTATGCTTTATCAGTAAGATATGAGATCCAAATATACTTTTCTTAGAGATCAAGTTTCTTATCTCAATAAAATCTATGATTTGTTTAATGAATGAATCAAAATTTAGTTGACTTCAGTTCATATTACTAGAAAATACATTCCTCCTCATGTCAATGTATTTAATTTTCTAGGAAGAATTTCACTTGTTTTTTATAATAACTGGAAATAGGTTTTTCTATGAATTTTTAATATCATTCAACTATTATTCTTATGTTAAATATAAAATCACTGAATATAGGTTTGGTTGTTTGAATTGATTCATTCATCTATGGTCAACAAGTATGATATCTTTAGAGATGATCCTAAATGTATCCCATGTTTATCATTCCAGTGGATTTAGAAAACCTAATGAATTAACTTGGTTTACTGGTGTGGGTTTGGCTTTATTGACTTCATATTTTTGTGTAATTGTTTTTTATTTACCTTGTTATAAAATTGGTTACTGGGAAATAAAAATCATAAGAGGTTTACCTAAATCTATTTCTATAATGGGATCACATTTGGTGGAGTTGTTTTGCAGAAGTGCTTGCATGGGACAATCCACAGTGACTCATTTATATTGTTAACACACTTTTTTACTTCCACTTCTAATATGTTTATTTATGTTAATTTAGATTTTATTGATAAAAAAACAAGTTATTTTTGTTTATTTATAAATTTCATTCATATTAATATGTTTGAGATAGGAACAAGAATTATTTATTTCTAAATTAAGTCTTTATGTGAAAGAATTTTTTTTTGTTTTGAATAGATCACTTCAACTCTAAGATAAGTAGTTTCTTTTTCAAGAAATCATGGAAGGATATACTCTTCAATGAAAATGGATTATGGGAGTGTGTGACTTAAACTATTGATTTGGTTGATAAATTTTTTTATTTCCTATTTATTCCACATTTTCATTTAAAAGAACATGTTATTTTTCAACCTTTAGGAAGAGCCCGAGATTGGTACACTTGAAGAGAATATTATCTATGTGAAAACCAAAAAAATCATGTTTCGTATGAAAAGGTTTCATAAGATCAAGTATAATCAATGATATGGTAGTATAATCTAAAGATGATTTTATCTATTCACCTTAGTATTGTTTGTAAATGCATTGATTTATTTTTGCATTGAATCGATCTAATAAATGATCAGAGTGATACAAGGCATATAAGAAAAAGAAGAAAAGGGGGTCAATGGGATATGATTTTTGTAAAAATTAAATCTTTTATATTTAAAAGTCCAAATTTTAAGGATAAATGTCCTAAAATTTTTGAGATAACCCAGAAAGAGCTTGATCATGTGATTAATTTTTGGTAGGTACATTAGGGTATTGAGTATTTATCTGTAAGAACATGATTCCATATTTTCATGTATGTTTATAAAAAATGATAATACAAAAATGATTTTATAGAACCATTTTATAGAACTATGAAATATATATTATAATTATTTCATCTATTTTTTTAGACTATGGTTACATTTATATTCTTTAATAATTGTTCAATTCAGATGATGAAAAATAATTGCGTCTATCTTTATTGGGTGGAGGATGAATATAAAAAAATATTCAACTCTCCAAATAATAATAAAAGTAAATTTAAATGATATTATATTAAGATAAAAAATGGATAAAAGTATGGGACATATTTATTATATCGAAATATATTTTCCATATGGACTTTTATATATTTTTCTAGTAGCTATTCAATGAACAATTTCCCATAATGTTGGAATAGTAGTGCTTGAACAATCCATAATAGGTGAACTATCAAATATACTTTCATATCCTTTTTAAATATTACCAAAATAGAATTTTTTCCCATATTTCTAATACTTTTTATAGTACCCAATAAATTGTTCGGTTTTCTCTTAATAGTTTTAGTACATGTGGGGCTATTCAGAGTACCTTTTTCTAGATAACGTTAATAAATTTCAAAATCTATATCATCGTCTAGTTACAAAAACTGTATTTTTTATTAGTATAATAATGAATCTTTGGTTGGGTATTGGGTCCACATTTCCCATTGAAAAATCCGTTGCAATACATATTTTTTTCATGAATGAATCATTTAATAAAATTAAATTAAAATGAATGTATCTAGGATAACTTAAATTATCCTAGATACATTATTTTATTTAATTGTCATTTTATAGAACAATTCTGAATAGATTTATTCTACTAAATATGAAATGAGAAAGATATTTTTCATATTTAATCAAAACCAATAAAATATGGGAAAAAATTAAATCAATTGGTGAAAATTTTTGTAAATCCATTTTGAAATGCATTTCTATAAGTTACCATATCTATTTAAAATATTCCATGTGAAAATGCTCAATTTTTAAAAATTATTCTATATTATTATTCCAAAATTCCAATATTGTCTGTATTTTTGAACTTTTTAGACAATTATAGATCCTAGGAGACAATATTGATTGATCAATAAAAATATATATCAATTCTAATTTTCATTTATTTTTCATTAGTTATTCTATCTATTATAAAGAGTAAAAAAAGATTACTTTTTTTTATTTTACATGAGATGTATGTTATCTTTCTTCAAATACCATGAACTAATTTATAAATCAATGGAGTTCTAAGAGGATTCATTAAGGGATTCATTCATAGAAAAACTTACTTTTATCTATATTTCAAGAAAATATATCCATTTTTTCATTCCTATAGTTATTAATGCTATTATTTTTATTTTTAATAGGAATTTAATATTGATATTATAGGAAAATTTCAATCTTATAAGTTTTTTGGAATTTTAATATGATATCCAAGATTCTTACGAAATTGTAATCTAATAAAAAAATAAATATTTCATCTCCTACTATAATTATATTGTGTATTATTGATAGTTACCAAAAAATATGGTTAAATAATATCTTGAAAAGTTTCATATATAGGACCTTTGATAGAAATGGATAGATCATGGGTTCCATATATATTACTTCTCAAAACAATTTCCTTCAAAATAATTAAGATTTCAAGTATGGACTCATGAATATCTATTGTGGTAGAACATTTAAGTGGTATTTTATTGGATTTTTCAAGTGTGATACATATTCCTTTTATTTCTTTAAGAAGATATAATAAAATATCGACTCTTATAGTCTCATCCTAACCTTGGATAAGTGGATACTAAATAAAGAAACCATAATGAAATCTCTTTTTATCTACTCTTGATTCAACATATTTCCACATTCACGTATGAGTTGAAATTTTCATTTTCTATTTAACCATAAATCATAATATGTAATAATAATTTATTAGATAATTACATTTATTTTTCTTTCAACATTTCATATTTTATAAACATATTTTTTTAGGAGTTTGAAATCAATTATGTGTCATAGGGTTTATATCTTCAAAAACTGTAATTGAGCATGACATGTTTGAATATATTATAATGTTGAATCTCTTCCAAGTCATGGACCCTTTATAATGGATTCTTCTTATTTTATACCCTGATATACTATTGTACAAATATATTTTCCAATAGTGGTTTGATTATAAAGGGGTGTACCTTTTCTTACACTATTAAAAGAGGTACTAAAAAATGAACAAGAAACTACTTAACCTTGTATATTTATAAAATTTTAAATGGTATTATTGAATGTTTCATAAACATGAATGGATCCCATTAGTATTATAGAACTATTTTTATTATGTAAAATATGTTTACTTTTACTACATGGACCAATTATTTGTTTAGGTTTTTCCATCATGTAGTATTATTTTAATATTCATATTTAATATATATTAATATTAATATTTAATATACAAGTTATAACTTTTTTTCAAAATAATATTAATATATATTTCATCTCAAGCAAGATATTATTATCTATGTCTTTTAGTTCTTTAGAAATATTTTTTTAGAATCAATAATTTTTCTATTATCTTTTTTTATGTCTCGGGTTGGAAAACATTTATATAATTCATCCCCACCTATGTATTAGTAAATATTTTTAAAAACTTTTTCAAATAGAGGCCGTTTCATATTTTTTATTCCTAAAATTACCTAAAAATATTCTTTTAGGTGTAAAAAAATAGGTTTATTTAAATCAAAAACCTTGAATCGAATCGTATAATCATAAATATAAATTAATGGAAAATTAATGGTAACAAAAAAACATTCTTCACATTTCTTTAAACCCTTGATGAATAATTTTATAACAAATTAAACAACTTCTGGTTGAATCATAAATATTATATGTATATGTACTTGGGGATTGTATATGTATATACTGTTTAATTCCTACAATAGAAAAATCACATAGAAGCCTGAATATCAACCTGAAGAGATATAAAAACTAATTTAATAATAAAACCTCATGAATATATTTTTTTCAATAAAATTCATAAATAAAAGTTTAAAATATATTAAAATAGTTTATTTAAGATTTATATAAATCATTATTATTTTTTGACAAAAAATAATGGATTTTAGAATTAATTTTAATATAATAAAATTTTACCATATAAAGAAAATTCCCCACCAATTCCTTCTAATCTAGATTATCATTCTATCTTTATGTGTCAAAAAATTGAATGAAAGAAAATCCATATTCCACCTAATATTATATTAATTTGTTTATAGTTAGAGTAGATTTATAGAGTAGGGATATTGATTTATTTAAAATTTCTAATAAGGATTCTCCAATGTGAAAATTGTTTCCTATTCTTTCAATACCCCCAATGATTATATCATCTACATGATTTTTTTTATTTCTTAGTCTTTAAATCCTTAAAAAATTAGGTTATATTCAAGAAACAAAATATTCATACCTTTAATTTAATTAAAATATTTGAAAATTATAATACCTCAGGTGCTAATGAAACTATTTTAGTAAAATAGAATTTTCCTAAATCCTGGGAAATTACACATAAAATTTGAGTTCCTTTTGTTTTTCATTATTCTACAATAAAAACATCCATATTCTAATGAAATCCTTTTATCATAAAAGTTTTACATTTTTGTCCTCAATAAGTACAAACTATCACTACTTTTTCTATTTTTTATCTTTCTAGGTTCATATCAGCAACTTCTTAGACAACAAAAAAATAATGCCTCCAATATGAGCATATTTCTATTTACATTATATGATTCAAATACACATCAATTTTTAATACCCTCTATAGTTTTCCACATTAAAATAAGTTTGAGGATAAATATTTTTCTATTAATAGATTTTTTTGGTGTAATAAAAATCTGAAATAATTGTTGATGAAACAATTAATATAGAACATTGTATAAAAAAATTATTCATATTTTTTATACCAATGAAATATTTGATTCACCATTATTTTTATATTGAAATAATGAATTGTTTTCCTATTAAAAAATTATTCCTCAATTAAAATTTCTTTTCTATATAAGTTTTTTATTACAATTCGTATTTAATTATGTATTCAACCTTGTTTAGTAATATCTACCAAATATATTGGAGAATATTTCCCGAAAACAATGCATGTTTCCATAGGTTTCCATGTAACCTATTTTTCTAGAAATATAAATACACATAAATTTCTACTATACTCGTATTTTTCTTCATTTCTCATCATCCTTATTCTATTTTTCTCGATGTGATCCAAGTGGGTTCATGTTCCTATAGAGTAAACTCATTGAATAAATTATGATTCTGTTGATATGTTACACCTTTAATTATTCTTCTATATTGTTTATGAAAAATAGTTTTCTGGGGGGTTGATAATAAATGGTTTTATCCATATTCCATCTCTACTATAGAATTGGTCATGGGAATATTTTCCATCCAACTCCTCATGATTGAAAATAAAATTAATGATACACATTTCAATATTGAAATAAATATTAAATAAATATTTTTTATATTTTATTCAATATAAAAAGAGTATTTGAATAAAAAATAATTAATCAATAAATAAAACATATATATATCAATTAAAATTAAAATATAATGAAAAATTATTCTAGATGAACTGATAAAAGTATTAAAATTCATTTTAATTGTGTTTTGAACCTCTCCATCATCATTATACTTTAATGTATTTTGGATTATTGTTCTTTTAATATTTCATTGATATATTATTTACACAATATTGAAAATAAATGTGTCTTAGTTTTTTCCATTATCCTACCCAATGGATCGTTCATTTTAAAAAAATCAGTATTTAGAGGTTCCCTCATTCTCATCATTCTCTATTTTAAATCAAAATATTTAGGTCAAAATTATATAACAGATATTCTAATTAATTTTTTAGTCAATCATATAATTATTCATTGACTCAAATCTTTTGATTAGTTTGTTCAATGAATTAAATCAATCTAAGAAATTATATTATTTGTTATTTTTATATATTCTTATGAATTATCATTATAATAGGAAGAATCATTATTTATGAAATTATACTTTATATATCATGTGATAACTCAAAGACCTTACATATTAGAATCATATACCATTTATTAATATTAATTTTTCTTTCTGTCAATTTTTATAATATATTTCTTATCTTCTTCATAACTATCTATATTTTTGTTTATGAAAAATATTTATTCAGTTTTTAAAATAATATGAGGATATGAAATTATAGTATCTAGACTTTTTGATACATATATAGATAGTATATAACAACTTTTTACTCGCACTCCGAGATCTATCGCTGAAATCATAATCTTTACATTTCAGGATTTGATGCCAATAATTGATACACAAGTATTTCCATCCAAACCATACAAAATCAATTGGATAATTTTGATCACATATATTCCTAAGGGACTTTTAGTTTTTTATTTTTATAGTATTTGGAAAAACTCCTACATAAAAAATTATAATCACTTTAATTTTGTATTTCTCCCATTTAACCCAGAATTTCTATTTTACATAAGTATATCATTTTCATCTATATGAAATAACTTCTAGAAATAACTTTCTCAACCTAATTATTTTAAACATGGGGAAAAAGAAACATAATAAGGGTGAGATCAAATTCTCATTAATGGAGAATGTAATAATTATGAAATAAATTTCATCAGTGAGCATAATAAAATAATAAGGGTATAATGACATAATCACAGTGCCTGAGTATAACATAACATTACCCCTCGATACCAAGATCATATGACATAAAAACAAGGATTCAACTTTAACAATGTAAAAAGGAATAAATAATAAATAATTATGATCTATTGGATATAAATATTGATCAAAGAAATCATCATAAACTCATAGAAAGTAAATAAAATCTGTTTCGATAACATGGAGCATCAAACTCATAAAACCCTTTAAAAACTCTTTTAATTGGAATAACCATATGGATGACTTCCAAAATTATCACTACCCAATGTATTAGAGTTATATCTAGGAATACCCATAATTTAAGTTATTACGTACCTACCCAATGCTATCTGGGCCACCCTAAGTTAAGCTTTAATGGGCTTACTCGATTCAATTTGGGTCAAACCAAGTTAGTCGTAATGGGCTTACCCGATGCTATCTATGATACCCCATTTTAATATATAATGTACAATACCATAATATTAATAAAGTAAATATTTATTTCATTATAAAACTAATAGAAATAGTAACTGTTCTTTTATAACTTGGTGAACCCATGGAAAAGAAATGTGTTTCTTTTCAATCTCTTTGAAACATGACTAATCCATGGAAAAGAAATGGGTTCCATTACAATATCATTGAAACCTGATTAACATATAAAAATAAAATATGTTACATAATAATCTCTTTAAAACATTATTAACCCATACAAATGAAATTGGATTCATAATAATCTCTTTGAAACATCATTAACCCAAGGAAAAGAAATAGATTCTATAATAATCTCTTAGAAACAATATTATTTCATCCAGATAATGAATAATGGTGTTATAATTAAAAAATATCCCCACTAGAGCCTAAGTAAAAATAAGGGTTGTTGTTTTTGATGAATGTAAATTCCCTTAAAATATTATTAAAGGAATTTGAAGAAAATACCCTCTCCATTTTGAAAATATCTTCTTAAAACATAAAACATTTTGAAAATAATTTTATTTGAAAATAACCAAGAAATGTTATAAGGGATGATTTTAAAAATCATTTAAAATATTTTTTTGAGGAAAATATACTTTTTTATTTGAAAAAATCTTTTAAAACATTTTTGAAAACATTTCTAGAAAACATGGTTTTGTAATAATTAGAGTCCTCAATTGAAACGATTATTTTTTTCATAATTACATTATTTTTATCTATTGAGTATATAAAGAGAATTAAATTAAGGGACATATTTATTTTCAAGAAATAAAAATTGATAATAAAAGTAATGAGAATATATTAGTGCTAGATCACAAGATTTCAACATTGATGACTTAGCCACAAACAATCCCAATAAACGATGAGATTGTAACATGAAGCTCTTACCACTTTGGGAAGAGTGAATTGTATGAACCATGAAATAATAAAATTAAATGAAACTTATAATATCTATAAAATAATTATATTAATGATATTCGAAGTCAAAGGGGAAGCATATACACATCATAAAAGAAGATAAGTGTATAACATAACAAACGTCTCAAAGATGGAAAATGGAGACAAAACTACCTTATTGCTTTGGTAACATTGAAACTATAAAATCCATGAAATTGAGATAAAAAAATATAAATATAAATCCAAATAAATTTATGTATAATAATTATACAATATAATAATGGGAAGAATTTACCCCTCACAACAAAAACCAGTGTTGAATATGGCATGTATCTCACAGAAATAAAATTGAGATAAGAAAAACTCTTACACTGAGACTGATTCATCATAATTATTATTTATTTTATTGAATAATAAACATATGATAATTATTTTATTTCTTGAGAACATTTAACAAGTCTATTTTTACTTATATTTCACTTT
The DNA here is from genome assembly GCA_963277665.1 of Viscum album. Lineage (NCBI taxonomy): Eukaryota > Viridiplantae > Streptophyta > Magnoliopsida > Santalales > Viscaceae > Viscum > Viscum album. The sequence continues at coordinate 398,388,564 of OY728127.1, read as the reverse complement.
TAAACATGTTATATATAATTACTTAATATTTTGTGTTTAAGTCGAATGTTTTGAGCATATTTAGCTTTTGTGTCAAAAATTACTTTGGTAGGTTAACTATGGTAAAATTTTTCATCATTTAAACATATAAAGAATAATAATAATTAAATAATAATTATATTTATGCATAATTATACATTTTAAACCCAAAATAAAATATGGTCATTAAAATGGAACTAACATTACGAGCATGGTGGTAGTAGGTTGTACGTATGCATGAGTAACATTCCCACTTTCAATGATCATTATGAAATAAAGGTATGTAATATAATATATTCATAGATTTATTTTTATGTCATAAATATAATATTATTTAATTATATATACTTATATTAATCATTATTGTGATGTAAAATGAATCACATCATTTCGTGGAGGTGATAATTCGAGCATCCACGAATGACATTATCACTTTTTTAGTGTGTGAAAATGTATGAATAAAATTATATAATATATTTCACGAATGATAATTATGTCAGTAATATCACAATAATTTCATGTATGTTGTATATATTCATTATATTTACCCATATTATCTTCTATGAAACAAGTTTTCCAAAAACACTTCACATTGCTTCGTGGTGCTGTAGTTCACCGTACATACAAGTGGAATCATCATATCCGCTATAGTAAAGTGTGTTTATGATATAATGAATCTATAAGTATTATTATGTTATAAATATCATAAATATTATATATAAATAGTATATCCATCATTATTCCCAACTCTGAGAGGTGGTATTGGAATAATGAAAGACATCATTTTACATGGAAGTATTCCATCATATACAAAAATGGTGATTTCATAACCCATTTGATGGAAGTTTTTATAGTTAATTTTGTTTTTTACAATAACAATTTGGACTATTTCATGGAATATTTTCAAATTTAGGCACTGATTCGGAATGGGACTCTTTGGCCTGGACTACCTCTGGGTGGTGATCTTAATATATTAAATATATTCTGTCATGCGCTCTCATTTTCCTTGAAAATGTGTAATAACTCCCATATGGGGTATCATATTAGAATATAAGATATTTATTGAGTTTAGAACATGGTGTTTAGAAATATAAGGCCACACTTACGCATGAGTCATATTTCTGTTTTCAATGATCATTATAAAAAGAAGGAATGTGATATTTTATCATTAAAAATTACTTTTATATCATAAATACCATATTATTTAATTATATATAAATATATATATCATTCTTTTGATGTAAAATGAATCACATTAGTTTGAGTAGGTGATAATCTATGCATCCACGAATGATGTTATCACAGTTTTAGTTTGGGAAAAGGTAAGAATAAAATTATATAATATATTATTAATGAAGATAATTATTTTATTAATATCATAATGATTTCATGTATATTGTATATATTCATTATATTTACCCTTATTATCTTACATGCAACAAGTTAGTGAAAAACACTTCACATCGCTTTGTGAGGCTATAATTCGCCATTCACACGAGTGAAATTATCATATCCCCTATGGAATGAATTGTTAATAGGGTTTTTATGATATAAGGACTCTATAAGTATTATAATTTTATAAATATAATAAATATTATATATAAATAGTATATCTATCACTATTGCCAACCATGAGAGGTAGTATTAGAAAAATTAAAGACATCATTTTACTCGATGGTAGTCTGTCATATAAACAAATTATGATTTCGTAACCTATTTGATGGGAGTGTGTGTAGTGACTTGGGTTTATTCCTACAATAATTTTGAATATTTCATAGAATATTTTCAATTCCAGGAATTGAGTTATCATGGGATTCCATGGCCTAGAGTGCCTCGGTGCGGTGATCATAAATATGTTATATATATTTTGTTAGGTGCAATCAATTTATTTGGAAATGTTGAATAACTCCCATATGGGGTAAAATATTATAAATATATGGTGGTGGTAGAGTTTAGAAAATTTCATTTATCCTAGTCACGAAATAACATTCTCCAACGTTGGGATCCAGGTTGGGGGTATGTGTTAGCGGGTTGTTAAATGAAGGTTATTTATTTAATTAAAATTAAATCATTATCCCTACCCCATTTTTTTGTGAATGGTAGATAGTAGAATAAGACCCATTTCATGATATATGAACAATGGTGAAAATATGGAGGGGAGGACCCACTGATCTTTGATCTTGACAATGATCACTTCTTGATCATGGTGCATCATCTTTGTAGTGTTGATCTTCACTCGAAGATTTTTCATTTCTCCATGAGGTAGGGAGATTTGAATTTGTAATTCCCAATCCCACTATGAAGTATTTTTAAGGTTTTATAACCCTTATAAGACTATTATGGACACCATGTGGGTTGATTTGTGGTTTTGTTTGGAAACTGTTGAAATTCAGGCAACTGGTAGGGAATTCATATTTTGAATTCCTAATCACACGGTGTGTAGTGTTGGGAAACATACCACGTGTTCTTCCTATTCTAGGAAGATGAATTTTTTGGAATTAATTCCAATTAACAAGGTTGCATGCCACGTAATGAACCCATTTCATTTAAACAAGGGGAATAGCTAGGGAATCTGTGTTAAGGGATACGGTTGTGAGGAAGTACACAACTAGAGTACATGGACATGGGGTAATATAAATGCTAAGAGGATGAGAACATGACTAGGGGACCATATGTGTTTAGAAATTCTGTGAACTCCATGTACACAATGTGTAAGATTGTATGTCTAGCCAATCCATGTTACTCGTGAAATAGTCAGGTGTTTAGAAAGGGTTAGAGTCCATGTGTACCATAGTACACGTGTAATTTTCTTAGAGACTGTCCACTAGTGTATCTTCTTTTTCAGGGATCAGATTAAGGTATGTGATTATCCTATCATGTGTATATTTTCACATAGAACATGATGGTATCCATTGTATAATCCCATGTGATACAATTTGTCATGTTTCAAGCACATGTTGCGATAGTGATGTTATATCGTGAGTAGTGATCAGTGTAGATCACTAGGGATATTTCATGGATGGTACTCTTCCATATCATCTAAAGATGTGGGTCCCCTAGACTGTTCGATCCACTAGATAATATATTCCCTACTTTAGGGCATGGTTACCCTATTGGTGGCTATTTTTTGAAGTTAGGTGATGGTTGTGGGTCACTTATATTAGCACTGATTGGACCTGTAGCAGTAGACTGAGTCCCCTGTTATATACCTGTGAGGGTATAAGGTATAATTACATCCTCAATAAAGGATTTTAGTCCCCCAGATAGGAAGATCTTGGAAATAGTTGGTGTATCACTCTAGGGAGGCTTAAAAGATATTTTATATCATCTCGTTTTACCAGGACTGAGTTTTTGGTATCATCATGACCAGCACTACAAGGGTGATGATCCCTTTTCTAGTAGGATATCCTAGTAGGGTTTCTAGAATCAACTATTATATGAATCCCTACATAGAGGGGAATGTTTTTAGGGTTTTTGGAATCATTTTTATATGATCCCTTACATAATAAAAGGTTTATGTAAGGTTTGTGGTGTCATCAGGACTATGATCCCCTACGTCAAAGGTTGTACGAGATGGGGTTGTGGAGTCTTAATGACCAGCACTACATGGGTGGTGATCCCGTATCGAAGAGATATGATCTATGGGGTGTCAGATTTGGGTTTTGGTGTCCCCCAATAGTACTGGGCGTGATAACTTTAATGAGTGAGATATTTGAGTTCTTGAATTGGGTTTATGGAGTCCTCCAGCTACCCTAGGTGTGATGCCCCTATCTAAGGAGATGAGGACCTCAATGTTCTAGACTGGGTTAATGGTGTCCCCTAGTGGTCCTGGGAGTGATCCCCTCTCTGGGTGATGAGACATTTTGTCGTTCTATAAGGCTTAAAGGTTCCCATGTCAGGGATATGTCAGATACCATATCTAAGTATCGAGATCCACTAGGTTTTAACATGACATTCTTCATGGAGTGATCCGATGAGTGGGTTCAGTCAAATTTATACCACCTGGGATGGTAGGGATGTGCTATCATCTTTTTTATACAAGACGAAGTTGTATCTCTTGGATGGGGAATGTGGTATGGTAGAGTTGTACCCAATGGATTTTATCCCTTGGATGAGTTCTATATGGGATGGAAGAGCTCCTGGAGAGTGTTCTCCTGGATGATAATTTCATTTGATACATGAGTATAATCATATATTTGGCTATAGGTTCAAAGCATCATGTGACTTAGAGTCCAAGAAAATTATATATTGATGATTATTGGTTTCTATCTAGATATTTCATACCTATTGGTTGGAAAAACATGTGGACAGAGAAAACTAGTCATGTATAACATTGGATGGTTGATATGGAATTTATCTCTCATTTGGGTTCCATTTGAATGGGTCGATCGGACTATTGCCTTTTAGTTTTTATATTTTATTTTGGAGTTTAGGGGTGCCTACTAATAATTTTTATACTCACCCATGAACATGATTTCCAAAAACATTTTGTTTATTTTGAAAATTAAATATCCTTTTTATAATGTCTTAGGATGACCTGGATCAGGTAAAGCATAGTGAGCTAGACCGACTGAGGTCTTTGCCGATGCTTGACCGAGGAGATTTCTGAATGTTTCATTTGATAATGATCCTCATAATTGATAAGTTTTGAGGCTTTTTCAGTTCTATCTGGTCTTGGATTTTTCCCTTTTACACTTTCAATACTATTTTTGTGGGATATATGTATGGATGTGTTTATTTTTAGTTTTATTATATCTGTAGTTCTTCATAGAGTTATATGTGGGTGTGTGCACATAGGTACTATATGATAAGTCCTAACATTTGTGTGAAATTATTACTCAGAGAAAGATTCTAGCCCCTGACCTACTGGTGGTGGGATTAGGGTAGTCATTGATCAAACCCCATTGGGTTGAATAGTGATAGAGTTTAATCCACGTGGGTTCCACTTTGGTACATTAGTTTTTGAGGTTTTCTAACCTTGAGCTTGGTTTGGTTTGCATAGGGACAATGTTAAAATGTTTCTAGTTTATATTTCAGTCTATATACTATATTTTTGGTATAGCGGCCAACATATCCATTCATCAAGATTCTAATAACCTGCGAGTGGGATCGGTACATTAGGGAACCATTAATAAGAAAATTTTTGTACATGCATCATATTAGACTGGGTTGTGGGTCCCATGTCCTTCTTGGGTAATATCAACATATATACTTTTTGACCATGTCACATTTTATTTTTTGTTAGGATACAAACTTTATGATAACCATCCAGGCTTCCATAGAGGGATTTTGATTAAGATATGTCCAAATATGAGGCTTTAGTGTAGGGTACTAGCCCTAAGGTAGAACCTCTAGGTGGTGTTCCAATTGATCCACTGCCCATGGAGCAGCTCGATGTACTAATAGTGCATTCTAAAGATTAATATTGGCTGAGTAAACTACATGAGTCATAGAGGCTGGGACCTCTGAGGTATTGGGGTGATCTGGATCCCAAAGTATAAAATGGATGGCTTGAGGTAATCATACAAGTTTTCTTCCTTGTGAGGACACCCCCCCCCCCCCGATTTATTGGTGGTCGTAGTAGTGATTATTCTATAGGGATCGGTCGGTTGATGGTTGAGCCTATAGATGAAAGCCCATGATGAGGTGATTGTCACATTTTAAAAGGTTGAGTGGATGTTCTAGAAAGATTTTTATCCATTAATGTTTATATCAATGCATATCAAGGAGCTTCTGTATCATTGGAAGGATAACATTTCCATGGAAGAGTATTCCTAGTGGTTCAACGTCTAGTTGCAATACTCCATTGATATAGTTTGAGAAATGTTTTTCAGATTATACACCATCGTGTAGGTATTACATGAGGATATCAATGCATCAATGATATCCCTGTGCATTCCAACCTATTCAAGAATTCCTTAGCACGACTTGGTGGTGGAGATATTTTTGGATGAGAAGACTCTTAGTATAAGGAACACAAGATATGATACCATAAAAACTATAATCTAATGGTAGGATTAGTGATCTAGATGTGTGAGATGCTTCAGTAGATGATACCTAGATAGAGGGCTTGAGGCTATGGATTCCAGAATGGTTTTGGTCAACTGGAGAGAGGGGATGTTACGCTTGCGATGGATGGTGACATCTTGCATGATATTATCTAACATATAGTTCTTCTGAGAGGAATATAGTTGATGGACCCCCTCGTAAAGGCAGTGTCTGGATCATGGAGTTTTGTGCGATGGATAATGTGTTGTTGGTGTGGGTAGACTAGTATGAGGTGGAAAATGATTCGAGATTTTTCCACCACCACATCCAGGTGGTCTAAAATAGGAATAAGGAGCTGGTGGAAGGGGAAAAGATAATCATAGGATAAAAAGGACTATGACCTAGAGGCTTTAAGGATGATACACGGTGTTTTCAATGTCCATTATACTTTATATAGAATTATTTTTATTAAATTTTATGAGGAACTAATTTATTTATACTTCTTGGTTGAGGCTTCTCCTGGGTTACGCGAGGCATAGGTAGAACCCTATGTTAGTGTTGTTTGATGTTGTTTTAGATATATGGGGAAGAGAGATGATTCACCCAATAAGATGAGTTATTGATACTTGATCAAAATCATGTGGTGAAGTCTGTGATGCCCAATGAAGATAGTATTGTTGTGTGGTGGATGGGTTTAATTGGCTTTTGTACCGGGGTGGGGTTGTGAGTTAGATTCTTTTAGGGGGGGTAGTAAGGCCCAGTGTGTTCACATGAGAAGACATACATTTGTTTTGTTTCCCCATAATGATTAGAGTTTTATTTTTATAAAATATTCTTGAAGAGTATGTGGTAAAATTAATCTAGGGTCATATTAGAACTACCGGGTTCTGTCGGTATCTATTTCATGTTAGCGAGGTGGTCTACTGATAGACCCTTTGACTAAAGATAGAAAATATTGTTTGGTGTTTTCACAGCTATCATAGTTGAGGATATATATTTACACTTTTTTATGATTTCATTCTAGTTTGAGATAGACTGTGGGTATGGTATGGCCACTGTGGTTCCACTTAGTGTGTTCTTGTAAGCAGTATGGGAACCCTTGGTGAGCTCGCTAGCACTAGAGTCACAGTGGGAACCTCATTTTTCCCCCTTCTTCCATGGATTTTTATTTTGGAGGATGAAAATTGTTAATGTGTATAGGATTTAATGTCTTGGTTTATTCCCTATAATACATTGGAATATTTCTAGGAATATTTATGAAGCTACCCGCTGAGTGAGTGCAGGGTTTCATGGACCATAGATCCTCATTATGGTAGAACTAAATATATTTAATATATTTTTTCATGAATATATAGTTTATTTGGAAATAAGGAAAAAATACCATACAATGTCTCAAATAAAAAATATGAGGTTGTGGTTAAATTCATAAGTTGGTGTTTGGATTAAGCGTGACCTAAAATTTGTCATCGTCTGGTTCCACATTGAGGCATGTGTTAATTAGGTGTTAAATGGATGTTACTGATTTAATTAAAATTATATCACAATCCCTATACTTTTTTGTGTTAACTGAAGAGATTAAGAGATCCCCCCTTTGTGTGATGTATGAACCAAGGAAAATCCAAGCCGAGGAGGCACCACTAATATTTGATATTGTTGGAAATTGATTGTGGATCACAGTGCATCATCATTATATCATCGATCATCACCCTACGCTTCGGTGTTTCACCAATAGGTATTAATATTTTAGTTTTATTTAAAAATATCCATTTTATTCACTGTTTTATGATTATAGAGCCATTATATGACTTCTAGGGACCCCGTGGGGGTCAATTTTTGGGTTTTGGGGGAAACTGGGGCATTTTGGTTAGCTCGTAGAGAATTCCCATTTAGAATTACTGATCACACAATGTGTTGTGTAAGGTTACTCACCCAATGTTATTCCCTTTCATGTAAGATGATTTTGGGGACTACATGGCATGTACCAATGATATACATTATGTATTGATACCAAGTCATGTGACCAAGGGACACGACTAGGGAAGCCATGTTAGAATACATGGCCATGTGGAAGTACGTGGACAAAGTACACGAATAAGGGATAAAGCACACATGAATATGCTGGGAACATATACAAGGGAATAGGTGAGGCAAGACATTGCATGTACTATATTTATATGTCGTGTAAGATAACATTGTCATCCAATCTTTGCAGCTTAGGATACTACCATGTGTTCAGCATAGGTCACACAACGTGTGGAGCCCAGCACACAATGTGTGCATTTCATGGAGAATTCATCCCAATGTATCTTATTCTTCGGGGATTAGATTCAAGACAATGAGAATTATGTACTATGAAAATATCCTTCCATAACATGATGATAGCCTTCATGGAAGATTGTGAAATTCGATGTGGCATGTCTTAAACATGACATTCTAGTAGGAGTGATAGATTAGGAGTAGTGATCAGAGTGGATCACTGGAGAGATGTTGGGGTTGGTATTCATATATGTCATCTCAAGATCCGAGTCCCAAACAATCTTTGATTTGGTTTATTTTAGATCCCATGCTTTGATAGAATGAGTTCTTTACCCATGTTTTTTTGTCGCACAAGGTTATAGTTGTGGGTAACTTTTTTTTGTAACATTTGGACTTGAAGCGGTTGAGTGAGTCACATGGACTATCCCTCTGAGGGTAAAATGTGGAATTATGTCCTCAGTATAGGATTGTGATCCCCTAAATATGATGATCTTGGATAAAGTTGGTGTATCCCTATGGGGAGGCCATAGTGGGATCCTCTAGCATATTATTTTTTCCTACATCAGGTTTTTGGTATCAACATGAACAACACTACACAGGTGATGATCCCCTATCTAGTAGGATAACCCAATAAGGGTTTTTTAATTATTAGTTATATGACCCAATACATATTAGGCAGTATTTATAGGGTTTATGGCATCATTATTTATATGATCCCCAATATTGTAGGTGGTTTAGGTATAGTTTCTATCATCACTGGGAGTATGATCCTCTAATTCACGAGTTGTATTTGATGGGGTTATGGAATCATTGTAATCAATACCACTGGGGTAGAGATCCCCTATTTGGGCAATATGATCTCCATGGAATCATATTGGGTTTTTGGTGTCCCCCAATGACATTGGGAGTGATCCCATTTCAATGCGTGATCTTTTAGTTACCGGATTGTGCTCAAGGTGTCCCCTACTAGTCCTTGGTGTTACCCCCTATATATGGAAATGAGGTCCTTAGTGTACCAGACTAGGTTCATGGTGTCCCCTAGTGGTCCTTGGAAATGACGCACTCTCCGTGTTATGATTTATTTCAGGGATCTAATAGAGTTAGTGGAATCCCCCATCATGGATGGGTGAGGTCCCCTATCTGATTACCAAGACCCACTAGGTTTCAGTTTCACTTCCCTCATCTAGGGATATAGAAAGTGTTTTCTCTCAGATATTTTCTACCTAGGATGGGGGAGATGTTCTTTAGTTTAGAGATACCTTATGAAGTGGTATTTATAATCAGGCCCATCAAGGTTGATATATTTTTACCTAATGTAGTGTATCTCTCAAACAAATGTCATCTGGGATGGAAGACCGCGTGGATATTGTTATCCGGGATGACTGTTACCTTTGTGTGTCAAGTAGAAACCTGTAAATGGATATGAGTTCAAAACATCATAAGACTTGTAGTTTGACATGAGTATATCTGGTTGATTCTGGGATTCCTTGTGGTGTTTCCACATTTATTATTTGTCCCACCATGTTGATAAAGACGAATAGTCATTAATAACTGGTGATAGTCAAGATCAATTTTCACTATCAATGGGGTTCCCTATGGTAGGGTTGAGTGGGATATTTTAGTGCAGTTTCACCCTTTTATTTTGGGTTTTGGGGTGCCTATTAGGAATTTTTATACTCTCCCCTACACAGGCTTTTCCCACACATGTCAGGTCTTGTGAAAACGAACGGCCTTTCAAAGGAGTCTCAAGAGGAAGTGGAGCAGGTGGAACTTGGTGATCTAAATTGGAAAAGGTGTTTGTAGGATCTTGTCAAAGTAAATTATTAGTATTTTCATTTAATAGTGATCCATTCCAACTAATCAGGTTTGTTTCTTTTATAGTTTTTGGTGGGTTAGTATTTTTCCCTTTTACACTTTTAGTACTGTCATTGTGGGATAGATATATGCATGAATTTTGTTTTAGTTTTATTATCTCTATACTAATGTATGGATATATATTCTGGTGCATGTGTATAAGTACCATAGGATAAGGCCTTCCATTTTTGTGATATTCCTACACGACGCTAGAGACAAGCCCCTGGACTATTCGAAGTGGGCTACGGGTAGTCATAGCTCAGGTCTCATTACATCGAGTTGTGATAGTGTGTGTGGTTGTTATCCATAACCATAACCTAACAAAATATTAGTTTATTGAAGACACTTAGGTTAATATATAATCATCATATAAGAATAATTGATATATGTGGAGAGAGAAATAAAATAAAAACACTCATTAGAGAATATTTACCTATTATTTGGGTATCTCTTTTTGGTTTGCACTAAAGGAAATCCTTGGTTGTATTTTTGAATAAGTTAAGGATTATAGTATCAAAGGAAGGAATAATAGAAGTTAATTTTTTAGTTCATTGTGGAGAAATAGGGATTTATATGTGTGAAGATAGTAGGAGAGATGGTGGCCTTTTATAAGTAGGGGAAATGGCACACTTGCTATTTTGAAAAGAAAGCTAGGTGAACCAACGTTTTTACCAACCAAATGGATCAAATAATGCCAAAAATTATATTTTTTAATGTTAATGTCAAAATATGTCCATATAATTGTTTTTGGTAAAGTTTTTAGTTCATTTCCCCCCTTATGTTTAATGTTTAGTCACTGGGTAAACGCATTTTTTACCTTAATCGTTGTGATTAACTTTATATGTTTTCAATAATAACATTAGGAAAAAATTTATATGAACTTTTTAGAAATTTTAAATAATTATTATTCAAAATATTTAATCCATTTTTCAAATTAAAATGACATAATTGGATAAAATTAATTTAAAATTAACCTCGTCGATGTGTCGAGAAAGCGTGGTTTTAAAGTGAAAAAGTCCAAAAGGTCACAATGTTTTTATATCAAAATTCAATATGAAAATAAATTCTATGGAAAATATTTTATTAATAGAATAATAATTTATCTAATTTTAATTTAAATCCAATTTAAAATATATTTTGACATTATAAATTATTTAAATGAAAAATCAATTTTCAATTAAAATTCTGTAATTTTCACTATTCATCCAAAAATAAAATTATCATAAAAATATCATGTATATAAACTAAGATAATTTTTACATTCCAAATTCAAAAATAATATTTAATTTTTAAATTTAAATTTTTAAAATTTTCAAATTTTTATTTTAAAACAAGGTCTAAATTAAAAGGTGAGAAAACTGACTATAGAAAAATACTGCTTTTTTATGCATTCAATACAATTTTTTCTTATTCTATGACTATGAAATATTTTGGATTAATTTAAAAACATTTTATTAATTATATAATATATAAATTTCATTAATATTATTCACTAATATTAATTAATTAAATTTATTAGGATAAAATTCCTTTAATGAATTAAAAAAAATATATATAAAAACATTTTATTTATTTTCAATTGGTTTTCATATTAATTTATAATTATTTGGTAACCAATGAATTCAAACATATATTATCATAAGTTATTTAATCCTATTTTTAGCCACTAATTTAATAGTTTTGAGATAATTTTCTTTTTAATTAATAATATTAATAGTATATTTTTTTATAAAACTAGGTCTCGCGTGTAACACAAGCAACTGAAGAAACATGTTGTTTCATGTATCATAATATAAAAAGAGAGGTGCATGTAATTCATGGTAAACTCATTTTTTCAAGTCCTTTTTTCTATCAAATATAATTTTATTCTTTTAAAATCATAGGGTATTACATCCCACCTTTAATAAATTATGTTTTTATAAATTTAACTTTATCTCGGTAGTAAAAGGTTGGGCATTTGAAAATACTTGTTTCTGTAAAACTAACTCATAAAAAGTGTTATAAAAACATCCTATTAATGAGAGATAAAGGATAAATGATGGTCATATATAATTGAAAATAATGGTGTTTCCAAATAGGAGAACATATGTTTGAATTGAAGAAAAACATAAAAAATTATATAGAGTGACTGAGGTCATTGATTATAAACAAGTGAATGATCAATATAAATTTGAGGCACTCAAAAACATAAATATGTTATGATCAAAAAGTCTATTATTTCATTATAATTGATGACAGTTGGATAACATTTTTATTTCAATGTCTTTTTCATATACTTGAGGAATTTAAATACCATCTATACTAAGAGAAATACATATATACACTTACTTGATGAGTATAATTTCATCCTTTTGAAATTTTACACCACAATATCATATTTTTATAAAAAATTTGACTATTCAAGAAGAATTTAAAAATGTAAATTTCACTAAAATATAATTCTAAATACCAAAAAACCATAAAAGGAATAGTCAAGATATTGCACCTGTGTTTATATATTATTCAAAACCCAAATGGTTAGTACACGGTAAGATAATTTACAAAATGAGTGAACCTCTATATAATACATTATTCTTAAAATTTAATACCCAAACGTCAAACCAGACCATTCCAAAAATAACTATCCTTAAAAAATTAAAAAATTTCATCACTATGTTAGAAACCCAAAGATTATAAGGATTTGATTATATATTATTCTTAGATAAATAAATAATTATTCAAAAAAACTCATATGTTTCTAAATTAAACATAATATTTACCATGAAAAAATGTCATAATAACTAGGAAATAATATATTCAAGTGTTAGGCATAAAACATTTATCATATATCAGTTATGGGTTTAAGCCACACAACCTTGTCAGATGTGACAGGTTGTCACCTGTCATATGTTTTGTCAATTGATTTTAAAACATGAAAAATAATTCCTTCCAAAATAACCCTTCATTTTGATCCTATGGGTTAAAAATACAACAACCAACAATAATCTAAAAAAATTATTAATAACCTTAAGATATTTATTAAATAAATTTCTCAAAGGGGTGTCTAAAACATTGAACTTATAATCATACCTAAGATAATAAACCTATGATAGAATTTATTAAACATAAAATAAACTCACATGAAAAATCATAATGTTTAAATTTATCTAAAATTTTATTTTATTACTAACTATAATAGCCCAAAACCCACATTCTTGGATCCTATGATAAAATCACAAACATTACATTTTTGGATTTGATGGTATCAACTATGATAAAAATTTTCAATCCAAACCTTACAACCTAAAAATGATAAATTGTATCACCTACATTATCAAGGACTTTTTAGGATTGGAGTTTTAGAGAATTTAGACATACTCAAATATAAATAATTCCAATGACTTTTAATGAGCATTTCTTCCATTTAACCCACATTTTCTATTTCACATTAAGACATAATCATCATCCATAATAAATTCCTTAATAATGTAACTTGTTAAACCTCATTCTTTATAACCTGGGGAAAAGGAAACATAATAAGGGTGAGATTAAATGACCGGAATGTGAATAAGTAATAATTAAAAAATTAATTCTATCAGTGAGCATAAAGAAGATCTTTAATGTATTATGACATAATAAAAGCACATGAGTATATAATTATAATTCTAATAAATACCTGGATCATCAAACATAAGAACTTGAAACATGATTTAGAAAAGGAAATAGTAAAAATAATAGATAATTATGAGCCATGTGAATTCAATCATTATCAAATGTAACATCATAATCCCATTAAATGTTATTAAAACCTTTTCGGTAAATTGGAGCATCATTTTCCTAAAACCCATTTAAAAACTTTTAATTGGAATGATCAATGACTGAATTCCAACATTATCGTCAACCAATGAATTATAGTGATATCTAGTAGTACACACTATTTAATCTATTATGGTCTTTCCTTGTGCTCTCTAGGACACCCCTTGTTAAATCGTAATGGGTTTACTCAGTGTTATGTGGCCCACCCCAAGTTCAGCTATAACAGGATTACCCACTACTATTTAGGGCTCCCCATGTTTAAAATGTAATGTCCAAGAACTAAAAAATAAATAATATAATTTTATAATTCACCATAAAACTCATATAAACAAAAAATTATTATTTTATAACCTGATCTACCCATAGATGATAAATTGTTTTATTATCAATCTCTTTTAAACATGATTAACAGATGTAAAAGAAATGGGTTCCCTAACAATCTCTTTCAAATATGATTAAGAAATTTAAAATAAATGGGTTCCATAAAAATAGCATTGAAACAAGATGAAACCATGGAAATAAAATTTTTTCCAAATTAATCTCTTTTAAATAATACTAATGCATGGGAAATATAAAAATCTCTCTGAAAAAAAATTTATTTCACAAAAGGAGAAAATGAGGATGGTATGATTACAAAACATCCCCATTATAGCCTAATTAATAAAAAGGGGTTTTTAAATTTATGAATTTAAATACCTTTAAAATACCATTAAATACATTTTGATAAAAATACCATTTTGATTTTGAAAATCAATTTTTAAAATGTAAATCATTATAAAAATAATATTCTTTGAAAATGAACTTCATTGATTAGAAAAGAGATTTTAAAAATCATTTAAATAATTTCTTGAGGAAAATTTATTTTTTTATTATTAATAAACGTTTTATAACTATTTTGAATTGTTTTTTTATAAAACTTCTTGTTTGGAAGGAAAATATTTTTGGATTGAAAAGATGATTTTGCATAAAACCATTATTTTGAACTGTATAGTACAAAAAGAGAGGAAAATTAAGAGAAACATGCATTCCCAAGAAAAAATACGATTATAATTTTCATTAGAATCATTTATAGGTAGATTATAAAATTTAAATATAGGATACATAAACATATATAATCTTGATAAACGATGAGATTGTAAGAAAAAACTCTTACCATCTTGGTAATATTGAATCAAAAGCCTCAGGGAAGAATTAAATTAATTGAAACTTATAATATCCTAAAAATAAGTTGATTCACGATATAAAGTTTCAATTTTTTAGTATATACACCTCATAAAATAAAATAAGTGTATAACATAACAAACATCTCAAAGATGGAAAATTGAGAAAAAAATCCCTTACAAATATGGTAACTTTAAAACTGTAAACCCCATAAAAGTGTGGTATAAAAATTGATATGTAAATATACATAAATTTAATTATGATAATCATAAAATATAATCATGGGAAATATATACACCACATAACAAAAATATGTTGTGAATATGGCCTGTATCACATTGAAATAAATACGAGAGGAGAAAAACCCTTACCTTGAGTCTGATTCATCACGCAAGTTCTTTAATGCATGGAATATTAAAGAGATGTTAATTATTTACACTATTCATAATTTTTTGAAATTTTATTATTATTTTTATTTCACTTATAAACAATTTATATATAATTACTTAATCATTAATGTTTAAGTTGGATTTTTATACCATATTTGGATTTTGAGTAAAAAATGACATTATTAGGTTTACTAAGGTAAATGAAGTCATTATTTAAACATATAAATAATAATAAACAAGAAATAATTATCTTATTTATATATAATTAATATTTTTAAAACCCTTCATGTATTATGGTTATGAAAAATGAAAAACAGTATTAGCATAGATACGGTAAGCCATTTATGCGCATGAGTAATGTTTCCATTTTCAATGATCATTTTGGGAATGAACTAAGAAATAATCTATATATACATAATGGTAATTTATATAATAAATACCATAAAATTTAATTATATATACATACATATATCATTATTATTATGTAAAAGGAATAACATCACTTCGAGGAGGCGATAGTCAACACATCTATGAATGGCGTTATCACTTTTTTAGTGTGTCAAAAGGTAAGAATAAAATTATATATTATATTTATACAAAAATAATTATGTCATTTATATCACAATTATTTCATATATATCATATAAATTCACCATATTTTACCTTATTACCTTCCATGTAACACATTATAGAAAAATGCTTCACATTGCTTAATGAAGAGGTAGTTCTCTGTACACACGAGCGATGTTATCATATCCCACATGGTATAAAATGTAAAAATTGTGAATATGATATAATGACTATAGAGGTAAAATTATGTTATAAATATAATTAATATCATATTTAAACATTATTTAAAACATTATTCATAACCATTAGAGGTGGTAATTGTAAAATGAATGACATCATTCCCAAAAGTGGTAGTCCACCGTGCACACGAATAATGATTTCATAACCAATTTGATGAAAGTGTGTGAGGTTTTAGATCAAAAATAGAAAATAAAAAACATATGTATACCTATTAAACTAATTTTATTTTATAATCATAGTATAAAAATAATATAATGGGGTTGAGAAATAAATAAAATTGAAACTCTCATTGGAGAATGTTACCTCTTCTTCAGGTATCTCCATTTGATTTGCAGCAAAGGAAATGTTTTATTGGATTTATGAAAAAAGTATGGATTAAAGGATGGTATAATGGAATATGAGAAGATATATTGGTTGGTATGGTCCAATAAAAAGTGAATTAAATGTGTGAATAGAGGAGGAGAGGTTTTGGCATTTTATAAGTCGAGGGAAAGGACATACATGGTATTTTGTAAAGAATTCCAGGTGATCCCGAGTTGTCACCCAACAAAAGGCTCTAATAATGACACAAATTTGACAAATTAGGGTTTACATTCAATATATGTAAGTCCAATTATTTTTTTATTAGTGTCTTGTTCATTTTTCCCCATTAGTTTAAAGTTTATTCACGTGGTAAACCAATTTTTTACCTTAATCATTGTGATTAATTTTGATTGTTTTCACTAATCAAATTGGTAAAAAAATTATAGTAAATTTATTATACTATATAAATTATTCTGATTAAAAATATGGAATCCATTTTTTTCAAAATCAAATCATTGAAGTGGCAAAAATTAATTTAATATTAATCACATAGACATTACAAGAATGTATGTTTTTAAAGATAAAAAGTTCAAAAGTTCACTATGATATTATATAAAAATTAAATATGAAAATTCATCCAATGACCAGAATTGGATTAATAGATTTATAATTTATATATTTTTAAATCCAGTTAAAAATAAAATATAACATTATAATATATTTAGAGGAAAATTCAATTTTCAATTACAGTTTTGTATTTTTTCAATTCATCAAAAAATCAATCCTCATAGAAATATGAAAAAATAACACTAATGTAAATTTTAAATTAAAATATAATAAATAAGGTATATTTTTTAAAGTAAAATATATAAAAGTGAAAAATATATTTTCTAGAAACAATTTTTCCATTAAAATGCCGCAAAACTACCTTAAGAAAAATGTTTCTTTTTATGCATAAAATTTGTTTTTTACATTTATTATGACAATAAAAGCTATTATATTAATGTCGAAAATTTTTATTTAATATATAATATATTAATTTATTTAATATAATTAAATAATATAAAATAATTTAATTTATTTGGATAAATTTCCTTCGGTGGTTAAAAATAATTTTCTTATAAAAACATTTCCTTTATATTAAATTGGTTTTCAAATTTATTTATAATTAATTGATAATAAATTAATTTAACCATTTATTTTCATAAATTTTTCTTAACTATTAATAAAAAATAATATAATAGACTTGTGATAATTTGAACTTTAAATAATAATAACAATATTATATTTTTGTTCGGTAACACTCAATATTGTGTGTAATGCAAGCTACTAGAGAAACTCATTCCTTTGTGAATCATAAGGTGAACTGAGTGTTGAATGTAATGAAAGGTAATATTAGTGTGGAATTTATTTTATACTATCAAATATAATTTTCTTCTTTTAAAATATTGAGGTGGTATATAGTATAAATAGATGGGTAGTTAATTATTTATTTTTATTAGATCATAATTTATTTGTGATCTTTGTATGTTCTTTTTCAAACTAACCTAAATAAATTCATAATAAAATAACCACATCACACACTAGGCATAGAATATATTATATAAAATAAATGGACCGTCAAATTTTAATTTCACCCTATCCAAAATTATCTTTTAATTGATCATTTACTTTTCACTGATCATTGAAGAAACTACTATATAGTGCATTAGTATAGTTTTTCTTATTTTCAATTTTTCATTCTTATTTTTATATTTAAAGTATATATAAAAATTTAAAAAATAATTATAGTATATATATAAGGATAAAAATTGTTATATTATATAAATATATAAATATAAATATGATAATAAAGATAAAAAAATATAAAAAAGACATAAAATATCATTAATCCTCTATAAATATCCAAATTTTTATACCTGATACTTCTTATATAGCTCTAATAGGATAAGAGAAATAATTAATTTTATCTTGAATGATTTATAGGGGAACATACCTACACTGATCCATTACATACATGCAATATCTTATCCTTCTAATTCTCCTGAAATTTTTATTTTAATTCCTTTAGTATCTACTTGTTTAGTTAATTCAATAGCTTTTCTTCCTGGATTTTAGAAATGATATTATATTATTTAACTATTCGGCTATAAATTCTAAAAAATATCAGGTTCTCCATATGTTTTGGATATTATTGTAATATAAATATTGAGTTTTTTTCACATAAGTAAACCCTTTTTGTAAGTTTATTTCTAAATCGTCAATTCCTCATAGTTTATTATCTTATTTCACTAATAACTTTTGGAATCCCATATAGATGTTGAGATGAATTAGATAAATTAATTTCTAAATATTTATATGTGAAATTATATCAATACCCAAAGACTATATAGTTTTATTTTTTCTATATAGTTGATATAATATCATATTTTTTATCTTCTTGTAACCCTTTATAGTAATTTTTTTTTGTGTAAACCAAATAAAATGATGATCACAGTTAGTATCATGCCTAAAACCAAGTGGATTTATTTGTTTACCATAATAAATATATATTCAGAACAAATTTATTAAATCATATCGATTATACTTTTTAAAACTTCATATAATAATATAATATGTTTTTTTTATTTTTAGCATATGATATATTATTCTTTTATGGATTCCACTTTCAATATTATTGTTGTTTGGAAAAAGTTTATTTGGATTTGATAAATACATCCTTGACACAAATGTTTTAATTTTTTCATGAAAGTTCCTTAATTTAATTCTTATTTACAAATGATTAAGAATGATTTTTGGAAACCCATATTTTGAAAAACATTT
The DNA here is from genome assembly GCA_963277665.1 of Viscum album. Taxonomy (NCBI): domain Eukaryota; kingdom Viridiplantae; phylum Streptophyta; class Magnoliopsida; order Santalales; family Viscaceae; genus Viscum; species Viscum album. Next base: position 398,369,167 of record OY728127.1, on the reverse strand, counting down.
TCTATAGAATAAACCAATTTAAAAATGGGATCACATCCTCAATAAGGAATGAGTTCATGTATTTTAAGTGTTTCTATATATTAAATTCCATGAATATGATCCATGAATTTTCATGATTTATGAGAGGATATTAATATGATAAATTAAAATGAATATTTTTTGTATTTGGGTAACCTTCATTCTTTATTATCATTTAAGAACCTCCTAATATTGATAAAAATTTCAAATAGTAATATTGATAACGAGATCTATTATCATTTTCCACATTGCCTAGGAATTTTATAGTTGGTGAAAATTCTACCAATTTGTGTCCCACCATATGATCTGTTATAAATATATTTAAAATTTAATTTTGATTATATATAACAATAGTTTCCATGATCATTGTAGGTATTATTGTATATTCTTAGGACCATGTTACGATTATTTTTTATTTTCCCCCTTTGTGTTAATTTTTTTTTAATTTTATTAATAAATGGTTCACTATAAAAGTATTTTTCAGTGAACATTTCACAAATGACTCCTTTATTTTTTATTAAATATGAATAAACAAATTTTATTTTTCCTCTTTACATACAATAATGACGAAGAATTAGATGATCACTATATTTATTCTTTTTCAACTTCTTCGTCCAAGTGCAGGATAACCCAAGGGGGTTATTGGTTTTTTATAACAATGAGGTAATTTCTATCACATCCATAATAGGGAGGGTATAAAGGGTTTATAATGACCCATATTATTACAGGGTTCTTCCCTATCCAATAATTTGATCCGTCTCTACCCAGACTTTTCAAGTTCACCCCAATATTTAACAGTTGCATGTCTATTGCATAGCAGTTTTTGGATGACAAACCGAACTCCCCAAAAAGTAATTTGAATGTCCATGATTTCCCATTATTATTAATTAGTTTATCAACCTCACCAAATTCACTAGATTATTTTTCACAACTTCTATGTGTTATTTCTAAGTTATGTATGGATGTGCTTAAAAGTATATCATTAACACCCTAAGATTTTGTGAAATAATTTTTTCTAATATTATTTTTATTTTTTATTACATGAAAAAATATTTGTAGATTTCATTATACACAATTCAAATTTTATAATTCATTATAAACAATAATAATAGTGTGCATGGCATCCAAAAAAGGGCTTCAGTAAACCATGAAATAATAGTATTTTAATTATGACCATTATAACATAGCTCCTAAATAAATAGATCTGAATAGTATTAACTAATTTATTAAATATAAATACAAATTTCCAACTAAATATAAATTTATTGATAAATTCTTATTAAATAATCAATCAATTAATGGTAATGTAAAAATAATTCATCAAAAATAGATTTTCTTCAAAAATGTTTACTGTTTTTTTGGAGAAAATTATATAATTAATTTATAGGGAATTCATAAAATATATTTGATAAATTTAAATTAATTTTTGAAATAATTATATCTAAAAAACTAATGGTCAAATTTGGGTATTTTTCCAAAAATATTGGTTTTCCACTGAATAGTTAAAAATACTGATTTTTGTAAAAGTATGATTTATTTTCAATAAATTTTGTAATTTAAATTCCTTATTATTTTTTAAAGTAACATAATATTTTTGGTTAAATTAAATTAGATTATGTACATTTTAATAAATTTTTTATTGGATTTTTGTATATGTTTATCTTACATTTTTAATTGGGTTTTTCTGAAAATGGTTTTAAAGTGCATAATGTTTCTCCATTTTAGTTAATCAAAATAACCCCCCCCCCCATTAGGAAGTTTTTATATTAATTTTATATATTATTTATAAATAAAATTTAAATTCATATTTTTATTATTATTATAAATAATTTTAATATAAATTCTTCTTATACTTGAAAAATAAAAATTTTCAAAACCTATTTTTTCATCAGGGATACGGGTTTTGTATACTATTTAATATTTTACACTTATATATAATTTATTTAAAAAGTTATTATTAATTTTCGAAATTTGGATAGACAAATTATCTTATGATGATTTTTTGGGATTTTAGAAATGTTTTATTTTTTTGATGAATATTGAGAAATAGTAAGTTTTATCAAAAAAATTTCATTTTATTTAATTTATTTATAAAGTTAAATTATATTTCAAATTGGTTTTAAAGTTAAATTAGTTAAATTATACAAAAATTAATATAATTTATGTATTTTTATTTAATTTAATTTTTTATTTTTATTTAAAATTTTTGAATTTTTTTTATCATTTTCTCTTTAAATAACCACATTCTCAATGTGTCTATGAGATTAATTTTAAATTATAATTTTCTACATATGTGAATAAAATTTGGAAAAACTGATTCTCTATTTATAATTAGAATAATATTTTTTAACTGATATATTCAGACTAATTTTTTTTCATAATAAATAATTAATGTTATAAAAATTAATTAACATAGTTGAGATAAAAATGGATTCATAGTGGGGTAATTTTATGAAAATAATGGTAAAAATGACCTAACAACTTTTCAAACACCCATTTTATAGCCATATTTATACCTTATATCTTTCTAGGTTATATAATTTACATGTTTAGAATCTATTTTCACAATTTAAACAAGTTTATGATTGAAATTTTGAAAACATTACATGTTTTCCACTCGCATTACTTATAAAAGACCACCCCTCTCCTCTTTTCTTAACACCATCAAACACTTTCGGTTTGGACAATCTGTACCCATATAATATAAAAATCTCATCCCATTAAATCCCATCCTGTAATCTAATATTCTTTAATTTGGGCAGAAATACATCCAAAGAAGGCTCTTACTGGAAACATAAGGATAATAGTTGAAGAATTGGTAATATTAATCAATGATGGTTTTGGTTTATTTATTCCTCCACCCACAAATTTTTTTATTATATCATGATTATAAAATAAAAAAATTATATTCAATATATATATATTTTATTTTGTTGACACCTTTAACTACAACCATCTCCACTTCCATCAATGGGTTAAAAAATCATCATTCGTGTGTATGATAGACTACCGCAAGGCGAATCAATGTCATTATTTTTTCTATTACCACATATAATAGTTATACATATGGATTTATTATTTATATATTATATATAAGATATTATTATTTTCATGGAATTTTTTTGTCGCATATAAATTCATGTTTTCATTTTTTGGGAAAACGATAATGTCCCTCTTGTGTGTGGTGGACTACAACGCTACGAAGCGATGTGATTCATTTATTATTTGCACAAAAATGAATACGGATGGGTTTATTGAAAATATCTAATAAATATGAAATAAAAATGATTCTATAATTATAATAATTTATTTAAATATCTTTATTTTGATCCAACAATAGAATGGAAATAACATTCATGTGTACATATGACCTATAGTCTCTCGGGTATGTGTGGCACATATGTGCGTCATCCCATTCTCTGTTTCTTATTTTATCCCCGATTTTCTCATGAAATTTCTTCGTATTACCCATCTTGTGGCTTCTCACACTTCCTATCTTAGCATCTCTTATGTTTTCCCTCTAAAACCCTTCGCTACGGGTCCATCATCATGTCTGTTTGTCTTAACATTCTCCCTTTATTATTTTATTCACCTCTTTTCTCCTACCTCGCCTTCTTCTTTCCCATCATGCAGCTTATTCATAGATTATTCTCTATTATTTCTTTCACTGCATATCCTATCCTCGTGAATTTTCCCCTCTACTTTCTTCTTCTTCATTGGATTCTTGGATCACTCAAGTGTTGGGGTTCTGGTTTTACCATTTTTATTTCGTTTCTTCGGTGGTTTTGATTATCAGAATATGGTTATATTGAATAAATTGGTCTCTCGTCTATATATATGAACTCATGATAATTGGTGGCTCTCCAGGTCGTTTTTTATGTGGTAGAAACAAAGAGGTTTTGGAAATTTTGGAATGTTGTTTGACAGTTTTTAGGAACTTCCTCAGTCTGTTTGATTTTGTTTTTTTATCATTTTTTCATCCTCATTTATGATGCACTTATGGGTCCCCCAGATTAACTTTACTTACTCAGATATCTCAATCCTCTGAATATATCAATGGTGAACTAGGTGTGGTGTTAATGAAGTGGTTTTATGTGTGTGGTTCAGCAGACGGTGGTGCTCCAAGCACGATCCCCTTTGATGATGGTTAAGAAAAACAGTCAGAATCATCTCTATCTCAAGGAAGTTTCTATATTTTCTATTTTATTGGGTGTTTCTTTCTTTTCCATTGAATAAGGTCTATTTTTTTTATTGACGCTTGATCTCATTTTTTTGATGACTCGAATTGTGTCTTTAGTGGTATTAGATGGTCTTATTCTTTAATGGTGGTTTAAGATGACATTGTGCATTTTTCCTTAACATGGATGGTTTCTAGCCTGATTTATTTTGGCAGGATAGTTTTGATGAGGGTTGTATTGTGTGGTGGTACTATAGTGAAGGTTATTATGGTCACTATTTTGAAATTTTAAAAAGTTGATATTTCATGGTGTGCATAACATTTCTACTATGATAGATCTCATTTGAATTTTGAATTAGGGTGTGTTATTAAGGATTATGGCATGATGTTTATGGGTATGTTTGATAATTTTGATTTTAAACTATAATTATTATTTTTATATTTTTTATAGGTTCCCATATACCCATAAAGTGGATTCCTTAATAAAATAAAAAAATGGATTGTGGACCTACAATGTACAAGAACGGTATATTTCATTTCCTATAACTAAATATTATGGACTACTATAAATACATATATACTAAATGCATATGATATTTTTATCATGGTTATAATTCTGGATATTATGTAACCTTGAACAAAATAAAAGGAATAAAAATATAACAAATCAAAATATATATAAAAACAAAGGGTTTATTACCCAAAATATAAATTTAACATGAAATTGTTGATAAATGAGTAATATAAGACCAAAAAAATCATATATTGTTATATATATAAATATTAATAATTAATATATGTATAATTAACTTATATTTATAATATATTAGGTTTTAATGAGTACAAGGACATTCAATACTTACGATAATGGATTTTTGTCTCAACTTTTTCTTTTGTGAGACACATGCCATATTCACCATCTATTTCTTTTAGTAGATGAATATACTAAAAATGAATTTATTTTATTATTATTATCCAGAAAAATAATAATTTTTTTATATCTATTTGAGGTTATCTATTTCATGGGGTTTATAGTTAAAATGATTCTAAAGTGGTAAGGTATTTTTGTCTCAATTTTCATTCTTTGAGATGTCTGTTAGGTTATGAACCAATATTCATTCATGATAAGTATATAAAACTCATTTTAATTTAATTTCAAGAATATAATAATCATAATGACATTTGATGTTTCATTTCATATTATTCATTCATGGTGTTTATAACTCAAATTCACCAAATTGGTAAATATTTCATGTTACAATCTCGCCCTTTATCAAGGTTAAAAATGATTATTTTTCTTATGATAAAATATTATGATACATCTCTCAATAATTCTAATGAGTTTTCTTATAATCTATTTATTAATGATATCCAAAATTAATGGTACTATTTTCCCACTTGTTGGTACATAAAATAATTAATAAAATGTTTTTAATAAAATACAACTTTATTTATCTATTTGGTCAAATACCTATTTTATTCGAAAAACATTTTCTATAAAAATGATTTCAAAAATGATTTATTTGTAATATTATATTTTTTAAAAAAATAAAAATTTACCCAAGTTTTACTTTTTACAATTTTGTTTAAATTAATCATCATGTCATTTTCAAAAAACAATGCATGTTTGGCTTCTATTAAAAATGTAAGAAATTTATTTTTTTAATATAAAGAGAGTTTATAGTATTTACCACTATCATGACCATTAAATTATTTAAATATGCCATCATAAGTATCAAATTTATTTTCAGTGAATAAGATTTTATTAATGTTTGGGAAAAATTTTATATTTTAAATAAATGATTCCCATAAATAATTATTTGGAATATGTTTTATGTCTTTAAAAAGCTATTTTCAAAGTTCCATGGATAATTTTCCTGTGTAATGTGTTAAATTTTTGACCAAAGTCATTTTCCATATATTATTTCATCAGTTTATGTTAATTACGCCTTATTGAGGATATTATCCAAGGATATCATTCTTATTCTTTCACTAAATGGTTTATATTTATAATTAAAAGGTGATTATGAAACCCATTTCTCTTCCATGATTTATACAGTGATAAAATTATTAAGTAATACAATTCCGTTCAAGGGGTTTTCAGTGATGGAATTATTCTGAAACATATCTCTTTTCCATAGGTCATGATACGATGAAATGTTTATTATACCCATTTAATTTCAGTGTTAATGATATGGTGATTTTTTATCTGGTGGAACACATAAATATGATTTTCATTATGTGATGGTTGATACGTTATAACAATGGATTGTGGTTATGTTATAAACATGGATATTTTTTATGTTATATGAAAATTTGGGTGGGACCTGTATCACCCGACCATTAATTGGGTAAATATTTATATCTCATGAGAATGATTTGACTGGAATGGGGATTAAAACTAGTTAAGTAAGATAGGAATGAAAGAGGGAGTGAACCCAGTTCAGTAATATATGACTATAATGGGGAGTTAACTTGGTATCATAAGATACAATAGAATTGGGAGTGAACTCAGTTATGTAAGTCAGGGCTCGAACGGGGAGTGAACCCATTTTATAATGTAATTTTACAACTATGTTGTTCTTAGGAGTGAACCAGAACTACTATGATTATTTGGGGAGTGAAACCATTATAATATGATATATTTGGAATAAATTCTTGAGTAATATGGAAGTATTCCCCTATGATTATATATATTTCTCAAAATCCATGACTTTGCAAATATTATTCTCTCATAGCTCATGTTTATTGATAATATTTAATTAATGTCTTATAAACTGCAAATATTTAGTCCATGATCCAAGATTGTGATATTTAATATGAAATGTATAGTTTTCATATGTTGTGATCATGTTCTAACCCATTTAATTCATGTTTGGATTTTATATCTCACTTTTTTACCCTTATTGAGATTCTGATCTCACCCTTTATGATGTTTTTATTCCCTATGTTTTGAATAATGGTTTTTTGTTAAGTATGAATATGAAGAATACAAAGTGGGGATATCTTTATAGGAAACATTTAAGATACTTCACCACATTAAAATATTGTGTTTTATGTTTATAAAGACACTAAACTATTATGGTCCTTATAAACATGTTTTTATAATGTTTAAAATATTCATCTAAAAATATGTAATGTCCTTGTCTGAAAATACTAGGCAACATTAAATGTTATCAAAGGAATAGTTTATAAATTCTTTGTAAACTATGATGAGAAACAATTATTGAGATCCTAGGGGACATTTTTATGGATAATAGAGGTATTCCTCTACGGGAATGTCAAAATATGAATCAATGTTTGGGAAAATGACCTCAAATTTTTGTAATGGATAGAGAAAGTGGGTTCCAAGAAATTATATCCCTATATGGATACTGCAAGTGGAAGTGGATCCAGAATAGATATACCTAGGGTAAAAACCATGAAAACAGTATTTATCTAGACATGATTAGGAATTTGTGCATAACAATGTGCCTTTCTCTAATCCTTGTTTTACACTCTAGGGGGAGATGGTTTGGAAATTCAAAAACACTTTATAAACCATCAAAAAAGATTTTAATATAATATTGTTATTAATGAATTGGGATAAACACATGGTATCCTTGATTAAACAAGGTATCATGATTTATATATCTTATAAATGATTCTTCATGATTATGTGTTTTTTTCACTAAGATTTGTGTTTCTCGCACTATGATTTTTTAATTTTAGTCAATGGTGGGAAATCAAAGGAACTGGGTTAACATGGCATGTGAAATAAATTATTATTATAATAATCCAAGTGGGATGATGACTAGAGTGAAGGATATTGTGTTTATTCCATGTCAGTTATCCAAAAATGTGATTAATAACATGTAACATAACTAACTCTAAGATTCCCCAAAGAATAGAGGGATAAAGATTAGTATAGGTTTGGGTGATGGAGACCATGGAAGAATGAAGATTCAGTTTACTTTATGCTAGAAATTTGAGAATAATCATTATGGGAATTCCCTGAATGGGCCTAGGAGGTGATTTAATTTTATAAGGGAAGGTCATTAATCCTGAGAATGTTGAAATGATATTTATGGTCTTGTTCATGAAATAGTGGTGAAAAGGACTCTGAATAATGCTCCACGTATTCTCCAGTGTTTCAAGTACACGGAGTTTTGGCATTATGATAACTGATTTCCTAAACGGAAATCACATGAAGATAATTAGAAAGGTTTTATAAGTAATGGTTTTATAGATGACGATGATAGGACTAATAATGACATATTAACAAAAAAATCTATTATGAAAAAAGATAATGAATCCTATTTAATAATTTGGGAAGGAAGTGGTATGGATGAATTATTTTTGTATTGTTATTCAATAATTATGAAATATATGTGGATTATTCATTATAGTTTCATTAAGTATTTGAATGAATATGCTTAATAGTGATAATGAAAAAAAATTGATTTAGTGGAAAGATTATATATTATAGAAATATGATGATTAATTGAAGGTAACATTTAATATGTTATTGATGTTGATAAAATTGTGTTTAGTTTGGATAAGGAGATCTAGGATACGAATAAATTAAGTTGGATAGAACTTATTAACATGGAACAAATTAATGATTTATTGAAAATGTGTATTATTCTCTCATGGATGGAGTTTACATCATTTTGGGATTTACAAAATATATCCAATAATCTATTTTCTATGTAGGTAAATTAATATGCATTTTTGTTTTCAATATAGTTTTATGGAAATTTAGGTTATTGGCATTTTTTGAGAGAATACTTGCTGAAGGTATTCACATGTTTCATATATGACAACAAAGATATACTTTATGATATTAGAGGGACTAATGTTAAGCTGATTTTGAAAAAAAATTGTCTCGTTCTTTCTCTTGTTTTGGATTTTAATATTCTGAAATGGTCATAAGGATAAAATTTTATGAAATGGGTTATGTTCAATTTTGAATGATGTTTTAGAGATGAATGTATTATTTTCTCCATATATATACTCAATCATATTGGATAACCTATTTTAACCATTTAGATTTGTAATAAATAGAGTTATAAGGAATGAATTATCATTATTGATAGATCTTTTGACCCATTAATGCATGAAGAATTAAAAAATTGACCATTTTTTCTTAGAGTAAGGTATGATGTGGAAATTTATCATGGAATTACCAATAGGTGAGATTATGATTATAAAATGGAATGAAATCCTTTAAGTATATATTCTCGTGAAAATTCATCAACATTAAGAAAAGGATCATGCAATAAAATATTGTCATGTAATCTGTATTTATGATGATATCAATGAAAATTTTCATTCCTCTTTATTTTTTGTATTTTTTTGTAATTATACTTCTATATATCACCCACATTCTAATGATCAGTGATATTAACCTCTCAATGTAATTATTTATTCTTTTCTTCGGTATCTAAATATTCACTTCCCACCTATGTTCTTTTTTTTGGAATCCTAGATCATGTTATTATAGATGAATTTCTCAAATCATTTATCTTTTTCAATAGGATGTTTCATTAGAAATTTTCATGATGTTTCTTTCTATTGATGTAATTTTAAATGTTAAAACATTGTTGACCAAGTTGAATTTTGTGGGAGAAATTAATTTCAAGTGGTAGAATATAACAACTTCTGATTTTGTGAGATATATATTTTTAACATTTTTGATTTTTTTTATTACATACCACACTTTTTATAGCATGCATTATATTAAACACCAATTTTAGATTTCATTTTATGCAACAAAAGTAGCATGAATGGCATGTGACACTGAGATTCAGTGAGCTGTGAGAAAAATAATATTTTAAATTTCACCATTATAACCTAGCAATCAAATAGGTGGGTATGAATAATATTAAATACTTTATTAAATATATATATATATAAATTTGAAACTAAATGTAATTTTTTTTATAAAATATTTGTAAATAATCATTCAATTTTTGGTAATGTAATTTTAATTCATAAAAAAAATTCATCAAAAATGATAATATTTATTTTTAACAATAAGTATTATATTTGGATCATAATGGGAGAATGAAGCATTGGGATTCAGTTGGAATTTGGACCCAAAATAAACATATTTCTCAATTACAAGGATTATATATTCCTTTTATTTATTCATTTTTAAAAATAATGGTAAATTTTTAGAAAAATTAGAAATTATGGCTTCCATGGGTTTTCTTATGATTTGGATAGGCTATTTTGGATTAAATTTATTTGAAATTGGAATGAAAATATATGGTTTATTTGAATAAATAAAAAATGAATAGGATAAAAAACTAGAGGTAATATATTTTTATGACAAAAACATAAAAAGAGTAAAACTATTTTAAATCAAATTGAATATATTCTTATAACCACAATTTATTACTTTTAAACAAATAAAAACTTGAATTAAAACAAAAGAATATTGGTAGGAATAGCCTAAAAATATAAATATTTGATAATTAACTTTATTATATTATATTATATATATTAATATTAATATATATAGATATAGTAAGTTGGTAAAAAAATAAGTAACAAAATAGTGTTTCATTAATTTTTATCAATACTATTTCTCTAAACTTTGGGTAATTTCATTCTATAAATAAACTCAAATGCACAAGTATTATATTGTACATGAAAATTATATATCTTACAACCAATATAGTCTTCTGTTTTTGGAGAAGAATCCATTTTCATAGCATTACATCTTTCCCAAGGAATCATTTCTAATACATCAGTTGGGAAAGAGAATACGCATTGAGTACATCTAATACATGTATTATAAATCTAAACTAAATGTTACATTAGTTTTATCAAAAAATTATATATCATAAATTTTTCAATCTAGTAAATGTTTCAATTTTTTTTATACATGAGATGAATCAATGATTTGTAATTTCAAATAAATTAAATTATAAATTCACTCATGATAATGATAAAAAATATTCAATTTTTTTATTATTAAATTTCAAAAACAAATCATAAGATCAATCGTATTTATTTATTTTTATTTATTTTTAAATAAATTTAATAAAAAAAATGTTCAATTTTAAGTGATTGGTTCTTTATAACTAAATAATAAAAATTTATCAAAATATACATTAATGATTAATATTTATATTGAAATAGAAATTATTTTCTAGTTTAAAAAATGTTATCATTATTGAAATTTTTTAATAAATTAAATAAAAAAAATTAAATGATGGGACAAATGACCATATTTATGTACTACTATTATACTAAAACTACAAAATAAAATAAAGGATGAATAAAGAAATAATGTATATTTCACTATGTATATTATTATAAGGTATCTCTTGTTGTTAGTTATCTAGTTTTTACTGGATACCTTATTCTATGTAATTATTACAATAATGAAAACACACAGATTGATCATAAAATACGTTTAACAGTGAATAATCAAATAAATTTTATAGGTTTGTAAATTTTGTAATATTCAACTGAATCTACATTATTTTTTACCTTTTTCATATCTTATTGGGGAAATTTAATACTTGAAATTCAAAAGATCATTTTTTTATTTTCTTAATAACTAAAAGAAGTAAATTTTGTACTGTAATATAATAATATAAAAGTAATTACCCACCTATTTTTCTTATATTATAATTTTAAAATATTATTTTATTTTTATATTGTTAAGAATTAATTCAATTAAAAATTAACCTATCTATGAAAGGAATAAAATAAAAAATAAAAAAGTAATTTGTTTTAATTATTGTAAAATATTCTTAAAATACAGAAAATAATTATACTATTGGTATTAAACTAATATTGATTCACACAATTAAAATGTTAAAATCAATAATTATGATAAATAAGTTTTAATTTTAATGTATTTTTATGTCATTTATAAAAATTTCTATTAAAGGGATCAATTTTTTTATATTTACAAGTTGAATACATTTGGATTTTTATGATAACACCCATCCATATTATTTTTTAAAGATAAGAAATTATAATTCTAAATTTTCTACAATTTCTTGAGGATAATATATTTTAAGTAATAATAAAATCTATATATTTTGTGTAATATTTTTTTCTAATAATTTTTGATATATTTCAATCAATATAAAAATTAGATATACATTTAATTTTTCACCATTTATATGATTCGTTTTTTGGTACATACTCTTATGAACAAATAAAATATCTATAGTTTCATACACTATAATAAATTTTATATTTTTTACAATTAACAAAAAATGTTTAATAATCAATTTTCATATTTTTATTAATTTTATGATAGATATATAATTCATAAAAATTATATCTAAACTAATTTATTCTCTTTTAATAGTGTATAGAACCATATTTTTTCCATTTTATAATCTAAGAAGTAAAAAATATACCTTAATATTTTTAATTATTTATGGATTAAATGGTTAATCCCATATTATTTGAAAAATAAAAGATATTTTAATGAAAGAAGAGTGGTCTATTTCTATATGTGTCTTATATTTACCTTTTTAATATTTTTTATATCTAATATGTTGTATTTTACTATCCACACTTTTTATTTATTTTAATTTTATTATTTTAAAAAAAATATTCAAGGATAAATTATTTTTGTTCATTTCAATTTTCATGGAATATAGAATAAGTAATTTGATTTTTATTTCCCAAGGGTTATTTTCGTAATGTTTATACAGTAGGAAGATTTCTATAAAATTAAAAAATTTATTTGATATGGGATAAATAATTAGTATTTTTTTATTAACTTACATCCAATTGAAATGTATTTTTAAAATATTGTTTTTTATAATGATGGATTGTGAGATGAAAACTACCTTTGTAATTATTATAAATTATCTTGATCCAATGATGATTAGTAATCCAATCTGGATAAAAAAAATTTGTAAATTGTTTTATATTTATCAAGGAACACAATGATATTTTTGGAATGAAAAGTGAATTGGAATTTGATGATGACCCATATATTTTTCAATATTCTGATTAAATTTTATTTGTAAATAATTTTAGAAAAGACATAAAATATTGAGTACTTTTGGGTCATATAGATTATAATTAATAATTTAATTTCATAAATATTTTGTGTAATGGTCAAACCTTCATAATATAGGTGGATTTATTATATTAATAATTCAAAAGATCGTATAAAATATAATCCAAGACATTTTATAAATTTTTCTATTTGAGCAGGAGAGTTCTTGATAGTAATTTGGTATCATAGTTAATGAATTTTACTTTCTCATCATATAAAAAGCTACATTTTCATTAAATAAATTATGTAACCTTATTTATTTTTATCTCTATTTATTTTCAATTTTTTATAGTATAAACCTTCCAATTTGGGACATATCATATTGAGAATGATCTTGTAAATTTCCTTTTCCATTGTTTCATTTTAGAAAAATGTATGAGTCTTAATTTATATTTAGAATTTTTTTTAAATTACTAGTTTCTATTTTAAGATATAATGATGTTTCCTGATATTGAAGGGTATATCAAAATTTATCCAAGTTAATCATTTTATTTTATAAAAATTTATAAAAGAAAATTGTTTTGATAATTAAATATCAAAAAAATATGTAATCTATTCTTGTAATTGATAACACAAATTAAATATTTTGGATTTATAATATTTGAATGATTTTTCTAGTTTTTTGTCTAATTTTTATCACTTTTTTCATTTTATATTTTTCTTTTTTTATTGAAAAAAGTTATTAATTAAGACATGTACTATTTGGATTTATAATTTTATATAAAAAATATCTAATGAATTCTTGTTAATATAATTTTCTATCAAATGATATAATTTATTTGTTAATCATGTATTTCATTAAATATTTTAAAAATATTATATGGTAATTCAATTATTATTTTAATCGTACTTTTTAAGGATTTTTTAATATTTTTATATACATTTTTTCTAATTAATTCATTTTTATTTTGTATTTTATTTATTCGATCTATAATGTTTTTTATTTTTATGTTCGTGAAGTATATTATTTTCCAAATTAATTTATCCTATGTGAATGGATGATTCATGAATCATTAGATATATTTTTGATTATTTTTATCATTATTATTGCCTTATAGTATCTTTTTTCAATCCAAATAAAAAACTATTATATTTAAATAGATTTTCCATTCTTTTGAATATAATTTTTTTAATTTTTTTTCTAAATAACATAAAAACTAATTTTACTTCAGAAAAAAAAAACGAACTAGAAAGAATTTCTGTTTCATAAATTTTATATTTTATTAGTTTTATGAAAATAGGTATAAAATTCAATGTTTTTTATGGAAAACCAAAAGGGATTTCAATTTACATTCCCCAAACAGTTAAAAAACAAAAAACATATATTTTTGTCTTTATCATCATATTTTAGAATAAGATTGTTATGTTTTCTCTGGTTTAAAACAAAATGAAAATAGTATCTTTATTTAACGACCTTCAATTAACCAGCTTTTTGGAAAAAAATTCAAAATAATTGACCACCATTATAAGTATATTTAACATTAATATCACTATTATATTCTATAAAATCATATAAAAAATTGTGATATTTGAATGATAACAAAAATGAGTGATTTTTATCTTTTATTAGAGAAGGAAGAAAAAATATTTTGGAAGAGTTGATTGTATTATTAACAAACAACTTCATTTTCCTCAAGAAAAGAGAATAGTATCCCATGATTCTGTTATTTCTATCATTATTTTCTTTAATAATTTATCGCAATACCCTTTTATCCATTAATTTTATTTATTTATCTTTTGTATATTTTTATAATTTTGAATTTTTAGACATACATTTTATGAAAATAAATTTTACACATTAGAAACATTCAATAAAATATATTTTCTTTTCTGTCTAAAAAAGAATAGAATGTGTATTTTATAAAAATAATTTCAATAAAACTATTTAATATATTATAGTACACCTAGTAGCTTTGATAATCCCTCAAATAAAGCACTATTGTTTCAAATAATGTATCAATTCTAATTCATCAACTTTACCATGATAAAACTTTTCTCTTAAATTATAATAAGAAAAGGTTCTCTGATAGATATCTATAAAGATCACTATATAATTGGATTTTATTGGTCAAATATCCTGATGATCCTAAATTATCACTTAATTTTCCTAAAACCACTGTTCCAACTTATCGATTAATCTGTCTGACAAATTTGATACTTTTTTATAGATTTTTTTTACTCAAATGGATATTTGTCTAATTAATATTATGTTCTTTAATTCAGTTATATAGATATTAAATATCATTTGGAAATATTTCTCTGATTGATATTGATAATTAATTTAGACTAGTTCTATAAAAAAAGGACTTCCAAATAATAGGAATGAAGTGTAAATTATTTATTTTGATCAAATTGAAGAATAACCTTTAAGAAATGTACCTTTTTAATATGTAATAATTTTTTATGAAATTTTTAACTTTTATATTGTTTATTCTATTCGAAATTATGGTATCTTTTATAAATATACCATGTATTTTATCTAATGAAAATCTCACTAATTAATATTTTATAAAATTATTATTTATGGTAGTGAACCCAGTTTTTTATTATTCTATAATATGATATGTTTACTAAAGGATTATATATAATTTTATTTTTTATCATTATTACACAGTCATTTTACTTTTTTTAATATATTTTTAAATTTTTTTTTGTAAAAGAATTAATTCGTTTGAAAAATTCATTTCTCAATTTTTTTCTTTTCTGTTATCTTAGTGGGGATCTAATCATTTTTTTGTTATATAAATATTTTGTGGAAAAATAATAATATTATTGTCACAATTCCAAAAAAATTATCAAATTGGATAAACACGTTAAATATACTATTAGTTTTCCAAAAATTATACATGTATGAAATAAATATTTTGAAATTTAATTTCTTACCTTCTTTTTCATATTTATAGTTTTTTATACAACGTAATGTATGATTCCTCTATTTATAGATGAAAAAAATAATTATAATTTCATAATGTTTGGATGTGACTTTTTAAATATTTGTCTTGGGGGCTTCATGACCTAATGAAACTTCATGTGTTACTAAAACTTCGTGTGTTACCGACACTCCACACTCCGTGTGTTATCAAAACTCCATTTTATAGTGTCACTAGATGTATCAGGTAAACTATGTAACTTTCAAAGACCCTAGTGTTCTATTGGGTAATTTTTGTAGACCTGTTCTACATGCTTCTATCATATTTCTCAAGGAGTGAGATCTCTCAGGTTGAGATTTCTATGAGAAAAACTATGTAGCTAGTAGTGGAAGGGACTTTGAGGTTTGGAATCCATAATGAGTATACATGGATGTTCTTGTTATATGTGTTTTTGAATTATACCTATGTTGAGATGACTATATCTTCCTAGTGATGTTTCCTCTATTTTCTTTTACTTTTTGTTTCGAGGTGTCATATTTGGTATTGTTTTACTCACCCATGCTCGAGCTTTTCCAGCACTTGTTGTGTCTTCTGTGAAATATCAACACTTTAATAGAATCATAGGTGGACTATGACCAAGTGGTTCTTAGATATTGACCATACAGTTGAGTTGTGCTCCTGCGGCTTCAGACAACTGTTCATGTACATTCATTTCAGGTAGGGTTTTGGCGGATGAGCTTGAGGACCTTTTGCTACAGGCTCTTTCTTTTTAGTGGGATTATATTCCAGCCGAGTTGTACATTACTACACTTTAATTTTCAATCATAATCTATTTTTTGGGATATATTGGTATTAATTTTTTTGATTAATTTGGTTTTTTAGACTTCATCATTTTGGGCTTGGAGATGTGTGTTTTTGTATAGGTACGTTGGAAAATGCCTCTCGTTTTTTGGATATGCCTACTCAATGCTAGCCTCTAGACCCTGGCCTATTAAAGGATATCTTGGGGTAGTCACAGCATGGGACCCTATGGGATGGGTTTTAACCTAAATAATACTAATTAAACAGGCTCTATATAATTATATCATTCTTTTTTTCTATCGTTATGGTTGTTAATTGAACTAATAATTCCCTTTTCTTCCTTATACTTTGATTAACTATTCACAATCTAGGATTATATTTTATCATCCATCAAATCACTATTATATTTTTTTCATATCAATGAATACAAATACTTTCTTTTATGATATAGAACTCCTTTATTTCACAAAAAAGGTATTTTATGGATGTGATTTGGTATGATTATACTTATGATGACATTGATGCTATTAATGAGATGGATATTCTAATATTTCTTAGGGAGATAAATCGCATTAGTGGGACACCTAAAAGAATGTTTATAATATAATAATACAATATTATTTCTTTTAAATAATCTCATAAATTTTCAAGTACTATAAGAATGATATTTTTAACCTAAAAGTAATTCAGTTTAGATGTATGATACCTAAATAGAAGTTTTTCAACTCAATCATAAATAATGGAATTATTAAATATTTGACCAATTTGAACTCTTTCTGTAACTTAGAGGCTCAAGAAACAAAGAGAATATGTGTATGAATGAGATGGTCAGGAAAAAATTTAAGTATAATGATAAAATAGTGGAACTGTTGAATATTTGGAACTCTTATGTGTTTCGATATCGATGAATCATTTCTTCGGGAATAAGATTTTTCAAACACTAACTTGAATTATCACTAACAAATTTTTTTTTGGAAGAAATTTTTTTAAGAATCATTCAACATGGTATATCATATAAATGAAACATATCACGAAAAATTGATACAAATTAGTCACTACTACTTCACATTGACAATAGGTTTAAAAAAGGATCTGAAAATATCAACTACAGATATTTATAAAAAATTGAAGTAATGATCCATTAAATATATGTTTCAAATATATTTCATTTTTAGAAAGTTGATAATGAACTTTCCCATTGAATGGATCTTTAATTTTTCCCTTTATTAATGAATTGATTTAAAAATTATCTATTTTTTCCTACTTTCAGAAGATTCATCTTTCATAGAATGTTAACTGGGAATTATAATCATGTTTGAATTAAAATGAAGATACAGATGAATGTTAATCCTGTCTAAATAATCATAGAATATATTCATATCTAAAAGATGATGAAAATATGTTATTTCAAAATGCGATACACTTGGTCCAAATTTTTTGAGGTGTTCTAGATATTTCAATAATCGAGTCGATATTTGTACAATAAAATATACCAGAACATGGAAAATGGAAATATTTGTATAGTCTATAAATTTTGTCACCACTTTTTAGAAAATAATTAGGGGTTAATATGTATTATAAATGTGACTGGTTTGTGAATTGGTATCTCTTTCAAAAAAATAATTTTTTTAATGATCCACAAAGAAATGTTTTTTTATAATGAATAGGATATAGATGAATTTTATATATGTAAAATCATCATTATTGATGTGGGAACATTTTACATAAAATTGGGAATCATTTATCGTAATAATACGAGAACAATTTATGTTGATTAATCAAGAATCGGATTCAATTTTATTTATAAAAATAATAATTCAATGAAATTCTAAGAAATAGTTTCATGGGATTCAACAAATTTTCCTGATCATGGTATATCATTGAGAAGAAATGTAAATTTTTTTTCAAAGGATTGACTAAAATACTTTAGAGTATGGAATAATGATTATTGAATCATCTACTTTGGTATATTATTGAACAAAAAGGTGATCTTATTCCTCTTGGATTTTTGGGAACTATCATGATCATCCATGAAGGTTTTTAATTGTTTCAAATAAATGATTTGAAGACCTATTAAATCTAAAAATGAATTGAAGATTTCTTACATAACTATATCATAGATGTGGATATAATATCTATTAATAGTGATTTTCCCAAAACTCACAAAGAATAATGGAAGTGATTTACACAAGACAATCCAATTGGAAAAAATAAGTGACATGGAAACTGTTTTTTTATAACTGCACTACCACCCATAAAATTTCATATACATAAGTGAAAAAACACTACCATACAATAAATCATATGCTCAGAAATGAAATTTTCCTATAATTGATTTATTCTATTGGACTATTTCAATGTATATTCATCAGGTTCCTAATTCCTAATTCAATTGATTAAATAAATAAAAAATTGGATCAAGACATTTCTTTGGATTCCTTTTCAAATACAATAAGTGTTGATTTATCATATATTTCTTTATAGATATTTGATTTAGAGTCTCATAACCTATTTGATCTCTTTGAATTCCATATTCAAAGTAGTGGTCATGTATTAAAATTAATTGATTCAATTAATTTCTTATGTACCCTATAGTGCTATTATAGAATTGAATAATTTGATTTTGGATCAAGATAAATCTATTAACTATCTCTAATATGCTGTTCCTAGATAACACCACAAATTCTAGTTTTAGATCCTCCAAATTCCCACTGAATATCTATTCTAATTTTATCTGATTCTTTGATCAACATTTTCATTACCTTTATAAAAAACAAGAAGTATCACAAAAATATAATATTTTTATTCATCCCAATAGAATACCTCATTCTAGAAAATTCCATCCAATCATTTTTAATAAATTGAATAGGTAAATAATTTATTGTAGACTAATCCATATTGGTTATTTAAAGAGTGAATAAATCTTCTAATTAAAATATCTATTATGTTTCAAAATAATGGTTGTATCTGTATCCATAATTTTTTTTTCAAGAAGTAGATGAAATAAACCCAAAGTGTATTGATATTCAAGAATGTAATATAATCACATTCATATATGGTTCATCATTCAAAATCATATCACATCTCAGATATGATTAAATAAGAAGCATTGAGATAATATTTGGTTTTTACATAACGATATTGATAATAATATCTTTATTTTTTCAATCACATGGAAGGGAGAAATGAAATATCTTATTGTTTATTCAACAATTCACTAGTGGACATCTTAGTAGGATTCAAACCCAACTGATGTTCAGACTATCTTTCAGAGAAAAAATAATGAATAGATCTTGTAGTATTCCCAATAAATTCTTATATTCATTCCAAAAGTATATGAAAATTCAACTACTGCTTCTCACATTTCTTTGTGAATAGTTTATACAAGTGGTAAATCAGGAAAGGTGTTTCATGAATTAGTGTGATTGTATCTTTATTTGTTCTATTTTCAGAAAGGAATGATCCTAGAGAATTGTTCATTCTTTTATTAGTTTAATCTCCCCTTGATTGATCAATATACGATATTTTGATGAAGCTTTCTGACTAATGATTGAATCTAAAAAAATACCTCTAAATTCAAGAGATCATTTCCATTGGCTATATCTTGTTGAATTTTTGGAAATATTAGACAATAAATTTTGTACCTTTCTAAAAAAATCCTTATATACCAACCCATTATGTAAAAATTTATTCTCTCTTCATATATTCCTTAAAAAACCTGATTTGTATGAATTATTCCCCAAAATGATGAAGAGTTCTTGATGGAATTTCGAAATAGAGATAAAAATATTATTGTTGAATTTATATCTAAACAATTAAATAATAGAGTATCATTTTAAAAGGTCCAAAAAAATATATTTAATTAATTAAACAAGTAGATACTAAAGAAATCCAATTATAAATTTCTGGATGTTATGATAGAAAAGAAATTTCACATGTCAAATAGATCAGAAAATGTAAATTTTCCCTAGCATCCATTTGAGCTAAAAATCATTATTCCTCGTACCCAATTCGAATTATCAATAGACTATTAGAAATAAAAATTTAGATACTTACATAGGATGAATAATATTTTCTATATTTTATCTATCTTTTTTACGTTTTTAAATTTTTTATCTTTAATATCTTTATTATCATTATTTATATAATTTTATTTTTTTTATATTTATATATATATATAATATAACTGTTTTTTATCATTATATGTATACTCTAACTATAAAAACATGAATAAAAAAATTAAAGACTAAAGAAACTATATTATTATACTATAATATAGTTTCATTTTTAATGAATAAAAAATTATCAATTCAAAATTAAAATTTGAATATGATTCTATAAAAAATTGGTGGACAATTTATTTGATAGAACAGATATTATGATCAATCCATGAAATTTTTATTTTATCATGTTTTATTAAATAAGGATTATTGAAAAAATAATTGACAAAGATTTGACAGAAAATATGAACTAAAAAATTAATAATACCAACCCATCACCCAATACTATCTATATATAGATTAAAAAATAGTAAATATATGATAATTATTTATATTCATATCATTATAGTCACTCATTAAATTTTTTTGATAAATAAAAAAACTAAAATTGATGAAAAATTAAAAAAAAATATGTAAATTGAGAGATATAGAAATATATGGGTAAACTATATGTGATTCTAATATGTATGGTATACGTGTTATCTCATGAAATATAATGTATAATTTCATGAATACAGATTCTTTATATTCATAAGACTATATATAAATAACAAATACCCCAATTTCTTAGATATATTATATTCATTGAATAATCTAATCAAATCACTGAGTTTGTAAATACTGATAAGATTGACTAAATTTTTTTTAGAAGATCTATTATAGAATTCAGACCTAATAATTTTGATTTAAAATCATGAATGAAGAGAATAATAGAGCCTTTAAATACATGAAGTGTTTTTTAAAATGAGTGATTCATTGGTCAAGATGATATAAAATCTAAGACTTGATTATTTTTCAGAATTTTGAAAAAACCCAATGAATGAAATATTAAAAGAATATTCTTTGACAAAAAAATTATAGTGTCGAAGAGGAGGATGAAAACATGGTAAAAATGAGTTGTAATGTTTTTATCAATTTATTTAGAATAATATTTAATTATATTATTAATTTTTTTATATGTATATGTTTTGTTTATAATTGAATTATTTATTATTAGAACACTCTCATTAAATTGGATAATGTCGAAATAATATCGATTAATATTTATTTTAATATTTAAATGTTCATCTATAATTTTATTTTCAATCATGGGGATATTTATGATAAACTATTTTAATCTCATGTTCTATAGTATAGAATGGATTTGGGAGAAAAACATTAACTATTAAACTCAAAAAACAAGAACCCATAAATAATATAAAGGAATAATGAAATGTGTATTTTATTGAGGGAATCATATTTGTTTTGATAATTTTTCTCTTCAAGCACTTGAACCTGCTGGGATCTCATCTATAAAAATAGAAGCAGGACAACGAGAAATGACAAAAATATATATATGGGTATGAAAAATGATGGTTACATATATATGTAGAAAAAACCAGTTACATTAAAACCTATCTGACACCACATGGGTTTGGGGAAAGGATCACCCTGGTATTTGGTAATAATTTTCAAACTATGTGAAATTATTTCTAAAATAAGCATTTTAACAAAAAACATAACCATAAAATAAATTTTAATAGAGGTTTAATAAAACCCTATATCAACTCAATTCATTTTTTCAACAGATAAAAAAAGATGAATCAAATATATCTTTTGTATGAAAGATATGAATTATAAATATTTTTTATTTATAATGTTTGGTATTCGTTTTTTCTCTGTACTTTCTTTTGGATTTTATTTACTTTAAAAAAAGGTATAAAAATTTAATTAATCTTTAAACCCATTTAAATGTAGTATACAATAGAGGGGAAGAAAAAATTATGTGTATTTACATTGTATGATGAACATGAAAATATGCTCATATTGAGAATATTATTGTTGATGTGATCAATGAATCAGCCTCCAATAAACCCCTTTAAAGATCAAAAAATTGTCAAAGCGGTGATAGCTAATACTTATAACGAAATAAAATGTAAATATTTTATGAAAATATGTAAAAATTAGAACGTGGTAGTAATCATTGATCAAGAAGGAAATCCAAAAGTAACTTGATTATTTGGTGAAATTTCATGGCAATCAGGACAATTAAATTTTTCTACAATTATTTCATTCACTCCATAGGTAGTATAATTTTCAAATATTTTAATGAATGAAAATATATATAGATTATGTTTCATGAATATTGTCTATTTTTTTATGGATTCGTAAATAAAAAACATGTTGATGATATAATCCTTAGGGCTACAGATAAATTTTATCATCCTAGAGAGGGACACATGTGCTTCTATAATCACCTAGACATGAAATTATGAGATGAATAAAGGAGGAAAAGTTAGAATTGAATCTACTAGAATTACCAAAAAAAATTAATATATTTATGGGAAGGTTTTATAAAAAACATGATAAAACATCAGGACAGAACCGTCTTTTGGGTTTTAACTATGAGTCATAGAAAGAATATAAAAAAATATTCACATAATAGAATCATTATTAATAAATTAAAACTGATTAGCCTTACTGGTCTATGAATCTATTCTACCTATCAAAAAATTCCTATAATTTTATGTGGTATAGTAATTTTCATTATTTATAACTCTAGAGGTGTAATAATTAATTGAGAAGCTAGATTAGAAGGAATTGATAGATAAATTTTGTGTTATATACGTTTAAATTTTACTATAATAAAATTCAATATGGAATTAATTCTTTTTTTCAATAAAAAATGAACGGGTTTCTACTTATAATCTGAATGTGTTTAGTATAGTATAAATTTTTATTTACGATTAAAATTGAAAAAAATAAATCCATGATGGTTTATCACTGAATCATTTTACCCATAAATTCAGATAGATATAGAATATTCAATTTTTAGTTTCTATTATAGGAATTAAATGGCATATATAGATATAACCCCCAATTAGATAGACATAGAATATTTATGATTCAACCATAAGAGATCTAAATGATTTTAATACTATGAAACAAGGTTTTAAAATAAATTGAAACACTTTTTAGCCATTACTTTTATTTTATTGATTATACAAATAAATTTGAGGTACACAATTTCTTGAAACTTATTTTCTTATAGCCATAAGAATATTCTTATTTATGTTAAAGAAAAAAAATATGAAAGAAGTATTTTTTTGTAAAATTTGTGAAAAATTTTGATCGATATATAGGTGGGGATAAATTATAGTTATTTATTCCAACTAGATTGATAAACAATGAGAATAAAAAATTTATGGATTATAAAGAAAGTCCTCTAAAAAAACAAACATACACCTCATAAGATAGTTTTTTGAGATGAAATGGATATTACTATATTTTTTGAAAACACATATAAATAATCTACTAAATATAAATATTAAACTATATTAAATATTAATATTAAAATAAAAATATAAGATGGAAAACCCTATACTAAGACTAGTTGTATGTAGGAAAAGTAAACATTATTCTATGTAATAAAAATTGTGCTAGAATGCCAAATGGATTCATTCATGTTTAAGAAATTTTAAACTATAATATTCTAACTCTTACAAATAGACATGGTCAAGTAGTTTATTGGTCCTCTATCGGTACTTATTTTAGGGTGTATGAAAAGGAAAAACCTTTGCTACTAAAACAAAAATAGAAAAATATATTTCTATAGTAGTAGATCATGTTATGAAAAGGGAATAAGTCATGATAATGGGTATTGGGCTTAGAATAGATTCATTATTAAGATATATTCATAAAAGTTTTGATATATTGAGTTTTGTACAAGATGTAACCCCTATGAAACATAATTGATGTCAACCTCAAAAAAAATGTTTATAAAATATTAAATATTGAATGATAAATAAATGCAATGATCTAATAAAATAATATTACTTACTATGGTTTATGGTTCAAGAGAATGTAAAAATTTCTTCTCATATAATAAGGTGGAAATTTGTTGAATCAATAGTATATAATAAGAGTTTTCATTATGGATGTTTTATTCTATATCCACTTATGAAATATCAGGTTGAGACAATAGGAATTGATATGTGAAGATAATTTCATAGGTAAATAGAAGGAACATATATCACCCATGAAGTATTTAATGAAATTTCCTATGAATATTCTACCATAGGAGTTAATCCAGAATGTATACATGAAATTTTAATGAATTCGAATGAAATTGTATTAATAAGTAATATGTATGGAACATTTTGATGTATCCATTTTTGTCAAAGATCCAAAATATGTAACTTCTCATGACATTATTTCACCACAAACTATGTAAATCATTTATAATACACAATACAATTCTAGTTTTACCAAAATTTTGATTTTTGTATTATATTTCAAATTTAGCGGAATCAAAGATATTGTATAAAAATACCAAAAAACATTCAATTTTTTTTCTATTTAGTAAAATTAATTCCTCTTAAAAATAAAAATAATATAATTCATACCTTTGGGAAAGAAAAAATATAGATAATTTTTCCCTAAATATGGATAAATGGAATTTTAACTCCAAAAGAATCCCTTCGTGTAGCCTCTTAGAATTTCATTGATTTATTTCTTCATTTTATATATTTGAAAATAGAAAATTTTCATCTTGATGAAAAATAAACACAAGTAATCCATTTTTACTCTTCATGATGGACTGATAAAACTAAGTAAATATAATGAAACATTATGAATGAATTATATTTTTATTAGTCAGTAAAAATTGTATAATTGAACATATAATGGTCAAAAAATAGAAAATATAGACAATAATGGAATTTTTGAATAATAATATGGAAGATATTTGGAAAAGAGAGAATTTTCACAAAGAATATTTCAAATATATATGAGGAATTCTAGAAATACATTACAATATGAAATTACCTTAATTTTCTTCAATTTATAGATTTATTTTCCATATTCTTAATGTTTTGAATAAAAATGAAAAGGTTTCTTCTTAATCTCATATTTTGTATAATATGTCTATTTGGAATCAAAATACAAAATGATTATTAAACCAAATCATGTATCTTAGAAAATTCAACACCTCGGAGAAAGAACATTGCTATTCGGATGAGCCCGTAAGGGGCACTGCGCTCTGCTAGGGATCCTCTCACGCCTCCTCCTTCATCCTGGATTTGCGCTCTTTCCTCCCTAGTTTAGAGGTTTGAGGTGGTGTTCTCTATACTGCCGCGGCCTTGTGTCGGATCATCTTGCGCGAACCGAGGTCTTCGCGACTCGGTGTTGATTCTGCGCTTGAGTCCCTGGCCCAGCGGTGAGATATCCTCACATTGTCCATAGATCTGGGTGTTTGGAGGCTGATCGTTGCATCTGTGGTCTTTTTGGATGGTGGCGTTGGGAGCTTGTTTTTTTTTAGCAGATGATAATGACGGTGGGAGGGTTTTCCGGACAAACCCTTGTTCTTGGAGGTGGGGTTCGCATGCAGTGGTGCTCTATGTGCGATTTTTTGGTTGTTTTCGTGGATATCTGGTGTTGATTTTGCGATGTGCCAAGGGTTTCTGCCACGTTGAAGGTTCTGATTGCGAGGCTTTGTGAGGGTTTGTGCGTTCTGTCCCTGTTCGCTTGTGTTTGGTCATGGATTTTGTTTTGGACTAGTGATGATCCGGTGTTAGGTTTCCTCCGATCATGAGGACGCCGATGTTGCTCGTCGGCGTTGTGGTTTGATGTAGGTTGGTGATGGTAACGACGGTCGCCAGTGGTGATCGTCAGTGATCTAATTTGATGTGGTTGGTAGGATGTTGTGCTTGTCGTGGCCCGAGGTGTTGCAGTGACCATCTTTATGAGGACCCATGATGCTGACGCATAGTGAATTGTTCGTGGCTTGAGGTGGTTGGCGGTGGATTTGAATTTTGAAGTTTTGGTCTTTGATTGTGTAAAGTGGTGTTGAATGTGTAATGTTTGAGACCCTAGTTCCCACCTACCTAAGGTGGCTTTTATAAAATTCAAAAAAAAAATGGTTTGTAGTGTATCTTAGATAATTAAAATTATCCTTGAGGCATTCATTTTTATTTTAATTTATTCAATGAATCAATTTTTAAAATGACTAATGTTAGGGATTTTTCATTAGATATTGTGTCTTCAATACCCAACCAATGGGTTGTTAATGTACCAATTAAAAATATGGTTTGTCGCTACTATATAAAAATATGGATTTTGGAATTAATTATCATTCTATAAAAAAGGTACTGTGACTAATCCCTTTGGTAATGATATAATTTGGAAAACACACGACAATATATTTGGAACTATATTATTTGTTTGAAATATGGGAAAAAATTCCATTCTTGTAATGCCCTGAACTCAGTTTCCCAGAGCTGGTGCATTATTTAATACATTGGAATGATAACAAGGAATCAAATACGAAAGGACCAATCAGTTTAGTATTTTTTTAAAACCATATACTTACATAGTTTCAACATTATAACTTGAAATTAAAAACAACATATATGTTTTATTGGGAACATCCACAACTCTAAGATTATCCCTTCGGGTCATTCATAAAAAACAACTTCTTGTTATGATAAAATGAAACATAAGAAAGGGGTGAGATCAAATGCTCATTAATGGTATGAAATACTAAGGAAGATATCATAAACATAAAAAATAGGCATAGTGAATAACTAAAAACACATGCCTTTAAAAATAAACTTCTACATAATATGGCAGGAATATGAGATGAGTAAATATTCCATAATAAAAAACTATCATGGGTATTCTATTCATCTAATAACCACATGAACATTAAATATATAGTTTCATAATGAGGTAATTCATAATTTAGAACATCATAACCATATAGTCAATGCCTTGTTCCATGACTATAAATAACCGTTCTATCATGTCCTTATGCCAAGAATGTAGATTGTCTCATAAGACCTACCAACGCACTGAGGGGATGTATTGGGCCAAAAAACACTTACTAAGTCAAATTTATTCCTCATATGAATGGGTATAAACATAAAGAACATATTCATTCATATTGAAACTAATATATGAAATGTAAATAACTTTCCCCGAACATTAAGCATAAACACAAACCATTCAGAGTTAATTGGTGAATGATTTTGAGATAGCACATGAACCATCAAAATAATCATAAAAAATTAAATTAAATATGGTATATGATATCATAAATTTTAATCCAAATAATACATAATAATCAACAAGAGTATTTAAATATATGAATATTCTTCTATAAAAACCATCGAGTAATTCTTGAGATAAATACTCTTTTACTTTGAAAAAAAGAGTCCTTTTAGAAAAATAATTATATAAAACCAGGGTTTAATTAAGATAGTATTTTTATAATAAAATTAAAGATTTTATAAATATAATGTTCTCCAAAAATATTATAGAGTGACCTTGAAAATAGGTAAGAATTCAAGAAATTCCCTGGAATCGGCCCTGTATTTCGGGATGAATTTTTAAAAGATACCTATAAAACTTATAATTTCCCATAAATGAAAGTAAGATTCCCTTTGGTACAGATATATAGAACATTTTCTCAGAATATTTGATGTTTAAATATTAATAAATAATAATTTAATTAAGGTAAGTAGATAATAGAGTAACCTGAATCAAAATGGAGGTTTGGGTAGAAAACCCTTAAAACTTTTAAATCAATTATATAGTATTCCCCGAAACAAATAATAATTCAATGATACATTGAATATAATTAAAATAAAACGATTAATTATTTGAAAAATAAATGGTAATTATACTTACACCATACACATGTAAAAATATTTAATATAGAATATCTCACAAAAATTAAAATTAGACGAAGAAACCCCTTACCTTAAGTCAGAAGGTGTTCTCCACTAGTTCTTAATAACGAGATTAATAAAATTTAGGTTAATTAATTAATAATTATAGAACCAAATATTCATTTAATTGTTTTATTAGAACATTATTCCATTCATTCACGGTATTTTCGATGCATTAAGAGGTTAAATTACATTGTTTGGATCTGTTTGTTTAACAATCTGTATACTTATATACATGAATGGAGAATCGTGTAAAATGAGGATGGTTGTCCAAATATGATGTTATATGTTATTAGTGAACATACATAAGGTTACATGGTTTTAAAATTCATTTGGTTACTTGGAGTGAAGATGAAATATTATATAAATTATTTAATGATAACTATTTTGGGTAATTGGCATTTTTTTAACCCAACGAAGTCATTTTTTTATAAATCAAAACCTTGTGTAAAAAATGATTCCATAAACATAGATGAAAAATAATACATATATTACAGTTTGTTTCAACCATAATAATGGTTTTATGATAAGAATTAGATATGGTAATTGAATTTGAAAACCCATCATCCTTGAATGTGGTATACTAACACATCTCAGATGGTGTTTTTTTGACAAGCATAAAACAAGTGTAAAAGAGAGATGATAAAAAAATATTAAATAATAAAAAATTTAAAGTATATGTTAGTTAATATAGCTTTCATAACATTTGGATTAAGAGAAGTGAGGATAGAAAAGAAAACAAAGGAACTTGAAAAGAAAGTAAAAGAATTGGAATGTGGAATTTACCTCTTGAATTAATCTTCCTTGAGAGCCTCTTTAGGGGAGAGGATTTGGTATTTTTTAGATTATAAGGGATTATGGATGTGGGGGAGTATGTTGGTAAGATATTTGAGTAGAATTTTGGCAATTAACAAGGATTTATAGGATTAAAGAGAAGAGGGAGTGAGGGGGGGTTTTATAGTGGAGGAGAGGACGGTTTTCCCATTATTTAACACATTATTTTATTATTTTTCCAAATACTAGAAATAGTATTGATTATTGTGACCAATAATATTAATATATGCATGTGAGTTCAAACCTAGTGTTATTACATTGGTCGTAATTCTAGTAAAATTTAATTTATTTGATAATGTATATATACAGTAAATTACCATATTTCATTATTCCTAAAAAATTCAAGTATTTTAGAAAAATCCCAAAACATTACCCTAAATATTTGACAACATGTACAATTAAAAAATGGAATAAATTTATCAAAATAATTTTCTAAATAAGATAAAATAAAATTTTAAATAAAATTATTATTTAATTCAGAAATACAGATTTAATTTTAAAATTGATTTTATAATACTTTTGAAAATTATCTATGGTCTATTTAAATTATACAAAAATGATAGGACAAAAAAAATATTTATTTAGGAATACATTTAATGAAAATTAATTTTCTTTTAAATTATTTTTTTAATTTAATGATATAATTAAATATTTATTACTCAAAAAAATACCCACACTTAATTATTAATTTCTAAAATAATCTATTTTATTTATAAGGTGTCTAATTTTTATTTATACCATCATAGGGGTGGTTACTATTCATAAGGTTCATATTACTATTCATAAGTGTGTGTTACTATCTATAAAGGTAATGTTACTGTTCACCAAAAATGTAATTTCATCTTATCAGACTCTAAATATCTTACTAAATGAAGCTATGTATGTCAGTTTTTTAAAATCAAATCACAAAGGTAGTAAAATTATGTTTATTGGATGGGTGATATTTAAGTTCTGTTTTGTAGAGATACTGTGTTTTATGCATTCAGTATTAAATTTATCCTCAAAATCATGGGTTGTTACATTATCCCCTCCTTACAGAAATTTCTCCCTTGAAATTTGAAATTGAACTTCTAATGTTAATGGTATACAATTTAAAATTCCCTTTTGGGAATCCCAAAGAAAGAATACGATTAAAATATTGTCTTAATTAGAGGGAATGAAAAAAGCATAGGTTAGTACAACACTATGCATTCTTATTGGACAACAAGGTCATGAATGAGAAACCAAACAATCATGTTCTGATGAAAAATGATAGAGAATATGATCAGATCAAAGATAGTTACAAAAAAACATAAACTAATGTTATGAAAAATTTCATTGATATCATGAAAAAAAAAATATGATAATAGGAAAACGTTTTTATTTAAAACTTCTTCCCCAGAGTTGATTAATTATTCCACTATATGTGTATAAAGATACAGTTCTATTTCATAAACACAATCTTATCCTTTGTGTGTTCCTTGAACAATCTTGTCTTCATCTCTTATCATAGGTTTCATAATGTAGTGACAGTAAGATATAAAACCTTATAAAATGATCAACTTAAACCATTTCAAAAATGGGTTAACATGCCAAAGGATCATGATTCAATAATTTAGAATCATTATCATATCCATCCTTACCATATCCATGTGCACATGGTCTTTAGTAATCCTCAATATTTTAGAACTCCATGTTTTATCCTTCTCAATGCATCTCCTACCCTATTCTCCTTCAATTAACATGAAGTACCCCAAAATTGTCAAATTTTTGACATGTGAGTATCCTCATCATGTGTCCTTTTAAAATATGGTGATAACTCAAATTACTATTCAACCTTTTTGGAAACATGCATTCATCCTTACACAATTCCTTTGTTATATTCCTTATATCAAAAAATGATGTAAACTCCATCAACGATGGAATGTACCACTTCTCGAAAATTCAAAATTAAATTTTGAGGTAGTCGGTACTTAGTCATATGAATCATTTATTTGTCATTATCTTCATCATTACAAATATATTAAGGGGTTTCCTTCCACCCATCATGAATTTTCCAAAAAAAATTACTTTCCACTAAATATATATTCTTGGTACCATTCAAAATTATGGTTTCAAATCCTTAATAAAAGGTATTATAGTAAAATAATCATATATTCTATAATTATTATAACCAGTACATTGATGAAAAAAATTCAAATGACATTATTCATGACTAGGAATATAAATCATTATACTTTATCTATGACAGCATCATAAATTTATCATTATCCATTATCTTCATTTTTTTTATATTCCTTTGACGCCTGGGACAATGATTCACAGTGTGTCTCTTATCCTTGCAGTTGGAGGATTGTACATTGGAAAACTTTTTATTTCCCTTACAATCATGAAATTGGTGTCCTTCTTATCCACACTTATAATAAACTCACATTCCCTTCATTCATTTAACTGGGGGATTCATTCCACAGTTATCACATGTGGGAAAACCAATCTTTCCCTTCTTCCCTTTATCCATATTTTCTCTACCATACTCTTCTTATTTTTCTTCCCACCAAATCCATAGGACTCCGAGAAGTCATCAGAAACCATATTAACACATGATAATATTTACTCACATGGTGAGGATAAATGGGATATTATCTTCCTTTGAAACGATGGCCTAAGACCATGAGATATATGATCCTTCTTACTATTTTCATCACATGCATTGGTGAATTTTTAATTCCTTCATATAAGATCCATTTCTAATAAATTCCATATACAATATTATCTTGTAAAATTTTGAACGTTATATAACTCTAAACATCGTATTGCACATATTATAAAATTATGCATCATTAATCCTAGAACCATATACATTGGTTAATTTGGAATAATAATTCCTTCATAATGGTATATAATAATAAAACGTTAAATATCCTAATAATATCCACTAGAAGTGTCAAACCAGGTGTGCAATAAGGCCAGTTGTTGTGCACAAGGATACCCTGAGTCAAGACCAAAACTCTTTGTCGGAGTTGTTACTCCTAGGTATATTTGTTACAGAACCACATCCACTTGTAGTATCTATAAAGGGATGTATTTTCTAGAAATATCCAAAAAAATTATTTCATTACCAAAATTCTTGGAAATTGTTTTTTGTTTATCCTCAATGTCTATCTCATGGGTTTTTTCCCTAATCTACTTTTTCTGAAACTAATTTCCATGTTTTCTACAAAGAATCCTCTAATACCAACTGTAACACCCCAAACCCATTTTCCCAAAGTCATTGAATTGTTGAATATATTGGAATTAATATAATGAATCAAATCCCAAAGACTATGTAGTTTTTTAGTTTTCCAAAACCATATACATACATATGTTCAACATTACAACTTGAAATAAAATACAACATATAAGTTTTTTCAAAACATCCACAAATCTATGTTTATACCTGTAGATCAATCATAAAAAAATTGTATGCCCTGAGAAAATGAAATATAAGATAGGGGTGAGCTCAGATGCTCAGTAAGGGTAAGAAATACCGTGAAGGATTTCATAAACATTAACACTAGCCAGGGTGAGTAACTAAACACACATGCCTTTAGAAATAAACTTGAACATAACATGGAAGGAATATGAGATGAGTAAATGTTCCCTAATAAAGTAAAATCAAGGGTATTATACTAGTTGAATAACCACATAAATGTTCAATTACTAGTTACATAATGATGTTATTCTTAATGCGGGAAATGATAACCATACCATCAAGGCCTCGTGCCAAGAACATAAATAACCAATTTTTCAAGACCTCGTGCCAAGACCGTAGTTGGTCTCATCGGGCCTACCGATACACTGAGGGGATATAGAGGGACCCAACCTAAACATACAAATTACAATCAATTCCATATATGAATGTGGATAGACATAAACCACATATACATTATATTTAAACTAATATATGAAATTTAAATAAATTTCCCTAAAGATTAAGCGTAAACACTAACTCTTCAGGGTAAATTGGTCAATGGTTTTAAGATAGAACATCCACATTAAAAATAAAAATTAAATATTAAATTAAATTTGGCAGAAGATATTATAAAATATTAATCCCAAAAATAAATAAGAATCAAAAAAAGTGTGGAAATATATGATGATTCGTTTATAAAATCAATGAGTAATTCTAGAGATAAATACTCTTTTAAATTAAAAAGAAGAGTTGTTTTGGAAAAATATTTTTAAAAAACCTGGTGTGAAGTAAGATATTATTTTCATAATAAAATGAGTGATTTTAAAAAGGTAATGGTTTCCAATAACATATTATGGAGGGCCCTCGAAATAGGAATGAATTTGAGAAATTCCCTTGAATCAGGTTTCTATTTGAGGAATAAATTTTGGATGATCCTTTTAAAAAATATAAATACCCCTTAATGAAAGTAATATTTTGGTTGGTAAAAATATATAGAACATTCTAATAGAATATATGAGTTGTACATATGAATAAATTTGAATTTAATTGAGGTATGTTGACAATAAGAGTAACCCAAATGTAAATGGTGGTTCGGGTAAAAAACCCTTATAAATTTGTAATCAATTGAATCGTATGCCCTAAAATTAATAATTATTAAATGATACATTTAATGTAATTAAAATAAATATATTAATTATTTTAAACATCAATTGGTAGTATACATAACCCATACAAAATTAATAGTAGTGAATATTGAATTTCTCACAAAAATGGAAGTGGGATGAAGAAACCCCTTACCTTAAGTCTAATGGAATTCTCCACTTGATCATAATGACATGAATAATCAAAATTATATTAATTATTTAATAATTACATAACATCCACTTCATTTAATTGATTTATTATAACCTTATTATGTTCATTCATGGCCATTTTGATGGGTTAAGAGGTTCAATTCCATTGTTTGGGTCTGTTTGTCTTCGGATCGATATACTTATATAGATAAACATAGAATCGTGTAAAATTAGGATGGTTGTACATAATTGATGTTATATGTTATTATTGAGAAAACATAAGGTTACATTTTTTGTAAAATTAATTTGGTTACTTGGAGTCAATATTAATCGTTATATAATTTATTTAATGATAGCAGATTGGGTTAATTGGTTGTTTTTTAACACAATGAACTCATTTTTCTTTATTAATCAAAATGATGGGTACAAAAATATTCCAGAACCATAGATGAGAAATATTACTTATATTATAGTCTATTTAAATGATAATAATGGTTTAATGACCATAATTTAATATGGTAATAGAAATCGAAAACCCATTGTCCTTGAATGTGGTAAATTACCACATCTTAGATGGTGTTTTTTATAACTAGCATAAAATACGGGTAAAGGAGAGATGATAATAAATTATTACATTATAATAACAAAATTATATTACATGTAATGTATTTTAGTTTTCATTACATTTGGATGTGGATAGTTGAGGGTGGAAAATAAAAAAAGGAACTTGAAAAGAAAGTAAAATAATTGAAAAGATGAATTTACCTCTTCAATTCATCTTCCTTGAGATCCTCTTTTGGGAGGAGGATTTCGTATTTTTATGAGAAAAAGGGATTCTAGATCTGGGAGAGGATCTTGGGATGATATTTAATTAGAATTTATACTTTTAACAAGGCTTGATAGGAGTAAAGAGAAGAGGGAGTGAGGGGAGTTTTTAGAGTGGAGGAGAGGAGGATTTTCCTATTATTTTACTAATTATTTTATTATTTTTCCAAAGAAAACCAATAATATTGAATCTTGAGACCAAGAATAGTAAGATGTGCATGTGATTTTGAAACATGTGCGCCTACATCATCCATGATTCTAGGAATAGTGAATTTAAATGATAATATAAATATACGGTAAATTAATATTTTTCACTACATATCAAAAATTCTAGTATATTAGAAAAATACCAAAAATTCACCATAACCATTTATCAATGTTTAGAATTAAAAAATGAACTCCATTTTATCAAAATAATTTTTTAATGAAGTGAAATTTAATATTTTAACTAAAATTATTTTTAAGTTAAAAATACATATTCAAATTTAAAACTGATTTTATAATACTTTCAAAAATTTACTAAGGTCTTATTAAATTACCCTAAAATCATAAGGAAAAAAATTTATCTAAGAATAAATTTTATACAAATTAATTTTCTTTTAAAACGATTTATTCATTTAAAATTTTAATTAAATATTTATTACTCACAAAACACCAATACTTAATTATTAATTTATAAAATACTCTATTTCATTTATAAGGTTTATAAATTTTATTTATACCTTCATGGTTGTGGTTACTATTCATAATTGTCCTATTACTATTAATAAGGGTATCCTACTATTAATAAGTGTAAAGTTACTATTCACCAACAAGGTAAGTTAATCTTCTCAAACTCTAAATATCTTACTGAATGCAACCGTGTATGTCAGTTTTTTGAAATTCAAATCCAATAGCCTGTAAAATTATTTTTATTATCTAGGTTATATCAAAAAGTTTTTTTTGTAGAGACTTGGTGTTTTATGAATTTAGTATTAAATTTGTTTTCAAAATCTTGGGTTGTTACCATTCTAGTAACAATTCCAATGGAGTTGAAAATGGATCAACTCATTCACCTATCATAGATAGTTTTTGAACTGCTAACCCTACATTAAAAGAAGTTTTTTCATAGAATGAATACTGAAAAAATATATAAAAGGTCATTAGCCTCTATAGGTTCTCTATAATAATTATATACCATCCCTTTATCCAATTTTTATCTTAATAAATGTTCAACCAAGTCATGGTTTTTCGTTATTAGGCTATGCGATTTTTTATAGATCCCCCCCGATGGAATTAGAGATGATAATTTCTCATCATTCGGTTCAAGAAAAATTAAAAAACACAAATAAAACCATTATATAATACAATAGATTCAATTAATGTAATATAGATTTCATAGTTTTATAAAATAGTTTTATAAAATTTTGATAAGATTATCCTTTTTTTTCTAATGTTACAAACAAATCTGGAATTATGTTCTTAAAAATTAATACTTAATACCCCAATGGGATTTCCAAACTGAATCTCAAGAACAAGCACTATCTGTGTTGTTTAAACAATTTCATTATGTTTATCCTCAAAATTTGTAATTTTATATATAATATAATTACATGTATCTAATATTATATCAAGTTGATCCCCATTTTTTTGTAGATAACTTGTATCACTTCTATTATTTAATAGATCAAGTAAAAAGAGGGTAAAAGAAATTATTTTCATATGACACCAAAGTGTGTAGATAATATAATCTATATATTCTGCCACCACATCCCTAATTGTAGTAGATCTTACATATAATTTTTAAACACAACATTATTTTTATCTCTTCTCATAGAAAAAATATTCTCTTCAAGTTATCCTGTATCGATTGTAGAGACCCAAAGCTTGACGTACATGGACATTACATTACTTTTGTGGAATACTTAATACATAACAAAAACAGACACACAAGGACCGTAATAGTTTAGTGTCTTTATAAACTCGGAATAAAATCTTCTAATCGTGGTGAAAAATCTTCAACATCTCCCAATAAAGATCTTCCCCTTTTTTCTTACCTAAAACCTTTATTTATATCCTAGGGAAAAGAAAACAAAAAATGGGTGAGCTCAAATGCCCAGTAAGGGTAAACATCGAGAACATAAAACAATCCATAAATATTTGAATGCAAAAACTTGAACATAATATCTAAACATCAAAATCTTGAGCAAAGACATGAATCTTGGAAGTACGTAAGGCATATATCATAAGGGAACATAAATCATGATAAAATAGCATGGGAATAAAACATGTAATTGTGGCAACCATTAACCACATGATATGATTTCCATAGTAGCCAAGGCATTGCTTCCAAGACCATCTTAGTGGACAAAGTCCCTTTCTGAATCGAGTTCACTCATCGTTCCAGTCTTGTATTACTGAACTAGTTTAACTTGCCGTTCCATCCATGTCTATCTCATGAGATATAAATCTTTACCCAATTCATTGGAGGGAGATATAGGTCCCACCCATCTCATAATGAAATCATTCTTACTTGTGCCACAGAATAAACATACATCATTCGTAATAAACCAACAAATAAAATGGGTTTCATAAACATCATCCCATCATCACATAATCCATATAAAATAAATGGATATAATTTCATAATAAGAAAAGTGAAATGATGTAAATCATAGAGACATGATAATTGAAACATACACATATGAAATAATGTCATTTAAGAAGAAAAATGGTTTTGACAAAACACTTGAAATGAATTCTTGAGAAAAATATCCTTTCTTCTTCAAAATCATTCTCTTTTCACAAAATGTCATGAAATTTTAAAAGAAAATGTTTTTTTAAAATATTCATGAAATATTTTGGAGGACGCTTCATGAAAATAAGGCTTTATAAAACCGTAAAAATCCTTTAATGTTGTATACGTTAAAAAAACATTCTTCTCGTACTTCTGTCGGAAAAGTCAAAAAGTACCTTGCAGGGTAAATAAAAGAAATATTTCTTCCATACCATTTGGTAAAAGTAAAAATGTGTAAAAAGGACTATAAATATACATGAAACCATTTTTAGGAAACATGGATATGGATGATAACAATAACCCCAGTGAATACTCACGAATAAACAATCTCGGATAAGAAAGAGATTGGAATAGTTATCCCTTACCTTAGGTCTGATATGCTTCGTATGGTTCTGAACCTCCTGTATAATGATTTAAATAATGTCATTGACTTATTAAATAATCATATTCATTGTTATGATATCATATTTGTTTCACTTATGACTTTATATTACCCGTTCTTTTGTAAATTCCACGTTAAAGTAGCATTTTGGGTAAATTCATTTCATTTGTCGTCCGTGTTTTGACTTGTAATTATTCATATGATTACTTATATCATGATTACTTAATTCCAGAATATAAAACATTTTTTATATATAATATATATTCAAAATATAAATATATATAATAGATCGATAAATGGAAAGAAATACACCATTCATGGAGACGGTAGGCCGTACGTACGCATGAACGTTGTTTTTGTTTCCTCATTGAATTAAAGGGAATTAATTAGATGAAATACATATATATATAAACATAAATCCAGTATCATTATTATGTCATATATTTCAGGATTACTTATTATATATACTTTATAATCATTCATGAATGGTTAATCATTGACAATTAATCTCATCGCGTCGTGGAGATAGTATTCCATACGTACGCACGAGCGATGATATCGTTCCCATGATCGTGGAATTTTATTGGAGTGTATGTATACTATAAAATATTCATTATCACTTTATAATAATCATATATAGTTATTATTTACACCATATACCCATCCAAGTTAGGTGGTGGTGGAAAATAGATTACACCACGGCGTGGAGACGGTATTCCGTACGTACGCACGCACGGTGATTTCTTTTTCCGTAGGATGGATAGATGGTGAAATATGGTTGTTTCATACATATAATAACATATAATTATATGAGTGATACTGATGTTATTACTTCATAATGAAACAACCTAAGAAGAAGAAGTGGAAGAAGAAATAAAGTTGAAAGAATGGGTAGCAGACATTACCTCTTCTTTGAAGCGCCTCGTTGAGACCTCCTCTTATGGCACTAAAATTGGTCTTTGAAGAAGACCAGGACCTCTAGGATGTTTCTAGGGAAGTGGGGAAGTGAAATTTTCAGGGGTTGGCCGATCTTGAAGGCTCAAATTGGTTTGAGGAGGAGAGGGAGGAGGTGCCCTTCTATAAGGGAGGAGAGGGGTACCTTTGGAATTATTAAAAATATTAATTTATAATAAATATAAACCCACTTAAAAACCTCCAAAAATGACTCATATCCGAATATTAGATAGTATAGGGTTGTAATCTCATCAAACAATAAAATTTAGACATGTTAGAAATTTATTTTAAACATTATCAACATGATTTATCCTTATTTAATCAATTTGATTTTATTTATAGTAATAATATTATAAATTTTAAATTATAAAAATAAATTATGTATATGTTGTGAATTGTCCATAATTTGATACTTTACAAAATTTTCTACCATATAAATTTAAATTTATAATTTTTAAATTTTTTTGTGATTTTTAAACAATTTTATAATATGTTATTTTTATAAAATAACAATAGTGTCAATTTTGACACTATTCATTTATTTGAATTTAAATAAAATATATACAGAAGATATGTTCGAACTAAAAGATTTAATAGATTTATAAAAGTCCATATGTATCTATAAAATTATTGGAGCACATTAAATAGTTCATATAATATTTATTTTATTATTTTGAAATCCATTTATTTGGTTTATCTCTTAATAAAATAATTACAACAACATTTTTGTATAATTATTTAATAAACTTATTTGTTGCATAAAATTAAAAATAAAATCCTATGATGAAGATAAATATATTAATTTTTACAATAATACTTTTACTATAATTTATCATCTTAAAATAACAATATTTAAATTTTTATATTTATTAAATTATGAAGGTGACAACTTTGGCATCATTTAAAATAAAATAATATAAGTGTCATAATCAATTTTATAAGTCTCCAAACGGTTATATATTTGGTAATTAGATGATTATGGTATATATATACACTAAAAATAAGTTTTGGTCAGGTTTTTGGGCCTTTTAATGGGCATTATTATTTCAATAAAAACTATATTACTGATTTTTCACTTAATAAATAATTTATGCATCATTAATGTATCACCATTAATGATAATTATTTAATCCCTAAAAAATCTAAATAAATTACCATGATGTATATAATTTTCTTATATTTCTGTAGACTATTCATGTTTGAAGTTTTATGATGTTTATCACTAAATAAAAATTATTATACTTATAAGATTTAAGAGAGTGACATGTTGTCACTTTCTTTGGTTTTAATAATAATTAAATTATTTTCATAGTCAAAAGTCCGTAAAATGAATCTAATCCGACACTTAGATGATATGGGACTAATGTTAGCCATCCAATAGAATTTTTCCATGTGTTAGGGTAATTTTATAATATTATATTTCCCATAATTACCCGATTTACCTTTAACTATGGTAAATAAAATTTACCGTAGTTACTATTCTTAATTCCCAAAAATAAAAAGTAGCCTATTAACATAATTTTGACCCAATGATTCCAAATATGGAATCCAGTTTTCCAAATTCAATACAAATAAGTTGTAGAAATTAAATTAAAATTAATCTCGTTGTCGAATGAAAACAGGTTTTTGTTTAAAACATTGCAAAAGATTGAATTGATTTAACCTACGAATTTAATTTAAAATAAATGCTAATTACATAAATTATATTAAATGGTAAAAATATATTCTATTTATACTTTAAAACCATTCAATATTATAATTTAACCATATAAATTATTTTGATGAAAAAAAGTTGTTTTTAATTAAAATATAGCGTGTTTTTACTATTCATCAAAATATGAAAGTTACCAGAATAATATGAAAAATTTATCCAAAGTAAATATTTATTTATTGATTCCAAAGAATAATTTTATTTTTTAAAATTGAACTTATAAACATATCAAAACTATATTTAATGTGGGTCCACCATCAAAAGGCGGCAAAACTGCATTTTTTGAAAAATACTTATTTTACCCAAAAAACATTATTTTGTTCTTATACCATGTTCTATAAAATGTGTAAGATGAATAATAATGTTATAAAATTCAAAATTTAGTTAATACTATTCATAACGGCTATTTCATAATAATATTATAATAATATATCGTTGTTTAGTAAAACCCGGTATTGCGTACAACACACGCTATCGAGGAAGGCAGTGATTGCGCGTAATGCAAGCCAAGTCAGGTTTGCGTGTTATGCAAGAATCCTTAGTTGTTTCATATAAAATAATCCAACCATATTTCATTTATACATTGAATATATATATATATACACACACTCAATGTTGCGTAGAATAACTATTATCAAAATTGTGTGTAACACGATCCAAGAATCGTGTTGCGTATACTGCAACTAATACGGTGTTACGTATAGCACAAGGTAATCTTGGTGTAGCATAAAACACAAGACATTAATGAAATCAAGAGAATATGTTTCATAAAATCTCGGGGTGTTACATTCTACCCCCCTAAAAATGAATTTCTCCCTCGAAATTTGTCGGGGTTATAAATGGTTTACTACTCGAAAGTTTGTTTAATAGAAACTCATATCGTAAAAAGGAATACCAAAACTTGGCATTAAAAACTAAAGTATGAAATGTAACGGTTACCCAAATTAACTCATCACTGGGTTTCCACGTAGGAGAACATAGGTGAAAATATGGATATGGAAGAAAAATATAACCATCAAGTTCTGATGGAGAGTGGTAGAGAACATGGCTATGAAAAATCCATCAATCACAAAGCCATAGATCTGTGATGATCCAAGGTACCATCGGATTCATCAGATATAAGGGCACTAGGACAACATTTTTGGTTTTCAGGATCATTTCCCTAAAGTTGATGAAATTGGAAATAGAATAAATAATTTCGTGATTTTCGTACAGTCTCACCGTTGTTCGTTCTTTGGAAAATTTCCACTTCATCTCTTAAAGAAATGAATATTAATTTGTCATTCGTGAAGTGTTAGCAGCTCATGTGATAGAATTATGGGTCATTCCATCTGTCTCAAACAAAAGGTTATAAAAGTTATCAAAAATATATCAGTCCATCTATGGTGAGACTAATCATATATGGTTCCTAAAATGGACTTATAATTCATGTATCATACCGCTTAATAAAATAAAACTAGTTTCTACTAACCAGGGACTTCCTATAGTCCATTGGTATGTGATAAAGGCAAGTCGCACTTCGGTTGGGTGTTCGATTCCCACAGCCTTGTCCGACGCGATGGGTTGTCGCCCGTCCTGCAGGTTGTCCTTTTTCAAAAATAACATTGCTATAACATCTCATCAAGAATATCGAAAAAAGTTCTATCCTTAAACAACACTAACTTATGTCCAACATAATCCATTCTCATCTTTATCTAAAATACTTCGGTCCAAGCTCATAGTATAAAGAAAACGATTACTTGAAATTTCATCAACCAAGAAAGTGAATACCATCATTTATCCCCCATACATCTTTTTGGTCACATTCCAATCATGTGAATACCTTAATCATGTATTCTTTTGAAAAATGATAACCCATTAAACCTTAGTGAAAACATGAATGCTGCCAAAAGTTAACTCTTTCCACATTCCAAAATCCAAAAATTCAATATACTCAAACCATGATATAACCTTCTCCTTATATCAGTCATGAGCTCATGAATACTATCAAACATTTAATTTTCTCCTTATCCCTTCATTATGCGAATATCATCTACTTTCCAAAAATACTGGTACCATTCAACACACACGTTCAAAACTTAAGGAAAGACAACAGTGTAACAATCCTTAGATGTCTCTTTATTCCATAGTACCATGAGATTACTTATACAACATTACACTTGATAAACATGTAATCATTCCACTACCTTCTTAAACCATTGACCGAGCTTCAACAATTCTTTCATCTCACATATCATTTGTAGTCTCTTCATCATCATCAACATAAATACTACCCGTACGACCATACTGATTCTCTTCATGAGACTTTCCCTTAGGGAATTGGTTTGCATAATGCCCGTACATTCTAAATTTAAAACATTTAACCATTGTTTATGTCGTAGCAATACCATTATTCTCATCCATGGTGTTAAATGAACCTTTTCCTTTGAACTTACTGGATTTGTGTCCTTCTTTTCAACACCCAAATCATCATCCAGTTCCCTTGAAACAATCTCCCTGATGCCTCTTCCCACATGATTTACATGAGGGAAATTGAACTTTCTTTCCTCTATGATCATCATGAAACTCCATCTTTCTCTTATTATCTGAGTCGGGAAACTTACCAAAGTTGAGATTATTGATCATATTATGATATTGATGATTAGGAATAATAACGATGTTTGGACTTCCAAATCCCGTCTTATTTGGTTTCTCATGAAGAATATCATTCCATTGTCCGTCATATCCTCCATTATCATGAATCTTACTGTTTCCAGCCATTTTCTAAAACCCAAAAAGAATAGTGTGAGACGAAAAAATCATGCTAGGGAAAACAACATAGTAAAGGGGGAGCACCCTCAATATATAACATCTTAGGTTAAATTCTAATATCATTACTGTAGTTCTAGGACTATATCCTATATGTATACTTATCCTTAGGGACATCCCTGGACATACCTTAGAAATTTCTCTAGGGATCTTACTAACATTTTCACATCCTAGTTTCCAAAGGTTGACTAAACCATTCTTATGATACCAACTATAGAGACCCGAAGCTTGACGTACATGGACATTACATTACTTTTGCGGAATACTTAATACATAAAAAAATAGACACACA
Organism: Viscum album; assembly: GCA_963277665.1. Classification (NCBI taxonomy): domain Eukaryota; kingdom Viridiplantae; phylum Streptophyta; class Magnoliopsida; order Santalales; family Viscaceae; genus Viscum; species Viscum album. The sequence continues at coordinate 398,325,040 of OY728127.1, read as the reverse complement.
AGGACCGTAATAGTTTAGTGTCTTTGTAAACTCGGAATAAAATCTTCTAATCGTGGTGAAAGATCTTCAACATCTCCCAATAAAGATCTTCCCCTTTTTTTCTTACCTAAAACCTTTCTTTATATCCGGGGGAAAAGAAAACATAAAATGGGTGAGCTCAAATGCCCAGTAAGGGTAAACATAGAGAACATAAAACAATCCACATACATTTGAATGCAAAAACTTGAACATAATATCTAAACATCAAAATCTTGAGCAAAGACATGAATCTTGGAAGTACGTAAGGCATATATCATAAGGTAACATCAATCATGATAAAATAGAATGGGAATAAAACATGTAATTGTGGCAACCATTAAGCACATGATATGATTTCCATAGTAGCCAAGGCATTGCTGCCAAGACCATCTTAGTGGACAAAGTCCCTTTCTAAATCGAGTTCACTCCTCGTTCCAGTCCTGTATTACTGAACCAGTTTAACTTTCCGTTCCAGCCATGTCTATCTCATGAGATATAAATCTTTACCCAATGCACTATAGGGAGATATAGGTCCCACCCATCTCATAATTAAATCATTCTTACTTGTGCCACAAAATAAACATAAATCATTCATAATAACCCAACAAATAAAATGGGTTTCATAAACATCATCCCATCATCACATAATCCATATAAAATAAATGGATATCATTTCATAATAAGAAAAGTGAAACCGTGTAAATCATAGAGATATGATACTTGAAACATACACATATGAAATAATGTCATCTAAGATGAAAAATGGTTTTGATAAAACACTTGAAATGAATTCTTGAGAAAAATATCTTTTCCTCTTAAAAATCATTCTCTTTTCACAAAATGTCAAGCAATTTTAAAAGAAAATGATTTTTTTGAAAAAAGTCATGAAATATTTTGGATGAAGCTTCATGAAAATAATGCTTTATAAAACTTCAAAAATCCTTTCATGTTGTATATGTTAAAAAACATTCTTCTCGTACTTTTTTCAGAAAAGTCAAAAAGTATCTTGTAGGGTAAATAAAAGAAATATTTATTCCATACCATTGGGTAAAAGTCAAAATGGGTAAAAAGGACTTTAAATATACATGAAACCTTTTTTAGGAAACATGGACATGGATGATAACAATAACCCCAGTGAATACTTACGAATAAACAATCTCGGATAAGAATGAGATTGGAATAGTTATCCCTTACCTTAGGTCCGATATGCTTCGTATGGTTCCGAACCTCCTTTATAATGATTTAAATAATGTCATTGACTTATTAAGTAATCATATTCATTGTTATGATATCATATTTGTTTCACTTATGACTTTATATTACTCGTTCTTTTGTAAATTCCATGTTAAAGTAGAGTTTTGGGTAAAATCGTTTCATTTGTCGTCCGTGTTTTGACTTTTAATTATTCATATGATTACATAGATCATGATTAATTAATTCCATAATATAAAACATGATTTATAAATAATATATATTCAGAATATACATATATATAATATATTGATAAATGGAAAGAAATACACCGTTCATGGAGACGGTAGGCCGTACGTACGCATGAATGTTGTTTTCGTTTCCTCATTGAATTGAATGGAATTAATTAGATGACATACATACATATATATATATACGTAAATCAAGTATCATTATTATGTCATATATTTCATGATTACTTATTATATATACTTTATAATCATTCATGAATGGTTAATCATTGAGAATGAATCTCATCGCGTCGTGGAGACGGTATTCCGTACGTACGCACGAGCGATGATATTGTTCCCATGGTCATGGAATTTTATTGGAGTGTATGTATACTACTACAGAATCAATATAACTTTATAATAATCATATATAGTTATTATTTACACCATTATACCCATCCAAGTAAGGTGGTGGTGGAAAATAGATTACACCACGGCGTGGAGGCGGTATTCCGTACGTACGCACGCGTGGTGATTTCTTTTTCCGTAGGATGGATAGATGGTGAAATAGAGTTGTTTCATACATATAATAACATATCAGTATATGAGTGATACTTAAGTTATTACTTCATAATGAAACAACCTAAGAAGAATAAGTGGAAGAAGAAATAAAGTTGAAAGAATCGGTAACAGACATTACCTCTTCTTTGAAGCGCCTCTTTGAGTCCTCCTCTTAGGGCACTAAAATTGGTCTTTGAAGAAGACCAGGACCTCTAGAATGTTTCTAGGGAAATGGGGAAGTGAAATGGGAAGGGGTTGGCCGAGCTTGAAGGCTCAAATTGGTGTGAGGAGGAGATGGAAGAGGTTCCCTTTTATAAGGGAAGAGAGGGGCACCTTTGGGATTCTTAAAAATATTAATTTATAATAAATCTAAACCCACTTAAAAACCTCCAAAAATGACTCATATCCGAATATTAGATGGGATAGGGTTGTAATCTCATCAACCAATCAAATTTAGACATGTTTGGAATTTATTTTAAATATTATCAACATGATTTATCCTTATTTAATCAATTTAAGTTTATTTATGGTAATAACATTCTAAATTTTAAATTATAACAAACAATTACTTATTTTTTGTTAATTGTCCATAATTGGATACTTTACAACAATTTATACCATATAAATTTAAATTTATAATTTTTAAATATTTTTGTGATTTTTAAAAAATTTGACACTATTCATTTATTTGATTTTAAATAAAATATATACAGAAGATATGTTCAAAATAAAATCTTTAATAGATTTATAATAGGCCATATGTATCTAGAAAATTAGTGGACCAAATTAAATAGTTCATATAATATATATTTTATTATTTTGAAAACCATCTATTTGGTTTATCTATTAATAAAATAATTACTACATCATTTTTGTATAATTATTTAATATATTTATCTGTTGCATAAAAATTAAAAATAAAATCCTATGATGAAGATAAATCTATTACCTTTAACAATAATAATTTTACTCTAATTTATCATCTTAAAATAACAATATTTGAATTGTTATATTTATTAAATTATGAATGTGATAACATTGGCATCATTTAAAATAAAATAATATAAGTGTCATAATCACTTTTATAAGACTCGAAATGGTTATATATTAGGTAATTAGATGCTTATGGTATAGATATACACTAAAAATAAGTTTTGGTCAGGTTTTTGGTCCTTTTAATGGGTATTATTATTTCAATAAAAACTATATTACTGATTTTTCACTTAATAAATAATTTCGGCATCATTAATGTATCACCATTAATGATAATTATTTAATCCCTAAAAAACCTAAATAAATTACCATGATGTATATAATTTTATTAGATTTCTGTAGACTATTCATGTTATATGTTTTATGATGTTTATAACTAAATTAAAATTATTATACTTATAAGATTTAAGAGAGTGACATGTTGTCACTTTCTTTGGTTTTAATAATAATTAAATTATTTTCATAGACAAAAGTCCATAAAATGAATCTAATCCGACCCTTAGGTGATATGGGTCCACTTTTAGCCATCAAGTAGAATTTTGGCATGTGTTAGGGTAATTTTGTAATATTATATTTACCCTTAATTAGCCGATTTACCTTTAACTATGGTAAATAAAATTTACCATAGTTACTATTCATAATTCCCAAAAATAAAAAGTAGCCTATTAACATAATTTGGACCCAATTATTCCAAATATGGAATCCATTTTTTCAAATTCAATACAAATAAGTTGCAGAAATTAAATTAAAATTAATCCCGTTGTCGAATGAAAACGGGTTTTTGTTTAAAACATTGCAAAAGATTGAGTTGATTTAACCAACAAATTTAATGTAAAATCAATGATAATGAAATAAATTATATTAAATGGTAAAATTATATTCTATTTATATTTTAAAATCATTAAATATTATAATTTAACCATATAATTTATTGCGATGAAAAAAATTTGTTTTTAATTAAAATATAGCATGTTTTTACTATTCATCAAAATATGAAAGTTACCAGAATAATATGAAAAATTTATCCAAAGTAAATTTTTATTTATTTATTCCAAATAAGAATATTATTTTGTCAAATTGAACTTATAAACATGTCAAAAACTAGATTTAAAGTGGGTCCGCCATCAAAAGGCGGCAAAACTGCATTTTTTAAAAAATACTTATTTTACCCAAAAAAAATTATTTTGTTCTTATACCATGTTCTAGAAAATGTATAAGAGGAATAATAAAGTTATAAAATTCAAAATCTATTTAATACTATTCATAACGGCTAGTTTATAATAATATATCGTTGTTTAGTAAAACCCGGTATTGCGTACAACACACGCTATCGAGGAAGGTCGCGATTGCGTGTAATGCAAGCCAAGTGAGGGTTGCCTTTTGTGCAAGAATCCTTCATTGTTTCGTATAACAGAATCCAACCATATTTCATTTATACATTGAATATATATATATATATATACACTCAATGTTGCGTAGAATAACTATTATCAAAATTGTGTATAACACGATCCAAGAATCGTGTTGTGGATACTGCAAGCTAATACGGTGTTGCGTATAGCGCAAGGTAATCTTGGTGTAGCATACAACATAATACATTAATGAAATCAAGAGAATATTTTTCACAAAATCTCGGTCTGTTACATAGATATTTTCATAGTGGGGGGAAAATAATACATTTTTTAAATTAAATTGAAACTGAAATAGAAAATAAAATGTCTACATTGAAAAATTAATAGTAGATGTCAAACCATATTCCATTTTCTCTTAAGAGAATAACCTTTCACAATATTATGTAAAAGAAATAAATTATTGTAGTGTTAAATAGATCTATTCAAAACAAAAAATAACTATTTTATTTTTCATCAAGTCTTTATTTAGTAATGAAAACTTATGGTTCCTCCATCAAGTGTATGAATTATTTTCAAATTAATAAAAGACTAGAAATACCTTATTTTCCTATCATTTCAAATTGAATCAACATAAATATAGTTGTAACAAGGGGAAATACAAAAGTGTGTAAACTATAAAAATTAGTAAAAGTGGATTGTCCCACAATAGAAATTTTGTTTAAGAATTATACCAATGGGATTATATTATAGGAATATATTCAGCTTCACCTGTTATAATTATTAATTCCAAATAACCAATTTGAACCCAATGTAATTACTAACTAGTTACACCAAAATATACTATCAATAAAACTATAAAAACATTAGTAAAACAAGTTAATTCCTGATATTTTTTAAAATATGCTAGTAAAATACTCATGAGATATGTGAAATATCATTATTAAACCCATAATACATTCTAACCATAAAGTAATGGATTTTATTAACCAAAAAAACATAGATTCAATCATTATTTATTGAATAGAAGAAAATACTTTTGTAATGGACATATGATTTTAAAAATTTATAGAAAAACATGCAGCTACTTGTTGTAAAAAACAAGTATGGATAATTCCTTCTAGAAAATAAAATATGTGGAGATTAGGTGAAACATATTTACTAGTTATATAATCATTAACGAACATAATTTGTAGATGTTATTTTAACCAATAATATATTTTATTAAGAATGGAAACATTATCTCTTAGAATGGAATATGATAATTTCATCGAATATATCCCTATCCTAAAAACCAAAAAATACTAATTGAAATGTTACCCTAGAAAAAAAAGGATCTCATGGAAACCATCCATGTATTTATTTATTGTATTAATAATTCTAAAAAAATAATGTGTTCTCACTTTTATGTATTCTTAATCATTATAATATTATTTAATTTTCTTTATTCCCTATATATATTTTCTTATTTTTGAAACAAATTAGTTTTACATTAAATAATACTAATTGATTATTAACCTTATGTGAGTATTTATTTGTAAGACCCCATCAATCGATTGAAACCTTATATTCTTACTAGAACCACCATGATGATTCAATATCCATATCAAAAAAAATAAGACCAAACAAGGATTCACTGAGCATGAACTGTTGACATATCACTTATTCAAATAATGTATAAAAATATAGGTCAACATGTTTTTTATTTTTCTGAAATTTGGTAAATAAGAAATATATTTGAATAGAAAGTAGAGTAATCTTTCCAAATCTATAAATATTTTTAAAAATTATTTTCTTGGAGTCTGTCTTCTGATAGTTTTATTAACTGGTTAGGTATAAATCATAGTTTAAATATTTTTTTATAAACCAATTTTTTATGGACCATTTTTTACGGACCTATTCTATTTCTTATTATGCGTTTCAGATATTACAAAAATCAACAACCAATATTGGTACCACTTTTTATAGATGAAAAATTAGGAAAACAATTATATGATATATATGATTCATTATAACAAGTCACACCCTCATATTATGAAAATAATGAAACAGTGAAATTTTTTGTCAAACTACCAAAATAAAATGGGAACATTTTTATAACTTACCCATTCACATTGTTATAACAAATATAAAATTTGAAATTATTATGGACATTTATATTTATAAATTTAATTCATATAAATTAAATCCTGTAAAATGGAATAATTATAAATTTATAAAATAATAGATAGAAATATCACAAATATAGTCATTGTAACACCCATTAAAGGAGTTGTTCCCCATCTATGAGTTAGCTTACCATATTATGAATTCAGTGGTTTTAATAAATATACAATATAAGTTAGTCTTGGATGATATAAGAGATATACTACATTTTTTATTTCCATCCATCCTCCTTTTTTTCATATTCATTACATGTTGAATTTATATCCCATTCAATTATAAAATAAAAAAGGATCTTATCATGTTATTTAAATTATAAAATGAAAATAGATTCCCTAGTTTTCATCTTTATATCTAGTTCACTGGTTAGTTTTACTAGGTATGTTTTTTTCTATTTTTGGGAACCCCAATAAAAATATCATAGATCCATTCAAATAACATGGGTGAAATGGAATAAAGAGCCTCTACAAGGGGATCTTTACTTCACTTCTTTCTGAATGAATTATCTCAATGAAATTTACTGAAAAATCTTCATCTTTTTTTAATTAGATGTCTTTGAGATTTTGGTAATTCCAAAAAAAATATTACCAAAAATGATTCTTAGATTTTATACTAAAAGTAATTTGTAAACCAATGCTTCCATAGTCAGATCATAGTTAAAAATTTTATCTTTCATATCTATTTTTAACCCTTTTCAGATAAATAACATAAAGTCATCCCATTAGAAATATAGTGAAAATCAAAATTGTTCCCTCATAGAATTATACTTTCCACACTCATAAAAAAAGAAGTGAATGATTATTGAACCATGTTATATCATTCTATATGTCTTTTAGTTGGATTGAATATTTTTTAGGAGGTTCAAAAATTCCACTTGAGCATCTAAATCGGGGTCAAGACCAGCGAAAAAATCTATGAATAAGGTTGTATCACCATCTGAATGTTTCCATAGAAGAACATAAGAGAAAATGCATCATGTCAAAAAGTGAACCAACCTCTTGGGATAATATAAAAATCGCCATCATATTTTAGAGTCTCGTGATATAATTTAAAAATTTAACCCAATTGAGCACATTTTCTCACAATAGTAGGATCACTATTACTGAATCCATTAAGTTCACCAGCATAGAATTCAATAGTTAAACTGACTAGTTAAACACTAAATTTTTATTCTTCCCTTCTAAAATTAACATGATCTCTAATTATTCCATCCATATCTACCAAAACAACTAGAAATGTTATAAAATCATTAGGCATATGACGTACAAAAATCTCATGACATTGTTTATCCCAAAAGATCGTGTTTACTAACTATAAAATATCCATTTCGTCCACACTTTCCATTGACCCCACTCTAAATAATAACCCTTTTTCTAGATTATTAGTAATATAATTATAAAAGGTTAATTTTTTAGGAATCATAGACCAATATTCCAATAAAATTTTATTTTTAGCTAACCCAGTACCAACAATTTGATATATTTCATAATTAAATTACCCCTGATCCCAATTAAAACAAGTGGGAATAAAAAATTGGATTGGAGTCCATATTTAACCGTACCACATAGTTCTACAAATAAACAACTATAGAAAATATAAAACAGATATTCTACTTGATAAGAAAATTTCAATATTTCCCTAACATAATACTCTGTACAGATTTTGGCGAGGACAAACACTAGTATGGAATAGTCCCCCAAATTATCCCATGGCACCATATTAAATATAATGCAAGACTATTATACATTAAACAAAAGAATATAACCCTCTACACCCCATCATGGATTTAAAGGTTGTACTTCTCTCATTATTCTATAAGGGTTAGAGATACATATTCCTAGACCATAAAATCCAGTTACATAAAATGCATTATAACTAAATTAATCCAAATACCAGGGAAATAAATAAATACCAAGGATCTTGGGAACTCCCAATTAAAGTTTTCTTGTATGTTCATCAAAAATATATTTCTAGATCCGAATATAATCAATACATTATAGCTTCCAAAAACAAAAAACCCAAAAAAGACTATATGTGCCCCAACCACTCCTTCATAACTCCAAAGACATGGATTTGACATATTATCCTATATGATACTCCAATAAGACTATGAATTGGTAGTTCTTAAATGATTCCTGAAGGGTATAACAAAAACACTAATGTCTCCATATTATATTAAGAAGGTGATATGATGGATTAAACACTACTAATTCATAAGGATCCATCGAACCTTCCCAACTAACCACTTGATCTGTATGCATGATATGGGTCAAAAACAACCAACTTGGATCATTCATTATGACTATATGAACATTATACAAAGTTAAACCCATAGGAAAACCTGTTTTTTGTCAAATATATTCTTATAACATAATTTTATTTCAATATTTAAAAAAAGAAGCAATATATTTTATGGATTGTATGGACCTCATAACCATTTCATAAGTAGATATGTTATCTCAAAATAATAGTCAATGTTTTAGTTCACATAATCATATTCTAAGTATATCCCACAAAATTTTTTTTATCATGAGTTATTAGGAATAAGTAAATGAAGATTTATTTTATACATGAAACTTTTTTATATAAAATGGTCGATTTTAAATTTATATTATGTTATATTTATATTGGATAATATAATATATAAATTATATAAATTATTATATATAATATACAAAATTTCTAAATATATTTGTTTTATATGATAATAGATACATTCAATCATTAGACTAATTCATTTATTCATAATAATTGATTTATTTATTTTTTTGATTTGGATTTATCATTTTTTTCATTTTTTTCAATTTTTTCTACATGAATAATAATATGTAGGATAATATTGGAGAAATACAAAAAGATTATTTTTAGGTTTCCTTATCGGTTTGTATTAACATTCATTATTTATTTCATTTCATTCATATTGGGGTTCTAAGAGTCCCTTTTCAAATTCCTAGAGTAGAATATTTAACTTTGGTTTACATATAGTGTGGACTAAGAGATATCTTGGGTTGTATGGTATTTCCCCCTATTCTCAACCGATTGAGATATTCTCCTCTAGAATCACTAGGAATATTAAAGAATATTTAGAACATGCGATAATGTATAATTATTCATCAACAATTTATTTTTGGGATTATTCACTATAAAAATAAATAAAATAAAAAATATTGTTTTTTACTAATAAAATAAGAAGGTATCTAGGATCCATTTAGAAAACCCACACTGAAAATATCTATATTTATAATTTTTGGTTGAAGCCTCTACTTTATAATGAAAGAAATGAAATATTTCTATCTCTATAGAGAGATACCCATTACATATCCCATAGTCACATGCCTATGTTGTCCAGGAACATAGACCAAAGAACATGGTTCTTGAAATCCTTAATGCTAGTTCTGAAAGCCAATTTTTTTACCCCGAAGTCCCCTTCCATGAATAGTATTGACACATTACCTCTACCACTGTAGTATTTTCTATAGTACCTCTGCTACTATAATATATGATACAATACCCTCCATAATAATAGTGTTTCCACTTCTATAGTTCCTCCATGACTACAGTATTGCTAAAATGATACAGTGTTGCTATTGTGTTTGGGAAATCACCATTAGCAGGTCATGAAATTAGGTCTTTTGGGACTATTATACATTTAAAAAAAATCATAATTTATTCCATTTTTTATCAAAATAGGTTCATAATTGTTTTTTTAATTATATGTTAAATTATATGATACATCAAATATTTCAAAGATGTGAGGAAAGGAATTGCGATAAAACATAATGCATATTAATAATATTTAGATTAGAAGTTTTGATGGTGTCTTTTTGTTACCCTATTCAAAAAATAGAAATCATGTTATATATTTTACATTAAGTAAATCAAAAAAAATTATTAACATAATAAGCCCATTCAAGAATAAGAAAATAACATTATGATTTGAATCGAAGAAAAAATAAATCAAATGTTTTGAAAACTGTTTTTCATTTTCTTATATTTTTTAAAATATATATAATATATTTCAAATATAAAACTATATATATATATATAATAATGATAAAAATTTAATAAATATAAAACAGGGAAAAAATATTTCCAAAAAATATTTGTAATATTTAAAATAATTAATAGTTAACAGTGACATAAAAAATAAATAAACGACAATAAATAAAGAAGCTTGATAAAATCTAAAAGTTTCTCTTTTTCATTTAATTTTGAACCATATGAATAAAAGGTGCATGTATGGTTCCTAATCAGAACCATTTGATGCAGGACTTAATCAACTAACTTTATCAAGAAATAATATTATTTTTAGGTTAAGGGATAGATAATGAGAACACAAATCAACTTATTATTCTGATGGTATATCTTAGTATAGAGAATGATACTGAAGATTTTTTATTTGTCTATAGACTATCCTAGGGGATGGTCCATCCTCAAAAAAAATTATGACATTGATCGATTTTTTGAACTAGATATGTAGACTATATGTATGGGCTTAGAAAACATGATGAGATGTTTTATCTTGGTTGGAGGATTGATTACCAATCTTCTAGAATTTTAGAATACTTGGTGCTCATGATATTTTTAATATATAAAAATATTATTCCTTTACCATATAGAATATATGAGAAATAATATATTTTATCCTTTTTATATTAAAAATACATTTTTGGGTCTTTTATTCAGTTTTTAAATTATTATATTATATATTGAGGGAGTCATATGAGAGAAATAAATGTATATTTTTTGTTCTTCTATCATAAGTCTTCAGTGTCACACAAATTTTATACTAGAGAACTTATAAGTTTTCTATGAAATATGGTTAAGAAAAAGTATTAATAAAATATTTTATTTTTTAACTTTTTTTTATTTTAAATTATATCAAATAAAACAAATTGGGATTTCTTCTTCAAAAAGAAAAAAACAAATTAAAGATAGAGAATCGTCATAATATTTCTCACTAGGAAAATAAATGAATGATGATAATTTTAAATTTTTCCTATATTATTTGAATCTAACAATATTTTTTTATATTATTATAATGCAATTCAAAAATAAAAATAATAAAGTAAATTTAATTTTAGATTTGTATGCACAATGCACAAAAAACATGTACAGTTACTGATGAAAAAATAATTAATTCTTTTTTGATTTCATTTTTGACATCATGATAATAGAAATGATTGGTTTTTTTATGTTTTTTATATCAGGGTAATGATCCATCATCTTGTTAGTTCATATTTTCTTGCACAAATAATAGAATTTATCCTAGAAGATTATGAGCTACTAAAATTGCATTAAAATTTGAAAAAAGGATTATGTAAAAATAACATGTAACAAGTTATGGGTTGTATTAATAATATAGAAAGGGGTATTTTTATGTCAGCAATAGATGTCCAAACTCATGGGATTTTTGATCTAGTATCAATTGAATGAAAAAATAGTATAATATTTCCAAAAAAACCAAGAATATTTGTATTTCAATCTATATGATTTCCCATTTGATTGAATATCCATTTTATAATTAATAATCATATCATTAAGATCGATCTAAGCCGACTCATTATGGATATGATTCTACATGAAAACTACTAAAAACTTATTATATTGTAATATAGACAATTATAAATGTAACAAATCCAACACTCTTGTATAATTCCCTCAATATCGAGGAACATGTATGAAGGTATATGTGTGACTCATTCAGATCAAAGATTATAGAAAAATTGAAATGGATTTTCTTATATCAAGGATTAGTACCACTAGTTAATTATATTTCAGTCCATTTATCATCTCTACAATTGACACCATAATACATTCCCTTTAATGAATTTTTTTTATTTTTTGACATTAGTGTAAATCAATCAATTCAGTTGAAGAATCCATTTTTCTCCCATTGGTAGAAAAATTAACTCCCTTAATATGGGTAAACTATTACTATATAGTATTATAAATGAAATTATATCACATGTGAAAGAAAAAAATAACAAGGTTATCTACCCAGTACTAGTTAAACTTCATAATCTAATACCTTCACCCATAGATGATAAGTTATATCTCATTGTGAATGATATATTACTTTTGGATAATCAAATAGGTATATCTAAAGTATGTAAACCATAAAAGTGTCCTATATTTCCTAAAATGAGGGATAACTCCACTCATTTATAGAGAGGACCTCATTGTTTCATATTAACAAGACACCATAGAAATGATGTAATCAACGATAATCCACTTTTGGTCATAGATATTCATAATTTATATTCTTATTCTTATATTTTATATTCTTATTTATATATAAAAAACCTAGGTGAAAAATAAATAATATATAGGTAAAAAATTCATATTTAAAAAATATAATTGTTGAGAAGGTTATTTTAGTAAAAACTATTGGAATTTATATTTATACGTTGCAAAAATCTATTTTTTTATTAACAGATCGATAAGGGGGAAAAGAATTTTTAAAAAATAAAATAAACTCAAATTATTAGTTATTCATCAATGTATCATTTAGTCAATTACTAGAATAATATGATGATATATATATCATATCTAGTGACAAAAATTAATTTATTTACATCATATTTCTGAGGAACTCATTAAATAATTACTCGAAATTCTACTCAATAAAAAATAATAGGATTGGTTTCATCTCATGAGGATAGAGATTGGATAAATAGAATTTAATATTTTTTGGAACACTATGATAATCTCGGTAATTATAGGTAATCGAGAAAAATAATTTTTCTATATTCAAATCATACATTATCTTCACAATAGGAAATTGATTATTAATCACAAACTACGGGCTGAAATTGTAAGATCAAATAGAAATTTTCAATCCATGATTTTCAATGAGATTATAAATATAATGAGAGTGGAAAAAATATAACTGAATCATTTATGAAGTAATTTAAATTTTTTAGTTTCCAATGAAAAAACATTGATAAAACAATAAATTTTTAATATGATAAAATATGTAAAAATATACACGATAAGGATTCAAAATTGAACAAAAAAATTTAAATCATTTCTGTATTTATCTGATTACAGCACCCCAAAACAATCAAATAATAAAAATATGAGTTTGATTTTATACAATTAGACTATAATATATAGTACCACATAATATCATCCAAAATGAAAATGACTTACTTTTTAATCATTCCAAAAAAACCTATCTTTATATCTATATTTTTTTATTGTTGTGTAGTATTAGATCTTTCAAATTGTTTCTTACTATTCAAAAAGAGTTCCAAAGAAAAAAAATAAAAGATTATTTTATAGCATTAGTAATGAATCTTTATTGTTTCAAGATCAATATATTCACTCATTTAAAGAATATTTGGCTGTAAAGACCCGTAAAATTCAAGGGAAATTTTTTCTTAATTTTCTTTAGAATTTTACAAGAGCGCGGTTTCAGACGGCACCTGATTCCGAGGCCCGGAGTGCCCGGAATCAATTTCCGAAGTTTGGCTCGGGTACGTTCAGTGAACGAACGAGCGGGAATTCCTAACTTTTGATCCGGTGCTCGGAATTGAAATCCGAGGGCACCGATGAACTCGCAGCGACGATATTCGCTTAAAGAGACCTTTTCGGAAGTTGCGTTTGTTGCGGGACGAAAGTTAGTTTTTGGGAGACTTATAAAAAGTTGAATAAAAAAATGTGGAATTCTTTTTATTTAACTTTTGTAGGTTAACTCCTCTCAAAGGGAGTTAGGGGTGGGACCCACACCCACTTAACCTCCCTTGAGAGGATTAAGTGTGGTGGGACCCACACGAACCTAAACCTCTCATCTTCCCTCAAACTCCCTTAACCCCTCTTTAATTAACATGACAACTTGTTAATTAATGTGGAGTTATCTCTTATTTGAATTTCAAACCTTTGAAATTATTTTGTGAATAAAATAAGACTTTATCTTATTTTGTTGGGTTAGAACTCTTTAGCCATCTTGGAGAGGTTGAGAGCTCTTCTTCCTTCTTCAAGCTTTGACGAAGAACACTCAAGTTCCGACGAAGAACGCTCAAGCTCCGACGAAGAACGCCGCACCTCCCTTCTTCGTCTACCGTGTCAACGAAAGGGAACGCCACTTCTTCCTCGGACAACCTTCGTCGGCGTACAAGGATTCGCCAACGACGTATCTCATCGGACGCACCTCTTCGTCATCGGATTTGATGAACGACTACCGCGACGCCCGACCTCCGCGACGTTGTCTTCCGCGGGACGTTGACAAATCATCGAACCTATACCCAAGGTAGGGGTTGTTGATTCTTGTTTAATTATTTTATTCTTTCTCGTGGTTCGCATGACTAACGTAAGGATTTGAATATTTTAAGTTGCGTTATATTTAACGTGAGGGGGGCCGGACCGCATGAACACGGCCGAACCCCCTCCATCGTTCTTGTTGAATTACCTTGCGGGTGGAAACAAGGTGGCGTGGTGCCGTCGCACCACGCGGTTAATCGTGCAATTATATTACGCGACGCCGTCGCGCCGCGTTGAAGGAAATCAAGGTGCGGCGGAGGGGCGCGGTGTCGTCGCACCGCGCCGGACGACGAACACCGCGGCCGGTTCCGGGCCGCGGCGGAACGAGGAGACCGGCGGCCGGGCCGCCGGCGTCGGAAGCCGAAAAGGGGACCGGATTTTTCCGGTCCCGTTGGAGAAAACCGGCCGGCCAGCTGGCCGGCCGGATGGCCAAATCCGGGGGAAATAAATCCCCCGGCCCGCAATAAAGCCCCCCCCCCATTTAATTGGGGGAGGCGGTTCCTTGAGGTGGGGCAGGCGGCCCCCCGGCTTCCTCTCAAGCAGGCCCCCCACGTGGGGGCCGTTTTCTTTTCAAAGGGCGCGGCACAAGGCCGCGCCGCCTTCCCAATCAAGCGGGGGAATTGATTCCCCCCGCGCGCTGCCTCCGTGCGGCGCCAGGCCGCCGCGGCTGCCGCGCCGCCGCGCCGCCAGCCGGGCCGGGTCGGACCTGAGTCGGGTCGACCCGGTTCGGGTCGACCCAGTTCGGGCCGACCCAGGGGGGGTCGGGCCGGGTCGGCCCGGACCCGGACCCCCCGTTTCAGATCAGATTTGGTCTTTTGGCCATATCTTGAGCCACGAACCTCTGATTGACGAACCGTCTGTGGAAACGCGATCCTTGGATCGAGACGGTCGTTTCGGTATATCGCACTCAAGGTTTAGGATTACTTTGAGTTCGGCCGGGTTGGTTCGTTCACGAAACCAACCGGGCCTTCGGAGCGGAAACGCTCATATCTTGAGCTACGGACGTCCGATTGACGTACCGTCAGCTTTGTTGTGTTCCTATTAGTGAGACGGATCTTTTGGCATACTCCGCCCGAGGTTTGGACGCAGGTGGAGTATGGTCGGGTTGGTTTTGCCTTAAAAACCAACCGGGCCCCGGGGACGAAAATGCCAATAACTCTCAGACCGGGCGTCCGATCGACGCGCCTTCTGTTGCGTTGAGTTCCTTTTGACGATACGGAACTTTTGGATACATCAACTCTGGACTTTGTGACAGTTGATGTATCAGCCTCTCGGCTCGTGGAGCGGACCGTCCGAACGAGCTTGCTGTGTGCGGGAACCCTAGTGCTGGCTGCGACTGTTACTGTGACTACTACTGCTACTACTGCTACTGTGACTGCGACGACGACTGTACAGAGATCCTATGTGGATTCGACGACGACGACTACAGCACTCAGCGATCCTACGTGGATCAGTGCTACAGGTCATGTGTGGGCCCGATCCTGTGTGGGTCCGATCCTGTGTGGGTCCTTGCGCTTAGCGGTCCTGTGTGAACCAGCGCCTACAGGTCCTCTGTGGGCCCGATCCTGTGTGGGTCTTTGCGGGGGTTAGTTACCTATCGATCCTTCATGGGACCGACGACTTAGATGGATCAGAGATCATCTTTATCGTCCTTTGAAGAAGTATACCTGTGTGAGCTGAATTTGTTGCTTTCCTGTGTGGATTGTGTTGTGCAATCCTGTGTGGATTACGTTTTGCTTTCCTGTGTGGAATACGTTTACTTTCCTGTGTGGACTGAGTTGTACTTGGGCTCGGAGGTTGGAGCGTATTTGAATTTGATGACTTAGGTATATGTATTGGCATATACCTAAGCAGAGTCGGTTGTTACTTCGTGATTGTACCTTTCTTCGTGGTTTATCCTTTGTGGATTTGAGAGACCTTCAGGGGTCTCGGGGTCCCTATTGAGTAGCTTATACTCACCCATGCACGGGCTTTGCCCGCACTACGTTGTGTTGGTTGCAGACGACGGACAGCGTTGACCTTAGCTGAGGCTTGCAGAGCGGGACGGTACCCGGAGGTGGACCACTGGGCGGGACGTGCACGGAGCGGACGGCGGGACCCGTGGTGCAGTGGAGCTATCTGTACCCACCCTTCAGGTGGGATTCCCAGTGGACAGCTCGGTGTAGCGGCTTTTACCTTTCAGTTGATGTTTTCCCTTTCGAGTTGTACTTTACTTTCAGTTTGGGTTTGTATACTGGCCCATTTACTTTTCTGCACTTTCAGTTGTACTCTTCTTTTGCTTAGTGTTTACTTTCCGCTTGCTTACTCGGTGGTGTTTGTTTTCTTTACAAAGGCAATGCCTTCACATTTTTACCGGGATTTACGCCTTGGTGCTAGTCTCCAGCCCCTGGCCTATGGAAGGCGGGCTTGGGGTAGTCACGGCATGGACCCCGAGGGCGGGTCGTGACATTGGCCCTACTCAGTAATAAATCAACTAATTAAACCCATTTTTTTATAATCAACTCGATAACCCGATTGAGTTAGAATAAACAACTTCCTAGGAAAAGATTGGGTTGATTTACAGAATGATTGTTTATATTTTACCATAGTTTTTTTATTCCATATCAAAAATCCTTTTTAATTCATTGAGATTAATAAAAAATATATATTATATATTATATAATGATATAAAAATTATATAAAGATTATATAATATATTCGTTCTATATGAAATAAGTTAGTATATTATATATCTTTTTTATAGAAAATGAGTTCTTATGTTATATCGATGTCATTTTCTAGTGTTTTGACAACACAAGGTGACACCACCACTTTATTATCTATTTATAATTATTATTAACCTAACTATGTGTGAATCATATGAATATGAATAGAAACTCTATAGTTATAGTGTTTATCACTTCTAAGAGACTACGCGATGCATATATTTTGAGTTATAGGAAACACAAGTTGATTTGTTATGAATAAAAATAGTATTTCAAAATTGGTAACTACATAAGTACATTACGAAAAATAAACATGACTCGGGCTAAGGCACCGTTAACACCTTTATCTTATCCATAATATTGATTCACTCGAGGATTTTTTATCAAAAGATTGAAAAAAGGTAATACCATCAATGTATTTGGGAAAAATGATTTATCATTAGTAATATACCCACTAGAGATACAAATCATAACATTCCTAGTAATAGTGTATTGTAAATTCAAGTTTTTATATATCGTAAATCAAACTTACCTTTTTAGTATTCATATTTTCAACAAAATTATAATTCATCAGATATTCAGATATAAATACATTTAATCTTTAATTGAATTATAAATGTATAATGAATAAATCTGTATATAGTAGATCTGTGTTTTCTCTATGGAACAAAAACAATCCATTTATTCTTGAACATTACCCACCAAGGTTTCCTTTTTTATAGTGTTACATATATTTTTTTGAATTTGTTTTATATATGTTTTGTTATATGTATATATTAAATTATAAATAAATGAAAAATAATATGGGAGATGGTTCAATGTAAGAAAATAAAGTATAAAATTGAAAAAAATTGGGGATCAATAAAACATACCCTTAAAGTGATATAACAAAGCTTGGTAGCACATTTTGTGTGTGTACAAAATGATGCAGGTTTGATTTATTTCATTCTTATATCCAATATATCCTGGTATTTTGAATAAATTTTTCTAAAATCAATATCTTATAGTGAGAATTGATTTTCAAATTGGACATCATTCTTTCATTATATAAAATATTTCTTACCTTTAATATATATGAGAGAATTCTTCACCAAATTAAAATCCCGAAGGCCCTACATTTTCATTTATTTTAGGATAAACAACTTTTTAATTGGGTTGAGGGAGAACCCTTACATGACCCATATGCCCATTAGTCACATAGGCTAAGTAAAAGACTAGAAGACCCAAAGAATTAAAACCACAGAACATTCCCTCACAAGCATAATTGATTTTAACAATATTCCAATTATTGAATGGTTTCACGACTAGAAATGTAAAGATGGGACCTACTCTCTAAAACCCCATGGATCTGTACTTTTGGAATGGTGTGGGATATTTTTTTTAATTGAGTCGTTGATATCACTGCACTTTCATGGATGACACACCCCTTCCACTAACACCGAGCTGGTCCACCATTATCTCTGTGGAGCATTAGTCCTACCAATCAACACCTCTGAGGCATTTCATCACTGTCACCCATCACTATCCTACCTCCGACTTGAAGTCAACTTCTCCAAGATATCACCTTGAATCCTGTCTCCCTCAAACCATTATGATCAATTACAACACCACCATGGACCCTCATCACTTAATTATTGACTGTTACCCACTTCTATCAACACTAAGCATCATCCATCTCATTGAAACCTCCCTCCTCCACTATGGGAATAAATTCAATCCACCCCAAATATTGGGGTTCTTCCAGGTTTTTAACCAAGGATTTGATACTGGATCATAGGGTGCCATTACCACTATATTGAACCCCAAAAAAAGTTGATTCTTACAAGAAGAACCATTATATTTATTATTTAATTTATTATATTTGATTTATATTTAATATAAATTTATATTCTATTATTTTATTTTATATTCTATAGTATAATATAAATTAAAATTGCTCTTAGTCCATTTTGGTAGAACGTGGGTCTCCAAAACCCATGTCATAGCTTCAAATCCTACATAGCATGACTCACTTATCCTTATTACACTGATAAAATTGTATACATATAATAAAGAAATTAATTTGAAATCCTATTATTTAAAATTTTAAAATAATGATAGATGATTTAGATTTATCAAAGTTCTGACTAATCACCATGTTTGTATTGTAAAAATAATGTTATGAATAATCCAACCAAGTAATAAGAATTGTATCTAACACCATTTTGAATATAAAAACAACAAAAAAATTTTAAAACAAAAAAAATGATGATAATATCGTTTCTATTAAACAAAATTATTTATAAATATCAATGAACAAAATGTACTAAAAGAAAAACTGTATCAATAATGAAATCATGTAATAAGTGTTTATATTTGAATTTAATAAATTAATTTATTTCATTTTAAATAAGTCTTATCTTAATCATATTAATAAATAAATAATAGGTGATAGTAAAGACTATTAGTGAAACCCCAAAATAATGAGTGATAGTGTACATATTAATAAAAGATATAAGAGAAATATTTTATTTTTTATTATTATGTTTTCCTTTATATGTTTTTTTAAACATAACTATGTATCCATGTTGACATATCCCAACAAAGAAAAAACACATTAAAAAACCAATTAGCATTATTATGGATTAATAAATCATACTCATGATAGAAGGAACTATAATGAATATAATTAAAGAGATATAAAAAAGAAATGTTATTTTCTTCGAATGTTTTTTGTCTATACTTTCTGATATATAAACCAATAGGTTTATTGTAAAAATACTTAAATAAAATAAAATAATGAAAATGTTCTATAACATTTAAAAATATGAAACTCTCTTTTAATTGAATCAAAATTCAAATATAATTCATTTATTTTTTTCATTATTTTATTCAATTTTTTATATATTTGACTTTAATTTATGAATGGTTGACTAAGAAATTCCATAGTTAATCCCAAAAAAGAGATTAAATCAAATCAGAATTTATTTATTCTATATCTATAACTAAAAATGGAAATTTTTAAAATTAGGGTCTAATATATGTTTGACATCAATCAAAAAATCTGACAGCAAATGTTTTTTTTTACTTTTTTATCAAATGAAATATGAATGAAACAAAAAATGATTGTTAAATTCGTAATATTGTATTACTATGTTATAATAAAGACAGATAAAATTATTTGGTATACTTAAGAAAACACCATTAGTAATATTTACAATATAACAAAGATATTTTTTTCAGTCTATCAATTAGTTGATTAGTGTCATCATATATTTTAAAGAATCGATCTATTTAGAAAAAATAATATTTGGAGATCAGCATGTTTGGAATTAATGTAGGTAATTTTTTTGACGATATTATTACCGGTATTTGATACTAGTTCATTCATAGATTTACTATACCTTCCCTTGTCATTTAAAGTTGGTTATTTGTTAGCACATGTTTAGGTTATGATTCGTTTTGAATCCCACAAACAAACAAATATTTTATAGAGAGACGAAAAGGAATTTTATTAATCACCTTCAATTTTGATCCTTTAGAAAATCTTAGTGAGTTTAGTAAATCCTTTTAGTAGAAGTCCCAATGACTATATATCAAAATTAACACATTTTTATAGTGTGATGGTTAGTTACGTATAGGGTATTTATACCTGCCATCTTTTTTGAGGATCAGTATCAGAAATGAAATTCATCCATCACCAAAACTAATGTGAATTATATAGATAAGATACAATTAAATCCAAAAGAAAAAATATATAATTGAACTAAACAATACTTTATTGGTTATTATTACTTATATTTTTTAGTTTATATATTATTTTCCAATTATTTATAAAATTAAATAAAAAATTATCATAAAAAATATGTGTATCCCATTTGAAAAACATAATCTTAAAATTAAAATTGGATCCATAACTGTTCAGGTCTCAAGAATGGTCAATTGATGAAATTTTGAGGGTGGGGTTAAAATGGATGACACTACATGAATTATTACTCTTTTTCTAATAGGTACTATAACTAGTATTTCAATGATTAGTTTAATAAGTATCTTCTTTAATGGTTCATATTCTAGATTGGGATCATCTTGATAGTAATAATAAACTGATTCAATGAAAAAAATTATTCCTTTATCATTCCTTGTTATTTATTTAAACAATCATATTTAAAATCATTGATTCTGAGAACTTATCTTCATTGAAAATTTTAAAATAGGATAAAGAAGAGCCGAAATAAGAAAGGAATCAATTGAATATATTATATAGCACAATAAAAATAAAATTTCATATATATATTTATGTAGATATTTCATATTTGAAATTTTTTTATAATAATGGTATATGAATTAAAATTCGGTACATATCTTTCTAGATATATATAGTGAAATATCGAAAAGGTATTTTCATAAATTTTATTATCATAAACATGAAACAATTTTTTGGTTATTTTTTTATGAACTTTATAAATCTAAAAATCTAATAATTTATTTTTGAAAATTGAACTATCTCAAACTATTTATTTTTGGCAGCAAAAAATATTTGTGACAAAATAATAGATTCCAAAAAGAAAAAAATCCCCTTCACACATAATGAATCTTTATGTACATTTTTCTACATCTCCCAATCCAAATCCACCCACATTCAGATTTATTCTTAATGGTTGATCAATATTGATTAATTCTTCCTTTGAAATAAGCAGTTCTATTCCTGGAGATATAAAATCAAATAATTGATGTTTTTAGTTAATATTACAACTTTTTTTCTCAATATACATACTTCCACTACTGTATTAGCATTATAAATTGTATTGTTACTCTTACTCTACTAGGATAAATATGGACTCTCCCCCTAATCCCACTTAAATATTTGGCACATTTTAAGAAATGAATATATTTCTTAGTTATAGGGTCAAGGGGTAAAATAGTAAGGGTGATTTCACTATATTTACAATAATTAATAGGAACTATAATAAGAATACTTTTTGGAGTGGGTTTATATCTATGAAGAGAATTATTTTTTATTTATTTTTTAATTTCGGGAAAAATACTATTGGGGGGGAATTCAAACCCCTCTTGTAAAATAATAATATCCCACAATTAAATGACCATGTATTTCCATTATCATAAAATTTTTGTTGTTTAATATCATAATGTTTTTGAAAAACTAATTGAAATATAGAATCAGGAACTACTACTTGTGGAACCTTAATATCAATAGGTTTATTAACTAAGTGGAAATTGGCATATAATATATGATCAGTTTCTTTACATTGATTTACATAACTATTTTGTAAAAAATGGGATTTTCAATTGAAATATACCGATCTAATTAAAATATTAATATAAATTAATATATTAGTTAGCAATGGGAAAAAAGATAGAAATTTTTTTATCCAAGAAAAGTTATTTGTTTTCATGGCTCAATGATCACAAAAATTTCAACCATAAAAATGGGGTAGGCCCACATTTTTAATAATTAACTATGTATAGAAAAATAAAACTCTAAAAAATATTAATAAATCTTTTTTTAGAAGTATTTATTGATGTCAAAAAATGAATATAAAAAACATGATAATTGGAATAAATTTAATCGAATTGTTTTTCATTTCATCAATGAGTGATAAATCAATAAATGGTATGGGGATTCACAATTTAAATAATGAAATAACAAAAAATTTATAATTGTATCTAAAATAATAGGAAAAGTGGAAACAAGAAAACATATAATTTTATCATAATGAATAAATCCAAAGTCATTGTATATTGAACTAATCATCGGTTCCCAACAACAGGTTGAATGGAATCTGATACATATTCAAATAATAAAAGAATATAAAAAGTTATGATTTTCTTGTTTATGTAATATAGTTATTCATGAACCCAAGAGTTAATCATTAAATGCTTTTCATTCTCTTTGCCTAGAAAAATGAAATAACTAATTAAAATCATAAATGAAATGTTGTTCATTTATAAGTGTAAAATTGCGTGAATATGATTCAAAATATGCATCTTTATTAATTGATTCCTTTATTGGTATATTCTTATATGATGTATTTGTAGTTGTTTTTCTGAATCATCCTTTAACATTTCTTCCAATAGATGGAGATACTCAAATTCAAAAAATATTTCTGATAATACTCAATTTTTGAATCCCAAACAATTTTTTTTGAAATGTGTCATATTCAACCAATTTATAACCCAATATTTAAGACATTGATAAAAAAATATATATCCTCTAGGGAAAAAATTAAAAATTGATAAAAGATATAGATTTTGAATAAATGTTTTTCTATATTCCATTTATGAAATTTGTTAATGAACCCACAAAATTCTTATTACAATATGTCCAATAATATAATATTTTGATCAAGTCTTATATTTTCATCTAATGGAATATACTATGACAAATAAAATGTTTTTTTCGATTCAAAAAATTGTCTTCGAATCTTGAAAGAAAATAGAAATAAATTAATAAAAATAAATAGCCGAGTATTTTTGAATGAAAACAATAGATAATTATTGTTGGAAAAGAATATTTTTAATTTATTCAATGATTATTAAAAATGATGAAAATTTACTGATTCTAAAATGATTTTTTATTTATTTATGGCTGATTTTTGGGATTTTTCACTTAATACTTAGTGGTTTTATATTGTACAATAATTTCTCTATATACTAGAATATTTATTATTTTCTATAATCTATTATCTAAAAAATCAATGAGTGAAGAATTATAGGAAAGAAAAAATGATATTCATTACATATTGAAATGAAAAAAAATAGTTCATTTTGATTGGAACACCTAAGAAATAGGCCAATTCGATGTATTTTTTGTTCAATTTACTATGGAGTCAAATTCTCATTTTTTTGAACAAGAAAAAGATTTTCCACTTGACCTGATAATTACATATAGATGAGTAGAGTATGAATAGTCAAAATCCACTCTTTCACTTTGATTAATATATACTAAATATATTTTATAAAGAATGATATTATGATGCAACGTTTGTTTCTTCAATGAATTCCTCAACAAAAAAACACATGATTCATTTTTTATAACGAATTAATATTAACCATGACCCATGTTGTATAATACTGTACACCAAAAATAGAAAATAATAAATAGAATGGACAAACTCATAGAATTATATTATGATCCATTGGATAAAAATGTTATTTTCAAATACAAAAATAAATATATCATATTCCTAACAAGATAATTATAAGTTCAAAAGAATAAAAATCCTAATGAACTTAAAAAGGCTGTAGGCCCAAAATAAATTAATATTTTGGGTAAATAGTTTTATGTTCTATGCATATAAATTTTGGTAACCAAATTTTACAGGATATACTTTTTTATCATTTTATTAAAATGGATAAAAGAAACTCATGAATTTTATTTTAATATTACCTTAAATATTTGTGAATTACAAGGCTAAAACTAGATATTCAAAAATTTAATGATATTAAAACAATTGAATCTATAAATATTTTTGTTTTGAACCTGAAAAATGAATAAACCATTTCAATTTATGGAAAAAATAGGCCACAAAAGGAAGAAAAATAGAAGATAAATTTTGTATTATCATCTTGTGACAACCAAATATTTGTTTATTGTTAAAAAAGGAAATATAAAAAGTAAAATTCAATTATAGGTTGATTTTAATTTTTATATAATTATTATATACTATAATGAACATATTTATCTTCAAAGTGAGTTTTTTATATTAGTGAAAAAAATGAAACTAACTCATTTTAGACTTTGTTTTAATTTTAATTCATTTAATTCAGAGGAATTAAAATGTGGAGTTTAAATAATTAACTCAAAACACTTTTTAAAGGAGTATGTGTTATGATTGAATTGAATAAAGCCTTATGGAATAAATTTTCATGAAATTATGAACCGTGAGGTATTTCCTTATTTAATGATTGTTGAATGACTCTTTTCTTGTAAATTAAATGTTGGAAATAGGTTTGTAAATAATTATATTAATGAATAAACCCAAAATAATTTTCACCCCTCCACTCATAGGATAACTAAGGATGGATATATAAAATAAGATTTAATACTATTGAAAATAATATAAAGATGAAGATATTTGAGCAATTGGCATCAAGTATAAACTTCCTTCTTGATCGTGTGCCCCTCTAGAAGAATACACTAAAAGGAGAAGTATAAATTAATGGGATTCATACTAAATAAAATGAGTCCTTTTCTCCCTGACTATGAATCTCATACTATCCCCCATAAACTATAAATCTATCACTCTTTTTTCTATAGGAATACCATTTATTTATAATATTCCTATTTGAATAGCCTACATTAATCATATCTTCATTTGGTAAGAATCAATACGATATTTAGAAATATCATAATTTTATTTACATTCAATGGATCCATAGATCCAATGTCTCCATCCATTGGATCCCATGTACCTGGATCCATCAAAAGTTTGTTTTTATCCAAACTATTAATTTTCATATGAATTCTGTATTGTTCAAAAATATTCATTTTTTATATAAATAATCTCTTATAATTTTATAGAAAACAATTTTTCACATTGAACCCATAAATGCCTATATTTTTGAGTTACATTAGAATCATTAGAAACATCTTATAAAGTGAAATAACAATTTTTCTTTATAGTGTTAATCATACTGGAATAAATCTAACTTTCACTATTGTTTTCTCTTTTATCATAACAAATACATCAATAAATATAAGTATAACTTTGGTTATCATTCTCAATTAAATTAGATATGTCATCCATCTCAATTTGATAATGAATAAAACTATCAATGAAATTAGCCATGCAATTCTTCCAACAATATATTTATAAAACATGGAACCATCATAAGATGGATCATCACTCTTAGATTATTTCTGAAAACTCAAATTATTATAAAAAGTCAATTTACAATCTAGTTCACTCATAAAGGAATGATTATTTTCAATCTCTAAAATATGATCTTCAATATAAAAATATGTGTAATAACCATTCCCAATTTTTCCCTATCTAAAAAATTATCATATAAAAAATAATTCCATTAACACCAAATAAATGATCAATAGAGAAATGAGAAATTTTAAGATAACTAGCTCTAGTCTTCATGTATTTAGTGAAAAACTGGTCTTGGATTTGAATAATTTAAATTTTACCAAGACTTCCAATTAATTTACAAAACCCACACCCATGTCTAAACTCCTCATTAGAGAATATTTCCTTATTTATGAAGCAATATTTTTTTCAAATATCACCCCATTTGTTTTATGCATGAAAAATTAAACCCAAATATAAATTGTCATTTGATGATATTGATTTTAATTTTCCATTTCCTATAAACAAAATATTAAAAACTAATGGATATACCAATTATTGAAAAATAATTGAATAAATATAAGTTAATAATAACATGGTTTTAGGAATACAATATTTAAAACCTTTATTTAGTTATTCAATGTCAATTTAATTTGATGTCATTTAAAATTCACAATGAAAAAATGAAGAGTCGCCTAATTTAGGTATTTTTTAAATTTATTTTTTATTAAATAATGTCTAGGGAAGTTTATATTCTAAGATGTAATGATAATATAAATATAGTGGATGGGTAAAAGGGGGGTTCGGATTGATCCATGTTATAAAAAAAATAAAGAAATGAATCAATTGTATTCAACTATAGTAAGTAGTATAACATGATATATAAAAATATAGAGAAAAAATCACATGTATTCACCTCAATATTTTTTATGTAAATATTAGGCCCGATTCATTGTAAAATTATGAATATGGAACAAACTATCATTATAATTAATTAAAAAGTATCCACTATGGAAAATTCAGATTTGATCACTTTCTATACATCACATGTAGCAGCTAATTCCATACTTAATTTTCAATCCTCAATAATAATTTCATCACCCTTAGAAGTAATATCTCATCCCTCATTAAAATCTGGTACCAATTCTTCTAGAGATAATTGATTAGCTATGTCACCCAGTCCATTTCCCCAAGGGTGTCTTATGGCTCCTCCACTGAACTATAGTAGCAAATAATCCCCAAAAAACATAGTCTGAGCAGTAATAAGATAAACATGAATACACCTCAAAGCTAAGCTAAAAACTCCCTATGGTGAAACCCAATATTGAGTTAAATAAATACCATGACATTATTATTTTTTAATAAAATCATACCATGGTAAATCAAGAAACCCAAAATTGATGTCAATTTCTCCTTCCAATTCACTTACAACCAGACCTACATAATCAGGATCTTCATCATACATACATACATCTTTAGCTCATAAATGAATGTGCATTCCATTATACTTTTGTCTATAAACTTCCCTAATAATTTCACGATGGTTGTGAATACTTGTCCATTATCCTAAAATTATTTATACAAGATAGTATTATTACTAAATCTTCTTGTAATTAGTCATGAGTTAGTATTGTAATACCTAATTCTCTAAAAAAACATCCTTTGGTTCATTTCTTCACATGAACATGTAATATAATTCATGTAATGTCCTTTGATTTCAAATGCTTTTTCTTGGGATTTATAAATGGATTTAAAAAATATATATAATAGACTCTATAACTCATAAATGGTTTTGAATTTATGTTCTCATCATATCTTGTAAAATTATGTCAACCATGAAGTCATTCATAAACAGATCTATCATAGTTATTAGCAGATAATCCTAATTTAGTTTTAATTGAACATCCCAAAAATGGAAGACCATACTTGTTCATCTTATCCCACTCCAATTTAATTTTATGAGGTAGTCCTTGAAATGTTTCTGAATAAGCTAGAAGTATTTGTATATCCTCTAGCTGTAGAGCACACATGACATTGAATCCAAATACATTACCCATAATGACTGTAAACTTTTATGTAATATAAAATTATTCAAAAAGTTATAAGGGATAATCAACATAAGTAATAAATTGATTTTATTCTTCATCAATAGGATTGATGTGGTATCATCATCCTTTAAAATGATCTAGGTTGTTACGTTTATTGGTCAATGAAATTTTTCATGTACTAGTGGAAGATATCATAGCTATGATTCCCCCTCCTTCTCTATTTCGAAAACATGAATGAGGAGTGACTTGGAATTATGCCAAGATATTGTTCTCTTTGGTTTCTTAATTATTATTATAGTAATTAAATTTTTATTTTTTCACATCCACATTTTATCCAATACATTCTTTTTTATTTTTTTTAGTGACAAAACACTTACCTTCCTACAACTCAGGAATTAAAAATTTTCGAAACAAAAAACCTATTAAAGATGAAATATTGAAACCTTTCACCGGATTATTTCAAAAAATATTTAAAAACTCTTACTAAAATATTATTTTTTTACCCATGTTATTTTATTCAGTAAATATATTCTTATTGTATTCTTAATAACATGTATGGCATAATAAAAAATCTTTTTCATTCATCCAGAATCCATTTTTTGAATCAAAATGGATAAAAATATATATTTATCTATTTTTTCACAAGAATTAATATTCATATTTTTCAATAAAATTTATATCCCATAGTATAATAAAATTATTTATACTTTCATTCATAGATATATAAGCTACTTTCTCATCATTTTTATTATTAATGTCATTTTATAAAAAATGGGTTGATTGAAATTTCATTTAAAATTAACTAAAAAAATTTAATTAATAAAATAGTAAAATTTATTGGATTTATCTAGAATATGGTACTACCAACGATAAAAAATGTTAAATACTATTATTAATGAACTAATCCACTTGTAATTATACTTTATTTGCTACATTTATTTACTAAAAAAATAGAACATTTTTTACCTTAATTATTATATTTTTTATTTTATTTCTTTTATTATAAGATTCAATACTCTCAGTCTTGTAATTTTCATGCTTGAAAAAAATTGGATGGTATTGATAATGTAATTGGTCTAGTACTGGATGTATTTGTCAACTAGAAAAATTTCCAAATATCTACAACACTCTGACAGTAAAGGATTGAGATATTGTGGGTCAACCAATTACTACAACTTATAAAGTGAAAAAATTATTGGTATATAATCAAGTGTGTGATACTGTTGGGATTTTTATATATGTTATATTGAGTGGAATGGAAGTTATTTACATGTAAGATCCTCTACATGTTCTAGTTGGTTAATCAACTCTTGGATGAATTTTCAAAGTACTGGGAGAGAATTTTGATAATTTAGGCAATATAGATCCTCAAAAAACATATTATAATCATATATATTCACCTACAATTACACAAATATATACTAAATTATTTATTTTTGAAAAAATAATTAATGTTGTGGATCTGTTATACCCTTATTGTCATGGGTGAAAATCATTCTATTTGGGGGATCTTGAGTGGGTAAAATAGTACACATTATGGAATTGATCAACAATATTTATAAATATCATGGGGTGTATCTATATTTGGCAGAGTGGGTAAATTTACTCATAAGGGAAATTATCATTACATGTAAATGAATGAATCTAGTGTAATTCGTGAAATAATACTACAAAATACAAGTTGGATCTTGTATACAAACTGATGAATGATCCCCAAGGATCTTGTGTGAGTGTTTGTTTGACTACCCTAACTATAGAAGAATATTGTCATGATATTAATGAATAAGACATACATATATTTATTGATAAAAGATTCCTTTTTTCCTATGTAGGATCTGAGGTATCCTCATCATTAGGTAGAAATCCTTCTGATGTGGGTTATCAACCTACTCTTAGAACCAAAATGGGTCCATTAAGAGAAATAATTCCTTCGAATATGTAAGGGTCAATAACATAAATTCAATACATTTATGTAGCTACAAATTATTTGATCGGCCCTGATCATACCAAAAAAATTACATTTAGATGTAAAAACTGTACTATAGAGATAATTATCTTCTATAGGTATCTATACAATAGTCGACACATTGGATTCAACATCAAATGAAATATATACTAGGATTTTGGGTGAATAACATTATGAATATTTTCATATATTCAAGAAAACATTACAATGTTATAATAAACTTCAATAAAATATATCTTTTCTTGGATTGGATTAATTATCTAAAGAATATCATTTAACCACACCAAGAGTGTAAAAAATTGAATCTTTCTTATCATAACCATTCTCCATACAAAAAATCATAACTTGTTCCTAAGGAAAATATTTTGTTTTAATATAAACAATTAGAGGGTTTAAATTGATCATTTCTAAAGAATTAGATAGTATTATTGAACATATCTTTTATTTAGTGGGTAACATAGAAGAATCTATAATGATGGATATAAAATAAAATCGAATGGATAGAAAATTGAACCAGAATATTCATTACATCTTTATGTACCATCTCTTAATCAAATAGTTTGGTATTCAAAAGTTAATGAAATAATTTTATCTAGAAATATTAGAAAAATTGGCATATTAACAAACTACCCCCGACTTCCACAGTTGTATATTTATGTATTCTGAGAACACGACTTAATAATAAATTGTTAAAGATGGATCTCATGGGTGGTTTTGATAGAATATGAAAAAATAATTTTATTATTTCAGTAAATAATGATGATAATAGAAGTGATATTTATCGACAAGAATCTTGGAAAACTCTTGAAATAGTGGATAAAAAATGAATGAAATTTCAAGGGAAAAGAAATTACTAAGGAAAATCTATATCTAAGAAGATTGAGGACATGAGTACAGGATATTAAGTAATTTATCATAACTAAACTAGTGAATTCATCTGAATAATCATATAGTTATTTATGTACCCCCAATATTTTTTTCTAATTGAATTTAGAATCAAATATCATAATAAATAATAAAAAATTTATTATACATGTTCTATTTTAAATATTAAAAAAAATTCATTTTGAAAAATAAATATTAGAGGAATAGTAGGATTCACTTCTTATTTCTACATAGAAATAGAATTGAAATATAAATATAGTATAGAAATAATATGTCAAAACTACTATGGGATGTGGACCAATTAATCAAACCCTTTGAAAGCTTCCACAGTGTTATATAGGAAATGTATCATAAAAACATACCCATAACATATTAGAAATGGAATGAATATTATTTATAATTAGAAATTAAAGTTAAGAACCATTCAATTGAAGATAAATCTTATCATTTTCTATATTATTAGTATATGTTACTATGACAAATACATCATGTGTGAGGAACCATATTTGAATTGGTGACATTTTATTTTTTTTAGTCTTGCTCTCAACCAACTATGAATTCCCAATTTTTTGGGCTAATAATTTTTCATATTCATATTTTGATATATAGGTTTTTTATATCAATTAATAAGATTAAAAGTATCAATTATTTATTACAAAGTATTATTTTATCCAGGGATTTTAGATTAAAACATGAGGGATCTCCAGTTAAAATCTGTTTGAAAAAGGATTTTAAAAAAATGAATCTATATTAGAAAGATAATTAGAGACTGAAATACTAAATAATGAATTTTGGATGAATATATAACTAAAAAATAATTAAACTAATCAATATTTAGTTACATAATTAAATTCAATATAATTTTTGTGGGTATAGAGGGACTTGAACTCTCAAGATTTCTAAAATAAATGGATTTTCCTCTTACTCTATATTTCTTTTTTTTTTGATATTTTATATTCTATATATAATATATATATATATAGAATTATGTAGAAGGGGACTTTATATTTATTCTTTTATGAAGAATAAATCAATTTTAGACAATTTATTATTGACATATGGAATGAAATATAATAAATGTACTCTATATATCAACATATTAGTAGATTAATAGAATCGAGCACAATTATCTACTCATTTTTTTTATTTTTTCAACAAAATAAATATTCAAGTGATCATTCAATTACATCTGATAACGATTAATGTTTTTAGAGTTTCTAGAGTTTTGAAGATGGAAAAAATTTTATTCATTCCACGAGCTAGACACCATAAACTCTATTTTTATAGCAACTTCCATTATGTATCCATACCTATCATTTTATTATTTTTGTTTTCTTCATCTTTTGAATAAGCTCAAATTTTTTCCCTTCAAAATTCAAATCATAGGATTTTTATTTTGGTTTCCTATTTTTATTAATACAATGTATTACATGAATTTTAATGTGATCACTTTGTATGTTTCTATACTAAGGCTCAATCCAATTTAATTCCATATAATCTACCAATTTCTCCATATCCCCTTTTTGAGATTTGAATCTTTGTAAAAAAATAATTTTCTATTTTTCCATTTTTATGTTGGAATATTTAAAGTATTATTATTATTTTATTTTATAGTAATTACCATCTTTTTTCATTCCTCTTATTTTTTACATTTTGAAATAAAAACTCCAATGGTCATTTTTTTGTCTTATTCTCTTACCTTTATGAATAACATAATTTTTTTTAATTTATATGGTTTTCATATTTCTTTTTTATTATTATTTTAGGTTAGTCTCCTTATCAATAATATATTTATGTATATTTTTTTTAGAAAAAAAATAAACACATTAAAATATAATATAATTAATTAAATATTTTATAATATTTTATTTTAGTTATAAGAGTATATAAATTCTAAATACATTTTGAAATTTCTATAATTCATTTAGGATTATGATATAGGAATGATATCAAATTATATTATATTATAAATTGTTATATATTATAATTAATATTATGTAATCTTTCTTAGCTCAATAGTTAGGGGATCATATTTTTAATGCAATGGTCATTAGTTCAATTCAGATAGATGGATTTTTTTTTTAAAGATATATATGTATTTATTTTTTTATTTATTTTTAGGAAAAACATCAGTATATTTTTTTTGAATTTATCTTACTTTCTTCAGTTTTAATTTCTATTAGGTTTCGTCTATGATAATATGAAAAATGAAATATAAAAAAATATTAAAAATAATAAATATAAATCAATAATAAGGATTCTTAATGTTGCGTTCTATGGGGCCTCATTTTAAAAGGACACGTCGTCTTCGGGATTGATGAATACTAACTAATAAAAGGCATGGGTCTTTAGGAGATGTGAGAAACCAATCATGCGAAGGGGAAAAATATCAATATATTATTTGTTTAGAAGAACTAATTGTGGTTTCATTTTTGTCTTATGGATTTTTAATTACTAAAATACATTCATATCGCCAGAAAATCCAATGGGTCCACATTTTATTTTATACAAAAACTGGTTAAAATGAATTTGGATAAAATCCTTTTTCAATTGGGTATGAATTTTAGTATATCTATATCCCTCCAATTAATTAACTATATACATATTTTAGTTAAGGAATGTACTGAGGATATACCAAGTTATCGCTAAAAACCCCAAAAATGATTACAATAAGGAATAAATTAAATACGAAGATCTAGTTCAAAAGAATGTGGATTCATCCTCCCATAAAGAATTTCCAAAATATTTAACTCTTCATGAATTCTAATATAAAGGATTAATCAATCAAATCATAGATAGTCAATTGGTATTTTTAAAAATAAATGAATTGTTATTCATATAATATTAATCCCATAGAACATAAAACTAAAAAAAAATATAAATAAATTTTTTGATTATATTTCCCATTCTTTACATTAACCAGTATAATAGTGATATATGGAAGGAAAATAGTTAGAACAATTTTTTATTTTGATAAAAATTTCATGAATTAGTGGGTTTTTATTTACTCATTGAACATTATTTATATTTCTACACCATAATAATTTGAAATTAGGAAAAATATATCAAAAATAGATCATATATATCATATATAAATAATTCTAATCAGATTCTATTTTTTATACATTTTTTTCCATCATTCAACATGAATTATGTTTTGGGAGAGTCTAGAAAGTGTTGGTTTAAAACCATTGGTAAAACATTCTATATAGTAATTCCAATTCTATGTTTTTAACCACTCAACCATCTATCTAAAAAGAATATATTAGTAACGAGAAACAAAATTACTAGAAAATAATTTATGATTCATATAATAAAATAAATATTTTTTCTTCGAAGGGAGAGACTCAATTGTTTTATGGTAAATCAGAAGATATTTTTTTCGTTATTCATTGGTTTGAGAGTTATAACACATAATAAACAAACTGAAATTTGAGTCATCATTTTGTCAATTTATTTTTTAGAATGAAGGGGATGAGTCTTTAACTTTGAGAATGTAATAATTAAGATAAACACCCATATAAAAATAAAACATTTATATTAGATTGGATAAAATAGAAAGAATTAAATTGAAAAACATTATGCATATTTTTGGGAATTGTGAATCAATTGAATATGATTAAGGGCATATCAGTTTATAGAATGTTTACTTTTATCATATTTCATATTATTGGAATTCGTTTTTTGTGGGCTCATTTCCTTGTGATAAGGAAAAGATAATACAGAATAGACGACATCTTATATTATACATCGATTGCAAATTAATGAAAATTTTATTGATAAAATATTCTTAATTGTAGACAACATATTATTATGGATCACCATGAAAACATTAAGAGAAAATAAAGAATATTCCTATTACAGGGATGGTGTGATTTGATTCTTAATTTTTTTTCTTTTTTTCTAGTCCATATCTTCATTCATATAAGAAGGATTACTTATGGTATAAAAAATAATTCTATGCTTTTAGAGGGTGATGTTTGGAAATCAAAAAAATCCCTTATTTCTTGTACACCCTGAGTTAATGAAACCTTAGATGCTTTCATTTATGATTCTTGTATTAAGGAAAAGTATCTATATTTATAAGAATATGTTATTTATATATAAATTTAGGGTTAGTAAATATATTTCCCAAATCACCAAAATAAATGGTAGAATATGTATAAATATGAACTAAACACATCAGAATCAACAACATGAAAAATATACTGTAAAGAATCCTCATCGTGAGTAGATAAAGGAGGGGGTTCACTAGAATGGTTAGTACAAAAAATATCCATATTGTTCATACTTAATTTGGATACTATACAACTGTTGTCCAGAGGATAATCAAGAGGGGGATTAATTGAGTTCCGATTAAAAACTTATGGTTAAAAGATTTCTCTTAAAAACCCCAATTTAACAAACAAGATAAAATGTAGTGAATTTATAAATATTATAGGTTTTTAATTAGTTTCTAAAATATTGATTATTTCTCATTTAACATAATATGAAGATTAAGATATCTTTTAAAACAAACTTACTGGATAAGAATAATTACAAACATTTTCTAGTTCAACTATCAGAGTTACTTTAAAACAGATTTGAATTTCAAAGTAATTAGTAGCAGAATATTGAAAATAGTTTAAACTAAAATACAATGCATAGAAGTTTTAACCAATAGGTTCAGTCTCAATCTGAGACATAGTCCTCTCATATACTTTATATAAAACTCTGTTCCACACCCTAGATCGGGTTTTACAATAGTACTCAGACTTTCCAGGTCCTCAGACCTCTACTACAGCTCTACGTGGGAAAGCAACAACAACAGCACAATCGTTGTCTAGGTCCTCAGACCTCTACCACAGTTCTATGTGGGATACACAAAGTTATAAAGAGTTTTTTTGAGGATTTTATTATCCACTAGCACATATTAGGATTCATTGTGTGTCCAAACAGATAGAATCACACACTTCTCATAATGTAATAACAAGAATGATCACAACAGAGAAATAATATCGAGATGAGTTTAGAATGCTCTTGTGTGATGTCAATGTGGCTCTGGACTCCTTTGTATTGAAGAAGATGAAGCTTTGAGTCCTTCTCTGGATGTTTTCTGGAAAACAGAGTGTCGTGGTTCTGTTCCTTCACTTCTAGTATAGGTGTTAACATGAATGGGAGAGTATTCCTTGTAGCTCTCGAACCTCCTCTTTGAACTTCTTTTCTTCATGTGTATGAGTGTTCTTCAAGATCTTCAAGTTTTCTTCACTGCATATACGTGTGTATCTTTTTTATGTATCCCTTTAATCTCTAGTATCTCGATATTCCTTTTATTCCATGAGCTCCGGCAATGGGAATGATTACCTTTTACAAGTATGAGGTAAGGTTCCCTAACATCCAACATACATAATTAATTAATATCAATTGCATTAAAGGCACCAAATATGACCATTGATAAATAAACAAATACTATTGACAAAGTATAGAGTTTGAGTAATAGTGACTGGTTAATAGTCATCTTTCATCAGTAGCTCTATTTCGGTAGACTTGTAACGGTATCTCTTGTAGTAGTAGCTCATGTATCAGTGAACTTCTGTTCGTAGATCTTCCTCTCTATTAGTAGCTATTATCATCCATAGTGGTATCTCTCTCTATGATTAGCTTCTTCTATCAGTAGCTCCATTCTATCAGTATCTTGTATCAGTGGACTTGTATCGGTGAACTTGTATGTCAGTGACCTTGTCTATCAGTATACTTATTCTATCGGTGGACTTGACTAACAATAAACTTTTATTAGTGAGCTAGTCTCTATCAGGATTATAACTATCAGGGACTTAAAAACATAAATTCTTATAAAGTAACTGTTATATTCATATTATTTCCAGATGGAATTAATATCATACTTCATCATTATTAAAAATAAATAAGCATTGATTAATATATTCCATGATATAATATGATTATTTTGACATTCATACTAACTCTAGAACATGAATTCATAGTTATGAAACATAATTATTATATATACAAGAATTATTTGGGATTTTAATAACATATCTAATCATATTTGAGAATACAAAATAGGTGAGTCCAAAAATCTCCCCCTTTTTGATAATAAAAAATTATGGTATTATAATCCAGAATAAAAATTAATGAATCCGAGTAAAAGACATCTAATGGAATTTCTCAGTGTCTTCAGAACATAATTCTCAAATGTATCATAGTTAAACTACAGACAAACAGAAGATTAAAATGAAATATAATATTTATTTCCTCCAAAGACACATATTATAATTCTCCCATTTCCCCCTTAGTGTAATTTCTCCAAAAAATTTACGTTCTCCCTATATTATAATTTTCCCCCCTTTTTGATTATCAAAAAGAGAATAACAATGGTTCATAGCATTAAAGAAGAAGAGAGAAAACAGACATTTTCATTTAACACAACAAAGTGACATGAGATAGTACATAATAAATACAAGTACAAATATTCCTTTTAAAATATCTAGCCCCATTCAATTAAACTTCATTGATGTCCACTATGGATTTCCCTTTAGGATCTGAGGACTATGGTTGTGTAGGTTGAGTTGCAGGATTGGGTACTCCAGTAATTATCAATGGTGGATCAGCTACTGAAACACTTTCTGGTCTGTAATGAGTACTCCTCTATGTGATCATAGGAGTCAGGAATCTGATTGCCTGAGAAGGAGTCATTTGAGGTGTGGAACCACCAGAACCAGTGGCAGGTAATGTAAGAGGCACGATGATAGGTGTACTTTCCACATGCAAGAATGGTAGTAAGAGATTCCTAAAATCCATAATGATACCTCCTCCTCTCTCCATGGTAGAGATGAAATCATTCTTGTTCTCTGTAAATTTTTCCAAAGAAGGGTTCAACTCCGAGAGCTTACTAACTTGTTCCTTGAAGTCTTGAGAGACTGGGGCAGTTTTAGATTTTCTAACAGTAGCATGGAATGATTGGTTAGCTGATACTTGGTGTACACTCTTTAAAAATAATAATAAATTTTTTCTTAGATTTCTTTTTGGGCTGTAGTATCATCTCTCATATAATCTTGGACGATTTTTCTAATATCCCTGTTGGTAGTAATCACATGAGAGTCAGATGAGCTACTAGAAATTACTTGACCAAGTTCGTCTTTCAGCATAAATCTAAACGGTTCCACATCAACTGATACTTTGGATGCACCAAGAGGTGTCACAGTAAAAGCTATTGTTTCTTTGAAAGACTGAGTCAAATTACATATCAAATTTTTCAGAATAAAAACCTGAGTACTGACATGAATTTTTATGGTCTTCTTAGAATATTCAAACACATCCACAAATTTTTTCACTACACTTTGATTGTAGTTGATGTCAGTATCAACTTGGGATTTAGAACACATGAGGACATCAAATGAAGTAATATATTTCCATAGAGAGTCAACAGCCTCCAATAAATGTTTACCTTGATTTTGACATTCTTTTACTTCATCCATCACTTCTGTCACAACACATGACAAAAATCTTTCTAGAGAAGATACCAAAGAACATTACATCATACTCAGCTCTTCTACAAAATAGTTTTTCAATTCAAATTTCAGTTCCTCGAGTTCTTTTTTTCTCACAATGTCTTCAGGAGTAGCTAGAGGAGATACTGGTTGAGTAGTAACTTCCTATGGGAAAATATCATAAGATACAGGATGCCTTCGAATGGGTGTCTCGTCATCAGAATCAGGATATTCTAGTCCCAATACAAAAAATCCTAGATCCACAGACCAATCTTCCACTTCATAGATCACAGAAACTGATCCTATCCTTATAGGTTTCTCCCCCTCAAGTGGAGATTCCTTCTCTTCTCCAACAACTACATCCATCTCTTCTTCAGAGGATTCATATACAACCACATTTATATCCAAACTAGGTGTCACAGGCCGAGGTATATTAGTAATTGGTACTGGTCTGTCCACTTCAGAAACCTCCTCAAGAGGCATAATAGAGCTATCAATCCTAGGACTGAGACATAAACAAATACATCCATTTTTAGATACTTATTCTTCTTCTTCACCATTACTACTGGAATCTGGAGTAGTCTCCTTATGATCTGTTCTAGGAAGGTCTTCCTCATTTACAGAGATTTATTCAACACTTTCTCCTAGAACTGATTCCTTTCCAGGTAGGGTCACAGGTGGACTAGCTTTTCCATATGATACCTTCTCAGTAGCTGGTCTTGGAGGCAAATCAGGATCCCCTCCTTCTTCTATATTGGTATCCTCCACATCATCACTTTATTGAGGTTCCTCCCCATCAGTTCCTAGACCTAGATCTCTTCTATCTCTTGGACGATTGGGATGCACAAGAGGGTTAAATTTATCATAATCTTTCTCATCATCATTTATACATTCCCTTTTCCATGGGTTCTAGCCAATCTTCATGTACTTACAAACTATTTTTGTAATAAAAAAGTTGTCTCTCACAACCACTATCTCATCCTGAGACTCAACCAAACCATTCACTTTGATCATCAAAGAAATCAGCTTTGAAAAGAATAGAGCTTTTGTTTTTGACTTTGGCCTGGTCATATCTTCAATTTGAATCATCAGAAGCCTACACAAATTTATTTTTACTCCATGTCTTATAATATATAGAAAAAATTTGTCTTGAAACCTCATATTTGAAAAG
The DNA here is from genome assembly GCA_963277665.1 of Viscum album. Taxonomy (NCBI): domain Eukaryota; kingdom Viridiplantae; phylum Streptophyta; class Magnoliopsida; order Santalales; family Viscaceae; genus Viscum; species Viscum album. The sequence goes on along the minus strand of OY728127.1, from coordinate 398,285,213 downwards.
TATCCTATTCTTCGACTTAAAACATGCTGGAAAAACATAAATAACTATATGTTCTCACCATCCATTTCTGCAGCAACAACATTTCTTAGCATGCTATCTCTAGTGAGCTCTTCCAAAGTAGTTTCATACTAAAAAATTTCACTGGTAGGAGGTAGTAACTTTGAGGAATATCCAAACTCACCCTCGTGTGGAACTTTAAAGCACTCAACCCTTCAATAGAAGAAAAAGAAATTATCATTCCATTCACTACTGCTGCCATTCTAGTCTCACCTTCTAATTTCTCAAAATGAACAAACTCATAGAATTACTTTACTAGTTTTAGATAATAAGGACCATTGTTATTTTCAAAACATTTTAGCCACACTTTTTCCTCCAATATTTTTAGAATCAAAGATTTTCTAGGCAGGAGCCATTCTGCACATTGTTCTTTCTCAAATACGATATTTTTATTTCGTAAGTGCGGGTTCAATGCACTCTTCCCATGAATTGTTCCACTACCACTGCCTACAGATCCTTCTCTCTGCCTTTTTTCTCTTAGTGCATCACCTTCATCTTTAACTACCGACCTTTTTACTCTTTCCATTTCTGAATTGCAAGGCTTAGGGTTCGAGATAAAAGAAGGTTTGGGAGCTATGGTTTGAAGGTAAAGGGTTCGAGGTGGATCGAAATGAGGATAAGACTAATGTTTTATCATTTAGGAATCATGAAATAAATAAATAAATATAATAAAAACAATACAGATTCTAGTGGAAAAAAACACGAAGTTTAAAATACTGCAAACTAGCGGTAACATATACAGCTGAGGATTCCTAACGGTGATGTCCACTAATAGTGAGGTTCTAATGGTGAGTTCCATACCAGTGAGGTATAATAGTGAGGTCTATACTTGTGAGTTATAACAGTGAGGTCCTCCTAATGGTGAGGTCTTTCTAATAGTGAGGTCTCTCTAACAGTGAGGTCTCTCTAACGGTGAGGTCTCTCTAACGGTGAGGTTTATGGAATGTTTATCATTCCTAACTCATGTCTAATGTAATTTAACCGTTATCAATTTAATGTCATGGTGAATATGACAGCTAATTGATGTTTAGTGACTACAAATTCAAGAGTAATATCACCCTGTTAATAATGATCCCTCAAAAAGTGATGTCTTACATCAATGTGCTTAGTCCAAGAGTGAGACACATGATTCATGGAAATGTTGATTGCACTGGTGTTATCCCAATTTATAGATACATGTCTAAATTGATATCCATAGTCCAATAGAGTGTATTTCATCCATAAAATTTGTGCACAACAACTTTCAATAGCTATGTACTCTTCTTCAGTAGTAGACAATGCAACAATGTACTGCTTCTTACTACACCATGATACTAAGGACATACCTAGAATATGACATGTTCAAGAAGTGCTCTTCCTGTCTAACTTGCAACTAGAAAATTCAGCATCTGAATAAATTATTAAATAAAATTATTGTCCTTTTGGATAAAATAATACAAAATTAGATGTATTTTTAAGATATTTGAAAATCCTTTTAATAGAAAGAAAGTGCGACTCTTTTGGATTAGCTTTAAATCTTGCACACATACACAGATAAAACATAATATCTGGTCAACTAGCAGTAAGATAAATTAAACCCCCAATCATACCTCTATAATTGGTTTGATCCACTGGTTTCCCAATTTCATCTAAATCCAATTTACAAGTGCTACTCATAGGTGTATCACTTTCCTTATTACTATTCAAACCAAGACGTTTTAAAATATCATTTTTATATTTACATTGATATAAAATAATATACCTTTTTCATTTTGAAAGACTTGAAATCCAAGAAAATAGTTGAGTTCTCCCATTAAACTCATTTCAAATTAACTTTGCATACTCTTTGAAAAATCAATACATAAATCACTTTTAGAAGATCTGAAAACAATATCATCGACATAGATTTATACAATCAAAACATATTTGGAAATCCTTTTGATAAAAAGAGTTGGATCCGAAATCCCTTTAATAAAACCTTTTGAAATAAAAAAATTACTACTTCTATCATACCAAGCTCGTGAAACTTGTTTTAAACCATATATATCTTTTGAAATCTTAAAAAAATTGATTTGGGAAATGAGAATTATTAAATCTAGGTGGTTGTTCAACAAAAACATCTTCAATTATAAAACCATTTAGAAAATCACTTTTAACATCTATTTGATATAACTTGGAATTCATATGAGTAGCATAAGAAAATAGAATCTAAATACCTTCTAACCTAGCTACAGGTGAAAAGGTTTCCTCATAGTTTATTTATTCTTCTTGACTATATCCTTATGGAACTAACCTAGATTTTTTTCTAACTATATTTCCAAACTCATCATCTTTATTCCTAAAAACCCATTTAGTGTCTATGGTCAAAGTGTCCTTAGGTATCTCTACTAATTCCTAGACTTTGTTTCTTTCAAATTAATTTAATTCTTCTTGCATAGAGCTTACCCAAAATTCATCATTGATGGAATCATTGATATTTTTAGGTTCTAACTGTGAAATAAAATCTTGATGTTCAACCTGATTTCTTATAGAAGACCTAGTTTGAGTTACTCTATCTAAATATCATAATATAGAACATAAAGGATGGTTTTTAGGGGCTTAGTTGGTCTAGAAATAGTAGGGTTAGAAATTTCATGTTCATTTGCAGGTTTGGGTTCAATAGAAACAGGTTCTAGAAAATTTCTAGAACTGGTTGTCTTAATAACAGGTTCACTGTTTTTGTCATTAAGGTTTAAAATTGACATATCTTCTTCATGAATTAAAAGTGGGGTCTTAGGTTCATGTGGATCAGTTTCATCATATTTTATGTGTAAAGATTCTTCAACACATTTAGTCCTCTTATTAAATAATCTATATGGTTTGATAGATATAGAATAACCTAGAAAGATTCTTTCATCGCTTTTGGATGAAAACTTATCAATATTATCTTTATTATTGAGGATGAAGACTTTTCAACCAAAGAATCTAAAGTAATTAACCTTAGGCTTCCTATTATTCCATAGATCATAAGGGGTCCTTTTGAAAACTGGTCTAATCAAGACATCATTTATAATATAACAAGCTGTATTGATAGCTTCAGCCCAAAAGTTAAGAGGTAGATCATATTCATTAAGCATAGTTCTTGGAATTTCTTGAAGTTTTATATTTCTTCTTTCTACTACACCATTCTATTGAGGTGTTATGGGGGTAGAGAAAGTTTGACTATAGCCATTATGTGTGCAATATCTTTCAAACTCATGATTTTCAAACTCATGACCATGGTAAATTTTAGGGTCTTAATCTTATGTCTAGTAAGGTTTTCTACAGACATGGAGTATTTAATAAAATAAGAACAAGCTTCACTTTTGTGATCTAGAAATTATACCCAAGTTTATCTAGAAAATTCATCTATAAGGACATAGACATAGTGCTTTGCATTTAAGCTATAAACTCTGGATTTTCCAAATAAATCCATATGAACCAACTTGGGAGGTTGAGAAGTTGAAACTGATTTCTCTAATTTGAAAGTAACTTTATGTTGTTTTCCCTTTTTACAAGGATTACAAACTTTATCTGTTGGGAATTCTAGTTTTGGTAGGTCTCTAACTAAACCTTTACTAGTCAGTTTCCAGAGTGAATGAACATTGCAGTGTCCTAATCTTCTGCGCCATAGCCAGGATTCTTTATGAAAAGCATTTAAACAAGTAAAAAAACTAACAAAAGAATTTAAATCTATCACATGAACATTTTCATTTCATAATGCAGTAAACACCAAAACATTTTTAGAATTAAAAAAATTACCTGATTAATTTTCAAATTTTACATTGAATCCATCATCACACAACTGAGAAATTCTTACCAGATTGTATTTTAATCCATCAACAAATAGTACCTTAGAAATTAAATTTGATTCAGTGTTACCAATATCTCCTAATCTGATGATTTTTCATTTTGAGTTATCACTAAAGGTGAAATGTCCTCCATCAACTTTAATTATTCTCTTAATGTGTGAGTATTCTCATGTCATATTCCTTGAAAATCCACTATCCATGTAACATATCTTCCTACAGGAACTTTTCAAGAAAGTATCCTACAAAATAGATTTAGAAAGAAGATATTTTGGTACCCAAAGTTTCTTGGGTCCAGAAAGGTTAGCATGTAAAAATTTAGGAACCCATATTTGTCTAATGGGTTTCATATAATTAATAGATTAAAAATATTTTGATAAATAAACTTTTTTTAGTCTATAAGGATTTTAATGGAAAGATAAAGCATAACAATTTCTGGAATTTTAACTAGCAGCATACTGTGCAGATTCTGAAATAAATTTATTTTTAACATACAATCTCTATCCAGGTTAGTATCCTAAACCAATAGTACACTTTGGTGAAACTTGTTTTCCAAGAATTTGAGTTAGAGTATTCTTTACATTTGTGAACTCCTCTAAGTCATTTCTATTTTTCTCATTAGAAAATTTTAGTTCAGTATTTTCCTTCAAGAGTAGACCATTATTTTCCTTTTCTATACTAAGATCAGATTTAACCGTACTAGTCAAGGCATGCTGCTTCTTTAATGATTTGTACTTATCTTTCAGCTCATTACAAGTATCATCTAACATATTAAAGTATTCAAATAATTAATTTTTAGATATATTATCATCATTATTTGAGTCACTTTAATTCCTAGAATAATAATCACTGTGCATAGGGGAATGAAGTGTTACCTTAGATGTTTCAGTCATGAAATACATGTTGGCATGATTCTTTTCTTCAGAATTAGAAGCTTCAGGTCCAATTGAGATGTATTTAGAAGAACCCCACGTAGATTTCATGGATTTCTTGTATTTCATATCCTTATACTCATACTTTTTCTTAAATTTCAATTTTGGACAGTCATCTTTGATAATCCATTTTCTTTTTTCACTCATAAAAACTATTCCATCATCTTTATTAGTTTTCATCCAATTTTTCATTCAATTTATTCATCGATCATACTTACCCTAATTACCATATTTTCTAAAGACTTTCTTCTTTATATAGAATTTCTTAAATCTCTTGGCTATCTAATACATATCTTCATCACTGTCTGAGTCAGAATTTTCACTAGTTGAGCTTTCCTAAATTATCTGAATCTTCTCTTTGTCCATTCTCTTTGAAGCAGTGGACCTGAATTCCACTGACTTCTTCTTATTTTTATCATATTCCTCATTATTCACTTTTATATCTTGTTCATACATCATTAATTTTTCTAATCGTCTCCTTGACAGGTATCTTTCCAATGTCACATGATTCTCGTATAGAGACAGAGGTTCCACTCCATCTTTCTAGTAGTTATCTCTATATCCCCATGATTTATTCTTTTTCTGGAACAGCTTATCCATGTGCGGTCATTTTATTAACTATCTCATTAAACATGAGATACATATCATAAATATATTCATCATATTTCATTAAAAATTATCATACTTAATAGTGTATGTATTTAGTCTCATTTCCTTAACATTGGTTGTTCCCTCATGGGAAACATTCAATGTATCCCAAATTTCATAAGAAATATTACAAGAAGATATTATATTAAATTCTTAATCTCCTAAAGAAAAATATAGGGCATTCATTTCTTTACAATTATTATTGTAAGTTGCTTTTTTAGGTTCATCCCCAGTAGTTCTAACAGTTTCTTGAATCTTATACTGAGTCTCTATAGCAGTCCAGATGTAAAATCCCATACTTTCTAAATGTATTTTAATTTTTATTTTCCATTGGAAAAAATTGACACCATTAAAGAAAGGTGGAAAGTTGGTAGCTATGCCTTCTAATCTGTTATCCATAATAATTTAGTTTTAAAAGATTATATAAAGATTGAAAAAATAGAATTAACATAAATTTTTAGATCTTCAATGTATAACTAAAATCACAGTTGAAAACTTTTCACAAATAGAGTGTTTTGAAAAAATTTTATCTATGAGCTCTTATACCAAATGTTTTCATAGAGGATACTCAAGAGGTGGGTTAATTGAGTTCCTGTTGAAAATTTATAATTAAAATATTTCTATCGAAAACCCCAATTTAACAAACATGTTAAACTGTAGTGAATTTATAAAGATTATAATTGTTCAATTAGTTTCAAAAATAATGATTATTTCTCTGTTAACTTAATCTGATGATTAAGTTAGCTTTTAAAACTTACTTTATAGCTATCAATAATTACAAAAACTTTATAGTTCAACTATCAGAGTTACTTTTAAATAGATTTGAATTTCAAAGTAATTAGCAGTAGAATATTGAAAATAGTTTAAACTAAATTAAGATGCACAACAGTTTTAACCAAGATGTTCAGTCTCAAGATGAGATATAGTCCTATCAAATTGTTTATATAAAACTTTGATCCACACCATGGATTGGGGTTTACAAGAGTGCTCAGACTCTCCAGGTCCTCAGACCTCTACCACAGTTCTACGTGGGAAAGAAACAACAGCAGAACACAGGTTGACCAGGTCCTCAGACCTCTACCACAGTTATATGTGTAATACACAAAGGTATAAAGAGTTTGGTGTGAGGATTTTAGTATCCTCCAATGTAGCGTAGCTTTCAATGTGTGTCCAAACAGACAGAAGCACACACTACTCGTAATGTAATAACAAGAATGATCACAGCAGAAAAATAATATGGTGATGAGTTTAGAATTCTCTTTTGTGATGTCAATGCATCTCTGGACTCCTTTTCATTGAAGCATATGAAGCTTTGAGTCCTTTTCAGGATGTTTTCTTGAAAACAGAGTGTCATGGTTATGTTCCTTCACTTCCAGTATAGGTGTTCAGCTTGAATGTGAGAGTATTCCTTGTAGCACTTGAACCTCCTCTTTGAACATCTGTTCTTGATGTGTATGAGTGTTCTTAGATCACATCAAGTGTTCTTCTCTACATATATGTGTGTATCATTTTTATGTATCTCTTTATTCTTAAGTAGCTCGATATTCCTTTTATTCCTTGAGATCCAACAATGGGAATGATTACCTTTTATAGGTATGAGGTACGGTTCCCTGACATGCAACAAATATCATTAATTAATATCGATTTCATTAAAATCTCCTAATATGAACATTACTAAATAAAAAAAATACTATTGAAAAAGTATATAGTTTGAGTAATAGTGATTGGTTAATAGTCATCTTCCATCAGTAGCTCTCTGTCAGTAGACTTGTAACAGTATCTCTTGTAGTATTAGTTCATCTATCGGTGAACTTCTGTCGGTAGCTCCTCCTCGCTATCACTAGCTGTTATCATCAGTAGTGGTAGCTCTCTATATCAGTATATTCCTCAATGAGTAGATACATTCTATTGGTAGCTTGTATCAGTGGACCTGTATCGGTGAACTTGTATATCAGTTACCTTATATATCATTAGACTTAGTCTATCGGTGGTCTTGACTAACAGTGAACTTGTATCAGTGAGCTAGTCTGTATCAGTCAGGATTATAACTATCAGTGACTTAAGAACATAAATTATTACAAAGTAACTATTCTATGTATATTAGTTCCAGATTGAATTAATATCATACTTCATCATTTCCAAACATAAATAAGCATTGATTAATATATTCTATGATATTATATGATAATTTTGGTATTCATACTAACTCTAGAACATTATGGCATAGTTATGAAATATAATTATTATATAGATAAGCATGATTTGGTATTATCAGAACTTATCTAATCATATTTGAGATTATCGAAACCGGTGAGTCCAACAATAAGTTTTGATGAATGTTGAAGTGATTCATTCATAGAAAAAAAAATATCATTAAGAAAAAAAAAATTTTGGACCAATCATTTTTAAATTTTTATCTATCTAGTATAAAGGAACATGGTCTTAAGAATAATAATAAGGTTCCTTATAGGATGGTTGGATAAATATTTCTTGTAAAAAACTATCCCCTCTATGTTTATAATGATCATATTTATTTTTTAATTTTTTAATGTGGACACCCTATAACTGCCCAATATGAACATGAAGGGGGATCCATATGAGGTAAAAAATCATGTATGGTTCTATAATGGATATATTTTTATCAAAAAATCACCACAACAGATGTTAGTGAAATTTGAGGGAAATTATGTGGAAGTGTCAATGATTATTATGAAGTTATGTGACTAAAAATTGAACCCTACTATCAAAGATATATACTTTATAACATAGTCTTTATCTATAAAAGTAACGGGGAACATAATAATTTTTGGTATATTATTTTCAAACACTTGAACTAAATCCATTGTTACCCCAATCATTTAATGATATTGAAGTGAAATTTAATTTCCTGTGATTGTCTTAACTATAGAATAAAAAAAATTAAATAAAATTAATATACAATCAGATCGTAAAAAAGACTAGAGAAAAAGGCTTTCAACACTATGTAGAGGATCGATCATCATAAAAAATAATTTCTATCAGTTTTTGGTACTTAAAGTGGAAATATTCATATAATTTGATAAATATGAAGAAATTTTATAGATACTTCATTATACAAATAAAATGATCAAGAATTGATCATAATTTAAGGAAGCATTGTAATGAAACGTTTTGTATATTTATTTTCAAATGATATAATGTTCATTAAAGTTAATTGATTTAAAAAATATAAAATGATATTTGGGAAATGAGGTATGTAATAGTGTTGATATACTAATAAATAAATGTACAAATTAACATTATAGGATCTAATGACAAAGCGAGTAAGTATTTCTTCTTAATGTGGGATAATAATTTTTAAGGGTTCAATATCTATTTATTTATATAAAATAAAATAAATTATAAAAATATACATATACAATATACAATATAATATGAAACCAGGATATTTACTTCTTAGAAAATTTGATGAGCCAAAAAAGTATCTACTTTACATTCATATAATTATAAAGGTGGGAGAAAAGATAATACTATTCATCAAATCAAAATTAATGTTCAAAACATATATTTATTAAATGAATCTATTTTGGTTAACCTAATAAAATAATAAGGAATTGAAAAGAGTCAATATACTTTTAGTTAGCTGATATATGTTAGAATATGTTACTGATCAGTACGAGATGAAAATATCATGCACGATTCTATGTAATGGAATAATCCCTATTCTAATATATTAAAATAAGGCATTTGAAAGGGAGAATCTAAAATTGTAGAGTCTTGGTTCAATAAAGATACTATGTATTGGAAAAAATATCTAGAACTAACCATAGGTCATTAAATTGAGGTGTAAGAATTATCTTAAGATCATGAGATGATTCAAATAGAAAAAGAAATATATTTTTAATGAATCACTAGTGAATTTAATTTTATTATATTATAATTGGTGCAATAATGTTTGAGTAGTTAATATTTTTTTCTGGTTGGTTAAATTATCACAAAGATTCTTAGAAATTGTCCTGGTTTCAAGATGTATCATCTTGGTTAAATCATCATTTAATATTCCTAAAATGACATAGCCCTATTTCTTGGGCTACACATCTACTATATGTATCTTTTCAAATTAAACAATCCTTAAATTCAAGAGTAGCTCCTAAAGTGATACCACTTCTTCATGAATTTACCTTGAATTGGGATCTTTGGTTCCAACATTATCCTAATTTTTTAGAGTAAGTCCTTTTTTGACCTTTCATTGGTCAAAATATATAGAATTTTCCAATTTTCATGGATGATTACATATAGTCACTACTTCTCTATAGCTGGACAATATTTCACACCATCATTTGGCTATACGTATTTTTTATTTATAAAATCACATAAGAATAGGACCAACTTTGGCCTTGTTCACAACCTAAAATATATTTTACAGTCTCATAAAGGTCCATTTATAGGACACATATATAAAGGCCATTATGGGATCATAACAACTTCATTTCATGCTCAATTATCTATTAATATATATATATATATGTTAGGCTTCTTAACCATAAATATTTCTCATAATATGTATTCAATACCTCCATATACATATCTTGATATTGACTATGGTATACAACTTTCATTTTCACCCATAATAGGTGGATTGGTGGATTTCTTATAGTTGGTTATGCTACACTTTCAGTTATTTTTATGGTAGGAGACTATGATCCAACAACTCGATATGATGATTTATTAGATTATGCGCTTAGAAATCATTATCAAATCATATCACATCAAAAGTGAGCATGTATATTTTTAGGATTTCATAGTTTTGGTTTTTAGATTCAATATGATATAATGATAAAATTGGGTTTCCCTAGAGATATGTTTTCAAATACCGTAATACAATTACACCCCTTATTTTCTCATTGGACACAAAATTCCCATACATTTGTACCTGATACTATGTCACCTTCTGAAGTAGTAAGAACCATTTTGATGTGGGGAGGATATTTAATAGCATTCAATGAAAAATTCACTTTGTTATCCATTCCTTTGAGAACTACAAACATTTTTCTACATCATATTCCTGAATTTATAATAATTTTTAAGGTTTTGATGCACTTAAAAGGAATTCTATTTTCTCATTACACCCATTTGATACCAGATAAATAAATTATTTAGTTTCATCTCCATTTTTATGGATTGGGAAGAGGAGAAAAGTTTCAATTATATTCTTGGGATCATGACTTCTTACAACTATTTTTGATGTACAGTGTAATTTTGATAGCCGAATTCCATTTTAGTTGGGAAATGCAGTCAAATGTTTGATCGAATAGTGTTAACTCGTATTAAAGGTGGAAACGTTATATATATTTCCATTACTATTAATGGGTGTATCTATGGTTTCTTATGGGAATAGGTCTCCCAAGTAATTTAGTCTTATGTTTATTCATTGACTGCATATGGCCTTTTGTTCCTAAGTACTAATTTTTAATGGGATTTTAGTTTAACGTTTCTATTTAGCAGGTGTGGTTATTGGAAATAAATTATTTAATCCATCATTGGTGATCAAAATAAAATACAAATTTATCAAGAAACTATGTCTGGATCCTTGAGTATTATACAAGGTTGGGTTGTAGGAGAAACCCATTTCATTTAGGGTTTAATTTCCACAACATGGGCATTATTCATGGAAATAATTATTTCGTTAAGCTAATTTAACTCTTTTTTATAGAATGATTAAGTATATGAGGATTGAAAATTTTGGGTATTATGATTTCAAATATTTAGCCAAGGATTATCTTAAGACCCAAGTAATCATCATATTTTTTCGGTATTGCAACCACACATGAATTAGAGATTCATGATGATATTATTATGGAACATATTAATAATATTTTTTTCTTTTCACTTTGTAAATTTTCCATAATTTTCTGGTAAAATTTTACAAATCTCTTTTGTGTATCCTGGAAAGGAAATTTTGAGTCATCAATACTAGACACATTAAATGTAATTCATATTGCTCAAGAAATTTTGGAGATTCTTTTTTTAAACTAGTTCTAGAATATTTTACTCAAGTCATTTCTCATGGATCATTGAATATTTCTTATTTTGGTGATTATCATTGGTGGTGTACTATGGGTTTATACAGTAATGAATATCCTTATACTAGAGCCATTTTAATTATTTCTTTCTATTATATCCTTAATAGTAGATTTTTTATGCTTACAACCGAGATAGAACTGAGCATTTCTTGGTTCAAAAATGTTGAATCGCATCTCAATCATCATATTTATGGACTATTTGGGGTATGTTACTTGTCATGGATAATTGAATTTTTCCATGTTTCTATTCTTGGAAATATAGGGGAATATATTTGATGAAATAATATTTTAGATTTATTTCCCATCTCAAAGGTCTAGGACCCCCTTTTACAGGTCAGTTGATAATTTATTTTACAAAATAGTTTTAATTATTTATTTTTAGTACATCTCATGGAGGAGGAACTTCAATCATAACCTTGTTCTAGGGATTTCATTCACAATTGTAAGAGTTATGGAAAATGGATATCGTTCATTATCATTTATTTATAACATGGTTTTTCAACTGGATTGTCATATGTATAGAACATACTTATATATTGAGAATAATATGAAAAATATTTTAGAAGGTCATATTCCTCTGGAGGGGATTGGGACATGAACATAATTGTATTTTTAACAAAGTCAATAATACAATTCATTTTATATTTTGACTTTATATATTCCCTTTAGGAATAATTAATTTCATGGTATCTCAATATATATACTCTTTACCTTCTTAGGAATTCATGTAACAAGTATTTAATACTCAATCTGTGTTATATACTCATCACCCGTATATAAATAGATTCTTTAGGACATGAAATTTTTCAAATATAGAATTTTTTAGAGATTATAATCTAGAATAGAATGTGGTAGTACATTGGAAAGAATATAAGACTATAAAGAATTTATAATTTCCCATTTAAGTTGTTCTAGCCTATTTTTAGAAGTCCATTCCTTGGGAATTTATGTATATAATGTTATCATTATTTCCTTTGGTACTCTAGAGTAAAAAAATATGATCAAAACTATATTTTACTAATGGATATAATCTTCTCATAGTGAAAATTTATATGGGTTTGATGTAGTTTTATCATCAACATATGTCCATTCTATTAATGCAAGTCAAAACATGTGGTTACCTAGCAAGTTAAATGCTATTAATGAAGAAAATAGTAATTCACTATTCTTAACAATACATCCTAGAGACCTTTTAGTTCTTCATGATATTACTCTGAGTCTATATGCTACCACATTAATATTAGTTAAATTTACTTTATATTCACATGATTACAAGTTAATTTTATATATAAATGGTTTTAGTTATTTTTTTCCTTGTGATGGATTGTGGGGGGGTAATTATGGTATTTCAGTTTGGGATGAATTTTATTTAGATATTTTTAGATATTAAATAGCATGGGAATGGTAAATGTTTATAGCAATTAGAAATGAAAAACATTAGGGAAGGGTAATATATCATAGTTTAATAAATATTCCATGTAATTGATGAGGTGGTAAAGAGATTAGCTATGGTTAAAATCATCAAAAATTATTAATGGATATAACCCTTTTGTATGAATAGTTTATCAGTTAGGATATAAATTTTCTTATTTGGAAATCTTCTTTGGGTGACTAGATTAATTTTATTTATTTCTTAGAATATATATTAGAAATAATTCTTTGAGATGTTAGAATGGGCCCATGAGCACATGCCTTCACCCCATTTGATTTGTTGGAGTGATAAAATGGATTATATTTCAATTTTAAAGAATTATTAGTTGCCTTCGACCATTTTTTGGAGGATATAAATTCACATATGAAACATTTTTGATTATCTATACATAAGGAATTTTATTTAATTCATTTCTATCATTATTATGATCTTTTTCTTCAAAAATATCTAATTTCATAGAAATATATTTTCATTATAATTATATTTCAACATATTGAATAGGAAGTCATTTATACTAAAAATAATAATAAAACCATCATGGAAAGGAAAATATTTCTTAAGGGAATAAATTAGAGAGAAAAATTGGAATAGAAATATCATTTGATTCATCAATCCTCAAAAAATTAGTAGAAAATGAATCATCTTTGAGTGAAAATGGGGTATTAATTGAAATTTACAATCCCCACCACAAAAGAGTAAACCCTCACATCTTCATCAATTTTGATTTTCCATTGGAACGCCAACGGATAACTGATAATACATTAGACTATATGGTCACATACTTCATGAAATGGTTTAGGAATGTTTCTTTCTATGGGAAATAATAACCACTTGATAATTCATTTTTATATATTTACTTCATTCACAAACATAGAGGGCCCATTTTCCATTATATATAAATGGGTTATTCAAGTTATAAAGATAAGGTAATGGGGGTGCATTCCACCATCCTTTTTTATGAATGGGTTTCAAATTATTAATGTTAGGGTAGATAATCATCATATCTCGTAAGAATCACAACCATGAGGTCACAGGTTCAAAGACCATCTTCAAAAAAATAATAAAACAAAAAAATATCGGTTTCTCTTTTCCCTTTTCAAGTGAAAATAAAAAGTGAGAGAACCACTTCACTATTCCTGTCAAATGCCACCCATATGGAGGTGAAAATATATGAATATAATTTCATTCACTATAGGGGGTAGTTGGAATTAAACCAATGTCTTCTCCTTGGTAAAGAAATGTTTTACAATTTGAACATATCCAATTTTTAAAAAAAATCATTATTATAATAATATGAAATAAATAAATGAAATATATTTGGATTTAATTTCACTTATATAAATATGAATTTTAATTTTCAATAATAGCTTGGAATCCCTTTCATTTTTTATTTTTACTTTAAGTAATTATATTAAATTTTAATATTTCCCAAAACATGTAAGGTGATTTTTTTGGAAAACATAGGTTATTAAGAGATTATATAATTTAGGATACCTACTAGAAATACTAATCTAATCCATAAAGAATTATTTAAAAAAACTAAATTTATTTACTTGATAAAGCTTTAGGTGAAGAAAATAAATAAGGGTACGTTGATTAATAATATTGATGAAGTAGAAATTAATACAAAAAACTACAAATTGGAAAGCAATAGTCATTATCCTTCAACACGATCAACAAATAATTTAACCCGAAATCTTGAATCAAATGACTAACCAAAGTAAAAAAAATGCATCGTGGTGTTATTATATTAGGAATCTATTGACTCTAAGCACTATGACTTCTTTATTGAAATTTTTATTTATCCATGGACTCAAGAGGGATTTTTTACTTAAAAAAAGAAATATATAAGTTGGATCATCCTTAAATCCTTTCTCTTTCTATAATATTCCATTTTTATTTATCTTTCTATATCATCCTATAAATCATTATTTTTTTATATATTCATGTATATAGATTTCATTGATGTATATTTCTTTCATTGAATACAAATATTATAAATATACTCAACTTTATTTTATCACACATAATATATTGTCTTATACAAATAATTATGGGATTCACTCAAGTGTTTACTCATAGGATAGATAATAACATTTCGGAGAGAGATAATTGAGTGGTGTATTAATATTGTATTGAAACATATTATTTTTTTGGAACAATGAACTATCAAAGGTTTTAATCCTTCACCCCCATTATTTTATTTCATATAATATTTATTGTTGAATAGATTTTTCATTTGATATTGACATATTGATATAGTATTATTTCTTCTAATAAGAAAATATTGGTTATCTCACACACATAACCAAGATACAAAAACTAATATTTTATCTAATTGAATTGATTTAATGGAATAAAAATGAAAGAAATAAAAAAATTAAAGCATTAAAAAGAATTAAATTATTATTGGATCATCCAAATGGAAAAAAATTTATACATAAACCAACCAGATCAGTTAAGTGGTAACTTATAAAGAACAAGGTTCAAAATCTGGATTGATTCCTTTTTCAAATCCAACTATAGCTACGTGAGTTCTACCCACATGAAAAAATGACCTACCAATAGGAAAAATTGTAGAATAAAATGTGGGGTAGCTAACAAAATTCTATAAGAGACATAAATAAATTAATTGATCACATTAGCTACACCACCAACAGAATTCGAAGAACCTAAAGGAGCATGAGCCGTATATTCTGCAGAACATCATTCTTTCCAAGTCTGTATGCCTTTATTTTGTCTATACAGGTATTAACCATTAGGATATGTTAAATTTTCTAATCACAAAGCACATAGATCCCAAAAAACACATTGTTTCTCCACAAAAAATTACTTCTTTAGTATGAGGACATATTAGATATTTTCCTAAACTAGTAGGCCATGGAGAAGATCCAAGGTTATCCCCAAAATTATAGTCTCTAAAAAATATAAATAACTGATTTTGAGAAGCTTCTAGTTCATGTGGACCATAAAAATCACTCAAATATGCAGTATTATTGAACTAGAAAAAGAAACAAGAAGTAAAACCAAAGAAAGATACATCACCTAAACTATAGGAAAAGTAAAACTCTCTAGACCAGACATGTGAACATTGATAACATGCAATCGTTTTGGGTATGATATCCCAGAATCCCCCAAGTATAAAATGAAACATAACTATATATTTTACCCAATTATATCTTCCAAATACTTCACACTCACAACCAATCCTTCTCATCCAACATGATATTTTAGAAAATAATTAAATATCACACTTGGAATAAGGGTTAAGTTAGTAAATTTTCTTTCATATCCCCACCTAGATCCTAGGTATCATATACACCTCCAAAAAATATCCTTGAATACTAGAAGAAAGGAAAATGGAACAAAAATGATTATATAAATACCTAAAATTACAGTCATTTTATTTCTATCATTCCACAAATAACCAAATAGTGGAAAGGATTATTCCAGACTCTTAGGTCTGAGAAGAGCATGATAAATACTACAAAAATATAACACTATAATGGAAATTATGTTAAATATCCTAATAAAAACTATGGAATGGTATCTATCATTTCCACACTAGGACCTCTCCAAAAACATAGAGGAGCTCGGTGGGGAAGTAAAATGAATCCTTGTTTATGTGTAGTAATCTACGGTAAGAAACGAGTTACTTCAAATAGGGTCATTACCATGGCCTCAAATACTGTTAATCTATAAAGGGATACATTTCCCCAAAGTAGCATAATGTTGAGATGGTATGTGAGTATGATATACTCTATAATACCAAATGTAGGATCGAATATGTAAAAATGAGATGCTAAAATACAAGAGGGGTGAATTGAATACTTTAAAAATTCATTTGGAACATTAAATAAGGTGTTGTTTAACATGGTTAAACAACGTAATTCACAAAACCTCTAGATCTATAAACATGCTTGAATTAAGAAATATGATTCCGAGAAAGTAATTCTAGATAAGTGATTTCGGAAATGAAACTTAATGAATGTTTACAAAGATGAAGATTCTACCTTAAAGCGTATAGAATCTAACTAAATCAGAGTAAAAATATAAGGAAGTATAAGATAGTTATACTTTCCTGAACAATAAAAATGCAGCAAAAAAACATTTAACAGAATAAGTAACAAATAGAAAATCTTTTAACCCAAAGAGAAGGGTATCCAACAACCTTGGATAATGGTCCCCTGATTTATACTTTCAAGAAAGTCTATCTTACCCACACCAGGGTAAACCCTCGATATGAAGATCGGAGTCTGTCTTGTTATCCCCACAAGGCCTAAACTTCAAGGTAGTTCGTACCTCTTTCTTCCTCAGCAAGGAAGCCCTCAACTTCACAGTAGTCAGCACCTCTCTCTTCATATCCCCGGAAGCCCTCTATTTTGCATAGCAACAATCGCAGTCGCACGAAGAAAAACTGAACAAGAATTTCAGTATGCACAAAGCAATGAATTCTCTCTCTAGAAATCACATAAACAACATGTAATCTCTAGAGTCATCGAACATTGTTGAGCACTTTCAAATAAGCCCCTATTTATCGACACGGATTGAATGGTCGGATCCCTCCTCCAACGGTCTTATTTTTCCTTGAATTGTAGAGAGGCATATGCGCATGTCACTCAAACAATGGTTAGATAGTAATTGAATGCACGACATAATTTTATAACAAAAAACGTACAAGAAAAATATGGCTACATAACTAAATCTAGTATTTGGAGTGTAAGGAAATATGAAAGTTTTTAGTCTAACCAAAAACGATTTTGGAGTCTAAAATAAAAGAGTATTTGGATTCTGCTTTCTAGGAATTCAGAACCAGAATTATATAGATTTATAGAGTATGAATTTAAAATAAATTCAGAGTCTGGATTCACAAGAATTCGGAACCCGAACTCACAAAGTTCAGAGTTAGAGTTCCTGAGAATTCGGAGTCAGAACTCATAAGAGATCAGAGTTTGTATTCAATGAAATAAGAGAAATTCGTAACCCGAATTCATAATCAGAATTTGGAGTCATAAATCAGAAGAGTTTGTATACAAATATTTTAATCAGAATTTGGAGTCAGAACTCATAAGAGTTCTTATCCAGGATTCGTAATTAGAATTTGGAGTCAGAACTCAGAAGAGTTCTCATCCATAATTTGTAATCAGAATTCGGAGTCAGAACTCAGAAGAGTTCGTAACCTGAATTCTGAGAATTCAGATCCTAAAACAGAACGCTTCATATCTAGGTATTTATAGGATTCTGAGGTTTTGGTTTCAAACCGAATTTTATACTTAGAAAAATTATGATATAAACAATGAAAACGAGGTTAGGATAAATTTCCCTGGGGATGAAAATTTTTCTTAAAGAAGTAAAACAAGGGTAAAAAGAAATTTTCCTTAAGATATAGTGTTTGTGATTTTCAAAACAAGAAGGAATCGTGAAGTCATAAGGAAAGCCTTAATGACTTACCAATCTCCCCCATGTATGAAGAAATGAAAAATTCATAAGGAAAACCTTATTGACTCAACAATCTCACCCCTTTTGGAAAGTACAAACATCCTTATGAAAAGGAATAAAATGAAATAGAAAATATTTTTCAAGACTTTGAAAATAAAACATATCTCCCTTTTTTACATTGGCAAAGATGAATACGACTAACTCCCCCTTAGACTTTGGGACACTAAGGATCATATTCTAGATTTCCGGAGTGAGGATTTTTATTTAGATTGAATAAGTAAATATTTGTAATGAGAACTCTCCCTTATATAAACTCCACCTTACTTAGGGATATTTCTTCTTTACTTGAAATTCTTTTTCCTTTATCCCACTTTGTGATTTTCAAAAAGAAATTTATTGAATGTAAAAGAAATATGGTACCTGAAATATTAGTAAAAAAATCTAAGAAAAAAAATCAACCACCATTTCATTATGATTAGAAGAATCTGTTCATGGAAAAATAGATTCAACAAAATATCGGATTTGGATCTATTTTGGTTCTTTTTCCTTGGGTATTAGATTCTTCATGATGGATTTCAGCTTCCTTCTCTCTTTGTGATCCACCTCTGCTTGATT
Source organism: Viscum album (assembly GCA_963277665.1). Taxonomy (NCBI): domain Eukaryota; kingdom Viridiplantae; phylum Streptophyta; class Magnoliopsida; order Santalales; family Viscaceae; genus Viscum; species Viscum album. The sequence continues at coordinate 398,266,222 of OY728127.1, read as the reverse complement.
TTTTAAAGCTTTGAACCTGTAATCCTGAGTCTTCATAGCCTCTGCCTGAGTCTTTAGTAATTCATCTTTCTTCTCTAGCATTTCTTAAATCTCAATCCGGAGATCCCTTTCTGTTTTCCTCCTTTGTAAAATATAATTCAACTTTCCATTCAGGACTTTGACATCCTGAATCTGAACATTGTTCTCAAGAGTTATCTTTTTCTCAATGTTATCAATAAGATCCTTGATTTTTGTGTCTTAGGTATCAAACTCATACTTGACATCTTCATGAAATTTATCAAGCTCTCTCAACTCTTCAACTATATTTTTCGAAAAGTTGGTTATTTTCTTGCAAGATTTTTTGTGGTCTTCATAGTTGATAAGGAAATTATTATGTTCTGCCTCAATCTTTACACACCTATCCATCACCATGGGTACAGACTTTGACTTCTAATTCATGCTATACTAGAGCATCTGGCGTATGGAGTCAATTGTTGGAAAGATCGGAATTGTGTCTACTAGCTTCTTCAGGGACTGAATAACAAAATAATGTCTTAAATCTGATAACTCTGAATCTGCCATTTTTCTTGGAGATGGTTATTCCTATTTCTCTACCATCTTCCTCTTAGAGGATCCTCTAGCTTCATTCTTCCCCAAAATATATGTTGTTGGGGTATCAACAAACAATTGTTTCCCCTTGTCAGTTTTCGAAACAGCTTCTTCATATGGAGACTCATGCTCACTTTCAGATAATTGTACAATCTTATCTTCATAAATTTTCTCTTTTTCAGCTCCTACTTCAATATCCTCAGGAAGAATAACCTCATGATTATGACTCTCTTCCTCATACAACTTGTTCACTTCCTCTTCATATTTTTCATCGACCATAGGACTAGAAAGTCTTGAAGATCAGGCTTGAGAAGTCCGGATTGACAATTTTTCAGAAGAACTTTCCTTCTCATGAAAGTCTTCTAGTTGATTTATCAGATCAACTGTATATTTAGAGCTTTCAGTTTCTTTTTCTTCTTCCACAGCATTCTTCTCAACATCCTTTTCTTTGTATTTTTTCGGAGACATTATCTTATTTCCCAGTGTCTCAGGTAATTGTTCTACTAAGAAATATTTCAGAATAGGAAGTTGTTCGGATGCTCTCTTAGTATCCCTGAGAAGGGATTGACAAATTTCAGCCTCTAACATCTTCTTCTTTTGCTTCTCTTCTTTTTCTTTCTTCTCAATCTCATCAATAGCTTTCTCTTTCAATTCCTTGGCCCCTACGGGGTCTAGACCAAATTGTGGTTCCCCTCCTTTTCGGTTCTTCTAATCCTCCCTTCATTTGGAAACCACTTAATCCAGATAGGCTTTCTTCTTTTTGGGATTTGGAGGTGCGGAATGAGCTCCCTTAGCTTTAGTGGTTTAACCTTTAGCTTCTTCTTCCTTCAATTGTTTTTGTTTTCCAGCCATCTTCGATGGTTCAGCCTCTTCTGTTTCTTTTCGTATCAGCTTCTGCCTCATCCTATGGTAAATCATAGAATTCACCGGACTCCTTAGAGAAACCAACCTTCATCCTCTTGAGAGAATCATCACTTCTTATAATTACTTTTTAATTCCTCAGCTGGGAACTGCAGGGGATCTTGAAAGATTCAAGGCACCGAACTATCAGTTTGGAGAGTAGGGTAGGATACATGATTATTTGTGCTGTTAGATTCCCATTCTTGATATTCTCTATTGTAATGAGAATATGCTTAATCAGATTGATTTTCCTTAGATTTACCAAAAAATGTAAGATATACATATCACTTTTTTTAAGAGTGTCCTTGTCACCCTTTCTCAGTACGATATGACCCTGAACCCATAAATCTAGTATCCGATTGTGGGTGGATAAGTGAGAAACTTTTGTGGTATTGACATCTGTAAGTCCAAGAAATTCCATAGCCTTCACCTTTAAGAAACTACCTTGAACATCCGGCAGCTTGTGGGAGAAAAACTCTACCTCCCCTTCATAAGATAGCCCTACCAGCAGCCTTGGGGTAATAAAGTTTATATGTTTTTCCATAACTCGTGAAGGAAAATTTTTCTTTACCATATTCCTTAAAGAAACAAACTGACTCATAAAATTCTATCAAAAAATCCAGATACACAATATCCTAAGCTCCTAGATTTGATATGGATACACTCTACCATCCATTAAGCTTGATACTACTTGAAATAATAGAGTCATATTTGTTGAAAAAGTTCAGATGTACCATCCTCTACCTGTATATCTTCCATTCCACAATTGGCATGATAGTAGAAATTTCATGAGAGGGTACTTCACCAGACATTCATAATTGAGCACTTCTGAAAAGTTCGGAATGTACTTTTGTAGAGGGAAAGAGATTCGACAGTCACAAGCTTTGAAACCCGATATGGGACAACTATCAGGGGTCCCCTTTTATAGGTGTTGACGCGACGGTTCTTCTTCCCATCTTAATCCAGTGGATGAGAATTATTTGGATCTGATTTGACAGTTGAAATGATACTCTCAAGGAAAATTTGGTAGAATCTGATCTTTTGATGTTGTTTAAAGAAAATATTCAGATTTAAGGAAACTAGAATCCGAGAATTTTTTTAAAAACAAGATAAACTAATAGTAAGTAAAAGGTTATTACAAAAACTCAATAAAGAATCATAAATTTCGGATTGTCAAGAGAATTAATTGTATAGGGGAAAAACCATCTTGAAGGAATTTAGATTCCAAACAAAAACTTGAGAATGGAAATGAAATTGAGTACACAGATCTTCTTTACAAAAAATTTCTTTACAAAAATATTCATTACGAAAATCTTTATTATGAAAAACTTCACTATGAAAATTTCAAGTACGAAAATTCCATTAAGAAAATTTTAAGTACGAAAATTCCATTACGAAAATTTTAAGTACGACAATTTCCATTACGAAAATTTTAAGTAAGAAAATTTCCATTACGAAAATTTCAAGTATGAAAATTTCCATTACAAAAATTTTATGTACAAATAACTTCATTACGAAAAATATGAAAAACTTCATTATGAAAAATATGACAAACATCATTACAAAAAATATGAAAAACTTCATTACGGGAAATATTAAAAACATCGTTACGAAAAATATGATAAACTTTGAAAACAAATGTACCCCACCCTAAGAAAAGGAGTTTATTATTGTAAGGAGATTGGTAAAACAAGAATTTATTGTGGAATATTACCTTATGGTTATCATTATTAACTTCTGTTTAATGTATTCAAATCTATCGGTGGTAAATATTTTGTGAAAATATTATCAAGTTGATCTTGCGTTCCAATAAATTGAATAATGATATCTATTTTTTGTGTGTGATACCTATGAAAGTGATGTCTATTATCTATGTGCTTTTCACGAGAGTGATGCGTATTGTTTTTACTAAGGGAAATGGAACTTGTATTATCACACAAAATTTGTGTTTTGGTTAAACTCATACCATAGTCTATGAGTGTGTGTTGCATCCACAACCGTTGAGCACAACAACTTCCAACTGATACATATTCAACTCCAGTAGTGGAAAGTGCTTCTGAGTGTTGCTTCTTTCATGAACAAAAAAGTAATGAATCTCTTAAGAAATGAAAAGTTCCATGTTTACTCTTTATATTCATTCTTCATCCACCAAATTCATCATCCGAAAAACTTTTTAGAATAAAATAATTTCCAAAAGAATAGAAGATTCATAAATCCATGGTTCCCTTTAACTAGGGAAAAATTCTTTTCACTGCCTTTAAGTTACATTCCTTCAGAGTGGATTGATATCTTGCACATAAGCATACTGAAAACATTAATTCTGGATGACTAGATGTCTGGTAAAGTAAAATTCATATCATACCTCTAAAAGATGTTTGATCTACTAGTTTCCCAGCTTCATCAAGATCTACTGTGTTTTAGGAACCAATGGGAGTACTTATACTCTTAGTGTTTTCATATCCATACTTTTTAAGAATATATTTAGTATAATTATTTTTGGATATATAGATTCTTCTGGTTTTTGAGAAATTTGAAAACCAAGGAATAATGTTAACTCACCCACCATACTCAATTCAAACACATATTTCATTAGATCCACAAATGAATCAGTTAAAGATTGCTGAGTTGAACCAAATATAATATCATCAACATAAATTTGAACAATCAAAACATTTTTCTTATCTTTCTTTATAAAAAGGTTTGGATCTGCATTTCCCTTGAAATAGTTATTTTGAAGCAAAAATCATGTAAGTCTATCATACCAAGAACTAGGGGCTTGTTTAAGTCCATATAGAGCTTTGTTAAGTTTAAAAACATGATCAGGATGTTTTGTATCTTCAAATGTAGGAGGCTGTTCAACAAAAACATCCTCTTGAACATAACCATTAAGGAAAACACATTTCACATCCATTTGAAAAAGTTTTAAATTGAAGAATGATGCAAAGGGGAGTAAAATATTAATAGATTCAAGTATAGATACTAGAGCATAGGTTTCTTCGTAGAATATTCCCTCTTGTTGATTATTGTCTTTTGTAAGTAATCTAGATTTATTTCTTACAATCATTCAATTTTCATCACACTTATTTCTGAAGACCCATTTTACACCAATAATAGAATTTTCCTTAGGTCTTTCAACCAAGGTCTAGAATTTGTTCCTTTTGAATTCATTTAGTTTATCTTGCATGGATTTAATCCAATCATCATCACCTAAAGCATCATCAGTGATTTTTGGTTCTAATTGGGAATGGAATGCTAGATATTCTACTTCATTTATTAAGGAACTTATAGTCCTTACATGTTGATTCACATCACGAATGATTCTATCACTAGGATGATTCTTTAGAAACAACTGATTTGGGTTTTGTAAAACCCGTTCATCAACATAGGGAAGGAACTCTTCTGGGGTAAATGTTTCAATAGTATCTTCTTGAAAATTTTCTTTATGAGAAGGATCTTATATCAATGGTTGATAATCATTTTTTAAAAACACATCCATGGATGTAGGTTGGGGTTGTTTAATAAAAAGGATCAGTTTCATCAAATCTAACATGTACTGTCTCTTCAATAGTGCAAGTGTTTTAATTGAAAACTCTATATGCCTTAGAAGTTGTGGAGTAGCCTAAAGAAATTTCCTTCATCAGATTTTGGTGTGAATTTATGTACATTGTCTTTAGTATTCAGAATGAATACCTTGAAACCAAAAAAATTAAAGTAGGAAAGTCTAGGTTTTCTACCATTCCATAACTCATAAAGAGTTTTATTAAGAAAAGGTCTAATAAAAACTTAATTTATAGTATAACAAGAAATACATACAGCTTCATCCCAAAAATGTTTGGCTATAGAATACTCACTCAACATGGTTCTAGTTATCTCTTGAAGAATTCTATTTCTTCTTTCAACAACACCATTTTTTTGACGTGTTCTGGGTGCTGAGAAGTTGTGAGTAATGCCTTTTCTACAACAAAAAGTTTCACAATCAGAATTTTTAAATTCTCCTCCATGAACACTATGAATAGTTTTTAATGGAATGTTTTCCTCATTTTCGACTTGGTCTCTAAAACTATTAAAATAAGAAAAAGCTTCAGACTTCTTTTATAGAAAATAGACCCACGTAAATCTAGTGTAATCATCAACCAAGACAAATACATAATACTTTTCCCCAATGCTTCTAGTTTGTGTTGGACCAAAAAAATCCATATGCACTAGCTATAATGAATCAGTAGTTGAGACTTCATCAACTGATTTAAAACTTGATTTTTGTTGCTTTCTATACTGACAAGGGTCACAATCTTTTAAAGAAACAAATCTAAGCTCCAGTAGATCTTTAACTATTCAATTCTTAGAAAATTTGCATAAGTTCCTAAGGTAATAGTGACCTGACCTTATATTCCATAACCAATAATGATCTTCTATTTCACTAAGGCAAGTTAGGTCTTGGCTTCTAAGATCTTCTACGTTTAGTGTGTAAACATTCTCTTGCCTATGGGCAGAAAGAACAAACTCTTCCTTGGAATTTTGTACTAAGCACTTCTCATTCCTAAAATTCACAAGGTAACCTCCATCACATAATTTTATTATGCTAATGAGGTTGTGCTTAAAAACCTTAATGAATAAAACATTTTAAATCAATGTTTTTACAAGAATAACAATGTTACCTATACCAATAATCTCTCTCAGAGCATTATCTATGAAAGTTACTTTCCCTCCATTCATCTTGATAATCTTTTCAAAATAGTTTGTGTTACTAGTCTTATGCCAGGAACATCCACTATCCATGTACCATGTATTTCTGTTGGTACCTTCTCTATTTTCCTGAAAATAAAAAAAAAGTTCGGTTTTCAGAATCCAAACTTTCTTGGATCCGGAATTCATAGAAATAAAAAATTTCGGCACCCACATCTTCTTAGAAAAATAGGATTTATGAAATCCTAAGGACTGGGTTTTGTTTAGAGAACAATTCTCTGCCCAGTGTCCACCACACTGACACCTAGTGTAAAAAGGAGCACTTTGTGGAAAAAAATAAATGTCACTAAAAATAGTTTTAGAACTAGAATAACCAAAACCAGAACTATTCCTTAGAGGTCGGATTTCAGAATACATTTTATCAAAATTTTCCATACATAAGGTAAAGTTTGACAAAAACTTCCTCAAGGAAAATATTTCAGATTTGAGTTTTATAACCATGTTCATGTCTTCAAAAATATTTTATTTTTAACTAGAGCTAGGATCAAAAACATATTTCTTAGAAATTATGTTTTCTTGATCTTAAAATGTTTATTCTTCTCAGAATTTACTTCCTAAAGATTTTTTTAAATGCATTCAAAATAATAATTTTTCATTTCAAGATATTTAGAACAATCTAATATTTCCTTAGTAAGAATAATATTCCTAGAATTTTCTTTATCATGTTTTTTCATGAGTTTTGAATTCTCAATCTCAAGAAGTTTGGCAAACCTAGAAACATCTTCATAAGAAGGTAATGTATTATCTTCATCAGAAGAAGATTCTTCTTCCAAAGAGTTATAATATTTACTATCATTAGCATTCAACGAAACATTGGTTAATGATTTAGCATTATTTTCCTTAGCCATTAAGAAATTATTGTCAATAGGTAGTCTAGCTATTAGACCAAGATTCTTCTGTCCAGAAGATTCATAATCTGAAGATTCATCTGAAGTGTCTCAACCACTGGCACTCCAGGTTTCATTTTCTTTCAAGACATTCTTAGCATTATCCTTGTAATACTTCTCTCTGTTTCTCTCATAATTCCTTTCCTTTATTTCTTTTCTCATAAGAATAGGACAATCGGGTCTTATGTGTCTATCTCTCTTGCATTCATAACATGTGACTTCTGAATATTTCTTATCTTTCCTTTCTTTCTTCTTGCACTACTGGAAAAACGGCCAATACCCACGGTTCAAAACCGTGGGTATAGCCCCCAAAACCTTGGGTATAGGCTATACCCACGGTTTTGGGAACCGTGGGCTGGAACGGCGTCGGTATAGGTCCCCAGCCTATACCCACGGTTTTGGAAAACTGTGGGTATAGGTGTCCTGCCACCGTGGCACCGAAACATAGAAAATTTCCACGGTGTCAACGGCTTTTACCCACGGTTTTAAAACCGTGGGTATAGGTCCTAAAATAATACAGGCGCCGAGTTTTGATCCCGCAACCTCTTCGCTGCAAACAACGCGTCTAACCACTACCCTAACATCACATATATGTATATATATATATATTTAGTTAAATATAGTTATAAAAACCGTGGGTATAGAGGGAAGAACCATCGGTATAGGGTTCCCGCCAAAAAAAATTTCCTTCCCGCGGAAAAAAAAATTTCCCGCGCACACAAAATTGAGATATACCCACGGTTTTTCATAACCGTGGGTATAGGTATTTTATCCCAAACCTATCCCCGCGGTTTTCCCCAAAACCGTGGGGATAGGGACCCCTATACCCACGGTTTTGGGAAACCGTGGGTATAGGTGATTTTTCAGGACCTATCCCCATGGTTTTCCAAAACCGTGGGGATAGACCCCCCTATGCCCACGGGTTTGGAAAAATGTGGGTATAGGTCATGAAAAGTCACCTATACCCACGGTTTGGAAAACCGTGGGTATAGGGGGGGTCTATCCCCACGGTTTTGGAGAAAACCGTGGGGATACGTCCATTTTCCAGTAGTGTTGTATCTGGATTGAAAGTTCCTCTATCCAGATATCTTGTCCATCCTTTGAGCAAGATTTGCTTATTCATTCTCTAAGAATTCACTTCCACTAGATTCCTAGTGAATAACAACTTTCTTAGACTTGGATCTGGTAACTCTCTCAGGAGTCATAGCTTTTATATGATTAGAAGTTGTATTAAAAGCTACACTTCCATTTCCATTCTTCTTCTTTACATTATCATCATCTCTCTTCATTTTAGTCTCATGTTGAAGAAGAGTTCCAAAGAGTTCATCTAAGGAAATCTGAGTAACCTTTCTGTTTTCAACAATATCAGTCCTCTTGTATTCCCACTCATTGGGCATGATGTCTATGATCTTATCAAAAAGAGATTCATCATCTAATCATTTTTCACCCATGGATTGTAAACTATTCACAATAGTCATGAATCTTTATTGCACCTTACATATCGGTTCTCCATAAGGAAAATTGAAGCCATGGTATTCACCTCTCAACATAGATCTTCTGGTTTCTATAACATTATAAGTACCAAAATGTGTAACTTCGAGTTTCTTCCATATTGAATTTTCTACTTCACAAGATGCAATTTGGATATATATATTTCTAGTCATGGAGCAAAGAAAAGTACTGCGTACCTTATAATTCAGTTGATATTAATGCTTTTCTTGATTGGTAAAGGTACTAATATCTCTGTTAGGGATTTTGTATCCTCCAGTAAGCATAACAAAATTATCAACACTGGTACTGATAATAAATGTCTTCATTCAATCTCTCCAACATTCATAATCATTTGCATCAAAGATAGGTGGTCTAGTTGGATTGAGATTGTCTATGGAACCCACATTGATTCCTTCCATCTTTATGAAAATTCTTTCCACAGAAAACTTTTTAATAGGAAAAGTTCATAAACAAGTAAGATATTCTTAAGCAAGGAAAAAAAGAACAAGAGTATCTCTAAGAAAAAAATGATTCTGAAAATTATGATTCTGATAAAAAAACACTTCTGAATCAAATCGGTAGATTAATTCAGATATCACCTACTCTGATACCAATTTTTGAGATGGAATGTGAGTATGATATACTCTATAATACCAAATGTAGGATCGAATATGGAAAGACGAGATTCTCAAATAAAAGAGGGTGGTGGGGTGAATTGTATACTTTAAAAATTCTTTTGGAGCTATAAAGAAGGTTATGTTTAACATGGTTAAATAAGGTAATTCCCAAAACCACTAGATCTATAAACTTTCCTGAATCAGGAAATATGATTCTAAGAAAGAAATTCCAGAAAAGTGATTTCAGAAATGAAAATTAATGAAAATTTACAAAGATGAAGATTCTACCTTAAAGTGAAAAGAATATAACTAAAGTAGAGTGAAAATATAATGAAGTATAAGATATTTATACATTCCTTAACAATAAAAATATAGTGGAAAAACTTGTAATAGAAAAAGTAACAAATATTAAATCTTTTAACCCAAAGAGAAGGGTATCCAACAACCCTGGATAAAGGTCCCTTGATTTATACTTTCAAGAATGTCTGTCTTACCCACACCAGGGTAAGCCCTAGATATGATGATCAGAGTCTGTCTTTCTATGCCCGCAAGACCTAATCTTAATGGTAGTTGGTACCTCTGTATTCCACAACAAGGAAGCCCTCAAATTCATGGTATTTGGCACCTCTATCTTCTTATCCCCAGAAGCCCTCGACTGTACACAACAACAAACAGAGTCACACAAAGCAAAACTGAACAAGAAGTTCAGTACGTAAAAAGCAATGAAAGTCTCTCTATAGAAATCACTTCAACATCAGGTATTCTCTAGAGTCTTCAAAGAGTGTTGAGCTCTTTCAAATGATCCCCTATTTATATACACGGCTTCAACGGTCGGCTCCCTCCTCCAACGGTCATATTTTTCCTTGAATATCGGAGGGACCTGTACACGTGTCACTCAAACAATGGTTAGCTTTTAACTGAATCCACGACATCATTTTATAACAAATAAAGTGTAAGAAAAATATGGTTACATAAGTAAAATCAAGTATATGAAGTGTAATTAAATTTGAAATTTTGGATTCTAACAAAAAATATATTTGGAGTCTAAAATACAAGTGTATTCAGATTCTGTTTTCTAGGAATTTGTAACCTGAATTCTATATAATTACGGAGTCTGAATTTCAAGGAAATTCGGAGTCTGGATTCAAAAGAATTTGGAACCTGGACTCACAAAGTTCAGAGTAAGAGTTCAAGAGAATTCGGAGTCAGAACTCATAAGAGTTCAGAGTCTGTATTCAGAGAACTCGGAGTCAGAACTCAGAGAAGTTTTTAACCATAATTCATAATCATAATTCGGAGTCAGAACTCAGAAGAGTTTGTATCTGGAAATCGTAATCATATTTAGAGTCAGAACTCAGAAGATTTTGTATCCAAGATTCTAAATTAGAATTCGGAGTCAGAACTCAGAAGATTTCGAATCCAGAATTCATAATCATAATTTAGAGTCTGAACTCAGAAGAGTTCGTAACCATAATTCTGAGAATTCAGATCCTAAAACTGAATGCTTCATATCTAGGTATTTATAGGATTCTAAGGTTTTGGTTTGAAACTAAATTTTACACTTAGAAAAATTATGGTATGAATAGTGAAAATGAGGTAAGGATAAATTTCCTTAGGGATGGAAATTTTCCTTAAAGAAGTAAAACAAGGGTAAAATGAAATTTGCCTCAAGATAAGGTGTTTGTGATTTTCAAAACAAGAAGAAATTGTGATGTCATAAGAAAAGCCTTAATGACGTACCAATCTCCCCCATGTATGAAGGAATGGAAAATTCATAAGGAAAACCTTATTGACTCAACACATATGAGATAAATGTATTTTTTTGATCATTCATGGATTACTAAGAGAAACTGGTTGTTTCATGATCACGAAGAACTAAAGAAAAATGTCTAGTAAAGATAATTTTCAAGGGGTGGAAACTTCTCAGGAAATATACAGTTTTCATTAGGCTAATCTTGAAATTTCATCCATGTGTGAATACATTAATTTTATAGAATATTATTTGTATAGAATTTATCCAATTCAAGATCTTTTTATGAATGGATTTCTTTGGAAACAAAGTCGTTAGAATCTAGGTTCAGAGCCAGTCCAACAACTCCAAGATCACTCATCCATAATTTAGATTCAAGAATATACAACATAAATAAATACAATCAATGTTTTAAGGAAACTAAAACACAAATATTTGGGAATAAAATCAATTATCAGTTACCATTGAATAATTATCTTCATCTTGGGTGGGGTTAAAAGCATGGAAAGTGTTTGCACCATCCCCATATTTAAAAAACGTATTTTATATAGTTTCACCATGAATAGATCATAGTAGGGAAATACCCAATACCCAGAAAACTACCATTATATAAAATGGATTCAATTTTAACTAATTAAACCCTTTATAAAATAGGATAAATCAAAATATATGTGCAACACTAAAACTATGTGAAAAAACCAAGTAGATTGACCTAGTGGATAAATCAGGATTACATAAAAACCCTATAATTGGTGTAATGTATTTTATTTAATTAAATGGTTGAAATTGAAAAGATAGATAAATATTCAATGGATGTAATATAAAACCAATTAGTCAAAAAGTGACATGAAGAGAAATAAAAGCCCATATACTGCTTAATTGACACAAACATGTCAAATCCCCTTATACTTTAGGGCCGTGTAGTAACAAAAAATAGTGTGATAAAATATTAGCAGGATTTGAAACTATATTATTTATGAAGTTTCAGCCTCATAGGTTATAACTGACTAATACATGGGTTTACTATGATGTTTCAATGGTTTCCCCTATGAAATAACATCCAAAATAGAAATAGTAATAAGGAAAGAGATATACGCTATACCAATCTATAAGAAATTATATTATCCTCATGTATCCAGTCATCCATAATAACAAAGAAATCATTTTTCCCTTTGGTCAATTTACCAAGTGAAATAGTAATTTGATACTCCTATTCAAATCCTATTATTCCATGTTTGAACAACTTTACAATTCATTTCTCAAGATTCATTCATGGATATTATTTCTTGTATACTACACTTTCCAGTGTATTGTTTTGATGAAATAAATTTGGTGCGTCCTACTTATAATTAAGGGTTAGTATGCCATTTGTATATATAATATATTATTATGTATGTATATATAATAAAGTGATGGCTCATTAATTATAATTATATAATTTCATTCAAATTTAATACATATTATTTTTTATATATTTCATATAATATATTTATAAATTTTATTTTTTATAAATTTTATTATAGTTAAAAGGTGAAAATAAATTCAAGATTAAAAATAAATAAATGTGAAAAAAAATTATTAAATCAAAAATCAATAAATTCTTGTTTAGTCAAATGAAATAAATATAATGTCCAAACTTTATCTCTATCAGATTCAAATATCAGATATCAAATATCATAATATTAAGGAGATTCATGATTCAATAGATTAGATCCACTCACATTATTGAGTGTTTATATATTCTAATTAGTATAAAATGAGTGGTTTGGTGAGGTAAAATATAAAATTTCATCCATTCAAGAGATTCCTTAATCATGGCTTTTTAATATAATGATTAAAGATTCAATTTTTTCCAAAGAATAAGTGACCTACTGTTTTTAAAAAACATTATCAGATTTTAAAACTCCCCTAATCGAATATGAACCGATGACTTACGCCTTACCATGGTGTTACTATAAAATGGATTTAAAATGGATTATAATTCATTATACAAATGAATACATATAAAAAAATTAATTACATATAGTTTTATAAATAATTTTTTTATTGGCTCAGTGGATTTATGGTCTAAAAAAGGTTCTATTGTATTTTTTATACAATCTATGAATAAATAAATACATTTGATTATTCCATTCAAGATTTTACTCTAATTTTTATCATTGAGTGACTCAAAAAAACAATTAAATGAAGTTTTATTTAAAACATATACCAAATCAAAATATTTAAAATTCATGAAGAATGTTTGAAAACTAGGTGTTCGCTGAAGAAGAATTTATTTTTTAGAGAAAAACTTTCTCTTATGAATACTCATTATATTTGAAAATCCATTTTTATATATTAATATATATATATATAATAAAAAATGATAAGAAATCATAAATAAAATTATCCAAAGGATCTAATTTTCATACCTACCATTGAATCAATGTTGACAATTTCAAAAAACTATTCTATATGCCAACATAGGTTCATTGATGTCTGGTAGGTATACCCCCATACTCTATAATTTCATGAAATCATTATTTAGGGAAGTGGGGATTTGATTTCCTCTAGGGGTACTATGAAATGAAATTATCATAGGTTTATAATCTGAAAAATGGTTGAAAATTATTTCTTGATTCCCGAGTGGTTAATGAAGATGTACTATAAAGACATTGGGAAATTTCTATGCATGTTCAAATCCATCTCAACCCAATAATAATTCTCTAATAAACTGGATGAATCACCGTTATTTTTTTCTTTCAAAACTAATACACCAAAATGAAAAAAATTCTTTTATCTATTTTGTATGATTTTTTTTGTGTTGTTCTCACAAATAACTAATATTTTTAATTATCCCAATGAATAAAATGGGCATCAGTATGTTTAAAAATCTTTTAAAATGTAATAAAAATATATATAGTTTATCATTATTAATTATTATTTTAAAAAATAAGGTCAATTAACTAATATGAAAGGATAAGACTATTATATTATCATATTAAAGGATTACCTATTATCATTCTCACTAATAATGTAATAACCATAAAAATAAAAAAGATTAATTTTATAAATCTCTCTTACACCATGTAATTTTGAAAAACATTAAAGACTTGTTTTAATGAATTCATAATAATTGTATGATTTCCGTTTTAAAAAAGAATAGAATTTGGTAATGCATTTCAATTAGTCAGAGTACCACCCTGTCAAGGTAGAAGCTATGGGGTTGATCCCCATTAGTACTGGTGAATCTAATAAAGAAATAATCAATCCATAATTCATTTTCAGTGAAAAATTCAAAAGGGCATCAGGGATCATTATCTTCATCCTTTTCTCAGTAAAAAAATAAAAAATTGGTAATGTTTTCATTCCTTCTGATCATTTAATGATTTTAAATTTTCATCCAAAGATGAAAAATAATTAAAGGTGGTTGGAGGATAATTGACCACATTATCTTATTTTAAAATGGATAAAGTTGTGAAAAAATGGAAAAGAATAAATATCTAAATCATTATTAGATTCTAAAAAATAAAATAAAAATGATTTTCACATTGTTAAAATATCATCATGACTTAACATATAAGTATAAGTAATATAATTCCATTCTCGATGATGAATCGAATAGATAGGATCTCAAATCATGGATATTAATTATACTAATTCGATTCAATATCAATTATAAGGGATTCAATACTGAGTTATTCATATATTATGATGTATAAACCCATTCAGTTATGGATGTAAATATTATCACATTTATTGCTAATGCTCTATCAATTCTAGTTCCAACATCTTTTTTCTTATAATTTATTTCAAAATATTTAGTCAAAAAATAATCAATTGGAATAAAAGTTTACGTATTAGTTATTTTTAAAGATTCATGAAAATAAAACATTACAATGCCTTATTTTAAAAAGGTCTGTCACTGACTAGAATATACAATTTTATGAGATCCTAAGAATGGAAGGTCGAATGATATAAATGATTTATTTGTATCATATTTTCTTATATTTATGATTAATGAATATTAAATTTTATTATATTATTATATATAAATGAATAATAAAATACATAAATAAAATATATATGCATTCATGAGTCTACTAGAATCTATTGGTATTTCATCCATATATCATTTTTCAGAATTCCATTGGATTTATAAACTAATGTTTTGTTGAATGTTCTATAAATTAAATTTTTATTTATCAAATAAACTATTAGAATTTTTTAGTTGTAATTATTGATCCTATTTATCCCCATAAAAAAGTGAAAGGGTAAATTATAAAATTTCTATTAATGTATCCCAAGTGAAACTGACAGTATCCAAGTGAATATACATGTCTCCAATTAAAACATCCTAACAGAATCTGACATTGTCCATGTGAATTTATATGTATCCAATTATTTTTATTATGAATATAAATCGAATTTTCTATTCAATATATATTTAACGTTTTATCATTTAATATTTTAATATTCAAAATATAGAATATTAAATGGAAGAAATAGAAAATATTCAAACAATATTATTTTGATAACATATAAATTTTTCTATTTTTTGTAAAAAATATATATATAAAAATCCACTTATTAAGATAAAGATCCTATATAATTTTTTGTAGTTTAATATATGGGATAGTTACTGTATAAAAAAAACATAAATTAAGACATATATCATTTCATTAAATATCAATTAAAAGACTTTGTTTCATTACTAAAACTAAAAGGAATACGTAATATAATAACATATCATTTAATAATCGTTAATCAAACTAATTCATTATTTTTTATATCATTAAATTATATAAATAGAATTAATAATGATCAATTATAACATGATCCACCCAATAATATTTATTTTTAAGAATTATTTTGAATTATTAATGGTTTATATGTCTATATACAAAAGATCTTATGCTTGATCCACAACTCATATTCGAAGAAATCACATTTAAAACCCAATCAGTAAACACTGATGATATTAGTAAAAGGTAATGGTCACTATAAATTACATTATTATTTCATTGAATCATGTTAAAACTTATTCATATTTTACTTTTAATTTATTTTATCTTGTTGTAGAGTTTAAAATTTTTAGATAATACCCTTTAACATAAGGAAAGTGTAATTTTTTCTTCTTATATATGTAGTATAGTTTTGAGTCGTTTATTGATAGAGAGAAAAAAAATAATTGGGTCCAAATAAAAATCTATTTCATAATTTTGTCAAAAATAATTCTTGTATCTATAGGGATCCTAAATTTTATGAGTCCTTTTGTAAGGAATTACATAAAATCATTCATATAATATACTAATTAGTAAGGATCGTTCGATGAAATATGAGTCATATACTAAACCTTTAGATACCTAATAACTATATATTTTTAATATTGTGTGATATATTGGAACCTAATGATCATTTTATTAGAATTAAAATAAGAATGCATACACTAAATAATATGAATCCTTTGGAAAATAATCATATTTTTTATGCAACCGAACTTTAAAAAAAATTGGATTGTTATTAGTTCATTTAGAAAATGTGGTTTAAGGTTTTCTATGTAGATCAATTGGGTTGAGTAAATGGATATCAACTCACTAGAAATTGGAAACATTAACCTAATTACCAACCAATTAGGAATATTTTTTTGGATTACTCCCATTATCTCATGTTTTGGATTAAATAAATCTTTTCACACATATAGTTCATGGGAGAAAATTAATTTATTAGGGACCTAGATGATTAGAATAAAAAACTATTATACATAAAGTATGAGATATATATCCTAGGAACTATGGATAAATTTTTCCAACTGGTAAATTTGAAATAATCAAGGTTATACTAATTGGATCTTTAGTAATTTATGTGAGGATGGGTCATTAGGGGTGTTGACACCAAAAGTTGGGAAGAAAAAGAACAAGATGGAAGTCTCTGAGGCTACCTCATGAAGACCATTCGTGGAGCCCCGTGGCCCCGTGCCCAAAATGGAGAAAGGAGACGGGATGTTCCGTGATCGTATTCGTTGTTCACGACCCCGCCGCGGAGCAAGGAGGCAGGAGGCTCTACGAACCCCTTTTCTATTCATGACCCCACTACGAAGAAAGAAGGTGGGAGGATCTGAGAACCCCTTTGACATTCGCGACCTTGCCACGAAGCAAGGAGGTGAGAAGCTCTGCGAACCCCTTTGACGTTCATGACCCGCTGCAGAGCAATCATTGTCTTCATGCCGAGCGATCTATACTTCATGGAGCCACTTGCCTATAAATACAGGGCTTCTCTTGAGCCCAAAAGACTAATCATCCGACCTTTCACCTTCTCAGATCTCAAATCGCGAAGCACTTCTTGCTCTACGAACCATGAGCTTCTTAAGGTACATTTTCAAATGCGATGTGCATCCCCCTTCACTTTAATTCAACCCCTCTTTCGAGAGGGATTCCTTTCTCGAAGCCCACAGGACTTCGCAAAGGAAGGGGATACCTGTGTGGACTCCGGTCATTGCGGAGTGTTAATGCTTCCCGAAACACCCTCTATACGCACGGGACCCTCTTGCTGTGGCAGGGTCACTTCTCTTCGCAAAGCTCATTACATCACTACACCTTGCTTCACAAGGCACGCTTGAATCGTTAGGAATTACTTCGCAAATGCCTTTCCACTTCATGAAGCTCCTCCCATATGCACCTATTCCTTATACTTGTCCCAGGAAACTTCACTTTGCGTAGCACATTCCTTCACGAAGCCCCTCCACTTCATGGAGCACCATGGATTTACAACGCTTCTACCTATGAACTCATATTCCCTATAACTCCTTTTCCTGTTAAACCCTCCTTGCTATCATGATTTATCTTCAAATTCCCTTGGGCGGTGCATCACAATGTATTGGTTCTCCTCATTCTCATTCTCATAGCAACGCAAATGACTATTTCTTCTTCGCACAGCCACGCTAACGTGGACCCCCCCAATGGGATCACCTATCGACACTCATAATCACGGTCTTGTCGATGCCTTCCTTCCCTCAAGGGTTGGTGGGTATCAGTAATGTTTTTCCTAGGGGTGCGGAGCGCACAAACCTCATCTGATCTGTAGGACGTTAAACTACCAAGAACCATTGTCCTTAGCATATGATGTTAAACTGTAACCTCGCCACGGGCCTGGCTTGTGAGTTGCCACATCTCATACATTCTCTACACCCACTAGTCTCTAGGAATGTGAAATCATTCATCACATGGAATGAAATCCTCTATATCATAGTGGTGTCAATCCATGGGGAAAGGGTAACCACCCGGGTGTAAGCCTCTTTCTTTCCTTGCAAGAGTCAGTACCCCTGCTCATCCTCTCTTCCTGGGTGCCAAATCCCTCTCCCGTTGGGTTTTTTCACCAACTGAGCCTCCATCCTCGAGTAAGTCCCAATATCCATCATTTCGGATGCTATCCACGTGTAACCCCATGTTTCCTTTTTGGGCTGCTAACAATGCGTAAGCTTCAGTTTCCTTTTTGGGCCGCTACCTGCACATCTGCCCCATTCCACTTCTCACGGATGCACGTTCCACGACGTGATCGTCATGTCTTTGCTACCTCTTTTTTCTCACACTGAGCACGACTCAAAAGGTCTTAGAGCAAGCATCGACCATGACATCCTCTCTGGGAATCCTAGAGTGTATGCCCTAAACACCCAATGTACTACGAGGTCATTGATCCTTGCAAAGGCGAGGTACATAGGAAGCCTCCCAAACGTTCAAGACCAACACCTGGTCACTCTGACCCCCTTCACAGTGGTTTGACTAATCCAACCCATTAACTACAAGGTCTTTGATCCTTTCCAAGGCACGGTGTGTAGGATTCCTCCCTGAAGATCAAGAACAACACCTGGTTGCTCCGAACCCCTTCACGCTGGTTCGACCAAAACCACCTGAACTACGAGGCCTTTGATCCTTGTCAAGGCCAGGTACATAAGAAGCCTCCCTAAGGATCAATCCCACCATCTATTGGTTCCGACCACCATCACGTCGATTCACCAAGCCCATCCTAAACTACGTGGTCTTTGATCCTTGCCAAGGTGTGGTACATAGGAATCCTCCCTGAGGTTCAAGCCCAACAAGCATTGGTTACGAACCCCCTTCATGTCGGTTCCCACACCCCATGAACTACATGGTCTTTGATATTTTCCAAGGTTAGGTACATAGGAAGCCTCCCTGAGGTTCATTCCCAACACCCGGTCACTCTGACCCCCATCACGTCAGTCTTCCCAAACCCCTATAAACTACATGGACATTGATCCCTTACAAGGTAGGGTACCTAGGAAGCCTCTACGAGGTTCAAGCCCACTATTTATCTGGGCCCCAAGTCCTCCCTCACGTCGGTTCTCCCTCGTCCTACATGACTTTAAACCTTGGACCTCAATCAATGATAAGCAGTTGTTCCCCCTGTCAGCTGTAAGTTGTTGCACCAACCCGAACTACATGGACTTTGATCTTTTCCAAGGAAAGGTACTTAGGACACCTCCCTGAGCTTCAAGACCAATAACCATTGGACTACAGGTCCTCCTCCACATCATTTCACCAACCCCCATCTCATAGGGATATGTGGGTTTGATCATTGTCTCCTTGATAAGGTAAGTAGGATGCCTCCTTGAGGTTCAACCCCATCCAGCGGTAAGCCATTGCCCCCCCCCCATCTAAAGGTAAGACGTTGTGACCCCATTCAGCAGTAAGCAGTTGTCAACCCATTTTGACAGTAATCCATGTTCAGATAAACTACGTGGACTTCGATTCCCAACCACAGGGATACGTAGGAAGCCTCTTTGAGGTTCAAGCCCATCACTCATGTCTCATCCCGATCTCTCCCTCGAGCCTATGTGTTTCGGGGAGGTCATAACCCAACCTAGAGGTTCTATTTCCTTCAGGTCCCATCCATGCGTCCATTCTCAAGGGTCGCCTCCTTAGGTGTCCCATCCTCAAACGAACTATGAGAACGTTGATTCCCTACCATAGGGATACATAGGAGGTCTCTTCGAGAGTCACTCCCAACATCACAATCATCCTCGAGTTGACTCCATCTCATTCCCTGCCTATTTCATTAAACCCTCCATTATCCATCATAATTCTTACCTGGGCTGCGGTGGGTTTCGAATGTCAAAGGGGTTCGTGGAGCCTCCCCCCTCATTGCTCTGTGGCGGGGTCGCGAACATCAATGGGATTTGCGGAGCCTCCTGCCTCCTTGCTCCCCAGGAGGCTCCGCGAACCCCTTTTCTTTTCGCGACCCCCCCCCCCCCCGCCGCCGCGGAGCAAGGAGGTGGAACGCTCTGGAAATCCCTTTGACGTTCATGACCCAGCAGCGGAGTATAGAGGCGGGAGGTTCCACGAACCCCTTTGACGTTCACAACTCGTCGCGGAGAAAAATCTATCGTCACGTAGACCGATCTCTACTTCATGTTTCTTCCTGACTATAAATTAATGGATCCCCTAAAGCCCAAAGGATG
The DNA here is from genome assembly GCA_963277665.1 of Viscum album. Taxonomy (NCBI): domain Eukaryota; kingdom Viridiplantae; phylum Streptophyta; class Magnoliopsida; order Santalales; family Viscaceae; genus Viscum; species Viscum album. The sequence goes on along the minus strand of OY728127.1, from coordinate 398,245,792 downwards.
GATCATCCAACCTTTCACCTTCTCAACTCTTAAATCATGAATAACTTCTTGCTCTGCAAACCATTAGATTCTTAAGGTACTTTTTCATTGGGAAGTGCCTCCCCCTTTTCTTTAATTCAACCCCTATTCTGAGAGGGATGTCTTTTGAGAATCCCACAGGCATTCATGAAGGAAGGGGATTGAACTTCACATCCGATTGTCGCCTATCGACCGGTCAAGGTTCCGGTACTCTGCTAATGTGTATATCAGCACTCAGGTCGAATCCTCGGTGATGATACTTTGAAATAGTCATTTGTTTTTAGTTGATTGTATTATGATTGGGGGTTTGTTTTCAGAGCATAATTGAAATTACTAATTGATTATGATTGATTTAACCAAATGATAATGATTGGGGTGAGTTCATAATTAGGTTAGTTAAGCTTGTGATGTCCTTGAGCTTTGCTTTATATTGCATTTAAATTAACACCCATGTCACAAGTTGACGTTGATTTGAATTCCCAAGTGTTAAGGCTTTAATACAAGCCTTAAATTAACTTAGGGTTCTAATATTGATCATATATTCTATATGTTAGTGTATTTATGGTTCCAATAATCCATGGAAACCACATGTTAAACAAAACAAGTCATTAATCCATGACATTCTAAGTCCAACATACACAATGTTAATTCAACGAATACTCATCGAGCGAAAGCTCCCAATCGCTTAACATACCTTAATTAAAACTCACCCCAATGAAAGGTTTACTCATCCATTAGAATTGTTTAAAATCTGGGATTAATGTTTATGGTGACGATTTAAAAATATTAGAAAAATAAAGGGACAAGAAAAGAGTAGTGTGCCGAACACACACACGAAAGATTTGGAGAATCAAAAATGGAATTTCGATTGAATGACGAAGAAAAAGAAGTGAAGGGGATTCAACTGAATTTAAACTATTTTAAGACCATTAATATTATAATACAAAAGGTGGATAAGAATAATAGGTATTGAAGAAGAAAGAAGCAGTAAAATTTTATTGAAATGAAAACAAAGTTACACAATTACAATGGAAAGCAAACATAAACAAACACGAAAGAGAAGTGGAGGAGAGGTCTATATTGTTGAAACAAGATCAAATAATATCCTCCCAGAACCTTTTAAAGGATCTAGTAATGCCAAAACTCCTCCTTAAGTGCTGAAGTGCCAACCCCTCTCAAGGAGAGAAGGGGGGAGTATTTATAGCCCAAGGAGTGGACTGCTTACATTCCAGCAATACCCCTCCACTTGGATTGCAGATATGGACATCATGAAAGCCGAATATCGAGAAATATCCTTCTTAAAATTTGTAGATAATAATGTTTTCCGACTACTCTCAAAATGTGGAGTCCTTTGGACATAAGGATCAAAAGTTATGGCCGGTTTATTAGACAAAGTAAAATTGTCCATTTCAATCCAGTCTTTTGGAAGTCCAGAATGTGAAAGGGTTTCTGAATATGAAGATGCCTTCAAATACGAATGGGTTATTCAACAAAGTCGGCCACCTATATTTCCTCTGGCACACTGCAAAATATCATCTCGATTTGATGCTTACATCATGAGATATGTCATGCATACTATACTGATTTTAATTCTCGTCCAGAATGGTGGGATGGACTTCAAAGCTTTATTTGGGCCCCTTGTACTTCGATTTGGGCTTTGAAATTTTTATCCAAGATGACATCTAGTGTCCCCCAAATTATGGTGGAGAGTTATTGTTTTTGGACTTCTTTATTGAGCCCAGTAAATCAATCTTCAAGGCTGGTCCAGTTTGTTCACAGATTCTTTGGTCTTGTTTGTGAGGACCATATGGCCCTTTAAATGGCAGAATTGGCTCATGGTATCTTATAATGAAATGTTTTATATTTAAAGGAGAATCCTAAAAAAACAAGAACCACGCAATTTGGATCAGTATAGTGACAGTTATTATTAAAACATTAAACTGACTAAATTGGACTACTTCTAAAAATGCTCAAAAATTATAATTAATATTAAAACTTTAATATTTCACACAAATTATGCACATTTAATATAAAATCAGTAAAGGGGGAATATAATAAGTCATGAAGATATTAATAACATAAACTCCCCCTCACTTAGTTTTGTGCATTTCCTCATGTGCAACAAATATAAAAACATGACAAAATCATTTTTACTCACCAACAGATATTAAAATTTTGTTTTCTTGAATCAGGGGAGGTTTAGACTATTTCACTCATCCATTTTGAATTCAACCACAAGTTGTTCTAGAAAAAACGTTCCAAAACTAATTCATTTTTTCATTCTCAAATTTAGAAATGGAAAATGTGGACACTCAAAACTCACACCTCTCAAGATGATAAAATTCATTTGTGGAGGTTCACTCTTTCACCAACCAAAACTGAAAATCTTACAGTTTGAAAAGAGCTCTCAGCTTCCAATCCCTATCTAAAGTGAACAAGAATCAAGTGGTCTTTTTAATGGGTTTTTCTGTGTCTATGGGATTGTAGGAATATAATTTCCAAGAGAGAGAAGAAGAGGGTTAAAATACTAACATAGAAAAAGCAATGCACATTTTTTTGAAATAAAACATGGAAGCAAATGAAAACACATATTTACAAGGGAATGATTTTGTGAAGAAAGACACAATAGAGAAAGAAAATATGAAGGTAATGAGAAGATGGAATATTTACAACACAAAAAAAACTTCTCCCAATAAGAATATAATGCAAGTGTTCTTTTTTTTTCTTTTCTTTTTTTTCTTTGTTTTTTCGAATGTTGACCTTGAAACAGATCTCACACTCATATCCCAACCCATGTTTGATCTCCTCATGACACTAATTGTAATAGTTATAACAAGATCAGAGGTTGAGGAAGAGTGATTTTTGACCTACCCAAGACACAACCCATTTTTTTCAATTTTTTTTATTTTTTATTTGATTTTGATTTTTTTTCTGATTTTTTTTTATTGAACACTTTTCAATATCATTTGTACAATACATTCCTAAATCCCACTTAATGATTACCTCCCCCCACACTAAAATGGATGCTTTCCCTCAAGCATATGATATCACACCAGAAAGTAAGGAAATGATACCCAAAAATGAAATCCATTCCGCCCCCCCACACTTAAATTTCAAAAACATATCCAATGAAAATCCATGTTGATATTGGGTGGGATAAGGTATTGGACTTGTAATGTGGCTATCAAAGAAAAGGTTTTCATAGGCTCGAAGGGGCTTTCAAAAGGAGGATTAATGTAAGGGAAATGGGACGCTATTTGGCTATTGTGATTTTCATGTGGTTCAGAAAATGCCTCTATCATATTAATACACACTAAGGTAGGAAATTCAGATTGAAGGTCCAAAAACTCAAGACTCACAAATGGGGGTGAAAACACACATTTTGAAAAGATTTCCATAGGTGGCATTGGCATGAAAGCAAATGTTTGTTCTCACAGTTGGGTAAAATAATTTTCCAAATCAAAAATTGAGCATTCAAAATGTGTTGGTTTTGACACAAAATTATTTATCCAAAGTAATAATTAAAATACAAAATTTCTGAGATAAAAACATGTCTGTTAACTCCCCAAAATGGTTGTACAAAATTTGAAAACTTGATGGTGAGTAAGCATGACTTATAATTTTTTTCGTATTTTTTTAAGTGATTTTTTTTTGGTTATTTTTTGTTTTTTAGGTTTTTATTTTTGTAAAGATACACCCACACCAAAGAGGAAGTGAAAAATAAAAGTTTTGATAAAGAAAATGGTTAAAAAAAGAAAGAGAGAGGAAAAAGAAGAAAGAGGTAGAGAGGGGAAAAGATAGAGAGAGTTAAAGGGAAAGAGGCTCCCCATGGTTTGGATTTGGTGGGTCGCCTTCTCCATCTAGTGGTAGGTCAGCTAGAGAAGTTGGGGAGCCAGTGGAAGTTGATGTTGTTTGAGGATTTCATGTCCTCTCATGGTGATGCTTTAACCGATGTCCATTAACCGTGAATGTCCTTTTGGAAGAGGGGTCTTGGACTTGCACTACACCAAATGGGTAAACGTTAGTAATAACAAAAGGAAATTCCCAACGAGAATTAAGCTTACCTGGATGAAGATGAAATCAAGAATTGAAGAGAATTACCTTTTAACCTTCATGAAATACCTTTCTCAGGATGTGTTTGTCATGGAGTACCTTAGCCTTCTCTTTGTACAGATTGGAATTCTCATAAGATTCAAGTCGAAGCTCCTCCAGTTCATCCAATTGCAACAATCTTTCTTCACCAGATTTTTCACTATCAAAATTACAGGTTTTCACAGCCCAAAAATCCTTATGTTGGATTTCAACTGGTAAGTGACACGCTTTACCAAAAACTAGCCTAAAAGGAGACATCCCAATGGGTGTTTTATAGGCAGTTCGATAAGCCAAAAGGGCTTCACCAAGTCTCTCAGGCCAATCTTTTCTGGTGGGTTTTACAATTGTCTCAAGTACCCTTTTCACTTCTCTATTAGAGAGTTCAGTCATGCCATTTATTTGGGGGTGATATGCAGTTGAAGTTTTATGTACAACCCCATTCTTTTTCAAAAGATCTTCCATGGTTCTATTACAAAAATGGGTTCCTAAGTCACTGATCAAGGCACGTGGTGTGCCAAATCATTGGAAGATGTGGGTCTTTAGGAACTCACTAACAGTATGATCATCATACTTTATAGTGGGTTTGGCCTCAACCCACCTTGAAACATAATCGACCGCAAAAGAATGTATGAGAATCCATTGGAAGGGGGAAATTGTCCCATGAAATCGATGCCCCAAACATCGAAGATTTCACAAAAGATTAAAGGCTTTTGGGGCATTTCATTTCTCTTTGAAATTGTGCCAAACTTTTGGCAAGTGGGACATTATTGAAAAAACTCATGTGAGTCCTTGAAGATTGAAGGACAGAAGATTCTAGAGTATAGGTCCTTTCGGGAGGTCCTTTGTGGTCCAAAGTGGCCACCTCCGGGAAGTGAGTGACAGAATTATAAGATAGAAGAATGCTCATATTCATCAACACATCTCCTAATTACCATGTCTGGCCCAGTTTTCCAAAGTTTATTTTCTTCCCAAAAATAGTATTTTGAATCACTTTTCAACATCATTTTTTGTTCTTTTGAAAAAAATTCTGGAAAAACACTATAAACCAAGTAATTTACAATTGGGGAATACCATGGTATTTTTGGAGTGATAGATGAAAGGTGCTCAGTAGGGAATTCAGGATCGATGATTTCTGAATGAGAAGAATTATAAATTCTACTGAAGTGATCATCCACAGGGTTTTCTTTTCCAGGTCTATCTTTGATTTCAAGGTCAAACTCTTGGAGCATTAGGATCCATCTTATTAGCCTTGGTTTGGAATCACTTTTCATGAGTAAGAACTTAATAGCAGAACGGTCTGTGAAGATGATGATTTTGGCACCTAAGAGATAGGACCGGAATTTATCTAAGGAAAAAACCACTACTAGAAGTTCCTTTTCAGTCACATTGTAGTGAGATTGAGTTTCATCCAATGTTTTTTAGGCATAATAGACGACATGAGGAATCTTTTCTCTTCCTTGACCAAGAACAGCCCTAACAGCTCTATCAGAAGAATCACACATTAACTCAAAGGGTAAGGACCAATCTGGGGGTTGGATTATCGGGGAATATGTAAGATCAGTTTTGAGTTCAATGAAGGATCTCTTGCAAACCTCATCAAAATGGAAGGTGAAATCATTTTGGAGCAACCGAGTGAGTGGAAGGGAAATCCTACTGAAGTTATGGATGAATCTCCGATAGAAACTGGCATGGACGAGGAATGAACGGATGTATCGAACAGAAGTGGGTGGAGGAAGTGATTGGATCACTTCAATTTTGGCAGGATCAACTTCAATACCTTCTTTTGAAACTATGTTCCCTAGAACAATCCCATTTGAAACCATGAAGTGACAATTTTCAAAATTTAACACAGGGTTGCACTTGACACACTTTTGGAGGACAAGAGAGAGTGAATTAAAAAAAGATTCAAATGACTCGCCATAAATGGTGAATTCATCCATGATGACTTCCTTGAAGTGTTCTATGAATTCTAAAAAGATACTCATCATACACCTCTGGAATGTTTCAGGAGCATTAGAAAGGCCAAAAGGCATTCTTCTATATGCATATGTTCCAAAGGGTCATGTGAAAGTAGTCTTTTCTTGGTCCTGAGGTGAGATTGGGATTTGAAAATAGCTGGTGTATCCATCAAGAAAGCAATATTATGACATTCCGGCTAATCTTTCTAGAATTTGATAAAGGAATGTAAGAGTGTAGTGATATTTTCGTGTTTCAGCATTCAATTTTCGATAATCGATGCATACACGCCATTTGTTCTTCACTCTAGCTGTGACTACCTCCCCATGTTCATTTGTGACAATAGTTATCCCACCCTTATTAGGTACAATTTGAATTGGACTAACCCATTCACTATTAGAAATTGGGTAGATAATACCAGCTTGAAGAAGCTTGGTGATCTCTTCCCTAACAACCTCAAGTATGAGTGGATTGAGTCTTCTTTGGGGTTTTCTAACTGGTTTGGATGTCTCCTCCAGATGAATGTGATGCATGCAAAGGGTAGGGTTGATTCCTGGTATGTCATCTAGGGTCCAACCTAAGGCTTTTTTTTCCTCTAACACTTGAACAGGTTTGGACTCCTCGGTTTCAGTAAGTGTGGCAGAGATAATGACAAGATATGAGTGATCATGGAAGAGGAATGCATATTTCAGGTGTGCAGGAAGAGGTTTCAAGTCAGTATCGTCTTTAACTTTTGGGATAGACAACTCAGGAATAGAAGAAGGGACTTCAGTTGCTTTAGATTCATTTTCCTTAATATTGTACAAGGTGGAGCAGTAGAGATCAGAATTGAGATGGGATTCAAGAGAGTTTTCAAGTTCCTCTAGATTGATGGAGTCTATGAATGAAAGGTCCACATCAACATCACTATTTATGACTTGGCTAATCCTAGTGCAGATTTCACAAGATCCTATATCTTCAGAACAGGATGAACATGATGGAATAGGGTTCAATTGACTCTTAGAAGTGTCCTCGGAAGCATGGATTGAGAATGCAGAGTGATCCTCAGATGGGTATCGCATGGCTTGGAAAATGTTGAATTTGACCAGTTGGTCACCAAATTCCATGGATAAGATGCCAGAATGGAGATCAATCTTGGTTCTCGCAGTCATGAGGAATTGTCCTCCAAGAATTAGGGGAGATCGAGAAGAGTTTGTCTCACCTTCCATGTCAAGGACATAGAAATCAGCAGGGAAGATTAGATCATTGACTCGGACAAGGACATCCTCAATTATTCCCTCAGGACTGGTTGTGCTTCGATTGGCTAACTGAATGACAACACCCGTTGGGTGCAAGGTACCTAGACCAAGGTTGGATAATATGGATTTGGGCATGACATTAATTGAGGCTCCAAGGTCTATGAGTGCATCATCAAAGTTGGAACTTCCAATTTGGCATGGAACCGTAAAGGTCCCTGGATCTTTGCACTTTATGGGAATAGACTACTGGGTGGAAACATTTTTGAAGGTCCTAAGTTACCTCTTATGGGTACACAACTCCTTTAGAAACATGGAATACTTAGGAATTTGTTTTATGGCATCTAAGAGGGGAATGTTGACTTCAACACATCTAAACATGTCGAGCATTTCAGGATCAGGTTCAAAGGACTTCCTTTGTTTAGAAACAGCTTTTGGAAAAGGAATTGGGTTCCTAAGTGGAATGGAAGGATGTGATGGAATGGATTCAGATTCCTTTTCAATTTTCTTTTTCTTTTCATTTTCTAGGTCAACATTCAAAGGAGGGTTTGAGGATTTATCTTGAGGCATAGCAAGTTGCTTTCCTGATCTAAGTGCAATTTCACTTACATTAACCTTGGGGTTGGGTAATGGTTGAGCTGGGAGTTGGGAAGAATTTGATTGTTGTTGCTGAATCAGGTGGGATATAAGTTGACCTATTTGGGTTTCAATGTTTTTAGGGCTATAATGGGTAAAGGAGGAAAGATCTTCCACTGCACTTTCCCATGGTTTCTTGGCAAAAGAGGCTTGTCCCTGGTTGGGATTGCCTTGATTTTGGTTCTTGGGAAATCGGTTGTATTGGTTTTGGAATTGGGAAGGCTCACTAGGATAATGGAATCCAGGAGGAGGATTGTTCCTTTGAGGTTGAGGAACAAAAGGATAAGTTTGATGGAAGTTACCACCACCTTGACCATATTACAATTGGTTTGGGTTTTGAGGAGGGAATTGAGGGGGGTGAGATATGGGATTAACATACCTAAGGCCTTGGTTATAGGAAGAAGAGAAGGGCTCGGAGTGAGGTTGGTTAAAGTTTCTAACAAACTGACCTGATAGTTAAGGATTAGTGTTCCGCTATGAATATGCTGTATTGAGATCCATTGGTCCAGATGAATCGGGTTGATCCTCCTAAAGTTGTGGAAATGTGTCAGTTGGATGAGATGGAGAGTTGCAGATTCCATAGTTTTTGATAGGTCCAAGAAACATTGATTGTGGAGAAGACGAGGTTGGGGATTTAGTGGCCACAGCTAGTTGTCGCACAAGACTTGTAAGTTCACTCATCCACTCGGTCATCTTGTTCGGCTCAATTGATTGATTATATTGGGCTTGTTTGACTTGAGCATGTGCTTGACTATGGAATTGTTGTGTGTTTGCAGCCATGTTACTTATGAGATCTCTTGCAGCTGTGGGAGTTTTATCAACCAGAGCACCACCACTTGCGGCATCAATGAGATTTCTCTCCATAGCCAATAACCCCTCATAGAAGTACTGGATCAAGAGTTGGTTAGGGATTTGGTGGTGTGGGAAGGTTGCAATAAGCTTTTTGAACCTCTCCCAGTACTCATGGAGTGATTCACTTGGGAACTGACGGATACCACTTATTTCCTTTCATATAGAAGCAGTACGAGAAGCAGGAAAGAATTTATCTAAGAATAGTCGCTTCATGTCATTCCATGTGGTTATGGAACCAGGAGGTAGGTAGTAGAGCCATGACATAACAGTGTTAGCTAGGGAAAAAGGGAATGCTCGGAGTTTGATTTGTTCTTCAGAAACCCCTTGAGGCTTCATGGTAGATCATACTACTTGGAACTATTTAAGGTGAAGATGTGGATCCTCACAGGCTAGCCCGTGAAAATGAAGGAGAAGATGAATCAAACCTGATTTGAGTTCGAAGTCAGCTTCAATGTTTGGATATTGAATACCAAGAGGTTGGTAATTCATATCAGGGGCAGCGAGTTCTTTTAGGGTTTGTTCCCTAGGATTGGCCATTTCAATTTCAACTGGTTGGATGAGGACTGGTTCTTGAATTATTTGAGTATCTCTTATGTTCCTCCTAAGTTGGCGAAGTGTTCGCTCAATTTCAGGGTCAAACAAATCCGAGGGATTGTTTGGAAGGCTACGGGGCATTCAGAGATATTTTGGAATAAAGAGGAAGACTGGTTTTTCTTTGTATTTGTTCAGTTTATGATTTTTATGAGAAGACGGGTTTTTCTTTGTGATTTTTTTCCATTTTTTTTTATTTTTTTTATTTTTTTGGTTTTCTTGAGAACAACCAGAAACTAATGACTACTTAAAGCACCATACATAGTAACGGAGCGATTTGAAATGCACGGCCGATTGTCGCCTATCAACCGGTCAAGGTTCTGGTGCTCTGCTAATGTGTATAGCAGCACTCGGGTCGAATCCTCGGCGATGATACTTTGAAATAGTCGTTTGTTTTTAGTTGATTGTATTATGATTGGGGGTTTGTTTGCAGATCTTAGTTGAAATTACTAATTGATTATGATTTATATAACAAAATTATAGTGATTGGGGTGAGTTCATCATTAGGTTAGTTAAGCTTGTGATGTCCTCGAGCTTTTCTTTATATTGCATTTAAATTAACACCCATGTCACAAGTTGACGTTGATTTGAATTTCCAAGTGTTAAGGTTTTAATACAAGCCTTAAATTAACTTAGGATTCTAATCTTGATCATATCTTGTTTATGGTAGTGTATTTATGGTTCCAATAATCCATGGAAACCACACATTAAACAAAACAAGTCATTAATCCATGACATGCTAAGTCCAACATACACAATGTTAATTCAACGAATACTCATCGAGCGAAAGCTCTCAATCGGTTAACATACCTAAATTAAAACTCACCCCAATGAGAGATTTACTCATCCATTAGGATTGTTTAAAATTTGGGTTTAATGTTTATGGTGACGATTTAAAAATATTAGAAAAAGAAAGGGACAAGAAAAGAGTAGTGTGCCGAACACACACACGAAAGATTTTGAGAATCAAAAATGGAATTTTGATTGAATGAGGAAGAAAAAGAAGGGAAGGGGATTCAACTGAATTTAAACTATTTTAAGACCATTAATATTATAATAAATAATGTGGAGAAGAATAATAGGTATTGAAGAAGAAACAAGAACTAAAATTTGATTTAAATGAAAACAAAGTTACACAATTACAATGGAAAGAAAACATAAACAAACATGAAAGAGAAGTGGAGGAGAGGTTTCTCTTGTTGAAACAAGATCAAATCATATCCTCCTAGAACCTTGTCAAGGATATAGTAATTACAAACCTCCTCCTTATGTGCTGAAGTGCGAACCCCTCTCAAGGAGAGAAGGGGAGAGTATTTATAGCCCAAGGAGTGGACTGCTTACATTCCAGTAATACCCCTCCACTTGGATCTCAGATATGGACATCATGACAGCCGAATCTCGAGAAATCTCCTTCTTCAAAGTTGTAGATAATACAGTTTTCCGACTACTCTAAAATTTTGGAGTCATTTGGACTTAAGGATCAAAAGTCATGGCCGGTTGATTAAACAAAGTAAAACTGTCCATTTCAATCCAGTCTTTTTAAAGTCCAGAATGTGAAAGGGTTTTTGAATATGAATATGCCTTCAAATCCGAATGGGTTCTTCAAAAAAGTCGGAAACCTATATCTCCTATTTTAAACTGCAAAATATAATCTCTATTTGACGCTTACATCATGGGATATGTCATGCATACTATACTGATTTTAATTCTCGGCCAGAATGGTGGGCTGGACTTCAAAGATTTATTTGGGGCCCTTGTACTTGGATTTGGGCCTTGAAATTTTTATCATAGATGACATGTAGTCTCCCCAGAATTATGGTGGAGAGTTAATATTTTTGGACTTCTTTATTGAGCCCAGTAAATCAATCTTCACGGCTGGTCTAGTTTGTTCACAGATTCTTTGGTCTTGTTTGTGAGGTCCATATGACCCTTTAAATGGAAGAATTGGCTCATGGTACCTTCTAATGAAATGTTTTATATTGAAAGGATAGTCCAAAAAAACAATAACCACACAATTTGGATCAGTATGAGGAAAGTTATTATTAAAACATTAAACTGACTCAATTGGACTACTTCTAAAAATGCTCAAAAATTATAATTAATATTAAAACATTAATATTTCACACAAATTATGCACATTTCACATAAAATAAGTAAAGATGGAATATAATAAGTCATGAAGATATTAATAACATCAGGGATCCCCACAGGGACATGGGTCATCACGAAGCATTTATGCTTCGCAAAAGAACCTCCATAAACACGTGACCCGTATACTAAGGGAAGGTCACTGTGCTTCACGAAGATTATTTCTTCACCACACCTTACTTCGCGAGGCACCCTTTCCTCAAGAGGAATTGCTTTGAGAATTCATTTACACTTCACGAAGCTCCTCCCATGTGCACCTATGCCCTACTCCTATCCTAGGAAACTTCACTTCGCGAAGCACATCCCTTCACGAAGCCCCTCCACTCCATAGAGCACCAGAGCTTCACAAGGCTTCTACCTATGAACTCTTATTCCATGCAACTCCTTTTCCTGTGCAACCCTCCAGTTTTTCATGATGTAACTTCAAAGTCCCTTGGGCAGTGCTTCACAATGCATTGGTTCGCCTCATTCTCCTTCACATAGGCACTCTAATGGCAATTGATTCTTTGTATAGCCATGCTAACTTGGACCCCCAATTGGATCACCTCTCGACACCCCCTAGTCATGGCATTGCAGATGCCTTCCATCCCTCAGGGGTGGGTGGGTATTTGTTATGTAAGTCCTATGGGTGTGGAGCACACCAACCTCGTTTGAGATATAGGATGTTAAACTGCCAAGCACCATTGTCCTCATCACATGACATTAAACTGTCACCACACCTCAGGCCTTGAACGTGGGGTGCCCTATCTTGGTCATTCTCTATGTCCACTGGTCTCCACAAGAGTGAAATCATTCCTCACATGTAATGAAATCATCTTTATCGAAGCAGTGTCTATCCGTGGGGAAACAGCAACCACCATAGTGTAATCCCTTAGCTTTCCTTATAGGAGATAGCACCCCTGCTCCTCCCTTTTTCCTGGGATCCAAATCCCTCTCCCGTTGGACCTTGTCACCACCTGGGCCTCCCTCCCAGAGTAATTCCCAATCTCTATCAGTTGGGTTGTTAACCACACGTAAGCCCATGTTTCCTTTTTGGATTGTTACCTGCGCATCAGCCCCATTCCACTTCCCACGGACGCACCTTCCACGAAATGATCATCAGGTATTTGCTGGATCTTGTTTCTCACACTGAACATCAATCACATGGGATTAGATCAAGCATTTAACATGACATCCTCTCCGGGAATCTTAGAGTGTAAGATCCAAACACCCCATGAACTATGAGGTCTTTGATCCATACCAAGACAAGTTACGTAGGAAGCCTCTCTGAGGGTCAAGCCCAACACCAGGTCGCTTCGAGTCCCTTCACGTCGGTTCGACCAACCCACCTAAACTATGAATTCATTGCTCCATGCCAAGGTAGGGTACGTAGGAAGCCTCCCTGAGGTTCAAGCCCACCATCCATTGGTCCCGACCACCTTCAAGTGGATTCACCAAGCCCATCCTGAACTATGTGGTCTTTGATCCTTTCCAAGGCAAGGTACGTAGGAAGCCTCCCTGAGGTTCAAGCCCAACAACCATTGGTTTTGACCCCCCTTCATGTCGGTTCCCACACCACCTAAACTACGAGGTCTTTGATCTTAGCCAAGGTGAGGTACGTAGGAAGCCTCCCTGAGGTTCAAGCCCAACACCTAGTCACTTCGTCCCCCTTAATGTTTGTCCGCCCAAACCCTTATGAACTATGTGGACTTTGATCCCTACCAAGGTATGGTATGTAGGAAGCCTCCACGAGGTTCCATCCCACCATCTATCTGGGCCCCAATTCCTACTTCATGACTTTTGACCCCTGTACTGCATGAAATTAGACTGTGGACCTCAATTAGCAGTAAGTCGTTGTTCCCCCAGTCAGTGGTAAGCCATTGCACCCACCCGAATAACGTGGACTTAGATCTTCGCCAAGGCAAGGTACGTAGGACACCTCCCCGAGGTTCAATCCCAACAAATATTGGACCCCAGGTTCTCCTCCATATTGGTTCACCGACCCCCATCCCACAGTGACTACATTGGTTTGATCCTTGTCTCCTGGATAAGGTACATAGGAAACCTCCCTGAGGTTTGATCACGTCCAGAGGTAAGCTGTTGTGACCCCATCCAACAGTAAGCTGTTGTGACCCCATTCAGCGGTAATCCATTGTCAACCCATTTCAACAGTAATATGTCTTTAGATAAACTATGTAAACTTTGATTCCCTGCCATGAGGATATGTAGGAAGCCTCCCTGAGGTTCTAGCCCATCACTCTTGTCTCATATTGATCTCTCCCCGGTCCTAGGTGTTTTGGGAATGTCATAACCCAACCCGAAGGTTCTATTTCCTCCAGGTCCCATCCATGCGTCAATTCTCAAGGTTCACCTCCTCTGGTGTCCCATCTTAGATGAACTATGCAGACTTTGATTCCCTACCATGGGGATATGTAGGAGGCCTCTTTGAGACTCGAGCCCAACATCAACGTCATCCTCAAGTTGACTTCATATCATTATCCATCTATTTCATTAATCCCTCCATCATACATCCTGATTCTTACTCGGGCCACCACATCCCGGTGGGATCATGCCACCTCATTCCTTATTCCCCTTAACAACAACTGGGAAGCTAACCACACGTTGGCCCCAACATCATTGTTACCTCTAGGGGTTGCACCTATCTGATCCACTCTAATCAGTGTTCCAATCAGTCTGATCAGTCTCCAATAGACGTTAACCTTGTGGCATACCTTGTGCTAAACAAGGGAATATGGGGAAAACCTCAGATACATGCCTATGGAATAAAATTACCCGCATCTGACGTGGGTTGCCTCGGGATTCCATTCCCTCCAGAAGCCCTATAATAAGGGGAATAAACCAAGACGTACTAGTGTCCCAACGTCCAAACATGCCAGTGATATTCAACGTGACTACTCCACCGACCGAAGGATGTTTCCCTGACCAAACCCTTTGGAATGTCCCAACATAAGCAGTGTAGTTAACTGGAGCCCATGAAGATATGGCACTAGGAATAGTTTCACAAACAACGTCTTAAATATATAAGGGAGACCCGGACTCGGTGATGAGTTCCGAGGAGGAATCCCCAAAAGGAAGAACCGATATCCCATCATCCCATTTCGATCAAGGAGAAAATGTCCATGAATAAGGAATGGATGTCGCCAGCCTTTGGGAAGCGGGAATGTGGGGAAACAAATAGTGTCGTCATCCTCCAACAAGATAGACACACACTCCCCAGAAAAAGCATCAGAAAGAGAAATGGTGAACCCGATATTAATGAGGACATAATACCACACCACACCATACAAAACTAAGTGAGAAATTGGGCCAGGGGCTTGAAAAGGCCAAGGGGCCTAAGGGTGGGCCTTAGACGGAAAGTCCCAGCTAGTTTTCAGTTTAATGTCTTATAGTGAGGGAGAATGTGATCTTAGATTAGGTTCATAGATCTCGGACCGTATATAACTAGTTTAATGTCATATGTGTGGGATAGGAAGATAGAATCATTGTGATTATGGAAGACCACAAGTCAACCACGATGATGGAGGAAAACTATTGACCAGGTTTCAACACAGTATCTACCCTTGTGTGACCAGAAGGGGGGCGAATAGTTGAGCATCAACCACTGACCGTATTCACAACATGGGACTTGTGTCAACTTGTAGCTCACAATCCTCAAGGGTGTTAGATCGTAAGGGTAGGAGAGCCCTTGGTCTGAGAATCCATTCCATTCAGGTGCCCTTTTGGATAAATATGATGACGAAAACACAAATGATGGGCCATGCCGAGCATGGCAGGGCCTGTGCTCATGGAACAAATGATAAATAAAGGAAGTGATATCTCAAGGGGATATGTGTGGCATGGAGAAATAGCCTGATGTGACTAAGGACATGAGTCTGCACCACACCACACAATCCTAAATGAGAACTTGGGCCAGGGTACCGAAGGGGTCTAAGGACCTTAGGCTGGGCATCCCAGCCAACCGTAGCCATATGAACTCTTCTGCGATTTCCACCTCATCATAGCTCCTAAGCCCAAATGAGTAGCACTCAATGTGGGAAACAAGGATACGAATTCGGATTTCCCTATCGTATAAGGGTCTGATAGCTGGCATCACCTGAAAGGAATCACAACTCGAAGATACATCAGGCAGGATGAACCACCCCACTCATTTTTTGGGATCTACGGGGGTGGTGAAAACGAAAAAGGATATCCACTGACAATGTTTGAACACATCATCCTTATAGTGTGACCGAAAATGGGTACACAAATGAGCATCAACCGCTGACTATATTTGCAACGTGGGACTGGTATCAATTTTTTTCTCAACATCCTCGAGAGAGTTTTCCGAAAGTGGTAGGAGATCCCTTAGGCCAAGCATCCATGCTTGTTGGGGGGGTCCTTTTTGATGTAAAATATGATGGAGTTCAAATCAAAGGATTTGGAGAAGCATAGTTATGCCTATGTATTTTAACATCCAGCAGGGCAGGGAAAGTGATGGACATCTCTGGGGAGTGGGACGTATGGCGGGATCGAGATGATTTCGATGTGAATTGGGGAAAAATCCTATACCATACCATGTGTCCTGACCCGAGGGGGAATTATGACATCTGTTCTAGGCCAACCGACTAGATGTCTGGGTGTTCCTACGTATCCCATGAGGATGGAAATCAAGCCATACGTAATTCTTAAAGGCCATTCAGTTTAACGTCGTGCGGTGAGGACATGGTAGACTAGAAGAATGAGGATGTAGCACAGGGTGTGATCATCATAATTCTGACATGAGCAGGGCCAAAGAAACCTTCACTACGCTGTGTAAGGATCCTCCAAGAGGTCTACCCCCATGGGGGGATAGTCAAAGAAGAGTGTTTGGGGGCTGGACTGAAGATGAAATGTTTGAGTGCTCCTACATATCCCATGCGTATTGGAATCAAATCACGTGTATTTCTATGGGTGCAGTTTAACATTTTGCGGGATGACATTCAATTTAATGTCATGCGGGACATTTTACAGTTTAATGTCATGTCGGAATGGGAAATTTAGGGTCGTGTGGGACCAAACAGTTTAAAGTCATGCTAGACCTGTCAGTTTAGGGTCATGTAGGACCAGTTGGCTTAGGAAAAGTACTGCTTGAGGAACTTGGAATTCTTTGAAGGAGTTATACTCTCCACATCCATGGTTACCAGTGAGTACACACCATTGGGTAAAACCTTATGAACAACCAAAGGTCCTTCCCATTTGGGCTCCAACTTGGGAGGTTTCCTACTAGGTATCATTGGTGTCCTGAGGACCAATACCAAGTAACCTTTTAGGAAATAGAGGAGGTCAAACTTCTTGTTTAAGGCTCTAGCTATCTTATTTTGATGCCTTTCTAGACTGTGAAGGGCACAAAGCCTATTCTCTTCAAGTGCTTCTAATTCAGACAGACGGATTTCAGCTACATTATCTAGTGCTTATTGGTCATAGACCACTGTGCGTAATGAAGGAAACTAAATTTCATTAGGTAGGATGACCTCAGTTCTATACACCAGGGAATATGGGGTCACCTAGGTGGAATTACGAGTCATTGTCTAATAAGCCCAGAGGACGTTGGGGAGCTTGTCCGGCCAACTCTTCGAATTCTGACCAAATATTTTCTGAAAAATGTTAGAGATGGTTTTGTTGAATGCCTCGATCTGTCCATTTTCTTGTGCATGATAGTGGGAGGTATGGTTAGAATGGATGTGGTAATTAGCGTACAATTTCTTCAGCTCAGCTGCTTGGATGTTTTTGTCGTTATCGATGAGGATGGAGTGAGGGACTCCAAATCAGTCAATGATATTGGAACTCACAAAGTCAACAATGGACCATGCCTTGACCTCCCTGAGTGGCGCTACCTCTTCACACTTGGAGAACAAATCTGTAGCCATCAGGATGAATCTACACTGGAAAGCTGTTGCCGGTGGATATGGTCTCACGACATCAAGTCCACATACCACAAATGGCCAAGAGTACTTGGTGGAGTGGAGTGGATCTGTAAGACGATGCATAAAGTTAGCATGAATTTCACACACATGGAATCTCTTGGAGAAATCGATGCAATCGTGGATCATGGAGGGACAAAATTACCCTAATCTCTGCATATTGTGAGATAGATTCAGCCCAGTCAGGTGGGCACCATAGGAACCGGCATGAACCTCCTGCATGACCTGAGAAATATCAACTCCTTGGAGGCAACAGAGGATAATACCATCAAACATGTGCTTGTAGATGATCTGATCACGACTGGGATCATCCTGGAGGGTAAACTACAATGCGTGGCATCATATTGTCTCATGCTCGTCCCGATCAGCTAGGAGTCAACCATTTTGGAGATATTCAAAAAAGGGGGATCTCTTGTCGGGAGTCACTTCAACCACTGCATCTAGGGGTTTTTTCATGGAGGCTCTGGCAATTTGATGGATCACCTACAGGCCGTCGTCATCATCTGGGGAGACAGGAACAATGACTCTCCAATGTGCCACGTGGATAATCAGATCATCCTACTCAGGTTCTCCAAGTGATGTAGCCAATATATCTAGGGCTTTAGCTCGACCATTTTGAGATCGAGGGACATGAGTAACTTCTGGATGAGATGTGAACTGGTCCATTAGCTGGAGAGTGCGCTCCAACAGTGGTATGAGCTCTATATTTCTGACGACGTAGTCACCATTGATCTTCTTGATGACTAGTTCGAAATCCCCTTTCACATGCAAATGGGGCACATCAATCTTGAGGGCCATCTTGAGGCTAGTGATTAGATCCTGATACTCTATTTCATTGTTGGTGCAACCTTATGACAACAGGAATGAGTACAGCAGAATGGATTTTTCCTAGGTAACAAAGACGATACTCAAGCCAACCATGTTGATCATGGGATCATTGAACCCCTTTCTGGTGGGGCTTCAAGAAGTGACATTGAAGTGAATCTTCCAGCATGACATATCTTGGTCCACCGAGAGGGTCACCTCATCAGGTAAATCAAGATCCAAGGACTGGTCAACAGGGGACAGATGGGCAGTAAGGAAGTCTTCCAATTCTTTCCCCTTAATAGATTTCTAAGGGAAACCCTGATATTCAATTGCTGGAGAATCACTACCCACCGAGTGAGATGGCCTGTCAACATGGGGTGGTACAGAATATACTTCATTGGGTCTAATTGAGATACCAGTTGTACCTCATGGTGATGCAAGTAATGTACCAAATTCTGTACAGCGAATACCAGTACAAATCATCTCTTTTCGATGGGGGAGTATCTAGTTTTTGTATGGAGGAGCATACATCTGAGATACTAAATTTTGTTCTCCATACCTTCATTGTTATTCTGGGAGAGAAGGGTGTCGAGAGATCACTCCAGGGAAATGACATAAAGGACTAGTGGTTTTCCGGAGATGGGTGGCATCAAGACCAGACTTTAGAGAATATACTGCTTGATCTCCTCAAAATCAATTTGACACTCTTCATCCCATTCATAAGTGGGGCCTTTCTTCATGAGACGAGAAAAGGGATTTCACCTGACGGTCAGGTTCACGATGAATCATCCTATGTTAGCCAAGTGGCCTTAGAAACCTCGATGCTCTAAAATATTTCTCAGAGGATTTATCTGGATAATGGCCTTGATCATCTCTGGGTCGATCTTAATGCCCCTGTATCTGACAACGATACTTAGAATCTTTCCAAAGGTGACCCCAAAGGCACACTTCAACGGGTTCATCGTCAGGTGACGAGAATGGAGGAAGCCAAACACTTTCTCACGGTCTTTGAGATGATCCTGACACTGGCGAGATTGGACCACCAGATATTCCACATATGATTCCACCAATGTCCCAAGGATTGACTTTAATATGTAATTCATATCCCACTAGTAGGTGGCACCTTAATTCTTTAAACCGAAGGGAATGACTTGGTAACAGAAAGTACCTTGCGGCACCCTGAAGGCTATGAACTCCTCGTCCCCAGGGTCCATTTGGATACAGTTGTACCCATAATACCAATCCATGAAGTAGAGGGCTTGGAATCTAGCTGTAGCATCAATCAGTAACTCTGTCACATGAAGGGGAAAATCATGCTTCATATAGGTATGGTTGAGATCATAGAAGTCAATGTAGACTCTGATCTGTCCATTATTCTTCCTAACTGGCATATTGTTGGCTAGCCATTTGGGGTACTAGACCTTTTTAAAAAAAATTGTCTTGGATGAGATTATCAACTTCCGCCTCTATGATGGCTCTGTGAGAGGGTTACATAATTCTGGGAGGCTGCTTGAACCCACAATGATTTGTTTGGAGACAGAGGCAGTGGAAGGCTATCTGACGATCTAGTCATGGCATCTTGTCATAACTTCAGGTGAATACATTACGGTGTTGTTTTAGGAAGTCTATCTACTGTTGTTTCTCCTCAAGGTGCATGGTGGCGCTGATCAATATGGGTCTTGGGTCTGCCTTGATACCGAGGTTCACCTGTACCAACTCGTCGACTATGGCAGAGATTCCCTCTTCAAAGGTAGGGGAGCATCCTTTAAACCCTCTTCTTCACTTATGGAAGGGGAATCCTTGGCGGGAGGAGTATCTTCTATGTCGGCTGATCCCAATGGGAGGCTGGTACCTGCCTGAGCGGTAATAGACACCACATCGAAGGACCCCTGTGCTACCACAACCATAGAGATGAAGACAATTGATCTGATCTCGTCGGGCCTTCAGCCCAACGGGCCATTCTTGATGATATCGAAGCAATAATGGTGTGTTAGCTTGAGCTGGTTAATTCCATACTAGTGGAACAAGCACGTATGAAGTATTTTTGTTTCCATGGGGTGGACATCCCGATACCTTATTGGGGTAGGAGGCTCCGGGATCACCTGTGGCAGATTTGTATAGGAGTAAAAGGTGAGTTTTTGTTGTCGCTTAGACATAGGAATGTGTTACCCCCTCATCCCAGATATAACGAAGCATTGTCCCATGTCCGGGGTTGTAGTATCCAATCGGTGGATTGGAAAGATGTAGTCATCATATATATCTATCCACGGGTCGGTCTCAACAGTGGAATGCTCAACCTCATTGGTCTGAATCTTCTTGTCCTTGCTCTTTTAGTAGTGGGAATCAAGATAGCGGGCCTCGTAAGAAGAAAAGGGAGATGATTCACCTTGAAGAACGCCCAATCAACCATTAAGGGAGTATTTGAGGAACTGGTGATATGATGAGGGAACCACCGCATGCAAGTGGAGCCATGGCCTTCCCATCAACACATTGTAGGCAGTTTCCTAGGAGACTACCATAAATTCAGTGTTGGCAACTAGGCCACCAAACTGGGTCTTAAAATGGATCTTACTAATCGGCGTCTGTTCTGTCCTATCAAAACCTTGTATTCTTAGGTCATAGGGACTCAGATCATCTATAGACAATACTAGAATTCACAGTGTTTGAGTCGGGGTTAGGTTAATTCCAGATCCTGTGTCGACAAGACAGTGACGATCCTCCACGTCATTGAACTAGCCAGTGATGCATAGTGGGAGAATGTTCCCCAATATGGGGGATCCTTCATCTTCTCCCGAGAATGAGATAATGTCCTGGCATTATCATTTTCAACCGCTTCAACATGAAAGGCCTCTACAGGTGGTACCTCTTTCTTAAACTAGATGGGGCTTCATAAAGCCTTAGCAAGGGCTTCACGCATATCTGATGATAGGTGAAGGTCCTCAAGGATGGAGAGTCTTATTATAATTCTAGAAAGATACTTGAGAACATTGTACTTACATTCCAGGAATGAAAATCTACTTGGATGAGGTCACTCTATGATAGGAGGTATGGTGGGCCATGTTGATTGGACTGGCGGCTGATTGGTACTGGGAACGTCCCGCTTCCCACTATTTGAAGCATGCGGAATACCTGCCGCACTAGGGATAGCTGACTGGGACCGGTCCGGGGTGGAGTGTGGCTAATCACAGTAATTCCTGGGTGGCCCTTCCTGGTTCCGTAACACAAACGGCAGTGGAGGCATGCCTGATGACACCGGATGAGGAGGTTACGCATGCTGAGCTTGGCGCAGAGCTTGTTTCTTAGTTTCAGTATCATGCACATCTTGGCTTAAAGTGATGACCGAGGCACTCTGACGTCCCATATAGCCAAGGCTCCGTCAATGTTGGCGACGACTAAGGATGTTGGGAGGATTATCCTAGCACTCCTCATCGTCAGGAATCTTGTAGAGATTTACCATCTCTATGGTGTTAACCGATTCATAACCTTGGAAATCACTTGAAGAGTCGTCCACTACTGGATGGATTCTAGGAGGGATCTCCATCTCTACGGGCATGAATTCACCATGAGTGCAGGATGATAATGGTATCAGCAGGGGACTTTTATTTCCATTGCATCACCAGTGTTTTATCTTCAAGGAAGAGGTAGGCTGAGACAACGATGTAAAAGCGGTGGCTGCAGCATCTGAAGGCTTTGGCCGATTTAGGCATGCCTGGACGACACCATGGGAATGTGTGACTATTTTTCGACTAATCTTGTCTTAATAATTTTGGGATCAGTGATTGGAAACCTGATGCGACTTTCCCTCACTATCACTTCTGTTTTTTGGCCTCACAAAGACACATGCTACCTACGACAGGGCTGGGCCCAGCCTAACAATGCTTTTGTCGACCTGGTCTTGGAGCCCGTCTTTAAGAACATAGCACTTCCTGAGAGTGTACCCCATGATCCGATGATAGGGGAAATAATTAGGGTGATCAGTAAGATTTTCCTCTTATGGTCTTCTACACTCAGGAAAACACACAATCCCCTATTCCAAGGCACTACAGAAGTAACCAGGGACCTATCTCTCATTGAATGTGTAAGTCTGGTTTCTCCTGTCTGGAAAGGGGGCCCTTGGAGGATCCTATAGAGGAGGTGGAACTCGGTTATCTTTCTTGGGAAGTGGCGGTGCATTACACGGGGGCACGTGCTGATTTTTGAGGCCGCCGCTGCTAGGATAGAGGATGTGCCTAGGGTGGCGGGCCTCTGTGAAGATGCGGATGCGGCTCCATTGGTAACAAATCTAATCGCCTGGTGTCCTCTATTTGGGCCACTACAGTGGGCTCGTCCCTGGTCGCCCTTCTCATGGGGATTACAGGAGGCAACAGACCTGCCTGCATAGCTTGATGTAAGGCTTCCTCTTGGTGCTGGGCCTTATCAGACAAGTCTCAAAATCCACCAGGGTAGTTCCGAGTGATCATAGAGGGATCCAGTTTCTTATTATCATTAACCAGACACATCATCAGTAATTTCTCTTGATTCAGTGTCATGTCGGGGCAATACGTGAGTCCTTTCCACCGGGCGACAAAGTTGGCGACAAGCTCATCAGGGCCCTTCTTGCACTTGATGTGTTCTGTGATACACGTTTTCTGCATGGTGGAGCTGAACTGGTAGAGAAATTGCCTATGGAGGTCCTCCCATCTGGTCACTGATCTGGTGGGGAGCTGGTTGTACCAGAAAAACACAGGGCCTTCCAACGTCTACACAAAACACTGGAGTTTGGTGGCTTCCTGCTGCACTGGAATTCCCAACATAAGGCCACACCTTGAGGTAATGTGGGCCAGGTGCTATAAATCCCAAAACTATCGTGCAAGATACTCAAGCATATATATCACTTTATTGAACATTATCTACACCAATGTTCTGATGAAATCGATGATATGATTCATCATACATAGCCACATCTCCACCTTTTTAGGTTTTCCATCGCCCTAGAAGTTAGGTGGATTTCTCTTCTGGAACTAGATGGTATATTCTACATTCCTTGGCTCATCCCTATGGTCACCCATATCCACAACTAGAAATGATTAGAAAATACTCTAAATAATCTCTTGGTTCACCTGTGGTTCAGGTGCAACCCCATTTTCCACATCTTCTTTAGGTTTGTTTTGACGACGCCTACCAGGTGCCATTTTATAAACCAACAACGAACTCCATCAATCTCACTCTCTAGAAACTGATGGGTTATCATTTCAGATTCTGTCACATCAAGTATCACAACATTTTATTCCAAAATACCCTTTTCTTATTCCAACCATTTTTGAAACATTCATTCATGCTTTTGAAAACCACACCATTTTTAGAATACACAAAATATCCCTGTTTCAAAATCATTCATTTGAAAACAAATTATGCATTTTTCAAAAATTCCCACCTTGTGCAAAATCATAAATCATTACTACTGATGAAATATGAAATCCTAGAGGGAATTCATTCTTCATCAAAGAATTTCATGATAATATCATTGTATAAACCTGTTTCAATGAGATTCTATGATCCTAAATGTTTCTGAAAATACATATTTACCCAAATCTCTCATAATTGAAGTTTAGCATAAAAGGGTTAGTTGTGTCCTTTTATGCTATGTATTTCATGTTCTGAAAATCCCACTACTTTATAAGATTCCAACCCCAGAAATAGAAAAGAAGTAATTTCAACTCCAAAACCAAAAACATTGATAACTACTTGTTAGGCAAGGACCAAAAAAGCTAGTAACATTTATACCACAAAGGAAGGACCATACTAATACCATTTGTAATGACCCGCTAATTCTCATTGGCTTGAGAGTAAAACGAGTCATTACATGTCCTTAAATGACATCCCCAAGATTTCAATAGCTGGAAATAAATTCCAGAGGGTTTAAAATACAAGTGGGGGATAGTTTACCCATTAATAAATAAACCAATACAACAACAAAACCAAACCAAACCGCTCACTAAATGATGCCTGAAAAAAATAAATACAACTAAAAAACATCATGTGTCTCAAAACCATACCCATGTATGAAATAACGTATGACTGAAACACTATCAAAGTAAACAGCAGATACACAACCCAAAAATCTCAAGATGCCACAATACTCCACACTCTATAAGCCCCAACTCCACAATCACCAAACATCCCAAATATCACGAGGTGGTGCTAAAAACGTGGGAAATTTTACCTTTACCCTTATCCTATAAGATAGCATATGCTAAAGAACAAAAGTTCCAAAGTAGGGGTGTGTATAAAATAAGTATTCTCCCCCACAATTACTTACCTACTCATTCCACTAGGGTAAAAAATTTTGTGACATTTATATAAACAGTTCATAAAAACAGTTTACCAAAATAGTTTATAACCAAATATAAACAAGTTCCAAAAACCATTTACAACCAAGTGGAAACAAAATAAAATGAAACAAATTTCCAACCAGTAATCTCCCCAGAAAGATAACTAATCAAATATTAAATCCAATTCTTCTTATCATTTTTTCATACCCATTCCATATTTTACACACACTCACAAACGCATTCTTGGTTTGACAGTTCCATACTCATGAGTGGTCTCTCATCCAATTACCTTGTATCGTAATGACACATGCCCTCGATCCCGGTTCTTGTCCGATATACCCCAATGGTACTAAACCCATATTAAGGGCCCATTAAGCACGAACTAACACTAACACACTTTATTCCAAATATTTCTATTTCAATGATAAACCATTTCAATAAAACTAAAATTTTATTGAAAACCAAAGAAAAACCAATTTCAAAGCAACATTTAATTTCAATAAAACATTCACTTTTACTGAAAACATCTAATCCCAATCAAGTTCCAAAAAACCTGGAAAATACCATTTTTAAAATCCACATTTTAAAACCATGAACCAAAGTAGTCATTCAAAATCCCCAATTTTCTAGATTTCACAACCATCACTCAAGAAGGTTTCCAAAAAATTTCCAACAACCAAATAACAATCAATTTGAAACCATAAATTCAATTGGAAATAATTTCGATTAGTTCTACAAAGTGGAGTCGAGAAATAGGCCTCCTACATTGAATGTTTTGACAAAAACCCCAATGAACGAAGAACACACAAGAAAGCATGGTCGATTCCTCAAGAACCCACTTAGATCTCTTATACTAGCAAGATCAATAACAAATATCATCATATTTGTAATCCAAATGCCTAGATATACCCATAACTATTGTTGATATAAGAAACCAAGAGAAGTGGATATGTAGATCATTGTAGATATAAGAAACTGATCAAGAACAAAGAAAAATGATCACATACCTCAAGAATCCAGCATCAATTCACCAAGGAAAGATTTTGGATTGACTCTAAAACTCTTGGGAGACATACTCATACCTTCAAGGAATATAAATCACAAGTTATGGACAATTAAAAGAAAAAACGATCCACTTAATGGAAAAAACATGTGAGATCCACTTTTTTAGGATCTCACTTAAACCATCCTCATGGTTAGTTCCCACGGTTAGACAAACTATGCGCTAACCATGCATTAGCTACTTCCTAGGTCAAACCTCACACAGATTCCTTGCACGGTCTCCATAGCCATGCTCCAACCATGCTATAGCTTCTACCTCAAGAGGACCATTTTTCATGGTTTTTCCACATTTTTGGGAAAACCGTGTGCCGCCCGTGCAACTTCCATTTTTTCCCAAACCCACTTCCAAAGTTCTCTCAACACTCCCAATAATTACCCTTACACTTTATAACCATAAAAATCATAAATTAATTGTTACATACCAGAAACTGGGGGTACTACTCAAATGAATATTGAGATGTTCAATTTAAAAAAGACCAAATTAATCCTTTATTGTAATTATGGAAAAAAAATTTATTATTGATTCATTTATCACATTTTGATATTTTTTATTCTATAAAATGAACCCATTTAGAAAAACTAGTCGATATAAATGTGATAAATGATTGAAATTATTTCATTATATTCAATAATTTATGTATGTTTCCTTGATTTTATGGATAATGTATTCTTGAATCCTCATTTTTGTCTTATAATCAAATTGATTGATATTAGTTCCATCTAATAGATTCCCACATATCCATCCAAATGGATGATTACCTTTTTTGGTATTAAAAAAAGGTATCCTTCATTAAGTAAATTATTAATAAAAATTAAATCAAATTGTTAGTCCTTACTTTAGAAAAATAAGAACAAGACTCTTTCAAAGAGGTATTTTTTTTGGTTCATCACTAAACACATCTAAGATAATGAAGGAATTGTGCCACTACCATTATGGGTTGTATTTTTAATAAATATATAATTATAACCTTTAAGATTCACATAATCCTTTCTTCATAAAATATAATATGGAAAATATGTTGATAAATTGACAGTGTCATCTCTTTTATACATGACTATGGTCCAAACTGAAAGAAAACACTCTTTTTTTGTGTAATTCGTTGGAAATAGATCCAATTTTTCAATTTTTTGAATTCCTTTTATTTTTTCCCAATCCTTCACCTGCTGGTATCAAAATTCCACTATGGTAGTGTATCTTTTTTCAATCCAGTAATATGGATCTCTCTAGAAAATATTTGAGGTTTAATCCTTTTTTTCTCACCACTCAGACCCATCCACTTAACCATATTATTATTTCAAAGATATTTGTGTATCAAATCCAATGAGAATATTTCTTCAGACCATTAGGGAAGAATATTTAGGTATTATATTCACATCCTTTTGAATTAAAAAATTGATCTACAATTATTTGGTACTCTAGACTAAATTTTTGGATTCTTTGATACTCAATATTAAAATTTTCATTTTTTTAACAATGTAATGAACCTCAACACCATATTTAGTTATTATCAAATATTTTATTTTTATTTAGGGTCATCAAAATAAAAAAGAATACTTTTATAAATAAAATACCAATGATAGGTATATCAATGAAGATACCCAATGGGGAGATTAATTCTTTATAACCTTCTAGAATCCATTGGAATGGAATGATTAAGATATTTTATCACCTAATTTCAAATAAATTATAATTTTTATATATAATGAAAATATGAGTAAAATTATCCATGCATTTGATTTTATTTAGTTTTAAATAATCTATCCAATGTTTGATTTTACAAAAAAAATATATTGAAATAATTTTTTACTAATAGGGTCATTAGTAAATGGAATGATGAAAATAGATATTTGTTTGAAAAAATGTGGATAAACCACCATTCTATCTTAATCCTTATAGGGAGATAAGTCAATATTCTTTGTAATTCTTATAATATCAATAAATAAACATTTTTGGTAATAAATGAACATAACAATTGTAAATTAAGGTGTGTGGTGCACATTGGTAATCCATTGGATTTCTCCCTCAGAGTCAGAATATATATATATATATTTTACCCTCTCCTTCAAATTATTAGTAGATTTTTCTAAATGAATTTCAGAAATAAACTATTATAATTTGAAATATTGATCATTCTTAACTAAAATATATTATTTATAGATAATATTCATGTTTTGTGTCTTCATATCTTCTTGACTCTCAATATGTACATACAAGATGATATAGCATAAAAAATTATATTCATGATGTGTACTTCTGGGATGAATCCAATCATCATTGAATTTTCTTTTCTATTATAGGAGGTTCGTATTATAGGTTCTTCAATATACCCCAAGAATATTCCATCGTTATGAAAAGTATTAATTTGAGTTGAGTCCCTAAATCTATAATAGATTAACCTAGAAGAATACATATAGCTTCTCTAAGGTTTAGGAGGCCACCATGAGTGGTACTCTTTCCATAACATAATCTATAAATACATTACATAGCCCCATTAATATAGGGGGTTTGAATAGATTTGGATTTTACTTTACTGAATATAAAACAATCTAAATGTTTCATCCCAATATCTTAATTTTGATTGAAAAAAAATTGTTTTTCCAATAATTATATCATTTGTTAATACCCAACTACTGGATGTTTGTATAAATTTTATTTCCATTATCCCTTTCTGAGGAATCAAACAAATACATCTTATAGAACTAAAATATTTTCTATGTACTACCATGTGTGGAACTACTTCCACATGTCTGTGTGTGAGATATGTAACTTTTTCTGCTCATATAGTTGTATCCACCGCTCTTTTTCTATCTCCATAGCATGAAATGATATATTCTATTATATAAATTCCTTTTAATAAATTTCATTGAATGGGTAAATAAATCATTTGTACTTTTGTCTAAGACATTAATCCTCTCATACCTAGTAATTGGTGTACCTGAGATACATTTCCTCTATCTCCCAAAAAGTGAAATTGTTTAGATGGAATTAAAAGGATCACTCATCCTGAAATTAGGATTCTTTTCTTCTTGAAAAAATTCACTTGTTCCGTACCATATCTCAATGTATTAATGAAATTTTTCGAGAGTGCATATATTCTCATAGTTATGGTGTTCTTCCAAACAAAAAAATTATTTTTCAAAATTTTGAACTACCTATTCCTTCGATGGTATTGTTAAAACCTATTAATTTCATAATGAAATAGATATAGTAGGAGCTTTTTGGAAACCTACAGTCTTCACTTGATCCAAAATGTGTGATATATAGTCCATTCCAAAGTTCACTATAAATCTATTAATTTTCCATTTATTTTTAGTTCCATATATTCTTTCTGTTGTGGAATATTAAATGGTAAACCCATTATTACATATGTACTCCCTTCTAAGGATGAATAGTATTTCACAATGATTTTAGTTAGTTATTAAAAAACATCATTTTACTTTTCTTAACATGTATTGTAAATAGCATAAGGAAACACGATCCTAGTTTTTGAACCATATAGACATAAATTTTCACTAGTAGCATCATAGAAAAAGATAAGTTAATATCTAGATTAGGTACTATAAAAAATGGAAAATGAAAAGCCTTATGTGGATAATCTATTTCCCAAAAAAGTTAAATATTACCAACCACGATTTTAATGTACATAAAAATAGTTTCAGGAATATTTAATTTTTTAAATAGTTCTCATTCATTTCATGATAGATTCCCAAAGATTCATAATTAAAATCTATGGGATCTTCTTTTGAAGTTATAAATTTTAGATATAGTCACCACCAAAGCCAAAAAATAATATTGAAATTTATTCTTTTATTCTAAAAAGATCTAATGAAATCATAATAATTAAATAAAATGGGTTTTGTACTTGTATCACAATGATTAACATATATTATTTCATTTTTAAAATTTCTACAATTACATGGAAAAAAATATGGACTTAGAAAAAAACCTTAGCTTTCAATCATTAATTCATAGAGTCCAATAATTGTATCTTGGTTTGGTATAGAAATAGTATCACTTATTTCGGGGAAAAATATATTTATATGGGAAAACTTAGGTGAAAAATATTCTTCTTTAACTTCTAAATATAATGTTACACGAACAACCATTTGATACCAATCAAAATCATAACAGAAGCCCTTACAATCTAAAGGATTTAAACAAATAAAATTTACTTAAAATAAAATGTGTTGTATAGAATTTATTCCTAATATATGAATAGTAGGGGATATATTCAATAATATTTCTTAGTAGTGCCAAACATCCTAAAGTATTTTCCATAAAATGGGTTCTTTTCAAAAAAAAATTACTCTTAGACACACCTGTGTTTGAAAAATATTTTTCTAATTGTAAAATGAAAGAAAAATATATAGAAAATACAACTAAAATTTCTTTTGGAATTCCACATCAAGGTAATGAAATTTAGGTCCTATGGTAATGATGGAATTTTCTTAAAAGTCCACCCATTTACCAATAAATGTTTCATAAAATCTTCCATCTTTTCCATAAATTACATTTAAAAATGATATATGAAATTTATTATGACCACAATGTTATCTGTAGATTATATTATCAAGAATTGTATAAATGTATTCTTGTTCCAAATTTGCCTAATTCATGACAAATTCTTCTTGTAGAAATATACTTGTTAAAAGATCCGTAAGAGTTTTGTGCTGATAGATAATTTATCTATATAATTTATTAATATAACTATTCATTAGTTTACCCCAATCTATCTGAATGATGGACCTAATATCAATAAGTATAATTGGTAATAGTAATAATACAATATATTTTGTTTTGAAATTTTTTTGAATCAAATAATTATATAATTAAATACATCTTACCAAAAAAAATCATTCTTATTCCAATATTTCTATCCTCACAATATTAATGACCCATGAGGAATCATTGTTTTCCAATGTCTTTCCATTCGACTAGGGAATCATCTATAATTTTTCAAAAATCTATATTAGATAATTGTTCTTATATAGCACCTTCTCAGTGAAGATTTTTTGGATTTGGAAATATAACAAACCATTGAGATCTTAAAAAATCTGTATGTTGTATTTATTGGATTGGATTTCATATTCAATGAAAAACTCATAACAATAAGAAAGTTGGTTTTTAACAATAGGTATATAAAAATGAAAATTAGGATATGTTCTAATATATACTGTACCACCCATGAAAATCAATTGTTAATGTTTCCTCTCATCCATAACATGTAGTGTAACCCATAATAAAAAATGGTTTACTTATTTCAATTTCTATCAAAACTCAAAAAGCAATGGTCTATTCCATAAACAAGTTAACCAATAATTAAAAGACCATGCATCATTATCTTCTATTCTATAATTTTTTTATTCAATAATAAAATAACGTTAAATTATTCATTAGTCTACATCCCTTAAAATAAAATTTGAATTCCCTTTTAAAAAGGAGTCCATTCATGGAATCAGTGATTACCTTGTTTATGTATTGTTACATTTTTTGAATGTTTTAGGCACAATTATAGATCCTTATACACTATATAAAAGCATATATGATATGTATAGAACTTTTTATATTAAATGATGAATTTTTTTAGTTGAAATAAACTAAATTTTTTGACAGATTGGGTTTTTCATTCCACAAAAAATGTTCTTTCATGAGGGATAGATGATATTCATCAAGATTATTTTTTTGTATGGATATTACCATAGATCATATCCCAATTACTTTTTATTACCATGTAGATTATCCTCAATTATGATCTCTATGTTATTCCTTCCCAAAAACACATGTCAAATTAATGGCATACCCATTTTATTCGATGGAATGGGATGATAGTTTCTCATTCTGAATCTATAAATTTGTTATTTCAATCAAAGGACAAATCATGGTATACTAGTCATTTTAATTATTTAATAGGTTTATCTGAATGATTCATGACATAACTTGGAATATGTTTCAAATACCAAAGATGAGTTACTAGGCCTGTCAAGTTTATGTAACCCATTTTATATATTCATATTCGAGAATCTACAAAATAGACTCCTCAATTTTCAAAAAAAAATGTCTTTTTTTCATCTATGATTAGTTCATAATTTCAAAAAAATTCCACCCTTTATATTCGCAAAAAATTCTTTCCCAAAATAATCCATTTTTCCAAGTTTATTGGTTTTTAATGATAAGTGTATGGTTTTGTCACTTCTCCAACAATATCACCATTACGTAAGATTTTTTTCCCAAAAAATTATTTCTCAAGGAGAAACCGATCCAATTTTATGTTGTTGATATTTATACAAATAAATCATTGAATCCAAATTATAATTTATTATGGTTATATTTTTTCTCTATAAATAAAAATGTTAATTTAATATGAAAGGAAATGATTCAGTTCCATAGAAAAAGATCGTAGTTCTCAAATGAGAAAATGAAAAGATTTTGGAGCATCCCCAGAGGATGAGACTATTCATCAAATCATCATGGTACCAAGTAAATCTTGACAGGAACTCTTTTGATCTAGGTTTTAAGTAATAATTTAATTTAGAATATGAGAAAACCCAAATCCCTCTATATCACAAAACTCTATTTTTCCTACCCACTACCCCCAGATAGCCCTTCCCCTAAGTGGTTGTTGTGTAACAAGTACATAATGTCCAGTGGAACAACTATGTATTTTATCATTCAATTTATGAATTAATTTCAAGATATATTTCTCTCTTGTTATTACTGGTAGAAATTCTGAAATAACCTTCATATCATTAAGATCTATCTTTATAGAGATATTCTTGTGATATTTAAATTTTGTAGCGATCATTGTAGTTTATGATTTTTTCTTGGAGTTCCATAAAACACAAAATTTACTAGTGAAAAATAAACCAGTAAATGTGGATTTATTGTCTTAAATTACTCCTTCCTGATCAATATCAGTAAACCATTTTAGATCCAAATATTAATTCTTCTTTCTCATCAACCAATAATTTAATGCTTATAAAATATATCTCAAAATTCATTTGATTATATAAGATAATATTCCTTGGAATTGGATTGAAACCTAACAAAAATATTAATTGTATATATTATATCAGATCTTGAATCTATTAGGTAAAAAGGATTCTAATTATTCTTCCAAATTATTTATCATTAATTGATCTCCCTTATTCATCATTTCTCATATTTGTGCTTACCTGAATTGTTTTAAATGATCCTCTAGACTCCTAGAAGGAAATTATATTAAAAAACACCTTAGTATATTTTTCATAAAAGAGAAATGTAATGATTAGTATGAATAATACGTAAACCATAGAGAAATTAAATTTTACAAAGTAAAGGCATATCAAACATAATTTTCATTTATTTAGAAAATTCTTCACACAATTTCTCTTCATTTATTAAAGAAATAATTTCATCAAAATAAAAAATCAAAAATAATGATATTTTTTTAGTCTTCTTCAAATATAAATTATTATGTACTCTCCCTTTAACAAATTACATGGTTCTAAAATAACCATACACCTTGAGGTAATAATCACGTAGGGATTGTTTCAATCAATAAAGTACCTTCTTTAACTTATACACTTTTATTCCATATAGATCAAGAATAAAATCCTCAGGTTATTCCGCGTAAATTTATTCATCTAGTTCACCAATAATAAAATATTAATTTTATCTATTTTGAAAACATTGATTCATATTTGGGATATAATAGAAACAAATATTATAATTATTTTAATTTATGATAATAGATAAAAGTATTCATCAAAGTCAATTCCCTCAATCACTAAATTTACCTTAAATATTATACTTTATTTTTTCTAGAAATTTTACCTGTATAGTCTATCTTATTTCTAAAAAACCATTTATCAATCCTTGGTATTAGGAACAAGTCACCATGTTTCATTATTTTATATTTTATCTAGATCCCCATTAATAGCTTGAATCCATTATTTATACTCAAAATCTTATTTTACAATTTGAGGTATAATCATTAGCTTTAAACTAGTGTGAATAGTTTCCATATATTTTCTTATTTTTTGAAACACAAGATTGTAATTTTTATAAAAAAAATATCATCAATAATATTCTTAAACCATGAATTTATTCCAGTCAATTTCCTTTCATCAACATCATCAATAGAATAAGCATATTATTTATCCTCTCCTAGAATTTATATTTTTCATTAGTATCTTCAATTGGCTCAGAACTGACTACCACTTCCTCATCATCTAACATGATTTAATTATTGATCTTTTCTTAATTATGAATAAAATTGACACTATTATTATCCAAAATCCTCTCATACTTCTTGTTTTTTCTTCAATAAGATGTTTCATTTGGTTCGTAACCAAGAGATATTCTATATTTTATTTTTTTCATCAATATTTCTAAAACCACTACCTTTTTTATTGATTAGACAATTCATCTTAAACACTTTGAAGTGATTTAGATTGGGGTTGTTCTTAAACCAAATATCATAAAGAGAAATTTATGCATTTTCCATGAAGAGTTATTTGTTTTATAAAATTATAGTACAGAAAATAACTTTTAGTTAAAAAATATATATTTTTCATACATAGCAAGAATATTTATAGCTATATCAATAATGATTCTTATTTTTTACATTTACCCTATTTTTTGGGGATTATATGTAGAACATAACTAATTCATAATAGAATTTTAATCATGATATTATGATCATAAATTTTTTTCATATTTAGTACCATTAAATTATCTTAACCTCTTCATGGGAAAATATGTTATCTTTTTATCAATCCTTATAAAACTTTTGAATCAATCAAATGATTCAGAATTTTGAGACATGAACATTCATTCTAGTAAAATAAAAATTGAAGGTGGTGATGTATTTTCCTTTATTTACTGACTTTTTTTATAGGTCCGCAATCATCATATTTGATCTACTTGAATGGTTATTCAATTATATTTTCAACTCCATTATCAGTCATGCTCACTATTTTTTCTAACATGATCAATGAATAGTAATAATGTATCTTATTAGAATTGGTATATTTCTCAAATCCTATTATCAAATAAAATTCCTCATATATTTTCAATATAAACAAGCCTTGTATGTCATAAATTGTTTTCATGTTTATTGTTTGAGTTAAAATATATTATATCTTTTCCAAATTTAAATAGATTCAATGTGGTTCTTAAATAATTTTTAACAACTACTCAAAATCTAAACCTATTCACAAAATTCCCTTTTTTCTAAATAGTAATTTATTTCCGTCATCATAGAGTTTTAAATCACATTAAATTTTATTATATAGTCGATGAAAAAATAAAACTTTATTGGGATAAAAATTCTTTTTATCAATGTAAACCATTCTAAATCCTTTCATTATTAATGAAATTAAACTATAAAATATGAAAAATTCTAAATATTTTTATAAAATCTTTATATTGTTCAAATAACCTTTCATGTGAGAGGGATAACCACTATCCATGATCTAGGTCTTCTCAAATTTATATTCTTTAAATGAAAAAGCCACTGCATTATAATATACATTATATTTATACACATTGACACATATCGTTCCATTGGTTTGTCTAATTTTGAGTTTTATTTATCCTTGAGTGCATTCATGCATTTTTTGGATACAAGGAGTCGAAATCAGAAAATTTGGGGAGAAAGACTAAGGATCATAATTAGCACATGGTTTTTATAAACCCTATAGGAACTCTGTGAGGGGTGTTATGGTTTATGACATTGTAGTTTCTCATGGTTTGAGAACATTCCATTAAACTATGAAACATCCCTGATCAAACTGTATGGCATTTTTTGGAAGGAAAGTGGAACCCACGTGATTGGCATATGATTTTCCAAAATGTGTTTCCTAACCATGTGACATTATCTAGCTCATTAAATAATGTGAATTTACCTATTTTACTTATTAAATTTTAAGGGTATGACTCTTATATATCCTCATCCATCATGAACATCCCACTATCTTAGAGTTTCACCCATATCCTTTGGTGTCGATTTCTCCTTAGTGTCTAGGTTTATTTTGTTGAGGTAGTCGATTCATTCTTGATTTCTACTTAATATTTCCACTTTTGTTCTAGTTATTCCATTTTCCTAGATTTTTGGAACCCCAGGGGTGTCTTCTTCTGGATTTAGGATTTTTAATGGGCGTTTTGGTTTGATTTATTTTTGCTAAGTTGTAAAAGACTTGATACCACCTAATCTGGGTTATCTTCAACAAGGGATGAAATATTTAGACCAAATCCAAGGTAGGCTTCTCTATTTAAGGGAAAATTCCATGGAATTACTTTAAATAATTAATTTCATTTGGTATTTATTTTTTAAATTACTATTGAAATGTTATATTCTTTTTGCATATTTCATTTTTTATGTGTTTCATGGATTTGTTTGGAAATTTAATGTTTAGTGTGGGGTTTTCTAAATTTGTGTGGCTTGTTTTCCCACCAAGTGTTTGATAAAATGGATTAATGATTTTTTTTTGTTTTTAATGGATTAATATAGTGTTTTTACAAACTATTTTAAATTATAACATGTGTTTTCTTAAATTAGAAATGATTTGTTTATTAAATGAAATTAGTTATTGGTTGATTAATGTGGGAACTTTTTTGTGATGTGTTAGAATAAGATATAATGTAGGTTAATCAAAGTGTAACCAAGGTGTAAGTTCAAGGGAACGTGAGAGCCTTCAGAGGAAGGAATATGTGGGCTTCCATTAATTGCTAAGTGATTGTGTGATCCATTAGTCAGAAAGACTATATGATCTTTTATATTGGTTTTTGAGAGACCACGTGAGATCTTAGATTTTTGCCTAGGGAGGACTGTGGCTGAAAATTAAATTTTTTATTATCAATACACTTTTATGGAAAAAGTGAGAAACCACAAGTTCAATCACTAGAGGAAATAAAAAACCATTAAAGGGAAACTTAAGTCTATCAGAATCAACCTCCCTAAACAACTTCTAGGTGTGAGTGTTTACCTGAGTATCTGGATCATCTTTTAAAAAATATTCAAATTGATATGCCAGATTTTTCCAAGACTGTATATACTCATCTTGGCTTATCTTTCCCTCATTTAATACTCTAATTAAAATTATATCTTGATTTTATATCAATGTTCACTTATCTTCATTGGTAATATCCCTTAATGACTTTCCTGGAAGCTTTTTAGAATATTTATTAGAAGAGTTAATCACTAAAATATCATTAACCATTTCTTCTGTTGAGTGAAACAGTAGCTCCATAGATTTATCAGGTTCATCCCCTGATTCCCTTTGCTAGTCAATTGAAGCATCATTGGGTAAGAAACTCTAGGGACCATGGTCTCTTCCTGAGAAAAAATTTTAGGAACCTTAGCATCATCATAAACATTCTTGTATTTAGATTTCTTAGATGACCTTGTTTTCATGGGTAGAGTCAAAAAGGAATAGTCCTTCCCCATTTAAAATTTCCCATATGGATTTTCCTCTTCCTCAGACTGAGAAGCCTATTATCATATAGATCATCTATATAATCACATGAAACATGAGTTGAAAAATCCAAAGTAGACTCATACCCAAATACTCCCTTCTCTTCTGAAGAATTAACCACCGGAGCTGCACCTTTTCCAAGAGTTGGACCATAATTATCTATACCCTCAAATTGATTGACGAGGGCAATACATATCACCTCCCTTCATGAATATTTCATAACGCGAGACTAATCCCCATCTGAAAAGTTCCGAATATTTTACACCAGAAGTGTAACCCTCCCTTTGTGTATTAGGTTTAATTGTTCGTCCTCTTGCACTATTGATGTTCCCTGAACCAACTATATCCACGTATGATATAGTTCTGGGAGACTTGAGGCCTCCTTTATCAACCAATTATGATTCCACTATGAGATTATTGCCACTCCTAGGTTTCACATACCCTCCATGAGGGACTCCAAGATATTTATGATGATCTAAAACCAAAAATTACATCATTTCCTTAACATTCACCTACCCTGAATTAGCCTTCACAAAAGACTTGGGAACATCCAAGACATCTCATAAGTGAATAAAGTTGTCGGCCACCATTGGGTTACCATCCAATGATCCAAAATGATCTCCCTTTATAGATGATGGGACCCTAGAAGTGCCCAATTGAATCTATCCAGAAAAAACCTCATTGACATTAGACACCGATCCATTTCCACTACCTCTAGAATACACACACCTCTCCATATCGACGTTCTTTGACCCCCACCTACCGGTAGCGATTGAGTGTCCCATTATTATACAGCACGAACAAAAATCAACCCAGGATTCGTAAACAATAGGTTTTCTTTAATGAAATTCTTCTCCTAGTGAAATTATCACATACTTAGCACAAAACCTTGATTCATGAAGTTCCACATAGATTCTCCAATTTACAAGTTAATATAAAAAAGAAGTTCTACAAAAAGAAGATAAGAATCTCCCAATAAAGTTCCCTAACATCCTAATTATTGAAGGTTTCGTAAATTGTAAAGGGATTTTGGGAAATCTAACCCATATTTCCACTGACTGGGAGTCATGATTCATATCGAACTCATAAGATCATCTGAAGAGGAAGAACATAGATCTGTTGCATCTATGAGGAGCATTGGGCGATGCTTTGGTCAGGTCTTCCTCTGACTTTAACTAAATTATGATGTGCCTATTGTAGAGAAGTACCACCATTTCCCTTTCATTTAAATCCCATAACATGAAGATAAACATGTCGAATGTGTCAACCGAAGTCCATATCTTCATAAACTGAGCAATCAATGCTAGATTCAAGAGTAACGAGGCCACATTCAATTCCATAGTCGAAATCCGAAGGATAAGGATACCATCGAGAAGGTCAAGGAATTTTGGTAACATGGTTGTTTTGGAAAATGGGGGGAGAAGTTCCAGATTGGAAAACTAAGATAAATTTGTAGATGACACTCCCACGAAAGATGATGAAGGACCCTCCCCCACTGGTGGGGGGTGGGTTGACATGTTTTCCATTGTCGTTAATTCATGGGAGTGGACATCGCAGGTCTCCCTCAAGAGGTCTCTGGTTCAGGGAAGACCATGAGAACTTCTATTTCCTATTAATATTGGAGGCTTATATACTCACTCACATTATAACTTATGGTTAGATCCTTTATGTTTACATACTCATGTCAGTTTGTTAAATATGTTTTATGCATTGAATTAGTTCAATTTTATGTGATGTTATGTATTGTTCCCATTTTTTATATTCCATTAAAATTGTTATAGGATTTTGATGTTATTATCACCTTTATTATTAATTTTTATTATGTTTCAGAAAGTTCTGACTTGTGTCCTTATTTAGTTACTTGATCCATGTTTGTAATTTTTTTTGAAAACCAAGTTTTATTTCAAAAATGAAAACAAAAGGAATTTTGAATTTTTGTTTGGAAAGGGAATTCTTTTATACTGGTTTATTTAGGATATTTCTTCCCAAATATTTTATTTGTATTTATGGGTAAAATACATAAATAGATTCAATTTGGTATCCTACCGAGCTTTTTGAATCACACCTTACTCGGTTCCTTTAGGGAATTGCATGTTTTGTTTTACAGGAAAGAGGTGACAGAAAGGCCACCATGTACTCTTGTGGATCTTTTTTTCTACCATCGTATGAGGTTTTTTAGAGGATATGTGGTCTCACAGGGATGGATTCATATGATTTTTTTTATTTTTTATAGTTTGGTTATAAATAAGACATATTTTTCATTTCACCCTTTCTTTTTTAGTTTGGGTTGTTTATTTTTAGATACCATGTACATGTCTTATTTTGGAATTTTTGTAGTTGATATTTTCATTGTTTATGGTATATTATTACCCTTTTCTATTAAAATTAATGGTGTTATGTTAGAAATTACATTTAATGGAAGGTTCATTCTAATTTAACTTTGTGAAAAAACATTCCCAATTGATAGTTGGTAATGCTCAGTGCTTCTCTCCAGCATGTGGTGGTTAGGAATTCACCTCATGCCATTTGAAATTCCAACTCAGCTGACAGGTTTCGTCAACCCAAGTTAGTTTATTAAAATGTTATTAGAGTAGGATTTTTATTTAGGAGTTATTGCTAGTATAGAGTAAGGACCAATGGTGGTAGAGAGATAGAAATGAGGGTGTATATAGCTAGCTCTTCTTTTTGTTGAACCTCGAGTTTCCATGGATTGTGGGGGATTGTGGTCATTTTTTAGCCTGGGTATGGTTTTTTTAATTGTTTGCTCCTTTTTGTTGAATTTTATTTTGATTCCCATTTTGGGGGTTTTATTTTGGTAATTTTATTATGATTTGATGTTGGATTATTATTGATAAAGCTATTTATTTATAATTTGTAGACAATTCCTCTCAGAATGACCTCTTCTCGGTATAGAGATGGTGTGGTAGAGAGTACCCTATAGTTTAATCATCTCATTGATCTATATTTGCTAGAATTATTGATTCTTATGATCCAAAACATGGGTTAGATGGGTAGTCATAAGAAGTTATAGACCATGGACTATTCTCAAGATCTTTTAGGGTAGAATCCACCAGTGCTATGTGGTAATAAGTGACCTAATGAGCCTAAGGAGTGGTTGAAATGCATTGATCATATATTTGAGTTTTTTTAACACCCCTAAGACATCTAAAGTGGGATTTTATATATAGACAATTGACGGATCGGGTAGGAAGTGGAGGGATTCAATGGTGCTTTCGAGAAAGTATGGGGATCTCATGTGGATATCATTCAAAGTGGAGTTTACTTGGAAGTTCTACCCAAATACCTCGAAAGTAGAAATGGAACATGAGTTTATAAAAATGGATTAGGGTGATCATTCTAGGATGGATTATGCTACCATATTTACTAGTTTGGTTCATGTATGTCTGGATATCTATACAAATAACTACATCATGGCTCGGTGTTTTAATATGGGATTGTAGCCAGAGATCATATATATACTCATTTTTCTATGTCTACCAAAAAATTCTGAGGTGGTTGAAAAGAAAATTATGGAGGAGGTTGATTTGACTAGAAATACAAGTCTCAATAGTGTTTCATAAGTAGATGGTATCCAGAGTTCTACATCCTGACAGAAGTGGAAGTGGCATGATCCATAGAGTGGTAGTGGAAATAGTTTCCAACAATCAGTTGGATCAAAATCTATAGATCTAATGGGGGTATAGAATAGTTATCTATTATCAATTTAGGAAGGTGGGACACTCCAGGAAAAAATTTCCAGAGACTCTAGTGATATTCCACTTTTGTGGGGAGTCCGATAATATCTAGTTCTTATTCAGTTGGCTTTATGTGAGAGTGATGTAGGCTCTATTTTCTCAAAGGGATATAAGGTATAGTCTGAGGCCTCTATGGTTGGAGGATCTCTTCCTCATGGTGTGGGGGAATCTTAATAGGTGAAGAGTAATCCAATCGAGTCTGAGAAATGTTGAATTTATATAGCATAGGTCATTCCATATTAATTAGATTTTGAACCATCAATTGTTCGAGGTACAATGTTTATTTATTATTCAATAGAATTGATTTTATTTGACATAAGTGTGTCCCATTCATTCATTTCACTTAGGATGATTGATTAATTGGGTAAGTAGGTAGAGTTTATACCCTAAGTCATAGATTGTTTTAACCCTATTGGGTAAGAGGAAGGAGAAATGTTTTATGTTCTCTAATTGTTGTGTTTTGGTAGCTGGTATAAGGGTTGTTTGGGACTTCCTCGTTTAGGAACTTGATGTGTAAAACCTCATTATCGGTATGGATTAGTTGATTATATTCAAGGAACTAGTTGAATTTTATAATCATAGGGTCTAGTTTCTTACTAAATATGGGATAACCCTGATCTTCCAAGGTGAGTAGTATTCACAATCCGGAATTAAAGGATTGGTTGCTTCAAATTTGGGGCTGTTATTGTTCTTGTTGTCCAGGTTATTCATTAAGGTTGTTGAACATCATTCTTTGGGTGAACTTATAGTGGTCGTGGAAGGGTTCCCATACATGATTAAAAATGATTTCTTAGGATTGATTACCTAGAAAAAGGTAAAGTTTAGTATTTATATACTCCCCCAATATGATCATAATTTCCATGTTGTCTTATAAAATAGCTCATACTAAGCTAAAGGAGTTGAAATTTCAGCTAGAGGATCTTAAGGGAAAGGGTTTTATTCACCCTAGTGTGTCACTATGGTATTTTCTTGTCCTATTTGAAAAATAGGAAGATGGTATCCACTAACCTTTCATATAATACTATAATATTAAGCAGGTGACAATAAAGAATAAATACCCACTGCCTAGAATTAGTGATCTATTTGACCATCTAAGATGGGCCCATTGATTTTCAAAAATCGACCTAATATCAGGGTAATACCAGTTGTGTTTCCGAGAATATAATGTTCCAAGGGTGAAATTTTAAAGTTAGCAAAGAAATTTTTAGTATTTGGTTATTTAATTTGGTCCTACCAACGCTCCATTTATTTTCATGGTGCTAAAGAACAAGATATCACATCACTTTTTAGACTCCTTCATGGTAATGTTTGAAAATGAAAAGTTAGTGTATTCTATGAGAGAGGTGGAACATGGATACTAACTAGAGGTTTTTTTTAGTTCTTCTAGAGTTAATCCATTATATTCCAAATTTTAAAATTTCTTGTTTTTGATTCCAAAATAGATTTTTTTGGGTCATGTGATTTCTGAGGTAGGAGTTTTAGTGGATCCAAAAAAGGTTCAAGTTGTCCTATCCTAAGAGTATCCCATAATGTGTTTGAGATCCATAGATTTCTATGATTTTCTAGGTTCATAAGATTTTTTTTGGGACTTATCCATGATATATTCTCCCTTTATGGTTTTGACTGGGAAAGAGGTGAATTTTTAGTTGGATGAGAAGTTCAAGTGTTCTTTTGATCTGTTACAAACCCATTTGAAATATACTCATTTTTTGATTCTACCTGATCCTGAGAGAGTTTATGTAGTGTTTTGGGATGCTTTTGTTGTGGTTTGGGGTGTGTTCTAATGTTTTATGACCATTTAGTGGCCTATGGATCATGGTATATATTCCCAGATGAGTATAATTATCCAACCCATGACCTAGAATTGGTGGTTGTTGTGTAAGAACTAAATACATAGAAACACTACCTCAGTAAAATAATTTTTATAGAGTATTAAAATCCTACGTTAATAGTGAAAAGTTTTACTCCAAGTGACCAAAATCTCAAGAAGATTCACTAGGTGGAATACCTTCTGAATTTTGATTCAAATTTTAAATATACATCTGGGAATGGAAATGTGGTCATCAACACCTTGAGGAGAAATCTTCTACTGTATGAAGTTTGGGAATTAGTAAATGATTAGTGTCTGATGGGATTGTTTGT
Source organism: Viscum album (assembly GCA_963277665.1). NCBI lineage: Eukaryota > Viridiplantae > Streptophyta > Magnoliopsida > Santalales > Viscaceae > Viscum > Viscum album. Next base: position 398,202,791 of record OY728127.1, on the reverse strand, counting down.
TAACCTAATCATATAAATTCAAAAGGATAAAATTCATGTATTCTTGTCTAGTTTTTCAGTTACCTGCTCTATCGCTGTGAAGGTGTATGACACTGAGTGCCAGTAAATTATAAGTACTCTAAATGGTGGAGATTTTTTGGGTGATAGGTCTTTTCTCACCTGATGGTTATCTTATTTTCTGGACATGGTTGGTTGTTTCTTTGATATTGGGTCTAGATATGATGCATGAGGTGAATCATTCTAGTTGGTTTATTCACCCCAAAGTTACCCAGATGTTTTATACCTTGAGAGGTCAGTATTGGATGAGATCTCTATGTATTTAATTATCGGCCTAACTCATACATTGAGTGGGAAAAATTCCTTTAGGGTTATTATTGACCATCTATCAAAATCAACCCATTTTATTTCTATTAGGGGGTCAACTAAGGTGGAGGACCACATATGCATTTATGTTGAATAGGTTGTGAAACTTCATGAAGTTCCCTTAGTGGTAGTGTTAGACTGGGATTCTCATTTTACATCCCATCTTTAGAAGTAACTCTGGGATGTTTTTGGATCTCAGTTGAGGTTAAACACAAGATATCACTTATAGATGGTTGTCCAATCTAAGTGGAATATATAGACTCCCAAGGATATGTTGCAGGTGTGTGTTCTTATTTTTTGTTGTTCATGGGGTATTCACCTTCCATTAGATGATTATTTATATAATAATAGCTATCAAACCTTGATCAAGATTGACCTATTTAAGGAATTGTATCATCCGTTGTTCCAATCCTTTTTGTGCTAGGATGAGGAAGGTGATCATTATTTGGTTGGACTATTCCTCATCCAAGAGACAAATAATATAGTTTGGATGATTTATAGATGTATAGAAACAACTCAAAGCCACAAAAAGTCATATAACTACCATCATTATTGTTCATTGGGGTTTCAGTTTGGTGACAAGGTGTCTCTCTAAGTATCCATTCAATTAGGTCATTCTCTCTTGGGAAAGGAGGGAAATTTAGTGTCACATTATGTCTAGTCGTTTATTTTTATTAAGCATCTTGGTAAGGTGTCCTATCAGTTTGAGATACCACCATGGATGAACTCGATTTAGGACATCTTCCACATCTCTCCACTAAAGAGATACAATCCAAACTCATCTCATGTGTTGGAGTAGCAATATTTGGTGTGAGAGATAGAGTACTCCATGGTGGAGTATCCTATTCATATCAGGGATGTTCAGAATAAATTTCTTCATGGGAAGGTAATATCATTTTTTTATGTTCTCTAGTATCATTGAATTGATATCCATGAGACATGGGCGTAGGATGGTTGGGTGAGGTAGCGGTGGCCTCACATGTTTAATTATAAAGAAGACTGAGGACATTCTGTGGAAAGAAAGTGGCATTCTATGGAGTTTGTGACACTTTTTGGGCCACTATAATATCTATTTTTTTTAATTATCCATTAGTGATTTCTTGTATTTTTTGGGTTCCAAGAGTCAAAATTGGGATTTTTTTGGAGATATACCATGGCACACGGTTAGCACATGGTTTTTCTAAACCATGCGGAAACCAAGCGAGGGGTTATAATGTGTTTGATAATATGATTTCACATAGTTTGGGGATAGTATTTTAAACTGTGTGAAACCCTAGATCAAATCATGTGGCTTTTTTGGGTTGATAGTGGATTCCACATGGTTGAATCATGGTTTTCCTATCTGGGTGGTCGAACCAAGCTACTCTATCTGGATCATTAAAAAGTTAAAATTTACATTTTTACCCTCATCAAATATTAATTGTTTCATCCCTTATTTCTATTCCTCCGTCATAAGTAGTCACCCCCTTGTCTTAAAGCTTTTCTCCTTTCCATTGGTGTGTATTTATCCTTTTTAGTGTCTTTTCTTCAGGTAAGTTGATTTATTCTTGATTTCTTCTTCCCCTTACCCCTATTATTCTATCAATATAATTTCCATATATTTGTGGAATCCTAGGGGTAGTTTTGATTAATTTTGGGTTTTTAATGGGAGTTTTATTTGAGTTAGTTTTGTCTTAGGTGTGTGAGTCTTGGTCATACCTCTCCAAGATGGTCTTCATCATGGGTGACATGCTTTGGATGAAATTTGTGGTATGTGTCTCATTTTAAGTGTGTTTTCCATGGAATCCCATTAAATTTCTAATAAAATTTGGATTATATTGTTTAAATTCCATCAAAATGATTTATTCTCATTTTGTATTCCACGTTTGATGTGTATCATGGATTGGTTTGGAAATTTGGGGTTTAATGCGGGGTTTTGCAAATGTGTGTGGATTTTATTCCCACCTAGTATTTGATAATATTTATAAAATAGGTTTTTGTGGTTTTAAAGGGATTTATAAAGTGTGTTTAGATGTTTCTTTAAAATTTTAAAGGGTGTTTTATTAAATTGGGAATGTTTCATTTATAAAATGATTTGTGTTCTATGTTGAGTGTTGTGGTAACTTGTTTGTAATTTTTTATATTTGAGTAGAAAGTGGGTTAAATGATGTGTGAGTTAGGGGTTTTTTGAGGGACCATGTGATCCTTCATAGGGAGTATCGTGAAAGACTTAATTCGTATCTAAGGGACTGAGTGAGCCCTTGGGATGGAATACTATGTGAGTTTCCATGTTGGTTTCCAAGAGACCATGTGATCTCTTGGAGTTAGGCCTGGGGATAGTTGTGGGAGATTCTATTGCTTATCTAGCTATCATAACTTTTTACTCAGTCATTTTAAAACATATGGTTTGATTCCATAGGTTCACTTCCTCTGATATTTTGTTTTATATGATTTATTGATTAGATTAGTTCCATTTGGTGAAAAAATATGTGTTATTCCCACTTGACTATATTCCATTCAAACGTTTATATGATGTTGATTTTATGATCACCTTTATTTTACATCTTAGTTATGTTTATGCTTATGGTGACTTTTTTCCTATTTTATCTAGTTCATCCATGATTGGAAATTGTTTTAGAAAACCATGTTTTGTTTAAAAAATGAAAAATAAATGGATTTTGAAAGTGTTTTTGGAAATGGAATACTTTCAAGGTGGTTTAGTTTTGAAATTTTTTTCAAATAGGATTATTTTTTTATATGGGTAAAATACTTAAATAGATTCATGGTGTTATCCTACTAGGATTTTTTCCTCACACCTTTCTTGGGACCTTTTGGGTGTTTACAGATTTCATATTACATGGTATATATAAAGGCAGGGGAACCATGTACCAGGGTGGATCTTCTAGATTACCATCATCGAATGTTTTATGGAGGAGACCTGGTCTTACAAGGATGGATTAATTTGGAGTTTTTTGGTTTTTAGTACCCATTAGGTTTTACTTGGGACTTTTTTGGAATTTCACCCTTTATTTTTAATTTGGGTGGTTTATTTTTAGATATCAGGGGAAGATCTGGTTTTGGCATGTTTTTACATGATTTTATCACTATTTATGGTATCCTCTTATCTTATGTTATTGACTATGATGATATTTTCTTGGACATACAATTTTAGGAATGGGTCATTCTTATTAACCTAATTTGAAATCATTCCCAAGTGATAGTTGGTTATGACGGGTACTTGTTGTTGTCCCATGGTGTAATGGCCCGGACCTCTCCAGCCCATTCCATTGTCAAAAAGTAGGCCACGAAGTGTTCAAGAGGTTAAAATGGACTTTTCCCACACTTTCCAGAATTTTGAAACTACACGCCGTGTACCCCCTTGCCGGGTATACCCCGTGTTGCAGGCTGTGTCCTCACCGTGTGAAGTAAATGAGTACACGCCGTGTAGTGTAAGTACACACTGTGTAGTGTAAGTACACATCATGTACCCCCCTTGCCGGTTATACCCCGTGTCGTAGGTCGTGTCCTTGCCGTGTGCAATAAATGGGTGCACGTCGTGTGTTCAGTACTACACGCCGTGTAGTCCTTCCCCGCATACGTGTTACCGTGGGTTGACCAGTCAATGGTCATGTACCGTGTTGTAGCAGTGTCCTTGCCATGAGAAATAAATAAGTATACACCGTGTGTCTAGACTAAAAGACGTGTTGTCCCTCCCCGCATATGTGTTACCCTCAAACCGTGTGTTTACCAGTCAACGGCTGCGGAGCCGTGTTGGAAGTCGCGTGGAGACCATGTAAAATAACCGAGTACACATCGTGTACCATAAAGTACATGCCGTGTAATTTTTCTTTTCTCGCCTATAAAAGGAGGGGTCCCTCCTCCAGTTAAACTCACTCCTCTCCTCCCCATTCCTCTGATCAGATCTCTCCCAAGAGACTCGAAGTCTCCTTTTCTTCCATAACTTCTTCGTCCGAGCTCCAATTTACGATCCGTCAGCGGCCACAGGATTGTAATGACGAGGTGAAACTTCTGAGCTTAGATCTGTTTTCCTTCCTTCGGCCTTTCCTTTCTGACTTCCACCCGAGGAAGTTTTGCCGGGACCCAACAGAAGTGAAGGACGCCGATAGACGTCTTCTAAGGTTGATCTGGGGGAGCGTTGTGATCGGAACCTGTTGAGGTAGGGATCTTACCTTCATCTCTCTAATGTGTGAAACAAGCGGGGTGGGTTTCCTCTTCCTTATGTGAAACACTTTTGAACTGGTTAAATAATGATAATAATTGGTTAAAGAACTGGGATGGGGAAGTTGTTATGTTTATCTTTGTTTATCCTATTGATATGTTATGAATTGAATATGATTATGCCTACTGAAAATCACTATCGTTGGGGGACATTTCTTGCGCAATTAAATGTTTCCCTATCTTCTAGACCATTTTTGTGAATGGAACCTTGTTGAATGTGGAAATTTGGTTAATTATGTAAATTTGGATGATTAAATGAAAATATGGAACCCTTGTTTGATCACCCCGGTTAAACAAAAATGGAATAATGAACATGTGGGTGTTGGCTTGGATACGTGGCATGTGATGGGGGGTGTTTTATGGGTTGTTGTGAATTGGGTGAGCAGTGGGCAGCGGTTGGCTTGGTTGTGGGTTGGTGTGAATTTTATGTTGGTGACGGGGAGAAGGGCTGCAATAAATGGTATTAAAGGGATAATGATGTACGGTGCCGTTGTGGTTATGTTGGTTGGCAGCGGGGCTGCAGGGATGGGTTGGAATGTGAACGGACTATGGGATATGAATAATAAATAAAAAGTAGAGGAGTTAATGAATGGTGGGGCATGGTAAAGGAACAGGATTAATAATCAATGGGTTGGTTGGCTGATAAGAAGGGACTTGGTTGTGTTGCTTGGGTTTTCCTAACTTGATTTGTGGATGGAAGGGATATGTTTTACGAACGATCTATTTGTTTAGTTGCGGATAATTTCCCAGTAGTTAAGGAACTAAATAAACTAATTCTGCTGAAACGTGAAAACCTAAATGGGGTTGTGGTTGTTTGTTGTATGCATGCTTCGTAGTAGAAGTGCTGAGGTACGTGCTCAGTTTCTCTGTTTAGAATCCATAGGTTGGGCTATGTGTTGGTATACATATATATATCTGTATATTTTGTGTTTTATCGCACCCCACCCATGTTGAGAACTTAGTTCCGAACACTCCCATTTCATAGGAGAGTGTGTTTTTTCCTTAGTTACTAGCTCATTCCTGCTCCTTCTCCCCTAGGCTGTGATGGCTTGAGGTGACCTTACACCTAAGACTCTTCGGGTAGGTTTCGATTGGGGTGGTTTCAGCCCAAGAATCTTCGGGCAGGTTCTACTATTTCCCAAGAACCTTCGGGATGTGGCCCAGGTGTGTGCGAGCGGGATATGTGGTTGTGAGGCCCAGGTGTGTGCGGGCGGGATACGTGGTTGTGAGGACCAGGTGTGTGCAGGAGGGATACGTGGTTGTGAGGCCCAGGTGTGTGCGGGCAGGATATGTGGTTATGAGGCCCAGGTGTGTGCGGGCGGGATGTGTGTTTTGTGAGGCCCAGGTGTGTGCGGGCGGGGAGAGTGTGGCAGCGTCAGGACGTTCACCGTTAGGAAGAGCAGCTAACTTCTGGTAAATGGTGTGGGGTACCCAATACTCTTGTTCTTATATACGACTACCTATTTTTATTGTGTTTGTGGTGAGTGTGGCTGGTGAGGTTGGGTGGATAGAATTCCTTGCTAGATTTTTTCTATTGTTCTCACGGGACATTAGGATGTCTCCCCACTTGTGCACGAGAGATTTAGGTTTCCCTACTAAGTATACTTCTATGCTAACCCTACGTTTACTTTCAGGATTTTAGGAGGACTACCAGGGCCGTGCGGGACCCTACTAGTTGGACAGTTGCAGTTGTTGCAGTTTTTGTACTCTTGTTTTCTTTTGGTATTGTACTTTTAGATTGTTTGTACTTGTACCTTGTTATAAAATTGTTTAAAACAATCATGTGGGATTGGTTTGGGTTTATTTACATACACTTGTTCTTTTCCTTTTGGTGGTTGACTTGTCTTATTTCCCGGTCCTAAATAATAAAAAGGGTAATGCCTCCCATATTTGTGAAAACTCATACCCTTGGTGCTAGTCGCCACCCCGGGGCCTACTAGAGGCGGGACTCGGGGGTCATTATCTCCCTTTCACCATTGCCATCTCAGGAGGGGCATCTTTGGTGGGAGGGGGTCGTGACAGAATGGTATCAGAGCTGATGGTTGAGAGATAGGATGGAGTCTGGAGTTAGGCACAGTGAGGATTGCATGGGATGATAGGGCGACAATGTTAGTTAATCATAGTGCGTGACATAGTCCAGGGAATGCCAGGACATGGGATTTTAGAACACCCCATGATCCGATGCAAGGACTCTGAGCCAACTGAACGACCAAGTGAGACTACATTGATTGCAAGGTAGAAACCCTAGGGAAGGTACATGCATCATCATGATTGTGTTTTACTTGATTTGGGTGTTCTGGGAAAGAAATTGAAATAAAATGATAAAAATAAAACCTTGAGAAATTTCCTTACTACTTGGGCTTAGGCGATCTTTGTTTACCATACAGCTATGTCACCTGGACATCATCCCTGGGTGGCTCAGACGGCCGAGGCCCAGCAGATTTAGGCGATCGATCAGTTGAGGATTGACTGAGAGGAGGAAGATAGCCAGTGGAAGAAGACTCTCCGTTCTTTTCAGCGGCAGACCCTCAAGAAGTACGAGGGTATTACTTTGGATACGAAGATGGAAGGGTGGCTTGAGGAGCTAGGGATCGCTTTTACCTTGATCCATGCTCTGTGGGAGTACTGGGGTCCCCTAGAAGTCAGTCAGCTGAGAGGTGCCGCGCGACAGTGGTGGACGCTCTACCTCAGAGAGAGAATATAGGTAGAGGTTCCATGGGCTGACTTTGAGAAGGAATTCCGAGAGGAATTCCTTTCTTCCATGATCAAGGCAGAGAAGCAGAAAGAGTTACTCTCCCTTCAGCAGGGGATTATGTTGGTACGAGAGCTAGGGATCAAGTTCAAGGATCTCCTGCGCTTTGCTCTGGATCTCTTTCCAGATGAGGAGTCTCAGGCGAGACGTTTTGAAGAGGCGCTTCATCCTTCGCTCCAGTATGTTGTCACCCCCTTCACCCTTCCGACGTACTTGGCAGTATAGAAGAAGGCAGAGTTTGTAGAGAGGATGCACTCGCTGGGAGGTGCACCCCAAGAGGGGATCCAGCCGAGCTCGTCGAAGGGGAAGGTAGTCAGCAGCAAGTCTCCTGCAACGGGACCTTCCAGGTTCAGGCCAGTGGGGAGCAGGCCCCCGCAGTTCCAGTTTAGATCTTCGGGTCCTCGTCCATTTTTCACGAGCCCAGGACTGCAGTGTTTTTCTTGTGGAGGTTTTGGGCACGTTCAGAGTCTGTGCCCGACCCGAGCTCAGTACGGTGGAGGTGGGCAGGTTCATCGCCCACCTCAGCAGCACCAGTTGTCGGTGAGGCCCTTCGAGCAACAGCAGGACCATGCTCCTACGAGGGCAGACTTTGCGGGAGGAGGACGACCTCAGGGTGCTCCTCAAAGACCTCGACTAGGGTGTGGTCGGGGAGGTGGACGACATCCGAGAGGTAGAGGAGCTGGGCGTGGACAGTTGCACGCATCAGAGTTGACAACTCTAGCAGGACCAGAGGTGGTGCGAGGTAAGACTTGTTTGTTCATCACTCTTGTTTCTACTTTGTTCAATTCAGGAGCTTCACACTCCTTTTTTGCACCTGGTATAGCCCATGTTTTGGGACTAGACGTAGAGATACATTCTGTACCACTGGTGCTGAGTACACCAGTTGGAGGCCAGACCAACGTATCTTTTGTTTGCCGGGGATATGGGCTGACGTTGGGACCACATCGATCTAGTGGGGACCTTCTTCTATTATAGATGTAGCCATATGATGTCATCCTAGTCATCGACTGGTTGTTTTCGGTTAGTGTCATTATCGACTGCTTCCGAAGAAGAGTCCTCTTCTCCGACATTGATGTGAAGCGCATATCTTTTGTTGGCGAGAGGAGCTATCATGTGGGAAGCCGGCATGGGAAGCCTCTCCTTTCCTTGTTAGGCGGGTTATCAGTGGTTCCAGCTGATACAGAGATGATGGATGTCATGGAGGTTGTTGGTGAGTTCCTCGATGTTTTTCCTGAGGAGGTTGTGACTCTACCCCGCCGATGTGATGTTGAGTTCGGGATAGACTTACAGCCCGGTGCCCATCCGATTTCGATGGCCCCTTATCGGATGGCAACTTCGGAGTTGCGGGAGTTGCGGATTAATATTGACGATCTGATGGAGAAGGGTTTTGTTCGACCTAGCGTATCACCAAGGGGTGCTCCAGTTTTTTCGTGAAGAAGGCAGATGGTGGTCTCTGGCTATGCATAGACTACCAAAGGTTGAACCAGGTAACGGTCAAGAACCGATACCCCTTCCAAGGATAGATGATCTCTTCGACCAACTGAGGGGAGCAGGTTGGTTTTCCAAGATCGATCTACGATCTGGATATCATCAGCTGAGGGTAAAGGTTAGTGACATCACGAAGACGGCTTTCAGGTGTAGGTATGGGAACATTGAGTTTGTGGTGATGTCGTTTGGAGTTACGAATGCACCGGCTGTGTTCATGGGACTTATGAACTTTTTCTTCCGAGAGTTTCTGGAACAGTTCGTCATTGTGTTTATAGATGACATCCTGATCTACTCAAGATCAGAGGAGGATCACGTTGAGCATCTTAGGGCAGTCTTAGAAGTCCTTCGATACAACCATCTTTACGGGAAATTGTTGAAGTGTACATTCTTGACGCAAGAAGTACACTTCCTTGGGCACGTGGTGTCTCAGCATGGAGTGTCAGTGGACCCGTTGAAGGTGGAGGCAGTTGTTTCTTGGGAAGCACCCAACAGCGTGGCAGAAGTACGTTGTTTCCTGGGGTTAGCTGGTTGTTATCGGAGGTTCGTTTCAGATTTCTCTTGAGTTGTTGCTCCATTGACATCTTTGACTAGGAAGAACCAGGTCTTCCTATGAAGCAAGCAATGCCAGAAGGCATTCGACTACCTGAAGGAGAAGTTGGTCAGTGCTCCCGTACTCAGGTTTCCAGAGGAAGGGTTGTTGTATGAAGTGTTTTGTGATGCTTGTGGCCTTGGTCTGGGGTGCCTGCTGATGCAGAAGAAGGGAGTGATCTTTTATGGGTCTAGGTAGTTACGTCCTCACGAGCGTAACTGTGCCACCCATGACCTAGAGCTTGTAGCAGCAGTGTTCGCACTGAATTTATGGTGACATTACCTTTTTGGGGAGGGCTTTGTGGTCTTCTCAGATCATAAGATCTTGCGTTATATCTTCTCCTAGCATGACCTAAACTTACGGCAGTGGAGATGGGTCGAGTTTTTCCAAGACTATGACTTTGAGATCTCTTACACTGAAGGTAAGGGAAACGTTTTAGCTGATGCCATGAGCAGGAAGTCACATAAGGAAGTTGTTCAGGAATCCACTAATGCTTGGAAGGAGATGGGAGAGTTTCATGCCTTGCACTTGGATGCCAAGGTAGAAGGTGTTAGAGGCTGTTTGTTTCATATGATGGTGCAGTCCTCCTTGTTGTAGTAGGTGGAAGAGTCTCAGCGGAAGTGATGCGGGATCGTTTCGATCAGGGGAACGCTCCAGAAGGATGGTCAGAGGACAGCCGACATCAGATGCATTTCCATGGAAGGTTGTTTGTCCCGGAGACAATGCATGAGGGAGTTCTCTGTGAGTTCCATAGCTCATCCTTGGCGGTACATCTAGGAGTTTCAAAAATGTACTGAGTCTTGAGGGAACAGTTTTGGTGGCCCGGGGTGAAATGGGAGGTGGCAGAGTTTTTGGCTAAATGCATAGTGTGTCAGCAAGTGAAGGCTGAGCACCGTGTTCCCAGTGGTCTGTTTCATCCTTCAGATGTCCCTGAGTAGAAGTGGGATGACAACTCAATGGACTTCGTCACAGGACTACCCAGAGCTCAGGGTGGTTATGATGCTATCTGGGAAGTGGTGGATCGACTGATGAAATCAGCTCACTTCTTAGAAATTAAGGAGTCAGGCCCAGTGAGTACCTTAGCACAAAGGTACGTAGACAAGGTGGTGCATTTTCATGGAGTCCCGAAGACTACCATCTCATATTGGGATACTCGGTTTACCTCACGACTCTAGAGGGGGTTACAACATGCTTTTCGCACCCAGTTACACCTTAGCACTGCTTTCCACCCCCAGACCGATGGGCAGATGGAGTGGACTATCCAGATGTTGGAGGACATGCTACGAGCATGTGTTTTGGATTTCGGAGGATCATGGGTACGACACTTTCCATTAGTAGAGTTTCCCTACAACAACAGCTTCCATTCTACTATTGGCATGGCACCGTTTGAGGAATTGTATGGAAGACCATGTCGTTCACCCATTTGTTGGGAAGAGGATGGTGAGAGAGGTGCTCTTGGGCCAGAGGTAGTGCAGAGCACCACAAAGAAAGTCCATCTTGTACGTGAGAGGATAAAAGCAGCTCAGGACCGACAGAAGTCTTATGTTGATCTTCAGAGGAGGCCCTTGGAGTTTGAGGTGGGAGATCATGTGTTCTTGAAGTTTCCCCTCGACGGGGGCAGTAGAGATTTGGGAAAGGGAGCAAGCTATCACATAGGTTCATCGGACCTTTTGAGGTGATGAGGAAAGTCGGCGAGGTAGCATATCAGCTAGCCCTGCCACCTCAGTTGGAGAAGGTTCATGAAGTCTTCCACATCTCCCAGCTTCGTCGGTACTTACACGATGACTCCCACATTATCGACTGGGGACAGTTAGATATGGGAGACGACACGACCTTTGAGGAATGACCAGTCAGAATCGCGGATCGTAAAGAGAAGGTGCTTCATGGATGAACCATTTCGTTGGTTCATGTGTTGTGGAGGCATGGAGGCCTTGAGGAGAGAACTTGGGAGCGGGAGACCCAGATGCACGCTCAGTACCCGGATTTGTTCTGACTTGTGATTTTCCTTTTTCTCTTCTAAGCTTTGTGTTAATGTTATACTCTGTACCTTTGATATATGGAATGCTTGTCTTGTTGGTTGTGAGACCTTTTGTTTCCCTGTTCCCTGGTAATGTGTAACATGTCTGGATGTGTGTGGAAAGGGAAAAACCTGATTCTTAATCGATACGAATTAATGCAGATGCGATTGAACCCGTGCGGGCATGTCAGTGCCGCCTAAAGAGAATAATATCTCGACATAGGAGAAGGAATTTTCCCCAAACCACATGTTCGGGCATTGTGTTGGTTGTGCGGTGTTGGGGGGAAGTGCGAGTTGAAAATCCTAATATATGGAAGTGGGAAGGCCCAATCCTTAATAGAGACACATTAATGAGGATGCGGTTAAACCTGTGCAGGCGAGTCAGTGCCGCCTAAAGCCGATAATTTCTCGATAAAGGAGGGGGAATTACTAACACCTATGATTAGGGTTGTTGGTTGGGTTCCTGTTATAACGAGAACCCTAAGAGGTATCTTGTTGGGTTCCTCTAGGTTGAGTTTTGAATTTTTGGGGATGAGAATGTTTTAAGAAGTATCTGATGTAATTTCCCAGACCTCTTTGGCCCATTCCTTTTCAAAAAGAAGGCCACGAAGTGTTCTGGAGGGTAAAATGGACTTTTCCCACACTTTCCAGAATTTTCAAACTACACGCCGTGTAGTTTGAGTACACGTCATGTACCCCCTTGCAGGGTATACCTTGTGTTGTAGGCCGTGTCCTCACCGTGTGAAGTAAATGAGTACACGCTGTATAGTGTAAGTACAAGCTGTGTACCCCCTTTCTGGGTATACCCTATGTCACAGGCCGTTTCCTTGTCGTGTGCAATAAATGGGTGCACATCGTGTGTTCAGTACTACACGCTGTGTAGTCCTTCCCCGCGTACACGTTACCGTGTGTTGACCAGTCAACAGTCGTGTACCATGTTGGAGCCGTGTCCTTGTCATGTGCAATAAATGATCACACGTCGTTTGTCTAAACTACACGCCGTGTAGTCCCTCCCCACATATGCGTTACCCTCAAACCGTGTGTTGACCAGTCAACGGCCGCGGAGCCGTGTTGGAAGCCGCGTGGAGACCGTGTAAAATAACCGAGTACACGCCATGTACCATAAAGTACATGCCATGTACTTTTTCTTTTCTTTCCTATAAAAGGAGGGGTCCCTCCTCCTTTTCAACTCACTCTTCTCCTCCCCATTCCTCTGAGCAGAGCTCTCCTAAGAGACTCGAAGGCTCCTTTTCTTCCATAAATTCTTCATCCGAGCTCCGATTTACGATCCGTCTGCGGCCACGGGATCGTAACGATGTGGAGGAACTTCCGAACTTGGATATGTTGTCCTTACTTCGGCCTTTCCTTTCCGAATTCCACCCGAGGAGGTTTTTCAGGGACCCGACAGAAGTGACGGACGCCGACGGATGCCTTCTAAGGTTGATCTGGGGGAGCGTTGCGATCGGAACCTATTGAGGTAGGGATCTTACCTTCATCTCTCTAATTTCTACAACATGCGGGGTGGGTGTCCTCTTGCTTATGTGAAACACTTTTGAACCAGTGAAATAAAGATAATAACTGGTTAACGAATGGGGATGGGGATGTTTTTGTGTTTATCTTTGTTTATCCTATTGATATGTTATGAATTGAATATGATTATGCCTACTGAAAATCACGGTCGTTGGGGGACTTTGCTTGCGCAATTAGATGTTTCCCTATCTTCTAGACTGTTTTTGTTAACGGAACCTTGTTGAATGTGGAAATATGGTAAATCATGTAAAGTTGGCCGATTAAATGAAAATATGGAACCCTTGTGTGATCACCCCGGTTAAACAAAAATGGAATAATGAACATGTGGGTGTTGGCTTGGATAAGTGGCATGTGATGGGGGGTGTTTTGTGGGTTGTTGTGAATCGGGTGAGCAGTGGGTTGTGGTTGTCTTGGTTGTGGGTTGGTGTGAATGTTATGTTGGTTATGGGCAGCGAGGCTGTGATAAATGGTATAAAAGGGATAATGATGTACGGTGCAGTTGTGGTTATGGTGGTTGGCAGCGGGGCTACAGGGATGGGTTGGAATGTGAACGGACTTTGGGCTGTGAATAATAAATAAAAATTGGAATAGTTAATGAATGGTGGGGAATGGTAATAGAATGGGATTAATAATCAATGGGTTGGTTGGATGATAAGAAGGGACTTGGTTGTGTTGCCTGTGTTTTCCTAACTTGATTTGTGGATGGCATGGATATGTTTTACGAACGATCGATGTAGTTAGTTGTGGATAGTTGCCCAGTAGATAAGGAACTAAATAAAATAATTCTACTGAAACGTGAACACCTAAATGGGGTTGGGGTTTTTTGTTGTATGCATGATTCGTAGTATCAGTGTCGAGGTACATGCTCAGTTTCTCTATTTATAAGCCATAGGTTTAGCTGTGTGTTGGTATACAAATATATGTCTATATCTTTTGTGTTTTATCACACCCCACCCATGTTGAGCACTTAGTGTCGAACACTCCCATTTCATGGGAGAGGGTGTTTTTCCCTTAGATACTAGCTCCTTCCTAATCCTTCGCCCCTAGGCTGTGATGGATTGAGGAGACCTTACACCTAAGACTCTTCGGGTAGGTTTCAATTGGGGTGGTTTTAGACCAAGACTCTTTGGGAAGGTTCTACTATTTCCCAATAACCTTCGGGATGAGGCCCAGGTGTGTGCGGGCAGGATGCGTGGTTGTGTGGCCCAGGTTTGTGCGGGCGGGATACGTGGTTGTGAGGCCCAGGTGTGTGTGGGCGGGATACGTGGTTGTGAGGCCCAGGTGTGTGCGAGCGGGATATGTGGTTGTGAGGCCCAGGTGTGTGCGGGCAGGATGTGTGGTTTGTGAGGCCCAGGTGTGTGCGGGCATGGAGAGTGTGGCAGCGTTAGGACGTTCTCCATTAGGAAGAGCAGCAAACTTCTGGGAAATGGTGCGGGGTACGCAATACTCTTGTTCTTATATACTACTACCTGTTGTGATTGTGTTTGTGGTGAGTGTGGCTGGTGAGGTTGGGTGGATAGAATTCCTTGCTAGGTTTCCTCTGTTGTTCTCACGGGACATTAGGATGTATCCCCACTTGTGCACGAGAGCTTTAGGTTTCCCTACTGAGTATACTTTTATGCTCACCCTACGTTTACGTTCAGGTTTCCAGGAGGACTACCAGGACTGTGCCGGACCCTGCTAGTCGAACAGTTGGAGTTGTTTCAGTTGTTGTACTCTTGATTTCTTTTGGTATTGTACTTTTAGCTTTCTTGTACTTGTACCTTATTATAAAATTGTTTAAAACATGCATGTTGGATTGGTTTGGGTTTATTTACATACACTTGTTCTTTTCCTTTTGGTGGTTGACTTGTCCTATTTCCCGATCCTAAATAATAAAAAGGGTAATGCACCCATATTTGTGAAAACTCATACCCTTGGTGCTAGTCACTAACCCAGGGCCTACTGGAGGTGGGACTCGGGGTTCATTATCTCCCTTTCACCATTCCCAGCTCAGGAGGGGCATCTTTGGTGGGAGGGGGTCGTGACACATGGTGATCAAAAATACGCTTTGGATCATGTGGTGGCCTAACTTGGGTGATAGGTTAGGTTGAACCAGGTTGATTCATTACATACCATATGTACACATTTACTAATTTCAATAAGCGGTCAAGTTGAACTTTTATAAATCCATGATGTTCATTTAATTTGTGTCACACTTGATCATAACCCATGTAAATTTATTTTATACTTTCAAACTTGTTCTTCACTTAAATTTTCTTCTCCAAATGATAGGGATTTTGATCAATTATCATCAAATTTTTTTGTATCTTCCTTGATTCATGCCCCTTTTTAATCCTGATAAACACACATTATACCAGCAATTATAGGATTTATAACCAAACACATCACTACACCACCAAAACCATGAACTATTATGTTTTGGTATAAATTATATTACTACATGAATTTATGTCTGAATCCATTTTTAATATTGTTTTGAGTTAATCCCACCAAAAATATTTATTGAATTCTTCCTTGAGTATTTAATGTTATGATGGGGTTTTTATTATTTTTTTCTTTCCAGTAGAGATAATGTTTTATATTTTCTTTATGTATTTGGGTTAATTCAAAAAAAGTTTCCACTGAATTTATCTAAAATCATAACATTAGTTTATGTTTAGACTCCAATATACTTTCCTTCTTCATGTACATTATTTTGAAAAATAATTCTTGATTCGTATTTATTATAATATTCACCTACTCCTAAAACAAATATATTCAAATCAATTTTGAAATTCTATTTTTGGATTTAAATTTCATAATTATATACTCTTAGATTATCAATATCCTTTTTCCCAAAGGATAATAGTATAATTATTTTTGTTAATGATCTTATAATTCTAAGAAATTTCAAGCTTCAATTTTTTAATTAATTTTATTATATTATATTTATGGAACTTTATTTTATTGTGGTTGTCTAGTTATTTTTTAGATGAGAATACTCATTTATAAGTCTTTGTGATTCTTTTAAACAAAAATATATTTCCATTATCCCAATTTACTACACAAAATATTTTACTTCCATAAATAAAATCTCATTATTTGGTTGTGTGTCATCCACTAATGAATAACATTCTTTTTCTTCTTGTTCTATGAAAAATTGTTGAGATGTTTCTTTTGAATATATTCATTATCATCACTTTCCCCACTACCACATATCCCATCATCAATAAATAGTTATTAATTAAAAATAATTTAGGTGAAATAATCTTCTTTCCATTTGATTGGATTTTCTTCTAATTTTTCCTAATTAGTTACCCTCCCAATTAGCTCATCTTTTTCACTCATACCTATAACTTTCATTGGAAAATTATAAGAGAAGTGGCCAATATCTCATCAATTAAAACATTTTAAAGGAATATTTCCTATAAAAATTACATTCCCATGAGTAAAAATTATTGAATTCAAAGAAATATTTTCTTCAACGTGACACCCTTTTGTCAGTGTTGTTATTTATTTTAGGTTATTTTAGAGAAATTTAAAATTTTAGAAGTTTTTTTTCTTTATATTTTTATTTTTCTTGTTTTTTCTTCATGCACATAGTTATAGTATTGTTATGGGAAACCATATGGGGTTCCCTAGAAAATAATGTAGTTTTTAGAAGTTAGTTTTTCATGTATGGTTCATATTTAATGAAGTCTTGAAGGTTACCTGGGAAACTAGGTGAGGGGATTTAGAGAGGTTTTCCATAGTTGGATCATGGTCCACAAAATCGTATGGGGCCTCCTTGAGACCATGTGGATCTATTTGTGAGTGGGTCAACCCCCTTAGTAGGAACACAGTTAGGAGAAACTATATATCCATGTTATAAAAGGTGAGGGGGTTAAATCTAGTGGGTCATGTATGGTTAAAATGTGGTTTTCCAAGCTGTGGAGACTAACTATATATCCTAATCATTTTATTTCCTAGATTATTAAAAATTAAAATTTTCTATCGATTTTCAAGGAATTTATCCTTCCTCTCCCGCATCTTATTTGACCAACCATGGGGTGATATCATCTGAAGATCTACATCCCATATCCATTTATTTCAAGACTCCTGCCCTACAATTATCGGGTGGATTTTCATTGTAATATCACTATTTTATATTCCTCTCTTATTATTTCATCCCTTATCCTTGTTTTTTTTCTCCTGTGAAATCAGAAGGTCATAGGGATTGATATTAGTTTTTTGCTGGATATAATGGTGAGGTCTAGATGGTTAGTGTTTTTGAAGGGTGTTTTATTAGTTGTTCATATTTTCTCCATCGATTCAATGTGTTACTTTTAATTTCATATTAATAATGGTAAGTGCTTCTATTTCATTCCTTTAGATTACAAGTATTTAAATTCTTGTATATTCTAAATTTATTTTCTTCCCAAAGTATACATATATTTACTACCCACTAGGGGTTTAATAATAGTTTCCAAAATGTTTACATACTTTTAATATATATATTCACATGTCATGTGCTTGAAAAAAAATGTTTGAGTGGGACATTAAAATGAATTTAAGTGCAATAAAGGGGTGTTTGAAACCATTTCAAATAAAAAAAATAGTTTTTAAAGGTGTTCATTCCTATGATGCGAAGTATTTTGTCTACTTGAAATTGTTTTCATGACCTGAATTTATTATAATGGATTTGAAATAATTTTTATAAAGTTGTTGATTTCAAAATATATTCAGTGATATGTTTTCATGATTTGGTATTAAAGGGTTTTTTAAAGTAAGTATTTAAATGGTGTAAAATGGATTGGCATCTTTCATTTGACATTCAAATCCTATTTAGAAATTAATAAAACAGTCCTTTGAATCATGTGACACCTTAATTATGATCTACATTCCTTTTTGTATTCCATACACTTCTTCCATTTTAAAGGGATGTGGAAAAATTAAGTTTATGTTATTTAATATTGAGATAATGGGTTGTTTATTGAGAGGGTCTCATAGGTGAGATTTGGGTCACGTAAAATACTTTATTATTGACATATGTGGTGATTTTATACATGATTTATTTCTCACCAATTTAGATTGATGTAATTGAAATCCCTGGAATGTATAGGATGTCCTAGATGAGTGCAACAGTTCAATATTTTATGAAGTCGATAAGGCCCCAGATTACGTTAGGCTCTAGCTAGGGGATTATGGTTTATGGGATCTTGGGGATCCTATTATGTATTTTGTTTCTTAGATAGTCCAATTGAATATCAATATTATAGATAGGTTGTTTTAAGTTGGCCAATAATTCAGATTCTCTAAGTCGATTAATGTGTTACATGGATCCGAGAAATTTTCCCATGATTCTCAGTTCCTATTAAGGATTGTTTAGGGGATCATTTTTATTTTTTATCTATATCAATTCTTCCTTGTTTGGATTTCATAGAACCTTCACTATATTTTATTTTTTGTTCATAATTATTATATTCGTGTCAATATGTGTCTATTTTAAATTTGGGTTCTAGTTTTGGTTTATTTAAAAAATGTTTTGAAAATTAATTTTGGAGGGTGTGTTTATTTAAATATAAAATTATGTGGTATTCTAAATTGTATTTTCTAATGATTTAAAAAATTGTAAAAAATGATTTTGTTTTACTTATGAATTTAAACCACATATTTTGTGATTCCAAGGGTTTTAATGTATTATATTGAATTTTTTCATGGTTTTTAAACAATAATTTTTTTTCTTAATGATACAAAAAAATCAACCAACAAGCATCTAATAAAAAATATTCAAGGTGGGTGAAAAAAATAATACACAATGTATCTGAAAATGAAAATCACTTTCAAGACCATGGAAGGCTTCTAGAAGATGAAAAATACTTCATATCATAAGTTTATTGCCCATAAATAGTAAGAGGAACAACAAACATGTTTCATTCCCTACAAGTGTGGGTAATGACGGTTCCCTCTTTAATTTTTAAGGCACATGCCCACATAATATACAAATAGACCAAAGAGGATATTTTGGATTCTTAAAAAAAATGCAAATGATGAAAGCATCTAATTGAAACTAAAATTCATGGAATAAATTGTAAAATTAAATTCATAATCTCTATGGTGGAATCTTAATGGTAGTTATCATCTTACACCCTACATATATATTGGTATTTTTGTATATTTTCAAATCTTATGATTTATCTTTGGAGTATAGTATATGATCATGTTTTTATATTATTAATGGCGTACATTGATGGATGATTTGGGTAATGGTGAGTTCCTAAGGGATATATGGAGGTTTTCTTTAAGTTTCTCAGGATCTATTATATTTTTGTGATATTGTATCAAAAAAATTAGGCTATAGTATTTTATTTTAATCCTTTCATATTTTGGTTCAATGTGATTCATATTCTTTTATTATATATTTTAAAATCTTTTGGATAATAAATTTTTTCTTTATTTCATGTTTTTTTATTAGGATATGACATGTTTTGATTATATTATAAATTATATATATTTTTTGATGTGTATGGGAATTCATCTCTTAGATTGATCATGCAAGATTATTGTCAGTATCCACTACTTCTTTATTCCATTATAAAAGGGTGAAATAATTCCCAAGAAGTTGTCCTTCATGCCCAGTACCTAGTTCATTATTTATGGGGATCAAGAATTCCCTTTGGGCCAAGTGGTAGGCCAGCTTGAATGCTATGTCAGGATATCTAGGGTTTTTCACTAAAAAATATATCAGATAACATGTCTCAATGATTATATAAGTTCTTAAAAAACACTCTTGTTATTTGGTTGGTTTAGTAGGATAGATATAGCTTGAATGGCCTGAAGGCCTTCTTTTTTATTCACTTTTTATAATCCCCCTTTTAAGGGTCGAATGGGAACCCTTACATAGATAAAAAGCTTCATGAAATTATATGACCTGAAGGCCATAGATGAAATCATCCAGACTATAACTACTTGGAACTGACCCTCTCCAGCATCTTCATTGTGACGTAAAATCTCTACCTACGGATGGATGTTTGGAAATTCATTCCATGAAAGCATAGTCTGGTCCCAATGGAAAGTGTCACACCCTCACATTCATCCAAACCTATTATCTTCTTCTATGGTGAATGTGCCTGCTCTATATCCCCATATGAATCCCACTCCTTGTAGATTCATCCTGGTCTTTTATGCACAATTTCATGTGACTTGAATGCCTTGAGGTGGAAGGACTTGGGGGCCTAAAGGCCTTGAAGGACTCGAGGGCAAATCGATGGCCCAAAATCCCAAACGGGTGAATAGTTCTGGATGCTACAATACCGAATAGTACCTTCTATAGTTCATGTTACATTATTGCAACAGTGACCTGGAAATATTTCTCCACCTTTATTTGATCTTGGATCTCTTGGATGTACTTGTTGAGACCTCATTAATCGAGATGAGGATCTTATGATATTATGATGGACATAGGAATGTTGAAACATGGGAGTTCAGGGGGGGAGAGTGCAACTAGATCTTCCTCACCTTGATCCTTGAACTGCCAAGGGTGGTTGGGTAATTGATTAATCTAGGATTATTATTATGTGTCCATGCTTTTTAAGGGGGTAATTTGATCCTAATTTGAATTATATGAGTTACCATGGAGGTTTTCTTGGATTTTTTGGGTGAAAATGGAAAAGGATTTAAAACCTTGAGGACAATTTACATTTTCTAAAACACCATATACAAATCAAGTTCATAAAATTAGAAACATTTAAGAAATTATTACATTATTACTATATTTCTTATTAATCCTTGCATCCAATTCATTCATAGTTCCATATTTTGTGTGGATTCATTATTTATACCCCTTGATTTTTACTTGGTCCTTGAGTGATTATCACTATTTGGAAAAGAATAAAGGTGGGTTTTATAATATGTTAATGTTATTGAAATAAAATTTGGTTATAATTGTGTTATTCTATTGATTTTTAAGTTTTTGTGAATCTTTTCTATGTTTAAAAAATGGAATTACTAAAAAATTAATTTGAAATGATTCCTTAGGGAATATTTATAATCTGGTTATGGTTTTTTGGAAAAAAATTAGAAATGGTTAATTCTATTATGAAATATGAAAAATAATTTTTTTAAACCATTTGATGATGTAATTGTTAAGTATTTTTAAACCTTTGGAAAATGTTTTCAAGAGGGGATATTTTATAATGAAAATAATATAGTTCAATAAGTATTAATTGATTGATATTTCAAAATAACTAAGAACATTAAAAAGTATAGTGGGTTATATTTGTAAGGAATGATAATGGTCATCAAAACCAATATTTGTTTTTGTGTATAATTTTTTACCCTTGATGGAAGTTTAATTGTTTTTGTATTTTGAATGTTTTAGACATTATAAACATGGTTTTTATTTTTTTGTATTTTGGTAAAAAAAATCTTTGGTTTTCAATATGAGGTGGATCTTTTAAAATTTTCACATATTTTTCAAAAATTGTTTTCTATTTAAATGATTTTTGGAACTGATTGTTAAGTGTTTTAGGGTAAAAAATATGTTTTTGAATGAAAAATTCATGATTTAGTGAATTATACATTGGGTTATTCTATTGATTAATGTTGTTCAAGTGACATGATTGAGTTGGGTTCATGTTTCATACTATTTAGAGTAAGCCTCGGTGTTGTTTTCTTTAGGGGTGGCCATTTTCTATTCACAAATCTTCCTTGGATCTATATGGAGTTTCATGTGTCATCTCCCTCTCTGGGGGTGGTGTAGTGCATCTTGGAATTATTAAAGGTTATAGTTATTTATATGTTTTATTTGGGATCTGGGTTAGTAGAGTTGAGTAGTTTGGCTAACAGAATCATGGTTGGATGAATGAATCTTTTATGATTAAAATTCCTATTGTTTTATCATCTCCTAGGAGAAAGGTTTTGTGGATTTATGAAATGATTTATGGTGATTATCTATTTTGAAGATTTTTGTGAGATTTGTTTTAAGAAGTTAAGGTTTAGAGGTGGTTTTTTGGTGTGCTCTGTGGGTGAATTTTTGGTTTCTCTTTTCATAGTGGTGGTTTTATTGGATGCTCTGGCCTAACTTTTTAATTGAGTGCTATGTAGTTTTCTTATGAGGTTTTCATGGTATTAGAAGTTATTTTATGAGATTTTGATTTATGGACTAAACATACAGAAGAGTAGGATATGTGAATGGGAAAATGTAATTTTGGTATATTTTTAGTTAAACTGTGGGTTCCACAGAGTTGAGATTTTCTCTCAAGATCATCATGAACCTGTGTTCTAGGATATTTAACCTAATTAACATTCTGAAGTTGTCTCATGTACTATGTTTAAACAATGTTTTTTCTTGATGAGGTATATTTGTGGGGTTTTTTACTACCCATATGGTTACAAGGTATTAATGGGATTTATAATGACTCATACTTTAAAAACATGGTTATTACTTCAGAATTGAAGCATACCTATTACTAAATATAACAAAACCATGGTAGTACCGTATAGGTATAGTGTCTTTAGAAACTGGGAATCATAAACAACTAGTTCATAAATCATCTACATTGTCTCCCACTTATTTCATCAAATTTAGAGTCCCTTTTTGGAATATCCTAATTAATACCCTTCTTCCTGACCTGGGGAAAATAAAACATACAAAAGGGTGAGATTAAATTCTCAGTAAGGGTAAACAAAAGAAATATAAATCATAGCATATTCATAAGAACATATCATTTTGAATATCTTAACCTGCAAAATAGATCATAATATCATAGCATGGGATAAATCATAGTAATGAAATGTAATCCCAATAATCATAAATTAAAACATGAAACTTTCTAGAATACACACATAATCATAGAAAATCATTTCATATTAGTCAAGACTCATTTCCAAGACTATCATAGCGGACAAAGTCCATTACTAAACCGACTTCACTCCTCATTCCAGTCCTGTGTCAATGAACAGGATTAACTTTCCGTTCTAGCCATGTCTATCTCATGAGATATAAAATCTTTACCAAATGAATTGGAGGGAGATATAGGTCCCACCAATCTCATAATGAAACCATTCTTTTTTGTGCCACAAAATCATAAATCATACATCATATCATAACCCATGTAATAAAAATGGGATTCATAAACATCATTCAATCATAACATAATCTATAAAAGGATTTCATAAAAATAATTCCATCATAACATAATGAAATCAATGTAATAAAAGGGATATAAACAGAACCCTATATTATCTTAGATGGAAAATAATTTTGATAAAACACTTGAACTCTATTCTTGAGGAAAATATCCTTTCTACTTCAAAAACATTTTTCCATTCGTAACATGTCATACAATTTTAAACTAAAAGAAGTTGATTAAAAATAAACTTGAAAACTTGTAACGGAAGCTTCATGGAAATAATGTTCTATAAAATCATAAAAATCCATTAATTCCGTATAATTTAAAAAAAATTCTTCTCGTACTTTGGCCGGAAAAGTCAAGAAGTACCTCGTACAAAAAACGACAAAATATTCCATTCATATATTTTACTAAAAACTCACCAATGGGTAAAATTGGATTTAAACAATTGTAGGAGGATGGAAACAATATTACATATTGAGGAAACATGTATGTGTATGATAAATATTCCCCAGTAAATACCGAAGTATAAGCAATCTCAGATAAAAATTGAGATTGCAAGATTTTCCTTTACCTTAGGTCTGATTTGCTTAGTATGTATCCAAACCTCCTGTATAATGATTTAAATAATGTCATTGAATTATTACAGAACCATATTCATTGTTATTATATCATATATGGTCATATTATTATCTTCTTATTAGTAATCTTTCATTGCTACTTGTTATTCGGGTGTTCATTGCTTTATGTTCTTATGCATGTTTTGTCGAAAAAATTATTATTAATATTTTTAGGTTATAGATACTTCATTTACAGAATGGTATTAGCGTAATATATATCATATATATTCATTAAATTCATTTATATAGTCATTATTAAATGAATATCCTGTAGAATGAGTCGCATCACATCATGGAGACGGTAGGCCATACGTACGCACGAGCGATTATATCATTCCCATGATCGTGGAATTGTATTAAAGTGTATGTATATTATTTTAGAATAAATATCACTTTAAAATAATCATAAATAGTTATTCTTTACACCATTATACCCATTCAAGTAAGGTGGTTGTGGAAAACAAATTACACCAGAGCGTGGAGACGGTATTCCGTACGTACGCACATGCGGTGATTTCATTTTCCGTAGGATGGATAGAAGGTGAAATAAGATTGTTTCAAATTTATAATAACATATCAATATTTTA
The DNA here is from genome assembly GCA_963277665.1 of Viscum album. Taxonomy (NCBI): domain Eukaryota; kingdom Viridiplantae; phylum Streptophyta; class Magnoliopsida; order Santalales; family Viscaceae; genus Viscum; species Viscum album. The sequence continues at coordinate 398,178,533 of OY728127.1, read as the reverse complement.
GTGATACTAATGTTATTACTTCATAATGAAACAACTAAATAATATGAATTAGAAGAAGTAATAAATTTGAAAGAATCGGTAACGGATATTACCTCTTCTTCGACACGCCTCTTTGAAACACCCTCTTAGGGCACTACAACTGGACATTGAAGAAGAACCGGACCTCTAGTATTTTTCTAGGAAAGTTGGGAAGGTAAATGGGTAGGATTTGGCTGATCTTTAAGGCTCAAAATTTTGTGAGGAGGAGAGGGAGTAGGTGCCCTTTTATAAAGGAGGAGAGGGGTACCTTTGGAAAAACATAAAATATTATTTTAAAATAAAGACATATTCGGTTTTTAATAGATCCAAATTGATTTATTTAGAATATAAGGTGGGGATGGGTCGTAATCCTCTCAACCAATAGGTTTTAGACAAGTTTAGGTTACTATTTTTACCTCGTCACTTAGGTTTAACTCTAAGTTAAATAATTTAACTTTTACTGTGTCTTCTTGTTTTCTTACACTATATGGTTAATAAACATACTATAACAAGCCAAAATAACCCCAAGTGGTTCATTATTAATATATATAACCTTATCTAAGTAATTTGGTCGAACCTTAGATTTTTAGGAATAAAATAACAATTAATAATATAATATTTGTTTTAAAAACTATTTAATGTCAATTATGACAGTCTTTGGTAATTGATTTTTTGTGAAAATCAAAACAACATGATTAGTTCTAAAAAAGTTAATTAAATAAATAACTACATGTAATATTAACCTATAAATTTTTTGGAATTTATAAAAAGTCTCAAATTACATTTATTTGGGTATTTATACTTCAATTATGATAATATTTCATTAATAAGGTAATTAATGCATCATCATTGTGTCATAAATAAATTAAATTATTTAATGTCTAAAAATTATAAATAAAATATAATTATGTAAGAAATCATTTTTTCTTTATAATTATTATTTATAGTGGAATTTATCTAATGTATAACCCTATATTAAAAATGTTTTATTTATTAAACTTTGATTTTAACTCTTTTAACTCATCTTTAAATAAAATAATAATAAGTGTCATAATCTAATCAAAGTGGACCTAAATGTTCATATTTTATTCCTAAGGTTGTTTTTGATCAAATTACAGTTAAAAAATACAATTAGGTCATGTGTTAGGGTAATAATAATATCATCTTTTCCCTTAATTGCCCTATTTACTTTTAACTGTGCTAAAAAAGTAAAAAGTTACTATTCACCAAAAATTATTTTTATCTTATTGAACCACATTTTACTCCTTGATATTAACCATGTCACTCGGATTTTCAAAATTCTACTCACAAAAGTGGTAGAATTATGTTTTATGTAAATTTTCAAATTCTCCTAGGATGTGGGTAAAAGACGGTGAAAAGTTCAATAAAATTTTTATAGATCTAAAATTATTATAAAATGATTCCAATGAATTACATTGAACTTATATAGGTATTATGTATTAATTTTGACCTAAAAACAAAATATTTCTCATAAAATCTCGGATGTTACATTCTACCCCCCTTAAAATGAATTTCGCCCTCGAAATTCATCACATTGTAACAAACAGATGAGGATACCTCTCCCTCATCATATCCTCAAGCTCACATGTAGCTTCTTCTAATTGGTGGTTCCTCCATAAAACTTTCACCAAGTGAGTGGTCTTTTTCAGTAGAACTTTTTTGCTACGATCTAGAATCTCTATCGGTTGTTCTTTATAAGTAAAATCTTACTCCAGCGGTACAACTTCTGAGCTTAGTACATGTGAAAGATCAAGTATGTACTTTCTCAGGAGAGATACATGGAACACATCGTGAACTTGAGAGAGATTCGGTGGAAGCACCAATCGGTAAGCTACCTTCCCAACACGATGTTGTATTTTGAAAGGACCGATATACCTAGGGCTCAGCTTTCCCTTCTTTCCAAATCTCATTACTCTCTTCCAAGGAGATATTCGTAAAAACACTTTATCACCCACTTCAAACTCTAGGTCTTTTCTTCGGTTGTCGGCATAAATTTTTTTCCGACTCTGAGCTACTTTTATGCGTTGTTGAATAGGTCGAACCTTTTCTTCCATCTCATCAACAAGATCAAGTTCTAATAGCTTTCTTTCCCCAACTTCATCCCAGCAAGTTGGAGTCATGTATTTCTTTCAACACAGAGCTTCATAAGGTTCCATCTGAATACTGGAGGGAAATCTATTATTATAAGAAAATTCCACCAAAGGTAGGTGTTGATCCCAACCACCTTTGAAATCCATAGAGCAAGCTCTCAACATGTCTTCTAGAGTTTTAATTGTCCTCTCAGACTGGCCATCTGTCTGAGGATGATAAGTAGTGCTGAAACTCAACTCTGTTTCTAGAGTATGCTGAAGACTTTGCCAGAACTTCGAGGTAATCCTTGGATCCCGATCAGATATAATGGAAAGTGGTACTCCATTCAATCTTACCACTTCCTTAACATATATCCTAGAAATCTGATCAAGAGTGAAATCCTCTCTAATATAAATGAAGTGTGTCGACTTAGTAAGACGATCAACTATAACCCAGATAGCATTATTGCCTTTGGATGTTTTAGGAAGTCCAGTGACAAAGTCCCTAGTGATGTTTTCCCATTTCCATTCAGGCATGGGTAATGGTTGTAACATCCCCTTAGACTTCTGTCTCTCATCTTTAACTTTCTGACAAACCAAGCATTGAGAGACATATTCAGCAACATCTCTTTTCGTGCCACCCCACCAGAAGTACTCTTTTAGGTCCCTATACATCTTTGTGCTTCCAGGATGAATAGAGAATGAAGAACTATGAGGCTCATCCATCATCTCCTTCTTTAATTCTGGGATGGGAGGAACACAAACTCGATTTCTGAACCTTATTATCCCATCACAATCAAGGTTGAATTCAGGAACATTTCTCACCATCTTTTGTAACTCAACATATTCTTTTTGTGCCTCTTTAATCGTCAAATGTATATATGGTTGAACCTTCATCTGAGAAAGATAAGATTTTTTCCCTTCCATTATAATTCCAAGATCCATCCTTTGTAAATCCATAAACATTGGATATTTTGTGGTCCTCATCATGGATAAGCTATCATGGTCTTGTCGACTTAATGCATATGCCACCTTGTTCGCTTTCCCAGGGTGATAATGAATTGAGAAGTCGTAGTCCTTAATCAACTCCAACCATCTTATTTGGCGCATATTCAGCTCCTTTTGTGTGAAAATATACTTTAAACTTTTATGATAAGTATAAATATCACACCTTTGACCATAAAGATAGTTCCTCCATATTTTTAATGGAAAGATTACCACGGCAAACTACATATCATGAGTTTGGTAATTTTGATCATGGATTTTCAACTGTCATGAGGCATAAGCTATCACCATATCATTTTTCATGAGAACACACCCCAGTCCCTTCTTGGATGCATCACAGTAGATCACAAACCTTTCTCCACTACACGGTAGTGTGAGCACATGTGCACTGGATAACCCTCATTTTAACTCTTTGAAATTCTCTTCACACTCCTCCGTCCAAACTAATTTAACTCCTTTTCAAGTCAACCTGGTGAGTGGATTAGATAACCTTGAAAAATCTTTCATAAAATGTCGATAATATCCAGCCAGACCAAGAAAACATCATATCTCAATTACTGTTATTGGTCTCAACCATCTTTCAATAACCTCTATTTTTGCTGGATCAACAGATAACCCCTCTTTTTAGATTATGTGACCCAAAAATGAAACTTTTTAAAGCCAAAATTCACACATGGTAAATTTGGCATAAAGCTTCTCCTTTCTTAGGGTCTTTAATACAATTCTCAAGTGATCTTCATGTTATTCCTTTCTCTTTGAATAGACAAGAATATCTTCTATAAAGACTACCACAAATTGATCAAGAGAGTCTCTAAAGACTCTATTCATTATATCCCTGAAGATATCAGGGGAATTAGTAAGACAAAATGGCATCACTATAAATTCATAGTGTTCATACCTTGTATGGAAAGCCGTATTTGGTATATCCTCCTTTTTGACCCTTAATTGATGATACCCTGAATGAAGATCAATCTTTGAAAAGTGTTAAGCTATGCATAGTCGGTCAAATAATTCATCAATGTGTGGGAGAGGATATTTGTTATTGATAGTGATCTTGTTAAGTTCTTCATAATCAATGCAAAGTCTCATTTATCCATCTTTCTTCTTAACAAAGAGAACAGGTGCTCCCCAAGGTGACACACTAGGGCATATGAATCCATTATAAAGATTCTATTGGAGTTGCTTCTTCAATTCCTTCAACTCAATTGGGGACATTCTATAAGGTGTCTTTGAAATGGGCATATCACCCGGTATGAGTTCTATTGAAAACTCAACTTTACAATTTGGTGGAAGACCTAGCAATTTCTCTGGAAAGACATCATCAAACTCTAGTACATTGGGTGTATTCTTAATCGTGAGTTTCTCTCCAACCATTTGATATAAATAACCTTCGGTTATTGGAATCAGGACTCACAAGATGGGAGAAATTTCCACTGGAAGGTTATATTCATCCTTGCATCGAAAGATGATAGTAGATTGGTCAGGAATATTAAATTCCATTTCCCTTAATTGTAAATTTATATGAGCTCCGTATAAATAAATCCAATCCATGCCAAGAATCACAAAAAATTCCACTATAGGAAGGATCACAAGATTTACAGGAAGCACTTTTCCACAAACTTCAATCGGAGAATAATTGTAAACTTTTGATGTGACTGTTGTTCCATTAGGGGTTGTCACAACTAACTCAATATTTAACTACTGAGGTAATATGGAGATACCCTTAGAAAATTCTTCAAAAATAAATGAGTGGGTGGATCCAGAGTTAAATAAAACATTTTCTACTTTAGAGTGGATGGTAAGTGTACCTTTCACAACTTCGTTATCGTACTCCACCTCACCGATATGAATTTCATGTGACTTTCCTTTGTCTTTGGCCTTAAGAGTTTTTTGACTTCGATCATCATCAACAACCCTTGGATTAGGGCACTGATTGGCATAATGCCCCATTTCCTTGCACATGAAACATTGAAGTGTGTGAGGTGAATTCTGTGTATCCCTTTCTTTGTTCACATCATTAGGCATCTTCTTCCCATTATTTCGACATTGAACTGCCCGATGACTTTCTTTTCCACACATAAAACATTTACTTGTACCTTTAATAAAATTCCCTCCATGTTTCTATCCACACTTTGAGCATAAGGGAAAACTCATCTTATTTTCAGTGTGGTCTTTTGATTTTCCTTTGAATTACATTTTACTCTTCTTATCAAACCCATATGATTGATGGGTTACTCTAATCTCCATCTCAACCTTCAGAGCACATCGAAAAATTTCCTCGTAGCTATTGAAGTCCCTTATGGCTAACGCCCTTTGAAGACTTTCTTTTAAGACACTAAATAATCGATCGATTATACTCTCAGGTTGGATAATAATTCTGGAAGCGTACCTTGAAAGTCTTGTAAAATTTTCTTTATAGGTACCAACAGATTCAACATCATTTTTCTTCAGTTCAAGAAACTCCTTATCCATCTTTGTTCGAAGAATATGAGGGAAGTACTTATTGAAAAATAAGTTCTTGAACTCGTCCCATTCCATGGACTCAATTTCATCCCTTTGCCTCATATTCTTAATATGATTCCACCATTTATCAGCTTCACCTTCCAAACGATATACTGCTAAGATGACTTTATCATTTTTAGAACATTGTAGAACTGAAAATATTATTTTAGTGGTACTGATCCATTGTTCATCCACTAATGTATCAGAAGACCCGCTGAATGAAGGTGGACGCTACCTCATGAAGGATTCAATAGAATGTTTCTCCTTCCTTTTCTCGTTTGGAAGTCCTGTATGATTCATACCTTGAGAATGTTGTGTGATCATGGCTACAAGATTTTTCATTCCAGCTCCCATAACGTTTGGTTTCTTAGGAGGACAATCATTAAATTACCCATCACATTCAGCATTAACACGGTTCCTTCAGGTTCCAGCCATTGACAGAAACCAAGAATCATAGTGTGAGAAACACTAATCATAATTGGAAAACCACATAATCAAGAATAAAATTTCACACTTTACGCCTTATCATAGGTTGTTCATGGCCATTTCTAAAACACTAATATTGTGTTATGTGCTTAGACATATCCTTAGGTTTCTTACTAAAGATTTCACATCCTAGTTTCCAAAGGTTGACTATAACCTCCCTCTGATACTAAGTATAATGACCCATACTTTACATACATGTTTATTACTTCAGAATTGAAGCATACTTATTACAACATATAACAAAACCATGGTAGGACCGTATAGGTATAGTGTCTTTAGAAACTGGGAAACGTAAACAACTTTTTCATAAATCATCTGCATTGTCTCTCACTTATTTAATCATATTTAGAGTCCATTTTTGACATATCCTTCCTAATACCCTTCTTCCTGACTTGGGGAAAAGAAAACATACAAAAGGGTGGGCTAAAATTCTTATTAAGGGTAAACAAAAGAAATATCAATCATAGAATATTCATAAGAACATAACATTTTCAATATCTTAACCTGTAAAAGAGATCATAATATCATAACATGGGATAAATCATAGTAATGAAATGTAATCCCAATAAACATAACATAAAACATGAAACATTGTGGCATAAACACATAGTCATAGAAAATCATTTTGTATTAGTCAAGGCTCATTTCCAAGACTAGCATAGCGGACAAAGTCCATTACTAAACCGAGTTCACTCCTCGTTCCAGTCCTGTGTCACTGAACCAGATAAGCTTACAGTTCCAGCCATGTCTATCTCATGAGATATAAATATTTACCCAATGCATTGGAGGGAGATATAGGTCCCACCCATCTCATAATGAAACCATTCTTATGTGTGCCACAAAATCATAAATCATGCATCATAGCATAACCCATGTAATAAAAATGGGATTCATAAACATCATCCCATCATAACATAATACATAAAAGGACTTCATAAAAATAATTCCACCATAACATAATGAAATAAATGTAATAATAAGGATAGAAATAGAACCCTATATTATCTTAGATGTAAAATAATTTTGATAAAACACTTGAACTCCATTCTTGAGGAAAATATCCTTTATACTTCAAAAACATTTTTCCTTTCATAACATGTCATACAATTTTAAACTAAAACAAGTTTATTAAAATTAACTTTAAAACTTGTAAAGGAAGCTTCATGTAAATAATGTTCTATGAAATCATAAATATCCATTCATGTCGTATAAGTTAAAAAAACTTTCTTCTCATACTTTGGCTGGAAAATTCTAAAAGTACCTCGTACTAAAAACGAAAAAGATTCCTTTCATATCTTTTACTAAAAACTCACCAATAGCTAAAATTGGATTTAAAAAATTGTAGGAGGATAGAAATAATATTAAATATTGAGGAAACATGGATGTGGATGATAAATATTCCCCAGTAAATACAAAAGTATAATCAATCTCGGATAAAAATTGAGACTGTGAGATTTTCCATTACCTTAGGTCCGATTTGCTTCGTACGTATCTGAACCTTCTGTATAATGATTTAAATAATGTCATTGACTTATTGCAGAACCATATTCACTGTTATGATATCATATATGGTCATATTCTTATCTTCTTTTTAGTAATATTTCACTACTACTTGTTATTCTTGTGTTCATTGCTTTATGTTCTTATGCATGTTTTGTCAAATAAATTCGTATTATTCCTTTTAGGTTATAGATAACTCATTTACATAGTGGTATTAGTGTAAAATATATCATATTTATTCATTAAATTCATTTATATAATCATTATTCAATTAAGATCATGTAGAACGAGTCACATCACATCGTGGAGATGGTAGGTCGTACGTACGCACGAGCGATGATATTGTTCCCATGATCGTGGAATTCTATTGAAGTGTATGTATATTATTTCAGAATCAATATCACATTAAAATAATCATAAATAGTTATTCTTTACACCATTATACCCATCCATGTAATGTGGTGGTGGAAAACAGATTACACGAGGGCGTGGAGATGGTATTCCGTACGTACGCACGCGTGGTGATTTCATTTTCCACAGGATGGATAGAAGGTGAAATAGGGTTGTTTAATATTTATAATTACATATAAGTATGTGACTTATACTTATTTTATTACTTCATAATGAATGAACTAAAGAAGAGGATGTAGAAGAAGAAATAAATTTGATTGAATCGGTAACAGATATTACCTCTTTTCCGACACACCTCTTTGAAAACCCCTCTTAGGGCACTAAACGTGGACTTTGAAGAAGACCAGGACCTCTATTATGTTTCTAGGGAAGTTTATAAGGTAAGTGGGTAGGGTTATTCTGAGCTTTAAGGCTCAAAATTGTGTTAGGAGGAGAGGGAGGAGGTGCCCTTTTATAAGGGAGGAGAGGGGCACCTTTTGAAAAAATTAAAATATTATTTTATAATAAAGTCATATTCGATTTTTAATAGATCCAAATTGATTTATTTCTAAGATAAGGTGGGGATTGGTCGAAATCCTCTCAACCAATATGTTTTATAAAAGTTTTGATACTATTTTAACCTTATCAGTTAGATTTAACTCTAAGTTAAATAATTTAACTTTTACTGTGTCTTCTTGTTTTCTTACACTATATGGTTAATAAACTTACTATAACAAGACAAAAGAACCCCAAGTGGTTAATTATTAATATATATAACCATATATAAGTCATTTGGCCGATCCTTAGATTTTGAAGAATAAAATAACAATTAATAATATAATATTTGTTTTAAAAACTATTTAATGTCAATTATGACACTATTTGGTAATTGATTTTTGTGAAAATCATAACAGCATGATTAGTTAGAAAAAAGTAAATTAAATCAATAAACACATGTCATATTAACCTATAAAATTAGTGTAATGTTTAAAAAGTCTAAAATTACATTTATTTGGGTATTTATACATCAATTATAATAATATTTCACTAACAAGGTAATTAATGTATCATCATTGTGTCATAAATAAATTAAATTATTTAATGTCTAAAAATTATAAATTAAATATAATTATATAAGAAATAATTTTTTCTTTCTAATTAATATTTATAGTTGAATTTATCTAATTCATAACCCTATATTAAAAATGTTTTAGTTATTAAACATTGATTTTAACTCTTTTAACTCTTCTTTAAATAAAATAATAATAAGTGTCCTAATATTATATAGGTGATCCTAAATGTTCATATTTTATACCTAAGGTTGTATTTGGTCTAATTATACTTATAAAATACAATTAGGTCATGTTTTAGGGTAATAATAATATCATTTTTACCCTTAATTACCCTATTTACTTTTAACCGTGGTAAAAAAAGTAAAAAGTTATTATTCACCAAAAATTATTTTTATCATATTGACCCAAATTTTACACATTTATATTAACCGTGTCTCTAGGATTTTCTAAATTCCATTCAAAAAAGTAGTAGAATTATGTTTTATATAAATTTTCAAATTCTCCTATGAGGTGGGTAAAACACAGTGAAAAGTTCTATAAAATTTTTATATATCTAAAATTATTATAAAATGGATCCAATGAATTAAATTGAACTTATATAGGTATTATGTATAAATTTTGACCTAAAATAAATTTAAATAAAATAAATAATTATTTAAATAAAAAGTCAGTTTTTAAATAGTAACCCAGTGTTTTCACTATTCATCACAGATTGAATGTTTTTAGAAAAATACCAAAAATTCACCCTAGGCTAATTTTGATATTCCAAATCCAAAAATGAAATCCATTTTGAAAGATAAAATTTATAAAATTTCAAAAATTGGGTATTACTATTCATAAGGGCTTGTTTATATAATATTTTAATAACATATCGTTGTTTAGCGAACCTCGGTATTGCGTACAACGCATGATATCAAGGAAGGTTGCTCTTGCGTGTAAAGAATGCCAAGATAGTGTTGTGTGTAGTGAAAGATTCCTTTGGTGATGTATATAACATAAAAGCAAAATATTTTTCATAAAATCTTGGATTTTGTAGGATTGGTGATGGATTAACATACCTGGTATTTTGGAATTTTGGACATCCCTTTTTTGGCTATGTTTTATTTTTATAAACTGATTCAGTTTCTCAGTGGTTGGGAAAAATTGATGCAATGTTTTTCTTTCCATTTTCTTTGTGTAGACATGGTTATTTTGGTCATGTTCTCTTAATATTAGAGTTTATTTATTTATTCAACAGTTTTGATTAATGCTAAATGTTAGAGAGACCTATGTGAAGTCTCCATATTTATATAGCTTCATGTTTTATTTTTTTATATAGATTATTCTCGAGGATGTTCAATATTAATTGAGGGTTAATACATTTATTTTGTGGAATATTTTTTATATGAGGGGTCTTTAATTCATTATAGTATCTCCTGGAATAAATTTATGACATTCTTGAGGTTCATAGTCTCGTTACCTAGTACTTTTACCAATGACTTCATGGGGGAATATATTCTCATAGTGTGCATAATTATGATACCCCCATGCCATTTTTGTTAATAATTTTATGTTATTTTGGGGTTAATTTGAATTTATAGATGTCTTGACATTGAAATTTTAATTTTTTATGGTTTTTATTTTTTCACGTAGGGTTTGTAATGTTAAGGAAAATCATGAAGGTTTCCCACCCATAGTGATATAGTATTTATCAGTGAGTTTTTATGGCTTCCCCAATGTTATGAAAACCATTATTATTCCATGGGAATATGCATTAGGGGATTCATTATAGATTTTCATACCTAGATCATAGTTCACCAAACCATGTGAGGTATCTATATAATTTTAAAACTCTTTTTGTGTGTAGAGGAAACCTATATAGTTAGTGAAAAATTATAAGAAACTATGTTTCCAACTCATGTGATGTGTGTTCATTCAATCTAGTATCTCCCACATAGTTAGAGGATGGTTTTCCTGACTGCGTAGCCTAATTTTTTTAGCTTTCATATGTTCTTAAAATTTTGAAATTCTCAAAAATCATATATACATTTTAATTTATTTTTCATTCTCTCCCCCCCTTCTCATCCAACCAACAATGGGTGTGTGCATGGATATCTATCCATCCCTTCTCCTTATATTTCATGACTACTCCCCTTATATTTTCAAGAGGATTTCCAAGGTAATCTCCCACTTTTCACTTCCTTTATTCTCCTTAATACTATTACCATTGGATTTGGATTACCCCATAAACCATAATGGTTGTGTGTATTGATGTTAGGGGTGGGGTGGATCTAATGATAATTGTTTTGGTTGTTAGGTTATATCAAGGGTATTATATTTCTTAGTTGAATTATCTAAATCAAAGGCAATGTGATATTAATTATTTTTGTTTTAAGAGGTAAGAATTTATATATCATTCATTTAGATTAAATGATTTGATATTCTATGATGTTTTAAATTAATTTTATTCCATATTTATACCTATTTATACTACCTATGAGGGGTTGAATAACTGTTTTCAAATGGTTCCTTTACTTGGAATAGAAATTTTCACATCCAAAGTTCATGTAAAAATGATTGAGTGGGTAACAAAGGTATTTATGTCCTTTAAATTGGGTGTTTTTCACATGTAGGTATTCTAGAGAAAATATTGACATTACAAATGGTATCTTTTATAAATTAGGGAATATTTATATAAATGAAATATTTTTTAAGGATTGATAGTATTTTGGTGAATTTAAGGTTATTTATATTAAAGGGGTTTATTTATAAATGGGAACTAAGGTATGTTTTCATGATTTATTTTTAAAAGGGTGTGTTTTAATGTGACACATAGAGTGATGTAAAATATCTTTTCATCCCCTTATTTTTTTTAAAGACTATTTGGATATTAATAAAAGAGTTTTGTGAATGATGTGACATCATAATTGTGAGCCCCTTGGATTTATGTTTTTATAAACTTGTTATCTTTTAATGGTAAGTGTATTGGTTGTATTTAAGTGGTACTTTATTGAGAAAGTTGATTATTTCCTTAGAGGGTTTTAGTAGTGAGATGAGGGATATTTAAAATTATTTGTTATTAACATTTATGGAGATCATGTTCTCAGTTATTCCCACACCTATTTTGATTTTTTTCTATGAAATCCTTGGAAAGTAGTAGATGAACTTGATGAATACATCACTAGTTTAGTTGGAGAAATGCCTACTACCCTAGTTTATATTGTTCTCTTTCTAGGGGATTATGGTCCACAAATGATAAGAGCTCCAATGATGGATTATGTCTCATGGTAGTTGATCACTCCCAAGAAGGATTATGTTTCCCAAATAGTCCAATTTGACAACCTGTACTGTAAATAGCCTTAGTTAGGTGTATTTAGAGTTTTGAATCGCCAAATCCAAGATCAGGTTACTTAGATCCTAGGGATTTACCCATTAAGTTCAATTATTATTGGGGATTGTTTAATGAATCCCTTTTATTTTTTGTTTGTAACCCCTATCCCTTATTTGGGTTTCATGGAACCAATTATTTATTCTATTCATTGTTCATCATTTTTATTTGGATTTCATTATGTTTTTTTATTCATATTAGGTTATAGTGTGGGTTTATTATTAAATAGCCTTGAAAATTAATTTTAAAGGGTGGGTTTATTTGAATAAAAAATTATGTGGTGTTTTATATTTTATTTTAATATTCTTTTAAAAATATAAATAAAATAATTTTGTTTTACTAATGAATTTTTAAGTCTTATTTTCAAGGTTTGAAAGAGAGTTAAATGAATGTTTTTATTTTATTGCTGGTTTGAAATTTTTTTAAGATTAACATAACTTATTTTTCTACGTGATGTTTCTACATATTCTTGATATTCTAAAACAAGTTGGATTATTAATTTTGTAATATTTCATGTGGTTTTTTATTTTATTATTAAATATTTATATTTTTTATCTTCCTATTTTCTGTTTTGGGACATCCATCACCTATATAGGTCATACCATCTTCATAGTGGTTTTCACTTCCTATTTATATCATTATATGAGGGTAAAATCATATTCATGAATCTATCTATGATTCCCAGGAACTAGATTCCAAACTCTAAGGATTGATAATTCTCATCATACCTAGTGGTTATCTTTCATGTGTACAAGGTTAGTATAGCTTTAGTTTTTCTTTTTTCAAGAAAATCCATCCATATTTTTTTCTTCATTAGATTCAGTATTATTATCTTCATCCTTTAAGTTATTAAAATCATTAAAGTATGAATCTATTTATTTATTTATCATTATATTGAGTTTCACTCCTCTTCTCATTCCATAATTGATGATATTGTTTTGAATTTCATCAACTATTAAATATCTAATAAATCTAAATTTAACTTCTAATATCTTGGTATAAAACATTTCTAGATGAATTCACATAAGTATTTTTAAAATTTTAGATTATTCAATAGTTTCTCTAAACAATTAATGTAACTTAAAATCACATTAAATATTTTAAAAACACATCAACCGATTCATCTTCAGGCATTCATACTTCATAAAACTAATTTCTACTAAGTTACAAATTTTATTTATTCACCTTATTTTTTTCTTCATAAATGTTAGGATGTTTTTTCAAAAATATATTTGTATTTATACAAATGTATTTTTCAAAATGTCATCTAATTTAATACTAGAAAGGATCATATGAAGAAAGGGTGTAGATATGCATAAAAACAAGATGAATGATCCTTATATAATTTTGATGTTGGTCTTGATTAATTTTCTCTAGAATAAAGAATGGAAAGGATTAATAATTAAACATCAAATTACCATATCTTGGTAAATTATTCTATACTTTGACAACATGATTGACCAGTAAATCAAAAATTTATAAGAATTTAATTTCTTTTGTCATGGGATAAAATATAGAGAAATAAACCGTGGGAAAAAAATTACCTACCTCTAGTTAGGATCGATCACTAACAAATAACAAATGTGTGTAGTCACTATTGGTGAGGTCCCCAAATTATGATTGGAACTCTAATTAGTAATTCAGGATCCATAATCTTCCCTCCAAAAAATATCATCCATGTGTCTTCTATTAATCTATAGGGTTATGTTTCTAAACCTATTTATTTATCATAAACAAATTTCTAATGAGTTGTTAGGTCATTTCACATAAAAAATAATTAAATTAAATAAATTTATTTATTTATTATTTTTACATGTGATGAATATTTAACAAAATGTTTGAATCCGATAATGGTTATGTCAAAACTAGGGTAAAACTAAGATTTTGGATTCAATGGATGTATCATATTTTCGATATGAGACACTGGTTTAGAGTTATTCTACGGTTTATGGAAAACTATTCCCAAATGGTATAATATATTTAATTTTTTTTATTGTATCAATATTGGTCCTCCTAATTCCCTAAAGAATTAGAACCTTACTTTAGAAATTTTAGTATATATATTTAAAATATTTACAAAGAAAAAATGAGACCTTATATTTTACCCACCTTAGGGATTTTCATCCTGTAAATCAAAAATACCTCTAAAAAATGTGAGTGTACTTTTCTGGAATTCGGGCCTCCTATTCCCAGATGATCTCATGAATATTCCCATGCTTCCACCTATTATGATCCAATTTAATCACTCAACCATGAAGGATCTTCCCCTCTTGATCATCGATCTATATTGGGTACTTAAAAAAGGTAGCTCTATATATTATGTCCATCTCTTCCCAATTGACAACATCAGATGAGACATGCACATACCACCTCAACTGAAACATGTGAAGACATCATGTACCATGTCTAACAACATTAGTAGATCCAAGTGGTACACCGCCTCACCAAAGCTATGAGATATCTAGAAAGTGTCGATGAATCTAAGAGATTACTTGTTACCATGGATAAATATTTTCAATCCAAATTGAGGTGATATCTTTAAGAACACTTTGCCTCCATCCTTGAAATCTAAAGGCATTTTTCCTTAGTAAGTATAATAAATCAAACATATTTTTATAGTTTTCATCAACTCATAGATGATTTGTACATTATTTTTCATAGATATCACCAAAACTTGACCCATAAGTGGTGACTCACCTGGATCAGTCCAGCTTATTAGTGACTAGTAGGGTAACTCATAATAATCCTCAAATGGTTCCATACTGATGGTACAATGGTAGTTTTTTTCATTTGAAAACTTTACCAAGGGTAAGAGATCCTCCCAACTATGGAAAAATTCCACCACACGGGATCGAAGCATAAACTTCATAACATGAATCATTTTCTCAATCTGGCTATTAGTCTGGGGGTGAGTCATCATTTTCAAATGTAACTAAGTCCTAATGGATTCCCATATTCCACTCTTTAATCGTGACATTAATCAGTCATAAAGGTATAAAATGATCATTGTGGGAACTTTGTGAAGCTAGAAAATGTCCCGCACATAAAGGAAACCAGCTATCTCTACTAAACGCTACCCTCATATATCACGTAAGTGTTCTGACTTGGTGAGTTAGGTTATTATCACCCAGATATAATCGCATACTCTAAAACTTCATGGTAGAACCATCACGAATTCATTAAATATACCTTCTCACTTCCACTTCGGAACATCTAGAATATGATCTAAACCCATAGGAACTTAGTACTCAGCCTTAACCTAATGGTAAGTTAGGCATCAAGAGGCAAACTTCGTTAAACACCTCATCATTCCAAGCCACCATAACTGATGTCAAATTTCATGGTACATCTTCTTTACAACTGTATGTACTTCTAAAGAGGATTTATGAAACTCTCTTAGATCCTCCTCATACAATGTCTCTAATACCATCAACCATCCTCTAAAAATATTAATGTGTTCCCCACCTTTAGAGAATATTTCAGAAGCACATCCATTACAAATATGAGTATGGAAGGTCTCCAAGTTGGTATCTCCATGTTGAGCCTTCCTAACATGTTATAGAATGAGTGTGGTAATAACCATTGATTGTAAATATTTCACACCATCTGCATCCACTATGAAAAACTTCAATAAGGCCAACTACTCTAACACCTTGGTCAGAAACTGTGAACATGATCTCCTACTAAGATCATCTTCCACCACATTCCCCTTCCCATGAGTATAGCCAATCTTGATTTCATAACCCTAGAATAAATCTAGTGATCACCAATTTCTAAAGTTAAGTTCATTTTATGATAAGATATACATGAGACTCTTGTGGTCATAATAGATGATTAACCACTCACCCGTGAGGTAGTGTCACCAAATATCAGGGCTGAATATTGTGACTGCAAACTCTAGATTATGGGTCACATAGATCAGTTCACATGGTTTGAAATATCAATACCCATGGGAAATAACTTCAGACCTATACATTAGAACATTTACAAGTCTATCCCCCAAGGAATCATAGAACAATACATACTCAACACCCTACTCTAGTAATCACAAGATGTGAGCACTCCTCAACCTCTACCTAAACTCTTTAAAAGCCTACTCAAACCTTTGAATCCACATGAATGGATTTCCATTCCATGTAAAACTAGTCATGGGTGTCAATATCTTGGGCAAATTGGGCATGAATAACATGTAGTATCCTACAAACCCAAGGAGAGTGCACCCCACCATCATTATATTAAGTGGATCCCAAGATAGAATTTCATAAACATTTTTTGGATCCACTAATACTCTATCAGCTAAGAATACATTTCCCAAAATGTGGACCACTCAAATCTAGAACTGACACATTGAGAGCTACTCATATCGCTGGTGCCCATAGAGTATGTGCAAGATCATCCTCAAATATCATCCATGATCATCCTCAAACACCGAGTACACTATGATTTCATCTATGAAGACCACCATAATTTGATCTAAGAAAGACTGGAATATATGGTTCATTCATTCCATGAACAATGTTGGGGTGTTCATTAGACCAAAAGGCATCACCGTTTACCCATAATGACTATAGTTACATCATAATGTCATCTTTAGTATATCCATGTATTATACTCAGAGCTGGTGATAACCTAATCTAATATCTATCTTCGATAACAATCTCACCCCACTTAACTAATCAAAGTGTTCATCATTCCTCAGTAGTTGATACCAAATCATAATGGTCACCTAATTCAAGAAATATTAATCCATACAAGACCTCAAGTTCATGCCTTCTTTCTTAGTGACCAACATTTGGGATACCTAGGGTGACACATTGGGTCTGAAAAAAACCTTTTTCTTGCAATCCGTCCAACTGTACCTTCATCTCACGAATCTCTATTTGATCCATCCAATATACCTATATATTTATCTTGGTAGTACCTAGGTATAACTCTATGTATAATTCTACCTATCTATTGGGAGATAATCCTAGAAAATCCTTAGAAAAGTCACTCCCATACTCCTCCACTACAGAAAGATGAAATCCCATAAAATTCACTTTTCCATAGGAAATACTAGCCTAATGTTGAGTAATAAACTAATTATTTTAGGTATGATCCCATTATACTTTTCCTAGGTATCATTGTCACCCGTAATAGAAAACCTCATCCCATCACAATAGACACATCGCATCCTCTGCCGGAAATAGTTAATTTATTCATGAATAATGGATATCCATTATGTACATTATATGACTCTATAAGGCCTCATTAATGCTATAAAAAGATCCCATAAGAAGCTATCTCCTCCAATATTCATGTCACGCTAACGGTAGTAATGTGTGATCACTAAATCCTCTCCAGTAGAAGTCACAAAGAAGATAGGGTGGAGCCAAGAGTTCAACAGGATTATCTAAGTATCAAACCATACAAGTGTTAAGAAAAGATATTCTAGTAACCATGACAATCAGTACAATAAATAATGTGATAATAAATAGATAATTCCTCTAATAATCCCTAAATCCACTTGGTCATAGGGTTCTATTGACTACACATATCCTCACCCCTGTCCACTAGATCCATAAGTCTAGACCAGACCACCTGGGAGTAGTGGAGGAAAAAAGTAAAACCGTCTACCACCTCCAACTACTCTCTTTGATCCTCTATCATGTCCATCACCCAACGGTTCTCCTTTCTCTTTCCATTGTCTCTTCTTGATTTGTATATCAACTATCTCTATATCAGTTGTATGACTTTTTGGACAATCCCAAGTGAGATGTCTTATATTATATTAATAAAAACATCACATATGTCTCGGCTAATCAGAACCATCTAGAGAGCCTTGAACTACTGATCCTCTATATTGGGACCATCTCCTAAATATTATCACATACCTGATTCCATGTGCCTAGCTTTATATATTATCCATAGATTTCTTATCTCCAATATTCCCCCTAACATCACCCAATTTCATCATCTTATTTTTCATGAATATCTCCACTAATAAAGATCATTTTAGTACTTAGACATATGTAGGAATGTAAATATATAACAATAAAGACCTAATATCATGAAATAAGACCTTCTATAAGGGATGTTCCCAATATAAAGTATCTTTTACTATATCTAGAGAGAATCCTAAGTGGTCAGACAACCAAACCAAATACTCTTCTATGATGATTCTTCCCTATAGCCACTATAGGAGATCCTGAATATGCACCGTTCACATCATGGAATGTTATAACACCTCCCAAAAGAGATGCTCTGAATTTTACTAGGATAGAGTAGTATTATCATGTGTTTAAGTCAACAGACTGTACCATATTTTCACACATCCCTAAATAAGACTCACCATAGGGACAACCATATGATCTGGGGGATTTATCACAAGGTGGAAAACTCATGTCACTACCTCTTGCCAGTCCTCAGCTGCTTGGGGGTTTGGATCACTTTAAAATATGTCATATCACCACTTATGAAACTCAGGGTTTTCGCCCATCCTATTCACATCCTTGGTTGGTACTACTATCAAAACCAATTACTCAATAGGTGGTGGAAAAACTGATAAACCACTTGGATGTACCACCTCCTATATGGGACCCTATACTGAATCCTCATCATGAGGAAAATAATCCTTGTGGTCACACATTATAATCCTTGAAATAATTCTTCATAGAGGAATCCTATAATAAAGAGGACACATCACAGTCAAAGATCATATATATAGATCTGACTCAAAAGGACATGGAAACCATAACCTATTCAAATAAGATGCATGTACCAATATTTTCCCTTGAAAATAATGTATATATGTACCGAGTCAACAAGAAGTTATTAATGTCCTAGTGTATGGATACGTTGATTGCCACAATAACACTAGAGTCCATGGCCTAAGAGATGACCATGAAACACTTTAACACTATTTACATAGTCCCTAGACCAATCTCACTACTATAAAATATTCAAAATCAAATCCTAATATGAACTTCTCTAATACCAATCTATCATGAAATGAGTCAACAGGGACCACCTGGATGATGATATGATGAGTGAGACACCCCATGTGTACTTCCAATAGGCTAGAAGATAGAAACTAGTTTCGAGTAGGCATATCACACACATAGGAGGCATTCGCTTAAGGTAACTATACACATGAACGTATATCCAATAACCATACAATGTTGAAAGGTAAATAAAACAGATAAAATATTTCATTCATAACATCTATTCCACATAATATTATGATAAAGTACTGGGAAGAATTAAAAGCGGCCAAATACAATCCCATGAAAATATGAAAAGTGTCAAACTTTCTCAAGAGGGGGACTGCTAACAAATGCAACACAAATTCCAACCATGGTTAGTTTAGGTCACAAAACTCCTCCTACTCCCTTTTCTCATAGAAAACTATCAAAAATTATATCATCTTCATATTACATGACATGTGTGGTCAAATACCATCCAAGAATGAGTAAAACAATATCCACCAGGAAACCTCAAAGTCACTAAACCTAATACTCCATTATTATTATGCTCATCAAATCAATTGGATGTCGAATCTGATATGAGACAAGTAATAAGGATAACCCTAATAATCCAGATATACTCATAAAAACATCGATGTCTCAAATAAGTCTCCACCAATACCAACCAGATGGTTTTTCTGAAGGATTAAATGTGATGCTTATCTGGGAAAACTCAATCAATGGGCCATGTTGTCACTAATGGAACTCATCCAAGAGGTTATTCTCATCATGTATCACCCAAAAATTACCTACTTGGACTTTAAATATGTTTATATCTATTTATGGGATCACACTCGAGACCAATGGAAGACACCAAAAATCATAATAGATCAATCTATTATACATGGGATAAATGCCCTAAGCATGGTTGTCATGCAGTTACCGTTAAACCTACCTTGGGTAGAATATATGATAAAGGATCCCACCCTGGGCTGTGCAAAGAGATACCATGAACCCTATCAGAGAGAAAACCCAACAAGGGGATCATAATCCTATGATAATTATGTAATTACACATTGTACCCTCATAGGGTAGACCAAGGGAACACACTCAACTGAACATGATCTATACTGAGGAGATGAAGGACCACAACTTGTCCATAAATAAGTACAAACCATGTATTTGGGAGTATATAGTGTGTTTATCTAGACCTCAGGTTTGCCTATGCCTCACAGTCTCATGAAACATGTCATCCTCCATATACATGACTTGTACATTAAACGTACATGAAATATAGAGGACATTTCAGTACTATGCAAGCCTCCTGTCCATGGTCATATATATATGGTTGTGACAATATAACTGGTCATGTTTGAGTATCAGGTCATGCCCATGTACTCTAGCCTTACACATATGTCTGATTGTATCCATGTGTGTGTAACCTCTGGGGTACAAACTAAGCCACTACCACAAAATCGCATGGTGTGTGATATTTTATTTCATGAATAAACCCAAGTCCTATAGCCAGGGTCCCACACGACATTTTTTCTTCATACTACACACTGGGTAACATGGGATTTTCCAGAACCACTGAGATCTTCTTGCATCTATCACTTTTATCACCACTTCTTCTGTATTTTCCATCCATCATGCCCATATATCATAGATATGTGGCTGATCACTCTTGAATTATCAAAGGTGTCCAACATATGGAATTTGATCCACTCACGATGCCTCTTCCACTTCACTACCATGTCAAGACAAACAATTGCATCATTGGGGATCTTCAAATCCCAACCTACCCCTTTTCATCACTATAAATCACAAACAATTCATTGATCTTTATCATAGACATGTGGTAATGATCCATCATTCCAAATATCGATTGTGCAATGATCCTCTTTAAATTATTTGTTAAACCACTAGCCAATGGAATACCAATGATGATATCACTAGGAAAAGAAAGAGAAATTCATAAAACACATGGAAAATGAACCACACCCAATGATCATTAGGGAATTGATTTTATTCATTGGAATTCTGAATGGATAGGATTAATAAATCAATATCAAATTCTTATTTCAAGGAATATTATTTTGTACTATCACAACATGACCGACCCACAAATAAAACTATTAGAATAATTTATTTGTGTCTTTGGTGGGATAATTAAAATGCGAAATAAACCATGGAAAAAATTCTCTAACTCGAGTTAGGATTGATGTCTATATAAAATTATTCTACATAGTTGACATTGCAAATATCTGTGAATTATGATTGGCACACCGATTTCAAATTCATGATCTATCATTATCCCACCCAAAAATATCCTCCATGGATCCTCTGTTAATCTGTTGGTTTTTTTGGCTAACCCTATGTATTTTTTAAAACATGACTTCTATAATGAGAGTTCATGTCATTGTTCCAAAATATAAATTAAATTGAATAAATTAATTTAATTTATATATTTTTCCCTTCATGGTAGTTTAAAAACATTCATGACACCTACAAAGTTTATGTTGCACATAGGGTATTACCCCTATTCCAAACTCAAGAATGGTCTCATATTTCATATCAGAGACTCTGTTTGGGAGTTATTCCACTATTTTTTAAAAACTATTCACCAATGATATAAAATTTTTAATATTATTTTTATCTAAAAATAAAGCCTCCTAATTTTTAACTGGTTCTATTCTTAGCTCAAAATATATAAATATTTATATTTTAAAGCATTAAAAGGAAAAAACACGGTCATTATATTCTCCCAACCACAATTATTTTGATCGTAAGAAGAAAAAATCCTACTCAAATTATGAGGGTATTGTGCTCGCATATGGGTCTCCCAATCCTAGGTTCCCTCCTAAAGATTATCAAATAACCAAGAAACACATATAAATGGAATCACTCACCCAAATATAATATTCTCTGGTCGATCCTTAATACTTATCAGAGATAACTTCATCCTTGATGTCCATATCACCCCATTCAATAATAAGTAATGGGTCTTGTATATACCTCATCAACTACAAAATATGGAAGACATCAGGTACCGAGTATAACCAAAGTGGTAGATCCAAGTGGTATTCCACCACACTAACCCTAGACAGTATCTGGAAAGGGTTAATGAATCTTATAGATAACTTTCCACCGTATAAAAATATCCACAATCCACGTTGAGGTGAGACCTTTAGGAACACATGGTCTCTATAATCAAACTCTAAAGGACTCCATAATCAGTTTGTATATGAATTATAATAGCTTTTAACTATCTTATTTCACTCCATGATGATCTACACCTTCTCTTTTAGGCTCTCACCAACTTTGGGCCCATGAGTACGGTGTCACCTAGATCAGTCTAGCATAGTGTTCGCCTCCAAGGTTTCCTATAAAAAGCCTCCAGTGGTACCATAAAAATAGTGCAACGGTAGATATTATTTTACAAAAACTCAACCAAGGGTATGTGAACATACAAACTAAATCCAGTTCATAGCACACAAGCCTGAAGCATGTCCTTTATAACATGGACGGTCTGCTCAATATAGTTTTCAGTTTGTGGGTGAAACGTTGTCCCCAAATTCAATTGAGTACAAATTCCTACTTAAAAACTCTATATAATCATTATTAGAAGTTATAATAATGGTTTGAAATGATCATGATGGCACTCCATGAAGCAGGATTATCTCATGCACATAAAGGAATCCCAATCTCTCTACTGAACTTTTCCCTCGGATAGCTATGAAGAGGTACGACGTGGTGATTTGGTCTATGATAACCCATACGGAATTGTGTCATTTAAAAAATTTTGGTATCCCTTTAAATAGATATACCATCCCATGTCCTCTCTGTATCCTCAAGGGGTTGAGATAAACTTATAATAACATGTTTCTTGGCCTTCATCTGCTAACAAGTGAGGCTTCAAGAGACAAAATCTATTAATAGTTCTTCAGTCTCAGCCTCCAAAACTGATGTTTAAGGTCATGGTAAATTTTAACCACATCTAGATGTACCTCCAATGGGGGTGTAGGAAATTCCATCAGAACCTCATAAAACAACATCATTGGTACCATCATCAATCCAATTAAAAGGATGGCATGCTATCCACCTTCACAAAACCCATTAGGATCACGTCTAGTGGATATCTAAGTACGCAAGGTCTCATAGCTAGTATCTATATGATAAACATTATAACATGATGTAGAAGTAGTGGGGTATCAACAATAGACAATAGATATGTCTCACCATCCTCTTTTACAATAGAACAATGCCACAAGGTCAACTGCTCCAATGCCGTGATCAACGACTATGAAAAAGATCATTTTCTAAGAGAATATACCACTATGTTCCCCTTTCCTAGAGTACAGACTATTTAAAACTCATAATCATATAGAAAATTTAACCATATATGCTATATCAAGTTAATTTGCTACTAGGAGAATATATACTTGAGGCACTTGTGGCCATAATGGATGATAAACCACTCACCCATTTGACTGTTTCACCACATATATAGAAAAAATGATAACACTAACAACATTATATCATGGTTCACAATGTTATTCTCAAGTGGACTCATATTTTGATACCCATAGGCAATAAATTAACACCTATACATTATAACACAACTAAATCTTATCCCTAAACCATTGAAAATCACTATATACTCAACACCCTCCACTTGAAATATCAAGATGGGGGTGCTCGTCAGCCTCTATCGCAACTCCAAAAAAGCCTACTAGAGCTTTCATTTACAAATAAAAGGAATCCACCTTTTATTCAGAGAAGATATGGGTGATTCTATCATGGATAAATCAAGAACAGATATCATATAGTATCCTTCCAACCCTAGGTATCTCTACACGTTCGCCATTCTCTTGGGTGGATCCAAGTATAGCACTACATAAACCTTCAATGGATACACTGCTACACCATTATCTTAGATAAAAAATTTCATAAAGTAGACCTCTCAAATATAAAATTGACAATTTGAGATATTCATATATAGATAGGGATCTTGATGTATGTCAAGTACCATCCTAAATTGTCTCATGTAATCTTCCTCAAACACAAAGTATAATAAAATTTCATATATGAAGACCACCACAAAGCTATCATAGAAAGACAATATGATCTAGTTCATCAGTCCCATGAACACTGCTGGGGAATTTCTCAAGAGAAAAGGCATCACCATTAACTCCTAATAAATATAGTGACATCAAGATATGGTATTTAGTATATCCATGACTCGTACTTTGAGTTGGAGATAACCTGATCTTAGGTCTATCTTCAAGAACCATCATTCCCATATCAAATGATAAAAAGTTCATAAATCCTCGATAGTGGATACATGTTCTTCATTATCACATAATTATGGTAATTTTAATCTATACACAACAACAAGATCTCATCCGCCTTCTTAGTGAAAAACATTGGGGATACCAAGAGTGACACACTATGTCTAATAAAGGTCTTCTTCTACAAGTCCTCCAACTGCACCTTTATCTCACAAATCTCTACAAGAGACATAAAATAGTATTTCATATATATCAGTATAGTACTCAGTTATATTTATATGTATACTTCTACATCTTGGTGGGGAGGTAAGCCTGAAACATCCCCAAGAAAGATATTCACATACTCTTCCACCAATGTAGGAAGCCCATAGTATCCACTTCTCCAAGGTAAATACAAGCTAAATGTTGAGTAATAGGTTGTATCCTAATATTTATGAGCTTGTTATCCTCTTCCTGATTTTAATTCTCATCTAAAAAAGGAAAACATCATCCCATAACTACAGAAAAACTATATCCTCCACCAGAAACAGTCAGTATCGATACTATCTATTGATAGCCAGCCCATATCTAATATAATGTTGTGAGTCCTCATCACTTCTATAAATAGATCCCATAAAACATTATTCCATAATATTTAGTTAACAATATCGAAATTAGTGTGTTTTTTCTTAATCACTTTGGGTCATAATCTCCATGAACAAGGGTCGAGCCAAGGGATCAATTGGAATACTTATGTTATTGTTCGGAGTGAGTAATTAAATAGGGGGTGAATTGAGTACCCAATTAAAAATTTTGTTTAAAAATGATTTAAATTGAATTCTTTAATTTAAATAATACATCCTAGTTAGAAAAATAGTAGATCATTATAATATTATAACTTATAAAATATTTTTCAAAAGAATTATTAATTCTTAGTTAAAATAATTATAATATTATTTTAACTTTTTAAAAAAATTTACTTAATTAAAATATTATAAAAAATCTACTTAAGACTAACTATTAATGTATTTTTTTTGTTTAAGATTAAAAATATATTAGGTTTTAAATAAGAAATAATGAAAATAAAAACCCACGGTGGGATTTTTCAATACAAGAGGTTTAATCTCAATATGAGACTTATTCCTCTCTACTTAGTGATCACCTACCACCAAGCAGTTTATATAAATAAATATTTTGATCGGAAACATAGATTTTGGTTTTACCAAAGTATACAACTATTCATACCACATAGTATCTCTTCCAATGTTATCCATGGGAGTAAAACATATAATATTTCATTCATGAAATCTTCTATAGTTATACCTGGTAGTATAGGTTTAAAAAGAGTTAAGAATATATCTATGTATCTTCTAATTATAGTAGAAGACAGTGTGTTGTGAAATAAACATATTATCACAAACTTCTTGTGATATAAAAATAAATAATCAAACGTTGAAATATAAAAGTATTAATGGATAGATATTATTGGTTTGTTATATAGTGAATCTCATGACACCTTGAAAGAAATTTGAAAATGAAACTCACGTTAGTCTCTTTTAACATTAGTAAAATAGATTGTCATTGAAACTTCTATTCTTGACTGCAGTAAGTAACTAGATGAGTATTTTTATTTGGCCTCCTCATTAGATTGTATTAATGTATTTTATTTAAATTATTTAAATCCCTATTTTCATGTGCAACTTTAAGTGTGTTTATTTTTCATCCCATCACATCTCTATATTTCATGAGTGAGTCTCATTCTCTTTCTATCAGGAGCATGCATGAGTATCCATGTGACAATCAGGATATTATGAATACTCTTACTCAGGGTTGAAACATCTCTTAATTAATTTTTTTCTAGCAATTAAGAGACAATAATTAAAATATCACTCAAAATTAAATCAAATAAACATTCCATTAGTGAAATTATTTCAAAAAAACAATTAAAGAAAAATAGTGACTCCTAGTCTAGTAGTGTCTTAGGCTAGAAATGTCTCATTCTTGCAGTTTTTAAATATGGTGGTGTCTCCTTATAAATGTGTGTCAAGATATCATCTTAAATTTTATACATAGCCAAATTTCTATGCAGGAAGTGATTCATCCTTCTAGAAGTTACTCCTCTAATGGTAGGTGAGGCCGGTGGTGTCTCATACTTTACCATTTTCCTGATTCAAAAGCGACTCATATCAGATGATGATAAATTATTGACTGTGTCTCATACATGGTCAAAATTTCATTTTAGTATTGTGACATATTGATGGTGAGTCATATGATATGATGCTTTATCCTTAACAGTGTGATATGGTTGGTTGTGAGTCAGTCTCTCCGGTGACTCATTCTTATAAATAATTCATCACCTGTCTCATTTTATAATATGCTTACAGAAAATATGAAACCTATTTATATCATTATAATCATGATTTACTGGTCATCAAAACATTGAGGTCAACAATATCCACCTTTTTGATGTTCAAAAATCATAAAAACAAAGGTAAATGATCTATGGAATCAAATGTGAGATAAAAACATGATATTAAAGAGAAATTATAATATTGTGAATATATATATATCAATATGGTAATATAGGATAAACATTTTTAAAGAAATATCACTATAATACTTATAAATAAGTCCAAAATAAATTCCATATTTCTCCCCATTTTGGGATTTTTAAAAAGGTAAAATATAACAAGATTAAAAATTGGAAATTTAATAGGAAATAAAAGATGAATACTGGAGGAATAAAACATTAAAGAAGTTAATAAAAAGTTATCACGAAATTTTTAACCAAAAAATTTGTTATATAAATATCCCATCAAAAAAATAGTCTAGTCCAATAACATTGTCAAGATTGGACAAAATTTTCCACGGGAGCTCTTCCTTTTTCCTTATCTTGGTCCTTGTTAGAGACAGGAGGCTCAGTAGGGTCTGAATGAGCTTTAAGAAATGTAGTCGGAACACGGGTTGGGACTCTACCTATAGCTTGAGGTGTTTGAGTCTCTCTAAGTATAATTGGCATGAGTTTTATCATACTTATAGAAGGGGGAATAATTAATGGTTGGAATCTGGACAGTAGAAAGAAAATAATATTTCTTATAACTCCGGGTCTAAAGGATTCCAATGGAGTAATGGAAATAGCTTCATGATCCATGAATGTTGTGTCATGTAAATTGGGAAACAGTTTCATATGTTTTATGAAATCCATTATTATATTAACACCACTCTCCATGGAATTTAATAAATCTCCTTTATTTTCCATAAACAGAGTCATCACTGGTTCATCTCTTTCAAATATCTGACTTGCTTCTTAAACGCTTGGGTAATAAGTGGCCTCCTCAAAATTCTCGACCAAAAACATGAGATTTTCATCCATGGAATGTTTTGTTTAAATTATTTTGATATAATTATTAATTTATTTGGAAATTTTCCCTTTATCTAAATTCAAATCCTTGGCATAAATCCTTAGCATCTTGTTATCATGACTAGTGCTTTTCTCAAAATTCGTCAAAATTTTCAATGTAATGATAGGTTCACCACTTGAAGGTCCACTCCAAAAAGCATCCAATTATTCTCTAAACAAGATTATGATCAAATTAACATCAATACGAGGTAAATAGGTTCAAGTATCTGAAGATTCATCTTCAAGGATCTTATGAATTCCATCCATGGAAGCTGTAAAAGAAGACTTCAACTCTTTATGAAATGACTTTATAGATTCTGGTTCATCACTTATCAACTTATTGACCCATCAGGATCTATCTCATCTAAAATATCATGTCCTCCATCCTTTGATAAACTGACAACTTCATTTGGGAACCTACCCCATTATTTTGACATCAGTTCAATCCATCTCTCTGATGTCTTATCTATAAAAGTTTCTTCACCTAACACAATGGATGTTGGGATAACATGTGGAGGTACCACAACAGTAGACACTATGGTTGTATGCATAGATAAAATATTCTCATCACTTATAGGATATTATTCCATATGTTTATAATCTTTATATACACCGACAGTTGATCCAACATCTAGATTCCTATCAATAGGAGGCTCATGAGTAGACATACCTCCCAACTATTCATTACTAGATTCTTCAAAAATACTCAGTTATTTTTCTATTATCTCAATCACATGTTGTTAAATAGTATCAATAATTGACATTTTCTTAGTCATAGATGGATCTTAAACAGTCTAACCATCATCAGTTGGGTATTTCTACCCCTCAACAAAATAATCTTCTTCTTTTCTAGGAGTTCATTCCAAACCGTCAACAATACATGGTCATTCTTCAGATTTAAATAAACCATGGGAAGCAGCATGTTTTGAAGGAATCTCATCCTCATCAACAATTTGAGCACTTGGACCATAAGGATCTGACTCTTTATTATCCTCACCATCTTCATTTCCATCATCATTTCCTTCTCCATTTTTATCTCTATTTTCATCATCATCATCTTCCTCTTCATCTTCCTCGTCACTACCATTTTCAGCATTAGATTTGGAACTATACTATAACTGGTATTCTCCATAGATTTTAGTTTCTTCTTAATCAATTTTCACTAATTTTTCTCTTTTGGGAAGTCCCCTAAGTGTCCTGGAATCTCCAAAAGTAACATGTGGTGATTTGTCATACAGATCCGGGTCACTCCCCTCCTTAATTGAAAGTCCTTTATCATATTCTTTTTTTTTTGAGAAAGTATCCTATTAGTCTTCATAATCATAATACCCAACAACCTAATCAGGTTCTATACTAGGTCCAATAAGAGGCCTTGTCCTAGATAAATGATCCAAAGGGTTAAAATACATATATATTTTCTCACCATTAGCTACCCACTGCTTCTTCTAGGGGTTCATACCGATTATCATTCTTGAAAAATTTTATTTAGAAAAGAAAAACCCACTGTAGTCTATGATAGTATCTTCATCATCTAAAACTAACACTTTAGATTTTAACAAGGATGAAATTAAATTAGGGTAAATCATGGAATTATATATTACGGAGGTCTTGATCATTTTAGACAAGTGAACCATATTTTATCTATGTAAATTAATCTTATGTCATAATTATATAATATATAGTATGTAGAAATATTTATACCTAAAGGTATAAAATTAAACATTTATGGGGCATAACATGTTTTGTATAAAATTGATGAGTAGTTTGAATTCCCCATCTAACTTAGAAGCTACCAGTCTTCTAGTCATTCAATCACTAGTTATTTTGGTTATAGCATCTTCATACAAAAAAACATAACTAACTTCTGGTATTGTACCTTGATAATCATTATAAACTTCTTCATGGGGTACCTTCAGATATTCATCCCATTTCATTCAATAAATACATATTCAATGTCTATAGATGTGACTTTTTAACTAGTTATAACCATCATGGTCAAAAGAAAACTCCACATTCTAATCAAAATCATTAACAAACATAGTATAGAAGGGTATCTTGTGTGAAGATAACCTATCCAAAAAAACGTTGGTTTTGGAGAACAATGTGCCCCCACAGACTTACTTGACACTAACAATTCTTCTTTAAATTCTTTATTATATATAACAACTCTTCTTAATAGCTCTGTGTGAACTGGTTCTATAGTATCAGGAACACTAGGATCACTATTTTGTTTCTTAGATTTTCATGACTTTCATGGTTAAGACTCAAAAGGAATCTTCTCTCTTTCCAAGTGGATTGGTCTGCTACGCTTGGAGAAAGGATAAGATATGGTTTAAGGTTGGGAGATTTAGGGTTTCACTAGGCTCAAGATATAATAGAAGGTAGTGAAAAACAAGGTATCTTGGAACAAGAAAAATTTATAATTCATATCTTTTGAGATTTAGATATTTGAAAAATCAAAATCAAAATAATACATGAAAATATAATTTTGAATCCAAGAAAATATTCTTATCAGGTTACAAATATAAAAAAAACCATAATAATAAAATTTTGGGGGTTCAGAATACATAGAAGAGATGAAAATTCACAAAGGTACAAACAAGTCTATGGTGTGAAAGACTGATTGTGTGATGCATAATGGTGTGTCACCCAATGGTGTGTCACCTAATGGTGTGTTTCCAAAATTAAACATAATTGAAATTGATCATACCTAATTCATGTTTGATGTAATTCATTCTCTTATAATTAAAAATCTTAGTCAATATATCATGTAACTATAGGTTGGTACCAATGTATTTAAGAGTGACATAACCCATTTGAAAATGATCTCTAAAAAATTGATTTCTTACATCAATATTATTTTTCCTAGAATGTGATACAATATTCATAGAGATATTTATAGCACTTTTTTTATAAAAATTTATGGGGACATGTCAAAATTGATTTCCATTGTCTTGTAAAGTGTGTTTCATCCAGAAAATATTGTACATAGAAACTACCTATAACTATGTATTTAGCATTAGTAGTTAACAGAGCAAAAAAATTGTTTCTTATTACACTATGAAACTAGAGACATGGATACAAAGTAACTTTTTCCAAATGCGATTTTTCTATTAAACTTACATCCAGAAAAATCAACATCTAAATAACTGACTAAATCCAATGTTTTTCCTATAGGGTAAAACAATCCTAAATTAGTAGTATACTTAAGGTATTCAAAAATCCTTTCACATCATTCAAATATGCCTATTTTGGATTTTCCTAAAAATAATAAAACATACACACACTAAACATTATATTAGGTCAGCTTGTAATCAATTAGAGAAGACATACAATCGTACCTCTATAACTGGTTTGATCCACTAATTTCCAAATTATATCACGATCCAATTAACATTAAGTACTCATAGGAGTATCACTACATTTAGATCTATCTAAGTTAAAAACAATTAAAATATATTTTTTATATTTTCTTTAAATTAAAAATAACCCTTCATTATTTTGAAAATTATGAAAATCAAAAACATACTAAATTCACCCATTAAACTCATTTCAAACTCATTTTTCATCATCTTAGAAAAATATTTACATGAATAATTTCTTGAATATCCAAAAAAATATCATCTTCATATATTTGTACTGCTAAATCATATTTTAAAATCCATTTTATAAAAATGGTAGGATCATCTATACCTTTTGGAACACTATTTGAAACAGGAAAATTATTGATCCGGTCACACCAATATCTAGGAGGCTATTTTAAACCATATAAAGAATTATTTGATTTAAAAACATGATTTGGAAAATAGAAATCTTAAAAACTAGGGGTATTCCACAATAACATCCCCAGCTATAAAACCATTCAAGAAAGTTGTATTGGAATCCATTTGATAAAATTTTGAAATATTGATGAGCTACATATTCAAGAAGGATTATAATGGACTTAATTCTATCTACCGGTGAGAAGGTCTCATCCTAGTCTATCTATTCCTATTGACTATAACCATGTGTATAAAATCTTTCGTTGTTTCTAACTATTGTTCCTAACATATATAAATTGTTCCTAAAAACCCATTTATTGCCAATAGTTAAGGTGTTTGTGGGTTTATATAAAAATTACCATGATTTTTTCTTTAAAATTAATTTAATTCTTCTTGCATTGCTATTACCCAGAATTCAAGATTAATGAATTCATTGATGTTCTTAGGCACTAGCTAAGATTAGAATGTCTGACGTTCAACTTGATTTATAAAAGAATATATTGCTTGTGTACCTTTATCTAGGTCTCCAAATACATCATCTACATATTGTATTTATTTGTTTTAATAGGTATATAAAACATAGGGTTCATCACTTCTAGATTTTCTACAGGTTTTGGTTTTGAAGTTTTCTTGAAATTTTTCAGAACTGTATGATTTTTCTTACTATTTCACAGTAGAATATGATGGTTTGGAATATATTTTCATAATTAAAAAATCATCCTTAATATTTTATAGGGTGGTTTTAGGCCCATGTAAATTATTCTCATCAAATTTTACATGAATAGATTGTTCCATAATTTTGGTTATTTTTTAAACACTCCATACGCTTTACTAGAGGTTGAGGAGTATAGGAAAATTAATTCATCCCACTTGGATGAAAATTTATCCACGATATCCTTAGTGTTAAGAATAATGAATTTGAAATGAAAAACATTAAGGTAGTTAACTTTAGGTTTCCTATTATTCCAATGTTCATGACAGGTCTTTTTCAAGATTGGTCTAATTAACACTATATTTATGACGTAGCAGGCTGTGTCCACAGCCTCTACCCAAAAAAATATAGGTTTTTCATAGTCATTTAGAATATTCTATGAAATCACTTGTAAAGTTCTATTTATTCTTTCTTCAACTCCAGTATTTTTTGGGGTCTTAGGTGGATAGAATTTGTAGGTGTAGCCATTTTGTAAGTAAAAATGTTCAGAATATTGATTTTCAAACTAACGGTTGTGGTTAGTTCTTAACAGCTTAATTCTATGTGAACTTAGGATCCTTACAAATCTTTCATACTTAGTGAAATAAAAATAGTCTTCACTTTGGTGATCTAAAATGAACACCCAAGTATACCTATAAAAATAATTTACTAGTACATTGACATAGTTCATCCCATTAAGACATGAAACTCTAGATTTTCCGAATAAATCCACATGAACTTAATAAAGAGGTTGAGAAGTTAACACATATTTATTTAATTTAAAAGAAACTTTGAGTTACTTTTATTTTTGATATGGGTAACAAAATTTTTCAATTAGGAACTCAAACATAGGTATATCCCTGATTAATCCTTTCCTACTAAGATTCATAATTGAGTGAATCTTTCAATGCCCTATTCTTCTATTCTAAATCCAAATTCATTGTGAAAATAACTCAAGTAGGAAAATTCTTGATAAATAAAATATTTTTAATCAATTTCATACACATTATAATTACTTAAAGAAGTAAAGATTAAAGAATTTTTATAATCATACACATTGAATGAATCACATTAAAATTTATCATGAAATCAATCATCACATAATTGTGAGATTATATGTAGGTTTTATTTTTAACCGTCAACAAATAATACTCTAGAAAAAGAAACATAATTTTTGTTACCAATTTGGACAAGGCCATTGATTTTCCATCTAGAATTATCACCAACGGTGAAATGCCCACCATCAATATTAATGAGGCTCTTGAAGCATGAATGATTTCCATTCATATGTATTGAACAACTGTTTTCCTTGAACCATAGACTCGTACAACATCTTTTTAAATAGTTTTCCTACAAAATAAAATTTATTCGAGAAAATAATTTGGTACCCAGATCCATTTGGGTCCATAGATATTAGTAATTAAAGATTTAGAATCCCACACTTGTTTAATAGGATTCCTATAAATATATTTAAGACTTTTTGAAGTAAATACATTATGAGGACCTCAATAAAAATGTGTAGTAGAAGAACATTCAGGTTTTCACTAAGGTAGAAAAGTAAACACTATTACTCTCTTCTGTCTAGGTAGATACCCTATACCTGTAACATATTTAGGTCCAACTACATTTCCTAAAATATGTGTGATATTTTCTCCATCATTATTAAATTTTCATAATTAAATTTTTAGTTTTTAATTTAAAATATTATGTTTATAATTATCTTTGAACATTTAAACATTATCATCCTTTTCAATAGAAAAATCATCTTGAGTCTTGGTAGTTAAAGCATGTTTCCTTATAAGAAATTTATATTTATATATTATCTCATTAAAGGTATCTTCCAAAATATTGTAGTATTAAAAGAGTTAATATTTTGATATATCATCATCTAACTTTTCATTCAAATAATTTTCAAAAATATGTACATATGATATAGTAGGTACCTCAGTGATTATTTTCATAAATCACAAATTGGATCTATCAGACTTTTCCTCATGAAATGTATTAGAATCACTAGAAAATTCCTCAAAACCACTCCATGTTACTTTCATAGATTCTGTTTATCTTCTATCCTTATCCTCATATTTATTTTTGTACTTTAATATGGGATAGTATTCTTTTAGTTTTCATTTCCTATTACATTCATAACTGGTTACTTCATATGTATTCACATCCTTCTTCTAGTCTCTCTTACAGGTTCCTATAGAATCATATTTCCCTTTTTAATTTAGTTTTATGAACAAATTATTCTTCCTATAAAATTTATTAAACCTAATAGATAGTGATCCATCTCCACATCAGTATCTTGGGGTGATTAACTATCACTTAAACTATCAGGTTGAACTTTCTCCTTTTCTTTTTCCTTTTGTTTTGATGAAGTAGTCTTAAAGGATATTGACTTCCCATTTGGTTCTTCATCATCTTCTCGGTTGAATTTTAATTATTATTCAAACATAATTATCTTACAAATAAAATATTTGATATGTGATTTTATGACATCCAAATATTCCCTAATAGATATAGATGTGCGTTTATATCTTTCAGGTAGACATCTAAGCAATCGCATGATCTGGTCCTTATTTGATATAGTATTCCCAAGTGATCTCATTGTGTTCACATTCTCATTGATCCTATGGTACATTTCAGATATTACTTCATCAAAATTCATCATAAATTTATCAGAATAAATAGTATATATATATTAAGTCTCATCTCCTTAACATTAGTTGTTCCTTCATGAGAAACAGATAAAGTTTCCCAAATTTTATAGGTAGTTTTAAAAGTAGATATTATTTTAAATTATTCACCTTTTAAAGATTAATATGAGGCATTCATGTATTTTAAATTATTATTTTAAGAATTATTTTTAGTATCATCTTAATCCATTCTAACATTTTCAGATATATCATATTTATCTTTTATGGAATTCTAAATTTCAAAACCCATATTTTTTATATGAATTTTCATCTTAATTTTCAATTGAACATAATTGTTAACATTGAAAAATGAAGGTATGTAAGTAGTAGATCCTTCATGTCATGAATCCATTTAAATAATGAAGTTTAAAAATAAAACATTTATGATATTTAAATCTTAATAAAAATAAAAATTTATTTTTTTTTGAAAACTTTGGTACCAATGTTTAAAAACATTAATACCAAATATTGGTCGAAGTGAGTAAATTAAGAGGGGGTTAATTGAGTACCAAATAAAAAATTCTGTTTAAAATGGATATAAATGAAATCCCCTAATTTAAATAATATAACCTAGTTAAGAAAAATAAAAGATCCTTATAATATTTTATCTTTTAAAATATTTCTCAAAAGATTAATTAATTTTCAGTTAAAACAATTATAAAACAACTTTAACTTTTGAAAACAATTTACTTAATCAAAATATTATAAAACACTAATTAATACTAACTATAAAAGTATTGGTTTTTTATTAATATTTAAAATAGATTCAGTTTTAATGTGGAAATAATGTAAACGAAAACACATAGAAGAATTTTTTAGTACAATATGTTCAATATCAAGATGAGACTTTGTCCTCTATACTGGGTTTTCACCAGCCACCTAGTAGTTTATATGAATAAAAAGTTTATTCTATAACTTAGATTGAGTTTTACAAAAGTATACAGTTATCCAGAACACACAAGGAATCGTCCACTATAATATCTTGGAGTACGAAATATAATAGGTCATATATGACCTCTTCCAAAGTTATACATGGGAGTAAAGGTGTAAAATATGTTAATAATATATCTATGTATCATCAAGTTATATCCAGAGATAGTGTGTTTTCAAATAAATAGAGTATCATACACTTCTCAAAATGTAAAAATAAATAATCAAACAGAGTAATCTAAAAGTTTGAATGCATAGAGATGATTGGTCTGTTATGAAGTGCAGCTCATCACTCGTTGAAAGAATTTTGAAAATTCATATCAAGTTAGTCTCTGAAACTTCATTAAAATAGAGTGTCATTGGAACTTCTCTTCTTAACTACATGAAAGCACTATATGATTATCTTTATTTAGCTTCCACATTCGATTGTAGTCATATAAGTAATTAAAATGATATATATCTCTCTTTCCATGTAAAAATTTAATTGTGTTCCTCTTTCAGCACATCATACTATCTATACTGCATGAGGGAGTTTGATTATCTTTTCATCATCTTCTTGAATGAGTATCCATGTAATCATCTGGATATTGTACATCCTCATTATTAGGGATGACACATATCATAATGAATTTTATTGATCATTTAAGATAAAATTACTAAAATGAAACTTGATATTAAATCCAATTAAATATCTTTTAGATAAAATAATTCAAAAAGGTAAGCAAAGAGAAAAAATGATGATTATTATGAATAGTGACACATAGTTTGTTGGTGTCTTGTTCAACCGGTGTCTCATGTAGGAGGTGTCTCTTTTTAGCTGTGTGTCAAGCTACTAATGGATTGTTCTAGTAGGTTACCAAGCTAGCGGTGTGATATTTTGTACATATCTATATTTATATGCTGGTAGTGAGTCATCCTTCTGTTGATGACTCCTCTAACTATGATTCATGTTTTCATTGTCTCATACTTTTCCATTTTTCTGATTCAATGGTGACTCATAGCTGACGGTGATACATTGTTTAATGTGTCTCATAATTGGTCAAAATTACCTTGTGGAGGTGAGACTCATTGATGATGATTCATATATGGTAGTGCCTCATCGTTAATAGTGTGATATGTTTTTTGGTAAGTTAGTCTAAATGGTGACTCATACATAGGAAAATTTCATCACCTATCTCAAATTATAAGATGATTACAAAAAAATTAAAACATATTAATATCATTAGAATCATGATTTTGAGATCATTAAAACATAGAGTTTAGCAAAAGTCTCAATCAAGAGAAGAGACAAGAAAAGAATGGCTGGAACTCACATCTATCAGTACAATAGATAAAGTAGTGAAGTCATAGGTCATACCTATAATTATCCCTAGAACCTCAAGGTAATAGGTATCCACATCCTACAACTACTCTAACCCCTATCTATTAAACCCCTGATCATGTCTTGGAACACTTGGGGGTGGTGATCGCAATAGGTAAAATTGTGTGCCACCTCCTACTGCTCTCCCAAATCCTCTACCATGTATTCCACCATATGGACCTACCTTATAATTCTGTTTTATCTTACTAGGATATCTATAGACCATATCTATATCATTTTTATAATGTTTTGGACAATCCCAAGAGATATTTCTATAATCATATCAACTCTAACACCACCTCTATCTCAAAGGTCTAGAACTATACCGAGAGACCGAACTTCTAATCATCTTTCATGGATATTACCCTAAATAATATCACCCTCTTTGATTCCCATGACTAATTTTGGCATTGATCTTAAGAGGTTATAGCTCATGTGTTTCAACTACAATCACCCACATTAAACATCTACTCTTCTAGGAAGTTCTCCACTACTAAAACCCACTCTAGCACTTTAGTATGGGTAAGATTGTAAATAGATATCACTCTAGCTCTAGTATCTTTACTTAATCCCTTATTGAATGTTCGTTCTCAGATGAATGAATTCCAAACCATATACATATAGTATCACTAGAGGTTAATGTACCTCAATAAATAATCTACCACATTCATGTTTCCCTACTGCAATAGTAGGAGCTCCTGAATGCACATTGATCAAGACATGGATATATAGAACTCCTATCTAAAGAGATTCTAAAAATATGACCAAGAGAGAGTTTTATCAACAAGAATATAAGTGAAAAAGCTCAACCATTTCTTGGAGGATCCTTAATGAAGACTCGCCTCTATGACCACCATCTGATCTGGAGGTGTCCTCACCATGTGGAAAACTCAAGTCACTTCCTTTAGCTAGTCCTCATATACTTGGGGGGTCTGACTCTACCCAAAACATTGTAGGTAAATACCTCTAAAACTCATCCACTTGACTCATCCTATGTACATTTTGGTTTGGTACTTATGTCACAACCTGCTACTCAACATGTGGTGTCTTAAAAGGCATGTCATTTGTATAAGATACAACTTGAGAGGGTAGAGACCAAAAAAGGGTGTGTGTAAACATTCCTCATAAAAACCCCCAAAATCACTAAACATAAATTACTAATAATAGTAATCTCATCAATTCAAAGTAATTTCAATCAGGATATGTGAAAGGAAATGAAGATAACCGTAAAACCAAATTATAGTCATAATAGACTCCAATTATCAAAGAGGTTCCAACCACTTCCAACCATAGGATTCTACATGAGGATTTAAGGTAACACACATCTAGTATAACTCAATCAAAATCCATGTTGTCACTAATGGTGCTCATCTGAGTGGTCATGCTCATCGAGTATTTCCTAATAAGTACTCATTCGAACTCTGAAGACGTTGACATCTTGATAGAGGATAACACCTAAGACTGCGGGGGGACACCAAAAATACTACAAAATCAATATACATGATAGGGGATCAATGCCTTATGTATGGTGGTCCTGATGGTATCAAAAACCATACCCCGGGTAGATGATATGATAGTGGATCCCACCCCAAACCTCATCAATGAATATTATGAACTCTATCTGAGAAAATCCCCATAGAGGGGATCCCAATCCTGTACATAGGAAGTGATGCTAGATCATACCCTCATTGGGGTGGAACTATGGATCTGATTCAACTGAACCAATTCAATACTGAAGAAATTATTGACCTAAAATTATCCAAAAATAAGTACAATGCATGTACTAGGGAGTTCACAACATGTCTCGCCTAGACTTGAGTTTTCTTGTGGCTCACCATCTCACATAACATGTAATTCTCCATATACATGATATATCCTTTAATGTTACATAGTGTGTCGATTTCAGGATATAACTCCACATTCCTACAACCTATACTCATGTACATCTAGTCATATCCATGTACTATATGTTGTGAATGTGTATCTGGCCATGTCTGAGTATCAGGTTGTGCCTGTGTACTCCAGTTGTGCATGTGTGTCTGGGAATGTCAATGCCCATGTAACCTGTGGGTACACACCAATCCACTAGCACAAAATAACATGGTGTGTAACAAATCTCATATGGTGTGTGATATTTTATTTCATGCGTAAAACCTAATGTTATAACCAGGGTCCCGCACAACGCGTTTTTTTCGGTATACACACCTTGTAACATGAACTTTTCCTTAACCTATAGGATCATCATGTTTCTTTCACATTTTCATCCAAAACCGGCGGATCCACCATCTATCACAACTATTACTCATGCATCCATGACTAACGGTGCCTGATATATCACCAATGACTGGAATCCATCCTCATATCTTCTCGCAACACTTGTCCTGTCACATTATCATGTTGAGATTCCATATCCCATATCTATAGATATCCAAATAGAAACCCAATCCACATTTATTATTATGAATTAAAACCACATAATCCATAACAAAATCATACTAATGACCTGTCTCGCCAAAGATCAATTTTTCAATGATCGTATTCAGATAATTTTTAAATCATTGACCAATCAAATATCAATGATGATCAAAAAAATGGCAGGGAGAGAAATGTATAAAACAAAAACGTATGAAATTAATATTTTAAAATGTTTTTGTTGTCATTGATTTGTTTTAATTGGAATTATGAATGTATAAGGATAATAAATCAGCACAAAATTTCTATTTTTATGAAGAATAATCGATACCCACATAACAAGACTTATTCACAAATGAAATTATTAGATGAATTCATTTTCATTTATCATGGGATAAAAAAATGCATAAATAAACCATGGAAGACTAACATCTAACCTGGGGTTAGGATCGATCATTGATGATGAATGAACCTGCAAAGTCTTCATTAGAATGATCATTGAATTCTGATTGGCACACCAATTTTCAATTCATGATATGTCATTGTCTCTCTCAGAACACTTCTCTACAGATCCTCCCTCAATTTCTAGGGTTACACAACCATCCATAGGGATTTTTCATAACATTTCTTTTTAATGAGAGTTTAGGATGTTTCGTCCAAATAACAATTATATTAAATTAATTAATTTACTTTATTATTTGTTCTCATGATAAAACATCAAAAAAATTCTCAATGCTTGAAAATGTTTGGTCTTTACTAGTGTAAAAAACATATTTTTGATTCATCACTTATCCTTGATTTTTGATTCGATACTTCATTTTGGATTTATTTCTCTATATTTGGAAAATTATGGGCTTGTGATATATTAAATTTCATATTTTTATTATATCAAAACATGACTTCCTAATTTCACATCATCTAACCACCTATGTCCAAGAATTGTTTTAGATATTTTTCAAAAATTAAAATGAAAAAATAGAATCGTTAAATATTAAATAATTTATTAAAATATTATTTCTATAAAATATCATTAATATCATTTGACACTATTCATTAAATTT
Source organism: Viscum album (assembly GCA_963277665.1). Lineage (NCBI taxonomy): Eukaryota > Viridiplantae > Streptophyta > Magnoliopsida > Santalales > Viscaceae > Viscum > Viscum album. Next base: position 398,137,577 of record OY728127.1, on the reverse strand, counting down.
TAATTTTAATGATACCAAGAAAAATGTAGAATTCATATCTAAACATTTCAACCATTCATAATAAGTAATACTTTTATAAAAAATTAATGGGGTATACTAATTTGTCTATATTATATTAATTTTAATATTTTAATATCATTTATTTTATTTTTTTTTATATTAATTAAACAAATATTGTATTAGCATTGCACAATCATTTGAGTTAATTATTTCATTCCTAAAAATTAGAAATAAATTTCCCTGATTAAAAAAATAATTTATATTTAAAATAACCATTTTTAATTTACCTTATATTATTTTTTTCATATATAATAATTTAAGTGTAATTAAAGTCAATAGAATGGCATTTTTTCCTTTATCTTATACATTAATATTACAAATTTCATTATCAAGGTAAAATGGAACCAAAATGTCATATAAATGATAATTATATATAAGTTAATGAAATAAACTCATCCAATAGGATAAATTCTGGTTTTGGGTTAATTTTGATACCATATTATATTATTTTTAACCCAAATTAACCCATTAATCCTTTACCATGATAATAAAAATACATTATGGTTACTATTTATTATGGAAAAAATTAAAAGTTGTCTTTTTTCCAAATTTGGACCTCCTAAATCCAGATATGGAAACCATTTTTCAAAATTAAATTCCTATAAGTGGTAGAAATTAATTTAACATAAAAATGCAAAACACAATGAAAAACAGTTTTTCGGAAAAAATTTCTTTTAAGAATAAAAATATTTTTATATGAAAACTGAGTATAAAATTCATTCCAAATACCATAATTATATTTTCCTAGTACAAAGAAATAATTATATTTAAATCTAATTAAAAATATAATTTTAATTTGAAATTACATAAAACAAAAACACAGTTTTCAATAAAAAATATTAATTTTCACTATTTATTGAAAAATAAAACCCTTTAAAAAATTCTAAACAATTAACCACAATAATATTATAATATTATTAATTAAAAAATTTTATAATTTTTATCAAATATACTTTCTAAATGTTTATGAAATTAATTTTAATATTTTCTCACAAAAAAAAAAATAAAAACCATTTTTGAGTTAGTACTATATATATATCATAATATAGTCATTCTTATTAATATCCACTAATTAAATAACTATGTTATAAAGATAATATTTAAAGGTTCTTCTAGTATTGGTGTTTTCTACCTTGTGCACTATTTAACATAGTGTTCTTTTAAAATATAAGGTTATAACACTCTCCACCCACCTCATTAAATTGTTTCTTCACAATTTGAACTTCTTATCAGCAATCAATGGTTTGATATTTTAAAATTCTTTTGTTGATAAACCATATTTTAAAAATGGTTATTAATACATCCTCTTGAAAAATGGAATGATTATTATGAAATTTGTTTGGAATAACACATATCTTGATTTTTATATATTTGAACATTATTGGGAAGTTAAAATATGTCCATGTAAAAAAATATAATTTCTATATAATGTGGGAGAGTGAAAGAGAAAATTAATCAAAAAAAAGTGAATGATGATGATAAAGTTAACAATCGTAAAAAGATAAATTATTTAGGTGTGAAAATACAATCAATTTTTCAAAATTAAGGGTAATATGAATATATTTTCATACAAGATCCTTTTTCCTAGAATTGAGGAATTACTTTACCATCTAGATGAAGAACATATGGAAATATACATACTTATTATGTATAATTGTGTCCTTTAAGAAATTTAAAACATAATATAATCTATTTCTCCAAACGATGGGTATTTAAGATGAATTGTTTTCATGAATTATGAACTAAAATAAAGTTATAATGAACCAAAAAAATTTATCATGATATTCCTCATGTATTTAGGAATTAATAAAAAAATGGTCTAAAAATGATATGAAAATACCCAAAATGAATAAGACATTATATGATGCAATAAAACGTTAATCTTCAAATCATCAACAATAACTCCCAAATTTCAACTTAGATAATTCCATTTATAAATCTATAGTGTATTATATGATCAAAACCCAAAAATTAGAGAGACATGATTCTTATATTCTTCCAATTTCAATGATACATTTTTCTCCAAACAGTACCCAAACAATGTATATTCCCTAATCATTTAATTTTCAAAATTTTCTAATCATTTAAAAATATAAGCTAAATAATCATAAAGACACATTAAAATCATATATTCTTCCCAAAGATAATTCAACATTTACCCCTAAGGTAAACCCCATCTTACCAAAAGTATTTCCTTATACGTCTATCATAAAATATTTCTAAAATTAGATTAATATTTATATTTTAAATAAAATAAGATTCATACTAACCAAGAATCATAGTGTCCAATTGTAGGTACTACATCCTTATCTTATTTTGGTCATGGGTTCAAGATCTATTGTCTTACTGGATGTGATGGTTTATCCCCCAACCAATGGGTTGTCCTTTTTCTAAATCAATATTAATATAATTAAAATAAAATTATTAAAAATATGTTGAATATCCTAAAAAATAAGCTTAACATTTAATAATGTTTTAACCTTAATGGTTATTTCATACCCTTCACCTTACATCTTCAAAAATTTAATTACATTCATCCAAATTGTTATCACATGTTTAATATAAGGGTTACATATAACTCAACCCAGTGAAACATTTCCTAAAATATAATTAATCATCATGATAAATCGCTAAATTATATTATAATATAGTGAACATCATGAAAATATCATTAATCAAATTTATTTACTAACCTAAGAGGTACTCACTTTTTTGTACATAAATATATTCAAAATGAATCATTACAAATGAATTAATTTTCAATAATTAAGATAATTTATATTTTACTACATAATATAAAATAGTTATCATTAAATTAGATTAACCCAAATGGTTATTTAAAACTCAATAGATAATTCTTCTTAAAATCAAGAAAAAGTTTCAAATCACTTAAAACTTATATCACTTAGAACATTAAAAAGGGGGTGTTAATTCCTTTGAAATTATGAGAAGCCTTAAAATTATAAACCCATGATGGTATCTATCACTTTTAAGTTAACCTCACATGAAACCATATATTCTTATAAAAATACACTACTACAAATACGTCCTTTATCAGTGCTATAAATGGCCTTTATCAGCGCTATAAAAAGCACTGATAAAGCTGGTGTAGATAAGGGGGGGGGTCCCTTTTATCAGAGCTCCAAAAAGCGCTGATAAAGACCACTTTTATCATCACTAAAAAAAGCACTGATAAAAGGGGTCCTTTATCAGCGCTAAAAAAAGTGCTGATAAAAGTACTGCTTTATTAGCGCTTTCGTTTTAGCGCTGATAAAGGACCCTTTTATCAGCGCTTTTAAAAAAGCGCTGATAAAAGTTAAAAAAAATTAAAAAATACTGCCAATCAGGGGGGATTTTATAGCGCTTGAACCCCCCCTTTTACAGCGCTTTTCGGCCCCTATACAACACCCCACGCACCCCACGCACCCCCCTCCACCCTTTAACAGCGCTTGCTCCAATATTCCCCATGCGCGCGCACCCCTGCCTCCACCAGGATTTGAACTCGAGACCTCCCCCCTGCGCGCCTAATCCCTTACCACTACTCTATTTTGATTTGCTTTCCAATTCATGATATCTATATATATATATATATTTTTATATATTTAGTTATATTTATTCGTATAGTAATATATATTTATATTAATATATATATATAGTTATATTGTAATATATATATATATATATAGTTATATTATAAGATATATAGTAATATTATAATATATATTGTAATATTAATATATATATATAGTTGTATTAAAATATATCTATATCTATATATATATATATATATTTAGTTATATTTATTTGTATAGTAATATATATTTATATTAATATATATATAATTATACTAACATATATAAATTTATATTAACATATATATAGTTATATTAACATATATATAGTTATATGAATATATATTTATATAGTTATATTAATATATATATAGAGATATTAATATATATATTTATGGTGATATTAATATATATATTTATAGTAATACTAATATTTATATATGTAGTTATATTAATATATATATAGTTATTAGATTAATATATATATAGTTAGATTAATATATATATATATATAGTTAGATTAATATATATATATATATAGTTAGATTTATATATAGGTATATAAATATTCATTGTATTTTAAATTAAATGGATGTTAGTTATTATTTACATAAAGCTAATATATTTTATATGTAAATATATTTTATTATTTATATTTATAATTAATTTTTTAGGTGTGAATATATAAAAAATATGAATATATTGTTATATATTTTATTATAAATAGCAGTGAATTATAAAAAAGGATGAAATTTCAAAGACATAATATCAATATGAATGTAATACATTGGAATAAATTCAGGCCACACCAAAAAAAAATCCAATAATACCCCCTTAAATGAGGGTGAAAATCCAAAAAATGTTAAAAAATCGGGGTACCCCGACTAAAATCTCAGTTTTGGAGGCCTTCTGGGACTCTTTTTACATCTAAAGGACCTTGAATGGGGTCCCCCCAGGTCACAGTGACGTAGATCTCGTCGAAGGCTTCGATTTTATATGTGGTAGAGCTCAAACGGACACCCGGATCAAAAGTTATGGTCGTTTGAAGTTTGAGTTGCGTTTTCAACATATTTTGGATCTTTTTTTAATTTTTTTAATTTTTTAGTCTTAAAATTGTTATTAAATGACTATTACTCCATAATGATTAGAATATTATTAGTTAAAAATATTTTTTTAATTTTTTAAGAATCCATTTTCACTAAATATCTTATATATTATGTATAATAAGTGTAAATGTACATTTATAGTTATCTAAAATATATTTAAAAATTATATATTATATTTATATATCAATATAACTATATTTATATATTAATATATTAATATTTTTAAAAAAAAATTGAAGCTGATCCTTTATCAGCTCTTTTAAAAAAAGTGCTGATAAAGGCCCCCCCTTTATCAGCGCTACTAAACAAGCGCTGATAAAGGCACCCCCCTTTATCAGCGTTTTGTCGTTAGCGCTGATAAAGGGGGGCGCTGCGAAAAACTGTTTTTGTGGTAGTGATAAAAATAATCTTTATTCCTCAAATAATATCATATATTTTTGGATATATTATATGAATCCAAAAAATGAAACAAACTTCATCAAATATGACTTAAATCAATTTGTCCTAAAATAGTTACTTGATTTCTAGGTCACCAATATTATCCCATTATTTTCAATAATCTCGTTTTCTCAACTAAAAATTGTCACCTTACCACTAAATCACCTTTCTTAACTATCAGAACCATTCAACATATGTTTTTAAATACATAAAGAAAATGATTGTAGATAAATCATTCATTTTTTAATGTTTATTATATCCGAAGTATAATTTATATAATAATTGAATACCAATAAATAAAAACTTTAATCCATTCACTTAAAATAGTTTCATATCATAGTTGATTCCTTGGTCTAGGGGTTAACCCTTTTATTAGGTTACTATCTCAAATAATTATCATATACCCCACTCTTGAGGCATTAAAATATGAATGGTACATTATGATGGAAATTGTTTTCCTCCATCAAACTCTTCATTGTTCCATCTTAAATAATTTCCCAATTCCCTTCATTTCTATATTGAAATATTATTCCCATTATTTAAAAACATTCCCTTAAGATATTCTTCACATATTTTTGACATGCAGGGAGTTGAATCTTCTTTCTTATATAGTCTTCATAAAACACCTTCTTTCTCTTATTAGGTGTGTTAAGAAATTCACCAATGTATAGGTTTTTAATCATATAAAATTATATTTGAATAGGAATAATAATAATGGTTTTCATTAAAAATATCCTTTCATATGGTTATTCATTGTTTCAATCATTCCATTGTATTTCATCATTAACACGAATCCTATTGGTTTAATCCATTTACTGAAACCAAAAAGTATAGTGTGAACAAAATTATTCATATTAAGGAATCATAAATAATCCTTTATATAGAATCTAAATCATGATACCTACTTTTCAATCTATAAAACCTTTTGTTTAACATAAGGAATCCATGATCATTGCCAAAACATTCGAATATTATCCTCTATTATGACCTATCTCCAATGTTATCACTAATGTTCTCTCATAATATCTTCCAAATGTAACTAAATATTTTTTTGATACCAACTATAGAGGCCCATGCATTCCCCACATTGATATTACATCATTTTATATGGATATTAATTAAATAATATTCTGATCCATTTTAGAATCATATAGTTCTGATGTCATTCAAAAAATTGATATATGAACAACGGATTCATAATATATATAAATCATCCCCAACTTAGTTCTTCATAACTATCACCCATTTTTGAAATATCACACTTTATACATTTATTTATAACTTAGGGAAAGGAAACATAATATAATGGTGATCTTAGATTCCAAGTATGGATAAACAAGGGAGATATCAATGATAACTTAAGTATAATTTTAGCACAATTGCATGAAAAGATGAGAATAATATTTGAAAAGCATACCCAACATACCATATATCATAATATTGATTCATGGAAAATTCTTGTCATTTTTTAAGACATTATTCATATAATAGTAAAAAACATGAGACCTGAGAGCAGAATATTGGCATAAGATCAAATTTTTGTAATACACATAAGAATAAAAAAATCATTTCCTTAATAGTGAACGATTACTTCGGATACAATCATAGTTGATTGGGTTCACTCCCCAAACCATAATAGTAGTCAAGATTCACTCCCAAGACTCTAATAGTGGATAGAGTCCCTTACTAAACTAGGTTCACTCACCATTATAATCATGCTTATCTCATGAGATATCTATCTTTACTCAATGAATTAAAGGTTGATATAATTATAGGATAACTCAAAACGTATTGAAAATAAAATATATGTGTCCCATAAGAAAACACATTCATCATATCAAAAACTATGAAAATAAATGTAATTCATAATCATTTAATCATAGTATAACCTATGGACAAAACTGGGTTTCATAAATATTTCATTATTTCATCATAGAATAACTTTTGGGAAATAAATGGGTTTCATAAAAATAATATCATCATAATCATAAATAATATAGAGAAATAATATGGATGGTATCATTGTAACATATCCCCAAAAATGTTTTCTAAACCTCAATAGATACCATCATACATGGAAAAAAGATTTTAAATATTATAAGGACCCAACCTTAAACCATACTTAATATCGAATTAAATGAATAATTCACATTGACGATCTTTTCAGGTTTAGAGTTATAGAGAATTAGGAAGTAACTATTACAACTCAAAAGATTTACAAATTAGACACTTCTACCCAGTTTCCATTTTTTTTACAAAATATGAACTCTTGAAAAAAAAGAGTCATGTCTAGTTCCATGTTGAAGATAGCATGACTTTTACTTGATCCCATCCTTGAACCTATTCCACATTATGTCCTGTGAAAAACATTTCCAAAACTTAGGATGGGCATAAAAATCTCAGTAAGGGATACACAAAGAATGAAAAGTGTTAATTTTTCAAAACAACAAGTAAACCATAAATTCTTTAACATAAGTAATACTTTTCACCTTTATGAAGTAGTAAATACCCGACACTGAATAAAAGATCATTACTTACCCTTTTTTAACCAAAAGATTACCAAAAAACCCATATAAAGAACACATAACATATAAAGGTAACTTGGGAGATGAACATACATAAATGGAATAAAAATACGGTCGACTTCCACACATATCACTAAATGGAATAGTCGTACGGCCGACTTACATACCCAATGCATTGGAGGTTATAACTTAACCACCCATCCTGGTTTTCACGGCACCACCCGTCATATGGTTTATCATGTAAGCACCCGTCAAATGTCCAAGTACCATCATAGAACATAAAATATTGCAAATATAAACATTTCACTAATAACATTTCATTTCAAATCACATTAAGTAATTTCAAGATATTGAAATAATCAATCTATTTTCATAAACCATTCAAAAATAGATTTTTGAATCAAAGTGTCCCATACCACTTTGAAGCTTATAATGGATTTATAATTTCAAAGAATTAATGTCCATATAAATAAATATTGAAAACCATTTTTAAAACATGGACATTAAAGATAAAGATTTAGAATAATAAATCTTTAAAACATTTAAAATGATATTTTTGTTAAAGAGTTTTTAACAAAATGAGAGACTCTTGAATACAAATAATTGAGGAATAACATTTAATCAGAACTTTATAATATCCTACGAATAAAGGGATTCATGATATAATATGTCAAAGGACAGTATATACACCATATATGAGTGAATAGGAGCATAACAAAAATGAAGTCTCAATGGAAATGTAAATTGAGATGAAATCCCTTATAAAGACGGTATCCTTTAATTAAGGACAAATCAATCTCATAATTAGGTGTGAAAAATATAAATAACCCCAATATAAGTGGATATTATGTTTAAAACAATCATAGTTCATTCACGCATATTCATAGGATGACATATTCAATAAGTACATGTTGAACCCAAAGAATTGAAATTAGGTTAAGAAGTTCCCCTGTAAAAATTTGACAGCCTAACGGCATCTCTTTAAAATTCAGAAAATGAGTTGATGAGATAAAAATGGTACCTCAACACATGGAAATAATGTTTACATCAATAAGGATATATAAGAACATATCCCAACACAATAATATATAAATTAAAAGACATAACAAAAAAAAGTCTTTTAAAAAGAGGATAGTGAAAGGTTCCCTTACCGATTTGGTAACTTACAAAACATATGCCACATTAAATAAGGATCATACAATGAATATTTAAATACTCATAAATGAAAGTATATTACAAAAAGAGTACAATAATGGGCATTACATACACCACACAAAAGGAAATAGTGGAAAATATAGCATCAATCTCACGAGAATAAAATGTGAGATGACACCCTTTACCACGTTGTAATCAACTGAGTCGTATGACCAAAAGTTAACAACCACCAAATGAATAACAGAATACCATTAATATAATGAGAATAATGATAATATATATCAAATTTCAGTACACAATATACCACACACAATTAATAAGTGGAAAACAATGGAAATCTCACAGAATTAAAAGCGAGATAAGAAAATCCCTTACGAAAATTCGACAGCCTAACAATGCCACTTAAAAATTCCAAAAATGGATTGATGAGATCAAATAGGGTATCTCATCATATGAACATAAAAATTATAGTAAGATGAATATAAAAGAACATCACCCAACATAATAAATAGGAGCTTTAAATAAGTGACATAAAAGAGAGTGCTTAAAAAGAAAGAGAGAGGTGGGATCCCTTACCCCATGTCCAACTTGACCCATTCGTTCTTTAATATCCTGAATAATAAACTAAAGTTAATTTATACTTTATTAAGAACCTTTTTCAAGTTTATTTTCCCTTTTATATCACTTATTACCATGTTATAAACATTATGCAATCATTTAAGTTAATAACGTTCATTTTGTCGATATTTGGTACTTGAGTCAAAAATGGACTTCTTATAATTACATGTTGTTCATGTGGTCAAAATTTCATTATATACAAAATGATATTCATGATTTTGATATCAAATATATCATATATATCCAGAATATACATTTTTTATAGTAGTACATAACATTTAGAGGTAAAAAATGAAATGCATCGTTCATGGAGATGGTAAGCCATACGTACGCATGAACGCTACTTTCATTTCTATTTCTAATTTTAATGAAAATAAAACATAATGATACATAGGTATATTATAATTACAGTATAATATGATATATAATATCATTAACTCCATCCTTTATGCATCCCACAATAGGCATTAACGAATCAAATCACTTTGAGGGGGCGGTAGTCCGCACTTCCTCAAATGAGATTATCATATTTACCCACTACGGAACCCATAAAGGTGTGCTATAAAAGGTAATTACAGAAGAATAAGTAAATAATAAACATAATATATATCATATATAAATACAGTTCCATCATAATGTCCACCATGATTGACGGTTGGAGATATTAGAACAATCACTGTTTCGTGAGGTGTTATTTTTCCATCAACAGAAACATTATGTTATTCATACATTAGATGGAGGTGTGTGTAATTGTTGTTAGAATCCATCTCATAAATACATCCTAGTATATTGAGGATAATTTTTTTGTTACAAAATAAAGTAATCAAAAGAGTTTAGGGGTTGGATAAGTAAAATAAAAGAAAACAATTTAAGAGAAACTTTTACCTTTAATTTGGGTAACTCCCTTTGGTTTGAACCAAAGGAATTCTCGAAGTGACTTATTCCTAAGGAAATGCTTCTAAGGGGAGGAGAGGGATTTAGGGAGCTTAATTGGGAAGAGTTTGGTCGAGCCAAATGGCTTGAGAGGTGTGTCGGATTGGATAGAAATGGTCTCCTTTTATAAGGTAGAGGAGGGGCTCTTTAGGAAAGTGTGAAAATATTATTTTATTATATAATTATATTAGGGTTAAAATTGTACAAAAATCATAAAAGATGAAGATAAGATGACTCATGATCTAAATAGTATCATCCAATCAAAACTGGACATGTTTTGAATAATATTTTAATCATTATAATCTAATTTATTTAAATCTTTTATTAATGAGGTAAATACTGAATCATTGTTGTGTCATACATAATTTTATTTATTTGATGTCTAAAAATTATAAAAAAACTACCATGATATATGAATTTTTTTATCTTTCCAATGAATATTTATAGTATAAAATATGACTTATATAACACCATATAAAAAGTAATTACTAAAAGATTTTTGTTAATGTCAATTTTATCTTTACATTATATTAATTAATATAAATTGTCATTATCACTCCCAAGTGGCTAAATGGGGTCCTAAAATAAAAACGAAGATTCAAATGGTCGTTAATGACTCAAAAAATAAGTTTTTAACAAGTTTTAAGGTAATTTTGAATTATTATAATATTCTTTTAACCTTGAATTACTCTATTTACCTTTAACTGCGGTAAATAAAAGTCAAAAGTTATTACTCACTAAAAATTATTTTCATCTTAATGAACCAAATTTTACTTCTAGATAACGGCCATGTTTGTCCAATTTTTGAATTTCAATTCCCAGAAGTGGTAAAATTTCATTTAAATAAAAAAGTCGGTTTTTTTAACTACTAGTAAGTGGTTTCACTATTCATCAAAAATTGATGTTTTTAAGAAAAATACCCAAAAATCAACCTAAGTAATATTTTATTACAAATTAAAAAATGATTTCTATTTTTTCAAATTAGAAACATATAAGTTGCATTAATTAATTTCAAAAGTAATTCTCGTTTTCAAAACAAATAGTGTGTTTTTAATAAACAATAACTACCAAAAGATTCATACTTGTTTATGTCCAATTTTAAAGTGAAATTAATTCCAATGACCAAAATTGGATTAAATGGTAAAATAATATTTTAATTTCACTTTAAAAAAAATTAAAAATATAATCTAACCATATAAATAAATTATATTAAAAGGCAATTTTGAATTAAAAAGCAATATTTTTCACTATTCATTAAAAAATAATCTTTATCGGAATAATTCCAAAAATTTACACAAAGTAAATTTTTATGTTCCCATTATAAAGAAGTATTTTATTTGGTCATATAGAATTTACTAAAGTCACCAAAACTATATTTAAAAAGGTTTCTCCATTAAAAGGTGATAAATCGGTCTTTTAATGTAAATTATGCTTAAAATTAGATTCAATCACATTTTAAGCCTCTAACTTTTATTGGATAAATAAAAATACATTTAACATAGATGTATAATCATATTTTAGTTAGTTTTATTCATTATCACCAATACAAAGGCTTGGAGTTAACTACCATTTAAAATAATAATATAATATTATTAGTGTGCAACGTAAGATTTCAAAGAAACCCATTGTTGCGTATCAGGTACGCTATCAAGCATAGCAACACTTTTAAAGTAAAATTAATATTTAATTAAAAAATATTAATAAATATGAAAATTTCATATTCTTTATTTACCTAGGATGTTATAAATATCACTAGAACCATTTATCTTGGAAAATATCATTTTTAAAATTGAAATTGATTATTTAAAATCTAAAAATTTCTAAAATATTAAGTAAAACATTTTATTTTAAAATAAACTTGTAAACTTGTAATGTATTATTTAAATTATTGAGATATTATCATGGTATGGAATTATATGCATACCGTATAAGATATAAGAAAAAATTCTTTTCACAGTTTTTTAAAGTAAAAAACTACGTCATTCGGAAAGAGATAAAAAGATTACCTTTAAACAATTATATAAAAAGTGAATAATTGGTAAAAATAAATTTTAAAAAATAATTGGAAAATATTAAAAAAATATTTTAAATATTTTTATAAAACATATATGTGTGTGTAAAAGTATTTTTGACCAATGAGAGAAATAAAATTCCGTTTCCTTAAAAATATATTTTCAGATTTTAATTTCTTAAAGAGGGAGAAATTAAAGGAAACATTTAATGTATAGAAAAAACTATAGGATAATAAAAAATAAATGGATTTATCTGATAAGGATCATATGATTTCCTAAATGTAAATTCAAGCATAAACAATCCCGATTAAAATAGGATTGAAATAAAAATCCCTTACCACTTTGGTAATATTTGAATCTTAATCGCCATGAAAGAATAAATTCAAATGAAAATATGAAAATCATCAAAATAATTATAATAATTATATAACATTTAAAATTTTATTATATAAACCTTATAAAATAATATGGGTGCATTACACAACCTATGTCCCAAATAAGATAATTTGAGACGATAAACCCTTACCTCGAGTTCCTCTTTCTATGAAAGCTCTATAAACTCATGTGTAATAAATTTAAATTTATTATAATTATATACTAGAATAATTAAAATACTTATAATATCATATATGACTCCTTTATAACTTTTCAATGCCCATTTATTAATAATTCTAATTAAAAATCATCATTTCTATGTGTTAATTATTTTGTTTATCAGGAGTACTTTAGTTTAGTAGTTGTTGTCCTTGTACTTTTGTCATGGTTCCCTTATATAAAGAATTTTAATAATTTTATAAATATCATATATATTCAATATATATATATATATATATCTTTTTCATAAAATATAGATATATAAAATGAGTTATACCATTCTTGGAGATGGTAAGTCATACGTATACATGAATGATGATTTCACTTTTTAATTGATGGAATAAAAGAATGGTAAATAAGAACATAGATTTATATAATAATTAATATATCATTTATATTATATCTATGTAATAAAATTTTCCTTCTTACCATCCAAGCATAATGGTAATGGAAAACAAGTCACATCTCTTCATGGAGGTGGTAGTCCAAACATACTCACGAGCGACATTATCTTCTTTCAAAGGATTGAAGGGTATGATGGTAGATGTGATATTATAATTAAATAATTATAAAGATGTCATAAATATCAATTTAAATGTTAAACCCATCAATAAAATATGGTCATTAAAAATGAATAGTATCACTATTTGGAGATGGTAAGTTTCACATTCACACAAGTGATACTTTCAATTCCCATTTGATGGGAAAGATAGTGGATAATTGTGATTTTATAATAATAATAAAATTTCAGTGTATTTAGGGTTCTGAAGTTATCATTTTATGAAAAACACCATATGTTTAGATAATTTCAATAATAAGTAAAATATAAAATGATTGGTTAAGGCGACTACTTCTTATTTGAAAGAACTCCATTATATATCATCTTATGGAACGTAGGGGCGGTATTTTTGGAATACTAGAACCACTATAATTTGTTCATGGATGTTGGGAAAGAATTTTTTCATTTTTATTTTTTATATCTATATGGCCAAAAAGTTGTGAATAAGTGAGGGGATGTAGTGCCCTTTTATAGTTAAGGTGAGGGCCTTTTTGGAATTTCTTAAAAGTTTAAATTATAATAAAGTAATTCTCAAGAATAATGATTCTAAGTGGAAATATATTCAAATATAAGGTTGTATAATATTTTAATCCCATAAATAATATAATTTTTATAGGTTTAGGTTTTGTTTTAAATCTTAACTTTTGGTTTAACTCCTTAGTTAAACTATTTTAACCTTAACCACAATAACAACTTTTTCAATCTTAAAGGGTTATAATTTTACATATAAGGTAATTGTTGACTCATAAATGGATAAATTACAAAATTTTATACCATATATTATCCTAATCTTACACTTTAAATATTTTTATTATTTTTATATAATTTAAAAAAATAGTATTTACATAAAATAGCAGTAATTCCTTTTTGACACTATTCATTAAATTTGACTTTTAATAACATTATGACGAAGATGTAATTTTAATATAAACTATTCACACATTAATAATAACTAATAATTATCTACAAAATTCATCGTAAACATTAATTTTATGATTAAATTAATTTTAAAATCATTTATTTTAACTTTCTATTAATTGAATAAATATTTTTTTAGCGTTACGTATGATTTTAAGTTAATTATTTACTTCATAAAAATTAGAAAGAAATAATCAAGATAATAAATTCATTCATCTTTAAATTATTTTTTGAAAAAAAAAATATACACTATATTTCCTTATGCAATAATTTAAGCTATGTTATAATCAAGAGAATGAAATTTTTGACTTTATATTTTACTTTAATATTTTAAAGGCTATTTTCAAGGAAAAATTAAAAGAAACATTTATTAGTGAAATGGATGAAATTATCTCAAATAAACGCACACAAAAGGAAAAATTCTTATTTTGGGTTTATTTTGAGACCTTTTTATAGTAGTTTTAACTCTAATTGACCCATTTTACCATCACTCTAAAAATTGAAATTTGTTATTGTTACAATTCATTGTGAAAAAAAGTAAAAGTGACATATTTACCAAATTTGGAACTCCAAATTCCAAATATGGAATATATTTTTAAAGATTAAATTATGATAATAGGAATAAAATAATATAACATAAGAACACAAAATGCAATGAAAATAGTGTTTTAGAAAAAATTTCTTTTAAGTATAAAAAATATGTTTACATAAAATTCAATTGTATAATTAATTAAAAATACTATAATTAAATTTTTTTAAAAAAAATTAAACATATTTTATCTTAAAAATAATTCCTAAATATAATTTGACTTTAAAATTATTTAAAAATAAAAAACATGTTTTAAATAAAAATCAATATTTTTTAATTTTCATTGAAAAGTCAGACCTTCCTAAAAAATCACAAAAATTAATCATAAGATTATTTTGATATAATAAATTCAAAAATTATTTAATTTTATATGATATAAAATTTCTAAAAGTTACAGAAACTAATTTTTATATTCTCTTACATAAATAAATAAAAATCATTTTTCAAGAAAATGTATTTTTAAAACATAAAATGATGTTGCTAAAAATACATTGCTCATTTCCTAATAATTAATCAATAAATTTTTATTTATTATGTTTTTGTAGATTTATTTCATATGTGGTTAATATTATTCATTCCCTCTAAATTAATAGCTTGGTTATTATGATAACAATTCATGGTTTCTTTAACCTTGGTTTTACATATCTTGTGTGTTATTTAACAAAGTGTTCTTTTAAAACCTAAAGGTGTTACCCTATTGAATATGAAAACATCACTCATATGTATGTATGGCCAACCACCTCTATTTTGTGTTGTGTTTATTTTATTCATCACCTCCTCACATATATTGTGTTAAATATGGAATTGAGGAATATAAAATATTTTTATTATGTTATTATGATTTTGAAAAGATAATATATCATCTAAATTATTACCCATAAAACGATTGGGAAATAATAACGCCACTTACTCATATGTGTGTACTACCACCTCAATGAAGTGATGTGATTTATTTTCATTAATTCCAGGTGGATGAATAATTTCCGAGTACTGTAGTAGAACTGTAGCAGGTATCATAGCAGTACTGTAGTGGGAACTATGAAGTACTCTAGCAGGTACTGTAGTTGGAACTATAGCAGGCACTCTTTGGCACTGTTGCAGTCAGAAATTTTCCCATGTTTGGGCCTTTGGGCCACCGATTTGGTCCCCGAGTCCTTTAAGTCCTTCGGGCCACCCAAGCCTTTGGGCTAGTAAGGCCTTCGGGCCACCTCAAGGCCTTCGGGACACATTAAGTGCAGATGCAAACCAGAAAACCTACAAGGAACAAGCTCTATAGGAGGATGAGTAGGGAGATTTTCACCACAGCAGAAGCTACAAGGATTGCAAGAATGAGAGGTTATGGCACCTGCCATTGGGAAAATCATGTGCATGCATGGGATAGCCTTTCCGACCATCCATTTGAAGGTTGAGAGCTGATTTCACGATGAAGCAGATGGGGGGGAGCAATTCCAAGTTGTTTGTCTGGGTTGTATGTAATGTTTGAATCTTATAGGTAATGAATTCCTCTAAGTCCTATGGGACATGTAATACATAATCCTACGAGCCTTGTAAGGGTTCCACATCACCCCTTGAAAGGTGTATTATCAGAATCAATAAAAAATAAAGGCCTTCGGGCCATTGGATAGATGACTAAGTTTTTTTTAAATTAAACCTTTATATATTTTAAATTCTTTTCATCAATTAAAATAATGGGAATGTCACTCACACTTGTTTATAGACTACCATCTCCATGAGATGATGTAATTAATTTAACCAAGCCATTTTTATTGTATTGTATTAAATTTATATAGAATGTATAAAAATTATAAATATAAAATGATTAATATTCTGGTTATGATGAGACCATGACCAAGGTGCAATGATCGAGGCAATTGAGTAGAAACATGTATGGAAAACATAAGCATTAACCCTAAAATATGTGTTAGCAACAGTTTACTAATAAATCGAAAAGAATAAATTATTAATTAATAACATATTTTAATATAAATCAAAATATTATTATGATATATATTTATAATAATTCAAAATTTATTATACAATAGATTGGAGTATGTTCATCCAAGCTAAAGTTCGAGGTAAGGGATTTCTCATCTCAATTATCTTTCTTTGAGACTCATGAAATTTTCACCACATGTTTTTTTTTGTTTATAAAATTTCATTATCATGTGTTTTATCATTATTTTACTAACATTAAATTTAAAAAAATCCCTTTTAATTTCTCACATATAATGATCTTTTGATTTTAATTTTACCATAGTTTTAAGGATTTATTCTACAATTTCATTTTTTTCTATATTTTTAATGTATAAATTTCCATTGGATGAAATTCTATATCTTTTATCATTTAAAAAACATATATATTATTATCTTCAGGTTATCTATAGACTTTATATATTCTCCTTTCATTGTCCCATATTTTATATTTAATATAATCTTGAAAAAATTTATGAAAAGTTAGTCGTGTTTTCTCTTTGTTAAACAAACATTTTCTTCTCTGTCCATGTTTCTGAAAAAAATATTCAATAAAATAATTTTATATAATAAAATTATTATTTAATGTCATTTTCAATGACATTTTTCATTCCTTTAATGTTTTAAAAGGAATTTTTTTATCTATATATTAATGAGGTACTTTTAACTTTTTTTAAAACGTTTTAAGGAAATATTTTTTTACATTTACAGAAAGAATGTATTTTCCACCATCATAACTATTTCATTAATTGAAGATTAATTTACATGTTTTTATGTTTTTTTAATAAATAAATTTTCCAAATATTCTAGAAATTTTTATTTAAAATTTTATCAAATGAAAAGTATATTTTTCTCATGTTTATTAATGTTTTGAATGTTAATTTAAAGTTATATTAATCTTTGTCAATGTGATTTAATGAATCTTGTAATTTAGTGGGTATAAACTCTAATAATATTATCCACCTTATTTCTATGGATATCATATGGTCATATTGTTGATTGGGTAAAATATTCACTTATTGTTTTTTAGTTTCAATATTAATATATATATATATTGATTATATATTTTAATGGTATGTATTTAACTCATATAATGAATGAATTAGAGAGATAAAGTGAATGGATGGATCCCACTATTAGATAGCCTATCGATTCCCCAGTAAGTCCCATGGGACAAACTAGCTTGGTTATTTGGAGTATTTATTACCTTTTTACATATTATGTATTGGAACAAGGTCATGATACAATGATTTTGATATCCAATATTTTGTATTATATTATTATGAAACAACTTATTATTATCCATGTCAGTTTTTTATGTTCTTATGTCATCCATGGATATATTACACATTTAAAATAATAGTTATATAGAATATTTGACTATTTTTTATATTTGTACATTATTATTCACATTTTCTTTTTCTACGATAACTTATGTTTTATGGTTCATCTTACTGAGCATCTGACCTTACCCTTTATTTGTCTCTTTTTCATTAGGATATGATAAAGGAATATTTCAATTATTTTTTAGAATGGAATAATTTTTTCCATGCTATTTATATAATTTCTAATATAATATGAATGTAATGTATATATTTAGTTTTCCAAGACTACTAAATTGGTCGATCCTTCATGGGGTGGTCCCTTGTATTTTTTACTAATATAATAAAATAAACATTTGATCTAGGTTACTGTAGTTGGGGATTTACATTTGGTATCAATTAAATTTTATTAGTACCCTTGGAAACTGTATTTAGGAAAATATTAATTAGGTAACATTATCATATGACAGACTCTATGGATAACTCTAAATATATGATAATATCATGATGTTTTATATGATAGTGAATGTGTGTTGTCTTAGAAATTTCATACTTATATGGATACTAGAATGTGGATATTTCTTTTCCACAAAATAGCATATCATTAAAGACCCTAAAATTTTATGTTTGAGTATCAAATTGATCTTCACTTAGTGCGTGATGAGTGGTAAAAAGATTTCACACCTGGCTAAACACTCCCAAGGGATATGTTTTAGATGATTTGTATGATCTTTAAAAAATATTATGAAACATTTTAAAAAAATTATGATTTCAATATATTAACAATATTACTGAGCATATAATTATAAGATTATTTACGAATAAATTTTTAATTTTTCTTAGTATTAAAAAATATTTAAAATCATAAACTATGATTTAAAATTTATAATGTTATGAGCTAATGCATTGTATGTAAATTCATAGATATGTTTCCTAGATAAATGAATTTAAAGTGTATTAACACCCATTACACAAATAGGTATTTCCATCTAAAATAATTCTATAAGAATATATTTTGAGATAAAATTTTTTTAAAAATATCATGTAAATTTATGACAAGTAATTCTAGAAATATGGAGAGACCCATTTCTTCACTACAAGAAACTATGATGTAGGACTACTTCATACATTAAAAACCTCTATCCATTGATGTAAATTCTATTATTTTAGAAGAATAATAATGGATCGAGTCATGTGAAAGGATATCTCTTGATTTGGTATGTAATGAAATTAAATATTTTATTTTGGTATTATTTTATTTAAATATAAATGTTAATAAATGGATGAAATTGATTCGAACTACTAATGAGGATTAGTACACAGATCATATAAAATGGGATACTTGAAGGAGTTATTCTTTGAAAAATAAATTCCTCATGAGAAATAGGTTCCTTTGGAAATCCATTTTTTAGATTTAGGTTAAATGGAAGAGGAAATTATTTCTAAGTATGAATCAAACATTACAAGATTATTATGTAATTTTATGAAGTACATACATAATTCAAAGAGTAATATTGTATGATTCTTCAGTGGGATAAATCCAAGCCTTCAAAGTGTTTTACACTCTCTAATATTTTAAACATATGATGACAAGGTATGATATTCCCACAAGTAATATAAGGAACTATTAAAGTGTTGTATTTTCATAATAATTCAAGAGAAAAAGAAAATTAATGATCACTATATAAAGGGAAATGTGAAAAAAAGGAATGTTATAAGTGGGGAATTTCAAACATATAAAAATTGTTGATTAAAACACCTTGGGTTTTTCTTTAATGTAATGGAAGAATATTACATGTACATAGATAAAGTAAATTTATTATCCCCTAAAAGAGGCTAATATTTATTTTTTATAATATAATATTCATGTTCTTCATTAATCATATACACCATTATTTGTGCATTTTACACTTTGAACATTATTTCACATTATGATTGTAATTCCTTCTTAAAATGAACTATTACATGGTACTTTCTTGAACATCTCATAAAAAACATAATAGTATTGATTTTTTTTTATATTTTATTATCAGGTCTCCCATGATATAACGAACAATTCATTATTTTGGAGTGCATGGAGATTCAATTTGAAAGACCACCAAAGTGGGATTTGAACCAACCACATTCTCGGTGAAGTGATTTGGAAAGCATCCCAATAAAAGTATGGTAGAGGACATAATTGAATCCCAATGATTCTAAATATTTAAATAAAGATAGAGGATATTATTTTTAAAATTTTATTTGGAAGTGTCCCAAGATAATTCGGAGTTTTGAATGGTGTTCCAGGCGGCCCAAGTTGATGATGAAATTCTAGACCATATTCTGAGGCCCAAAAAAACAGCCCAGCATTTATATCATATCTCGCGATCCCCATATTATTTTGGTCTGATATTTTACAGGATTTTATAGGACATCCGGGGATACATATTATCCTTCTATTGAAAAGTCCAATTCATTCATCTAGAATGTACTTTAGGCGCTTATTTCCGGTGGATGCAAGCTGGATTCCATTTCGGGGGAAGAGTGGAAAAGTCACATCTCCATTAATTGTCCACCCAACTTTCACCAACACAATTAATTAAAGGCACATGGAATGATGGGGCTTGGACAAACACTTCCAAAATTCCTATTTAAGGCAGTGGTGGAGGAGAATTTGAGAAATCATGGAGCTTTTTTTTTCTTTGTAATGTTATTATTCCAATTTGTCTTTGTAATGTTCTTCCTTCTCATGTAAGTTGTTCGAATCACCTTAGTTTTCAATAAAAGTTCTTCTTCTTCTCTTATTCTGTTCTTATTAATATAACCTTGATACCGTTGCCTCAAGGTGTGATCTTTTTCACACAAAACCTTGTGATTTTTTTCACACAACGGTGGAGAGTTCGTTATTTTGTTGTTTTTACTTCTTTAATTCCACCCTCGTAAGTCTATTTCCCTCTTCTGTTGATAAAATGTCATCAATGTAGGGCTAAATCTGTTATGGGTTGATCCAATAAAGTATCAAGGGGCTGGATTGAATGTTATTTACCACTCTCTAAAGGTTATTAATTTCTTTTATTTGAGTTTATTTCATTCAATGGTTTTCTCTCTTCCTCTTCCTTAATGAATTTATTCACCCCACTTTTATGTGCTAAGTAGATCCTTTACCTTGGAGTGCTCATGAAAATGATCCTAAAAGTGTATATATTTTTAGCATGTGTTTGTGAAGGTGATTATTCAGTAAGTGATGAAGTTAGTTTGAACTAATTGTATGAATACTTCTCAATATAGCGAAATTGAAATTGTAAAAGAAAGAAATAACTCATCCAATCCACCCCGAGCAATAACCTTGGATCAACTCATTTTCTCATAATTTGAATTCACATAGATATTTTAGCGATATTTTAAAAACATCTAAAATCAAAAAAAATTGTTCACTTCATATCCAAAAACTCATCTCTTTTTATTGAGTATCTAAAGGTTCTTCTTAGGTCTCTGAGGATTCGATAACCCAAGCTAAACTGCAAGCGACCACTTAAACCTTAAAACATTTGTAAATTTGGGTGAAACCAAATTTTAGCACGACTTCTTGGGACCAAGTAAGTTCCTTAGACCAGAAACCTTCTTTTATTACCCCCATTCTTCTATTCTCACCCAAATTCTCTAATCTTTTCCGTTTCTCACTTTTTTATCTTTTGGTGCTTGTCCGCCTACACCCACGATAACTCAAACATATTAGTTAGGGTGGAAACTCCTAGGATAGGGGAGTCAAGTTCATCTAAGTTATTGTTTACATTTGATCAAAATATTCTTGAAACTACAAATTCACCAATTAAAACAAGTCCAATTGAGGTTCTTCAAAGAAATCAAATGGTAAACCCTATGGGTGACCAAATGGGAAACCCAAACTAAGAAGCTCCAAACATAGGAAATGTGGTCGATCAAACCATGAAAGACTACCTCACTCCAGCATGGACCAATGCCACCTCATGCATTATAAACAATTACCTAGGAGATTCCAACTACATCTTTAAACCCCATGTCCTAAAACACCTTCCAACATTCCATGGAATGGAGTCTGAGATGCCCTACCTTCACATTAAGGAGTTCAATGACATTGTAGAAATCATGTGTCCCCCACATCAACTTGAATCAGATAAAATGAGGATAGTTCCTTTTTCATTAAAGGATAGATATAAAAATTGGATAAAAATTTTGATACCATCATCCATCAACTCTTGGGACCAATTACAAAGGGAATTATACAAAAAATAATTTCCCCACCACAAAACAATAGCACAAAAAAAGAGCATCCAAAACTTTTTTGAAAAAGAGGGAGGGTCATTATATGAAACATGGGAGAGAGTAAAATAGACCCTAATCATGGTTCCACAACATGGTTTTCCTATTCTTGAACATTTGAGAATTTTCTATTAAGGGTTGGGCTCGGGGAACAAACAATTCATTGACATGATGGGTAATGGGACATTTAAAAACAAATCCCCAAATGATGCTTATGAGTATTTATAAATCCTTGCTGAAAAAAACCAAACATGGGGAACATAACTTTATTCTTAAAAGACACAAAGAACTACTGGAATGCATACAATTGAAGAAGATTAAATCCTCAAGGCTAAACTCTCAGCACACACTAGGAAGGTTGAAAAGATAGATCTCAGAAAAATCCATGAAATCCAAACTGTAGGCGCTACTTGCACAATTTGTGACAAACATGACCACAAAACAGGCAACTTCCCAACCATTACATTCATCAAGTATGTTCTTATCGGATGGCCACATGCTGAAGTCAATGCCCTAAAATTTCAAAATCTCCAATACTAAAACACATTCAACCCAAGGTATAATGACCACCCAGGATTCCACTGGAGAGATAACCAACAACCTAGCCAACTACTGGGACAAAATCCGTACCCCAATCAGAACTACCAAACCCATAACCAGTTCCAAACCCAACCTATCCAATACCAACAACCACCATTCCATCTTCAACAAACCATCCCACCTCCCAAATATCCCCCCGGGATAAACCAATCTTCTCAAGCACAAACCCAAACTGTTCCACAATGCCTACTATAACAACTGTGCAAACAAATGGACCGGATGAACTCAAAAGTCTCTTACCTTAAACAAGAACTTAAAAAAATCAAAAATAGAAAGGAACCCATGCCTAATCAGGAGGTACCATCCTCAACTTCAAGGGGAGAGTCAAGCTGTACTCAAACAACTCATAATCAACTAAAGGCTATGACTATTTTAAGAAGTTGGAAATCAATTGAAAACCCCAAAAAAATAAGTCAAGAAACCATGTGATGCTTCAAACTCTAATGAAAATTCAAATGAACCACAAGATAAAACTGAGGAAACCGATAACAATGTGAAAGAAACAATTGTTAAACAAAAAAAACCCCACAACATGTACCATTTCCTCAATGCATGAGGGGGAAAACCAAGCCTGAATTGAGTGAAACATTGAGGGAAATATTCTCACATGTCAAGTTAAAAATTACCTTTATCGACGACATCCAAACCATACCTGCCTACTCAATGTACTTTAAGGACTTGTGCAATTTTAAAATAATATTTTCACATAAAAACCTAGTCCTTTTGGCTGTTAATTTGAGTACCACCATTAAAGGGACCATTCCTCCCAAGTTGAAAGACCTGGGATGCCCTTACATCAATGTTGAACTAAGAGAGAGCAAATTTGTCAAGGCCTTGTGTGACCTAGGTGCTTGTGTCAATCTCATCCCATATGTTGTGTACTGTCAGTTAGGCCTAGAAGAGATCCAACCCACATCTGTCACACTTCAATTTTCTAATCGTATCATTAGGGTTCCAAAGGGGATTTTAAAGGACGTTCTGGTAAAGGTTGAAAACTTCATCTACCCTACTGACATCATTGTCCTTGGAAACCATCCAAACATAGGAAATAAGGAAAAACCCTAATCATCTTTGGTCGTCCTTTCCTTGCAACAATCAACTATGTTATCCGAGTAAGAAATTGGAACATGATCATCTCCTTTGGAAACATGATTCTAGGCTTGAACATCTATAATGAAAGCTCACAAATTGGGGATGATGAGGACATTCATGAAGTAAACATGATAGGAAGCATTGATAATGAATCCATAGAACATCAAGGAATATTTTGTGGATGTTTAAGTTAGGATGATATTTATTTCCTTTGTTCACATGATGGAAGTTTATCTCCTTGGATTGAATCATTTTCAAATTACTCTATTGATGAAGTCTTAGGTCAAACAATCAATGAATCCTTTCAAGAAACCACATTCATGGAGACCAATCAAACTTCATTCCCTAAATCTAATCAAACCAATCTTGTAGCTGAAACATCTATATGTGGGGAATCAATCCTATCTGGAACTCTAAAAAAAGAAATTGATATTGATCCATTGTCCCAATCTTCTGCCGAGATTCTGAACCAACCTAATCTTGAATTGAAGGCACTTCTCACTGTACTCAAGTATGCCTTCTTAGGGAACAATAAAACACATCATATTGTAATTTATTCTTCTCTTAAAGACAATCATGAGAGTATGCTTATATATGTCCTTAGGAAACATAAGAAATCCATTGGTTGGACCCTATCTGATATTCCTGGGATTAGCCCACTTATTGGGACTCATAGGATTGTTCTGGAATCTGATTCAAATCCATGGCGTCAACCTCAAAGGCAACTCAATCCTAATCTCATGGAAGTAGTAAGGAAGGAACTTATGAAATTGTTAAAATCAGGTATCATATATCCCATAGGTGAGAGTGAGTGGGTCAGCCTAATCTAAGTGGTTCCCAAGAAGGCAGGAATCACGGGGATAACAAATAAGGATGTAGAGATTCTTTCAACTAGGGTGAGTAGTGGATGGAGGGTCTGCATTGACTATAGGAAGCTACACTCATTAACCAAGAAGAACCATTTACCATTACCACTCATTGACCAAGTCCTTGAGTATAACGACCCATACTATACATACATTGTTAATACTTCAAAATTTAAGCATACTTATTACAAAATATAACAAAACCACGAAAGGACCGTATAGGTATAGTGTCTTTAGAAATTGGGAAACATAAACAACTCGTTCATAAAGCGTCTACATGGTCTCCCATTTATTTCATCATATTTATAGTCCCTTTTGGCATATCTTACTTAATAACCTTCTTCCTGACCTGGGGAAAGAAAACATACAAAAGGGTGATCTCAAATGCTCAGTAAGGGTAAACAAAAGAAATATCAATCACATCATATTCATAAGAACATAACTTTTGGAAATATTAACCTACAAAAGAGAGCATAATTTCATAACATGGGATAAATCGTAGTAGTGAAATAGAATCCCAATAATAATAACATAAAACATGAAACTTTGTTTCATACACACATAATCATAGAGAATCATTTCTTGTTAGTAAAGACTCATTTCCAAGACTATCTTAGTGGACAAAGTCCATTTATGAACCGAGTTTACTCCTCGTTTCAGTCCTGTTTCACTGAACCGGTATAACCTACCGTTCCATCCATGTCTATCTCATGAGATATAAAATCTTTACCCAATGAATTGGAGGGAGATATAGGTCCCACCCATCTCATAATGATACCATTCTTATGTGTGCCACAAAATTATAAATCATACATCATTGCATAACCCATGTAATAAAAATGGGAATCTTAAACATCGTGACATCATAAAACAATTCATATAAGATAAAGGAATTCATAAAAATAATTCCATCACAACATAATCAAATCAATGTAATAATAGGGATATAAAAAGAACCCTATATTATCTTAGATGGAAAATAATTTTGATAAAACACTTGAACTCCATTCTTGAGGAAAATATCCTTTCAAATTCAAAAAACACTTTCCTTTCTTAACATGTCATAAAATTTTTAATCTAAAAGAAGTTGATTAAAAATAAACTTGAAAACTTTTGAAGGAAGATTCTTGTAAATAATGTTTTAAAAATCCATTCATGTCTTATAAGTTAAAAAAACATTCTTCGTACTTTTGTCGGAAAAGTCAAAAATACCTCGTACGCAAAACGACAAAAGATTCCTTTAATATACTTTACTAAAAACTCACCGAAGGGTAAAATTGGATTTAAAAAATTGTAGGTGGATGGAAATAATATTAAATATTGAGGAAACATGGATGTGGATGATAAAATACACCCCAATAAAATCCGAAGTATAAACAATCTCGGATAAAAATGAGATTGTGATATTTCCCTTACCTTAGGTCCGATTTGCTTTGTAACTGTCCGAACCTCCAGTATAATGATTTAAATAATGTTATTGACTTATTCCAGAATCATAATTATTGTTATGATATCATATATGGTCATATTCTTATCTTCTTATTAGTAATATTTCATTACTACTTGTTATTCGTGTGTTTATTACTTTTTGTTCTTATGCGTGTTTTGTCGAATAAATTCTTATTCTTCTCTTTAGGTTATAGATACCTCATTTACAGAATGGTATTAGTGTAATATATATCATATTCATTCATTCAATTCATTTATATAATCATTATGAAATGAAGATCATGTAGAACGAGTCGCATCACATCGTGGAGACAGTATTACGTACGTATGCACGAGTGATGATATCGTTCCTATGATCGTGGAATTGTATTGGAGTGTATGTATACTATTTTATAATAAATATCACTTTATAATAGTCATATATAGTCATTATTTACACCATTATACCCATCCAAGTAAGGTGGTGGTGGAAAATAGATTACACCACGGCGTGGAGACGGTATTCCGTACGTACGCACGCGCGGTGATTACTTTTTCCGTAGGATGGATAGATGGTGAAATAGGGTTGTTTCATACATATAATAAAAAATAATTATATGAGTGATACTTATGTTATTACTTCATAATGAAACAACTAAATAAGAATAAGTGTAAGAAGAAATAAAGATGAAAGAATCGGTAACAGACATTACCTCTTCTTTGAAGTGCTTCTTTGAGACCTTCTTTTAGGGCACTAAAATAGGTCTTTGAATAAGACCAGAACCTCTAGGATGTTTCTAGGTAAGTGGAGAGGAGAAATTGGCAGGGGTTGGCCGAGCTTGAAGGCTCAAAGTGGTGTGAGGAAGAGGGGGAGGAGGTGCCCTTTTATAAGGGAGGAGAGGGGTACCTTTGGAATAACTAAAACTATTATTTTATTATAAAGTAAAATTCGGTTTTAAATAGCTCCAAATTGATTTATTTCGAAGATAAGGTGGGGATGGGTCGAAATAATCTCATCCAAAATAATTTAGATAAGTTTAGGTTCCTATTTTAACCTTATCAATTAGATTTAACATTAAGTTAAATAATTTTACTTTTTCCTTGTCTTCTTGTGTTCTTATACTATAAGGTTAATAAACTTACTATAAGCAGCCAAACGAACCCCAAGTTGTTTATTATTAATATATATAACCTCATATAATTCATCTGGCCGAACCTTAGATTTTTAGGTAAAAAATAACAATTACTAATATAATATTTGTTTTAAAAACTATTTTATGTCAATTTTGACACTATTTAGTAATTGATTTTTTTGAAAATCATAACAGAATGATTAGTTCGAAAAAAGTTAATTAAATCAATACTAAAATGTCATATTAACCTATAAAATTATTGGAATTCATAAAAAGTCTCAAATTACATTTATTTGGGTATTTATAACATCAATTATGTAAATATTTCATTAATAAGATAATTACTGCATCATATTTCTGTCATAAATAAATTAAATTATATAACGTCTAAAAATTACAAATAAAATATAATTATGTAGGAAATATTTTTATCTTTATAATGAATATTTATAGTCGATTTTATCGTATTTATAACCCTATATTAAAAATGATTTTCTTATTAAACATTGATTTTAACTATTTTAACCCTTCTTTAAATAAATTAATAATAAATGTCCTAATCTAATCCAAGTGGGCCTAAATGGTCATATTTTATTACTAAGGTTTTTTTTGGTCGAATTAAACTTGTCCAATAGAATTAGGACATGTGTTAGGGTAATAATAATATCATTTTTACCCTTAATTACCCTATTTACTTTTAACCGTGGTAAAAAAAAGTAAAAAGTTATTATTCACCAAAAATTATTTTCATCTCATTGAACTACATTTTACTTACTAACATCAATCGTTTCTCTCGGATTTTCGAAATTCCACTCACAGAAGCGGTAAAATTAAGTTTTATGAAAAATTCAGTTTTTTAACTATCACTTAGTGGTTTCACTATTCATCAAAAATTGAAAGTTTTCCGAAAAATACCAAAATTTTACCCTAGGCTAATTTTGATATTCTGAATCCAAAAATGAAGTCCATTTTGAAAAATAAAATTTATAAAATTTAAAAAAGTGGTTATTACTATTCATAACGGCTAGTTTTAATAATATTTTAATAGCATATCATTGTTTAGTGAAACTCGGTATTGCGTACGACACAAGCTATCGAGGAAGGCCGCAGTTGCATGTAAAGCAAGCCAAGCTAGTGTTGTGTGTAGTGAAAGATTCCTTAGATGATTTATATAACATAAAAACAAAATATTTCACATAAAAGTCTCGGGTGTTACATTGAGAGAGTGACAGGTCATGCCTTTTACTGTTTCTTAGATGGGTAATCAGGGTATAATCAAATTGAGGTCTCCCTAGTGGATCAAGGGAAGACTAAATTCACATGTCAATTAAGCACCTTTGATTTCAAATGCATGCCCTTCAGGTTATGAAATGCCCCTGGAACCTTTTAGAAGTGCGTGATGGGAATATAATCAGACATGGTTAGGGATTTTTTGAGGTATTCATGGATGACTTCTCTATGTTTGGGGATACATTTGAGGGATGTCTGAGGAATGTGGAGAGAGTCTTGTCAAGATGTGAAGAAAATAATCTAGTCCTAAACTAGGAAAAATGTCATTTCATGGTTAAAGAGGGACTAGTTCTAGGCTATCTGGTCTCAGGTAGGGGGATTGAAGTTGATAAAGCCAAGGTTGACATCATTCATTACCTTCCATCACCCAAAACTGTCAATGAAGTGAGGTATTTATTAGGAAATGTTGATTTCTATAGATAATTCATCAAGGAATTTATTTCAATCTCCCATCCCCTTTGTGCTCTGTTAATATAGGATGCTCCATTTGTTTGGACAGAAAGCTGTGAGGGTTCATTCTCAATTCTCAAATCCTCTCTAGCCTCTCCTCCCATTATGAAATCTCCAAATTGGAACCTTCCTTTCAAATTTATGTGTGATGCTAATGACTTTTCTATATGATCTGTGTTAGGATAACGTTGTGATAAAACTCCTTATGTCATTGCTTATGCAAGAAAATC
Source organism: Viscum album (assembly GCA_963277665.1). NCBI lineage: Eukaryota > Viridiplantae > Streptophyta > Magnoliopsida > Santalales > Viscaceae > Viscum > Viscum album. The sequence goes on along the minus strand of OY728127.1, from coordinate 398,107,838 downwards.
CTTAAATGATTCCCAAATCAACTACACCACCACTGAAAAGGAGTTACTTGCTATTGTGTTTTCCTTAGAGAAGTTTTGGTCCTGCCTTTTAGGATCCCCCATCACTGTGTTCACTGACCATTCTGCACTAAAATACCTCTTCCAAAAATAATATTCTAAGGTTAGACTGATTAGGTGGGTCCTTCTCTTACAATAATTTGACCTCACAATCAATGATAAAAAGGGAGTTGAAAATGTTGTAGCTGATCATCTCTCTAGTATGGAATTCAAAGACAATTCAAATCACCTTTCTGTGTATGATTCATTTCCTAATGAATGAATATACTATGTGAGGGACTTCCCTTAGTATGCCGACATAGACAATTTCTTAGTTACAGGAGTCATTCCAAAATTCTTAGGGACTCAAGCTCGAAGGAAATTCCTTTCTGATGTTAGACAATATGTGTTTAATGATCCATACCTCTATAAGTTATTCCCTGACCAACTCATTAGGAGGAGTGGCCCAGAATCTGAAAAAGAGTCTATCTTTAAATTCTGTCATAGTGTGGCATCTGGAGGTCACTTTTCCTCTAAGAAAACTTCTGTTAAGGTTCTTCAGTGTGTTCTCTTCTGGCCCACCCTTTCAAGGGACTCATACTCATTTGGTCAAGTTTTTCCTAGGTGTCAACATGTATGGTCCACCACAAAAATAAATCAAATTCACTCACTCCCATCTTAGTGATTGAAATATTTGACTATTGGGGAATCGATTTCATGGGTCCCTTCCCAAACTGAAGGGGATATTTCTATATTCTTTTAGCTGTCAACTATTTCTCAAAATGGGTTGAGAATATTCCTACAAAATCTAATGATCATCAAACTGTGCTTATTTATCTCAAGGAAAACATCCTCTATAGATTTAGAATTCCTAGGGATATCATTAGTGATTGTGGAACTCATTTTTTCAATATTCCATTCTCAACACTCAAGGAAAAGTATGGAATTTCTCACCAACTGTCAACAGCTTACCACCCACAAACCAATGGTCAAGATGAGTTAGATAGTTGATAAATCAAACAAATTCTTGAGAAAAAAGTTAACCAATCTAGGAAAGATTGGTCAAACAAACTGTTAGATTCTCTTTGGGCCTATCTAACTGCATTCAAAACCATTTTTGGAATGTCCCCATATAGGTTGGTTTATGGTAAAGCAATCCATTTTCTAGTGGAGATTGAACACAAGGCCTTTTGGGAAATTAAGAAAATGAATTATGAGCTTTCATTGGCCGAAACAAAAAGTAAATTTGATCTCAATGAACTTGAGGAATATCGGATGGAGGATTATGAGAATTAAAGGATCAATAAAGTTAAATTACAAGCCAAACAATCTCGAAATCTTAATGCAAAACACATTGTACCGGGTAAACCAATTCTTTTTTATAGTTCTAAACTTCATCTATACCTGGGAAAGTTGAGGTCTAGATTGTGGGGCCCATACATAGTGCATAATTTGTACCCCCATGGGGCTGTAGAAATTCAAGATCCCACTAATGGTAAAACATTTAAAATTAATGGCCATAGAGTCAAACCATTCATTGAACCATTTCAAAATAGGAATTTATAGAAGACTTTTTGTGAACCAACCTTATATGAGGAAAATACATAAACAATTAGGGGTTTGAGTCGATCAGTGATGTTAAAAAAAAGTGTTTCATGGGAGGCAACCCATGGTTTTCATGTTTTAATTTATTTAATTAGAACTTCAGACTATTGACATGTTCTTCTTTGATGAGTGAGGATGGGTATGAAAGGGGAGCACCATATTCACCTGTGTCACATAGTGTCATACCTGATAAATACCTTACCTAGAAATTTAAGAGAAGACAATGTATCATCATTTTTTTTATATCTATGTGTTTGTATGTTAAAGGAAAAATACAAAAAAAAATCCTTAGACTATTGAAATGTTCTTCTTTTATGAGTAAGGATTGGTATAAAAGGGGAGCGCTATATTCACCCATTTCACTTGGTGTGATCCCAGAGTAATACCTTACCCAGAAATTTAAGATAAGACAATGTAACATCAGTTTATTTTATTTTTATGTTTTTTTAGGTTAAAATAAAAATAAAAATAATAATAATTTAGATTGTTGCCCTGTTTTTTTATGAGTAAGGATGGGTATGAAAAGGGAGAACTATATTCACTTGTGTCATGTGGTGTGATCCCTGAGTAAAACCTTACCCAGAAATTTAAGAGAAGATAATGTATCATTAGTTTTTTTTAATTTTTAATTTTATTTTTTTAGGTTAAAAAATATATATACAAAAAATATATATATTATAAAAAATTAAAGGCATGTCGTATGTCATTGGGAAAAGCTGGTCACAACCGTCCAAGATAATGGGACTCGAACTAGGACTAAAGGGAGACTAAGAAATGCATTTTCAACATCGAACACCATGTGACATCATTCCATGATTTTCTTTTAATAAATAGGGCTCTGCCCTAAGCTTTCTGAGTAAAATGTGTGGGAGAAAAATTTTCATAAACCTTGAACATGATAATAAACATTTAAAACTCTGAAATTGGATATCAAATAATTTTGAATGCCATGATTATGATTTTAATTCAAGTTTATGTTCATATGCATAGATTTTGGAAAGTGCGGTTGTCCGATGTGATTTTTCACCGTTTATATTTTCATCGATTTATTTAAAAAACACAAGAACGTATTTTAGATTGTGGGGTACTAGTTTTAATTCTTGGGGTCCATAATAAATTGCATAGGGTTGATGATCATTCTAATTTTTACATGAGTATTCAAAAAAAATTTGTGTAGAGCAATGAATTGACCTAATGTGTGGCTTTCGGCACTCGGAGTTCGTGACTCCATAGTTTTCTTACCCATAGTTGAGAATTGTTTTCTCTATTTTTGGTAATTATAATTTGTTTTTGATTGAGTTAACTCGAGATGATACCCGATTATGGGAGCTTCACTTAGTACCCTAAGGTCTATGAGCCTGGGAGCCATTGACAAAGTCTTGCTACATGGGTTGACTTGATTGAGTTAAATTTCAAATATGATGGAAAAATTGAAAAAAACCAAACAAACAAAAAACAAAAATAAATAAATAAATAAAAAATGAGTACTCATCTTAATATTAAAATTTTATTTCTCCTAGTGCTTCCATATTTTCTCTCTCAAATGAAAATGAACCCCCTTGTCTATTGTGACGCACAACACTTCATCATGATACATTGAATTTGGATGAAATGTGGCGATGAATTTGAACGAAGGAATGGGCTTGGGCTTGGGATATGCCTATGGAACTAGCTTGTCTTAAATTATTTTTATGGGTTTCATTTTTTTTTGTATAAGGACTTTGGGTGAGCAATGTGTATTACAATGTTTTTGGAAAAGGAAATTCAAATTTCATATTTTTGATAAATATTTTTCACAGAACTAGAAAAACTCAAGTTGGGGGTGTTATTAGACCCTAAAAGATGTTAATATTCATTGTTTATAATATAATATTCATGTTCTTTATTAATCATATACACCATTATTAGTGTATTTTATACTTTGAACATTATTTCACATTATGATTGAAATTCTTTCTGAAAATGTAATATTACAGTGTACCTTCTTGAAAATCTCCTAAAACACATAATGGTCTTGATTTTATTTTTATATTTTCTTTAAAGGTCTCTCGTGATATAAGTAACAATTCATTATTTTTGAGTACTTGGACATTCAATTTTAAAGACCACCAAAGCAGGTTTTGAACCAACCACATTCTGGGCGATGTGATTTGGATAGAAGACCAATAAAAGTGTTGTAGAGGACAGAATTGAAGCCCAATGATTCTTAAAATTTAAATGAATATAGATCATATTATTGGAAACATTTAATTTAATAGTTTCCCAAGCTAATTCGGAGTTTTGAATAGATATCCAGGCGGCCCAAGTTGATGATGAAATTCTGGTCCAGATTCTGAGTCCCAGAAAAACATCCCACCATTTATATCATATCTCATGAACCACATATTATTTTGGGCTGAAATTTTAAAGAACTTTAGAGGACATCTGGGTATACATTTTATCCTTCTATGTCCCACTCTAATTGATTCATATAAAAGGTATGTTTTGTGCGTCTTTCCGGTGGGGGCAAGCTGGATTCCATTTCGGGGGAAGAGTGGAAAAAGTCACATCTCCATTAATTTTCCACCCACCTTTCCCAAAAAAATTAATTAAAGGCACAGTGGGATGATGGGGGATCGGCCAAAGACTTCATAAATTCCTATTTAAGGCAGTGGGTGTGGAGGATTTGAGGAATCGTGGAGCTTTGTTTTCATTGTAATGTTATTATGCCAATTTGTCTTTGTAATGTTCTTCATTATCATGTAAGTTGTTTGAATCACCATAGTTTTCAATAAAATTTCTTCATCTTCTATTATTCTATTCTTATTAATATCACCTTCATACCATGGCCTCAAGGTGTGAACTTTTTCACACCAAACCTTGTGATTTTGTTCACACTACGGTGGAGTGTTCGTTATTTTGTTGTTTTTACTTCTTTAATTCCACTCTTTTAAGTCTATTTCCCGCTTCCGTTGACAAAATGTCATCAATGGGGGGATAAATCTTTTAGGGGTAAATTAAAGGGAGTAGAAAGGGGTTGTATTGGATGTTATTTATCACTATCTAAAGGTTATTAATTTCTTTTATTTGAGTTTCTTTCATTTAATTATTTTCACTCTTCTTCTTCCTTATTGAATTTATTCACCCCACTTTTATGTGCTAAGTAGATCCTTTACCTTGGAGTGATCATGAAAATGATAATACAAGTGTATAGATTATTAGAATGTGTTTTTTAAGGTTATTAATCAGTAATTTATGAGGTTTGTTTGAATTCATTGTATGGATCCTTCTCAAGATAATGAAATTGAAATTGTAAAAAAAAAATTCATCCAATCCACCCAAAGGAATAACCTTGGATCAACTCATTTTCTCATAATTTGAATTCACATAGATCTTTTAGTTATCTTTTAAAACCATATAAAATCAACCAAATTTGGCCACATCATTTCAAAAAATCCATCCCTTTTTATTGATTGTCTAAAGGTTCTTCTTAGGTCTCTGAGGATTCAACAACCCAAGATACACTACAAGAAACCGCTTAAAACATAGAACTTGGGTAAATTCGGGTGAAACCATAAATCAATCTCATTAATAAAAACAATTTTTCAATTATTAAACTATAATAATATGTAGAACTACCCCTAAAAATTCCCTATTCATCAAGGTAATTTACCTTATGAATTTATAATATAGAAATTCCAAACTTATAAAATCACTAAAGGAGAGGTTGAAGTCCAAAATAATGTTATTGAATATAATTTAATCATAAACTCAAAATTAAATAATCCATCATTTGATTTAGAACCATGTAGTCTTCTATATAAATTTTTTTATATTGAATCATCCCCTGACACTCTAAGGGAATAGTTTCCAATCAAAACACGTAGTGAGAAATTGGATGTAATGAGAATATAACAGGTGGTCTCTAATAAGTTAAATATATATTATTTAATTTCAAACATTGTTTTTATATTGATGTTTGAATTTATCATCCTCATATTTTTGGGATTTAAATAGTTTCGAGGATTAAGAAATTAGTATATGAGGTATAAAAAAATCTTTATTAAAATAGTAGTATTGTTTTTAATGAAATTAAATTTGAAGTATTATTTATTTTTTTTGGGTGTTAATATTGATTTCATTGAGATTAATATATCACTTTATCACATGAATATTTATTCATGTTGAGTATATTCAGACCATACACTTCCTGTTTTGATTAACACATGTGGAATACATTTCATTTTTTATGAATCTTATGATTAATTAATGGTTTATTTTTGTGATTTAGAAATGAAAATCTTTTTTAGTAATTAATTATTAGAAACAAAAGACATAAATGATTAAAAATAAATCAATGGGAAAATTTCCCCTATAATTTATATGGAATCATGTTTTTATATTTTTTATATTTTTAAATTCACGAGTAAGATAGATTTACTAGGTGGAGAAAACTCAATTGTGCACATTTTTAAATCCATTCACAATTATAATAATTATAAAGATACATATATGGAGTAATGAATATTTATGAAAAATTTATCGATCATAAAAAATATATTAAGGTTGATATATTTTTATAAATTATATCTTGAATAATATTTTCATTAGTAAGTATTAATTGATATTATAAAGATGTGATTTTTTAAGGGGTGGAATATAACACCCAGTGATTTTAGTATGTGTCTTCTTTTAAATAAATGTTGTTTTAAATTTATTGTGATGAATATAACCGTAAAAATTATTGAATAATACATTACTAAAAATCAAAATGAAATTTATTAAAATCAAATTAATTGAAATATAATTAGTAAAATCAATTATTATGTGTCACTTTGATAATTCTTGGTTAAACATAATTGTATTATTTACAAAAACTTATTTCATATTATATGTTAAATTTAAATGTTATTTTACCTAATTTAAATTATTAAATATATATAATTGTATTTTTTATACATTTATAAATAATAATAATCTTTCATACATTTAATATATAATTTTTATAAATAAAAATAAAATCATTTTAAGGTAAAAAGTGTTATTTTTTAGAAAAAAAATATTTTTATGTGTGTGATGTGTTTTTATCATAATAAATTAAATTAATCATTGTTGATAAATAATTTTGATGAAATTTTTTAAAAATATAATAAATAAAATAAATTAACATTCATATAATGGGTTTAATTATGCAAAGAATGCGAATAACTTCATTTTATGAATTCAAAAAACCAGTCTCAAAAAAAAATTTTAGGACTTTAATGCTGAGATATTAGAATTAATATCATCTACTATTAGGTATTTATTTTAAAAAAATTAATTTATAATTTTTTAATTGCCTTAGGGTGAATTTTTTAGATTTTATGAAAAGATTGATTTTTGAGTGAATGGTTAAAAATACATTAATTTTTTTACAAAATTGTCATTTATTTTCATTAGAAAATATAATTTAAAAGTTCAATTATTATTTGAATTTATTTTTAACTGAACAAAATATACCTTTAATTACAAATAATATAATTATTTTCATATCAATCAAAATTAAATTGTATATTTTATAAGATTAATTTTTATACTTAAAAAATATTTGTCTAAACAAATGTTTTTTAATGTTCTTTATGCATTTATATTAAAATTAATTTCTTAAACTTATATAAATTGAATCCTAACAAATTAATAAAACATTTTTAATTTTTTGTTCAAATTTAGTAATGATTTAAATTTAAATTTTGGACATTATGAATAGTAACTATGGTAAAATTAATATCACCACGGTAAAAGGTAAAATGGGTTAACAAAGGTTAAAAAGTTGTGATAAGGATATGAAAACTTATATTAATTATTATTGGATGATTTTATTTCCACAGTTGTCACATTAGATTCAAAATTTTATTTTTTTAAGTTCCACTTATCCATGAGTAAGAAACCTATAATATTTAATAGTTAATTATAATTATAACTGTTTCACTCACATCACTTATAAAATGGAACCTCCTCTACTTTATTCTCTAGAAATATTATGGCATTTAGATCATAAAAACTTTTCCCAAATACTTTCAACCCCCATACACATCTTATCGATATTGATCTCACTAGAATATCACTTCAAGAATCATTAAGGTGTAAACCAAAGAGAGGTTCTCAAAGAAAAGGTGTAACTAATAACTGAGTATTTTCATGTTTATTTCTACTTCCACATTTTTCAAATATTCTATATACATGTTGATATAATGACATTAGTATCTTCCATATAATAAAACTTTATTATGTTTATGGTATAACCCTTTATCATCTCCTTTTCCATCCTATAGGTAATGACAACATCGCTCGTGCGTACATATAGCCTACTACCTTCACATAGTGATTTATTTCATTTTTCATTACCGCCTAACACACCTAGTTGTAAATATGGATTTGAGGAATATTTAATATTTTTATTAAATTATTATGATTCAAGAATGATAATATATCATCTAACATATTAACCTTTTATCCATTGTAAATTGATAACAATGCTCGGGCGTACGTATAGACTACCACCTCCATAAAGTGATGTGATTAATTTTTCATTTATTCATTAAATATGTAGATGTAAGGATATATAATTATATTTATGATATTTATATTATTATTATGATTATATAAAAATTAAACCTTTATTTATTCCATTAATTTTTTTCTATTAGAAGAATGAAAATATCACTCAAGCGCATGTACGGACTATTGTGTCCATAAGACAATATAAATCATTTTCTAGTACCATTTTAAATTAATGGTTTTTAAAATATATTAAATTCATAAAATAGATAACTATAAAATATTTATGATTCTAGAGATGTTGATATCATGACCATGGTGCATGGACCAGAACCATCAAATTGAAACATATTTAAAAAATGGAATGGTTGACACTCAAATTATAATATAATTCTATTTTAAAGTAAAAATGTTTTATTTTCAAAGATTTATATATGGATTTTATTTGTTTTCCTTTAATTTCCTTCTCTATGGTACTTAATATGATCGAAGATGGTTTTAAGAAAATCCAAACTTATTTCTTCTTTGGTTGATGAACTATTTCTTAGGAGTCCATGTTTCATAAAATGTTTTTTAAAATTGTTCTTTTTTATGATCAAATGATTATTTAAAGTCATTTTCAACCATATTTGAATTTATTTTCATTGTTTTAAAAGTAATATTCTTATCATTTTCCAAACGATGTACTTTTTACTTATTAAAAAATTATTAAATAAATATCTTTTTTACATTTATTGAAGGAATAGATTTTCCCACCATCAAAAATATATTTTGATTTGAGTCTTACTATAGAATATTTACAGTTTATTTTGAATTAATTAATTTTTTTTAAAATTATAGATCATTTTGATTAAACTTTTCTTTAAAAATATATTATTATCATGTTTTTAAAATAATGGTTTGAATTTTTTTTTAAAATTTATTTTAATTTCTATTAGTATCTTTTGATGAATCATATAATTTATTAGGGATATACTCTAACGATATCACCCACCATCTTTATCTAGATATCTTATGATCATGTTGTTGACTAGAGAAAATATTGACATATATTTTGTGAAGTTTTAAATAATACTTTTCATGTTGATTGTGTATTTTATTTTTAAATTTAATTTAATATAATGGAATAAATGAACATAAAAATTGGAAAGGTAGGGCCCACTATTAGATAGACACTCAATGCATTAGTAGGTCTCATGAGATAAACTAGCTTGTTTATTTTGAATACGCCTTATCTATATATGTATTATGTCTTTGCATGAGGACATGATAGAAATATTATGATGTCTAGATTTATGCATTTTATCATTATGAAACCATTTATTATTATAAAATTGATATAATTATATTATTTTTTCTTCGATGGATATATTCATCTTTTATGATAATATTTATATAGAATATCTAATTATTGTTTTTCTCTGACATATTATTCATGTTTTATTTATTCTATTGTACCTTATATTGTAATCTTCCACTTACCTATCATCTGATATCACCCTTTATTCCCGTTCCCATGGATGTGAATAAGAAAAATTTGAGTTATTTTCAAGGATTCAAGAAAAAAAATTGCTATGGTTTTATCAGATAATGTAATATAGAAGTCTTGTATGTTTATAGTATTCCAAGACTACTAAAATAATTTATCATTAATAGTGTGATCCCTTATATCATATACAATTGTAATAAAGTAAACACCAGCTCTGGGTTAATGGAGTCAAGGTGTTAAAATCATGAATGTTTAATTGCATTATAGTTCGTAGAATTTCTAAATTGTTTTTATCATTTTCTTTGTATCTACTATATTAGTTAAAAAAATTCTTTTTCAATCGTTAAAAAAATTGTTCTGTAATAAAATAACACTATTAAATATTTATTGTTTTTATTTAAAAATTAAATTCCACTTATATATAGTGTCTTAATATCAAAAAATGGTAATAAGATTTTGAGAATGTTTTTTTATAGAGGTAAAATTTTTATTACAATACAATTTCTATTATAGTCTATAAATTTTGTTAGCGGAAATCCATTTCCTCTATTACGTATTTAAAAGACAAATTCAACTTAATTAAAATAAAAAATTTATAAAATTTATTTTTGTTACACTTATAATTAATTAATTACCATTCATATAGTAAATAATATGTGATGAAAAATGTAAATGTAATCACTCATAAAAAAGGAAATTTTTTTATTCTAAATAGATTGTTTTCCGGTGTATTATATAATTTTATTTTAAAATTAAATCAAAAAATTATAGAATTTTAACATTATTAAAATAAAATATTTTTTGTAATCAACTTGTTTAATTTATTTTTGGGTAAAAGATTGGGTTTTTTATTAAAATTTTAATTTTTTACTGAATAATAAAATTCAATTTTAACTAATACCACAACTTTTATGACAACATTATGATGTAATAATTAATTAAACATTACTAATAACTTTTTCTTGAATAAAAATATTTTTAGTTAGTAAAATCATGAATTTAGAAAATATAATTTTGAATACTGAATATTATATTTGACATTTGGGAACCTAAATTATATTTTATCATAATAAAAAACTACTTTCGATTATTTTCATTTAATATAGTGTTTGTAATGTTACATTAATTTTTGGGTTGATATAAATGTAAAATAACACTAATTTATTTAATAATAAACAAAAAAATTTAATGAAATTATCCTTACTCAAAATTATTTTCCCTAAATGATAAAAAATAGTATGTTAACCCAAAAATATGCCCTCCTCAATTATAAATAACCTATATCCATTACCTTTTAAAACCACTTCTGATTCAATAATTAATGCTTCTGATCTACCCAATCAATATATAATAAGTCTCTTAGTAACCTTAGGGACTTTTTTAGCTTTTCATCCCTAAGCCTTCAAGGATTCAGAAAAGGACAAAATCATCAAAAATTAGGTAGCTCTAATTCTATTTTCAATATTTTTCTCTCTTACTCACTTTACAATCAAAATATATTTAACTTTTTACAGATTACTAAATATTAAATATATGTTAATATAATTCATTAATCATATAAAGATACCAGTATAACTATTTTTTTCTATTTATTGTATGTACTTCCCCTTCCTCTCTTTGGACACATCATGATAATGGTTGGTTTCATCAACCTACGATGCCACTGTTATTGATTTAATTATAACCGCCTAAATATATAATTATTGTAGATTATGTTATTTAAATAAATTATTAATTAATAAAATCTTATATAAATAATTTAACATAATAATAAATTATAAATAATCAAAATCATGAATTCGAAACAAAACCAGATAATTTATTAGAAAAATTGTCTTTATGCCACACTCCCACGAAACTAAATAGTAGTAAATAAATTAAAATTATTATAACATATCAAAAATAAAAAAATATAATTAATTTCTAGATTAATGTTTCAATAAGCATTATCCTATTATATAGGGGGATAAAAAGAGCTTAATTAAAATGGAACCATATGTAAGGGTTAATCACTTCAATATTACCTTATTTGTGAAATGTTTTTCAATCTATGTTTATTCTATTTTATATATTCTATATAATGAATATTTTAAATTTTATTAAATTGTTATATGTTCAATCAATTTATTTAATGATATCTTTCATATTCAATATTTTTAAGGATTTTTTTCCAAATGCTACCAAAATAATATGAGTTTTCTCAACTCAATTTCCTTTTCATTGGGTTTAAGAATTCTTCTATGAATATAAACATATAAGTTCATTATATTTTTAAATTTATTTATTAATATTTTTTTCTCTTTATATTTAGTTAATTTTCATTTTCAGATCAAAATATGCTTTTATTGATGAATACCTTCCTTAATAAAAGTATGATAATGTTAAGAAAATTTTACATCCAGTCGAAAGGATCATTTTCTTCCATGTCCATGTATTTTATATTTTTTAAAGAATGTTATTTATTAAAAATAAATGACTATTTTAAGTTAATTTTAGACTATATTTTTCATTTCTTTACAAAAATTTTCAAATAAATCCTTTATAAAAAATTTGGGGTCACTTTTAAATTTTTTACTAAAGGGTGAAATGAAGTTTTTTTATCATCTTATATGTGATCTCATTTTCCTATTAGAATAACTATTACACATAATTGAAATTACACTAAAAAATTTCATGGATTTTTAAAAAATCCTTATTATTCTATGATATTTTATTCTTAAAATTAATGGATAATGTTTTAAAAGAAAAATTAAATGGTTTTTTTCAACTTTTATATATTTTTTCTTCTACTAATATTATTTATTTTTAACATTATTTATTTTCATGATTTCTATATTTGTAATTCTTAAAATATCAAGGTTTAAAATATTATCTTTTCAACCCATGAAATGGATTTTTAAATTGACTTACAATATTTTTTTTAAAACCATTTTACAAAATATTTTTTTTGAAAATTCTATTTATGATTTCACTTCCGTCTTTATCTCTATCTCCAAAGGATATTAGTATTATGGGGAAATTTTCATGATCATCCTCTATATAATTATATACTTATTTTGGGAGATTGAATTTTAGTATCCATAAATGTAACTTGATTTCATGCTATGAAATACAATTTGGAAAAGATATGAAACCCAATTTCATTCAATAGGTTTTTCCTAATATTATGTATAATAGATTTTATATAGAATAATTATTTATGATGGAACATTATGTGATGGGTTGGGTCCCATGATACCATCTAATTTATTGGTTAAATCTTTATTTCTCATGTGAAAAATGATGTTAATTTTGGAAAGGGTTTTTTTGTTTCCATTTAATTCATTTACATGATTGGGTTTACACATATCATAATGTGTGGATATGTTTGTTATTATTCAAAACATAATGTTTGGCATGATTGTGTTTGATTACACCATAATTCATGGATATGATTGGGGTTTATCACAAAACAATGTTTGGTATTATTAGGTTTTCTTAAAATTATATGATTACCTATTCTTATTATTATGACACATTTCCAGGTTAATCTATATTAAAAAAAATTCTTCCATGTTTTATCATATTTTTATCATGTTTCAGATCCATGGTATATGTTTTATGCTTCCATGATGGTCCTTTAGTGATCTTTTGATCTCATTACGTGTTATATGATGTTCTATAATTGCTTATGATTTTATATTATGAATTTATGGAGTGTTTAATCAGATATTTCTCTTTGGTTCTTATTTTTTCTCATTATTATAATATACTCCTTTTATAAAAAACTGATAAGTTTTCCCATAATTATTGTTTGATCTCACACTTTCTTTTATTTTAAATTTCTCGGGAAAACTAAATGTAAGAAAATGTATATAATATTATTTTATGTAGAAATATTTTTCGAAGATAATGAGTTAACAAATATTATTAAGATTTTTATGAAGAATATCTCTAATGAAAATAAAACTTTTTGTTGTAGGATTGTGTGAACATCATGATATGTAGTAAATTAAAAAAATGAAGAAAAATATATATGTGTTTAGCTTGGGTTTTCTCATTCGAAATGAAATTTTATTTGATTTAGGATTAAACCCAAGAGTGTAGGTATTAGTAATCTCATGAATCATAGAAAATCATAGTTAAAATAATGATTTTTATGAATTTAAGATCAATTAAGTATCATCCCACCTAAACTACCAAAAAAACTTCATATCCTCAAAATTAATCAAACTAACATATAATATTTAAAATAATAAATATATTAGGTATCACAGTATAGTTATTTCCTTTTCCATTTTTCCTAACATGATCATCCATAAATAATATTTTTTAAACATTATATAATACATTAGGTTTTATAATTTTCTATATTTCTACTTATACTTTGAAAAAGAAAATTATATATCATGAAATATATTTTTTTGTCACCCAAAAAAAATCTATGAATTACCATTTGGGGATATTCCATGGACTCCAAAATCATAGGAATTAATTCTAGGAGAATAAAATTTTATATATTTCTTATGAGTGTTTAACAGGATATTTATCATATTTATGTTTGAGGAAACAAATTTATTAAATTTACCCCAGAAATATATTACACATTATACGAAAATATTATGTATATAGAGAATCACATAATTTAATTTTCCAACCTTCAGATACTGAGAAAATATATATTATTTATCAGATACTTTGACTTGTTTTAATATATTTCAACAAAAAATTATAGACTCATATTTAAAACTCCTTATCCTTCCAAAACCTTCTCCAAATATCTTATAGAAACTCCATCTATATTCTAAAACAAATATCAACACCTAAAACATATATATTGACAAAAATCCAAAATATTCCTCAACTAGATTCAATTATATGAGCTTCTCTTGAATGAAATTAAATGGAGTTGTACGTGAATGATTATTTTACTCCCTAAAAAAGTCTCAAAGGAGATATGTGTGTCCCATGAGTGCTCACACACCAAGGGATGAAAATAATTAAAAAAATTCAAAATATAGTTTTTGTTGTTGGGAACCTCCCCATGGAAGTAGTAAATGGATTTAATATATTATTGGAGAAATGTTTTTTATAGTTAAAAAATCTATACTTAGGGCCATTTTAGAATTCATTGTCCCTATTAAAATACATTTTATGTGTAAAATATTCATCTAGGAATATATCTCTTTCCTCGTGATTTGATTTGATATATTGGGGATCCATGATGGAGTTACAGATCATAATTCATAGTTATGTAAATTTGTACTTATATTATAGGAATTTTCAAGGTCCACACATTTGTTTAGATAGATGAAATGTGTGACCCTTACTCCACAAATTCCTTTCACACACACCCTATCCTATTAATCTAATGTATAACCTAGAAGGTTATGACCTATATAGTGTGAACCTATCTATTTTTTCCCATACAATATCTACATTCCATATTTTTTCACACCAAGATGATATTGTGCATATGCCCGGATGAAACCCAATGCACATATAAAAAGGAAACACAACACATGTACCTAGAAAAAACCCAACATGTGTACCTGGATGATTTCATTCATGAATCCAGATCTATACCTTGGTGCCTGAAGTAATTTTGAGTAGTTAGCACACAATAATTGGAACCCTTGTCGAGGATGCCTATAAATGGACAACTATTTTTAATACCAAGGGGAAACGACTAAGGGGAAGTTACACATGAATACCTAAGTTCATAGAATAAAATCATATGTTCTAAATTATCCTAAAATTATACTTCAAGGTATTTTCAAGTTAGTCACTAATGTTAAGTGACATAATGAATGTTTTTAAACCCTCATAGAATAATTTGGGAAATTTATTCCTATGGAAAACCTATTTCAAAATGTATCCATGCTCTACCCACAAAACCACACCTGGGAAAAGTATTTTATAACCCAGTCTCTTTGAAATTATAGTCTTTCTCAATTCTCAAGGCATCACTTAGGTGAATTATTCTAGTACCCAAATGCATTAAAAATAGATTTGTTATCATCCCTAAAGGCATCACCGAGGTAAAGTACTATGCTACCCCATCACTTATAAATTGAAGTCACACTCATCCATCAAGGAATCACCAGGGAAAAGAATTATGGAACCTTTTCCCATGGAAATTAGAAATTTTTATCCTATAAAGATATACATTGTTTCCCATTCACTCAAATTAACTATCTTGACACCCCATTTCATAGGTCACTAACCAGGTTTCTAGTTCACCAAGATCAGCAATATGGGTACCTAAAGGTAAAACCACATGGTATCTTCCCCCACACTCTTGATTGTCATCAGTGATGGGTTGAAGTTATAGGATTTCTTCATATTCCCTATATTCCATCACTAAAACCCAATTAAATGTCAATAATTTCACTATAAACATTACATGTTTGTTTAGATATGATTTGGGTAAATATACCTATAAACCTAAAGTTTATCCCAAGAATAATTATTTTTCAGATATGCCTCTAATCTTCCATAATTACTTTTCTTCAAAATTATTTATTAATTTTTCCAAATAATACCTTCAGTTGAGATACTCCTCTTTGTTTCCTAAAATACCTTAATTTGTGTTCTAACTCTTGATTCAAAAAAAATACCTTGAGTAGGTATAATCCTCCTGGTTTTTTAAAATATTTTACTTAAGCTTCTCGTGTTATCATACAAAATATTCCAATAGTAGAGATTATCCTATATCCTTACTAAAATATATTGAGTTAATATACTACTCTCGACACCAAAAAATCCATTCACCTGAAACATCTTACATAGTGAAACAAAAACGACTGCATTGATGTAAGTACCCCACCAAATATTTATTAGGTTTATTTTACGTGCTAGTCCACTTTACAAAAATTATACTACTTGGAATTTTTTATTGAAGAATGATCTTAAAAGGAACCACTATGGTCTTTATCACACAACCTTAAAAGGTACATAGTGCCTCTTTATATAGCAGTCAGCTATGTGGGTTATGATTTCATTCATAGAGATAAATTAAAATCCACTTTCTTAGGTCTGATCCCAATTCTACAATGCCTCTTTCCTCGTTGAATATGATTCTCACCCCACCCAAGTTAGTGATAAATTACATAGTTCATTCTTATATGAATTTAAATTATATAGTAAGAAAATACTTGGATCAAATGAGAAACATTATTATTCTAATGTGTAGTGTCATCTTTAGTGTATATTTTTTTATAATCAATTTCTCCAAATGGAAACTTTTACTTTTTTTAAGACGGTTCCTTTTCCAAATGACCAATATAATTTATTAATACAAAGAAATGTAATGTAAGTCTAAAATAAGGGAATTTATTTCAATATTTCTCAAGAAGAGGAATCAGGTTGGGTGTAATATCATATAACCATGTGACCTCTGTGTTGATAAGTTAACCTCTCATCCTCTCATCCAAAAAAGGATACATCACCAACCCAATTTATTGAGAGGATACACACATTTGGAAACTAATAGAATAATATAATGCAAAAAATAACCAAAATGGTCCCCTTGAGAAAGGAAGGGTCAAATGAAGATGTGAACGACTTGATTTTTTATTTAATCGGGTATTCCAGTATTTATATTCTTTTGTATGACAAGTTTTTTCTGATAAAAAAATTAAATTGGTTTTAATTATTTTATTTTATTCACATACATGGAAATCTTTATTTTATTAATGGGGGAAAATAATTCACCTTTGTTTCATTAATCCATCACCGCTTATGGTTAGCCTCTGGTGATTTGGTAATGCACTTAATTCCATGTTGTTTTCTATCATATGTATTAGTATATGGGATCTCAAGTCCAGTTGTTTCAAATTATAACTACATAAATATTATAGAGATAACATCCAAATTTGAAATAATGGGGGTCACCGAATTTTGGGGTTATTTTTTATTTAAATAAGTGGTTCTCTCCTCAAAACCAGGAGTGAGTGATTTTGATGAGATTTATCCGCATATTATTTAGATCTTTTTATGATGTTTTTATAATCGAATGATAATAAGAAAAAGGGCCCCCATGTGGTCCAATTTCTAGTGTATCTTGAGTTACATGAATTAGATATTAATTGACTTTTTTATGAATTTCATTCATTATTATAATAGGAAATTATGTCATTAACCAACCCATGTCAACCTTAAACCATTTACTCGAACCCATCCACAGTAATGCCTAAATGGTATTCCTGATCCCCATGGGCTAGAAACTAGTGGTTGGAATCAAAATGAAGCACATGGGAATGATTTAGCCCATAAAAAACAAAAATAAATAAACAAATAAAATAGGACAATAAAAATTTAAACACAAGTAGCCAAAAATAAAACCACACACATACCTCCATGTGACCACATGGGTCACCTCCAACCATAAGACCACACTCGCTCTATGGGAAAACCAAAGTAGGAAGCATCCCTAAAAGCTAAAAAATCTTTTGCAATGAGTATTAAAACTCAGTAGGCATGCCTAAAAAACTATTCCCTATGTTATACCTTTAAAAAGAAACCATGTAATGCTAGTTTGAAAATACAACCATATAAAAATAAGGTTTTCCAGTTCCTTTAAAAAAAAAGTAACTAGCATTCGTTTTTATGAAAACCCATATTTTTTCCATCACATTTGTGAATTAGATTCCAAAAATGCATAGATGCTACAAATGCAAGAAAACCCACTTAAACTAAAACATTGTTTTCATAAAGGATGAAAACATGCACCAAAAAATAAAATTAAAATCATTTCACAAAATCCATGTCCTGAGAGAGCACCATGGTCTATACCTATAGGTAACTAGCACAAATGGGACATTGTAACCTCATACCTTGGTGAAATGGGACTGAGAAACCATGACCAACAGTGTTGTCATGCATGAGCCTCTAGTAAAGGACACCCCCATAACCTAGATGTCTCTAATCATTATTATAGATTAGTTAGTGTTGTAAGCATCAATAATGTTAATTGAAACCTAGATAAAACACATCCAAATCACTAGCGTACTAGAACCAGTCATCTCACCTAGACACTCGGTATTATCATGTTCCCTATTTCAAGTGGTGGTGAGTTTTTATCAAGAAAACATATATGAACATATCAATTTATTCGTCCAAAACCCTTTCAACCTCTCACCATCAACATTCCCCTAAAGTGTATCCCACCTTTTTAAGTCCCACAACAAATAATAAGCCTCTTTACGAGATACATATCACAAATCATTCATTAACACTGGCATCACAATTCTTAACTATGGGGAATTCCTCAAGAGGGGTTTTCCACTTTTCAAAACCATTCATAAAGTAATAAACGATCCTTATTACTTTATAAGGAGTAGTATCATTTTATAAAAATATAATCACTCAACACATTCAAGAAATCCCTTTTCAAAAGTCCAATTAAACAACCAAGGTACCACATGTTCAAAAACTATATTAAAACAGTTATTAAACAAAGAAAACCATTCTAATAAAGAAAATTACCTAATAACCTTAAATAAAAACCAAAACCCATGCATTTTTCTAAACTAACCAAAACATGATAATTCCCCTTTTTAAAATCACGCACCAACCCATATTCATTAAAGTCTACTTGAACAACTGTTTTACACACACTAAATACCTTTTGGAATTATTATCACATTAATAAAACCATTTATGAAGCCCATTTTCAAAGAAATATAATTTTCGACTGATTGAGTGCTGAAAATATATTACCTTTTCCAAAATAAGGTCAAGAGCATATATCATCAAGAAAATCACACCTTGGTAATTTAAATAAATTATGTAAAACAAATGATGAACCATTTATAAGAACAATAACCAATTCACGTGGATTTTACATATACTATATAAATATAAAACATATTTTTAAAAGAACTATGTAATTATGTAATTCAATTTGAAGGGTTATTACTAGAGAAAATACCTCAAACATGTCACTATATTTCGATGAACACTTGAATTGACTCTTGGAATATAAAAAAACAAGTGTTTATACATATATATTGGATTGTATTGGACCTATTTGGTTTATTAATTTTTAAAAATGTAGTATTTGGGGTGTTTTTGGAGTTAATCATGGCTCATTTCAAGAGTTTTCTAAATTTACAGTTTTTTCATTGGTGAGTCAAGTGTCGGTGAGTCGATTTAGTACCTCAGCATTGGTAGGTTGGCATTAGTTGCTCAGTATCGGTGACTCAGGGAGTCAGTGGGTCGGGGTTTCGGTAGGTCTATGCATCAATAGGTTGGGAATTGTTGAGTGGTATTAGTGAGTTGCATCGGTGAGGGGCTTTGGTGAGTGGAGTTGGTGATTCCGGCAACAGTTAGTCAATTCAGTAACTCACTGTCAGCAAATCATGTTAGTGGAATAGCATCGGTGGCTCATCTGTAGATGTATCATCTTTTAGTGACTCACTCGTGTCGGTGACTCACATCGGTGACTCACACAATGGTAAGTTATTTCTAGTTTTCCTAGTTTTCCCAGTTTCACCCCTTAGATGTTTCCTTTGACGTTAAATGAGTTAAATGCCGTATTTAGTGTTTTTTTGGGCCGTTTCAAATGGTATTTATATACTAAAAACCAAAAACGTTCCTTTTACTCCTACACCATGTGGTCATGATCATGGTCCAAATTTAACGGCCTTTAAAATAGTTTTCCCCATATATTTTGGATTTGGCCCTCCTAAATCCAAAATACTCTCTTTTTTTGAACCCTTATATTTTATCTTAGTGCACTGAGATCTTTTCTTCCCTGAGGATTCATGCACCTTTGTTGTATAACTTTATTTTGTTTTCCCCTGGTGTCATTCTAGCTACTCGCACGACCCCCTTTTCACACAATGAATAGTTTTCGATTGACAGATGTTCCTAGTTGGAATTCCTTCATCTCTATTTTTTTTGTGTATCATGCGGGGTGGGTGTACTAATATATTCATATATTTATGGTTAAAACCAATTTAACGAAGACAATAATAAGTAATAAATAAGGGGTTGGGAGTATGATAGTGATTATCAATTTTTTATATATTATCTATGCTCCATGTTGTGAATCGTATGGGTTATATTCCTCTGAAAATCATGGCCATTGATTGGCTCTATTTTCACACCTATATGATTTGTGAATCACTGTTGTAAGAATTAGAATCTAGTTAATCACATATATTCTTTGAAAAAAGTAGATACCCCAAGATCGAACTTTTTATTCGATTACCCATGTTTTATCAAGTGGAATTAATAAACATGTGGTGCTAAATCTGAATAATACTTCCCTTATTGGTGTGGCTATGTGCTATGTGTGGTTTTGTTAGGCCTTGTGTCTATATTATTCATGTGCTGTTGTGGCTGGGAGTGTGGCTATATGTGTGGGGTTGTAAAGGAAGTGAAATGGAAAATCAGGTTGAGATATTCATTGATTGTGGAGTGGATGAACTTTTTATGTAGTGGGACTGCATATGGGAAGTGGTTGGGAAGTAGCGTTGCAGGACTGGGTTGTGTCTTGTTCGTATTTATGGGTTTGTTGGGTGTGGTGTTTTTGTAATGCAGGAATACCTAGTGTGGTAATAATGAGGTGTGTTGGGGGGTTTCTTGTTGAGATTAAGGATAGGGTGACATGAATTTGAAGAATGGTGGTGATAGTGATTGAACATGTGTTCAAGATAGGGGAGTGTGTAGTGGGGCTCCAAGTGGAGTTATTTTTGTTTTGCTAAATGTGGTGCTTCTCATGTAGCGGGGCAACCTAGAATGGTTTCAGAGGGATGATTTCGAAGGATGGTGTTACCTTGCATGTGAACTTCTCCCAGAGTTCATAGGAACCATTGTTTTATGAATGGGTGTTAGACTGTATTCTTTAACCATGGACCTTCTTTATTTTTTTAGATTTGGTAGTGGATGGTATGTTTTCTTCACCTTATAATGTTTGTATTGTTCGATTGTTTCTTAGGTAGGGATGGAAAAAGTAAATAAATTAATTGGCTATGAGTGTTTTTTCGACTTATGGATTCTAGTGAAGCAGCTTTTGTTTATCAAATTGGGAAGTGACCATCATTTTTTTTTTTGAAACATTCATTTAAAATAGGAAGAAAGGGAATTTTTCTATGGGCTGGTTTTGGTTTTTAAAAAACTTAGTTTTGGATGAGTGTTTGGTTCCTACGTATATAAATATAGTTCCTTTTGATTTCTTTATGCACCCCACCCATGTCGAGCACTACATGTCGAACACCCCCATTGTTATGGGGGACGGTATCCTTTCTCAGCATCCTGGTGGGAGGATGGATGGATGGTTATTGGATCTTCTTCTCTCCCTCTTCTTGGCATTGAATGACCGGGGTGTGGATGTGAGGATATGTGTCTATGGGTGAGGTGTGCTTCCCAGGTGTCTTCGGGGTGATTTGTTTGGTGATTCCCATGTATCTTCAAGATGGATTTGTGGTTTGTGTCCATGGTGTTTGTGGGTGAGATGTGATGTGGTATGTATCCCAGGTGTGTGTGGGTAGGTAATGACAGTGGGGCTTGTGGAATAGTGTGGTAGAATCAGTATGTTTTCCATTAGGGAAGAGTAGTTAACTAGTGGTAAGTGGTGTGGGGTACCCAAATATCTATGTGGTTTCAACATTACTTTAAATTAGTTATGTTATTTGGTGACAAGGCCTTGGAGAGGTAGGGGTGGATAGTATACCTTATTAGGTGATTTTGAGTTTCTTCAGTTTTCTCACAGGGGAATTAGTATACATCTCCCACTAGTGCATGGGTGACTTCTTGGTTTTCCCTACTGAGTAAACTTGTATGCTCACCCTATGTATATAAAACTATTTTTAGGTTTGTTGGGAGATTATGTGGACCATTCTAGACCTTAATAGCTCAGAATTTGGGGACATTTTCTATGTCTCTTTGTGGTTTAATTTTGGTACGTACTTTGGAGTTTTCCTTGTATTTCTTGCATTTTTACTTTAAACATGCATGTGGGATGTATTTTCGTTTCCTTATATATATATATGTGTTTCTGGGAGTTTTTTGAGGTTGATAAATCTTATCTCTTGATCTTGGTAATGATAAAAAGGTTAATGCCTCCCATTTTTTGAGATTTCAATAACCTTAGTGCAAGCTGCCACCCCAGGGCCTATTAGAGGTAGGACTCAGGGGGTCATTATCTCTCGTTCATCTTAAGGATGGAAGGTCTCAAAATCTTTATATCCTTTCAGTCATTTTGAATAAGGTGGGTCATGAAATAATGGTATCATAGGTGATGGTTGAGAGACAGGATTGAGTTTAGAGTTAGGAACACTGAGGACTACATGGGTTGGTAGGGAAACAGTGTTAGGTGACCATTGTGTGTGACATAGGCTAGGGAAGGCTGGCTAGGAAATGGGATTTTATGGTTCCCTAATATCTGCTACAAGGAATCTAAGATTACCTAAAAACCAAGTGAGGCAACACCGATTATGGGGTAGAGACCCTTGGAAAGGTACATGCATCATGATGAATTTAATTCATGTTTGTTTCGGGTATTTTACGAAAACAAAATTAAAGAATGAGTTAAAATGAATCCTAAATAAATTCTATACTACTCTAGATTATGAATCCCTTGTATACCTTTTAACTATGGAACCTGGTCTTCATTTATAAGTGGATCAGGAAGTAGAGGCTTAGTAGGACAATCTGAATGATCAGTATAGGGTTGATATAGAGGATGATGACAATCAGTGGTAAAAGACACTTCATGCTTTCTAGTGACAGACTCCTAGAATGTATGAGTGAAGTGTCTCGGACATGGAGAGGGAGGGTTGGATCGAGGAGCTGGTGATCACATTCAGCTTGATATAGGATCTGTTATAGTATTGTATACCCCTAGAATTGATCTTGATGAGGGGAGTAGCATTTAATTTGGGGAAACATTACCTCGGGGAGAGGAAGGAGACCGATGTTTTGTGGGATGACTTTGAGAAGGATTTTCAGGCGTAATTCCATGCTTCCATGTTTAAGGCCAAGAAGATGTAGGAGGTGCTCTCACTCTGGTAGGGGAGTATGTCGGTGAGGGAGATGGTGATCAAGTTCAAGGATCTCCTTCACTTTGCTTCAGATCTCTTTTTGGATAAGGATTCTTGGGTTAATCATATGGACGAGGCACTCCATCTTTACCTCCAGTATGCGGTAACTCCCTTCACCCTACCAACATACTAAGAGGATCATAAGAAGGCTGAGGTAGTGTAAAGGATTCACTCTTGAGGATGTTTACCATGATAGGGGAGCCAAATTATTTCTTAAAAGGGGAAGGATGTCAGCCGCAGGTCTATGGCATTAGGACCTTCCAGGTTTCAGCCGGTGGGAAGCCGAACCCAGTAGTTTCATTTATGATCTTTGGGTACTCATCCATTTTTCATAGTATTAGGAATGAGGTGTGTCCCTTGTAGATCCATGTGAAACTTTAGAATTAGTGCCCAGTTTGAGCTCAGTATAGTGGAGGTGGGTAGGTCTAGTGCCCACCTCAGTTGTAGTTGTCATCTAGGTCGTTTTACGGGTAAATACAGCAGGCTCCTGGTCCACCAAGGGGAGATGAAGCAGTTGAAGGCCAGCCCTAGGGAATTCCATAGGGTCCTTGACCCCAGGAGTGGTTGGGGAGGTGGTTGATAGAAAATTGGTAGAGGATTAGAGTCTGATTAGTTGCATGTTATAGGGGTAGTAGTTCTAGCAAGGTCGTAGATCATTTTAGGT
Source organism: Viscum album (assembly GCA_963277665.1). Lineage (NCBI taxonomy): Eukaryota > Viridiplantae > Streptophyta > Magnoliopsida > Santalales > Viscaceae > Viscum > Viscum album. Next base: position 398,083,498 of record OY728127.1, on the reverse strand, counting down.
ATGATAAGTTTTTTCAATAATCTTGTTTGTGCCTTGTTTGATTCAGGAGCCGGTGAGTCAGGAGTCGGTGAGTGGCGTTGGTGAGTCAGGCGTCGGTGAGTCATGCAGATGACTTTTGTTGGTGGCTCAGCGTAGGTGTCTCACTCATGTCAGTGAGTCACGTCGGTGAATCACCCTTTAGTGGGTCATTTTTAGTTTTTTTTTGTTTATCCCTTTTGGCATTTCTTTTGATGTTAAATGAGTTAAATTCCATATTTAGTTAGTTGTTGGGTCGTTTCAAATGGAATTTATCTCCTAAAAACCTAGAGCTTACTTCAACTCCTAAACTACGTTGTCTTGATCATGATCCATCTTTAATGGCCTTTAAAATACTTTCTCCTGTAGATTTAGGATCTAGCCTCTCTAAAGATGAAATCCATTATTCCTTTAACCCTTTCATTTTCTCTTAGTGCTTTGAGATCCTTTCTTCCCTGAGGAGTCATGGTCCTGTGTTTTAGTAGTCTATTATATTTTCCCCTAGAGTATTTCTTACTACATGCATGACCCAATGCTTTTTATTCAAGGAATAATTATTGATCGATGGTAGATCCAAGTAGAGATTCCTTTATCTCTATTTTGTTTATGTATCATGTGGGGTGGGTGTACTGATATCTTTTTATGGTTACGGTTGAAATTAATTTAACAAATATAGTAAGAAGTAATATATAAAGGTATGGGAGTATTATGGTGATGATATATTTATTTTATATGTTATCATTGATCCATGTTGTGAATCATATGGGTTGTATTATTCAGAAAATCATGGTCGTGGGTGGTCTCTATTTTCACACCTATATGATTTTTTTATCACTACTGTAAGAATTGGAATCTGGTTAATCATATAAATTTTGTTAAATAAATGGATTACCTAGGATTGAACTTGTTTTTTGATAACCCCTTTTTATCAAATGGAATTAAAGATTGAGTGCTTCAAAATATGAATAAACCTTTCCTTGTTGGTGTGGATGTGTTCTGTGTGTGGTTTTATTTTTCCTTGTGTCTGTGTTGTTCATGTGGTGTTGTGGATAAGAGTGTGGTTGTGTGTGTGGGGTGGTATAGGTAGTGTAATGTAATATATGTTTGAGAGATTTATTTATTGTGGAATGGATGAACTTTGTATGCAGTGGCATTGTATCTGAGAAGTGGTTGGGTTGGGGGATTAATTACTGGGTTGTGTCATGTTCAATTTTATAGTTGTGTTGGGAATACTGTTTTTGTATAGTGGGGCTACCAAGTGTTGTAGTAATGAAGTTTTCTGGGGGGTTTACTTGTTGATTGGAAGGATAGGGTGACATGAATTTGAAGAATGATGGTGACAATGGTTGACCAGGTGTTCAAGAGATGAGAGTGTGCAGTGGGACTGCAAGCGTGGTGAGTTTTGATTTATTTAATGTTGTTCTTCTTGTGTAGCGGGGCCATAGAGGATGGTTTTGGAGGGATTATTTTGAATAAGTATGGTATTAGCTCACATGGACCTTTCTCCCAGAGTTCCTAGAAACCGTTTTTTTATGAATGGGTGTTAGAATGGATTCTTTTACCATGGACCTTCTTTATATTTTTTCTTTGGCAGTGGTTGGTATGGTTGCTTCACCTTATAATGTTTTAATGGTTTAGTAGTTTCCCAGGTAGGGATAGAATAAGTAAATAAATGAATTGGATGGGGGTATGTTTTGAGTTGTGTCATTTTACGAAGAGGCATTCTTTTATCAAATTGGGATGTGACCATCGTTCATTTTCATACGCACATTTAGAGGTGGCAGGAAGTTCAGTTATGTGTGGGATAGTTTTTGTTTTGAAAACCCATAGGTTGGGATGAGTGTTTCATACCTTTATATATACATGTAGTTCCCTGTGATTTCTATAGGCACCCCACCAGTGTTGGGCACTACATGTCTAACACCCCCATTGTTATGGGATTGGGTTTCCTTTCCCAACATCCTAGTGGGTGGGTGGATTGCTGGTTATTGTCTCTTATCTGCTCCCTCTTCTAGGAATTGGTAGCCCAAGACTCTTCGGGAAGGTTGTGGTGTGGTTTTGAGGCCCAAGTGTCTGTGGGTGAGGTGTGCTACCTAGGTGTCTTTGTGATGAGGGGTGTGGTGCTTCCCAACTGTCATTGGGATGGGGTTGTGGTTTTTGGACTAGGTACATATGGGAATGATGTGATGGGGTATAAGGCCCATGTGTTTGTGGTAAAGTTGTGACATTGGGTCATGTGGGAGAGCATGGTATCATCTGGACATTCGTCATTATGGATTAGCAGTTAAATAGTGGGAAGTGGTGCGGGAACCCAAATAACGATGTTCTTTCTACTTTACTTTAAATGACATGTGTTATTTAGAGAGCGTGACTTAGTGAGGATGGAATAGATAGTATATCATGCTAGGTGATTTTTAGTTTCTCTTATTTTCTCATAGGGGTATTATCTTTATTCTTACACTTATGCATGGGTGACTTTTCTTTTTCCCTATCGAGTACACTTGTATGCTTACACTACATATATAAAAAAAATCAGGCTTCTAGGGAGATAACATGGACCATGTTAGACCTTACTAGCCTAGACATTGGGGACTGTTGTCGTGTCACTACTTACTTCTATTTTGGTACATACTTTGGTTTTTTTCTTGTATTTCTATCATTTTAACTTTAAACATGCATGTGTGATAGATTTTAGTTTCTTTATATATATGTGTCTTAGAGTTGTTTGAGTTTGATACATCTTATCTCCTGATCGTGTTTACTATAGAAAGAATAATGCCTCCCATTTTTTTGATATTTCTATACCCTTGGTGTTGGTTCCCACCTAGGGTCCTATTAGAGGCGGGACTCAGGGGTCATTATCTCCCCTTTTAATTGAGGATGGTATCACAATCTTTCTATCCCTTTCATCATCTTGAAGAAGGTGTTTCATGACATATATATGTCCCCAGCTTAATTCCACATATTCCCCTCACCATAAGAGAATATTTACAAATAGGTAATATATATATATTCCCTACATATGTATGTTTTTTAGTTATTCATGATACACATAGCTTGAAACCATGACAACAAGACCCAATTCACACTAGAAACATTACTGGAAATTCGAAACCCAAAAAATACTTAATTAAAATTAATCAAAAATGGAGAAATAAAATAATCCTTACCTGAAAACCATAGTGAAACCCACTTCCTTTATCAATCATGGCATGGTAGATCCCAAACAGAGCTAAGGAAACCTAAATTCCATTAGTCAACAAAAACAAAAAAAACCCAAATGAGTTCAGGTTCTTGCAAACCCTACACACCCCATGAAATCAATGAAAACTAGAAAATAGGGGAAGGGGAAAGAATATGACACTCACCAGAGGGAACCACATGCCAAATTGGGGGAATAAATGCTCAATGTATGTAGGGAGAGGCATTTCAGAGAGGAGGCACTCTATTGGGTTCTAGATGACGTGGTTCATGTACAAAAATGGATAAGGGGGGAGACCAGTCGTGGAGGGGATGAAGGGATGCTAAAGAGATGGTGCGCTGGTAGGGGTCATGCGAGCAGGGAATGGGAAGAGGGGGTGGAATTTCAGGGGGGAGGAGAGGCGGAGAGGGTTCACACGGGAGAAGGATGGAAATGGGGAGGGGAGGAGATAAGGAAAAAAAAGAAAAAATAAAATAAAGAAAACCTAAATAAAACATAAATTTAATTATAATAATAACAATAGTAATAGGTTTTAATTATAAAATTAATAGTAATGTTAATAATAATAATAATAATTCTTAATAATATTATTATTATTAATATTAATGTTAATAAAATTCATATAATATTATTGTTATTATTATTATTAATTATTTTAATTTTATTTTATTTATCTTATTTTATTTTATTTTTCTAGTTGTTTTCAATTAATTTTATTATTTTTAAACACAATACAAGCCGCACAGTTTCGCCGCATGGTCTGGGCGCACGGTCTTCCAGACCATATGTTGACCGTGAACACCATATTGGAGAAAATGGGAAAATACACGAGCTAGCCACATGGTTTGAGAAGTCATGTACTAATCGTGAAACTCAGCTCTATCATTTGACAGAGCCATTTTTCATTCTTGTTTCATGTTTAATAGAACATAAATGAGTCTTGAACCATAACACTACTCAACTTGGGAACCCGTACGGGCACAACGCGGTTACATCTAATAGTTTGGTCCAACTATGCAACAAAAAAAGCATCCAAAAATTAAAAACAAATCAACCGGCCAGATACTGAAACTCAAAAGCAAGACAAAAAAATAAATATTTATTTAAAATAATATAAAATTTAGTGGTTGGGGTGGGCTATTATCTCCACCACAGACACGTTGTTCCCAAATAAAGTAACCTGTAAAATAATATCTAAAACTAAATTTCATTCCCAATTATGACTAAGATAAAGAAGGAATTTGGGGGTGACTATTCATTCCACATGTCACACCTGACCAACCTAAAAGAACCCACAATAATAGGATAAGGGGAAAACATGAGTAGTTCTCCCCACCACATGGACATGGCTAATGTGGAAATTTCAAAACCCAATCAACACCCTCACTTTAACTGAGAACATGGGATATGGAAACACCCTACAAAACCCACAACCCTCTACACAAGGGTGGTGAACAACTTCATTAGAACTAGAAATGTTCATGCACCTGACAATTTTCCCCAACACTAGGGGAAACCCACTAAAAGGACCCAAACCAAAACTAAATATTGAACTGGAATCACTATCTACCCATCTCACAAAATCCAGACAACCCCAAAGGAACACAATTGACACTACAACTGCAACCAAACTGTAAAATGGTGAAATTCACCATACAGAAAACAAATGATTCTAATGAACACACTCATATGAACATAACCACCTAAATTAAAAAAGGACAAGTTCATCGCACTTTTACAATGGAATGTTTAATTTACAATGAAAAAAAAACTAAAACAAGGAAACCTTAAATGTCTCCACCCCAACAAAGAAGATAAAACTCTGACCAAGGTTTCACACACCCCTGACAACTTTTGAATATGTTTGAGATTCAACCTAACACTTTTGGTTAGGGATTTAATGGATGTATAATACCCTAAATCTTAGTCGAGAACTAGAATCCTCTGATACAAACTCATTCTTCATTTGACACTTCCTACAAAACTTCTCCAGATGACCTAAACATCCACAATTATGGAAGGTCTTTGGAGGTATTTGAAAAGATGGCTTGGATTTCCCGGACTGACCAAAATGATGGCACCCAAGAACTGAAACCCTCTTCTTAAAACTGCCTTCTTCTAAGGCCATTTCTCAAGAACTAAAACCCACTTTTAAAATAAAATTCAATTTATAAAATCATTTTGGAAAACAAGTCCAAGATTATAATTTTAAACACCCACCCATGACACCACATGAACCATTTCACATGTGTTCACATCTATTTCCATCCACACATGACAACATGAAATTCCCATACATACCCACACACATGAAAAATTTCATAAATAATGCTAAGGGTACATCCCAATCCATTTACTTTATAAACCCAAACACCCACCAACTTTTCAAACCAAAGAGATTCAAATTTTTAAAACTCATTTTACCATTTTAAAACCTTTTGAAAGAAAAATCCTTCATTTAGAAACCATTTTCATTTTCAAAATACATTTACATGAACCAAAACCAAAATAGAACACTACCTATGATGAACTACCAGAATGAGGAACTAGTACATATTCCTTACCCAATGACATGGTAGTGGGTCATTCCCCAAGTAAGACATGTAAAGACCCGCAAATTTCAAGGAAATTTTTTTCTTAATTTTCTTTGGAATTTTACAAGAGCGCAGCTTCAGACGGCACCTGATTCCGAGGCCCGGTGTGCCCGGAATCAATTTCCGAAGTTTGGCTCGGGTACGTTCAGTGAACGGACGAGCGGGTTTTTCTATCTTTTGAACCGGTGCCCGGAATCAAATTCTGAGGGCACCGATGAAATCGCAGCGCCGGTATTTGCTTAGAAACGCCTCTTCCGGAGTTGCGTTTGCTCAGACGTGGTTTTTAAATTTTGCGGCTTTAAGTCAGAAATAAAATAAAGTTTGTGCGACAACTTTATTTTATTTCACTTAAGCTGCTTGGAAGCCACTTGAAGCCACTTAAGGGCGGCTTGAACTGAGTGGAACTGGATAGGAGGCTATCCAGAAATATCCTACCCCCTTGGTAGGATATTTGTGCGGTGGGGCCCGCACGAGCCCCGCCGTTTCTTTCGCTAAGTAACGCACCCGCGAAAACCCGTCAAAGTAACTGAAAAGTCAACCAACGCGTTTCTTAAATTCTTAACAGACCATTTAATTGGGCGGTTTATTTCGTGAATTAAATGGGCTGTTTTATTCGTTGAATTAATTCAACGAATTAAATGGGTCGTTACTTACGCGTTTTGCGTTTGTTGGCAAAATAATAAAATAGACAACTTGTCTATTTTGGAGGATTGCTATCATTGTGCAATTCCTCTGAACCTCCACTCTCCCCGCGAAGAACGCGAAGAACGCGAAGAACGCGAAGAACGCGAAGAACGCCGGCGACCGGAATTCGACGACGCACACCGAGATCTGCGACGTCGACGAGCCCTACCCGCGACGTTCTTCGGCGACGCCTCTTCTTCTGCGGCCGATCCTCGTTCGGCAACTAAGGTGAGAAACGAATCATTTGAATTCTCCCGTTTTAATTTCGATATCAACGGATTTAAACTAATTAAATCCGTTTGATCTTGATCCGGAGATTGGCGACGCGACGCCGGATACCGCGACGACGCGACGATCCCCCCTTCTTCCGCGACGAGCAATTCCGCGACGACCTCTCATCCGACGACGACGACAAGTAAGGGATGTTGGATTATTTTATCTTTTTCCCCGTGTTTATTCTTTTAAAGTGAAGAACATGATCTCCAACAATTTTGATTTATTTAAAATTGTTGTTGATTATTCCTCCCGTGGATTTTGACTAAACGCGGAGGGTGCGGGTCTAACGAACAAGACCCGGCAACCCTCCGCCGATCTCTTTTGTTGTGCGGATTTGGCGGACGACGACGAACCGTGCGGCAAGGGCATTTTGTTGATTCCGCAGTGAAGATCGTCCCCCGGGAGGAGCAACGGCGCAGACGGGAAAGAAATCGGGCCACCGGAGCATCTCCGGCGGCCCGCGGAAGGAGACGGCAGCGCGGGTCGCCGGCGCGGCGGCGCCCGGCGCGCCGCCGGAGGAGTCCGCCGCGGCCGAGCCGCGGCGGCGGCGAACCACCGGACCGCGTCCGCGGTCCGGCCACCAGCACGCGGCCCGCGCGGGCCGCGTTTCTCCCAAAGCCGCGGGTTTGACCCGCGGCGGCTCTTCGGCCGCTCGGCCGAAGACCGAGCCGGCCGGTCCGGTCGGCCGGGCCGCGCCCAGGCCGGACCGGACCCGGCCTAGCCGGGTCGGGCCGGGTCGGGCCGACCCGGTTCGGGCCGACCCGGTGCGGCCGACCCCAGGGTGGGGGTTCGGGCCGGGTCGCCCCGGACCCAGAACCCCCGTTTCGGGCCCTCTTCGGTCTTTCGCCCATATCTTGGGCCTGGGACCTCCGATTGACGAACCGTCAGCGGCTACGCGATCCTTGGATCGAGACGGTCGTTTCGGTATACTATACTCAAGGTGCACCTTCCTTTTCGGGAGCCTACGTAGTTAAAACTCCGTAGTTAAGCGTGCTTGGCCTAGAGCAGTGATCAGGATGGGTGACCTCCTGGGAAGTTTCCCAGGGTGGGTGTGAGACGGAAAGGCCAATAACTAACAGACCGGGCGTCCGATTGACGCGCCGTCTGTTTCGTTGAATTCCTCTAAGTGAGACGGAACTTTTGGCATACTCCGCCCGAGGATCGGATACAGGCGGAGTACGGTCGGGTTGGTTTTGCCCTAAAAAACCAACCGGGCCCCTGGGACGAAAATGCCAATAACTCTCAGACCGAGCGTCCGATTGACGCGCCGTCTGTTGCGTTGAGATCCTGTTGTCGATACGGAACTTTTGGATACATCAACTTCGGACTACGTGTCAGTTGATGTATCAGCCTCTCGGCTCGTGGAGCGGACCCTCCTAAACGAGCTCGCTAAGTGCGGGAACCCTAGCGCTGGCTGTGACTTCGACGACAGAGCAGAGATCCTCCGTGGACTGCGACGACGGCAGAGCAGAGATCCTCCGTGGACTGCGACGACGGGAGAGCAGAGATCCTCCGTGGACTGCGACGACGGCAGAGCAGAGATCCTCCGTGGACTGCGACGACGGCAGAGCAGAGATCCTTCGTGGACTGCGGCGACGACTGTGCAAGAGATCTTCAGTGGACTGCGTCGACTACTGCACTCAGCGATCCTACGTGGAACAGTGTTACCGAACCTGTGTGAGCTGAATCTTCTTTTTACCTTGAGCGGTGGAGCGCTTGGGTGTAGCGGCGGACCGGTGGTACTTGACAGTGGTGGTGCGCTTGGATGCAGCAGCAGACCCTTGGTGGTGGAGCGCTTGGTTGTAGCGGCGGACCCGCGATACTCTACGGAGTGTGTGCGCTTGGTTGTAGCGACAGACCCGCGACGGTGGAGACGCGCGTGCGGAGTACGGAGACCGTGTAGATGACTGAGACCTGACGACTGCTTGACCGACTCGACTTGGAGTGAGTCGACTAGCCCAGTGGACGGAGCGCCCAGTAGTTGGCAGCAGACCCATGGCGGACGGAGCGCCTGGTAGTTGGCGGCAAACCCGCGGTACTCGACAGGAGGAGTACCTCAGTAGGCTATCTGGGCAAGCGCCCGGTATTTGGCAGCAGACCCTCAGCGGACGGAGCGCCCGGTAGTTGGCAGCAGACCCGCGGTACTCGACAGGAGGAGTACTTCAGCAGTCTTAGGTTAGTGAGCAGTACCTCGGAGTCGTGACAGGACCAATGTACACTTCAGAGATGGGGCTCTTCAACATTTACGGTTTCGATAATGAAAATCCTGGTTGAGCTGAATCTTATGTTACTCTCCTTTGTGGATTGTGTTGAACTATCCTTTGTGGATTTACTGTTTACTCTCCTTGTGGATTTGAGTCTTGCTTTCCTATGTGGATTGAGTTGTTCTTGAGCTCGTGAGCAGAGCTAGAAGTGGGGACTTAGGTATATGTATGGGCATATACCTAAGTCAAGTCAGATGTTACTTCGTGATTTCATCCTTCTTTTGTGTTATATCCTTTGTGGATTTCGGGAGACCTTCGGGGGTCTCGGGGTCCTTACTGAGTAGCTTGTACTCACCCCTGCTCGGGCTATGCCCGCACCTTGTTGTGTTGGTTGCAGACGACGGACAGCGCTGATCACGGTTGGGGCGTGGAGCAGGACGGTACCTGGAGGTGGACCACTGGGCGGAACGTACTCGGAGCGGACGTGGGACCCGAGGAGCCTGGAGGCTATCTGTACCCACCCTTCAGGTGGGATTGCCAGTGGACGACACGAGGCCGCCGTCTTTTCTTCAGTTGCGGTACTTTACTTTTCAGTTGTACTTTACAGTTGGGCTTGTATTTCCGGCCCCTTTTCTTTCCTGCACTTTACTTTCCGCTTGCTGACTCTGTGTGGTTGTTACTTATAAAGGCAATGCCTTCCCTGTTTACTGGGATTTTACGCCTTGGTGCTAGTCGCCAGCCCCTGGCCTATGGAAGGCGGGCTTGGGGTAGTCACGGCACAGGCCCCGAGGACGGGTCGTGACAAATTGGTATCAGAGGTGGTCGGTTCTACCGCAGACTCTGATCTTTCTTCTGTGTGAAGCAATAGTGTTTAGCGTATTGAGTGTGGTTATCAGTCCAGGGAGTCCAGTGTTGGTGCGGCGGCCGACGTATCCATACACCAGGACCCTGACTTCTGATTTCTGACTTAATGCACGAAAACATTGATTGCATGTGTGTTTCAAGTTTTCTTCGTGATTACTTGTGTCAGCTCACCGGGTATACTGATCTGCTTCATGAAAGTCTCAAGTTTTCCTTGTGATTACTTGTGCCAGCTCACCAGGTATACTGTTCTGACTGTGGTGCTCTTGTTCTCCTTTTCAGGATGGCCCCGCGACGACAGCCAGCTAGGGTTCCGAGTGTAGGGCGCGACGGCAGCCCACCGAGCGACGAGGCCTCGGTGCAGGGCCCTTTTCCAGCAGTGGCACCGGCGGTAGCTTTACCCGCCGAGCCACCGATGCTGCCAGTACCAGATGCTGACGATGCACGTCGCCTCAGGGCACTGCATGAGTTTCAGAGCCAGCGACCGCCCAGGTTTCGCGGTGAGGCGGACCCCCAGGCCGCCGAGGACTGGCTAGAGGCGGTGGTACAGATCTTTAGGCTAGTGAGGACACCAGCGGATCTCATGGTGATTCTCGCGGCGAGCCTCCTGCAGGCGGCGGCAGGACGATGGTGGAGCTTGATGCTCCAGGTGCACGATGAGGCATCTCTTCTTTGGACGGACTTTGAGAGCCTCTTCCGCTCGGAGTTCGTCCCGGCCACCCTTCGTGCGGTGCGTATCCAGGAGCTTCTACAGCTGCGGCAGGGCAGCATGACGGTCGCTCAGTACGCGGCGAGGTTCACCGACCTTTCTCGGTACTCGACAGACATGGTACGGGACCCCTTCTTCCGGGCCCGGACCTTCGAGCAGGGCTTGCGACAGGAGATTCGGGCGTCGCTGATCTCCCTCAGCATTCCGACCCAGGCGGGAGTGCTAGAGCGGGCCCTTCTGATCGAGAGCTTCCTTGCTGAGTCTACACCAGCACAGAGACCCACCGCAGGGCGGCACATAGCGGAGTCTTCAGTAGCAGGTAGCCGACAGATGACTCAGGGTTCCAGGCAGACCAGACCTACCAGTGGCCGACTGCACGACTCAGGCTCAGTTGTGCGGGGAAGCCGGGGTGGAGTCAGAGCCAGGCGTGCCGAGAGTGGGCAGTGTTACTCCTGTGGCGGAATTGGTCACATGGCTCGTGACTGCCCGACCCGCCATGCGGGGGAGCAGCAGACGGTTGAGGAACCACCTAGGCAGAGGCAGAGGTTCGACCGTGGCGGTCTGCAGGGAGGAGACGGACGAGGTAGAGGAGCTGGCCGAGCAGCAGGTGGTGGACGACGCTTTGAGGCTCTACCACCACCACCACCAGGAGGTCCACCCCGACCGCAGGGGAGAGCTCAGCTTCAGGCAGCCGAGGCCTTCGATCATGGAGCCCTGGGAGCTGATGGACAGGAGCAGAACTAGTGGATACATCCTTTGTACTTCTGGTTCCTTGTTGCTTTTGTGTAGCGTCTTGTAATATGAGCTGCAATAATAAAAGACGCATACCTCTGTGATATTTTTCGTTCCTGTCCTCTTTCGTGATGTTACTAGGAGATTCCAGTTTTGGCTGTTGACTTGACCCTCACTTGTGAGACGTCTACTGGAGGAGACCCAGTTACCACACACTGATGCCGACAGTGTGACTCAACCCTTGGAGGCGAGAGTAACGGTTGAATCTCTTAGTAGTAGCGTCGAGGCCTTACGACGTCATCCTTGGTATGGATTAGTATCAACCATGTTAGGATTGACTGTTTTAGGCAAAGAATGTGGTTCATCCAGAGGATGAGACCGGATTTCTCTTTTCGGCAAAGAAGAAATCTTGCAGCTCTTGTGGGACCAGAGATGGTCCGATCCACGACAGAGAAGGTCCAGATCATCCAGGAGAGGATGAGGACAGCTCAGAGCCGGCAGAAGTCATATGCTGACAGGAGGCGGAGGCCACTAGAGTTCGAGGACGGTGACCACGTCTTTTTGCGTGTCTCACCTCGACGTGGTTTACGGAGATTTGGCCGAGGCGGCAAGTTGTCTCCACGCTCCATCGGGCCTTTCCAGGTCCTCAGCAGGATAGGAGAGGTGGCTTATCGCCTGGCTCTACCACCTCAGTTGCACCGGGTGCACGACGTCTTCCACGTGTCTCAGCTGAGGAGATACGTGCACGACCCGACGCACATCATCGACTTTGGGGAGCTGGACGTGGACGATGGGGCGAATTTTGCGGAGGTCCCAGTGGAGATCGAGGATCGACAGGAGCGGGTCCTACGTGGGCGGTCGATTCCTCTTGTGCGCATCAGATGGCAGCACGGGAACCTCCAGGAGAGCACTTGGGAGCGGGAGGCTCAGATGCGTGCTCTGTACCCCCATTTGTTCCCCTAGTTTTTGATGTTTCTTTACGGGGACGTAAAGCCCTGAGGTGGGAGTAATGTAAAGACCCGCAAATTTCAAGGAAATTTTTTTCTTAATTTTATTTGGAATTTTACAAGAGCGCAGCTTCAGACGGCACCTGATTCCGAGGCCCGGTGTGCCCGGAATCAATTTCCGAAGTTTGGCTCGGGTACGTTCAGTGAACGGACGAGCGGGTTTTTCTATCTTTTGAACCGGTGCCCGGAATCAAATTCTGAGGGCACCGATGAAATCGCAGCGCCGGTATTTGCTTAGAAACGCCTCTTCCGGAGTTGCGTTTGCTCAGACGTGGTTTTTAAATTTTGCGGCTTTAAGTCAGAAATAAAATAAAGTTTGTGCGACAACTTTATTTTATTTCACTTAAGCTGCTTGGAAGCCACTTGAAGCCACTTAAGGGCGGCTTGAACTGAGTGGAACTGGATAGGAGGCTATCCAGAAATATCCTACCCCCTTGGTAGGATATTTGTGCGGTGGGGCCCGCACGAGCCCCGCCGTTTCTTTCGCTAAGTAACGCACCCGCGAAAACCCGTCAAAGTAACTGAAAAGTCAACCGACGCGTTTCTTAAATTCTTAACAGACCATTTAATTGGGCGGTTTATTTCGTGAATTAAATGGGCTGTTTTATTCGTTGAATTAATTCAACGAATTAAATGGGTCGTTACTTACGCGTTTTGCGTTTGTTGGAAAAATAATAAAATAGACAACTTGTCTATTTTGGAGGATTGCTATCGTTGTGCAATTCCTCTGAACCTCCACTCTCCCTGCGAAGAACGCGAAGAACGCGAAGAACGTGAAGAACGCGAAGAACGCGAAGAACGCCGGCGACCGGAATTCGACGACGCACACCGAGATCTGCGACGTCGACGAGCCCTACCCGCGACGTTCTTCGGCGACGCCTCTTCTTCTGCGGCCGATCCTCGTTCGGCAACTAAGGTGAGAAACGAATCATTTGAATTCTCCCGTTTTAATTTCGATATCAACGGATTTAAACTAATTAAATCCGTTTGATCTTGATCCGGAGATTGGCGACGCGACGCCGGATACCGCGACGACGCGACGATCCCCCCTTCTTCCGCGACGAGCAATTCCGCGACGACCTCTCATCCGACGACGACGACAAGTAAGGGATGTTGGATTATTTTATCTTTTTCCCCGTGTTTATTCTTTTAAAGTGAAGAACATGATCTCCAACAATTTTGATTTATTTAAAATTGTTGTTGATTATTCCTCCCGTGGATTTTGACTAAACGCGGAGGGTGCGGGTCTAACGAACAAGACCCGACAACCCTCCGCCGATCTCTTTTGTTGTGCGGATTTGGCGGACGACGACGAACCGTGCGGCAAGGGCATTTTGTTGATTCCGCAGTGAAGATCGTCCCCCGGGAGGAGCAACGGCGCAGACGGGAAAGAAATCGGGCCACCGGAGCATCTCCGGCGGCCCGCGGAAGGAGACGGCGGCGCGGGTCGCCGGCGCGGCGGCGGCGAACCACCGGACCGCGTCCGCGGTCCGGCCACCAGCACGCGGCCCGCGCGGGCCGCGTTTCTCCCAAAGCCGCGGGTTTGACCCGCGGCGGCTCTTCGGCCGCTCGGCCGAAGACCGAGCCGGCCGGTCCGGTCGGCCGGGCCGACCCGGTTCGGGCCGACCCGGTGCGGCCGACCCCAGGGTGGGGGTTCGGGCCGGGTCGCCCCGGACCCAGAACCCCCGTTTCGGGCCCTCTTCGGTCTTTCGCCCATATCTTGGGCCTGGGACCTCCGATTGACGAACCGTCAGCGGCTACGCGATCCTTGGATCGAGACGGTCGTTTCGGTATACTATACTCAAGGTGCACCTTCCTTTTCGGGAGCCTACGTAGTTAAAACTCCGTAGTTAAGCGTGCTTGGCCTAGAGCAGTGATCAGGATGGGTGACCTCCTGGGAAGTTTCCCAGGGTGGGTGTGAGACGGAAAGGCCAATAACTAACAGACCGGGCGTCCGATTGACGCGCCGTCTGTTTCGTTGAATTCCTCTAAGTGAGACGGAACTTTTGGCATACTCCGCCCGAGGATCGGATACAGGCGGAGTACGGTCGGGTTGGTTTTGCCCTAAAAAACCAACCGGGCCCCTGGGACGAAAATGCCAATAACTCTCAGACCGGGCGTCCGATTGACGCGCCGTCTGTTGCGTTGAGATCCTGTTGTCGATACGGAACTTTTGGATACATCAACTTCGGACTACGTGTCAGTTGATGTATCAGCCTCTCGGCTCGTGGAGCGGACCCTCCTAAACGAGCTCGCTAAGTGCGGGAACCCTAGCGCTGGCTGTGACTTCGACGACAGAGCAGAGATCCTCCGTGGACTGCGACGACGGCAGAGCAGAGATCCTCCGTGGACTGCGACGACGGGAGAGCAGAGATCCTCCGTGGACTGCGACGACGGCAGAGCAGAGATCCTTCGTGGACTGCGGCGACGACTGTGCAAGAGATCCTCAGTGGACTGCGTCGACTACTGCACTCAGCGATCCTACGTGGAACAGTGTTACCGAACCTGTGTGAGCTGAATCTTCTTTTTACCTTGAGCGGTGGAGCGCTTGGGTGTAGCGGCGGACCCGCGATACTCTACGGAGTGTGTGCGCTTGGTTGTAGCGACAGACCCGCGACGGTGGAGACGCGCGTGCGGAGTACGGAGACCGTGTAGATGACTGAGACCTGACGACTGCTTGACCGACTCGACTTGGAGTGAGTCGACTAGCCCAGTGGACGGAGCGCCCAGTAGTTGGCAGCAGACTCACGACGGACGGAGCGCCTGGTAGTTGGCGGCAAACCCGCGGTACTCGACAGGAGGAGTACCTCAGTAGGCTATCTGGGCAAGCGCCCGGTATTTGGCAGCAGACCCTCAGCGGACGGAGCGCCCGGTAGTTGGCAGCAGACCCGCGGTACTCGACAGGAGGAGTACTTCAGCAGTCTTAGGTTAGTGAGCAGTACCTCGGAGTCGTGACAGGACCACTGTACACTTCAGAGATGGGGCTCTTCAACATTTACGGTTTCGATAATGAAAATCCTGGTTGAGCTGAATCTTATGTTACTCTCCTTTGTGGATTGTGTTGAACTATCCTTTGTGGATTTACTGTTTACTCTCCTTGTGGATTTGAGTCTTGCTTTCCTATGTGGATTGAGTTGTTCTTGAGCTCGTGAGCAGAGCTAGAAGTGGGGACTTAGGTATATGTATGGGCATATACCTAAGTCAAGTCAGATGTTACTTCGTGATTGCATCCTTCTTTTGTGTTATATCCTTTGTGGATTTCGGGAGACCTTCGGGGGTCTCGGGGTCCTTACTGAGTAGCTTGTACTCACCCCTGCTCGGGCTATGCCCGCACCTTGTTGTGTTGGTTGCAGACGACGGACAGCGCTGATCACGGTTGGGGCGTGGAGCAGGACGGTACCTGGAGGTGGACCACTGGGCGGAACGTACTCGGAGCGGACGTGGGACCCGAGGAGCCTGGAGGCTATCTGTACCCACCCTTCAGGTGGGATTGCCAGTGGACGACACGAGGCCGCCGTCTTTTCTTCAGTTGCTGTACTTTACTTTTCAGTTGTACTTTACAGTTGGGCTTGTATTTCCGGCCCCTTTTCTTTCCTGCACTTTACTTTCCGCTTGCTGACTCTGTGTGGTTGTTACTTATAAAGGCAATGCCTTCCCTGTTTACTGGGATTTTACGCCTTGGTGCTAGTCGCCAGCCCCTGGCCTATGGAAGGCGGGCTTGGGGTAGTCACGGCACGGGCCCCGAGGACGGGTCGTGACAAGACAAAACACTAAGAGGACCTTGAAATAAGCACTAGGAATCCACATGGGTCACTACTCGATGTGAGGTCACAACATGACACCGGATCACCTCCATTTTAATCCCTCAATCGAAAAACAAAGTAGAAGACTCAATCCCTAGACTACCCCTGGCGACTAATGGTTTATAATGAGAAAGGGTTCCTGATGCCCTTCACATACCTATCTCTTGTGTCCCAACAATACTAATCTCTAACTAATTGACACCATAAATAGAAAATACCTCCTCTAATACCATTATTTCACAAATCAACCCTAGTCAACCCTTAACCATTCTCATGAGTTGGTATGTAGTAATGCTCAAAGGGTGTTCCTGATCCCCATAGGTTGGAAACTAGTTCCAGGAATCAAAATGAATCACATGGGAATTATTTGTCCCATAAAAAAATAAAATAAACAAATAAAAACTATAAAATAAGAAGATAAATAGTATAATCATAAAATAAAACTACAAACGTACCTCCATATGACCCCATGGGTCACCTCCAACCATAAGACCACACTCACTCCCTTTGTGAACCAATGTGGGAAGAAACACTAGAAGCTAAAAAATTAAAGTAATAGGCATGAGTATTAAAAATCAAGAATGAGTGCCTAAAAAACTATTCTCTATTCCATACTATTAAAAGGAAACCAAGTCATAGTAGTTTGAAAATACAACCATATAAAAATAAGGTTTTCCAGTTCTTTTCAAACTCAGGTAACAAGCTTTCATTTTCAATAAAAACCAATTTATTTCCATTTAATTTACAAACTAGTTTACAAATGTTCATAGACATTAAAAATTTATGAAAATCCAATTAAATTGAAGAATGGTTTTCATAAAGGATGAAAACAAGCACCAAACCACTAAAACCCATATCATATCCCATACACCTGTCATAAGTGATCACCATGGTCAATCGCTATAGGTAACTAGAAAAAATGGGTTATTGGAGCCTCATACCTTGGTGAAACATGTCTTAGATACCAATACCAACAGCGTTCTAATGCAGAAACCACTAAAAGAGGACACCCCCATAACCTAGTGGTATCCAATCATCATCATAGTTTAGTTAGTGTTGTAGGAATGAATCGTGCTAAGTGAAACAAGGAAGAACCACTTACAAATCACAAATGCACTAGATCCAATCATCCCACCAAGACACCCAAGATTCACATGTGATCTATTTCATGTGGTGGTGAGTTTTTATCAAGAAAACATATATGAACATATCACTTTATTTATCCAAAACTTATTCACCCTCTCACCACTGAACTCCCCCTTGAGTGTATCCCTACTTTTTAAGTAACACAACAAAGCATAAACCTCTTCACCTGGCACATATCACATATCACACATTAATACTTGAGTCACATTTATGAACATGTTGGAATGCCTAAAGAGGGGTTTTCCACTTTCGCAAACCATTCTTAAAGTGACAAACCTTCCTCCTTAGTTTACATAGAGTAATATCATTTTAAAAAATCATAATCACTCAACACTTTCCAAAAATCCATTTCTAAAAGTCCAATTTAATAACCAAGGTACCAAACTTTCAAAAAATATCTTGAAACAATGCTTAAACAAAGAAAAATATTCCAAGAAAGAAAAATTACCAAATAACCTCAAATTCATACCCAAATTCAAGAATTTTTATAAACTAACCAAAACTAGACATTTCCCGTTTTTAAAATCACACACTAACCCATCTTCATTCAAGTCCACTTTCACATCTATTTTACACACACTAAATACCTTTGTAAATACATATCACACTCTCAAAACCTTTTAGGATGAACCTTTTTTAAGAAATATAATTTAGGATAGATTGAGCACTAAAATGTATTACATTTTCCAAAACAAGGTTAAGAGAATATATCAACATGAAAATCACACCTTGGAAATTTAAATTAATTATGTAAAACAAATACAGAAAAAATTCTAACATGAATGACAAGATTTCATGAATTTTACATATACTACATACATATAAAACATATTTTTTAAACAACCAAGAAATTATGGAATACAAATTAATAGGTTGGTCCTAGGGAACCTACCTCAAACATGTCGTTATTTGTCGGTGACCACTCAAACTGGCACTTGGTGCATAAATAGACATGAATTTATACACATATATATACCCAAAGTTTCATTTCACATATTCACCTTAACATGAGGGAATATATACAAAGAGGGAATATATATATATATATATATATTCCCTACCAATTCATGTAAGTATAGTTGTTCTTGATACCCGCAGCTCGAAATCATGATAATAAGACCTAATACACAATAGAAAAATTTCAAGAAACTCAGAAACCACAAAATCCTTAATTAAAATTAATCCAAAATGAAGAAAAAAAAAGAATCCTTACCCAAAACACATTTAAAAACATGTTTCCTTTGTCAATCATGGTAACGGGGATACACAGTAGGGCTAAAGAAACCTAATTCCCAAGAATCGGCCAAAAAACCCCAAATGAGTTAGGGTTTGGCCAAACTGTACACACCCCATAAAATCAAAGAAAACTGAAAAATAGGGGAAGGGGATGGAAGATGACACTCATTGGAGGGAACTACACATCAAATTGGCAGATGGAATACTCGCAGGAGGTAGGGAGCAGCTTGCTGGAGAGAAGGTGTGTTTTTGGGTTCCGGTTGAGGTAGGTCGTGTGTGAACAAAGAGAAGAGGGGAGGCCGGACACGTAAGGAAGAAAGGGCCACCAGAGGGAGGGTGTCCTGGTGGGGGTAGTGAAAAAATGTAAGGGTGAAGGGGGTGGAATTTTGTAGCGAGTAGAGGGGGGAGGGATCTCAAGAGAGAGTGGAGGGAAGGGGTGAGAAGATGGATAAAAAAATAAATAAATAATGAAACGCTAAATAAAACCTAAATTTAATTATAATAATAGAAATAATAATAATATGTTTTAATAATAATAACAATAATATTAATAATCTTAAAAATAATAAAAATAATTAATTATAATAATAATAATCTTAATAATAACAATAATATTCATATAATATTATCATCATTATTATTAATCATTATTTTAATTATATTTTATTTAAATTGTTTTATTTTATTTTTCTTCTTTGTTTCCATTTAATTTTATTATTTTTCAACACAGGGTAGGCCACATGGTTTGGTTTCACGGCCTTCCAGAACATAAACCAACCATGTGCACCCTACTGGGGAGAAGGGGCACATGCACCGGTTGGACGAACGGTTTGAGAATATGTACGCCAACCATAAAACCCAGCTCTGTCATTTGACAAATCCATTTTTCACGCTTACCACATGGTTAAAAGATCATGTGCGAGTCATGTTCCATACCACCACTCTACCTAGGCACTCGTACGGGCACCGCATAGTTACTACTAACCATTTGGGCCAATCGTGAAACTATAAAAAGGCTTCTAATAATTAAAACAATTCGACCCACAAACTACCAAAACCCAAAATAGAGACAGAAAAATAAATAACTAATTAAAATAATTTAAATTTAAATGGTTGGGGTGTGAATGTTTAAGGCTATCATGTGGATTTACTCATTCTTCTTATTTATAATAAAATAGGAATGTGGGTATTAGGATCTCTACTATTTCACAGTAATTATTAGGGACTTGATAAAAATATTTATTGAACCATGTATTAACCCTTATTTCATGTGTGTAATTTCAAACATTTCACTCTCTATCATATCATCATCATAAAGATAGTTTTCAAAATAATTAGTGTGGGAATGAAAGGTAAGTGTTAATATTTTAGGTAACAACTAATTCACCTACCCCCCCCCACTCTCAATGGTGTTATAGTCTTTCCTTGACCTTTCACTTGGTATTAGAGTCATAATCAGTTATAGAAAGTTAGTATTATAGCATGTTTTTATTATAGTTTTTCATCACAGTTGTTAAAAGTAATTTCCCTAGGATATTAGTTTTTTTGTAACCTATATATTTTATTAATTAGATCTATGGAGTTAATGAATACCATTAAAAACAAATATGTTCCTATTTTTAATGGAAAGAGATTTCATCTATGGATATATAGGATAGATAAATATATTATGTCATATAGTTTAGATTCTAAAGACATAATTGATAATGTTGAACAACAATAAAAAAACTTGACAAATCCTTTATTGTTTTTTATAAGGAGAATATTAAATATGATGGGAGAGTTATCAATGAATTACATTCATCCATATCATATAGGTAATTTAAAAAAGTTTGTGGGAAAAAATATTGAATAGAATATAAATAAAATGTGATGATATTGATGATGGAATTAGGTGAAATATTCATGGTTACAAACATGTCAAGATCAATAAAAATACATCATAATGTGATAACATGAAATAGTTGATCAGTTATTTATTTGCGTAAACAAAATGGTTACCTATGTTTCTAGTTATGGAAAAGATTTTCACAATTATATCATGGTGAGGAAGCCGATGAGGATCTTCCGGGATAAATTTGATGCAAATATTTCGGTGCTAGAGGATAAAGACATGGATAAGTGGTATGTTAATAATCTCTAAAATGTTTTCTCTATTTTGATATGAGTAGAGGGACATACTTAAGGATAAAATGAACATTTTAGAAAGGGACTATGTATAATTCCTCAAAATAAGTTAAATTTAATAAGTCGTATTAGGAAGAAACTGATGTCAAAGAACATTACATGACCTTTTTTGTATTCATATAATTTTTTTCAAAAGCAGTGAAATAAGAGAAAGGAATTTAAAGTCAAAATCATATTTCAATATTTTAGTTGAACAATAATCTGGCACATTTTGATATATTTTTCTAATAAATAACAAGTAGAAGAATAGGTGGGTGTTCATTAAAAAAGGTCATCAGAAAAAGTATGATGAGGTCATAATGATATAAAGTTCCTCAACTGGAAAACAAAATACCAATACACCAATGAATAATAATTTATTCTCAAGAAATTAATCCAAATTCTGTGATGATGACACTATTGGAAAAATACCTTATACCAATGGTTTATAACCATTGGTATAGGCCTCCAAACTATTGGTATAGCCTATACCAACGGTTTGGAGAACCGTAGGCAAATAAGCTGTGGGGATAAGTCTATACCAACGGTTTCTGGAAAACCATTGGTATAGACCTATACCAACTGTTTTCAAAACTGTTGGTATAAGTAATATGAAAATCAATACCAACAGTTCCATAAAACCGTTGGTATACATAATTCATAAAACAATCATTCGGTGGGTTTAGATCCCAGCACCTCCCGTTTCTGATTGAACGACCTAACCACTAATCTAACTTACTTTAATGAACATAATTTCATAAATTTATATATGTATTATCATAATTATTTTAAATTTTGATTTTTTTAAATGTCCTCTATAATAAAATAACATTAAAAATACATGTACCTATACCAACGGCTCTCAAAATTGATGGTATAGACCTATACCAATGGTTTTGAGAACCATTGGTATATGTTCTATGATTTTAGGACCAATACCAACATTTTTAGAAAAACCATTGGTATAGGGGGGAACTATACCAATGGTTTTGCCAAAATCATTGTTATTGGGTCTCTATAATGGACCTATACCAATGGTTTTCCCAAAACCGTTGGTATAGGTCAAATTAGTGAACTATACCAACGGTTTTCCCAAAACTGTAGGTATATCTCCAAATTAGTGACCTATAACAATGATTTTGGGAAAACTATTGGTATAAGTCCATATATGTGACCTATGTCATTGGTTTTTGCCAAACTATTGGTATAGGTCCAAATTAGTGAACTATACCAACGGTTTTCCAAAAATCGTTGGTATTGATCATATTTCCAATAGTGTAAAGTCAAATAGAGAAATAGAACTCATAGGATAAAGTAAAAAAATAGAAATTATAGTTAAATAAAATCAACCTAAAGATCCCTTGAGTGTATATTATAAGTGTGAAGTAAAAAAGAAGAAATTATTGATAAGGAAACCACAAAAGAGTTATATTTAATAATTAATATCATGGTTTTCATAAAGGAATATCAAATACTCAATAGAAACAATAAATTTTTAAAATCTATGAATTCTTTTAAAAAAAATTCTTAATGAATCAAAATCCAATGTAATTTATGAAATAAATATGGAATTTAAATGGAAGTTTGGTGAATTTAATTAAATCCTTTAGTAAAGAGATAAAATACTTGATAAAACTATATTGAATCTCATTAAAATGAATGATGTTGTATAAAATCTTGAGTTTTAATTGAATGAAACAGAAAATTCATTGATATTTTAACACCTTGGGTTTCCAAAAATAGCTAATAAAGTATGTGAAAGTGATAAAGTAATGGAATAAGTTATTAAATCTTCTATGAAAATTGGATATTATCCCATGGTAGCAGAAAATATAGTTTTGGATACACAAACGTGAAATATTGATGATGAAATTTTGTCAAATGGAATAATAAATTGGAAACATCTAAGATAGATAATTCACTTATTGTTAAATTCATTTTTGGTGATTAAGGTTCTAATAATAATAATAAATTGTAGGAAAAAAATATTAATGATATGTCCTAGTGAAGAAATAGGGTGATAGATAAGTTTTATAAGAATAAGTTGGTAAAGAACAAAATTTATACTGAATAGCATAAGAAAGAAATTTACAAGGTATTAGTAAACCAATATATTATCTGTTAATATTTTTTTCAAAGGAATATGTTTTTGTTTTACAATCTATGGATACAAAAAATATTTTTACTCATGTAATTTTTATTCCCTAATTGAGTAGATTATATGAATTAATTGGGAGTCAATCTGAGGTTCCTAGAGAAAATATGAGACATCATCTAATAGATAAGGTAAAGTGGAATATCATTTAATTCTCTTGAGGAGAACTGCAGTAGGTGAGATCAACATAGACCCACAGTTAACATGATACATACATACCTACTATAATTAGTTAAAAGTAGGAATGATTACAAATTTAATAAGAGGATGAATAATTAAGAGTATGAAATGGTGGCTGAGGAGGAAGAAAAGGATGGAAATAGAGAAAATACATGGATACAAGATAAAAGTTACTCATCATATATTACTAATAATAAAAAGATCTCGAGAGGTATAAAATTTTATGTTGGAGGTTTTTTCACTTTATAAAATGATGAATAACTCAATATAAAAGAAATTCGATACAGCAATATTGGTAATAAGAAATCCATCAATCTTTTTCTGTCGATTGGTTAAATAACAATCACTCGAGTGTCTCAAAACTCTATGATAATGGGAATAAGGGGATTTTATAGAAGAATGGATGTGTCATTAGGAGTAAAAGGATTGGATAATATTGATGGAGGCACTATGAACAAGTAGAAATATATTCCAAATTTCGAATGAAAAGGATTTGGGTTGTATGGTCATGAATGAGGAAAGTCAATTACGGTGTAAAAGAATTTATCATTTGGGAAAAAATAAATTGTCATTTTAATCATATATGAATATGTGAAGAATCAATAAAATATAAATCATGAGAGGCATAATATTTGAGAAATAATTAAGGAAGGAAGAATAGTAAGCATGTGTTATAAGTTGGTAGAAATCAAGATGAAAAAACCTCTTGAGTCGGTACACTCGGATTTTTGAAAACCAATGATCTTGAAGTCATCCAAATAATATAGGTATTTCATAAATTTTATTTATGACCTTATTTATATTAATTTTAATTATTTCATGAAAATTTTGTTACAACCTCTTCATAAGATAAAACTGTTTTTATGAATTACAAAGAATAAATTGGGAAGTACTATAGAAAAACATGGTTTGATAATCGACTTAAATATAAAAATGAATAAATTGACTCAAATAATGAGAATTATAAATTAATACATGATTATAGTGTTATATACATGCCCCAAAATAATGGAGTAGATGAGCATAAAAATAACATCTTTGTGTACATGGGAAGAAACATATTATTAGATCATGGAACTTCAAAAGAAACCCAAAATTGTGGCCAACTACACTCTAAATTCCATGACTCAAATACCCATCTAGACATCTAGATCACGTTCAATAATAACCTAGTAGAATTCCTAGATCCCAAAGGGATGGAAATTAGTACCACATGTCTAATTATATTAATTATTGAATGATTTACCTATTCTTTATTAATAATAATTATAGTAATTCTCTAATAGACATCTATAGAAAGGGCTCATATCCTTTATTCTCATTCACTTCTATGTTTTTTGGTGATGGAGGTTCATAGAGGAGGATAAGAGGGTGATTTAGGGGAGTTAAGATGAAATTTTCATAGAATAGTGGGATTTCAACATATATTATTGTGTTTTGTAGTGAAGTTCAGTTGGGAGATAAGGCAATGGAATGGATTAAGATATTATACATAGAATATTAGGAGGGTGGTTTTGGGTAGTTTTTCAAGTTTCAATACCATAGTGGAATGGGTTATAGGGTACAATATGGAATCTATGGAGGTGTGTTTTTATGGTTCTTATTTTTTGTGGTTGATACACCATAGTGTTGAGTTAAGTCATATCCTTCTTCTTTGGTGATTAGAATTTGTTTGTCATAATGGTTCTCTTGAACCATGTTCCTTCTACAAATTTAAGGGATCAGTGGCATAAACTATTCTAGGTTTCCTATATGAGACTTTAGAAAGGATTTTTGTAGTATTGTCACTTTCCTTGAACAATAATTTTGTTCTCTATCATCATATTTGTGTTTTGTTGTCAGTTTCTATGACATTTTATTCTAATTTTCAGTTTTTTTAGAAATTTTTCATCACCTTATTAACTTACATATTTTTAAAAAAAATTCTATCAAAACCTAAGTGGAAATGATATATTTTTAGAATTCCTTTGAATCCACTTTGATTAGATTCAACCCCCATCTTTTGGAAATTGATATGTGGTGATTGGAGGTGAGTTTTCCCTCTTCCTGTTATAGTTTCTTCTTTGTTCAGTTTTATCCACTGCTATATATTTCTATATTATGGAAGTTTATCTGATTTTTTATGAAGTTATATTGATTTTTTATAGTATTTTCATTATATATAATCCAAAGCGACCATATATTATTTATGGGAGAGGTGATCATAGATCATTACTTTTTTCTCAATATCTTTCAATGAAATTCAAAAGTATCGAGGTAGGGTATTCATTTTTTCTTCATGTTTAAAGTCAAATTGTGAATTTATAATTCTTTTTATAATGGCGTAATAGTGTAATTACTAATAAATAACTTTAAAAAAAATTGTTTTATAAATATCCCATGTGTTTACGATATGTTAATGGTTTTCCTTTTTATTTTCTATATAGTTTTTTACCTATTGTTCTTTTTATGTCTTAACATGTTTTCTATGCTTTTAAATTCATAAATAATGTAAATATATTAATTTTTGATGGAAAAAAATAATGTGGTGTGTTTACTTTTAATTTTTTTTTCTTTATAGATGATGGGAATAAAAGTTATGCTTCAATCATATTTAATTAAATTATAGATATTGATAAATAATGCCTTTGGTTTTTGGTGGTTGTAAGTTGTGATAAATGAATTTTTTAATTAAAGATATTAAATAGTTAGTTGTTTGATACATATAGTTAGTTAGGACTAAGCGTTCATGTTTTCTTATAATGGTAGGATGCCTTGGTTCTAGCGGCTCTATTTTTCGTAAACTATTTACTACATTCTTTTTGACTTTTGTGATTACTCTAGATGAGGATTCTTTCTATGTGAAGTGTCCTGAACCTAGAATTGACAATGGTTTTGTGAGACATGGGCAGGGATGCCCATATTTTTGGAATTAGTGGGCACATGTAATGGTGGAATGGATGGTGGTATTTATAGTTGTGTAATGTAAGGGATTGGTATGATAGAGAAGGTTGAAGTGGGGATTTCCCTTTTTTTGTACTGAAAAATAATTTTTATGTTTGTTATGAATCTTATTTGGATGCAAGATGCTTGGTTTTCTTGTCTCTATACTTATTTTCCCCACTAATTAAGGCATATGGATTTGAATAGCCTATACATCTTTTATGGAAATTTTGGATGATCCCTAAAGTACCTAAAATAATTTAATAGCAATGATAAATGATTAAACCCATGGTGTTGGAGGCTTAATAGAATGCTAAATTGATGATAATTATTGAGTAACCTTGGAATAGGTTGTATTATTCCTAGTGGGCATGGGATTTGTTATATAATTATATATGAATAATTATTTTTCTTAAAAAATATTTCTAATTTGATTGAAATGTGTGTATGATTATAAGATATTTCATTATAATGGTGAAATTTATGTGTCCAAGATATCGTAACTTTAGTTGAGATTTAAGGATAGGTATTTTCCCATGATGTGGTTGTGATCTATATATATCATGTACGTTAGGTGATTTCATGTGCTACTTCACCCATGTGGGTACGGTGACTGACACCTAGTAGACTCTAGGGAGTGTTTTCCCTAGCATCTAAGTTGGAAAGAATATATAGATGACTACCCCTCTCCCAACTCTCTTATACTGTGAGTATTATTATGTGATAGTACTCAAAGAGGTTACTTTTACCATATTTGTGTGTAGAGGTTCATAATGGTGTGTGGTTATTTCAAAACATGTATCTCCATATACAGAATCCTAAAGTTTATTATAGTTATTTTGTATATGGGATGTGGTGGATTTTGGTATAATACATGATGTATGGACTGTGGTGGATCCTAGAAACTATTTGGTTACTTTATAGAGATGGGATTTTTATTATGATATTATGTGATATAGGAGGTAAATGTTTTTATATTCTTTTATTTGATGTAAGTGTCTTGTTTGCATAGAAGTGGATCAGGATGTGAGATGTTGGGTTAAAAGTGATAAACTAGTTGGGAAATGGTATCAGGGTACCTTCACTATTATATAATGTCATATATTATATTATTACTAGTATGAAATAATTGGTGGGAGATCCATGTTGAGTACTAGAACTTGGAAAACCTAATTAGCTGATGAGTTAGTATCGTTTTTCATTCACTGGTATTTAGTATTATTTATGTACTATTAAAAAAGACTATATAGGGAGGATCCTTCTGAGTATACCTATTATAATCACCCAACATATATATAAACTATTTTTTAGGTCTGTGACAGCTAGTTGGTGATTGGGATATACATTAATATCTGAGGGAGTTATTCAGGAGATGCTTGGGATTCAAATTTGTAGTCAAGGATTTATTTTTTGTACTTGTAGTTTTCTTGTGGTTTTTTATTTGTAGCACATTAAATGAATGCTATGGGGTATTTTTTTTCTTTTATGATCATGAGTTTTTTTGTGTTCCTATATTATCTCATATTCCTCATTCTTCTTTAATGGTAATGCATCCCATTTATGTGCATGATATAACATCGATTCTAGTCACCAGTTGATATCCTATTTGAAGTAAGATTTAGTTTCCATCATCTTTCTACATTCACTATCAACCTAGGAGGGGTAACTTTCAATTGAGTGGGTCATGAAAAAAATGTTATTAAAGGGAGGTTTTTGGGATATTATGGAGTTTATAGGTAATCACAGTTGATAAATACATTGTTTGGTAGGTAATGGTGTTAGGTGAGTATAGTATGTGATGTAAATATGGGAGAATAGCTAGTAAAAAGGTATTTTGTCCCCCCTTTGATTGGAAGTAATGAACCTCAATTTTACTGAGCCTGTTAAGAAATGTGATACTAGCTATAGGGTAGATACCTAAGAAAGGATCTTGAAACATGTTTCTTTTCACCTATGTTTAAATTGGGTAGACCTTTTTATTATGTAAAGACTTAATTAATTAATTTTAAATGTTTCATATTTTTTGGTTTAGGAGCCCCTAACTCCTCTTTATTTTTCTACTATAGCTACATGTCAACGTCCTCATTAGGTTCGCGTCAAATATTTTCAATAGGATGTGCCTGTAGATTGATGTAGGGTTGTGGTCCATGATGATGACATTTAGAGGAGTACCCTTTAAGAGTTTCAATGCTATACTCTATTGATGTATGAGGGACCCATTTTAGATTTAGTGATTTATAATTTGTAGGAGGAGGTGGATATGGTCTTCATTTAAATTTGTTCTAGGAAATAGCATATGGGATCAATGGTGGAGGTGATGATACATTAGGTATCCAGGGAATGGTGGTTTATGTTACTAGGCAATTATTAAGACTGAATTGTTTCATGAGAGAAGTTATGAGATCAATTCTAAGCCAATATTATTTCTTTAACAATAAAAGTGGCTAGTAATTAGGTGTTTCTTACCCATCGTTAGGGGAGTTCTAGTATGTGTATTTTTGAGATTTATTTCTAGAACCTTTTGTGATATGATTCAAACATACAACTAAATGAGGAGGTTAGAGAGAGTCATTTTGATGGGCTTTACAACCATATATCTAGAGCAAGGTTTCCCCATTTATTTTATCGATATATCTCGATGTACTAGTAAGAGAAGATGTTTTTATAATATTTTCTTTAAAAATGGGTGATTTTTAGAGGGGATTTCTTTGTAGAACAGTTTTGGTTTAAAGTTCCTAGTTTCATGGACATAAGGGTATTTATATAGCTAGTTTTAGGTCTCGGGAATCTTTATCTCATTTCTCTAGGGTTGGGATCTCTCAACATGATCATTATTTATGGGAGTTCCCAACCTTTATAAATAGATTGTTTTTTGTTGGTGTTCCAATTTAGGTTCTTACATTGCAGTAGTATCTACTATGAGAGTAGCAGCATGGTGATCCAGCATATGATCAGCTCGGGGGAGTTATAGAAGGAAGAGGTTATCCCTATGATACCCCTTTTACATAGAGATTAGAATACAACCATGGACATATTCTTCATCAGGGTAAGATAGGTCATAGACTAGGCCATATTCTGATTTCTTCTCTAGAGTTTCTAGTTTTATGTAAGGAACACATTGTTAGAGGTATTGTTTAATTATTTTATACTTGGGTTATTACTGTATTTGATTCGAGATTCATGCACTCCTTTCTCTCAAATGTCCTTTTTCTTACTTTGGTACTCAATGTAGAGAGACATCTAGTACCCTTAGTGTTGAATAAGAAAATTGGAGTTCAATCTAGTATTTATAATGTTTTTGGAGGTTGTGAGCTAGTTGTTGGGAAGTAACACACTTGGGGAGACTTCCTATGTTTGGGAATATACCCATATGACATCATAATCAGTATAGATAAGTTTTATTTAGTATAAAATATCATGGATTTCTTAGGTAGATATTTTTTCTTCTATGATATCGATAAATTGTATGTCATTCTCATTGGAAAGTGAGAACCTTGAATGTGTGGATGGTTTTTTTCACACTACGCTTCCTTGATGGTCAAGTTTATGCTATGTTTATCAGAGGTTCAGCCAATAGTATTTCACAATGTTATCAAATTTTACCTCAGTTTCTTTCCCGAAGTGTTTGGTACCCCCTCAATGGGAGATCAAGTTTGGGATAGAGCTACAGTTTGGTACTTTTCCAATCTCAATGCCTTCATAAAGTATGGTACCTTCTATGTTATAGGATATTAAAATATAGGTTATGATCTCTTGTAGTGAGGTTTTATTCATCCATGTGTGTCACCTTGGGGTTCACTAATTTTTAAAAAAAATGGTATTCTACACCTATAAATCAATTATCATACTTTGAGTCATGTGATAGTGAAGAGTATTTACCCTCTTCTGTGGATTGATGATTTATTTTTTTAGCTAAAAGGGGATAGTTATTTCTTGAAGATCGATCTACAGTTTGGATATCTCTAGATGAGGGTTAAAGATATGGTTATATTAAAGACTGCTTTCTAATGTCATTTTGTGATTTATGAGTTTTTTGCAATTCCATTCAGTGTGAAGAATGATCCATTTTTATTTGTGGTATTAGTGGATATAGTGTTCTCATAGAATCTGTAGGGAATTTCAGGAGTTATTTATTATTATTAGATACTCAGGAAGCTGATAAAGTTTGATTTATGGGATTTTTATGTTCATTTCTAGGGGAATTTTGTGTCTCGGTGTAGATTTCCTATGGATCCATGAATCATCAATATGGTTATTTCTTGGTAATCCCCCAATAATTTGGTGGAGTTGTAGATTTTTCTCGGTCTTATAGTATATTAAATAGGTTCACACATTCCTTATCTTGAATTTCAACTCCTCTAAGATCATTGTTTTCGGACTGACCAGTGTCAGGATGTTTTCAAGTATCGGATGGAGAATCCATTCAGTTCCCTAGTTCATAATTTTCAGAAGAGGGAGCCCAATTTTTGATCTCCTATGAAACATCGCATATTGGATTAGGTAGTTTCTTCGTGAAACAACGGGTGGTTGTTTCTTATGGGTCTTGGTATTTAAAACATCCTGAATATAACTATGTATTTCATAATCATTGGTTTTAAATGATTGTATCTTCCTTGAATTAGTGGAAGCAATATCTCATCGATGAATACTTTGTGTTTATCACCCATCATAATACCTTAAGTTATGGATTTTCCCAATATGTCCTTAACATGGTATAGTGATAGTGGGTTGAATTTTTTTCAAAATTTTTAATTCTATATTTCTTATACCTCATGGAAGAGTAATGTTTAAGTTGATGCACTAGGAAATAATTAATGTTGTGATTACATTCATGAGTCTATATATTCTTAGGTAGTGATAGAAGAGATCTCTATGATGTATCTTGATATGGGAGAGGTTGAGGGTAGTGGATATCTTGTGTATCCATATTTAGTGTATCAAGTATAGGATTACTAGTTGGGGGATTCCAAGATATGTTTTTAGTTGGTTCAAGTTGTCTATGGTGATGCCCCTGATGGATGGTCTAAGGATAACCAACATTAGTTATTGTTACAGGGGAGGATTTTTGTTACTGTGTTGTTGGGTGAGGTTGTTCTCCATGAGTTTCAAAACTCTCCCTCAGTTTTATATCATGGATTGAAAAATATGTACAATTCTATAAGAGTTCATTTTTGGTGTCTTGGGTTGAAGTGTTCAATTGCGTAGCTCGGGTCTTGAAGTTTAGTCTGCTATAAGGTGAAGGCTTGACATAGTGTTCCTAGTTGTTTTCTTAATCCATTATATATTCCTCAAGGGAAGTGGAAAGAAATTTTATTTTACTATGTTACCAGTTTACCTAAATCTCTAGAAAGTTATGATTCTATATTATTAATACTGGATTGTTTGATAAAACATCCTCACTTCTCAATGATCTTGTAATTGAGCTCAATAGATATTTTATTGATGTTGTATCCATTGGAGTGGGTGGGATTCATTTATTCTTGAGTTTTATCATTTATGATCATGATCCTAGTTTCACTTATAGGTTGTGGAGTGTTATACAACATGATTTTTTCTCCCAGTTGTGCATAAAAACTACGTTTCATCTACAAATGTATGGTCAAACATAGCAGACCACTCAACTCTTAAAGGCATGTCATGTTCTTGTGTCTTTGATATTTTAGGTTCATGGGTGAGTGAAATAACTTTGTTCAATTTTTTTTACAAGAATATTTTTTACTCTATCATTGGTTTTAACCCGTTTGATTTTTTTTTCGATCTTGTCATTATCCATTATTCGAGGCTGGGGTTGGAGAGTAA
The DNA here is from genome assembly GCA_963277665.1 of Viscum album. Lineage (NCBI taxonomy): Eukaryota > Viridiplantae > Streptophyta > Magnoliopsida > Santalales > Viscaceae > Viscum > Viscum album. Next base: position 398,051,807 of record OY728127.1, on the reverse strand, counting down.
TAAATTATTGGTCTATAACTAGTGTAAATATTAATAGAAATTGAGTAGTTGATCCATGAGAACAAGAACACAGTAAAGGATCTTTATAAGTAATATGATGACTACAAGAATATACCTTTAGAGTTCAATGTTAGAGATTATGTTTTCTTGATGGAGACTCCTCTCATTAGGAAGTGAAGGCTAGGTCATAGGAGTAAGCTTTCTCCACATTTTTAGGCCTTTAGGGTTTTAGAGTTTGTTAGTACCATCATGTGTAGGATAAAAATTCTCCCATACATGATCCAGATTCATTATATCTTTCATTTTTTGTGTATTTTTTATCTTTAGGATTAGTCTTATGATGTTTATTGGGGTGAGATTGATTTTTATAATTATAGGCCTTTAAGGATTATCATTTCATGTTTTAGGACCACCAATAGATGGTGTTTAAAATGTGTGTCATCCCTTTGGTTCATATCCTTTCGGGGAAAAGTATCTTGGAGGAGAGAACCTAGGAATTTTAGATTCAAATATGTACTCAGTATCAAAAGTTGGTTGATGTTTAGTTATTATTTTTTAAAATATGATTTTTTTATGATGATCTTTATATGTATTATGAGATATTTCTCCCCTCCTTGGTTCCTTTTTTATATCCTTTCTCCTATTTGATATATATATCTATAAAGAGAGTGTTCATAATTATTATTCTTTGTTTCCCTAAGTGATATGGTTATGATCATATGATGGTGAGGTTCTTGATATTTATCTTGTATGGTGGTTCATCATACAACCATTTATCCTTATTTTCTCTCCGGGTTTAATTTAATTATTAAGGTAGAGAATTCATTGAGAGGTATCTAATATATGGGGACGGTTCCTTGTATCTCATTCCCTTTTGTGTTTTGGGTTTTGTAGGTTCTAAGAGGAGGGTCAAAGGAGGAATGAAGGGAGTTAAGATAAAATTTTAGTTGTAGATTGGTATTGAGACATGTAGTATTATGCTTTGTCAATGAGTCTAGTTGAGTTATGAGGTTGCACGTGGAGTAATAATTAAGGTGTAAAATATTGGGAGGGAGGTTTGGGATGTTCTTTCAATTTTGGTACTGTTATGGCATAGGGGTAGGCTACGGTGTGTAATTTAAGAAAGTATGTTTTGGTGGTTATACTTTTTTTGGGGTCATTATTCTATTGTTGAGTTGTGGTGTGGAGTTGTAATTTATATATTAGAATTCATTGGTGTAGTGGTTACTTTATTCCATGATTATTCTCGTAATTTATAGGATCTAGGTCATGGGTTACATAATGTTTCTTGAAAATGGATCTGAATAGGTTTGAAATGGCATGTTATATTTACTTATGCAATGTTTTTTCTATTTAATCATTTTTAACCATGGTGTTGGGTGTCTTCTTGTTGTCTTCTAATTTCATATTTTCCTATAAATTTCATAACACCCTTTGAACTTTAATTTCTCCAAAAAAAAATATCAACCCCAATGCACCCAGAATATCTTTTTCGATAGACTTTGAATCTCATTTGATCATATTAAACCCCCCATATTCTAGGGATCTACTTGATTTTGATACAAGGTGATTTTTCCTTCTTCCTCTTATGGTTTCTTCTCTATTTTTAATTTTTTTTCTCCCATTCTATATTTTAATGCTATAATGTTTTATATCATATATTCTCATGTGGTTCTTTTGATGTGTATTGGTGTGTTCATGGTAAGGTGTCCATATGGACCATCGATTCCTTTCAGAAGAGGTGGTCTAAGATCTTAGCTTTTTTTCCTTTATTATTTGATGAACATTGAAAGAATTATTGTAGGGGATTTTTTTCTCATACTAATTTAAGTTGAAATTGTGAATTTACCATTATTTATCTCATTATGTAATGGTTTTATTCAATTTAAATAATAATAAAACAAAAATATAAAATTAATTGGGTTAGGTTTATAGTGATCATATTTTTTTAGGTCATGTTAATGCTTTGCCTCTTGATTTGATTGATAATGTGATATTTATTGATTATTCTATGGTTTATTATGTTTATTCTGTTTGTAAATTTATGAAGAATATAAATTTGTTAATTCTTTATTGGATTAAAAAATAATTATACATGTTTAATTTTAGTAATTATTTATTATAATTGATGGGAATGGAAGTTACGCTTAAGGTATGTTTAAATAAATTATATTTGTTAATAGATGATGTGTTATATTTCATGAATTTATAATATAAGATTAAGGAATCGGTTAATTTATGATATTATATAATTTATTTTTTCTAATAAAGATTAATGATTGTTGTAAAGTGGGCCTACTTTATTATAAAATCTAAATTCTATGGTTCTACGGCTTAGATACCCTATTAACAATTTATTTTTTTCTTGATTCCTTGTGTGATTAGTATGGATGAGGTTCCTTTTCATGAAACAATATGTGATCCTAGTTTCGCTAATGGTTTGGCTGGACATGGGTGGGGATTCTTAGGTTTTTTTCAAAAGTAGGCACTTGTGAGGGAGGGATGGATTGTGATATGCAAAGTGGTGTGGGGTTTGTCATTGATACTGATGGATCCAGATAAATAATTAATTACCAATTATTTTTTATGTTGAAATCTATTTTACTAGTTTATTGTGAGTCTACTTCAGAGTCTGGATGGATGGGTTTCTTGTTTCTGCACATATTTTCCTTATTGCTTAATGGAGCTGGATGTGGACGGTATGTGAATCTTTTATAGTGGATTAAAACAAGTCCTAGAGAACCTGGAATTAAGTAATGGTAATATTAAATGATTTAAACCATGGTTTTGGAGTATTAAAATAATGATGAAATGATAATAGTTATTGAGGAACCTTGGAATATGTTGTATTTTTTTTGGATATTGTGTAATTTTGTTGATAATAATTAAAAAAATTAATTTTCATAAAAAAATTAATTAAAATTATCTTGAAAATATTGTGTCCATATAAGATATCTATACCAAAGTGATGATGGATGAGTGACTGAGAGATGATAGATTCAGTTGATGTTATAGATAGAAAGTTTCCCTTAGTGGGGTTGTGATCTATATCTATTTTGTATTTAAATCTGATTTCATATGATAACCAACCCATGTTGGTATGGAAACTGATATGTAGTGGAATTTGGGTGGTCTTTTCCCAACATCTAGATTGGTGATAATGGATAGATAATTATCCCCTCTCCCCCATTCTCTTCGCATAGGGGTATTATTATGTGGTTTTATGAATATAGGTTACGTTTCCCATATATGTGTATAGAGGAATGTAATTTCTTTTGGTTTTTTCACACACATTCATCTTCAAATATAGTATACAAAGTATTGTTATATGTATATTGTGTATGGGATATGATTTATTAAGTTATAATACTTGATGTATGGGAAATGGGGGCTCCCAGAAACTACTTGGTTAATGTTTTGAGATGGGAATGTTGATGATGAGATTATATTATTCATGAGGATTGGGTAGTTATATAGCAACCTTTTATGCATGTTAATTATTTGAATAATGATGCATCAGGATGTGTGTTGTTTGGGTGAGAGTGAAAAACTAGTGGGGAAGTGGAAGTGGGGTACCTTCACAATTATATTATGTTGTATATTATATTATGACATGTATGTGATACTTCGAGAGAGATCCATAGTGAGGCTGGGAACTTAGCATACCTCATTATGTGATGAGTTATTATCATTGTTTATTCACTTAGATTTAGTATGATTTATTTTATTTTTCATGAGAGACTCTTAAGAGGATCATACTTAGTAAACTAGTTATTTTCACCCTAGGTCTATATAAACTATTTTTCATGTCCATAGGAGCTGGTTGGTTATTAGGATTGACAATACTATCTAGTGGAGTTTTTCAGGAGATATTTGAGCTTCATAGTTAGTTTAGAGAATTTCCTTTTGAAAAATGTAATTTTCACATTTATATTTTAGTTTTTATGATAATAAATTCATTACATGGGATATATTGTTTAATATATGTAGTGGTTGTTTAGTGTTTCTTTCTTATCTATAATTCCTCATTCTTCTGAGAGGTCAATGCCTCTTATTTGTGTGTATGGTATAGCCTCAATGATATTAACCAACTTTTGGCTTACTAGAGGTGGTATTTGGGTATTATCATCATTTTACCTTCATTTCCATCCCAAAAGGGGTGCCTTTGGGGATAGGGTTCCTGAAATATATCATGACTAGTTCATAAGTAAAATATCCCAAAAATAAATCACCAAAAGTTACTAAACCAAAAAGGTCTTAATATTCATAAAAAATTAAACAACCCCCAACCCAATAAATAAATTCATACAAGACCTTTCTCGACAAAATTGTCCCATAAAACATAGTGATAGTAAATATGCAAGACAAACATGGGATAGTATGGGTGATACCAAATGAGGAGTTTGCAATAAGTCAACCAAGACCTCTAACCACATCTAAATGTTTTAACTCTAATGTGGAAGATTATCCTTTCCCCATGTTAAGAATTTTAGATTAGTATGGTTGATTAAATGGATAATTATACACCATTATTTAACTATAAAGAAATAGAACATAGTCCTCATGTCCACCGAGGTCACCCTGTAAGGTTTGAGAAATAAATAATTAGTAGGGCACCACTCACCGTGTCTCAACCAAATAGTGATATAATATATATAGTATAATTTCTAATCATTTTATTATTTATATAATAAAATTTTCTACCAATTAATAGTTAATATATAAAAGTAGATAAACAATAAGAAAATTCATTGACCAACACAAGATATGGGTGATATCCCCTACAACAATTTCTATACTTATACTACCTTTTTTCTCTTCGACTAAAATCTGAGATGATAATCCATTTCAATATACTATGGTTGGGAACCTCAATATCATTAAATAGCATAAACATGTACACATATTCAACCTCACATGTGAGGAGATGTGAAAAAAATATGTGAGGTTCCTACCAAGCCAAACCAAGTTTATTAATTAAGAGGAGCTCGTTAAGGAAATCTCTTAGCTCATCCTAGGGTATAGTGGAATGGGTATAATGTGTAAGGGGAGTGAAATCCAAACTAAAACAAGAGAAATAAAATCTTATAGACTATTATTTAATTACTATATGTTAGCAACTCATGTACTATATTGAAATTTAAATATAAATAATATTCACACTATACATCCATAATAATAATTTTGGTAGCAGCAACATAAAACAAGATGTATTAGACAGGTTTAAGACAACACTATGTCTATATCAACTGGAAATCTCAATATAATGAAGTAATATTAAATTCTTTAAAATAAATTGTATCCATGTACAATGAAATATAAAAATAATTTTAACTCATTGTACATTGTATGAAAAATGGAGAGCATGATAGTTATAATATGAAACAATAGACATGATCATGATACAAATAATTATTATATAATATGAGCACAATCACAGTCAATATGAAATATAAGTAGGACTTTTAGAAGTATTATAGTCGAAGAGATAATTATAATCATGAAATAGTTAAACATTTTAAAGTCATTACAATGAAACCACATGGGTCAACCCAACTGAATTTCATAGACATACTTGTGAGGTACTGGTTAAGGTAGTAGAAACTTTATTATTTTTTCTTGACTAAGTGTAAAAAACCACCCATGGTTCTCTATGAAGGAATAAAAATAGTATTTCATAATACAACACGACCAAAGGATAGCATATAATTAGGGGTATTAATTTAAAAAATAATAATTATTGTCATTAAAGATGACCATTGTCCAACCTTATCTCCCAACACATCTTTTAATATTTTATACTCGCATTTGGTAGAATTATACTTCTTTTAAAAACATGTTCCTAGAAATAATATGAGTTATTATAAAATAATTATCAAACCATTTATATAGTATTGATAAGAAAAAAGATAAGAATTTAATTTAGAAGGAATCATCCAAAGAATCTATTTTCGAAATAAGGTTTTTAACATGAGTTATTATACCGTTAAACCCTAATAAATTCCATAAATGGTATCTGATTTTATAGCGAGGTACATAAAAAAGCATTAGGCACTTTTTTTGAATCACATTCTCCCTTCTTATAAACCCAAAAATCCCATTACCACTAAATAAATCTCTTAAACATAGGTTATATGTGGTTTACTAACTTATAGATCCTTGATGTTTAAATAGAAATATGTGTTTCTTATTATATTGTAGATTTTATAATTAAGTAAGTGAATATTATTAATTAAATTATGAAATCAATAATGTTTAGTTCATGGTTTTACTTTCATCTTCTATGTTATCCAAAAATTGGTTTTTGCCTATACACCCATTAAGGTCAACCATTTCAACTCATAAATAGTAACAAAGTGTTCATCCAATTAGTATAAGAGAACTAAGTTTGATGGATAAATAATGGGTTTCCAATTCACATATCAAAATAAACTAAACTAAAATAGTTTCCCACACATTTAAGGACTCTACAAAACAAAAAAAATAAATAATTTTTTAAAAAGTAATTAAATGGATGATAGATTTCAATATATAGATACAAATAGAACTAACTGAAAGCTATGAACCCATCATATATAAAATATTATTTAAAATATTTCTTTTATATCTTCCAAATTTAGATAGTCATATTTATCCATTTAGGAAAAATTATAGGCAGACCCTTGGAGGGATATCTCAAGAATTTCCCAGTGAGTTGAGACCACCAACTAATAATTAAGTGCAAGAATTTAAATTTTGTTATCACTAGAAAATCATAAAACCATTATGTCACCGTCCCATTGAAGAGGTCCAACTGAATTAATGTAATCACTGGGTGGGGATGGGGTGGATTAATGATATATTTTTCTTTTTTTATATTTTTATTATAACTACCTAAATATCCTTTAATAAATTTATCACTTTACTACAAAATGTTCACGCTTCCATAGGAACACAAATATTTATAGGGTTCACAATATAATAAGAGTCTCATGTCCATATAATGGTATAGAAATAATCCAATACAAAAAAATACAATATAAAAAAGACTTTTTTTTATAGATACAAAAAGTCTAAAATACCCTAAAACTTGTGTAGCACTTTGATTAGTACAATAGTGTATGCAATTCTTCTATAATTAAAGATGTAAATAATATGTTGTAACAAGTTCAGAAACCTTCACCAATAGGATTTGAACATGTCATTGTGTTGCTTCAACAATTTTCACTTTTTTAATTTTTTAGAAAACATTTCTTTTCATTCTTACCTGGAAGTAGATAGGAATAATTACTCTATAATTCATACAAATAATTAGTTTGATAACTCACTCTAATTATTCATTTCGTTTCTTCATTCTGAAAACAATTTTGATTTATTAACCCAAAAAATAGGCTGATTAGTCAGTTGGATTATTATTTTAATCCAATGTATCATGACAAAAAATTACTATGAACACTTCTTCTATTCCAAAATATTTTTCAATAAATTTTTTCTAGAAACCAAACCTCATGTGCTCAACCTATTGCACATTTGAACATTATCAGTGTACATTATACTTTAACTCGTTGTATAGTTGTTCCATAAAAAGAAATAGATGGAACTCAAAATAGTTTTCTCACTGAATAAAATTCACAAATATGAATTAATTTATATATTAATAATTAATTTGACCATATCTCAATGCCTCTCAAATATTTTGGATTCTTCTAAAATATTCATGAATTATCCATAACATATTAAATCATAACTACATTTGAAAAAGAAAATCCTAAATTCTCATTACAGAAATTGATAGTCTAGATAATCTCATAATGAAACGATATTTTTCATTCTAGTTCTCTTATCAAGACTTCACACTCAGCTGACCCAGATAAAATGAAACAGTTTTTTCATAAACATCACTAAAAAATTTCCTCAGACGAATCAAATTTTGTTCTATGAAACGATTTTCAATGATTTATTGGTGTAACGGTATGTCCGATGAATCATGAACCAAATGAAAAAAATAACATGAGACCCCACTTTGATGCTTTTGGCGACACCAAAATGGTTAAATAAATTATTGTACTTTTTCTGGTTAATTAGTATCTATTTACCATCTAATATATCGGTGTCATCAATTAAAATAATTGATTGATGTCAAAAACTTCCCTTTATAGTCAAAGTCAACAACTATGGATTGTCCTATACGATTTGGATAGTTTGATGTTTTCCTTCAATGTAACACTGTATCTGATGTCTTATCAATGCCAACCAATTTTCTGATGGATAATTGGTGAGACATTTTTAATGGATTAGTGTCAAAAACAATTTATTTCTTTTTGAAACATATAATTTGATTGTTCATTCAATGGATTGGTTCATCTGGTGGAACGAACCATATGATGAATCATTCAATTAGAACTTTTTTAAAATCGATGACTTCCAAATATTCAAACTCACATTATCAAAAAAAATAATACATCTGGTACTACTCAAACTGATGATCTTTGAATAAAAAACATAAACTTTGTAAAAAAACATAAAATTTCATTTCTTTTTTCTTCCACAAAATCCTACTTATATCATGAATTCTCTATGATTTCTGCAAAAAAATATGATTGGCATAGCATCATTGGATTTATTCTCCCATGACTTCTCAAAAAACAATTTTTTACACCCAAACTTATTTTCTCCCCCTTTAATTCATAAATCTCGGTTCACATGATTCTAATCAACTAATGATATTGAGAACTTTTATCACAGCAAATAATATTCATATTTTGTTTTTAGAAAAACTCTTATGGAATTTTGAATCTGATATAACTTCCCAGTCTGTTGTGAAAAAACTTTATCCTAGAAATTTGATACTGAAAACAAATTCACCCAGAAAACATATTCAGAAAAAAAATCTAAAATTGAGGGAATTTCTTAAAAAATATACATCCAATCTTCTTACTCTGATACACCTTCTCTACATAAACATAATATAAAAAATATGTTTATTTCTCATAAATACAACAAAATACAAAACACTCATCAAAACAACTTCTAGAATTGAAAAAACTACTTTTATCCAACTTGGTCCCAAAAATCTCCCCCTTTGGATTTTTGTGTCAACCAACAATCATAAATAACTAAAACATTGTATCTAAAACTATTGATCACTAATCAAAACACTTAAGCCTATGTGAGAGAACTCATTTTTGGAAATCATAATCATTCAACAACAAATCCATATTGTTTGTAAGTAGTGGCTTAATAGATTATTTTGAACTTCAAAATTTCCACACTTATTTCTTCTGGTAAAAAAAATATTCCTACAATCACTTCAAAAATCTATTAAAATAGTTCACACATTCACATATTGACTTCACATATTTCCCCTTTTAAAATGTCTCCCTAAATACATGATTCTTTAAAAGGTTTTTCACATACCAATGTACAGATATATGAAACAAAATGTTTCTCCCCATTAAAAATATTATCCAATAATAAAAAGAGAGAGGTTACATCAACACATACCTCATCCTTGGAAATAAATAGGTTGGATTCCTATGTTAATCCAAGATTCACAAAAATATCCCTTCGGTAAAGGTTTTGTGAATATATCATTAACTTTTTCCAATATAGGAACATATTACATCATGAGATCATTATTCTCTACATTCTCTTTGAGGGAGTGATATTTTATATCAATATGATTTGAATAATAATGTTTCACTAGATTTCTATTTTGATTTTCCCCACTTTGATTATCCCAAACCAACTGAAAGGGTAAGTTCACTTCAACTATAAAATCCTCCAACTGAGTTTTCTTACACAAAAGTTGTGTTACATCTTTAGTGGAGGAAAATTATTTATCTTAATTTATGATAAGAGTTACATAATTTTTATTTTTAGTATCCCAACTCTCACAACTTTCCCCTAGAAATAAAACTACACCATATGTAGATCTTTTATCATCCACACTTCCTACCCAATCAGTATCTCTATAACAAATCAAGATAATTCTTCCTAAACTATCATGTTTGATAATAAAATCTGTTGTTCCTTTGATATATATGAGAATTTATTTTCCTTCTAAGAGATGAGATTCATTTTTATAACTTTGTAATCTTCCACATGAGGTAATAACATATACAACATCCTGTCTTGAAAAGACATATATAACAAAATTTCAATCATCTTTTGAAATTCATTATAATCCACTTAATTTCCTTCTCCATATATAGACATCTTGGTTCCCACTAAAATCAGTGTGTAAATAGGTTTTTAATTTTACATTTCAAACTTCTTAAAAATTTCCTAAGCATACTTCTCTTAAGATATAAAAATATACTTATTATTTTGTGATATTAGTAATCAAATAAAATAATTCATTTCACCAGGAATGGAAGTTTAAAAAAACATATTTATCTTATCAAAAAACATCTCACAAGTTATTTCATTAGTCCCATAAAAGAAAACTTTGTAAACATAAACAATTATAATGAATAAAATCTCCTAATTTTCTTTGATGTAAATATTATTTCTTACTCTTCCTTATCTACATGTGTTTTTGAAACATTATCTTCACCTTTTTCAAGAACTTCTACATAAAAAATAAAGTAAAATTTGTCTTTATTTATTGAAACATATATACCCTCTTTCATTATGATCATAACCAAGAAAGATTCAATTTACACCTCTTTGATCAAATTTTCTAGGATTTCAACTATTTACTTTTATAATGGAGAGACTCCCAAAAAACCTCAAGTGTTTCAAACATGGAAATTAATTGTAAAAATTTATATAAAGAGTAATATCATAACTTGTTATATAGAAACATCAATTATAAATGTAAAACATTTTACTCATCACCTTTCACCAGAAGTAGTGTGATAGACCATGTTTGATTAACAGTGCACTCCCTATATCAATCAAACTTTTATTCTTACATTCATTAATTACATTATATTGTAGTGTATATGGTTCATTAAAATCATGATTAATTCCATGTTTTTCAATAGAAATTATGAATTATTGATTCATTTATTCACCACTATTATTTGTTCACAACTTCTTCACAGAATATCCACATTCATTCTCTGATCTCTTCTAGGTACTCTTAAACATATTTATCTATTCCATTTTATTTTTCAAAAACATTATAAAATTAATAAAAGTAAAATCATTAACGAATGAAATGAATTACTTATCTTGAAAAGCTTATTATTTTATCATCATCCAAAAAATATCAGAAAGAATATGTACTAGGGGAAAGTTGAACAAATTGAAACTTTCATGTGCACTGGGTCTGTTATCTTTCCTTTCTGAAAAAAGGATCAACACTAATCTCTTATTATTTTCAGATTACCAAAATCATGAATATTTTCTCTCTTTGTTAACATTTCCATATTCCTCTAACACAAATTTCCCATCCTTTTATGAAACAATTGATTTTCTTCAATCATTCTTAGATAACATGAATTTTATAAATCACCAAATTGAAAAAGATTTCCCTTTTTATATTTTCCTCTCATAACACTTTTTTCTATCTACAAATCATTTCACACCAGAACCAAATTTTATGAAAACTACTTTATTTCCTTCATCAAAAAGTTCTGAAAAACATAATAAGTTTTGTATCATATGATGGAAAAATAAGGCCTTTTTTTATTTCAGTTATTCTTCCCCAATAATATCATTCTCAGCACCAATGATTCTGATTGATTCATCATTTCCAAACATCACTATTAATTCTTTATAATATTTCAAATTCATTAGAATTTTCAAATCTCCTATAATATGTTAAGTGCACCTATTACCCATGATCCATGGTTATTCTCATTTTTTATCCATGAGAGAAGTTTCTAAAATAAGATCTTTTTCATTCCCTTTTTCTTTCTGTACATGCATATTTTTAAAATTGATATAAAAAAATTTTGTGCGGGTATAAAAACAAGACAAACTTTTACAATATTTCTAGGTTGTTCAAAACATTTAAAAATAGTTTTCACGGGTTGGAATCTATTTTCAACCTTTATACCAACTTTATCTATATTAATCTATTGATAGGATTTTTTCCCCCTTAATTTATACTTAATATTACTCAATTTATAATTCTATTGTTGTTTACTAAACTAACACATATTTTTTGCATACCAAATTCCTCTACAAAACCAATGTCGTCTATAAAAATTATATTTTCCTCTATAACTTTTATACATACTAGAGTTATAAACTTTTTTTCTACAACCTTTTTACCCATGTCAGAACTCTATTTAGCATCTAATTTTAGGTTATCACCCAAAATCATCTTCTTTAATTCCAATTTCTACCCTAATTTAACATAATCATATAAAGATAAAAATTTTGACACAACATTTTAAATTTTCAAGACATTTGAATTTTAATTTTTTTTTGGTTTGGATATGTACATGATTTTATCATATTTCTTCTTCTTATACACGAATTTTTTTTATTTCCAATATTTGATGATAACATTTATTGATCTATCTAAAGTTCACACTTCTCATAACGTTCACCAATTTCAGAAAGATAGGTTTTGAAACTCATAAATATCTAAAATATTTTAGATAAATTTTATTGAACATGTTCTAATTCATCCTCCATCAATTTTATCTTTTCTTCAATTAGTTTATTATGATACTTTTTCTTTTCTTGACATTATTTTATGTTCATTAATTTCCTCAACATCCTATCTTCTTAGGAAAATGTTTAGTAAAATTCCTAATAACTCCACACTAAAAAAAGAAGAGGTGATTTCCCTTTTTAATTCCCTATTCCTTTATTCACATTTTTAGAAAAAAGGGATAATAATTCATCAAAATTATTACAAACTTCATTTTCAATGTTAGAATCACCAACTTCATCATCTTGTAGAATACTCTTATATTTTCCTTTCTTAACATCTATGAAATAAATTTTAGGATTAATCTTTTTTTCATTACTTTTTCTATTCTCATTTCATAGGTAATGAGGGTGCTAAGAAATCCATCCAAATATAGGGTTTTAAGATCTCTAACTTCCAAAGTAGAAACTTTGGCATCAATCTTGAGAGTATTAATTCATAAAATCATTTCAATAATATATTTGTCTTTTAGATTGCCACTAAGACATCTTATGGTTATAAAATATCATTCAACCTTATAATGAAGTAACCAACAGATTCAATCTTACCCCATACAGATATCTCTATACCTAAACCTCTAGATTTTTAACTTTTCTTTATTCACATTTTTATTTCTTTCAGTGATATTTTTTAAGTTTTCCCAGATATCATGAGTAGTTATAACTCCATTTACTCTATGAGATTCACTTTCAGAGAGTGATGAGAGTAAATCATTTTTAACCCTTCCATCATTTACTAGATTTTTCTTATCAATAAATATAGGAGGAATATTTTTAACCAAAGGAAATCGATCTGAAAAATATTCTAAAATATTATAACCAAGTGATATAAGATACATTAACATTATATGTTTCTAGATATGATAGCTCTTCTTATCAAAAACGAAAAACCATTTACTATTCATAAAAATAAAGTTATCCATAACAACTTATCTTCAATCCTTAGCAAACAATAAAGGAAGGGACCATCACTATGATACCAAATGAAAATGACCAACCAATATCAATGTAATCACTGAGTGGTAAAGGGGGTGGATTAGTGATATTTTTTTATCTTTATAGTATAACAACCTTCGGAATCTATAAAATATTTATCAATATTCTGAAAGAGAAACATCTATCCATCTAGATGAACACGATTATTTATATGTTTCACTACTCAATAAGGGTAGCCAGTCCTTAGAATGGATTGGAAATAATATAATACCACACAATCCAATAGAAAACAATCCTTTTTGTGTAGATACAAAAATTATGAAATACCTATACACTTCGGTAGAACTATGAGTAATACAATAGTTCATGTGATTATTCTACAATGAATGATGTAAATAAGATGTTTTTAAAAATTTAGAAACCATCGCCAATAGGATCTGACCATATCATTGTTCTACTTCAACAAATTCTAATTTTTTACTTCATTAGAAAAAAATTCTTCACATTCTTACAGAGTAGTATATTGGAAAACCCTCTCTAAATTCATAAAAACACTTATGTCACGACCCGCCCACGGGGCCCGTGCCGTGACTACCCCAAGCCCGCCTTCCATAGGCCAGGGGCTGGCGACTAGCTCCAAGGCGTAAAATCCCAGTAAAAAGGGAAGGCATTGCCTTAATAAAGTAAACAAGCACCTCAGAGTAACAAGCGGAAGTAAAGCAGTACACAAAACTAGAACAACTGTGCTGAAGTAAAGGGGCCGAAAATACAAGCCCAACTGTAAAGTAAAGTACAACTCGAAAGGGAAAACAGCAACTGAAAGTACAAGCGGCTCCTGGGACATCCTCCTCGATTCCTACCTGAAGGGTAGGTACAGATGGCTCAGCTCCTGGATCGTCCACCACGGATCCTACCTGAAGGGTAGATACAGATAGCTCCACAACTCCTCGGGTCCAATTGTCCGCTCCGAGCACGTCCCGCTCAGTGGTCCTCCTCCGGGTACCGACCTACTCCGAAAGCGTCAATCGCAGTTAGCGCTGTCCGTCGTCTGCAACCAACACAACGAAGTGCGGGCATAGCCCGTGCAGGGGTGAGTATAAGATACTCAGTAGGGACCCCGAGACCCTCGAAGGTCTCCCAAAATCCACAAAGGATAAACCACATGAAGGATACAATCACGAAGTAACATCCAGTATTGATTAGGTATATGCCCATACATATACCTATGTCACCAATTTCCGTTCGGATCCAACACCGAGCCCAAGAACAACCCAATCCACAAAGAAGAGTAAACAGTACAAGTCCACACAGTTTATAACAAGTTTATGAAATCAACGGATAACCATTACCCAGGTATATGCCCATACATATACCTAAGTTATCCAGCGACCCATCTCAATCATGAGGAAATACAAAGATCATTGACTCAGCTCAAACCAGGATTTTCATTATCGAAACCGTAGCTGCTGAAGAGCCCCGTCTCTGAAGTGTGCAGTAGTCCTGTCACGACTCCGAGGTACTGCTCACTAACCTATGACTGCTGAGGTACTCCTCTTGTCGAGTATTGCAGGTCTGCTTCCAACTACTGGGCGCTCCGTCCGTTGAGGGTCTGCTGCCAACTACTGGGCGCTCACCCAAATAGCCTACAGAGGTACTCCTCCTGTCGAGTACCGCGGGTCTGCAGCCAACTACTGGGCGCTCCGTCCGCCGTGGGTCTGCTACCAACTACTAGGCGCTCCGTCCACTGGGCTAGTCGACTCACTCCAAGTCGAGTCGGTCAAGCAGTCGTCGGGTCTCAGTCGGCTACACGGTCTCCGTACTCCGCAAGCACATCTACACCGTCGCGGGTCTGTCGCTACAACCAAGCGCACACACTCCGTAGAGTATCGCGGGTCCGCCGCTACAACCAAGCGCTCCACCGCCAAGGGTCTGCTGCTGCATCCAAGCGCACCACCACTGTCAAGTACCACGGGTCCGCCGCTACACCCAAGCGTTCCCCCGCCCGCTCGTCTCCGGGAGGGTCCACTCCACTAGCTACTGGTCGATACTCCAAGTATCTCAAAGTCCAACGAATAAGTTCCACATACGTCCGCTTCATCAAAGGAGTCTCAACGCAACAGACGGCGCGTCAATCGGACGCCTGGTCTGTGAGTTATTAGCCTTTTCGTCCCGAGGGCCCGGTTGGTTTCGTGAGCGAACCAAACCCGGCCATATCTCAACTGTATCCAAAACTCGGGCGGAGTATGTCAAAAGTTCCGTCCCACTTAGAGGATTCCATCAAAGTCGACGGCACGTCAATCGGACGTCCGGAACTCAAGATATGAGTGTTTCCGCTCCGAGGGCCCGGTTGGTTTCGTGAACGAACCAACCCGGCCGTACTCCGTCGGCACCCAAACCTTGGGCGGAGTATATTAAAAGATTCGTCTCACTAAGAGGAACTTATCAGAATGAACGGCACGCCATTCGGACGTCCGTAGCTCAAGATACGAGCGTTTCCGCTCCGAGGGCCCGGTTGGTTTCGTGTACGAACCAACCCGGCCGAACTCAAAGTAATCCGAAACTTTGAGTGCGATATACCGAAACGACCGCCTCGATCCAAGGATCGCGTAGCCGCAGACGGTTCGTCATTCGGAGGTATACAGCTCAAGTTATGAGCTTTTGACTGAAAAGGTCCGAAAACGGGGGGTCTAGGCCCGGCCCGGCCCGGCCCAGTACCCCCCTGAACCGGTCCGATCCGGGTCGGCCCGAACCAGGTCCGGGTTCGGCCCGGTTCAGCGTGGCCCGGCCCGGTTGGCTCGGCCCGGCCCGGCTGGGCGGTCCGGCCCAGCTGGCACAATCCGGCCCGGCCTGCGCGACCCGGCCCGGCCGGTCGCGCGGCCCGGCCGCTCAGAACCGCTCGGCCAGCTTGGCCGAGCACGTGGTTTCGCGCGAAACGGGGGGGCGCCCCCCCCCCCCCCCCCGTGACTTCAATCAACGCCCCCCCACGTGAGGGGGGCCCGTTCCTCGGCTGCCGGGGGTTTCAAACCCCCAGAAATCAATGCACGACCAGCATTGAAGCCAGCCGTTTGTCCACCCGCGGGACCTGCGGGTCCCGCCTCCGAGCAAACCGGCGGCCGGCACAGCCGGCCGCCCCCTTCTTCTCTGCCGCGGCAAGGGTCGCGGCTCTTCTGTTCTCCGGCGGCCGGCGAGGCCGGCCGCCTCTGGCTGCTCCACCGCGGCCGTAGGGTCGCGGCTCCTCCGCAGAGTCTTTGCCGCTTGCCACGTCTGATGGCCGCGGCCTTGTCCGACTCGTCGCACCTCTGCCGTAGGCCGCTACGACCACTGTCATTCACTGGTTCATTTCTCTGGCGCGGCGCGATGGCGTCGCGCGCCACCGCCGCGACTCACTCCGGCTGCGGTCCTCGACATTTTCTTGCGGTGCAACGGCACTGTGTTATTCCGCACCAAAGCACAATGATTTCAAGCACATGGAAGGAGGTCAGCCTTGTTTGTGCGGTCCGGCCTCCTTCCGTTAATCCGATAGCAGTTGGTTATTTAAAATCAAAGTAGAATTGAATAAAGGTTATTCAAGAGCACAGAATAAAACCCCTACCTCGAAGGAAGCTCGCGGAGCTCGTCAACGATCCGCGAAGGACGAGCGTCGCGGAGGTCGGTCGTCACGGAAGAAGACGTCGTCGGCATCGCGGTTATGGCGTCGCGGTAGACGGACGTGGGTTCGCCGCGAGAGGCACGTCGCAGAAAGTGCGTTGCGGCGTCGGACGTAGGTTCGCCGTGGAAAGCACGTCGCGGAGAGGATGCGTTGCGGCGTCGTGGAGGAAATCCAACACGTTGCAGTCCGACGTCGTGGAAGAAGGACGCCGCGTTCTTCGTCGTGGAGGAAGAACTCACAAGAAGCCTCCCTCTTTTCCTCTCCGTACAGCAAACGCAAACCCCCAAAGGAAACTAAAAACTGAATTAAATAGAAGGGTTTGGAATTTCAAAGGTTTGAAATTCAAACCTCTTCATTTAATTCCCCACAATTAAAACTTAAGTTATAACTTAGCTTTATTAAAATTAAAGCATGACCTTAAAACTTAACACAACACAACTTAAGTCTTTTGAAATTCAATAGATTGAATTTCAATAACGTTAGATAACTCCTCAATTAAAAACCCTGAGTTATAACATTAATTAAGTGAGTTTAAAGGGGGGAAGATAAGGGGGTTTAGAGAATATGAGGGGGTGGGGTTCGTGTGGGCCCACAACCCTCATAACCTCTAAAGGGAAGTTGGGAGTTACCCAACTTCCACCCAATGGATAAAACACTTAGTGTAAAATAAAAATTGTAGATAAATTATTAATTAATCTTCCACAATTTTTATCATCACCCCTCGTCAGAACGCACCTCTGGAACAGGTGTTCCTAAGCAAATACCAGCGCCACGGTTCCAACAGTGCCCTCGGAATTTGATTCCGGGCACCGGTTCATAAGTTAGAAATTCCCGCTCGTTCGTTTACTGAACGTACCCGAGCCGAACTTCGGTTGATGATTCCGGGCCCACCGGACCTCGGAATCAGGTGCCGTCTGAAACTGCGCTCTTGTAAAATTCCAAAGAAAATTAACAAAAAAAATTTCCTTGAAATTCCCGGGTCTTTACATTACTCCCACCTCAGGGCTTTACGTCCCCGTAAAGCTTCAACTCACACTTAAGGGAAAAAAAAGTAGTACTGAACACGCAACTGAGCTTTACGCTCCCATATGCTCACCTGAAGATCTCGTGCTACCCGTGAAGCACCCCAGAGGAAGCAACCGTTCACGTAGAACCTGATCCTGTCGATCCTCATTCTCTACTAGAACCTCTGTGCTTGTCTCCCTGTCATCGACGTCCAACTCTCCGAGGTCGATGACGTGTGAAGAAACATACACGTATCTCCACAGCTGAGACACGTGGTGGACATTATGCACCCGGTGCGACTGAGGTGGTAGGGTCAAGCGGTAAACCTTCTCGCCTACCCTGCTGAAGATCAAAAGGTCCATCGAACATCGGAGGTAACATGCCGCCTCGGCCACCTCTCCGAAACCTCATCGGGGTGAGACCGTATAAGAACATGTTCGTCACCCTCGAACTCAAGTGGTTTCCCTTTTTAGGTTAGAACTGAAACTCAAAACTCCTGCTGCCACAAGGGTAGGGTTGACCAACTCAAGAGTGATCGGTCACACCCTCTTATGCCTGAGTTTAACATGTGCTGCCCAGGGTTTCCTTTTCGCCGACCAAGGAAAACCCATTCTGACGTTTGCCTAAAACAGTCAACCAGAATATGATTTGTGAATCTAAACCATACCCAGATCAACGTCGTAAGGCCTCTACGCTGCCACCAAGAGATTCCAACCGAAACTCTCGCCTCGAGGTCAAATCACACCGTCGGCGTAAGCGTGATTATCGAGTCTCCTCCCAAAGGTATCTCCAGACGTGAGGGTCAAGTCTACGGCTTACCCGGAACCTCTAGGTCTGGGACATGATTCGTGGAAGGGTAGAATGATTGGTTCCTATGTCTATAGATATGGCAGCTCGTAGTAGACATAATTCGTACCCCGAATCATTCTTAGAGCTCCTGGGTCACACTCCTTGACCGCAATGCAGCTACTCCCCTCCCCAGCCCTCCTGCTCCCTGAGCCTGGCGGGAACTACTAAGTCGGGTGGTCGTAACATGTCGAAATGTACACCACCACATGCTGCTCTACGAGCTCCGCTTCCACGTCTGCTACCCTGCAGATTCATCTGTCCTTAGCACTTCCTCCTCCTGAAACATTTTACACGCCCGAGTCTCTGAGACTGGCGCTAGTTTCCTGCCTTTCACTGCTAACGTTCACAACCACAAAGGTTCTCTCTAGCATCCTAGCATAGGTAGGAATGCATAGAGGAAAAGTAATGGTTCGGATGTCCTTTAGACACACTTCCCTCAGAAGTTCGAGTCTAAAGAACTGATCACAACGTAACCAACGAGTACCAAGATTGATTGGTAAGCCACGTTGAGTGCTCTGCTTCCGACATGTCATACTGTCGAAGCTGTATTAGCTCCAGAAAACTCACAACCACCTCCTCAAGCCAGTCCTCAGCCGCCTACGAGTCAGGCTCACCTCGAAACTTGAGGGATATCTGGTGCTAAAACATATGTAAGGCACTAAGCCTGTGAGTCTCTGCTACCGGTACCGCCGGTAGTGTCTGCTGACCAACAGGTAGTGACATAGCTGGCGCACTACCCGTAGGTACTATCCCAGGTATCGGTTCGCGTACCGAAGCCTCATTACTATAAGGACCAACCTCATGGTCACTCACTGGAAACACCAGGTGCTAAGATCATCATCCGCTCTACTAGTATCCAAGCTAGGCGTAGAACTCTAGCAACCGCCTCCATCCAGTCCATTGCTGCCTGGGAAATCTGTCTCGCCTCGTATCCTTAGAGGCCTCTACTGCTGGAACTCGTGCATCGCGCTCTGCTAGCGTGCACCGTCAGCTAGTGGCATCTGCTTCCAAACGGGTGGTGGTGCTGCTGGTACACCACCCGAAGGTGCCAACACTGAAAAAGGGCCCTGCACCGGAGTCTCGCTGCTCGGTGGGCCATCATCGAGAACTCTCTCGGAACTCCAGCTAACTATCTGCATGGTGACATCCTGAACAGTTGTGTCACGGTCAACGATTTATACCTGGTGAGCTGACCTGGTTTGAGCTAACTTTAAACCTTTTGGGAAACACACACATAATCAGTGTTTTCGTGCATTAAGTCGGAAATCAGAAGTCAGGGTCCTGATGTACGGATACGTCGGCCGCCGCACCAACACTGGACTCCCTGGACTGATAACCACACTCAATACACTAAACACTATTCCTTCACATAGAAAAAAGATCAGAGTCTGCGGTAGAACCGACCGCCTCTGATACCAATTTGTCACGACCCGCCCTCGGGGCCCGTGCCGTGACTACCCCAAGCCCGCCTTCCATAGGCCAGGGGCTGGCGACTAGCTCCAAGGCGTAAAATCCCAGTAAAAAGGGAAGGCATTTCCTTAATAAAGTAAACAAGCACCTCAGAGTAACAAGCGGAAGTAAAGCAGTACACAAAACTAGAACAACTGTGCTGAAGTAAAGGGGCCGAAAATACAAGCCCAACTGTAAAGTAAAGTACAACTCGAAAGGGAAAACAGCAACTGAAAGTACAAGCGGCTCCTGGGACATCCTCCTCAATTCCTACCTGAAGGGTAGGTACAGATGGCTCAGCTCCTGGATCGTCCACCACGGATCCTACCTGAAGGGTAGATACAGATAGCTCCATAACTCCTCGGGTCCAACTGTCCGCTCTGAGAACGTCCCGCTCAGTGGTCCTCCTCCGGGTACCGACCTACTCCGAAAGCCTCAACCGCAGTCAGCGCTGTCCGTCGTCTGCAACCAACACAACGAAGTGCGGGCATAGCCCGTGCAGGGGTGAGTATAAGATACTCAGTAGGGACCCCGAGACCCTCGAAGGTATCCCGAAATCCACAAAGGATAAACCACATGAAGGATACAATCACGAAGTAACATCCAGTATTGATTAGGTATATGCCCATACATATACCTATGTCACCAATTTCCGTTCGGCTCCAACACCGAGCCCAAGAACAACCCAATCCACAAAGAAGAGTAAATAGTACAAGTCCACACATTTTATAACAAGTTTATGAAATCAACGGATAACCATTACCCAGGTATATGCCCATACATATACCTAAGTTATCAAGCGACCCATCTCAATCATGAGGAAATACAAAGATCATTGACTCAGCTCAAACCAGGATTTTCATTATCGAA
The DNA here is from genome assembly GCA_963277665.1 of Viscum album. Classification (NCBI taxonomy): domain Eukaryota; kingdom Viridiplantae; phylum Streptophyta; class Magnoliopsida; order Santalales; family Viscaceae; genus Viscum; species Viscum album. The sequence goes on along the minus strand of OY728127.1, from coordinate 398,030,455 downwards.
ACCGTAGCTGCTGAAGAGCCCCGTCTCTGAAGTGTGCAGTAGTCCTGTCACGACTCCGAGGTACTGCTCACTAACCTATGACTGCTGAGGTACTCCTCCTGTCGAGTACTGCGGGTCTGCTTCCAACTACTGGGCGCTCCGTCCGCTGAGGGTCTGCTTCCAACTACTGGGCGCTCACCCAAATAGCCTACAGAGGTACTCCTCCTGTCGAGTACCGCGGGTCTGCAGCCAACTACTGGGCGCTCCGTCCGCCGTGGGTCTGCTGCCAACTACTAGGCGCTCCGTCCACTGGGCTAGTCGACTCACTCCAAGTCGAGTCGGTCAAGCAGTCGTCGGGTCTCAGTCGGCTACACGGTCTCCGTACTCCGCACGCACGTCTACATTGTCGCGGGTCTGTCTCTACAACCAAGCGCACACACTCCGTAGAGTATCGCGGGTCCGCCGCTACAACCAAGCGCTCCACCGCCAAGGGTCTGCTGCTGCATCCAAGCGCACCACCACTGTCAAGTACCACGGGTCCGCCGCTACACCCAAGCGCTCCCCCGCCCGCTCGTCTCCGGGAGGGTCCACTCCACGAGCTACTGGTCGATACTCCAAGTATCTCAAAGTCCAACGAAGAAGTGCCACATACGTCCGCTTCGTCAAAGGAGTCTCAACGCAACAGACGGCGCGTCAATCGGACGCCTGGTCTGTGAGTTATTAGCCTTTTCGTCCCGAGGGCCCGGTTGGTTTCGTGAGCGAACCAAACCCGGCCATATCTCAACTGTATCCAAAACTCGGGCGGAGTATGTCAAAAGTTCTGTCCCACTTAGAGGATTCCATCAAAGTCGACGGCACGTCAATCGGACGTCCGGAACTCAAGATATGAGCGTTTCCGCTCCGAGGGCCCGGTTGGTTTCGTGAACGAACCAACCCGGCCGTACTCCGTCGGCACCCAAACCTCGGGCGGAGTATATCAAAAGATTCGTCTCACTAAGAGGAACTTATCAGAATTAACGGCACGCCATTCGGACGTCCGTAGCTCAAGATACGAGCGTTTCGGCTCCGAGGGCCCGGTTGGTTTCGTGTACGAACCAACCCGGCCAAACTCAAAGTAATCCGAAACATTGAGTGCGATATACCGAAACGACCGTCTCGATCCAAGGATCGCGTAGCCGTAGACGGTTCGTCATTCGGAGGTCTACAGCTCAAGTTATGAGCTTTTGACTGAAAAGGTCCGAAAACGGGGGGTCTAGGCCCGGCCCGGCCCGGCCCAGTACCCCCCTGAACCGGTCCGATCCGGGTCGGCCCGAACCGGGTCCGGGTCCGGCCCGGTTCAGCGTGGCCCGGCCCGGTTGGCTCGGCCCGGCCTGTGCGACCCGGCCCGGCCGCTCAGAACCGCTCGGCCAGCTTGGCCGAGCGCGTGGTTTCGCGCGAAACGGGGGGGCGCCCCCCCCCCCCCCCCCCCCCGTGACTTCAATCAACGCCCCCCCACGTGAGGGGGGCCCGTTCCTCGGCTGCCGGGGGTTTCAAACCCCCGGAAATCAATGCACGACCGGCATTGAAGCCGGCCGTTTGTCCAACCAAGGGACCTGCGGGTCCCGCCTCCGAGCAAACCGGCGGCCGGCACAGCCGGCCGCCCCCTTCTTCTCTGCCGCGGCTCTTCTGTTCTCCGGCGGCCGGCGAGGCCGGCCGCCTCTGGCTGCTCCGCCGCGGCCGTAGGGTCGCGGCTCCTCCGCAGAGTCTTTGCCGCTTGCCACGTCTGATGGCCGCGGCCTTGTCCGACTCGTCGCACCTCTGCCGTAGGCCGCTCCGACCACTGTCATTCACTGGTTCATTTCTCTGGCGCGGCGCGATGGCGTCGCGCGCCACCGCCGCGACTCACTCCGGCTGCGGTTCTCGACATTTTCTTGCGGTGCAATGGCACTGTGTTATTCCGCACCAAAGCACAATGATTTCAAGCACATGGAAGGAGGTCAGCCGTGTTTGTGCGGTCCGGCCTCCTTCCGTTAATCCGATAGCAGTCGGTTATTTAAAATCAAAGTAGAATTGAATAAAGGTTATTCAAGAGCACATAATAAAACCCCTACCTCGAAGGAAGCTCGCGGAGCTCGTCAACGATCCGCGAAGGACGAGCGTCGCGAAGGTCGGTCGTCACGGAAGAAGACGTCGTCGGCATCGCGGTTATGGCGTCGCGGTATACGGACGTGGGTTCGCCGCGAGAGGCACGTCGCGGAAAGTGCGTTGCGGAGTCGGACGTAGGTTCGCCGCGGAAAGCACGTCGCGGAGAGGATGCGTTGCGGCGTCGTGGAGGAAATCCAACACGTTGCAGTCCGACGTTGTGGAAGAAGGACGCCGCGTTCTTCGTCGTGGAGGAAGAACTCACAAGAAGCCTCCCTCTTTTCCTCTCCGTACAGCAAACGCAAACCCCCAAAGGAAACTAAAAACTGAATTAAATAGAAGGGTTTGGAATTTCAAAGGTTTGAAATTCAAACCTCTTCATTTAATTCCCCACAATTAAAACTTAAGTTATAACTTAGCTTTATTAAAATTAAAGCATGACCTTAAAACTTAACACAACACAACTTAAGTCTTTTGAAATTCAATAGATTGAATTTCAATAACGTTAGATAACTCCTCAATTAAAAACCATGAGTTATAACATTAATTAAGTGAGTTTAAAGGGGGGAAGATAAGGGGGTTTAGAGAATATGAGGGGGTGGGGTTCGTGTGGGCCCACCACCCTCATAACCTCTAAAGGGAAGTTGGGAGTTACCCAACTTCCACCCAATGGATAAAACACTTAGTGTAAAATAAAAATTGTAGATAAATTATTAATTAATCTTCCACAATTTTTATCATCACCCCTCGTCAGAACGCACCTCTGAAACAGGTGTTCCTAAGCAAATACCAGCGCTACGGTTCCAACAGTGCCCTCAGAATTTGATTCCGGGCACCGGTTCATAAGTTAGAAATTCCCGCTCGTTCGTTTACTGAACGTACCCGAGCCGAACTTCGGTTGATGATTCCGGGCCCACCGGACCTCGGAATCAGGTGCCGTCTGAAACTGCGCTCTTGTAAAATTCCAAAGAAAATTAACAAAAAAAAATTTCCTTGAAATTCCCGGGTCTTTACAACTTAGTCTGATCACTCCTCTAAATCCATATTTTTGTATTTTCAAAAAACCATTTTGAATAAAAATGTTAACCGTACATTTTCAAAAACAAAACCAAACGGTAACTTGATTCTTCAGCCTGATTCTTTAGTCTGGTCACTAACTTTGATTATTCAGCCTGATTCTTCATTCTGGAAACAAGTATGATTCAACATCTTAGAAACTAATCAAATTAGTCATTCTCATTATTCTGTTTGATCTAGTGTATCCTGACCACAAATTATTCTAAACATTTATTCTATTTGGAAATTTTTCTCAATAAATTATATCCAAAAACCAACCCTCCAATTCTTTGCCACATGGACACATGAAAAATATCATATTTCACTTTAAATTAACCCCTTTATATTTGTTCACTAGAAATAGAACTGGAAAATTCTCCAAATGGTTTTCCCACTTAAGAAAATTCACATATCTGAATAATTTAAAAAATTCAATCTTCATTTGAAAAATTATTAATGATTATCTACTACTTTGTATTATTATTAAATATTATTTAATTCTATAGAACGTATTAAATATTAACATAATTTGAAAAATAACACCACAAATTCTCTTTCTAGAATTTCATAGTCTAAAATATCTCAAAACAAAACAATTTTCTCCTTCTCATTCTCTTGAAAAGACTTCACACTCTTATTCTCCATATTAACTGATACAAATTTTCTATAAACTTTATTGCAACTTTTCTTCAATTTAGTGATACTACGTCTGATGAAACCTTGTTTGATGACTCATCGATTTCTTGAATTTTCCAATAAGTCTTGATTGAAATGAAAACAAAACAACTTGAGACCTCACTATGATGTTTTGTTCTACATTAAATTATTTGAATTCATTTTTTTATTTTAATTGATCAATCATTCTTTGATTCCCATCTGATAGATCAGCATCACTAACTCAACTAATTTATTGTTGTCAATAGCTTATATTCTTAGACAAACTCAGAAACTCTAGATCATTTAATACATTTTGGATAGTCATATTTGTCTCCTTTGATGGAACACTGTATCTGATGTCTTTTTGGTTCCATCCACTTGTCTAATGGATTGGTGGCACATATTTTATGATGGATAGAGGTCTAAAATGGATTCTTTCTTTCTAAAACATAACAACTGATGGTTAATTTTATGGATCAGTTTTTTGATGGATTTGCTTGTCTGATGAATAAGTTAACAAAAAAATTTGAAAAAACTATGAATTTAAAAAACTCAAACTCCAAGTCTACAAAAAAAATCTACATCTGGTACTTTTCAAACTGATTCTATATAAACAGAAAACATTGACTTTACAATAACACCAAAAAATAAAATTTATAATTTCTTTCACAAACTCATACTTATATCATGTCTTCTTCATGATGTATATAATAATTTAGATCGGTATAGTATTGTCAGATTTATTCTCCCATAACTTATTAAAGAGAAATTATGTACACCCAAACATATTTTCTACCATTTTATTTAATAAATCTTGGATCATAAGTTTTTAATCAACATATGATGTTGATAACATTTATCATAAAAAATAATCATCAGATTTAGTATCTCAAGCATATCTTATGTAATTCATAATATGATAAAAATTCCCAATCCATTTTGAAAAAATTTATTCCAAAAATATGAGTTTGAAAAAAAAAATCATCCATAAAACATTTTCAGAACAAACAAAAATAAATTGATAGACTTTCTTAACCAATATGTGCCTGATATTCTTAGTTTGATAGGCCTTCCTCAAATCACTAGAACATATAAGGAAAGATAATTTATCATTAACAAATAAAAATAAAATACTTTCAAAAAAAGGCTTTTAGCATCCAAAAAATCACTTCAATCCAACTTGGTCCCAACAACCATAAACAAATGAACCAAATCACATAATCACTATAATGAAAAAATAAACAAATTAGTGATAAAAATATTGTAATCAACATAATAAATTCTCTTAAAAATATGGAAAAAAAATCAAAAAAAAAACTAAAAGGAACAATATTACATTCCACCTTAGGAACTAAGGATTTCTAGGTTAATATATACCTTAATCTCTTTCCATGAATATGTAAATGAATGTAAGGAAACGAACTCATCAAATATTTCTTGAAGATAAAGTGATGAAAGCCCCACGATTTAGTGTAACTTAAAACATGATTTAGTGAAATTCATATTATAATCCCTAGTCATCACAAAAGAAATATGAATAGTAATTGATAACAGTGATGAGTATATGAGAGGGAATACTCGCCTTCTATTACAACAAGAAAGAGAACTAGGAATATTCATAGAATTTGAGATAAAGAGAGGTTGGGAAACGAGGCCCAAGGAAAGCCTTAGGAGATATCCCTTTAGCTTGATGATAATGCAAAAACATTTGGAGAATATAAATATATATAAGAATTTAAATTGAAAAGACTAAATCTATATTTCTAAATAACACCCCCATAGGTTACCGAGTACCAGGTCTAGGGCCACCAAGTACCCAATGGAACCCTCAGGAAACCTATAATTATATCTAAGCTAGAAGAAACTCGGTGGCCTCCCATCAGGTATGTGGTTTCACATGCATGTGTAACCTATAGGTATGACCCTTTTGGGAACGAACCATCCCATGTACCCTAGTAACTAGATAACTAATACAATCTAGACATGGATTGAAGGGTGTTTCTGATCCCCATGGGCTGGTTACTAGCACCTGAAAGCATAGAAAAAAAGAAAGAGAGAATTAATTTCAATAAAAAAAGGGGAAGAAAGATAAACAAGTTAGCATTCATACAAGTGAAACTCCATATGAACAAAAATACTAGAAGTAAAATAGTTAAGAAAACCTAAAGTACTATAGAAAAGTTCCAAAAACTATAATAACAACCCAATCCCTAGTATACTTAACTCTTCTAAATGGTGATCAATAGTTAGAACCACCTCTAAGTGGTGATTTTCCCCTATTATAACCTATAATTAAATAATCTACAAACATGGAAAATCACAAGTAGGGTGTGAGCTAAAATCCTAGTAGGGTATCACCAAGGATTACATTTTAATATGACAACATTTAATTAAACAAATATTGCTTTTAATTTTAAATAAACAGGTTTTAAAGTTTCAAAATCATATTTCAAACAAAATCATGATTTATAATTAAATTATGAAAATACTATAAACTACTTTCTTATCAAAAAAATTACATAAAATAGTTTATATAAATCAGAAGTAATGGTTAATAGTTCACAAGAAATTGTATATGTATTTAAAATACAAACAAGCGAGAAACGTGGTCATCTTCCAAAAGGTATGATTTCTCTTGTCTATAGGATCCTCACACACTCAGAGGTGAATCATATAAATAAGTGTATAAATGTGTCCCTTAGACACTAGTAAAAGAGGAATAATCACCATCTCATCGTGGATGTAACCAGATACACTAGGTTTTGTTTTAGCTCCAAATAAATCACTAACTACCTAGGTTTGAATGTTCTCTAAAACAAATCAATTATTTGAAATTTATTTTAAAATTTTATATAATAAAATTCATCTCATTATCCATTTCAATCATTCCACTTTCCCATTTGAAAACTGAAATAGTTTTTTTAATAAAAACATGCATTTTCCATGATAAAACCAATCTTTTGCTATCAAAATCAATTCAATCCATTTTTATCAAATGGTAATTTGAAATCAATTTCATCTATTCAATTTACCATTTTAAATTCCAAAATTTTCCATCAATTTTACAAACAAACCCCAATTCAATGGAATTGGGGGCTTTCACAAATTCAAGCCAAAAACAATTTGAAATCCAAAATTTAACAGAATTTTGTTTTTTAATCAACCAATCAAAAGAAATTTCATTTATATAAAAAAAATTGAATTTAAATCAACAATTGAACTTAAATCAAAAAAATTAGGTTTAATCAAATTGGAGAATCAAAATGGAACCAATTACCTTGGAATCATGAGAGCTCAAAACATAAAGCCCTAAACGGGATTCTCCATTAAATAATGTTGAAAAATGGATCTGATAATCAATCACTAGATTGAATATCAAAACAGTGGGGAATAGAACCTCCAAAAAACATTGATATCTACTAAACCTTGGGGAGGAAATATGAGAGAGTGGGAGAAATATGATGGTAACAGGAAACCTATTTGGAAAAGATTAAACGTCATTTTATAAGCTTCGATCCACTTTTAGGAGGGCGTAGAGGGGTCATAACTTCTCTCAAGTTCTACTAAGTAAGAATAAACCAAAGACGGTCGATCTAGTTCTCTTAGGTAGCTAAAAGGTGAGTTTTATGACTTTAAAATTTTATTTTTGTATTAATTAAATTTCATGCATGGTTTCATGGGAAAATTCCAGTGATTTGGGAAAACTATACCTGCTAGAATTGCGACCCTTTTTATCATGGTGTACTTTTTCTCCATAGTAGTGATCATTTATTCATCCCATGAACTGACCATGAAAATCCCCAATTTTTTTGTGTTTTCGTAGTTTATATAGAGTAGGAACGTGATTTGGAAAAATCATGAGACTACTATACACTCACCCATAAACTTTTGAAAATTCAAAATTTCACTCAGAACAACCCCAAATGAAGCCCCACCAAAGTTTGATAAAAATAAGGGTTTAGGAATACCTGAAAATAGTAACATGATGTTGTAACATCCCCACAATATAAAATTTATCTACCCATAAAGCCTATGAAGAAGCTTCCCTTCCAAAAATATCAGTTCACTACTTTCCCATCAATGCCTCCCACTCCTATTTCTCGTGATTATCAAAACCATGCTTCCATAGAACTTGAATGAAAGGTATAATCCTCCCATGAAGTACCTTGTTTTCAGAATCAACTATACTAACTGGATGATTAGTCGTGGACAAATCAGGTTCAACTTCATGATCACTCCATCTCAAAACATGATATGTATTAGATGGAAACTTTCTTATATGAGATACATCGAACACATTTTGTATCGAAAAAGTAGTGATGGAAGTGATAAACAATAATAAAATTTACCCTCCTACACAAAAGCCTCAAAATTCCCCAATAAATGAGGTCTAATATTCCCTTTCCTCCCAAGCTGTCAATGACCCAACCAAGGAGAAACCTTCAAGAACACCTATTCACCAACTAAAAATTCCAATATTCTATCACATTTATCAGAATAATACTTGTACCAGCTTTGTGATGTCAACATTATTATATGAATCAATTTAATCTTTGTTGTCATCTCTTGAAACAAGCTTGTTCCAACTAATGAACATTCACCAATATCTGACCAATACAATAGAGATTTGAAAGGACATCCATATAAAGCCTTAAAAGGATCCATTCTGATCATGGACTGGTAATTATTATTGTAAAATATTCAACTAGTCCCCAATAATCATCCCAAGCCCCACCAAATTCAAGAACATGAGGATGATGCATTTACTCATAAATCTATATAGCTCTTTCTATCCAGCCATCTGAATATAGATGGTATGTCATGCTTGAACGGATCTGAGATCCCAATGCCTCCAGAAGGCCTCTCCATAAATGAGAAGTGAACCAAGGATCCCTATTAGAGACTATAGAAAATGGAACTCTATGAAAATGAATAATCTCTTTCACATAGATATTTACCAACTCCTCAACTTCGGTTGTAATGTGAATGGGTATAAAGTGAGACAATGTATTCAGCCTATCGGTAAAAACCCATATTGAATTAATATTTTTCTAGATATATGGGAAACCCACCATATTGTCCATATAAATACCATCCCACTTTAAAATTGGGACTAAAAGTGGATAAATAAATCCTATAGGTTTTTGGAGCTCGCCATAGACCTATTGGAAGGTATAATAATGAGACAAAAACTCATCAATTCCCCATCTCATAAATGGCCACCATAATTTTCACTGAATTTCATAGAACATCCTCATTTTTCATGGGTGCACTTCCCACTAAGAAATATTGAAATCCCTCATCACTATTTTTATAATTGAAAATGGTACAACAAAACATTTTCTATAACATATAATTCCCTCTATATAGAATAACCAGTCAAGTAAGATCTCCCCACCGTAAAGAGAGTCTCTCATTCAATGGAACTCATCATCATGTTTTCTTCATAAATAATCATCTTGAGAATAGTAAATGTGAACTGAACACTAGCCAAAGAAATCTCAGACCCTAATTCCCAAACTCTTATATGCAACTGTGAAAAAAGATTCATCGAGTTCCACTCTTCTAAAGATTCATTCACTACCTAGGTTAAAAGATTCCTGGTCAAAGAATCTACAATGAAATTTTTTTCTATCGGGGTATAAGTGATTTCAAAATCAAAATATTGTTGGTACTCCACCCAATACCTCTAGTGTAGATTCATATATTTCTTAGAGAAGATATAAATCAAGCTATTGTGGTCTGAAAATATGGTAAACCTTTTTCTGTAAAGGTAATTCCACAAACTCTTATGTGTGTGTGTCACAGCTCTGAGTATGTATCCATGGTTTAGGTAATTATTCTCATGTGTTCTTAGCTAAATAGATCCATAAGTAATGACATGATCACCATGAAAAAGAATGCATCCCAAACATGAACATGATGCATCACAGAAGACCACACAGCCATGCTCGACCTCTAGAATATTCAACTTCGACATAGTAGTGAAAATAAATTTTAGATCAACCAAATAACATTGAAATTTTTTATCCCAAGAAAGCCTTACACCCATTTGAGTTAAAGTAGTCATCAAAGAATCCTACTTCGATAATTGCTTTACAAACTGGTGACAATACCCAGTTAAACCCAAGAATCTCTAAATCTCAAAAACATTCAACGATCATTCCCATGTCATAACAGCCTTCACCTTTTTAGGATTCACTGGAATACCATGTTCTGACACCACATGTCCCTTAAAATTCAATTCTAGAATCCATAAATCTCATTTATAATTATTTTTGTAAAGTTGTCAATTTCTCAAAAAAATTGATTTTTTTTTCAAATAATGTAAGTGATCCTCATTAGACATTGAGTAAACGAAGATTTCGTCCACAAATATGACCATGAAAGTATTAATATACTCCTGGAAAATATTATTCATTAGTGTCATAAAGACAATATGATCATTCTTTAGAGAAAAATGCATGACAAGGTACTCATAATGTCCATACCAACTCTAAAATGCAGTTTTCTGAATGCCAAATTCTTTTATTATCAACCAATAGTAACAATAATGAATATCAATTTTTGACAACCACTTTCCCCCTTTCAACTTTTCAAATAGATCATCAATCTTTGGAAACAGATACTTGTTTTTTACCATTACTCGATTGATTCTGCGGTAATCCACAAAAAGGTGATGTGAACCATCAACTTTCTTATAAAAGAGAATTGGTGATGCCCATGGTGACACACTAGGGTGTGTAAATCCATTCTTTAGAAGATCATCCAATTGTGAATTCATCTCTTTCATTTCACCTGGTGACATGAAATAATAAGGAATATAAACATGTTGAGTACTGGTAACTAAATAGAAAGAAAACTCTACCTCCCATACCAGTTGAATCCTAGAAAATTCATAAGGAAAATTTTCAAGAAACTCTGTGGAAATTGGAGGGATATCACCACTCAATGATTCCCAATCTAGATAAAAAAGTAAATATAGATATCACTTTCTCAAACTCTAGATAAGAAGGTCCAGTTCTACTTGACCTTGGGTACAATTATCCTTCAAAGATTTAGAAAACACCATCAGGTGTTGTCATAGAGAGCCATCGAAGATAAAAAAACAAATATGGTCTTTATTTTAAATGATGAAATCCATCATGAATATGAAGTAAAAAGGTTTCATGTTTAGAAATATAATATTTCAAGCAATCTCAACATCATATAGATAGAAAACATAAGTGGAACTATGGATACCCTACTCTCTCTTGGTTCCAAGGGGTGTAGTAATATCCATCACATAATATAAAATATCTATATGAAGATTTCGAAATTTAAAAATACATGTCGGAATAAATTAATGAGATGAACCAGTATTAAATAGGGTAGTCACTAATGAAAAGGTTATAATAATGGTACCTCTAATAGTCACTGGAACCATATCTTCTTTCTTTGAAGTCTCTTCCACTATGAAGAAGCTTCTTTATAGATGCATGTGTCAAAAACCCCATTTTCCTTGAAGCATATTATTTCTCAATAGTTCTAAAAGGTTTTTAGGATCAATTTCCACTATATATACTATAAAATAAATGGAAGAACTTTTGTAGGTGACTCAAGAATCCACATGAGCCACATTTCTTTGTTTCCTCAATGCAAACCCTCTTTTAATTCTCTTGAATTTCACACTAGTAACCGATCAAAGGTCATATTCCATGCATTGATGGAGGTCTATAAGAACCCAACTGTCGAGAACCACCATGGGAATCATCTTGTTTCATCTTCCCCAAAGAGTTATTCAAGCTACCACTTGGATTAAAAGGAACTCCCGTCAACCTTGAATTTCTAGATTGGTCCTTTTTGATCATCAGCTCTTTATCCAATATATCAGTATAAAAGGGTATCTTTAACAAGAAAACATGATAATTAATATCAAATCGATGTCCCCATTTGAAAAATAGAGCCTTTATCTTCTCTTTGGATAATATCTTAGGTGAAAATTGCATAAGATATGAAAAATGGTTTTTATATTCTTTCACATTCATGTCATCAAACTCTTGTTTGAAAAAAATAGTGGCCCGGCCAACAACATTAACTCAGGATAGAACTGGTTGGTGAAAAAAACTTTTATTTCTTTCCACTATAAGACCTCTTGTTTCTTCACTACCATATTTGTTTCCCACCATCTTCTTCCCGGTCCATCTAGTAGTAATGATGCCCACTTCCCCTTTATTTCATTCGGTGTCCCCATGAAACCAAAAAAAATGATCGATCCTTCTCATCCATTCCACATAATCTTGAGGATCATTAGATCCTTTGAACAATGGTGACTTTTGGAGAAGAAACTCATGAGAACAATTCTATAAAACATCCCCTAAGGTTCCACAATTGGAGCCCGAATAGGAACTGGTGCTGGTCCTAATCCCTATTCATAGATTGCAGACACAATAACCTCAACTAGATTCTAGTCAATAAAAATATTTTCTCACTAAGGTTCAGCAGCAGCTTCCTTCTAGATCTGATTCACACAACATCTCAAAGTAATGATGATACACAACATAAGTAGACAACGATGAAAACATCATATTAACACTCAACAGAGAAATAAGAGAAATTAATCCTAATAGATCATAAGACACAAAGTTTGGATTTTATCCTACCCAAATCAAAAATAGAGAAAATACTATAACTATTAATCAAGAAATCATTCCCAAATAACCCTTATGACTAAAGGATTATTACGGAGAGAGATGGTCAGGTACTCAATCACAAATACCTCTGATTTCCCAATAAGATACACAACATCATACTGCCATAAAGAATATAAAATCAACCTAGAGCTCTGATACCACTTTATCACAAACCATCTTGGGTACCCTAGTAACCTGATAACTGATCTAGACCTTACATGGGTCAAAAGTTATTCTTGATCCCCATGGGTTGGTGACTACAAGATTCCATGATATAAAAAGGAAAATGGGAATGAATTTTCTACTAACATTATGGAAGCAATATACACAAGTCAGTATACATACAAGAGAAACACCATGGGGACAACTGTATACAATTTCCAATAAGTAAATAAACCCAAAATACTATAGAAAAGTACTAGAAATCTGAAAGAACAACCCAAGACCTAGAGGAATCAACTCTCCAAGCCAAAGATTAACATCTAGAACCACCTCTAAGTGGTATTTTTCCCCTACTTGAACATTGATGGAGATAATTTTTGAACACCTGAAGGCATATGTAGGGTGTGAGCTAAAAGCCCAATAGATTCTCGCCAAGGATTCCATAATATGATTACAACATTTAATTAACCATATAAATATTTTAATTTTAAATAAATAAGTTTTTCATTTCAAAATAATATATCAAAATAATCATGCTTTAAAATTCAAATGATGGAAATAATTTAAAAAAACTTCTCATAAAATATTTTATATAATACAGTTTACATAAATCAGAATGCATGGTTAGCATTTCTCATGAAATGGAATATGTATTTCAAACAAAAACATGTGATAAACATGGTCATCTTTAAAAAGGTATGATAGTTAAAGGCCACAGGATCCTTACACACTTAAAGGTGAATTAGGGAAATATGTGTATACCCATGTCCCTCTAACACTGGTGGAATATGACTCATCACCATCCCATCAAGGATGTGACCTAATGTACAAGGTTTTGTTTCAGTTGTAAAGCATTAAAAAAGTGTTATCCTAATAACTCACTAACTACCTAGACTTGCATGTGATCTAATAAAAATCAATGATGGAAAATTTATTTTAAAACTATTTTAAATACAATTCATCCCACTATCCATTTCAAACATGCCAACATTCCATTTAAAAACTGAAATAGGATTTCTATTAAAAAAAAGCCTTTTACAAGATAAAATCCACCAGTTTCTATCAAAATCATTTCAATACATTTTTCTCAAAAACCAATTTGAAATAAATTTCAATAAATAAATTTCACAATTAAAATTTGAAATTTTTATTTCACAATTTTCCATCAATTTCACAAACACATCCTAATTCAATGGAATTGGAGGATTCACAAATTCATGCCAAAATAAAATTTCAAACACCCAATTCAATGGAATTGTGTTTTTAATCAACTAATTGAAAGAAATTTCAATTATATCAATAAATTGAATTGAAATCAACAATTTAAATTAAATTAATCATTTAGGGTTAATCAAAATAGATCCGCCTATATCGGGATCACTGGATCTCAGCACATGAATCCCAAAATGGGATTCGCCAATAAATAGCGTCGACAAATAGATCGGAGAATAATTCCCTAGATTAACAATCCAAAATAGTGGGGATTAGATCCTCCAACCAACATTGAGATCTACCAAACCCAAGTTAGAAAAGAGGATAGAGCGAGAGAAATAGAATGGGAATAGGAAACCTTCCAAGAGGAGATTGAATGTAACTCTCCAAGATTTGATCCACTTCTAAGAGGTCTTAGAGGGTAAAAACTACTCTTGGGTGATCCTAATGAAGGAAAAATCATAGGGGTTCAATCTTGGTCCATCAAGCACCTAAAAGAGGGATCCATGATTTTAGAATGAGATTTTCAAATTAATTAAAAGATTCACATGGTTTATTGGACAGATCCACATAGTTTAGACAAATTGTGCGCCCCTTTTTCACTAGGTTCATAGTTTATTCTTGGTGGATAATTGTTTTTCAACCTATCGCTAGCTATGAAAAACCAAAATGTATAGGTTTGTATGGTTTTTACTAAGAATTAAAACATTTTTGGGAAAATTGTTATCCAAATGTTCACAAGCCCAAAAACATTTGAAAATTCCAAATTTTCTACAGAAACAACCCCAAAATAATCCAAACCAATGTTTGATCAAAAGTGGGTTTTATGAATAACTGAAAATAGTAACAAGATGTTACACTTTATATGTACCCAAAACCGCTAAAAACTCCTCCCATTCCTTGAAACTGGGCCAAAATTTCCCAATTATTCAACATCAATCACTTGAAAAAATACCCAAAACCTCCAATGAAAAATGAACCCTTAACCATATTTGAAAACTAAAATAGACCCATGATTTATCCATACAGAGTTCTCGTCTATGTTTATAAGAATTTCCTAACCACTATAGATAATACACAAGTCATTATAACCTCTCCAAAATATTATTTCCCATCCTAGGGAAATAATGGGAGATGTTTACCCAAATATTTACCATATTTATATATCCATGGAATAATATAAATCATATATCAAATTTGGAATGAAAAAATATGAAATCGCTAAATATTCATAGAAACAAACCATTTTTTAGTCCCAAAAATTACCAAACCATGATCATATTACCTATATAAAATCCAAAACACACCTCAAGTCATGTCTCAAAGTATTAATCTCATTCAAATTCTCACTCCCATATTGAATATTAATCATTAAAAATTCTAAATTCTGTACTTAAAACAATCATGAAACAAAATTACAATTGTTCAAATACACCAACATCAAACATTCTAATGCATCCATAATTTCATTATCTTGATCCCATTGTATGACTCTTACAAACAAAATAATCATTAAAAACCTTAAGATATATTATAGATAAGGGATATAAAATCATCCTTACAACTCTAAAAATATCATTAATCTTTTAGAACACAAGAAAAGTCACTCCCCATAGTAGGATTTTACTAGGGTTTTCTATGATTGACCTATGATGCATTTGAATTTTTGAGATAGATTCACTAATCGATTTTTTTCAAAGAAGTATTATTTATTTCAAAAACAAAATTCAAAACTATTTATTATAATAACACATATTATATAAAAAAATTCATAAAACTACATTTTAAGTAAACACATTACCTAAATTTTATTTTTGAAGGAAATATCAATACTTTTAAAAGTTATATCACCAGTTTGATGCATGTAAAATTTCCATTTCATTATGAAATAAAAACTAAACTACATTCCAAAAACATACATATTCACAACCCTAGTGAGGGAAAACAATTTTACATCAGAAAAAATTCTAAATTCCAATTTGAAAATATTAATTTGTTTAATGAAATGAAAATATAGTTTGGAGAAATCATAACCCCCTTTTCAAAATATATAACCATTAAAAACCCTATTAGAGGAATTCAATATTATTTTTTATAAAAAGTAATATTCTAAATATATTACCTACCTAAAGAAACTAATGGATCAACTTAGGTACTCAGACTAGATAACCTAGGTTCTAATTGTACATTACTAAAATTTAGTCATGATCATGTTTGACTATTTGTTTCTAAAAAATTTAACTTCATTTCTAGCAATTTATCATTATAAGAAAACTAACATACTCAATTGATGTATACCACATTCTTGGAAATATGAATAAATCTAAAATATATTATTCCTAGAAAAAAACCATTTTATAAAAATAAAACTATTAATATAGGTAAAAAATAAATAGAAAACATTTTCTTGTTTGGTTTATATCACTAATCAAAATATAATTATCATAATTGATGAAAAAATTTAATTATAATATGTGGAGCATGATTAGTATTCAAAATACAATCTGATAATAGGGTACATGCTAATAATATGTCTCTAAATGAAAATTAAATATTATTCATATTAATAAAATATAAATATAAAACATATATCATTGTTTTTAATAAAGTATATTAAAAGTAAAGCATGTTTTGGTAGATAAAACCTTGAACATGCGTTATTAACTATCATGGAAATAATCATATCTTTTTTTCTAAAAGGAATAAAATATTGGTTCATGTTGACATAATCATCACTAATACATATATATGAAAGCACTATAAATATATATAATTTGTATTTATTAGTTAATAATAACCATAGTTTATTCTAACCATAGTATAATACTCACAAACTTACTACATGTATATATCTAGTGATACCAAGTACAATACATTAACCAAAAAAATTGTTTGATTCTTGGTTGATCCCAATATTCACATCTTCATTTTCATTTCATCACACTCAAAACATAATAATAGAATCCTCACCCAGACCTATGGTTCCTACTGATTACCCTTACATCCACTGATAACCTATTCTTTCACCATAAATAGGTTCATGATGATTTGTTATGGGTTTATTCTCAAGTTTCTATGATCATGAATCCTATATAAACCTCAAAATACTAGATCTTATAACACCTCAATGTACAACTCTTACACCATTTTATAATTTTTTTGAATTAATTACTCATATGGAACTCATATCATGTGTAATACTACCCCAAGATTACTTATTGATCCCCAAGGGATGTATACAATACTCTTTGTCATAGTATAATAATTTTGGAATAATTTAACTTCTTTATTATTAATATAATCCATGTCTATTTTCTACTGAAAATATTGCATGACCCATCCCTAAATCGGATGTCCCTAAAATAAACCAGTAAAAAGGTACTAAGCTAAATAGGTCTTAGAGTCATATATAAAAGTAAATATTCCGCAACCTTTTAAATGAATGAATATAAGAACCATATCAAGCCACCCATATCATAAAAAAATTATATATTAATGTCACTTGAAAAAACATGGAATATGTTGGGAGATACTAAAAAATGAATAGGAAATGAGACAACCAAGTCATTTGATCACCTAAAATTGCTCTAAATCCATTGTATGAATTTATCCAACCTCTATGCCAAGAATGGAACCAATTTTTGGTAATTAAAAAGAAACCAGTATACATTTAAGTACCTGAAAGGATATATAATATTGTTTTCATATCCAATGATTTGTCCTTTTAGGGTGTGAGAAAGAAATACTCAATAGGGAACCACCAATGGTGTCCCAACACAACAGTGATGTGATGGGTGTTTTCATAGATAGGTCCACAAATTTACATCAATATCTAATATAATTTTCTTGGTATCAACATACAATATATTTATGTCTTTAAACATCATTTAAATTCAATTTCTTACACTATTTATTATTTAAATGATCCAATTAATAGGATACATACATGTACTACCAAACTTAACAATAAACATAGAATCTATGATGATAATATATGATACAACATCAACACCAATAAATATATTACACATTTACACATATACACCCATAGATATGAGTAGATTTATATAAAAAATTCAAGGTTCTAAGGACCCATCTCGATGTTATGAATTTTTTTGAGATAGTCATGGAAATCTTATAACTCATCCTACAGAATAAGTGAATGGGTATAATGAGTAATAGTGTTATGAGACAATATCATACCAAGTAAATTCAATCTAATATCATATCCATTAAATATATACATCAATAATTAAAGTACACTCATGTATTTTATATAACAGTATTTTCTAGTCTATACAGTTATACTCAAAATCTAGGTAGTGTCCATGAAAATCAATAAGTAGTGTAAATAATTAAAACAATACTACATCAATATCAATAGGCATGAACTATATAATAAAGTAATAAAATATTTATAAAAATAGTATAAATTATCAAAAACAATATAGAAATTTTTATTAGTCATTATACATTTAATGAAAAAATGATAGAATTATATTTACAATACAAAACCTTAGTCCAAATCAGGGTAAAAACAATCTTAATCATATACAATCATAATAATTATCAACATGGAATATACAGTGCATCTTAATATGTATGTTAGTCAAATATATAAATAAAATCATGAACCAACCATTTTTCTAAATTATATTATACTAATAGTAGTTCTTAAGATAGTATAACCAAGTGATAACTTATAATTAAAGACATAATTTACAAAAAGAAATTACTTATTATCATTCAAGAGGTTTGAGTTCCCACCTTCAGTCCCAATTAATACTGTAATAATTTAAAACAAAATTTATAGATTTATGATTCATTTAAAAAAATGTTTTAATAAAGGGGATTTTATTTCTCAAGAAGTTTATTTCTGGTAAAACCATTTAGAGAATTTGAAAAGGAGAAAATATGGGAATTTAATTACGATATTCTCTTTAGATAAACATTTTTTCATAATAAGGTCATTAAGAGGAGATATCATAAATTTAAAATATTATTAAATTCATGAAAGGTATCAGGTTTCAAGATAAGGTATGTACCAAAACCATTAGGATTTTGTTGTTGAGTCACTTACTCACACCTTGTAAACCATGTCACTACATCCGCATCAGAGATCTCTCTTAAGCATAAATAAAGTGTGGTTTATTTATTTTTAGGTCATTAAAGTTTAATTGATTATATATTTTTATTATTATAGAGTAAATTTTTAAATCAAGTAATTTTATATTATTTTTTTAAAATAAAAAACAAAGAATGTTTAGACCATGGTAGAACTTCTATCTTATAAGTTGTTAGTAAATTTATTTGTCATTTTCGGCCTATACAACTCAATCATTTCGTCCAATGAAACATATAAAATAAAGTTTTCATCCTCTTAGGCCCATGGTACTATGATTCATGGCTTATTCCTATGTAAAATAATGAAAATATCTAAATAAAATCAGCTCCAATGTTGGAAGAGACATTTAAGGAACCTATAAAACACAAAATAGTTTAAGATAGTTTAAAAAAGGATCAAGAGGAAAGGGATACTTCAAAATAATGAGACAAGAAAGCTAATTGAAAATGCTAAACTCTTAATATTTAAAATATTTTTTAAAACCAACATTTTATATCAATTGAATATAGGTACACTTATTCATTAATTTAGGGAAAATAATAGGTAAGAATGTGCTACTATATCTCGAGAATAACGTTTTGTTGTGATACAAACTATATAATTTTACGGGTGAACTTTCTAATTCCAACAATCACTAAAATTCCCTAAAACCATTTAAATTGTGGTTCCATAACTAAAGGAACCAAATAACATAATAAATTTAATTTAAAAATAAAAATATATTCAAAATAAAACTATATTAATCAATATAATAAATTCTTCCAAAAATATAGTATCTTAAAGCTCTAAATAGTCTCCAAGGAACAAAATTCTATTCTAACATAGAAAATAAAGAAATTTGGTTAATTTTTACCTTAATTTATATAAAAAAAAACATATATAGATGGAATAAATCTAATAAATTAAATCTTACATAAATAAACATGGATGAAATTCCCATGGTTTAAGGTTAAATTCACAATGCACTAGTGTAAATCACATTATAATCACTATCCATCATAATTGAAATTAGAAAAAAGAAATTATGGGGAAGAGAATATGAGGAAGTGTCACAATCGATTTTGGAATAAAATAGACCCATAGATATTTTTCGAATCAAGGGGTAAGAGATTGTGGGAGAGGACACTGAAGGAAAATCACGGGAGATATCTCTCAATCTTGAAGAGAATGAAAATAAATTGAGAGAAGATAAATAGATTAAATTATTTAAAGGGAAAGAATCATAATATCATTCCTTTAAAAATCAAAAGGATACCATATTCCCAATAATTGGACATTGTTTACATGATGTAAACCCTAGACTACTATCTCTTCTTCCCAGGATAGGGGTGCCTGGTGGCCACCCACCAAGTACCTAGTAATAATTGTTGTTGTAACCTATATACAGATCCCTTCATAGGTGCCTAAACCACAAAAAACATTCTCTTGAGCCTTAAACATTGAAACAAATTCCAATAATTCATTATCAAACACTTTTAAGAAAAACATAAACCTAAAATTAATAAAAAATAAATAAAAATCAAAAACTCAATCAAACCCATTTTTCAACCTTCTAGATATCCCATCTGAGGTGGTAAAAGTTATATAATCACTATAGTCAAGACACGAGTCATTACATACAATATAAATTGTTTCTTACTATGATTAAATTCATTAAATAAAAAATATGAGATTTATTTTTTAAATTATCTAAATATTACTAGTTTGAATGAATTTAGTAGTCCATGTTACATCATTAATAAGGGAAAGAATTTGGGAATGTTTGATGAGAGAGTTTATGGGGGTTAATTTAACTAATAAACACCTAGTGGAAGAAGTTATCACTATAAAAATATGAATCTAAGAAATATCATTGATTTATTTTAGGATAATTAATTTATAAAATAAACAAATTCACAAAAATAATCACCCAATGATAAAGAAATTAAAGGGAATGTTGATGAAAGTGTTGTAATTCAAAGAAGTATTCTGGATAGGAAATAATATTTTGAAAACTCCTAAATTTATTCAAAAAATATCAGTTCTAAAAATGCTTATATAAATTAGGTTTTATGTTTATAAGACTTATAAAACATGTGGATCTAAAAAACATCCTATAGGACCACAGTATTATTGATCAAACACAAATAATCTTGAAAAAATCCCATCATGCAATGTTTCTTTTTAAATGTAAATGAAATAGTTTTAAAGAATCATTACAGTATTAAAATTATAGTGTAGTGATGTTAGAATATATTAATTAAATTTAAAATAATAACACTTCAGAATTGGTTTCATGTTTCTAAGATAAGAATTTGATCAAGATTAAGTGGGTTTTGTAATGATATTACTAATAAAGGATAGGTTTCATGGAAAAATGTTGTCTTATTTCCAAGAGATACTCTCAAATTGATGGTTTTAATTTTGAAGATAATTTTTCTTTATTCAAAATGATTCAAAAAATATGAATAATCTTTATGATATATGATTAAAAAAATTCATTTTTTTCCAAATTGATGTAATGTAAAAGTTTATTAATGGTGAACTCAGGAAATATGCCTACATTAAAAAAATTAAGGATTTATCATTGAAGGTGATGTTTATCAAGTATTTAAGATAAATAATTCATTATATGGGATCAAAAAGGTTCCTAATATATTTAATTCAAATATTGATAATAACTTTAAGAGAATAAAATTCATTAAATTCAAGGAGGATTATAATCTCTATATCAAGATATATGATAAAAAATTCATCATGAATATTGTGTATGTTGATAACATAATCATATCTAGAAACAAATTAAAATATTCAGGACATTTAACCCGAATGGGGAGATGCATATAGATATCCATTCTATGTGAGAAGACATTATTTCTAGGTTTTTATTTCACAAATATATCACATCCAATATATCTCACATATGATAAAATTGATTTTGAGTTGCTCAAGAAATTTCAAACAAAGGAATCAAGATATGTCTTCTGTCATATAGTGGTCAGGGCCATGTTTTACTAAAAGAAAGAAAGAAGGTATCTAAATCAAATGTATTTTTGGGTGTTTATTTGTAGCCAACTTTTCTAAATGGTTAATAAAGATATAATTATTTTGGAAATAACTCACTTTTCATGATTCCAAAGTAATATTATGGAGTATCATATTTCATTGGTGAAGAAAATATTGAGAAATTTTTAATGAACACTAGACTATGTCCGGAAGTACGATAAAGCTATTTATTTTTATCATTATGTATATACTAATGAGGATAGTTATGAGATATTGGTGATTGAAAATACACTTCTAATTTTTCTCTATTAATTGGAGGATTTTGTGTTTCTATGAACTCTAAGGATAAAACAATTCCATCAATCTTATCTTACCATAAGATGGTTATTTTATAGAAACTCAATCCATAACAAAAATACATTGGATGAATTCATGGCTCAAAGATATAAGAGTGAATGCATCATACACATTCATGATTGGTTGTGGAAACCAATGTGTATTGAAATTTTCAATGAATTCAGTGCAATATTCATGGTCGATATATATTGATATCAATCACTACATTGTCAAAGATAAGGGGGATATTCATTATTATTTATTAGAGTAAGTTTAAACCAAGAAGAATATTTTTAATATAATGAAAAATATAATATCAAAGTATTCATTCCATCACTTTTTGTTATTGTTGGTATTACATCATCTCACAAAATTCCTATATTTATATCCATTTTCAATCCATAAGTCCTCTAAATGTTTTTATAATGCGGGATAATATCATAGGAGCGCTTCATGATATAAGGTATATACTATTATTTGTATTTTTAAGTGTTCATCTAGGGGGAAATATAATTTTATATTGATACAATTAACATTAAGTATTGTTAGTTGACACTTGGAGAAGTCATCAACCATTAATTCAGATATTTCCAATAAATACAAAGGGGAGATTAGAGATACCTTTAGAATATTGAATATTCAATAGTTTTTGACAAATATAATGTGTGTTTAAAAAGGATGGGTGATCATGAATATTATTGACATTGGGATATCTTTAAATTTTTATAAATTGATACATGGTCAATATAGTGTTGGTATTTACACCAATAGGCTAGAGGACTCTCAAAAACACTATTTTATTGTATAGTTTGGCATTTAGATAACCTCTAAATTGGGTGAATGCTTTGAATTTTTTCGTAAGAAAATTGATTCCTACGTTTGAAATGAGTTCATCCTATATTTGTGGAAAACATTCTCATGGATGATTGAGAATATCATTGAAGTTGATTATATATGAAAAAATGAATAAATTTTGAGAGTTCATCAAAACAGAGATGTCTATTCAATTGAGGAAATTCATTTTGAAGGATCAAAAATTCATTGAAAATATTTCAACGGAACGTAAGTGTTTTAGTGTGCATTTTCTCTTATAGAATAATAATTTGGTCAAACAAAGGCACGAAACATACATTTCACATGTCATGTACAACTACAGGAATTCTTATAGTAATTTGGGTGTGGTTTCTAGGTTCCACCTATGAAATTTTAAGGAGGATTTGAGAAGTCACCAATGGTAACAACACTGAAAACTAGCGTAGTGTATCTTGATTTAGGTGAAAGAAGTCTCTCTGAGAAACGAAATAGAATAAAATATCCTAAATTTCTACCCATTTTAGTTGGAATACAAGTTATCCAAATTTAATTAAAAGTGATACCATGTCATTATGAACTGGTAGTGGACCATGTGGATCATAATGGGTATTTTTAATGGTGTTTCAAGTTGATGTAATCTATTGATATTTTAAACGTGTTAAAATGATTATTGGAGGATATATAGAAACATTGATAGGATATATTTTTGGATTTTGTTCCCTAGAACCATACTCTATGTACTTTATGATAAAATGTAATCACTTTTTTTAAAAATTAATAAACTTCTAATCACATCATGGTTTTTCTTTTCCGTAACATAGTATGTGATAATGGCCTAAGAGTTGATATCACATTGAATGGTCACAATAGTTCCCCGCTATGATGAGAACTTGTAATTTCTATGGATGTATTCTAAAATATATGTTCTATTACTAGATGAAACCATTTGAGATAAACAAGTGATACAGGCTATCAAGGCTGAAGACTCATAGGACATCGAGACACCTTCTCATGGTGTACACCCTTGGTAATATCCAGTATAGGATATTATAAGGATGAGGCCCTCCAGTAGCAAATAGACATATATATGTGTTATTGAATGTTCATATATTAATTTGTTTGTATTGATCCCTAGACATTAATATTTTTATTTATTATTGTTATAAGCCGCATACATTGATGTAAGGTTGAAATCATGATGACGTGTGTTCACGGTGAGTTAGGATACATTGGGTGCGTCACAAGTAATATTTCATTAATTAATAATGTGATAATGGATTTTTCCCTTATTTTATTTAAAGGAAGTTGATATATCATTCCCATTCATGGAAATTATATAGCCTGAATAAATCCATGGATATGGTGTTCTATAGAGAAGTTCGATTTCTAATAATTATAAGAAAGAGATATCAAGAACATAGGCTGATGGAACCATCATGCAACCTACATGATTAGATATATCATGATAAAGGGATTACAATAAATATTAAGTGTCTATATGAGGTATTATGTCATTTCAAAATTAAATTCTTTCTCTATGGGTGTCTTTTTTTGTTTATAGATGCTAACCTTTTGCTTTAGAATACTTTACTTAATGCCATTAAGAAAGAGTCCTGGAGGTTCACACTCTAAGTGTATCTATAATCATAGTTAAATAATATTTTATTATTTATTATTTATCAAGTTGAATAAATATTATTCCTGCATGTGGTTTAATAATTATTCCTTTTTTCAGGATCCCATGTATCTGTCACCAATTATTTACAAGAATATTATGTGAGAAGAGTATTTAATGAATATTTGTTTTCTATTTAGTGAATATAATATTTATTTATATATTTTATAATAATGAAGAGATATTTATTAAAGAAATATTCATTTTTAAAGGACCAATATATATTTTAGAGGAATAGAGGACTAATTTTAATGTTCTGGTGAGAAATAATATAAATTGAATATTATTGGATTAAATAATATTTAATTTAATTCACAAGTTTAGCGCATTTCAAGTAAAATTATTATTATTATTATTAACATGGGGATTCATAGGTATTATGGAAATAATAAAGGGTTCATATGAAATTATTATTTTCTAAACCTAAGGGTATAAAAAACCCAATTATAATATTTTATTAAGAGATCCAAATATTTTTTTGTTTTGAATAGGGATATCTTGAGAGAATCCTCTCAATCCCTAGAGAGCTCGCTCTTCGTGAAAACTTCCAAGAATTGAGGGTGGTCTTCATCCACATTTCACTCCTTAGACTATAGTGACCAATGAAAATCCATTAGAAATTATTCCTAGGGAGATCAATGTAGAATGAAACAAATGATAGGATCTACCATGTTAGGACCCATATATTATTATGGTGATGTTCCGAGATTCATGGAACACATGGGGAAGACTACTATAGGGAATATTGTCTTGATTCATAAAATGAAATAATATTACAATGTAGATCTATTGTCGTATCCATTTATTAAGAAATAATGTCTCATAATGTAATTCTTTAATTTCTTAAATTGATTATAAATAATTTGTGAAAAAACTATACTTCAATTTCAAAATTTATCCATTTTCTATATCCTTTTGATTCTATTCTATTGAGCATAAATTTTATCATCGTGTATATCTCCGATTAATCATTGATCATGATAGAATAATGAGTTGGGAATGACCTATTTGATGGTTCTAAAACACCCAGAACCATGAATTGGTATCCAAGTGGTCACATAATTATTTATAATTATTTAAATAACATTCATTGATTTGTGAATTTTTCATTAGTTTTCAATTCCAATTCTATCAATATTAAAATTAGATTGTGAGGTATTCTTTCATAAATTTACATTTATTATAAATATAATAAAATTGATTAATTTTATAACAGAAATAAATTCAAATATTTCACCTGGAGGTGCCAATGATTCTATTCGGATAACACAAAAGTACATACCGTGTGACTCAAGGGTACATGTCATTTACTAGGGTTTAGTGAACTCTGAATTAATTTGAAATTACTTCATGTAATTTTAATTTATTTAAATACTGTATTTAATTATAAACCACATGTTGGGTAGCCCTATAGTATCCCACCCCGAGTACCACAGAACCAGGCCCCAAGACAGTGGGCTTCAAGACCTCAAGTGCATCTCTCCAAATGGAAGAGGTTGCCCACTAGCAGTGAGGGCCTTGGGTAAGTCTATGGGGAGACTATAACATCATATAATAATGTATTACACAAAATTAAATAATATATATAACTAGTAGTGGAAGAAAAAAATCATACAGCAACAGAATCAAATAAATAACCCAATAGAATAAGTTACAACTGTAGAACCTAAATAGTCATATATATACCATGATGATGTAAATTTATGATTCCAAAAGTAAATAAACGAACATGTCGGGGTACGAGGTAAAAGAATAGGCTACATGCTAACAAAAATTTACAAAAATATCAAAAATTATGGCATGAATTCTTGATTATAGGCTCGATCCACTTCCCCCCAAGCTTCATCCAAAATAGCAAAGCAATCAAGCATCGGGAGTGGAACACACCCATGTATCCATACCTACAAACATAAAGTCTACTTTGGTACCAAATGGTGTCTACCAATGTGTGAGATATAATCTCAATAGTCTGGTACCCACGGTTTTTAAACCTTTTTCTCGTGTTGTGGAAAAATAGAAGTGTTACATATATAATAAATGAAAGTAATTTAAATAAAAATAATAATTATAACTTGTTTTGGGTTTCTAATCGGACAACTGTACCATACCACCTACTTTGGATGTAGCTGGAAGTCTGAATGAGATACCAACTAAAGAATAATTTATATAGAAATGCCTATGTGACATGAAAGACCAATGAAAAGGAAAAAACCCCAAATTCTTGTGCTTTGGCATGGGGTGTAATCCCTATGTCAACACTGGGGTAACTAAAGGCATGAGAGAGGTATCAAAAATAATAATGAAAATATATGTTTTATCAATAAAAACGACTCAACAATTTAATTTAAAACTGTCAATTTCTGTGGTACAGTTCGATTCCATCCCTAAGGTATCGCTAAGGTACATCCGTTCGATTATATCCACTACCATGATCCTATTAAAAGCAATCCTTTTAAAACTTTAAGTATCTCTCATGGTATTGTAACTATGATTCTATCCCAAATATCACCTGTAAGGGACCAAGTATCAACTGAGGCTTGGCATAGACATTTTTCCAATGGGTCCATCCTCAGCTTCCCCTTAGGGAACCGGTATCACCTAACAATATAGTAAAAAGCCTGAGGAAATCCCTTGCCTGGAGAGCCTAAATCATCTCATTCCTAGAGAATTTTGTGGAAACTTATTGAGTATGGAGAGTCCAATTTTGGGTTCCTAATTAAGGAAAAAAGTTCTCTCTCCGTCCCAATTTCATTTAAAACAAAATATTGGAATATATATCAAAGAGGAAACATTCATGATTAAAAAGATTAAATTAACTATTTAATGAAACTTTCTTACTAATTATTCATGCCTAATAGTAATAAGAAATAATAATTAAACAATATTAAACAAAATAGAAACTTCATTAGTGTATGAAGAGGAAACCTAATTTAATAAAAAAAAGTTATGAACAAAATTATAACAATAGTTATTTAGGAAAAACACATTCAAAGGAAAACCAAATTCAAGGTTTATGATTCATCCTAAATAATTTATTCAATTTAAAACGTCAACCCAAATTATCATAAATGCACACGAAAATGATAATTTAAGGATTCAAGGATAAAGGTATTTAGGTATATTTTGTTGGCACACCTAGAGAGGTGTCCAATGTTATGGAAACTACCTAGGAAGGGGATTTCCTTAAATAGTGGTGACAAATAAAAAGGAAAAACAGTTTAATTAAATTAAAATGCCTTGTTATGGATTCATCAGTAGGAAACAACCAGTGGAAAAACAGGGTGAGTTGAATGAAATAATTAAAAGATCGGAAATAACATAGGAACCCTACCTTATAGTATTAGTATACCCCACATCCCGCGATAACCTTTGATTTGACCTAAAACAGAATGATTTTGAGGATTTAGCAAAAAAACCAATTTCTGGTAAAAACTACCATGGTAGATTACATGACAGAGAGAGGATGAAACACAAAATTAATTGGCGTCATTGATAATTCTCTTCTATTTCTTTGCTACACCTCTGATGGAATTGTAATTGGAGGATAATCAAAGGTGTGATGATGATCTAGAGGATGAGGAAGGAGAGGCGCACCAGGGGAAGAGGGAGGTGCACTATAGGAAGGGGGAAGCATGCTGGAGGAAAGAAAAATAGAGTAAGAAAAAAAAGAAATAAAGGATATGAAAAGAGAAGAAAAAAATTAATTTAGAGAGGAAAAAATAAAAATGAACGAAAGAAATAAGGAAGACATCGTGCATGGAACGGTACCTCTAAGGTAACATAAACAGATAGGTTACGGGCCCAACTCTCTATACTATCTTTAATGACTAGGAATGTCTTGGTGATAACTTCCCTTGTCTCCCAATTCACCTATGAACCAACCTAGGAAAAAACGCAAAAAGACCAGATGTCCCACCTCAATCTATAGGGGTTTGTGACAATGATCATTATATGAATTCTGTCTTGACTGAGATATAAACATACGCTATTAAATCTGCTAGAAATGCTCAGAAGTCAATTGAACGATATGAGGACTTAGAAGATATTCCTCACCTTCCTCGACCAGTATAGAGGTGAACAGAATGGTCTACAATATAGGGCCTTATATAGGGACATTTTAATTATTTCTTAGAAGCTGTTTTTAAGGACCCGACCCTAGTTACCTAGAGTCGGTGCATTATTATATAACATTGGCTTGATCACAAGGGATAAAATCCCTAAACACTGATCAGTTTAGTAGCCTTGGAAGTACTAGATACATATATAAGTTTTACATTATATTATGAAATGAAAAACAACAACATTTTGTCTTCTTTTAACACATTCATCTTCCTTAGACTATCCCTATAGGTCAGTCATAATATTATTCTTCTCATCCTGGAAAAAATAAAACATAGAAAGGGGTGAGCTCAGATTCGTAGTAAGAATAAAAATATAGAGGAAACTTTCATGAATATGAATAAAAATTTAAGGAAATGTATAAGACTAAAACACAAGACTTTTAAATATAATCTTCATCATAATATGGGAAAGAAATATCAAATAATTCCATTTAATTATTCACATGGATATTCTACAAGTCAAATAATCACATTTCATATCAATTTCCAATTTCATAATGATGGAATGCATAATGTCGTATATCATAACCACATTTTGAAGGCCACATTCAAACGCTACAAACAAGATTTTTGTCATGACCTTGTTTCAGGACAATAGTTTGTCTCATGAGACCAACCAATGCATCGAGGAGCTATAGTGGGATACACCCATCACTTACTAAGTACAATGCATTCCTCATATGAAAATGTTGAAACATAACCTAAACATTCATATTAAAAATAGCATAAGAAATGTTAATACTTTAACCATAAAGAATGAATGGAATAAAAATAACACATCCACGGTAAAAAATATCACAAAACCTTCAATACAATATGGAATATTGTATCATAATAAATTAACTTCAAAAAAGTGTAAATTCTATCAAATGATTTTGACATAGATGAAATCAAAACCATTTTAGAGAAATATCACTTTCTATTTTAAAATCATATAAAATTTACATAATTATAAAAGAAAACACTTATTTTCAAAATGTTCTTACAAGATTGTAAGGGAAGCTTTGAAGGTGTTATGATGGTTGAAAATAGATGCACCTGTTATATACATTAAAAAACATTCTTTCCTTAATTTTTTCAACAAGGTCATAAAGGACCTTGTTTGGAAAACGATGGAAAGATTCCTTTATAAAAATTTATTAAAATTCAAAAAAGGGTATAAATTACTTTAACCCATAGTATAGGAAATATTAAAATTGTTTTGAAATACATTTTCAAGAAACATGGATATGGATAATAAAGAGGTCCTAGTAGATACTAACGTATAAACAACCTCAAATAATGAAAAGATTGTAGAATTAACCCTTAACATGTAATTTTCCTTGATTGAGGGTATGTTAACCTCCTGTATAATATTTAAATAATTGTTATTAAATTATACAAGAACCATATACATTAATATTATATCATATATGATCTTATAATATTTCTTTGTTAATAATATTTCAGTATTATCAACATTTCAGATGTTAACTAATTCGTTTTCCATTATATGCTTGGTTACATAAGCCTTGTTTGTTATGGATATAATTTATTTGATTCATATAAATAATTATATTAAGTTATTAAAAATTACTTTTAGTCATAAAATGAAAATTATTCTTGAATGGTAATGATGGGAAAGGAATTTCATCGCGTTTGTGGAGACGGTAATCCGTACGTACGCATGAGCAACAATATCATTCTATTGATGGTAAAATAATATGTAATTGGATGGTATATCATATATAAATAATCCTTAAAATGTTATATTTTTTATTTACATTAGTTATACTCATTATTATACCCATCCAAATAATGAAGTGTTTGAATAACAAACTGCACCATGACGTGGAGACGGTAAGCTGTACGTACGCGTGTATGGTCACTTGTCATTCACAGGATAGATAGAATAATGAATATGGTTGTACCATATTTGTAAGAACATAATAGTAATAATAATGTACTAGATTTTTTATTTTGGTATGCAAACAACAAAGAAAGAGGAAGTGGAATAAGAAAAGAACTCTGAAATAGGGGGTGAAATTATTACCTCTTCTTCATGTGTTTCCTTTTAAGTTGATCAAAAGGCATCATTAGGTTGGATTTCATTTCAATGTAAGGCCTCTAGGTCTAAGTGATGGTTTTTGGGAGGATATTTGATCAAGGGTTGTCCGAGTCAAATGGCATTGGAGTTTTGATTTTGAGAGAAGGGTAAGTACCCATTTATAAGAGAGGTGAGGGTTACTTTGGTAAAAGCTTGAAATATTATTTTATTATACAATCATATTCGGTTTATATGTAACGACCCAAAATTTCATTAATAAAAATTCTTATTGATCTAATTAAATTTCTTATTATGGTTATTTAATATGTGGACGTCATTGGTTTTTTGTTTTTGGATTTTAAAATACTGTTAATAATTGTGACTGTTGCTAATATAGCTGTTCAACAGTGATCACCTTATAAGTATAAATATAAGGCTTTAGCAAATCCAATTTACTCTGACAAAGGAAGCAATGGAATCATCCAACAGACTTTCCTTGTATGAATCCCATTTTTCAGAGCTTGGAAAGAAGGTGGCATCATTGAGATTCTCTCTTGACCAAGCCCAAGCTGAGCTTGAACACGTTAAGGTTGAGCAGAACTGACTACGGAAGAAGTTGAATTTAATAGAGATTACCACTCGAGAGATGTTATCTGAGCCACCCCAAGAGTCTGTCACCATCGCGCACCTTACCCTTCAGTATTATGAGGGTGTTATAAGGGGTTATGTAACAAGACCCTATCACTATGACAATGTACATTATTTTTTGTATAAATAATTTTCATTCATTTTATTATTGTTACTTTGTAACAAGTTTTTAAAATCCCAAATAGTATTTTTAGTTAATATTCAACTAAAAAATATATTTTTATGAATTAATTTATTTTTGAATTAATTAATATTTTAATAAAGTATTATTATTAAATTACTTTTTATTAAATATTAATGATCATATAATTTTATGAATGCTATTGTAATTTTTATTATGGTCTGAAAACTGTTTTTGTCAAAACCCATGAATTTTTTGTAAACGTCTGTTTTATTTTAAAAGTAAAAAATCACATAATTATAAAATTATTTAGATAAAATGAATATAATTTTTTTAATTAGGACGTCAAAATTATCCAATGGTGAATTTTTCATAATTTTCTAAGACAGTCGAATTTTTGGGTAAAAATTAAATACCGTTTAAATATATAATGTGTTTTATAACATAAAAATGACCCAATAGTGTGGTAATAAAATACATTAAACATTATTTTAGGACAATATATGTTTTATCATTAAAATAATGTGATTTTAGATTTTTTTTATTTATTTGACAAACTTTTGTGGACCCTCCAAGACTTATAAAACATTTTGTCTTTTTAAAATATTTACCTTGCGAGTGTGACTCACCTCCACATAAGAAACCATAATATTATAAGAAATTAGGTCATTGGACTTATAAAATATTGTTTTTCACTCTCCTTTGGAAAACAAATGGGCAAAAAACATGGTATGCTTAGTGCTATTGATTGGTTTAATATGAGGTGTCCCAAACCTAAATAATAAAAAATTCCCCCACCTTTCCTATATAAACCCACCCAAGCTCCCACTTCCTCTTCACTCAAAGCCTTTGGAGTTCAACCAACCCCTGCCCTCCTCTCTTTAGAATCCTCCCAAGGTCCCCCAATCTCCCAAGAATCCTCTCTCAAGCCTCTCCCAAGCCTTTGGGATCACACTTCCAAGTTAGGGATTCCTACCTTTCTCTTTTATCCAAGTTTCATAATATTGTCATGCCCTTTTATTTTCAATTACAAATGTTAGAGTATGATTTATCACCTTACCCATACTTCTATGTTTATTTTTGTATGATGGGATACCCATTTATCTCTCATTAATTCCTCCCATGTACACCTGTTACCATGTCGAAATTTCGTGAGGGATTTCTCTCTCCTCTTTTACATCCTAGTAATTATTTTGTATTATACATCTAAATTACATTACATTTGTTGGGACATGTATCTATATTACCCCCTTACTGTCCATTTAATTTACATAATATGAGACACCCTTTTATCTCTCATCAACCATTTTTATGAATCCTTATGTCACATCATTATGCTGCTGAAATTGCACCACATTTTTTCAAGCCATGATCATTGTGTAGTGAATACCGTACCCATGTATCTATCAAGGGTATTTACATTTATGCACATATACATATTGAATGGTACTTTCATGTGTTTATTCCAAATTAATTAATAGTGGAATAACTTATTATGTTAATTGATTCCATTTTATATGATCCATGTCGCACACTTATGCATGAAATGAAATGTTTAAGAAGGGTGTGCCCAGATAGCGCTCCAATGCATTGGGTAAAGTATAGTATCATGATACGTCAGGTGCAATGGGTGTTGACTCATACTAATTCAAGTGCAATGAGTTTTTACTTGTGCTTCATGTGCAATGAGGTTTTACTCATTCTCCATGTGCAATGAGCCTTGGCTCATGCTAATTCCATGTTAAGTGTTGTTGCCACATTTCCATGTTATGATTATGATGCTTTATCCTGCCTTTATGTTCATGATTCTATTGTGCTCCATTGATATGCCTATTTTCAAACATTTATTATATTCGTCATGTTATTCCATGTTTATTCCCTTACTGGGCTTCATAGCTCACCCTTTTCTTATGCATTTCCTCAGGTTATCCCATGAAATTCTAAGTATGAGGGAATGTAGTGGTCATGTAAAGGAATTTTTCAATAAATATGTTGTGTGTTTTATGTTCCAAGATGTTATGTAATGTTCCTAATACCCAAATACACTAGACCTCTCGATCTTCTATGTTGTATCAAGTGAAGATTTTATGTAATAAATTAGGTTTAACTGTGTAATAAAAAGTTGGGTTGTTATATTATAATGGATCCAAAATGATTTATTTTGAGGCTAAGGTGGGTATGGGTCTAAAACCTCTCAACCAATAAGTTTTAGATAGGTTTAGGTCACTATATTAACCTTATCATTTAGATTAAAATCTGGGTTAAATTGTTTAATATTTACCATGTCTCCTTGTATTTTTATATTATATGGTTAACAAACTTACTATAAAATTCCAAGAGAAACCGAAGTGGTTAATTAATGGCATATCTATTATTACATAAGTCCTTTCGCTGAACCATATATTTTTAGGACTGTTGAATCATTTAATAATATAGTATTTGTTTTAAAAACTCATTTTTTCAATTATGAAACTATTTAGTATTTGATTTTTGTTAAAGTCCTAACAACTTGATTACTTCCAAAAAATTATTTAATCAACCCAAAATATTCCATATTAACCTATAAAATTCGTGTAATTCATTAAAATTCTCAATTTACATATATTTGGAAATTTATAATATCAATTATTTTAATCTTTCATTAATAAGGTAATCACCGCATCATCATTATGTCATAAATGAATTTAATTATTTAATGCCTAAAAATTATAAAAAAACACCACTATGTAGAAAATATTTTTTGATTTATAATCAATATTTATAGTCTAATTTATCTTATGGGTAACACAATAATAAAAATGTTTTTGTTATGACAATTTGAATTTAACACTTTTAACTCTTCTTTAAACAAAATAATAATAGATGTGTTAATCTAATCCATGTGGACTAAAAGCATCATATTTTCTTCCTTAGGTTGATTTTGGTCGAAATAAACTTATCCAATAGAATCAGGACATGTGTTAGGGTACTAATAATATCATTTTTACCTTTAATTATCCTATTTACTTTTAACCGTGGTAAATAAAAGTCAAAAGTTACAATTCACCAAAAAATATTTTCATCTTATTGAACCACATTTTACTTAATTATATCAAATTTTTCTCTTTGGTTTTTGAAATTCAATTCACAAAAGTAGTAAAATTGAGTTTATTCAAATTTTCTTTATGTTCCTAGAAGGTGGGTAAAATAAGTTTAAAAAATTCAATAAAATTTTATACATCTATTTTTATTATAAAACGAATCCAATGAATTTCATTGAACTGATATATGTATTATGTCTCTATTTTTACTTAGATTAAATTTAAATAATATAAATAATTATGTAAATAAAAATTTAGTTTTAAACAATAACGTAGTGTTTTTCACTATTCATCAAAAATTAAAAGTTTTCAGAAAAATACCAAAAAATCACCCTAAACTAATTTTGATATTCCAAATCCAAAAATGAAGTTCATTTTGAAACATAAAATTTATAAAATTTCAAAAAGTGGGTATTGCTATTTATAATGGCTAGTTTTATTGGTCGTGATGTGTTAAAACTCCTTGTTACGTACAACGCAAGCTATTACATTATTCAAAGGGAAACGTATCATGGAATCTTGGAGTGCTACTTTCTTCCCACCTTAAAATAATTTCATCCTTGAAATTTCTAGAATATTACTACATAAAAAGATTCGGGTGGTTATTTATCATAATTTCCTTGGGTTCCCACGTTGCCTCCTCCATCTTATGGTTTCTCTAAAGAACTTTTATCAAACTAGTTGTCTAGTTTCTCAACACTTGTTCTGTAGTATCAAGAATCTTGACAGGCTCTTCACAATAAGACAGATCAGGTTCGAGTTCTATTTCTTCATAGGTGAGTACATTCATTGGTTCATGCAAGTATTTTCTCAATAGTGATACATAGAACACATCATGAACTTTAGAGAGACTTGGCGGCACTTCCAAATGATAAGCTACAACTCCAATTTGTTATAGAATTTCGAAAGGTCCGATATACCTGGGACATAATTTACCCCTCTTACTGAATTATATAACACCCTTCCATGGAGATACCTTTAAGAAAACCTGATCACCTACTTGAAATTACAAATCCTTCCTTCGGTTATTGACATAGATCTTTTTCCTACTTTGAGCATCTTTGAATTGGGTTTGGATAATATTAGCATTTTCCATTGTTTCCTCAACAAGTTAGGGGGCTACGAGTTTTCTTTCAACAACATCATCCCAACAAGTTGGTGTGTGACATCTCTTTCCATATAACGCTTCATATAGTACCATCTGAATACTTTAATGGAAGCTATTATTATAGGAAAATTCTACCATATGTAAATATTGTTCCCACAAACCATGAAAGTCAAGTGAGAAAGATCTAAACATGTCTTCTAAGGTTTTAATTGTTGGTTCTGACTTTCCATCAGTTTGAGGGTGGTAGGCAGTGCTCAAATGAAGTTCAGTATCCAAAGCCTTTTGAAGACTTTTCCAGAATCATGATGTGAAATGGGGATCACAATCAGAAACAATCTATAGGGGTACTCCATGAAGTATTACAACTTTATTAATATATTGTCTTTCTAAATGTTCAAGTGGTAAATCTTCTCTTATAGCAAGAAAATGTGCTGACATGGTAAGATGATCAACAATAACCTATATTGCATCATTCCTTCTATGAGTATTTGGTAGTCCCATGACAAATTACATCGTAATATCATCCCATTTTCACTCAGTTATGGGAATATGTTGCATTACCCCTTTAGGATGTTGTCTTATAGCCTTCACCTATTGACAAACCATACATCTTGATACATAATTAGAAATCTCACTCTTCATGTTGTCCCACCAAAAATGTTCCTTCAGATCATTATACATATTAGTGATACCATGGTGTATAGAGAAACTAGAGTTATGATAATCATGAAAAAATTCCCTTATTAGATCAGGTATATCAGGAACACAAAGTCTCTTCCCAAATTTCAAAATTCCATCTTCATATACAATTTCAATCAATCTACCATCATTCACAGCTTTAATTTTCTTTTGAAACTCCTCATCATCAGTCTGAGAACTTTTTATCCTTTCTAT
The DNA here is from genome assembly GCA_963277665.1 of Viscum album. Classification (NCBI taxonomy): domain Eukaryota; kingdom Viridiplantae; phylum Streptophyta; class Magnoliopsida; order Santalales; family Viscaceae; genus Viscum; species Viscum album. Next base: position 397,993,664 of record OY728127.1, on the reverse strand, counting down.
TAAAGATGTTTTGGAAACCATTTGAAAAAGTATTGATGTTTCACCTTCCATTATTATTCCTATATCAATTTTTACTAGATCCATGAAAAAAGGATCCCTTTTAACTCTCATCTTGTTCAAGACTCTATGATCCTTTCTTCTCAAAGAATCTTCCACCTTATTTTCCTTCCCTAGGTTATAGTGTATAGTGAAATCATAATACTTGAGTAGTTTGAGCCATCTCCTTTGCCTCATGTTGAGTTCTTTTTTTGAGAAAATATACTTCAATCTCTTGTGAATGGTATATATCTCACATTTTTTACCATAGGTATAGTGTCTCTATATATTAAACACAAGGATTACAGATTCTATCTCAAGATCATGAGTGGGATAGTTTTGTTCATGAATTTTTAGTTGTCATGATGCATATTTAATAACTCTATCATTATGCATAAGGACACAACCAATTCCTTTCTTTGAAGCATCACTATAAATTACAAACCCATCATTCCCCGATGGTAGAGTCAAGATAAGATCATTGACTAATATTCTCTTCAGTTCTTCAAAACATTCTTCACACTCTTTTCTCCAAAAAAATAACCCCTTTACATGTGAGCTTGGTTAATGGGTTTGCCGATTGGGAAACATTTTAGACAAACCACCAATAATAACTTGCTAAACCAATAAAACCATGTCCCTCAGTTATACTCACTAGTGCTAGCCATTCTTTTATTTCTCTTGTCTTAAGAGGATCAACAGAGATTCCATCCTTTGAGACAATATGGTCAAGAAAAGAAATTTCCTAAAGCCATAATTCACACTTGCTAAACATCCCATATAATTTATTTCTTCTAATGGTTTTCAGAATAGTGCGCAAGTGATTTTCATGATCTTCAGAGATTTTTGAGTATACCAAGATATCATTAATAAATAATACTACAAATTCATCAAGATATTCCTTGAAAACTATATTCATTAGATCCATGAAAACAGAGGGTTCATTAGTCATTCCAAAAGGCATTACTGTAAACACCTAATGCTCTTACCTTATTCTAAATGTTGTTTACGAAATTTCTTCCTTATTCACACACAATTGATGACATCCATATTGAAGGTCAATCTTATAAAAATATTGATCTCTACGATTTTGGTGAAATAAATAATCAATGCGAGGTAGGGTATACTTGTTCTTTATTGTTATAGAATTGATCTCCTTGTATTCAATGCAATACCTCATAGATCCATCTTTCTTCTTGACAGAAATAAAAGGGGATCCCCATGGAGAAGCACTAGGGAAAATAAATCCTTTCTTACTCAATTCATCTAGTTGTTTTTTTAGTTACACTAATTCCAAAATGGCCATTCTATAATTGGTCTTCAATATGGGCCTTAAACCAAGAATTAAATCAATGGAAAACTCAATTTCTCATTTTGGAGGATGTTCAAGTAAATCATCTTGAAACACATCAACAAATTCTTGCACAATAGGTATGTCCTCTATTTGAACATTATTTTCTTCACCCATATTTATTTCATTATCTTCCTATCCAATAATTGAATTTAGTAGATCTACTGAGGGTGGATCTAGATAAGAATTAGGTGGTGATGTTTCTTATCTAAAGATAAGTTCCTCTTTATCATCATTGAAAATTGTAACCTCCTTCTTCTTACAATAAATTTTTACATCATGGTCCGAAATCCAATCCATACCGAGGATTATATCACATTCAATCATGGGTATGATGGTGAAATCGGTGTATAATGAACATTTATATTCCCTAATGGGGACTGATTCACAAAAATTTGTTGCAATGACACTTCCCTTAGGATTTTGACTGACAAGTCCCTTGTTAAATCAAATTAGAAATATCTAATTTTCTTAGCAAACTGGGAAGATATGAAACAATGCGATGATCGAGAATCAAATAAAGCATTGGATAAACATGAGAAAACCATTAAATTACATGTCACCGCATCTTTAAAAGCTTCAACTTCAGCAGTAGTGATCGTATAAGCATGGACTTTCTCCCTTGGCCTTTTCTGAGGTAAGTTTCCTTGGTGCTTAGGACATTCATTTTCATAATGTCTCTTTTCTCTACAATTGTAGCATTCAACATTGACATCCTATTTCTTTACTTTGCAATCACGAGCTTGGTGGCCTTTTTCAACACACTTGTAAAAGACTCTCATTCTCTTCAGGCAAGTACTGGGGTGTTTCTTACCACATTTACCATAGGATGGGTATTCAACATTTCCCTTATTCCCCTAATTTCCATTTCTAGAGTGTTTAGTAGATCTCTTCTTCTCTTTCTTTTCTTTAAAGTCGTAAGACTTGCAAAATTCTTTTTCAATCTTGATATCACATGAGACAATATCTTAGTATGATGAGAAGGATTTTGAGACTAATTATTGATGGAGAAATGGTTTTGACCCTAAATAATTGATCAATATTACTCCTTGGGTTATGTATATAATTTGCTGCATGCCTTGCTAACATTGTAAAGTTAGCATCATACTTTGAGACATTCTCATCCTCTATTTTCCTCAGAAACAAAAATTGTCTTTCCATATCTGCTCGATGGTCGTGAAGAAATTATTTTTCTAAGAAAATATCTTTAAACTACCTCCATTCCATATTTGATACTTATTCACCCTCCTTTGTGTTTTTAATTAATAACCACCATTGATCTTCATCTCCCGTGAGGTGATAAACTTCCATGACAACTTTTTCCCTTTCGCTACTCCCCAAAGCATGAAATATTTTGTATAAGGAACCTATCCATTTCTCAGCTAAAAATGGATTTGTGGTCCCATTGAATTTTGGTGGTTGTTGCCTCATGAAGCAGTATAATATTGATCCTCTACATTGTGGATCAGGGTGCTCCATACAGGTAAGGTTTTTATTCATAACCTGAGTGAGTTGTCCCAGTATGGTGATAAGATGATCAGCACCAGTTGTATCAGCAGATCTTCTATAATTATCTGGACTAGTAGGGAAATATCTACATGGATTACATGAATTGATACAGTTTCCATTCCTTCTAATAATCACCATTTCTAAACAATGGCATACACTAGATTAGTTTATGAAGCGCAATACATAATTCCAAACTTCTAAAACACTTATAATAAATTGAAAAATTGATGGATATAATCAATAATCATAAAAATGTATTCTTTAAGGAGGTATATACTCATAAATCATACATAATGGTTTGTGAAGAAAATGTGAATTATCCTAAGCATATCCCCTGGGTGTGTCGTAACCAAGAGTGAATCAAGGCCCATTGTTGTGTACCAGGATATCCCGGGTCAAGCTTGAAACTCCTTGTCGGAGTTTTAACTCCTACGTACATTTGTACCAGATCCACCTCTACCTGTTCGTATTCAGACAGGGATATATTTCACGGAAAATATAAAAAATCTCTACATTACCCAAATTCTAGGAAGTCCTTCTATACTAATCCTCAAAGTCTATCTTATGGTAATGTTCTCTAATCAGATTTTTTATAAATCTAGCATCCAAGGTTTGTACTATACTTCCTCTGATACCAATAATAATGCCCCGACCCTAGTTACCTAGAGTCGGTGCATTATTATATAACATTAGCATGATCACAAGGGATCAAATCATGAAAGACGGATCAGTTTAGTAGCTATGGATGTACTAGATACAAACATAAGTTTTACATTACATTATGAAATGAAAAAAACAACATTGTGTCTCCTTTTAACACATTCATCTCCCTTTTACAATCCCTGTAGGTCAGTCATAATATACTTTTTTGTGTCCTGGGAAAAATAAAACATAGAAAGGGATTATCCTAGATGCTCAGTAAAGATTACAATATAGCAGAAACTTTCATAAATAAGCATAAACATTTAAGGCAATATAGAAGACTAAAAAACAAGCCTTTTAAACTTAAAATTATGCATAATATGTAAAAGATAAATCAAATAATGACATTTACTTATTCACATGGATATTCTACTAGTCAAATAATCACATGTAATTTTAATATTCAATTTCATAATGAAGGAATACATAATTTTAGACATCATAACCACATAGTCAAGGCCTCGTGCCAAAACTACAAATAAAATTTTTTTTCAAGGCCTTATTCCAATACACTAGTTTGTCTAATGAGATCTACCTATACATCGAGGAGCTATAACGGGCTCCACCTATCACTTACTAAGTCCAATGCATTCCACATATGAAAATGTTGAAATATAACATCAACATTCTTATTAAAAGTAGCAGACGAAATGTTGATACTTTAACCATAAACCATGAATGGTATAAAAATAACACATCCACTATCAAACATACCACAAAACCTTAAATACAATATGGAAGATTTTATCATAATAAATCAACTTCAAACAAGTGTAAAATCCATCAAAGGATGTTGACATAGATGAAATCAAAACCATTTGAGAGAAATTTATTTTTCTATTTTCAAATCATTTAAAAGTGAAATAATTATAAAAGAAAACATTTATTTTGAAAATATTCTTACAAGCGTGTAAGGGAAGCTTCAAATGTGTTATAATGGTGGAAAATAACCGCACTCGTCGTATATGTTAAAAAAAATTCTTTCCTTAATTTTTTCAAAAAGGTCATAGAGGACCATGTTTGGAAAATGATGGAATGATTAATTTATATAAATTTTATAAAAAGTCAAACAAGGGTATAATTTACTTTAACGCATAGTCTAGGAAATTGAAAAAAATATTAAAATACATTTTTAAGAAACACAGATATGGATGATAAAGATGTCCCAGAAGATACTCACGTATAAACAATCTCAGATAATGAAGAGATTGTTGAATTAACCCTTACCTTGTACTTTTCCTTGATCAAGGGTATATTATCATCCTGTATAATATTAAAATCATTGTTATTAAATTATACAAGAACCACATACATAAATATGATATCATATATTATCTTCTAATTTTTATTTGTTAATAATATTTCAGTAGTATCATTGTACCTGAGTGGTAAGGGAACCTGCTTGGCATCCAAGAGACCCAGATTCAAAACCATGTGGAGGAGAATTTTTAAGGGTATTGTAGAAGTTACTATAGTAGTTACTATTTGGTTTTTTAGTATCCAGAACTCTTCACCATATTTGGGCCTTTGGGCCACCAGTTTGGTCCTAGAGGTCTCAAGGGCCTTCAGTCCATCAAAGGCCTTCGGCCACAGGGCCTTCGGGCCATTGAGACCATGGAGTAGCCCAATTCACATAGAGTAGGCCCCAAAAGAGGATCAGAGAAACTAGAATATCATTCACCAGAAGAAGAGCCTATCAGATTGGAATAATGAGAGGGTATGGCAACCACCATCGGGACTAGGCATCGTGCAGTTTTGAACGGGGAAATTCTATCCAATCAGCAATGTAAGGTGGGGAGCTAGGCGATCAATGATGCGAAGATGGGGTGGGAAATTTCTAGTGGTTTGGGCCTACGGGTCCTGTATTGGGCATGGAATGCCTTTGGGCCTTCAGATCATGTATTTCAAGTCATGTTAGGACTTGTGCCTTGGGTCTACGGTTCATGTACGGGTTCCCCTTCAACCCTTAAAAGGGGACTATCCATAATAAAATAAAAAAGAAGGCCTTTGGTCCATTCGGGCAGTATTATCATCATTTTGGGTATTAACTGATTCATTTTCCTTTATATGATTGGTTATGTAAGCCATGTTTATATGGATAGGATGTATTTGACTCATATCCAGAATGAAAGTAAGTTCTTAAAAATTATTTTTAATCATAAAATGAAAATTATTCTTGAATGGTTATGATGGGGAATGAATTTCATCATGTTCATGGAGATAGTAATTCATACGTATGCGCGAGGGATAATATCATTTTATTGATGGTGAAATAATATGTAATTGAATGTTATATCATATATACATAATCCTTAACATGTTATATTTATTATTTACATTAGTTATAATCATTATTATACCCAACCAAATAATGAAGTGTTTGAATAACAAACTACACCACGACGTGGAGATGGTAAGTCGTGCGTACACATGTATGGTGACTTGTCATTCATATGATGGATAGAATAGTGATAATAGATGTACCATATTGGTAATAAAATAAAATTATGTATAAGGTATTGGATTTATTATTTTTTTATGGAAAAAACAAAGAAAGAGGAAGTGAAAGAAGAAAAGAACTTTGAAAGAGGTGGGGGAATTATTACCTCTTCTTCAGCTGTTTCTTTTTGAGTTGATCAAAATGGCTCCTTTGGTTGTATTTATGATAAAATTAAGTCCTATATGTCAAATTTAGGGTAGTTGGGAGGATATTTGAGTAGGGTTTGGCTGAGATAATTGTCTTGGGATGTGTGATTTTGAGAGAAGGCGAAGTACCCTTTTATAAGAGAGGTGAGGGTTACTTTAAGAAAAGCTTGAAATAATATTTTATTATACAATCATATTTGGTTTATAATATCTCCAAAATAAATTATTTCGAGTCTAAGGTGGGTATGGGTGGAAAACCTCTCAACCAACAGGTTTTAGACAGTTTTATGTCACCATAATAACCTTGTCTTTTAGATTTAAATCCTGGTTAAATAGTTTAACATTTACCATGTCTCCTTGGATCTTTATATTATATGGTTAATAAACATACTATAAAATTACAAGAGAAACCCAGGAGGTAAATTAATAACATATCTATTATTATATAAGTCCTTTGGTCAAACATTATATTTTTTGGACTATTATATCATTTAATAATATAGTATTTATTTTAAAAACTCATTTTTGTCAATTTTGAAACTATTTAGTATTTGATTTTTTTAGAGTCCTAATAACTTGATTAATTTGAAAAAAATCATTTAATCAACCCTAAAATGTAATATTAACCTATAAAATTCATCAAATTCCTCAAAAGTCTCAATTTATATTTATTTGGATATTTAAAATATCAATTATTTTAATCTTTCATTAATATGGTAATTATTTCTTCATTATTGTGTCATAAATGAATTTAAATATTTAATGTCTAAAAATTATAAATAAAATAACATTATGTATTAAATATTTTCATATTTCTAATTAATATTTATATTCAAATATATCTTATGTGTAACTCTATATTAAAAATTTTTTAGTTATGAAAATTTGAATTTAACACTTTTAACCCTTATTTAAATAAAATAATAATAAATGTCTTAATCTAATCCAAGTGGAAAAAAAGGATAATATTTTTTCATAATATTGATTTTGTTCTAAATAAATATATCCAATATAATTATTACATGTGTTAGGGTAATAATAATATCATTTTTACCTTTAATTACCCTATTTAATTTTAACTGTGGTAAATAAAAGTAGAAAGTTACTATTCAAAAAAAATTATTTTCATCTTATTGAACCACATTTTACTTACTGATATCAACCGTGACTCTCAATTTTTTGAAATTCAATTCACAGAAGTAGTAAAATAACATTTTATGAAAATTTTCTAACATGCCTTGAAGGTGGGCAAAAGACGTTAAAAAATTCAACAAAATTTTATACATCTAATTTTATTATAAAATCACTCTAATGAATTGCATTGAACTAATATAGGTATTATGTATCTATTTTGACTTACAATAAATTTAAATGAAATAAATAATTATTTAAATAAAAATTAAATTTTAAACAAAAACGAATTATTTTTCATAATTCATCAAAAATTGAAAGTTTTCGAAAAAATACCAAAAATTCTCCCTAAGATAATTTTGATATTCCAAATCCAAAAATGAAGTCCATTTTGAAAAAAAAATTATAAAATTTCCAAAAGTGGGTATTTCTATTCATAACTACTATTTTGATTGGTCGTGGTGTCTTAAAGATTGATGTTGCCTACAACATAAGCCATTGCATTATTCAAAGGGAAATGTATTGTGGAAGCTTAGGGTGTTACACTGTTATTATATTAAAACTCAACTAGATAAATATGTTTCTCCCTAGAACCTCCAAAATCAAGGATACAGGCCCACCGCATATCCTCTAACACTCTAATGGTCCACTTGGACTACCCATCAGCCTAGGAAGATATGAAGTACTCAAAAGAAACTATGAACTCGATACCTTCTGCATCCCTTTCTAGAATTGTGATGTGAAAGGGGTGTCTCAGTCCAACATGATAGAATACGGCATACCATGAAGTCTCATTATCACCAGAATATATAGCCTCCCCAACTCATCCATAGAGACGGTATCCCGGATATGTAGGAATTGTGCGCTTTTGGACAACCTATTGATGATCACCCATACTGAATTTCTTCCTTGATGAGATATAAGAAATATTGTGATGAAATAAATTGTGATGTCATTCCATTTCCTCCCAGTAATGAACAGAGGTTATATGATTCTAGTAGGTTTCTTTTTCACTACCTTTACCTACTATTAGCTTGATCACAAAGTAATGAAACCTGATATTTTCTTCTTCATACCAGTCCACTAGTACTGAGGATGTATATATCTATAAATCTTGGTCTATCTGGGATAAAATTACCAAATAGAGGCATGATATTCCAACATATTATCTTCTCAAATATTATAATTCACCCATACATGAACAAGGTAGGGAATATTTTCACTGCCATTAATAACCCAACCATGAGGTGGGTTCTCTAATGTGATGCTCTCCCTCAAAACAAGCCCATGCATATCAGATAATTTTTGCATGAAGACTTGCTCCAAAAGAGTGGAAGTCATTGCAAGAGGAGTTATAACTGGTTGTTTGTGCTGCTCTGGAACCTCCAAAATCTTCTCAATAAATAGATCTATCATCTACCAATCACTACTGGTTGCATGGATGAATTATTTTTTCATTTTGTGACTGAAAGCGTCATCCAAGGCATTACCCTTACAAGTGGTATAAGAAATCACAAATTCAAATCACTATAAGTATTCGACCCACCAGTGCTACCTCAAATTTAAGTCTCATAGTGTGGAGATATATTTCAATCATTTATAATTTGTGTAAATAAAGAACTTCTCTCTAAACAAGTAGTTTCTCCAACAACACAGATCATGAATAACAAATGATAATTTGAGGTTGTTCTTTGGATTGTTCCACTCATGATTCCTTAACTAGAGGGATCCATGAGCCAAGACTCGTTCACCTTGCATCAGAACTACACCTAGTCTGATTCCTAAAGTATCCTAGTAAATAGTATAACTTCTTCCTCGCTCAGGTAGAATCAGGATCAGAACTGGCATGAGTCTTCCCTTTAACTCCTAGAAGGATTTCTCACAAACTTTTGACCAGATGAACTGCATACCCTTCTTTTTTAAGGTCATATGAGGCGCTGAAAATCGAGAAAAATATTGGATGAAACAACTTTAACATATAGAAATCCCCTAGAAACTTCCTATTTAAAAAACATTATTGGGATTCTCCCAGGAAACCACTATACTCACCTTATCTGGTTCGAATGATACACATGCCTCAGATATGATATGACCCAAGAAGTGAACCTTATTGATCCAAAAGTAGAATTTACTAAGCTTCACATATAGTTGGTGCTCTCTTAGTATACTCATCATGATATCAACATGGGTTTCATGGTCATGTATAGAGCATGAGTTCACCAAGATGTCATATTAGAAGTCTACCACAAAGTAATAAACGTACAAGTGGAAAAACCAATTCATCATATCCATGTAAACTATTGGATTGTTTGTCAGATTGAACAACATAACCAAAAACTCATTCAAGTATTAACTAATTAGGAAATATGTATATGATATGTCTAATGTTCCCACACACCCTTGATGATAGCCCAACCTCAAAACAATCTGTGACAAAATGGTTTCTCCTCTGAGCTAGCTGAAGAGGTCATCTATTTGAGGCAATGGATACCAATTCATTATTGTATGTTGGATGAGTCAATTTTAATCCACATATAATCTGAGGGTACCATATTCCTTCATGGAGAAAAGGACTGTTGAACACCATGGACATGTTCTAGGTCTGATAAAACCCTTAGCCTCTGGATCTTCAAGATGCTTCTTGAGTTCATGTAGCTCTATTTGTTCCATCCTATAAGGAGGAATGGACATTGGTTCCACACCTAGAACTTTCTTGATAGTGAACTTGACTTCCCTCACCAGAGGTAAGCTAGAGAAATCATTAGAGAATATATCACTGAAACGATCCACAATGGGAGGGAATTCCACTAACTATGTTCATTAATCACTCATAAAGAGACATGATAGTCGAGTTGTCACTTTACCGAGCCCAGAATGCTTAGGTCTAGCTCGATCTTCTTGGATGTCTCATTATCCCTCATGTAAATATGTGTTTCCCTCAAGTGTTGTGAAAGACGCTCTATGGAAATAGAAATCCATTTGGGAGTGATCAAGAATGAGATAGTCCATACTGAGAATGACATAACACCGGAGAAGTAATTTATGGAAAGACCCAAACCCTCAACATTCATATCATATATGAAAGAGTGTAAAGCACCAGTATCAAAAATTAAAAAAACTAATGTATAAGCCACATAGATAGTACCTCTAACTGTAGAGGGACTCAGACTCTACTCCACTAGATCTAGTTGCACTACATACATATGGCATGAACCTAGACCCAGAGATGTTTCTTGACTAGGCTTAGCAGGTCCACACTACATACGCAAGTGTTCTGGGACTTGATTGGCTCGTCCATGGCCTCCACTACCTTGACCTGATTGGACAGTGGAAAGTGAACTTTTATCCTGATATGGCGTAGTAGATCCCATGTCCGATGGAGGCACTAGCACGGATCCCCTTATATTGGATTTTTAATGAAAATAATAGAAGAAACGCTGATGGTGACTCGTCTTGTTACCAGATCATCACTCCACCGGGTTCCTCGTGCACTGGGGATTCTTATGGTTAACCCTTTTAAACTGATTAAATATGATAGTTATATTAGTACATGTAATATTTCTATAATTTTCCCCATGTGTACCCTTAAAATGGCACTTCTTACTTCCCAAAGAGCCATTACCCATCCTCGGGATTGAAATGCCTCGGCTTACAGGATCAGCTTCTCAAAGATTTTGTTCCATAATAAGGGCATGATTCATGATCTTTTTAATGGTATAAAAACAAAATATGGTCACTTATAAGTAGATAGAATATACAATTCCATCCTCAAAGAATCTCACAGTCATCTTTGCATCACCGTTCAGAGATGGAGAAAAATGCTAGAGCTCAGTGAAGCAAGTAGAATACTCTAACAATATCATAGAGCCCTACTAAAGAAAGAACACTCTATAATGATCTTCTATTAGAGCCTTTAGAAATAATTGATCACTTAAATATTACTATAAGTCTTCCCAATCCATTTATCAGGGTTGGCCTACCATATAAATGAAATCCCACCAATGCTTGTTGGATTCATGAATCATAAAGGCAGCAAGTTGGACCATTTTCTCTAGAAGAATCTCAAGATATATGAAGGCAGATTTCATAGATTCTATCCAAGAATCTATATCATTGGCACCTCCATCCCCCAAGAAAGTGGGATGATGATGCTGAAAGAAGTCCCGCGTAAGCACTTCCATAGTCAGGGCAGGCCTAAGAACCCTCTAAATTGAATGTATGAACCTGAGAATATTATCCCTAAATTGGGAATCAGTTCCCAATGGAAGATCAGTATGAGGTAATATAGGGGGAAATACATGAGGCACTATAGGTGGAACTATATAAGGTTATATAGGTGGAACATAAGAAGGTTCCCGACCCACCAACTCCCAAATTTTCTCATCGCTACTCTCCCGGTGTACGGTACAAAGGCGCAACAGTTAAATTGTACTACAATTTCCAATTGCACACCTTATATGAGATTCTATGGAATATTAGGTAAAAAGTTAAAGGGGTATTAAGAAAAGGGTAGGTTCAAGGCCTCCCTAAACATGGCATTCCATGTTAGGAAAGAAATTAAATAAGGTAGGTACACGGTCTACCTCTGTGTTTTTCACAATAAATAGCCTACTCCAAGATCCGGATCTGGATATAAATAGAATAGGTCTTAGATGTATCACTAAGACACATAAATAGTTTATATTTATAACTAATAAGTACTTTAAGATATTAAAACTAAACAAAATATCAATCACATGAAAACAGGTAGATGCATGATAAAAGTAGATAGGACAAGGAAGAATGCATGTCATTTTCATCCCTATGGTGCATAATATTATGCATGTAAAATGCAATGCCCTCATGTCCTTGGGATGTAATAATCAAAATAATCATCTCAATAATACCAATACTAGTAACAAAATACAACATGTTTGTCATGAAATGGTGAAGTCGTATTTACAATAAATGGTATAATCAATAACTGGAATCCCCACCCCAAGAAATTTGGGATTCCCTTGTACATGGGTTAGCTACATCCAAACACATGCTAAATTTCAAATTAAAGCTTCTTATTATTCTTTATAACCAAAATAGTAAGAAAAAAAAAAGAAAAATAATTCCTCCTATGATACCACTTTATAGTGTCCCTCCCCAAGTACCATAGAAATGGGCCCTGAGATATTGGGCCACAAGACCTCAATTGTATCTCCCCAAATTCCAGAGGCTTTCGACTAGCAATGAGGGACTTGGGTAAGTATGTGGGGAGACTATTTCATCATTTGATATGGTATTACACAACTGTATATAATATATGTAACAAGTATCATAAGAATAGAGAAAAGGAAGATTGCATAAGAAGTAGATAAATGAACCAACAGAACAAGTAATAACTGTGGAAGCTGAATAGTCATAACAGATACCATGATGATGTCAATGTATGATTCCAATATTAAATAAATAAAAAAGTATGGGTACATGAAAAAATAATATGGTTCATCCTAAAAATATACCAAAAAGACCGAAAACTATGACACGACGTCTTGAGCATAGGCTCGATCCTCTTCCCCCCATGCTCCATCCAAAACAGCAAAGCAATCAAGCATCGAGAGTAGTATACTTCCCTGTATCCATACCTATGAATATAAAGCCAACTCAAGTACCAAACGATGCCTGAGAAAGGTGTGAGATATAATTTCAATTGGCCGGTACCCATGGTGTCTAAACCTTTCCCTTTCATTTTGTTGACAAATAGCAGTGTGTCGTATATAAAAAATGAAATCAGTTTAAATAAATAAAAAACTGTAACTTGGATTGGTTTCCAAAGTAGAGACATGTCCCATACCACCTGATTAAACCTAATATGGAAGTCTGAATGAGATACCTGATAAGGAAGAATATATATAGTAATTCCTAAGTAACCAGACAGAGCAATGAAAAGGGCATACCCACCAATCTTGTGCATTAGCTTGGGTTCTAGTCCATATATCAGCACCAAACACACTAAAGGCACGAGAGAGGTATCACAAATCATAAGGAGACTATATGTAGTATTAATAAAAAATCACAAACATTTATTTTAAAATTAACAACATCAGATGTGGAGTCCGAGCCCATCTCTAAGGTATCACTGTGGTACATCCATCAAATTATATCAAGTTCCATGATCATGTTCAAGGTGATAATTTAGAATGTCCAAGTATCAGTTGTGGTATGGAAACTATGATTATATACTGGGTATTTCACGTAAAGAACTGAGTATTAGCTGAGGCTTGGCGTAGCCATTTTACCAATGGTTCTGTCCTCATCTTCCCCTTAGAGAACTGGTAGCACCCAATATTTTATTAAAAACCCCAATGAAAGCCCTTTCCTGGGGAGCCTAAAACATTGCTTTCCTAGTACATTGTGTGGTAACTGTTCAAGTATGGAGAGTCCAATTGTAGGTTCTTAATATGGGACCCACATTCTCTCTCCATCCCAAAATCATTTAAAACCACAAGAGAAGTATATATATCATAGAGAAATAATTCATGATTTTATACCTTTAATTAACCATTTAATGCCACGTTCTTACTAATTATTCAAGCCTAACAGTCACAAGTAATAACAATAACACAATATTAAACAAAATTTTCACTTTATCGGTGTAAGAAGAGGAAACAGTATTTAATAATATCAAGGCATGTCAAGACTTATAAAAACAATTATTTAGGAAAAAAACTCAAATGAAAACCAAATTCACGGTTTCTGATTCATCTTAAATCTTTTATTAAATTTAAAACTTCATCCCAAATTATCATACATCCACATGTAAATGATAGTTTAACGATTCAAGGCCAAATGTATTTAGGCCTATTATGTCGGCACACCCATAGGGCTTTTTAATGGATTGGAGACAACCGATGAAGGATTTTTCCTTAAACGAAGGTAAAAATATCAAGGCAAAATAGTTTAATTAAATTAATACACATTATTTGGGACTCGTTAGTAGGCACCGACAAGTGAAAAATTGGTGTGAATTTAATGAAGAAACGAAATAATGGGAAAGAAAATAGAAACCTTAACTCATAGTAATAGTATACCCCACATCCCATGGAAGCCTTTGATTTGACCTAAAATGTAATAAATTGGAGGATTTAACAAAACCCCCAATTTTGGGTAAAAACCTTACATGGATGATTGTGTGACAGAGAAAGGATGAAACCCACAATTTATTGGTCAGGATGATAAGACTTACTGAGAGCTTCAATTTTCTTATGATGGTGTTGAAATTAAAGTAGAATCAAAGGTGTGGTGATGATCTGGAAGAGGAGGAGGGAGAGGTGCATTGTAGGAAGAGGGAGGCCTGCTACAGGAAGGGGGAGGAATGTGGGAATAGAGGAATGTAGAGGAATAAAAAATATAAATAAAGATCCAAAAAAAGAGGAAGAAAAAAAATAAAGGAGAGGTAAAAATATAAAAAAAATAAATAAATACAGAAAAAATAAAATAAAATAAAAGGGTTGGGGAAAAGTAATAAAATAACAATAAAAATGGGTTCGCCCCATTATAATTATTTTCACTTTTCGTTAAATTTATTTTTATTTTATTATTTATTTTTATTCCTTTTTCATTTCACCTGATTTATTTAAATTTATTTTATTTATTTTAATAATTTTAATTACTTTTTAACACTCAATATTGTACTTGGGAATGGAGGATTATTTTTCTTAATCCTGCACAACTATGAGGAAACATTTTTTACTGATTGGGGCATGTAGAAAACCATGAAGACATGTAGCATCAGTCAATTTAAATAATTGGAATAACAAATTAAATGGTTCATACTTTGGTTAAATTTGGGAAGGTATAGGGCCAGCCTAGTGCACAATCATCTTGAGTACACACCTTATTACTTCTGTACATGGCGGATACTCTGATTGTTATAGACGGGCAGTGCATCCTCTTACATGACCTACATGACTGATTACCATCTAACTCAGAGGCCACATGTTGTGTATCTCATGAACATACTATTTACTCTAATATTTTCCATGTAACATTTACACATTATGTCTCTAGGTTTGTGTCGCAGGTAGATGGTGTGAATAATACACGTCGTGTAGCTTCAGTTTACACACCTTGTAATTTTTCAAAATTACACAAAATTAAAAAATAATTTATTATAATGTAAAAACCTTATCAACAATATTTCTATGTGGTCATTAAGTTTATAGTACACTTTATTTAATGGTTTTTATATATAAAAATTTCTAATTAATTTCTATGAAATTTTTAGATCTGTATATCATGTATAATTCATATTATAGTTATTACTCTACGCACATTAAAGCATAACATGTGACATAAATACCATGTGTTCTATGTGTTCGTTATGCTGATATTACACACCATGAAATTACATGATAATTCATGTTTGAAAAATGATATAGTAGTGAACAATATACAATTATAATACACATTTGTTAGTTAGGATGAGTACTCACCATGTTGCCTCCAAGGTACATTTTTGCACATATATAATTTAAATTAAATATATTTAATTTGATTAAAATTATTATGGATGCTAACCTCATGGAAATTAAGATGAAAATTAAGATAAAATAATTGATTAATTAAAGAAAAATATAATTTATTTGAGCATCATTTATCTTAAATAAGAATGATTAAAATTAAATTCTAGTTTCATTAGATGTCTAATTTGTTGTAAGAATGTGGATGATCATGAGCCCAAACCAGAACATTTTATGTTACTGGTTTCATTTTAATTTATTATTAAATTAAATTTTTTTACATGTGTTTCATATCTCCTCTTATTATGTAAGAGCATGAATTCCCATGGTTTCTTTTGTGTAAACCCCTTAACCAATATTTTGGTTCCCTTTCTTGTGTGTGTGTAAAAGAATTTATAATGTATAGAGATCCCAAGATTTTAGAGGATGTTCAAGCTTAGAGCTGATGTGAATCCAATCTAGGAGAGATATATAAGTGAATAGGAGGAATGATGCAACACTAACCACAAATGGTTCAAGGTTTTTTTCCCCTTGGTTGATAGTTAGTTTATAATCAACTAAATAAACTAACCATTAGTAAAAGATAATGATCAACCACTTTATTATTCTATTTCTATCATTTTCCATTATTATTTTATTTTGTATGTGGTTTCATAATCACATGAAATAATGAATAAACAATCATTCACGATATAACTCAAATAAATCGTCTTATGAATATATATTATCTAAGACATGGTTAATCACTTAAGTAAATATGATTAATATTAATAATAATGTAATGAAGATAATAATTGTAAATATATGCATAAATGATAAAACACCTCAATTATATATATTAATTCAGTATATCATTCCACTAATTTAGCTAAAATTGAACCATATTTCAAAGTGTTTGACCATCCAAAATTGGGGTGCTTTCAATTATTGAGGGATTATAACGTGAAGTTTAAGGCTGGATTAACATAGTTCACATCAAGGGTTCACGAAAAAAGTATGACTTTGTGTAATGAAGGGGATAAGCTTGAGTAAATCCAATTTTAGGATTTCGGGATTGGGGAGTCCACTCATCAAATTAATGAATTGTGAGTTAATGTAATTCAAATTTTGAATTCCTACCTAAAATCCTTCAAATTACTTGATCGGCCAAAGTGAGGGTAATGACAATGGGAATATGGATCCTTCCACTAGAATATCCAAGAAATAGGATATTTAAAAACCAATGGTGAGGGATATTGGGTTCCAATGAAATAGTGGGAGATTATTGAATATAAAATTTATTTATTTTTCTAATTTTTTTCATATTAAGTAGTAATAAATTTCTCTTCTTATTTTTAGAAAAAAAATCTAAAAATGAATTAAAAATATCTCTATTATCCTTAATTGAGAGAGATAGCCTTATCACCAATACAAATTTTCAAGTGTAGAAAAGGCGCTTACACGTTATCATATGCCATGAAAGAAAATTTTACGTGTTGTAAAAGCCTATTCCCGATTTTCCTGGTAATGAGGCTAGTGTGGAAAAGTTGAATCTCAATGAGAAACATTTTAATGATGGTATATATGTTTAATGTTTCATGATATCAACCATGACCAATTTTCTTTTGAAGCTACATGTGAGCATGTATGCATATATCATGATGTATCACCTTTGGGATCTCTATCAAGAGAAAGAAAGATGAGATAAAAATGAGATCTCCAATGATCCTTTTACAACTATTCTTGGAGAGAAAACACCAACTAAGCCTCATGTGGTCAATATTATATTCTACATTGAACACTTAAACATATTCATTATTAAATTCCAAGATTATCTGTACAAAGTTTTGATACTTTTGTCACTAACTAAGACCTTATCTAGTTTTATTACTATTTATAACAAGATAAATAATGAGAAGAGTATTTTAGAAATTATTATTCTTATTCACCAAGTGGAAAAGGACCTGTGGAATCACAAACTAGTGATCCTTGTAGTGAATAAGAAAATTATTAACAATGTGAAGGGGCCAATAGAGATAAAAAATATAAATCTCCCAAGAACCATCCTTCTAAGAAGATAAAGATCCAAATGAAGGGTAAGGAAAAAAGAGGTAGTATGTTTTTATGTGGTAACAAAGGCCACTGGAAGAAGAACTACACCCAAAAGTAAGGGGAGATAAATGTGTGTTTGTTATCGAGAGTAATCATTCAACATCTACATATTGGGTATTAGATACAGCTTCTGGTTCTCACATATGTATTCAAATGCATGAACCATATTGATTCTAAAATATTTCTAGAGGAGGTTTATATTTTCAAGATCCCAATAGTGTTAGGCTCGCTACTCTATCCATTGGTGACTACCACCATTCATTGACAATAATAATGTTATTGGTTTTAAAAGATTGTTATTGTAATGTTCCAACCCAAGTTCCACTATCTGGTTCCCTAAGTCAGTGGGTCTCATGGCCTCAAGTGCATCTCCCTTAATTATAGAAGCTAATGAATTATAGAGACCCAAGATTAAAATAAATAGATATTACATTGTTTTAGATGAATATTTATTATATTTCAAAAATACATGCCAGAGGAACATAATATTGTATTGTCTTTGGAAACTTGAAATAAAAATCTTTTTTCCTGGTGAAATATCATCAACATATCCTATAAAGATCTACACATTTAGTAGTTCTACCAAAATCCTTTCTTCATAACCTGGAGAAAGGATACATAAGAAAGCGGTGAGCTCAAATTCTCAATGAGGGTAAATAAGGTAAATATGTATTCATAAATATAATCATAAGGTTATATTATCATGATCATGAAAATAGAAGACCATACCCTGAATATCAAAGATCATATACATGAATCAGGGAATAAAGCACAACATCTCATAATAAATGAATCATAAAGAAATAAGGAACATAATACATGAAAAAATGATATAGGAATAAAACAAGGAATTGTGGAAGACACATAATCATATAATATTTTGAAAATTTATAAGTAGAAATAGGTTCACTCATTTGGTTAAGGACATGTGATGAGGCCCTTACAGAAACTTATATACAGGAAACCAAGTCCATGAATTACATTATGAACATGTAATCAGGTTCACTAATAGTATTCAAGGCATCACTGTCAAGGCCATCATAGTAGTATGGGTTTACTCCCCATACCATATTTGTAGTCATGGTTCAGTCCCATGGATATCTTAGTAGCACTAGTTTACTCCTCATACCATCTTGGTAGTCATGGTTCACTCCCATGTACATCTTAGTAGAATGAGTTCAATATTTGTACCATCATGGTAGAAATGGTTCACTCCCATGGACACCTTATTCTATCTCATAAGATATAAATATTTACCCAATTCATTTGAGGGAGATACAGGTCCCACCCATCATATAATTAAATCATACATGCATTTTCCACAAAACATTCATCAAATCAAGACCCATGAGAAGATATGGGTATTGTAAACATCAAATCATAATCCATGAAATGAAATGGGTATCATTAGCATTTTATCACAACATAACCAATGGAAAAGAGATAAGTTTCATAATCATTTCACCAAATTATAATTCATGAAAAGAAGTAGGTTTCAAAAGCATATAACCCATGGAAACGAAACAGATTTCAAAATAATTTTCCTTCAAATTAATTTGAAAACATATAAATAAAGCTCAAAAACGTTTTCAAATATATTTTCTTGAAATCTTATAAAGGATGATTGAGAATGTTTTTAAAACCTTTTTCCTTGAAAATACTTTGAAAACTTATAAATAAAACTTGAAAATGTTTAGAAATCCATTTTCTATGAAAACATACAAAATAAGTTTGAAAATGTTATGAAAACCATTTTTCTTGAAAATATATTTTAAAAAAATTAAACAAAAAATAACTTTTAAATATGAAAATAATGTTTCAAAGAATTGATAGTGGATATATATGTACATGTCGTATGAGATAAAAACAACATTCCTTTTGCACTGTAAAAAGGATAGAAAATTGGCTCATTTGGAAAGTGACAAGAATATTACTTTGAAAAAATTGGTAATAGAAAAAAAGGGTAAAGATTTATTTTAACTATCATAGTATATTAGTAGAATATTCTTGTAAACAATTTTTAGAAAACATGGTTTTAAAGGAATGTAGATTTCCAACTGAAGAGAGGGAAAATTCAGGCTTTCTTAAAAACACTTTCTTAACTATCTTTTGTACCAAAGAGTCAAAAAATTGTACCAATACATTAATATAACATTAATTACCATAGGTAAAGAAACCTTATGATTGTATTGATAGATGGAACATAATAACTCATAAAAGGAAGCATAAAAATAGACAACCTCAAAAAGCGATGAGATTGTCTCAATAAGCTCTTATAACTTAGTAACTTGGGATCATACTCTCCATGTAAGAAATGGAAATTACATGAAGATTGAAATATTATTAAAATAAATATATTAATGATATATAAATTAAAATTTAAGTATATACACCTCAAAAAAAGAGTTTAGGTGCATAAAAACATGAGTCTCAAAGAAGGAAAATTCTGACAAAATATTTTTACCAATTTTGTAACATTTGAAACTTAGAACCCCATGAATGAATGTTCAAAAAAAGGATATGTTAATACCCATAAATTTAGGTATAAGATAAATAGAAGACAATAATTGTATGTACATAAACCACACAAAATTAAATATTGGAAAACATAGCCTGTATCTCACAGGAATAAAAAGTGAGATGAAATCTCATTACCTTGTGTCTTGACTCTCGCCGTACTCGTTCAAACCACCAATATAATAAATATAAATTTATTATA
Source organism: Viscum album (assembly GCA_963277665.1). Taxonomy (NCBI): domain Eukaryota; kingdom Viridiplantae; phylum Streptophyta; class Magnoliopsida; order Santalales; family Viscaceae; genus Viscum; species Viscum album. The sequence goes on along the minus strand of OY728127.1, from coordinate 397,972,987 downwards.
CATATTTTAAAGAATAATATTCCTATATATAATACCATATATGGTTTTATTATGAACTTATATTACCCACTAAATGTAAGAGTTTTTAGATATGTGAGGAAGTGGGAGTGGTAGTGGCATTTTATAGGAAAGTAAAAGGAGTCACTTGGAATTTTTAGAAACAAGTTAGGTGTACACATGTTCTTACCTAAAAAAAGTCATACCAAACCAAAAAAACTAAATAATAGAAGGTTTATGGATGAAATATGGACATCCAGTAGATTTTTTACAAGTGGTAGATCATTTGGGTCCTTAATTTTAATATTTATTCTCTGTTATGCTTAATTTTTCATTAATCCCTGTGATTAATTTTAATCACTTTTACTAATCATTGTGGCCAAAAATTAACTTAGTCTTAGACTATAAATATTATACTGTATAAAATGGTGTATGTCAGTTTTTAAAAATTCCAATCATAGAAGCATCAAAATTGAGATTAATGTTAATCCCATAGACGGGGCTGAATAACGGGTTTTAAAAGTAGAAAATTGTTCAAAAGTTTTTTAAGATTTTGTATTAAATTACATAGTGAGATTTATTCTAATAAATTAAACTGTATTAATAGATTTAATATTTATCTAATTTGACCTTGAAACAAATTTATTATATCATTTAAAATTAACAATTAATTGAAAAAAAGTAGTTTTTAACTAAAAGGTAGTATTTTTCACTATTCATCAAAAAATGAAGTTTCTCAGAAAAAACCCAAAAATTCCCCCAAGCCTAATTTCGATGTTTAGAATTAAAAAATTAAACATATTTTATCATATTCAATTTCTAAATTTTTATAAAATTAATTTTATTACTAAAATCGGTTCATTCAAGAAATGATATTTTTAACATAAAAGGACTTTACCAACAATCATATCTTTCATTATCAATATGATTTATTTATATAAAGCAACTAAAAAATATTTTAGAATTAGTTATTACTATTCATAAGTTTAATGACTAGTTTATGACCGTCTCATTTACATAATTATATAAAAAAGATGATTCGTAGAAACTCAGTGTTGCATGCATCGTATGCCAAGTCATTATAGTGTGTAATGTGCGCCAAGTCATATGACAAGTCAGTGTTACATGTTACGTATGCCAAGTCAGTTCCATGCTAAAGGAATTTTTTACTTATTTTATATCTATAAAGAAATGAAAATTTAATTTATTAGGTTAAAACATCTTTGTGGCCATAATAATATTTCCTTTTATATTCAATCATTTTTCATATTCATTTATAATTAATTGGTAACCTATGAATTAATAGAATATTTTGTAAACCATATATTTTTATAAATTAGTTAAAATTATTCATAAACAATAATTTAATGTCAGTTTTTGTCTTATTATATTAAATAATTATATTTTAATAATGTATTATTGTTTGGTAAACCGTGGTCTTGCGTGTTGTGCATATCATCGAGGAAATTCATTATTGCGTATAATGCAAGAAAACCTTGGTGTTCCATGTAGATAAAGACAATGTTTATGCTGAATGTAGTGAACTATTAACTTGGTGTTGCTTATAATGCAAGCCCAACATTGTTCTTTCATATAAAAAATGTTACCATTAGTGTTGCATGAAACAAAAAATATATATAAAAATGGATAAACTAATTCAAAAAATCATAATTCACAAAATCTTAGGGTGTTAAATTCTACCCCCTGAATTTCTACATAAAAATTTATCAGGTTTATGAAATGTTTTATACTTGAATGTTTTATTCATTGAAACACACATCGTAAAAATGAATAGTAAAACATCCCTTAAAAAGGGAACGTTGGAACCAAAACGGTCACCCAAAGTAATATATAGCTAGGATTACTCATTGAAGAACATATATTGGGAGTGAATATTGGATAGGGAGAAAAAACATAAATGTTTATCAAGACTGATTGAGGTCATCTATCACAAACAAGTGAATGATCAATGAAAATTTGAGGTCTTTAAAGTCATAAATCCGCTATGATTTAAAAGGCCACCAGCTCAATGAAAATTAATATTTTAGGACAACACATTTTTTATCATTATCCAATCATTGATTATTTTTTTTATTGACCAAAAATATATGGAAATATACTTTCTTGAAGTTATGAACAATGCAAACTTTTTTTATGCCTTGATAGATTCCCACTTCATCTCTTACCCTAATAAATGAATTGGAATTATTTTATTCTGAAGTAATAACATATCATGAGATTTATGATAAGTAAACTGATCTATCTTTAGTTACCATCAACCCAAATAGGTTATACAATATGCATAAGTCCTCATTGGCTGACAAAATACATTAATCTCAAAAACATTAACTTAATATTGGCTTAAACATTCCAAAAATGGTTAACCTTATAACCCTTATAAAATGTAAAAATTTAATGCTTTAGAAATAAATTCGTGAAATAAGATATACATTGAACCCCTATATATCATAAATTACCACTTAGTTGTCATATTCCAAACATGTGAATACCCTCATCGTATATTCCCTTAAAACATGTTAATAACCAAAATTATAATAAATCCTTTTGGAAAACAGACATGCTTCCGTATTCCATTAATTACTGGATGTATTCTATCAATCCAAGATGTTGTAAAATTAATCCTTGATGACATAGAACACTTTTTCAATAATCAGTTCCATGGTAATCCATATTGTCCAATTTACTTATTCATATCATGTATATCTTTATCCATACAATATTATCTTGACGTTAGAAAAAAAATTAGGTAAAGGGGAAAATCCCCCATTTATTGAACAAGAAAAAATCTCCTTTTGAAGGGAATAAGGAGGAACCCAATATAGAGACAAATAAAAAAACATCATGGAGAACAGGCCTCATAGCCAACAAGGATCCAAAAGTCAAAAGGAGACAAAAATCAAAGCGAGAACAAGCCAGAAGGTCTCATCACCCCCTAATCAAAAATGTAGCAGTAGAATCAAAATATCACATTTCCATGAAATCACTTTTCCATGTCTTCATCACCATTCAACAAGTCATTTTCAATAATTAATGAAAACGTATACTGAAAATACCCATATAATTCATAATATTTGAATTCCAAAATGTAAATACTTTATTTATCCAGCTTTATTCTTAAACCATTACTTTGTATTCATCAAATTATTATTTAATACCTCTTTCTAAAAATTTTAAATATGAATCATGTATTAAGGTTCCATAACCTAAATCTAATCATGCTTCTTATGATGAATGTAAACAATAACGGGGATCATCACATAACTTTCACATGTTGTTTTCAATCTCTTTATCTTCAGAGATGTAACAAATACTCATACCGCCACCTTGATTCTCATTTTTATATTTTCACTTGGGAAATAAATTCTCATAATTCTCATACTTTCCAAATCTAAAACATTCAATGTTAACCATTTTCCTTCTAATTCTATCCATTTACTAAAACAAGAAAGCATAGTGTGAGAAACATTTATCATAATGAGATACCATATAATCATGAAAAATTACTTATATGATGCTTAGATTATGGTTCCTACATAATTAATCTTGGAAAACATAGGTTTATCCAATGTTATTAATTGTAATATCTTATTTAAATCCTTCATGATGGTTCCTAAAAAGTTTTTTAGTTCACAAACTATATCCTAAAGGAGTGTCAAACCAGGTGGGCAGTACGGATTGTTGTCGTATACCAGATTTCCAGAAGTTAGGCCCAGAACATCATGTCATATTTTTTTACCCCAAGGTACATATATTTTAGATCCACATCCACTTTTAGCATCCAGACAGGAATGTATTGCTAGGAAACCACTCAGTCCATATTTTACCAAAATTGAAGGACATTTTCTTAAATGTTGACTCATCTTTATACTTATCCTTAGAGACACCCAAATATATATCCTTATTATTATACCCTAGTTATATATCTACTATTTTATAATCTTCATTTCTAAATTTTGACTATAATTTTCCTTTGATACCAAATATAGTGACCCAGGCTTAACATACATGTATATTACACCATTTTAGATGAATATTTATTAAATTGAAAAAATACATTATTGAGGACAGTAATAGTTTAGTGTCTTTAGAAACATGGAAAAAGCATATTCTATCCTTGTTAATGATCTTCAACGTCTCCCATAAAGAGATACACCTTTATTACTTCTACCTAAAACCATTATTCATAAACTAGAGAAATGAAACATAAGAAAGGGGTGATCTCAAATGATCATTAAGGTTCATTAAGAAAAATATGTATGCATAATTATGAGAATAAGGGTATGATAACATGATAATGAAATTAGAAGATCATTCCCTACATATCAAATATCATATACATGAATCTTGGAATAAAACATACAAATTCATAAGACATAAATCATAAATAAATAAATAACATAATCCATGGAAGAATAATATAGTATTAAAACATGGAATTATGAAATACACACAATCATATAATATTGGGAACTTGTATAAGTATAAATAGGTTCACCCATTAGGTTACGTACATGCAATCATATCCCCACATAAACTTTTGGACATGCAACTAGGTCCATGCATAACATTGTGAACATGTAATCAGTTACACATATAGTAGTTAAGGCATCGCTACCAAGTCCATCTTGGTTATATGGGTTCACTCCCCATACCATCTCTATAGTCATGGTTCACTCCCATGGCCATCTTAGTAGCATGAGTTCACTCCTCATACCATATTTTCAATCTTGGTTCACTCCCATGGACATCTTAGTAGCATGAGTTCATTCCTCATACAGTCCCGGTAGTTAAGGTTCACTCCCATGGACATCTAGTCTATCTCAAGAGATATAAATCTTTCCACAATTAATTTGAGGTATATTTAGGTCCCACCAATCACATAATGAAGTCATACATGCATGTACCACAAAACATACATCATATCACGACCCATGAAAATATATGGGTTCTATAAACAAAAATAATGACCCACAAAATGAAATTGGTATCATTAAAATTTTATCACATCATAACCTATGAAAAATAGATAGGTTTCATAAAAATTTCATCAAAGTATAACCCAAGAAAATAAGTGGGTTTCAAAATAATATAACCTATTGAAAAAATAGATATCATGAACATATGACTCATGGAAGGGAAACGGATTTCTTAAACATAAAACCCATGAAAGAGTAACAGGTTTCATAAAGACCATTTCATTAAGAATAATCCATTAATATAAAGGTTAAGAATGGAACCTTTAGATCATTTCCTATAATTTCTTGAGTAAAATAATTGTATTTCATCTCAGATGGAAAATAATTTTGAAATATCTTTCAGAAAATATTCTTGAGGAAAATATTTTTTCCTCTTTGAAAAGGAATTTATTATACATAAAACCATTTGATAATAATTTTCAGATAAAATACCTTTAAAACATATAAATAATAATTTAAAACATCTTAAAACCTTTTTCCTTTAAAACTTATAAAATAAGATTCAAAAAAATTTAAAATCATTTTTCTTTGAAAACACTTTGAAAACTTATAAAGAAATCTTGAAAACAATTTGAAAAACATTTCTTTGAAAATAAGTTGAAAACAGATAAATATTTCTTAAAAATATTTTTAAATCTATATTTCTTGAAAATAATTTGAAAACTTATAAATAAATCCTTAAAAAGTTTTGAAAATCTTTTCTTTTAATATAAATTAAAAACTTATAAATAGTGATCGAAAATATTTTGAAAAATATTTTCCTTGAAAATACATTAAAAACATATAAATAATGCATGAAAACATTTTGAAAACCATTTTTCATAAAAATACATAGAAAACTTATAAATAAAGAAATAAAAAATTTGGAAAGTAATTTTCCTTGAAAACTTGTAAATTAAGCTTGAAAACATTTTGAAAACCATTTTCCTTGAAAAAATCATTGAAAAATTATAAATAATGATTGAAAAAAATTTGAAAGACATTTCCCTTAAAATGATATAAAAGAAGTTTGAAAACGTTTTGAAACCCATTTTTATTGAAATTTTCTTTTAAAATAATATTAAAACAAAAAAAATAACCATTAAACATGAAAATAAAGTTTCAAATAATTGACAACGGATAATTTTATACATGTCTTACAAGGTAAAAAACATTCTTTTTACATTATATAAAGAATAAAAAATTTCCTCATTCATAAAGAGAAAAGAATATTCATTTAAAAACCATGGAAAAATACATAATGGGTAAAAAATTATTTTAATGATCGTAGTATATTAGTAGAATATTATGTGAAACCATTTTTTGAAAAAATGGTTTTGAAGGACCATATATTGCCGAACGAAGAGAGGGTAAAGTCAGAATTTTTTAAAAATGCTTCATTAACTATATTATGTACCATATAGTGAAAAAATGGTAGCAATACATTAATATATAATTAATAACCATATGAGAATAAATTTCATGAATTTATTTAGATATGTAACATAATAACTCCTCAAAGGAAGCGTAAACGTAAAAAATCGAAAAGTGAAAACATTATCTCAATAAACTCTTATAACGTGGTAATTTGGAATCATACTCTCCATGTATCAAAAAAAATTACATAAATCTTAATATATCATGAAAATAATTACATTCCTGATATAACATATAAAATGGAAGTATATTCAACTCAAAAAAGTGATTAGGTGTATAACAAAACATTAGTCTCAAAGAAAGAAAATTGAGATACCACATTTTTACCAATTTGGTAACTTTTGAAACATAAAACCCCATGAATGAACTTTTATAAAAAGGATATGTTAATAACCATAAATTTAGTTATAATATACATTGAATAAAATCATTTTCAGTACCTACACCACATAAAATAAATGAGTGGCAAACATAGCATGTATCTCACGAGAATAAATAGTGAGATAAAATCCCCTTACCTTGTGTCTTATATCTCTCATCGTACTCATTAAAAAAGATGTAAAATAAATATATATTTATTATATATATTTTAAAGAACCATATTATTATATTCAATACCATATATGGTTTTATTATGACCTTATACTTCCCTCTTTTTAACCATACTATGTTAAGGTTTCACATCGGGTAATATTCACATTGTTTTTCATATCTGTCTTAATTTGTTACATTGTTGGTCCTTATACATATATAATGATTCCAGAATGTAAAAAATGATATAAATATCATTTATATACAATATATTTGTATTATAATAATCATTATAATATATAAGTATGAAGGAGAATACACCATTCATGGAGACGGTAGGTTATACGTACGCATTAACGCTATTTCCATTTAATTGCCTCATTGAGAGAAAGAAAGAAAAATAAAAATATGTAAATATATATATCATTATTAAATTTTATTTATGATGTCATAAATATAATATATATTCACTAAGACCATCCTTAATACTATCCATTTATTGTATAAACTAATCATATCGCTTTGAGTGGGCGGTAGTCCACACTTTCTTAAATGAATTTATCATTTTTAAATAAGATGTAAAACATAAAGTTATGTTCTCAATAAATTTTACAGAATAATAAAGACATTATGAATAAAATATATATCATATGAAAATATATTTTCCATCATAATGTCTTGCATGATAGGTGGTAATGGAAAAATGAATAATCATCATTTCATGAGGCAGTAATTCGCCTTACAAAAAAACAGTATGTTCGTTACCCATTAGATGGAGGTGTGTATAAGTGTAGGTCAAAACATAAACATAAAATAATAATAATATATTTATTATACTAGTTTTTTAATTAATAATATAACGAATATAGTTGGAGGGGTGGATGAGGAAAATAAAATAAATGACTTGAGAGAATGTGTTACTTATTAATCAGGTAACTCCTTTTGGTTTGTGACAAAAGGATTCCTTAGAATTACTTATACATAATAGAAGTATAATAGTAGGAAGAGAGGGTTTTTGGTAATTTTTTTGGTCCATTATTTTTTTAACATAAGTGGTTTTATAGGTGTGATGAAGTGGGGGAAGTAGTGGCCTTTTATAGGGAAGGAAAAGGATTCACTTGGAATTTTTAGATACAAGTTAGGTGTACATAGTTCCTTACCTAAAAAAATTCCTAAAATCCAAAAAAACTAAATAATATAAGTTTTATGTTCGAAATATGTATATAAAATGTGTTTTTTGCAAGTGTAAATATCATTTGGGCCCTTAATTTTAAGATTTAGCCCCAAATTAATCTTAATTTGGCCTTAATCGCTCTGATTAATTTTAATAAATTTTACTAATCATTTTGGTCAAAAATTAACATGAAATTATTATACTATAACTATTATAATGAATATAATTTTGTATATCTATTTTTCGAAATTAAAATCCTAGAATCGAAAAAATTAAGATTAATGTTAATCCCACAAACGGGAATAAATAATGAGCTTTTAAAGTAGAAAAATATTTAAAAGTTTGTTAAGATTTTTTATTCAATTTCAAATTGAAATTGATTAGAATGAATAAAATTTTATTAATACATTTAATATTTATCTAATTTGAAATTAAAAAAATTAAAATATCATTTAACATTAATAATTAATTAAACAAAAAAGTAGTTTTTAGCTAAAAAGTTGTATTTTGTTCTATTCATCAAAAAATGATGTTTCTCAGAAAAATCCAAAAAAATCCCCATAGGATAATTTCAACATTAAATATTCAAAAATGAATTTTAATTTATCATATTAAATTTCTAAATATATATAAATTTATTTTATTTTTAAAATCGGTTCATTCAAGAAAACAATATTTTTAACATAAAAGGACATTACCAAAACAAATATCATTCATTATCAATATGGTTTATGTATATAAAACAATTAAAAACAATATTTGATAATTTGTTAATACTATTACTAATTTTAAAGGCCAGGTTATGATTATATCATTTAAATATTTATATAAAAAATGTTTTGTAGAAACTCAGTGTTGCATGCATCACAAGACAAGTTAGTGTTGGGTGTAACGTACACTAAGTAAGTGTTATATTTAATGTACTCTAAGTTGGTTCCATGTAAATGGAATATTTCACCTAGTTAATTTCTTTACATAAATGAAAATTTAATTTATTAGGGTAAAATAGATTTGTGACCATAATAATATTTCCTTTTATATTCAATCGGTTTTCATATTCATTTATAATTAATTGGTGACCTATGAATTCATATTATATTATATAAAACATATATTTTAATAAATAAGTTAATAATACTCATAAAATATAATTTAACATAAATGTTTTATCTTATTATATTAAACAATTATATTTTAAAAATATATTATTGTTTGGTAAACCTCAGTATTTCATTTTACACAAGTCATCAAGGAAACTCATTGTTACATATAAAACAAGATAACCTCGGTGTTTCGTGTAAATATATCCAAATATTATATTCCATGTAGTTCAAAATTAACATGGTTTTTTATATAACGCAATACAAATAGAGTTCTTTAATATAAAATATGATATATTTAGTATAGAATGAAATGAAAAATATCAAAAAGAATAAATTCAAACAAAAAAATGTAATTCACAAAATCTTGGGGTGAGAAATTCTACCCCCCTTAAAATGAATTTATCCCTAGAAATTATTATGGGTTATCAAAGGTTTAATACTTGAAAGTTTCAGTCATAGAAACCCACATCGTAAAAATGAATACTAAAACATCCCTTAAAAAGGGAAAGTTGGAACCATAACTGTTACCCAAATTAATATATATCTAGGTTTCTTCATAATATAACATAGGTTGGGAGTGAATATTGGACATAGAGTAAAAGCATAAATATTTATAGGAAGTTATTGATTTCATCAATCACAAACAAGTGAATTATTAATGAAAATTTGGGGACCTAAAATTCATAAATCTGTGATGATTTAAGAGGCCATCAGCTCAATGAAAATTATGGTATACAGAAAACACATTTTTTTATCAATATCAAATCATAAATTAATTATTTTTATTGACCAATAATATATGTTAATATACTTACTTGATTTTATACACAATACCAACCTTTGGTTGTGCCTTGATAGATTCCCACATCATCTCTTACCCTAATAAATGAAGGAGAATTAATTTTTTCTGAAGTATCACATATCATGAGATCCATGATAATTCAACCCATCAATCTTCAGTAACAATAATCACAAATAGGTTATCCAATATTCATAAGTCTTCATGTGGTGAAATAATACATTAATAACAAAAGAATTAATTGAATATTGACTTAAATTTCCATAAATAGATAACCTTATAACCCTTCTAAATGGTGAAAATTTAAATCTTTAGAATTAATTTCATGAAATCAGATGAATACTGATCCCCCATATATTATAAAGTACCACATAGTTGTCACATTCCAAACATGTGAATACCCTCATCGTATATTCCCTTGAAACATATTTATAACCAAAATTACCATTAATACTTTTAGAAAACATGCATGATTCCTTATTCCAATGATTACTGGATGTATTCTATCAAACCAAGATATTGTAAACTTCATCCTTGATAACAATGAACACTTTTTCAATAATCAGTTCTATGGTAATCCATATCGTCCAATTTACTTATTCATATCTTGTATATCTTTATCCATACATCATTATCTTGACACCATACATTAATTAAGGGTTACCTTCACTTAATAAAAATATCACCTTTCTGTAAAATCACTTTTCCATGTCTTAATCACCATTCAATAAGTCATTTTAAATCATTAATGAAAATTTATACTAAAAATACCCATATAATTCATAATATATGAATTTCAAAATGAAAATATTTTATTCATCCAAATTTATTCTTAAATCATTACATTGTATTCATCATGATATTCCTTAATACCTATTTCTTATAATATGAAATATGAATCATATATTAAGGTTCCTTAACCTAAATCTAATCATTCTTTTTATGATGAATGTAAACAATATAGGGCGGGCATCACATAACTTTCACATGAAATTTTCGATCTCTTTATCTTCAAAGATATAACAAATACTCATACCAACACCTTGATTCTATTTATGATATTTACACTTGGGAAATAAATTCTCATAATTCCCATACTTTACACATTTAAAACATTCAATGTTAACCATTTTCCTTCTAGTTTTAGCAATTGACTAAAACAAGAAAGCACATTGTGAGAAACATTTATCATAATGGGATACCATATAATCCTGAAAAGGTACTTATACGATGCCTAGATTATGGATCCCACTTTATTAATATATGACACCTTATGTTTATCCAATTTTATTCGTATTAGTATCTTATTTAAATACTTAATGATGTTTCCTAAAGAGTTTGCGAATTCACAATCCATATCCCCTGGGAGTGTCAAACTAGGTGTGCAATAAGGCTTGTAGTTGTATACCAGATTACATTGAGTCCATCCCGGAACAACATGTCTGATTTCTTACCCCAAGGTACATATATGCCCAAGCCACATCTACTTGTAGCATCCAGATATGGATGTATTGCTAGGAAACCACTAACTCCATCTTTTACCAAAATTCTAGGACATTTTCCTATATGTTGACTCATCTTATACTTATCCTTAGAGACATCCCTAGAAATATCCTTAGAAATAAACCTAAGGGATATATCTAGTGTTTTATAATCCTTGTTTCCAAAGGTTGACTAAAGATTTCCTTTGATACCAACTATAGTGACCCAGGCTTAACATATATGTATTTTACATCATTTAGAAAATATTTAGTACTTTGAAAAAATACATGCCCGAGGACAGTAATAGTTTAGTGTCTTTGGAAATATGGAAACAAAATCATATATCCTAGTTAATGATCTTCAACATCTCCCATACCGATCTACACCTTTATTACTTCTACCTAAAACCATTATTCCTAAATTAGAGAAATGAAACATAAGAAAGGGTTGAGCTCAATGACCATTAAAGGTGATTAAGGAAAATATGTATGCATAATTATGATCATAAGGGTATGATAACATGATCATGAAAATAGAAGATCATATCCTATATATCAAAGATCATATATATAAATCATGGAATAAAGCATACCATTTTATAAGACATGAATCTAAAGGAAATAAAGAACATAAGACATGGAAGCATAACATAGGAATAAAATATGGAATTATCAAATAAACACAATCTTATAATATTGTGAACATGTATAATTAGAAAGAGGTTCAATAATTAGGTTAAGTACATGAGATCAGGGACTTGCATAAACTTATAGGCATGCAACTAGGTCCATGCATAACATTATGAACATGTAATCAGTTTCATGTATAGTAGTCAAGGAATCGCTTCCAAGTCTATCTTGGTAGTATGGGTTCACTACCCATACCATCTCTATAGTCATGGTTAACTCCCATGGTGATCAGAGTATCTTGAGTTCACTCCTCATACCATCTTGGCAGTCTTGGTTCACTCCCATCGACATCTTAGTAGCATGTGTTCATTCCCCATACAGTCTGAGTAGTCATTGTTCACTCCCATGGCCATCTAGTATATATAAAAAGATATAAATCATTCCCTAATTAATTTGAGGTAGATATAGTTCCCACCTGTCACATTATAAAATAATACATGCATGTACCACAAAACATTCATCATATAATGGCCCATGAAAAGAGATGGGTTCTATAAACATAAAATCATAAACCACAAAAATGAAATTGGTGTCATCAAAACTTTATCACATTATAACCTATGTAAAATAGATAGGTTTCATAACCATTTCATCAAATTATAACCCATTAAAATAAGTGGGTTTAAAAATAATATAACCTGTGGAAAAAATATATTTCATGAAAATATAACTTGTGGAAGAGAAACGGATTTCATAAACATAAAACCCGTGAAAGAGAAACTAGTTTCATGAAAACCTTTTCAATAATAATAACCCACTAATAAGATGTTTATGAATGGAACCTTTGTATCATTTACTATAACGGAATGAGTAACATCAATGTATTTGATCCTATATGGAAAATAATTTTGAAACATATTTCAAAAAAAATTACTTCAGAAAATTATGGTTTCCTCTCTGAAAATTTATTTTTAATACATAAAACCATTTGATAATAATTTTAAAATAAAATTACATTAAAACATATAAATAATAATTTCTACCATTTGAAAACCTTTATAATTTAAAAATTATAATATAAGATTCAAAACATTTTAAAATTGTTTTTCTTCTAAAACACTTTGAAAATTTATAATGAAATCTTGAGAACGTTTTGAAAATAATTTCTTTGAAAATAATATGAAAACATATAAATTGTTCTTGAAAACATTTTGAAATCTATATTCCTTGAAAATAATTTGAAAACTTATAAATAAATATTTAAAACTTTTTGAAAATCATTTCTTTGAATATAAATTTAGAACTTATAAATAGTTCATGAAAATATTTTGAAAACTATTTTACTTGAAAATACATTGAAACTTTTAAATAGAGCATGAAAAAATTTTGAAAACCATTTTCCTTAAAAATAATTATAAAACTTATAAAAAATATTGAAAACATTTTGAAAGTAATTTTTCCTGAAAACATATAAATTAATATTAAAAACATTTTGTAAACTATTTTCCTTGAAAATAAATTGAAAATTTATAAATAATGCTTGAAAATATTTTTAAATATATTTTACTTGAAAAGATATAAAAGAAGTTTGAAAAAAAATTGAAATCCATTTTTCTTGAAATTTTCTTATAAAATAATTCTAAAATAAAAATAATTTAACCTTTAAACATGAAAATAATGTTTCAAAGAATTGATGGTGTATAATTCTATATATGTGGTATAATATAAAAAAACGTTCCATTTACATTATAAAAAGAATAGATGATTGCCTCACTAATAAAGAGACAAGAATACACATTTTAAAACTTTGATAAAATAAAGAACGGGTAATAATTTCTTTTAATGATCATAGTAGATCTATAGAATATTCTGTGAAACCCTTTTTAGAAAACATGGTTTTGAGGGACCAAAGATTTCTGAATGAAGAGAGGGTAAAGTTAGAATTTTCTAAAAACACATTATTAACTATATTATGTACCAAATTGAAAAAAAAATGGAACTAATACATTAATATATAATTAATAAACATATTAGAAGAAAATTCATGAATTTATTGAGAGATGGAACATAAACACTCCTCAAAGGAAGTGTAAACGTAAACAATCTCGAAAAGAGAAGACATTGTCTCACTAAACTCTTATAACTTGGTAACTTGGAATCATAATATCCATGTAAGAAGATAAAATTATATAAATATTAATATATCTTGAAAATAATTATATTCTGGATATAACATGTAAAATTTAATTATATTCCCCCTCAAAAAAGTGTTTAGGTTCATAACAAAACAAGAGTCTCAAAGAAGAATAATTGAGACAAAACAATTTTACCAATTTGGTAACTTTTGAAACATAAAACCCCATGAATAAATTTTTATAAAAAAGAAATGTTAATACCCATAAATTTAGTAACAATATACATATAATAAAACCATTTTTAGTACCTAGACCACACAAAATAAATTAGTGGTAGACATAGCATGTATCTATTGGGTATAAAAAGTTAGATGAAATCCCTTTACCTTGTGTCTTAAATCTCATCGTACTCATTAAAAAACCTTTATAATAAATATATATATTTTATATATTTTAAATAACAATATTATTATATCCAATACCATATATGTTTTTATCATGACCTTATACCTCCTTCTTGTTCACGATCCTATTTTATGGTTTCACTTCATTTAATATTCGCTTTGTTTTTCATATCTGTCTTAATTTGTTATATTGTTGGTCCTTATACATATATGATGATTCAAGAATGTATAAAAAGTTATAAATATCATTTATATACAATATATTTTTATTATAATAATCTTTATAATATATAATTATGAAATGGAATACACGATTCATAGAGACAGTACGTTGTATATATGCATTAACGCTATTTCTGTTTAATTGTCATATTGTGAGAATGAAACTAAAAAAAATATGTAAATATATATATATCATTATTAAATTATCTTCATTATGTCATAAATATATTATATATTCACTAAAACCATCATTAATATAATCCATGTAGTGTATGAATGAATCATATCATTTTGAGGGGGTTGTAGTCCACACTTCCTCAAATGAATTTATCATATTTATATAATAGGGAAAGCATAAAGGTATGTTCTCAATAAAATTTACAGAATAATAAAGACATTATGAATGTAATATATATAATATATAAACATAGTTTCCTTCATAATGGACAACATAATAGGTGGTAATGGAAAAATGAATAATAATCATTTCGTGAGGCAGTAATTTTCCGATCACAGAAACAGTATGTTTGTTACCAATTAGATGGAGTTGTGTATAAGTTTAGGTCAAAACATAAACATAAAAACATAATAATATATTTAGGATACTGGTTTTTTAATTTATTATATAATAAATATAGTTGGATGGGTGTATGATGAAAATAAAATAAAGGACTTGAGAGAATGTGTTACCAAAAAAAATATCTTTCATTATCAATATGGTTTATGTATATCAAAAAATTACAAAAAATATTTGATAATTAGTTAATACTATTACTATTTTTAAAGTCCAGGTTATGATTATATCATTTAAATAATTATATAAAAAAGATGTTTTGTAGAAATTCGGTGTTGCTTGCATCACAAGCCAAGTTAGTGTTGGGTGTAACGTATGCTAAGTCAGTGTTACATTTAACGTACTACAAGTTTGTTTCCTGTGAAAGGAATATTTTACCTAGTTCATTTCTATACATAAATGAAAATTTATTTTATTAGGGTAAAATAGCTTTATGACCATAATAATATTTCCTTTTATATTTAATCATTTTCATATTCATTTATAATTAATTGGTGACCTATGAATTCATATTATATTGTTTAAATCATATATTTTAATAAATTAGTTAATAATACTCATAAAATCTAATTTAACATTAGGTTTTTGTCTTATAATATTAAATAATCATATTTTAATAATATATTATTGTTCGGTAAACCTTAGTATTTCATTTTACGCAAGTCATCAAGGAATGTCATTATTGCATATAAAAAAAGATAACCTAGGTGTTTTGTGTAGAGCAAGCCAAAGTTTATGTTGCATGTAGTGCACAATTAACATGGTGTTTCTTATAATGAAAGACAAATAAAGTGGTTTAATATAAAATATTCTATATTCAGTATTTCATAAAATAAAAAATATCAAACAGCATAAATTAAATTGAAAAAAATGTAATTCACAAAATCTTGGTGTGTTACATTCTACCCCCATAAAATGAATTTATCCCTTGAAATTCATCTGGGTTATCAATGGTTTAATACTTGAAAGTTTCATTCATAGAAACCCATATCGTAAAAATGATTACTAAAACATCCCTTAAAAAGGGGAAATTGGAACAATAACGGTTACCCAAAGTAATACATATCATGTTTTCCTCATAGTATAAGATTGGTTTGGAGTGAATATTGGATATGGAGGAAAAACATAAATATTTATAGGGTGTGATTTGGTTCATCAATCGAAAAAAAGTGAATTATTATTGAAAATTTGAAGGCTTAGAATTCATAAATCTGTGATGATTTAAAAGGCCACCAGTTCAATGAAAATTAAGATGTATGGATAACAATTTTTTTATCATTATAAAATAATTTATTAGTTCTTTTTATTGACCAATAATATATGAAAATATACATACTTGGTGTTATGCACAATACCAACCTTTGGTTATTCCTTGGTAGATTCCCACTTTATCTCTTACCCTAAGAAATGAATGAGAATTCCTTTTTTTCTAAAGTACAAACATATCATGAGATCCCTGATAATTCAACCCATCTATATTCAGTTACCATAAACACAAATAGGTTATCCAATATGAATCATTCCTCATGTGGTGAGATAATACATTAATCTTAAAAACATTAATTTAATATTGACTTAAAATTTCCATAAATGGTTAACCTTATAACCATTCTAAAAGGTGAAAATTTAATGTTTTAGAAATAAATTCATGAAATCATCTTAAAATTTATCTCCCATATATCAAAAAGTACCACTTAGTTATCACATTCAAAACAAGTGAACATCCTCATAGTATATTCCCTTGAAACATGTAGTAACCTTAATTACAATGAATCCTTTTGGAAAACATATGTTCTTCCTTATTCCAATGATTACTAGATGTATTATTTAAATCCAAGAAGTTGTCAACATAATACTTGATTACATAGAAAACTTTGTCGATAATCATTTCAAGGGTAATCTACACCATCCAATTTACTTATTCATATCCTGTATATATTTATCCAAACATCGTTATCTTAACACTAGTAATTAATTAAGGGTTAACTTCCCTTAATCAAAATATCACCTTTCCATGAAAGCACTTTTCCATGTCTTCATCACTATTCGACATGTAATTTTCAATCCTCAATGAAAACGTATACTGAAAATACTCATATAATTCATAATCATTGAATTCCAAAACCTAAATAATTTATTCATCCAAATTTATTCATAAACCATTACTTAGTCTTCGTAAACTTATTCATTAATACCTATTTCAAATAATATGAAATATGATTCATGTATTAAGGTTCATCATCCTCAATATAATCTTTCTTTTTATTATTAATTTAAACAAAACTGGAAGAGCATCACATACATTTCACATGTCATTTTGGGTCTCTATATATTTAGAGATATAACAAATATTCATAGAACCTTCCTAATTGTCTTTATGAGATTTCCAATTGGGAAATCAATTCTCATAATTCCCACAATTTCCACATCTAAAACATTTAATGTTATCCATGTTCCTTATAATTCTTATAATTTACTAAAACAATAAATCATAGTGCCAGAAACATTTATCATAATGGTATACCATATAATCATGATAAAGTACTTATAGTACGCCTAGATTATGGATCCTACTTCTTTAATCTATGACACCTTATGTATATCCTATCTCATTCATAGCAATACTCTATTTAAATACTTTATGATTTTTCATAAATATTTTGTGAATTCTCAAACCATATCCCTCAGGAGTGTCAAACCAAGTGTGTATTAAGGCCCATTATCATGTACCAGATTACCCCAAGTCAGGCCCAGAATATCTTTTCAGAGTTATTACTCCTAGGTACATCTATTCTAGAGCCACATCCACTTGTAGTATCCAGATATGAATTCATTTATCTAAAACCAATCAATATATCCTTAACCAAAATTCCAAGACATTTTTTTAATTGTTTACTCATCCTTGTACTTATTCTTGGATTCATACCTATAATATCCTTATAAATATTCCCTAGGGATATCTCTAAATTTTTCTCATCCTAGTTTCTAAAAGTTAACTAAACATTTCCTTTGATACAAACTATAGTGACCCAGTCCTAATATATATGCATATTACATCATTTTAGATGAATATTTAGTACATTTAAAAAATACATAACCAAGGACTGTATTAGTTTACTATCTTTGGAAACTTGAAAAACAAAATTTTCTGTCATTGTGAAAGATCTTCAACATCTCTCATAAAGATCTACACCTTTAGTACTTCTTCATAAAACTTTTCTTCATAACCTAGATAAAGGAAACATAAGAAAGGGATGGTCTCAAATACTCAGTAAGGGTAAATAAGGGAAATATATAAGAATAATTATGATCATATGGGTATGATAACATTATCATGAAAATAAAATATCATTCCCTGTGTATCGATGTTCATATACATTAATCATGGCATAAATCATAGCAGTACATAGGATATGAATCATAAGGAAATAAAGAACAAAATCCATGAAAGCATAGCATTGGAATAAAACATGGAATTGTGATAGAAACATAACATATAATATTGTGAAAATATATAAGTATAAATAGGATCATTTATTAGGTTAAGGATATGAGATCATGCCCGTGCATAACCTTATGGACATACAATCAGGTCCATGTATAACACTGTGAACATGTAATTAGGTTCTCACATAGTGGTCAAGGCATCACTGCCAAGGATATCTTGGTAGTATTTTCTCACTCCCCATACCATATTTTTAGTCATGGATCACTTTCATGGCCATATTAGTAGAATGATTTCACTCATCATACCATCATAGTAGTCACGGTCCACTCACATGGCCATCTTAGTAGCATGAGTTCACTCCTCATACCATCTTGGTTGTCATGGTTCAATCTCATGGACATCTTAGTCCATATCAGGATATATAAATATATATACAATTAATTTAAGGGAGATATATGTCCCACCCATAATATAATGAAATCATATAATCATGTTCCACAAAACATTCATCATATCATGACCAATGAAGATGGATGGGTTCTATAAACATCAAATCATAACCCAAAAAATGAAATAGGTATTATTAACATTTTTTCACATCATAACCTATAGAAAATAGATAGGTTTCATAATAATTTCATCAAATTATAACCCACTAAAATAATTTGGTCTCAAAATAATATAACCCATGAAAAATAAACAGATTTCATAAATATATTACCCATGGAAGGGAAACGGATTTCATAAACATAAAACCCATGAATGTGAAACTTGTTGCATAAATACCATGACCTTAATCATAAACCATTCATAGAAGTGATATGAATGGAACCCTTAGATAATTTCCAAGAAGTTAATGAGTAACATCACTGGATATCATCTTAAATGAAAAATAATTTTGAAATATCTTTCAAAAATATTTCTTGATTAAAATATTCTTTCTTCTTTGAAAAGGTCTTTTTAATACATAAAACCATTTGTTGATAATTTTCCTATAAAATACCATTAAACTAGTAAATAAAACTATAAATCATTTGAAAACCTTTTTCCTCTAAAATTTATTAAATAAGTTTTAAAAAATTTAAAAAAAATTTGAAAAACACTTTGAAAACATATAAACAAATCATGAAAAAATCAAAATCATTGCTTTTAAAATACTTTGAAAACATATAAATAGCTCTTGAAAACGTTTTGAAAACTATTTTACTTGAAAATAATTTAGAAAAATATAAATAAATCCTGAAAAAAATTTGAAAATTATTTCTTTGAAAATACTTTGAACACATATAAACTGTTCTTTAATATGTTTTAAAAACTATTTTACTTGAAAATACTTTAAAAATTTATAAATTAAGCTTAAAAACGTTTTGAAACCCATTTTACCTGAAAATGATTTAAAAAATTCTAAATAAATATTGAAAATATTTTGAAACCCATTTTCCTTTAAAACTTATAAAAGAAACTTGAAAACATTTTGAAAACCATTTTCTTTGAAATAATTTGAAAACTTATAAATAAAGCCTAAAAATGTTTTGAAACCCATTTTCCATGAAAACTTATTAAAAAAGTTTAAAAACGTTTTGAAACCCATTTTTCATGAAATTTTATTTTAAAAAACATATTTAAACAAAAAAATTACCTTTAAACATGAAAATTAAGTTTTAAAGAATTGACGGTGGATAAATCCATACATGTTATACGAGGTAAAAACAAGATTCCTTTTTCATAGTAAAAAGGATAGAAAATTACCTATTCGGAAAGTGACAAGAATATTATTTTTAAAAAATTAGTAAAATAAAATAATTATGAGAATTTATTTTAATTATCATAGTAAATTATTAGAATATTCATAGAAATCCTTTTTAGAAAACATTGTTTTAAAAGAACACAGATTTCCTACCGTAGAGAGGGTAATGCGAGGTTATCATAAAAACAATTTCTTAACTATATTATGTGCCTAAGAGTAAAAAAATGGTACCACTACATGAATGTAGAATTAATTACCATATGAAAAAAATATTAATTAATTAATTGTGATATGAAACATAAAAATTCATCAAATTAAACATAAATATAAATAAACTCAAAAAATGATGAGATTGTCTCTGTAAACTCTTATAACTTGGTAACTTGGGATCATAATTCCAAGTCAAAAAATTGAAAATAATAATTATATTCATGAAAATAAGAATTTTTAGGATATAAAATGTAAAATTGAAGTTTGTACACCTCAAAAAATGTTTAAGTGCAAAACAAAACATGAGTCTCAAAGAAGGAAAATTGAGACAAAACATTTTTATTGATTTTTACGACTTTTGAAACTTAAATCATTGTGAATGTAAGTTCAAAAAAATGATATGTTAATACCCATAAATTTATTTATAATATACATAGAATAAAATCATGTTCAATACTTACACCATAAAAAAGGAAAGAGTGGCGAATATAGCTTGTATCTCACTGGAATAAAAAGTGAGATGAAATCATCTTACCTTGTGTCTTGACTCTCGTTGTAATCATTCATACCACCTATATGATAAATATTAAATTATTATAAATCTTTTAAAGAACTATATTATTATATCTAATACTATATATGGTTTGATTATGATCTTATATTACCTGGTGTTTAACCATCCTATGTTAACGTTTCACTTCTGGTAATATTCGCTTTGTTTTTCATATGTGTCTCAATTTGTTATATTGTTGGTCCTTATACTTATATAATGATTCAAAAATGTAAAAATTATATAAATATCATTTATATACAGTATATTTGTATTATAATAATCTATATAATATATAATTATGAAACATAATACACCATTCATGGAGATGGTAGGCCATACATACGCATGAATGTTATTTCCATTTAATTATCATGTTGAGAGAAAGAACGTAAAATAAATGTATGTGTTTATATATATCATAATTAAATTATATTTTTTTATCATATATATTCACTAATACCATACTTAATACAATCTATGTAGTGTATGAATGAATCATATCACTTTGAGGGGGTGGTAGTCCACACTTCCTTAAAAGAAGTTATCGTATTTTCATAAGATGGAATGGATAAAGGTGTGTTCTAAATAAAAAAATAAATAAGCATAAATACATTATTAATTTAATATGTAAGATATATAAACAAATTTTCTATCATAATGTCCACCATTATAGGTGTTAATGGAAAAATTAACAACCATCATTTCGTGAGGTAGTAGTTCTTCGTACACAGAAACAGTATATTTGTTACCAATTATATGGTGTTTTATGTAGGTGTAGGTAGAAATATTTACATAAAAAATCCTATAATATTTATGATACTTGTTTTTTTATATAAAAAAATAATAAATATAAATTTATTGGGTGGATAAGTAAAATAAACGAAAGGACCTGAGAGAAGACATTACCTCTTAATTGGGTAACACCTTTTGGTTTATACCAAAAGGCTTCCTTGGATTGCATTCTTCCCAACATAATTACTCTAGGAGGAAGATAGGGATGTCTGGAATTGTATTGGGAATTTATTTCTTTAAATTAAGTGGATTTAGATGTGTGATAATGTAGGAGTTGTGGTGGCCTTTTATGGGGAAGGAAAAGGACTCACTTGGAATTTATAGAAACAAGTTAGATGTGCACATGTTCTTTCCTAAGAAAGTCATACTAAACCAAAACAAAATTAAGGTATATGGTCTAATTATAGACATAAAATGAGTTTTTTATAAGTGTATAGATCATTTGGTCCCCTAATTTTAATATTTTGTCCCTAATTAAGCTTAATTTGGCCTTAATCATGGTGATTAATTTAAATCACTCTTACAAATAATTTTGGTCAAAAATTAACATGGTATTATTAGAATATAAATATTATACTAAATAAAATTTTTTATGTTAGTTTTTTTAAATTCAAATCATAAAAGTGTAAAAATAAGATTAATGCTAATCCCACAGACGGGACGAAATAATGGTTTTTTAAAGTAGAAAAATGTTCAAAAGGTTGATAAGATTTTGTATTCAGTTTCGAAGTGAATTTGATTATAATGGAATAAATTGTATTAATATAATTAATATTTATATAATATTAACTTAAAATAAATATATAATATCATTTAATATTTAATAATTAATTAAACAAAAATTTAGTTTTTAACGAAAAAGTAGTATTTTTACTATTCATCAAAAAATGAAGTTTCTCAGAAAAATTCCAAAACTTTTCCATAGGATAATTTTGAAATTATAAATTGAAAAATTAATTTTGTTTTACCTTATTAAATTTCTAAATGTGTCTAAAATTAACTTTATTAGAAAAGTCGGTTTATTCAAGAAAATGATATTTTTAACATAAAATAACTTTACCAAAAATCTTATATTTCGTTATCAATATGTTTTATTTATATAAAAAAATAAAACAAATATTTGAGATGTAGTTATAACTATTTTTTGTGTTTAATGGATAGGTTATGATTATATCAATTAATTAATTATATAAAAAATTATTTTTCGTAGAAACTCAATGTTTCATGTATAGTTCGCCAAGCCGGTGTTGCGTATAATGTATCCCAAGTTGGTTCCATGTGAAAGTAATTTTTGACATAGTTAATTGATATAAATAAATTAAAATTTAATTTATTATGGTAAAATAGCTTTTTTACCATAATATGTTTTTCTTTTATATTCAATTGGGTTTCAAATTCAAATATAATTAATTAGTAACCTATGAATTCAAAATATATTTAGAAAACCATATATTTTCATCAATTAGTTAATAATATTATTAAACTCTCATTTAACATTCAATTTTTTATCTTATTATACTAAATTATCATTTTTTAATAATATATTATTATTTGGTAAACCTCGGTCTTTCCTGTTACACAAGTCGTCGAGGAAATTCATTTGGTATATAACGCAAGATATCCTCGGTGTTTCGTGTAGAGCAAGACAACATTTATGTTGCATGTAGAGAAAAATTTAATTGGTGTTGTGTATAATTCAAGTAAAACATTCTTCTTTAATATAAAATATTCTATATTGTGTGCTGCTTGAAATGGGAAATATTAAAAAGGATTAATTAATTCGAAAAATAATAATTCACAAAGTCTCGAGGTGTTACATGACAAGCAGTGAGGGCCTAGGGTTTTTATGTGGGGAGACTATTCCCTCTCATCAGAGTGTAACACAATATTAGTAATCATACATTTCAAAAGATAAAGTATAAAAATAATTGACATAGGATAAACATCCACCACATTTATAAATAAACAGTGCCAGAAGTAATGTCATATAAAGAATTATATGTCATGTGTCTATAAAGAATAAAAAATCGGTATATAGTAGTTAATACAATACATGTATCAAAATACCAAAAAAAGAAGAAATTTTTTTTCCACAAATATCATCATGAGCCTCATCTTGATCCAATGCTCCTATGCTCCTAAGCATGGCACAATTTAAAGAATAGAACTATGAGAACTTTCCCCAATCACTAACTGCATCTATATAGTTTATTTGGGTACCCAACGGCAGCCTAAACAGGGTGTGAAATACAATCCCAATAGGTCACCACCATAGGATTCTATAGAAAATATTGTATATGGAATATAAGATAACTCAGAGTGAAATATATATCACAGGTAAGCAGTAACAAATGGAAATTTCCCATTGCACATATACTACAAGACAAGTGATATTTTATATCCCAACAAGGATCCCTACTAAACATTGTCCAAGATCCTATAACAATGCAGTTTTAAAGAGAAATAAATAAAAATATTGGAACTTTTATAAATTCAATATCTCATATCATCCACAACCAATTCGTATAACCTTTATCTCATAAAAATCATGGTTATGCAGTTTAATCAGAAATATCATATCAAACACATCCACTCTATACAACCTAGAATATCACATTTACCATCATCATTCCATATAATCAGAAGTCTCAAACCCTGAAAGTATGGATCCAAGTTATAAAAGAAAAAGGCATCATCATTGATCCTTGATATCATCTTGATAGAAACTTAGTTAGATATATAATGGAGTCCTAGGAGCATGTCTACTGAACATATCCTATGAAATTCTAAGAAAGTGAGATACAAGGGGTAGAAAATCCCAAGTCATCCCCCAAAATCAGGATCCAAGGAGTAATATCTATCCAATGTTTCTACTAATGCATTCAAGACCCATTGTAGAAACATCCATGGTGTCTAATGGAATCCAGATCCAAGTTATTCCAACAAAGGCATTCACTACCATAGAAATTCATCATTTTATTACCTTCATCTATTGGTAATCATTTACAATACATGAGTTCACCCACTCAAAAAAAATATTATTTAAATAATTCAATAGTTTTCATTATTCTATCACATAGAAAAAGGGGGAAACCATCTCCTAATAAAAAAATCAATTTAGTTTTTTTCATTACAGGATTCCCCTAACTAGGAAAGAACAATACTCACCCCATTGGTGGTATGAAAAATGGAATATCAAATAAAATCATATGGAACACACCATGAGTGGCCTTGGATTGGATAAACAACATCCAACACATATTAATGTAACAAAATTGAATCCCAAACATGTTAAATTTCATTTAATTCAAGCATTCAATTCATTTTATGGGAGATTGTAGAAGGTCAAGCATGCCGCACTATTGAAGAAAAATATAGAATGGATGAGTAACAAAGAAATGGGGAATATTGGTTTGAACCTAAATAAATCTTTCAGTCCAAAGTTAAATAAATAATGACATAAAAGTACAGGAGTACTCACCATCACAAATCCAACGAGATGAAGGGTTCTCAATTCTGGTATCAGATGGAAGAACAGGGCCAAAAGCAACCCAAAAGCCTTTAAGGGAGATCCCAAGGGTGTAATATGGTCCAAAAGGTATAAAGTACACTAAAAATAGGTTTTAAATTATTTTCAAAGATATTTGGTCATTTTGACTCAAAAAACTGGGTCACAAGGCTTTTTGAGACTATTTTCCAAATGGTGTGCCAATTGTGTGCCCTTTATTGTGCTAAGTGGGAACCTGCACAATAATTTCACAAAGTTTTAATAACCATGAAAAAAACCTTTGTTAAAAAAAATTGGTACCCCATATCGGAATTGACCTCCATCTTCATAGTTTCCTCGAACTATTCGGTCTCCTCTTACCCTCTACCCATCTCTCACATGGTTTTTCAGAACGTTCGGCATGTCCTGCAGGATTTCTACTAACCATAAAGCCTTCCTATTTTTTCCAAAAATATTGTTTCTTAGATATGAAAAATCCATGGAAACCCCTAATACCCCCATAACCTCAAAGTATATTCACATTTATATGTGAAAAAGAATTTAAAATGTAATTAAAAAAATCAATACCTTGTATGAAAACACATGATCATAAAATATTCCCCCATTAATGAAATTAATCCATTAATTTACCTCTCAAGTTTGTTCAAGAATCATCAAAGAATAAATATGGCCACTAAACTCATATGTTGTCCTCCCACTCCCAGTCTCATCCTATAAATAGTTGTGATTACACAACACCAATACTAGAAGAACTGAAAGGACTCAGAGAACATTCATACTCCTATCAATGATACACATCGGATGCTCCTAAAAGGATGCATCTACTTGTTATTTAACCTCCTTGGGATGATAAGAATAAGACATATCTGAATTCTAATAGTGCAACTAAGACATGTGGAAGAATTCATGTATGACCCAGTACCTCTAAGGTAACTAAAACTGATAGTCTCCTAGCCCAAATCTCTCCATAATCTTGAATGACCTGACATATTACTTGGAATGATTGACCTGTCTCCTAATTCGTCTATCTCCCAGCCTTAGTAAAACACATAAAAATACCTAATCCCTGACTTATAACTATAGATTATATTTTTAGTGATTAGCAAAGGATTTATATCAAGACTGTTCAGTATCCATCCACTTTATGATCAAATGGACCTTCTCATAAGTATCCTACATAATATGAGGTCTTAGTAAATCTTCCTCAGCTTCCTCTAACTAGAACAGGGGAGATCATCATGACATTCGATAAAAATACTCATAAGGAACCATTTATATTGTTTCCTCATGACTATTATTGTAGGAAAACATAAATAGGGGTATATGCTTCTCCCATTAGCCCCCAAAATCTAGTATGCATGCTCTCATGATGTACTTAATTACCTGAATAATACGCTCTAACTGACCATCCATATGAGGGTAGTATTTCATGAAATGGATCACCTATTTACCCAATTCCTTGTACAAATTCTTCCAAAAATGAGACATAAATTAGGCGTCCCTATCTAAAAAAATAGAATGAGGGACCCCATGATGGTGTACTATTTTATGGATATATAACCTCCCTCTCTCATCATCATTGATGGTATACCAATTCAGTAAGAAATGAGAAACCTTCATGTTACTATCCACAATAACCCAAATGAAATCACTACCTCGAGGTGACCTTGGAAAACCATTCATGAAATCCATTGTGATATCATCTCATTTCCACTCGATAATAGGTAACTACTATAAAATCACAATTGGTTATTAACATTAAGCCTTCACCTACTAACAAGTGGAACACCTTTTGAAAAAACTATCAACCCCTCTCTTTATACCCAACCACCAATAATGATAGCACATGTCATGGTACTTCTTGGTTATGCCAAGATGAACTTCCCAAAATGAGTCTTAAAACTCTCATATCATATCCTCATGTATTTCCACAGGAAACCAAACACGACAATGGATACACAAGATCTCATACACACCTATGGTCTAACCAAGAGTTCATTCCTCACATTCCACACACTCCAACAGGATTAGGCCCTCTGAATTTGATAGTTTTATCACCCTCACTCTATCAATAAGGGTGGACTCCACATATAAGGATGAAAGAAAACTTTACCCATGACTGTCATGCACCTCTAACTACATCTCATAGAATATTTCCATAAGAATCCACTCATTAATTTCCTCCTGAACTTCCTATATTTGAGTCCTCATTATCAGTGCATTGACCACTACATTTCCCTTTCTATATGTATAGGAAATATCAAAGTCAAAATACAGTAGGTACTCAACCAACCATCATTGCTTAAAATTCAGATCATGCTATGTAAACATTTACTTCAGGATTTTTTGGTTTGTTTACACAAAAAATTTCTATCCAAGTAAATAATCTCTCCCACAGTGCAAATCATGAACAACTAAAACTAAATAGAGTTCATTCGTCTTATAGTTCCTCTCACGTGGACTCAATTTTTGAGACATGTATACCATGATTCTATCTCCATGTATCATAACCGATCGTATCCTGATACCTAATGCATTATAATAAATATTGTATCTCTTTCACAGCTCTAGTAGAATTAAAATTGGAACTAAATTCATTCTCCTTTTAACCTCCACTTCTCATGTGGCCTCAATTTCTGAGACATTTATTCCATGATTCTATCTATGTGAATCATAACTGCTCTTATCCCGATACCTAATGCATTATAATACATAGTGTATCTCTTTCAAAACTCTAGTAAAATCAAAATTAGAACAAAATCCATTCTCCCTTTCACCTCCTAAAAGGTTTTCTTGTAGGTATCTAGCCATACAAACTTCACGCCCTTCTCAATCATGCTCATTATTGGCGCTACTAAGAATGATATGCCCTATATGAAACACCTTTATTATCTATATATCTTCAATAATATTTGTATGTCAAAAATATTCTTGGGATACTCTTAAGAATCTATAGATTTCACTTTCTCTTGGTCAAATGATACTCTTTTATCTAAGATAATATGACCTTAGAAGTGACTCTTATCCATCTAGAAGTGGCACTTTGTGATCTTAGCATATAATTGATTCTCTATCAGTGTATCCAAAAATTTCTCACTATATTTTCTATGGTCATGTTGATTGTGAGAATACACCAATTCATTGTGTATAAAAACCACAAACATAACAAATCCACATAAGGATATAAAACTTTGTTACTTAATTCCATGAAAAATAGGGTTTGTTCATGAGACTGAACGACATAACCAAATACTCATATTTACCACACCTTCTATGAAAATCTATATGATTTATATCTATAGTTAAATCATGCACCTGATAATATCAAGAAATAAAATCCATTTTCATGAATACCTTATCTCCTAAAATATGATAAAATTTCATTTTTCATGGAAAGGGATACTAGTTATTAACCCTCAACTGGTTCAGTTTTTGATAATCTATACACAGCCTGAGGGTACCATGTACCATTTTTCTAGGACTGTTGTTCCCCATGGATAGGTATTAGGTTAAACAAACCCCTTTTCCTCTAAGCCCTATATCTACCTCTTGAGCTCCTGTAACTCTTTAGTAGCCATATTTTAAGGAGGAATGGATAAAAATGTAGCTCCTAGCACTAGATCGATGGATTAATCAACCTATCTCTCATTTGGTAAACAAGAAAATACTTTTGAGAAAACACCCCTAAAATGATCAACCACTCTAGGAAAGTCCTCATAATATTCCCCCTTTTATCCAGTTACAAACTAGCAATCTTGGTTGTCATCCCACTTAGCCCACAATGCACTGGTCCAGCTCGGCTCGACTGGAAATCCAATTCACCCTAGTGAAAGTAAACTCTACCCTTAGGCAATGTTAAAGTCACCCTAAGATAATAGAAATAAATATATGCTCTATAAGAAACTATCTAGTCCATTCCAATTATGATTTCAAACCTAGTTATCTTAAAGAAAAAATTATTCCATACGAAGTGACACCTTCCAATCTCAAAGGGGCACTCCATGCACTAGCGTACACTCCCTATTCTGATACCCAACTGAGTATAAATCATCATAACTTCCTCAAAAACTATATAAAAAGACAAGGATTTCCACCATAGGCGATGATATAAAAATATGTGATGCACATCTATCAAAAAGAGAAGATACAAGAGTAGATCCTACCAAGATCATACATATCATTGAAGATGGTATAGAGACCTTCTCCTTAGGTGTAGGTTGTACAAAAAATATCTAGCCTGAACTGTGGCCCAGTGACACAACCTTGCTACCCAGAGTAGTTCCACATTGCTATCTCGATACAACTGGTGTCTGGATACCTCATCCATGACCACCACCTCACCCTGAATGATCGATACTGTTCTAGATCCTAGCCTGGTGTGGGGCGGTGAAACCTACTCCCAAACCCAAAGATAGAATTGACTCCCTTCCACTAACTGTTTGAAGGAATTTCCTATAAAAAATTTTCATGTGTCGCATCCATTTGTATGATGGACCCTCGATTAGGTCACAATCACATTGATTCAACATGTGTCCAAGTCTACTACATGGATGACTGAAAACTAAGCCACCAGCTCTAGTGGCTTGGCAAGTACACATCTCATGGGAATCATCAAGACATGTCTTCCTACCACTGGACATCTAACTATTAGGTTAAGAGAGTATACTTCTCTTCTCTATGCCCCCATTTCCCCCTAGTTCAAATCTATAATTACTACTTGATTTACTATCTCAGTAATCATTATCAACTTGAACATGTTGACCTAAGATTGAATAGCATGTCAAAGACCTTCCTTGATGTGTCTCACTCTCTATAGCTCTTCAGCAAGGCATGTTTGTGAAAAATGATATAGATATATAAATCATGCCAAATAGTCCATAACTTTCATAGTTTACTACTCCATATGTAAAAACTCATTTTCTTTCTCTACTTTCAGAGTATCGAGGTAAAAGTAGTTGTAGAACCTAGTTTGTAAATCATCTCAAACTACATCTCACAACCTATTTTCTTGGTTCAAAACATCGAACCCATGATTCGGTACTCTACATAGCATATATGTCATGAGTTTCACTCTCCTCTCAGGACGTTTCTCAAGATTCTCAAATATTGACAATGTGGTCTCAAGCCATAGATCAACATCATGTGGACCATCATCCCCCTAGGACATAAATGTATGTTCAACCATAGACAAGGAAGGTTGTGGTGCTCCCTGAAATGTGTGAATATAACATAAAAACCCCTCATGGAACTATTACTCAACACCTTTTTCCTATAATATAACTATTTATAAATCTAGAACTAAAGTATGATCCATCATTAGCCCATGTCCTACCAACTCTAAATCATGGTTATCTCCACCCTCATGGCATATGACTGGAGGTCGTCATGGTGGCATGTCTCTACAATTAAAAAAACACTCCTTACAAAAATACTTATATCAATTCATAGCTAAAATTGTAGGATAATTCAAAACCTTCCTATAAAAATTTCATACCACAAAACCTACTCTTAAATATAGGAATGGTAAAAAGTAATAGTCGTAAAATCCAATAGAGACAATCCCTCTTTACCCCTCAAAGATAGGACTAGGTTATGTTCTCTTTTTCACAATTGATTTTTTCAATTGAATTCATATTAATTTAACATTTATTCATTAAATTGTTGAACCAATTAGTGTGTCACTCATGATCCATTAGGTCCCATATACCTTATGTACTGAAATATGGTATCCAATTCACACAGTAACATGTTCCAGCCCATATGACTGATGGTCCATGAATCAACATGAACTACTAAAAAATCAGCCTTTAACATCACCAAAATGTCCTTTATCAGTTCTAAAGAAGTGCTAACTACTGGAGAAAGATTAAAAGCCTGAGCATTTTATTAGTGCTTCAATAAGAACTAATAAAGGAATTCTTTATCAATGCTTTTAAAATAATTGATAAAGGGGAATACTACAGTGTGTTGTAACAGCACACCAAATCACCAAAAACACCACTAAATCGTCAAAATCAAGTAATAAAATTGATTTCAAATGCATAAAAAAAATCTTGGATCATTTTCTCGATTTTGGTGATGTTATGCATATTTTAAACTAAAATGATGCTTATATATTGATAATGAACACTTGGAGTC
This sequence comes from Viscum album, assembly GCA_963277665.1. Taxonomy (NCBI): domain Eukaryota; kingdom Viridiplantae; phylum Streptophyta; class Magnoliopsida; order Santalales; family Viscaceae; genus Viscum; species Viscum album. The sequence goes on along the minus strand of OY728127.1, from coordinate 397,941,128 downwards.
ATACCAGTCACACCATGAATTGTATTGAGGTACTTATAATTATTACACATCTCAAATGACTTAAGGATCATTTTCTTAATGGATCAAAACAATCAAAATGTGTTTTCTCGGTTTTGAGTTTGCCACTTGTCTTTTTTTCTAAATTTCCATTTTAAACTGAAAATATGAAATTTGACTCATACCAGTCACAAAATATGGTGGTGTTATTTGATAACAATTCCTACACATCAAAAATAACTTATGAATCATTTTTCCAAAATTATAAAGAAAATATGAGCATGTTTTCTTGGTTTTTAGTGAGTTTCACTTTTTTAACTAAAATGTTGGTTTTAAACTCATTACTGGAACATTGAGTCCTACCAGAAAAACCATGTATCGGATTGAGCTGGGTATAATTCCTACACATCAAAAAATATATATGGGTCATTTTTTAATATTATCAATAAAATTAAAATGTGTTTTCTTGGTTTTGATTCAGTGAGTTGTCCTTTTTACTAAAATTAACGTCAATTTTAAAGAAAAAGTTTCACTTAGAGTCATATCTGTCATATTGTGCATCGTATTGAGGTGTGACTAATTATTACATGTCCCAAATGGATTATGTGTCATTTTCAAAAATTATCAAAACAATATGAATTTGTTTACTTGGTTTTGAGTATGTCACTATCCTTTTTTACTAAAATTTCATTTTAAACTCGAAACATGCACTTTGAATCATACTGATAACATCATGTATCAGATAGACATGATACCAATTCATAAAAATAAAAAATTAATTATTAGTCAATGTACTAAATTATCAATAAAAACTAAGCGTGTTTTCTTGGTTTTCAGTGAGTTGATTTTTCTGAACTAAACAATCGATTATAAGCTAATAACAGACACATTGAGTTATACCATACACATATTGTATCGGATTGAGGTACATATGAATAATAAAAATAAAACATGTCTTATAGATCATTTAACTAATGTATCAAAATAATACAAATGCATTTTATTAGTTTTGAGCAGGTGATTTTTCCTTTTTATTAAAATTCATGTCAATTTTAAACAAAAAGACACACTTGAAGCCATATCAGTCACACCATGCATCAGATTGAGGTGAGGATAATTTCTACATGCCCCAAATGTCTTATGGATCATTTTCCTATAGTATGAAATCAATATGAATGTATTTTATTGGTTTCTAGTAGGTTAGTTGTCCTCATTATTAAAATTGATGTTCTTATTAAATACAAAGACGCACTTGGAGTCATATCGGTCAAACTATGCATCAGATTGAGGTTAATATGATTCTTAAACATCTAAAATGACTTATGGATCATTTTCCTAAAGTATCAAAATAGTATAATGGCATTTTCTCAGTTTTGAGTATGTCACTTTTTAAAAACATGTTATTTTAAACTGGAAACACTCACTTTGAATTATGTTAATCACATCGTGTATCGGTTTGATGTGAGACATATTCTTACATGTCAAAAATTATCCATGTATTAGTTTCCTAAATTATCATGAAAATATGAGTGTGTTTTATTAGTTTTCAGTGAGTTAAATTTTTTGAACTAAACTGTCGATTTTAAACTCATAACAAACACATTAAGTCATAGTGGTCACACCGTACATCAGATTGATGTGTCACAAATTCCTCCACATCCCAAAAGACTTATGTATAATTTCCCTAAATATTCAAAATAATCAGAATATGTTTTTTAAGTTTTGAGTATGTCAATTTTCCTTTTTACAAAAAAACGTGTCAATTTTAAATAAAAAGAACTTAGAGTCATACCTATCACACCATGTGACAGATTGGGGTGAGATTATTTTTTTACACATCCAAAATTCTCATAAAAATATTTACTATAAATGTAACTATCATTTAATTTTCTTTATTTATTAAACTTCTAATGCTGTATATTGATTCGATGTTCTTAGCGGAAATTTTTTTCTTGTTGTTGAAAATCATAGGAGTATAAAAAGATCATGTGCTCATTATATCATGATAATTCACCCCAATGGGAACATGATCTTCCTCTAATCCTCTATTTTTCAAAAATGTGAAAGTATTTTTATCTAATAACATCGAATAAATATGAAGTTTTGGTCAGTTGAAAAAGAAAGGAAATAAATTTGGAAAACATTGTTACATTGACAGATAGAATCATTTTATCTCTTTTATGGCTTGTTGCAGATAGTCGAAAGAAAAATATGAATTTCCAAAAGATCATTGAAAAAAATAAATAAGTATTATATAAAAATGATAAGTAAATTTACTTACAAATATTAGATAAAATTATGACAAAATTAACTAAATAAGTAGTAGGAATTCACCTTTTCCGGATAGTTGTATGCATTCTAGATGAATTTCTTTATTTTCCTTTTCTTAGTTATAGACTCAAAGACTGATCCCTAATGATCGTGAGTAGATTCAAACAAAACACCCAAACTTGAGAAAAAAATCCACTTGTTCAAGAAAACCATTATTATATGAGTAATACTCAAAAGAAATAAGTTAAACATAAATATGAAACAATACGTGAATTCTATGGATAAATATTTTATTTTGAAAATGTTTTTGACCGTAGGGATTTGTTGATGGTAAAGAAACAATAATGATAAAAAAATAAATATCTCTCCAAACAATCAATCAATGAGTGGGGAGGATGAGGAGAAAATAATGGTGGAACCAAAAGGTAATGTTAAAGAAATTTATATTTTTAGATAGATTAAAGTAAATCATACATAGTGTTTATTAGATGTGGGGTGAAAGAAATGAGGTGATTTTTATGAAATATTAATGAGTGGGTTTTCATTTAAAAGATGTCTATATTTTTATCAACTGCAATAAATACAAGCAAGGATAAAATCAATGAATAAAATTGCATTGGTGATCAAAAAGTTTCGGTGAAAAAACGAAGGAGTAAGACTCTACAAAAAACCTCATTTTTACCAATTAGAGGCTAAATCATTTGGATATATTGACAAGGATGATAATTGGATCAAATATTTTCATGAGGATCTTGATCTGAATAGGAAAAATGTGACATGAGGATCTTGATTTGAATAGGAATGATGAAGGATTCTTATGGATCAATTTTTTCATATATTGTTCTAAAAAATTTCAATTAGTCTAAAAATACACGTGTTTTTTAGTTATTTTTTTGTCATAATTTTTTAAAACACTTAACATAAAAGGTTCATGGTAATGTCTTATAATGAAACATTTTTTATGTCAAGTAATTGAGATGGTCACATCTATGGGGCATCATATTACCAGTATAAGGACATAAAAATGGATTTAATGTTACATTAGTAAAATAAAAAATTAAATAGAATTAAGAATCCATAGTGAACATAACTTTTCTTTAAATTATTAAATCCAAACTAATATTGTTGAATTGATGTGGGATTCTAAATTTGTAATAATTTTATCTAGGAAAAATAATTTTTGTTTCAAAAAAAATAGATTCTATTAAAAATTATTTATTAAATTTACAGCAATCAATGTTAATATTTTATTTTATCAAAATTAGGTAAATCTAGTTGTATATGATTTATTCTTGATTGATTTAAAATATTCTTCAAAATTAAAATAAAATAAAACTTTTCTCATTAAATGAGTTTCTTTTCAAATAAAATATCAAATTTAGAAAAAAATTGATCAATCCTAAAGGATTGAGAAAAATAAATTCTATCAAAAATGTACTCTTCTTCTACACCACATAATGAAATATTATTCTGTTTCATAAAACGCCATGATGCAGAGGTTTTTTCTAGAAAATTACTCATTCCAATTGTTTATTTTCTAACTATATTTCAACAAACAAAATCAAAATATCAATTACATTTTATATCAAAATCGGTTTTCCTGTATAATTGAGTCCAACTATTATAGAACATTAAACCTATTTGATTTTTATTTTTATACAATTTAAGTCATATAATTTAAATTCCAATTGAAATATTTAAAAAATGTAAACTAAAAATATTATACTTTTTCAAGAAATAATTTGATAAATAAGACAACAAATCAAACATATAAATTTTTTTTCACATATGATTTTATAGATTCATCAAAATCGGTTGATTGTTATATTACATAAGTGACCCCTAAATCTATCCCAACCCTCATTAAATAGATCAAAATCATCCAAAATAAATCCATTAATTTTACAAAATATTTCATTGCTAATTATTCTAGGAGAAAAACTCATAAAAATCATTATATAGTTTTTTCGATTTATTGTCATATATTTCATCATCCATTTTTTGGAGAAAAAAAACTTCTAGAATTACCTTTAAAATAGAAGATTATAACCCTATATTTCAGTTCCTCCTCACTCAACCCTCTCTGTGCCAATTTTTTCATGACATAATATAAGACCCCAATTATGTCATATATTTCATCATCCAAGTGATTTGTAGTGTAATATTCAAAACCAATGACAACACCGACCTCTATATAGATGAATTTTTTAAAACATGAAAATTTAAAAAGGTATATTTCATGGAATATAGGTATTGGTAGCCTATTAAACCTCACAACAACATGACCCAACATTGGCACTGATATATTTTAAGTTGCACAGTATCAATGTTGTCCTAGGGAGGCCCACATGATATCGGGGAAGATGATACATTAATATATATATATATATATAAATTTTGGGTTGTTTTATAATAGGATAGTGAAACTAGACTTGTTGGGATACACAGATGTGCGATGAGAAGGTTCAGTGGATAACCAAGGGAAATTAGAAATATCGAAAAACATAGATTTCATTCGAATCATGGTTGTGTTCAACCCTTGAATCGCTCAAGACATGGATTCAAGCCTTGGAATAGTTGGACCCTTGATTCTAGCCTAGATTTGAGCTTGGGTTTGATAATAAGGGGCACTAGAAGGAGGTCACTTCCATGGAGAGCTTCGGATATCACGAACTGTTTTGTGGTTGTTAGAGTTCTTAAAATAGATCGTGACACTTTTATCGGCACTTCAAAAAAAACATTGATAAACATACCTTTTATAAGTGCTATGTTAATAAGTACCGATAAATCTATATTTTTATCAGTTCTAAAAAGAAATGATAAATACTTACTATACATTTTTTTAATTATTTTTTTAAAAAAGTATAATTATTTTATAAAATTATAATACTTATAAAAATAATTTTTATTAAATAATTTATTTTAAATTCTTTAAATATATAATTATTCTTTATAATTATATAAATAATTTTTTTAAAAATAATATTTATATCATTATATATATTTATATAATTATATATATATATATATAAATATAGTAAATATATTCATTAATTAAATAAATTTATTATAATTTTATAATATTTATTTATAATTATATAAATACTTTTAAAACAAATATTATTTACTTATTTATAATTATAAATGTATAAAAATAGTAAATATACATTTATAAATATTTTAATTTATAAATATTTTTTTTACAAATGTGTTTTTAACATTATTAATTAATATTTAACCTTAAGTTCATGCATGTTAAAAATTATAAAATTTGATTATCTAAAAATGAGTATAATATATTGAAAATTTGGGTAATTTTTATAAATATAAATCATTTGAAAAATGGATATATACTGAAATAAAGATCAATGCATATTAAAAATATTAAAACATAGTAAATAAATATATAAAAAACTAATATAAATTAAATTCCAAAAAAACATATTTTTGTGTGTGCATATATACACAATACATATATGTGAAATCAATATAAAACATTTTATCTATGTTATAAATTGAAAAATAAAATGGCATTCAATTATTTCTATTACTCGATATAATTAGTCAGTATTTTTAATTCATATTAATTTTTAATTATAAACCATTATTAAGTAAATAAAATACTATTTTATATAAATAATAAATAATATTTTTTAATAAATAAATAATATTTATACACATTAATATATATCTATAGATCTAATATATACTATTTGTTAGAATTATCAATAATAATCTAATTAATAAAATTTTTAATATTTTTCTCAATTTACTAAATTTTAATTTTAATTTGTTTAATTGTCATTTTTGATATATGTATATATTTAATAAATACAATTTATTGGTATTTATAATTTATTTATATCATGATCAATTTATAAATCATTATTAATAATTATTTAATTAATAAAATTTGTAGTGTTATTTTTAATAAACTCATTTTTATTTTTTACATATTTCATTATTTCATTTTATTTATTCATAAATTTATCATGTCTAGAAAAGCACTAATAAAGGATTCCTTTATGATTGCTAAAAATATAGCGCTGATAAAGTGTACCCTTTGTGAGCCCTAAAAAAAGCCCTAATAAAGGTTAGCCTTTATCAGTGGTAAAAATAAAGAACTAATAAAGGGTACCCTTTATCTGTGATAAAAATAAAGCACTCATAAAGAGTTACTTTATTGGTGCTGCAAAAAATCACTAATAAAGGGTAAAAATTATCATTGCTTTTTTTGGCACTGACAAAGATTCCTTTTATCAGTGCTAATAAATAACGGCACTGTTAAATGCCTATTTTTTATTAGGGCTTCCATGGTTTACCACATAAGATATATGTTTTATCCCAATCAAGAAAACATTTATTTGATTATAGAATACACACTGAGTACCAACCATGTTCTGAAATTCTCTACACAAAATATCTATGACAACAGTAGATATATCAATCAAGGCCCACAATATAGTTTCATGAAGTTAAGCAATGCACCCTATACGACATGGAATAATGAATGGCATTTGAATTCTAGAAGGTTCCTAAAATGATTCATGGGATTCATACCCTCATCTCATCAGGAAACGGTAATATAGATCAATCATACCAATGATAACATCACAATTCAAATGTATCACCCAATGGTGGAATAAAATCAACTATATTAGTCAAATTCTATAAAATAACAATTTCCATTCCAGGAAATTTTCATTTTTCATTTATTGGGTTAGCTACACTCAGGAACATCTCATTACCAAATTCCAATTCCATCCAAATCCTCTTTATATTATCGCAAAATAGTAAATCCAAAAAAATTCTCTAATACCACTTTGTAACATCCTGACCTGGGTACCACTATCTTGTGCCCCAATCCGATGGGTCACACAGCCTCAAGCACATCTTCCCTAATGCTAGAGTTTTTCAAATATCTATGAGGGTGTGGAGTGTGTCTGTGGGGAGACTATGCCCTCTCATCAGAGTGTAACAACGTGGTAGAAATCATACAGATCAATAGAATAAGTAGATAAATAACTGATAGAAGATATATATAAAATATAGGTATAAATAATCAACTCAAGAAGTAATATTATATACACAATTATATTTCATGTGTCTACAAAGAATCCCAAAATGGTATACAATAATCAGTACAATACATGTTTCAAAATACCAAAAGACCAAAAGTTCTATCTCCAGATAGCATCATGAGCCTCATCTCGGTACAGTTCTCCCATTATCCTTATCATGGCATAAATTCAAGCATAGAATTGTTGGTGATTTCCCCAATCTATGATTACATCCATATAGTTTGTCTTTATACCCAATGGTGGCCCGAATAGGGTGTGAGATACAATCATAGTAGGTCACCACCCAAGGTGTCTACTGAAAACTTTGACTATCCAATACAAGATAAAGTAGAGTGCAATATATGTCACAGATAAGAAATAATAAATTTAAATTTTCCATGGCATATATACTATAAGATAGGTTATACTTTATAGCCAACAAGTCTCCCTACAAAACACAGTTCAAGATCATATAACAAGGAATCAGTGAAGTAAAATAGAAATTAACAACACGGCCATACAATATACACAATATCTCATATCATATATGGAAACCCCATATAACTTGTATCTCAAAACAATCAAGACCAAGCCGTATAATCAAAAATTTCATATCAACCATGAATTCACCGTATAACTAACAAAATCATTTTTACCATGGTTGCACCATATAATCAGAATCATCTGAACCCAAAAGGCTAGATCCAAGGTATAGAAGGCCAAGGAATCCTTATAGATCCCTAAGATCATCTCAATGGAAACTGAGTTAGACATAAAATAGATTCCTAGGAGCATGTCAACCCAATATCTCCAATATATGTATAAGAAATATGGATCCAAGGTGTAACATAGCCCATATAATTTCATAGAATTAATACCCATAGATAAATCACAATCCAAGGTGTCAACTTCCATGTTCATGACCTATAGTAGAAATATAAATTATGTCTAATGGAATCAGGATCCAAGGTATACCAACCAAGGTATACACTACCATAGAAATTCATTATTTAATTGCATTCACAAATTTACAATCATTTACAATCCATGAGTTTAGAAACTCATATAAAAATTTATATTTAAAGAGTTCAACATTTCATATCATGATATAACATGTAGAAGGAGGCAGACCATATCCTAATCAAATAATTCAATTAAGTTTAGTTCATTATGGGAATCCTTTAACTACAAAATCACAACACTCACCCCATGGGTAGTATAAAAAAGTTAATCTCAATGGAAAAAAACATGGAACACCCCATGTTTGGCCTTGGTTTGGATCAAAAACCTCCAAAACATCTCAAATTAACTAGAGTGAATCTCTAACATGATCTATTTCATTTAATTTGAGAATTTAATTCATTTTCACGGTGATGTCAGAAGGTCTAGATTGATGCACTATGTCAACTAGCTCAATAAAGAATCAAACCACTCAGAAATGTATAGAAAACATACCTCAATAATGTATAATATTACTTATCCAATATCATATTCTAATTCTACTCATATCAGAAGAAAATGGACAAAAAACTATGAAGCTAAAAATAGTGAATGTTATCTGGCACCAAAATAACTTTATAAATCTGAAGTTAACTATAGAATGACACAAAATAAAAGGTGTACTCATTATCATGGATCTACTGGGATGGATGGTTCCTTATTCCAAGCACAAATGGAAGAACAAGACAAAATGCTACCAAAAATCCATCAAGGGATCTCTCAGGGGTGTTCTATTTTCCAATGGGTAAAAATTAAAATAGAAATTATGTTTTAATATATTTTAAGATAAATTTGGTCATTTTTTCTTAAAAAACCTAGGTCACACGGTTTTCATGCATGATTATCCAAACCATGCGCCAAATGTGCACCCTTTTCTGTGTAAAGGGGGAACCCACACAGTAACTTCACACATTTTGAAGAACCATGAACAAACCATGCAAAACACATCAGCTAAGAATTACATGTTCCCTGTATAGGTGTGTGCCTCTATCCACGCTATTTCTTCAAACTGTGTGGGCTCCTATTTCCCTCTACCCAGGTCTTGCATAGTTAGTTAGACCATGTGGTCTGCCAGACACAATTTCTACTAACCATGAGACCTGCATATTTTTTCCAAATTGTTTAGTTCTAGACTCCAAACAAGCCATGGAAACCCTTGATACCCCCATGAATGCGAAGGTTATTCAAATTAGTTAAAAAAATAATTTAATTGAAATTAAAAATATCTTTACCTCTTATAAAAACCCATTTTATTGTATTTATTAGGTATCAACTATTACCAGGAACATAATTTATGTATCTTTCCAATATGCATATGGTTTTATTTTAAAATTTGGAAATAAAAGTTTTTTCCTTTATAAGTAAAACATATGTTATGGTATGGTGCATTTAAATAATAATTTTTATTTATTAAAGTATGAAAACCAAGTATTAGGAATATATAATGAATCATGTTCACTCGACTCATATAATACCCAACTATGGTATCACTATCTTTCTCATGTAAACAAGAAAATTTTGAAAATTATTTATCAATATGGTTATTTAGAATCTTTTGATCTAAAACCACATGAAATATTTCATGCTTGTTTACAATGAAAAAATGACCAAACGACTATTTAGTGGGCAGGGTGAAAGGGGAATAGAGGTTTTTATATTAGAACACACTAGTGTTTGTAGACCATTTCCAGTAGAAGATATAGGTGGGTATTCTTACTTTATAAATTTTATTGACGACTTGGTTAGATATGGTTATGTCTACTTGATGAGGAATAAGTCCAAGTCCTTTGATAAATTCAAGGAATTCAATATTGATTTAGATAATCGAATCAAGAAGAAGATAAGGAATATTTGATTGGATCGAGTTGGTGAATATCTTAACAAAGAATTCATTGACATTCTATGGGTGTTTGGGATTCTATCTCAAATCACTCTACCTTACAAACCGTAGTGGAATAGTATTAGTGAAAGTAGGAACCATACCTTATTATACATGGTAATGTCAATGGTGATTCATGTAGACATTCCATTATCCTTTTTGGGTTATAAATTACAAAATGTGGAATGAATACTAAATTGAGTACCATATAAAGCGGAAAATGGAATTCTATTTGAGTTATGGGGGGGAAAACCCATTTTGTTTCATACACATGTATGGGGTTTCAAGTAATTTGTTAAGTCTTTCTTAGGTAACAAACTAGTACCCTAGGGAAAAAAGTGTATCTTTATAGGGTATACTAAGGTAACAAAGGGATATTACCAATAAAACTCCTTAGGAAAGAAAGTGATTGTTTCTAGAGAAGTCATATTTCTTGAGAGGGACAATATCCCAAAAAAGATAGTGGGAAAAAGATTGACTTAAATGAAGTTGTGGCTTAAGATACAAAATAGTTGGTACAGGAACAGATTCTATAGGTCCCCATGGAAGAAGTAGCTCCAAAAGTATAAGTACTATATAGGAGCACTAGAGTGGTAAGAGATCCTATGAGATATGTTTTTCTAGTCTCTGAAGATGGTGACTTGTTATTGGTTCACAATTATGAACCTCTCCAATAAAGAGGAATTAGATTACTCAGAAGCTTCCAGAATGAAAAAAATCATGAATTTTAAAATTGATTCCATGTATCAAAACCATGTTTTGATTCTAATCAATACACTAGTTGATGTAAAACCCATAGGTTGAAAATGGGAATTCAAGAGAAAATTAGATATGTTAGGTAAAGTAAAAACCTATAAAGAAAGGATAACTGCTAAAGGGTTTAAACAACATCATGGAATTTAATACGATGAAACCATCTCACTAGTTTCCAGGTTTAAATACATCATAATCATACTTGTTATAGTTGTAACATCCCAGGTTTCTGAGCAGGTTAGATTTCCAAAACTATTTGAATTTCTATATTTAGTGAGCAGCCAAACATTTTTTTTCTTTAGAACCTAATTACAAGAGTTTTATGGACCCAATTCCTTTTTATATGAATTTTAAATCCCATAAATTTCCTTGAGACATCAGGTGAGTTTGGGTCCTTCATAACCCCAAAACTCTATTTCATGAATTTGCAGAATGAGGGGTGTAGTTTGGAAAAACAATCTGGCCTCCAAAGAGTAACCATATGGCCCTCATATAGCACAGAGTATGGTTTTTCAAATTGTTCAATTGGGGGTGCACAACCTTGTAAGACCTCTACAGTTTTTAACAGAGAGGATATTCATGGTCTCTTCATGGTTTGTCAAACAATTCACTTGACCGTGCGAGGTGGGTGCTCTAGGTAGTGGCATCTGGACATGCTACACATGGTTTGGTAAACCGTACACCTATCTTATTCATGTCTAGTGCTCAAGTAGAGAACCCCACAGCTAGTTCCTGGCTAGCCAATTTGTGTGTTCGAACCCTATGGATCATTTAATTTGGTGAAATTTCAAAAATACCCTTTCATTCTATTTATTTATTTATTCCCCCCTTCTCCTTCATTCCATACCTGGGATAGAGGGTTTCCTCCCATTTTCCTTCCACCCTAGGATTTGAGGGAACTCCTTCATCTGAGCTCTGATTTTAGCTCTATTGGTCTCATTGGTAGTAAATTGGTAAGACATTCAATTTTCTATATGATCTTTTATGTTTGATATCCATACAGAATGCTAAAATTGTGCGATCTCTTTTTCACTATTTTTAGGGAATTCATGTGAAATTTCATTTTCTTCTGATTAAGCTCATGTTCTAGTTTGATATCAGATAAGTGAGAAACTACTAACCTAAGGTAGGTGGCTCCTAGATTTCCCCATGTTTTATGGGTTTTTCGGGGGTGTTCTCTATATGTTCAATGTGGGTGTTTCGATAGAGACCCTAATTAAATAATTACTTAATGGATGGTGTGAGATTCCTATGAGAATAATCTTTCCCCACTACACATGGACAAGATGGGTAAGGGTCTTGGACCAGTTGGGGAAGTTTAGGAAATGTGTATAAATTTAATTGAATTGAATTACTTGTATTGAAATGATTATCACAATGGTAATGTGATAGAAATGGAAAAAGGATGGAGCTAGTGATGACCACCAAGATTGAGGCAATTTAATTTGTTTTGATTGGTGAGGCTTGGGATTTATGGGTGATGTTGATCAAAGGTTGGGGTGACATAGTCATTAGATTGAGGTGATTTCATCATCAAGTTGAGGGTTTGGATCATGGTACTTGAGGTGTTGTGGACCTTCTAGATTTAGTGACATGGTCACAGGGTCATGGGGTGCTAAAAATATGTCTTGGGCACTATTTATGTGATTCCCACTCATAATTTTTTGGTTGGAATTACATTGGAGTCATGTTCACAAAGATAGGACTCGGATCTTGGTGTTGTTGACCAATTGTGTTGGTGGAGGCCCTCGTAGTTTATGTGGCTTAGGTGATGGTGCATACCATCAAATATGCTAGGTATTCTCTCTGTAAAAATCCACATGGATGGTGATAGACCATCAGTTGATGGGGTTGTGACCTTCGGTTGGGGGGTTGAGGCTCACCAAGATACATTAGGCCATTGGGCTAGGATATTGAGGGGATGTATATTATTTTTCTCTTGTATATCGTCTATTGAGATAATGGTGATTATTTATTGGAGTACTGATATTACTATGCCTTCGGGCATCAGGCTTCGAGCCGATGGGGACTTCAGAGATGGGGTCTAAGTGAGTATTTACTTTTTTTTATTGGGTGTACCATTCGGATTATGGGTTCAATGATTAATGGTATGAGGTGATGGGTAGTATTTTAGAGGTGGAACCTGAGGGTTAGCCTGGGTTTCATTCGTTATGGGATTCCTTGGGCTTATTCCTTGGATCCAAGCCACTATAGTTATATATATAAAGATAGGTATTGTATTCTATATATATAATTGGGGCACGTATTTAGATATTACAGGTGATGAAATAAGTATGTGATCAATTCCTTGTGGATAATATGAAGAATGCAATCAGCTTATATATTAAATGTTCATGTGTCAACAAAGGAAGATAAATAGTGTTTTACTGCTTATCCTTATTTAATGGAATTCTACTTAGCTAGCCCCATAATGTGGTTATAATGAAATAAATGTGTGATTATATGTGCTATGATATATGCAACTGACCCTGATGGGGTAGGCAGGCATTATGATATGGGGTGTGTTGTTTAAAGTTTCAATAAGGAGTTCAAATAGTGCATTCTTGTATAGCCTCTTTGGTGTCATTCTACTCAGCCACATCAGATTATATGTGATGTCTGGACCTATTATTAGAAATCATGAGACCATGAGGTTGGGATATATTTGATTTCTAAATCCAATGGGGGTAGGAATGGGGGCCTAGAGGTCAGATTATGCTTGACACCTAACTCTGATATGGGTAGGTGAGGGGCCATGGGGCCGAATATATTGTGACATGTTATGGAAGGGGAGTGTAATGGTGGTGAGATTGCACTTACTATTACATATTTTCAATATGTGATATTATATATATGTGTGTGTGTGTGTGTGTGTTTGTATGTGTTGTTATGATTATTTGACCACTATATTGTTATATAATAGGATACCACCTAGACGGATTCTAGTTGAGTGTTAGGAAGGCAGTGATATGGTGTCGTATGAGGGTTCAAGGTAGGAAGCCCTTGAGGGAAAGAATAAAGCCTTGGAGGGTCTTGTTGATCATGATACATATGTATAGAGAGAGGTAAATGATATGTTATAGGCGGGACAGTCGCACGATATAGAAGCTTTTGGTCCATGACTGGATTGGCAGCTCTGGGCAATCTTGATTCTAGTTATCCAGGGTATCGATAGGGGAGCTTAGGTAACCAATCCATACATTACATACTTTATACAAAAGTTCATGTCATAGCACTCACCGCTATTTTAGGGTGAGGGTGGACCATAGGTGGCAGTGAACTAGATCGAGTTGGTGTTGGGACCAGGTCGAATGAAGATGAAAGTTTGAAGAGTTAGCTTTTGCAGAGTGTTGTATTTTGTTGTCAAAGGCGATAAATCAATTCACTGTGTAGAAGGATCATAAATCAGACGATGCTTTGCTGGTATGTATTTCACACAAATCATGAGTTAGGAGAACTTGTGATGCAAGCCTTATGAAGTAAAGGGGGAGAAATGATGATGCCAGTAAGATAATGTTTTGATTGGAAGGGATGATGCTGCTGGAAGATAGGAAAGATTCAGTTCCCATTGCAACTCTGACGATGCTTAAGCTGATCTATCAAAGGATAAATATCACGATAGTGGGATTCGTGATAAGAGCAGAAGAATGGATATGGGAAGCAGTAAAGAGATAAAATGGCAAAGCAATAGACAATCTGGGGATGGCAGAAAAGAACAGTTTAAGGTGGCGCCGCTTTCCAGTGTTTGCCAAATTTTAGGGCCTGAAAATCGGGAGGTGAAGAAATCTGCTTGGCAATGGATGTTGCGCTGAAGATGGTTTATACGTGAAAAAGAGTTATTCAAGGTCAGAACTATGAAAAATGACAAAGGAATGGAGTGCGTGGAAATTTAGGCACGTTTCGCGCAAAAATAAAGTGGTGCGCGCAATATCTGCGGGATGCGCGAAATAGTAGCGGGTTGCGCGAAAAATCTGCGGGTTGCGCGAAATATTGGCATGGTGCGCGAAATTGGGGAATGAAGTTTTCACGCAAATGATGATTCGAGATCAGAAGATCAAAAATTGGCAAAGGCATAAAATGCGCGAAATATTGGAGCAGTGCGCGAAATCTGATGTCGCAGGAAAGATTGGGTTTGCGCGCAATATAGAACACGGTGCGGAATTTTGCGCGCAATTGGTGCTTCAGGCTTAGAAGGATGAAAAATTCCAAAGGCATGAGGTGCGCGAAATATTGAAGCATGGCGCGAAATATGAAGTTTCATTAAAGAGTTTTTACGCGCATGGAGGAGGTTTTACGCGCAGGAAGTGGTTTTTATGCGCAAGGTCAAAAATGCCTATAAATATGAGGTGAACCCCTCTCATTATGTAATGCTCGACACTTAGAAGAAATCCCGAGCTCTGGTGCGCGTAAATTATACGCTAAGTGAGTTGCGCGAAAAGAGGAAAAGTTGCGCGTAAAAGGAAAGTTGCGCGAAAACGTTTTTCGCGCCAAAAGGTGATTTTACGCGCAAGCCATTTGAATTGCGCGCAAGGCACCCTAAAGGCTGCACGAAATATTTGGGGTCTTCGCACGTATTCAGTTGTGCACGAGAGAGTTCTTACCGGCTTCTGGGTAAGAAAGTGAAGATTTGTACTTCGGAGAATACATCTGTTTAATTGTAAAGAAGCACTGAAACATTGTGTTATCCTATTTGTGCTAAGAGGGAGCACACGCACTATTGGATTGTTTTCAAAGTGCTGCACGAGTGTAAGGGTATATCCTACTCGTTGTATTCCACATCAAAGGATTGTTTTCTAGTGGATTGTGTGGTACTGGATTATTTCCGTACCATACCAAGGACGTAGCTACTCTTGTTGAGTAGTGAACCTTGTAAATCTTGTGTTCCTGTGGATGTGTGTGTTCAGCAGGGAAGAAACTCTTTAACAGGAGGCGAAGGTTGTTTCAAAAAGGGGAAACTTAAAAAGAAAAAGATATCACTGATTCACCCCCTCCCCCTCTCAGTGATACTTGGATCCTGATTGGGAACTTCAATTGGTATCAGAGCGAGGTTGCCTTCGTTTACTCTTTGCTGAATTGTTTGAAGAGAAGTTGTGATGGAAAATCTAAATTGCGTGAACAGTAAGGGGATTCCAATCTTCGATGGAAAGAACTATCACATCTGGAAGGACAGAATGATGCCGTATCTTATGTCTCTTGGATATGAAGTTCTTGAAACTACAACAGATGGATTTCCTGATATTGATGACAAGGTCCCTCTTACTCCTGTCGATAAGAAGAATCTTGAGAATGATGGAAGAGCTAAAAATGCATTACTCTCATCACTTTCTGAGAGTGAGTTTTTAAGAGTGAAAGGTGTCACTACTGCTAAAGGCATCTGGGATAAGCTAATGAATATCTATGAAGGAAATACAAAAGTGAAGAAGGAAAAACTACAAATCTGGAGGCTGAAGTATGAAGACTTGAAAATGGGAGAATCTGAATCTGTTGGGGAATTCTTTACCAGAGTTAATGACATTGTCAGTACAATCAGATGTCTTGGTGAAAAGTTAGAAGATGATATAGTTGTTGAAAAGATCCTGAGAATTCTGCCTGACAAATTTGATGCTAAAGTTTCTTCACTAGAAGACAGAGATCCGGAAACATTATCTCTTGATGATTTGCACAGTACTCTCATCACTTATGAGATGAGAAGAGAGAAGACCATGAAGAGCAAAGAAAAAACTGATAGAGAAATGTCTTTCAGGGCAGAAAAGAAAGAGAAGTCGAAGAAAATTCTTATTAATGAAGAAGCTGGTGAATCCAACTCTGAAAATGAGGTATGTAAAATTTTTGATGAAATTCTATCCTTGTTTTCTAAAAATGTTAAAAGAGGCACAGGGAAATACAAAGGGAAACTCCCTTTGAAATGTTTTGAATGTGGAGCAGTTGGCCACTTTGCGGCTAATTGCCCTCAAAAGGGGAAAGATGCCGACAGTGATGAAGAAGACAGAGGACCAAGAAGGTCATGGAAGAAACAGGATCGAAAAGATAAATATTCTGGTAGAAGTCAGAATAAAAAGTTCTTTAAATCAAAAAGAAGAAGCTTTTTGTCAAATGATAAGGAAGATGATGATAGCGAGACTGAATCAGAAAAATCTGCTACTGAAAAAACTAGAGAGAGTACCTTTTTTGCAACAGTGAATAATGATGATTATGAGAGTAGTAGTACTGAAGAAGAAGAGACTCAACTTGAACAGTATCTGAAAGAAGAGCTGAAGGAATGTTTGAGGAAGATCAGAAAACTGGAGAAAGAAAACAACAAGTTAGTAAAAGAAAATTCCACAGTAAACAATCAAGAAGGTTTTACAGATGATAAAATCATGATGAAAAAAGAGATTGATGATCTGAAAAATTCTCTTAAGAATACAAATAATCGTAATGATCATCTTGAAGTGAAGTTGAAGGCAAAAGAAGAAGAGTTGGAACTTGTCCAACAAAAACTGCATAAAGCTAAAGAAATGAATATCAGTTCCAAAAATTCTATCTCAGAAGTAGGGGAATGTTCCAGTAAGAAGGAACTAAAAAGGGATCTACAAAACTTACCTTCAAAGGTTGAAATGAAAGACAAAATTGGTTCTGATAAGAACAAGGCTGGAAAGACAAAGTATGTGGTCAAAATCAGCAATGTAGAAAAATCAGAAGTGCATAAAAATCTTGAGTCAAGAAAAGCTTCTAATACTTCTGGTACTGCTGAATCTGAGCTGAAGAAGAGAGTTACAAATGAAAATATGATGGTTTTTGAGAAGCTTGTTCACAAATCCATTCAGTCTAAAAGTTTTAGAGGTAAATATTCTTTCTATGGATACTGCTGGTATTGTGGTGGATTCGGACACATGGAAAGTATGTGTTGGTTTAACCAACAACATTACAACTATTCCAAAAGTTTTGAAGGACAAGGATTGAGGGGGAGCCAACGCTTTCAAAATAGAAGATCTCCAAATAAGTTTCAGAAGAAATCTGAGAAGACTGGTGTGAAAGTTGGGAACAGATTCCAACCACTGGAAACATATTGTGAAAGATGTGATCAACCTGGACATCTTGCTAAGGGCTGCCTTAGTGTGTTACCAGAGCAACAAAAGTTTGTTAATAATCCTCAGAAGACAGAGTTTTTAAAATACAAAAGGGACAAATTTGATAAGTCTGAAAAGAAAGAATGCATGGTTCTCTGGCCAGAACACATTGATTTGGCTAGGAAATTGGAAGAAGCAAAATAGAAAGTAGAGGAAAAGGAAGAACAAAAAGCACTTGTTGTTGAAACAGCTTTGAAGGCTACCAAAGGAGAACGTCCATGGATTCTTGATAGTGGATGTTCATCTCATATGACAGGAGACTTAAAGCTGCTGAAGAATGTGAAAGACTTTAAAGAAGGAACTGTGACATTTGGAAATGATGAATCTCTAAGGATCAAAGGTGTTGGATCAGCCATCATTGGAAAAGAAAAGATGAAATCCAGAAAAACACTATATGTTGATGGACTGAAACACAACCTGCTCAGTGTGTCACAACTCTGTGATGAGGGAAACAAAGTGATCTTCAGAAAAGATGGATTTGTTGTAAAAAGTGAAAATGATGGAAACATAGTTACAAGGGGCCAGCGTACAAGAGGGAATTTGTTCCAAGTTGGGGATGGACAGAACTCTTGTTACATGAGTGTGGTGGATGAAAATAAATTATGGCATAAAAGGCTGGGTCATATGTGTCAGAGAAATATGTGCAAGTTGTCAAAGCGAGAAAGTGTTCGGGATATGCCTGATTTATCAAGAGAAAGAGATTGGTGCTGCACTATTTGTGAGAAAGGGAAGATTGCTAATTCTATGCACAAGAGAGTTGAAATTCGCTCAAAAAGACCCTTAGAACTCATACACTCAGATATATGTGGGCCAATGAGCAAGCAATATTCAAATGGAGATAAGTACTTCATTACTTTCATTGATGACTTTACTCGCATTACTTGTGTTATGTACATGAGACATAAGTCAGATGCTCTAACAATGTTTAAGAGTTTCAGAAGGAAAGCAGAGAAAGAATGTGAGTATTCAGTGAAGAAGTTGAGAACTGATAATGGTGGTGAGTATAAGAATGAAGAGTTTGAAAGTTATCTTGAGAAACATGGAATTCGGCATGAGTTTAGTTCACCATACACACCTCAACAAAATGGGGTGGCTGAAAGAAAGAATCGAAGTCTGGTGGAAATAGGGAGAACTATGTTACTTGAACATAGTCTCTCTCATTATTATTGGAGGCAAGCCATGAGCACTGCTGTGTATATTCAGAACCGGTGTTTCTATAGACCAAACTCAGATATGACTCCATATGAGATGTTCTATGGAAAAACTCCAAGTCTGAAACACTTGAGAGTCTTTGGGAGTCCATGTATTATAAAGAAGAAAGGTGGAAATCTGGGAAAGTTCGAGCAAAGAGGAGATGACGGAATTTTTCTTGGCTATGCTCCAGAAGGAAGAGGATATAGATGCCTCAACAAAGAAACAGGAAGAATTATTGATTCTTCAGATGTAAAAGTTGTTGAAAGTGCTGAGAAAGAAAAGCAGTCATATGTTGATGTGGAAGTCGAGCGGGATAGAGAAGATTTTGTTAACAATTCTGATAATGCTTCAGAATTTGTTCATCCTACTCAAGAAGAGGAATCTGACTCAGAAATATCAAGTGATGAGGATGAAGTTCAAACAACTCATCCTAGGTTGAGGAAACAAGTGGAGGCTCAGAACATTATTGGAGATAAAAATCAGAGGGTTCAAACAAGAAGAACAACAAATGCTATATCACATACTTCTCTTTATTCGAAAGTTGAACCGAATAATGTAAATGAAGCATTTGAGCATCCAGAATGGGTTCATGCTATGAATGAAGAGCTTGATCAGATAGAGAAGAACAATACCTGGGAACTTGTGCCCAAGCCGGACAACAAGAACATTATTGGTACAAAGTGGGTTTTTCGAAACAAGCTGAATGAAGAAGGTAATGTAATAAGAAACAAGGCAAGATTGGTCTGCAAAGGGTATTCACAAATTGAAGGCATTGACTTTGATGAAACCTTTGCTCCAGTAGCTCGATTAGAAACAATCAGAATATTTCTTGCCATTGCTGCACAACGAGGTTACAAAATCTTTCAAATGGATGTAAAATCTGCATTCTTGAATGGTGATCTTGACGAGGAAGTTTACATTGATCAACCTTGTGGATTTGTTATTGGAAAAGATGAAAGCTATGTGTGCAGGTTGAAGAAGGCTCTGTATGGGCTAAAACAGGCTCCAAGAGCATGGTATTCTAAATTAGATACTTGCTTGAAGAAGATGAACTTTAAGAAAGGGAGAGTTGACAGCAATCTCTACATCAAGAAATGTCAGGAGTTTTCACTGATCGTTATTGTTTATGTCGATGATATTATATTTGCTGGAAATAATGAAAGATCATGTGAAAAATTTGCTGAGGAGATGAAGAAGTTATTTGAGATGTCCATTCTAGGTGAAATGAAGTACTTTCTTGGGTTACAAATTTCACAGAAGAAGAATCATGTTTTTCTATCTCAAGAAAAGTATGCTAAGGAACTTCTGAAGAAGTTTGGCATGGAAAATTCGAAACCAGTTTCCACACCGATTTCAGTGGGAACCAAGTTGTCTAAAGATGGAGAAGGAAAGGAAGTTGATCAGAAAGAGTTTCAAAAACTGATTGGAAGTCTGCTATATTTGACGGCCTCAAGACCCGACATCGTCTATGCTGTTACTTTATGTGCGAGATTTCAGAGTGCTCCTAAAGAATCACATTTGATTGCTGGAAAAAGAATTCTCAGATATATCAAAGGCACAACAAACTTTGGAATCCGGTATGACGGCTCTGAAAATATTGATCTATTTGGGTATTCTGATGCTGATTGGGCAGGAAATGTTGATGATCGAAGATCCACATCTGGTGGAGTATTCTTTCTAGGAAAAAGCTGTGTTAGTTGGCATACCAAGAAACAGAATTCAGTAACTCTTAGCACAGCTGAGGCTGAGTATGTTGCTGCTACTCAAGCTGCAACTCAACTAATGTGGATGAAGACTCAGCTGGAAGATCTACTTGTTGAAGTAAAGCTACCATTGCTCTTGGGTTGTGATAATCAGAGTGCAATCAATCTTACAAGAAATCCAGTACAACATTCTAGTTCAAAACATATTGATATAAAGTACCACTTCATCAAAGAGCAGGTTGAAAAGAATGAACTGAGGCTGGAGTATGTTCCTACATCTGAACAAATTGCTGATATATTTACAAAACCGTTACCGAAGGAACCATTTACAAAGTTGAGGTTGAACATGGGTGTACAACCTCCTTCTCATCAAGGTTAAGGTACATGTTTCTGTCCCCTCTCTCGTCTTAGCTTTGGATAGTGTTGTCAAGGGGGAGAATTGTTTCACAAATCTATCCATAAGGAAGAATGTATTAAGGGAGAGTTGTGGGTAAGCTGTGAATTCAGCATGTATGTGAGTGAACTATTCTAACTATTTGTTGGAGTGGTTGTAGGAAACAAAGTTGTTTTACAGGAAAGTTGAAGAAGTGAAGAATGCTATTGCAAGATGTTCTGAAGAAGGATGAGGAGGTATGTTCATGAGATTTCACAGTCACTGCTTTTGGACAGCATGGTTTTGGCTGTCAATAAATCTTGTTTCCTACAATGAGTTAGCTCACGTAGGCTTAGAATTGTTGATAAGTAATCCATTGCAAAAGGTTTCAAAATTCAGTGATTTATGAATCTTTGTTGACAACAAAATCCAAAGGGGGAGATTGTTGGGACCAGGTCGAATGAAGATGAAAGTTTGAAGATTTAGCTTTTGCAGAGTGTTGTATTTTGTTGTCAAAGGCGATAAATCAATTCACTGTGTAGAAGGATCATAAATCAGACGATGCTTTGCTGGTATGTATTTCACACAAATCATGAGTTAGGAGAACTTGTGATGCAAGCCTTATGAAGTAAAGGGGGAGAAATGATGATGCCAGTAAGATAATGTTTTGATTGGAAGGGATGATGCTGCTGGAAGATAGGAAAGATTCAGTTCCCATTGCAACTCTGACGATGCTTAAGCTGATCTATCAAAGGATAAATATCACGATAGTGGGATTCGTGATAAGAGCAGAAGAATGGATATGGGAAGCAGTAAAGAGATAAAATGGCAAAGCAATAGACAATCTGGGGATGGCAGAAAAGAACAGTTTAAGGTGGCGCCGCTTTCCAGTGTTTGCCAAATTTTAGGGCCTGAAAATCGGGAGGTGAAGAAATCTGCTTGGCAATGGATGTTGCGCTGAAGATGGTTTATACGTGCAAAAGAGTTATTCAAGGTCAGAACTATGAAAAATGACAAAGGAATGGAGTGCGCGGAAATTTAGGCACGTTTCGCGCAAAAATAAAGTGGTGCGCGCAATATCTGCGGGATGCGCGAAATAGTAGCGGGTTGCGCGAAAAATCTGCGGGTTGCGCGAAATATTGGCATGGTGCGCGAAATTGGGGAATGAAGTTTTCACGCAAATGATGATTCGAGATCAGAAGATCAAAAATTGGCAAAGGCATAAAATGCGCGAAATATTGGAGGAGTGCGCGAAATCTGATGTCGCAGGAAAGATTGGGTTTGCGCGCAATATAGAACACGGTGCGGAATTTTGCGCGCAATTGGTGCTTCAGGCTTAGAAGGATGAAAAATGCCAAAGGCATGAGGTGCGCGAAATATTGAAGCATGGCGCGAAATATGAAGTTTCATTAAAGAGTTTTTACGCGCATGGAGGAGGTTTTACGCGCAGGAAGTGGTTTTTATGCGCAAGGTCAAAAATGCCTATAAATATGAGGTGAACCCCTCTCATTATGTAATGCTCGACACTTAGAAGAAATCCCGAGCTCTGGTGCGCGTAAATTATACGCTAAGTGAGTTGCGCGAAAAGAGGAAAAGTTGCGCGTAAAAGGAAAGTTGCGCGAAAACGTTTTTCGCGCCAAAAGGTGATTTTACGCGCAAGCCATTTGAATTGCGCGCAAGGCACCCTAAAGGCTGCGCGAAATATTTGGGGTCTTCGCACGTATTCAGTTGTGCACGAGAGAGTTCTTACCGGCTTCTGGGTAAGAAAGTGAAGATTTGTACTTCGGAGAATACATCTGTTTAATTGTAAAGAAGCACTGAAACATTGTGTTATCCTATTTGTGCTAAGAGGGAGCACACGCACTATTGGATTGTTTTCAAAGTGCTGCACGAGTGTAAGGGTATATCCTACTCATTGTATTCCACATCAAAGGATTGTTTTCTAGTGGATTGTGTGGTACTGGATTATTTCCGTACCATACCAAGGACGTAGCTACTCTTGTTGAGTAGTGAACCTTGTAAATCTTGTGTTCCTGTGGATGTGTGTGTTCAGCAGGGAAGAAACTCTTTAACAGGAGGCGAAGGTTGTTTCAAAAATGGGAAACTTAAAAAGAAAAAGATATCACTGATTCACCCCCTCCCCCTCTCAGTGATACTTGGATCCTGATTGGGAACTTCAGTTGGTCCATACCATCTTCAACCAGCACGAGATACCCCTATGTCAGGGGGTGAAGCTGGATATGTACATTCTTAGAGTACCGGACAAGCACTGGTGGGATGTATAGGTATTGGAAGGTAGACATGAGGGACTATCTTGGAGGTATTTTGAGGTCAAGTTAATCGATCACTTCTTCCTAGATACATTAAGGGTGTATCGATCCCATGAGTTCATGAATCTCTAGTAGGGGAATACTTCTAGCATGGACTACACTCCCAACTTCAAAAACATGTCATGATTTTCACCTTCCATAGTAGGTAAAGACCTCCCCCAGGGTGCGGATTTTTTAGTATGGATTGTGGCACACCATTAAGTTAAAGTTCAATATCTTCGGGCTATCTTCCTTCTCAGAGGTAGTCAATCAAGTGATGAAAGTTGAAGGAAATCTAATGGGCTATTCATATTCAATATGGGTTACAAAATCAATTGGTTTTAACGATGATGATTCTTGTATTTGGAAGAGGGGAAATGAGGAATCTCATTAAGGTTTTCAGGCCATAAATTTAGGAAGACGACTGAGGAGTGGGTCTTTAATATTGTTCTTCCAATGTGGGTATCCAAGACATTTTCAAACTTAGTGTGAGTGGCCTCCAAAATATTGTTGGGCATGTGGCTATATCGGGTATCTCTAGAGGTTCTATAGGAAGCTTTCTCAAATATCTAGGAGCTGGGGATCAGATCAGACTCAGAAATATGAGGTAGGGTCAGTAGTGGTACTGGGGGCTAGTTTTCGGTATTCATCTTCACATGGAGGTCCTATAAGAGACAATGGGACCTAGTAGATGGGTTAGTGGCTAGTAATGTTGGACCCATGACGCTCCCGAAACGGACTAAGATACTCTCCAACCACTAAAATCGGGTCACTGGGCTCATAACTGGGCCACTCAACTGGGATGAGTATCATGGATTTATCCCCTATCCAAATGTGGATTTATTGGGCCTCTACATAGATTATAACCCACGGATGACTGGCATAATAACCACCTGGTAGCATCTCTAGTGATGGTATGTTTAATTATGATAAGAAAAATATAATTTGTTTTAAATGTGGTGAGATGGGTCATTATGAAAATACCTACCCAAAGAAAGATTTGAATGATGGAAATAAGTCATACTATAAGAATAAATGTGTAGTGAAATTTTTTGTGACTACTTCATCAGAAGTTGTTCCATCCAATGAAGTGGTATCAAGAACTAAAAATAAGATTGGTAAATGGTCCTGTCTTGGCCCTACCTTCCATAAATAGGGATTTTGTCTTCTAGAGTGATGCTTCACTGAAGAGAATAGGTTGTTTTCGGATCTACAATGGCCAAGTAATTTCTTATTTTTAAAAATAACTAAAACCTCATGAGTTAAATTATCCCACCCATGATTAGGAATTATCAGTTAAGGTTTTATCTTTAAAAATTTAAAGGAATCATTTATATAGAAAAAAATGTGAAATATATACTAAACATTAAATTTTTTAGTAAATATTAACTTAGAAGGAATTGAACATGAGATAGAGAAGATGGATGAAATTGATAAAGTATTATGATTCCATGATCAATTACCGTCCTCAAAAATAAAACAAAGTGGTGGATTCCTTGAGTCAAAAACATCATGAAACATTAACCATGTTACATTTGGATCATGACCCCATGATAAATGATAAGATTAATTTTGTCTTATAAATTTTTGGTGTAGAAAATTATTCTTTTTTGATTTAGGAGATAGTGCAGTCGACTCTCTTTGATTGAACTAAGAAACTGTAGAAGGAATACAATGAGTTATAGAAAAAGGTAGAATTGGTAAACAAAGTTAAGTTTACTAATAATGTTTAAAAAGACTGTGTCTTGGTATTATAAAGAGACTATATGTTCCTTGTGATTCCCAGTTGAAGAAATACTTAAGTAAATCTCACAGTTCTCCATTTTTAGTTCATCTTGGAAGAACTAAGATGTACTAAAACCTTAGAGATTATTACTAGTGGGATAGAATGAAAAGATATTTTGTTGATTTTCCCATGAAATGTTTGACTTATAAATATGTTAAATCAAAGTGACAAATAAAAAAGGGTATTATTCATCCTTTTACAGTGCTAGAGTGGAAATTGGACAATATATCATTGAATTTAGTGGTAGGACTACCAAAAACTTATCAAGGTAACAATGTGATTTGGGTTTTTGTTGATCAACTTATTAAATTTTAACATTTCCTTGATATTTTAGATTGTCAATATTTATATAATCTCTCTTTAATATACCTCAATGATATTGTCAAGTTACATGAATTTCCTATCTCCATTTTTTCTGACTGTGATCCTAGGTTCGCTTCTAACTTTTGGAAAGGCCTTCAAAAGTCATTGGGAGATGAATAAAATTTTACGACAACCTTTCATCCAGAATATGATGGAGAATTAAATTCAAAATTTGGAGGATATTCTTTGATATTGTTCAATGGATTACCAAGGAATTTGGGATCTTCATATTTTATTAATTGAGTTTTCTTATAATAATAGTTTTCACTCTAGTATACAAATGGCACCTTTTGAGTCATCATATGGAAAGTGGTTTTGAACACCAAAATTTTGGGATGAAGTCATGGAAAACAAGTTTATGTGACTATAATTAATAGAGTGGGTGGCTGAGAAAATGAATATGACCCATCAACACCTTAGTACAGCTCAAAGAAGGCGGAAAGGTTATGCATATAATATGTGGAAAGAAATTTCTTCCAAGGTAGGTGATAATTTTTCCCTTAAAATATCTCCTTAAAAAAGTTTAATACATTTTTTTAAGAAAGTAAAGATATTTTGAAAGTTTATTGGACCTTTTTAAATCTTGTAGAAAGTTAGACCAGTTTCCTTCTAAGTAGATTTTTTTCTTAGTTTATCTCTTGTACACAATGTTTTTCATGTTTCGATGTTGAGAGAGTAGGTGCTAGATTCATATCTTATTTTGAGCCCAGAAGTATTTCCGTTATAGGAGAGCCTTTATTATGAAAAAAAATGTTCATATTCTTGACCATAGAGAGAAATTATTGTATATTAAGGTAATTCATCGGGTTTTGGTTTTTTGAGAAACTGCATGGTTAAAGAAGAAACACGGGAATCTAAAAATCCTATGAGGGAAAGGTAACCTCCCTTGATTACAAATTAAATAATATTACAAGGATTTAATTTCTATAATGTGGAGTGAATGAAACAACCAAGGTACTTATAAAATAATTTTTTTCATTCTGGAATTAAATAGTTAAATACATTATAAATGAATAATGAAATAAGTAGTGTGTATAGAAATTAAGAAATATATAATAACAGAATAGTAACCTTACCTATGAATGTATAAATATAATTTATGTATCTTTTAAGTGAAAATATGATTTAATTATATCATGGAATAATTAAATAAATATTTTTAAAATTATAAAGTAAGTATTGGAATTTTTGTGAAACAAAAATGGTTATTTGTAATTTTATAATCGATTTAATGATTTAAAAGGAAAATTATGTTCATAAAATAGAATCATAAATTAATATTTTATTGTATTATAATTATATTATAATTTTATGAGAACATAATTAACTTTTCAAAGTGTTATACGATTAGTTTCCATTTTAAAAAATTTATTTTTTGAATAAATTATGATTTTAATTTAAAATTAAATTTATCATATTTATAAAATTATTTTCATAAAATAGTTTCCATTTTTGACATAAATACATTTTACAATTTTTAGGTTGAATTTTTTGTATTTTCCTAAAATGGTTGAATTTTATTAAATAGTAAAATACAGTAATTTACGGTAATTAATAAATATAGGATTTATCGATTCATATATGATGTATGGATTTTATAAGCCCAAAATCTCAAAATATCCTTCATTATTTTAATATATTTAGTGATAATGTTAAAAAAATTCATAGTCTTGTGCCAAAATGACAAACTAATGAATAAAATAATCCAAAGAACACTTTTATCCTCTACTATAAATACCACCCCTCCCAACCTCTTCTCCGCACAACTTAAAGCCGTGTAGCTAGTTTAATTTATACCCAGATCCTTTATCAATCATTTTTCCCACATCCAAGGCCTTATGGTCTCACCAAAAGGCCCAAACCATGGGCCTTAATGAGGTTATCAAGGAGAATAATTCAAGAGGTAAAATCCTCTTTCATTTTCTTTTATTTTCTTTTCAATTTCTTATCTTTTCTTATTCTCTTCTCACCTCCCCTCATCCATGTGACATGATAACTACAGTATCTTACATGTAATGGAATTTTAATTTTTTTAATGTAATATTTATCATCAAACCTCTCCTCTTCTCCTCTTATTCTAAAATAATGAAAAAATTGTTTGTGATGTGTTGATTTACCGTCATCATGGGTGATGTGTTTTAATTTTCCTTTACTGCCTATAATTATAGTCATAAAACCATTACTATGACTAAATAATATTTTTTATACATATTATAAGTTATATAATGTTTTGGAATATATATATATATAAATTATATTAAATAAAATGATATAAGTTTGTGATGGTCATAAAAACCATCAAAAGAAATTAAATAATTTCCATTAATATTTTAACTAATGAATCATCCTCATGTTAGGAAAAAATTTATATGATATAATTTAAATTATTTAAACATGTTAATACCATATCTTTCCACTTATGGGGTTTTTCTTCCATTGGACATGAAAATCCATTTCAAACCTACCATGGAAACCACAGAAACAATGCGCCTGAAATATTGGATATAATAAAATATTAGTAATAAATGAGTGGAAAGTTGTTATAATATGGTCATATAAGATATTATAAACATTATTATGGTTCTATGATATATTAATAACACTCTATAAACCATTATACAGGATGTTTTAACACTTTTGAAGGAATTTTTACCCAATGTAAGGGAATTCTAAACCCAATTTCCATTCATTGGGTTAACCTTCTACTACATTGATTTTATCAAGATAAAATTATTTATGCAATATATTTTGATTATATTATTTTTTTTGTTATGTTTATTTACAGTGAATATACATATTCCTTTCATTTTATTAATTCTATCTTTAATGATATGATATTTATAAGGTAATTTTCTTTAAAAATCCTCTTTTAAATCTGCATTTTTTCAAATTTCAAAACAAAATATTTTTATAATACAAGTATTATTATTTTATAATTATGTTCTAGTTCGTGGAAATTGTTTACGATGAAGGGTGGGACCTATATATCCCTCCAATATATTGGGTATGTTTATGTTGGAAGTTTACCATATTGGTTATTCCAAGTATAACTGTGTTGGTTACACCATAAGGTAGTTGTGATGGTTACATTGTAAGGTAGCCATGATGGTTAAAAATATAATGGTAGTCGCAAGGGTTATAATATTAATTGAGTAATTCCCTAAGTAACATAAATAGTTTATTTATGTTTTCTATGTTTTGTAGAAATATCTTGTTTTTAGAAAGTAAGTATATTATACTTTATGTGTGATAAGTAAGTATTTGTGAAAATGATTTCCTGTGTTTATAAGTATTCATGTACTAATGGTTTCTCTTTTTTTATGTCACATACTAAGATTTTAGTTCCCATCCAATGTTTTGAAACAAATTCATAGGTTTTAATTCTTTTAAGAGAAAATAATAATCCAAGATGAATATTGTGAGTATTTTTCATGAAATGAATTCATTTTTTATTAAAAAATTGTATATTGGAAGAAATGGATACTATTTTAGTACTATCCACTTTGTATGATTGTGGGATTATCATGTCTGTATTATGACCTAATTATATATAAATATAAACTAAAAAAATATTTGGGAATTTAATTTTTTACTCCAGTTCAATTAACAAGATTATGTAATGTTTAATTTTGAGTCCATGTACATGATATAAGGGAGACCACCCAATATTGTTTACCATTTCAGTATTTACAAGTTTGTCACTCACCTCCCTTATAAAATACCACTACCACACCCCCTATATTCACAAATTTTAATCCTTTTAGATCATACAACCCATACCAAATTTCAATTCCCAACATCCCTCATATAATCATATAGTCCTAACTTTGGGAAAAAAGAAAACCAAATAATTCCTTGGGTGAAAACCAAAAGGAGTTACCTGAAAAAGCAGTAACATTCTTCAACGAGGAATTTTTCTTTATATATTTCTCCACCAATTAAATTATTTTTATATCATTATTATTTAATAAACTAAGTAACATAAATATGCTAAGATTTTTTTATATTGACTATATGGCCTAAAACATTACACACTTTCATCAAATGGGATACACAATCATCATTTGTGTGTAAGGAAAACTACCGCCTCACAAACCGATGTCCTTTATTATTCCATTAACACATATAAAGGTTGGTAATAATGATATAAATATTGTTTTTATGTGATATATATTATATATATTATGTATTTATATTTATTTCATTATTATATGACACATTCCTTCATGCTTTCCATTTTTTGAGAATATGATAACATCGTTTGTGGATGTGTGGACTACTGTCTCCTCAGAGAGAAGTGATTTGTTCACGTATTAAATGGAATGTATTGAGGATGGGTTTAATATGAATATGTGATATATATGAAATATTAATGTTAATTTAATGATAATATATATATATATAATTTACTTTTATTTCTTTCAATATGATAAGAAAATGGAAATTGCGTCTGTGTATACGTACGATCTACCATCTCCATGAATGGTGTGTTTAATTTCCCTATATTTTATATATTATTATATATACATATATGATGACTTTATATGATAATTTTTTCATTTATTTAATTCTATAAATAATGAAATAATGATGAAATTAGTAGGAAGAAGTATAAAAAATCAACACATATATGAAAAAAAAAATGGTTATTACCTGAAATGTATAGTTAACATGGAATTGTCAATAAAGGGGTAATAAAAGGTCATAATAAAATAATATATGGTATTATATATATTAATATTCTTATTTTACATATTTATAATAAACTTTTATTTAGTATAAAAGAGGTTTTAACAAGTACTATGAGAGATAAGACTTAAGGTAAGGGTATTTCTAGTCTCATGTTTATTTCTGTGAGAATTATGCCATATTCACCACTAGTTTCTTTTGAATGGTTTATATACATACCTATGACATTTTATATCATGAATTATATTTATTTAGTGATATTAAAAGTTTCAGTTGATTTTATTATTTCTCATATCTCATGATTCAAATGTTACCCAAGTAGAAATGGATTTCAATCTCAGTTTCATTTTTCATGATACAATAACCATGTTCACCACCTATTTATTGTATGTGGTGTGTATACTATTCATGGATTTATTTTATTATTATTATTATAATAAAATAGGATTTACATATCCATTTTAGGATCTCTATTTCATGAGTTCTATGGTTCAAAAGTTACCAAATTAGTAAATTATATTTGTTATAATTTTTCTTCTATGAGATGTTTGTTATGATATGCACCTATATTATTTCATTTGGTGTATATAAAATAATTTTAATATGTTATATAATTAATATTATTATTTTAATTTTAATATAAGTTTCTTTAATTTTATTATTTCATGGTGATTTCGATTCAAAAGTTACTCAATCAGTATGTGATTTTTGTCTCAATTTTCCTTTATTGAGATGTATGTTATGTTATACACCTATAATCTTTCATGAGTAGTATATACATCCCGGTTGACAGATAATATTATGAATTATTTAATCCTAATTATATTTTAACTTCAATTTTTTGTTATTCCATCACGGGGATTATGTTTTAAAGTTACTAATGTGGTAATTAGCCCATGTTACAATCTCATCCTTGATCAAGATTATTTACGAATATGTTTCCAATGATAAATTATTATAATCCATATCTCAAGAATTATCATGAATTTTATTATACTATTGTTATTCATGATATCTCCATGTAATGGTTCTATTTTTCAACTCTTCAGTGCTTAATATAATTAAGAAAAAAATTACAAAAAATGACCTCATTTCTCTCTTCGGTCAGATATAATTTTTTTAAAAAAATAATGCATTCTAAAAAAGTATTCAAATTTTTTTTCAGTTATATTTTAATCTCATTTTTATAAAAAAATTCTTTTACAAAAAAATTATGTTTTAAAAAGTTATTTAATGTGGTTTCAAAGCTTTCTTTATAAGTTCTCAAGTTTATTTTCAAAGAAAAATATTTAAAAAAAGTTTTATTATTTAAATTTTTTTAAATAAAATAGATATTTTCATCCAGAAATGTTTTAAATTATTTTTAAAGATTAATTTATAATTTTTCAATGTATTTTTAAAATAAAATTATTTTTAAAATGTTTTGTGAAAGGGATTTTAAATGGAAGGTTATTTTCCTTGAGAAATGTTCCAAGTGATCTTTCAAAATCCTTCTTCATATAAGATGACAAACTTTGATATAGTTAATGAATTATTGGGGATATGATCCAAGGAGACTATTCATGTTATTTATTTTAAAGGTTTATGTTTAAGATGAAAAGTTTTTTATGAAACCTAATCCTCTTCCATGGGTTATACCATGATAAAATTCTTATAAAACCTGCTTCATTTCATAGGTTATTATTTGATTAAATGAATATGAAACCTATATATTTCCCAAAGGTTATGATTTGATGAAATTTTTATGATACCCATTTTATTTCATGTATTATTATATGATGTTTATGAAACCCATTACATTTTATGGGTCATGATATGATGAATATTTTTATTATCTTGTGGCACACTGATGTATGATTTTATTATGTGATGGGTGGGACCTATATCTCCCTCAAATTTATTGGGTAATTATAATTGTTATATGATCTCAAAGGGTACACAGGTGGCCATACCATTCCTATAAATGAGGGTACATGGGTGGTCAACCCCAACCTATAAAGGAGTGGATACACTGGTGGTCATCCTAAGTCTCTAAAGGAGGGTACATGTGTGGTCAATCCAAGCCTATAATGGAGGGTACATGGGTTGTCATCAAAATATTGTAAAGGAGGCTACATGGGTGGTCATCCCAAGACTATAAAAGAGGGTACATGGTTGGTCATCCAATCCCAAAGCAGGTACATGGGTGGTCATCCCAAGCCTAACATTTTATGAAGTTCTTGGTGGCTATCCATGAAATAATATTTTCTATGCTTGTGTGTATAAAATTAACCTATGTCTTGTGACTATTTTATGATTTTAGGGACTATTATATTTATCCCCTTATAATTTGTGTCTTATTAACTACCAATATTTATACCATGAATCATGTAGATGATCTTTGATATGAAGGGTATGATCTTGAAATATAGTTCTCACATTCACTAACACTCATGTTCATGGTATGATTATGTATCTTATTTATTTACCCATTATTATCATCTAATATCACCCATTATTATGTTTCCCTTCCATATTTTTTAAAGAAAGGTTTTAAGTATTTATACTAAATGGGAAGATATTTTGGTGAAACATTGAAGATCCTTCACCAAGTTAAAAGATTCTGTTCAAGTTTAAAAATACACTAATATATTATGATCCTTAGGTATGTACTTTTTTAATGTGATGAATATTCATCTAAAATGATTTAATATCCATGTATTTTAATCCTGGCTCATTATAGGTACCATATACAAGAAAATATTTAAAGATCATGGATGAGATATGTTATGGTGGGGTGACTATAACGTCTTGATATTTTTACTGTCCTAATTTCCCAACCTATTTGAATTTTTGTATTTGGTGAGTATCCCAACATTATTTTTGAACTTAAAAACCTAATTATAAGAGATTTATTGAAACAAGGACTTTTTTTGTATGGTTTTTAAGCCCCAAAAAATTCTTTAGGGTTTTGGATGAGCTTCAAGTTTTTTGGAACTCAGAAACTCTATTTTGAGAATGCAAAAAACAAAGGTGCATGATTTAGAAAAACTGTGTGTCCTCTCAGGAGTAAACGGGTGACCCTACAATAGCACTGATCATAATTTTTATAAATATGTAGAAGGGGGTGAATTACCATGTGATACCTCTACATTTTTTATCATAGTATATTTTCACGGTTGGCACATAGTTTTTCAAAATGTGTGCTTGACCATGCAAGGTAGGTGCCCTGGCAGTGGCATCTTCGCAGACTATGCATAGTTAGGTAAATTATACACCTAACCCATGTCTATTTGGTGATCAGGAATATATCACCACATTATTGATTTTCGATTATAAAAATCATGCATCCAAACCATCAATGTAATTTAATTGGGTTAAATTTACAAAATACCCATGCCCCCTATTTATTCTTCTCCTCCTCCTTTCTTCTTTATTCCATACAAAACATACGGGGTTTGCTCCCATTTTCCTTCCACCCTAGGATTTGAGTGAACTAAAACATCTATGATCTGATCTGGTCTATATTGTTTTTTTTAACCATATCATTAAGACATTTGATCTGATAGCTTCTCTTTTCTATTTATCTTTCCATACAGAACACAAAATCTATGTCATCTCTTTTACCCTATTTTTAGGGCATTAATATAAAACATCATTTTCTTCTGATTTGGATCAAGTTAGAGGGTGATAATAGATGATAGAGCACTTATTAACCTAATTTAGGTGGTTCCTTACTTTCTCTATGTTTTTATGGGTGTTTCAAGGGTGCACTATATATGCACCATGTGGTTTGTCTAAGGGATACCCCAACTAATTAATTAATTTTCCATAAAATTATTAAAAGGATGATGTGATATGCCTATGGGAATGATCTAGCTCCACTACACATGGTAAAGTTGGGTAAGGGGCTTAGACCATCTTAGGCAGTTTAGGTCGGGCATATAAATTGAATTGATTTGAATTGTTTATATTGAATTTCTTGGTTTTGTGGAAACATGAAGAGAATGGCATGAGGATTAAGGTGGTGAAAACCACATGGATTGAGGGGAATTATTTCATCATATTGGGTGAGTCCTGAGATATTTGAGTGATTTTGATTACATTTTGGGTTGACATAGTCATTTCATTGGGTCTATATGATCATCAGGTTGAGGGTTTGGCACTCAATACTTGAGGTGGTGTTGAATATCAAGATTTAGCAACATGGTTGTAGAAGAACGAGGTGCACGATGGTGTGTATAAGGAAAATTTTTAGTGACTTATTCTCACCTTCAATTGGATGATGAATTGTTGGAGTCATGTACACATAGATAGAACTTAGATCGAGGTGGTGTTGACCGCTCGTGTGGGTGGAGGCCCCCGCAATATATGTGGATTAGGTGATGGTGTTGAATGTCAGATATATTGGGGTTTCTTACCATATTAATCCATGTGGATTGTTATCGACCATAAATTGATAGTTTTGAGACTATTGGATGGGGGATGAGGCTCACTGAGATTCTGGAGGCCATTGGTCTAGGATATTGAGGGGGCAGATATCACCATACCTCGGGACATCTACTGTTGAGTCGATGGTGATTATTTATTGGATGAAAAAAATTTATGAACCTCAGGGTGTTGGATTTCGAGCTATTGGGTACTTCAAGGATGGGTTCCAAGGGACCATGTACTTTTTTTATTGGTCATTCCATTTGGACATTGAGTTCAATGATTAATGGTATGAGGTACCAGGTTGTATTTTAGAGGTGGAACTCGAGGGTTCATCTGGGTTACTTTGGTTAGGGGATTCCTTTGCCTTATTCCATAGATCATGAACACTACAGATATATATATATAGATAGTTGATGTATATTATATTTATAACTAGGGGCATGTATTCAGATATTGTCGATGACATCTGAAGTAGGTGATCACTTCCATGTGGATTTTGAGAACAAGGGGATCGAGTTATATATTAAATTTTCATGTGCTTCCCTTTTCATTTATATTAGTACTCCTATATTATCATAGATTTGATATAGGAATGCATTGGTGTTGGCCTAAAGAGATTTAATCCAACCCCCCACATGGACCCCTTGGGAGGTGTGTAGACTTTATATCTCGAATATCAGGTAAGGGACTGAGCTCAAGAGATGGACCTTAGTGATCATATTATAAATCTTAGCATGGTATGGATAGAAAGGCACCATGGGGTTTTTGGAATCATCTAGAGTTTACTTTTGGGTTTACTTTATTTTAGAATGATTATATATATATATATATATATATTTGTGTGTGTTTGTATTCTAATTTTCAGTCATGGGAGACCCTTCTATTATTGTTATGTATGACATGTAATGTTTGGGAATGTTATTTATTACTGTTTCTATCTGTTTATGCTTATTTTATTTCATGTTATTATATCCATTGAGTATGTTCCTTATTTCTATACTATATATATATAAAATTTTGTTTGTGCAGAACATTATTATTATCATCATTAGACTGTATAGTCTCCCCACAATCACCTCTTAGACCTTTCACTCTAATACTAAATGAAAATGTCCAACCAAGATCAATGTAATACCTGAGAGGGTGGAGGGGTGA
Organism: Viscum album; assembly: GCA_963277665.1. Classification (NCBI taxonomy): domain Eukaryota; kingdom Viridiplantae; phylum Streptophyta; class Magnoliopsida; order Santalales; family Viscaceae; genus Viscum; species Viscum album. Next base: position 397,905,075 of record OY728127.1, on the reverse strand, counting down.
ATTAGTGATATATTTTTATTTGATTTTATCTTTCTAGTATAACAACCTTTTCCACCTATAAAATATTTATCACTTTTCTAGAAAAACACATTCACCCATCCCTAGAAAAACAAGCATTTAGAAGTTTCACTACTCAATAAGGATAGCTAGTCCTTGGAATGGTTTAATAATAATCCAATACCATAAAATAAACTATAAAACAATACTTTTTGTGTAGATACAACAAGTAAGAAATATCATTACACTTGGGTATCACTATGATTAATACAATAGTTCATTTGATTATTATATCACAAAAGATGTAAATAATATGTTGTAAAAAAAATTAGAAACCATCGGCAATACAATTTGAACATATCATTGTGATACTTCAAAAACTTCTACATTTTTAATTCTTCATAAAAATTTATTAACTTTCTTACCTAGAAATAGGTAGGAACCACTTCTCTAGACTTTATACAAACACTTGGTCTAATCACTCACTCTAATTATTTAGTCTGGTTCTTCAGTCTGGAAACAAGTTTGATTCATCATCCTAGAAACTAGTCTAATTAGTGAGTTTGATTATTTAGTTTTATCTAGTGTGTTCTGACCACAAATTATTCTATACACTTCTTCTATCTGAAAATTTTTCTCAAGAAATTATATCTTGAAACCAAACCTCTAATTATCTGCCTCTTACACAAATAAACAATTTCATAGTGTGTTTTAATTTAACCCATTTATATAGGTCCACCATAAATAGAAAATGAACAAAATAGAAATGGTTTTACCTATTAAAAAAATAAAAAAATTAATTATTTCATAAATCCAAATTTAATTTGAATATTTCCTAATGATTCCATTTTCTTTTGGATTATTCTTGAATTCTCGAGAAATTCTTAAATATGAACCTCATTTGAAAAGGAACATAAAAACTTCTCATTCTGAAAATTAATAGTCTAGAACATCTCATATTGAAACATTAATTCTCATTCCACTTCTCTTGTCAAGAATTCTCATTCATATGCTCTATATATACTAAAAAATCCTCTAATATCATGGAAACTTTTCCTCAAATCAATGAAATTGCATCTGATGAAACTATGTTCAATGACTTATCGATTTCACAACTTTTCCAGATAGTATTGAACAAAATGAAAACAAAACAACTTGAGACCTCACTCAAATACTTTGAGCTACATGAAAATGGTTGAATGTAGTGTTTTATTTCAATATATAGATCGATCTCCATTGCACGTCCCATAGATTAACATCACCAACTCAACTGATTGATCGGTGTCAACAACTTATCTACTAAGTCACACTCAAAAACACTATATAATCCAATAAGATTTTGGATATTCTAATGTTTTTACTTAGATGGAACACTATATCTGACATCTTATCACTGCCAACCAATTTTCTAATAGATCAGTGGTACAACCGATATCAAAAATGAATTCTTTATTTATAAAACACTAAAACTAGTGGATCAATTTATAGATCAATTCATCTGATGGATCATCTCATCTAATGAATTAGTCAATCAAAACATTTTCAAAACCTATAACTTTATCAAATTCAAACTCTTAGTCTCCAAAAAACTTCTGCATCTGGTACTTTTCAAACCAATGATATATGACCAGCAAACATTGACTTTATAAAAACACCAAAAAGTAACATTTCTATTTTATTCCACAAACTCATGATTATATCATGACTTCTTCATGATGTCTATAAAAATTTATATCAGTATAGTATTGTCATATTTATTCTCAAAAAACTTCTTATAGATGACAAGCTTTCTTACCTTTATTTAATAAAGCTTGAATCATAATTTTTCAATCAACTTATGATGTTGAAAACCTTTATCATAGATAATCATCATCATATTTAGTATGTAAAATATATTTTATGGAATTATTAATTTAATACAAATTCCCAATCCATTCATAAAAGATCTATTCTGAAAATATGATTTAGAAAACAAATTCACGTAGAAAACATCTCTAGAAGAAAAAACTGAAATTGATTGACTTTATCAAGAAATATATACATGATATTCTTAGTCTGATATTCCTTCCTCTAATCACCAGAACATATAATGTATGCTGATTTCTCATAAAGAAAACAAAATACAAGTCACTCAATCAAAAAAGTATTTCAGCTTCAAAAAAACAACTTCCAGCCAACTTGTTGCCAACACCCATAACCAAAGTAACCAAATCACATAATCACCACAATGGAAAAATAATAAAAATAAAAATAAAAATAATTTAATCAACATCATAAATTCTCCTAAAATAATATGTAAACCTAAAGCACTAAATAAACTAAAAGGGATAATATTACATTACACCTTAGAAACTGAGGAACTCTAGGTTAATAAATACCTTAATCTATGTACATCAATATGTAAATGAATGTAAGGAAATGAACTCCTAGAGTATTTCTTGAAGAAAAAGTTAATAATGGCCTATGGTTTAATGTGACTTACACCATGATTTATTGTAATTCACATTATAATCCCTAGTCATCAAAAAAAATATGAAAATAAAATAATAAAAGTTATGAGAAGAAGAGAGGGAATACTCTCCTTTGATTACAACATTAAAGAGACCATGTAATATTCATTGAATCTGAGAGAAAGAGAGGTTTGGAAAGGAGTCCAAAGGAAACAATTGGGAGAGAAGCCATTAACTGGATAATAATGACAATAACGTGGGAGAATATAAAAAATTAAAGGATTTCAAGTAAAATGACTAAATTTTCATTCCTAAAAACACCACCATTGGCTACCAAATACTAGGTCCAGGGCCACAAAATACCCAGTGGAACCCTCAGGAAACCTGGTATTATATATAATCTAGATGAAATTTGGTGGCCTAGAATTAGGTACATGGTGTCACTAGCATGTTTTACCTATAGGTTGGACCATTTATATCATGAACCAACCTAGGTACCCTAATAACTTAATAACCAAGTCGATCCTAACATGGCCTGAAGGGTGTTCTCAATCCCCACGGGTTAGAGACTAGCACCTAGAATCATACAAAAAATAAATTGGGAATGAATTTTCCACAAAAATTGTGGAAGAAAGATAAATAATTCATCATTCATACAAGTGAAACTCCATAGGGACAACTATACTAGAAGTCATATTGGAAAGAAAACACAAATTACTATAGCAAGGTACCAAAAAACTAAAAAAAACCAAGACTCAGTGGCCTCAACTCTCCAATCCAAAGATAAATATCTAGAACCACCTCTATTTGGTTATTTTCCCATATTCAAAACTGGAAGGAGATAATCTAAAAACACTCTAAGTCATAGGTATGGTGTGATCTAAAATCCTAATAGGGTCTCACCAAAGATTCCATTATAATATGCCAACATTTAATTAACCAAATAATGGTTCCAATTTTTAATAAACATGTATGGAATTTCAAAATAATATTTTATAAAAATCATGATTTACATTTAAAATGATGGAAATAATTTAATAAATGGATTATCAAACATTTTATATAAAACATATTATTTAAATCATAAGTCATTGTTAATAGTTCATAATAAATTTCATATGTATTTAAAATACAAAAAACCAAGCAACAAGGCCATTATCCAAAGGGTATGATAGTTATAGGCCATGGGATCATTATAAACTCATAGGTGAATCATAGAAATATGTGTATACACACATCCCTCAAACACTAGTTAAAGAGGACTCATCATCACCTCATCAAAGATGTGACTAACTATACTTTGTTTTGTTTCAATTATAAAGCATCAAAAAAGTGTTATCCAAATAAATCACTAACTAACTAAGATTTAATTCTCTCTAACACAAATCAATGATGGGAAATTTATTTTAAAACTATTTAAAATAAAATTAATCCCATTCCCCATTTCAAACATGCCAATTTTCCATTTAAAACCCAAAACATGGTTTTTAATAAAAACATGCTTTTTCCAAGATAAAACCAATTGGTTTCTATAAAAATCATTTCAAGACATTTTTCACAAATACCAATTTCAAATCAATTTAAAATTTTAATTTCAAAAATTCAGATTCCACAATTTTCTATCAATTTCCCAAACAAACCCCAATTCAATGGATTTAGGGGATTTTCCCAAATTTATGCCAAAATCAAATTTCAAAAACCCAATTTAATGGAATTATGATTTTAATCAACCTATCAAAATAAATTTCATTTATATCAAAAAAATTAATTTAAATCCACAATTGAAATTAAATAAAGAAATTTTGGGTTAATAAAATTGGCCAATCAAAACAGAACCACTTACCTAGAGGTCATGAGATATCAAAACATAAATCCCTAAATAGTATTTTCCAATGAAGAATGTAAACAATGGGATCTGATAATCAATCACTAGATTCATGATCCAAAAAAGTGGGGATTAGATCCAAAAACCAACATCGAGATCTACCAAACCCTAGGGAGGAAATCAGAGAGAGTGGGATAAAGAGAATGAAAAGATTAAACCTACCAGAAAGAGATTTAATGCCATTCACCCTGCTTCGATCCACTTCTGAGAGGGTGTAGTGGGGCCAAAAACTTCTCTTGGGAGATCCTAAGTAAGTGAAAACTGTATGTGGTATGTCTAGGTATTTTAGGCACCTAAAAGGTGGATTTTAGGGTTTTAAAATTCATTTTTTGGATTAATTAAAAGTTGTGTACAGTTTCCAGGGAAGTGTCTCGTAATTTGGAAAAATTGTGTGTAAGAAGTGAACCCCTTTTTCTTCTAGGCTACAGTTTTTCCTTAGTGGTACATAGTTTATCAACCCATTCACTATCCATGCAGACCCCAATTTCTAGGTCTTCATATTTTCTACTGAGAAGGAACAAAATTTGGGAAAATTGTATGACAATTATGTACTCACCCAGAAACATTTGAAAATTCAAAATTTCTCAAGGAACAACCCAAAATGAAGCCCAACCAAACATTGATCAAAATAAGGGTTTGGGATTATCTTAAAATAGTTATATGATGTTATAACTTCCCCACCATAGAAACTTTATGTCCCCATAAATCTTGTGAATACGTTTCTATGAAAAAAAAGATGATGTCCCTACTCTCTCATCATTGCCTCCTTCTCCCACGTCTCATTATTATTAGAGCTGTACTATAATAGGACTTGAATAAAAGGTATTATATTCCCATGATATACCATGGTTTCAGATTCAACTATCCCAACTCAATGCTCAATCATGGATAAATTAGTTTCCACTTTAATATCACTCCATCTCTGAACATGAGATGGATCAGATAGATACTTTCTCAACTGGGATACATAGAACACATTATGGCAGTAGCCTCGGTGGATGTTCTAAATGTTAAGAAACTTTTCCGACCTACTCAACAACCTCAAAAGGTCCCACAAAATGAGGACCAATATTCCCTTGCCTCCCTATCCATCAATGACCCAAGAAAGGTGAAACCTTCAAGAAAATTGGGTCATCAACTAAAAAATCCAATGGCCTATAACGATGATCAGTATAAGACTTATACCATATCTATTCCATCAAAAAAAATATGAATCAAATGAATATTTTTTTTATCTCTTCAACCAAGCTCGGTCCAACCAATGAAATTTCACCAATCTTAGACCAACATAATGGATATTTGAAAGATCATCCATACAAGGCCTCAAAAGGATCCATTTTAATCATGGACTTGTAACTATTGTTATATGAAAATTCAAATAGCCCCAAGTGATCATCCCAAGCCAAACCAAAGTCAAGAACCCAAGCGTGAAGCATATCCTCTTGAATCTTTATATCTCTTTCTATATAGAAATCTGAATGCGGATGGTATGTCATGATAAAATAGACCTGAGATCCCAGTGCCTCCTGAAGGCAACTCCAAAAATGATAAATGGACAAATGATCCCTATCAGAGACTATAGCATATAAAACAATATGAAAATGAAAAATCTCTTTCACAAAGATATTTCCCAACTCTTTGACTTTGGTTGTATCGTGAATGGGTATAAAATGAGATGATTTATTCAGACTATTGATCACAACCCTTATTACATTATTCTTTCTATGGTTTTTCATAAACCCCACAACAAATTCCATAGAGATATCACCCCACATCCATGTTGGAACTGGAAGTGGATGAAGAAAACCCAAATGTTTTTAGTGATCGTCCTTGACCTTTTAGAATGTATAATAATTAGAGACAAAATTTGAAATGCCTCATATCATACATGGAAACAAGAACTTCCACTGCAAGTCATAGAACATCCTCATGGTTCCTGGGTGCACTGCCCACTAAGAACTATGGAAATTCATCATCACAGCTTTCCTTATCTAAAAAGGTACATCAAAACAATTTTGGTAACATATAATTCCTTATATAGAGAACGACAAGTCAGTTACGATCTCCACATTATAAAGAGAGTCTCTAATACTATGGAACTCATGATCAAGTTGTGGTTCTTAAAGAAACATCTCAAGAAGATAAAATGTGAACTGGACACTAGCTAAAGAAACCTCATCCTATGATTCCCAAACTCAAATATGAAAATGTGAAAAAATACCCATCAAGTTCCACTCTTTTAAATATTATTTTAGTTCCTAGGTTATAAGTTTCCTAGTAAAATCATCTGAAATAACATTCCATTTCCCTGGGGTATAGGAGATTTTGAAATAAAAAGATTCTAGGTACTCCAACCAATGCCTTTGGTGGATATTCAAATATTTTTGAGAGAAGGTATTACTCAATATCTTGTGTTCTGAAAACATGGTAAAACATTTTCTATAAAGGTAATGTCGTAAAATATTAAGTGTATGCATCATAGATATAGGTTTTTGGTTATGGATCAGGTAATTCTTCTAATGTGGCATTGGTTGATAATTTCTATAAGAAACGACATGATCACCATGCTTAAGAACGCAGACCAAAATTGAACATGATGCATCACAGAAGACCACATAGACATGCTCGACCTCTAAATGATTCAACATTGGTGTAGTAGTCAGAAGATGCCTTATCTCAACAAAAGAACTCTAAAATTTTTCATCCCAAGAAATATTTACTCTATTTTGAGTAAAAGTAGTCATTAGAGAATAAAACATTCAAAATTCCTTTACAAAACTACGATAATACCCAGCTAAAACCAAGAATCTTTGAATCTCAAAAACATTCTATGGTCATTACCATGTCATAATAGCTTTCACCTTTTTATAATCAAATGAAATACCATGTTCTGACCCCACATGGGCCATGAACTTCACTTCATGAATCCATAAAACACATTTTGAAAGCTTGGAATAAAGTTGGTGATTTCTTAACAAATTCAGAACTATTCTCAGATGATGCACAAGATTCACCTCATAATTTGAGGAAACAAGGATTTTATTGACAAATAGAACCATGAAATTATTAATTTACTCAAGGAAAATCATATTCATTTACTCCATAAACATAGAAGGAGCATTTCTTATACCAAAAGGCATGACAAGGTACTCATAATGATCACACCTAATTAGAGAGTCAGTTTTCTTAATTTCAAATTCTTTTATTCTCAATTGATCATAACTAGACTGAAGATCAATCTTTGAGAACCACTTTTCCCCTTTCAACTGGTCAAATAGATCATCAATATATGGAAATGGATACTTTATATTTATGATGAATCGATTTAGTTTTTTGTAATCCACACAAAGGTGAATTGAACTATCATCTTTCTTAGCGAAGAGAATCGGCGCCGCCTAAGGGGACACACTAGGAGATATAAATCCTTTCTCCATAAGATCATCCAACTAATTCTTCATCTATTTTATTTCATCTGGTGTCATTCGGTAAGAAGGAATAGAAATTGGTTGAGTTCCAGGCACTAAATTGATATAAAACTCAACCTCCCTTATTAGTGGAAAACCATATAAGTCATAAGAAAAAATGTTAGGAAAATCGATGATAATTGTAGGGATATAACCACTCAAAGATTCCAAATCAAAATCAAAATTAAACACAAATATAACATTCCCCAACTCTAGATAAGAAGGTATTAAACTACTCAAACTTGGGTCCAATTCTCCTTGATAGATTCAAAAAAACACCATCGATTGTAGTAAAGGAGGACTATCAAAGATGAAAATAAATCTGGAATTTATAGGCAATGATGAAATCCATCATAAATATGAAATAAAATGGTTTCATGTTGAGAAACATAAAATCCCAAGAAAATTCAACATCATATAGAGAGAAAATATAAGTGGGACTATGGATACCATGCTCTCTCTTTGTTCCAAGGGGTGTGGTAGTATCCATCACATATTATAAAAGATCTAAAGGATAATTTATAAAGTTAAAAATAATAGTTGAGATAAATGAATGACTTGCACCAGTATCAAATAGAGTAGTCACTAATTACAGGGCTATAGTAATGGTACCTCTCACAGTCACTGGACCCATATCTGCTTCCTCTAGAGATTCCTCCACTATGTGAAGAAGCTTATTTTCATATGTCTATGGATAGAAAACCATTTTACATGAAGAATATAATTACACCACATTTTTAAAAGGTGTTGATGATCACATGCCACTAAGCAGAGTGAAAAATACATAGAACTACTTTTTAAGGTGACCCAAGCATCCGTAGGAGCCCCATTTCTTAGGTGCCTAAGTGAAAACCCCCTTGAATAACCTAGATTTCCACACTAGTGATAGATAAAAGGGACTCTTCCTAGCACTTATGGAGGTCAATAAGAACCCTACTATTGAGAACCACCACGAGAATCATTATGATACATCCTTCACATAAGGGGATTCACACTTCTAGTGGGATAAAAAGGAACTCCCATAAACCCTAACATTCCAGCTAGGTCCATTTCAATCATCAACTATTTATCCAATAAGTCAGTATAAGAGCGTAGCTTCAGAAAGAAAACCTGATAATGAATATCATATTGAAGTCCCAATTCAAACCGTGGAGACTTCATCTTTTCATTTGATACTATCTAAACTGAAAACTGCATAACCTCGCCAAAATGGTTTTTATATTCTATCAAGGTTGTGTCAGCTAGCTCAAGTTTGAAAAACTTAGTGGCCTTCTCCAACAGCATCGATTCGGGATAGATTTGTTTGGTGATAATAACTTTTAATTATTTCCACTCAAAGACCTCAAGTTTCTTCACTGTCACCATTCTTTCCCTCCATATTCTACTTAGTCCCTCTAGAAGAAATGTGGCACACTTCACCTTTATTTTGTTCAGTGTCTCTAATAACCCAAAAAAATGCTTGATCCTACTCAACCATTCCTCAAACTCTTGAGGATCATTAGAGCCTTTAAACACTTATGAAATTTGGTGAAGGAACTCCTAATAATGATTCCTTAAAACATACCCCTGAGGTTCCATAGTCTAATCATGTATGAAAATCGGTTCTAGTTCCAGTCCCAAATCTTAGATAGCCCAAATGATCACCTCAACCAGATTCACGTCCACAAAAGTATTTTCTCATTGAGTTTCAACTGAATCTTCCTTATGGATCCAATTTTCACATATTCTTAGAGGCATAATGCTAGAAAACTTCAACGGAAAACAAATAATATATCATATTAACATTCAACAAATCAACAAGGTAAATTAATCCCAATAGATTAGCACACAGAAGATTTGGATTTCATCCTATCCAAATGAAAAATACAGAAAAGACAAGAACTAATCCTCAAGTATTCTTTCCCAAACAACCCCTTGTAACTAAAAGATCTTTGTAGTGATATATGGGCAGGCACTCAATCACAACAACCTCCTAATTCTCGACAAGATACACATCTGCATACTAACATAAAGAAAACAAGGTCAACTAATATCTCTAATACCATATTATCACAAATCATCTTAGGAACCCTGGTAACCTGATAACTGAGCTAGTCTTTACATGGCCCAAATGGTGTTCCTGATCCCCACAGGGCGGTGACTTTCTCATAGAAAGTAAAATGAGAATGAATTTTTCACAAACATTGTGAAAGAAATATACACAAGTCAATATGAATACCAGAGAAACTTCATAGGTAGAACTATACAGAAAATGTAAAATTGTTAAACAAACCTATTGTACTATAGCAAAGCACCAGAAAAATGAAAGAACAACCCATGCTCCAAGAGACTCAAATCTCCAAGACAAATATTAACAACTAGAACCACCTCTATGTGGTTTTTTTACCCTTCTTCAACCTAGAACTAGAAAATATACAAACATATAAATAAATAGGTAGGGAGTGAGATAAAATCCCAGTAGGGTCTCACCAAGGATTCCATAATAAGATGCCAACATTTAATTAACCAAATAAATATTTCAATTTTAAATAAATAGGTTTGGAATTTCAAAATCATATTTCAAACAAATCATTCGTTACAATTCAAATGATGGAAATAATTTAAACAAATTGATTATCAAAAATTTTATATAAAACGATGTATATAAATCAGAATGCATGGTTAATATTTCTCTAGCAATTGAATGTGTATTTATAATAAAAACAAGTGAGAAACATGGACATATTCCAAAAGGTATGATAGTTACAGGCCATGGGATCCTCACGCACTCAAAGGTTAATCAAGGAAATATGTGTATACACACATCCCTATAACACAGTTCAAAGGGGACTCATCTTTATCCCATCGTGGATGTGACCTATTTCACTAGGTTTTCTTATAGTTGTAATGCATCAGAAGAATTTTATCACCAAAACTCGCTAACTACCTAGTCTTGCATGTTCTCTAATAAAAATTAGTTATGTCCAATTTGTATCGAAACTATTTAAAATAAAATTCATCTCCCTCTCTCTTTCAAACATGTCAATTTTCCATTTAAAAAATGAAATATATTTTTAAATCAAAACAATCATTTTAACAAGATAAAAATAATTAGTTTCTATCAAAATCATTTCAATCCCTTTTTCTCAAATACCTATTTGAAATAAATTTCATTAAATCAATTTCATAATTTTAATTCTAAAATTTAATTCCAAAATTTTCCATCAATTTAACTAACACAACCCAATTCAATGGAATTTGGAATTTTCTCAAATTTAGGCCAAAATCAAATTTCAAACCCCTAATTCATTGGAATTATGTTTTTAATCAACCAATAAAAGTCTACTTAATTTATATCAAGAAATTGAATTTAAATAAACAATTGAAATTAAATCAATAAATTTTGGGATAATACAATTGGACAATCAAAACAGAACCACGTACCTTGGGATCACGGGATCTCAAAATACAAAACCCTAAACGAGATTCACCAATGAAGAATATCAAAAAAAGGGATCTGATAATAAATAACTATATTTAAGATCAAAAATAGTGGGGAATATATCATCCAACCAACATATAGATATACCAAACTATAGGGATAAAATAGGAGAGAGTGGAAGAAAGAGAATGAGAAGAGTAAACCTATCAGGAAGAGAACGAACGTCATTTTCCAAGTTTTGATCTGCTGCCGAGAGGGTGTAGAGGGGCCAAATACTACCCTTTCATGCTGTTGAGGAAGAAGAAACCATGGTTGGTTGATATAGTCCCATTGTGAACCTAACAGTGGGTTTCTTGATTTTAAAATTAGATTTTCATAATAATTAAAATCCGCACAATGTTTCTTGGGGAGAGTGTCATAGTTTGGACAAATCATGCACACTAGTTATGCACCCCTATTTCTCAAGGTTTTTGATTTCTCCTTAGTGGAGGATAGTTTTTCAACCCATCTCTTGCTATGAAAAACCCCTCTATCTGGGTTTTCACAATTTCTACTAAGAAGGCACACAGTTTGGGAAAATCGTTCCCCAAATGTTCACTAGCCCAAAACATTTGAAAATTCCAAAATTTCACCCAAAAAAAATATCAACCAAAGATTTATCAAAATAGGGTTCATGTAATACCTTGAAATAGTAAAAATATGTTACACTTTATATATACCCTAAACTACCAAAAACTCCTCCCATTCCTTCAAACTCGATTAAAATTTCCAATGCATTCATCATCAATCACTTGGAAGAATACCAAAAATCTCCAATGAAAAATTAACCCTAAACCATATTTGAAAAATAAAATAGACCACTGATTTATCCATAAAGAGTTATCATATAAGGCTGTAACAATTCCATGATACCATAGTTAGTACACAAGTCATTACAACCTCCCTAAAAAATTATTTTTTATCCTTGAGAAATACTAGGAGACATTTACCCAAATATTTACCATCATTATATATCCATGGAATACCACAAATCATCTATCAAATTTTTAAATAAAAAAAAACATGAATTCCCTCAAAATTCATAAAAAGAAACCATTTTTTGGACCCAAATAACCATACCATGATCATATTACCTATAAAAAATAAAAAACATACCTCGAGTCATGTCTCAAAGTTTTCATCTCATTCAAATTCATACTCACATATCAAATATGAATCATTAGAATTTTCTATATTCTATATTTATTGTAACATCCCAGTTCCGGGTGCCACTCAATGGGTGACCCAAACCCAGTTCGCCATGTGACCTCAAGCTCATTTCCCCAAATCCTAGAGGCTGCCGACTAGTAGTGAGGGCCTAGGTCTAATAGTGGGGAAACTGTGCCCTCATTTGTCAAAGTGTAGAACAGCAGAAAGAATGAAACATACAACAATATTGGAAGCAATAAACCATACACAACAGGAATGAACAGCTGATGACAAAAGAGAAACCAGCAGTCATATATATATGAAGATGCAGTATGTCACCATTCTATAAAATAGCCAGAACATGTTACACTACAATACAATACATCCCAATTGAAGTACAAGTACAGAAAGAAAAACAGAATAGCTCGTAGTATCATGAGCCAATTCTTGATCCCATGCTCTCCTATACCCCAGTAGCAATCAAGCACCTGTGTAAGGGATCTTGCCCTTATCTACACATACAGAAACGTAATCTGTTTGGTCCAAAAAGCATGACCCAAACAGGGTGTGAGAAACGAATCCCAGTAAGAACCCACCAAAGGCTCGTGCCCAACTGTGTGAAAGTATGCAACAACTGTGTGCAGTAGTAAAAATGTAATAAACTAAGCAGTACTCAAAAGTAACTAACTTAACATTATATTCCCATTTAATTATTCTTTTAATCCATTTAATATAAGAAAACACCACAGTGCATTTCTAAGTAAACAGTCAGCATCCTCAGACAAGCAAACCTTACCCTCAGGTAATCAGAATCCATCCCGCAGGTATTTCCCTCAGGCGTAACATAAATTTACCTCAGGCATACGAAGTGTCGCCCTCAGGCACAGAGTATATCTCCCTCAGGCATGGAAGAATTTTCCCTCATGCTAGGATAACAACTGCCCTCGGGCTAAGCAAAACAACACCCACAGGCTAAGTAAAATGTTGCCCTCAGGCGCAAGTAACTGGGCCATGCCCAACATGTAAATAAACATTCACATTCAATTCCTCTCAAGGCAAAAGTAATGCATAACCTAAACATGGAATACCCTTGGGTATCCTAGCCAAACGGCTAAACAGAGGAACGCACCCCCGGGGTGGTCCTGGATCCAAGCACTGATCCCAAACAGCATTTTAATATCACATTTAATTACCTATACAATTATAGGTATTAAAATATCCACGGCCTCAGCCACACAACACCCCAAATATGGGTTCGTAGCTCAAAAACACACAAAAATGCACGAGAGTTGTAAAATAAACACCAAGACACCTACCTTAAATGCCAACGAGCGCTATAAACAAACGTTGATTCCAGAAATTCCCAATTACGACGTAGATCTGAGGTAAAATATTTCTCTCTTAAACACAAATAATTCCCTTTAGGGAAAGAATTGGAAAGAACTGATTAAGAAGGGTGGAGGGCTTACCTGTGCGGTTCCAACGAGATTGTCCGAGGCGGAAACGGATTTCAGATGTGCACTCGGCAGATCTTCGAAGCTCCATTCGTCCCCTCCCACTCCTTCTTCCCGTTCTAAGTAGTCCCTATGAACAGGGGAGGCTACTGCCCATTTTAAGCGAAAAAAACAAAGTACACGGTGTGTACTTCCAAGTACACGACATGTACTTTCATCATTTAACTGTTCATATGGCAGCACTACCACACTGTTCATCTGTCAAAATGTGTACACGGCATGTACTCCCGACTACACGGTATGTACTGTTGCCCAGATGGCGGCTGCTCCACTGCCTTACTGTTTTTTCCTACCAACTGACTACATGGCGTGTAAAGGACCACTACACGGCGTGTAGTCGGTTCCTACACCCTTCGTCGCCAACATGGCTACACGCCTCGTGTACCCATCCCACACGGCCAAAAGTACACGACGTGTAGTTCCAAAATTTAGGATTTTCCCCATTTTCCATATTTTCTAAAAAACACTTAAAGAAAAGAGAAAATAAGAATCTCGTACCTCAAATATAAGAACCGGGTTCTTACAAACTTTTCCCCTTATAGAAATTCGTCCCCAAATTGCCCTTCTAAGGGTGGTGAAGATATAGCCGTGAACAACTCCAGCCACTGAGCACGTACATCGGTCTCCTGCTCCCGGGTCTCATCCTGCACTCGGCCATGCTGCCATAGCACCCGTACGAGAGGAACTAACCACCCTCGGAGAACCTTTGTGCTCTTGTCAATGATACGGATTGGATGCTCCTCAAAGGACGCATCTGCTTCTAGCTCAACCTCCTTAGGCTGAAAGACGTGGGATGAGTCTAAATGATAGCGATGCAACTGAGACACATGGAAGACATCGTGCATGGCTCGGTACCACTGCGATAACTGCAACCGATAGGCAACCAGCCCGACTCTCTCCAGAATCTCGAATAGCCCCACATACCTCGGTGAAATCTTACCTTGTCTCCTGATCCATTTGTGTCCCAGCCTCAGCGAAACACGCAAGAACACCTAATCCCCGACCATGAACTCCAAAGGTCATCTGCGGCGATCAGCATAAGATTTCTGACGAGACTGCGCGGTATCCATCCGCTTCTGAATCAACTGGACCTGCTCATAAGTATCCTGTATGAGACATGGTCCTAGTAAATCTGCCTCACCTGCCTCTAACCAGCACAAAGGTGATCGGAATGTCCTACCATATAAAGCCTCGTATGGTGCCATCTAGATAGTTTCCTGAAAACTATTGTTATAGGAAAACTTGACTAGGGTTATATGCTTCTCCCATGAGCCCCCAAAGTCCAGGACGCATGCACGCAACATGTCCTCTAGCACCTGAATTGCACGCTCTAACTGGCCATCGGTCTGAGGGTGGTATGTTGTGCTCAGAAGCACCTGTATACCTAGTTCCCTCTGAAACCTCTGCCAGAAACGAGACATAAAGTGGGCATCCCTATCAGAAATGATAGAATGAGGGACCCCATGAAGACGTATGATCTCTCAGATATACAGCCTTCCGAGCTTGTTAACACCGAAGGTCTCCTTGATCGGCAAGAAGTGAGATACCTTCGTGAGTCTTTCCACAAAAACCCACATGGCATCATTTCCTCTAGGTGACCTCGGAAACCCTGTCACGAAGTCCATCGTGACATCATCCCATTTCCACTCTGGAATGGGTAACTGCTGTAACAGGCCAACTGGTCTCTGATGCTCCACCTTCACCTACTGACAGGTGGAACACCTCGTAACAAAACCAGTTATAGCTCTCTTCATACCTGGCCACCAGTACTGACATCTCAAGTCACGGTACATCTTGGTAACCCCGGGATGAACTACCCAAGCTGAAGCATGAAACTCCTGCATCAGCTCCGTGCATATATCCCCTAGAACCCATACTCGTCCATGGAAACACAGAACTTCATCATCACCTATCGCCCAACCGGGAGGAGGGTCCTCACTTGCCACTGACTCCCATAGAACTAGGCCTTATGAATCAGATAGTTGTCTCATCCTCACTCTATCCAAGAGGGTAGAAGTCACAGCTAACGAGGAACAATATGTCTTCTTCTGACTATCGTGCACCTCCAGATGCATCTCAGAGAATAAGGCCATAAGTTCCCACTCACCACTAGCCTCTTGCACTACTTGTATCCGAGTCTTCCTACTCAGTGTATCAGCTACTACATTACCCTTTCCAGGTGTATAGGCAAGCTCAAAATCGAAGGACTATAGGTACTCAGCCCACCTCCTCTGCCTCAGATTCAGGTCACTCTAAGTAAATATATACTTGAGGCTTTTGTGGTCAGTGAAAACCAAAAAATTCTCTCCCAATATATAATGTCTCCAACAGTGAAACTCATGCACAACTGAAGCCAACTCGAGATCATGCGTCGGGTAATTCCTCTCATGTGGCCTCAACTACCAAGACCCGTACGCAACAACTCGATCGCCCTGCATCAACACAGCTCCCAACCCAATACCTAATGCATCACAGAAAACTATATAGCTCTTCCCTTTCTCTGGAAGTACCAAGATCGGTGCTGAAGTCAACCTTCCTTTCATGTCCTGAAAGGATTTCTCGCATGCTTCAGACCAAACAAACTTTACACCCTTCTTAGTCAAACTCGTCAATGGTGTTGCTAAGCGGGAGAAGTCCTGTATGAAGCATCTGTAGTAACCAGCCAGCCCTAAGAAACTCCGTATTTCAAACACGTTCTTAGGATGCTCCAAGGAAACTACTGCTCTCACCTTCTCTGGGTCTATTGCAAATCCTTCCTCTGAGATGATATGACCCATGAAGTGAATCCGGTCCATCCAAAAGTGGCACTTTGAGATCTTAGAATATTTCTTATGATCTCTCAGTGTACTCAATACGATCTCAAGATTGGTGGCATGGTCGTGTTGAGTGTGAGAGTACACCAAGATGTTGTCCACGAATACTACCACAAAAGAATCTAGATAAGGATGGAACACACGATTCATCAGATCCATGAAAACGATTGGCGCGTTTGTGAGTCCGAACGGCATAACCAAGTACTCTTACAGACTATATCTGCTCTGAAAAGCTGTAAGTGGTATATCCTATGGTCTCACGCGCAGCTGATGATATCCTGATCTCAAGTCAATATTTGAGAACACTCGTGCCCCATGAAGTTGATCAAAAAGATCATCTATCCTCAGCAAAGGATATCTTTTCTTGACCGTCAACTGGTTCAGCTTCGGATAATCCACACAGAGTCTGAGGGTACTGTCCGCCTTCTTCGCAAAAAGGACCGGCGAACCCCATGGAGAAGTACTGGGTCAGATAAAACCCTTTGATTGTAACTCCTCAAACTGCCTCTTGAGCTCCTGCAACTCAGGCGTGGCCATCCTATAAGGAGGAATGGACACCGGTGCTGCTCCTGGCACTAGCTCAATAGAGAAATCCACCTCTCGCTCCGGAGGTAGACCTGAAAAATCATCCGAGAAGATATCCCTAAAACGATCAACAACTGGAGGGAAATCTGTCTGACAAGTCCCATGATCATCCAGATATAAGCTCACAATCTGGGCTATGACTCCACCACGCCCATGATGCTTTGGTCCAGCTCGACTCGTCTGAACATCCCAATCTCCCTTGTATAGAAACTCTCCACCCTCTAGTGACGTGAAACGCACCATGCGACAATAGTAGTCTACAAAGGCCTGATAGGGAACCAACCAGTCCATCCCGAGAATGGCGTAATAATCTATCATTTCTAATACATAGAGGTCCCATAAAAAGTGACACCCACCAACCTCAAGGGGCACTCCTTGCACTGACGCACACCAGCCGTTCTAGTCCCCAACGGAGTGTCTAGCGTCATGATATTAGAAGAAGAAGAAACACTGAGCCCAAGGCTCTCCATAATAGGTAAAGATATAAAACTATGTGTAGCACCAGTATGGAAAAGTACTAAAGATAAAATATAAGCTACCAGAATAGTACCTCTGACTGTAGAAGTCCGGGATCCTACTCTTGTTGGGTCTACTGCACTGCATAAGCCTGCCCAGTGTCGCGGCCCTGCGACACAGCCTGGCTAACCTGAGTTTTCCCGCCCTGCTGCCTCTGAGATCCTGGTGTCTGGCTACCACGGCCACGACCACCATCTCTACCAGCATGCCATGGTCAACATTTCTTCTCCTCATTTTCATGCAGTAGCCCATTTGTATCTTTATATTCCCCTCTCCTTGTATTTTTTGCTGACGTTCTTGATCTGACCTATAATTTGAGTTCCATCTAATGTTTTCTAACACACTCAGTAAGATTATTATTATATCTTCATCCTTTATTTTTTTTATTTAGTGATATATGAGAGAAATCTCATATACCATGTTTTTTAGTTATTTTATCTGGTTTAATCATTTCTCTAATTCCAACCCAAATATGAGGTTGATACCATATGAGGATTCTTATATTGGGACTAGGTAGGTGTTCTATTACTTTTCCCTAAAATTCTCATAATTTATAAGTTGTAAAATTGTGTCTCACATTTTATATTTCATGTATTGTTCCTAAATTTAGTTTTACTTTAATTAGTTAATTAAAACTTGACATGGACAGGCTATAAAACCATTAGACTACATTAGAGGTTGAAGACTTTGGCCTGAACCACCACTTTAAGTGTGTTTGATAAAATGAACTTTTAGACCATGCATTATAATAACCAAAACACAAATTAATGTGTGTTTGGTTTAGCCTTTAGGAAAACCCATTACCTATGTAACCAAACTAACTATTAGGGTGTGTTTATCTTTTCACTCACATATGGAATATCTTATTGAATTAATGTAAATTGTTAAATGGGATAATTATTTATTTATACCCTGTTTTTAATTTCCTTTTACTATTTGGTTGTTCTTATTTATAAAAATGGATCACACCGTTAAAAGGTGTGGCATTACTTAATCAAGCCTATGATTTATGACCTGGAATGCCTTGATTGAACTCATAGAATACCACTTGATTCATTTATATGAACACAAAGTTGTACACCAACCTTGGGTTTGGTCCTTATATTTCATGTTGAATGCATCATATTGTCATTATATATATATCTTCCTCTCTCTAGAAAATATATAATGCTCTGGATGATCTCCCATGTCTAGTTCTATGTCCTCAGACAAGGAATTCTTTAGGTGATCCCGTTGTATTCCAATCAAGACCTTCCCAAAATGAATGTATAAATTTCCTTGGTTTGGTTAGAAAATATTAATAATATAATTATAAGGTTTAATCCCTTGTATTAATCTCAATAACTAATTCGATAACATAATAGTTTGATAAACATGAGTTGGATTAACTTTCAAAATTCAAGAACGTCATGGCACTTCCATTGATTTGAAATGGGTATGTTGTTTGGGAATTCCTAAAATTCTTACATGGATTTCATGGGGATAATATTACATAGATTCCTTGGATATATGAATTGATTTCCTTGAATATATATGGGTTACACATTCAGAGACATATGGATTAGTCTGAAGTAGGTAATTTTCTGTTGCTTATCCCTCAAAGAGCTCAAGTTTTACTTTATTCCTATTATATTACTACCTTAATTTATTTACAAATATACATTTTTACATTTTATACTCAAAATATATTTTTTAATCATATACCATTAGTTTTGGCCTACTGATTTTTACTCACACCTTGTTCAGGTTTCCTATGGGTACCTGGGAAGATTTCTTAGATATAGGTATGGATAAAGGGAAGGACCCTACTATGGATGCTTGACTTCTTAAAAGGATGGAGAAGTTTATTAGGAATTATATATAAGACAAGATTATTAGGGGGATTAGTATTATTTTTTTTCTTTTTTTATGTTTTGACGTGTACTGTTGTATTCATACTATCATGACTTTCCTGCCTTACTTTTGTATGGCGATGACATTATTTGTTTATAGGGTCATTTATTGATTTATGTTTGCTTTTATTATTATATTTATTTATTTTGTTACCATTATTTTTTCACTTGTTTATAATCAGATAAATTTGGTATAGTCTCCTCACCATGCTTCCATACACCCTTGTTGCTAGTTGGTATGCACTAGCGTATGGGGAGGCATGCTTGAGGTAGTATGAACAACCAGACCAGTCACTATTTATGAACTAGGTTGGGGACATTACAAATTGGTATCTATGGTTTCTTTTACTCTATATTTTTGTTTTATGTTGGTATAAAGGATTCTATGAAGTTTTATAACTTCATAATAAGTCCCACTTGGGAGTAGTTGACCCACGTGTAAGTGAAAAATCCAGGTTACCTTGGAAAGGACATTGTTATAGATTTCACTTATTACAACTTTACTAATTTCATCATTGGGTTATTCACATTATATTATGTTATATTTTATGTATTTATACCTTTGGGTTAATATTACAAGGTAAAATTAGTTCATGCATCATCATAATAACATAGGTACTTATATGACATTCATGTTCTATTTCATGCATATATCATTGCTTTCATTCTATGTTAACAATTGTGTTTACATTGGTTGTTATACGATTAACTTATGAAATTTTGTGTAGGGAAGGAAAATGTTTTAATTAGAGTTTATACATCAACCTAAATTTTGTTTTCCAATAAATCCTAATTATGGAACCTCATTTAAACAATTTAAACATGGTCAAATATGTGAAACCATGGTTACATGAGATGAAACATTTTGTATGTTTCAATTAAATGGGTTTCCTATTGAAATTTATATTTTTATCCCTCTATATACTAGAAATATAAATAATTATAACTTAACCATTTCATATGTACTTTTTAAATTCTAGTATCTAATGAGAAGATGTTGGTTGTATTTAAATTTACTACTAATTACAATTTATAAAGTGTGTGCCTCTAAATTGGGAATGGAAATCCATATTATTGAACCATTAAATTAATACTTTCTAATATTTAATTCCTAATGTTAAAAAAAATTTGTCATTAAATGGAGATTCCAATTTCAACCTTAAAATTTTTTTTCTCTATAATGTTGAATTGAATCCTCATATAACTAAACATTTATGATTAAGGATTGAAATCTCACCTTATAACCTGAATTTAGAAATGATTAGTCAATTAGTGTATTTAATATAGTGATTCAATCATCCTATAATTATTTTCCTATCCGTGATATATTTAACTTTTGAATATTTTTTTGAGGTGTGTACTTGGATTTTTAAATATATGCCTCCATGAAATCCTTAGTTCAAACACTAGGAAGGTGGCGATATCGATGCTCTTTAGGTGGAAGGGCTTGAACCACCTATAGTACCTCATGTAGTGATAGTTGTGTAACATATATTAGTTCCACCTATCATTCCTACACTGGGAATTATTCTAAAATTTTATAAGGTTTCTTATTTCTAGTGCATTTCATTGAGGGAGTCCCACAGGTTGTACCAACTACGTTCAAGTTTGCGAGAGAATTCTAACTGTAATAGCCACATACTTTTTTTGGGAAAGGGGGTCCTCATGTAGCGAATTCATAGACTAATGGTATGCATAGGATCATTTAATACTTGTATACTCCTCTGTATTAGAGGGTGAGGATCATAACCAACATGGGTCATGAGTCTACTAAGATATGGTGGGATGTTCTGACTTGGGAGGATCATCATCGGGGTAGGTCGGGAGGGGATTTTTAACAAGTTTCTAAAAATACTTATTCCTAGATATTTTGAGTTCCTACTAACCTAGATAATTAATGTACCTATAATAATATGTTATGTTCATCATGGATTACTCATATTATTTCATAGAGTTCTAGCACGTTCCACCCACTCTTGTGTTGTCCAGTGTGAGGCATTTTCAGTTTGGGCTCGGGTATGCCATATGATCTTAGGTGAAGGTCTTTTTACTGACTACCATCTTGGAGATATTTAATCATGAACCTTATATATGAGTGTAATTTTAGATAATATTAACCGAAATTATAGGTTGATTTAGCTTCCAATCCACATAGTACATCATCGAGTGGCAAGAAATGCCACCTCGAGGATCCTTGTTAGAGAAGTGGAAGTTATAGTATACATACTAGAAGTTATGTGGTATAACATAAATGTCTTAGTTAGGGTCACATGAAACCTCAATGTGACATGGATATAATATAGTGTTGATCCTATGGAAGAATTTTCCATCTCCAACTATTTATCATGATCATTCCTCTAGGGGCCAATGAGAAAGGATCTACTCCATCTCCAATTTAGATGGTGGGATTTATGGATCCACACAAGGAAGGAATCTCGAGTACCAATTTATGACCTTAACAAGGTGGTGTTTGAGTTCAAGGGATCCAGGTATAGGAAGATAAGTGTGATAATACCATACCTATGTATGGAGGTCTGGTTATAGCTCAGGGTTATAGTTTTGGAAATTTATATGTAATGTATCCTACATCTAAGGAGAATGCTATCAGGCCTTCTATACTACAAGTTATGATCTTAGTAGCCTCGATTTTAGTGTACATATTATTTGAAACAGGTTCCTCATACTCATTCATATCTTCTACTTTGATGATAATTCTCGGTCTTGATATTGAATACTTCTTTGGGGTGATGTCTCTTGACAGTCTTTTGGAAATCTAGACAGAGATTGTTTTCTTAAGTAAGGGTTTTCCTCTCTAGATAGACTACTTATATTTCTTATTTAACCTTTTCATACATGATATGATACGATTCAATATAATTATTATTATGGTATTTTTAGTATCTTCTCAATAAAATATTTATTTTTATCACTATGGTACATCTTCCACATCACCATAGGGTGGTATCTATGTTCACAAAGGAGAATATAAATTTTAGGAATGTTGAGTTGAACCTGGGTATCACGGGTTTGATAGAGTGTTGACCCAGATATTCAACTTCTTTCTAGAAGATCAAGTAGTAAAATAAACTATCTTTCCTCTAGTGGTAGACTATTTTAAAAATTTCTGCCCTGATGACCTTTCTAAGAAACCTATTGAGATAAAGGTAGAGTGCACCCTTGATATTTTTCTAGGATTATAATTGTTATCCATTACTATATATATAATCGCTCATAATGATCTTCAGAAACTCAATATGTGGTTATATGACTTATAATCTAAGGGTTTTATATAAATTAGTACTTACCCTTAGTGTTCATGTATACTTTTTTCCAAAAAGGTTGATGTTGACTAGAGGTGGTGTGTGGATTATCAGTTGTGGAACCTATTTATGGTTAAGAACTAGTACCCACTTCCTCAGATAGATGATCTATTCATCTAGTTCAAATGAGATAGGGTCTTCTCAAAAATTGACTTCATATTGGGCTATCAACAAGTGAAAGTCAGACCCTCTAATATACAACGTACAACATTTCAGTGTAGCTATGGCTTATATGAGTATTTGGTAATGTAGTTCCATCCAATGAATGCACCTGTTATCCTTATAGACATAATGAATCCGGATTTCCACCCATACATGGATTCTTTTATGGTGTTTTTGAGGATGATATCTTAGTGTTCTCTCACACTATACATGGTAATGCCAAGAACCTTTACATCATGCATAGTATACTAAAAGATAATTGATTATATGGAAGGATCACTAAATTCTAGTTTTGTATTAACAAATTTCACTTATTGGGTCACATTATATCAAAATAAGGGGAATCTATGGATCCAAATAAGGTAAGAGTAATTTTTTCTTTTGAAAAACCCAAGAATATTCTTGAAAGGAGGAAATTATTGGAGTTATTAGACTACTACTAGCACTTTATATAGAAATTTTCTCACCTTGAAGCGCTACATATAGGCTTAAACAACAAGAGAATAAGGTTAACATAGTCTAAAACTTGTGATAAGTCCTTTTAGGAGTTAAAAGGAAGGTTTAAATCTGCATTGATTCTAATTATTCTTCAGCCTTGTAGAGGATGCATGGTTTATTGTGACAAATTGGGCATCAGATTGGGAGTTTTTTATGAAATTGGAATGGTTCCTAGTGTACGAGTCTCTTCATTTGAGGCATCATGAAAAACCATACTCAAAACACAACCTCAAGTTAGTAGCTACCATAAATATCTTAGGTTACTGGAGACTTTAATTTTTTAGGGAGTATTTTTTGGTATACACTAGCCATAAGAACCTCGGATATTTATCTTATCAATGATATTTGAACCTTTAGTGGTGAATATGGGTTGAATATCTTCGATATTCTGACTTTGGGCTTGCTTATATACTTGGTAAAGGAAATTAAATAGTTAATTATCTAAGTTAAATGACTTAGGCTCAAGTTGTTCACAAAAACAGTAGTAAATGGCACTTGATGACTATGCTTTCTAAAATTCATCTAGAGAGTGTTGTGGATATCCTATAAATAAATATCTATAAATGGATTCATCACTTCTAGATGGAGTGAAGAGGATAAAACTTTTAGATCCTAAAATTTTTATTCCTGAGGGAAAGTGTTTGCAGTAAGGACCCTCTATCTAGGTGGGTTGTTGATGAGGATGTGATCTGGAATATAAATGGGTGTTTTTGGGATTCCACAGACATACAAGTGAAACTAATGTGAGAATATCATTATTCTAAATTATTAGTAAATCATAGACTCAAAAAAAATGTATTGCGATTTATA
Source organism: Viscum album (assembly GCA_963277665.1). Lineage (NCBI taxonomy): Eukaryota > Viridiplantae > Streptophyta > Magnoliopsida > Santalales > Viscaceae > Viscum > Viscum album. The sequence continues at coordinate 397,880,560 of OY728127.1, read as the reverse complement.
CTTCCATTATTAGTGGACTAGTATGAAAAAGAAGATCATGGGATTTGTTACTCTATTTTCCACCTATCATTAAGTTAAAGTGGAACACCAGTGGCCTTTTAGTATTTCAAAGACACTACACATACTAGAATATAAATGGGATTATGTTACCATATATTTCATTATGGGGTTATTATGATCACCCTGATATTGCGATGTTATATGGGAGATAGTGGAAAAGCAGATGAAGGATTCTCATATCTTACATATTTGGTTGACCTTCTAAATAGATGATCTTAGAAGTCATTGTGTCCAAGAGATCATATGAATTCATGGGATTCCATGAAGCATTGTATTAGATAGGGACCCTTTGTTTACTTCATGACTCTGGAAGGGGTTACAAAAGGATCAGGGTTCACAAGTATTTTTGAGAATGGTGTACCACTATCAAACCAATGGCCAGTCCAAGCACACTATACAGGTACTAGAGGACATGATCTATTCATGGGTTCTAGATTTTGGAGGATCTTGGGAAAATAACTATCTTCTTGATTATTTTTCCTATAATAATAGTGTTTAAATTGACTATTCAAATAGTACCTTTATAGGAACTATGTGATTAGTCATGTTGTTAACCCTTGTTATTATTAGAGGTAGGGGAGGCAATTGTTACTGGGTCCACATATCATTTTAAAAACATTGGAATATGTAGAGTTAATAAATAAATGTATGGATATAGACCAATCTACATATAAGTCATATGATGGTCACCATCCCTAACATCTAGAGTTTGAGGTGGGGGATTGGGTCTTCATGTGATTCCTGTCTAGGGTAGTAAATTTATGAATTCGGGGTCTAGGAAATATGGCACCATATTCATCAGTCCTTTTAAGATATTAAAGATGGTTGGGCTTGTATAATATCATATAGCTCTCCCTAAGTGGTATAAGGTTTTTCATGATGTCTCCCATGTTTCTCATATCAATCATTATTACTCTGAACCCACTCATTTATTTGATCTAGAGGGAGTTTCATTGGAAGCTAATGCTTCTTTCGAGGAGTATCCAGTTTATATCATTGATCATAGCATAATAAATATTTGAGGAAGAAAGGTTCGTAGGGTGTTATAAAAGTAAAGTTTTATATAGTATGAGACTTGGGAATGGGATTATAGTGTATGTGATCATTATTTAGTGTTAGTTTTGGATGAGGATCAATCAACATCATAAGTGTAACTTGGGGTTATGTTTTCAAAAGGAGGGTAGCTTATAAGAACTCAGTTCTTTGATAGGTTATGAATCATTTTATTTTATTCAAATCCTATTTATTATCTTAATTAAAGTCACCAAGGGGTTATATGATGTTTTGGGAGAATTTGGGAAGCTCTAGGGAAAGGATTTTGGGTTTTGGAGAAGTTGTATGGAGATCATGGTTAGTGCATGGTTAACACATGGTTTTTGTTAACCATGCATAGCAACCATCTATCTTGGAAATGGAAGAAGCACAGTTTCGTAAATCGTGTGAAGGTATCCTAAAATTATGTAATCTTTGAAATTTATTTTAGTTTCACATCACATGGTTTTCACATGGTTTGTTTAACCTTGTGCCTAAAATGTGAGAGGTTTGATTCTCTAATAAATCATATATGCACAGTTGGTGAACTGTTTAGTAAACCATGAAGAAAAACCATGTTCCCATTTAAAAAAAATTAGAATTTACCTTTTTTACTTTTAACCCTTAAGTTTAATTCATCATCCCTTATCCCCATTTGTGTGTAAAAGCCCCACCATATCTCTCCCTTATCCTATCCCTTAATTTTTTGTGGATCTTCTTTATCTGACCACAAATTTGAGTTCCATCTAAAGAGTTGTAACACACTCTATAAGGATAAAATTTTAAATTACACCCTTCTTCATTTTCTTTTTCATCATTAGTGATATCTCCATGTGAGCTAATATACACTATTTTTAAAGTATTTTTTCAAGTTTTCTAATTTCTTGAATTACATTCAAAATTTTAAGTTGATAACATATGAAAAGTCCTCTACGAGGAATTTATAGGTTGTCTATTTCTATTTTGTAAAAAAAAATCAATTTATAAGTTGTATCACTGTGTCGCATTCCTGAATTTCCATGAGTTTCTCCTAAAATTTACATTCCATTAATCAGTTGCCTAAACCCTTTCCTAGACATGTTATAGAACCGTTAAACTCTATTGGAGGTTAAAAACCTCAACCCAGACCACCCTTTGGGTGTGTTTAATAAACATTCCCTTCAACCCATACATTCTAAAAACCAAAACACCCCTTAAGGTGTGTTTGGTTTATCCTTTGATAAAATACCTTTCCTAAATAACCAACCACCCCTTATGGTTTGTTTGGATTATCACTCACAAGAGGAATATATGATTGAATTCATATAAATTTTGAAATTGAATAATTAACTTACTTGTACCTTATGATTAATTACATTTTATTCTTTGGTTGTTCTTGGTTATATAAATTGATCACACCATCAAAAGGTGTGGCATGCCTCAATAAATCCTTGGATTCCTGACCTAAAATTCCTTGAGCAAACTCACTGGATACCACTGAATTCATTGATGTGAGCGAAAAGTTGTACACCCACCATGAGTTAAGTCCCTGTTTTAATTGGTGAATTTCTCATCTATATGTTACCGATTCATCTCCCTCTCTCTTAAAAACTTATAATAATCATGTTGATCTCTTAGGTTCGACTCAATTCCTCAATCAGGGTATCACTTTGGTTAGCCCCTTGGATTCCAATTGAGAAGTACCCAAAATGCATGGATAGATTTATTTGGTCCAATTAAAACCTCTTAGGAGTAGAATTACATGGGTTCAACCCTTATATTCCACTAATGAACTAGTTTTATAACATCGTAGCTTTATCACCGTGAGTTGGATTCACTTTCCCAAGTAAAGAATCCCATGGATCTTCCATGGACTCAAAATGAGTCTGTTGTGTGGGACTTTCTAGACCTATTATGTGGATTCCTTGGGGATAATATTACATGTATTTTTTTTTATATTATTTATTTCACTTTACTACCTAAGAGTTATACATTTAGAGAAATTTTTCTTAGGATGAATAATGTAATGGTCAGCTGGGTATCCCTCACGGATCCCAAGTTCGAATTGATTCCTATTACATTACTACCTCAATTAATTTATAGTTTAGCACTATTATATTTTATATTTTAATGTGGGATTTTTATCAGACATCATTGGTGGTGGCCTATTGACTTGTACTCACACCCTATTTGGGCCATAATTGGGTACATGAGAGAATTTCATGAATATGTCTTAGGAAAAAATGGAAGTTTCCTGATGTGGATGCTTGACTTCTTCTTAGGATGGAGCAGGGAAGCCTAGGAATGAGATAGAACTCATTATTATAATTGGTATTTTTAGTCTTTTTATTTTTTTTCATAAACATTTATTGGTGTATGCCTGCTTCCATGACTTGTTTGTCTTACTTTTGTATAATCATGACATCATCTGTTTATAGGGTCGTTTATTGATTTATGTATTCTTTTATAATTATCTATAGTTATTGTGATTTTATTATTTTTCTTTTTTATTATACTCAGATAAAGTGGGTATAGATTCCCCACTATATCACCATACACCCTCGCTATTAATCTATGTCCTTTGTTATTTAAGGAGGCGCAGTTGAGGCCTTATGGCCAATAGGACCGATCAGTTGTTTGTGAACTGGGTCTACGACATCACACCCCTCCTAGAATATTGATCCAACTAATAGTAAACATCATGAATTTACTAGAAATTATCCCTACGATAAACAACAATGTCTATTCGGGTACCCCAAGTGTCATGGTGTCATGAGTAGGATGTGATTATGACTTAGTAGGACACCACCAATGGTATCCCAAAAATATAACTAGTCTAAAAACGTTTATGTGGAAGTGATCAAGGTAAGAAGTTACAAATATGAACATTTAAATTTTTAAATTTAAATGCATAAAATAAACATTGAACCCAGGCTCCATGATGACACTTCAGAACAACATATACCTACTTCGTCCAGCGTCAGGGTATCTTTGAGAAATTCAGGAAGACTAGGCCAACCCATCTCCCACTATGGGTAATATACCCGTCCCTAGATAACAACTGGAACATGTGGGTAACATAACCATCCCTATAGCCCAAGAAATACACTTAAAAGTTTGATTCACCCCAAATCCATCGAGAATAACCAATCCCATCTTGGGGTTGGATATACCCTAGGCTTAACAAATAAGCATAACCAAGTACACTTAGGGGCCGAATTCACCTAATTTTTAATCAACTAGCACAACCAAGATACCATTATATATAATAACATAAAATAATCAATTAAAAAGAATAAGGGACCCATTAACATTTCATAACCTTATGAAATACCAACACCTAGTAACCAAAACCATTTCAATATAAGATATAAAAATACAATTTCCAAAATAGACACTCTAAGATTCCAAACATATGTCATCCAATCCATTATGTATTTACATTTAAATGACCTCAAACAATTTACAAATTCTTCTCATAATTTCAAAAATATCATTTTCAATTAACATCCTAAAGATACAATTTCCAAAATACCAAAAACATTTCATGAATATAATTTTCCATTTTCCCTTCAAAACCAATTTCTATTACCACTCCCAATTTATATATCCAATACATCATTCCCCGTACCATCCAAATTGAATTTTAAAAATCCATTTCAAAATAGAATTTAAAATATTGATGATTGAGAAATTTCATTTCGCAATCCACGATATGTTTCATATTTCTACATTTAACCACGTCAAACCCATTACAGTAAAAAATGAAATTATGCCCAACAAGACCAATTTATCATTATTGAACTCCTATAAGGTCATCTCTTCCAAAGGATCAAGCACATTATGGTGAGATTAAATAAGTAAAGATACATTTTATGTATTTAATTTGAAACAATTCAATTCTTGTTGAGGCTAGCATGACCTCACAATATACGCACATGAAATCATCTAAAGACTATGGGTTAATTATAATGAACACCAATATTATTTGATGCTTTCAATTATTTTCCAAAAGGATGAAATTATATTCCAAGGTCTACCAAATATCACATCACCAACAGGGTACCAACCTCATGCCATGGTATCACAAATAATAAATTACAAACAATTTTCATTGATTCAAAAACTAACTCTATAAAAATGAAATAGAGAAACACCAACCATAATCCCTCACTGCATCAAACCCATATAAAAATTCTAATTAAACACAAATGGTCTACTCTCAAACACATATCTTTATAATCCCCAAACCAATAGTTCCAATACAATCACCAAATAAGTTTTATTCTAATTAAAATCCCTTATAAAATTAGAGAGATAACATACCTCAAGTGAAACACTAGGAAACATTGTCCAACTAGTGTCTCAGGACATCCCCTACAAAATAAAAATGGAATCCCCTTTATACTTGGAATATTATACCATACATTAATGTAATATTAATTGAAATCTCTAAATGAAGAACTAGAAACTTAGATAGGATGGATGGGAGGGTATGAGGAAGCAATCATAGGAGAAGACTTTCATTGAATCACTAAATAATAGCACTAAAACCACCCTTTGATCAAGGTATAAGGAGGAAACCAAGGTGAGAGGCTCAGTTAGATCACATATCAAAAATATGTAGGAGAATAATGCCTCCCCTATTAGAAACCTAAGGGTAAATTTTGGTAATTCCTCCCTTATTAAGACTCCCACATGCTGAGAGGTGGCCCAGCTGCTATTTTTAGTAACTCAACCACCCCGAGCTCTCTATAAAACATTCTCGAGTATCCTAACTTCCCTTTGAGCCTCATATCATGTCTAAAAATCATTTTTCTAGGTGTTAAAACTCTAAGAACTCCATTTTTACACCCAATCCAAAAACTAACACATCCACTATTTGAAAAATTCAAAACGTATTGATTTTTAAATTCTTATACATATGTGAGGTAATGAAAATTCCCCACCATAAAACTTATCATACCAAAGAAGTTTCAGTGGGTATTTTCCTTATCACTCATTCTATGTTAGTTTCCAATTCAAATATGAATGGCCTTGTTCCATTCCTAAATTCTTGAATCACATCAAAGGCATAACCTCCAACTCGAGATGCCTAAACTTCCAAAACTCAATCCAATGCCAATATTCATTACCAAAAAAATTATATTGAACATACTCAATCCCATAAATTTTGAAACACCAATATTTTCATTGTCCAACCCCAAAGAAGCCTACGATTCTCCCCACTATAAGATTTATCTTATAAGAACCAGCTTCCATTGCTTTTTTACCTCCTCCAAAAGAATTTCTTATTGAAAAGCCACTCATTCATCCCATTATTGTGATTGATGTTGTTTCCAACTAACCACACTTGAATATACATGATAACACTAGTTAAATTTAGGTACCCATCCTCATTAACAAAAACCAATCGGGGTGGATTCATAACCACCGTCTATGATCAAGACAATAATACACTAGATTCTCCATTAAAAAGCCTAATTTGATTCCCAAAACACATCCACCATCTCCAAAATGATACCAAAGATATGGTTTTTTACTTACCATATCCAATTCCCTATATGAATGCAAGTCAAATAATCCATGGTCGACCCCTCTTCAAAAATATGGTCTCTATATATTGATGTGTTATAACACACCAATATTTTTTGGAATTTTTCTTTCAAATAAATTTATACTTTTTGATATTTTGTGTTACATTCAACCCTAATTTAACATTGTGTTACATGCAACACTGGTTTTTAACAAACTAAGATATATTACTCATATTATTATTTAAACAAGATCATTATAACCAAGATGTTAAACTTGGTGATATGAATAGTAATAAATAATTTTTAAATATTAAGTATAATGGTTTTACAAATAAATTAAATATTGATAAAAATATACTTAATTTTTAGAAAAGTCTTTATATGTTTTTAAAATACAATTCTCTCAAAAAAAAAATTTATTGCATTTTTAAAAAAAAATAAACATAATCTTTACCAATTTTTGATAATTTATTTTGAAAAGAAATTAATTTTGGAAATATTTATGTCAAAGTTTCTGTAGAGTGAATTTTTAATAAATTTCTAAAATAATAAATGTTTTAGTGAATAGTGAAAAATACAGGTTTTTATTAAGAATTGTCATTCGTTTTAATGTTTCTAAAAACATAAAAAATAATTAATATGGTTTTAAATAGAAATATTAGTTCAATTATATGTCAATTAATACAATTTAAGTCATTGTAATCAATTTAAAATTCAATTTTTGTATAAAAACATTGTGAACGTTTGAACATTTTCTTTTTGAAAACTCGCTTTCTCATCACATCTGCGGGATTGATTTTAAGTAAACATTTTCCAATTATACGAATGGAATTTTTAAAAAATAGATTCCATATTTGGAATTAGAATAATTTATATTATATAATATTTTCAACTTAATTATTTACTATAATGAAAAGTAAAAATAATAAAAAATATTTACCGCAGTTAAGGTAAAAATTGGGTTTACCGACAGGGTTAAACTAAAAAGATAAGAGTTAAAAATAAAAAAATATCCAATTCCAATTTTCTCACCATATATAGACCTTATTTCTTATATTTTCAATAATTTATTATTTTTGACATTTTTATCATGTGAAAAAATGTGGGCACACCTTTTTCATTTCAAAAATTAAAAGTGTGTTGCTCACCACACTTATAAATGACCACCCCCTCTACTCTCCTATTCACACTTTCAAAACACTTTGGTTCATAAAATCCCTAACCAAATAAGTTAATTACTTCTTTTATCTCAACTTATAATCCTTATTTTGTTCAAAAACCCAACCTTCGAAGGCTTTTGGTGCAACCCAAAAGAAGTTGTCGAAGAAGAGGTAATGTAACTAACCAAGCATTTTAGTTTATTTCTTCCTCCTCCTCCTTAAATTATTAATAAACCATGGTGATATAATAAAATAATTATATTAAAAATACTAAGATGTTTATTTTGTTTATTTTATAAACTAAATCCTTCTCCTCTTCCATCAAATGGGTTATGAAATCATCATTTGTGTGTCTGGTGGACTACCGCTTCGCGTATTGATGTTATTCATTTTCCATTACCACCTATCAAGGATAGATATGATGATGGATTTATTTTTTATATATGATATTTTTGATATTATTATTCTTATTTAATCCTTATATCACATTTCACTTCTTACCTATCATTCCACCAGAATAGGATAACATCGTTTGTGTGTGTGACAAACTACCACCTCACGAAGCGATGTGATTTGTTCATGGTTTACTTGGAACATAATAAGGATGAGTATAATGATAATATATTATATATATGAAATAAAAATAATTATGTAATTTTAATATATTATTTAATTTTCTATCTTTCCTATAAGAAAATGGAATCACATTCATGCGTACGTTCGGTCAACTATCTCCATGAACGGTGTATTTCATTTTCTATCGATAAATTTAATGGATAAATATAAAAAAATATATTAAACATATATGAAATTTATATCATGTTTAATATTCTGGATGTTATGCAACCATTATCAAGTAAGAAAAACAAAAAAAATAAAAACATACATAAAAACTAAAGCAATTATTGCCCGAAATGTGACATAAAATAGAATTTATTAATAAATAGGTAATAAAATGTCATAAGTAAATTGAATATGATATTATATATATAATTATGGTTCTATAATACATCTATAATAAACTTATATTTATTTTATATGATTTTTTAAGGTTTAAAAAGGAAGTCGATACTTATGGTAAGGGATTTCCATCTCACTTTTATTTTCTATGAGACACAGGCCATATTCACCATGTGTTTATTTTATATGGTTTATATACATCCCACGAATGTATTTTATGATTATTATCCTAAAAATTATTGATATTAAAATATAAATTTTAAGATCTCTCTTTCAGTAGGTTTATAGTACAAAAGTTACAAAATTGGTAAGAGTTTTATGATACGATCTCATCGTTTATCAGGATTGTTTATGTTTATGCTTATGGTAATGAAATACTATAATTCATCTCTTAATAAAATGCTGAAATTTTTTCTCCTCTAGTTATTTCATAATAATTAATGTTTTCCCATAATTTTCCTCTCATTATGTACTCAAGAGTTCAAAATAATGTTTCTTAAAAAAATGACATTAATTCTCTCATCGGATGAAAATCATTTTTCTTAAAAAAAGATTTTTTTCTAAAAATGTGTTAAAAAATTATTTTAAATCATAAAAATGATTTATTATAGAAATTTTTACCCATTTTTTACCATTTTACAAAAAATATTAAAGTAATATTAATTTTTTTCCAAATAATGCATATTTGGGTTTTACCAAAAATGTGAAAGGAATATTCTTTTTAACATATAGGGTATGAATGGTGTTTACAGCCATAATGATCAAATAATTATAGTAAATATTTCATTATAATTTTCAAAATTTATTCTAAAATGAAAGTATTTATAATGTTTTTTATGAATTTTTAGTTTTAAAAAGTGATTTTCAAAATGGAAAGCATTTTTTTCTCAACAAATGTTTTAAATTATTTTTTAATCTTCCCTTATAAATTTCCAATTTCATTTTTAAAGAAAAGTATTTTTATAATGTTTTATGTATTAAAAGGATTTTTCAATGTGTAAATTATATATTCCTCAAGAAATGTCCCAAGTGATCATAAAAAAATCATTTTTCATCTAAGATGACATCTTTTGATGTTACTTATGATTTACTTAGGATAAGATTGAATTTTTTAATGCTTATTCTATTTCTATATGGTTAATATTTATATTGATGAGAAGTTTATGAAAAAAAATTATTTTTCATGGATTATTCTATGGTGAATTGATGAAAAGTTTATGAAAACATTTTTCTTTACATAATTTTTGATTTGATGATGTGATGAATGTTTTATAATATTGTGGTACACATAAGTACGGTTTTAATTATGAGATGGGTGGGACCTATATATCCCTCAAATTAATTGGATAACTATTTATATCTCAGGAGATAACAATGGGAAACAAGTCGATGGTTTTGATCTACTATGGGAAACAGGTGTGTACCAATTAACCATAGGAAATAGGTGCATCCTGATAAACAATTGGAAACAGGTGATAAGTCTTGATCCACTATGTTTTTTTTATATTTTACCGTGACATATGAAATTTTTTTCCTATATTTATGATTTTTTCACACTTTTATTAAATTATATTGTAGTTAATGATTTAATTATGATGATTTATCACTCTTATGTTCCATGTTTTCTGAAATTATAATGTTTTATTCCATGAATCATGTTTATGATCTATGAGAGGTTGGGTATGAACTTACTAAGTTTTCTTTGTGATCACATACCCTTATTATTATATTATTATTTCATATTATCATAGATTTACATATTCTATGTTTACCCTTTCTGATCATCTAAGCTCACCCTTTTTTATGTCTTCTTCCCAAGGTTAAAAATAAAGGTTGGTGTAGGGTATTCCAAATAGGAGTACTATGTAATTAGATATTTCTGGGATATGTTGAATATATTTAATGAAATATAAATATTTTTCATGCATTCTCCAAATAAACTAAACAATTATGGTCCTCAGTCATATGTTTGTGTAATTTATTGAATATTCATCTAAAAAGATTTGATATTTATGTATACAATCCTAGGTAACTATAGTTAGTATCAGAGGAAATATTTAGTCAATATTTGGATATTAGGATTAGAAACAATATGGTGAGTTTCCTATGGATATGCCTAAGTATATGTTTAAGAATATCCTTGAAGATAAGTCTATAGATAATTCTAGGTATAGGAAAATATACAGGAATTTTGGTGGATATATAGCATGGGGTTTTCAAGAAATTACATCCCTTTATGAATACTAAAAGTGGATTTGGCTATAAAATAGAGGTACCTAGGGGTAATAACTCAAAAATTTAACCTTGATCTAGACTCTATCTTCACCTATTTTAAACACAAAATGCCTTGTTAAACACCTAGTTTAACACTCCTAGGGGATATGCTTTTGAAATTAAAAAACACTTTATAAACTATCAAGAATGATTTAAATTATGACCATGAATAACCTAGGTTAAGACTAAGGTTTCATAGATTGAAAATAATGTGTCATGATTTATACATAATATAAATGATTTTTAATGATTATGTGGTTTTACAATATGATTAGTGTTTCTTACACTATGTTTTTTGGTTTTAGCCAATGGCTGGAACCTGAAGGAACCATGTTAATGTTGAGTGTGACGGGAAATGAAATGATTATACTCATGAGAAACCAAATGTTTTGGGATATGGATTGAAAACTCATGTTTTTATGATCACATAACTTTCTCAATCTATGATTCATTATGAACTTCCAAATGAGAAAATAAGGGAATGACTTTCTATTAATTATTTCATGAGGCAATGTCTATCTTATTTTAGTGGTTTTTCTGATCCACTAGTTTATTGTAAATGGATTAGTTCCGATGAAATGATATTTTCAATTAATTATTGTTTAGAGCATGAAAAATTAATTTTGGATATTTATCATTGGATGGTAAAGTAGATCAGTGGTGGACTCTTATTAAGAACATGAAGGAAGAAGACGAAAATGACTATATGGAATGGGAAGAGTTTAAGTGGATATTTCTCATAAAGTAATTCCCTCATATTTTATGAACAAATATGGAGAAGTAATTATATGAGATTAAGAAAAAGGATGATGAATACATGGTACATATGATGCTAATTTTACAAAACTTTCAAGGTATTATTCTGGTTTAATCAATATCCTTGAAAGAAAAATTGATCAATTATTTGGTGGATTAAAACCAATTCTTCAAAAGGATTTGCCTATAAGAGTATTTAGTAGCTATGAAGAATTCATTCGATGTTAAATGAAGGTAAAAAATAAAAATTTGATATTCCCTCCATTTTTGTGGTTTTAATAAGAAAAGTAAGACTGAGTCTCATGAAAACTCAAATGGTGTAAAAAAAATCTAGCCATCTTCTTGCCAAAAATGTGGGAATAAGCATCAAGGGAGTTTCTTAAATTGAACCATGAGGTGATTTAAATGTGGAAAGGTGAGTCATAAATCCCATGAATGTAGAAAATCAGTTGGTCGTCTAGTTAATACAATGGAGGATAATAGGATTCCAACTAATTCGAAAACCACACTCCAGTGTTTCATGAGTAAGGATTTTAGGAATTATGTGAAACAATTCCCTAATCCAAAGGATAACGTGGATGATAAGCCACAAAAACCTATAAATTCAAAGGAAAAAAGGGAAATCTCATGAAATTACAATTGTTAAATTGAATAATGATAATTATATAACACTTATACTCTCCTTATTAGTTTGGAATTTCATGTTTGATTTTATATGAATGGGCCTTGTGAAAATCTTATTGTTCATCCTTTAGTAAAATTTCATGTCATTATCTCTCTCTACAAGGATTATAGAATAATAAAATCACATTTGATATCATATTTTTGTAAGGGTGAACCCATTATTACAGTGATTGTTTTTTTATAAAATAAGAGATTCTATAAGGAATAAATAGTGAATTAACTTTTGGAAGTGTATATGTCTCAATGTAAGATTAAATTAAGAATTATGGATACCATTATAGGCATATGAGTTAAAGTTTGATCATAAGTTAAAATTATTTGATACCCCTTTTTAGGTTTTATTTGATTGTATTTTTTCAAGATTAAGGATATTTAAGAGATATTTATAGTAATATGGCCCTTTTCTTTTGTATATGTTTTAGTGAAAAAGTTATTTAAAGTGGAATGCCTTTACACTTTGTGGATATATGGTTAAAGATACTAAAAACCTTTAGGATTTATCATATCTTTGATTTTGAGGTAATTATGGGTTGTAGTGAACCACCTTACAAAGTCAGCACACTTCATTGCTACTACATAATATTTCTATCTAGATATTATTACCAGAATATACATTAAGAAAATGGTAAGGTTGAATGGAGTACCACATTAAATTGTATTTGATTAGGATCTAATGTTTACCACAATGTTTTGGTGAAGTCTTTAGTAATCTCTTGATATATAGTTGAGTTTCAGCACTGTGTGTCGTCCTCAAATAGATGGTCAGTCTGAAAGAACAACTCAAACCCTAATGGATAGATATGATATTGTTTTATGGATTTCAAAGGTGGTTGGGATCAACACCTTCCTCTATTTTAGTTTTCTTGAAAAAATAGCTTTTACTCAAGCATTCAGATGGATATTTAATAATCCCTTTATAATAATAAGTGTAGAACACCAACAGACTAGAATTAAGTTGCCAAAAGAAAGCTATTGGTACCTGAGAAAGCTAATGAGATGAAAAATAAGGTCAGATCCATTTAATGACTTGTAAGGGTAGTAAAAAGTTGATAAAAATGTTATGATGATAATAATTGATATGATCTATAATTTTATGTTGGTGAGAAAGTGCTTCTATTAATTTCTCTATGAAGGAATAAGGTAAAACAAAGACCTATACATATTGGTCCCTTTGAAATTGTTGATCATATCAATACCCAAGCTTATCACTTGAAACTTCCAAGAATTATTTCTCAGGTTCATGATGTGTTCCATGTATTTCCCCTAAGTAAGTACACATGTAATCCATCACATGTACTAAAAAAAGAAGTGATACCAATAGAGCATGATATTTTTTATGAGGAACAACTGGTGGAGATTCTGGATCATATAGAGAAAGTTCTATGAAACAAGAACACTTACCAATTAAATTTTTTTTTGGAAAAAACACTAGTTTAAGGAAGCTCTATGGGAACATGAGGATGTAATGAGGTAGAAGTATCCTTAAATATTGGTAAAAGTGGTGAATCTATAGGGAAATATTAATTTTAATAGGGGTAGAATGTAACACCCCAATATTTTTTGAAATATGTTTTTTTCAAATATATTTAATCTCTTTGATATTCCAAGTTACACTCAACAAAAATTTACGCTTGTGTTACACATGACACTGAGTTTTAAAAAACCATAATGTGTTATTAATATTATTATTTAAAGGAGACCATTATAACCAAGTAATTAAAATTATAAATATGAATTTTACTAACTAATATTTAAATATTAATTATAATGGTTTTATATAAACAAAACATATTCATAAAAAGTACATAATTTTTAGAAAAGTATTAATAGGTTTTGAAAATTCCATTTTTTCAAAGAAAATTTTTTTATGTAATTTTGTTAAAAAATAATAAAATCAATTTTTAACACTTTTATAAAATATATTTTACAAAATAAAATTCCTTTTTTAATCTAAATATAAAAACTGTCTTGGAGTGAAACTTTGAGATTTTTCTGAAAAGATAAATTTTTCAGTGAATAGTTAAAATAATGGTTTTTATTAATAATTTTAATTTATTTTAGATATTTTAGATAAAATATGATGGTTTTAAAAGAAAATATAATCCAATTATAAATCTAGTAATCATTTTTAGGTTAATGGAATAAATTTCATATTGAATTTTGATATAAAAACTATGTAACCTTTTGAACATTTTCTCTTTGAAAACCCATGTTCTAGTTAATTTATAAAAACTTATCCAACATTTAGAATCATCATAATTTATATTATCTAATAATTTCACTATATTATTTACCATAATTACTAGTAAAAATAGTAAAAATTATTTATCATAGTTAAGGTAAAAATTGGTTTACTAGGGGTTAAACTAAAAGGATAAATGTTAAAAAAGATCCAAAACATTTACAACATCAACTTTTTAAACATTTATTGACATTATATCTTATATTTTATATATTATAAAATTTTAGGTCCTTTTAGTATGTAGAAAATGTGGGTACACCTTTTTCTTTTCAAAAATTACAAGTGTGGCACTCACCACACATATAAAAGGCCACACCCTATCCTCTCCTCTTCACACTTAAAAAACCCACTGGTTCAACCAATAAATAACAAAATCACTTTATTAAATACTTTATATCATCCTATAATCCTTATTTTAGTCATAAATACAACCTAGGAAGGATTTTGTGCAAACCAAAAGAAGTTTTCTGGAAAAGAGGTAATATCCCTAACCGAAAATTTTATTTTATTTCTTCATAAAACTCCTTCAATTATTATTAAAACATATTGATATAATAACCTCATTTTATTTAACAAATTTAAAGGTTGTTTTGTTAGGTTAATTACCTAAATCCCTCTCATATTTCATCAAATGGATTGCAAAATAAACATTCATGTGTGTGGAGGACTACCACCTCGCGAACTGATATTATTCGTTTTCCATCACCACCTCTCATGGATGGATATAATGATATATTTTAATTTTATATATGATATTTAGGATATTATTATTCATATTTAATCATGATATCACATATTACTTCTTACCATTCATTCCATGGGAATATCATAACATCTTTCGTGTGTACAGTGGACTACCACCTCACGAAATGATTGGATTTGTTCACGCTTTAGGTGGAAGGTAATAAGGATGGATATAATTAAAATATTTGATATATATTAAAAAAATATTATTATGGAATTGTAATATATTATTTACCTTTATTTCTTTCTTTCATTCAAGAAAATTTAAATAGCATTCATGTGTACATACGGTCTATCGTCTCCATGAGCGATGTATTTCATTTGTTATATCTAACTTTTATGGATCACTTTAAATAAATATATAATGAATATATATAATTTTAAAATAATTTTTAACATTTTATAGATGATTGAACCCTGATCAAAATTGGAGGACCAAAAATAAAAAAAATCAAAATATACAAGAAAAACAAAGTAGTTATTGCCCAAAACATGACATTAACATGGAATTGTTAAAAGTAATAAAAGGTCATAAGTAAATAATATATGGTATTATATATAAAATAATGGTTCGGTAATAAATTTATTATAAAATTATACTTATTATAATGGATTTTCAATTGTGCATAAAGGAATTTGAGACTTATGGGAAGGGATTCTTGTATCAATTTTATTTTCTATGAGACACATTCCATATTTAACCTGTATTTATTTTATGTGGTGTATATAATTATTATGAATTTATTTTATGATTATTACACTTAAAATTAATAGTATTTACATATCCACTTTATTATCTCTCTTTCAAAGGGTTTATGGTACAAAAGTTACTAAATCGGTAGGGGTTTTATGATAAAATTTCATGATTTATCAAGATTATTTGTGTTTATGATTTTGATGATAAAATATTATGATACATATCTCAATAAACTCATGAAATTTATTATCCTATGGTTATGTCATTATAATACATGGTTACCCTTCATTTTCATTTATTTATGTGCTTAAGAGTTCAAACTAATGTCTTTTAATGAAAACTGACTGTATTTCTCTCTTCGGCCAAAATTCATTTTTCTTCTAAAGTCATATTTTGTGAAAATGTTTTCTTAAATGTTTTTAAATGCTCCAAAATATTTTTTAAATGCATATTTACCAATTTTTTACCTTTTTATAAAAAATTGAAATTAATCTTCATTTTTTCCAAACAATGCCCACTTAGTTTTTACAAAAAATGTGAAATAAATATTTATTTTAATGTGTATGGAATGAATGATATTTTTCATCATCATGAAAAAATAATTGTTTTAATTTTTTAATTTTAATCATAAAAGAATAAAAAGAAATTTATTTAAATCGTTTTTTATGAAGTTTTATTCTTAAAAATTCATTTTCAAAATGGAAGGGATATTTTCCTCAAGAAATGTTTTAAATTATTTTTAACGATTGATTTATAAGTTTAAAAATTTATTTATAATGAAAAAAAAATTGATAAATTTTTTTGTCTTAAAAACTATTTTTCAAAGTTGAAAGTATGTATTCCTCAAGAAATCTTCCATGTGATATTTCAAAATCATTTTCCATGTAATATTTCATCCTTTGTTGTTACTTATGATTTAATAAGGATAAGAATAAATGATACCATCCTTATTATTTCTCTGAATGGTTAATGATTATATTGATGAAATATTTATGAAACCCATTTATTTTTTTTAGGTTATGCTATAGTGAATTGATGAAATGTTTTTGAAAACTATTTTCCTTACATAGGTTATTATGTTATGATATGATGAATGTTTTATGATATTGTAGAACACATAAACATGGTTTTTATTATGATATTTGTGGGACCTATATCTCACTTCAATTCATTAGGTAAATAATTATATCTTGGGAGATAACAATGGGAAACAATTCAATGGGCTTGATCCACTATGGGAAACAGGTGCATCTTAATCCACTATGGGAAATAGGTGTGTCCTAATCCATAATGGGAAACTCGTGACTAGTCCTGATCCACTATATTGATGGTATTTATAAGTAATATTGACATATGAAATGGTTTTTTCAATATTTATGATGGTAATACACTTTTATTAAATGAATTTATAGTTAATGACTGGTTTATAATGATTACTAAATCTTATAGGCCATGCTTTTTGAAATTATAAAATTTTATCCCATGATTCATGTTTATGATCTATGATAGTTTTGGTATAACTTCCTAAGTTTTGTTCATGATCGCATACCCTTATTCTTATCTTATGATTTCATATGATCATATATTGATATCTTCTATGTTTAACCTTACCAAGCATATGATCTCACCATTTCTTATGTTTCCTTCCCCAATTTATAATGAAATTCTTATGTAGGGTATGCCTAATAGGAGAACTATATAATAATATATTTGAGGGAGATGTTTAATATATTTCATGAAATAATAATATTGGGTTTTTAGTATCCAAATAAACTAAAATATTATGGTCCTCAGGTGTGTATTTACGAAATGTAGTGAATATTCATCTAAAAAGATGTGGTATTTATCTATAAAAGTTTGGGTCACTATAATTGATATTGTAACATCACAGACCCGGATGATACTAAATAGTGACCTGATCCCTGTGGGTCACATGGCCTCCAGAACATATACCCCAATTCCATAGGCTTCCTAAAAGCAGCAAGGGTCTTTGGGGAGATGTGCTTGAGGCCATGTGACATATTGAGGTTGGGGTATTGTTCAGTGGCATCCAGGTCTGGGACATTACAAAGTGGTATCAGAGCTCTTTTTCTATTTTGATTTACTATTTTGAAACAATATATAGGGATAGGAAGGAATATTAATTTGGTAATGAGTTGTGCTCAAGAATAGCACACCCGTTTATAGGAAAAGCCAAATTGCCTCAAATTAAATTATTATTTTTTGGATTTGACAATTACAGTTTATTTGATTACACTGTTAGGTAATTAACTAGATTTATTTTGTTATTATTGATATGATTTTGGGTTATATTATGTTTAAACTTGATGAGATGTGGGTATTATATCTCTAGAATCATATAGTCACCTACTATATTTTACTTTTCATGCATTATGCCATTATATTTAGGACGAATTGCCAATTTCATGCTATTTTGATAGATGACGTGATAAATATGCATGTAGTTGTTTTAGGGGTATTATGATATATTGTGGTGTGAATTATATGGATGCCAAGATTTAGTCCCTGAGGTGTATGGGCCCTCTTGGATCAGTATTTAGTGGATTGTGCTTCAGAATTAATGTGGATCATGTTATGATGTGCCATTGGTGGATTCCAAGATTTGATTATTGGGGAGTATGGCCCCCCATGGATCAGAATTATGTATTTCAATAAATTTTCTTTTTTAAATGGAATGAGATAAATTTAAATGAGTAACAATTCAGTGAAAGTGAATATGAACTAGATTTGAAATCAAATGAATATGAAATAAATTGAAACTGAAATGGATTATTCTAGAGAACTTGACTAGACCTGACCTAAGTAGTGGGACTTTGGTAGTGTCTCTCGCATGGTTGGAACCCAGACCTGAACCAGGGGGCAGGAAAGGAGTGATTTCTTATAGAAGAAGGTTTTTTTACCAATCCTATTTTGTTTTGTGCTTTTGATCTGTTAACTCTTTAATGATCATAAACTGAGGAAGGTGTTTGTCACTGTATATCCATGTCACAATGATGACCTCTAGTTTTATGCCAGGAGGGTAGTGATTATCACACTCTAGAGTTGGTAGGCCATGGGATACTATTGGATCCTCCAATATTTCTATCTATGACACCAGTTTTTATAATATATGAAAGTGTAGAGGAATAGTTTTGTGAAGGCTTTTTGAGGTTTATTCAAACCATTCAGGGAGCACTCCAACCTACCCCAACTATGGAAGAGTTGAAGCATGAGTTTTAGCAATAGAATTTGTCCACATTTTCATGGGATGGTGGCCAACAGGATATGGATTTGTGGCCTGAGGCCATGTTTTATATCTTTGAGCACTTAGATACACCTCCTAAGAGGAGGGTAAATCTCTCTACGTAAATGTTACATGATTCCACCAAGAGGTTGTGGGATGTTATCACTCAGACATTCTTTATCAAGAAATGGATTCTCTATAGTTTCATATGGCCTTATATGATTACATATATCCTGAGACTTTGAGGGATGAAAGATCTTGAGAGTTCTTACATTATGAGCAGAGTGTGCTATTAGTTGTGGACTATTCAACCCATTTTATTAATCTATAGTGATTTTCACAAATTATGATTAGTGATGATTTATTGAAAGCCAGTCGATTTGAGGATGGTATCAAATACAACATACAATCATAGGTTAGTGTCTTCCGGTTTACTATGATATCTGGGATAGTGAATCATGTAATGATCACTGAGCACAACCTAAGAGACTCTTGAGGTGTGATCCAAGGTGGTTTGGCACCTAGTTTTTGTACTGTATTGACCTATAGTAGGAAATGTCATCTAGAGCTTCCATTCATTGATACTAGAAGTCAGAACAACCCTATAGGTAGCCAGGTGAGGTTCTAACTGTGTATTAGGATGGTACATATGAAGAGACAGTATACGAAGAACCTAGTTGAGTGTCGATATTATGGAAATATGGTCCATCAATAGCACTTCTGTAGAATGTTTCCACTAGAAACCAGTGAGAGAGAGTCTATACTAAATCCACGTTCAAGATAAGGTTCAATAGATTCTCACCAAATAGAGAGTTGGGCTACATCAGGCCCTTCAGGTTAAGGTGGTGGTCATGGTCATGGTAGCAAGACCCCGAGTTCATAGAAACAATAGAAAATATGAGCTCAAGGTAGCCAGCTAGTTTCACAGCGTTGCAGTATATGTTAGGAATATGCAGTTCAACAGACCTAGGAGGAGCGGTATCCAAAGAATTCTACTATCATAAGTACTATTCTAGTAGCCTCTGTTTTAGCTTCTGTACTTTTTGATATAGGTTCTTCACATAGATTTATATTTATACCCATTTTGGAGAGCCTTTGGATCTTTATTTATACTTTTTATGGTGTAATGACGATACACACTTTGTTAGGGATCAGGACAGAAGGTTTGATTTATTGTAGGGAGTGCCCCTTGAAGATGGTGAGTGTCACTTCATATGGGACCTCTTCATCCATGAGACGATAGGCTTTGATGTCATTCTCAGGATGGATTTTTTGGTTCCCTTTCGAGCCTTTGTTGATTTCTATCATAGCAGGGCGAGTTTTACATCACTATAGGGTAGGGAGTACATTCACAAGGGTGAATGGGATGTCTAGTCAAGGTGAGATGGACCTGATCATTGTGGGTTGTGTAGGATGACATTCCAGATAGAGAGTTTATATCTAGATGATCAGGGGACACATCAGACTGATTTCTCTCCAGTGGTTGATCATTTCAAGGAAGACTTCTCTACATTACCTCTGGTGAGATAGTTATAGTTCTCTATCGAGATAGTTGTAGGAGTTTCACCAGCATCTATTCCTACTTACAGGGTGGCTACGATGGAGTTGTAAGAGCTCAAGTGGAATCTTGAGGATTTAGAGGCAAAGGGATTCATCATACCCAGTACTTCTACATGGGGTTCATCGGTCCTTTGTGAAAAAGGCAGAGGGTACCCTTAGGCTATGTGTGGATTATTGTAAATTGAATCAGTTGACGGTTAAGAACCGGTATCCTCTACCACAGATAAATGATTTATTTGACCACCTCTGAGGATATCAAATCTTATCAAGGATTGATTTGAGATCTGGTTATAAATAGGTGCATGTTAGACCATCATACATTCCAATAACAACCTTTAGGAGAAGGTATAGTCAATATGAGAATTTGGTTATGCCATTAGGTCTCATAAACACCCCAGCGGTCTTCATGGCACTAATTAACTGATTCTTCCATTCTTACCTTGATTCATTTTCTTTTGTTTTATTGGATGATATCTTGGTGTATTATCAAAATTGACATGACCATGCCAAACATATTGAGATCATTTTGAATACACTAAGAGGGTATCAGTTATATACTAATCTCACAAGGAGCCACTTATAGATGGATCAGATTCAATTCCTTTCTCACTTCATCTTAGATACTAGAGTATTAGTGGACCTAGATAATGTGAGAGTGGTAGTTACCTGGGAGAAACCCAATAATGTCTTTGAGGAGAAGATTTTATTAGGGATAGCTGGTTACTATAGGAATTTCATACAATATTTATCATTCTTGGCATCACCATTGATGGGATTGAATAGGAAGGGTGTGAAGTATATGTGGTCATATTTCCGTGAGATTGCCTTAAATAGTTTAATGGGATATTAACTTCAGCATCGATACTTATTTTTCCAGTTCCATGAAGGATTTACACTATGTATTGTGATGCATCGGGTATCGGGTTAGGAGAAGCTCTTATAAAGGGGGTTAGAGTCATTGCATATGGGTCTCTACGATTGAGACCACAGGAGAGGGACTACCCAACTCATGTTCTTGAGTTAGCTGGGGTTGTTCACGCATTTCGTTGTTGGAGACATTACTTATTGGAGGATCATTTTGTGGGGTACACGGACCACAAAATCCACAAGTACATATGTACACAACGCGATCTAAAATAAAGATGGTGAAGGTGGATTGAGTATTTCAGTATTTTTTTTTGTTTGAGATTTCATACATGCTTGGTAACGGCAATGCAGTGGATAATGAACTAAGCAAGATGACTCAGATATAGTAAGTGCAGTAGGCTAGTAGCGATTCGAAGCTTAGGTAGTTGTTCATTGAGATGCATTTGGAGGTGCATAATAGTCATGGGAATAAATTTCTATCATCCTTAGTTGTTACCTATACCATTATAAATAGATTGATGATGAGGAAGATTTCATACATTGAGGACATAGTTCTACGAGAGAGTTTTGTATGTGAGGACCCTCCTCCTGTATGGATCGTAGGTGAGGATGAGGTCCTGCGGGTACATGGTCACATGTGAGTTTCTTCAGACATGTGTAAGGAACTGTTTTAGGATTTTCATGCTTCAGTTTAGGTAGTTCATCCTTATTTCACCAAGATGTATCATGATTTACATCTTCAGTACTGGTGGCCATGCATGAAAAGAGATGTAGCTAGTTTTTTGATGAGATGTTCCACCTGTCTGTAGGTGATGGAGAAACACCAGCGACCAGCCGAACATTTAAAACTACTACCCATTCCCAAGTGGAAATGGAATGAAGTCGTGATGGATTTTTGGGTTTTTTTAATAAGTCTTCCTTTAGGTAATGATGATGTATGATTTTTTTTATAGTCTCACGATGGTCTCTCGTTTCTTACTGATCAAATAAAGTTTCTATGTTGATGTGCTTGGGAGGTTTTACATCCATCAGATTGTATGACTACATGGGGTCCCGCATTCTATCATTTTAGATAGGGACACCCAGTTTAATTCTCAATTATGTGATGTGATACAGAGGGAACAAGGTACACAAGTGATTTTGAGCACAACATAACACTGTCAGATAGATATCCAGTCATAGCACATGATTTAGGTGCTTGAGGACATGCTGGGGCATGCATCCTAGATTTCAGAGCCTCTTGGGAGAGGAATATTCCCCTAATTGTGTTTTCCTACAAAAATATCTTTTATAATACTATTTAAATGGTTCCATATGATCCTTTTTATGATAATCTATTCCAATCAACCCTATGTTGTATGCAGGTAGAAGTGGTAGCTATGTTGGGACCTCATCTTGTTGAGGATACCACATAACAAGTGTTGTTGATTCGGAAGTGGATGTCTATTATGCAATCTCGTCGGAAATATTACATCGATTACTATAGTTGACTTCTAGATTTTGAGGTTAGGGATCGATTTTTCCAATGTGTTTCACCAATGTTGGGACACAAAAGGATCAGGAGATCGGGTAAGCTTTCACCTAGATACATCAGACCATTCGAGATTCTAGAGAGAGTCGGGCTGATAGCCTATCGGTTGTAGTTACATCAGAGGTACCAGGATATGCATGATGTCTTCTAATTTTATTATCTACGGCGTTACTTTTTAGAACCATATCATTCATTTAATCATGAATAGGTTGATTTATAGGTAGATGAATCCTTGGAGTAGCATCCAATATGAATTGTGGATCATAGCATCAAGGTTCTATGAGGTCAGTTTGTTCCTTTAGTAAGGGTTTTATGGAATCGAGATTGAGTGTAGGAAGAGAACATGGAGAGGGAGACTGATGTATGAGCACAATTTCCAGAGTTGTTCTCCAATATTTCTTCACCACCCTTGAAAGGGAAATTCAGGAATGAATTTCTTTAAGGGGAAATTTTGTAAGAACCTGGTTCTTTTTTAGGTATGGATTATTTTTTTCCATCAATTCTTAGTTTAATTACTTAAATATGGCCTAATATGAATTATTGTTGGGTAAATGAAGGCCTCAGGGGTGTCTGATACTACTTCAAAGCCCAAAACACTGAGTTTTCGGTGAGAAGAGGAGGTCGCACAGTTTGTGAAAATAGTACAGGTTGAGCCGCACTTCTGTGCGTATAGGTATTATTTTTTAGAAGACATTGACATAGTAATTTTGAACGGTCACATAAAGATTATTAAAGAATATAGGATAACCATGAGGTTTCCCCATACTAATATAAATCCATGCATGGTTTCATCATGGTTCGTCAAACTGTGCAGGTAAACCCTATGGCCCTGTAATTTTAAGAATTTAAAAAAGATTAAATTGAAATTATTTTTAATCCTAAGGGAACCCTCAACCATCAAACAATAGCCTCACACCCATCTTGGAAAGGATCTACCTTGAGCCTAATCTTAGAATATAGATATACTCTCTGTCTGATATTCGATTTGAATGTGGTTAGTCTCCTTAGATCTGTAATGATAAGGCCTTAATTCCTTTTTAGCCTTTCTCAATTCTTCTGGATATTGACTGTGCTATTTGGATTCAGGCTCATATTCCCCAATTTCTCATTATTCATCTATTATTAAGATTTCTTACAAACCAGGATGAATCATATCTTGATACTGGATTATCTATCAAGTACGATCCTAAGGTAGGTGGTCGTGGTCTTTTCATTGAAAATCAGACTATTTATATGTGTTGGTGTGCCGAGCACCCTTTTGGGGTATCGCCTTAAGTTAAATTGAACCCTATTATTTCCTTTCATGATTTATGTAATTTAATAGGTGTGATTATTCATGTTATATGTTCTACACCTTTAATAAGGACCACCTTGTGGGTGAGTTTCCTTGAATGACCATTTATGGCTTTTGGCCTTAGATTCCTATAAGGCATGCCTTTTCCCTTTGACATGGGTTGTATGAATGTGAATTGGTCTATGAATTAAATTTAAATCTTATTAGATTGTAATTAAATTGAATTAATAGTATGGTATGGATGATTACCCCTTGACCCATGTATTCCTTTATTGTTTAAAGCATGTTTTCCTTAGTCATGTGAGTGAGTAGAGACTATCACTTGATTTAATGAAATTAGAATGAATTTACCTAATTATGGACTATCCCATATGATTTATATTTTAATTAATCTATTTTATAGCTTGATAGTCTTATTAGGCTTGTTATATTGAAAATAGTCATGTGAGTATTTGAAGGCAAGCCCTTGAGCTTGGAATTGTTTTGCAACTACCTTAAAAGGAAGGGATCGCAGCTTTTAATACTTATCCCATGTGATTTGTACGATAACAAATCCATGTATTAGCTTTTCATTCAATTTAAACAAGTTAAAAAAATATTATCATGTGTGTAAATGAAAGGCCAAGCCCTTTGATCTGATCAAAGGATTGATACACCATTTTAGGTGAGCTTGTTAGAAGATGCTCTTGGTTTTGACCTTGGAATGTTAAATGGATTGTTTCAATAGAATGGAAATTTATTAAATAATAAAAATTCTTAGGTGACACATGGATTCAATTTAGAATTCCATGGATGGAATCATGTGAATATTGACCCTTATACCTTGAGTGAAACATATATTCACATTATAATTCCATAGACAGACCCAATAGTTAATATTATATTATCATGAATGATACATGGATCCAAATAAGGGATGTCATGGATAGAGTTATTGAGTCTAGACTTATATGATGAGTGATTTATTGATTTTTATGAAAATCCCATGGATGGATTCAAGGGGAATTTGAATATTATTTTGAGGTTGATACTTGAGCTTACGTTGAGGAGCGTCGAGGATGGACTCGTTTGGCTGGGATGCCATACCTCACCTAGAGAGATGATAAGTTCTTTAGTGGTTTTCCATGGATGAGCTTGTAGGGTGTTGGTTGATATTTCACCTAGGGTGACACATGAATTACAACTTAGGAATGTGAAGAGTGAGATTAGGTTCTGAATTAAATTATAAATCAAATGACTTATGGTGTCTCTTTCAATCCAAAGCAGAAGCTGGGCTTCGGTCTTCACTTGTACCAGATTAGATATCCTTTGGAGGAATCTATTTTGATACCAATTAAATGGATGATGTTGAGTTTGAGATGGATATAGATACTTATAAATTCAATGTAAATTAATTTTTTAATGAAATGAATGGAAATGAAAACCATTTCATGTA
The DNA here is from genome assembly GCA_963277665.1 of Viscum album. Lineage (NCBI taxonomy): Eukaryota > Viridiplantae > Streptophyta > Magnoliopsida > Santalales > Viscaceae > Viscum > Viscum album. Next base: position 397,854,504 of record OY728127.1, on the reverse strand, counting down.
GATTGTTTACTTTTGAGTAATTCTTTGCTTATTTATTTTCTTATTGTACATTGCCAAATATACATATTCAATGATAGATTTGCGAAGAACTTGGGTGGTTGCCTACTGGGATTTAGTCTCACACCCTATTTGGGTCATCATTTTGGGTCCAAATATATTATATGTTTGTAGAAGTTGAGAAGGGAAAGAGACCTAACACATGTACTTGATATACTGCTTAGGAGTAGGAGATCATGGGACCAAGATGAGGCTTGTGATGGTACTAGGAGTATTTTTTATTTATTATACTTTTTTAAATGTGGATTGTATGTCTTCCTTGTATTCATGTTTTTCATTTTTTATTAGAAACATTGACATATATAACCATATTGTATGTGATATTATTTTTTGGCTTGATTATACTATCAGTGTTCTATTGTTTACTTATGTTGTATGGTTTACTGCTTCTTAAATTGTGTCTATTATTGATATTCAACCATACTACACTTTGTTAATGAGGACATAGTCTCCCCACGGACTCACCCATGCCCTTACTGCTAGTCGGAAACCTATGGAATTTAGGGAGATGTTCTTGCGGCCATGTGACCCACTGGGCACATGGCATCATTCAGTGGCATCTAGGTTCGGGATATTTGGTTCCATAATCAAAACCTATCCCATATACCACTTTGAAATTTCTCAGGCCTAGATTCCACTAAATGGTGCCCTGATCCCAATGGGTCACATGGCCTCAAGCACAACTCCTGAAATGCCAAATGATGCCAACTATAAGTGAGGGATTGGGTGAGTCCATGGGGATACTATACCCTCATTAGAAGAGTGTATAATAGCAAAACATCAATAAAATATACAATAGTATATGTAATAAACCATACAATAGAAGTAAAAAGTGGAAGACTAATAGTATAATCAATTCAGAAATCATATTATTTATAAGAAGTTGATATATGTCACATGTTTATAATAAAACATTATAAATAGGAATAAAAGTTAGATGTACAATCCATATAACAAAAGTAAGAAAAGTCAGAAAGTATCCTAGTTTCATTGAAATCCAAAGATTGGTCCCATTCTCTCCTACTTCTAAGTACCATCTCAAGTATATCTCTCCCTTCTCGACTCCAGTAATCATATAATCTATTTGGGCCTAAAAGCATGACCCAAACAAGGTGTGAGACTAAATCCTAGATGGAAACCACCCAAGGTCTATTCTAATTAGTCAGTAAATATATATATAGTAGGCAGCATGCAATAATAAAATAACTAAGGAAGAAATTACTCAAAATTAAACAACCTATATGCACTGGTTTTCATTTCCATTCATTTCATTCTACAATTAAATTACATTGAATTAATAAGTCTATAGATCTATCTCAATCGTAGAATCCCTCATGTAACTGGTAGAATAATAGATGCCTTAGAAGGCCATCTAATCATGTATAAGTAAAGATTGAATCCAAGCGTGTGCTTTGGCTTGGCAGACACATCATAATTCATTTCTTTTATAATTCAATTCATAACCTGAGCCCATCCTTTATATTCCTAAGTTAGAATTCAAGTATCACTCCATATGAAATATCAACCAACACCCTACAACCCCATCCTTTGAGAACCTCTTAGTAACTCATTATCACTCTAGGTGAGGTATAATATCCCACCCAAATGAGTCCATCCTCAACGCTCCTCAACATAACCTCGAGTATCACCCTTGGAAAAATATTCAAATTCCCCTTAACTCCATCCATGGAATTCTCATAAGAATCCATGTATCAATCAGTATATAAGTCTATCCTCAATGATTTCATCCATGTAATCCTTCATTTGGATCCATGTATCACTCATGACAATATAATATTAAACATTGAGTCTTTCCATGGAATTCAATGGTGAATCCATGTATCACTCAAGGTAAAAGGGTCAATAGTCACATGAGTCTATCCATGGAATTATAAATTGAATCCATGTGTCACCTAACGCTATTTATCATTTAATAAACTTCCTTTATATTGAAACAATGCATTTAACATGCCAAGGTTAAAACCAAGATCATCTTATAACAAGCTCACCTCAAAAGGTGTATCAAGCCTAGTCCAACCTCAAAGGCTTAGCCTTTAATTTACTCACATGGGAATATTTTTTATAACATGGTTAAAGGGAATGAAAATATAATAATTGGATTGGTTATCCTATAACTCACATGGTTGAAGCATTAAAAGGTGCAATATCTTTTTATTAAGGTGGTTTAAAAATAAGGTCAAGCATTAGGGCTTGCCTTCAAATACTCACATGACCATTTTAAATATAACAATCCTAAGAAGCCTTTCAAGCTATCACATGGCTTAATTATAATATAACTCACATGGGTGAATCCATGATTATGTAAATTCAATCCAATTTCATCAAATCAAGTCATAGCCTCTACTACTCACATGGGAAAGGAAAACATGATTTAAACAATAAAGGAATAGATGGGTCAAGGGTCAATAATCCATATCATAAACTTAATTCAATTTAATTAAAATCTAACAAAATTAAAATTTAATTCATAGACCAATTCAAATTTGGACATCCCATGTCATGGGGAAAAGGTATGCCTCATATGCAACCATGGAAAAAATCCATAAATGGTCATTAAAGGCCACTCATTCAAGGGGTGATACTTATTCAAGGCATACAACCTATAACACACATAATCACACCTATTAAATTACATAAATTATGATAGGAAATAATAGGGTTCAAATAAATTTAAGGAGACACCACAAAAAAGGGCTCCTAGCATGCCAGCACATATAAATGATCTAACATTCAATGAAAAACACATGAAAACATACCTTAGGATCTTTCTTGATAGCCCATTTAGTGTCAAGATCTGATTCATCCAGGTTTGTAAGAAATATGGAGAGCATATGACGAATGATAAATTTGTTCATATGATCCTAAATACAAATAGCATCATATATATCCATAAGAATTGAGAAATTCAAAAAAGGAATTAAGGCCTTACCGTTATGGATCCAAGGAGATGAATTTTGTTTGAATCAGATATCGGATGGATGGTAGATCTTCATTCCAAGATTATGCTCAAGGGAGAGCCTTTCCAAGTGGGGTGTGATGCTGTTGTATGATGGTTGAGTGTTCCCTTGGGATTAAAAATAATTTAATTTAGTTAACAATTATTAAAAACATTAAAATTACAGGGACGCATGATTTACCTGCATAGTTTCCTTTAGGTTTGGTGCACCTATATGATTACCCCGCATGTTTTAATAACTATTCAATAACTATTAGAAAGGAATCTATCAAAGTATCCAAAAAATTATGACCTAGCCTTAGGGTAATTTGGCTCAACCCACATGGATTTCATTAATCGTGAAGCCTCTTTTTCTCACACAAAACTCAGGTTCCAGGCTCTTGACTAGAACCAAACACCATCGAGACCTTCATGATCCTAATAAGAATTCATATTAGTCTATATCTAAGTAATTAAAGTAAGAATTAATGGGAAACAAAGAATATTTACCCCAATTAAGAGTCAGGTTTTATAGATATAAGAGGAAGGTTTTAGTCAATCTTTAGAAATTAGGATTTGAGAAACTTTAGAGAGATCCCCTGGGATATTTCTAATTATATTTATGGGGATATCTCTAAGGATAACTATAAGGATAATTCTAATTATAAGAAAATATCCAAAAAATGGTGAAGGATAGAGAAAAGGGTTTCCAAGGATTTACACCCCTGTCTGGATTTTACAAGTGGATTTGGATCTAGCCCAGAGGTAGCTAGGGGTAATAACTCTAAAAAATATGAATTGATCTGATCTCAATCTTTACTTGGTTCATGATAACTGACCTTACTACACACTTGATTTGACACACCCAAGATATATTATTTGTAAATTAAAAAACTCACTGTGAACCATCATGAATGATATAAATAATGATCATAAATGACATAGGTTAAACCTAAAGTGTCATATATTTAAAATAAGGTTTAATGATTTAGACATCCTGAAAATGATTTTTCATGATTATTTGATTTTCTATTATAATTAGTGTTTCTCATTCTATATTTTATAGTTTTATTCAATGGATAGAAACCAAAGTAACTATGTAAATGCTGAGTTAAATGGATAGTTAAATGATTGTCCTCCTGAGAAACCAAATTCCATGGGATGTGGAATGAAAAAAAATTATTGTTCTACTCACATAAATTTCTTAATCTAGGAATCATACTGAACTATCAAATGATCACAATAGGGAACAATGTTCTGTTTATTCCTTCACAAGGAAACATCCACCTTCATATATTTTTTCTTCTAATCCACTAGTTTTAGAGAAAAGGATCAGTACCAATGAAAAAATATTTTCCATTATTTAGTGTTTATAGAACGAAAAAATAATTTTGGTTTTTTATTATTTGGATGGAGAAGAAAATCAGTGGTGGAATCTGATTAAGAACATGTTATAATAAGAAAAATTTGAATCTATGGAATGTGAAAAGTTTAAGGGAATATTTCTTAATAATTACTTCCCTATTGTTTTATGAAAAAAAAATGGATAAAGAATTTATTAAGTTTAATAAATATTATTATGAATTTATTTATACATATAACTCTAATTTTATAAGACTTTAAAATTACACTTCTAGGTTAATAATTATCCTGGAATGAAAATTTGAGTATTTCTTTGGTGGGCTAAAATGAAGTCTTCAAAAGGCGAGGGCTATAAGAGTCTTTATTAGCTATGGAGAACACATTCTATGTGAAAAAAAGGTAGAAATGGAAATAGGACATTACCACCATTCCTATGGTTTTGATAAGAAAAGGATGATCAAGTCTCATAAAAACTAAAATGGGGGAAAGGAATTATAGTTGTATACATGCTAGAAATATGGGGAAAACATCAAAGGAATTTCTTGAATGGAACTGGGAGGTACTTTAAATGTGGAAATGAGGTTTGTAATTCTTGTGAATGTAGAAATGTGATTAATTGGGTGGTTAATACAGTTGATGAGAAGGGGATTCCAACTATTGAAACACCCAAACCCCAGTGTTTCAAGTGAAAGGGGTTTGGGATTTATGTGAATCAATTCCCCAATCCAATGGAAAATGTGGATGATAAGCCATAATAAAAATTGAAGACAAAGGAAAAAGGGAAAGCTTATGAAATCATAATGGATTAAGTGAATCATGATAATTAGGGCACACATATCCTCCCCTACTTAGTTGGGAATTTCATGTTTGATTTTATTTGAATAAAACCTATGGATATCTTATTGTTTATCATTTAGTGAATTTTCATGTGATTATCTCCCTCTATATGGATTCTAGAATAATGAAATCAAATTTGATATTCTATCAGTACAAGGATGAATCCAAGTATCCAATGAAGATTATTTTGTATAATATGAAAGCTTATATATGGATTAAGGGTGAATTAACTCCTAGAATTGTATATGCCTCCATTTAATATTAACTTTAGTATTATAGATACTGTCATGGGTTTATGAGTTTAAGGTTGATCATAAGTCCAGAGTCACTGCACCCCTTTTTAGTTTTTATATGATGGGATCTTATCAATATTAAGTATATTTCAAGAGACATTTATTGAAATACAACCCTTTGTTTTTGTGTGTGTTGTAGTAGTAATTTTATTTAAGGATTAATGAATTTACACTTTGGGGACATATGATTAAACATACTAGTAACATTTTGGTTTTATCTAATATTTTATATTGAGTTAATTATGTATTGTATTCAATCACCTTATAAAGTGAGTGTACTTTGTTTCAACTAGAAAATATTTATCTCTGGATCCTCTTTCCAAAATATACATTAAGTGTTAAGGTTTCATGGAGTACCACATTAAATTGTATTTGATCGGGATCTAAAGTTTACCTAAATGTTTTGGATAAGTATTCAGAAATATATTGATATAGAGTTGAGTTTTATCACTGTTTATCATCCTCAATCTAATGGTTATTATGAGAAAAAAAATTAAAAACAAAGAGGATATTCCATGATATTACTCTATTTCATTCAAAGATGGTTGGGATCAACACCTTCCTCTAGTTGAGTTTTCTTGAAATTGTATATTTCACTAGATCATTCAGATGGATCCTTATGAATCCCTTTAAGAAGATAAATGTAGAACACTAATGTACTGAAATGAAGTTGTAAAAATAATGAATTTCTGACCTGATAAATCTCATGAGGTGGAAGAGAAGGTTAGAGCCATTTAGTAACATGTAAGGGAAGAAAAAAAGTTAATAGATATGTTATATAGAAAATCATTGACATGATCTAGAATTTGATGTTGGTGAGAAATAATTTCTATGAATTTATCCATGAAAAAAAAGAGAAAAAATCCCTAGTCATATTGGTCCCTTGTAAATTTGTGATCATATTGGGACCATAGCTAACCACTTTGTGCTTCTTCTAAACCTCTCTCAATTACACAATGTGTTCCATGTATCTCTCATGTAAAAGGACATACCTTATCCATCAGATATACTAAACTCAGAGTTCATACCGCAAGAGTATAATTTTTCTTATGAGGAAAAACCTATGGAGATTCTGTATCATATAGAGAAAGTTCTATGAAATAATACCACTCATCTGTTCAAAATTTTGTAGCAAAACCACTCATTTTAAAAAGATATGTGGGAACCTAAGGATGTAATGAGGAAGAAGTATCCTCATTTTTTTCTACCAAAGGGACAAATTTAGAGGGATAAGTTCATTTTAAGGGGGTATAATGTAACACTGAGTGATTTTTTAAAATATTTTTTCCAAAAAAATTTAATCTTTTTGAGGTTTTGTGTTACACTCAACATCGAGTTAGTTTTGTGTTATATGCAACACTGTGTTTCAAAAAAATGTGATATATTATTAATATTTTTATTTAAACATGAATTTTATAACCTAGTTATTAAATTTAATGATATGAATAGTAATAACTAGTTTTTAAATATTAATCATAATGGTTTTATATAGATAAAAAATATTGATAAAAAGGTACTTAATTTTTAGAAAATTCGTTATATGTTTTGAAAATACTATTTTCTCAAAAAACTGTTTTAATTATATTTTGTGAAAAAATAATAAAAGGAATTTTTACCAATTTTATAAATTTTATTTAAAAAAATTACTTTTTAAAATCTATAGATAAAAATTATCTTGGAGATATTTTTTTAGAATTTTTGGAAGAGATAATTTTTTTGTGAATAGTTGAAATAATAGTTTTTATTATGAATTTTCATTTCTTTTAAAGATTTTTAAAACATAAAAATTGTTAAAATATGGTTTTAAAAGTAAATTTATTTGAATTATATATATATTAATCCAATTTATGTAATTTCTAATCAATTTTATGTTTAATTTAGATATAGAAACATTGTAAACTTTTAAACATTTTCTTCTTGAAACCTGTTTTCACATCACATCTACAGAATTAATTTTAAATTAAAATTTTTCAATTATATTAATGGAATTTAAATAAATGAATTGCATATTTTTAATCAAGATAATTTCAACTCAATTTTTAACCATAATTAATAGTATAGAGAGTAAAAATTATTTACCATGGTTAAGGTAAAAATGGGTTTATTAGGGGTTAAACTAAAAATATAAGGGTTAAAATTTACCAGAAACTTGTCCAAAACCCATTGGATGGCCATATATAGACCTTATAAATTATATATTCTATATTTTTTTATTTTTTGAGCCTTTTTTTAAGTCAAAAACAATTTTACATCTTTTTTTTCAAAAATACAAGTTTTCCTACTCACCTCATTTATAAAAGGACACCCCTCTCCTCTCCTCCTCACACTTCTAAAACAACTTTTTTCTGCCAATGACTACCCAAATAACATTATTACTTACATCATATCATCTTAAAACCCATATTTTCATCATAAATCCAACCTTGGAAGGCTTTTGGTTATAACCAAAAGAATTTTTCTGAAGGAGAGGTCATGTCACTAACTGGTCATTTTATTTTATTTCTTACTCAACCTACATAAATTCTTATTAGAACTTGATGATATAATAGCCAAAGTATATTACATATAACTATATTTTATTAGGTTAAAATAATGACCTAAATCCTTCTCCTTTTCCATAAAATGGGTTACGAAATCATTATTCGTGTGCACAGCAGACTATTGTCTCACCAACCGATGTTATTTGTTTCCATCACCACCTATCATGGATGGATATAATGATGGATTTATTATTTATATATACTATATTTATGATATTATTATGATTTTTTTATCATGATATCATATTTTCCTTCTTACCTTCCATTTTTTTGGAATATGATACCATCGTTCGTGAGTACAGCGGACTACCGACTCACGAAGCGTTGTGATTTTTTCATGATTTATATGGAAGCCAATCAGTATGAGTTTAATGAAAATATATGATACAGATTAATTAAAAATAATTATTGAATTATAATATAGTATTTAACTTTCTTTCATTATTTTCATCGGGAAAATGGAAATAGTGTTCATGTGTACGTACGGCCTATTGTCTCCAAGAACGGTGTATTTTGTTTTCTATCTGTAAATTGTATAGATCACTATAAATACATATATAATTAATATATATGATATTTATATCATGTTTATAATTATGTATATTATAGAACCATGATCAATGTAAGAGGATCAAAAATAAAAAAACATACATGAAGAACAAAGCAGTTATTGCTCGAAACTTGACTTTAACAAAGATTTGTTAATAAATAGGTAATAAAAGGTCAAAAGTAGATCATATATGGTATGATATATATATATATATATAATTATTGTTTTTTAATATATTTATAATAAACGTATATTAATTATAAAGTAGTTTTGAATCTGTATAAAGGAATTCAGGACTTATGGTAAGGTATTTCCATCTCACTTTTATTTTCTGTATGACACTAGTTGTATTCACCATGTGTTTATTTTATGTGGTATATATACTGACCATGAATTTATTTTATTATTATTATTATCTTAAAAACTATTTTTATATACATATCTATTTTAATTTCTCTCTTTCATGGGGTTTATTATACGAATGTTACCAAAGTGGTAAGGGTTTTATGATATAATCTCATCATTTATTAGGATTGTTTATATTTATGCTTTGGATGATGAAATATTATGATCTATCTCTCAAGAAACTCATGAAATTTAGTCTTTTGTTATTATATCATGAGAGTACATGTTTTAAATTCATTTTCCTATCTTTATGTACTCAAGAGTTCAAAAGAATGTTTTTCAAATAAAATTGACTTCATTTATCTCTTCGACTGAAAATCTTTTTTCTTTCAAAATCAAGTTTTCTTAAAATTTTTAAAAAAATATTTTTAAATCCTAAAAATTATTTATTAAAGATATTTTCACACATGTTATATACTTTTACAAAAAAAATAATGTAATGTTTATTTTTTTCTAAAAAATGCTCATTTGGATTTTACCAAAAATGTGGAAGGAATATTTATTTTAACATGTACGGAATGAATAATATTTTCCACCATCATGACAAAATAATTGTTTTAAATATTTAATTATAATTTTCAAAATTTATTTTAAAATAAATGTATTTACAAATTGTTTTATAAAATTTAAGTTTGAAAATTTATTTTCAAAATGGAATGGACATTTTCCTCAAAAAAATGTTTTAAATGATTTTTAAAGGTTCTTTTATAAGTATCTAGCGTTATTTTTATAGAAAACTATTTTGATAATGTTTTATGTTTTGAAAAATGTTTTTCAATGTGGTAATGAGGTATTCCACAATAAATTTTCCAAGTAATCTTTAAAAATAATTTTCAATCTAGGATGACATCCTTTGATATTACTTATGCTTGACTAGGTATAATATTGAACGATAAAATCCTTATTATTTATCTAGATGGTTAATGTATATGTTGATGAAATATTAATGAAACCATTTATTTTACATTGGTAATTCTATGTGGAATTTATGAAATGTTTATGAAACCACTTTTATTTACATGGGTTATGATGTGGAGATATGATGAATGTTTTATGATATTATGGCACACATAAGTATGGTTTTCCATATAAGATGGGTGATACCTATATATCTATAAAATTAATTTGTTAAATATTTATATCTCATGAGATAAAAATGGTAAATAAGTAAATAATATTTATCCACTATGGGAAACAGTAGTGTCTTTATCCATTATGGGAAACAACTGCATCCAAATCCATAATGGAATACTAGTGATAGGTCCTTATCCACTATATTTATGGTCTTGGTAGTTAAAATTAACATATAAAATGGTTTTTTCTATAATTATGATGGATCCAAAATTTTATTATATTATATTATTGTTAATGATTTATTTGTTATGATTTCTCAATCTTATAGACCATGTTTTCTAAAATGATAATGTTTTATGCCAAGACTCTTGTTTATGATCTATGAAAGGTTGGGTATAAACTTCCTCAGTTATGTTCATAATAAAATACCTTTATTCTTATATTATGATTTCATATGATCATAGATTTATATCTCCTATATTTACCATTATTTATCATGTTAGCTTATCCTTTCTTATGTTTCCATCTCTGGATTATGACAAAGGTTTAGGTAGGGTATTCTTAAGAGGAGTAATTTTTTAGAAGATATTTATGGATGATGTTGATTATATTTCATGTAATAAGAATATTGTGCTTATATTATCCAAAGGAACTAAATTATTATAGTCATTGGTCATGTGTTTATAAAATTTATTGAATATTCATCAAAAAATATATGATATTTATGTATAAAAGTATGGGCCGCTATATGTGTTAATATCCTAGTGGTTTATAATTCCTTCATTCCTTGAGGAATATGGAGATCACTCAATATTGATCATCAAATTATGTACCCAAATCCTAGTGATATCCCACGGTTAGAGCCTCAACTGACCAAAATTTTCATCTTGTCCTGTCATACAACTGACACACCTTTGATCCAAGAACCCACAGATTACTTAAAACATCTTGATCCTGAATCCAATGATTATTATCAATCCACCAAACTATCTGATTTCATATTTTTCATTACATGAGGAATCAATTTATTCATCTCATTAGTTCCTCATAGACACCCTGAATCCATCATGACCACTCTACTGTCAGTTCCACACTTCCGTAGCCCTTCCATCATAAATGTCAAATGCCCATGACTGATACATCACTCCCCACCATAGTAAGGTTGTTGTTGGTTATCCACTTGATAAACTCCCATGAACCATGATCCACACTCCATCTATCATTAAACTCAATATTTTATGTGGTTATCCCACTCTCTCACATGCGACAGTATAAATGTCCTCAATCGCCCGATCTTGGCTTCTAAGAATGACACGCATGGAATTCACTAATATCATATCCATAATGAGGGACTTTCCCATAAACATTAGACAGTGTAACAACTATATAATTTATATTAATTTAAAAATAATATCAACATATTTCTTAACATTAATCACCGATCATTAAGAAAATTAAGATATGTTATTAAAATATTATTATTTAAATGTAACCATTATAACCAACCATTCAATTATAGGGTATGAATATGAGTAAATTTAATATTAAATAAATTTATAATAGTCCTACTCAATATGAAATTATTAATTAATTCTTAAAAAATAAGAACTCAATTTTTAGTGAAATCATTTTATGCTTCAAAAATGCATTTTTTTCAAAAAACCATTTTTCATCGAAAATGGATTTTATTTAGTTTTTGTAATAGAATGATATAATTAATTTATTAAAAATTTATAAATCATATTTTATATAATAAATTTAGTTTTTTAAATAATCATGTCAAAATTAACTTAGTTTTTGTAATAGAATGATGGGTGTGGCATAAAATTATATATCACTTGAAGCATTAGTAGGTATATTGAGTAAAAATAGTTTGGGTATTTGGATGAGGCCTTACCCATTTATGTGAGATTTTTTGGCATGAGGCCATGATAGTATGTTCATGATGTCTTGGAACAAAGCTTGATGGTAAGTTTAAGATGTATAGAATTATGAATTCCATCATTATAAAATCATTTATTTGTTAAAATTTTATTATTTGAATATTTTTGATATCCATGGATAAGTTTTAAGATCATGTGATTGTTTATATAGAATTATTTGATCATCATTTAATCCTTCCATATTATTCATGCCTTATTTATTTGTTTATAGATTCCAATGTATGCATTCCCTTACTAAGCATTTAAAATAATCCATTTCTTATTTTTATTTTCCTTAGAATTCTAGTAATTTTTTTTGATAGCTTCAACTTTATGTTTTCAAATGTATTTTGGGATTCAAGTATGTGTCTCGTTTACCAAGACAACTAAGCAATTTTTTCCTTTGGGATTTGATCACCTATATCTTGTGATAATGTAATAAAGTAACCACTGTATTTGGTCTTTTAGGTGTTGGGTCTCTACAGTTGATATCAGGAAAGTATAATAAAAAAATGGGAAATAGATTTAGGAAAACATAGATTTGGGAACATAACCTTATGAATGAATTTGAGGATAATTCTAAGTATAACATAACATCCCAAAGTTTTGGAAAGGTATAGATTAATTAGTTTTCATAGAAATACATCCCTATCTAGATACTATAAGTGGATATAGTTTTAGTAAAGATTCATCTAGTGGTAATAACCCTAACAACAGTTGGTTGAGTATATCTCAATAATTATTCAGGTGCATAGTGAGTGTTCCCTTATTGTACACATTTTTTTAAACTCTTGAGGAACATTCTTGGGTTAATCCAAATTTTCTCTATGAACCATTATGATGAATTAGAGAAAATAACCTATGGAAACCTATGATATTCCATAGTGATATAAGATAAACCTAAAGTGTATTGGGATTATAATTCTAAATTCAATTTTATGTTTAAAGTCATAAATACTATTTTTGAGTTTTATGTAATGGGGGTTTAATGTGATTAAGGATATTTTAGGAAACATTTATGGGAATTAAACCCTTTAGTTTAGTATATAATTTATTAAAATGGTTATTTGGGAAATAATTATTTAACATTTTTCGGACAAATGTTTAATGTTATAAATAACCTTTAGGGTTAATATAATCCTTGATGTTGATGTAATTAGGGTTGATTGAGATAAAAAAAATTAGTACATTTTGGGAATATATTGTATAGATAATCATGGGATTGAAAAGTGATTTTTTGACTCAGTGATTAACACTAAGTAAACTATATTTGTAATATTATATGATTAAGGTAAAACATTTGGGAAATGAATATTGAGTTAATTAATATAATAATATATGATTTTATTGTGGATTCATGGTGATTCATGATATTTATGGAAATTATTAGCATATTTTGGGGAGTATATGATTAGGTTATATACAATTTGGTATATTACCTTGTTAGTGATTATTATTATTTAGAGATAATAGTGGGGTTGCTATTTTGAAAATATGATAAAATATTTTAGATATTTGGGCCTCAAATTTGGTCATACATATTTTGGAGGATTCTTAGGGTAAAGTTGATCTTTATGTGTTATTTTTTAGGTTTTAGGGATTACTTTATTATTTCATCATATGAAGATTTACCTGTATTGGATAACCTATGCTAATCACTTTGGTTTTGGTAAATATCTAGAGATAGGAGAAATGAATTTTCATTTATTTATATATATTATGATCTATTAAAAGTTAATTTTAGTGCTTCAGGAATGAGAAAATCATATTGAATATTTATTCCATTGAGTGAGAGGTGAATTAGAAATTTTCAAAGAAAAATCAAAGGATGAACTTGTGATAATGAAATGGAAATAATTCAAGAAATTATATTTTATAATTTTCTCTATCTTGGTAGTAAAATAATACATCAACTTTAGCAAGATAATATTAATATAAAAATTTTATACTTTTACCTTCATTTTTTATGAATCAATGATATTTTCACCCCTCACAGAGTTATGGTTTTGTGGTTATTAAATTTTTCATGGCCATGTTCTCTATTATTATATATAAGTCTTTAGATGGTATTTTTCTCCTCCATGTCTAAATTTAAACTTCCACCAACATTATACTTATCTGAGAACCTAATTATGTGTTATTTTAGGTAGCCTTTAAATTTCTCACTTCCCTATTTCAATGGAGGTTTTATTATCACTCTGTGCGATATGAACTTTCGACAAAGGTATTTTCAAATATTGAACAATTGGTGACTAAGAAAAAAAATGAGGGAATAATTTATTTAAGGGGGTATAATGTAACCCCAGAGAATTTATTTTAAAAAAAACAATAAACCCGATAGCTTTATTTATATGGAACACCAAAGTTTAACAAGATTAAGATGTGTTATTAAGATTTTTTTAAAATGTGACCATTATAACCTAGCCATTGAATTGGTAGGTATATATATGAGAAAAATAGTTATGAAATAAATTTTTAATGTTCATATTCAATATAAACTTATGAATTAATGTTTAATAAATAAGCACCCAATTTTTAGTGAATTCATTTTATGATTCAAAATTGTATTTTTCCTCAAAAATGGTTTTATTACTTTTTCTGAGAAAATAATATATTTATTTATAAAAAATTTATAAAATTTATTTGAAAAAAAAACAATATTAATTTTTTAAATCATCAAGTAAAAATTAACTTACGATGAAATTTTGATATTTTTCTGAAAAGATTGATTTTTTTATGAATAGGAAAACATAATTATTGAAAATTTTCCTTTCATTTAAAACATTTAAAAAGTTCCATTCTTTTAATATATTTGAAAGCGAAATTAGTTTATTTATATTATTAATAATCTAATTATTTTCTTTATAATAAATTTTATGTTGATTTTTGGAATAAAAAGTTTTTATAATTAAAAAAATATTTCCCTCAAAATATAGTTTTCATCATGTTTTATGGATTTAATTTTAATTTCAAATATATCACTTATATGAATTGAGTTTGATAAAATGGATTCCATATTTTTAATCATTATGTATAAATTTTTTAATGTGGCCACTCTTTTTTGGTCATTATGAATAATAACCTTGGTAAACATTTGTCACCTCGATTAGGGTAAAGCAGGTAAAAGTTGGTTAAAATTTTGTGATAATGATTTAAAATTTCATTAACACTTTCCATTATCCTATTTTTGGGTGGAGTTAAAAAATTATAATCCAAATCCAAAAAATATGGCCATTATCTTCCATATCTCTTTGATATTGACCTTTATATTATTTTATGAAAAATAATAAATGCAAAATGTCACTCTCTTGAATTTAATATCTATAATATTTTTTCATAAAAATAAAAGGAGTTTATGATCAATTGTAACTGTTTATTTGAAATATAAATAAATTTTTTTATCATGTCAATTTATTTTTATTTATTATTTATTGAATAATTAAATTAGATTCTTACGTAACACTGACATGATATTAATTCAATTAATAGAAAAATAAAATAAATGTTTTTAAAATTATTACAAGTAATGAAATTTGGGTAAATTATTATATTACATAGATTTCATACATAAATATAAAATATTAGGTATGTGTGACTGGATTATATTTTAATTCCATTCTTTATTTGTGTCTTTAATAAAAAATTAAATAAATAGTATCAAAAAGGATATTAATGATATTTTATGAAAATTATATTTTATGAAATTATATAAAAATCATATAAATCCATAAAGTGCAAAATTATTATGAAAATGGTCTAAAATTTCATCCCATTACTAATTATGATCCAATTTTTACCTTATAAGTAAAATTATAACCCTTTAAAATTGAAAAGGTTGTTACTATGGTTAAGGATTGTTGAACATCTTGTTTTAATGATCACAAAATCATGTTTCTAATGATATTTGTGAATTTAATGTTTTATGTGAGTATTCAATAATTGGAGATAGGTTATAAAATAGACTAAGTATAAGTTAATACCAGTCCCTGCTAAGGAAGAGACACTATTGAGACTATCACCGCCAAGACAAAATTTTGACCATGTCTAAGATATTGTCACATTTGATTCGCCTTTGTCCATGAATCCCCATAAGTATAGAAAGAATTCTAAATCTCATACACCTTCAACAATGTTTACCCATCAAATATGAGATACCTATAGAGTGAAAAATTAGTAAAGTGTGAGACACAGCCACACTGACCAACTGTCAGAAGGAGTCAATGTCAACCAAACAACACTATACATGAAATTTGAAAAATTCTAAGACATCTCTAGCCCGACCTACCTTCATAAGGATGACATGTCGCCAAATAAGACACTTCTAGTGAAGTAAAATTTTGGATAAGTCTAAGACACTGCCAAAGTGAGACACTGCCAGTCTGAGTCACTGCTAGACTCTAGGACACTACCGAACTAAGAAAATACTACTATTTTATTATAATTATTTTAATTATTACTATTAAATTGTTTAATTAATTTAATATTAAATTTTATTTGAATTATTTTCCCTTAAATTCTAGGTATAATACATTGAAGAGTGAGTCATACATGTTGTATGAGGTAGCAGGACATCCGGATGCATGTGGATATTCTTCCTATTGATGTTGCAATTAAGAAAGGAAAAGACTCCCTCGTACATGGATGTGAATTATCATGAGAAGTAGACAGATAGAAATATGAGATCTCATGCATAAAAAAACACACACATTGATTTGAAGGGCTAAACTTCTACATCTTGTAATCACTCGACTGAGGAAGCCAAAGCTCATACACATTTACCGCTTTCCTCCTCTCAAGAACAAGAGTCTACGACACTCTATAATTCTGAATATTTCAAGATAACCAGAGTTGACCTTTACTATGAATCAAAACAAGAGTCATAATTTGCACTGCCACAGACCGAGCATTTGTAAACCCTACACTCTAAGATTTCTCTATTTTGTTTATCTTTATTACATTACAAGCAGTGTGTGTGAACTCTATTTAACTACACAAACTATATTCTTATTTAAATGGAATATACCTCTATATATTCCCAAAATTCTTCTTACATCTATACTCCCATGGATAAAAATGGTAGAGGTATATTCGGGATATTTTTTAACTCCCACGTATAATAGTGGAATAGGTTATGTGTGAATTGGATAGTAGTATACTATTTTAAAACCCAATCTAGGTTGTGGATAAAAATGATTGTTTTATATAAAATATTTGGTGGTAGGTGATCTCTAAGTGGATAAGACACTCTTTAATCTTGAGACTAAACCTATTTTATTCAAAATTTATGATTCTTGTTTTATTTTTCTTTTTTTATTTATTATTTAAAACAGAAAATTGTTTTAGACTATAAACAATATTTATACTTTGATAGTTAACCTTAATTAGTGTTTTTATAAGATTTTAATTTAGTAAATTGATTTCAAAGGGATTAATAATATTCTATTTTATTTACTT
Organism: Viscum album; assembly: GCA_963277665.1. Lineage (NCBI taxonomy): Eukaryota > Viridiplantae > Streptophyta > Magnoliopsida > Santalales > Viscaceae > Viscum > Viscum album. Next base: position 397,837,054 of record OY728127.1, on the reverse strand, counting down.
GAGACCAAATAAATATACCAAGAAATCTTTTCAAATATTTGAACTTATAACATTTTGTTGTTTTGGTTAACTGGGTTGTTTTTAATTTAATCGGGTGATTTCAAATAAATCCATTTTAAATGGAAATTTTATTGTGCAGTAAATTCACCCCCATATTAAGTAACTCACTCCAACCAACATTTGTTATCTTAGAATATTTTTATTTAGTATTAAAATTTTCAAATGTCTTTCAACTATGATTTTAGATGTGCTTTAAAGATCTTAAATTTATATTTTTTTCTAAATTTAGTTCTTTAAAATGTATAATATTCGAGAAGGTTTTACTAATTACATACCTCCATTTTTCAATGGTAATGATTATGATAAATGTAAAATAAAAAAGAAAATGAATATATAAAGCATGAGTTTTGAAATATGGATTGTCATAGAAGATAAGTATGAATTGCCTAAGGATGATAGATTTACTTGGCATGATGCTATAAATCTTTCTTACAATAATAATTGCAAATAATTAATGCCATATATATTTCTTTAGGAGATGAATAATTTAACAAAAAAATTTACTTGTAAAACTGCCTATGAAATTTGGGATACCATATCTGTTTCACATGAGGGAACAACCAATGTTAAAGAAATGAGTATTAACACATATACTATTATGTTTGATAATTTCAAATGATTCCCGATGAACCTATTTCTAACATGTACCTCAGGTTCAATGAAATTTTCAACATAATGAGAACACTTGGAAATCCTGTATCAGACAAAGATCAAATCATATGATTTATCATATGTCTATTTGAAAGATGGATACATACATTTTCCTTTATTATAGAATCTTGCGACATTAGCAAATTACATGTTAAAGAGATTATTGGTAAGTTGGTGATGTATGAAGTAGAACTGAAGATAAATTGGGAAGATGATGAATAATCTAAGAGCAAATCAGTATAATTCAAGACTACTGCATCCAAACAAAAGGAAAAAAGAAAAATATAAGGATAAATCTCAAACTGTTAGTTCTACTGATAGTGAATCACCTCTAGAAAGTAATGAGGAGATGGCTTACTTAGTCTAAAGATTTAAGAAATTTTATAAGATGAAAAAGTTTTTTAGAAATCCAAATGATAAAGGAAAATTTAATTCCAAGGGAACCTATAAGAAAGACTCGAAGAGAGATGATGACTCAAAAGAGATCACCAATTATGAATGTAAAAGGAAAGGGCATGTGAAGGATAACTTCCCAAAGTTGAAGTATAAAAATAAATATGAGAAAAATGATATATGATATAAGAAATCCATGAAGGAAACCTAGAGTGCTTCTGAATATTACTCTAGAAATCCAGACACATAACATGATGAGAAATCAGATATATCCAACATATTATTTATGATAAAGGTCAATGAGGTACTTACTATTTATAATGTTTTATCTATGTATAATGATGATATTTCTCATGTTTATGAGAATTAACAGTATGATGATGATATGACTAAGGAAGAAATATTTGAATATTGCAACATGTTGGAGGATAACTTTAATGAGATGAAAGATAAATATAATGTTCTAAAAAGACAACATGATTTAAGTGCTCATATTAAATCTGATTTGTCTATTGAAAAAGAAAAGAATTCTCAAATGATCAAAGAAAACACTAAACTCAAAATTTATAATGAGGAGTTAAAGAAAAACCTATAAAAATTTAAAAATGGTATAGAAAAACTTACTGAGATTTTAGGTATGAATGATTCACCTAAGTATATTTATGTAATAGGATATCATCCTGGATAGAGGAGAGTAAACAAGAATAATTTTGTTCCTAAGTCCAGACAGGAAAGTTTAACTGCAAATTCTTTTTTGTAAGGGACCTAAAAGAGTTTTTATTTATAAAATTTTTCAATTTTTTTATTGTAAACCCATTAGGAAAACGTGGGTTCCCAAATTTTTTATTACTAATATTTATGGACCCAAAAAGATCTGGGTACTAAATTTATTTCTTTTATAAACATTTTTGGTAAGAAAACTATTTTAAGACCTTATGTATAAGTCTATAGTACTTGGAATTTAGTTTTTCAAGACATATGAATAGATATTATCCATGATTAAAGATCCTTATTAATTTTGATGGTGGTCATGTCACCTTTTGTGAAAATGCTAATGGGAAAATCATTATACTTGTCCAAATTGGTAACAACAATTCAGTTTTAGTTTCTAAAGTTTTATTTTTTGATAGTTTAAAATGTAATTTACTTAGAAAATCATAGATATGTGATAATGGTTGTTATGTTTAGTTTGAGAGTAATTATTTAAATGTTTTGGATTTTAAAAAAAATTATTATTTAGTGCTTTACGTAATGATAATGTTTATGAAGTTAATTTAAATTATTTAATTTCTCAAAATGTTTCCTGATTGAATTTATTTCTAAAAGAATCTTGTCTTTGGAATAGGATACTAGGTCATTGAAACATTAACTCACTTAGAAACTATATTTCGAAGGGGTTAGTCAGGGATCTACCTAATTTTGAGTTACCAACTAGAAAAGTCTATAACCCCTATCACATCCCAAATTTTATTTTAAATTAAAGAGTAAATTTCCAACTTATCAACCCCTTGATTTGGTCCATATGGATTTCTTTAGACCATCTATAGTTTCTATTTTAAATGGGAAGTACTATGTCTTTGTACTAGTAGATCACTTTTCTAGATATACATGGGTATACTTTTTAGCCCATAAGAGTTAAGCTCATTCTCATTTCATCAATTATGATAGATATTTTGAAAACCTAAGTGGGTTTAGAATTAAGACCCTAAGAAGTGATTGTGGCCATTAGTTTAAAAACCAATATTTTGAATCTTTTTTACCACAAAATGGATATAATTATAACTTTTATTATCCTAGGACCCCTCAGCAAAATGGAGTTGTTGAGGAGAAGAATATAATTTTACAACAGATAGATCAGACCATGTTGAATGAGTGTGACCTACCTATCTATTTTTTGGCAGAATCTATTAATACAGCCTTTTATATCATAAATAGAGTGTTTATGAGACATATCCTAAAACAGTACCCTTATGAGCATTGGAATAATAGGAAACCTAACGTTAACTACTTCCTAGTTTTTGGTTTTAAAGTCTTTATTCTTGAAACTAAGCATAATTTAGAAAAAAATTCCTCCAATAGTGAAATATGAATTTTCATTGTCTATTCAACCTCTATCAAATCTTATAGAGTTTTTAACAAAAAGTCCAAAACATTGGAAGAATCAGTTCATGTAAAATTTGATAATAATTATTCACATGAACCTAAGACCTCCCTGGAAAACCTTGATGATGGTTTTTCTTCTCTGAACATAAATTCCAAACTTTCTAATTCTTATATCAAATAGTTATAAAATCGTCATATCCTAATAAATTTCCAAAAATTCTAGAACCTGAACTTATAAAACTAGAAGAAACCCTTCCATATTTTTCTATAGTTGTCAAAACACATAAATATCATCTTTTATATTCCATTATAGGATACCTAGATATATTTACACAAATAAGTGATTCTCTTATAAATCATGTTTACCATTAAGAATTCGTGTCTCATCTTGAACCTAGGTACATCAATGAAGCAATTAATGATGAATTATGGGCGATGGAAGTGCAAGAAGAAATAACTAATTTAGAAATAAACAAAGTGTGGGAAATTTTAGATGTACCCAAGGACATATTGACTATTGGAACTAAATGAGTGTACAAAAACAAGGTATATGAGTCGAAAAGAATAGTTAAAAACAAGGAAAGACTTATTGCACAAGGTTATATTCAAGAAGAAGCAATAGACTAAGAGGAAACCCTTAACCTTTAGCCAGACTTAAATCTATAAAAAACATTCTTTCATAATTAGCTCATCTAGATTTTAGACTTTATCAAATGGATGTCAATAGATCTTTCTTGAATGGTTTTATAATTAATGATTTTTTTGTTGAACAACCCCTTGGTTTTCAAAATAATCATTTTTAAAATCAAGTTTTTAAATTAACAAAAGCATTATATGGTTTAAAAGAGTATCCTAGAGCTTGGTATAATAGGCTCAACAATTTTATAATTTCAAAAGGATTTTCAAAAAGAATAGTTTATCTTAATCTTTTTATAAATAGAATTTCATAATATGTTTTAGTAGTACAAATATATGATGATAATATTATTTTTGTATCTTCAAGAAATTATTTATGTACTGATTTTTAAAAATGATACAAGAAGAATTTAAAATGAGTTTAATGGATTAAATCAAATATATTCTTGGATTTCATATTTTTCAAAATAAATAAGTAATTATTTTAAATCAAATTAAGTATAAAAAAGATCTTTTAAAATGATTTAATATGGATAACACTAAAAGTAGTGATACTCTTATGAGTACCACCTAAAAATTTGATCTTGATGAAACTAGAAAACCATTGGATCCAAACAGTTACAGAAGTATGATTAGAATTCTTTTATACTTGACTACTAGGTGACCAGATATTATGTTTAGTGTTTGTATGTGTGCTCATTTTCAAAAAAAATCTTAAGATTCACACTTAAATGAAGTTAAAATAATTTTCAAATACCTCAAGTATACAGCCAATTTAGGATTTTCATACCCTTGAGGACAATCATTTTATCTAGTTAGTTATTCTAATGATAATTTTAGTGGATGTAAGTTAGATAGAAAAAAACCTCTGGAACATATCACTTTTTGGGAAAGTTTATAGTTTCATGGTGTAGTAAGAAGAAAACTTTTGTTGCATTGTATACTACTAAAGATGAATAAATATCTATAGGTAGTTTTTGTGCACAAATTTTTTGTATGAAACACACATTACTGGATTGTAGATATCAATTCTGACATGTCCACATAAACTCTGATAACACAAATTCTATAAACATTTCTAAGAATTTGGTTTTAAAGTATATAAAAGAGAACATTTATATAAGACATATCTTTTTGAGAGACCATTTTCAAAAAGGAGATATCACTCTTGAATTTATTGGTATATAACATTAGCTAGCTAATATTTTTTACTAAGACTATGAATTCTGAGATAATGAACTATATCAAACATGAAATAAGAATGATCAATTTTTATTGATTTTAATTTTTTGGTGACACACTATTTGGTGACACGCCATTAGGTGAAACAACATTGTGGTTGACACACCATTGAGTTTATCTCACCATTGTAGAAAACACAATGTTGTCAAGTCACGTTGTTGCTTTCATGCCTTTGTAATTTTTTTCTCATTTCATAACATTTCTAAACTGGTGGTTTATTTATCTTATGATTTATTTTATATCTGAAACCCAATTAAAATATTTCTAGATACTTTATTTTTATTTCAAGTATTATTTTTATTTTGATACCTAAATCCCAAATGGAAAAAAGGATAATTTTTCTATTTCCAACACACCTATACTCTCCCACCTTTCTCTCTCGATCCCAATGACCTCTCTTATCCAAAAAAAATATATATCTTTTACTTTTCCTGAGCTTATCGAACTAATGACCTTCAGGCCGAGAATGAATCATGCTTCTGAGTCTTCTCTGGTAGAGTTGTGCCCTACTAAGAAAAATAAGGGTGAGTCAAGTCAACCTCTAGTTGCACCAGTCAATCCAGAACTCTCGAAAATAGTTGTAATAGCTGAAAATGAAGTGGAAGAAAAGTAGTTTCTATATAGTTAGTTGTTTTTTCTTAATTTTATAAAAGAACAAGGATGGGTAAATTGTCTCTTGTCAAATGATGGACCATTTTATCCAAGTTTAGTGTATCAGTTCTATAAATATATAGAAATTGATTTTGATGAAAAGGATTCACATTAGATGAGAATGAGAATTGATGGGGAAAATGTGCTATTCTCTTTTAAGAAGTGGTCTGAGTGCTTAGGAGTACCACATAAAGGAGTTTGTGATGATAACCAAGGCATCATTCCTGAAGATAGTGAGATTTTTGTGTATGAAGATTCTCTTATTGAGATGAAAGGAGATAAGATAACCATAAGACATGTTTCCTCAAAGTTGGATGGGGAGTGTAGGATACTCTTGAAGTTTATATGGCACATTATATATCCTAGGAAAGTTTATATTTACACCTTGCGATAATATGAGGCTTGTTTTCTTTGTCTGATGAAAAGAGGACACAAAATCATTTGTGTAGATATATTAGGGTCCATCTATCTGAGATGATCAAGTTGTACTCCAGATAAAATTCATTGATCTACCCAAATTTTACTTCTACAGTGTTAATGGCTAATTTCCTAGTGGCTAAGGATGAAGAGTCAATTATAGTATATGGCAGTTTTTAAATTTTAAGAGCATTTTTTTCAAGGATGAAAATCACCTTGAAACCCTAGAAGAAAATGTGGATAGATAACAATGAAAAACATTATGATAATTTTAACTCGGTTGATTATCCCATAATAAAAACATATTCAGGTGATATTGTCTTGTATCTAGATGAGGTTGTAGAATACTATGATAAGGATGAAGAGGTTTCTAAGTCTAGAGAAGAAGAGAAATAGCCTTATATTGGTGAAGAAAGTGATCCAAACCTATCTCCTCAATCAAAACATATTACCTTTGGATCTCCTAGTCTACCTAAAAAAATTCCCAAAAGAGAAAATATTTTTAAAAGTGATGAGGAGGAAATTAAAGTCCCAGGAGAGGAAAAATTCAAAATTAGTTAAAATTATAATGATGAGAATGGTAATAATGATGAGGAAGAGGAATAAGTAGATGATGAATAAAATGAAAATGGAGATGTTGGAAATGATAATGATATTGAAGGTGATGATGATGATTCTGACCCTGATGGTTTAGGTGTAAGAATTAGAAGGAGAGATGTAGAGATTTTATTAGATCTTGCTTCACCTAGTGAGTCTACTAAAAAATAAAATTTTCCTGGAGATGTGGAATGAGAGCTTAAAGAAAAATATACACTTGTTGAGGAGGGGAAATATGCATATTTAGAATTTCTTAAAAATTTTGAGTCTATTGATGGAACTGAAGTGAGTTTAGTTGGTGATGGACAGATAGTTTCTTATTCTTCTATGGTTGAGAAGATGGGTGTTATAGCTACTTTGGAATAATATGTGGCTGAGAAAAATAAAAAAGAGAAGCCTTATTTTATGTTATATATTGATGTATAATTGATTTATATGTGTACTAATGATCTTATTTTTGAAATTCATGTAGAATTTGAACCTAATGATGATATACAGAAATATATTGAATAGATGGAAGAAGTACCCGATGATGGTGAATCTGTTAATGCTTCATAGGGTGTATAAGGTCATATTTTTTAATAGACCATTGGTGTGTTATCTCCTTCCATTAAACCTATTGTTTCTTAGTTTTCATAGAAATGGGTTGATTTAGTGATAGATAAATGGGGAAGGTTCTTAAGTAATATAGGGAGTCCTCAAAAGGATGGTGGACCTAAGGTATGAAATGAAAATTATCCTAAGGGATCTATGATATCTCAAGTTGATTTTTATGGGTTGTTAAAAAAAATTCCTCGGTTAGATATCCAACACATAACCTTGTTGATCCTATTGTGATGGATGGCTTAGTCATAAGGAGTGATTTGAATGCTTTTGGTTAAAATCTTCTTTTAAATTTTGATAATTTTTTGAATAATCAAGCTCCTCTTGTGAAAAAGAATAGTGAACATGATGCCTAGTATTTATTTGAGTTGTTGATCCAATATATCCATACAAATATGATGAAACTAATCTAGTAGATAGAGATTGAGCATAATATAATCAGTGGTGAATTTTAATCTATCAAGTATATACTTTAATATTTAAATTCAACATTTACTACTACTTTGGATGGAATTCTGAAAAGTCTTGAGAATGTGTCTTTAGAAAATTATACCTCTAATTCTCCTTTATTTTATGTTGGTCATATTAGAGCTATTTTCAGAGAGGTGATCAGTGCAACATCCATTAGATCTTAAAGTGAAGAACCTGTTACACCTTTGGCGATTCTAAAAAATATTGAGCAATGAACTAAGCATGATCCTATGATGATCAGATCATATTCCAAGGATATAAATATTGATAGAGAAACAAGTAAAAATCCATCAAATATTTTCTCTTTATAATTTACATAAATAATTCAATGGAGGATAACTTTGAGTTTCTAGTTGATAATTTGGGAATTCCACCTATTACTCAAGCCTATAAGGAATGGGTCAAATAGTTGAAGGAGATAACTCTCATACTGAGTCAATTTATTTCAGAGAAGGGTTATTTTTTTAGTGCAATTGAACATGGTGTCTAGATTATCATGGACTTATACAATCTCAAGAATCCATTTCTTCATGTTCATGGAATGGATGTAGTTTTTTGGGAATAAATTCCTATTACAGTAAGAGAATAACTTAGATTAAGTGTTATGATGAATCTGTTTCCCCTCTACCTACCAGATTCCAACCATTCCCTCTTTATCCTACACAAGATATGAGAAAACTCCTGATGATTATTCTTAGAGAACATAGACCTCCTCATGCAATAGTTGGGCCCCCATCTCTTATTCCATATACCATGCCTCGAGCTCCTTTAGAACTTGTTTCTCCTTTTTTATTAGAAAAGGACCAAGCCAAATAAAAATGAAAAGAACTGATTTAACCCTCTTTTAAACATAAAAACTTAATATTTTTGGAGTAGACTTTGTATTTTATGGTATGTTCTATAAAAAAATTATAAACACTTCTTTGAATGCCTTTATGTATTATTCCTTCCTTTATTTTTTTTACTTCTAATTATGTTATACCTTTTTAATAATACCAAAAGGGGGAGAAAACTATGGGAATTTCCCTTATTTATTTCTAATTTATTATTTATTTCTAATTTATTATAGTGATGTTTCTATGATACCTTCAATACTATTTTTTTTAACCATTAATACTTGATAATTATCTTTTTTTTTCTTATTATTTATCTTTGATACCATCTTCACATACTGTGAATGTTATGCCATGATTTTTATTTTTGTGATACCTTTTATATCATGATTTGTGATAATCAAAAGGGGTAGATTTTTTCCACCTTATTTTAATGATCACAAAATTATTATTCTAATGATATTAATGAATTTCACATTTTCTATAAGTATTCTATAACTTTTGATAGATGATGAAATTAACTAATTATGATTCACCACCTATCCTTGCTAAGGATGAGACACTGTTAAGACTATCCCCATTGAGATCGAATTTTGAATAAGTCAAAGACACCATCACATATGAGTCACTGTTGTCCATGACTCACTGTCATCATGGAAACATTTCTATGTCTTAGACATCATCATCAATGTTTCACTGTTGAATATGAGATACCGACAGAGTGAAAAAATCAATAAATTTTGAGACACTACCAGACTGACCTACCATCAGAAGGAGTCACCATTATCCACGCACTACCATAGATAAAATTTTGAAAAATTGGTTACCCTTCCAGATGGACATACCTCCATAAGGATGACCTACTGTCAGCTGATAAACTTCCAGTGAAGTGAAATTTTGGCTAAGTCTAAGACTCCACTAAAGTTATACACCTCCAGTCTGAGTCACCGCGAAGCTCTGAGACACAAAAAACTAAGATACTACCATTATTTTCTTATACTTATTTTATATTATTATTAACATCTAGTTTATTGAATTTAATATCCAATTCTATTTTAATGATTTTATTTTAAATTCTTGAAAAGATTCTTTGAAGAGTGAATCATACATATTGTATGAGGAAGCAGGATATCTGAATTCCTGAGGATATTATTCTTGATTATACTTCTATTAATAAATGAAGTAGACTCCATCATGCGGGGATGTGAATTATCATGTGATTATGACAGATATAAATTTGATATATTAGGCATATAGAACACACACATAGAGTTAAAGAGCTAAACTGCTACATCCTACAATCACTTGACTGAGGAAGATGAATCTCATACACATTTTCTACTTTCCTCTAATCAAGAACAAGATTCTATGAAACTTTCTTCTTCTTAATATTTTCATAGAACCCAACTTGAGATATATTGTGAATCAAATCAAGAGTCATAGGCTTTACTGCCACATACCGAGCATTTTTAAACACTAATATCTAAGATTTCTCTATTCTGTTTATCTTTATTACATTACAAGAAATGTGTGTAAAATTTGTTTTACTACACACAATGTCTCCTACTTTAACCAAAATATACCTATATATATTCTAAAAACTATTCTTACATTTTTTCTCCCAAGGATAATAGTGGTAGATGTGTATGTGGACTGTTTGTTTAACTCCCACATATAACAGTGGAAGAGGGCATGTGTGACTGAGACATTTGTATATGGTTGTAAAACCAAATCCATATTGTGGATCAAACTATTTTTTTTATATAAACTTATTAGTGGAAGGTGATCACCAAGTGAGGAGTACTAAGTCTCATCTTGAAACTGATCCTATTGTATTCAAAATTTCTATAGCTTGTTTTATTTTGTTTTACTTTATTTATAATTTAAAACTGAAAATTATTTTTAATTGTAAACAAGATTTATACTTTGATATTTAACCTTAATTAGTGATTTTATAATACTTTTATTAAGTAAATTTATTTCAAGGGGCTTAATTATATTGTATATTATTTACCAGAGACCTAATCAACCTTCTAAGAAAACATTTGAAAGATTGTAACTTATAATGATTTTATATTTTGGTTAAATGAGCCATTTTTTAATTAATTATTGTATTTCAAATAAATCCATTTAAAATATGAATTTTATTGGGTACTTAATTCACCCCTCCTACCCTCTTTATTTACTCACTCAAACAAACAAGGTTAAAAACGGTTAACAAAGGGATTAATAAAAAAGATAAGGTTTAAAATGATATCTAAACCTATATAAATTTGATTAGATGGTTATATTAATACCATATGATTTTAATATTTTAATAAATATCATTTTCAAACCATTTTACATGAGTTTTAAACATATTATATTATAATATCTCATGTATTACCAAAAATGAAATTAATGATATTTTATAATAAATAATATTTTATTAAATGACTTAAAATTCATAAAAATACTATATTCAGCCAATTGAATGGGATATGGTTGAAAATATAATCCATGTTCCATTAAAATGTAACTTTCTCTCTTATAGTAACTTTCTTTACCCCTATAGATTAAAAAACTTTGATATCACAATAATTGTCAAAAGGGTTAAAGAGACGTTAAAATAAAGAGATAAGGGTAAAAATATCACCTAAAATTGGCCAAATTTTATTATTTGAGACGATTTAGACTCATAATTAACCTATATTATAATTATATCAATTCTCATCTAATTTAACATGAAAATTAATTTATATTAATTTTATTCTTTAAGAAAATCCAAGAGTGTCCCTCCCTCACTAATAAAAGGACCCCCCTTATCTATTTTTGTTACACCACTTTGATACATCTAGAATAAAAATCCCCTTTCAAATTATACTTTAAACTTCTATAAAAATTAATTATAGATACTACTCTTCTTAAAATTCTATTTCAAGGTTCCTTTAAAAGGTGTCCAAAGGAAGTCTACCAAATAAGACGTAGTCATCTTTATCGAATCTTTCAAATTTATTTCTTCTTATAATTTATCTAAATATATTTTAACCATACTAAAATAATAAATATATTATAATAAATATACTTATATGTTATAATTATCATGTTAAAACATTTTCCATCAATATTTCATCCTACAAAAATCAAAAACACTTCTTGTAAGTACAAACGGCTTACCGTCCCCACATAGCGATGAAATTCATTTTTCATCGCCATTTCAATTGGATGTTTATAAAGAAGAAACCGATGAATTTATATGAAATTTATGATATAATTATTGTTTTTTAATTATAATATTATATCTACCTTCTTACCTTCTAATCTATTGGAAAATGATAATGTCGCTCATGCGTACGTGAAGACTACCACCTCCCTAGAGTGATGTGATTATTATTTTCATTTCCACTTTTCATGGATAGTAATAAGGATATATTAAATTAATATATATGATATATATGATATAATAATTATTTTTAAAATTTGAATTATTCATTTCTTTTCTTTCATTCCATCCATCAGAAAGTGAAAACAGTTGTCATGCGAACATACGGCTTACCATCTCCATTAATGGTGTAATTCATCTTTATATCTCTAAATTTTATGGATGAAACTATATATATTGATATATAATGAATATATATTATATTTATATCATTATTAATATTTTCTACATGATGTATCTATGATATATGTATAAGGACCAGAACTATAGAATAGAATATTTCATGAAAAACAAGATAGTTAACTCTCTAAAATGGTGATTTCATTAAAGAATCATTAATAAAAGAGTACTGAAATGTTATAATTGGATAATATAAGATATTATATTGGAATTTAAAATCACATATGTATCAAGATGAACCTGAGGTAAGGTTTCTTTGCCTCAAATCTTCTTCTTTTGGATATATGTTATGTTGTACACCTATCTAATTCTATAAGTTGTACCAACTACCCATTTGATATGTTGTATCAGGAATATTTTTATATCCATGGTATTTAAAGTTTCATTTGAATTTATTTCTTTCATGGTGGTTATGATTTGAATGTTATTGGAGTATTAAGGGTTTATTTCAAATTCTCATCATTATTCAGGATAGTTTATGTTTAAGTATACACTAAAGGAATTATTTTATCTTCCTATATTAAACTCGAGATATTTTACTTCCACTATGGTTATTTTTAGATATTTTTTGCTATAGTACCATTTTTCTCTCCTTGGTACTCAAAATGGTTTGGAAAATATTTTTATAAAAAATCATCCTTATTTATCCTCTTTCGGTTGAAAATACTTTTTCTTCTATGTCCATGTTTTCTAAAAAATCAAGATTTTTTTTGAATATTATTAAATTATTCTTTAAAGTAATTTTTACCCATGATTACATTTTTACCAAATGGTTTAAAAATAATATTCTTTTATTTTTCAGAATAAGTTACTTTTTTTAAAATGTGTAAACAAAATATTTATTTTAATGAATATGGCATGAATTAAATTTCCCATTGTCATGACTACTCAATAATTTAAAGCTTCGTTTATAATTTCACATGGTTATTTTAAAATAAATTAATTTCCCTAATATTTTGAAAAAAATAGTTTTCATAATTAATTTTCAAAATGAAAATTTTATTTACCATAAAAACATTTTTAATTGTCTTTTTATGTTATTTCTTTTCATCAACAAAAAAAACATTTTATTTTCTTCATAACCCACTAAGCATATATTGTAATGATATCATCCTTATTCTTTCTCTAAATGTTTTATAATCAGTTTTAATGAGGAAATTATTGACATTTTGTATGTTAGTTGTTTCTATATGGCTATTTTTTTATTATTAATTCATGTTGATTAAGTTTTTTTATTTACTCATATTATGAATGCATTAAACTTATTAAATGATATGTAGGGTCTAAAATTACCTTACCCCTTGATGAATCAGTTTGTCTCATGATACGAACTAATTTCGGTGTTTGGTTTAAGCCTAACCCATTTATGTATAATGTCTTAGAATGAGGCCTAGATGGTATGTTTATGATTTTTTGGTATGAGGTCTCGATAGTAAATTTAATATTTCATATATTATAAATTCCATCATTTTGAAATTAGTTATTGATGTGCATCTGATTATTTGAATTGTTATATTATCCATTCATAAGTTTCAAACTCATGTGATTATTTATATGTAATTATTTGATCATTATTTAGTACTACCATATTATTCATGCCTTATTTATTCTATGATATTTTCCACTATATGAATTCCCTTATTGAGCATCTGATCTCACCCCTTTTTTATGTTTATTTTTCCTAATATTATAATAATTTTATTATGATTGATATACAAGGATATTCTAGAGAGGATAATGATATTCTCAAATAAAATACTATTTTGTAATTTATGTTTTCAAATGTAATTTGGGATTCAAGTATATATCTAGTTTATAATGACTTCTAAACTATTTGGTCCTTTAGGATGAAAGAACATGTATATAGTGCCAATATAATAATGTAACAATTGTATCGTGGATTCTAGGGTTAGGGTCTTTACATATGGCACACTCCCTACCATACAGATTCACTTATACTTCTCTTTAAGTGCAACCTCCAAGGTTTCATATTAAAAAAATGTGTGCCCCTCATCCCAAGCCACACTCAATACATCCATCGACTACTCACACCTCTATCTAGTCAAACTCGATGGTTTGTACCACTACACTCTGATCTCTCCATGATTTTACCTCTCACTAGATAAACATCTCAACTCCCATTAAAATTCTCTAAGCCTCCCTTCACTCAAGAATCTCATTAACTCTTTTCCACCTCTATTTAAGAGGGACTCGTGAACTAAAACTTTCCATATCCCCATGACTCTATACTAAGAATTCATGAACTATGTCATCATGTCAATATCATTGCATCACTCAGGCTTCTCTGATCCTTTAATGACTCTCCATAAAATACATATGGTCTATTTTTCAAAACCAAAACCAATACGTCCCATGCATTTTCAACATTTATCATTTTGATCTCACCAAAAAGAAGTGGGTTCTTTCTCTCAAGATACTCGATCACATAACATAAATAGCATCATGAATCTATAGATCATGCTCACTAACTCATTAATATTATTATTCCTCATGACAAGTTAATACATTAAACTCAAGGCATAATCAATTATTTCATCCCATAATTTATATATTTCCCATGAGTTAGGTCTAACCAATCGACTACCCATAACACCAGTAATAATTTCAAGGTCCAAAGTGTCTAAATTTGATCTATCAACCCTAGACCTATATAACTAGGTTCAACATCAATTACTCCATTAAAACAATATCAAAACTATAGGTTCAGGAATCAAAATGATCCAACTCGTCTGAAATCATATTTAATACCAAAACACAAGAACTAAAGGTACATCCCTTAAAAAATATTCAAGGCATATCCATGTATTTATCAAAACCTTGATAGCACCTACTATGAATTGATTCTACACATTGATACATCTACCCACACATCACATACATCTAAAACAAAACTGATTTTAGCTGACCCTTCTCGTGGTCACCCTAGATCACTAAACACGCCGACTCAACACTATGATTAATCTCCATTATAAATATCATTAGTCTCTCACACCATTCCCTATAAATCGGGCCTCAATGAATCTACTACATAGGGGTGGTAATCCTACCCTCATTCGAAAACATATGGTATATATCAAACAAAATCAAATGGTTACTATTGGTACCACACATTGATAAACATAAGAACAACAATCCAAGACACCTATTCTGGGGTCTTACTCATCTTGTAAGGGTCACAACCCAAAATTGTCACAAGAAACCACAATACAAGGAAACACCTCACAACCCCAAGGTTATAAGAAAACTGAAGGCACAATAGAAATAATTCCACTATATAGTATAGCTGAACCCATAAGGGTCCCACAACTTGGGCTCTCATCCTAGCCCCAAACTACTCATACACAGGGTCAAGCCATAAACATAATGGATACACATCACTATGATCCCTAAAGGTCCCATAATTTTTTATTTAACTTTATTTAAAAACTCCACAAATAAAACCTGAAGGATTAACTATTCTTAAACCATTAATTATCCATAAAGATTCTAATTTTTAAATGTTCCCCAATATTTAGATATCACACTCCATTTTTGGTAAGATAGAATTAAATTCAAAAGTTATAAGGGAAACACATTATAATTTACTTTTGATACATTATTTAACTAAAAAAATAACTTTAATAATTAATTTATACCTTTATGTTAACTTGAAGTAATATGAGGAGTTATTCAAGAAAAATCCCACCATATATTTATATATGAAAAGAACCATATAAATTGTTTTGGACACCTTAAATACTAAATTCTCTAAATTATTTAAATCTATAGTAAGATGTAAATTAGCATCAAATATAACCAATAACAGTAAATAAAACACCATAACATGTGATTACTAAGATTTTCCAATCACAAGAAACGTGTGGATACCATATCAATCCTATTTTCCTAACATGATGCACGCAATCACACACCCTCTTATTGTACTAGAGAACACCTGTAAATCAATATAATTATACCCAAATTCACCACTCAAGTTGAAATCCAATAAAAAATAAAAATGAAAATGAAGAATAATAATTCACATCTCTGACAACATGGATTTTCCTCCCGTATGCCAGAGGTTGCCAATTAGTAGTGAGGTCACATGAGGCTATCATGGGGAGACTATAAGCTCTTTACCAGAGTCCACAACATAAATTTAAATAAGTAAATAAGGTAAAAAACCATAGATAAACATTAAAACATGGGAAAGTTTCAATAAAATAAATGTGACATCAAATATAATAATAAATCAGTGTTCCTAATATACCATATCGGATCCCTCGTGGATGGATCATACACAAGAAGTATAAAAAGGGAAAACATGAAACAAAATTGGTGATAATATACCAACCCCAAATGGTCTTGATTACTACCTAGTTCCATAAATCACACCCATACTAGCATATAAAGATTAATAATAATAAACATTGGGACTTTCCAAAACCTTTCCCAGAAATAAATAATGGTGTCTACTCGGTTACCCAAGTTAAATGGTGGCCGAAGTGGGGTGTGAGTATAACTCAGCAGGCCACCACTAATAATGTCCCTAAATATAACCAATATATAAAATGTCTATTTTGAAGTGATAAAGGTAATAAGGTATAAATAAGACCATTTAAACATTTAAATTTAAATTTACAAACTAAAAGTTAAACCCAAGCTTCGTGATAACACCCAAGAATGTTATATACCATATTTGAATTTTTTTAGGGTGTCTTAGAGAATTCCATGATGTCTATTCCAAGACATGTCCTATTAGGGGTAATATATTCATAAATAGATAAAAACCAACACTCAAGGGTAATAAACCCATCCTTAAGGCCCATGAAATCCACCCACAGACTGGATTCACTCACGGTTTAACCAAAAAACACAACTAAGTCTACCTGGGGGGAATATTCACCATGGGTTGAAACAAAAATTACAACCAAGATACCATTAAATATCATAACACAAAATAAAAAATTAAAAAACATAAGTCACCATTTAATATTTTTTATCTGAAAAAAAATTCCTATAACCATTTCCCAAAATAATATCAAAATAACATATTAAAATACCATTTCCAAAATACATATTCCAAGATACCAAAAAATATCATCAAAACCATTCTACATTTCAATTTCAATAACCAAAACCAATTTACAATTTATACTTCCATTTTTCAAAATACTATTTCCAAATAACATACCAAAGATACCATTTCCAAAATACCAAAAATATGTCATCAATACTATTTTACATTTTCTTTTCAAAAAAAATTTCTATTACCAGTCAAGAATTCCATATCCAAAGAACTGTTTCATATCCCTTCATAATTTCATTGCAAATCACCATTTCAAAATACCATTTAAAATATTGATCATTGTGAATTTACATTTCAAAATACTTGATTATGACTATATTTCCCTCATTTAACCACTTTAAACACATTATAAAATTTATTAAATTATACCCAATAGTGTCAATTTATCATTAGGTTACTCTTCTTGGGTAATATACTCCAATGGTTCAAGTATTTCACATATATTTTAACTAAATAAAAATAAATTCTATGTATTTAATTTAAAATAATTAAATTTTTGTTGAGGTTAGCATGAGTTCACAAATACACTCTTAAAAACATTAGAAAACTATGGGTAATGTTTTGGGACCACCTTCCTTATTCAAAACTTCAAATTATTTTCCCAAGGTTTGGTAGTAGCTTATAAGTCCTACTAAGTCTCACATCACCAAATATGTACCTAAATTATTCCATGTAACCAGAAAAAATCAATTACAAATAATTATAATAGATTCAGAAAACTAAATCCAAAAAGGTATAAATAGAAAAACACCAACCAAAACATCTCACTACATTATACCCATAGATAAAGGTTTTCCAAACACGCATGGTGTACTCCTGACCACATCACAAGCCAAATCCATAACCAATTATTCCCTGAAAATAACTAAATAATTTTAATTATAAGGAAAACCCCGTATAAAATTAGCAACACAATATACCTCTAACAAAACACTAGGAAACAGTGCATAGATATTGTCTCGAGAAGTCCCTTCCATAAGCCAAATGGAAGGTTAATGATACATGAAAATTTTTACTAGGATTTGGTGGAACCAACACTAAAATCCCTAAATGAAGAACTCAAAACTTGGAGAGTGGGGATGGGAGGGTAACGAGAATCCAATAGAGGATAATATGTAACTTTAATCACTGATGAATAGTGCCAAAACCAGCCCTTGATCATGCGAGAAGGAGGAACACAAGGAGAGAATATTAGCTGACTCACATGCACAAAATAAAGAGGGGAAAAGTGCCTACCCTCTTATAAACTTCAAGGGGGGATTTGGTAATTTTCTCTCATTAAAACTCCAAAGGGTCGACCGATGTTAGCAGGTAGTGGATCCTTCTACTACTAGACACAATCAGTTGGTTGGTGGCTTGGCTGCTATTTTTCAGTACCTTGACCACCCCATGCTCTCCCTAAAACCTACCCAAGAACCTTGAAATTCCTCCAAGACTCATATCATGCCAAAAAAATCCTCATTTTTGGTGATCAAACTCTCATAACTCTATACTAATGTCTTTTTCAAAAACTGAAACATCCACTATTTAAAAAATTTAAAACCTCTTGAATTCCAAACACCCTTATAGACGCAAGGCATTTAAAATATGAATTTTGGTGTCCATTTTAAGAATTGGTGGAGAGGTCCTTTTATAAGTGATATGGGTGTGATTTTTTTAAATATATATTCATTAATATAAAATAACATTCATATTCAATCTAAATTGATCCCAAAATGATAAAAACTGGCAAGCAATAAAGGAAGGTCTATATTTCCCTCACCCACCCATTTATAGATCAGGTGTTTTTCTATTTTGTGACCTTATAAGTCATTTTTAACATTAAACCCCATAAATTCAATTTCATATTATTCATATAATTAAAAATTAAAAATTTTAAAATGATAATAAAATTCCTCAAATAATATTTATATAATTACTTGTCTTTTGTAAATTTCTAAAAAATCAGGAAAAATACTAATTCACCCAAACCTTATCATTATAAATGTTTTTAAAACCATTTTTTTACTTTTTCCTCACTTGAATAAGTGTTGTGTTGACATTTCATATAAATTTGAATAATTAACTTGTTATATACCTCTAAAATTTATATATACATACATAAATAACATTTATTATTTATCATAGTTATAATTTAATTTTATCCTATATTTATACCCTTATAAATATTATCTTAAAGATTCCTATTTAAACTTTTTTATTATTGTGTGGGAACTACTCAGTACAAATAAATTTTTTTTGTATTTATCTTGTCATAAAATTTATTTTATATTAATTGGATGATATTTTGAGTGTGTTATCATGATATTTATCAATTAATTTTCAAAAAAAGGTTTTTAAACCTTTAATTCATATTTATATCATGAAGGTTTCATAAAACATATAGTATTTATAAAAACATTATTCTTTACTATTTACAAAAAAATAAACATTTTTAGAAATAACCAATAAATTCACCTTGTGACCATATTAATATTATGATTTAAAAAATGGGATTTATTTAATTAAATTCATGTTCCAAAATTCAAGAATTTAAATTTTAAATAAAAACATATATAATATACAATAAAAATAATGTTTCGAAACAAAACAGTGTTTTAGTCCAGAATAATTAAATTAAGGTTCCTTATAGTTGATTAATTTTTTTTTAGATTTTATGATTTTTTTAACCAATAATTCCGAAAATTTCATCATTGCATTTTATTTTTAATCATTTTTCAAAAGTAAAAAATTTAACAAAAATACATATTTTTTTGGAATGGTTCTATTGGTGTAAATGGTATTTTCATAAATTAATTTATATACTTTTCTCACAAAAAAATGAAAATATATATTTAATATCTAAATAACCTTTATTTATATCAATTTTACCAAAAAAATGATTTGGTGATATTATACTCAATGGATTTATATAATTTTAATTTTATTCATATCTTGTATGATTTATTCCCTTATCAAGTTAAATATTTTAATTGAAAATATTCATAATTGGTATATATATTGTTTAAGGTGTGAAAATTTTCCATAAAACCTAGGGTGTTACATTCTACCCCCTTAAAATAATTTCTCCACCTAAATTTCAATAAATGGAAAACAAATGGGGGTATTCATAAGATAGACAAGACTCAAGATATAATTTCTATTGAGATGTATACCATGTTATCTTAGGTATGACAAGGAAACTTATATTTTACCTAATAATATATATATTCCTAGATTCTTATTCCTCAAAGTAAATTTTTCATATTATCACTTCTTAGTAGGTTATAGTATTTTCTAGAGACATGCCTTTCATAGCTTCATTTTGACGATCCTATACACAACCAAATACTAAAACCAAAATTTTATGATAATACCCAATAAAATAGACGTAAATGAACATGTTAATATGAAAAATAAATCATTAGATATTTTTTTATATGACACATTCATTTCAACCCATCATCTATTTGATTCAATTATTACCTAAAACTGAAACTCTTTTAATTTAAATCAAGTTTCCTTATATTTCATCCTCTTAATAGAAATTACATAATCTCTAGAAATTATGAAACCTTATTTTTAAAAGATCTTTCTTACTATATTATAAACCCAGAAATCATGGATATCAATGCTGTAAAAATTCAACATATTCATTTATCTTAAAAAAGTATAAAATAACATATAAATTAATATTTAATTAATCATAAATACTTTTATAAATATAATAATATTTTCCTAAGATAAACTGAATCACATTATCACCAAATCACTTTTTAACCACCAAAGTTATCTATATTGTTCAACTTATAATCCCAAAAATCTATTAACCCATTATCTTAATTAAAAATAATAACCTAAATATTAAATAACATTCCAACCCAAAGGTTTTTCTATGCCTCAATCATGTATTCTTAATAAAAATACCAACAAAAATCTCTAAAATATCTTTAATAAACTTAAAATATAGTCATATAAGACCTTAAAATTGTATTTTTTTATTTTTACTTATGATCAATATTAAAAATATTAACCCATGATGTCATCTATTAATCTTAAAATGTATTTATTTGATAACATCATATCCTATAATGTTAATTAAACATATCTAGGATACCCACTAAGATTCCCTAGACCCACACTCCTAGATTTTTGGATTTAAAACATATTCCTTACAAAATAGTTTTGATTCTGACTATATAAATCCAAATTTTACCATCGACAATCGCAATATTAATAAAAAATATTAAGTCACTTATATTCCCAATAAATTTTAGGTTTCAAGTTTTAATGAATTAAAAAATCCCCTTAACTAATAAGACTCATATCTTTCCCATAAAATAGAAATTTTTCCCACTAAAACAATGGATTACTTATTTTATAATATGTCTTCATCAACTCCCACAAATTTCTCCACACATTAAACTTATCCAAACATATCATAATTAATAATCTTATTCATAATGTTTGTAAATGGAAACATAACAAGTATGATCAATAGAACTTTGTAAGGGAAGGAATAAGTGATAAAATAGAAAATAATAAGTGGGAATAATATGATCATATTTCTATGAGAACATAATTAAAGTACAATGACATAATATAATAAAATCATATCCAATATCACATATATAATAAATATTTAATCAATGATTAAATATTTAGGCATTGTACATAAATTTTAAGTCAATAATATTGATCTATTAGAACATAACAATAGTATTAGAATGTTTCATAAGAATATAACATAAACCTATGAATAACAAATCATTAAATATATCAAGTTTAAATATAAATACCATCATGAAAATAGTAGATTATGAATCACTACATATTTACCATATCACGGCGGTTCGGACATCACTAACTATTTTCCATAGTGGATTGAGCGTCACAACCAATTTCTCATAATTATATCAGGAGGTATAAATCATTTCTAATGAATTTGTGGGATATATAAGACATCATGGATCATATAATAAGGACGATGCATAATTGTTCCTTGATAAATTAGAAAATTTCATAATTTCATCATAACATCATTAACCCAGGTGAAAGAAATGGGTATAAATAATATTCCCCATAAAATTATCATATAAATCCAAATAAATAAGATTAACAGTATCATTAGACAATATCCCAAGTGAATTATAATAAAATTTGACAGATATGTATAAAGATTAAAAACAATTTCATAAGAATATGGGTTACTTAAAACTTTTGAATGCTATCACATAAGAAGAGATCAAGAATTGGGTTATTTTATACCAAAAGTTCAATCTCCTAGAATAAAAACATCATAAGAGTATTTAAATGGTAACACATAAAACATAACTCCAAAAGGGATAGATCTTTATATTTATAGAGGTAAATGGAAGGGAAATAATTTTTATAATGCTTCTGTAATAAGTTCATAAAATCAAATGTATAATTCACTTCAAGAATCCATTTCAAGAGTATGGATAGAGGAAATTTAAATCCTTAATTTAAAAATAATTCCAAATACTCAACCCTTGAAATGATATAAAATTAATGATAATAAATGTGGAGTGAAAGATAAAAATATACATAAAGGGAATGAAATAACTTTATTTATTCTTATAAAACATTAATCTTTATTATTAAATTTAAAATTTTACCAAAAATTAGAATATAAATTTCTTGGAAAACCCAAGAAAACAAGAATATGAAGTTTCATTAAGATGAATAGCTATAAAAGTGGGGAAATTTTTTCTTGCATAAAATTTTAGAAATGAGATTTTTTCACACTTTAGTAAAGAAAGTAAAAAATGACTCGTCCAAAAAATGTTTATAAGATTAATTTTAAACTTTTTAAATGAATTCAAAGTAAATATAAAATTTCATTAATCAACTACTAAATTATATAGAAGAACATTAATTAAACAATATAAAGAATATAGACATGGATGTGAAAGGTTCTTGATAGTAATGAAGAGACAAGTTCTACTCCGCATGAAAATTTATTTTTAGTCTAATTGTGAACCAATGGGTAGTGAAGTGGTAAAAATACTTGTAAAAACGAGAAATTAACATATTATTATATAACACAATGAAAGGAAATTGTGTTAGGAATTTTATTACAATTTTGGTAATATTTGAATCAAAATAAAATAGAATGAGATCTAGAAATATAATTTTAAAAAAATAAAAAAAATTGTTTATGATAAAATAAATCAATGAATATTAATAACATCATTTCATATAAGAATAGGGTCATAATTTCAAATATGTATAAAGGAATGAAAATTGAGACAAAGAACCTTTACCTTAGAATCCCATTTTATCAGTCATAGGTTAACTTCCTATTTAAAAAAATAAGTTTAATTAATAATTTATTTTATAACCTTAGTAATATTCATTACCTTTTATATTAATCTTTTATATTCCTTTATTAAATAGTAATTATTTATTTTTAGTTTATGTTGATCATTAGTTGTTAGTGGTTTCAATTATTTCTTATTTGTTTTGATGTAAATATTTTGGTCAAAATTACATGTTCATGATTTTATGATCTAAAAAAAATAAAAGGTACTATAATATAAATTACATAATGATTTACTAAGTTATATGTTCATTCTAGTGGAGTTTCATGTAAGATCCCCCAAGATGAACTTCATAGCGTGCTTGTTTTGGTAATTTCTAACAAATAAAAAGTGTAATATTAATAATGAGTTAAATATTAATATTAAAATCATAGAAAAAACATTATTTAAATATTTATATAATATCATACTGGTATTTAAGTTTTCATATTTATCCATGATAAAATTTTATAGCATCATTCATTTAGGTGGCTAAATAGACCCAAATAAAAATATGTTATAATCAATGGATGGGAATGATTGTGAAGTGATTTTTTTATAATACAGTCACTCAAAAATAATAATTACATTATTTATATGTTATTAAAAATATAATTCATAAATTATAATAGGTGGATGAAAAATTGAAAAATAATGATAAAACTTTTTCACTTGCAATGAATAAATCATATCTCCTCTTAGAAACCTACTTGGTTTTGACAAAAAAATTGTAAAATATATAGGTATGAGAAGCCACAAAATGTGGGAGAGTAATATTATGGAATAAAATATGGATGATTATGGGTGGGATTTGAATTTTTGGTGCAACTTTAAAGGGGTAGTAGAGAGGTCCTTTTAATAATTGAGAGATGTGGCATTTTTGTAAATACTTATTTATTAATATACAAGGAATCTCATATTTAAGTAAAATGGATCCAAAATGTATATAAACTGATAATATAAAATATTAACTATATATTTAACTCGTCCACCCATTTATAGATGCTTTTTTCTGATATTTGGTGTCCATATAAGTAATTTTTAAAATTAAACACTCTAAATTAATTTTCAAGGTTATTATAGTAATTTAACATTAAAAATGATAAAATGATAAAAAAAATCTGGAATAGTATTTATAAATTGAATTATCTTTTATAAATATAAATATAATTTTTGAAAAACCCTATTTCACAAAAAACTTATCACTTCAAATTTTTTAACAACCATTTATTTCACTTTTCTCCTGTTTGCATAAGTGTTGCGTCGATATTGTGTAAGAATTCGGATAATTAACCTATTATATACCCCTAAAATTCATATATATACATAAAAATAATTTTTTAGTCATATAAATTACCTTTTAATTAATATATATATTGATCCCTGTCTAAATATTATCTTAAACACACTCATTTTGACTTTTCTAATGGTGTGCAAGCACAGCATTAGCACTAATAAATGTTTTCATATTTATACTCACATAAAATTTAATTTATATCACTTGGATGGTATATTAATTTTCAATAATTATATTTATTCCTTAATTATAATAAAAAAATTCATAAACTTTTAATTCATATTTATATCATCATGATGTCATAAAAGTTATGGTATTTATAAAAACTATATTTTTGTTATTCACTAAAAAAATAAACCTTTCCAGATTAATAAAAAAATCATCCTATGATAATATTAAAATTATGAATCCAAAAATTATTTTCATTTAATAAATTTAAAATTATAAAATTTAGTAATTTAACTTTTAAATAAATATATATATAATATATAATGAAAAAATGTTTCTAATAAAATGGTTTTGTTTGGGAATGAATAATTAAATTAATATTAATTATAGTTTATTAATAATTTCATGGAAGATATTAGTTTATTTTAACAAAAATTCCTTCAATATCATCAACACATTATATTCATATCATTCTTTATAATTAATAAATTTAATAAAAATGCATATTTTATAAAAACAATTGCTTTATATTAAATGGTATTTTTAAAAATGAATTTTTATTTTTGACTCAATTATAAAATTATATATTTTGTTTCAAATAAATTATTTATATTTAAAATATATATTTATCAAATAAATAAACGTTATTTATATTAATTGTATACTTTAAATTTTGAATCGGTAATATCATGCTCAATATATTTATACTCTTTTAATTAAATTCATATCTTGTATTTTTTATTTCCTTCTTAAGTTCAAATATTTTAATAGATCATATTTAAAATTTTCATACATGTTAATTAAGGAATTAATATGTGTCCTAAAACAAAGGGAGTTACATTATATCCCATTAAAATAATTTCTCCCTTGAAATTTTGTTACTCAGAAAACAAAGAAAGGAATCTATAAGATAAACTAGACTCAAGATATAATTTCTAATTAGATATTAACATCAATATATTAGGTAATAATTGGAAACTCTAATTTTACCTCATAATAAACATATTTATATATTTTCATGTGTCTTAACTATTATTGTAATATATAAACCCCTTTTTTGGCTATAGGAGTTTCCAAAGACATACATTTCATAGCTATAATTTCATGATCATGTAGTCAACCAAATACTAAAACTAAATTTTTTTGATAATATATAATAATATTAGAGTAATAAACATTTTAGTATGAAAAATTTATCATAATATGTCTTATCATATGACGCCTTTATTTTAACACATTATATATTCAGATCAATGTTTGGTTCAAACTACAACTCTTTCTATTCGACATAAGTTTCCTTAAGTTTCATCCTCTCAATAACAATAGCATGATCCCAAAAAATTACTAAACCAAAAATTTTCAAGATAATTCATAATATATTATAAACCCAAAAATTAGGGAAGCATGTGCTCTTAGAAATAAACTTACCCTTTTATTCTAAAATAATATAAAATAATATATCAATCAATATTTCCTTAGTCAAAAATACTCAAAAAATATGGATGTTTTCCTAAAATAACCATAATTAGATTTTAAAAAATCACTTTTCATCTCCCAATGATATCTATACTACTAAACTTATATACCCAGAATCAATTAACTCATTTTCCTGATTGATAATTATTACCTAAACATTAAATAAAATACCGACCTAAAGGGTTATCTATACCTCAATAATGTATTCATACTAAAAACTCAATAAAATTATCCAAAATATCATTAATCGCCATAAAATCCATTCACATAAGACCACAAAGGGGAATAAAAATACCCTTGACCATATGATAAAGATTATACCTATTAACCTATGATGGTATCCAAAACTCTTATAATAACTTCATATAATAACATCTTAAACTCTAAAGTTATTTAAAACCCTTCTCTAATACCAAGTGAGATTCCCCATACCCATATTCATAAACATAGTTCTACAAAATTATTCCTTATGAACTATATTTGATACTAACTATAGAGTCCCAAATATAACCATCCATAATTAAAATATCTATAACCAATATTAAGTCACTTAAATCCCTAATACATTTTAGGTTGGAATTTAAAAGAATTAGTAAAAAATATTTACTAAAAAATACGATATCTTCCACATAAATAGATATTTTCCCTCTAAAATAAGTACTTATAGTTTTATAATAAGTATTAGATAACTCCCGTAAAAGTCTCCACAAATGATACCCATCTAGACACATCATATGTAATTATCTTCTTCATAACCTGGGGAAATGAAAACATAATAAGGGTAAGCACAGACACTTAGTAAGAATCAGAATAAATAATAAAAATTGAAGATCATAAGTGGGTATAGGATTATGATATGGGTATGAGAACATAATAAACGTTAAATAACATAACAGGAGAGGATCATACCCAATACAACATATATTTTAAATCATGATTCAAAGCATAAAGATTTTGGTAGAAGACATGAATCATAAGTAAAAAAATGATCTATGAGAAAATAACTTGTATATTAGAACGTATAATAATATATTAGAAAAATATAAGTATATAAAATAATAATATATATCCAAGTTAACTATGAAGATCATCATAAACTTATAAGATCAGAAGAAACTAATTTTTTCCCATATCATAATGGATCAGGCATCACTAAATGTGTCCCATAGTGTATTGATCATCAAAACTAATTTCCTATAATTATCTCATGAGATATAAATATTATACCAATGAATTTGAGGGATATATTGGACCCCACCCTTCACATATTAAAAAAATACATATATATTCCATGATAAGTTGGAAACATTCATAATTTTCTCATAGCTTAGTTAACCCATGGGAAAGAAATGGGTTTCATGAAGATTTACCATAATATTATCATATACCATATAGATAAATAAATTGTATGGTATAATTAGATAATCTCCCTAGTAAACCATAATAAACATTGCAGGATATCAACATAGATGAAAAAAACTTTTATAAGAAGATGGGTTACCTAAAAAATCTAATATTATCATATTAGGAGAGATTGAGAATTAGATCATTTGTAATATCCCAAAATAAATACATCATAAGAGTGTTTATACGTTAATACGTGAAATATAACACCAAATGAAATATATATTTAGAAATTTAGAGTAAATTCAATGTGAAATACTTTTCATAAATATTTTATAAAATGTTTATAAAAACAAACATATAATACACTTTAAAAAACAACTTCAAGGGGGTGAAAATGAGACATTAAAAACAATAATGTTAAAAAAATTAAACATATTAGAACCCTTAAATAAGGTGAATTGAAGATAATAAATTTATAGTGGTGATAAAAATATACATGTGTGGATTAAAATACCATTATTTATTCTTTTAAAACATTAACCTTTATTATTAAAACAGAAAATACATAAAAATTTGACAATATAAATTACATTTTTAAACCATTATAACTTGAATAAGGAGTTTCATTCAAAATAATGTTCATAAAATTAGGAAAATGAGTTCACGTAGAAAATTTTAAAAATAAGATTATTTTCACAATTTTGTAAAGAAATTCAAAAATTACCTATGTGGAAAAATTTAGCAAATTACTTTTAAATTTTTTTAAACGAAGTAAAAAATCAATTGAAATTTTACTTAATAAACAATTAAATTATGTAGAAAAAAATTTATAAAATAATATAATGAATATGTACAAGGAGGAGAATGATTCCTGGTCATAAAGAAGATATTAAGTTATCTCCACTTATGACCATACTTTTTATTTAATTAAGAAAAAAATGGAAGTGAAATTGTAAGAAGACTTTTACAAACTAGAAATAACTATAGTAGAATATAATGAATGTGTTTTTAGAGAGAAACAATAAATAATTTACCCTAATGAAAATTTAATATAATAATATCGAATTCAAAGTGAGATTGGAAAACAAACCCTCATTAACAATAAAATTTATGAACTATAAATCCAAATTGGTGGAAAAGGAGAAAAAAATTCATTATAAATGGAATTAAAATAGTATTTTAATTTTTTAATAACTTGAAATTTAGTCATATAAGAGAAAATATGGAATTTAAAGAAAATATTTTAAATGAGTAGAGACTGGGAAAGAAAACTCATTCTAAGAACATAAAATGTGAAGTAAGAATATATAAAGGAAGATATTATATGAAATAAATGTAACTCCAAATAAAAAAGTATATATAAATAGTAAAATAATAATAGGTTTTAATTCAAAAATATTAAAATAACATAATCAATTAAAGAAGGATAAAACTCAATGGATAGAAATGGAGTTAGTTTTTTCCTTATGGGATTGGTTATATATGAATAAGATGAACATTTAATGAGATAATGAAATGTAATTTTAAATCACATGAATAGAAGGAAACTTATAATAAAATAATGCAATGTATAGTAAGTACATCATGACAAAAAAAATAGGCACATGATTTGATATATGTCTTGAGGAATGGAAATTAAGACAAAGAACCCTTACCTTGGAATCCCACTTACTTTGACATAATTTAAATTATTTTATAATAAAATAAGACTAATTAATGTTATATTTAATAACTATTTTCATATTTATTACATTTTTATATTAATATTTTATATTTATTTACTATAGAGTTATTACTTATTTTTTGTTCATAATGATCAACGGTTGTTAATAGTGTCAATTATTACTTATCTGTTTTGGTGTAATGGTTTCATTAATAATCACATGTTAATGATTTAACCATATCCATAAGATTAAAGTTACTATAATAGAAGTTCAATAGTTTTTTATGATGTTCCAGGTTCTTTCCATGAGAGTTTTTGGAATGATTCTCCATGATAAAATCTATAACACGCTTGTTTGGATAATTTTTAACGAGTAATGGTGGAATGTTAATAATTATTTAAATATTAATATTACCATTATTAACCAATGAAAAGACAAAAATAACTTATTATTATAAAATAATATTATTATTTAAGTGTTCATAACAACCCATGATAATCTTTTATATCATTTTTCACGTATGTGGTCAAGGCGACTCAAACAAGAACATGTTATAATAAATGGATGAGTATGATTACTAAGTGATTTTATTATTAAATAATTATTATAAAATCATAATGATATTATTTGGGTATTATTATATAGATAACTCATAATTTATAAGAATTAGATATATAATCTAAATTAAAAAGAATGTTAATAAGTAGTCACTTACAAAGAAGATATTGTATCTCCTCTTTTGAACCATTCTTGTTTTGATGGAATTTCAAAAATCGATAAGGTCTAAAATCTACCCAATGTAGGAAAATATTATTATTTAAGGAAATATGTATGGTTATTGAGGGGAATTTTAATTTTATGTATGGATTTTAAGGGGTGGTGGATCGATCCTTTTATAAGTGATAGGGGCTTTATTTTGAAATACATATTTATTAATATAAAAGAAATTTAATATTCAAGATAAACGGATCCAAAATGGACAAAATTTAAAAAGGTATAAGTATATGTTAATATTTTTCCCATTCACCCATTTATAAATGTGTTTTTGTGATATTTATTAACCTTATAAGTTATTTTTAACAGTAAATACCATAAATTCATTTCCAATGTTATTCTAGTAATTTAACATTAAAATATTAAAATTATTTTAAAATTTATGAAATAATATTTATATAATTAATTATTTTTCATAAATATCTATAAAATTTTTGAACCACCTTAATACACCTAAACCATATCACTTTAAATGTTGTGTTTGCACTAATAAATGTTTTCATATTTAATGTGACAAAAAATTTAATTTATATTACATGGATGATATTGTGTGTCTGATATCTTTATATTTATCTCTTAATTTCTATAAAAAAAATTGATAAACTTTTAATTCATATTTTTACTATGATGATATCATAAAAGTTATGGTATATATAAAAACTGTATTTCTCATTATTCAGTGCAAAATTTACCTTCTAAAAAATAATAAAAATTAACTCTAAGATAATATTTAAATTATTAATCCAAAAATGAGTATAATTTAATAAAATTAAAATTAAAAAAATAATTTTTAAAATATATATATATATATAATATAATAAAAAAAATTATGAATAAAATTGTTTTGTTGATCCATGAATAATTAAATCAATGTTACTTATAGATGATTAATCATTTATTTGATGTTATGAATTTATTTTATTGATCATTCATTTAATTTTTTTAATAAATTTTGTTTAAATCGTTCTTTAAAAGTTATAAATTTATCAAAAATACATATTTTATAAAAACATTCCTTTAGAATAAATTGTATTTTCATAAATAAATTTTACTTTTTTCTCTATTACAAAAACCTTTATTTTATCAAAAATAGATTATTTATAATTATAATATATATTTAACATCTAAATATAATTTATTTACATTAAAATTATACTAGAAATTACAAACCAGAAACATTATACTCCATGGCTTTATACCCTTTTAATTTAATTCATGTCTTGTATGATTTATTTCTTTCTAATGTTCAAATAATTTAATAAAATGTATTTATAATTAATATGAATATAGATTAAGGAATTAAAATGTGTCAAAAAACTTAGGGTGTTACAAATATCCGCATAAAAAGAGTTTAATATTCAAAGAAGATTCTCTCAGGTAAGGGAATGTTGTTGGGAAATCTATTGGTTCTAATAATTTTATTAGAATTTAGGACAAATAAATGTATGTATATTTGTTAAAGGATGTTATCCATATTACTAGTCATCCATCCAACATAGGATAACTAAGGATATATTTAAGTGGATACATGTATGATATTAAGTGGATTTCATGATTCTATTGATTGTATTGTAGTTATTTCACCACAATGATCTTAGGGAGAAAAAAATTCTCAGTACTGGTATATCAACTCTAACATTCCAACATTATCTAACTGAGATATAATAGGCTATTTTCAATAACCAAATCATTTTTCTATGAATGAAGTGTGTTAACTGGTCACTCCATAATTTCAATATAAAGGATAATAGGTTTCTATTCCATAGGAAGAATTAAACTTTTATAGTGTATAATATATTGCATGAGATCATAAAATTATTTTTTGGAAATATTTATCCCACTTATAGCTTTCACCTTTCATAATCATTTTTATGAAGCGAAAACATTTTCCAATGAGGTTTTATATGAATCTCTTAATATAGGTAAGACTCATTTAAATTCCTATTAACTAGTAGAGATTTTATAGAGGGTTAATTTCAAGTATTACATATATTTTCTCAAGATCAAATTATACACCATATTGAAGGACTCTGAAACCAAGAAACAATATTAATATCACATTTAATTCATATTTGAATGGATTCATATTATATCTCTAAAAACCTTTATTACAAATGGAAACCATTAAATTGGTAAAATGGCGATGATATTAGTGTGAATTAACAACCAAATCATCCACATATTTTTGCATGATTTATCCAAGAAGAATTTTGGAAATTTGGTGCATCACTTTTTGATAAGTGTCTCTGATGTTATTGAGACATATGGTCATAACATTATATAAATATACTCCTTGGGATTTACTAAATAAATTGTATTCCTCTTCATCATGGTATATTAAAAAATTATTTCTACGATACCCATTTAAGAATGATATGGAATGAAGGTTTTTGGTGGCTTGGGGATGCATATGCGGTGAGTATGCCGATGTCACTGGATGCTGACGTCCGATCTGTTACCCGAAGTGAAGGTGTATTGAGTCCCAGAGGTTGCGCACCCTCAGGGGATGGATCTTCACATATCTGCATTATCTACGGTCGGATGGCTGAAGGTAGCTTGAGGGGTCATGATGCTGCCCGATAGGTTGCCGGTGATGATATCAGACCTCGGAATTTGAAAGTTGGTCATGGTTTTTTGGGTGATGCAGGCGTGCGGGGTCGGGTTGCTGTGTCCAATCCAAGACTGCCACTCAAGAAGTATTTGAGCTTGTGTGTTCATGATGGATCCGATAAATTGGTTGTTGCAATACCTTCTGGTTTTTCTTTTCCTACTTCATGGAGGATATATCCAGATGATGCTTTGCATCCTACGTTTTCATCTTATACTGACTCTTGCTCTGGAATAATTCTTTGAAAAGGGTCTTCATCACATGTTGAGGAAAATCCTGATGCCTTTACTAAAAGTATTCCCATAGGGAAAACCTCTCTGATTTCACGTCTTGTTTTACCTAAGGTTCATAAATCTAAGAGTTTTGATGATTTGGTCTGACGGATTTCATGTTTGTGGGGTTTTCTGACTTGAGGTGTCTATCTCTTGAACGTGGTTTCTTTCATTTCATTTTTCCTTCAGATACTACTAAAATTCATGCGTGGAGCACTGTATCTCTTTCCTTGAAGCCTGGATGGCTTCATCTTCATGAATGGTATTGGTATTTCAATGCTTCGCATGCAAGGAATGCTTTTCCCAGGTATGGGTTTGTCTTCATGGTCTTAATTGGGTTCTTTGGAACCCAAATATTTTTTTTGATATTGGAATGGTAATTGGGAACCCTATACGACTTGACAAGGAGAGTGAGAATTTTCGGTTTGGACATTTTGATAGAATTTTAGATGAGATTGATCTTAGTTCCACCCTAATTGACAAGGTAACTCTTTCCACTCTGACGGATGACATTCAAATTGATGTTGAGTATAAAAGAAAGCCACTTTTTTGTAATTAATGTATGTCTGTGGGGAACTTGTTGGAATTATGTCGAAGACAAATTTTCTGTGAGAACTGCGGGATGAAGGGTCATCCATCCAGCCTCTGTCGAAGGAGATCAAGGAAAAATGATGTGGATTTGTCATGACCTCCTGATCATAGCAGCAAGCCATATTCCCATAAGGTTGATGTGTTGGCTTCCGAGGAAGGTCGTCATCTACCTTTGAAAGGGAAGGGTCTGATGGTGGATTCATCACCATTGAGATCCAACAGTGGTCCTTCTAATATTCGGGATAACTCTGCATCTCTGATGATTGGTCCCTCCACTGCTTGGGTTGTCTTTTACATGGAGAGTACACCCAAAGAAGGTCGTGCAGTTACTCCCAAGGGCTTAGTTGGGATTGGAAAGAATTCTCCTCTTTCTATTGCAGGATCTCTTACTTGCGTTGACCCCTCAAATATATGCATGAATCCTGCTGCAGGTTTGCAATGTGATGAGACTGTTGGGATGACTTCTATCACTGAGGCTCCTCCTTAGGTTGATTTCCATCAGGAGATCCAGAATATCTTGAACTCTTCTAGGATATCTGGGAAGTTGGGTGACATCTCAAAGGCGAAAGGGACTGCAGCGGGTAGCGGTGGTCCTACTTCTTTCAAGGATGCAATCATTTCTGGGAAAGGAGGAGTTGACTACACTCCTGCCCCTCGAAGCGCATGCCAAGGAAGGAATACTCTAATACACCTTGCACTGTGTGTACTCGCTCTTCTAAGATATCGGGTAAGTTTAACTCTGATATTCTTAAGATTCTCAATCGAGGTAAATCCCATTTTGAATGGGAAACTGCTGATGATTATGATTATGGGAATGATATGTATTATTATGATCGATAACATTGTGTTTTTATGGATGAGGTAAAGTCCCTTTGTTTGACCCCACCTATCTCCTCTGTACTCTTTTCCTTTTTTAATAAATAGTCAGAAGCATCGCTTCTAGCTGGTCTTGCTGGTAGTAGGGATAATTTTAGTGATCTATTTTTCATATTAGACCACCTAAATGAAATATGCCTTTATTATATTATCAACTTCATCTTTAAAAGTGAAACTATGAGACAAATTCATCTTTCTCAAGATTATTTGTAACCATGGTGGATATCAGGTAAACCTAAGTAGTGAACAGGTTTTTGAGGAACTAGTACTAGAGACTCTAGGTAATTCCATGGGAACACATTTTAATGTTTTTTAAGGAAATAAATTCATTTATCTTACTCCTTGAGAGTCATAGATGTACTAATAAATGTGTGACATGGGTTATTTTCAATAACATGATTTACATTATTATGTGCAAAAAAGTCGGATAACACAAACTCTTAAAATATAAAGAAGCATATATAATATCTTCTTCTTTACCATCACAAAGGGTATAAGATAGGATCAATTTTTATGGTTTAAAATATGGTATGGGGGTGTTATCACATCCATTTGGATTGAATTCTTCTAAATCATATAAAACTCCATCGAGTTGGGTAGTCACCATATGAATAGAGGAAAATGTGTCCAACACATTTCATTTCATGTAATGTCGTCTTTTCTTCTAATTGAAATTTATTGGCAACATTTATTCGGTTTTAATAGACCTTATAGCCTAATAAAGATCCTTATAACGACCTAAATTGTTAAATCGTGAGAAAATCAAAAGCTATTTGAATTTTTTTTCATGAGAGTGTATTAGGGTAAAATAGTAATTTCTCCTATGATATGATGTTAAATAATTTTTTTGACTACTCATTTGGTCCTATAATGGGGTTTTTACCATAGGTTTGGAGATTGGTGTAATTTTAATCCATTCAAATTTTAGTGAATTGTCTAATATTTAATTAATTAATTAATAATTATTCAAGAAAATTTTAATAGTAATATCTCTTAAAGTGAGTGTTGCATTGAGATTATAACTCTATGTCTAAGTCCATATAGAGTCTTTTTCTCGGGAAAGTAATAAACCCATCAAGGGATTTGGAGCCAAGCTCAAGCCTCTTTTCCTCCTTTTTATTTTCTTTTATTTTTTTTCCTTTTTCATATTTCATTCCCTCCTACCCCATATGACTTCTTGAATACTCTCCTCATGTGGGTCCTTCTCATTTGAGTAATAAATGGATGTTAAAAAGAGTGATGTGGTTATGAGATAGCACTAGGGAGCTCATTGGGACCTATTTTTTATCTCAGTGATGGAATCTCATGGATTCAGTAGTGAAGTTTTGATGATTTTACACTGAAGGTGGGTTGGTTTATGGGTTTTTATCCCAAATTCCAATTCAGTTGTCTCTTTTTAATTTTAAAACCCTATATATGTTAATGGGGACCCAGAGAGATTCAATTTGTGGTTGTTTTTGGTGAAATGAGGTTTTTATGATTATTTTTGGAGTTTTCATTCAGTAAAAGCATCTATATGGTGTATGGTTCAAAGAACAATCATTGTGTTTTCTTATTTTTGGTACAGGGTTGAAGATGAGGAATAAACTGTGTCTGTGTGTGTGTGTGTGTGTTTGGGACACACCATTCATAAGAAAATCATAGTGTGGTTGGGTACTCAGCTAGAAACCTCATTTTGGGGAACTAAGTTGTGCAGAGTACATAGCCAGACCCCATGAGTGGAACAAGGCCAATGGATGTGTATGGTAGTTGGTCATACCTCATGTGGAATACATGGTCAGGATCATGGTTGTAACCCCATTTGGGTTACATGTCATATAGTGGTAGTACATGTCATGTACTTGGGGAATTACATGTTGGGTTCGATAGAGGTTCATAGGTTAGGTTGATGTTTGGGGGTACCTGCTATGTACAAGAGGTGTATGTCATGTACTTCCAATTTTTAGTCACTTTTCCTATTTTTAACCCTTTAGAAATAATTGTACCTATGATTTTTTCATCCTAAGTTTTTTTCCATATAGTTCACGATGATGGAGTCCTTTTAATATAGAGAAGTTATCTAGATGGCATTTTAGATTGGACAAGTTTTGGCAGGAGGATTTCTTTCAGGTTCTAATTTAGGATACTCCTATGGGTTGGGATGTGCGATGCATGGTCCATTTGAAGGTTGTGATATTTTTGGATGAGTTTTCTTATATACGTAATGTTGGTATATTTGAGGTTCTTTCAAAAAAATCTTTGAAGGAGGGATCAAGTAATATCACTGAGGAGATCATGGATGTTCCATAGAAGTTGGGACCAATTGCTCGACGTTAGAACTATTTAGGTTTAGATCCTATGTTTGAGGATAATATTAGTTGGATCCTTTAGGTTGGGTTGACATCATGGGATAGTGGGTCTAGTTGGGTGTCATCATGTAGATGTTGAAAATAGTTTGAGGGACTATCAAGGATGACCATATGGTGGGTTTTTTATCAGTCAAAAATGGATTACATGGTTAGTTATTGAGAATTACCTTTGAGGTGATGTGATGCTTTTAGATGACCTTTTAGGTGCAATATTGATCTTGGATCATTGGTTGGACATTGGGGCATACAGGGATATGTTTCTCATGCATGTCTTGTCCCATGGTTTGGATGTGATAAAGGATACCCTCATGTGGTGTCCTATTATATCTTTTTGAATTCCCTTTGTGGGATAGATAACGGTCATGGTTGGATTGTGTTCCAAACCTATTTTTTATATTTTATGTATTAGTAATGGCCCATGTTTTCATATAGATGTGATCTAGAGGAAAATGGGATCCCCACATTTCATTGACCCTGAGTGAGGGTGGTTGTTGATTTGGATTTGTTGGTATCCAGTGTCACCTTATAACCCAAATGCTAGTGGTGAGATCTCATAGTGTCTATTCTAGTGTTTTAGGTGATCATGTAATCCATGAGACTTTTTGATCATGAGAATATTAGTGATAATTATTCTACATCATGGATGATAGGTTTAAGAGTTGATCGAACCATGGTATTATGGACTTTGGACAAGATTTTTGAGGTAGTTTCGAATCATGATATGATGTTGGAGGAGACCTTTGGGATGTATTTGGACTATTATTTTTCTTAATATTTATCTAGTTATCTCCTCCATTGGCTGGTTATTATTATATGTGCATAGGGAGAAAATATATGGTTTGGATGAGTCCATCCCTTCCTTAGGATAGTGGATTTTTACCTGGTTATTGGTTGGGTGTCTATGGTCCTAGACATTTTGATAGAACCTTATTGTGGGATATGCCTTTACACAAATATATTTTATATAACCATCCAGTTATATAGTACTATCATGCTTTGGATAGTTTCTCTTAGTGTTATTAGAGTTCTTATTGATAGTCCAGACTGTGTCATTGGAGTCCTGGAGCTTGGTAGAATTGCGTGTTGTTAAATGGATTCCTATAGTTATTCCTTGGGGTCCAACATTAATTCCCATTGAATTTTTAGATGTATTAGAGATCTTATATATATATATATAGCATATTTGTAATATCATCTATCAAGGTGATCCAAGTGTTATAATTCCTTTAGCTTGGTTCAGGTTCGGGATTGATTTACCTTGGGTTTCAGGCTAGATCATGAGGTTCTATACTAAAATAATTATCTCCCTTTTATTTATGTATTTTTTTTACCTTATTCTAAATATTTTTGGTTTTTTATTAATTTGGAAATATCATGTTTTTATACACCTATTATGATAGCATATTATAGGTTCTATATTGGGGGTGGCCTTCTAAGATTTATTTAGCACCCCCATGTACATACATATTGGTATGTGTGCAGTCTTTATGTCTAATTTTAGGTTAATAAAAGGGTGAAAATGGATTTGGGATGAGGCTTAGTGTTTCTTGATCGAGCTGGACCACTCGTGTGGTGTTTTAGGATCAATCTAGAGTAACTTGAGAGTTATGGACTCTGGTTTTGAGGTATGGATCATGGATGCTGGTAGAGACTTTTACTTTTTCTTTCCATTTTATTTATCTTGTATATGTGATCATCCCAGTGCGTGACTCATTGTTATATTATCATGCTTGTGATTCTAGTGATTTTATGTCTCATTCCATATTATTATAGCATGCTTCTATTTTAGTTATTTTGTATACGTAATTTGATGTTTATCCTTGTGGATGTTTTGATTATTATTATTTTTTTCACTTCGGATGAGGTTATAGTAACCTCATTGTATATTTTACAACCACGCCACTAGTCATTAGCCTCTAGAATATGTAAAGGCACACTTAGGACTTTTGATGAGCCAGATGGGTGATGTTTCTGATTGAACCAAACTAGTTTTTTATGAAATGGTATCAAATATTTCTAGTTTTATGATTTAGTTAGATGGAAGAAATGTGTTCTAGGAATGTGTCAGAACATTTGATAGATATCGAATTGGTGTTTCATGAACACCTTTACTTATAAGAAATCCAAGTTTCTAGGGAATGATATTGTTGTTCTTGGTTTCTATTTTTATGGTTATATGATTTCACCTAGTGTAAGGAACTTTGGCTTTTGGATTTAAGGTTTATTTTGGTTTTTTCTCTTGGACCATATGGGAAAGAGGCATGTGGTCATTCATCATACTAGGTATGTTGGGTTAACATTAAGTGTGTCTATTTGTGTGATATTTTGTTAACGATGGAGATTCAGTTGTTAAAAGTTCCCACAACATCCTATATAGTGTTGTCACATATATCTCTATTATGTAATTTTGATTAACCAAATTTCATGTAATTTTATTCTAATTAAATTCCATGTGGATTCAATGGTGAGATATTCTCTAGTGTTGGTAATTCATTCCCTTCAATAAGGGGGGAATGGAAAACTTTCTAGGTCATCATGGGATTTGGATGCCCTACTACTAGTTTCTTGGATCGATGAGGGAATGGATGCCAGAGAGGTTTTTTGGTTCTGTCTCGAGTTTCACTAAGATTAAGGTTTCCTTGAATTCCTAGGATTGAGTTACTAGGGCAGGCAGTCTGTTCATACCTCATGTTTTCTGTTAGATCTTACTATGGGGGCAGAGTTCTTGTTATATATTAGAGGGATTGGGTGGGCATGGATCATATTTCCTTTGGTGAGACCCTCTAGGTTCTTCTATCATCATGGGATCATTATGTATAAAGTATTTTTTATGGATTACTGGTTTTTGTGGATTGGAGAACTAGGAGTGCCCCCAGTTTTGAGGATGGCATGAGAGTGTAGGGTTTTTTGGATACCAGGACCTTTTTGTTTCTAGTACCACTTATGGATAGAATGATTAGATGCTTATGGTATTGGATCAACTCTTGAGTGGAGGGTGGTTTTGCAGTTGATCTTGGCATCAGGGATATTCCATGATTTTGAGAAATAATTCCAAGGGTGCTCTAGCTTGTTGGAACTAACCTATGTGAGGATCATGGTTAGTGGTTTTATGTTCATTATCCTAGGTTCATTAGGACATGGATTATATGAGTATGAGAACCTATGTGAGGTATTTAGGGAATCACTATACATTTAGGAGGATATTGATAGTTTTAATGGATTTGTGGATAAAGTATTGTTGCATGAGGGAATGTGTGTGTGGGTTATGCACTCTAACAATTGGTTCACGGTTTGGTTGAATGGGACATGTGTGGGTTTATTAATAGTTTTTGGGGTATTGAAGAAACCCGAGTGGTTTATTTGTGGTGGACCTATTAAGTTCGGTGCTCAAGGAGCAGTTTATATAAATCCTTGTGGTGGGGAGTTCACCATAGTTCATTGTAATAATTGATCCTTATTTTGAGGGGGTTGTTGAGAGTGTAGGTTTCTATACCTTGTGATATGGAGATGGGTAGTGGTGGTTGTTTTGTGTTGGAACTCTACTTTGAGCATCTCATCCATGTCCAGTCCTTATGTTCAGTAGTGGATAGAGTGTGGTCCATGTAGGCTATAATTTTTCTTATGGGATGATGATAAGGATACTCTTTTAGTGGGGAGATTCATATCTGTCATATTTGAATGTCACTCATATTGGGATTTTTGTGGGTGTTATAAGACTTGTTGGTGGATGTTTGAGATAGTTTGGGTTGTGTTGATGCTTGGAATAGTATCATGGATGTTGGTTGAAAACCAAGGATTCTCAAGTATGAGAAGCATTATAGTGGGATGTTGGTAATGAATCATGATTTTAAAATTTGATAAAATCAAGAGAAACTTGAATTTTTTTCCCATGAGTGTATTAGGAGAAAATAGTAATATCTCCTATCAAATGAACTTGTATAATTTTTCTGACCAATTCATTGGTTCCTGAATTGGGCATTTACACAAGGATAAGAGTTTGGTGGAATTTCAAGAGATTTAAACTTTTGCAGAATATTTAATATTTAATTAATTAAATATTAATAATTCATGCATGTTTAAATGGTGATATCACTTGAAAGATGCATTATATTGAGGTCTCTACTCCAAAATTGATTATAGAAAGGGTGGTTTTCCCTTTGTGAGGCATAAACCCATTATGGGCATTCGGACTAGGCCTGGGAACTTTTTTCTCCTTTTTATTTTATTTTCTTTTTCTTTTTTCTTTTTTCTATTTTTTCTCTCCTACCCCATGTGTATTCTCATGTAAACTCCCCAATATTAGTTCCACTCATCCAAGATAGAAAGTGATGAATAAAATAGGGAGAGGAGATTGTACCAGAGAGATCATCGAGACCTGGATGAGTGTTTGGTGGTTACACATCACGGATCTAGAAGTGAAGCAATAGTAATTTCAACCAAAATGTAGAGTGTTTTTTTATTTTTTTTCCTATATTACATTTTATATTTCTGTTACTTCTAATTTTAAATCCAAATATGTGTTTTTGGGGACACCTAAAGTGTTTATTAGTGGTTGTTTTGGGAGAAATAGGTGTTTTGGGAAGATTGTAGGAATATCCATTTAGGAAAACCCATCTACATGGAATATAGTTTAAATAACACAAGAAATGTATTCCTCTTTTAGGTGGAGGGTTAAATATGAGGACTAAACATCATGTGCATTCAGGGCATGACATGTAGGGGAGAATCACAATGTGGTTGGGTACTCAGCCAGATACCCCATGTTGGGGCACTTGTCCATGTGGAGAATAGGGATAGGCCCCATGCATGGAATATGGACAACGGATGTGTCTGATAGTTTTCCAAAACCCATGTGGGATATATAGAAATTCACATGTATTATCACCCCAACTTTCTAATACACTATATGGTGTTAGTGCACACCGTGTACTTGGGGAATTAAACATCATTTTTTCCAAACGTACAAGTCATGAGTTAATGTTTGAGGGTATACACTATTTACATAAGGTGTACAATATATAATTCACCTTTTTAGGAATTTTTTTCCTATTTTATCATCCTTTAATCAAAATTGGACCTTAGATTTGTCCATTATTAGTTTTCTCACATGGACATGAAGATAAAATCCTTTCATAATAGATAATCTATTTGGATGGTGTTTCTCTTTTAATTATTTTTATCATGAAAATTTATTCGATGTAGTAATTTAGGATCCTCCTATAGGTTGGGATGTACAATGCAAGGCTCGAGTGAGGTTTGTGATCATGATGTATGACATGGATTATATAGTCTAATTTATTTTTTTTGAGGTTCTTTTATATGATTCCCAAATGGTGGGATCAGGTAGTGTCTTTGAGGAGGTATTGGTTGGACCTTGGATATCATGATTTATTTCTTGAGGTTAGATCTATTGAGGTTTATATCCTATGTTTGAGGATCATATAAGTTAGATCCTTTTGGTTGGGTTGATGTAGTGGGATGGTTGGTATGGTTGGGTGCCACTAAGTGATATTGAGAAGAGTCTAAGGTAGTCCTATGATGTTGTTGTGGGTGGGTTTCTGATCAGTGATCATTGGATTCCATAAGTAGCTATTGTGAATTCCCTTTCAAACAAGTTGATTATTTTATAGGCCCTTATGGGCACGTTTTTTATTAAGGATTAGTGGTTTTCCATTTAGGGTATCTTGGAGATGTTTTTTAGTTTTTGGATTGTCTTGTGGTTTGGATGTGATGGAGCAGCCCCGCATAAGGTGTCTTATTTTATATTTGTGGATTCCCATGTGGGGGAATTAATGGTCATGGTTGGTTAAATTATCGAGTATCTAGTTATGATTTTATATCTTGGTTGTGTCTTGTGTTTTGAGATGGATATGATTTAAGGGATTGTGGGAGCCACATGTTTCATTGATCCTGAGTGAGGGATGTTGTTATTTTAGCTTTGGCGATGTTGGGTGTTACCTTATAACCCAAATACTGGTGGTATGAGCCTATAGGGGTTGTTCTACTATTTCAAGGTATCATGGGATCCCTGAGCATTTGATGATCAAATGTTTTGTGTTTATGATTCAGCGGTTTGGATAATGGATTTGATAGTTGATCAGCCCTTCCTTTTGCATCCTTTATTTGAGATGTTTGAGGCAGTTTCTAATTAGGATTATATGTATGAGGAAAACATTGTTATATATTTGAACTATATATTTTCCCTAAGATTTATTTATTTCTATCCTTCAATTGTTGTCTATTT
Organism: Viscum album; assembly: GCA_963277665.1. NCBI lineage: Eukaryota > Viridiplantae > Streptophyta > Magnoliopsida > Santalales > Viscaceae > Viscum > Viscum album. The sequence continues at coordinate 397,793,740 of OY728127.1, read as the reverse complement.
TTAGATAGTCATAGGGAGATAATGGATGATCTGGAGGAGTACAACCCTCCCCCCAGAAAATATATGTTTACTTATCTTGGGGTTGGTTGTATATGGTATTGAACCTTTTAATGGACCTAGGTTGTAGGATATGATTTTCTATAACTATATTTTATGGATAAATTTATTTTTTCAGGTATATTTTTCTTTGTAAAGATTCTCTTAGTGTTAGTAGAGTTCATATCACCAGTTGGAATCCTTCCATTTTAGTCATAAAGCCTCACAGAGTTGTGTTTTGTCATATGGATGTATATAGTTATACCATGGGTTCTGATATTCATACATGTTTCATAGTAATATGTCTTGAATATCCTATTTATATCTCATAAATGCACCTAATTTCATGTGATTGGGTGATCCATGTGCTATCATTTCACTATTTTAGGCCCAAGTAAGGGTAGATTTACCTCAAGTGTCATGCTAGAACCCAAGGTTAATTTATTTATTTTTTATCCATTTTTTATTTATATAAATTGTTTTTTTTATGCAATATATTATGAGTTTTTACTAGGTTGGGCATATCATTTCTGCGTGAACTTATTAATACATAAAATTATAGGTTTACCATTGAGTTTGGTCTACTATGATTTATTTCTCAACATGCACATTAGTGTGCGTGAAGACAATATATCTACATTTAGGTTGATTACAAGGTGCATAATGGATTTTGGTTAAGGTGTGGTGTTTCTTGATCGAGTGGGACATACCGTATGGAGTCTCAGGATCATAATAGAACTCCTCAAGAGTTATGGAGACCTATTTTGTTGCATGGATCATGGATGGTGATATAGCCTTATACTTTTTCATTTCAGTTTATTTATCATGTATATGTGGTAATCCTATTGGGAGATCAGCTGTTGTATTATTATTCTTGTGAGTATGTATGACTATATTCCACATTTTATTTTATTATATCATGATTTTATTTTAGTTATTTATTATCCATAATTTGATTTTTATCCTTGTGTATTGTTTGGTCATTTACTCTCTTATTACACTCTAATTGAGGGTATAGTGTCCCCAAAATATCTTTTAGATCTTTGCTACTATTCAAAATCCTCTAGCATATAGGGAGGAACTCTTGGGACCTTTCCATGTGCCAAATCCATTGATGTTTCAAGTCAAACCTAGCCAATTTTTTACAATCCCTAAATATATAATTAATGTTCTTCAGTCACATGGGAACCTTTCCATATAATGATAGGGTAGACTCAACAACTTCATCATATTTCCCATAATAAGAGAAAAAGGTGTTTTAAAAAAATCCTTTAGGATGTAGCACACTATGATTTTCTAAATCCTAAATGTTCACCTCAATGTGATAGATAGAGAGCACAAAACATTGTTTCAATTAATTATAAAGTTTTTTTTAGGTGGATTCTAACCAATTGGGGTAGTGATAAACATTTTATATTTTATCTCTGGTTGTTTCCTTTATATTTTATAGTATCTTGTGTTGATATATTATTATTCAAATGAATATAAGGGTGAAGTTTCACTATTGAGTACCGTAAATTTTCTATCAATAGGGTAAATGATATATTGGTGATAAGAAGCAGTCATTAATATAGGAAAATAATGACATGGCCCTCCAAACAAGGTGTTGAATGTCATGTTTTGGCATACCACCATGAACTCAAAATTGCACATGAGGTATCTAACATATGCTTGTAATAAATCTTTGCAAAGTATTTCTACTCATTTTTTCAATGACCTTGGATCATTAATAGATAGAGTATAAATCAACCTTCTTGTATCATAAATGGAATAGGGTATATATATTTATTCTAAGACCACTATCAATTACAGATTGATAAATATTGATGTTGCTAATATTTTTAGACCCATACTAAGGTCTAATGTACCCTTAAATAGTATCCACCCAATCCTTTTCTGTGTAAGTAATTATTTTCTGACAATTAATGGGATCAGTGTCAAATTGATATGTTTTAGAGGATACCACTTCAATTTCAAAATCCTGAGGTCTTCACATATCCTTAATTAGGGCCTCCCAGAGTTCCATGAAGAGATAAAGAGAATCCAAAATCAAAATTTATAACAATATAATAGATAGATTCTTCATCATATCATATTTTTTGAGTTATAAACATATGTCTTTTCAATTTTTGTCTACTTGAACTAGAGTCTTAAAATAATTGGCCTATTGTGATGATGATTATCCTCTTCATGGGTTGGGATTTATGGGGTTTTTTATAATTTATGAGATTTGTTGATATAGTTATCCCATATTCAGATATTCACTATATGAATCCCCATTTTCCAATTGATAAATTATTATGACAGGATTTTCATAAGTTTTAAATGATTCTAGTTTATATTGGTTCTCATGTTGGTATCATTGATGTGTTAATCTTATGATTTAATCTGTGTTTGTGATTTTTGTGGTGATGACACCCAAGTTCCAAGGTTTTCCTCAATAATGTATTCTTATTCCTATGAAACAACATTTATGATCATTAATTTGGAACTCTATTTATTAGGAATTAACATCATCAATACACAATTTGTTCAAGTATATATTCTTTACATGGCACTATAGGGATTATTTTTTGAAGAGAAATTTTTTTATTGGGGAAGTTCCCATTCTCTTAGTGGTGAGGAATGAATTCCATGAGGTTTTTTGCCAAGATTTAGTTCCTTTGGTGTTTTCATTTGATGCATTTAGTTTTTTTATAAAAATTGTACTAAATTCTAGAAGACTATAAAACATAATATACTACTACAAGGGTTGACAATGGAATTGGTGTCATGAAAAAATGATTCATCCATACCCAAGTTATTGTATATGGATAGTTTATATACTTTTGAGTCAACTATTTTTCAAATTTTATAACATTTATATTTGGTTATTGCTTCTTTTTTTTATTTTATTTTTTCGAGTAGCTAACACATATGTCACATTTTTCTTAAGACTATCTAGGGATGCTTTGTTTTCATCCATCATCCTTTGGATTATGTTTTTATGAAAAATAAATCCTAGATTGTGTTTCCTAGCATCCAATAATATGTTAAATAGTTATAAAAAAATTAACCATGAAAAAATAGGTTTTTTATTATTTGGTAGTGTGAAAAATTTATTCTTTAGTGGAAATGAAATAAAATTTGACTTTATAAATATAGAGAGAATAAAATTTATTCCTCCGATTCTTAAAATTTATGTGACTCTGCTCCTTGTTCACATCTGGTGTGTTTGAATTAGGATGTGGTCATTATTTTTGTTTACAAGGGTATGTTTCTTTTTAATTTGGAAAGTTTAAAGGTTGTATCACTTACTTATTTAATCTTGATAGTAATAGTAAAAATCTATTCTTTCTTATATTTCAATTCTTAAGATAGTTGTCTTGGTTGAGATTTTATTTTTATGTGTTAAACTATATTTTCTAAATTCTATGATATTATAGAAAACTCTTAATTATTGCAAGGATATTTTCTCAGAATAATCATTTTTTTCCTACTCATTTTGAATATTTTCTACACAAATTTCCAACATTTGTTACTATGGGAGTTATATATCTAGAGAATATATTTAACCCTTCCAGCTGGAAAATATTCTATGAATATATCTTTTTCATGCTATTTGAAATTAGAGATATCATGAATTGTTGTTTTCCTTGATGTTAACATGAATTATTATAGGTTCCATAATTAGATATATTCCCAAATTATGATGGACCTAGATATAATATTTATGTATCAAATGAATTCATGTCATTCTAATGTTTTCCTAAAACATTTATTTATTGCACCTTTATATTCCACTAAAATTCCTATAATTCGGCCACATCAAGATGGAAAGTGTGTAAGATGTTACTCAAAGTCTCATGTTCCATTGTATGTTTAGAATTTATTAATTCCAATGTTTGGTATTGGAGTATCCAAATCCACTAATTAAAAATATGGATTTCTCTCTAGTTAAACTTGTGCACAAATAACTTTTATACCCTCTATTAGAGTATTGTGAGTATATTGTATTTATATATATAACATATTAACTATTTTGAAGTTTGAGTGGGGTTATTTTTTAAAGATTTATTTTATTATCATATCTATAATTTTGGTCTAAAACTTGTCTGATCAAACCATGGATGACTTTCTTGAACTAGTGGTTAGTGCATCCCTAGTAGATAAAATTACTAATAATAAACAAGTGTTCTAATAAATTTAATAGGTTAGTGTGATTTAAAATTAACTAGGTGACTCGGTTATTCTCTTAAGGTCAAGGAATCTCATCTTGTTGAAGAGGATCAGTTGAAGGAAACATGGTTTCCATATCTTGAGAATTTCACATAGAAATTATATTTCCCCTAAAAATGGTAGAAATAATTTGTTTGACATTTTTAATATTAGTCTCATATTTATTATACCATTCATTGGATGGTAGGATCTCAAAACCTTCATGTGGTGGGTGGTATGTGGATATAGATACACTCTTTCCCTTTTTATTAGTATGGGAACACTAGATAGTTGGAAATGGAAAGTTTTAAGGGGATCCCAAATCATGGTCTTACCTCTGATACTGAGTATGTACCCCTTCTTCATTTAACTTTGGATAGACATCATTTTCCAAATATGTTTCCTAATTTTTTTAAAACATTATTAGTTCTTGGTTTAACACATTATTAGAGTCAACATTGAGGAAATTTACTAATCCAAGCCCAATAGTGAGTACCAGACCTTTATTTGTATTGAATAAATATGTTACCCTATCAGACTCAAAGTTTCCCTCATGTGGAAGATTATACTTTTCATTCTTTTTTATTTTTCATCAGATCATTTAATTTTGGGACCCCTATGAAGTTTTAATTTCTCATATCAAAACTATTATTGATATGAAAGGGGTGATATCTCATTTTAATTGATTTAAAGTGACTTACATCTAGTTACCACTATATGCCATCTTTATGAGAGGTATATTCATGAATTTTAAATAGAGAAAACTACAAGTGTATTTTCTAAGGATATATCCAAAACATTAAGAATATTAATCTTTTTAAAGGAGGTTTATCCTCTACTCAAACACACTTTTGTACAATTTATGATACCAATGGTGGAAGTGGAGGTAAATATACCCCAATCCCTATGGTTTATGGTTAACTTAGTGTTGTTAGATCTATCATATCATCCCAAATTATGAAATCACACTTTGGAATATAATGGATGCATTGTATTTTTTGACACTCTACTTGAGAAATATTCACATCAAGAATCACATCCTAATTGGTGGATTGAAACTACTATATATTTACTATCTAATTAACTTTTAAATAAGCTTAATATAGAAATCATCCAATTTCTCACATCCATCGAGTATCCAATTTTTTGATTTTGGGGAAAATTAGGTTTAATTGGATTGACCAACTAAATATAAATATATGGTGTCTAGAGTGTGACTTGAGTAAATTTCATTACATATAGGCCTTTTAGAACCACTCTTATAGCTGATGGGTAGGGGGAATGTAGTGTCAAAAATTCACCCCAAACTCTGATATGTATTTTTGGAAAAAAATACATGATTATTTGATAGATCATGTTGATTTATTTTAAACATGATAGCAGGAGTAACTAACACTATTTGAATTAATTGAGGTTCCAAACTATTAGGAGGGATTCCATATTAAATTTTTGAAACTTTCCAACTTTCTGAGATGATTTGTGTACCCTTTATAAGCTAAGTGTTTATACATAAGGCCGCAGAACATCATCTAATGATTTTATAGAAAGAGGGGTACATATTCATCTTTAATAATTTTTGGGAAAGAATAACTAGAAGTAGTTATGCTCAAAAACAAGGCTAATAACATTTATTTTTTAACTCTTTCCACATAATTATCAAACTATCTTTATCTTCATAAAATTTTTCTTTAACTCTTATATGATAAAGGCCAGCTTCCCACTACATGACTTTTTGAAGTAGGATTTCTTATAATGTATTTACCATGTGTAAACTTGTATGGTCTGGTGGAGTCACTAATGATGAGAGTGGCCACTGCTTTACCATTGGTTTGGATAGCACACTAGTAGTTGGTGGTTGAGTCCTTGGTGTAGCTGGCATTGGTTTTTCAAGTGCCTCTAATTTGGAAGGTAGATTTAAGATAATTTCAACATTGGGAGGGAATTTAAATTAAGGATATATGTTTTCATTATGTTGAATTTTAGGGTATGTACTATAGGTAAGACCCATTACTAATGATTTCTTGGTTATCAGTATAGATAGGACATCCATGTTAGCAAGGTGATGTATTATATGGAGGATATCCACAACTAGTTCCATTGGAAGAACCTTTGTGTTTGTTTTCCTTATTATTGTGGGGAAGAATATATAATATGAATCTTCATAAGGACCATCAAGATTTTATATTTTTTAATTTTTTATATAGGGAGGACCATCATGTCCAACACTTTGGGTAGGGCCTCTATGGTTGGATGCTCTCAAATTAACATCATGGGGAGAATATCCCCACCAACAAGATTTCATATCATGGGTAATACCATCATTAAAAATACTATATGGAGTAATTTTAGAGTTTTAGCATGATTATTTATCAAAAATAGAAGGGAATCCATGTTAGATGAATATGTTTTTCATTGGGAGGACCTTTACAATTAGTACCAAATGGAGGATATTCATAACTAGAACTAAAGGGAAGGCCTTTAATGTTTTTTATTTTTACTTGATCATAGGGAGAATATACATGGTTGTCGGATTTTTTATGGTTAATATAGGAAGGACCTCTATAATTATGATTAATATTTCCCTAGGGAGGACCTCTTTGATTGGTTCTTAGTGGAGGACCTCCAAATTTGTAGATGATGTTATAATGGGTAGAAACATTATTGAGGTTTTTTTCCTTCATCATAATTGAGGAACTAACTAATTTAATCACTTGTAATTTCCAAAATATGGTTTGAGGATTTTTGTTGATGGGGATCTTAAATTTACATTACACTACTGTTATTATATTCTAATTGTTATTGAGGGTCCATGTTGTGGATGAAGCATGGACCTTCTCTTAAAATTCAGTAATTAATTTCCATTGGTAAGATCTCCTTTTAGATTCCCTCATCTAAATGGCTTGGGTTAAGGATCGAGCACCAACTTCTGGGGATATTAAGGTTATATAGTGATGATGATGGTTATTCTTAGTGGAATCCATCATTGGTGGATTCAAGGTAGGCATTTAGACATAGGAAATTTCATACTTGAACTCCTCTAAATGTGGAAGGAAAACATTATCACTCATCATGGATAGTCTCACAATGATATTTAATATTTTTATGGAGGTCTCTTTCCCCGTGGTGGATTTTTTTTGTGGTGATGATAATCATAGACTAACCTAATCAAGTCTATTATAAATTGCCTTTAATTTTGTAATTATTTCATTCCAAAGTAAATAATATACCATGGAATTAGAAATAAAGAGTTCAATATATTGTATGGGTAATAGTTTTCATTGGAATTTTAGAGTTTATATAGTCATGGAATCAAAAGCATACATATGGTATACTATGACCTGGTAGTTCATCATAAACTAATTCATCCTAGGGGTACCCTCATTCTGACTATGGAGCCTAACTCCTTGTAGTACATTGACCAATAATATAGTTTTGAGAAAAAGGGATAAAACACAATAAGGATATCCATTAGTTCAGTCTAATAAATAATAATCCATCATTAATCAATCAATTTCATAACAATAGGATTTCACATCACATTCACCATTTTTATTTCAAATATTTTATTTCTACAAGCCCAATTGTAAATATTATTGAGTTAACAAAAATGAAAATCAATATATTAGGTGGTTGAATTATCCTATAGATGTTCTAATTATCTAGTATGAAATTGTCTTATTGATTTAAGATTATTTATGAAATCCTTCCTAATAATAATACTAGTTACCATTTCTATGAAAATGATTGATCAAGATAATGTATTTGTGAAAATACTATATGAGTGTTTATTTTTCATCAATGTTTGATTAGTATTTTTATAGTTAAATTTCATATAGCTACACATGGTAGAATTAACTTTCATCCAGTAAGGTGGAAAATGATATGGAGTTAGGATTGGGATCATGGGAGAGGCTAACCATTTCTTCCTATGAAAGGAATTAAAATAAACATAGTTTGATTCATTTTAATGAGGCATGTCATACATTTTTAGGTCATGTGGAAAGGACCATAGTGGTACCTTTTAAGGTCAGGCATCCATGAAAAGTGATGTGACTTTTAAGGTTATAAAACTGAGACCAATGATTTTCCTTTTAAGGTTAGGAAACCTAGACTATTAAATTACCTTTTATGGAAATGTATTCAAGACCATTATGTAATATAGTTTATAGTAATATTACTAGGACCAATTCTAAGTAGTTTAAATTCATTTATTATATAATACTAGGAATTGGTGTCTAGAAATGGTTTTTTATGGTAGGTACTGAGGTTCCCCATAACTTCACTCCATGATCTGGTGATAAAAACACATTCTTTAATACTTAGTTTGATAAAAATTTAAATTAAACTATATTTATTTTTTAAAAAATTATAATTTTAACTTTACATATCATAAACAATCACACAATGACAATAATAGAAGGTATAATGTCTTTGAGGACCAATTATATAGGAATCTTATTTTACAAAACATGTGAACATTTCTCTATAATAACCACACTAGACTCCCTTATATACTTAGCATATGTTTCACTTATCTTCATTACCTAGGGAATGGAAACATAAGAATGGAGTGAACACAAATTCTAAATAAGGTAAAAATTCTTCAATATTCCACCAAGAGTTAGATCAAATTCATTTCATTAAACATAATAATGGGAGAAATATATTAGTAAAAGGAACATCGAATAATAATGGTTTTTCATAATTTATGATATAAAGATATGTAATCTCAAATAAATAGACATGTTCCATGAAATAAGAGTGTGAGATAATAAACATGAGCCAAGGAGAATAATCCTAAACATATATAAATATAGAATTTCATTTAAACATAACATAATACGGTATTATGGCATAATTATAGTTATGGAAAATATTATAAACCAAGCTAACCACGTCATGTTTATACAACAACTTGTTAACAAAGATTATCGCATCATGTTCACACAACAAAATTGTGAAAAAATATTCTCACATCATATTCTCACAACAAACTTGTGAAAAAAATCCATATGACATTCATATAAAAAACTAGTGGAAAAATATTTTTGTGTCACATTCACACACAAAATTTTTGAATAAAGTTTCCACACATCATGTTAACACAAAAAAATAATGATATATGATTCATGTTTCATATTCACATGTCAAACATGAGAAAAAATATTCTTTCATTACATTCATAAAAAACATGTAAACAAATCTTCCCACATCACATTCACACAAAAAACTAATTATTAAATATTATCACATCATGTTCACACAATAAAATGGTAACAAAATATTCACACATAATTTTCACACCAAAAATAATTATCACATGTGATATTAAACCTTAAAAATGCATTTTAAGGTGATATAGGACCATGAATTTTTATATCCTTAGATATGGGTGTTTCTTAAAATCAACCATAATCATATCTTAAAGAAACTATGAAAAAAAGAATGGGTTTTTAAACTTTTCAAAAACATCACATAATATGGAATTAACAAATCAAAGGATATAAAAAATATCATTTTTCAAAATAATAATAACATAATAAAATATATAGGGTGATCAAAACATATCTTTATTATAGATAAATGTTGAGGAAAAATTTAAATGAAAATAAATAAAATCAGAAAATCTTTTAAACATTGTTATAGAAGATGAAGTGAAAATTAATTTCAAAAAACATTTTTGAAATGTAAAAGAGAAAAAATTTTAAAACCATATTACAAAGTTTTTAAAATAAATTTTCCTTGAAAGGGAACATAAATTCAATTTAATAAATCTAGAGTGGTAAATAATTAAAATTAATTCCCTTATTAATATTTCAGGTAATTGAAAAAAAACCCACATCAAAGAAATGTTTTAAGAATTTCATAACATAAAATTGGAAAATAAAAATATAAGGAATATAAAATAAAAACATATTTCGATTTCAAAATAAAAAAATTCGAATAATGTATGTGTAAATTGAGAGAAACTATCATTAAAGAAGATAATTATTTTTCCTTAAAACGTTTCACTTTTTGGGAAAGAAAATCATTAAGAAATAATATTTGAGTTAAAAACATCATTTACCCCAGATATAAAAGAGTAAATTCCTTATTAAATAGGAAATAAAATAATTATTCAAGCTTATAGGAATTATTCTTAAGGAATAACATTTTAACTCAAATAAAGGAAATTCAAGTTTACCAAATCCCTTAAGGACAACATAATTCTTGAAGTAAGAGAAATTTAGAAATGGATTTATATGGTAGAAATATAAATCCATATAAATAAAAATAAAATACCACATAATAAAATCAATGATATGAATATTTCCAACTTATATGAAATAAGTTGAATAAGAACATTCATAAGTAAATGAATAATAATTGAGATGTCCGAAAAACCTTACGGTAATGGTAACGTAAGAATAACAGATTTACCATAAAATGGATTTTAAAATATCATGAAAGGAAATATATTAATTATAAATGATGAAAATATATAATTTAATACACTATATAAAATAAATTATTGTGAAAAATATCAAACATATCTCATGGAATTGAAAATAGAGACTAATAACCCTTGAAACTTTGTTATATTTTAAATAAAAACCCATTTTAAGAAAGAAAAATATATGTATATACAAAGCCCATGAAATAAATTAATATGGAAAAATAAATACACTAGGTATAAATCACTCTATATCTAGTATATCATGGTTCATAATGGGAAATATGTCTCAATAAATTAAAATTGATACAAAAAACCCCTTACCATAATTCTAAAATTCCACTAAAGCGTTTGAATCTTGGGAATAAAACAAATAACTATATTGATCACATATATTATAAACTTATTCATATATATAACCTCTTAATAACTACATTTATAGTTATTATCTACATGCATATTAGTTAGTTATGATCAATTTTCAGTATCTGGTGTGAGTAATCTTGATCATTTGCAAATAGATTCATAATAGTGGTGTTATTATTAATTATTTTAAAAAATATCATAATTATAATATCAAAAAATCTATTTTAAATGATTCTTTATAATTATTTATAATATTATAATTTCATTCTATGGGATTTTTTTTTATAGTCCTTAAAATAAAATCAGGGATGATCATGTTTTGGTGTTTTTAACGAAACGATATTGGTATATTATTTAATGAGTTTAATAATAATGTTACCACTATATAAAAATATCATTATATACTTATTTATATCACATATTATCATTATTTATGTTCTCATAGTCATCCATGATATTATTTTAAATCATTATTCAGGTGGGTGGTTAGATCGGCCCAAACCTGAACATGCCAAAATTAATGGATGATTGTGATTCTGAAAGTTGTTTATTTTGGAATAAAATAATTATTAAAGAATAATAATGATATTATTTATATGTTTTTGAGGTTTTTAAATATATTTTAACAGATTTTTGGAAATAATAATGAAAATATATAAAAAATGAGATATGATACTTCATGGATGCGGTAGTTTGCACATGTACAATTGGTTTTTAAATTTTTATTAATGTAGATGGGGGGGTTATTAATAGTTATTCCATTAGAATGCTAAAATTAATTATAAAAATAATACTAATTTCATTATATAGTAATATGAAAATTATATTTTATAAAGTAAGATATAAAATAGAAGAAGTTAGGAAATATTAGTACACAGGTTGAGGACTTGTATTTTTCTTTAGAGGACTCCTAAGAAATGGAGGTCTTGGGATAAATTACCTTGAAAAAAAATAAAGTGAAATGGGATTATATTGAAAAGAAATAGGTATCATTTTCAATAGGAGACCAAAATTTAGGACTGGTCTTGAAGGGTCGGTGAGAGTCCCCTTTTCTAAGTGGTTAGAATGGAATTTGTGTAAATATTTAAACTTTATAAAAAGAGAGAACATTTTCCACATGTCATGAACACTCATAAATGGAAAAAACATAAATATTTTTTCTATAAACACACAAAAAATCAAATATATTAACATTTTTAACATGTTAGGGTGTAACAAACCGACCTGGGATACCCTCACAATCTAGCTCCTGGCCTGATCCCCCACATACCTGAATGGAATTCCCAATCTCCATGAGCCGAAGACTAGAACCTAGGAATAAACAACAACCATAGAGAATGATTTCACCCAACCTAAAGTAGATTAAATATAATTTATTTATATAGTGTAAATAAATAGTGAAATAAAAACCAAAAAGATAAATGTCACAACTAAAATAAAATAGTAGAAGCAATACAACTCAAAAGTAGCTAAACAAACTCCAAGGTATGAGTCCAATAGAAATGGAAAAAACCTAAAATGATAAAAATATACTCCATGTGATAAGAATATGACATCACACTATCTCACCACCAACTATCAGAGACCAACTGACTAAAAATTCATCGTCTCACTATGGCACCTTGCCTTTCCCTACATCAAAAGACATAACCAAGTCTATACACCACTAAAGGGGTGTGTAGGGTGTGAGCTAAAAAGGATCATTAAGATACCACCTAATTGTTCCATAAAAAGTATCTGTATAACAATCAAAACATTCTTAAATTTAAAGAAAATAGGGAATGATAATCAGTTAAATAGTTTTTATATCAAAACCACGGTAAAACATTCCCCTTTTACAATAGTTCTAAATAATCCAGGTAAATCAGTTTCAAATCATATCACATATATAAAAATGGGTAATTAAATCAAAAAAATAAAAACCAAATAATAGGTACATCACACCAATGATCACTATAGCTTAGTCTATCTAGAACTCTCATTCCCAAACATAGACAATCGCATTCATTAATCCCTTAAACATATGCATCGAATCTTGGGAGGAGAGGAACAACCTAGAAAGTTAACCTCCCAACATTTTATAATAAGTCCATAGTACCCTTGGACTAGGGAGTATAGAAACACCCCATGATCAAACCTCCCAATAGTAAAAATGAATGAGGCTTATTGCTAAACCTTCCACTTAAGTTCACAGGGCATCCCATGTGCTCATTTTTCAAAAAACAATACATCCAAATCATTCTTTAAAACCCATTTCATAAATACATTTCACAATGATTTAAAAATAACTTTTTAAAAAAATAGGGGAAGCCACGATTTATAAAAAACCCATTTACACATAAAAATCAATGAATTGTTCCAATTCATTTTTAAAATAATTTATAAAATATGAGTAATATAATTCATCCAAAAAATTCTAGAGACAGAACCACATGCCACAAATCAGGTCGCACACACCTAAAAAGGATCCACCAACATAGTAAGGAATAAAAATACAACCATAGAGGACATAGAATCCATTATCACATCTCAGAATCACATTCCAAAAACAAAACAGATGGATGATAGGGTAAATCATAGAATACATCAAAAAACACACACCCACTGCACCACAACCAACAAAGGACCCACCACAGAAAAAATATCACATAATGGATCTAGAAAGGATTAAAAAAATGTCATTATAGGGTAAATGAATCCAAAATTAAGTGTTATGCTACTGTCGCAACCAATGGAAACTAAGGAGCAGAAATACTACTTATTGGGAAGAATTGATGCAACCACTATGGAGTTTGAACGTTAAACGGATGAATTAAAAAGGAGAGGAGACCCCCAAATCACAACTAGAATAATCTAGGGTTCAAGGATAGTATAAAAAACAAATGAGATAAGGGTTACAGGCACAAAAAGATAAAAACCTACTATTCCAAAGGTTTTATGGTGTAAACCATGGATTTATGGTGGAAAATCCCCATAATCTACATATGTTGAAAAATAGTCACCTCCAATTAAATTTATCCAAAATGATTGTTTTATGGCATAAAAGGAGATCATGTGGAATAAGATGCATTTATAGTGTAAAAAAAATTCATGGATTGTAATATTTTTATGTTTTAAATCATTTAATATATTTTTTCAAATGACACATTTATTCCATAAACTACACATTTATGATTTAAAATGGTCCTGGAGGTAGTATCCATCCAAGATTCTACAAAAACTCCCAAAAATAGCTCATATACACTTTGAGCCTGAAAACAGACTCTTAAAAATTAAGAATATAATACATTTTCTCTATAATGTTAAAATATTCCAACCATAATACTTTCTATCCATGAGAAGTCATGAGGAAGAAGGGATATCTGAAAAGAGATGAGGTTACTACTCCCTCACTAACAATTCATGGTCACAAGTCTCATGAGAATTTGATCTACATCATCATAACACTCTAACTAGTACGATATAATTCCAATGAAATTATTTCACCTGAGAATCAATGATATTAACTAAATACTCTAAAACTAAGAAATATGGCTCTGTATTAATCTATTTTCATCTCTAAACACGAGATATATCTGGATGGTACTTCCTGAGCTGAGATATCTGGAAAAAATCATGAATTCCCATAAACTGAGCAAGTGATTCCAACTGATATGCAACCTTCCTAAGACACTCAATAACCCAAAATGGTCCAAAATATCTAAAAACTAGCTTTCCCTATTTTCCAAGCTGATGGTGACCCATCTGAGAATAAAATTTCAAGAAAACCCGATCATCTATGAAAAACTCCAAAGGACGATTCCAATTATCTACATCTTATTTATGATAAATCATCATTATAACCAGACACCAATGTATATATTGAATCCTAAATGACTTCTCCTTAATTATGCTTGGTTCTATAAGAGATTCCTCACCCACCACTTCCCAATAAAGAGGTGATCTATACGAATGACCATACAAAACCTCGAAGGGAGACATTCTGATCAACGAATGATAACTGTTGTTATACATGAACTTGACCAATCCTAGATATTTATGCCATGATCCAAGAAAATACAATAACAATTCATGGATTATATCCTCTAAGATCTAAATAGCATGCTCTCTCTAACCATCTTTCTATGGATGGTATGTTTTACTCAACCAAACCTGATTCCCTATCACCTCTTAGAGACTTTTCTAGAATTAGGAGGTAAACCTGGGATTTATATTTGTGACAATAGTCAAGGGAACCCCATGTAACCTCACAATTTTCTACACATTCATCTTACCGAGATCATCAGCTTTAGTGGTGTCCTAGATCAGAATAAAGTGAGAAACTTTCATCAACTGATCAATCACTACCCATATAGTATTCTTCCCTCATAGATTACATGGTAATCCAATAACAAAGTCCATAGAAACCTCATCCAATTTCTAAACTGGAATAGAATAAGTCTGGATAAAACCATAAGTTTTAAAATGTTATTACATTATCTATTGGAAGTTTTAATCATGTGATACAAAATTATAAATGTCACACTTCACACATGACCACCAAAAAAATCACCTCATATTTTAATACATCTCTGTAGTTCCAGGTTGAATAGATCATGAAGAAATATAACAAAAAAAATAAACTCCTCATAAATTTTGGGATAAAAAATTTATCCCAAAAGTGTAGAATACCAAATAAAGAGAGCCACCAACCATAAACATTCTCCCCCACCATATAGGGTTTCTCGAATTCCCCTAAATTCATCATCCTACTACTGACCCTATAGAATAGACTCAAGGAATGATGATGACAATTGAAAACTAGTCAAAACCAAACCTGAAACATCCTCCTAAGCATCTATATAAAACTAATTTAATATCCATATTAGGTTCCACTCTAAATTAAATTTCAAAATATCCTTCGAGTAAACTTTCTTACTGAGAGAATTTGAAACAACATTCATATTCCATGGGTGTGGGTAATATCTAATTCGAAAATATGAAGGCGTTCCACCCACCAACTCTTTATTAGATTCATATATTTTTTAGAAAATATATATCTCAAACTCTTATGGATAGAAAATACTCTAAACCTCTCCCCCACAATATAGTTTCTCCAACATTTAAGCACAAACATAACTACAATAAGCTCCAAATCATGAATGAAGTAATTCTTATCATACGGTTGAAACTGATCAGAACCATAGGACACAACATGATCATCCTAAATAATAACACAAGCCATAACAATATCAAAATCATCATAGTATACCACATACACATTACTAGACTTATGTAAGATCTAAATAGGAGATGATATTATAATTTTGTTCAATTCATCGAAAGAAAACTAACATTTTTCATCCTATGTGAACCTCACCCCCTTCTTAGTAGGAGTAGTAAAGGGTGATGAAAACATATAGAAATCATTGATCGACCTTTGATGGTATCCAGTAATACCATGTAAGCTCTAAATATGGAATATGTTCCATGGATCCTCCCATGATAATAAATCTATCACCTTATTAGGATATACTAATAAACTGTGTTCAGAAATCACATTCCATAAGAACTTCACTTCTTAGATCCATAAATTATATTTTGAAATACTTCCCTAAAAATATTGAATGCTTAGGATTTCAAAAAATAAACCCAAATAGTCTTTATGATCATGATCAAACCTCAAATAAACCAAAATATCATCTAAGAACACTAAAAAACTTTCAAGATACTGATGTTATTTTCAGTTCATCTAATCCATAAAAACTATAAGATCATTAGTCAAACCAAAAAGAATTATAAGATATTCATAATGTCCATAAATAATCCTAAAATATCTCTTCAATATATTAGACTCTCAAACCCTAAGTTGATGATAACCCAACCAAAGATAAATATTCAAAAAACATTTTCCCCCCTTTAACTTATCAAGAAGATCATTCATATCGGGAAAAGGATTATTATTATTAACCACCACCCAATTCAAATTATTATATTCCACACACAAACAAAGTGAACTGCCATTGTTCTTGGAAAATATCACTGAGGCTACCCATGGTGAAACACTAGGGAGACTAAAACCTTTCTCTGTCATATCATTCAACTGAATGTTGAGCTCTTTCAACTCTATTAGTTCCATATGATAAGAGGGTATCGAGATCAGATGTGTACCTGGCTCTAAATCAATAGTAAATTCTACCTCCCTCTAGAGAGGAAGGCTAAATAAGTATTTTGAGAATAAATTAGGAAAATAACTAACAAATAAGGTAATATTAACAATAAAATAAAAATCATTAGGATTAACTAAAACAACAGTCATCAAAATCTTAATATCTAGGTAGAAAGGTCTCGTATGACCATACCTCGAATCCTACTCTCCCTAAAACAATTGAGATCTCCCATTAGTGGTAATGAACGAGAAATCCTGATGATAACAATCAACCTTATTATGATGATCAAAAAGGAAATATTTCACAATGATGATTTTAAAAAAAAATATAGGTAGAGAATGATGAAATACCAAACTAACTCCACATTAATTATCAATAGTGAATAATAGGGACACTGAAACCCTTGCTCCTTCCTCTTCCCAATATGTTTCACTAACTCAATAAAAAAATTACATGAGATATTTTGGTAGTTTTAATGCATCAATAAAAATGGAATATATAAATGAGTGGTAGGAACCTATATCAAATAAAGAAATAACTATAGAGGATGCATAAAAAATGGTACCTCACACTGTCATTGAACCCAAATAAACCTATAATAAAAACTAATCCACTGTGTGAAGTAGCGTCACATTTAAAACCTATGTCTGGAACCTTGTATACTATGAATCATTTGAAAACACTATAGTGGCCTTTGTAGCTAAAAAAACTTTGAACATAAAAAGGTGTAAACATAGCCTAAAATAATCATCAAAAATGTTCATAGAATCCATAACCATTTCACATCTTCTCAAGTGAGGAATAAAAATGTTGGGTGTTCTAAACCTTTATTCTCTTATAAAAAGTCAATTTCACACTACTGGATATAACTGATGGTGCATAGGAGGCCCACTAAAAAGAACCACCTCCACTACTCTTTTGATTCCCATGCCACTTCCTCTTCAATCCATGTGTTCCATTAAAGCTTCCAATGAGTAGAAGGGAAGGGGAAGAATAGCCAATATTGTCTACCATGTTAATGTATTCCATCATAGCCCTATCTAACATCTTCGCAAAGGTATAAATATTCAACATGAATACCTTAAATCTAGTATCTAGTCACAAACCATGTAGTTACTTATGAGACTTCAGATGATCATTCTTTACTACCTAAAAAGAAAAATGAACCAGCTCTGTGAACCACTTGGTGAATACTAACACCAAACGCTCTCCCTGCTCCAAAGAGAGTAACTCTGGAAACTTTTCCATCATTAATGGCTCTAAACAGAACTATTAGAAGAATAGGGTATTAAAACCCTTCCAGTATAATCACACATGCCTATCTGCCTATACCATGGAATCCCATCATCACTTTTTAGGACCCTTGAGTATGAATGTTGTGCACTTCACCATGATAGCCTCAGGTGTACCCAAAAACTTTAATATCTGATCAACCTTGTTTAAGTAGTATTCCACCTCTTAGGGCTTATTTGTACCCTTAAAGGATGGAGTCTTCTCATGTAAGAACTGCCAAGATCAATCACTTTCTCCTACATCTTCCGGCATCAACTCAACAACTATGTTCTAGAATTGTGGTATATTTTGGTCCATGGAACAAACTACTCACATGATAGCCTCTATAAAATTCAGAACCAAAGGTGGATTCTCTTATAGAGAATATTATACATCCTCCTATGGAACTCATAGGATATATCTCATATGTATATCATTGAAAACCAAAAATAGAAGATTGATCATGAAGATAGATAATATTAGTCAAAACCAAAAAAAATAAGAAAAAACTATGATTAAGATCAAATGTCAACACAAGATAAATGCATCCCAATATCCCATGGTAACTTGAGTCTCTTCTTGGAAAGATTTGTCCCAGAACTCACTGTAATCTACCTATCAAGTCTTTAAAATTATATCTCCAGTCAAAAAAATCCCAAGGCTAAAAATAACCTCCCTCTGATTCCAATTTGTAATGGACCAACCTAGGATAACCTCAAAAACTGTCACTCATCCCGATTTCCTACATACCAAAAGGAAATTCATGTTTCCTATAGGATAGAGACTAGCACTTGGGCACCAACAACAACTAGAGGGGAAGATTTAACCAAACAAGAAGTATGTGACATGGAATATATTTACATATCATAAAGAAACATCTGAAGAAAAAACAAAAAGATATATTCCATAACCGAAATAAACTAGCAGAAGTGATAGAACTCAAAAGAAACTAAATAAAATCTAAGGTATAAGTAAAATAATAAAGGAAAAAATCCAAAATGAGAAACAGCTAATCCATGTGATATGAGGATGATTTCCCACTATCAAACCACTAGAAACCCAATAGTACTTGACTAAAACCTCATAACCACATTGTGGTGACTTTCCATTCCCTACATCAAAATACATAACCAGGTATACAAACCACTGAAGGGGTGTACTGGGTGTTAGATAAATAGAATCTGTAGGATCCCACCCAAGTATTCCATAACAAGTCTCTCTATAAAAATCCAAAAATTCTCAACTTTGAAGAAAACAAGCCATTAAAATCAGTTAAATAGTTTTTGCATCAAAATCATGGTAAAATATTCCCCTTTTTCAAAGTTCTAAATAATCTAGGTAAGTTAGTTTCGAAGAAAATCACATATATAAAAACAAGTAATCAAATACAAAAAATACAAACCAAATCATAAATACATCACACCAAGGATCATTATTGGTCAATCTATCTTTAAAACACGTATCAAAACATATACAATCATCTGCATCAATCCTCTTGAAAAATGAATCGAATCTAGGGATTATAAGAACACCCTATAAAGTGAACCTCTCAAAAGTTTCTAAAAAGTCCCTAGGAAACTTGGTCTAGGGAGAAAAGTAACACCCCATGATTGAACACCTCGATAGTAAAAAATAGATGAGGCCCATTAATACACCATCCATCTAAGTACCCAATGCTTCCCATGTTCTCATTTTCTAAATCATTTCATCCGAATCAAGATTTTAAAATCATTTCATAAATCCATTACACAATGATTTGGAAATAAATTTTCTTTTACCACACAAAGGGGAAACCTAATTTTCTAAAAACCCATTTACAAACACACAAATCAATAAATCGTGACAATTCATTTATAAAACAACTTGTAAAATATGAGTAATACAGTTTATCCAATATAGGCTAGAGACAGAACCATTGACCTAAATTTGGGTTACACATGCTTGAAATGGGATACACCAATATAGAAATGAATTAAAATACAACAATAGAGTCTCTAGAATTCATTCTCACATATTATAATCACATTATTCAAAAAATAGATAGCAGAGAGGGTACATCACAACATACATTAAAGAACATGCACCCACCACACTTCAACCAACAAAATATCATCCCTTGGAAAAATATCACACAATAAAACTATAAAGGATTAAAAAAACATCACCATAGGGTAATATAATCCAATAAATAGTGTCATGACACTACCACAACCAATATAAATGAATAAGCAAAAAGATAGCTTACCAGGAAGAAGCGACACAACTAATATAGAGATTGAATGTAGAATAAAGGAACTCCAAAGTAATAGAGACCCCAAAATAGTCCCTAGAATCATTTGGGGTTTGGGTATGGGAGAAAAAAAAAATGAATGAGATAAGTATTACATGTGATGTGTAATAAAAACCTACTGGGATGAAGGTTTTATAGAATAAACTAGGTATTTACAGCATCAAATCCACACATTCCATATAAACTGAAAAATATGTCACCTTAGATTAAATTTACCCTGATTTGTTATTTTATAGTGTAAAATAAGATATTAATATATAAAAGTAATTTACTATATAAAAATTATTTTATTTCTTGGAATATTCTTGTGTCATAAGTTATTTCATAGCTTGTTCCTAACAACACATTTACACCCTAAACTACAAATTTATGATATAAAATGGTTATGTGGGTAGTACCCATCCCAAGTTATAAATAAATCACTAAAAACAAATCTCAAACCCTTCGAACCAAAAAAAACTCTTAAAAATTAAAAAGAGTGTACATTTTATCTATGACGTTACATAGGGCTTTAAATCCTTTTGTTAACCCTTTTTAAAAAAATTGGGCTTCTACAGTGGTAAATATTTTTTACCTAAGTAATTCATTTTTTATGTCTAAAAATAAAATTTCCCATATTAAATAACTCTTAACTATTGAGTCAAAATATTAAATCAATTATAATAAAAAATCTATTTGAAAAAAATAAGATACATTTTAACATTAGTAGATGTAATGTGTAAAAACCTATTTATAGAACAGGTGTATTTTTAAGCTTAAAAATTATATATAATATAATATTATCAATGTTTTCAATTTTCATGACTTAAATTAATTTATTGTAAACAAAATAAAAGTTATTTTTCTTTACAATTATGTAAAATATCGACATTTACCAAAATATTATTTAATTAAAATAAAAGAAAAAAACAGTTTCTATTATTGGAAAATATTACTTAATTTATTGAACATAGGTTTTCTAAATTCATAATAGTACTTATAAATGAATATTTTTACACCTTAAATAAATATTTTATCATGAAAAAATTTTCATAGGTTTTTATGTTGTACTTACTTCTTGATATATTCATAAATGCTACAAATTTGTTAGATTTCTTGATTCTCACAAATTTATTATTCATTTTTCATCTTATGAATGCATGGATCTTGAATGGTCCAGTGGCTTGTGCTCCATCAACTACTTTCATTTTATCCTTCTTAGATGGTCCTTTTCTTTTCACATGAATCTTGATCTAGAGAACACAAATATTTTTATTTTCCTTTTAGTTTTTCCTCTCACTTTCCCAAATCCCTCTATTTTTCAAATGTTAAGAAATATTTTTGGATGATTTCTAGTTGCGGATATGAAAACCCAAGTGTTATTACATCCCATTGACCCCTAAATTTTTATTTATTTTGGCATATAAAAATCAACTTTCATTTCATTTGGATCAATATTGATGGATAGTACACACATAAGCATCTGATTATCTATGAGTCGTGGACTCAATATTACATCTCATGCTTCCTTCAAGGGCATTCAGTTCAGAGATATCATTATAGGGGGGCTACTCTGCTTGAATTGAATCTGCAGAATGATGATGTATCACTCCATAATGTGCTTAGTGAGGGAAAGAAGATTGTGGTTTCAGAGATTCTAGAGCCTGAGGGAAATTATAGAATTGAATTCAATAGACCTTCTTATGTAAGAGAAATTAATTAATCACACCCCTCAGCAATGAGGTTTGGATCCAGTTCAACTTAGATCAGATCTGAAGGGTGATGGAAATTCCTCTAATTATCATATTTAATTTTTATGATGGTAAGGGAAAGGGAAATGAGTTTCTTTCCAAGCTCTATGTTTTTCATATGGACACGGTCTAATCTAACAAGTGACTTAGGGGAACCTCCACTAGATTTGGATCCCTAAATATGTTTGTGGTATTGGGTAATGGTGATTTAATTCTATTTGAATAAGGGAATTCTGAGGATACATTCCATGAATGGGATGCTTCTCAGGGAGGGAACATGGATGAATTCGAAGCAGATATGGATTCTGACACTAGTACATGGTCTATTGAGAGCAAGGAAGTATAGTTAGTGTAAGATCACCTTTGGTATTCTTCTAAAAAGGGAAAGAAGACCCTTATAGATATAGAGGGTTTCATCAAGCATGTGAGCAGGTCACAGCCTTGGAAAGACTAATCTAATTTATTCATACCTCTAGTTAAAATATATTAAAGTAAAGGATCCTTCATGAAAAATAACTCCCTCATTACTATGAAAAAAATTTCAAAAAATGGAATAGAAAATCATCATCACTCTAGTAGGGAAGATTTTGATTGGAAGATAAAGCCACTTGTTGGAGTCACAAAGATTATAGGTAAAGTGGAAGCTCTATTGCCTCCAGATCCAATGCATTCTGAGAGGAAATATGGACATAGAGCTACTTCTTTTTCTACGAAATTGGGTTCAAAGGCTCAAGATACGAAGAAAAAAAATGAAGAATCATCCCCCCTCCAACTGAATTCTTTGGAGGTCATAGTAAAGGTTGATAAATAATACCCAATAGTCCCTAAAGTCCCCTAACCAAGTATCTACTCCTTTCCCCCAAACATTTCTAAAAAATGAAGAATGATATTATTACTCATGATCTGTCTTAGAAATATCATCGGTCACCCTCAGGCCATAGATCATTTGGTTCTTAAGTTCTCTCTTGGTGCAAAGGATTAGTGCTTGTGTAGGTATTTTCTAAAATTGTTCTCCTTTGTTTTGGTTCTTTTTTTCTTCAATGTTTTTTTGGTTGGGTCCTTTTTCATGATGGTTTTCTTGTACATTTCCCACTCCACCTCAAAGTGTTTTATTGAAAATTAAAAAAGGGATTTGGATTGACTGAGATTGTGTGTTATCAATATTATTTCATACTAATTTCTAATTTAAATAATGTTCATATATTATTTAATATATTAAAATATTATATATTATTATATTAATCATTTTAAAGTGGTTAATTTTATTTATTAATACCTTAAATAGTTATTTAAGAATGAAAAGTACTTTTAAATATTAAATAATAATAAATATATATATTCTAAATTTAATAATTTTTTGTTGGTTAATATCTTTTTATTTTATATAGGTTTTATTATTTATATAATTTTCTTAATAATATTCATCTAATATGTTTTGGATCATTTTAGTTCAGTTTAACATGTAGAGAAATCTATTAACATAAAATTTATTTAAGGAAAATACATAGTGAAATCTTAGGTCAATACATTCCCCCCCCCCACCCCCACCCCCACCCCCATTAAATAGTTTGCATCCTTGTATTTTATATTATCACTAACTAATAACAATACATAAGGGTATCTAAATATAATCATGACATAATATATAGATTCTACATGATACAAACATTTATATCATATAGAAGAATAACTATAATATATTTCACCCATGATAAGCATATATTTTGATTCTCAACCATTTATTCCAAATATAACTCTATAGCTAGGTATTAAGAGTTTCTAGAGACATAACATCCACAGTTTTATTTTCAAGATCATGTATCCAACCAAATATTAAAAACAAAAATGATTACGAAAATATCCAATATAATAAGAGTAAATGGTCATATGAATATGAAATCTAAATCCAAAGATGTCTTCTCTAATGACAACTTCATGTAAACCTATGATACTTTCACTTCAACTATGTCATTCTTGGTTCATCCTATAACTCTCTTGGTTCAACCTAGGTTGCATTAAGATGTGTTATCTCATTCTTCTTAACTTAATCCCATAAATTAATTAGGAAATAAATCATTCATAATGGCTTGGAAATAGAATGTGATTAACAAAACCATACCTCTCATGAGTTTATAGCAAGGTGTGTAGTATTAGGAACATTCATCATCCATCGGAGTTAAGATTAAGTTGATACTAAACCATCTTATTTCAGGGTTATTTGGTGAATTTTTACCACATCCACATCTAATTTCTAGTTTTGAAACAATAATGTATTTTCTAAGAGAACCACAGAATCTTTACTTTACCAAAACATTGAGATGTTATCATATATTTAGACTTATCCATTCGATATATAAATAAGGGTTTTACTAAAGTTATCTATTAATAATCCCTAAAAATAATTAAACTAATCTTAAAAAATAACTAAACCATTATTTGAAACCAAAAAATGTAAACTAGACTCATAATCCATGATCTGGTGCTAAAACACATTATTTAAACACTAGGTTTGATACAATGTGAGATAAACCAATCTATATTTAAAAACATTTCCATAAGTTAAACGTTTCATCTTAAAAATAATCACACAATCACATGAACTTAAGTTTTCATGTATTTTAAGATCAGTTACATAGGTATCTTATTTATAAAACTTGTGAACAATTATCATAATCTAAAAACACTAGTCTGTTTTAGACTTATCATAGGTTACACTTATCTTTGTAACCTCAGGAATGGGAAAATAAAAAATGTGGTTATATCAAGAACTTGGTTAGGGAAAATCTACAATTTTTTAATAAGTATTAGATCAAAATCATGTGATAAAACATGTGTATAGGATAAATATCTTATTGAAAAGATCATGGAACCATAAGGGTTATCTATAATTCATGATATCGGGACAAAAAATATCAAATGAACAAACATGTACCATATCATAAGAGTGTGAGATAATAAACATGATCCAAAGTAAATAATCATATGTATATAGAAATATGGAATTTCATTTAAGAATAAAATAATTACATGTTACGGAATAAACATACACATAGAAAATATTATGAACCTAACTACTTGCATCACATCCATTCAACAACATGTCAATAAATTTTCGTGCATCATATTCCTGAAAAAACATTTTATCAAAGCTTTACACATCATGTTTACACAAAATAACTTGTGAAAAAAGCATCCCACATCACATTCATGAAATAAACTTGTGAATAAATCATCTCACATCCTATTCACACAAAAATACTTGTAAACAATACATCCCTTGTTTTTTCACACAATAAAATTGTGAAAAATATTTCTCACATCACATTCACAAAAAAACTTTTAAAAAAATATTCATACATCATGTTCACAAAAAAATTGAATAAAACTTCATTCATAATGTTCATATAACAAACTTGTTAAAAAGACTCTTGCATGATGTTCTCACAACAAACTTTTGAAAAAATATTTACGCATCACATTCACATAAAATTTCATCATATTAAGTGATATGAAACCTTACCCAATTAATTTTATATTGATATAGTACCACACCCATTATTATCCACACATATGTGTTCCACTTAAAATCAACCATAATCATATCTTAAATAACCCAAGGAAAAAAATAATGGGTCTCTTAAAATTTTCAAAAAAAAATCACATAACATGAACTTAATAAATCATAAGATGTCACAAATATAATTTTAAAAAATCAATTAATTCATTCTAAAATTTATAGTGTGATAAAAAAATCTCTTAAATTAAGATAAACCTTGGAATAAATATATAAATGAAAATAAACAAGTTTTTATAAAATCATTTAAAAATTATTATAAATGATTAACTGAAAATTACATTCAAAAATAAATTTTTAGAAGGGAAATATAATAATTTTGAAAACAATAATATAAAGAGTTCTGAAGAAATAAATTTTTAAAAGAAACAAACAATAAATCTTATAAATCAAAATTGTTAAATAATCAAAAATAAATTATCTTGTTAATATTTTAGGTCATTTAAAAGAAAAAATCACATCATAGAAATATTAAAACACTTCCACCTAATAAAATAGGTAAATGAAAATATGGTAAATATAAAATAAATAAAATATTTTGATTTAAAAATAAGAAAGGAAAATAATTTTTTATAATAATGAGCATGGAAATGGTAGAAAACTATCCTTAAAGTAGATGAGATTTTTTTAAAAAACATTGCACTTTATAAGAAATAAATTCATTAAGATTGAATCTATGAATTAAAAACTTAATTTTATTACTGATAAAATAATTAATTTCTTATGAAATAGAAAATATATTAACTAATCAAACATAGAATAATCATGGTTATGGCTTAAAATTTTAACTCAAAGAAAAAAAAATTGAGTTAACTAAATCCCTTATATATATCATAATTCTTGAAATAAGAGACATTTAGAAAGGGGTTTATGTGGTAGAAATTAAAATACCTAGAAATAAAAGAGAAAATATTACATAATAAACTAAAATAATATAATATTCTCAATATATATGAATTATGTTCAATAAGAACAATTATAACTCAATAGATGAGAATTGGGATTTCCAAAAACCCTTATGGTAACGGTAACATAAGAATAATAGGGTTACCATAAGATAGATAATAAAATATCATTAAATTAAAGATATTAATTATACTTGAAGTTAATATAACAATAAAAAAACCATATAAAATAAATTATGGTTTGAAATATCAAACATGTCTTGTGGGATTGAAAATAGCAACAAATAGCCCTTACAACTTTGGTATCTTTTAAATTAAAATACATTTTAATAAAAAAATATCTTTAAAAACTCCATTAATTACATTAATTTATTAAAATATATCAATTATTCATTAATCACACCATCTCAAAGATATCATCGAACATAATAATAAATACTTATTAAGGAATTAAATTTTCAACAAAGAACCCCTTACCTTAATTCTTAGATCCCACTAAAGCATTTTAATTTATTGTATAAAAAAAGTAAATATAATATTTACCTCCAATTTTATAACCTTATTCATAAATATAAAATTTTATACAATCCATTTATAATTTTTATCTACATCTATATTAGTTAGTTATTGTTTATTTTCAATATCAGGTGTGAGTAATCTTGTTCGTTTTGAACTTATTTTATAATATCAGTGTTGTTTTTCATCATTATCTTAATGTTAATCATTAAAATATCATTCAAGTTACATTAATTATTTATTTATAATTATTTATAACGTTATAATTTCATTCTATGGTAGTTTTTTGTGATTCTTAAAATTAAAACAATGATGGGAATGTTTTGGTGATTTTTAACGAATAGACATTGGTATCTTAATTAATGAGTTTAATATTAATGTTATAATTATATAACAAAAATTAAATAATTATTTAATTATTTATATAATATATTATCTTTATTTACATTATCATAGTCATAAAATAAAATAATTTATAGAATTGTTCATGTAAGTGGTTAGACTGACCCAAACATGAACATACCATAATTAATAGATGATTATGATTATGATTATAAAAGTGGTTTATTTTGGAATAATATCATTATTATAGAATTATAATGATATTAAATTTATATCTTTAAATTTTTTAACTATATTTTAAGATATTTCAATAAATAATAAAGAAATTATATGAAAAACGAGATATGTTACTTCGTGGAGGTGGTAGTCTGCACACGCACAAATAAAATTTTAATTTTCCTTAATGGAAAAGGGAAGATAAAGTAAATAGTTATTACTTTAAAATATTAACATTGAGTATAAAAAAATATTTATTTCATTATATAGTAATGATAAAATTAGATTTTCTAAAATAAGATGGAGAATAAAAAATTGGAAATATTAGTACTCATGTTGAGGACTTGAGTTTTCCCTTAGAGGAATCCTTGGAAATGGTGGGCTTAGTCTAAATTCTGATGATAAAAATATAATTAAAGTCAAATTATATTATAAGGGAATTAAATGGGGAATTTTTTCAAGAGGAAACCAAAATTTAAAAGTGGTGTTAAGAGGTGGTGAGTTAACCCATTTATGAGAGGTTCAAATGGCATTTTTATATATATTTCAAATTTATAAAAAAATTATCACATGTTTCACATGTCAATAAGACTAAAAAATGGAAAATAATGGATTGGATATAATATTTTGCCTATAAAAACTTCAATCACTCTATTAGAAATATTTTTTTAAAATGTTAGTCCTTTTACTCCTTTGGTTAACCATTTTAACCCTTTTAGTACTTTTTCCATGGTAACTAGTTTTTACCTAAGTTATTAATTTTTTATTCCTAAAATAAAATACCCCTTGTTACATAATTTTTACCTAATAATTCCAAATATTAAATAAATTTTATCAAAAAAAATTATGTGTATGGAATATTAATTTTAACATTATCACATGTGATGCGTAAAAATATCTTTTTAGAAAAAGTATATTTTTAATCTTAAAATTTATGTATAGGATAAAATTATAAATAATTTAAATTTTAATGATATATAATAGTTTAAAATAAGAAAAATAAAATTTATGGGAATTTAAAACAAATCCAAAACCAAATTTTACCCAAATAATATTTAATCAAAATAAAAGATAAAAACTATTTCTTTTATTAGAAAATATTACTTAAGTTATTAAACATAGGTTTTATAAATTCAAAATAGTGTTTTTGAAATGTATATTTTTACTCATTAAATAAAAAACTGATCGCAATAAATTTTATATATATTTTTATGTTATACTTACTCCTTGATATATTTATAAATGCTATAATTTAGTGAAAATGTATTTTTTACTATTCACCTAAAAATCAATTATTTCATAAGAATATCACAAATTCACTTTATAATAATCTTAATAAATAGAATTAAAAAATTTAGTTAATTTTTTAAAATTATAATTCTTAAATTTATAACTTTTTTTTAATTAAAAATAAATAAAAAATTGTTTTTATTGAAAATGGCCTTATTAAACTTTATGAGTTCTCATATTTGTTTCATACTAATTTATAATTTAAAGAATTTAAATATAATATTTAATATATTTAAATATTATATATTATAATAATAATCACTTAAATGTGGTAGATTTAATTTATTAATACTTTAAACATTTTTTTGAAAATAAACAATCCTTTTAAATATTAAATCATATTAAATATATATCCTCTAAATGTCTGAATTTCTAATTTGTTAATATCTTTTTATTTTCTATAAGTTTTATTATTCTTATAATTTTATGATATTCATCTAATATTTTAATGGTCTTTTTAGTTAAATGTTGTGAGTGGAGAAAGCTATTAATATAATATTTATTTAAGGAAAATACATAGTGAATTTTTGGGTCATTACAGTTACACATGATAAATCCTTCCTAGTTTAATTAGAAAAATGAGTCTGGTAAAGGCAGGGTGGGGAATACATTAGGATAGATTCCCATTTATACCTCTGGATAATTTATCTGACCCAAGTAGAACCACCATGGTGTTTGATTTGGTTCTTGGTGGATATAGATCGGCTTTAGAATATTTAAAATGGGTAGATTTGGTAGGTTTATCGAGAAAATGTTCCATTGGTAACCAATGTAGATAGATCCACATTATCAAGGAAATACATGATTGAATATACTCTAATTACCCTAAATGTTAAGGAGTAAAACCAAGGGGATATCTCTTATATAATGACAGAGTTCAATTAACAATGAAATATATGATGGAATGGTCTATATAAATTTGGATAATGACTGAGTCATGTATATCATAAGGCCAATGTATATGCCTAATTAAGGTGATATTTTTTTTTATGACCTCATATAAATAGTGAAAATGATATTTAGGAGGCCAAGAAGGTTAAAAAATTAGCTTATCCCAAATGAGTGACTAGAGTTAATAGGGCTCCCAAATGGGCCACATGAAGGATAATCACAACTCCCTTTAATAGACTAGCTTAGGTGATATATTTGAATACCTTTTAAGACTGGGCATAGAACTAGGAGGATAACTTGGATGAATGGGTTTCATGGTAACTTCCAATGGGGTGGTCACATCTCTATAAAGGTATAGCTCATGTGTCAGGTGAATTTACCCTTCTTTCTTGAAGGACCTTCGTAAAATGATTTATTTTTCTTATCCTAGGGGATTAACTTGGCAATGTGGTCTATTATGAAGTTCATAATATTAGGACCACAACATGACTCAAATATACCATATTTCCATTACTTTATCTATATTCTTTATAAAATCACCTGAGGGGGAGTGATCAAAAGACTGAACATGTATGTGTGTGTTTTAGTACTTGAGAGAGCTCCTAGTTGACACTTGGTGTCAACTCTAATTTGAACCAAAGGTGAATTTTTTTTTGGATGTGTTTTAATCAGTGGAATAATGAAGTATAGCTAAATTATGGTTAGAAATTTAAGACTTGGTGATGTGAATATT
This sequence comes from Viscum album, assembly GCA_963277665.1. Lineage (NCBI taxonomy): Eukaryota > Viridiplantae > Streptophyta > Magnoliopsida > Santalales > Viscaceae > Viscum > Viscum album. The sequence continues at coordinate 397,762,800 of OY728127.1, read as the reverse complement.
TACATTGAATATTTGAATATGGGGTGATTATAGAAGAATTAATGGAGAAATTCAAAGATACACCTTGATATATCTATATATCGAGGTCATGGTTTTAGAAGTGGTGTATAGTGGTTTGAATAATATTAATCTTACATTCATAAGTTTGGGTTATATTTTTGAATTTATAGGAAGAAACCAAAGTGAAAGTATAATCACCACATCCTGATTTAGAGTTCATCAAATTATAGTTCAGTGTTGAGAGACACTAAAATGTATCAGATTTTTTTCAAAACCTTCATGGGTTATGTAAGGTTTTTAAAAGATTTGAAAATGAAAAAGTTTGTAACTCAGCCTATATACATAACAATTTTAGGAGTTTTTTAGGGTTTTTTGAAGTGAAAAATGGAATACATAAATTTTATCCTTTTCTACTTTTTTGGATGAGGATTCATTCATGGAATGAATGGGATGGTCATATCATGAATGGATTTTTAGCTAGAAATGGGTTAAGTCTCAAGATGTGTAGGTTTTCTCTCTATGTGTAATATATTTGATGCATGTGAAATATTTTATCCTTTATCATTTTGAATAGAAAACTAATTTCCCACACTATGAGATAAACATCTACACTATAGAGAAGATATAGGTGAGTTTTTTTAACTATACAAAAATATATGGGGTCATGTCATGACTCATGGATTTCACCATAGAAGATATAATTACACTGTATCATCAAATATGATTGAAGTTATTCATGATAATATTTAAATCCATGAAGAAAGGAATGTTCCATGATTTCTAATACTCAGAATATTTTGTATTGAATCAGGGGTTGACACCATGATTTTGGAGACCACACCATGATATGTTCTAGAATATAGAATATTAGAAAGTATCATTCCATGATATTCAAATAAATAAATTAAATAATTTCAATGGATTATTTGGATCAAAATATTTACTAAGAAACACATCATAATTAATAAGGCCATTCTATGAAATAGAAAGATTCAATAAGGCCACATCATGAGGAATTTTATGTGTTGTGAATGTGATATTATCAAATTATTTAGCATTTTTATATAGAATTTAAGAGTAGAATAAGTGGACAATGATTTTGGGAGTTGACATAGTCTGATTAAAAATTCTTGACTTAAATGAATTATGAGAGATATATGGAATGATTTTGGGATAAACTAGATTTATCCTAACCCTTGAATCAAATAAATTGGATGTGGGAAACTGATATAATTACTCATAGCCGTTCATTAAGAATAGAGAAGAATATTGAATATCAGTTTCAAAAAAAAGGAAAATTGACATAATGGGAATATTAAAATATATGATTTTATGAAGAAGAGATAAGAGAGACACATAATATTTATATTACCATATCTGGTTAGTTCTTAAAGGGGGATTGAGAGTAGAAAAAGGATATCAATATTATAACTAGTTTAAGTGGAAGACATAGTGAAATAAGTAATTCTATTTTGTAATTATATTCATCTAGAGAAGAATAATTATTTATATTTTTTTTATAATACAATTATTTAACCCTATTATTTTGGATTTAACATCACCCAACATGGAATAAGGAGAGTGTAGTGAATTAGAGCTTAATAAATCATTTAATTAGAGATAAATATTCAAGGTATCTCAGTGACCTATACTGACTTGGAAAAAACCCATTATTATAAACTATTTTTGAAGGATTTCAAGTCTATAAACTATCTAATCCTTGTCTTTGAGAGGTGTGAAAAAAGATAGGAAGTGGGAGTTCACCTAATATCTACAGTGTGTATTTCTTATATAATTATAACACATACAATGTGTAGTGTTATATTATAGTACATCAACACACCATTGGTTCATGCTTCATGGATTAACCCTTTGTGATGAACCTAATAAAATCCCAGTGTTTTGTGTGATTTAAATTCTGCATATGTGCTTATCATTTAGTGTGATTGGTAAGAGTAAGAATGAGAGATTGAATTTTTTTTATAACATAGGATCAGTATCTAAATATACTATTACAGCCTACAAAAAGGGGGGAAATAATTGGTATGATCTCTGATTCACCCCCACCCCCCCCCCCTCGCCCCTAGGTTGTCTAAGTTTGGTCTGGTCCCAAAAAATGGTCTTAGAGAAAAATGGTTCTGTCAATAAGTTCAATATCTAAATCAGTTTAGATTTTTTACACATAGGGAAACAATGATGAATCATATATTTTTTAGAGAAACAAAATTTTATATTTTTAATAAATAAATGCTTAATTTTTTGAAATCTTATATAAATGATTTTATATATTATAGTCTTCAAGATACAGATTTGAAAAATAATGGTGAAAGAATTAATGATGTAAGGATAGGAAAAAATTTAATTAGATCAATGTCTAGTGAATTTTACAAGAATTATACTCATTGTGATATTTCATTCAAGATATGGAAGACTCTCAAAAAAATTATAGGAGAAAGTGGAAGTAAAAAAGAATTATTTTTCATCCTCAAAAAAAGAAGAAGATTCCCTCTTGAAAAAATTCAAGAATAAAGGTGGAAATAAGAAAAAGACTCATGAGAAAATGTATTCTCCAATAAAGGTGATAAATTTTTAATTTATTATTAAATATTCTCCTAAAAAATTAGAATATTATTTCAAATAAAAAAATCAAAATCAACCTTGGAGATAGAGAGAAGTCTAGATTTTAATAATGATATGGAAATTACATCTAGTCATTGGTCTAATGAATTTTCATGTAGTGATAAAGATATGATCCAATAAATGTATCAGAATGTGGATCAATATGAAATCATCCATCATGTTAACCAAGAAATCATAGAATATTTGATAATAAATATTAAAAAGATAAAGAGAGTAGAGGTGTCCTTGAATATAGACGTAGTGAATATGGGGGCAAAGATAAATGGCCAAATTGATCATATTGAGGAACTTTCATAAGAGATGGGAAAAAATGTTCAGATAAGAAGAGATAAATGAAATAATTACCCCTTATCACTAAACAAATTGAAGAGAAAAGAAAATATGGACTTAAATATGACTCAAGTTTGAAAGTTATGGCTACCCAGTTAAACGACAAGGATGAGAAAATCAAGGTGCTCGAGGAGAGATTGAAAAACTCTAATGAAAATAATAATATACCTCCCATGTCATCTTAAATAAGTGGAAAGAAATGGAAGTCAAGAATAATACTTTCAATGAAAAAGTAATATTTGTTAAAAATCTAAAATAGAATGACCTCGAAGGAAAATAGCTACAAACTACTACTATTTTGGAAGAATGGAGAACACAAGGAGTATGTGTCTAGAATACCAAGTGCAAAAATATTAAAATAATTATGATACATCAACATTTAAATCAATAGTCTATAAAAATTTAACACCTCAGATCTGGATTCCAATAAACTGGTGCCACGTACACGGTTGGACACATGGCCTCAAGCGCATTTCCCCAAATGCCAGAGAATGCCAACTAGCAGTGAGATCCTAGGTTGTGATAGTGGGGAAACTATGCCCTCATTGGTAGAGTGTAACATAGCATAATAAATAATAATACAATAGAGGAAACATTAAATAGCATAAAACTAAAAATTAACAACAAAATACTGATAAGAAACCAAACATCATTCCATACATAAGATGATGCAGCATGTTGTGTTCTAGGAAAAACAGCCAAAATGGGTACACTGTATAAGTCCACAATATATGTTCCAAAATAAAAAAAGAACAAATTAATCTAAGAATGATTTCAAGCCTCGGCTCGGTCCCATGATCTCCTACTCTTAAACAATAAATCAAGTACCATTAGAATGGAACTTTCTCTAATCAACACCTACAATCATATAGTCTTCTTTAGCCCAAAAGCATGACTCAATAGGGTGTGAGACTAAATCTCAATAGGAAAACACCCAAGATATATTCTGATCTGTTAGTGAATATCTATATATATATATAATAGGAAGTGTACAATAGTGAAAGCAATAAATAGTGGGTACTCAAAACTAAGCACAAAGATGTCTCAGAAGACAATGTAATCAAGTATGGGTGAACACTGAATCCAATCTTGTGATTTATCTTAGTAGGTTCATCATTAGTCAATTAATTTCATTATTCAATTTATAATAGAGTCTGGTCCTAACATCCTAAAGTGGAATTCAAATATCACTCTTGGTGAGTTTAACAAAAACCATCTAACTATGGTGTAACATTACACCAAACATGATCAAAACCAGCTATATAATCATTTCAGCAGTCAATCAGGGTGGAAACCTAGAATATAATAATTTAATCATGTGTCAGGGTCAAAACCCAGTATATAATAATTTTAGCATGTATCAAGGCCAAACCTAGTGTATAATCATTTTAGCATAAAAACAACACACGTAACTTACACTATTACATGGTTAACAACATAAACTCACATGGGAAAATCATTCAATTAACCAATTCCATTCTAAATAACCCATAAAAGGAAATCAAAGGCATGGGCATAGGAATCCTAGGCCAAATGGATAAACATTGGTCATCCAAGGCAAAACACACCCACAGGGTGGCCCGCAATAAAGGCTAATAATATCAAAAATGCCTTATAATCATTTAATCAATTACCTAATCAACATTAGATAACAACATACGTCAATATTCAATTAGGTGACACCCAAAAAATGGTCTCAATGCACTCTGACACATATAATCAACTTGAAAAATTTTGAAAGGCATGATACCACCTACCTCGTACTCATACAACTCTCCATGACTAGCGTTGGGCTCTGATTCGACCTAGGACAGAGTAGATCTAAAAAACTAAAATAAATTCTCAACCTCCAATAACTAGGTCAAGAGGAGAAATTAGGAAGAAATACTCAAATGGAATTGATCGCTCACCAAGGGGATTTGAACGGATCTGATGGTGTTTGAATCGAGTGTCGAAAGATGAAATGGGAGGAAATTTCCCGTTTGGATTACCTAGGAACACTTTTAATCAAAGGGGGGGTTCGTTTATATCTATCTAGAAAAATGACACTACTACCCAAATTAATCAAAAAAAATACGTGGCATGTACTTGAGACTACACACCATGTCCGTACAATTTCTGGCCAGACCATTACATAGTTGTGTACCGAGATTACATGGAATGTAGCCCTCAATACACGGTGTGTACCTATAAGTACATGGAATGTAGGCCCTATTCATGTCATGTACCAGGCCTACAGCCATCCCTTGACCTCTTTTCCCCTTTTTTTAAGTATAAACTGAAAAGAAAAGATCTATACCTCAAAGGAAGAACCGAGTTCTTACAAACTTCCCCCCTTAAAGAAATTCATCCCTGAATTTCCATTCCAAAGGCGGTGAAGGAAAATTAGAGAACAATTCTATCCATTGTGATCGAACATCATCCTCCCTCTCCCAAGTCTTGTCCTGCACTCGACTATACTGCCATAGCACCCATACTAAAGGAACAGACCGGCCACAGAGAACTTTCATTCTAAGATCCACAATACGAATACGATGATCCTCAAAAGATACATCTACCTGCAGCTCAACTTCCTTGGCCTAAAAGGTGTGAGATGGGTCTAGGTGATAGTGTCCCCGCTGAGATACGTGGAAGACATTGTGCATATCCCTATACCTATGAGGTAACTGCAACATATAGGCAACCAGACCGACCCTCTCTATAATCTCAAATGGCCCAACATATCTCGGTGAATGCTTACCCTATCTCCTAATTTTCCTATTTCCCAACCTCGGTAAAACACACAAGAAAATCGGATCCCCAACCTTGAACTCCAGAGGTTACCTATGGTGATCGGTGTTTGATTTCTAATGAGACTATACGGTGGAAATTCACTTTTGAATCAACTGGACCTTCTCAGAAGTCTCCTACATGAGGCGTAGTCCCAGTAAATTTCTCTAACATACCTCCAACCAGAACATGGGAGAGAAGAATTTCCTACCATATAAAACCTCATAAGGTGATATTTGTATAGTCACCTGATAACTATTATTATAGGAGAATTCAACCAGGGGAATGTGATTCTCTCAAGATCCCCCAAAATTCAAGACGCTTGCTCACATAATGTACTCTAGCATCTGTATTGTATGCTCTAACTGGTCATCAGTTAGAGGGTGGTATTCTATGCTCAGGTGCACCCGTGTACCCATCACCCTCTAAAAAATCTACCAGAAACAAGATGTGAAGCATGCATCCCTATCTGAAATGATAGTGTGCGGGACCCCATGTAGTCGTACCACCTCTCAAATATAGAGTTTTCTGAGCTCATCAACACCAAAGGTATCCTTGAACAACAAGAAAAGATTGACCTTAGTAATCCTGTCAACAACTACCCACATAGCATCATTGCCTCAGGGAGACCTCGGTATACCCATCACAAAATCCATCACGACATCATCCCATTTCCACTCTAGAATGGGTAGCTGCTGTAAAAGTATGGATGGTTATTGATGTTCTGCCTTCACCTGCTGATAGGTGGAACCTATCATGAAAAAACTATCTACATATCCCTTCATACTTGGCCACCAGTACTGACAGTGTAAATCCGGATACATCTTGGTGAAACCAAGATGCACTCCCAAACTGAAACATAAAAATCCCACATTAGCTCCTCATGCAAGTCTACTGAAACCCATACGCAACCCTGTAACCACATAACCTCATCCTTGACTATGGTCCAACTAGGAGGATGGTCCTCTCTTGACATACTCTCCCATAGAACTATGCCTTCAGAATCCAATAGCTACCTCAACTTCACTCTGTCCAGTAAAGTTGTGGTAACAGCTAAGGATGTAAGAAAATTCTTCCCCTGTCTATTGTGCACCTTCATATGCATCTCAGATAACAACACCATTAGCTACCACTCTCTACTAGCATATTTCAGTACCTATATATGAGTCATCATGATCATTTAATCAGCCACTGCATTGCCTTTACTAGGTGTGTAGGAAAGCTTGAAGTAAAAAGACTGAAGGTATTACACCCACCTTCGCAACCTCAAATTCAGATCACGCTGAGAAAATATGTACTTGAGACTTTTGTGGTCAGTGTTCACCAAAACATTCTCTCCCAATAAGTAATGTCTCTAGCAGAACAAATCATGAACTACCACACCTAAATAGAGGTTTTTTATCAGGTAATTCCTCTCATGTGGCTTCAACTACTAAGACCCGTATGCAATGAATCGTTCCCCCTGCATAAGCAATGCTCCTAGCCCGATACCTAATGCATCACATTACACAGTGTAACTCTTTCCCAGCTCTGGTAAAATCAGTATCGGTGCATAATTCAATCTCCCCTTCATCTCCTGAAAGGCCATCTCACAGTAATCTTCCCATACATAATTTGCACCATTTTTAGTTAGGCCTATCAATGACACTGATAAATGTGAGAAATCCTATATGAAACATCTGTAGTAACCATCCAACCACAAGAAACTCTGCACTTCAAAGAGATTCTTGGGATGCTCCCAAGAAACTACTACTATCACCTTATTTGGGTCCACTGATACTCTTTTCTCTAGGATTATGTGACCCAAGAATTGAATATGATCCATCCAAAAGTCACACTTTGTGAACATAGAATATAATTTATTCTCTCTCAATGTACTCAAAAAAAATCTCAATATGGGTGGAATGGTCATGTAGATTATGAGAATACACCAAGATATCGTCCACAAAAAATAAAATGAACAAGTAAAGATAAGGATGGAACACTCGGTTCATCAATTCCATAAAGACTATAAGCGCGTTTGTGAGACTGAACAGCATGACCAAATACTCATATAGGCCATACCTAATCTGAAAGGTTGTGCAAGTTATGTCTGATGATCTAACATGAACTTGATGATAATCAGATCTCAAATCGATCTTAGAGAATACCCAATATCCTCGAAGATGATCGAAGAAATCATCTATTCAAAGTAGAGGATACCAGTTCATAACCTTCAACTAGTTCAATTTACGATAATCCACACATAGCCTGAGGGTATTGTCTACCTTTTTCAAAAAAAGGATCGATGAACCCCAAGGAGAAGTACAAGGTTGGATGAAACCCTTAGACTCCAAATTCTCTAGTTGCCTCTTGAGTTTTTGCAGCCCCATCGTAGCCATCCTATAATGTGGAATGGATACTGGTGCATCTCCTGGTACTATCTTGATAGATACCTCTACCTCTATTACAATAGGTAAACCTAAAAAGTCATCTGGGAAGATGTCCCTAAAAATATCAACCACTAGAGGAAAATCCATTTGACGTGTCCCTTTGTCATTCAGATATAAACTGGAAATCTATGTTGTCATCCCACTCAACCCACAATGCTCAGGTCCAGCTCGGCTTGTCTGGACATCCCACTCTCTCTTGTGTAAAAATGATCTTCCCTTAGGTGACATGAAACTCACCCTGCGGCGATAGCAATCAACAAAGGCCTAAAAGGGAACTATTCAATACATTCCTAGGATGATATCAAATAATGTCATATCTAAGACATAGAGATCCCAAACAAAGTGACACCCACAAAAATCAAGGGGAAACTCCTTGCACTATCACACCCCTATCATCCTAATCCATAATAAAGTGTCTAGTTTCATAACATTATCAGAAGTGAAAACACAGAGACCAAGGCTATTCACAATAGGCACAGATATGAAACTATGTGAAGACCCTATATTAAAAATTGTAAAAGCTAACACGGAGGTGACTAGAATAGTACCTATGACAGTAGAAGGTCTGGGATCCTTCTCCTACTGGGTCTGTTGTACTAGAAAATTTTGGCTTGCATCATGGCCCTGTCACACATCCTAGTTACCCTGAGCTGATCCACTCTGATATCTCTAAAAACATGGAGTCTGGCTACCTCGGCCATGACCACCACCTTAGCTTAAGTAGCCTGACGTGTTCCAGATTCTCTACTAGTGAGAAGCTATTAACCCTACTTCGGAACAAGGAGTTTGTGAAGATCCTCTCTCACTAGCCGATGGTGGAAACGTCCTGCAGAATCACTATAGATGGCTCATCTTTCCACAATCTTGGCATTCAGTTGGGTCTATCAGGTAATAAGGTTTTTTATGACCAACATTTCTTCACTGATAGCACCTCACTTAGATACCTTAATAAAAAAATTGACTACTAGATTCACCATGAGTAAGCTCCAGATAATTCTTTCTGCTACCTGTTGAGAATGTACCATATCTTAGTGTCGAACCTCCCTGGCTCACACCTCTATATTACCTCTAATTCTACTTGGTAATCAGTGCATGGTTCATTATTGCAGATAGAGTAGTCAGAAAAAATATATTAACATATGATCTAATTTCATACCTAAGACCATCCTCGAATCCCATAGCTTGTGAAAGATCATCACCCATCAAAATAGGTGAGAATCATTAGAGCTAAATAAAATGAGATAAATAATCCATAACTAATATAGTGGCCTACTCCATATTCATAAACTCCCAGGCTTTGTCGACCCTCAACATATCAGGATTCAAATAGTCATAAAATACTACTTGAAAATCTTCCCAAGGCATATCTCAAAAATTCCCCATCTGAGTAACCACATCCCACTATCTCTTAGCAGAATCACACAGCATATAAGTTGAAAGCTTGACCCTCCACTGAGGAGGCATATCAATATACTCAAATATAAATAACTTGGCCTCTATCCAGGACTCTGCAGCCTGAGGTCCCCCATCCCCAGAAAATGTGGGAGGATGTTGCTTCTAGAACACTCCATTCAGCTCATCCATAGAAGTGATAGGCTAAGGTTCTCCCTATAAGGTCTATATAAAACGCATGAAGTTGCTGCAGAACTTTTCATCAACACCTGCATCTGAAACAACCACTCTTACCTTAGCTGACACAACTGGAGGATCCAGTGGTAGCCCATGGCCTACCACCTCTTGTTTATTCTAATCACCTCCCTCCCGGAGTACTATTGGAGGTTTTCATGGTGTAATTTCTCTATAAAGTCTAGCACATACACCTCAGTATAAGCTTATTCATCAAGGTACATAGTTCAAGAGCATAAGAACTAAACAGGAGAATAAAAGCCTCAAAAGTTTACAAAAGTTGGGTATATGTCATGTAGAGCCTAAACACAACATGTCCCCTTAAACTCTCACATGGGGGTGTAAGTCCACCTACCTTGACCGTGTAAACTTCCTAGGTACATGGCCGGTCAAACTGACACACAACGTGTACTCAAGTTTCCCCTCTTGGTTAGGTACTTATACACTGCAAAACACACACATTTCAACCTATGTAAAGCTATATGGGGTGTACCTAACACACAGGGAATGTTTTTCTCAAAACCCAACATCTCGTTTTCTCTCTCACACAGTCAGACACGCGTTCATATTCCACATTGTGTTTAATAATATTACATGGAATGTAATTAAAAAAGTTTGCTTCCTCCCCAAAAAAAGAACACATGGAGTGTGTTCATAGACCAACATGTCGTGTTGTCTAGGTTTCCAGATAGTAAGCCTCTGAAACATTCCCTAAACCCCTATTTTTGAAAAGTAAAGTAACAGTGTTCCAAATTCCTGCCTGTGGGAACCCATACTCCCCACAAATAAAATTTTGGAATCACATATAGCACATAACTACACAATTTCATCTCAGAGTTGAAACATATCCCACCAAAATCTTGATCCAAGAGGGCTCATGATCCTTAGGGACCAAATTTTGGCATCCATCCAATTCAACCATGATACGTAAAAATACACCTATCACAACAGCAGACATATCTATCATGGTACCTATAACAGCAGCATGTATATCTAGCACAACATCTATCACAACAACATGAAATCGATAATGATCTCTAAATGGTATGGTAAGAATGCATGACATGTGATTTCTAATAAGTGCCTATATGATACATGAGATGGCATACCCTCATCTCATCGGGTTGCAACAAACCAAACCACAATGATATCAATAATAACATCACAATTACAGGTGTTTCACCCAACCGAGAAATCGAATCAATTGTAATAGCTCAAAATACAAAAATCATAATTCTATTCAAGGTAATTCGGTTTTCCATGTACGCAAGGTAGCTACTCCCATGTATAGTTTATTACCAAACTCTATTTCCTTCATATCTGAGTCTAATGTCTCCAAACATTAAGAAAAACTAGAAAAGAAAAACACCTTTTATACCACTTTTTAATGTCCCAGATCTAGATTCCACTCAACTGGAGCCCCATACCAAGTTGGCCACATGGCCTCAAGAACATTTCCCCAAACTCTAGAGTCTTCTGACTAGAAATGAGGGCCTAGGGTGTGATAGTGGGGAAAATATTCCCTCATTGGCAGAGTGTAACATAGTGGAATCAATAATAATACAATAGAAAAAAGTAAAAAACATACAACTAAAAATTAATAGCATAAAACTGATAAGAAACCCAACAATATTCCATATAAAAGATGATACAGCATGTTGTGTTCTAGGAAAAACAGCCAAAATAGGTACACTATAGAAATCCAAAATATGTGTTTCAAAATCACAAAAGTAGAAAAGATTCTAATATGCATCGTAAGACTCGTCTTAGTCCCATGATCTCCTTCTCCTAAATAGAAAATCAAGTACCAGTAGAAGGGAGATTTCCCTAATCAACACATTCAATCATATAATCTGTTTGGGCCCAAAAGCATGATCCAAACAGGGTGTGAGACTAAATCCTAGTAGGCATCCACCCAAGATCTATGTTGATCTTTCAGTGAATATATATATATATAATAGTCAGTATACAATAGTTAAAGTAATAAATAGTAGGTACTTAAAATTAAGCACAATAGATGTCTCAGAAGACAATGTAATAAAGTATGGGTGAAGACAGAATTCAATCTTGTGCTTTTTCTTGGTAGACGCATCATTAGTCATTTCAATTCATTATTCAATTTATAACTAAGTTTGGTCCTAACATCTTAAAGTGGAATTCAAGTATCACTCCAGGTATGTTTAACCAAAAACATATAATCATGGTGTAACATAACACCAAACTAAATCAAAACCAGATATATAAGAATTTCAGTAGTCTATCAGGGTTTAAACCAGGTATAAAATCATTTTATCATGTGTTAGGGTCAAAACCCAATATATAAGCATTTCAGCATGTATCAGGGATAAGCCTGGTGTATAAGCATTTTAGTATAAAAACAACACACGTAGCATACACTATTACATGGTTAAAAACATAAACTCACCTAGTCAAATCATTCAATTAACCAATTCCATTATAAATAACCCATAAAAGGAAATCAAATGCATGCCCATAGGCATCCTAGTCAAAATGGATAAAAGTTGGTCATATAAGGGAAAACACACCCACGGGGTGGCCCTCAATCAAGGCTAATAATCTCAAAAATTCCTTATAATCATTTAATCAATTACCTAATCAAAATTAGGTAATAGCATAGGTCGATATTCAATTAGTTGACACTCAAAAAATTGGTGCACAACACTTTGACACATATAATCAACTTGATAAATTGCAAGGCATGAGACCACTTACCTTGTACTCGTATGACTCTCCCCATTTAGCTTCGGGCTCTGATTCGACCTAGAACGAAGTAGATCTACAAAATAAGAATAAATTCTCAACCTTAAATAACAAGGTTGATAGGAGAAATTGGGAAGAAAGTCTCAAAAGGAATCGATCACTCACCTATGGGATTTCAACAGATATGAAATTTTTTGAATTGGACGTCAGATAACGAAACAAGCGGCATTTTCCCATTCAAATTGCATGGGCACACTGCTCGTCAAAGGGGGTCATTTCTGTCTGTCTGGAAAAATGATGTTAATGCCCGACTTAATCAAAAAAAATCATACGGTGTGTACTTGAGACTACATGTCATGTCCATACAATTTCTATACATCCCATTACATGGTCATGAACAAGGATTACATGGTGTGTATCCCTCCATACATGGTGTGTACCTATAATTACATGACATGTAGGCCCTAGTCATGTCATGTAGTAATCCTAAAATCATCCCTTGTCCTCTTTTCCCCCATTTTCTTAAAAATAAAATGAAAATAAAAGATCTGTACCTCAAAGTAAGAACCGGGTTCTTATAAAAAATAGGGATGATCTTTATGGGAGATGTTTTATTTTCACTAATTGTGGACATGTTAATAGTGATTATAGTATGAGAGGAGATAAAAGTGTCATAATGAATTTATTTATTCCTATAATAACTCAAAAGAATGTTTTCATTGAAAAAAAATGGAGCTAGAAAATATTTTTATAGTTTTTGAGGTAAAATATGGATCTCAACATAGGTCTCTCCAAGAACTAATGATGATACACTCACAACAGTCCCCAGAGAGAGAGAAAAATTTGTAAGAGAAAGAAGTAAGTTGCTCCATTTTTTAGGAATATGGATGAGCATGTCAAAAAGGACTCAATAAAGAAAAATAAGTTGGAATTGAATCTTATGGAAACTAAAGAGGATAGATACATGTCATGCCTTAGTGGTTTAAAAATCATACCACTAGGAAATATGTGAATATAGGTGCAAGATCCCTCCTATAGAGAAGGAATCATAAAGAAACATACACCAGTGTTACATCAAAATAAGAAATGTTCACTAGTGGTATTAGTCTCACAATGGATATAGATCCCAAGATAATAAATATAAAGAAACCCAAAGAGATCCTTCGAAATGAAATTTTTACAAGTGTTATTGCAAGAAGATTATCTAGAAATTATTGGAAAAAAGTTTTCAGAAAATGGTTGTTCCACTATAACTAAACACATTCCTCAACTTGAAGATATCATAGGCACACTTATCCCCTTGTATTTAATTGTTTCTAATATATTTTGGAAGTGGTACCGGCTTAATATAGAAATATGATCCATGTGGTGGTTATGTTAAATGGGCATATATGATAGTACTAAAAGAATATGTGTTTAAGATAAAAAGAGTTAATTAAAACAAGTGGAGTCAAAGTATTTAAGTTCTTAATTATTTTTAGGCCTAAAAAAGTTAAAATGGTATGAAGGAACTTAACTGGGTCAAGAAGTGGTGTTGAGTAATCACTTTGGATTTCAAAGGTAGAATTTGGAAGTTTCAAGTTGTGAGGAAGTAGAAAAATTCATTTATTGCCTAATTTGAATAAAAAGAGGTTTCAAATATTTATTTTGAGGTTTCACTGGTATCAAGACACCATTAGAGTTAAAAAAGTGACATCATTCAATTTATCAAATGGTATTAGACAACTACATGAATAATAAGACATGTCTATAGGAGAATACATAAAATTTATGATTTCATGTTTATTTTTTATAAAGTAACATGGGGGTATCAAATTACTAATTTTAGGATACCAAAAAACACTGGGAGTAAAGTTTAATAACCAATAAATAGTTTACCCATGCTGAAGAATATTTCAATAGTTAGAGTCATGAGATAAATGAATTTGATGGAATTTGGTGATGAACACCCATAGGATGATCAGACTAATTTGAGAATAGAGAACCCTATAAAGAATAGAAGATCATGGATATCAAATGATATCAAAATGTTATCATAAATAAGGTGATATATTTTGGTTTAATATGTGGTATATCTCACACACTTGTATTCATTCATTAAATGGCCCAAAGTCTTATTTTTGTATTTATATTTGGATAATCCCCATTTAACTGGATTGAGAGAGAAACCTTACATAACTTGGAATCTCGATGGAACAAGGCTCATACATAGCCTGAGGTCCAGTGGCACATAGGCCATGTTCATGACTTGTAGGCCCAATAAAAAAGTCCCCAAACACTGAAAAATATCATTTCCTTGTCTCTTATATCTGTCACTCCATCTTGATTCTTGACTTCATGTTCATGGTTATCCATCCCTACCCCCCTCCCCCAATTCTGGGGTCATGAACCGGTGCATGCTAACTACTCTAAGAATGAAACCCTATGTTCAAATAATCACCAGGTTCCACATTTGCATCTTCTAGTTATTTATCGGTCATGTAATACTCTAGCATGAGGTCCTTGGCCCTCTTCATGGCCTGGAGGCCCTATGGCCTGAAGGCCTTGGATGGCCCGATGTTCCTGTGACCTGAAGTCCCAGAGAAATGGACCAAAGTCCTAAATCAAGTGAATAGTTTTGGTACTATAGTATCACTATAGTACCTATTATAATACTACTATAGTACTCAGAAATACTCCCCTACCCATATTTGATTTGGGGTTTCATG
The DNA here is from genome assembly GCA_963277665.1 of Viscum album. NCBI lineage: Eukaryota > Viridiplantae > Streptophyta > Magnoliopsida > Santalales > Viscaceae > Viscum > Viscum album. The sequence continues at coordinate 397,747,574 of OY728127.1, read as the reverse complement.
TATAATTATGGTGGATAAGTGTTATTGAGATCATAGGATGGTGTACTCAAATAATAAAATTTTAAAGCTGCTATAATTTATTAAATTAAGTGAGTGACATGGATAGCTTTGGTGTTTTTGACTTAAAATCTTTTTTCCTACATAGAGTTCTTTCTCAATAGTATGAGAGGATTTGTGGTGACTTAATGCTAGGTGATAACTTTACTCATGGAAAATTATTGAGTAAAATATAGTTGTGGTCGAGAAAGTGTATTTAAGTATAAAAGGTGGTAAATATAGAATTATTTTATTTGACAAGTGGTTCAGAGGATGAAATGAAAATTTGAAAGTGTGTTTATTCAACAAGTGATATTAATAAATGGAATCATGGTTGAAGAGATAATCTGGAGTATCTATCTAACTAGGGGTTCCAATACATATAAAAATATCTAAAGTATCCATTTAATAGTGATTCAGCCTCGATATTTAATGGTGTAAAATGCAGTCAAAATATCAAGAGATGAATATGGTTTGAAAGTAGTTAAAATAGACCTATTTTTATAGAGCTAAATTTTCAAAAGGTTTAAAGAGCCAAGAATTTTTTAGATGTCAACTTGTGGTAAAAAATGGGATGGGAAATGATTGAAAAAAATGGGTAAGAACAATCTCTCTTAATATATATTTCAAGAAGTTGAGGAGATTCATATTTCCCCATCAATAATATTATAGAGATAATTGAAAATATAATGAAAATTGGATCATAGTTGAGGAGGAACCCCTACAGGGTTCAGAGAAATAGTGGTAGAAGACTTGAAGTAAAATCTAGGGAAATCCAAATTAAGGGATAATGATAAGTAAATATATATGAGAAGGCCCTATTCTTTTTTTTTTGCTAACAAGTAAGGAAATCAAGGGATTATAAATCAATATCCTTTGAAGGTATTTAATGGATAATAGATTTATGACAGCATTTCTAACAAAATAAAAAGGGAGAGAATGTTGGAACCAAAGGTGATTTTAATACTGGGTTTGTTGTCAATCACTAGAATCATGATGTATCATTGGAGTATGGGTAGACATTGAAGACTTGGAAATGTGGGATCTATATTTAATATTTAAAGAAGAAGTTCACATTGAATCATTCGTGGAGAAATTACAATAAAAATATTGAAATCTCTATATGTCATGGTCATAGATTTTAAGTGGGGTTTAATGTTTTAAAGAAGGTTAAGGTTACATTGAAAAGGTTTTGTTACATTATAAAATTTAATGGTAGAAACCATAATGTGAGTAAAATTACCATACCATGAATTAAATTCATCAAAATCCAAATAAGTGCTGTGAGAAACTATAATGTTAAATATTTTTTTCAAAACCTTATAGGGTTGCATGGGGTTTTTAAATGATTTAAAAATGTAAAAGTGTGGAACTCACCCAGTAAAAATAAAAAATTTAGTAGTTTTTAAAGGTTTTTAAAATAAAAATGGCATATATAAAGTATTATCCTTTGATGATTTTTTAGAATAGAATTCCTCCACAATATGAAAAGGATGGTCATTCTTTTAATGGGGTTGTAGTTAGAAAATAGATAATTCCTATGATGAGTAAGTTTTCCTTCCATGTTTAATATCTTTGACACAATTGTATTATTTAATCTTGTTTCATATTGAGGAGGAAAAAAATCAAATGTGTTGTGAGATGAATGGCCATGATGCAAAGAATGCATGGGTGAGTTTTTGTGGCCTTTCCAAAATAGATGTGTTCATGGAATGACTCATGGATCATGTTGTAAAAGATATAATTATAGTATATCATAAAATAAAATTGAAGGGAGTTTTGTTTTTAAATATAGATGTGAAGAAATAAGTAGGGTAGTGAATATTAAGCCTAAATATATTTTTCAATGAATCAATAGTTCACAAAATAAAGAAGGATATCACACTATGATAAGTTTGATAATTGAGAAGATTTAGAAACATCAATTTGTGATATTTGGGGAATTAAATTGATGACATTTGATAGATTTTTTGGATATTAATATTGACTGAAAAATATGTCATAATGAATAATAACACACCTATAAATGGATATAATAAATAAGGACACATTTTGAGGGGTTTTTTGTATCATTTCTAGGTTATTATTATATTGTCTGGAAGTTTCAGATGGAATTCACAAAGAGAATAACTGGCCTAAAATTTAGGGATTTGACTTAGATTGATTGTAGGGTCTTGATTATACTAAATTATGTGTGAAATATAACATAATTTTAGGATAATATGGATTAATAACAACACTTGGATAAAATGGTTTGGTTATAATAAACTTATATAACTTCTCATAGAAATTCAAGAATAATTGATAGGAATATTGAATATCCATTTTAGAAGAAAAAGAAGAGATTGCCTATGAATATTAATATATCTAATTCTATAAATAAGAAAAAGGGTAACCCTATAATGTTTTTATTGTCATATCTAGTTCAGTTATTAAAGGGGAGGCTATAGGGGAAAAGAAGGATATCACGGATATACTTAAATAAAGAGGAATACATAGTGAAATAAGATAATTCTAGTTTGGATTTATCTTCATCCAAATAAGAAGTAGTGCTTGTGATATTTTTAGAAGACAAACAATTAAATCACATATTAAAAAGTTGATCACTTCTTACTTAGAAGGAGGAGAGTGAAGTGGAGCATCTCTCAATGGTATGTCTAATTAGATATGAAGATGAAAGGTATCTTAGGAACCTATACTGACCTAGAATAGATCCCCATATAAATAAACTACTGAATAAGTTCTCCAAGTCTATAAACTATACAAGTCTTGTCTCTGATATGTGTTCAAAAAGACAAGAAGAGGGGGTACCCCTATTATTGATAGTATATTTTTCCAAAATAATTATGACACATACAATGTGTAGTTTTGTCTTCTGAAACATTAACACACCATCAGAATATGCTTCTCGGGTTATCCATTTTTTGTAAACTAAGTAATATCCATATGTTTTGTGTGATTTAATTTATATATCTATATTTATCATTTGGAGTGATTAGTGAGATTAAGAATGAGATATTTAATGTGTTATCTCTAACATGATAACAAGATATAAATTTCCTAAGATGACTAAAGGAAAAAAAATTCATCAATAAGCACATTGATCCCCCCCTAAAGGGTGATTCCAACTAACCATGTCCCAATAACTCTCCTTGAAATAGGATTTTGAGGGCCTTTTATGGAAAAAAAAGTGGAATAAAAGATCAAGATTTCAATGTATCCATCCCTAACATCCTAGGATCCTAGGTATAATTGGGATCATGGATAGAATTAGAAAATAACTAGAAAATTATAGGTATATGGAAGGGTGTGTTGGACATGTCTAGTGTAACATACAAGCCTTACTCGAATCAGAATAGTTACCTTACTAGTGGGTTACTAATACTTGAGGCACACCTCCTCATACACCAGAGTATTCCAAATATAAGCATGGGTATAAGTTGGTATGGTAGGGAGACTATACCCATATATCATAGTAACACAACAACCGAAATAAATAGAAATCAAATACATCTATATAAATAATTAGTAAACAAACATCAAGAAATGTGTCGATACATAAATATAAAAACATGATATATCAAAATAAACTCTACAATACATGTGAGGTATTCATACATCAGTAGTAGATCATATGCATCAAAACCCAAAAACACTGAATGATAAGAACTTTAAAACTCCATCAAAAAATTCTTAAGACCTAAACCGGTCCCAAAATCACATGCTCCTCCTATACAATGAAACACACATCAGTCATAGGGTTATTTCCCTTATCATATCCTGCAACATGAAATCTACTCAGGTATCTACCAGAAGCCAAAGCTGGGTGTGAGAATGACTCAGTAGACCACCACCAACTACATCTATAAGAATATCCATTTTGAAAAATAAATTGAATATTGATGTTCATAATATATAAATTCATAACAAAAATAAATAAACCATCATCTATGATTGAATTCCATGGTGACACCCAGGGTTGACCATACCTAATTCAACCTAAGATGGATGTATCAATCCATGGTAACTCATAGAAACATAATGAACCCAAGAAGTGTATCCAAGAAATCCAAAATTGTGAGTCATAACAAGTCTAATTGGCTACACTAAGTCACTCTAAACCATGAATCATAATGAGACCATGGGGCTACCACGAGGAACTCCAAACTATAAATCATAATATGAACCCTAGGGGGAATTCCTTATAGCATTCCAAAATGTGTTTCATCATTCAAACCAATGGGGGATTACCAAATGGCATTCCAAATATTGTTCCATAATATGAACCCATGGTGGATTTCCTCACGACATCCCAAATCATGTTACATTATAAAAATCCATGGGGGTTTTCCTATAGTGTCCCAAACCATGTTACATCATACGAACCTATGGTGTATTTCCATATAACATCCTGTAACACCCCGAGATTTTATGAGATATATTATTTTTAATTTCTTGGATGTCTTCTTTTATACACTACATCACGATTAGCTTGTACTATACACAACACCGTATTAGCTTGCAGTATACGCAACACTATTCTTGGCTCGTGTTACACACAATTTCAAGTTTGTTTTGTGGAAATTATTCTACACAACATTATGTATAGATTCTGTTTAATGTTTAAATGAAATAAGTTTTGATTATGTTATACGCAACACCAGATGGATATTTCACTACACATAGCCTTGACTTGGGTTTCATTACACGCAATCAAGACCCTCTTCGATAGAGTGTGTAGTACGCAATAACGAGTTTCACTAAATGAGATATTATTATAATATTATTATGAACTAGCCGTTATGAATAGTAATACCCACTTTTTGAAATTTTATAAATTTTATCTTTCAAAATGGACTTCATTTTTGGATTCGGAATATCGAAATTAGCCTAGGGTGAATTTTTGGTATTTTTCTGAAAACATTCAATTTTTGATGAATAGTGAAAACAATGGGTTACTATTTAAAAACTGACTTTTTATTTAAATAATTATTTATTTTATTTAAATTTATTTTAGGTCAAAATTGATACATAATACCTATATATGTTCAATGTAATTCATTGGAGTCATTTTATAATAATTTTGGATATATAAAAATTTTATTGAACTTTTCACCGTCTTTTACCCACCTCCTAGGAGAATTTGAAAATTTACATAGAACTTAATTTTACCACTTCTGTGAGTGGAATTACAAAAATCCGAGAGACGCGGTTAATATCAAGGAGTAAAATGTGGTTCAGTAAGATAAAAATATTTTTTGGTGAATAGTAACTTTTTACTTTTATTTACCACAGTTAAAAGTAAATAGGGTAATTAAGGGTAAAAATGGTATTATTATTACCCTAACACATGTCCTAATTCTATTGGATAAGTTTAATTCGACCAAAAATAACCTTAGGAATAAAATATGACCATTTAGGTCCACTTGGATTAGATTAGGACATTTATTATTATTTTATTTAAAAAAAGAGTTAAAATAGTTAAAATCAAAGTTTAATAACTAAAACATTTTTAGTATAGGGTTATAAATAAGATAAATTCCACTATAAATATTAATTAGAAAGATAAAAATATTTTCTACCTAATTTTATTTTATTTATAATTTTTAGACATTAAATAATTTAAGTTATTTATGACACAATGGTGACGCAGTAATTACCTAAATAATGAAATATTAAAATAATTGATATTATGAATACCCAAATAAATGTAATTTGAGGATTTTTATTAATACCACTAATTTTATAGGTTAATATGACATGTTAGTATTGATTTAATTAAATTTTTTCAAACTAATCATGCTGTTATGATTTTCACAAAAATCAATTACCAAATAGTGTCAAAATTGACATAAAATAGTTTTTAAAACAAATATTATATTATTAATTGTTATTATATTCCTAAAAATATACGGTTCGGAAAAATGACTTAGATAAGGTTATATATATTAATAATTAAACACTTGGTGTTAGTTTGGCTGGTTATAGTAAGTTTATTAACCATATAGTGTAAGAAAACAAGAAGACACGGTAAAAGTTAAATTATTTAACTTAGAGTTAAATCTAAAAGATAAGGTTAAAATAGTAACCTAAACTTTTCTAAAACCTATTGGTTGAGAGGATGTAGACCCATCCCCACTTTATCTTCTAAATAAATCAATTTGGAGCTATTATAAACCAAATATGACTTTATTAAAAATAATATTTTAATTTTTTCTAAAGGTGCCCCTCTCCTCCCTTATAAAAAGGGCACCCCTTCCCTCTTCTCTTCACACCCTTTTGAGCCTTGAAGATCGGCCAACCCATTCCCATTTCTCTTCTCCACTTCCCTAGAAACATTCTGGAGGTTCTGGTCTTCTCAAAAGGCCAGCTCTACTTCCTTAAGAGGAAGCTTAAAGGAGGTGTGTCGAAGAAGAGGTAATCTCTTCTTCTGATTCTCTCAAGTTTCTTTCTTCTTCTACTTCTTATTCTTTAGTTGTATCATTATAAAGTAATAACATAAGTGTTAATTATATAATGATATGTTATTATAAATATAAAGAATCCGTATTTCACCTTCTATCCATCCTACGGAAAACGAAATCACCGTGCGTGCGTACGTACGGAATACCGTCTCCACGCCGTGGTGTAATCTGTTTTCGACCACCACCTTACTTGGATGGGTATAATGGTGTAAATAAAAAACTATATATGATTATTTTAAAGTGATATTGATTATGAAATATTATACATACACTTCAATACAATTCAACTATCATGAGAATGATATCATCGCTCGTGCGTACGTACGGACTACCGTCTCCACGACGCGATGAGATTCATTCTCCATGTTAACCATTCATGAATGATTATAAAGTATATATAATGAATAATAATGAAATATATGACATAATAATGATACTGTATTTATTTATATATATATGTATATCATCTACTTAATTCCATTCAATTCAATAAGGAAACGAAAACAGTGTTCATGCGTACGTACGGCCTACCGTCTCCATGAACGGTGTATGTCATTCCATTTATCGATCTATCATATATATATGTATATCATGAATATATATTATATATAAATCATGTTTTACATTCTGTAATTATTTAAATCAGGATATAAGTAATAATATCAGGAACAACAAGTCGAAACACGTACAATAAATGAAACGATTTTACACAAATCGCTGCTTTTACATCGAATTTACAAAAAAACGGGTAATATAAAGTCATAAGTAAACTATATATGATATCATAACAATGAATATGATTATTTATTAAGTCAATTACATTATTTAAATCATTATACATGATGTTCGTATACATATGAAGCATATCGGACATAAGGTAAGGGATAAGTATTCCAATCCCATTCTTATCCGAGATTGTTTATTCGTAAGTATTTACTGGGGTTATTATTATCATCCATGTCCATGTTTTCTAAAAAAAATCATGTATGTTTGAAGTCATTTTACCCATTTTTTACTTTTACTACATGGGATATAAGGAATCTTTATTTTGTTTGTGTTACAAGGTACTTTTTTGACTTTTCCGACAAAAGTACGATGACAATGTTATTTTTAACTTATACGGCGTGAACGGATTTTTACAGTTTCATAACACCTCATTTTTATGAAGATTCCACAACAAGATTGCATTATTATTTTCAACAAAACCCTTTTCTTTTAAAATTTCATGGCATTTTGTGAAAAGAAAATGATTTTGAAGAAGAAAGGATATTTTCCTCAAGAATTCATTTCAAGTGTTTTATCAAAACAATTTTCCATCTAAAATGACATTATTTAATCTATTTATGTTTCAAGTATAATGTCTCCATTATTTACATGGTTTGATTCTTCTTATGATGAAATTATGTCCATTTTTTTATGATGGCATGATGTTTAAGAATCCCATTCTATTACATGGGTTATGCTAGGATGAATGATTTATGATTTTGTGGAACACGAAAGAATGATTTCATTATGAGATGGGTGGGACCTATATATCCCTCCAATGCATTGCATAAAGAATTATATCTCATGATATAGACATGGCTGGAATGGTAAGTTAATCCAGTTTAGTAATACAGGACTGGAACGAGGAGTGAACTCGATTCAGAAAGGGACTTTGTCCACTAAGATGGTCTTGGAAGCAATGCCTTGGCTACTATGGAAATCATAACATGTGCTTAATGGTTTCCACAATTACATGCTTTATTCACATTCTATTTTATCATGATTGATGATCCATTATGATATATACCTTACGTACTTCTAAGATTTATGTCTTTGCTCAAGATTTTGATGTTTAGATTTTATGTTCAAGTTTTTGCATTCAAATGTTTATGGATTGTTTTATGTTCTCTATGTTTACCCTTACTGAGTATTTGAGCTCACCCTTTTTATGTTTTCCATTCCCCAGGATATAAAAAAAAGGTTTTAGGTAAGAAAACCAAAAGGGGAAGATCTTTTTGGGAGATGTTGAAGATCTTTCACCATGATTGGAAGATTCCGTTCTGAGTTTCCAAATACACTAAACTAATACAATCTTTGGGCGTCTATTTTTTTCATGTATTAAGTATTCTGAAAAAGTAATGTAATTTCCATGTACGTCAAGATTTGGGTCTCTATAGTTGGTATCAGAGCGAAGGTTTAGTTAACCTTTGGAAACTAGGATGCGAAAACTTTAGTGAAATCCCTAGAGATATTTCTAAGTTATGTCTAGGGATGTCCCTAAGAATAAGTATACGTATAGGTTATAGTCCTAGAATTACGGTAACAATCTTATAATTTAACCTAATATGTTAGATATTGAAGTTACTCCCCCTTTATTATGTTGTTTTCCCTAACATGATTTTTTCCTCTCACACTATTCTTTTTGGATTTTATAAAATGGATGGAAACAGGAAGATTCATGATAATGGAGGATATGATGGACAATGGAATGATAATCTTCATGAGCAACCAAATGAAGTGGGATTTGGAAGTCCAAACAGTGTTATTATGCCTAATCAAAAATCTCATAATATGATCAATAATATCAACTTTGGTAAGTATCCCGACTTAGCTAATAAGAGAAATATGGAGTTTCATGGTGATTATAGAGGAAAGAAAGTTCAATTCCCCTCATGTAAATCATGTGGGAAGAGAAATTAGGGAGAATGTTTCAAAGGAACTGGAAGATGCTTTGGGTGTGGAAAAGAAGGACACAAAGTCAGTAATTGTAAAGTAAAAGGTTCAGTTAACACCATGGACAAGGATAATGGTATTTCTAAGACATAAACAATGGTTAAATGTTTTATATGTGGAATGTATGGGCACTATGCAAACCAATTCCCTAAGGGAAAATCTCATGAAGAGAATCAGCATGGTCGTATGGGTAGTATTTATGTTGATGATGATGAAGAGACTACAAATGATATATGAGATGAAAGAAATGATGAAGCTCAGTCAGTGGTTTAAGAAGGTAGTGTAATGATTGTATGTTTATCAAGAGTTATGTTGTGTAGGTAATATAATATTACTATGGAATAAAGACACATCTAAGGATTGTTACACTATTGTTTTTCCTAAATTATTTGAAAGTATATGTTGAATGGTACCGGTAACCATGAAAGGTTAATTCATATATTTTTGGAAAGTAGATGTTATGCGCATAATGAAGGGATTAGGAGATAATGAGATGTTTTATAGTATTGATGAGCTCATGGCTGATATAAGGATAATGTGATATCATGGTTTGAGTATATAAAAATTTTGGGATTTTGGTATGTGGAAAGAGTTAACTTTTGACAGAATTCATGTTTTCACTAAGGTTCAATGGGTATTCACTTTTCAATAGAATACATGATTAAGGTATTCACATGTTTGGAATGTGACCAACAAGATATATCATTTGATATATGGGGGGAAAATGAAGGAATTCACATACTCGGTAGATGAAATTTCTAGTAATCGGACAGAAGTATTTTCGATAAGCCTAAAGGTTGGAATGGACATCATATAGTATTGGTTAAAGATATAACTTTTTATTTCTGAAATTTTATGATAGTATATTTTTAGAAAAAGGACAACCCATAGGACGGGTGACAACCCATCATGTCGGACAAGGTTGTGGGAATCGAACCCACAACCGAAGTGTGACAGGCCTTTATCGCCTACCACTGGCCTACAGGAAGTCCCTGGTTAGTATAAACTAGTATTATTTTATTAAGCAGTATGATAGATGAATTATAAGTCCATCGTTGGAATCATATACAATTTATCTCACCATAGATGGACTTATGTATTTTTAATAACTTATGCTAACCTTTTTATGATAAAAACAGATGGGATGACTTATCATTCTATCACATGATCAGCTAACACTTCATGAATGAAAAATTCAACATCATTTCTTTAAATAGATATGAAGTGGAAATTATTCACAATGACCAACGATGATATTACACTGAAATCAAGTAAGTATTTCTCCTCATGTAAAACTTCATCAACATTAGGGAAATGATCTTGAAAACCAAAAATGTTTTCCTAGTGCTCTTATATCTGATGAATCAGATGGTACCTTAGATCATCACAAATTTATGGCTTTGTGAGTTTTGGATTTTTCATAGCCATGTCCTCTACCACTCTTCCTCAGAAGTTGATGGTTATATTTCTCTTCCATATCTATATTTTCACCTATGTTGTCCTACATGGAAACCCAGTGCTGAGTTACTTTAGGTGACTGTTATGATTCTAACTTCCCTTTTTAAAATGAAGTTTTAGTATTCCTTTCTACGATGTGCGTTTCTATGAAAGAAACTTTCAAGTAGTAAACCATTTATAACCGCGACGAATTTCGAGGGAGAAATTCATTTTAAGCGGGGTAGAATGTAACACCCCAAGATTTTTTAAGATATATTATTTTTAATTTCTTGGATGTCTTATATTATAAACTACACCAAGATTAGCTTGTACTATACGCAACACTGTATCAGCTTGAAGTATAAGGAACACTATTCTTGGCTCGTGTTACACACAATTTCAAGTTCGTTTTGTTGAAATTATTCTACACAACATTATGTATAGATTCTGTTTAATGTTTAAATGAAATAAGTTTTGATTATGTTATACGCAACACCAAACGGAGATTTCACTACACGCATCCTTGACTTTTCTTGCATTACATGCAATCAAGACCTTCTTCGATAGCGTGTATAGTATGCAATACCGAGTTTCACTAAATGAGATATTATTAAAATATTATTATGAACTAGCCGTTATGAATAGTAATACCCACTTTTTGAAATTTTATAAATTTTATCTTTCAAAATGGACTTTATTTTTGGATTCATAATATCAAAATTATCCTAGGGTGAATTTCTGGTATTTTTCTGAAAACTTTCATTTTTTGATGAATAGTGAAAACACTGGGTTACTATTTGAAAACCGTCTTTTTATTTAAATAATTATTTATTTTATTTAAATTTGTTTTAGGTAAAAATTGATACATAATTCCTATATATTTTCAATTTAATTCATTGGAGTCATTTTATAATAATTTTAGATATATAAAAATTTTATTGAACTTTTCACCGTCTTTTACCCACCTCCTAGGAGAATTTGAAAATTTACATAAAACTTAATTTTACCGCTTCTGTGAGGGGAATTTCGAAAATCTGAGAGACACGGTTAATATCAAGGAGTAAAATTTGGTTCAATAAGATAAAAATATTTTTTGGTGAATAGTAACTTTTTACTTTTATTTACCACGGTTAAAAGTGAATAGGGTAATTAAGGGTAAAAATGGTATTATTATTACCCTAACACATGTCTTATTTCTATTGTAAAAGTTTAATTCGACCAAAAACAACCTTATGAATAAAATATGACCATTTAGGCCAACTTGGATTAGATTAGGACATTTATTATTATTTTATTTAAAAAAAGAGTTAAAATAGTTAAAATCAAAGTTTAATAACTAAAACATTTTTAATATAGGGTTATAAATAAGATAAATTAGACTATAAACATTCATTAGAAAGATAAAAAGATTTAATACCTAATGGTATTTTATTTATAATTTTTAGACATTAAATAATTTAATTTATTTATGACACAATGGTGATGCATTAATTACCAAAATAATGAAATATTAAAATAATTGATATTATGAATACACAAATAAATGTAATTTGAGACTTTTTATGAATTCCAATAATTTTATCGGTTAATATGACATGTTAGTATTGATTTATCTAACTTTTTTCGAACTAATCATGTTGTTATGATTTTCAGAAAAATCAATTACCAAATAGTGTCAAAATTGACATAAAATAGTTTTTAAAACAAATATTATATTATTAATTGTTATTATATTCATAAAAATCTAAGGTTTGTCCAAATGACTTAGATAAGGTTATATATATTAATAATGAACCACTTGGGGTTCTTTTGGCTGGTTATAGTAAGTTTATTAACCATATAGTGTAAGAAAACAAGAAGACACGGTAAAAGTTAAATTATTTAACTTAGAGTTAAATCTAAAAGATAGGGTTAAAATAGTAACCTAAACTTGTCTAAAACCTATTGGTTGAGAGGATTTAGACCCATCGCCACTTTATCTTAGAAATAAATCAATTTGGAGCTATTATAAACCGAATATGACTTTATTATAAAATAATATTTTAAGTTTTTCCAAAGGTGCCCCTCTCCTCCCTTATAAAAAGGGCACCCCTTCCCTCTTCTCTTCACACCATTTTGAGTGTTGAATCTCGGCCAAACCCTGCCCATTTATCTTCTAAAATTCCCTAGAAACATTATGGAGGTTCTGTTCTTCTCAAAAAACCAACTCTACTTCCTTAAGAGGAAGCTTAAAGGAGGTGCGTCGAAGAAGAGGTAATATCTTCTTTCGATTCTCTCAAGTTTCTTTCTTCTTCTAATTCTTATTATTTAGTTGTATAATTATAAAGTAATAAAATAAGTGTTACTTATATAATGATATGTTATTATAAATATGAAACAACTGTATTTCACCTTCTATCCATCCTACGGAAAATGAAATCACCGTGCGTGCGTACGTACAGAATACCGTCTCCACGCCGTGGTGTAATCTGTTTTCGACCACCACCTTACTTGGATGGGTATAATGTTGTAAATAAATAACTATATATGATTATTGTAAAGTGATATTGATTCTGAAATATTATACATACACTTCAATACAATTCCACGATCATGAGAATGATATCATCGCTCGTGCGTACGTACGGACTACCGTCTCCACGACGCAATGAGATTCATTCTCCATGTTAACCATTCATGAATGATTATAAAGTATATATAATGAATAATAATGAAATATGTGACATAATAATGATACTATATTTATGTGTATATATATATATATATTTATTTCATCTACTTAATTCCATTCAATTCAATAAGGAAATGAAAATAGCGTTCATGCGTACGTACGGCCTACCGTCTCCATGAACGGTGTATTTCATTCCATTTATCGATCTATCATAGATATATGTATATGCTGAATATATATTATATATAAATCATGTTTTACATTCTGGAATTAAGTAAGTCAGGATATAAGTAATAATATCAAGAACAACAAGTCAAAACACATACAATAAATGAAACGATTTTACCCAAATCGCTGCTTTTACATCGAACTTACAAAAGAACGGGTAATATAAATTCATAAGTAAACTATATATGATATAATAACAATGAATATGATTATGTAATAAGTAAATGACATTATTTAAATCATTATACAGGAGGTTCGGATACATACGAATCATATCGGACATAAGGTAAGGGATAATTATTCCAATCTCGTTCTTATCCGATATTGTTTATTCGTAAGTATTTACTGGGGTTATTTTTATCATCCATGTCCATGTTTTATAAAAATGTTTTCATGTATGTTTAAATTCCTTTTTACCCATTTTTACTTTTACTACATGGTATGTAAGGAATCTTTATTTTGTTTACATTACGAGGTACTTTTTTGACTTTTTCGACAAAAGTACGAGGAGAATGTTATTTTTAACTTATACAGCATGAACGGATTTTTATGGTTTCATAACGCCTCATTTTTATTAAGATTCCTCTACAATATTGCATGATTATTTTCAACAAAACCCTTTTTTTAAAATTGCATGGAATTTTGTGAAAACAAAATGATTTTGAAGAAGAAAGGATATTTTCTTCAAGAATTCATTTCAAGTGTTTTATCAAAACAATTTTCCATATAAAATGAAATTATTTAATATGTTTATGTTTCAAGTATAATGTATCCATTATTTACATGCTTTGATTCTTCTTATAATGAAATTATATCCATGTTTTATGATGGCATGATGTTTAAGAATCTCATTCTATTACATGGGTTATGCTATGATGTATGATTTATGATTTTGTGGCACAAGAAAGAATTATTTCATTATGAGATGGTTGGGACATATATCTCCCTCCAATGGATTGGGTAAAGATTTATATCTCATGAGATAGACATGGCTGGAATGGTAAGTTAATCTGGTTCAGTAATACAGGGCTGGAACGAGGAGTGAACTCGATTCAGAAAGGGACTTTGTCCACTAAGATGGTCTTGGCAGCAATGCCTTGGCTACTATGGAAATCATAACATGTGCTTAATGGTTGCCATAATTACATGCTTTATTCCCATGCTATTTTATCATGATTGATGATCTATTATGATATATGCCTTACATACTTCCAAGATTTATGTCTTTGCTCAAGATTTTGATGTTTAGATTTTATGTTCAAGTTTTTGCATTCAAATGTTTATGGATTGTTTTATGTTCTCTATGTTTACCCTTACTGAGAATTTGTGCTCACCCTTTTTATGTTTTCCTTTCCCTAGGATATAAAGAAAGGTTTTAGGTAAGAAAACCAAAAGGGGAAGATCTTTATGGGAGATTTTGAAGATCTTTCATCATGATTAGAAGATTGTCTTCTGAGTTTCCAAAGACACTAAACTAATATGATCTTTGGGCGTCTGTTTTTGTCATGTATTAAGTATTCCGCAAAAGTAATGTAATGATCATGTATGTCAAGCTTTGGGTCTATACACATCCCTAACCATGTTTAATCATATAAACCCATGGTGGATTCCCCCATAGCATACCAAACTTTTTTACATCACAACCAAGTATATAATCAACCCATAATAATTTAATTTAATTTAATACACATCTCTTCTCATAGTATATTACCCCTAAGTTCACCCCTTTCACTTCCTATTTAATTTTCCCAAGTTAATCCCCAAGTTAAATGAAGTCATATATCCAATAACACAGTTATGATAGATCTCTCAAAATAAAAGTGGTTAATGGATCCTTGATCACATCCTAGGAATCCCAAGACACTCACTCAAAATCATATTTCAAGTTTTAGGCACCCTGAGGGTCACTTATTTGATTACCAAATTTATTCCCCAAGTTAATTACATCTAAATCGGTGGATAAAGTCTCAGTCACACACATAATATCAGAGGTTAAGTCTAAGTCACCCATAGGATTGCCTATTTAATTTCTCCCAATTATTTTCAAGGTCTCACACACCCCACATATAGCTAATGTCCCATTCTAGTATCCAAATGGATATTCATGGCTCATGACATAGTCTAATTCTATATTTATGGTTACAAAAAATTTAATTAAATTTTTAGATCAATCAGGCGGCATGTTGGTGTGACCAAAAATCATACACATAATGAAAAACTTTAAGACTTTAAAGGGTGGCTAATAAAGCACCTACCATATACTCATAGATATCCATTTGTCTATTGTTGTCATTTTATTTGAAATAAACTTGTAAAAATTAGAAAATAAAAAACATAACCTAAAAAATAAGTCATATTAGATGATAACTATGAGAGATCACTTGACAGTTAAATAAACCTAGAATAATTGGTGATGGAAGGTTAGACTTACCCCTATCTTCCAATCATAACAAATGGTGTGTGATTCCATGGGGAAGCGGAGGAGATCCTCTCCTGAAAAAGGAAGAAACCAAGGGGGAGGGGATCTTGTTTCATGAATTATCCAACCAGAAAACCCTACTTTTTTAAAATCATACCCCAAACAAAAACTCATTAAAAACATTAAAAAATTATCTTGAGAGGTTAAAGTCAGGACCTGAGGTGTCACACTATGAGTTTTCGAGTCATGGGGATCCTCTTCCCTGTCTGTACATTTCACATAATGATACATATTGTCAAACTATGAAAGGATACAACCTATAGTTTTTAAAATGTAGGCCTTCCTGATATTCAAAAAACATATCTCAGGCCACTCTTATGCCCCAAAACCTTCATCACTATTTAAAATACATGCACAAAGAAAAAAATTAAAATGATTTTATACCTTGTAACATTATAGGTTTCACAACCTCCCCACCTTAAAGAAATTTATACTCGATATGTTCCCTTGCGAAAAACTTGTCCTTAGAAACAACCAAAACTAGACACTGGGATAGCATATCTGAATCCACATCACATTCATGCTTCTAGATATGTCTATTCCACCAATACACATTCACTGGAGGATTTGTATCACAATGGAGTGTATCCTTCACAAATATATACTTATACAAACCATGTCACACCAAAAAAGACACATTAACCTCAAACTTGATATCTTATTAAAGATCCTACACACATGGTCCCTCTCACACACATAATACACAACACCAATTTTCTTCTCTCTCTAAACTTTGATGCCCCAAAATTGAATTTTACTGGGATTAATCACATTATTCAACCTCTGAATCATGAAAAAAATGGGGTTTCACCCCTATAATCAATATATGAAATAGTTTTCACCACTAGAAACATATCATGAAAAGTTTCAGATAGTCATCAACTATTTAGAAATTAATTGAGCATACTCTGAAGTATCCTGCATGTGACTCGGCATGATCATCGCATCCCACCAGCCTCCAACCAACATAGAGGAAACTCTAATAAAGTCAAGTGGTTCTCCCAAGAACCACTGAAATCTAGGAAGCATGCTATCATCATGTCCTCTGATATTTGAACCATCCAATCAGACTATCCATCAGTCTATAGACAATAGGTAGTGCTCAACAGCACCCATACCAAGTTCCATTTATAACTCTCACAAAAATTTTCCCCATATATATTTTATGAACCATTGTGGTCATTATGCCCTGATATACAAATCAAACTACACACCTCTCTATAATCATAGTCATGAAAAAACTACACCCACACCAACTCCACTACTCAAAATCTTACACTTGATACTATTTATAATAAAATTCCTAACTGCATCATTCATTTCGACTAGTTTCCCCTCAGTGATGAAGTTTCGTAGACCAGGTCTCCTTACCAACCTACCACCTAATATTCACACCCGGTCATACCACATGATGGTTATCCCATATCTAGAAGTTTTAAAATACCCAACATCACAAAACCATAACCACCTTCAAGTTGAGTTCATCAACAGGTCACTTCTGACATTCACTAAAAACTAATCAAAATGTGTGTCATGTTCTCAAATAGTCCATGGTGTACTCCCCATCATAGTACTTTCTTATCCTCGATCTACGAGCACAATCTTTCCCAATATCCACTATCATCCAGAATTATAATCCTAGAGCCCCAATCATGTCTCATGAATAATTCCTAAACTCGATCATTTCTTGATACTTTATTAAAACAATGGTTCTCCATGCAACCACTTTACACTTGTATCCACACCCATCAATATACACCCAGTCTTGAAGGTTCTAACTCAAGGTTCGTGACCTTTCTCACCTGCACATGAATCTTTCATTATATCTGACTTTGTTCCCTACCTAAATCCACTAGAAACTCATATTAATGTCATCACTCTACTTTTTATAGAAGAGGCACCATCTGATTTTTTTTCCATCACTTCAAGACATTTGGTGTTTCATAAGATCCAATGACCATCACACTACATCTGGTTTTTTATAAAAGGTCACAATAGATCACTCACATGATCTTCCCACCTCAATATTGCTAAATTCCTAATTACATAATATTCATTTCATCATCACTTATAGAGAAATCATCTCATGCATCGATTATACCCTATTGCATCATTTTCCATGAAAATATACTCCTAGTATACCCTAAAGTAGATATTTCTCTAAACATCATATGTAATAGCCTTAAGGATATGCACCCTCATCACATTCCTTGATCGAATGAGGTATCTCACACATTTCCACCATCATTTCACATTTGATCATCCATTTATCCCATTAATAACCTACAGCCTCACTCCAAAATTTATGGAAAGTTAGAAAATCCTAGAACCCACCAGAATATATAGGAACCTCATAATGTCTTAACCCCAATAGGTCTCTAGGGACCGAACACATACATCCCTAAATTATTTATCCACATTATAGGATCATTAAATGTAACTAATGTGAGTTTTTATTTGTTATAATGACCTTAACATGGGATTCACACATCTTTCAAAACTCAACTCTCTATCATGAATATCAGCATGTCTCACATGCCATCCAAGTCAACCACATAATATCATACACCAATATTACCATTCTAGGTATAAAATTAGGATACAATAACCCACATACCATATATGTTAACAAAATTCACTCACTAAGTATATGGTAAAGGATTATCTCAATTATCCTTTCAAAATGGTGTTCAGCAACTAACATTGCTAACCAGACATACCCAACAATCATGCATCCTAGGGTATCTCTATTGTACCACCTAAATTGATTACTTAAATTTATACTCCATAGAACCTAGGAAGAAGTGATAAATAACCTGATTGACTATACTAACAACATGTCAAATCATCTAGATGGAAGTGTCTATCTTGGTGATTTCTTTTCAACAATCCTAGGGAATCTCACTCGTTCCAAGGATAACTATGCAATCACTGGCCATCTCAACATCTCTGCAAAACTAGATCCATCTACCCACAATCATATTTTTTAGGGTCCAACAAACTAAGATCACCTCATAAACAAGGTCAGGAATATGACTAATCCCACTCTTTGAAATCTAGAAACAACCCATGCTATCAAGGTTGGGCGTCTTCATCCATAACACGTGAGGCATCTATATACCTATCCAAGAACTTATTAGAACTCTCATGTATAAACCTCAATGTAAATCATCTATCAGGATTATCATTTCTAACATATAGATAATTCAATATAACCCCTCTCTTGGTTTACCTGCATATATCACATCTATCTCTTCAATAGAAGGAAAAATGTCCGAATACTCAGCCTTGGTGCTCATCTCACTAATATCGTAATCCATATCTCAACATTGGAAGTTAACATTCAACCCAATTCACCCACTCTAGGGTTATCAAACATAAGTATATCAAGCACCCCAAACTCAATCCAGCTACCCACTCCATGGTTATTCTCAAATCATATTTCTAAAAAATGGAGAAAAAAATGGTAGAAAACACATATCATTGTTATGATTGAGAAATAAAACATAAGGGTCTTGCATATAATCTTGAATATATCCAACCCTACCCACTCTTGAGTCAAGAATAAACCCACTAGGGTCAAAGAAATTCACGAAATGTCACAATTCTAAAGATCACCATTCAAACAGATTCAAATTTTAAATAGCATCTCTCTATCCTACACACACTAAATCATATAGGCCTTATGACCTAGGATCTTTCTCTAGACCCATTACCCATTATCAAGAGAATTTCATGTGAATATAGGATCACATAAGATCACATTTCTATTAAATTTATCAATGTCGCAATTTAAGGAAAGCAATATCAGGTGTAATTCTCTGTTATTCTCTATATCTCATATCATAGGGATCTCTTAACTCGGGAACTATCAACATCCCCAACTACCCATACACAGATTAAACATCTATACCCATAAGGTCTAAATCATATATATATATATATATAAGATTCATAATCACACTTTTAATTTTTTTTCATTAATCAGAATTTTCATAAACTGGTCTTAGTAAAATGAAATTTCAATTCCAAGTTATAGAGAAAGATACTTTATAAGTTGTAATTGTAATTTTTTTTAGTTGACAACATATAATACTCAAGATATTTGATCACATGGTACAATTTATACCATTTAACTTAACCAAACATTTACTAATTGATGCTAATTTAAATGAAATGTTAATTACATGTTATATAGGAAAACTCTTTATAAGTTTCAATTGGAATTTTATTTAGATAGAGCCTCATAATAATCCAGGAAACTAATCACTTAACATTATTTTACCCATTTAAAGGATAAGTTTAGTAAGTTTCCACCACACAATTATATGGGAAAACAACATATAAATGGTTGTGAACACTTAAATAACTGAACCATGTTAAATTTAGAGTAAACAATCATAGAAAATAATTAAAATGATATGTGAATCCTATGTTCCCAGTATGTTGCATGTAAAAAATGCCCCCTTTTCATGTAATCAAAGAGATAAATTCCCATTAATCAATAACTCCATAATCACATGTATCACTCAAGGTGAAATATGTCAATAAAAAAGTGAAAATCATGAACAACAATCTATCTTCAGAAATGTAAACTTCTCTCAAGATAGGGTGGACACTACCAAGAACAAGTTCTATACCATGTTCCGACAATACCCTTACCCGTGTCTACCTTACCCAAATAGTCAGAAAAAATATAAATCTATAATATCACATTGTAATTTCACCACCATGGTTTATACTGAATATTGACCAGACAAGAGGGTTACTAGGACATCAGGCATGCTTCATTGTATGCTATATGATGTCAACAAATAGTGTGGGTCTAAAATGGTATGGTGGAGAGACTATACCTGTATATTAGAGTAAAACAATAGAAGAAATAATAACAATCAAATAAATATATATATATAAGTAGTGAATATAAATCTAGACATGCGCTGATACATAAATCAAAACCATACTATATCAAAATGAACTATAAAATACATGTCAAAAAGTTATACATTAGCAACATATCATATCTATGAAAACCCAAAATCAAAAAAGATAAGAACTATAAAACTCCATCAAAATAGTCCTAAGTCCTAGACCATTATCAAACTCTCATGATCCACCTATCCAGCCAAACACACATCAGTCACAGGGAGTTTTCATTTCCATATTCTACAACATGAATTATTCTTGGGTACCAATAGGATGATCGAACAGGGTGTGAGTAAGACTCAATAGGCCATGACAAATGACATCTATAAGAATTTATATTATAATAAATAAAATTCATGTTGATGTGTATAATAAATAAGTTCCTAAAAAACATCATCAATCCCCGTTCTCCACATGACACTCAGGATTGACCACACCTACTTCATCCAAAGTCATATGTCAATGTCTATAGTATTTCATAAAAACACAAAGTACCTAAAGAGAAAATACAAGGCATACCAAAATGTGATTCATAAAAAGTACAAGGGGAAACCGTAAGGTACTCCAAAATATGAATCATGATGAGTTTAAGAGGGGATACCCCAAGTCACTACAAATCGTTAATCTTTATCTAAACCCATGGGGGACTACCCCACAGCGTTCCAAACCAGTTTACATCATAAAAAATCTTGGAGTATTTCTATATAGTGTTCCATTACATGAACCCATGGGGGATTTTCCCATAGTTTCCCAAACCATGTTACATCATATGAACCTATAGGGGATTTTCCCATGGATTCATAAACAATGTTACATCATATAAACCCATTGGGGATTTCCCCATGGTTTCCCAAACCATGTTTTATTATATAAACTTGTTGGGGATTACCCCACGACATACTAAATTATGTTACATAAAATCCAAATACATAGTAAACCTATAATAATTTAATTTAATTTTATACACATTAGGTATTATACTCAGGTGCCCCTAAGGTCTCCCCTTTCACTTCCCATATATTTTTCCCAATTATGATAGGTATCATAAAATAAAATTTTTCATTGGATCCTAGATAATTTCTTAGGCATCCATAGTCACCCACCCACAACCATATTTCAATTTCTAGGCACCTAATGGGTTGCCTCTTTGATTACATAATTTATTTCCCAAGTTAGGTACACCAAAATTGGTGTTTGAAGTTCTGGTTTCACACATACAGTCATAGGTAAAGTTTAAGAAATCCATAGGGTCACCTATTTAATTTATCCCAAATAATTTAAAAGGGAATTCACACCTCATAAGTGTATAAAGTCCCATTATACTCACAAAATAGATGTTCATGGCCTATTTAATTCAATATTTAGGGTCACACAACATTTAATTATATTTTTAGGTCAAGTGTTTGGTACATCAGTGAAACCACACATCATACGCATAATAAAAAATGGTTATATTTTTAAGGGATAGCACATAAACCACCTAAATTATACTCATAGATGTCCACTCACCCTTTATTATCCTTTGATTCAATTTAACTGATAGAAATTTGAAAATAGAAAAACACCATAAAAATGCAATATATTATAAAAAAACATCGAGATATCACTTGACAAAGAATAAAACTAAGAAAAAGAGGAGATGGAAGGCTAGATTTACCACTAGATTCTAATCACAATCGATGATGCATGATTCTATAAGGAAATATATGAGATACTTTCTTGAAAGAGGAAGAAACCATGGGGGGGCTCCCACCACACACATTATCCAAAGAAAAAACCCTCCTTTTTTTAAAATAATACCTCAAATAAAAATTCAATAAATAATTTAAAAAAACTGACCTAGAGGGGTTTATAGAGTGACCTTAGGTGTCATTACATTAGTTTTCAAGGCATAGGGATCCCCCTATTCATCATTTTCATGGAGTAACACATAATGTAATACCATGAAAGGCTAAACGCTGAAAATGTTAAACTACAATCCAATTTTACCATCTTAAAATGTATATCAAATAACTCTAAACCCCCTAAACATTCATTATTGATTAAAATACATGCGAACAAAAAACTTAAAGGGTTTTGTACCTCAGAAGGGTCAAGGTTTTATAGGAGGGTATGTGGGATTTGGTAGGGTGTGAGATGCAAGACACTGTTACCCAGTCTTTTTTCCTTCTCAAACACCTATTAATGATTCATGGATTAAGTTTTAAAAAACATTAAAATTATATTAATGGAAAATAAGTATTATTCTTATAGTTCTTGAATTGTGACAGACTAATTAATCATCATTATAAAATAATTTAGTCTTATTGGTAAATTAACTCATTTATTTGAATCTGGTTCATATGAACTACACTTATACCATTCATGAAATAAACATATGACTTTAGGAATAATCTTAACATTATTATTCTAGTACCTTGATAATTTTTCATTTGATTAACATATTAATAAAGTGATGATCGAAAATATCATACCAAAATAAGTAAAAATCAACCAAAACTATTAACATATGATGATCATAATAAGTTATGAACAACTCATATATATATATCTTTATATAAATGAATATAATTGAAAAGTATAAAATTAAATAAATATAAAGAAGGTTCTAAAAAATATTATTAAGAAGAATATATTGATTATATAGGTATTTTGAGTGTGCTATAGAAATTTGGAAGTAAAGTTGTAGGGAAATTTTATTATCTATATTTTTTATTGGAACCATTATCTTTTATATTTATAATATTTATATTGTTTCATGGAAGTTTCTTATGTCCTTATATCTATTTATTTGATTTATTAAGGTCTATTTCCAATTATTTTCACTTAATTATAAAGTTTTTGATGGAATCATTTTATCTCCCTTCCTTTAAATTTCCCACTTAGTCTCTTTCTCATACCTTTTTCTTCGATTGTATTTATGAAGATTCCTTTTCATTTTTAATATTACAGGATTCAATAAAGTAATATTTAATCTCCCTTATCATTCCCCTTTTAAAACATTTATTCATGATCTTGTTATTTTAAAAGAAAAATGCTAATGTTTGAGGGATATCCCTCTTTAATTTGTATATAATTTCTTAACATATTTTAAAGGGTTTTTTATCTATGATAATATCCTTTTATATTACACTCATTTAATATTTATTATTCTTATTTGGGGATAAATATTCATATAATCATCTACTTTCTCTATATGGATGATTTATGTAACAATTCTACTTATCCCATTGTCTTGGACTAGTTTAGAGGTGTTATTAACCTTAGGTGACATTCCCCAGACACCAAAGTATAGCGATAAATGTCAAGGGTTTAAACACAAAGTTATAAAGGGGGATGATTTACCCTATACACACACACACACCATTATAATAAGATAATTAGAAATAAATACACCAAAGATATTCCTATAAATCATGCATGTGAAAAAACCCCAAAAATAATAAATATGAAAAACCCAATAATAAACCGTGAATCAAAGACCAACATCAGTGTAATATAAGAAAAATAATAAAAGAAAACAAAAAAACCAAAGTAATAAAAGACTATATCACCAAGGAGGAACCACTCCAGATGAAGACACAACCCACTCCAATATCTATCTCTAACAACTACGAAAATGACATAAAGGATCTCAACTAGTGAATTATAAAACTTTTCCCTTTCCCGTATAAATATAAAAGAATATATGTATGCATAGAGGTGAATATGTAGTTTTGAGTATAACAACACCGTAGGTTACTCCCTGCGAATTTCCCCACATGAAACTAAGACCAGAAACATGTTATCTCATGGTTTTATAAACCAAATATGAGGAATATCAATACCAAATAAATAGTTTTCTCAATATAAATTATATATATGAACAAACTTTCTAAACTAATATAACCAAATATGTGTTTTACTTTTCAAGTAGAAAAATAAATTCAGTAATTTACAACATTTCATAACAATATGTGTTCCCATGGACACACAACAATTCATGTTGAATGGTATCCATATACTCGCGAGCGGTGATACATTCTCCACCGAGTCGTTTCATGGTGGAAATCCTCCATGTGCATTTCTAGTTAGCCCCAAAGACCATGTTTATTTCAACAAGTCCTCCTAAAATACAAATCATGAATACAAAAAAATCATGTTCCTTCCATATCAACACCCACAACTCATTTATACCAATAACATATACCAAAACCACCTTTCTTTTAAGAAAATCCATTTTCTCAATTTATCAAACATGTTTTGGGAAACACCTGTAACCCAGTTTCAAAATCCAACTGGTAATAGAATCATCAGAAATGTTTTATAAGGGTAAAACCATTGAAAAATAGAGTAGGAATATTTAAAAGAAACCTAATATCCATCTTGTTCCAATAAAAGTGGAAAAAGGGAAAAACTTCTCACCTCAGGTCTGTTAGCACAATGAATATTGGAAAATTATACATATTTAACCTCTTCCTTTTGTTCTTATATCAAATAACAAAACTAATTGATGAAACCTTATCTGATCCCATATATCTGGGTACAACAACACCAATCTATGGTTTCATTCAAGAGAAACCAAGGAGATCCATGATGATAAGGAAGAATGAGGTCCTAAAATTTGATCTTCATGATTGAACACTCATAGATCTGATGGAATTAGAGTTCAAACATCAAATATCACTAAAAATCAATTAAGGGAACCTAGGAAATTGAGAACCTAGGTTACTGGAGGAATAATGATAATTTTAAGGCATATTTCAATTCAAAAAGTCAATTTACATATAATTAAAATATTGTCACATGCTTAAGACACATGGTTTGACTAACCATGTTCTAACCATGTGAATTAGATCTATCTATAAATTTTTCAAGTTGCACGACTATCCACACAGTTTTTCCAAAACATGCACCAACCATGTGCCTAGATGATAATGTTGGAGTTGATGTCCTAGAACCAACTGTTTTTACTTTGATTACATGTATATTCAAGGTATTGAATATTAATAAAACTACTTATAACATATTTTTTGTTATTTTGCATGACACTATTATAAAAATGTCCTAGAGTATATGTCGCATTGATAAGGTCATTGTAGTTCCCCGATATGATAAGAACCTTGATGTGTTATGATGATATTATTAAATAATGTTCTATAGTTAGATATCATACTATGATGGGACACATAGTACATAGATTTTCATATGTGAGTACACATAAGAAGATGAGGCTTCTTCTCATAAATTTTACTCTTGGTAATCTCCAAGATGAGAGATTATGATAACAGGCCCGCTAATATGAATTCTCATGTTTTTGTGTCATTGGATATTCCTATCTATGAGTGTGTGTGATATTATTTATACTTTAATATTATTATTAGTGTATGTTACAACTCACGTACTTAGATGTATTTTGTAAACCATGATGATAACAGTTCATGAATAATTCATATATGTTGGGTGTGTCATGAGTGAAATTTCAATAATGAATAAGTTGAGGAAGGATTTTCTCTTCCATATTTATGGAAGCTGATATTTCGACCCTCTGATCAGAATATAATTGTCACATTAAATTCCATGGCCATGGTGTAATGACGTGTTTATTTCAGATAGTCAAAGAAAAAAATATCGAGCATATAGGTTGGTGACATGGATGTGAAACTGTCTTCATGAGATATTGTGATAAAAGGATTATATTACATAGTGATATTTCATATGTGGTTATCATCATTGCAACAATAAAAAATTTCTCTTGGGTTCCTTGACCCATTTCTAGATAGTAATCTTGGACTTTAGGAAAGTTTTCCTAATTCCAACGAGAAAGAATCCTAGATGGCCACACACTAAGTTTTTTCAATTATCTCAATAAAATTATATTTGAAATTAATTGTTGGAATAAGTATTATTCTCAAGACTCATGAATAATTTTATTCAAGTTTTATTAATATCAAATATTCAGAAGGTAATAAATAACTATTTTTTTATTAATGAATAATTTATTTTATTATGTGAATATATATATAATATTTATTCATCTGATTTTCAATAAAATATTTATTTTATTTATTAAATATTTTTATAAATATGTATTCCCTAGATTGTGAATAAAATATTTATTTATAAAAAAAATATTTATTCGGTTGTCTAATAAATTCTAGAGGAGTTTGAACGGACCAAGACTAATTCTAGTGACAACTATTAATTAGCAAGTTTGTTACATAATATTTTTTATTGTGGAAGTTTGCACATGCCAAAAAATAAGAATAATATAATTATTAGTACATTTCATGGGATTTATTAAAGGTAATAAATGTTATTTAATGGCCGGTATGAAATTAAATAATATTTTAACTTAAATCCTAACACTATAAATATATAGATATGTTTATTGTGTAGAGTATCCACATTTTAGAATAAAGAATTGTTGTGCACAACTAATTCTATCTCAAATCCTCTTTATCTTTCCCTATCAATAATAAGAAATGTAAGGGAAATTTCTTCAAGATAAAAGAATGAGCGATCAAGAAAAAAAATACAAGACATTTGATTTTCCAGGCTAGCACCATGAGATTTAGTGGTGTTTCTTCGATATCATTGGAGAATGTGTGGATCATCGCTAGAGGGATTTTATACTTGGATATTCACAACACAATGAAGGTAATTTGAACAGATCTTTTTAGATGATCAATATTCACCAATGAAGAAAGTTCTTATGCCCAGGTATTCATTTCTTCATATAATAAATTAATTAACTATAACTTTGACGTTCAAGATCCTCTCTCATGGTTTTGGGAAATGATAGTTAAAATAAATTTTAATATATCACCCACCACATCATGCTTTCGCTACACTCAAAACCATCACGTGGTATTAGAGGGGTAACATTTAGATTTATAATTACTTATTTGATTATTGATCCATATGAAATCCTGGTTGAATTTTCATTTCTTATTATTTTTTAATTTATCTGATTTTAATTAACATTCTTCTACATATTAATAATATTCATTCAGTGTTTCATTTTTTTAAAGTTTTATAAATAGATGAATAACAACTATAGATTCCATCAGAAAGTGTCAAATCTTTGGCAGGTAAAATTGGGTTACATGTTGTGTACCCATGCACATTATACCTAGATATGCCACGAAATTAATTACATGTATATATTTTATTGCACACTACATGTTTACCAATCTAACCTAGAACACAGAAAGTAGATACATCACATGTAGCTAGCATATACATACCATGCAGTCTAACTAAGATAACACACGGAAGCCCCAAGCATGTGAATCAGATACACGCAAACCGAGGTACATTGAGTGTAGCTGGATGTACACACCGTGTAGCTACTCATTGATGGAAAAAATTAAATTTACATTAAATTTAAAAAATAAAGCATTGAATCCTTATTTTATTTATTAGAACATGATTTTGTGTTTGAAAATTTAATAATGGTTTTAAAGAATTTTAAATATTCAATTGATTTGTTATAAATAATATGTCATTATTGGCTATTCTGTTTATCTTCCATGAATGACATAAATGATTAGTATCCCAAATTAAGATCATATGATCATTAGAATGGAATGGAATTAATTAATTTATTTATTTATTTATTTATTAATGTAAGCATTTTTATCTTAATAATAAAGAATGAATGAAGAAATTAATGATAGCTAATTAATTTTGTGTATCTGTTGTATGTATAACCATTCATGAGCTTGACCAAGACCTATGTATGTGTTGGATGTTTTAATTTAATTTTTTCGTGAGTTTTAAATTATTTAATATTAAATTAAATTATATCTTGTGATTCATCTCTCCCTCCATTATTATGTAGGACCTCAATGTCCAAGGATATTTATATAATCCCCTTTAACCATTGTTTTGGTTCCCCTCACCTGCATTTGAGTAATAAATATTTGTAATTAATGGGGTATCCCAAGGTGTGTGGGGGTGGTTCAATATGTAACTATAATGATGCCAACCTTGGTGATACATAGGTGGATAGGTGGAATTTTGTAACTTAGGCCAAGATCAGAAATATGAGTTATTTCCCCTAGGTAAAATATTGATTTAATGTGTACTTATTAAATCAATTGTTAGATAAAGATAACAAATGGGTAATTTAATTAATCATTTTTTTTACCAATTATTTATTTTATAGCTTAAATGTTTTGATTATATAAATAAATGAATTAATGTGAAAAGATAGAAATTAAAAAAATGAATTATGTGTAAGTTTTTTATCCAATATGGTTAATTAATTAAGTAATATCAACTTAAT
This sequence comes from Viscum album, assembly GCA_963277665.1. Taxonomy (NCBI): domain Eukaryota; kingdom Viridiplantae; phylum Streptophyta; class Magnoliopsida; order Santalales; family Viscaceae; genus Viscum; species Viscum album. Next base: position 397,718,343 of record OY728127.1, on the reverse strand, counting down.
ATTAACAATACATGTAAAAGATAAAATAAGTTAAATTTTTTGCCTAATTTTTAGTGTATAAATCCACTTTAGGCCATAAATGGCCATCTTTGGAAAAATAAAATCCATCATCCGACTCAACGGGGCATTCTGAAAAATCTAAGGAAGGTGTGCGTAAGATTTGAGGTGCGTGTGAAAGATTGAAATGCATGTGAAAGACCATTTTATTCCAAATATGGCCTATGTTGTACCCTTTTTCCATTAAGACACTTCAAAATGGACAAGGTAGGTGTTTGCAAGAGGTCTACCTTGCATGAAAGTATGTGAAAAACTCTTGTGCATTAGATACGACATCAAACAGGCACTTGAACGCTCATCCTCACTATCTAAGTATGCAGTTGTGCTGAAGGTATCTTCTTTGACCATATATTTCATACCATCACTAAATAATTTGTCTCTTTACTTAAGTCTACCCCATCTTCAAGGTAACTCTCCAGAAGTCGAATAGTCTCTCTACTACATGTAAGAATTCTCTTACATGGAATCTCAAAATCCATGAAACCCTCAAGGTAGAGATCTTTTGTGAATAGTTACCTATGGTTCCTCCCTTGATTAGCCCCAAAGTTGTGTAATCCTCACCCAGCCTCATTTTTCCAAAGTCAGGTTCATGCAAGGGACTCGCTTGTGCAAAACCTTGACCTTGAGTGCAACACTCCAAAGTTGTGCACAAGCTGAGTCTTGCGCGCAAGCACACGGTATTGTGTTCACCACCTCTTTGATGATCTATGGATTTCCTTTACCTCAAATCACCATTTTTGATTCCCTATTGCACACAACCCCCATACCTTTCATTCACCTCTTGCGTGCAACCCTCCAAGCTTGTGTGCATTTATTTAATGGTCCCTTATGAGATGTATCCTATGCCCTTAGTGCATGAATTTCCCTACATTTTACTTCACAGCATAGGTACTCTAATGCCCTTAAATTCTCATCATAGGGATTCTAAAATGGACCCCACTATCAACCACACCTTTGCACTATTCCAACCTAGAATTGATAAATCCATGCCCCTCATAAGGGTGCATGCATTGAGGTTATGTAAGCCCAAGGGGTAAGGATTGTGTCCCCCACGTCTGGGCTGCATGATGTAAAACTGCATAGCACCAAGTTCCTCAACGCATGACATTAAATTATAGTTTTACTCCCATGAAATGCACATGGGATTCCCCATGTATGTTCATCATGGGATGCCACTCCTCCCCTTCATTGGGATTTCACCCTTCTAAAGGCACACGGGAAACTCCTATGCATAATCCCAACACATCTTTCATAGGAGACCTTGTGTCACGACCCGCCTTATTCAAGATGAGGTAAGGGATGAAAAGTACTCTACCCTTACATCTTCTAGATGAAGGAGAGATAATGACCCCCGATTTCCGCCTTCAGTAGGCCCCAGAGTGGCGACTAGCACCAAGGGTATGGAAAATCACACAAATTGAAGGCATTACCCTTTTATTGAACAAGATCGGGAGATAAGATGGTAAATACTAGAAATAACAAGTACTAAAGGTAAAAGTAAATCCAATAATATATTCCCACATGCATGTTCAAAAGTAAAACTGATACAAAGTAAGACAAAACTCCCAAATAATGTACTGAAAGAAAAGAAACTAAGTTGTAATAGAAACTATCTCAATGCCTAAGCTAGTAAGGTCCAGCACGGTTCTCAAAGTCCTCCTGGAAACCTAAAAAAAATTTACATACGTAGTGTGAGAATACAAGTATACTCGATAGGGAAACTAAAGATACCCATACACAAGTGAGGGAACATACTAATGCCCTGTGAGAAAATAGTAGAACCTCAAGCACCTACCAAGGAATACTAACCAGCCCAACCTCACCAAGGCACGCCCACCCAAGTAAATCAAGTCAAGTAAATTAATAGTATATGTTCATCAACATTTGGGTACCCCACTCCACTTTCCCACTGGTTAACTACTCATTCCTAACAATCTAATGTCCTGATGTTTCCACACTTCCCACACGCAGTCCCACTACCGCAACCTGCCCATACACACATGGGCCTCAAACCACACACAACCACGCCCATAGACACATAGACCACAACAACCACCACCATTCCCAAAGACACCTGGGCCTCAACAACCACACACCATGCCCGAAGACACCTAGGCCTCATCCCTAAGATACTTGGGAAAACATACCTGGACTGCAAACACCTGAGCCATTTGTCCAAAATAAACCTTTTCCCAAATAATCTTGTACTATGGTAAGCCTCAAACCATTACATCCTTTCCAGATATTCCTGAGTGGAAAAATATAGAAGAGGGTTCAAGTAAGAAAATTAGTAACCAATCATCCATCCTCCCATAGGGATGTTGGGAAAGACACCCTCCCCCATGAAATAGAGGTGTTCGTCACATAGTTATCAATAAGGGTGGGGTTCATTTACAAATCACATGGAACTAGAATATATATATATATATATATATAGGTAATCAAACACTCATCCCCAAACTAAGGGTTTCAAACAAACAGACAACAAGCCCACACTAGCACCGCTTTTGCTGCTACCACTATATGCACAATCCTATAACAATCACTTCCAACCATAAACCCAACCCCCTTTTTTCAACATCCATTTATTTATTTGAGGGGATTCACTTTAAATTATTCCAACACTACCAGGAAACTGACAACCATAACCATGCCAAGAAATGAACAAAACCAAACTGCGGTCCCACTGAACTATAGCATAAAACTAGACTTATCATCCCACTGCACATCCCCATTCAACTCCTTCCAACTATCATTCTTAAAAGTGATACCTCTCATTACTTCTCTCACAACCCATCCTTTTAGCCCCTCTTCCCAAAAAATCCCCAATGAAGTTCCATTGCATAATGAGTTCATAACCACACTGCAGTCCCACTGCTCGACATCGCTTCACTACCAAAACACAATATAAATTCAGTTTAGCTACCTACAAGTTCATCCATTCCACAATTAATCAATCTCTCATACTAAGATACCAACACACCACCCCGTACCACCCCACATACCTAGCCCATAGAACCCAGACTAGAACACACAACACATAACCACAACCATCAAACCAAACGTATTCAAATTTAAACAACAGGGGTTCTTTAATTTCCACTTGAATATAACTAGGGTTATCATAGAATAGTTTTGATCTTGGGGAATCTATTTATTTAATAAAGTGTACATGATTAATTAGATTTTGTGTTAAGTTTGTACATAAAAACATCACAATGAAATAGATCACCACCAGTGCACAAGAAAAGACCACAAACGGCCATGATTTTCTGAAGTCATACAGACACAAAATCCATAAAATAATCAAAGATAATAAAACAAAATAGGTAACCAACATCAAATCACACCCTACCCATTATTTTATTTGCATGAGTTATCTTTTGATCATATTAAATCCTTTTTTAATTCTCATTTTAAGAAGTGTATATAGTCATTCCTCATAAGGAACCATTAATATACCCACCTTTCATGATACACAATTAAAGATAATCAAAATAAAATACCTACTTGGAAGATCAATGATTGAAGTTCCCTCTTATGCCAAGAACAGGGGATGGCGCAACTTAGAGGAAGAACTCCAAGGATGAGTGGTAAGGGATCTAGCATGGGTGCATGACTCATCTCAGGAGGAAGTCTCCAGGCACACCAAGAAAAATTAAAAGTAAGAAGGAAGAGAGGATCTTGGCTTAAAAAGAGGCCAGATCCTAAAATCAGGGAGACCATTTCTAAGTACATAAAAGTAAGATCGTGGTTTGACCACATGGCTGGGTAGTTTCACATGTTGGAATTAATTGATATTTAATAATCCCCCTTAGAAATGGTGAATATGGACCAGTGGACAGTTGTGATTTGATAGATTAACTTTAAATGGATAAAAACAAGTAATAGGGGAAAAACTAGAAAAACTAGGAAAAAATGGAAATGAGTCACCGATGGGTGAGTCACTAACACTGAGACACCAATGTTGAGCTATCGACGCCACGGCCTACTGATTCCCTAACCTACCAATGCCCTGACCTACCTACACCCTGACCTATCAACACTAACACCCTTGACCTAACGATGTTGATTCCCCTGACTCACTGATACTGACGCCCCTGACTTACTGATGTTGACACCCCTGACTCACTATTGCCAACACCTCTAAATCACCGATGTCGACACCCATGACTCACTTATGCTGATGCCCCTGACTCACCAATGTGTTTTCTCATGTGCATATTTCCTTTAATTTCATTTCATATGATTTTGTTTGATTACTTTTCTTCTGTTTTTTGATGATATATTAAATTATATTATTTGAATTTGTGTGATTCTTATCACATTGCAAAGATAAGATATTTATATATAATTTATTAGTTAATGAGGAAGTTTTAAAATGATTATATATTTCTCAAAAAATTAAATGAAGTTGCTACTATGGTTTTACAAACTGTACATTTCACTTTTTTAAAAAATTTCTGTATTTATTTTACTGAAACTTCTACAATTATCCGATTTGCATGAAACCTAATTATATGGAAATATAAAATTTTTATATTGACTTCATTAGTTTATATAAAAGTCTAAAAATATCTTTTGAATGGACTTTTAATTACATGAAGTTATGTTATGCTGTTTTCTAGTAGCAGTTTTCTAATAATTGTTTTGCTTCTATTTTTTAATGATTTCGGGATCTATAAATGTCGGTTTTAATTGATTATTTTTTTTAGAAAGATAATAAGTTTTTCTAAAAATCATTAGTTTTGACCAAAGTCTGAATATGTTGTTAAAGATCCCTTAAAAATTCATTGAAGTTTATCAAAATATTATGTCCAGATTTTTCTCAAAAGTATGGTTCATTTTTATCAAAAAAGTATGGTTAATTTTTATCACAAAAGTATGGTTCATTTTTATCACAAAAGTATGGTTCATTTTTATCACAAAACTATGGTTCATTTTTATCTCAAAAGTATGGTTCATTTTTATCTCAAAATTATTGTTCATTTTTATCGCAAAATTATGGTTCATTTTTATCTCAAAAGTATGGTTAATTTTTATCTCAAAAGTATGTTTTATTGTTTATCTTACAAAAGTATGGTTTAATGTTCATACCCTAAATTATTTTTCATACCATACATTGCGTTATTTTTCATATCATATGTTACATTACTGTTCATACCCTACGTTACGTTACTGTTCATACCCTACATTACGTTACTGTTCATACCCTACGTTACGTTATTGTTCATTTCGCAAGGTAAGGTCTGGAAACCATACATCACTATTCACTCCAAAGTTAATGTTCACTCCGAAGTTATTGTTCACTCTGAAGTTACTGTTCACTCTAAAGTTACTATTCACTTCGAAGTTACTGTTCATTCTGAAGTTACTGTTCATTCCGTACAATTTTTTAAAAATTGATTTTCTGAAAATATATGGATTTTTTTAACGATTTTTTTTGTGGAAAATTATCATTAAATATAAGGATCATAATCAAATATTTTTTAATATTTTTGTTTTTATATTTAGAGGTAAAATTTAATAAAGTTTTTCAATGTCTTTTACAAATAAATTTGGACGTTTCAAGATTGTTTAAATTCAAATGTTTGAATTTAATTTCAGAATCTGCTGCTAGTTTTCAGGAACTGTTTTGACTACGTTTAAATCATTTTAAATGGATTTAAAATTATGTTTTGTATCATTCCATGCTTTTATTATTCTGGAGATTTTATTGGAAGTCTTATTCGAAATATTTTGAATTCCTTTATTAGATATTTATTCTATGGGAATAAAGAAGCAACGGTGATGCTATTTTCAGGGAGATATTCATGGGAACTCTTGACTCATTAATTTTGAATATCCTAAGGAAGCGGAGCTGCTGCACCTTCTATATATTTTTATTCTCTATATATATCATTCTATTTTTCAGAAGAAAAAAAAAAGAACAACACAATACAAAGAGAAAGTGTTGTGAACTTTGAACATGTTGTGCATTTGCAACGTCCTGTGACACTCTGCATCACCATCTGCTCGTTCTATCAAGTGATGAATTAATTCTTCTTCGACTAAAATTGAATTGATGAGACGTTCTGATCTAAACCTCAAGAACCAGTACCTGTGCTTTAATTTTTATCTTCTCTTTTATCTAGTTCTGAGTCTGTAACACTACTTATCATCTCTCACATGGACTCTATTTTTATGTTTATGCTTTTGCACAAAAAAAATATTTGTTATTATTTTTCCTCGGGTTTTGACTCCCATATTATAAATTCGAGATCTTAGGGTTGTGACTCCCTGTATCTAAAGTCAAGACTTATTGGGTTGTGATTCCCAATATCTAAGGTCATGTTGTAAGGGTTGTGAATCCCCACACAAAAGTCAGTGTCGTGGTTATCCCTCTACTAGAAAAGGATTTTTTTAATTAGGTTATGATTCCCCTTTAAAATTCATTTTTAGTGAACACATATCTCTCACCGAGTAGAGAGGTATAAGAGTAGAGTAGGACCACTTTGGACCGAACTACTATAAAAAACATCCTTGCGTTATTTACTTTTTCCGCTGATAATTAACCTTAATAATTAACTTTGATAATTAATTTATTTGATTAAAATTTTTAATTTGATCTATTCACCCCCCCCCCCCCTTAGACCATCTTCAATTACCCTATCCTACATAACAATTGGTATCAGAGGGTAAACTTCTTAAGAATAGTTTTTCTCTATCTTTATATTTCATTATACCAAAGATTGGTACCATTGGTAGTTCCTTTAGGAATTTATCCAATCATTTTTTTTATTTTCTTTTATATTTTATTGTGCTAACCTATTCCTATAACTCACATTTTAAGGATAAAGATCTTATAAGATGGAAGGATTAAACTTGAATGATTCTTGGATTCCTCAGAAGCCACCACATTTTGATGGAAATGATTATGGATACTGAAGATCCCGAATGGAAGCATACCTCAAACAGTTGAGCATTGAGCACTGGTCTATCATGTCAAAACAATACACACTTCCTGAAGCTGATCCAAATACTCTTACAAGAATTAATGCTACTAGATATGTCTTAAATTATAAAGTCGTTAATATTTTATATTGTTCTATTAACAAAATTGTTTTTAGTCATGTTTCTGCATGCAAGACAGCTCATGAAATTTGGAGTTACACACCTTGGCTATGACAAAATGATCTAAACCAAACTTGGAATGCTTCGTGCTAAGTATCAAGACTTTAAGATGGGTGAAGATGAAACTATAAAACAAATGTTCCATAGATTCACAAGCATTGTTAATGGAATGAATTCACTTGGAGAATCTCTGGAAAATCCTATACTTGTTGAAAGAGTCCTATGAGCATTACCAAAGAAATGGAATGCAAAGAAGGTTTCCATTGATGAAAGTAAGAACTTCAAAGAGTACACACTTGATGAATTGATTGGATCACTACTCCAATATGAACTGGAACTAAAGAATATAGTTGATGAGGATACAACAAAAAGAAAATGTGTAGCATTTAAGCCTGTAAATGTTATTTCTAATGACTCTTATGATTCTGATCTACATGATATTGAAAAGGAAGACATGTCTCAGATTGTAACTGGAGTCTTTAAAATAATGAAAAAGAAAGGATTCAAAAACCAATTTAGTAGAAACCCCCAAAAAGAAAAATATAAGGGAGATAAGAAAGGTGATACAAATTAAAATGCTTCATATGTAACTTGTTATGAGCACATGAAGAAAGGTCATATCAAACCCGATTGCCCTAAACTAAAGAATAAAGAAAAATACAAAAAGAAGGATAGAAAGGCATTGACAACTAGCTGGAGTTGTACTGAAGAATCTAATTCTAGTGAATAATCTAGAAATAACAAATAATCTGCTAACTTTTGTTTCATGGAATCACTGGATATGGTTTGTAATTCTAGTTATTATTCTGAATGTTCTGATTCTGAATATGAATCTGATAACCTAAATTTTTTTTAATTAAATAAAGAAATTGAAAGATTAAGAAAAGATATTTTCAAAGCTACTGATTTATATAATAAACTTAAAGAACATAATGAAAAACTTATTTCTGAAAATAAATTAATTTTGTAAGAAAATAAAAATTTAACAAACACTGCTTCTGCTTCTCATTAACCAGATTATGATAATTTGAAAACTGCTCAAGATTTGGATGAGAAATTGAAAAAGGAAGTTGAATGTCTTAAACAAAATTTATCTGCTTTTATTCAAGTTCGAGAAAAATATCATGAGATGATGTCTTTGACTAAAACTGATAAAAAGAAATATAGTTTTGGTTATGATAAAATATTGCCTCAAATGTATAAAATCAATTTTGTTAAAAGTAAAAATGGTTTTACTTCTACTATTACTTGTTTTAAATGTGGCATGAATGGTCACTATGCCAATGACTACTCACTTAGATTTAAAACATATTTGGGATTTACAAAAACTAATATTTCAAAATCCTTTTTATCGATAGCACCTTATAATACATGTTTAAATTATGTATGGGTACCTAAAAATTTTATTACTAATCCTATTGGACCCAAAGTAGCTTGGGTATCAAAATTGTCAATTAATTGATTTTTTTAGGAAAAATTCCTTGGATGTCTCAAGAACGACATATGGTACATGGACAGTGGATGCTCTAGACAAATGACCGGAGACACATCAAGGTTTACCTCATGCAACACATGTGATGGAGGCACTATTACTTTTGGAGACAATTCCAAAGGTAAAGTAAAAGGTTTTGGTAAATATGGTACTTCAAATTCTACATTTATTTCAAAAGTTTTATATACCAATGGTTTAAAACATAATTTAATTAGTATATCATAATTATGTGATGATGAAATGGAAGTTAAATTTCAAAATGGTAAATTTTTAGTTTTTAAAGATGATTCTTTATTATTTTATACTAATCGAAAAGATAATATTTATACTATTGATTTTTCTGAACTAACTGTTCAACATGTAAAGTGTTTGAATGTTGTACAGAATGAAAACATCCTTTGGCACCGATTTTTAGGTCATGTTAATTTCAGAATGTTTAATAAGCTCTCAAATCATGAGAATGATTTATAACTTCCTTCTTTGAAGAAATAAAAACTTCATGTTTGTGACGCCTGCATGAAAGGGAAGAAACACAAAATTTCTTTTAGACCTATCAATCAGATAAGTACTAATAAGCCTTTATAGTTAGTACATCTTGATTTATTTGGTCCAAATAAAATTTCTAGCCTTGGTGGAAATAAATATACATTAGTTATTGTTGATGATTATAGTATATTTACTTGGGTATATTTTCTATCTCATAAAAATGATACTTTATCTAAATTCACTTCTTTCTATAAATTATTTCAAAATGAAAAAGGTTGTATGATTATTTATATTCATAGTGATAAAGGAGGTTAATTTCATAATTTATATTTTGAAAAATTCTGTGAAAGGAATGGATATTTTCATAATTTATTTTCTCCTAGAACACCACAACAAAATGGTGTTGTAGAACGGAAAAATAGAACTCTTATTAAAATGGATCAAACTATGTTAAGTGAATATAATCTTCCTAGATATTTTTGGGCTGAGGCTATTTTTTATGCATGTTATATTTCAAATAAGATTCTTATTATACCTTTTCTAAAGAAAAATCCTAATGAATTATTCAAAAATAAAAATCCTAAAGTCAGTTATTTTAGATTTTTTGGCTGTAAAGTTTTTATTTTAAATTCAAAGGATAATTTAGATAAATTTGATGCTAAAAGTGATGATGGTATTTTTATTGGTTATTCTAATAATAGTAAATATTATAGAGTTTATAATAAAATAATGATGGTTATTGAAGAATCGGTTCATGTTATGTTTGATGAAAATAATGTTAAAATAAGTTCTGATTCTAATGTTATTGATGATGAGTTTAGAGATTTTAATTTTGGTAAAGATATTCCTCAACATAATAATGAGTTAATTGAGGGGGATCATACTCATTCTCAACCTGATTCAAGATCATAGAAGATTCACAAAGATCATCATGTAGAAAATATAATTGGCAATGTTGATTCTGGTGTCAAAACCAGAAATTCTATTTTAAATTATTGTTCCAATTATACTTTTATTTCTGATTTTTTCCTCTTAATATTAATGATACTTTAAAAGATGAAAATTGTATTGTTACTATGAAAGATGAATTAAATCAGTTTTTTATAAATAATGTTTGGACTTTATTAGAATTTCCTAAAGATAGGAAGGTAATTGGAACTAAGTGGATCTCTAGAAACAAGCAGGATGAATCTAGACAGATTGTCAAAAACCAAGCTAGACTTGTTGCTCAAGGATACTCTCAAGAAGAAGGTATAGACTTTGAATATTCATTTGTACCTATTTCCAGGTTAGTGGCAATTATAATTTTTTTAGCTTTTGAGTGTTTTCAAGGTTTTAAATTATATCAAATGGATGTAAAAAGTGCTTTCTTAAATGGTTTTATTACTGAAGAAGTTTATTTTTCTCAACCCCCTAGTTTCGAAAATGAAAAATTTTCCAACCTTGTTTTTAAATTATCTAAATCTATATATGGTCTCAAACAAGAACCTTTTTCTTAGTATGAAATACTTTCTTTATTTTTATTAAAAAATAGTTTCAAGAAAGGCAATGTTGATCCCACTCTTTTTATTAAAAGATCTTCTAATGATATTTTAGTTGTTCAGATCTATGTTGATGATATAGTTTTTGGATCATGTAGTGAAATACTTTGTAATGATTTTCCTTATTAATGTCTTCTGAATTTGACATGAGTTTAATGGGAGAATTAAAGTTCTTTATTAGACTTCAAATTTCTCAAAGGAAAGATGGAATTTTTCTTAATCAATATTTGTATGCTAAATATTTAGTTAAACGATTTGGTCTTGAGTCCTCTAAATCCATGAAAACTCCTATGGGTACTAATTGTAAATTAGATTGTGATGAATCTGGTAAATTAGTTGATTTTACAGTTTATAGAGGTATTATAGGTATCTTTTTATATTTAACTGCATCTAGACCTGATATCATTTTTAGTGTTTGTTTATGTTCTAGATTTCAAGATGATCCTAAAGAAAGACATATTAAATCTGTAAAAAGAATAATTAGATGTGTTAAAAGAACTGTTGATTCTGGTTTATTTTATCCAAAATATAACTGTTTTAATTTAACATCCTATTCTGATTCTGATTTTGGAGGCTGTAGAATTGACCGAAAAAGCACATCAGGTATGTGTCATTTTTTGGGAAAATTTTTAATTTCCTAGTCATCTAAGAAACAATTATCTATTGATTTATCTACTGCAGAACCTGAGTATATATATGTTACTAGTAGTTGTGCTCGAAGTTTATGGATTAAGAAAAAATTAGGTGATTTTGGGGTTTATCTTGATAAACTACCTATTTATTGTGATAATACATCTGAAATTTCTATTTCTAAAAACCCCTTACAACATTCAATAACAAAACACATTAATCTAAGATTTAATTTTATTTGAGATCATTTGAATAAGGGTGATATTGTTTTAGAATATATCCCTTCAAAAAATAATCTTGCAGATATTTTTACAAAGCCTTTAGACTCTACCCAGTTTGAGAAAATTAAATTTTCTATTGTTATGTTGAAATTTTAAATTTTATTTGTTGCATTTGTTTAAGAGGAGCATGTTTTCACTTTTTGTTTATTTAAAAAAAGGGGGAGAATTTTTGGAGAAGTTTTGGTGAGAAATAATTGGGATGTAATAATTTTAAAAATTCTTTTATGGCTTAAATGTTTTGGTTTTTTAATCAAACAAAATGGGGGAGATTGTTTGTGCATGTGCATGTTTCCTTTGATTGGATTTCATATGATTTTGTTTGATTACTTTTCTTCTGTTTTTTTATGATATATTAATTTATATTATTTGAATTTTTGTGATTCTTATCACATTGGAAAGATAAGATATTTATCTATAATTTATTAGTTAATGAGGAAGTTTGAAAATTCTTATCTATTTCTCTAAAAATTCAATGAAGTTGCTACTATGGTTTTAAAAACTCTAAATTTCACTATTTTAAAACATTTCTATATTTATTTTACTGAAACTTCTAAAGTTATCCCATTTTCATGAAACCTAATTCTATATAAATATAAAATGTTTATCTTGACTTAATTATTTTACATCAAAGTCTAAAAATATCTTTTGAATGGACTTTTAATTACTTGAAGTTATGTTATGCTATTTTGTAGTAGAAGTTTTTTCAGAATTGTTTTGCTTCTGTTTTTTAATAATTTTGGGATCTGTAAATGTCGGTTTTAATTGATTATATTTTTTTTGGAAAGATAATAAGTTTTTCTAAAAATCATTAGTTTTGACCAAAGTCTGAATCTACTATTAAGAGCCCTTAAAAATTCGTTGAAGTTAGTCAAAATATTATGTCTAGATTTTTCTCAAAAGTATGGTTCATTTTTATTACAAAAGTATGGTTCATTTTATCACAAAAGTATGGTTAATTTTTATCACAAAAGTATGGTTCATTTTTATCTCAAAAGTATGGTTCTTTTTTATCTCAAAAGTATGGTTCATTTTTATCACAAAAGTATGGTTCATGTTTGTCTCAAAAGTATGGTTAATTTTTATCTCAAAAGTATGGTTTATTGTTTATCTTACAAAAGTATGGTTTACTATTCATACCCTACGTTACTGTTCATACCATACGTTACGTTACTTTTCATACCATACGTTATGTTATTGTTCATACCCTACGTTACGTTACTGTTCATACCCTACGTTATGTTACTGTTCATACCCTACGTTACATTATTGTTCATTTCGCAAGGTAAGGTTTGGCAACTATACGTCACTGTTCACTCTGAAGTTACTGTTCACTCTGAAGTTATTGTTCACTCCGAAGTTACTGTTCACTCTGAAGTTACTATGCACTTCAAATTTACTATTCATTCCAAAGTTACTTTTCATTCCGTGCAATTTTTTAAAAATTGATTTTCTCCAAATATATGGATTTTTTTAATGATTTTTTTGTGAAAAATTCTCATTAAATATAAGGACCATAATCAAAGAGTTTTTAATATTTTTGGTGAAATATTTAGAGAGAAAAAATAATAAAGTTTTTCAACATCTTTTACAAATAAATTTGGATGTTTCAAGACTATTTAAATTAAAATGTTTGAATTTAATTTCAGAATCTGCTGCCAGTTTTGATGAACTGTTTTGACTACGTTTAAATCATTTTAAATGGATTTAAAATTCTATTTTGAATCATTCAATGCTTTTATTATTCTGGATATTTTATTGGAAGACTTATTCAAAATATTTTTAATTCCTTTATTAGATATTTATTCTACAGGTATAAAAAAGCAACGGTGCTGCTATTTTCAGGGAGATATTTATGGGATCTCTTGACTCAATTAATTTTGAATATCCTAAGGAAGTGGAGCTGCTGCACCAGATATATATTTTTATTCTCTATATATATCATTCTCTCTTGTAGAAAAAAAATAACAACACAATACAAAGAGAAAGCGCTGTGAACTTTGAACTTGTTGTGCATTTGCAACATCCTGTGACACGCTCCTTCACCATCTTCTCATTCTTCAACGGTGTTGCTATTTTCACGGAGATATTTATGGGATCTCTTGACTCATTAATTTTGAATATCCTAAGGAAGTGGACATACTGCACCTGCTATATATTTTTATTCTCTATATATATCATTCTCTTTTGCAGAAAAAAAAATAACAACACAATACAACAAAAAAGTGTTGTGAAATTTGAACCTACTGTGCATTTGCAACGTCTTGTGACACTATGCTTCACCATCTGCTCGTTCTGTCAAGTTTTGAATTAATTCTGCTTCGACTACAATTGAATTGATGAGACGTGCTGATCTAAACCTCAAGAACCAGTACATGTGCTTTAATTTTTATCTTCTCTTTCATCTAGTTTTGAGTCTGTAACACTACTTCCCATCTCTCACACACACTCCATTTTTATGTTTATGATTTTTCACAGAAAAGCATTATTTGTTATTATTTTTCCTCGAGTTGTGACTCCTAGATTCTAAAGTCCGGATCTTAGGGTTTTGACTCCCTGTATCTAAAGTCAATACTAATTGGGTTGTGACTCCCAGTATCTAGAGTTATGTTGTAAGGGTTGTGACTCCCCACAAAAAATTCAGTGTCATGGTTATCCCTCCACTAGAAAAGGATTTTGTTATTGGGTTATGATTTCCCTTTAAAATCATTTTTAGTGCACACATATCTCTCACCGAGTAGAGAGGTATAAGAGTAGAGTAGCACTACTTTGGACCGAACTACTATAAAAAACATCCTTGCATTATTTACTTTTTTCACTTCTAATTAACATTAGTAATTAAATTTGATAATTAATTTATTTGATGAAAATTTTTAATTTGGTCTATTCACCCCCCCCCCCCCTTAGACCATCTACCATTACCCTATCCAACCTAACACAATGCACTAACATTACAATGCATTGACATATTGACGCACTGACATACCGATGGAAAAATTAGAAATTTGGAAAACTCTTGAAGTATGCCACTGACAGCTCCCAAAACACCTCAACGCCGAATTTTCACAAAGGAAGGGCCTAGGGGAAAATATGAGTTATTACATCAGATCTCTCACAAACTATTCTCATCCTTGAGAATTTAAAACTAACCCGGAAGAAAAGATGTTTTAATAACCATCCCTAAAGATACCTCTCAGGAGTAAACCACCTTGTGTTGTTCTAAAGATGGAGAGAAAACCTCAACATCCAAGGACACCTCCTTGACATATATCTCCTAAAAAAATATAGAAATACTACCTCTCCACTCCCTCAAGTAACCACACAAACACTAAATGTCACACAGTCCAGACACATGGATTAGGGATCTCCTTCCTCCATGTCAATATACTATCCTCTTTGGGTGAAACTGACTTGCCCGCACATGTTTAATCGCATCAAAATTAATGTGTCTTGATTAGGGATCAGGTCCTCCCCTCCCCATATTCAGGACTTTTCACACAAAATCAATGAACATGGAAACAATTTATCATACAGCAAGTGAGGTCAAACATTATATCATAAGAAAGGAATAAAGCAAACAGAAGAGAAAAACTCAGAATAGCTATGGGTACTGGGCACGCATCTATGCCTCTCATTCCTAGGTACTCTCCTTGAGTCCACCATGCCTCCATAACACATGACCCAAGGGAATGGTCCATCCCTGAAGCACATTCTCCTTACGATCCTCAATTCTCACTGGCCGGTCCACGAACATCGCGTTGTCCTCAACATCCAACTCTCCCCAATCAAAAATGTGGGAGTCGTCATGTAGATACCATCAGAGCTGAGAGACATCAAAGATGTTGTGGATCCTCTCCAACTGTGGTGGTAACTCCAGCTGATACGTAACCTCGCTAACTTATCCCAACACCTCAAAAGGTTCGATGAACCTTGGAGAAAGCTTACTCCCCATGCCAAACTTCTACAATCCACACTGAGGGGAGACCTTTAAGAACATGTGGTCCCCAACCTCAAACTCCAAGGGTCTCCTACTATGATCGGTATATGAATTATTTCGGTCCTAAGCTTCCTTCATCCTTTCATTCACAAGAGAAACATTCTCCGTCGTGCTCTGCACTACCTCTGGGCCAAGAATATCTGCCTCCCCAACCTCTGTCCAGCACATGGGAAAATGAAATAGTCTTCCATACAAGGATTTTAATGGTGTCATTCCAATGGTATACTAATATATATTATTGTAGGAAAACTCCACCAGGGGTAAGTGTCCTACCCACGATCCACTAAAGTCCAAGACACATGCCCGCAACATCTCCTCCAATGTTTGGATGGTCCTCTCTATTTTCCAATCTATCTGAGGGTGGAAAGCAGTGCGAAGACATAGCTAGGTGCCAAAAGTATGATGTAATCTCCTCCAAACTCGTGAGTTAAAGCTTGTATCCCGATCTAAAATGATGTATCTTGGAACTCTATGTAGCCATACCACTTCACCCATGTACCTCTGTGTTAAGGCATCTACTACGCTCGTCTCCTTAACTGCTAAGAAGTGATATGACTTCGTCAATCGATCCACCAATTCCCAAATAGAATCACAACCTCCCTCATACCTGGTTAATACTATGATGAAATCCATCAAGACGTCATCCCACTTCCATTTGGGAACATCCAAGGGCTGCAACAGACCACTGGGAACATGGTGTTCAGCCTTCACCTGCTGACACACTAGGCACCTTGCCACAAACTCTGCCACTACCCACTTCACTCTAGGCCACCAAAACTAACCTCTCAAGCCCGGGTACATATTTCTAACTCATAGATGTACCGCCAGGGGTGATTTATGGAACTCACAGAGAACTCCCTCGCGCATCTCCACTGAGAAAAATAGGTTCCCACATAACAGCATCTGATTTTGACTATCCCCTAACCATGCCTCCTGAGAATAACCCTAGATAACACAATTATTCATCACTTTAGCCTCTAATTCTCCCCACTAAGACTTATCCACCTTTCGTACCAAGGAATATTGCACTGTTATTTAAAACAGACAACCTCTACCATCCTCTACTCTCAAGCCTAGATGTAAGGCACCCAACTCCTCTATTGCCTTCCAAGCATCTGTAGACTCCAAAAATACATCCTTCTATGACTTACTACTCAATGAATCGGTCACCATGTTCCCCTTTCCTAAGGTTTAGCATATTTCTAAGTCGTATTCCTGAAGGAACTCCATCCACCTGATCGTATAGTGATTCACTATTCAGTTCCACCCTTACACTGATGTTTTAAATTGGTTTTGTAATGAATATTAAAAATATAATAATAAATTGAAATTTTTGTTGGATTAAATGAATTAATTTTTATCACTGTTTATTAGGGAAATTTTACTTGTTTTGGTGTTTACATTGTAGGAGGAGTTGATTTGGATATCCCAAGATGGAATTCAAGCAAAATGGGCCAAACTGCACGAGAGCCCAAGCACGCATGTAGATATTAATATATATTATGGATAATAAGTGCATACAATTGGGATAAAAATGGGTGTATAAATTCAAAACTATTTGGTCTACATTTATCTAGAAGATCATGGAGCCCAATTCGTCCATTTGGAGACCCAAAATAGGCCCACAATGTGAATAAATTATGGGCAGGCCAGATTGGACCACCCTTCTGTATTTGGGCCATAACTTGGGCCTCGAAGATCCAATAGGGATTATTCCACCTTACTTGGACATCTAACTCAAAGGATCACCATTATACTTAATTTCATGACAATTAAATGCATTTTGGTTATTCAACCAGTAGGATAAAGAATGATTAAAAAGTCTGTCTTGAATAGTGACCTAGTCCCTTAGGCACTTGGCTTATTTTGTGTAAGGTGTGTTGTTTTTGTTAATAAAATAACTCCTATCCCTCATTATCTCATGAGGGAAGACCAAGGGTAAAGGTTAGTCTAATTTTATATCTCTCTTCATCCATTTTATATCTCTTCTCCCTCATGTACTTCTATGATTTTTAGTGATCAATTTGGGGGGTGTTACTTATTGTAATCTCGAGCTACACACTTGTAATTTTTGTAAGGTAATTGATTTCCAGGTTTGTTTTCAATTGGTCTTTATTTCAAAATTCTAAATTTTTGTTTATTCTGGTATGATCAAATACAAATCAAAGGAACAATAATCCACATGCTTCCATGCATAACCCCGATCTTGTGATGATTTGAGTGTGATTGCATCTTTTCTCACCCCCTCCCTTTCATGAGTGTGAAAATGGATTGCGTCGGTTGATAAAATCTAGGAGCCCGAAACTCTGAATATGAATTTTCTTATCTTGTGGAAATTTTTTATCATTGACACAAATCTGTTCATCTCATCACATTTTTGATGTGATTCCTTGATTGAGTTATGTTTTTACATCAATTCATGTTTGTTGATTTTGAGTGATTACTGATAATCAATATCGTTGATCGATCAAATCCTAGGTGGAAACCTAGTATTAACTCACATACCATTACTGGTTTTAATATTTATAAAATCAAGTAATCAATTATCCTTCTATTTCCCTTGACATCGATGATGGATTGAGCATCAAGGGACACTTACCCAGGTTGATCATGATTTCTCCAACCAGTTTCTCTTAGTAGTAATATACTTTCAATTTCTGCTTTAAATCAAAAAAACACAACTTTTATAAAACCCAATTCCCCTTTTATTTTCTTAATCAAAACCACATTTTGTAATTAAATATCTAAGGCTCCATCGAGAGACGACCTAGGGTTGCGGCTATACTGTATAAATTCTAGTTAAAAATAAACATCTAATTTGACACTCTCGACAACGCGATCAAATTTTGGGGTCATTTCCAAGGATCAAATATCATTTTTTTTCTTATTTATTTCATTTTATTTATTTATTTTACTTCTTAATTAGTACTCCTTTAAATATCCCACCCCCCCCCCCATTTGATTGTTTTTATTTTGGGTTTTTATCATTATTTGTGTTTGTTTTTGTGTGTTCTTACTCTATCTCTCTCTATCTATCTATCTTATTCTTCTACATATATCTCTCTAAAATTATGTAGTATAACATTCTATTCTCCTTTAACCATTATTAAGTTATTATATCCATATTCAAACAAAAAAACAAACTTCACAACTTATTTTCATGACCCAATCAGAAAAAGAAAAACTACTTGAATTTGACCGTGAAATTGAAAAGATACTTCACAAAAAATCAATTAATATAAGGAATTTCAATCAATTAACACTAATTAACCCCTTTTGGAACTTCAAGTGGTCATAAACCAATCAAAAATTGAACCCAATCAAACCCAAGAAAACATGGCTGCAAATAATCGAACCTTAAAAGAACTAACCACCCTGGATGTGGATTACCAACCGGCGTACATCCAATATCCTAAGGAAGCAGTCGACATTGAGATGATATCATGCCTCATCCACCTACTCCCCAAATTCCATGGTCTTCCTGGTGAGTACCCTCACAAACATCTCAAAGAATTTCACATAGTCTACTCTACCATGAAACCCCAAAATGTCTATGAGGACTTAATTAAGTTTAGGGTCTTCAATTTCTCCCTTGATGGTGTAGCCAAAGATTTGTTATACTATCTGCCTACTAAAATTGGGGGTTGGAATGACCTAGAAATACTCTTTTTAGAGAATTTATTCCCTTCCTCCCAAACTGCATCAATTAGGAAACAAATCTTTGGAATTAGGCAATCACAAGGAGAGACCCTTCATGAATACTGGGAGAGATTCAAAAAACTTTGCTCAAGATGTCCACACCACCAGATTAGAGAAAAACTATTAATCCAATACTTCTATGAGGGACTTATCCCCATGGATCTTGGAATGATTGATAATTTATCTGGTGGTTCCCTAGTTGATAAAACTCCTTTCATTGCTCGTATCTTAATAGCCAACATGGCTCAAAATGCACAACAATTTGGTACACAAGATATTTCACCAACCCAAGGAGTTCATGAGGTAAGTCATTCATCTCAAGAACAAAAGGTAGATAAAAATCTTGATGAAATGTGTACCCTTTTAAGGCAATTATCTCAAGAACAAGGTAACTCAAAATCTCCTCATGTTTCGTTACATCGTGGTATTTGTTCTGACAATACTCATTTTTCTAACCAGTGACCACAACTTCAAGATTCACCTAAGTATTGTGTAGTCATGTTCCGAGGGCGTCCATTCCAATAGGCACCTCCCTTCAAGAAAGAATAATTCAGGCCAAATCTAAATCTCTGGTGGCAAGTACAACCCCAATACCGAAAAGGAGAAAACTCAAGATACCCTAAGAATAATTGGTATCAATAAGGCCAATTTATGAAACCTTATTATCCTTAAACTTCTCAAAAAAATAATCCTCCCCATCCAAAATATGAACCAATCCTTGAGGATATGGTGAAGAAAATGGAAACCCAGAACCTCCAGTTTTAACAGACTGCACAATCAGCAATTCAAGACCTACGAACTCAAGTTGGGTTGTTGGAAAACACCATTGGTGAGCTTAATATGCAAGGTTCTAGACAAATACCATCCCAATACAAAAGAAAAAAGTTAATTTATTTGTATTTACACTTCTTAGTGGTAAATAAGTCTCTCCTTCTACTAATTCTTCACAACAAGTATGCCCCCCTCTTGAAAACTCTCTTTCCCAACCCTCAAAAATTTCATGTAAAGAAAAAAAAGGGTAATAAAATTATCATTTATGATTCAAATGAACAATTCATTCCTCTTCCTTTCCCCCAAATACTCTCTAAATATAATAAGAATTTTGATAATGATATTGATAAATAAATAATTGATACATTTAAAAAGGTTCAAGTTAATATTCCTCTATTGGGTGTCGTTAAACAAATTCCTCGATATGCCAAATTTCTTAAAGAGATTTGCACCCATAGAAGGAGGCTGAAGGGGAATGAGAGATTCAATTTGGGAAGGAATGTCTCGGCCTTGATTCAAACAGCAATGCAAACCAAATGCAAGGATCTGGGCACATTCAAAATACTTTGTATCATAGGGGAGACCTTATTTTCTAATGCTATTATATATTTAGGTGCTTCTATTAATGTAATGTCTCACTCCGTTTATACTTCTATATAGGTTGGAGAGGTTCAACCAACTTGAATTGTCGTGCAACTTACAAACCAGAGTACTACGAATCCAATAGGATTGATTGAGGATGTACTTGTAATAGTGAAGAATCCCATCTTCCCCATTGATTTATACATTCTGGAGATGGAAGATACCCAAACCCAAGGACATACTCCTCTCATACTTGGGAGGCCATTCCTCAAAATATAAAATAAGATTATCAACGTTCACAAGGGTATGATGTCCATAGAGTTTAGAAGATAAAAGGTAACTTTTAACATCCTTGAGGCTATGAAACACCCCATTGAAGAGCACTCCACTCTTCATATCTATTTGATATAAGTGCTCTCAAATAATGCACACACACACAATTCTCTCCTCAACCCATACTCTGATTCATTTTCCCCTTCTTCACCCTTGGATGATTTGAGTTTTGATTCATGTTTTGAGTGTTTTTCGGGTTCTGAAAAGTGTAAATTTTGTGCTTTAATTGATGAGTGTGTTCATTCTGAGGTATCCATGATCTTCGGTGATTCTACAGATCTAATTTCAATATATTCTCTATCCATATAGAATAAACATGAGTAGATAGACATTTTCAAAGACCTCACTCCCCCTAAACCCCCTCTCTCAATAAAAAACCCACCGGTGCTATAACTTAAAGAAATTCCTTCTAATTTAAAATATGTATATCTTGAGGGTATTGACCAATTTCCCATCATTATTTCCAATAACCTCTCTCTACAACAGGAATCAAAACTGATCAACCTTTTGAGAGAGTGTAAAAAGTAAATAGGATGGACATTGTCTGATATTCCTAGGATTATCCCATATATTTTTATGAACCATATAATTTTGGATGATGAGGATAAGCCCATAAGACAATCTTAACATTGGTTGAATCCCACTCTCCTTAAAGTGGTAAAATTGGAAGTCAGTAAATTACTTGTGGCAGGGATCATTTATCCTATATTTGATAGAAAATGGGTTAGCCTAGTGAAAATTTATCCTAAACAACAGGAATAATAGTTGTGTCAAATTAAAGGAATTAATTGGTTCCAACATGTGTGAAAAACAACTAGAAAGTATGTATTGACTACCATCAACTAAATCAAGCCACGCTGAAGGACCACTTTCCTCTACCTTTCATTTACCAAATATTAGAACGATTGGCTGGTAAGTCCCATTATTTTTTACTTGATGGCTATTCGGGTTATTTCAAAAACCAATATATCCCCTGAGGATCAAGAAAATACAACATTTACCTGTCTATTCAGGACATTTTCATGTTTAAGGATTCCATTTGGTCTATGTAATGCTCTTGGTACTTTTCAGCGATGTATGTTGAGTATTTTTTATGAGTACCTTGAGAGTTGTATGGAAGTCTCGGTGGATGATTTAATGTTATATGGTTCTTTATTTGATGATTGTTTGGAACACCTAGGTTCTGTCCTCCGCAGCTACATTGAAAAATATATTGTCTTAAATTATGAGAAATGTCATTTCATGGTTGAGTGGGGGATAGTTATTGGGAATGTCATTTCAAATAAGGTAATTCAAGTTGATAAATCTAAAATTGAATTAATTTCAACCCTTCCATATACAAAATGTGTTCGTGAGGTGTGATCTTTCTTGGGTCATGCTAGTTTTTACCACCGATTCATTAAAGACTTTAGTAATATTGCACTTCCATTGCCCTGATTATTGAAAAAAGATTCTGAGTTTTTTTTTGATAAAAATTGTGAGGATGCATTAAATTCACTAAAAATTAGTCATACATCACCTCTCATTATCCAACCACCAAGGTTGGATCTCCCCTTAGAGCTTACGTGTGATGCCTCTAACTTTGCAGTTGGGGAAGTTTTATCGCAAAGGGTTGATAAGGATCCTCATGTCATTGTGTATTCCTCACATAACCTTGACCCTGATGATGTTATTAATATTTTAATGACTTATTATATACCCCCTTAACTGATTTTATATTAAATGTGCATAATTTGTGTGAAATATTAATGTTTTAATAATAAGTATAATTTTTTAGCATTTTTAGAAGTAGTTCAATTGAGTTAGTTTACTATTTTATTTATAACTCTCACCCTACTGATTAAAATTGTGTGGTTCTTGTTTTTTAGGATTCCTTATTCAATTTCTCACATATAATTAGAATTAATAATGGGACAATTCTTCCATTTGAAGGCTCGTATGGTCAACACAATAAGACCCAAATAATTTGTGATGAAACTGGACCATCAATGATGATTGAGTTACTGGTCTAAATCCCGATGCCCAAATTTTATGAAACTCCAGAATATATTCTATATTACCCAAATAAATCATGGATAAAAATTTTAAGATCCAAATACAAGAACAAGGGGCCCAACTAATGCCTTGAAGTCCATCCCACCATTCTGGACGGGAATTAAAATCTGAAAACTATTCATGACATATCTCATGATGTAATCATCAAATCGAGCTGATATTTTTCAGTTTGAAATAGGAGATATAGAAGGACGACTTTTTTGAAGAAATAATATGGCTTTTAAGTCATATTCCTATTCAAAACCCTTTCACATTTTGGACTTCAAAAATATTGGATTGAAATGGACAGATTAAAATTGTTTAATAAAACGGATATAACTTTCGATCCATAGGTCCAAATGACTCAAAATTTTGAGATAGTTCTTAAAACATTATTATCTACAACTTTTAAGAATTAGATATCTCTATATTAGGATTTATGGATGTAAAAATCATCGATAAAAGTGGAGGGACACATTGGGAATGCAAACAGTCCACTTCCTTGGGCTATAAATGCATCCCCCTCCTCTCCTTCAAAGTAGTTGGAATTTCAGAAGAAAGTAGCACATATTTTCATGAAAAAAGAATTTAAAATGGCTTGGGATGACCTTACATAATCAAGTTTTTACTTGATATACCTTTCCTCCTCTCTTTTCTTCCTTTCACTTTTTTGTTGTTCTTCGTTTGTAATCTTGTAAGTCTTGGTTTTTGTAATTCTATTTTAATGCATGTTTCTTCTTAAATATATCTTATTATCATCAAAATTTTGTAGTTTAATATTAATTTTCTTAAAATAGTTTAAATGCATCTGAATCTTCTTCCCTTCTTTTGCTTCCTCATTCAATCGAAAGTCTGTTTTTTAATTCTTATCATTTGTGTGTGTGTTCGATGCACCACTCTTTTTCTTATCTCTTTATTTTTCTTATTTTATGAATTTATCATCATAATAATTATAACAAGATTATTAATCATTTCAATGGATGAGTAAATATATCATTGGGGTGAGTTATAATTTAGGTGTGTTAAGTGATTGAGAGCTTTTTCTCGATGAATATTCTTCAAATTAACATTGTGTATGTTGAACATAGCATGTCATGGATTAATGAATTGTTTTGTTTAACATATGGATTACATGGATTATTGGAACCATAAATATACTACCACAATCAAGTAATGATTGATATTATAATCCTAGTTAAGTTAAGTCTTGGATTAAATCTTTGACACTTAGTAATTCTAATCAACGTCAAATTGTGACATGGGTTTTATTTTAATGCAATATAAATCAAATCTCAAGGATATCACAAGCTTAACTACCTAATGATGAAATCACCCCAATCTTTATCAATTTTTTAAATCAAACATCATCCATAAATTATTTCACAAGCTCTACAAACAAACCCCCCAATCAGAATACAATTAACTAAAAACAAATGACTATTAAAAAGTATCATCGCCTATGATTTGACTCGAGTGCTGCTATACACATTAGTAGAGCATCGGAACTTTGACTGGTTGATAGGAAACAATAGGTAGTGTGTTTAAAATGGAATCGTTTCCGGTGATGGTGTAATTAAATAGTCATTAGTTTCTATTTATTTTAAAAAAACAAAAAAAATTAATTAAAAAAAATTAAAAAAAACACAATGAAAAACCCGCCTTCTGATAAAAATCATAAACGGAAAAAAACACAAAGAAAACCCCATATTCCTCTTTCTTCCAAAATATATCTGAATGCCCCGTAACCTCCTAAAAAATCCCTCATATTTGTTTGACCCTGAAATTGAGTGAAATATTTTCCAACTTAGGAGGAACTTAATAGATAATCAACTCATTCAAGAACCAGTCCTTGTCCAACCAGTTGAATTAGATATAGATAATCCTAGGGAGAAAATACTTAAAGAACTTGTTTCCCCTGATATGAATTACCAACCTCTTGGTATTTAATATCCAAACATAGATGTATATTTTGAACTCAAATCAGGTTTGATTCATCTTCTCCCTTATTTTCACAGGCTATATAGTGAGGATCCACATCTCCACCTTAAAGAGTTCCAAGTGTTGTGCTCTACCATGAAGCCTCAAGGGGTTTCTGAGGAACAAATCAAACTCCGAGCATTACCTTTCTCCCTAGATGACACTGTTAAGTCATGGCTCTACTACCTTCCTCCTGGTTCCATAACAACATGGAATTACATGAAGTGGCTTTTCTTAGAGAAATTATTTTATGTTTCTCATACTGCTTCTATCCTAAAGGAAATAAGTGGTATCCGTCAGTTCCCAAGTGAATCACTCCATGAGTACTGGGAGAGGTTCAAAAAAATTGTTGCAACCTGCCCACATCACCAAATTCCTGACCAACTCTTGATCCAATACTTCTATGAGGGGTTATTGGTTATGGAGAGAACTCTCATTGATGCCGCAAGTGGCGGTGCTCTTGTTGAAAAAACTCATGCAGATGCAAGAGATATCATAAGTAACATGGCTGAAAACACACAAAAAATCTATACTCGAGTACATTTTCAAGTCAAACAAGCCCAATATAGTCAATCAATTGAGCCGAACAAGATGACCGAGTGGATGAGTGAACTTACATGTCTTGTGCGACAACTAGTTGTGGCTACCAAATCCCCAACCTCATCTTCTCCGCAATCAATGTTTCCTGGACCTATCAAAAACTATGGAATCTATAACTCTCCATCTCATCCAACTGACACATGTCCACAACTTCAATAGTATTAATCTGATTCATCTGGACCAATGGATCTCAATGCATCATATGCTCAGCGGAACACCAACCCTCAACTATTAGGTCAGTTTGTTAGAAACTTCAACCAACCTCTCTCTGAGCCCTTATCTTCTTCCTATAACCATGGCATGAGGTGTGGTAATCCCGTCTCTCATCCCCCTCAATTCCCTCCTCAAAACCCAAACTAATTTCAATATGGTCAAGGTGTTGGTAATTTCCAACAACCTTATCCTTTTATTCTTCAACCTCAAAGGAACAATCCTCATCCTGGATTCCATTATCCTAGTGAGCCTTCCCAATTCCAAAAACAATACAATTGATTTCCCAAGAACCAAAATCTAGGTAATCCCAATCCGAGACAAGCCTCTTCTTCCAAGAAACCATGGGAAAGTGCAGTGGAAGATCTTTCCTCTTTCACCCATTCCAGCTTCAAGAACATTGAAACCCAAATTGGTCAACTTGCATCCCACCTTAGTCAGCAGCAACCATCCAATTCTTCCCAACTCCCAGCTCAACCATTACCCAACCCCAAGGGTAATGTAAGTGCAATTTCACTTAGATCAGGGAATCAACTTGCTATTCCTCAAGATAAGTCCTCCAACCCCCCTTTAAATGTTGACCTAGAAAATGAAAAGAAAAAGAAACTTGAAAAGGAACCTAAATCCATTCCCTCACCTCCTTCTATTCTATATAGGAATCCAATTCCTTTTCCTCAAGCCATTTCTAATCCAAAGAAGTCCTTTGAACCCGATCCTGAAATGATTGACATGTTTAGACATGTTGAAGTCGATATTCCCCTCTTAGATGTCATAAAACAAATTCCTAAGTATGCCAAGTTTCTCAAGGAGTTGTGTACCCACAAGAGGCAACTTAGGACCTTCGAAAATTTTTCAACCCAAGATTTCATACCTATTAAGTGCAAAGATCCAGGGACCTTTATGGTTCCATGCCAAATTGGAAGTTCCAACTTTGATGATACACTCATAGACCTAGGAGCCTCAATTAATGTCATGTCCAAATCCATATTCTCCAACCTTGGTCTAGGTCCCTTACATCCAATGGGTGTTGTCATTAAATTGGACAATCGAATCGCAGCCAGTCCTGAGGGAATAATTGAGGATGTCCTTGTCTGAGTTAATGATCTTATCTTCCCTACTGATTTCTATGTCCTTGACATAGAAGGTGAGATGAACTCTTCTCAATCTCCCTTAATTCTAGGAATATCATTACCCATGACTGCGATAACCAAGATTGATGTCCATTTAGGAATCTTATCCATGGAATTCGGTGACCAACTGGTCAAGTTCAACATTTTCCAAGCCTTGCGATACCCATCTGAGGATCACTCTGCATTCTCAATCCATGCTTCTGAGGACACTTCTAAGAGTCAATCGAACCCCAATCCACCATTTTCTAAATGTTCTAATGAAAAAGGATCTTGTGAAATCTGCACCATGATTAACAAAGTCATAAATGGTGAAGTTGATGTGGACCTTTCATTCATAGACTCTATCAATCTAGAGGATCCTGAAAACTCTCTTGAATCCCAAATCAACTCTGATCTCTACTGCTCCTCCTTAGACAGTATTAAGGAAAATGAATCTGAAGAAACTGAAGTCACTTCTTCCATTCCTGAGTTGTCTAACCCAAAAATGAAAGATGAGACTGATCTAAAACATATTCTTGAACACCTGAAATATGCATTCCTTTTCCGTGATCACTCATATCCTGTCATTATCTTTGCTTCACTTACTGAAACTGAAGAGTCCAAACTTGTTCAGGTGTTAGAGGGAAAAAAAAGGCCATAGGTTGGACCCTATATGACATACCAGGAATCAACCCTGCTCTTTGCATGCATCACATCTATCTTGAGGAATCATACAAACCAATTAGACAACCACAAAGAAGAATCAATCCACTCATACTTGAGGTAGTTAGAGAAGAGATCACCAAGATTCTTCAAGCTGGTATTATCTACCAAATTTCTGATAGTGAATGGGTTATTCCAATTCAAGTTGTACCTAAGAAGGGTGGGATAACTATTTTCACAAATGAACATGGAGAGGTAATCACAACTCAAGTGAAGAACAAATGGCATGTGTGCATCGACTATAGGAAATTGAATATTGAAACAAGAAAATATCATTACCCTCTTCCATTCCTTGATCAAATGCTGGAACAATTAGCTGGAAAGTCACACTATTACTTTCTTGATGGATACATTGGATACTTCCAAATACCAATCGCACCTCAAGACCAAGAAAAGACTACTTTCACATGCCCCTTTGAAACATATGCATATAGAAGAATTCATTTTGGCCTTTTCAATGCTTCAAAAACATTCCAGAGGTGTATGATGAGTATCTTTTCCAAATTCATTGAACACTGCATGGAATTCTTCATGGATGACTTCACCATTTATGGTGATTCATTTGAATCTTGTTTTAATTCACTCTCTCTAGTCCTTCAAAAGT
This sequence comes from Viscum album, assembly GCA_963277665.1. NCBI lineage: Eukaryota > Viridiplantae > Streptophyta > Magnoliopsida > Santalales > Viscaceae > Viscum > Viscum album. The sequence goes on along the minus strand of OY728127.1, from coordinate 397,690,107 downwards.
GTGTCAAGTGTAACCTTGTGTTAAATTTTGAAAAATTTCCCTTCATGGTTACAAATGGGATTTTTCTAGGGCACAGAGTTTCAAAATATGGTATTGAAGTCGATCCTTCCAAAATTGAATTGATCCAATCACTTCCTCAACCCACTTCTGTTTGATACATCCATTTATTTCTCGGTCATGATGGTTTCTATCAGAGATTAATCCATAACTTTAGTAGGATTTCTCTCCCACTCACTCAGTTGCTCCAAAATGATGTCACTTTCCATTTCGATGAGGTTTGCAAGAGAGACTTTATTGAACTCAAAACTACTCTAACATGCGCCCCAATAATCCAACCCCCATATTGGTCCTTACCCTTTGAGTTGATGTGTGATGCTTCTAATAGAGTCATTGGAGCTATTCTTGGTCAAAGAAGATAAAATATTAATCATTTCATATATTATGCCTCAAAAACATTGGATGAAACTCAATATCACTACACTGTCACTAAAAAGGAACTTTTACCATTGGTTTTTGCCTTAGATAAATTTTGGCCCTATCTCTTAGGTTCCAAAATCATCATCTTCACAAACCATTCTATTATAAAGTTCTTACTCAAGAAAATTGATTCCAAACTGAGGCTAATAAGATGGATCCTAATGCTCCAAGAGTTTTACCTTGAAATCAAAGATAGACCAGGAAAAGAAAACCCTCTGGCTGATCACTTGAGTAGAATTTCTAATTCTTCTCATTATGAAATCATCGATCTTGAATTCCCCACTGAGCACCTTTCATCTCTCACTTCAAAAATACCATGGTATTCCCCAATTGTAAATTACTTGGTTTCTAGTTTTTTTCCTGAAAATTTTTCACAATAACAAAAAATGAAGTTTAAAAGTGATTCAAAATACTATTTTCGGGAAGAAAATAAACTTTGGAAAACTGGGGCTGACATGGTAATAAGGAGATGTGTTGATGAAATTAAACATTCTTCCATATTAGAATTTTGTCACTCAATGCCTGGTGGCGGCCACTTTGGACCACAAAGGACCTTCCAAATGGTCCTAGACTCTGGATTCTTTTGGCCTTCACTCTTCAAGGACTCACATGAGTTCTGTCAATCATGTCCCACTTGCCAAAAATATGGTACAATTTCAAAGAGAAATTAAATTCCCCAAAAACCATTAATTTTTTGTGAGATCTTTGATGTTTGGGGCATCAATTTCATGGGACCATTTCCCCCTTCCAATGGATTCTCATACATCCTTATTGCGGTTGATTATGTTTCTAGGTGGGTCGAGGCCAAACCCACTAGAAATGATTATTCACATACTATTATTGAGTTCCTAAAGACACGCATATTACACCGATTTGGCACACCACATGCCTTGATAAGTGAATTAGGAACCCATTTCTGTAATAGAACCATGGAATCTCTTTTGAAAAATAATTGGGTTGTACATAAAACTTCAACTGCATATCACCCCCAAACAAATGGAATGGCAGAACTTTCTAATAGAGAAGTGAAAAGAGTTCTTGAGAGAATTGTAAAACCCACCAGAAAGGACTAGCCTGAAAGACTTGGTGAAGCACTTTGGGCTTATCGAACTTCCTATAAAACACCCATTGGGATGTCTCCTTTTAGGCTAGTTTTTGGTAAAGCATGTCATCTACCATTTGAAATCCAACATAAGTCTTTTTGGGATGTGAAAACCTGTAATTTTGATTGTGAAAAATCTGGTGACGAAATATTGTTGCAATTGGATGAACTGGAGGTGATTCGACTTGAATCCTATGAGAATTCCAATCTGTACAAAGAAAACTCTAAGTTAATCCATGAAAAACACATCCTGAGAAAGGTATTCCATGAAGGTGAAAAGGTAATGTTCTTCAATTATCGATTTTGGCTTCACCCAGGTAAGATTAATTCTTATTGGGAAGGTCCTTTTGTTATTACTAATTTTTACCCATTTGGTGCAGTGCAAGTCCAAGACCCCTCTTCCAAAAGGACATTCATGGTTAATGGACATCGGTTAAATCATCACCATGAGAGGACACACAATATTGGATCAATATCGACTTCCACTGGATCTCCAACTTCTCCATTGGACCTACCACTTTATGGACATGGTGACCCACCAAATCTAAACAAGGGGGCACCTCTTTCCCTTTAACTCTCTCTCTATATCTATTCCTCTCTCTACCTATTTCTTCTTCTTCCTCTCTCTTTCATTTTTTTACCACTTTCTTTATCAAACCCTTTCTTTTTAACTTTCTCTTTTGCATGGGCGTATCTTTATTAAAAAATAAAAAAACTTAAAAAAAACAAAACAAAAAAAAAGCATCATAACAAAAATATATATATATAAAAATCAAGAGTCGTGATTACTCCCTTCCAATTTTCTAATTTTGTCCAACCATTTTGGTGAGTTAACATACGTGTTTTCATCTCAAAAATTTTGAATTTTCATCATGACTTCGGATAAATAATTTTGTGTCAAAATTAACAAATTTTGAATGCTCAATTTTTTATTTGGAAAATGATTTTCCCAAACCTTGAGAAACAACATTTGATTTCATGCCAAGGCCGCCTATAGACATCTTTTTAAAATGTCTATTTTCACCCCCATTTGTGAGTCTTGAGTTTGTGGACCTTCGAGCTGAATTTACTACTTTATTTTGCATTAATATGATAGAGGAATTTTCTGAACCACATGATAATCACAATAGCCAAATAGCCTCCCATTTCCCTTAAATTAATCCTCCTTTTGAAATCCCCTTCGAGCCTATGAAATCCTTTTCTTTGATATCCACATTACAAGCCCAATACCTTTTCCCACCCAATATCAACATGGATTTCCATTGCATAATTTTTTGAAATTTAAGTGTGGGGGGAAGGATTTCATTATGGGTACCCTTTGTTTATTTCACCATGTTATCATATGCTTGATGGCAAGCATCCATTTCAGTGGGGGAGAGATGTTGTCATTTAGTGTGTTTTGGGGAATGTAATGTACTTTCATTTATGTAATTTTGTAAACGTTATTGACAAGTGTTCAAAAAAATCAAAAAAAAATCAAAAAATGAATTAAAAATGGGTTATTTCTTGGGTATGACAAAAATCACTCTTCCTCAACCTTTGATATTGTTATAACTATTACAATTATTGTCGTGAGGAGATCAATCATGGGTTGGAATATGAGTGTGAGATCTTTTCCAAGTTCAACTTTCAAAAAAATAGAAAAAAAATAAAAAAAAAGAACACTTTCATTATATTATTATGTCATTGGGAGAATTTTTGTGGTTTGTAAATATTTCATCTTCTCATAACCTTTAAATTTCCATCCTATATTGTGTCTTTCTTCACAAAATCATTCCCTTGTAAATATGAGTTTTCATTTCCTTTCATGTTTCATTTTAAATAAAATGTGCATTTCTTTTTCTATGTTGGTGTTTTACCCCCTTTTTCCTATCTTTTGGATATTATCTTCCTACCATCCCATATCCATAGAAAAACCCCTAAAAAGGCCTCTATTTTTGAGCACTTTAGGATAGGGAATAGAAGCTGAGATCTCTTTCAAACTCTAAGATTTTCACTTTTGGTTGGTGAAAGAGTGAACCTCCACAAATGAATTTTATCATCTTGAGAGGTGTGAGTTTTGAGTGTCCACATTTTCCATTTATAAATTCGAGCATGAAAAAAATGAATTAGTTTTGGAACATTTTTTCTGTAACAACTTCTAGTGGAATTCAAAATGGATGAGTGAAATAGTCTAAACCTCCCCTGATTGGAGAAAACAAAATTTTAATATTTGTTGGTGAGTGAAAATGATTTTGTTATGTTTTTATATTTGTTGCACATGAGGACATGTACAAAACTAATTGTGGGGGATTTGATGTTATTAATATTTTCATGACTTATTATATACCCCCTTTACTTATTTTATATCAAATGTGCTTAATTTGTGTGAAATATTAATGTTTAATGCTAAGTATAATTTTTGAGCATTTTTAGAAGTAGTTCAATTGAGTAAGTTTACTATTTTATTTATACCTATCACCCTACTGATTCAAATTGTGTGGTTATTATTTTTTAGGATTCCTTATTCAATTTCTCACATATCATTATAAGTAATCATGGGCTAATTCTGCCATTGGAAGGCTCATATGGTCAACATAATAAGACTCAAAGAATTTGTGATGAAACTGGACCATCAATGATGATTGAGTTACTGGTCTAAATCTTGAAGCCCAAATTTTATGAAACTCCACCATATTTTTTAGATTATCAAAAGGAATCATGGATAAAAATTTTAAGGTACAAATACAATAAAAAGGGTCCCAACTAATGCCTTGAAGTCCAGCCCACCATTCTGGACTAGAATTAAAATCCCGACATTATTCATGACATATCTCATGATGTAATCATCAAATCAAGCTAATATTTTGCAGTGTGAAATAATAGATATAGTCGGATGACTTTTTTGAATAAATAATTCGTCTTTGAAGTCATCTTACTATTCAAAAACCCTTTCACACTTTAGACTTCAAAAGGATGGGATTGAAATGGACCGATTAACATTTTTTAATAAACTGGCCATAACTTTGGCTCCATAGGTCCAAATGGCTCCAAATTTTGAGAGCGGTCATCCAACATTATTATATAAAACGTTGAATAAGGAGATATCTCGATATTTTGTTGTATGGATGTCAAAATCGTCGAGCCAAGTGGAGGGACATATTGGTAATGAAAACAGTCCACTTCCTTGGGCTATCAATGCATCCCCCTCCTCTCCTTCAAAGGAGTTGGAATTTTAGAAGAGAGGATCACATATTGGCATGACCAATGCCTTTAAAATGGCTTGTGAGGACCTTCCATAATCAAGTTTTTACTTTAGATACCTTTCCTCCTCTCTTTTCTTCCTTTCACTTTTGTGTTGTTCTTCGTTTGTAATCTTGTAAGTCTTGGTTTTGGTAATTCTATTTTAATGCATGTTTATTTTTCAATATATCTTATTATAATCCACATTATGTAGTTTAATATTAATTCTCTTAAAATAGTTTAAATATAGTTTAATATACTTCTCTTCTTTTGCTTCCTCATTCAATCGAAAGTCCATTTTTAAATCTTATCATTTGTGTGTGTGTTCGACGCACCACTCTCTTTCTTATCTCTTTATTTTTCTTCTTTTATTAATTTATCATCATAATGATTATAATCATATTATTAATCATTTCAATGGATGATTAAATCTCTCATTGGGGTGAGTTATAATTTAGGTATGTTAAGTGATTGAGATCTTTTTCTCGATGAATATTCTTCAAATTAACATTGTGTATGTTGAACATAGCATGTCATGGATTAATGAATTGTTTTGTTTAACATATGTATTACATGGATTATTGGAACCATAAATACACTACCACAATCAAGTACTGATTGGGATTATAATCCTAGTTAAGTTAAGGCTTGGATTAAAGCTTTAACACTTAGGAATTCTAATCAATGTCAACTTGTGACATGGGTGTTAATTTAATGAAATATAAATCAAATCTCAAGGATATCAAAAGCCTAACTAACTAATGATGAACTCACCCCAATATTGATCAATTTTTTAAATCAAACATCATCCATAAATTATTTCATAAGCTCTGTAAACAAACACCCCAATCAGAATATAATTAACTAAAAACAACCAACTATTAAAAAGTATCATCGCCAAGGATTCGACTCAAGTGTTTCTATACACATTAGCAGAGCATCGAAACTTTGACTGGTATATAGGCGACAATCAGCCATGCATTTCACCTTCCCAAGTAAAATACACAACCGCTAAAAAAGAACTCCTTTATTTTGTGTTTTCCTTGGAAAATTTTCATTAATATCTTCTTGGTTCAAAAGTGATTGTGTTTTTTGACCATGCTTTCCTTTGTTTTCTCCTAAAGAAACCTGAAGCTAAGCCCCACCTCATACAGTGGATGATCCTCCTCCAAGAGTTTGACCTTGAGATTAGAGATAAGAGGGGAGTATAAAATATTGTAGCTGAACAGATTTGTAGGATTTCTCCACCATTGGACCACCATGTTGAATCATCCCTCCCCATTGGAGAATTCTTTCCTCATGAGAACCGTTATGATGTTGTGGAACTTTCCCCCAAGTATGTGGACATTTTGAATTTTCTAGAGACATCTAGGGTCCCCATTGATTTCAAAACTTCCCAATCCCAGATACTTAAACATTATTATCAGTGGTACATTTTGGATGACCCGTATTTGTGGAGAATTTTTGGTGACCAAGTAGTTCGTCAGTGTGTCCCTAACCATGAGTTCACCTCTGTTTTGACCTTCTGCCACACTTTGGCCTATGGGGGCCACTTTGGATCTCAACATACAACTCAAAAGTTCCTTGAATCAGGAACTTATTGTACAACATTGTATAGGGATGAACATAGATTTTTCAAGTCATATAGTCATTGTCAATTCATAGGGAATATCTCCAAGAGGAATGAAATGACCCAACAGCCCATGTTATTCTGTGATATTTTTGATGCATGAGGAATTGACTTCATGGGGAATTTTCCAAATTCATTTGGCTTTGTGTACATATTATTGGTTGTGAACTATGTCTCTAAATGGGTGGAAGAAAATTCCACCCGGATCGATGACTCTCGAGTTGTTGTTGATTTTGTGAGGTCCCAAATTTTTAGTCGGTTTGGTTTTCCGAGATTCATCATTAGTGATCAGGGTTCACATTTTTTTAATTGCAACATGAAAAAATTTCTTCATAAGTATGTGTTTGATCATAAATTCTCCACTGAATATCAGCCCCAAACTAATGGACAAGCAGAAATATAAAATAGGGAAGCTAATAGAATCTTGGAAAAAATGGTACAACCCAACAGGAAAGATTGGAGTTTGCACTTAGATGATGCACTTTGGGCATACCATACCGCTTTTAAAACCCCAATAGGAATATCACCATACATAATTTTGTTTGAAAAATCTTATCACCTCCTAATAGAGGTATAACACCGTGCATATTGGGCTATTAAACAATGTAATATGAACCTTTTAGATGCAGGTAAGCAAAGGAAGCTACAGATTCAAGAGTTGTAAGAAATTAGACGTGATGCATATGAGAACTCATGGATCTATAAAGAGAATAAAAAGGCTATCCATGATATAATTATTCATCAATGGAAGTTTCATATTGGTGAGAAATTCCTCATATAAAATTCCAAGCTAATTCTCCACCCAGGTAAGCTTCGTTCTCGATGGCTCAGTCCTTATATTGTTACTAATGTTTAACCTTTTGGTGCAATTCATATTTTTCATGAGTAGAGTGGACTAAGTCTTACCTTCAATGCACATCAACTTAAACACTTCTATAAGGATTTTACAAAAAATATGGTGGAGGAAATCCACCTTCTAGAAGCAACATACTAGTGAAACACATTAGTTTTTATCCTTCCTTATCACATTCTCAATTATTACAGTGAGGACACTATACATTCTAGGTGTGGGGGTGGATAGATTCTTGGGTTCATTAGTATTTCCATTGTCTTTCTTCTTTCTTCTCTTTTTCTCCTTCTTTATGGTATTTTCACTTTTCCCCATCTTGTTGGGTTCATTAGGATTTTCATTGTCATTATTCTTTATTCTCTTTTTCTCCATCTTTATGGTATTTTCACGTTTCCTCATCTTGTTGAGTTCATTAGGATTTTCATTGTCTTTCTTCTTTCTTCTCTTTTTTTCCTTCTTTATGGTATTTTCACTCCCCTCCCCCCTTATGGTCACTAAATCATGGAACTTACTAAAAATTCATGTTGAAATTTTTGATTCCATGTTGATTTAACATTTGATGAAAACCTGTCTCTGTTATGGAATGAATGTTTGTATGAATTTAACATCAGGGAGAGGTTTTTAGTGAATCGGTTTTCTGTCAATGATATAAATGGTTGTATCTCTGTGAAACCTTTGAGATGATTGATACCCCTTGTGTGAGTAGTTTTTTAGGAAAATAGTTTCACTAATATCTCCACACATTTTTTCACCAAACCACAAAGTGTGAATATTTATTACTTACTATAAGGTAAATATAAGTTAAGTTAATATTTTTCATCTTAAAATGATATTTATATACATTCATTCTTTATCCAATCTGTTTCATTACTATACCAGATTTACCTATGCGTGTGTACCAGATATCTGACTGTTGCACACCCGAAAAAAATGGGTTGTATCTTGGGTGGGTCAAAAACCACTTCTCCTAAACCTTTGATCTTATTATAACTATTAAAATTAGTGTCATGAGGATATTAAATAAGAGTTGAGAGATGAGTGTGAGATTTGTTCCAAATGAAACTTATGAAAAAAATGAGGGGAGTGAAGAAATGTGAAGCATATGGGGATATCGAGGTTAGGAGATTATGGTTTGACTTCTAGGAATGATTAAGTGAGTGGGTATTGAAATATGATTACAAAGGATGTAGGGCAGGATCGGTGGACAAAATTATTTAAGCTAAAAAATGTTAAAATAACTTATATTTATTGGATAAAAAGTGGAAAGAATAGAATGGAAAGGTTTTCACACACATATGTAGATTTAGTGGTATGTTTTATATTTTAATTCCTTTCTCAGTTTGGTATCATGAATCTCTTTGAATTTCATTGTGATGTGATTTATGAGACATCTTTTTCCATTTTCACTAGGAAGAACTCCTTGGTGTGGTTTGTGCATTGATCACATTACTTTAATGAATTAAAATTTCATAAAATGTTAAATACTAATGATGTTATAAATATATACATGCATCATTTTTTGGATATGTTTCTTTTCCCAGGAGTTCAAATTTTTAGGTGTGGGGGTGTGATCGCATAGCGATTCACTATTCAATTACACCCTTACACCGCTGTTTTAAACTAGTTTTGTAATGAATATAAAAAATATGATAATAAATTTCACTTTATGTTGGATTTAATTAATTAATTTTTATCACTTTTTAATAGGTCAATTTTACTTGTTTCGGTGTTTACATTGTAGCAGGAGGTGATTCAGAGAGCCCGTGATGGAATTCATGCAAAATGGGCCAAACTGTGCGAGAGCACAAGCATGTATGTGGACATTAATATGTACTTTGGATAATAGGTTCATCCAATTGAGATAAAAATGGGTTTATGAATGAAAAAATTTGTGGGATACATTTCTCTAGAATATCATGGATCCCAATTCATCCATTTGGAGGCCCAAAATAGGCCCACAATGTGAAGAAATTCTGGGTGGTCTAGATTGGACCACACTTCTGTATTTGGGCCATAACTCGGGACTCGAAGATCCAATTGGGAGTATTCCACCTCCCATGGACAGATAACTCAAATTTTAACCTCTCCACTAATTTTAATTACAATGTAACGTGTTTTCGTCAGTCAACCATCCGGATTAAGAAGGATTAAAAAGTCTGTCCTGAATAGTGACCTAGTCCCTTAGGCACTTGTCTTATTTTCTATAAAGTGTGATGTTTTGTTCATAAAATCACTCCTTGATGTTATTAATATTTTCATAACTTATTATATACTCATTTTACATATTTTATATGAAATTTTCATAATTTTTGTGAAATATTAATGTTTAAATATTAAATATAATTTTAGACCACTATTTGAATTCATCCAGATTCAAGTCTGTTTAATGTTTTGATAATAACTCTCACCATACTTATTAAAATTTAATTATTATTATTTTTATGGTTACTTAATCAAATTAAAACATTTCATTAGTATAAACCTTTGGCCAAATCATTCATTTGGATGGTCATATGGTCCACACAAGAAGACCCAAAGAATCAGTGAAGTAACTAGACCAGTCGAGATGATTGAGTTACTGGTCTAAATCTCGAAGCCAAAATTTTATGAAACTCCACCATATGTTCTTTATTATCCAAAATAATCATTTATAAAAATTTTAAGGTCCAAATACGCGAACAAGGGGACCAAATGATGGTTTTAAATCCGGACCATCATTCTGGACGGGAATTAAAATCCAGACACTATTAATGACATTACTCATTATTTATTCATCAAATAAAGCTGGGATTTCTTTGTGTGAAATATAATATATGGGAGGATAAATTTTTAGAATAAATTATTTTTATTTGAGGGAATATTCCTATTCAAAAACTCATTCACATTCCAGAATTCGAAAAAGTGTTGATAAAAATGGATATGTGAAAACTATTTAGTAAAATAGCCATATCTTTTGGTCCCAAAGTCCAATGGCCACAAAAGTTTGAGGGATGATAGAAAAAATAAATATATAAAACTTTTAAGAAGATAATATCTATAGATTCAGATTTTTTAATGGAAAAATTGGTGATGCAAGTGGAGGGGGGATTTGGAATGCAAACAGTCCACCTCCTTGGGCTATAAATACAACCCCCTTTTCTCCTTGCATTTGGTTGGCATTTCAGAAGAGAGAAGAATATATTGGAACGAAAAAATCCTTTCCAAATGCTTTATAGGACCTTCAATAGTCATGTTTTCACTTGAGATACCCTTCCTCCTCTCTCTTTTTCATGTTCTTTTGTGTTCTTCGTATTTGTAATCGTGTAAGTCTGTTTTCATTTCAATATAATTTTAATGCATGTTTCTTCATCATCATCTATTATTATCATCAAATTTCTGTTAAATAATATTAATGGTATTAAAATAGTTTAAATATAGTTGAATCCCATTCCCTTATTTCTCTTTCTCATTCAATATAAAGTTCATTTTTAATTATCATCATCGTTCTTATGTGTGTTTGGTGCACAACTCTTTTCTTATACCGTTATTTTTGTTCTATTTATAATTCATAACCAAAAAAACATATTACCAGATTATTAACCATATTAATGGATGAGTAAATATACGATTTGGGTGAGTCATTATTTGGGTATGTTACATGATTGAGATATTTTGATCGATGAATATTCTTTGAATTAACATTGTGTATGTTGGACTTAACATGTCATGGATTAATGACTTGTTTTGTTTAAAGTGTGGTTTCCATGGATTATTGGAACCATAAATACACTACCATAAACATTTACTTATTGAGATTAGAACCCTAAGTTATGTTAAGGCTTGTATTAAAGCCTTAACACTTAGGAATTCTAGTCAACATCATCTTGTGAAGTGGGTGTTAATTTAATGCAATATAAAGAAAAGCTCAAGGATATCAAAAGATTAAATCCCTAATAATGAACTCACCTAAATATTTATAAAATTTTTAAATCAAAAATCATCCATAAATTATTTCATAATCTTTGCAAACAAACCCCTAATCAAAATACCGTCAACTAAAAATAATCGACTATTAAAATGTATCATCGCCGAGGATTCAACCCGAGTGTTGCTATACACATTAGCAGAGCATCAGAACCTTGAATGGTTGATAGGAAGAAATCGTCCATGCTTTAAAATGGAATAGTTTCTAGGGGTGGTTCAATTATGTAGTTCTTAGTTTCTGGTTATTGTAAAAAAACAAAAAAAACAGAATTTAAAAAAAAAATTAAAAAAAAAAACACACAAAGAAAAACAAGACTTCTCAAAAAAATCATAAACGGAAAAAAAACAAAAAGAAAAACTCGTCTTCCTATTTCTTAAAAAATCTCTTTGTATTCCCTATAGCCTCCCAACCAATCCCTCAGATTTGTTTGACCCTGAAATTAAGAGAACACTTCGCCAACTTAGGAGTAACATTAGGTATAATCAAATAATTCAATAACCATCCTTGTCCAACCAATTGAATTGGATATGTATAATCCTAGGGAACAAACACTTAAAGAAATTTTTTCCCCTAATATGAATTACCAACCCCGTGGTATTCAATATCCAAACATAGAGGCTGACTTCTAACTCAAATTAGGTTTGATTCATCTTCTCCCTCATTTCCATGGGTTAGCCGGTGAGGATCCACATCTCCACCTTAAAGAGTTCCAAGTGGTGTACTCTACGATGAAGCCTCAAGGGGTTTCTGAGGAACAAATCAAACATCAAGAATTCCATTTCTCCATAACTGACACTACCAAGTCATGGCTCTACTACCTCCCTCTTGGTTATATAAACTCATGGATTGACATGAAGTGACTTTTCTTATGAAAATTATTTCCTGCTTCTCATACTACTTCTATCTGAAAGGAAATTAGTGGTATCCGTCAATTCCCCAATGAACCACTCCATGAATACTGGTAGAGGTTAAAAAAACTTTTTGCAACTTTCCTACAACACAAAATCCCTGACCAACTCTTAATCCAATACTTCTATGAGGGGTTATTAGCTATGGAGATAACTCTCATTGATGCCTCAAGTGGTGGTGCTCTTGTAGAAAAAACTCTTGAAGATGCAAGAGACCTCATAAGAAACATGGCTGAAAACACGCAACAATTACATACTCGAGCACATACTCAAGTAAAAAAATCTCAAGATAATCAATCGATAGAGCTGAAAAAGATGACAGAGTGGATGAGTGAACTTACAGGTCTTGTGAGACAACTAGTTGTGGATACCAAAGCCCCAACCTCATCTTCTCCACAATCAATGTTTCTTGGACTTGTCAAAAAATGTGGAATCTAAAACTCACTAGATCATCCAATAGACACTTGTCCACAACTTCAAGATGAAACATCTAATTCATCTGGACCAATGGAGCTCAATACAGCCTATGCTCACCAGAACACCAATCCTCAACTATCAAGTCAGTTTCTTAGAAACTACAACAAACCTCACTCTGAGCCCTTCTCGTCTTCCTATAACCAAGGTCTGAGGTATGGTAATCCCTTCTCTCATCCCTATAAATTCCATCCTCAAAACCCAAACCAGTTTCGATATGGTCAAGGTTTTGGTAGCTTCCAACAACCTTATCCTTTTGTTCCTCAACAACAAAGGAAAATTCCTCCTCCTCCTCCTGGATTTAATTATCCTAGTGAGCCTTCTTAATTCCCAAACCAATACAATTGCCTTCCCAAGAACCAAAATCAAGGAAATATCAATCCAGGACAATCCTCTTCTTACAAGAAACCGTGGGAAAGTGCAGTAGAAGATCCTGCCTCCTTCACCCATTCTAGTCTTAAAAACATTGAAACCCAAATTGTCAACTTGAATCCCACCTGATCCAGCAACAATAATCAAATTATTCCCAACTCCCAACTCAACCTTTACCTAACCCCAAGGGTAATGTAAGTGAAATTTCACTTAGATTGGGGAAGCAAATTACTATGCCTCAAGATAAGTCCTCCAACCCCCCTTTTAATGTTGTGATAAAAAATGAAAACAAAATGAAACATGAAATGGAATCTTAATCCATTCTCTCACCTCCTTCTATTCCACTTAGGAAACCAATTCCTTTTCCTTAAGATGTTTCTAAACCAAGGAAGTCCTTTGAACCCAATTCTGAAATGTTTGACATGTTTAGATGTGTTGAAGTCAACATACCCCTCTTAGATTCCATAAAACAAATCCCTAAGTATTACAAGTTTCTTATGGAATTGTTCACCTATAAGAGGAAACATAAGACCTTCGAAAATGTTTCCACCCAGGATTATATTCCTATAAAGTGCAAAGATCTAGGGACCTTTATGGTTCCATGAAAAATTGGAAGTTCCAACTTCGATGATGCACTCATAGACCTAGGAGCCTCAATTAATTTCATTCCCAAATCCATATTCTTCAACCTTGGTCTTGGTCCATTACATCCAATGGGTGTTGTAATTCAATTGGTCAATCGATGCACTACTAGTCCTAAGAGTATAATCAAGGATTTCCTTCTTCGTATGAATGATCTTATCATCCCTACTGATTTCTATGTCCTTGACATGGAAGGTGAGACGAACTCTTCTCGATCTCCCTTAATTCTAGGAATACCATTCTTAATGACAGAGAGAACCAAAATTGATGTCCATTTAGTCATCTTATCCAAGGAATTTGGTGATCAGCTGGTCAAGTTCAACATTTTCCAAGCCATGTGATACCCATCTGAGTATCACTCTGCATTCTCAATCCATGCTTCCAAGGACACTTCTGAGAGTCAATTGAACCCCAATCCATCATGTTCTTCATGTTATAATGGAAAAGGATCTTTTGAAATGTGAACCATGATTAACAAAGTCATAAATGGTGAAGTTGATGTAGACCTCTCAATCATAGACTCCATCAATCTAGAGGATCTTGAAAACTCTGGTGAATCCCACATTCACTCTGATCTCTACTGCTCCACCTTGGAAAGTATTAAGGAAAATGAATCTGAAGAAACTGAAAACCCTTCCTATATTCTTAAGTTATCTAACCCATAAATGAGAGATGATACTGATCTAAAACCTCTTCCTGAACACCTGAAATATGCATTACTTTTCCATGATCACTCTTATCTTCTCATTATCTCTGATTCACTTACTAAAACTGAGGAGTCCAAAATTTTTCATGTGTTAGAGGAAAAAAAAGGCCTTAGGTTGGACCCCAGATGACATACCTAGAATCAACCTTTCCCTTTGTATGCATCACATCCATATTAAGGAATCACCCAAACCAATTAGACAACCACAAAGAAGACTCAATATACTCATACTTGAGGTAGTTAGAGAAGAGATCACCAAGCTTCTTCAAGATGGTATTATCTACCCTATTTCTGATAGTGAATTGTTTAGTCCAATTCAAGTTATACCTAAGAAAGGTGGGATAACTGTTGTCACAAATGAACATGGGGAGGTAGTCACAACTAGAGTGAAGAACAAATGAAGTGTGTACATTGACTATAGGAAATTGAATGTTGAAACAAGAAAAGATCACTACCCTCTTCTATTCCTTGATCAAATTCTAGAATGATAAGCCAGAAAGTCACATTATTGCTTTATTGATGGATACACCAACTACTTCAAAATCCCAATCACACCTCAAGACCAAGAAAAGAATACTTTTACATGCCCCTTTGGAACATATTCATATAGGATAATGCCTTTTTCCTTTGCAATGCTCTTACAACATTCCAAAGGTGTATGATGAGTATCTTTTATAAATTCATTAAACACTACATGGAAGTCTTCATGGATGACTTTTCCATTTATGGTGAGTCATTTGAGTTGTGCTCTCATTCACTCTCTCTATTCCTTCAAAAGTGTGTCAAGTGTAACCTTATGTTAAATTTTGAAAAATGTTACTTCATGGCTGCAAATGGGATTTTTCTAGGGAACATAGTTTCAAAATAGGGTATTGAAGTTGATCCTACCAAAATTGAAGTGATCTAATCACTTCCTGAACCCACCTTTGTTTGAGACATTCATTCATTCCTTGGTCATGTTGGTTTCTATCGGTGATTCATCCATAACTTCAGTAGGATTTCCCTCCCACTCACTCGATTAATCAAAAATGAAGTCACTTTCAATTTCAATGAGGTTTTCACAAGAGCCTTCATTGAACTCAAAACTGCTCTTATATCATTCCTGGTAATCTAACCCTCAGATTGGTCCTTACCCTTTGGGTTTATGTGTGATGCTTCTGATAGAGTCGTTGGGGTTGTTCTTGGTCAAAGAAGAGAAAAATTCCTCATGTCATATATTATGGCTCAAAAACATTGGATGAAACTCAATCTCACTACACTGTGACTGAAAAGGAACTTTCAGTAGTGATTTTTGCCTTAGATAAATTCAGGCCCTATCTCTTAGGTTCCAAAATCATCATCTTCACAGACTATTCTTCTATAAAGTTTTTACTCAAGAAAATTGATTCCAAACTGAGGCTAATAAGATGGATCTTAATGCTCAAAGAGTTTGACCATGAAATCAATGATATACCAAGAAAAGAAAACCCTATGTATGATCACTTTATTAGAATTTCTAATTCTTCTCATTCTGAAATAATTGATCCATAATTTCCAACTGAGCACCTTTCATCTCTCACTCCAAAAATACCATGGTATGCCCCAATTCTAAATTACTTGGTTTCTGGTGTTTTTCATGAAATTTTTTCAAAAGAACAAAAAATGAAGTTGAAAAGTAATTCAAAATAATATTTTTTTGAAGAAAATAAACTTTGAAAAAATTGGGAAGTCATGGTAATTAGGAGATGTTTTGATGTAAATGAACATTATTCCATCTTAGAATTTTGTCACTCAATTCCTAGTGGTGGCCATTTTGGACCACAAAGGACCTCCCAAAAGGTCCTAGACTTTGGATTCTTATAGACTTCACTCTTCAAGGACTCGCATGAGTTCTGTCAATCATGTCCCACCTGCCAAAATTTCAGCACAATTTCAAAGAGAAATGAAATGCCCCAGAAGCATTTAATTTTATGTGAGATCTTCGATGTTTGGGGCATCGATTTCATGGAACTATTTCCCCCTTACAATGGATTATCATACATTCTTCATGCAGTTGATTATGTTTCTAGGTGGTTCAAGGCCAAACCCACTAAAAAGGATGATTCTCATAATGTTATTGAGTTCTTAAAGACACACATCTTTCACCGATTTGGAACACCACATGCCTTGATAAGTGACTTAGGAACCCATTTTTTGTAATAGAACCATGGAATTTATTTTGAAAAATAATGGTGTTGTACATAAAACTTCAACTAAAAATCACCCCCAAACAAATTGAATGGTTGAACTTTCTAATAGATAATTCAAAAGAATGCTTGAGAGAATTGTAAAACCCACTAGAAAAGATTGTTCTGAAAGACTTGGTGAAGCACTTTGGGCTTATAGAACAGCCTATAAAACACACATTAGGATGTATCCTTTTAGGCTAGTTTTTGGTAAATCATGTCATTTACCATTTGAAATCCAACATAAGTCTTTTTGGGCTGTGAAAATCTATAATTTTGATTGTGAAAAATATGGTGAAGAAAGATTGTTGCAGTTGACTGAATTGGATGAGCTTCAACTTGATTCCTATGAGAATTCCAATCTGTACAAAGAAAAGGATAAGTTAATCCATGACAAACACGTCCTGAGAAAGGTATTCCATGAAGGTGAAAAGGTATTTCTCTTAAACTATCTATTTCAACTTCACCCAGGTAAGCTTAATTCTTGTTGTGAAGGTCCTTTTCTTATTACTAATATTTATCCATTTGGTGTAGTGTAAGTCTAAGACCCCTATTCAAAAAGGACATTCACAGTTAATGGACATCGGTTAACGCATAACCATGAGAATAAACGCATCCCAAGAACCACCTCCACTTCCATCAAGTCCACAACTTCCTTTGACCCACCACCATATGGGGACAACGACCCACAAAATCCAAACCAGGGGGCACATATTTACCTTTAACTCTCTATCTATCTCTTCCTCTCTCTCCCTCTTTCTTCTTCATCCCCTCTCTTTCATTTTTTTACCACTTTATTTATCAAACCATTTTCTTTTTCTCTTTCTCTTTTATGTCGGTGTGTATTTTAAACACACTAAAAAACTAAAAAACAAAAAAAAACTAAAAAACAATAATAAAAATCACTTAAAAAATATGGAAAAGAAAGAGTCATGATTACTCACATTAAACTTTTGAAATTTTGTTTAACCATTTTGGGGGGTCAAAATAAATGGTTTCATCCCAAAAATATTTTTTTTTTCATCATATATTTGGATAAAGATTATTGTGTCAAAACCAAAAAAAAATTGAAAGCTCAATTTTTGCGTTGGAAAATGATTTTCCCCAACCGTGAGGAACAACATTAGATTTAATGACAAGGCCACTTATGGCCATCTTTTCAAAATGTTTGTTTTTTAACCCCATTTGTGAGTCTTGAGTTTTTGGACCATAGATCTGAATTTCCTACTTTGGTATGCATTAATATTATAGAGGCATTTTCTGGACCTCATGAGAATCACAATAGCCAAATAGCCTCTCATTACCCTTACATTAATCCTAATTTTGAAAGCCCTGATGAGCCTATGAAAACCTTTTCTTTGATAGCCACATTACAAGCCTAATACCTTATCCCACCCAATATCTACATGGATTTTTAGTGCATTATTTATTGAAATTTAATTGTGGGGGGAATGGATTTAATTTTTGGGTTCCCTTTTATTAATTTTCAATTTGTTATCATATGTTTGATGGAAAGAATCCATTTTAGTGTGTGGGAGAGGTTTTCATTTAGTGAGTTTTGGGAATGTATATATGATTATGAAATTTTGTTCAAATTTTATTGACAAGTGTTCAAAAAAATCAAAAACAAATTGGAAAAAAAGAACAAAAAAAGAATGGGTTGTGTCTTGGGTGGGTCAAGAATCACTCTTCCTCAACCTTTGATATTGTTATAACTGTTAAAATTAGTGTATTGATGAGATCAATCATGGGTTGGGATATGATTGTGATATCTTTTTCAAGTTAAACTTTCAAAAAAAATGAAAAAAATAGAAAAAAAGAACACTTAAATTATATATTCTTATGTCATTGGGAGAAGTTTTGTGTTTTGTTAATATTCCATCTTCTCATTCCCTTCAAATTTTATTCCACTTTTGTGTCTTGATTCACAAAATTGTTCCCTTGTAAATATGTGTTTCTATTTATTTCCATGTTTTATTTCAAAAATATGGTAAATTGCTTTTTCCATGTTGGTATTTACCCCTCTTTCTACTCTTTTGAATACTGAATTCATACCATCCCATAGCCACAGAAAAACGCACATCAAAAGACCTCTTGATTCTTGTGAACTTTAGGATAGGTAATAGAAGATGAGATCTCTTTCAAACTCTAATATTTTCACTTTTGGTTGGTGAAAGAGTGAACCTCCATTAATGAATTTTATCATCTTGAGAGGTGTGAGTTTTGAGTGTCTACGTTTTCCATTTCTAAATTTGAGCATGAAAAATGAATTTTTTTTGGAACATTGTTTCTATAACAGTTTTTGGTGGAATTAAATATGGAAGATTGAAGTGATCTAAACCTCCCCTGATTGGGGAAAACAAAATTTTAATATTTCTTGGCAAGTGAGAATGATTTTTGTAATTTTTTTTATATTTGTTACATATGAGAACATGAACAAACCTAAGTGTGGGGGAGTTGATGTTATTAATATTTTCATAAATTATTATATAATATATTTAATAATGTTATATGAAATGTGAATAATTTGTGTGAAATATCAATGTCTAAATATTAAATATAATTTTAGAGCACTATTTGAATTCATCCAGATTCAAGTTTGTTTAATGTTTTAATAATAACTCTCATTATACTTATCAACATTGCATGATTTTTTTTAGGGTTCCTTACTCAAATTAAAACATTTAATTATAAGTAACCTTTGTCCAAATCATCTATTTGGAGGGTCATATGGTCCCCACAAGAAGACCCAAAGAATCTGTGAAGAAATTGGACCAACCATGACGATTGAATTATTGGTCTAAATAATGAAGCCCAAATTTTATGAAACTCAACCATAGGTTCTTTATTATCCAAATGAATCATGGATAAAAATTTTAAGGTTCAACTACATGAACAAGGGGCCCAACTATTTCTTTCAAGTCTAGAACACCATTCTTGATGGAAATTAAAATCCAGAAACTATTCATGACATTTATCATGATATATTCATCAAATAAAGTTGGTATTTTTTGTTGAGAAAGAGTTGTTTTCAACAATACATAATGTTTTATTTAAAGGGGGGGTATGTTGAGAACAATAATCTATCTGTTTATGATAATTTTGATGCCTCACAAATACCCTTAATTATTTTCTAATAATTTTATTTGTTAAGTATTTTTCGGGAATTTATTATTCATTATATTTTTATTTATGGACGAAATATTTAAGTTCTTGAACAATGAGGTTTTATTTCTAAAGTATTCGCATTTAGCCTTTTCTGGAAACACTGTTCAAACCCTGCTTATTCGGGATCTACTTTAACATGTTCTGGAAACACTGTTCATACCCTACATGGAGGAACCTAGCGTAAGGATTAAATGCAGCATATGCTTTATGAGAAATGAGAAAAGTATGGATGAGGAACCATACATTATCGAAAAAGTATGAAAAAGAACCCTACATTAGGAAGGAACCATATGTTTTGAATATTAGAAAGGTATGGAAGGAGAATCGTATGTAAGTGTTAAACATTACGTTTGTTTCACAAAAGTATGATTCATTAACCTTACTTTTTTAAACAACCATACATTCTTGGAAAAGTAAGGATCAAGTAAAATTATGGATCTTTTACCATATGTTTGAAAGATTGAAGAGAAAAGTATGGATGACCAACCCTACGTTTATGATCAACCTTAAGTTTGAATAAAGTGACATGAACCTTACATTTTTGACCAACCCTATGTTGTCAACCCTACGTTTGAAGACTACGTCATCAACCTTATGTTCAGAGGATGCATACAGTACAACTCAACCTTACGTTTGGCGTCGAAGAATTTAAAGTCAATATTTTTATGCAACAGTCAGCAAGATGATTATTATGCGGATTTCAATCCGGATTTAAAGCTGATTTTAAAATGTGAATTTGACTGATTCAAATCCATTTTATCAATGGTTTAAAGATCGAATTAAAATGAGCTTTTTATGCCAAGTTTTCAGGGAAGTTACGACTACTCTGTAAATTCAAATGTTTGAATATCGCGAGTTAAAAGGCAACTCTTGTGGATCTAAATTTGCAGGAGAAGTACTTGTCGTTAAATTATATATGATCTTTTTTTTCAAACAGAATCTAACGATTTTTGTGTTATCTCTCATTCATTCTGAAAAATTGAAGAAAAACAGAGACTATCAAGAATTCAGATCTGCTAATTCAAGAGAACGACGAAGCTCTATTTTTTGAAGAAGAAGAAAAATCACGATAGAAGATTAATTTGTTCTACATCGAAGATCATTTTTTGAATATTATACTACTGAATTTGTGAGTTATATTTCTATATCTACTACAACGGGATCGACTCAGAACGACACTTTTGTGAAGATCATTATTTCTAAAGGCGACGATTCATCTACATTCAATTGCATGTTATTACAATTGTGAAGAACATCTGGAAAGTATTTTCAGAATACAAAAATCTTTTTTTTCTATTATTGAGTGATCGGATTCTCATACTAAGATGTGTAGGTTCTGTAAGTGAACCAGAAGGCTTTGTTTTGATTTAGATTGTAAAGGTGTCAACTGCCTGTACTCAGTTGTTGTAAGGTCTGTTGAAACGAGGACCAGATAGTGAAAATCACCAAGCTCGTGGATTAGAGGTTTGGTGGAGTGGACTAGAGGCCTTTTGTTCCTCGAACCACTATAGATCTTGTGTCTCTGCTATTTAAATTTACATTGCATCAATTCATCTGATTAATGTTCAAAGGCAGAACACAATATCGCAAAGATTTTTAACAATACACAATTCACCCCCCTCTTGTGTATATTTGATATAATCCAATCCAACAATTGGTATCAAAGGTTAAGCTTTCTGATAAAGCCTTAACAAGATGAAAGTGATTATACACTGATCAAGATGACTAATACAAGAGAGGGAATGTCTATAGTCATAGAACCATACTTCAATTGAGAAAACTATGGATGCTGGAAGTCACGAATGATTATCTATCTAAAAAATCTTGGATACAAAGTATATTCTTAGATTCTGACTCCATATGAAATACCATAAAAACCTGAAACATGGATTGGAGATACTGAAGCATATTATGACATGAACTCGAAGGCAATGAATGCAATTATATATGGTCTAGGACCTGATGAATTCAACAGAGTATATCAATGCCCGACAGCATATGAAATGTGGAAAACTATTGTTGTTTCTTATGAAGGAACTAACAATATCAGAAAAATGAGATATGCAAATTCTAAGATAAAATTCGATACTTTCAGAATGGTTGAAGGTGAGAGTATTACTCAAATGAGTGGAATATTGACAGAGATTGTTAATAACATAACTGCCTTGGGAGATCCCATTAAACAAGCTGATCAAGCTTTAAAAGTACTGAGAGTACTGCCTACAAAATGGAATGGAATCTTTGCCGCAATTAGACAGTCAACACCTGTCAAAGATTTAACCACGAGAGAACTTATTGGAACATTAATGATGTATGAAGTTGAGATGGAAAATGAAGCAAATGAACATAAAGTGCTTATCAAAAGAGATGACACTTCCTTGAAAGTATCATCACAGAGAAAAAATAGAAAGATGAAGAAAAATGTAAAAGAGAAATCAAAAAGTTCTGATTTATCAAATTCTGATATGGAATTGGCTTAGCTAGCCCGAAGATTCAATAAATTCTATAGAAAGAATAAGGGCTTTAGAAAATCCTTCAAAAAGGATGATAAGGAAGTAAGATGTTATGAATGTAAGAAAATGGGGCATATCAGACCTGACTGTCCTCAGCTAAAACAAGCCAAGAGAAAGAAATTCTTCAAAAGAAATGATTATGATCATAAGGACTAGAAAGTCATGAAGGCTACATGGATTATATCTGAAGAATCTAGTAGAACTTCTGAATCAAACTCAGAGAAGGAAGAAGAGAATCTAAAATCCAACATGTGTTTTATGGCAGAAATAGATGAGGTACAATCTTACTACTCTTCTGACTCTAGTTCTGAATCAAGTTACTCTAATGAAAAACTTGCATCCTACTGCAATATCCTTGAAGAAAAATATGATTCTCTGTTTAAGAAACAAAAGTCTTTGAATAAAATTCATAAGGTTGTTTCTGATGAAAGAGATACAATGTTGAAACAATATAAGGAGCTAGCTGAAAAATTTGACTCAATTAACACCAATAATACAGATTATGAATCAAAGATAAAATCACTACAAACTGAAGTGGAAACTTATAAAAATGTAGACCTTGTTTTTACTAAAGTATAAAATACTTTAAATGAAATTCTTGTAAAAAATATCATTAAAAATGAAAGATTTGGAATTGGCAGTAAAGGTGAAAAACCCAAGCTGTACAAAAATTATTTTATTTCAAGTGAAAAAAACTAGATTGTGATTACTGTGGAATAAGGGGTCATATTTCAAAAAAAAAATTCCTAAGACAACCCCAAATCAATGGTATTAAGAAGTCCTTTGTATCAAATGATTTATTTGACTCTTGTGAAATTAGAAAAACAAAGCAAGTCTGGATTCTCAGATCCTTTCTAGCTAACACCCCTGGACCCAACAAAATATGGGTACCAAAGAAAATTGTGTAAATTCCTTTGCAGGGAGCAGGTCACAAAAGAAAAAAGGACATATGGTATATGGAAAGTGGCTGCTCAAGGCATATGAGTGGAAACTCATCGAATTTCTCTACACTCACTCAAAAATATGGTGGACTTGTTACTTTTGGTGACAATGCCAAAGGGAAAATCATTGGTATTGGAACAGTTGGAGATCCAGAAGTTGTCTCAATCAAAAAAGTACTTTATGTACAAGGATTGAAACACAATCTGATAAGTATCTCTCAACTATGTTATGATGGTTATGCTGTTGATTTTTCTAAAAATTGTTGTTTAGTTTCAAAAATAAATTACTTAAGTTTAGAGCACCTAGAACTGACAATGTGTATACCTTGGATTTAAATTACTTGTGTAAACAACAAGTAAATTACTTAACTGCTAAAGTGAATGAATCTTGGATCTGGCATAGGAGACTTGGACATTGTAACATATATGTTTTATATAAATTATCTAAGAAACATTTAGTTTTTGATTTTCCTAGTCTCAAATTTGAAAGTGACAGATTTTGTGATGCGTGTCAACTTGGAAAGCAACACAAATCATCCTTCAAATCTGTTAATAGAATTTCCACATCTAAACCTCTAGAACTTATCCATATGGATTTTTTTGGACCTTCAAGAGTAGAAAGTTTGGCTGGTAGATCATATATATATGTTTTAGTTGATGACTATTCTAGATTTACATGGATTTTCTTTTTAAAATTTAAAAATGAAGCATTTACTTTATTTGAAAGTTTTTGTAAAGCTGTTCAAAATAAAAAAGGTTTTAAAATAATTTCATTAAGAAGTGATCATGGTGGAGAATTTGAGAATCAAGAATTTAATTCCTTCTGCTCAAATATGGGTATTAAACACACCTTCTCTGCACCAAGAACACCTCAAAAAATGTAATTGTTTAAAGAAAAAATAGGACTATTCAAGAAATGGCTAGGACTATGCTAAATGAATACAGTCTTCCTACCTATTTTTGGGCAAAAACTATAAGCACAGCCTGCTATATAATAAATCGAGTTTTAATTAGACCAATTTTAAAAAAGACACCCTATGAAATTTGGAATAATATTAAACCCAAAGTAAATTACTTTAATGTTTTTGGATGTAAAGTTTACATCTTGAAAACCAAGGACAATATTGGTAAGTTCGATCCAAAATCTGATGAAGGAAATTTCTTAGGATATCCAGCTACCTCCAAATCCTATAGAGTCTATAATAAGAAGTCAAGGATTGTTAAAGAATCAGTTAATGTGAAATTTGATGAATCTGATCCCTTTGAGAAAAGGACAGATCAAATGGATGAATCTGACTCTAATGATAATATGAGCCTTGAGAACTTGAAAAATGATTTTGAAAAATATATAAAAGAAATTCAGTCCAGTTCAGAAGAACATGATATTGAAGAACCTATGAGTGTGTTATCTAGACAGACTAGAACTATAAATAATAACCCCTTAGAGACTATAATAGGTGACTTAGACACAGGAATAAAAACTAGAAGAAAAATAGGGAATCTTATAGAATTATCTTCCTTTCTATCCCAATTAGAACCCAAGTCTATAGAAGAAGCTTTAGATGATGAAAACTGGATGATAGAAATTCAAGAAGAATTAAACCAGTTTAAAATAAATGAAGTCTGGGAATTAGTTGAAAGACCACAGAACTATCTAGTGATAGGAACCAAATGGGACTTTATAAATAAGCAAGATGATCAGGGAATAATAACTAGAAATAAAGCCAGACTTGTAGCTAAATGATATAATCTGGAAGAAGGTATAGATTATGATGAGACCTTTTCACCTGTATCTAGATTAGAATCCATTAGAATCCTTTTAGCCTATGCATCTCATATGAACTTTAAGTTATTTCAGATGGATGTTAAGTCTACCTTTTTAAATGGTTATTTAATGGAGGAAGTTTATGTTGAGCAACCTCCTGGTTTTGAAAATTATCAAAAACCAGATTCTGTTTTTAAACTTACTAAAGCTCTTTATGGACTTAAACAATCACCTAGAGTTTGGTATGAAAGATTAAGCTCTTTTCTTTTGAAAAATGATTTTACTGTTGGAATGGAAGATCCAACCCTTTTTAAGAAAACTGTAAATTCAAAAAATTTATTAGTTCAAATTTATGTTGATGATGTAATTTTTGGATCAACTAATAAAACCCTTTGTCATGATTTTTCAAAGTTAATGCAAAAAGAATTTGAAATTAGTATTATGGGAGAACTAAATTTCTTTTTAGGACTTCAAATTTATCAAAAAGATTTTGGAAATGTTTTGAATCAAAGAAAATACATTACTGATTTATTAAATAAATTTGGACTTGAAAATAGAAAGACATATACAACTCCTATGTGTACTAATATAAAACTTGATTTGGATGAAACTAGAAAATCAGTTGAAAAAAAGTTATATAGAGGTATGATTTGTAGTTTATTATATCTTACTGCTAGCAGGACAGATATAATGTATTCAGTGTGTCTTTGTGCAATATTTCAATCAAATCCTAAATAATCTCATTTAACTGCTATTAAAAGAATTTTTAGATATTTAAAAGGAACTGTTTCTCAATCTCTTCTTTATCCCAAAACTTCTGATTTTAATTTGATTTCATATTCAGATACAGACTTTGGAAGTTTTAGATTAGATAGGAAAAGCACTTCAGGAACTTGTCACTTTTTAGGGAAATCTTTAGTGTCATGGTCAAGTAAGAAAAAACGTTCAGTTTCCCTATCAACAACCGAGGAAGAATATGTTTCTGCTGGCAGTTGTTGTGCATAAGTGTTGTGGATGAAAAACACTCTTATGGACTTTGGACTAAATTTTAATAATACGCCTATTTTATGTGATAACACTAGTGCTATAAATATTTCAAAAAATACTATTAATCATTCTAGAACTAAGCATATTGATATCAGACATCATTTTCTAAGAGATCATGTTCTTAAAAAGGATATGTCTTTGGAATTTGTAAGTACCGAAATTCAACTAGATGATATTCTTACTAAACCACTTCTCACTGCAAGGTTTGATTTTATTAAGGGGGATCTAGGATTATTTAATTTTAAATAAAGTTTTATTTTAACTATGCTATTTCTTTATTTTAATTCTGTTTAAAATAATTTGGCTATTTGTTTTTCAAACGGAATAATTTTCTTTTCCCCACGTAATTAATTTTATTTATTTTTAAATCTATGTAATGATTACTCAAAACACGGGAATCAAGGCTGTCAGAAACCCTTTCGACTTCTAAAACGTTTCATTTCTACCAAAACCTTTCAACCCGCGAAACCGCACCACTGCTTGTCAAACCCTAATTTTTTAAATCTCTGAAACCCTAACCTTCAAACATTCAGAAATTCTCACAGAGATGGCTAAGAATAAGAGATATTATGGGGCTGAGACCATCAATGTTAAGAGACAGCGTCCAGAAGGAAGGAAAATCTTACAGGGCAAGGTAATTGATCTCGAATGGCTATATCAGACCAATCTCCTGTTGAAAAAAGCATTGTCGTTTCAAAATCTCGAACAGATTTTCAACAGTGAGAAAACGGAATTCTTTTATGAGTTAGAACTTCGATATTTCTTCAAATCTGTACAGCTTAGTCTGGGAGACAATGAGGAAACTATGATGGCTATGATAGAAGATAGAGATTTTTTGATCTCTTTAGTTGAAATTGGTCAGATTTTGAACTGCCCTCATGAGGGAGTTTTTCATTTTGATTTAAAAAATATAGGATATTTTGTACATAAATTAGAGGAAATTATGTCTTTTCTTTTTGGTAATAAGTCTATCAAAAAGATGTTTATTAAGGACTTGGAGCCTGATCAAAAAAATTTAGTAAAATTTGTGCAAACAGGGATTGCACCAAGGATGTCTGAGATGGAGAAGATCTTATATCCTGACATGTATATAATTTATCTTTTTATAAGTGA
This sequence comes from Viscum album, assembly GCA_963277665.1. Classification (NCBI taxonomy): domain Eukaryota; kingdom Viridiplantae; phylum Streptophyta; class Magnoliopsida; order Santalales; family Viscaceae; genus Viscum; species Viscum album. Next base: position 397,663,009 of record OY728127.1, on the reverse strand, counting down.
TATCAAACTCAATTTTCCTAGATACATGGTGAGGTATCTGAATTACTATTGTCACAGTGAAGCCAGAATGAACTTCTATCCTTTTGGATGATTCATTTCCAAACTGCTGTTTAAGAAGGATATGGTGAGACTGGTGGATGCCAGAGTGCATTGTCATCATAGTAATGTGTTTAATGCTAGAACTCTAAGAAATATTGGATATTTCTAGAGCACTATAAAACCTTTTCCAGTAGGAGCTGAGGATGAAATAGTGAGTTCTGAGGCTCAATCTGCTAAGTCCAAGGAGGGACAAGCTGAATCAAGAATAAGCATTGCTGCAAGGAGAATAAGATTTAACATTTAAGAAACTGAGGAAGAAAGAAGTCAGGAGGTACTTCACACTCAGAGGAAAAAACCTATAAATGAGGAATTTGTTTCCCCTATACTGAGCATAAGAGATTTACTCTCTTACATATTTTTTAGAGAAAAATTTGTTGAACAATCTCACGAATAGAATGTGGCTATTACAGAACATGACCTTGAAAGAATTGAAGTTGAAAAAACAGAACCACAGATTGAAGTTGAAAAAACAGAACCACAGATTGAAGTTGATGTTGCAGTTTCACTTCAACAAGAAAAGGAGGCAGAGTATGGTGAGGAAGTATCCAGACCTCAGGACACTCAAGAAGATATTATCTTAGAAAATCCATTGGAAGAACAAGTTGGTGATGTTTGTGATGAGCATATTTCTGAAGCTCAAACTAAAGTACTTCATGAGGATTTTTCTGTGGAAGAGTCTGGAAAAGACTCTGAGGAAAAATATGTGGACCAACCTTCTCAGGAAAAGGAACAAGACAAGTCTGATGCAGATTCACTACCTTTAGTATTGCTACATCACACTAGATCTGAGAATGAGAATCAAGCATAGGGTGCCCCTGATTTAGGGAATAAGGAAATTAAAGAGCTGTACAGAAAGGTGTCTCAGTTGGAATCAGAAAATGTTACTCTGAGAAGAGCCTTAGAATCAGAGTAGTTGAAATTTCAGAGACTTAAGGGAAGTACTGTTTCACGACAAGAAGTTGAATATTTTAAGTAAGAGCTGTTGACAGAGGTTTCAAAGCTGAAATCATAGATGGTAAAGAGGTCAGATCTGTTAGAAATTAAATGATATCTAGAAACACAATTTGCATCTGTTGGAACTAGTGTTGCTTGTGGGTCAGGTACTTCACCTGATTTACTCAGGAAGTTTCAGGATATCATAGCTACAATGAGAAATATGAGTGACATATTACATGATCTTCAATGCAACAGTGCTCCTTTATCAGTCCTGTTAGACAATCAAAAAAATTTTGTTAATCAGTTGACATCAAGTGAACCATCTCTTAGACTTGTGCTGACTCAATTCAAAGATAAATTGTCTTTGTTTATAGAGAAAGAAGAAATACTTCACGAGTTTTTCAGAGTCAATCTCATTGAATACATTCATATGACTCAAGAGACTAGAGATATTAGCATTCATCTTGGTGATGGAATGATGTGAAGACTCAGGGGACATTTGACAGAAATGAAGTTTGCAGTTCAAAGGAGATAGAACCTATTTCATACCCTGACCAAACCTTGATTCATGTGTTTATCATAATTGTCTCTATTTTATAATTTTAATGAAACTTTTTGATTCCTATATTTATCGATTTTGTCTGAAATTCTGTTTCTTTATATTTATTTTGTTTTCCTGTCTTTATTTAGATATGCCAGTACTCCAGATTTCATTACTAAAAAATAGTTACTTAGCATTTATTTAAGTCTAGTTCTACATTAAATGTGTTATAGTCCATATTTTATCATTCTTTTTTATATCAAAAAATGGGGGAGAAATTTGGAAAAACACAACATTTTTTGTTTGTTTCATTTTATTGGGAGAGAAATTAAAATGGATAATTTAAAGGGAGAAGTTAAGTTAAATCTAATATTGTATTTATCTTTTTAAAATTAAAAATTATATGTAATTAATTAATTTTTGTGTAAGTTAATTTTATTAATTATTTTATGGGTTTTGTGATCATCAAAAAGGGGGAGATTGTTGAGCAAGTGTTGTTTTCAACAATACATAATGTTTTATTTAAAGGTGGAGTATGTTGAGAACAATACTCTATCTCTTTATGATAATTTTGATGCCTCACAAATACCCTTAATTATTTTCTAATAATTTTATTTGTTAAGTATTTTTCAGGAATTTATTATTTGTTATATTTTTATTTCTAGAAGAAATATTTAAGTTCTTGAACAACGAGGATTTATTTCTAATGTATTCGCATTTAGCATGTTCTGGAAACACTGTTCATACCCTACTTATTCGGGATCTGATTTAGCGTGTTCTGGAAACACTGTCCATACCCCACGTGGAGGAACGTAGCGTAAGGATTAAATGCAGCGTATTCTTTATGAGAAATGAGAAAAGTATGGATGAGGAACCATGTGTTATCGACAAAGTATGAAAAAGAACCCTACATTAGGAAGGAACCATACATTTGGAATATTAGAAAAGTATGGAAGGAGAATCATACATAAGTGTTAAAGGTTACGTTTATTTCACAAAAGTATGATTCATTAACCTTACTTTTGTAAACAACCATACATTATTGGAAAAGTATGGATAAAGTAAAAGTATGGATCTTTTACCATACGTTTGAAAGATTGAAGAGAAAAGTATGGATGACCAACCCTACATTTATGATCAACCTTATGTTTGAATAAAGTGACATGAACCTTACGTTTGTGACCAACCCTACATTGTCAACCCTACGTTTGAAGACTACATCATCAACCTTACGTTCAGAGGATGCATACAGTACAACTCAACCTTTTGTTTGGCGTCAGAGAATTTAAAGTCGATATTTTTATGCAACAGTCAGCAAGCTGATTATTATGTGGATTTCAAGCCGGATTTAAAGCTAATTTTAAAATTCAACTTTGACTAATTCAAATACGTTTTATCAATGGCTTAAAGATCGAATTAAAAGGATCTTTTTATGCCGAGTTTTCAGGGAAGTTACAACTACTCTATAAATTCAAATGTTTGAATATCATGAGTTAAAAGGTGACTCTTATGGATCTAAATTTGCAGGAGAAGTACTTTTTGTTAATTTATATATGAGATTTTTTTCAAATAGAATCTAATGATTTTTGTGTGATCTCTCAATCATTCTGAAAAAGTGAAGAAAAACAGAGACTATCAAGAATTCAGATCTGCTGATTCAAGAGAACGACAAAGCTCTGTTTTCTGAAGAAGAAGAAAAAATCACGATAGAAGATTCATTTGTTCTAAATCTAAGATCATTTTGTGAATCTACTACTACTGAAGTTGTGAGTTATATTTCTATATCTACTGCAACGGGATCGACTCAGAACGACTCTTTTGTGAAGATCATTATTTCTGAAGGCGAAGATTCATCTATTGTCAATTGCATGTTGTTTCAATTGTAAAGAATATCTGGAAAGTATTTTCAGAATTAAAAAAAAAATATTTCTTTTATATTCTTGAGTGACCGGATTCTTGTACTAAGCTGTGTAGGTTCTGTAAGCAAACCAGAAGGCTTTGTTTTGCTTTAGATTGTAAAGGTGTCAACTGCATGTACTCAGTTGTTTTAAGGTCCATTGAAACAAGGACCAGATAGTGAAAATCACCAAGCTCGTGGAGTAGAGCATTGGTGAAGTAGACTATGGGCCTTCTTTTCCCCGAACCACTATAGATCTTGTGTCTCTTCTATTTAAATTTTTGCTACATCAATTCATCTGATTAAAGTTCAAAGGCAGAACACAATATCGCAAATATTTTTGACAAAACACAATTCACCCCCCTCTTGTGTATATTTGATATAATCTGCTCCAACATTTTTTAGTATGAAATCTAAGATATGGGTGAAAAACTTGTTAGAATAAATTATTTTTATTTTAGGTCATCTTCCTATTCTAAAACCCATTCACATTCCAGCCTTCGAAAAAGTGTTCATAAAAATGGACAGGTGAAAACTATTTAGTAAAATAGCTATATCCTTTGCTCCAAAAGTCCTATGGCTACACAGTTTTAAGGGATTACATCACACATCAATATATAAAACTTTTAAGAAGATAATATCTCGATATTAGGTGGTCTGAATGGCCAAATTTTCAATTAAATTGGAAGGGAATATTTGGAATGCAAACAGTCCACCTCTTTGGGCTATAAATACAACCTCGTCTTCTCCTTGAATTTGGTTGGCATTTCAGAAGAGAGAAGCATATATTATCACGAACAAATCCTTTAAAAGTCTTGGGAGGACCTTCCATACTCATGTTTTCACTTTAGATACTCATCATCCTCTCTTTGTTTTCATGTTCTTTTGTGTTCTTCTTATTTGTAATCGTGTAAATATATTTTCATTTCAATAGAATTTTAATGAATGTTTCTTATTCTTCACCTATTATTCTCATCCAAATTATTTTAAATAATATTAATGGTTTTAAAATAGTTTAAATACAGTGGAATACCCTTCCCTTATTTCACTTTCTCATTCAATCTAAAGTTCGTTTTTAATTCTCATCATCGTTTGTGTGTGTGTGTTCGGTGCACAACTCTTTTCTTATCCTGTTCTTTTTGTTCTATTTATAATTCATCTCCAAAAAAAATATTACCAGATTATTAACCATATTAATTTATGAGTAAATCTACCATTTAGGTGATTCATTATTTGGGGGTGTTAAGTGATTTAGATATTTTTCTCAATGAATATTCTTTGAATTAACATTGTGTATGTTGGACTTAACATGTCATGGATTACTGACTTGTTTTGTTTAACATGTGGTTTCCATGGATTATTGGAACCATAAATAAACTACCATCAACATGTAATGATTAATATTAGAACCCTAAGTTAAGTTAAGTATTTGATTAAAGGCTTAACACTTAGGAATTCCAGTCAACATCATCTTGTGAAGTGGGTGTTAATTTAATGCAATATAAAGAAAAGCTCAAGGATATAACAAGCTTAACTCCCTAATAATAAACTTACCTCAATATTTATCAAATTTTTAAATAAAACATCATCCATAAATTATTTAATAATCTTTGAAAACAAACCCCCAATCAAAATAAAATCAACTAAAAACAATCGAATATTAAAAAGTATCATCGTTGAGGATTCAACCCGAGTGCTGTTATACACATTAGCAGAGCATCGGAACCTTGAATAGTCGATAGGAAACAATCGATCATTATTTCACTCCTATACCTCATTCTCTCATGTGTCAAGAACAGGGATGAAGGTTAGTCTAATTTTAGATCTCTCTTTATCCATTTTATTTCTCTTCTCCCTCATGTACTTCTAAGCTTCTTAGTGATCAATTTGAGAGGTGTTCCTTATTTTAATCCCGAGCTCCATGCTTGTAATTTTTGTAAGGTAATTGATTTACAGGTTTGTTGAAAATTGGGCTTTATTTATACCATCTAATTTTTTTTATTCTGGTATGATCAAATACAAATCAAGGAACAAGAATCCACATGCTTCCATGCATAACCTGGATCTTGTGATGATTTGAGTGTGGTTGCCTCTTTTCTCACCCTCTCCCTTTCATGAGTGTGCAAATGGATTGCGTCAGTTTATAAAATCTAGGAGATTGAAACTATAAATATTAATGTTATGGTCTTGTGTAATATTTTTATCATTGACAAAAATATGGTCATCTCATCATGTTTTTTATGTCATGCCTTAATTGAGTTCCATTTTACATCGATTCATGTTTATTGATTTTGAGCGGTTATTGATAATCAATATCGTTGATCGGTCAAATCCTATGTGGAAACCTAGTACGAACTCACATACCATTACTAGTTTTAGCATGTATAAAATAAAGTAATCAATGATCCTTCTATTTCCCTTGATAGTGATGATGGATTGAGCATCAAGGGACACTTACCCAGGTTGATCACGATTTCTCCAACAGGTTTCTCTTAATAGTAATATACTTTCAATTTTAGTTTTTAAAGCAAAAAAAAACCAAGATTTATAAAACCCCATTCCCCTTTTAGTTTCTTAATCAGATCCTCATTTTGGAATTAATGATCCAAGGCTCCATCGAGAGATGACCTAGGGTTACTACTATACTGCAGAAATTCTAGTTAAAAATAAACATTTAATTTGATGCGCTCGACAACACGATCACCACCTCTATTGTTGCGAGTTTAGGTTTCACTGGGATAATATATAACTCAAGATTTTGTGATCTGTGAAGACCAAAATGTGTTCCCTAATGAGGTAATTCTGCCACAACTTTAGTGATAACATGACTGCTGCAAGTTTGAGGTCGTGGGTGGCATAGTTACATTCATGTGGACATAACTTCCTAGACCCATAAGAGATTACTCCTCGCTGATACATCAGAACACATCCCAATGATAGCTTGGAAGCATCGCCGAACACATCGAACGTCACCCCTTCTTCTGGAAGCCTGAGCATTGGGGCACTGACCAGCTTCCCCTTCAGGTAGCTAAAAGCTGCCTGGCACTTCTCACTCCATACGAAAGCCTGGTCATTTCTAGTCAAAGTCGTCAATAGAGACACAACTCGAGAGAAGTTGGGTATGAACCTTTGGTAGTATCCCTACAGACCTAGGAAACTATGAACCTCTACCCCATTCTTGGGTTATTCCCAAGAAACAACCGCTTTGACCTTTGATGGGTCAACTGCTATTCCCTGCTGGGACACCTCATGTCCAAGTAAGTTCACCTCTCGTGTCTAGAACTTGCACTTGGAAAACTTTCTGTAGAGCTGGTGGTGTCAAAGGACCTCCAAAAATGTCCTTAGATGCTCGACGTGATCCTCCTATGATCTTCAGTAGATCAGGATGTCATTGATGAACACAACCATGAACTAGTCCAAATAATCATGGAAAACAGATTCCATGAGACCCATAAACATTTCTAGTGTGTTCGTAACACCGAATGGAATGACCACGAACTCAAAGTGCCCATACCTACACATGAAATTAGTATTATGGATGTCACCCTCCTTCACCCTCAAGTGGTGATATCCAGACCATAGGTCAATCTTAGAGAACTAACATGCTACCTTCAACTGGTTAAAAAGTTTGTCGATCCTTGGGAGGGGGTAACGGTTCTTGACTGCCACTTGATTCAGCCGCTGGTAGTCTATACATAGCCTAAGACCATCGTATGTCTTCTTCTCGAACAATAATAGAGAACCCCATGGTGACACACTTGGTCATATAAAACCCTTCTTCATCTGGTCATCAACCTGAATCCGCAACTTTCGTAATTCAGAAGGCGTCATCTGATAGGGAGCCATCAAAATTAGATGGCACTGGGTTGTAAGTATATCCCAAACTCAACATCACATCAAGGGGGTAGAGTCACAACCTCTTTAGGGAAGATGTCCAGGAACTCAATAAAAATCCCCAAAACTTCCACCATCTCTGAGTCTACGGATTCCACTGACAGCTTGGATAACAAAGAAAGAAGGGGTTCCACATGCCAGTTTCCCTCCTGGAAACTCCGCTCACCAACGAAAGATACACACTGGATTACTATATCTGAGAACATTACCCTTCTCTAGAAGAAGTCGATAACAGGGTGCACATAAAAAAATCCAGTTGATTCCTAGGATGAAATCATATAGATGCATCTATAGTATAAAAAGATCCCCATTGGACTGATGCGGCCCCAACATCATTCTACATCCTCGACAAACATCAAACAGGCTAGTCTGACCTCCAACTGGCGTACTCAACACTAGGGACATAGAAATTATCTCTACATCTAGACCCAAGGCATGGAATAAAATGGGTGAAACAAAGGAGTGCAAAGCTTTTGAATCAATCAAGGCTCAGGCAAGAGTACTAAACTGACTAATTGTACCTCGAACAACTTCTGGACCCACTGGAACTGCTACCTCTGTGGCATGAAACTACCCACGCCAAACCCCTCTGTACCTTGGCTGTCGACCACCTCCCTGACCATTTCCTGGTCGAGTTCCCTGAGGAGCACCCTGAGGTCAGCCTCCTCTGGCACCGTCCTCTTTCAGTGGAGCGGGATATCACTACCCCTGCTACTGGAAAGGCCTGGTGAGAAACTGTTGCTGCTGAGGTGGGTGTTGAACCTATCCACCCCCACTATACTGCACTAAGATAGGAGACTAATTCCAAAGATTCTCATAGATTCCATAAATAAAGAACCTTGATCATGGGCTGATGGGTAAAGTTCAAGGACCGAGAGATCAAAACTAGAACTGCTAAGGCCTACTCTCTACTGGACGAAACCTAGAATGCCCTAACGCTGGAGATCTACTGCTGACAGCCTTCCCCTTTGACGAACTCAACTGGATCCCCTCTCATGGAACACCTCCCAACATGTGCATCCTCTCCACTACTTCAACCTTCTTCTGAACCACCAAGTATGTTCGTAGAGTGAAGGGAGTAACAACATACTGAAGAGAAGGTTGGAGTGCCTCCTCCAAGCATCTTTCCCATGAATCCTCATCCAGAAAGAGATCTAGAGAAAAATGAAGGAGATCCTTGAACTTGATCCCTAACTTCTTTATCAACATATCCCTTTTTGAAGGGATATTAGCTCCTGCCTCTTCTCGAACTTCATCGTGGTAGAAAGGAATTCCGCCCGGAACTCCTTCTCAAAGTCAATACATGAAACCTCAGTTTCCCTCTTCTCTACAAGGTAAAGCATCCACAACTATCACATCGCTCCTCACATATGGCTCACTACCAGAGGAACCCAATACTATGTCAAAGTCCAGATCAAGCTGAAATCGATCACCATCTCCTCAATCCAGCTCTCTATATCCATGTCTGAGACACTATCCTCGTACTTTCTCAGGTTCTTTCATTGGAAGGCGTGAAGCGTCTTCTACCACTGGTCATCATCGTCCTATCGATCAGCCCACCGCTGATCTACCAGATCAACATTCTGGGCCTCTACTGCTCATACCACCTGTGGATGATGTCTGGGTTCCATATCTGAAAATAGAAACAAAGAATTCCTAAGCCTTAGTAGTGTAGAAAATTCCTCTTAAATTTTTGTTTGAACTCTTTATTTATTTTAAATTCACAAAACACCCAAGAAACACAAGAACAAAATTCATTATGATGCATGTACCTTTCCTAGGTTCTCTATCCTATAATCAGTGTAGCCTCACCTGGTTGTTCAATAGGTAACGATTCCTTACATCGAAACATGGTAAGGCCTAAAATCCCATTCCCTAGCCAGTCTTCCCTGACCCATTTCACGCACCAAGATTGCCAAACATGGTTGCCCTACCATCCCATGCAATCCTCATTGTTCCTAACCTTGAACTCCAACATATATCTAAACTATTAGCCTATGATACCATTCTGTCATGACTCTCCTTCTTTAAGATGAGGGAAGGGATGGAAAAGTGTCTTTCCCATCCTTCCTCAAGATGAAGGAGAGATAATGACCCATGATTCCTACCTTCAGTAGGCCCTAGAGTACTGACTAGTACCAAGGGTATAGAATCTCACACAAATGGAAGGAATTACTTTTTTTATAGAACATGATCGTGAGATAAGATGGTAAATCCTAGAAACACCAAGGAATAAAGGTAAAAGTAAAGACAATAATCCAGTCCCACATGCATGTTCAAATGTAAAACTGATACAAAGTAAGACAAAAGTCCCAAATAATGTACCAAAATAAAAGAAACTAAATAGAAAATGCAATTATCCTAACACTCGAGATATTAAGGTCTATCACAGTCCTCAAAATCCTCATGGAAACTAGAAAATAGTTTTACATATTTAGGGTGAGCATAAAATTATACTCAGTAGGGAAACTAAAGCTACTTGTGCACAAGTGAGTGAACATAATAATTCCCCTATGAGAAAAAATTAGAACCTCAAGCACCTACCAACAACTACTAACTATCCCAACCTCACTAAGGCACACTCACCCAAGTAACATAATTTAAGTAAAGTAGTAGTATAATAAAATCAACATTTGGGTTCCACACACCACTTTCCCACTGGTTAACTGCTCATTCCTAACAATCTAACATCTTGAAGCTGCCACTCTTCCCACACACATTCCCACTGCTGTAATCTGCCCGCACACACCTGGGCCTCAAACCACACACAACCACACCCACAGACACCTGGTCCACAACAACCACCACCATTCCTGAAGACACTTGGGCCTTAACAACCACACACCATGCCCGAAGACACCTGGGCATCATCCTGAAGATACTTGGGAAAACATACCTGGCCCAGAAACACTTGATCCCCTCATCCAAAGCAAACCTTTTCTTGAAGAATCTTGGAATATGGTAAGCCTCAAGCCATTATATTCTGCCCAGATATTTCCATGCTGCAAGATCTAGAAGAGGGTGTGAGGAAGAAAATCAGTAACTAGTCATCCATCCTCCCACTGGGATGTTGGGAAAGACACCCTCCCCCATAAAATGGAGGTGTTCATCAAATAGTGCTCAACAAGGGTGGGGTGTGTATATAAATTACAATGAACTACAATATATATATATATATATAGTTAATCAAACACTCAACCCCAACCTATGGGTTTCACACAAATAGACAACAGCCCATGCTAGCACTGCTTTTTCTGCTACCCCTATATGTACAACCATATAACAACCACTACCAAGAATAAACCAAACCCCATTTTTGTTAAACTTACATTTATTTATGTATGGGGATTCACTTTAAATTATTCTAACACTACTGGGAAACTAAAAATTGTAACCATGCCAAGCAACGAACAAGACCAAACTACAGTCCCACTACACAATATCACAAAACTAGACTTGTATTTCCACTGCACATCCCCATTCAAATCCTTCCAACTATCATTCTTCAAAGTGATATTTCCCATTACTTCTCTCACAACCTAGCCCTATAGCCCTACTATCCAAACAAATCCCCAATGCAGTCCCACTCCATAACGAATTCATAACCACACCGCAGTCCCACAGCTCGATGTCGCTTCATGACTACAACAAAACATAAAGGCAGTTCAGCTGCCTACATGTTCAACCATTCTACAATCTTAATCTCTCAAACTAAGATACCAACACACCCCCATGTACCACCCCACATACCAAGCCCACAAAACCTTGACCAAAACACATAGCACATAACCACAACAATCAAACCAAATGTATTTAAATTTAACCAACACGGGTTCTTTAATTTCCACTTGAATATAAATGAGGTGATCACATAATAGATTTGATCTTGGGGCATCCCTTTATTTAATCAAGTGTATGTGATTAATCAGATTATGTGTTACATATGTACATAAAAACATCATAATGAAACAAATCACCACAAATGCACAAGAAAATACCACAAATGGCCATGATTTTCAGAAGGCATATAGTCACAACATCCATAAAACAATCAAAGATAAAAAACAAAATAGGAAACCAACATCAAATCACACCCTTCCCATTATTTTATTTGTGTGAGTTATCTTTTGATCATATTAAATCCTTATTTAATTCTCATTTTAAGAAGATTATTCAGCCATTACTCACAAGGAACCATTAATATACCCACCCCGCATGATCCAAAATTAAAGAGAAGAAAAAGAAAATCCTTACTTGGATGATCAAGGATTGAAGTTCCTTCTTGCGATAAGAACAGGGGATAACATGACTTGCAGGAAGAACTCCAAGGATGAGTGGGAAGGTATCCAGCATAGGAACATGATTCGGCTCAGTAGGAAGTCTCTAGGTGCACTGAGAGAAATGAAATGGAAGAAGGAATAGAGGATCTCAGCTAAAGAAGAGGCCAAATCTTAAAATTAGGGAGACCATTTTGAATGACTTAAAAGTTGGATCATGGTTTGACCACGTGGCTGGGTGGTTTCACATGTTGAAATTAATTGGGATTTAATAATACCCCTTTTAAATGTTAGAGATAGACCAGCATATGGATATGAGTTTATAGATTAACTTTAAATGGAGAAAAACACATAACAAGGGTGAAACTATAAAAACTAGGAAAAACTAGAAATGAGTCACTGATGGATGAGTCACTGACGTTGATCTACCGACGCCACGGCATACTGACAAAACAACCTACTGACACCCTGACCTACCAACACCCTAACCTACTGACGCCCTAACCTACGGATGCCCTGACCTACCAACACTAATTCACTTGACCTACCGATACCAATGCCCTTGACTCACTGATGTCGAGGCCCCTGACTCACCAATGTCGACTCCCCTGACTCACTAATGCTGACGCCCCTAACTCACTGATGCTTATGCCCTTGACTCACCAATGTCGATGTCCCTGACTCACCGACGCACTGACATGCCGACACACTAACATGTCGATGAATTGACATGCTGGTGCACTAACATGCCGATCTAAAAACTATAAATTTATAAAACTCTTAAAGTAAGCCATCGATAGCTCCCAGAACACCTCGACACTAGATTTTCACAAAGGAAGGGCCTAGGGGGGAATATAGGTTATTACACCTTGTGTATGAGTGACAAGAAATTAGATCCTCCTCACAAAAAATGGTATCCTACTTCAGGAAACTTACATGAATAAGCCCCACACCACCTTTCATTAGCGCATATTTTATGACATGGTAGTCAGTTCTACTACTTCCTCTTGTTTCTCACACCAAGAATGACTCATGTGATGTTAGAGGATAGTATAAAACATGCCCCCTCAATTGAAAATCTCTCATTCCTAATCCCCACACCATCTCAAAATATGTGGACTTTTATTCCCAACTAACTAGGATACGTAGGAAGCCTCTCTAAGGTTCAAGCACCCAACATACATACCCATCCTAGTCTTTCACCTAGGCCACCACATCTCAGGAAGATCATTCCCCAACCTAGGGACCAAATCTCCTATGGGTACCTTTGGGATGCTCCTACACATATGTCTCAACCACATGCTCCACTTTAATGGGCCTCCTCCTTAGGTGTAAGCCCCAATTCCCCCATCTCAAAATATGTGGGATTTGATTCCCAATTAACTGGGATACATAAGAAGCCTTCCTGAGGTTCAAACCCAAAATCCATACAACACACCTTCCACTCCATCCACTCTCTCCATTATATCCATATCCATATTGATTTTCCCTAGGCCACCACATCATGGAAATATCATTCCACCCACCTAAGCCCCTCTCATGCATAATCCCTATTCACACCATCGCTGCTCCTAGAAGCACTTAGGTGGCTCCCATGCATAATCCCCACACAACCCAAACAAGAGAATTCCTCTTATAAAGGGAAGATTCCATATGTAAGACGCATATCATCCCTCATTGATGCTCCTTTCATGGAATGAGCATCCTCACCGAAAGACATTAAACTGCATGGAATGGTCATGTCATGCGACCTTAAACCATGACATCAAAATATGTGGTTTTTGATCACTTCATTCTAAACAGGGTATATGGGACACCTCTTTACGGTTCAATGTTAACCAACAGTAAACCAAGGTTTCCCCTCCTAGGGGTACACCTACCTGATCCACCTCTATGGGGTGTTCTAGTCAACCCTCACCCATCTCCACATAACATTAAACTCATGACCCAGCTTCATAATAGCTACCTCAGGCTAAAAATGTGATGCCTGAGGTGAAATACATGGAAGATATGTCTTTAGAATCAGATACCTCATGATAAATGGGATTCCTTACGTTCCACACCTAATATGACTCCATGAGATGCCCTCCTATGAGGAAGAATATAGGTGACCAATTTTCAGTGTCTAGACATGTCAGTAATTCCCAACATGAATACTCTCCTGAATGAAGGTTTCTTCCCTATCGAGACCCTTTGGAATGTCCAAATAGATGTAGTGTAATTAACTAGTTTCCACAAAGAGATGGCACTAAGAATGAGTTCCACAAACATACTTAACTCTATGAGGGAGACCCGGACTAGGTGATGAGATCCAAGAAGGAATCCGTGGAAGGAGAAATCGATATCCCATAATCCCATTTCAATCAAGGAGCAGGCATCAAAAATTAAATTGATTAAATTCACCCACCTTTGGAAAGAAGGAATGTGGGGAAACAGAGTAGTGACGCCATTGTGGAACCAAACACGTGTGGAGGTCGCGCCCCAGTGAAAGCATCAGAAATAGAAATGGTGAACCTGGCATGAGACTCTTCTCCTCAACATGGGGACTTGTAGTGTTTAAGACATCATTAGGTTAGAATGTCACTGAATCCAGCTATTCAGAACCTATGGACACTAAGAAAATAGTGTTCCTAACATAGAGCTCACTAGATATTGGGGTAGATAAACATTGTCCATTTCAGTCTATGACATCATTAGCACGGCTCTATCTCTCCAACCATGGAAGAATAGACAAAACTGGGGCATTGGGAATTTCTTTCCTTGAATCTATACTGATATCTAAATATTTCTAAATTAAAGGACCCATGCTATAGAAAACCAGTAACCCAATGACTTCATATGTAAGGGTAGGAGAAATGTCAATGTGTAAATCTTGTACGACTCCACATCCGCCATGATTTAAGCTGTGACTATAGCTACTAGGCACCCATGCCCCATATCACCCTCATAGATCATAATAATAAGGATAATGGACATAATAATACATGAGTATGAGTATGAGGGGGTCATTAATATGAGGGATATATCCCTCCCATACCTAGAGGCTTCAGTGCCTCACCAACACCACTACCTCAAAGGTCCACATAGAAGAAACCACTACTCCCCACACCAACAAAAAATTGATTTAGGAGTCTCTCATTGAAGAAATCCTACGACTTTATCCCTTATTTCCAAGAGGTAGGGGACACCTAATTCACCCTTGATATGAACACTACCTAATATCCACCAAGGATATCTCCCACTAGGCCGCGTCAGCACCAACAGCGACCATTCTATCAGGCCAAGGAATGGGTGAATTATATGTCTGCACTGTTGGCCCTGGTCCAAACTGCCCAATGTCAACGTCGAGCACTAGCTCATGAAGATTCCTGTCATGGGGCATCATCTTCCATAGATTCATTGGCTCATTCCACTATAAGTGGACTCCATCAACTCCCTGATACTAATAAGAATGGACCCATCCATGCTCGATTGGGATCGAGACTTTATCCACTTCATATGCAGGATGCATTGGCTCTGTCAATTTTCAGAAACACCATTAGCCATTATAGGTTGGGCCATGATGATGAGATCTAGTAAGGATGTCCTCCCCATACAGATAGGAACCTGATCAGAGGTCTTTCCTTCTCTCATAATCAACATGGTGGTCCTCCCCATATTCTAGCCAGTCATCGTGGAGGTCCTCCCCACTTTGTCGACAGCTAGTACAGAGGCCCTCCTCATACTCATTCTTCTCAGCATAGAGTTCATTCCCATGTCATAGCCCATCAACATGAAGTTCCTACTCGTGTTGTTCCTAACTCAAGTGGAGGTCCTCCCTACTCCATCATTGAACAAATTAGAGGCCCTACCTAGTTCATTGACCATCATTATGGTGGTCCTCCCTGTTCTACTGCCATAAGCCAACATGGAGGTCCTCTCAGTGTCATAGATGACTAGAGTGTAGGTCCTCCCCACTCATTCAATAGTCAATATGGAGGTCCTCCCTATGTTTCCACCATCTCAAGTGAAGATCCTCCCTACTCTAGTAATAATCAACATAGAGGTCCTCCCCTCATCCAGTCCAAGCAGTGTTAAGTTCCTCTTTGCACCTCAACCCACTAGTAAAGAGGTCCTCTCCATGCCATTACTATCATTTATCATGGAGTTCCTCCCCATGTTCCCACTAACCAAGGAAAATTTCCTCCTCACTTCATCAAAAAATAGGGTGGAGGTCCTCCCCACTCCTATAAAAGTCAATGTGGTGGCCCTCCCCACTCTGACAACAAATGATATAGAGGCCATCCCTGTAAACCAACAAATCAATGTGGAGGTCCTCCCCATGCTATCAATGACCAAAATAGAGGTCCTCCCTATGTCAAAAAAAATACCTACCCTAAATAATCGTACAGGGGTAGAAGTAAAAAACTATCATCACCATAGAAAAAATTCTGAGAAATACCAAGTCATTGTCAATATCGTTCGCTTCTCAGATTATGAGGAAGAATTTGATTCAATGATGGAACCTTCACCCAAGTCATCTGCATCAAAGTCTAGGGTAGGAACCCAAAAGTTGAGATCTATAGGATCCTCAAATCCATCCATAGGTACATGTTAGTGGAGGAAGATTTGGCTTCCTTCTAAGGGATCATGGTGCAGTCATCTCTCTCGTCTTTAGTTTCCCTCTCTATCTATACTCGAGATTAAGGAGAGTTATTCTGGAATTTGATAGATAGAGAGTGTCTAGCTGAGTCACAAATGATTACTACCACCCCTAAAATGAGGTAACAATAGACACGCCATCCTACAAGGATGAGATGATGTGGTCGGTACTACCCATGAGGGATGACCTAGTGTGAAACGATCAGTCCACACGTGCAGCGACTCCTCAGATCTATTGGCCAGCCAACCACCACACCAATCCACATCAGTACTTACGTCAATTTTTTGGTGAGCATTGATCAAATATTGGGCCAACCAAGAGTCAATCCCCACTTCTAAACAATAAATCATATGGGATACTATAGCAATTGATCGTTTTTCAATATTCTTCTAGCTAAATGTGACACCCAACTTTGACATCTTGGAGTCCCTCACCTAGGACCAGGTCACGTGCTTCTTCTGGACTTTCTGGATGATGCGTTTTCTCCTCTTACATCATCATTTGTTCTACCTAGTGAGATAGGAGCACTTTGATGACATCAATCAGTAGTTCTGTATGGTTGAGTTGGCAGTACTCCCAATGGATCAGCATCCTACATCACCTGGATACCATCAGATCCTCTAATAGAGATGCATCCAGAGCTTTACCATTCTCTATAGAATCATGAAAGAGGTATCCCTATATGTGAAGATCTAGGGTTGGGGGCAGTGTGTTGCCATCCACTTTTGACCCATCCTGTGTTATCCTAACTTTCCTATTGATATTGAGGATATGTCTCCAAGCATTGTGATGGTACATATAGTTTTCCCCAAAATAGCAAAGAATGGGGGCACCGATATAGGGTTCAATAGGTAAAATCTTCCCCCTAGGGAAACACAACATAAGGAGGACCTTCAAATAGGTGTTTGCAATCACATACAAAGGAAAATACTTAGTATTGATAAGCCATCTGCATTGTTTCCTTCCAGTCAAAACACCATCAAAGGAAAAGAGCGGGTTAGGCTTCCCAACCCTTCTTGTCTGCCTGATACTATGTATAAGACAGAGGTTGATCCCTCAATGGTCGTATTATGTCAGAAAATCACATATCATAAGAGGATTATTGATGAGCTCCTTAGGAAGCGCCTCTCGTGTTATGGATATTTTGTTCCTCTTACACCATTGTAGAAGGGGTAGCCACCAATCCTCCCTGGGAACCAAATCGCGCCTAGTAATCCCATGCAGCCTGATGGAGTAGAAGGGTGGGTATATAGAAAGTGTCCAAGATATGAGTTACTGAATTTTCCTGAGCGGTGTGATAATCATCCTTGGGAACCAGATCGAGCTGCTCCATGAGCCATTAAAACTTATTAGATAGTCAAAGAGCTTGTCAACACATTGGTGGCCAGGTATCCTCTTCAAGATAAGAATACCCACCAAGAATATTTGATAGATTCTCTCATCGCTTGACTTAAATCCCTAGAAACACGGAAAATTGAAATCCCATCTGATGGTAAACCATACCCAGCATGGGTGGATGACATGAGAGCACCCACGTATTTCAAGAATCCTATATTTTCTTATTTCAATGGGATGTGCAGCCCGCTATAGCATCTATCCCACTTTATTTCAATGTGTGGACCCATGTTGGGAACCCTAAAGCAGTAGGAGGCCACCAAGATCTGATGTTTTTTTCATCCATTAGAAGGCTCTAGGTTTTTCTGGTATAACCAGTTACCCATAAGGCCCATCACTGGTCAGGAAGACATCTATAGGATGTTTATCTACCATCTCAGTTCTATCATGCACAAAAAAATATTGTCGACCTCTTCAATTTCAAGTAATTTTCTGATAAACATGTCACGGACTTTATTGCCCAGTGGAAAAGCCTCACATATTCACTCAACATGCCATTGACTCAATAGAATCTAATAATAATGTGCATGGGGAATGTTAAGACTAAACTGGTGCCCACCCACATCTCTCAAAACTTTCCAAGTATATTTTGGGATTTCTCTAACAAGGCCTAGTACCTAGAGGAATCCTTGTATCAAGCCAAGAAGGCATGCCTGTTGCATCCTCTATCTCTTTAAAGAACAGCCACCAGGGTAGAGACTGCCTCCATTGTATAGGTAGAGGCCCCCAAGCCATTAGAGTTTTTATTGGTAGAGACATACCAAGCTTTTCCTCATCGAGTATAGCAGCCTCAATAAGCTTTGACTCACCCAGAACAGAATCGGTAGGAACCACCTAGTTAATCACAGCTAGCCAGATAAGAGAATCAAGCTCCAACCCCTCATCAGGATCCATCCCCTCGTTAGGGATAGACTCTCAAAGTTCCCTTCTCATACATGAGAAAATAGTCCTATTCATTTATCGAAACCCTGGTTCCCAGTTATTTTCACAGTGCCTTGGAGTATGGGATTCTGAAACTACTAGAGTGTAGGAAGCCCCAAGAGTCTAATCTCACTGATCTTCCCAAAAATTTCCCTTACCATGGGATCCTTAGACATACCATCATGTAATGATATGTTTTTAGGGATTGTCTCCAAGATTGGGTGGATAACGGCATAGTCAAGTTGGACATTGTCCTGGTGTAGGTATCACATATCTCTACCGAGCTCGGCATCGACAATGAAGGTTATGGTGAATGGAAATTGGTTTCCATCCATGGGACTCATTTATGATGACCAGTTATCCCAGAAAGTAGTTTCTTGTTCCCATGGAGTCATTCGTACCTCTTAGACTAGCCTGAGGCCCCTGAGATTTTCACACCTTCTTTAGAAAATGCTCACTATAAGAAAATAGTATTTTAGCGGTGGTTTTTTCACAACGGTTTGAAAAACCACTGTTTTTAATATTTTTTTTAAAATACCTTCTAAAAATTTTAATTTTTTTAATGAAGTTTTTTAAAAATTCCTCCACAAAATAGCGGCGATTTTTTGAAAACCGCCACAAAATTTAAGAAAAAAATTTAAAAATTATTTAAAAAATTATTTATTATTTATTATTTATTATTTATTATTTATTATTTATTATTTATTATTTATTATTATTTATTATTTATAATAAAATATAGTTTATTATTTATAATTTTATATATTTATAATGTGTCAATTAAATAATATTTATAATTATTAGTTAATAATATTTTTAAACGGAAATAAAATCTTAAATAAGTAGAAGAACAGACTTCGGAATCAAATGACCATAACTTCTGATCTGAGAGTCCATTTCAGCTCCACAACCATTCAAATCGAAGTTTATCAAATGAGAAAAAACCAAGTGAGATTTAAATCACGTGATAATCAAAGGAAAAAATATATATTCAAAATTCAAAAGTTGAAAATCGGACTCGAACTTCAAACGACTATAAATTTTAATTCGGGTGTCCGTTTGGGCTCTACCACATATCAAATCGAAGCCTATGATGAGATCTACACTACTTAGGTCTAGCACTAACTCTTTAAGTATTTTACCCCTTTTTATTCCACCAAAAATTCCTATAAGGCCTCCGAAATAGAGGTTTTAGTTGCAGACACCGATTTCTTAAAATTCAAACGGTTATAACTTTAAATCCAGGTGTCTGTTCGGCCTGTACCACATATTATATCGAAGATTATTTCACGATCTTCAATTTGACAGGTTGTGGCTCTGGAAAATGAGTATCGGATCATATTTTATGACAATTTCAGTGCTTTTAGGGTTTTTAGAGGTTCTTAACGTTTTATTATTTATTTAATTAATTGTTTATTTATTTATTTATTTAAATATTATTATTTATTTATTTATTTATTTATTTATTTATTATTTAGTTATTATGTACACATTAATTATTAATTTATTTTTAATTTATTTATTAATTAATTATTAATTATTAATTATTAATTATTAATTATTAGTTTATTATTCATTTTTTATTTATTTATTATTTATTTATTTATTCGTTATTAATTATTTATTAATTACTTATTTTATAAATAAATAAATAAGTAAGTAAGTAAATAAGTAAATAAGTAAATAAATAAGTAAATAAATAAGTAAATAAATAAGTAAATAAATAAATAAGTAAATAAATAAGTAAATAAATAAGTAAATAAATAAGTAAATAAATAAATAACTAAATAAGTAACTAAATAAGTAACTAACTAAATAAATAAATAAGTGAATAAATAATTCAAAAAATAAGTAAATAAATAAGTAAATAAATAAGTAAATAAATAAGTAGATAAATAAGTAAATAAATAAGTAACTAAATAAGTAACTAAATAAATAAACAAATAACTAAGTAAGTAAATAAATAAGTAAATAAATAAGTAAATAAATAAGTAACTAAATAAGTAACTAAATAAGTAACTAACTAAATAAAAAAGTAAATAAAAAAGTAAGTAAATAAATAAATAATTATTTAATTAATTAAGTAAATAAATAATTAAATAAATAAATAAATAAATAAAATTAAAAAAAATTAAAAAAAAATTAACAACGGTTTAAACCGCCGCTAAAAAACTGCCACGAATTAAAAAATTAATAAAATTAAAAAAAATTAAAAAAAATTAAAACGATCTAGCGGCGGTTTAAACCGCCACCAAAAAATCACCGCTATTTATTTCCCGACGCACGATTTAGCGGCGGTTTTCCAAAACCGTCATAGAATGATTTAGCGGCGGTTTAAATCGTCGCTAAACGAAATAAAAAACCACTGCTAAATACAAATTTTGGTATAGTGGCTTCTACATCCACATCACAACCCCCTACATCTTGGAAGAGCAGGCGCCAATGGAACAAGGGTAAGTAGAGCCCCCTACTAGTTCCTAATTTATCCTACACACTCAGTGACTTCATGCCTCCATATTTGGGAGTCTCCCCAATGCCAAACTAGTATTGGAAGACACCTCTAATGATGAGCAGGAGCATAAATCTGTGAATACCATCAAACTAGTGAACCCCTTTTTGGTCCCTGATGATGGGGAATGCTCTATAGATTCTTCAAGCCCCTCTAGTCAACATTGTTAAAGAGGAAGTTGAGGAAGTTCGAACCACCATAACACTCAGGTCAGTTTTTAGGATGTTCATGCTACGAAGACCAGATAGCAGGCATTGCGCAGAACTCAATAGGCATAGTCCTCCCCACCTACTCCATCAGATACACCACCACAGATATCTATAATTGTTGACTAGGTAGAGAAACCACATATGAATCATTATCAGCCGCACACAACTAATTTTAGTTTCTAATCAACCGATGGTCAGCCAGTGGTGGTTTTTCATGATTTAGATGTTGAGTGGTGGGACATTTCCAGTACCATCCATAATCCGGTGGTTCGGCCAATAGTGCCCGCCATGCCTCCCGACAGAGAACGAACCCCCGTGATCAGGAATGTGATTTTGGAATGGAAGTACGATGTGTTAAAGCAACTTTTCCAATATAACTATGAATATCTCAATACTCAAGGCTCTCCATCTATCATAAGACATGTGAGAATCTCTTATAAAGTCCTTGAAAATCATCATCTAGTTTGAAATAGATGTAACAGTTATAGAGACCTTCTATACTGAGGAGTTTGAGCAAGCGTAATTCCAAGATATCATCTCATTATTAGGAGAAGATAAGATCTCCCTCGTGTAAGGGGACCTTCACCTGTTGTACGTCATAGACCATCTTAATGACATCAAAATTCATTATTGTTTAGTCAGCATAAGTTCTGAGATCAATCTCATCCCAACCCAAACACTCCACAAGTTGGGACTGACTAAAACAGGTCTAAATTGCTCTAACATGAAGATTCAGTATTGTGATAGGACCAAGAAAAGACTGTTTGGTAGAATCCTATTGAAGAATTAGTTTGGTATCTTGGTAGAAATTATCGAGTTCATGGTAGTATCATAGTATACCACATGAAATGAATTAATGAGCAGTCTCTGGCTCCATCTACATGCAGCAGTTCCTTCCTTGTATCACCAATGCCTCAGTTACTCTCTCAATGGTCAAGTAGGCATGCTTTAAGGTAATGTGTCTCCCTTTGACTCATGTGCAGATATCTATTTGGACATAATCTATTACAGGTAAAGGGAAAATAAATTTTAGACCAATGAGGTTGAGAACACAACTGCTGGGGCTGACCCATGGATATTTCTAGATGATGCTTTCATCATCCCGATTCACCGGTTGGAGGCCACAATGATAGATTTGGTAAACTGCTTTTTTTTCAAAGAAGAAGTGGAATTGTTTCCCTAGGTACAAGGAACTTAATAATATTACCTTTTACTACTACACAGGACAGGATAGGGTGATTCCAGAATCCCCTACCTCTGTAAGGTATTGATATGTTCACCTAATGGCCATTATTTCGTGGCACCTCCATCTATTCCATAGAGCTGGGTTGAGTCAGTAGAAATTGACCCACAAAAATTAATTTGACATCAGGAATGGACCTCATGGTCAAAGGCCTGATAAAATTGTAATGATAGTTCCTATTTTCATGGTTTCAATAGAGCAGGAGTCCCTCGATCAGGATTCCACATTAGCCCAATTAGGCACCTATGTTCCCCTAGAATCAGTCGGCCAACATAAAATGCCTCCTCCCACAAATTACACTACCTAAAAATATTAGTAGGATTTGGAAGACGCTCCTCCCACATGTGAAGAGGTCATATCCACCATCATTGATGAATTGGTACAAGTGAACCTTGATACTGAGGATGATCTGAGGCTGATACTAATTAGTGTATATATGCCTCTATAGGAACTGTATTAGTATGTGACTTTCCTAAAGAAACACAATGATGTATTTTCTTGGAGTTATTAAGAGATTCTAGGACTAGACCCTCAAGTCATCATATACCGTCTTGGCCTCCTAGGAAGTCATCACGAGTTCAAGAAGCCTCCTAAGAAAATGTACCCTTTTCATGGCATCATGGTCGTGGCCGAAGTTGATAATATCATCAATCCAAGTTCATTAAGTAATTTTAGTACCCCAAGTGGATGGAAAACATAATTCCTATCAGGAAGAAGAACAGACATATCAGATTCTGTATCTACTTCTGATACCTCAATAGCTACTATCCAAATGATGATTTTCCCCTTTTGGTGACCGAGCTATTGATTTATGCCACAGCTGGGTTCTAGGATCTCTCTTTCATGGATGGATACTATAGGTACAATTAGATCTATATGGCCCTGAAGATAAATATTCTATCACCTTTAGAGAGATTCAAGGGTCTTTTTTACAATTAGGTAATGTTATTCAGTATGAAGAATGCAGGATCCACTTATCAGCAAGACATGCACCACATCTTCAATGTGATCCTCAGGATGCTGGTGGAATGCTATATGTAAGATTTTCTGGTCAAATCCTTCCAACGTCAGGACCATCTCAGAGATATTGAGAAATTGTTCGGATTCCTCCACTCCTACTCGTTGAAGATAAATCCCTTTAAATGTGCCTTCAGGGTTACCTTTGGGAAGTTTCTAGGCTTCTTCATTAAATACAAAGGCACTAAGATAAACCTAGATAAGTTCTAGGCCATTATCCTAATTCCCCCTCTAATCAACCTTCGGGAGCTCTGAGGCATCCATGGCCACCTAGCATACATATACTAATTCATCACAAATCTGGACAAAATGTGTAAGTCCTTTTCAACATTGATGAATAAAGTTACTATATATCAGTGGGGTGAAGAGTAGAAAAGAGGATTTGAGGAAATTAAGAAGTATATTCTACAACCCTCGGTTCTGATTCCACCCATCTTCGGAAATCCTTTGGTCCTTTATGTGACCACCCTAGAACAATCCCTCAGCGCCTTGCTCACCTAGAAGAAAAATGAAGGAACAGAGAAAATTTTATATTATCTCAGTCACATGCTCCTTGATATGGAGACCAGATACTCTCCCATAGAAAATAACTTCCTTGCACTAGTTTTTGTGGTGTATAAGTTATGGAATTACCTACAACATCATAAAATACAGATGGTATCCCATGTGGGCCCACTGGGCAGTGATTCTTAAGAAGTTCAACATTAGGTTTGTTCCATATAAAGACATTAAGGGTTAGGAATTTGTATACTTCCTAGCCTCCAATCCATCCCCCCCCCCACAGAGAAGTCTCTATATCTTGACTTCCCAGATGAGGCTATCCTCTCAGTGTACCAAGCTATTCCATGCTAGAAGATTCACTTTGATGGTGCCTCCTGAAGTTCAACTGGTAGAAAGATCAATGATCCCAGGATCAAAAAAGTATTCCTATGGATTATCTTTATTACCCCAACATAGGAAGTTCTACCATATTCATTCCTAATGTCAGAAATATGCACCAACAATGAATTAGAGTATAAAGCTCTCATTACTGGTAACTCTCTCTAGATTGGTGTTCCCCACCTACATGTGAAGGGATACTCCTAGTTAGTGATCATGAAAATCAATGGTGACTAAATCATCATAAATACAAATTGCATTCCCTTTCTGAAGCACACTCACCAACTAATGGCCTAGTTCCCTTCTCAATTAGAGGTGACTCATGTGTTGAAAGTGGGTTCCCTAGACCCAACTTGTATTGTAATTTGATTACTGTTACATGTATTCAGTTTGTTTTTATACATGTGTTTATCTTGCCATGATAGTGTAGATACTTCTGCATCCACTTTGTTTATGGTAATGTCCTTAGATTACCTATCACATCAAATGGTTATAGCAGGTCCCAGGCTATAATGAGAACCCTGAGATTCCATGACAGTAATCTTAAAGTAATGTCCTATGGTCTAGTTACATCATTCTGAATGGACACAGATGATGTGTGACCATCAGGTGATGGGGGCTCATAAACATTGAGACTTCTTCTCATGAAGTTCGAACTTGATGATCTCTAGCTATTGAGATCATGAGGACAGACCCGCTTAATAGAAACACCACATTTTTCTGGTGTCATTGGTCATTACTATCTACAGACATGTGTAATGGTCTCTTGACTTGAGATCATTATCAATGAATGTCATTTAATTATGTACATTTGATATAAGGAAAAAACCATGGCGACAAATTCGTGGTGAGGTAGTTTGTATCGGGTACGTCATTAATGGCATGGCATTGATTGAATGATCAAGAAAGGATTTATCACTTCCGAGTTTAGGAAGAGATATCTCAGGCCTGGTTGATTAGGATGGTTACACCTTCAATAAATCCATGGCCATTGTAGTCTAAGGTAAGACCGTCCAGACAAATCAACAAACAAAATAAATCAAATAAAGAATGATGACACTAGTATGCATTCTTCTTTATTTAGATATCGATGACGAAGAGATTATATTACACAGACCATGTTTATAGGAAGGCAGTCATTGCTTTGACTTTGCCTTATCTCTATAGGGGCCTCAATGGGTTGCTAGACCCCGCTCGAGGTTGGTGGTATTATTCACTGTTATTGAGATAAGGGCCTAGAGGGTCACACACAATAGCACCTTGAGAATCTGCCCTATTTTGGGAATGGGAATTTAGAACTTGGTGGGCCCCGAAAAAGGGTCTGAGAACTATCCAAGTTCTATGGATCACCAAAGAATAAATAAATTCATTAATTATTCTATTTTAGAATAATTATTTGAATTTATTTATAACATGTATTTACAATTTATATAATAAATACAAGTATTAATATTATTCGAATGGATTTAAATATCCTAGGTTCGTTTAATATTAGCAGGAGGAATGAGTTGAGTTAAAGACTCAAATTTATCATGTAATATATTTATATATTACAAGTAAGTGATAAATTGTAAATATTATTTATGGAATAATTTTATTTGTCATAAATAATTATGTATATCACTTATATAGCATACGTCTCTTACACGGGGCTGGGAACCTATACCGCGTGTTTTAAACACTCCCTATATAAGTGAGATAGAGGCACTCCCATAATTACTATTCATGTGTCAAGATTGAGAGCTTCTCTCTCCTCCTGGAATCTAGAGAGAGAGTCTCTCAAGAAAAGAAGGATCTTCAAGATCATCCATCTCGGATTGAAGCTCCTTTCTTTGCGGTGATCGTCGCTGCACTGAAGTGAACGTCAAAGATCTGCGCTAGCACCCGGATCTTGACGAACGACGCCTGTGCAGATTCACAAGGCGTGTATGGATGATCTAGAGGGCTTTGACGTCGGAGTCTTCGAGCAACAATCACCGGTGTCCTGCGGCAGACTTGCACACGTCAATTCTGAATAAGGTAAATGTTCAGTTTAATTTTTTTTGCTCTGTATAAACCTTGCGAGATCCTTGGAACAAGCTGGGACAAGATCACCGGAGTTGACAGGGTTATGTCACTCTAGAGAAGAAGAATATTTTAAATTCCCGACCCACCGGCTTCTGTTGCGCAGTCCCGGTACCCAATAGTGGTATCAGAGGGATCGCAAGGTTTTTCTGAGTCAAAAAAATTAAAATGAATCAAATTTAACTATGGGATGATAAAACGGTTCATTCGGATTCGACCGCACATCGTTTCATTTTCGAATGATCAAGTTATGATCATTTAAAATTTTTAATCGGATCGACGTCGTGTTTTTTGTTCATTTGATGTTTATCTCAAATTGAGAATTAACATCAAATATATATTTTATTATAAAATATTTTATTGTAAAATATTTTTCCACAAAGGTCTGTGGAAAAATTTTTAATAATAAAATAAGAGGGAAGGGGACTAAGACCAAGACCCCAATTTGGGGTCTTCTTGCTTTAAAATAAAAAAAAATTGGGAATACAAAGACCCCAAAATGGGTTCTTCTCCCTTTATTTAAAAAAGGTGGATTTTTTTTGTCTAAAGACACAACAAAAAAAAGAGGAAGACCCCAAAGGGGTCTCCTCTCACGTGGCGCACAGGGGAGGCAAACCCTAGCGCATCCCCTCCCGTCGAACCTCGTACAACCGGCCGCCCCGACCCCATGTCGCGTCGGCCTCCTCCTCCACGCCAGACTATGTCGAGCCGGCCACATCGACCCCAAGCCGCGCCGACCTCCTCTTCCCGTCGGCTCCTCTCCCGCCGGACCTGCTGTTGCGCCGTCTCGGACCCTGCTTGGCGCCGCTCCTGCTCGGACCGCCTCTGTCTGCCCGCCTGAGCCCGCACCGGCCTTCCTTCTGCGTGGGACCGGCTCCTGTCGGCCACCCCGAGCCTGCTCCGAAACCCTATGCTAGATCGCCTCCAGCCGGCCACCCCGAGCTCGCCGGATGGGTCGCGCCGCGCCGTCCTGGCCATTCTGGACCGGACAGCCGCCTCGCCAGCTCGCCGGAGCAGCAGGCTACCGGCAATGTGGATGGACGACTTCTTTCCCAGCCTCCTTCCGCTCCCCTCGGACCACGCTGGGAGATGCAGCCATCACGGGAGTCTTTGGACGTCGCGGTCACGCCGCGGTCACGTCGCGGTCACGCCGCGGTCACGCCGCGGTCACGCCGCGGTCACGCTGCGGTCAAGACGCAGAGAAGCCACGATCAAGCCGCGGTACACTATTCCAGTACGACATCCTGCGGCGGTACGCAGTCCTACCGGACTCCTCTCCAGCTAGAGGTAACCCTGCATTGAATTAATTTTAATTAATTTACTTTTTTAAATTAAATTAATTGGAATTAATTTAGGGGTTTAAATTATTTTAATCTGAAATATTAATTTAATTTGAGTTTAGAATTAAATTGATGGATGAATTTAATTTTTGGAATTAAAATTAATTTAAAAAAAATGGAACCGATAAAAATAAATTATTTGGATTTAATCAAATTTATTTAATTTATTAGAACACCCTCGCATTATTTAAATTTATTTCAACTTAATTTTATTGCGCATTTACCCCGACTAGTCTTGAGAAAGTGATTGACTTGTGTATGCCTGGAATTTATTTATTTACTTAATTATTTATTCAATGCGTGCGATGATTGTAATATTTAATTAGATAAATGATGGTCTGTGAATCGTCTTTTAATTCAAATATGTATAAGGGTCTGCACGTAAATTTCACTAGTTGTATTTTGTACCCCAGACCCCCTCGCCTGTGTGCGAGTATATTTGTAATTATACGGTGACAATCCGAGAGGCATACTCCAGCATATTGAGGCGGTAGTCCAGACAGGAGTTGGGCGCTTTGCACTGGGGCCAGTAGCGACACGAGTCATGTATTGACTCGAGTATGGATGCCCCTAGGTGATGATTGATCAGTTATCGATCGATCATTATAGAATGCTCAAGACTAGTCAGAATGCATGATTTACTTTATGCATAGTTTATTATTTTATGCATCTGCATGATTATTGTGTGATCGCATAGAATAGTAAACAAGATAAAATGCATAAATTTGTGACGAATAATATTCTATTGAATGTTCAGTTGTGAGCGTGACATCCCAGTTTGAACATAATAAATAGAAAATGATTATATTCTTCAATTAATATTAAAAATACCTCAAAGATATATTAAGTCTAAATGCCTTCCATTTCTCACATCTAAACAAAACTGGTTGTTTGGGTGCTCGTCAGCCTTAATTGAGAGTGCCTCTTACTACCGGGGCGTTTTTCATGAGAGAAATGGGACGACTTAACTAAAGTGAGTAGTCAAGGATTAGCCTTAGATAACTTGTTATCACTTTAGAGGCAAGAGGTTGAGGGAATCAAGTTCAGATTCCAAAA
Source organism: Viscum album (assembly GCA_963277665.1). Classification (NCBI taxonomy): domain Eukaryota; kingdom Viridiplantae; phylum Streptophyta; class Magnoliopsida; order Santalales; family Viscaceae; genus Viscum; species Viscum album. The sequence goes on along the minus strand of OY728127.1, from coordinate 397,634,090 downwards.
TCTGGGACTTTACTCAACAACACAAGGAACCACAAGAACAAGTGGTTGGCCAGCATAGTGCCTACCTTGAAACTCTCCAAGTAGTGGTGTAGCCCTAGATTGTAGACTACGAGGTAGGTTTCGAGGATCCTTGCCACTAGAATGATCAAGCGATAGAGTATTACGAATCTAATAGTGAGGGATATTAAGGTTCGTTAAAATAGTGGGAGACATTAAATGATATAATAATTTATTAATAATAAAATGTCAAAAGGTAATCAAGACAAAGTACTAACTGCTAAATTTTTATCTGATGTCGATTCAAAATGGCAATCACCAACACCACAAGTACTTTATCACTATGATCGATCTTGGATAAAGAAAATATCCTAACCGGCAATAACTTCCATGAGTGGTACAGGCGCTTGCGCATAGTACTATGCCAAGAAAGGAATTTATATGTGCTGGAATCCCCAATTTCTGCTGAGCCTCCTCAGAGAGCAAGCAAGATGGAAAAAGATAAGTGGAGAAAGCATGTAGATGATGTGCTTGATGTACAATTCATCATGTTGTCATCCATGTCCAACCAACTCCAAAAAATGAATGAGTAAAAGGACGCCTACAAGATGCTTTCACATCTCTAAAAACTATATGCGGAGAGGGCTAGGCAAGAAAGGTATGAGATCTCAAGTGCGCTTTATAAGTGCAGGCTAGTAGAAGGGCACCAAGTCAGTCCTTACATACTCAAGATGATTGGGTATATTGAGTGGCTTGAAGCCCTTGGGTTCAAACTGAACCAAGAACTAGCAGTGGATCTCATTCTTTCCTCTTTACCATCAAGCATATCAACTTTCATTGTCAATTATAATATGAATGATATGACGAAGTCGCTCTAGTATCTCTTGTCTTTAATTCACCAAGCTGATAAGGACATGAAAAAAACCAATTCAACTGTCCTTATGGTGAACAAGAAAAACAAGGGCAAGGCAAAGGGGTCTAAGGACAAGTCAAGGCCAAAGATACCAATGCATCGTCCTGCAAAGAAGCCAAAGATTTGGAGGCAAAGTAATGAGCAGGAGGCTATCTGCTTTGGATGTGGAAAGAAAGGCCACTGGAAGAAGAATTTTAGATCTGGGAAGAAGAAGCAAGATGACGCTTATACTTCAGGTATTTTTTTCATTGAATGCAATCTATATTTATCTACAAGTTGGGTATTGGATACGGCATGTGGTTCACACATTTATATTCATATATAGGAACCAATTAGGTTCAAGAAGATTGAAAAAGGTCAAGTGGATCTCTGAGCTGTAAATGGTGCAAGTCTGGCGGCCTTGGCAGTGGGAGATTATCACTTGACTTTACCAACTGGTTTGGTTCTTGTTTTAAATAATTGCTATTATGTACCATCTGTTACCAGGAACATTATCTCTGTGCCAAGTTTAGACACTATGGGTTTTTATTTCAAGTTTGGAAATAAAAGTTGTCTCTTTTATAGGGATAACATATGTTATGGTATGGCACATCTTAACAATGGTTTATATATACTAGAAATAGAAAAGTCAGTAATGGAAATCAAAGAGAAAAACAACCAACATGACTCAAATAATACCCGTCTATGGCACTTCAGGCTTGGTCATGTAAACGAGAAGCGATTTTGAAGATAACATCAAGAAGGATATATAGACTCGGTACAGTTAGAACCCTTAGATGTATGTCAAGATTGTTTACAAGGAAAGATGACAAAATCAACTTTCTCGGGAAAGGGAGAAAGAGCCAATGCAGTGCTAGAATTAATACATACCGATGTATGTGGTCCATTTCCAGTAGAGGAAAGGGGTGGTTTTCTATACATCATTACTTTTACCGATGATTATAGTAGGTATGGATATATCTACTTAATGTAGTATAAGTCAGATTCCTTTTGTTTCTTTAAGGAATACCAAAATTAAGTAGAAAACCAACTTGGTGAGAAGATAAAAGCACTTCTCTCAGACTGAGGTGGATAATATCTTAACCAAGCTTTCATTGATCACTTGAAGGAGTGTGGGATAGTATCCCAACTCACTCCTCCTTATACACAACAATGGAATTGTTTTAGTGAAAGGAGGAATAGGACCTTACTTGACATGGTCAGATCAATGATGAGTCATACAACTCTTCCATTATCCTTTTGGGGATATGCCTTGTAGACAGCAACATATACCCTTAACCGTGTACCAACTAAAGCTGAAGATGGGATTCCATATCAGTTATGGTATGGAAAGAAACCCAATCTGACACATATGCGTGTGGGGGGTGTGAGGCATTTGTCAAGACTTTACCAAGTGACAAATTAACATCTAGAAGCACTAAGTGAATCTTTATAGGTTATCCTAAGGAAACTAGAGGATACTACCTATATAACCATTTAGATAGAAAAGTCATTGTGGTAAGATACACCACATTTATAGAAAGGGATCACATTTCTACTGGAAATAGTGGGAGAAAGATTGACTTCGATGAAGTTAATGCTCCAGATGCACAAGAGTTGGTAGAGGAACAATCTCCACAAGAGAAAGTGGAAGAATAAATTGTTCCTAAGGCACAGATACTGCGTAGGTCTATACTAGAGGTTAGAGAACCAGAGTATTATGGTTTTCTTGTCACCAAGTCAGGTGACACAATAGTCCTTGAGGATGATGAAACTCTAACCTACAAGGAAGCAGTAGAAGGAAAATAAGCTGCTAAATGGAAAGAATCCATGAATTCTGAGATGGAGTCCATGTACCAAAATCAAGTTTGGATTTTGGTAGACCCTCCAGCTGATGTAAAGCCCATTGGATGCAAATGGGTATTCAAGAAGAAGATGGAAATGGATGGTAAGGTTAATAACTTTAAATCAAGACTGGTTTCAAAGGGTTTCAGACAATGTCAAGGCATTGACTATGATGAAACCTTCTCACCAGTGGCAATGCTTAAATCCATCAGAATATTGATTGTAATAGAAGCCTTTCATGATTTTAAAATTTGGAAAATGGATGTCAAAACTTCTTTTCTAAATGGGAAGTTGGTTGAAGATGTCTATATGACTCAACCCAAAGGGTTTGTTAAGTCAAAGAATGACAATAAAGTATGCAAGTTGCAGAGATCCATTTATGGATTGAAGCAGGCATGAAGATCATGTAATGTTCACTTTGATGAGGCCATAAGAGATTTTGGTTTTGTCAAAAATGAAAGTGGGCCTTGTGTCTATAAAAAGGTTTAAGGGAATGTTATAGTTTTCCTAGTTTTATATGTTGACGACATATTAATCATGGGAAATGAGGTGCAAGTCTTACAATCAATTAAGACTTGGTTAAATGAATGCTTCTCCATGAAAGAATTAGGTGAAGCAGCCTACATTCTAGGGATTAAGATCTATCGAGATAGATCTCAAAGGATACTTGGCCTAAGTCAAAGTACATATATTGACAAGGTACTCAAAAGGTACAATATGGAACAATACAAGATAGGATTGTTACCTATGTCACATGGTATAAATATCTACAAGAAAATGTTTCCACAAACACAGGAGGAGATTGACAAAATGAGTAGAGTCCCTTATGCTTCGGAAGTGGGTTATATCATGTGTTTCATGCTATGTACTAGGTTTCATGTTTCCTTTACTTTAAGCATGGTGGGTAGATATTAATCCAATATAGGAGAGCTTCACTGGACAGCTGTTAAAACTATCCTAAAGTACTTAAGGCATACTAAGGATGTGTTCCTGGTGTATGGAGTAGATGAGGAACTAGTTGTGAGGGGATACACTGATGCTAGTTTCCAGACAAATCATGGTGATATGAAATTGCAGTCAGGCTACATCTTTTTTCTGAATAGTGGTGCAGTGGGCTGGAGAAGCTCAAAGCAAGATGTGTTTTCTGATTCTATAGCAGAGTCCGAATATATTGCAGCTTCCGATGCAGCAAAATAATTAGTCTATATATGTAGCTTTATCTCAGACATTGGTGTTGTACCTAGCAGGGAATACCTTGTTCTAGTATATTGTGATAATACTACTGCAGTGGTGCTTGTCAAGGATCCCAGGTCTCACAAGAGGACAAAGCATATTCTTCGGAAGTTTCATCTCTTGAGGGATTTTACTCAAAGAGGTGAAGTGACAGTTAGCAGAGTAGCCACAAAGGACAATGTGGTAGACCCCCTGACTAAATCCATTTCTCAGTAGAAGCATGATTCACATGTGAGAGCTAGCGTATTGAAACCTGTTAGCAGTTGGATCTAGTGCAAGTGGGAGTGTTGAAATTGGGTGCCCTAGACCCAACTTTTATTATAATTTGATTACTGTTACATGTATTCAGTTTTTTTTATACATGTTTTTATCTTTCCATGATTGTGTAGATACTTCTTCATCCACTTTTTTATGCCAATGTCCTTATATTACATGTCGCATCGAATGGTGATAGCAGGTCCCATGCTATAATGAGAACCCTGAGATGCCATGACAGTAATCTTAAAGTAATGTCCTATGGTCCAGTTACATCATTCTAAAAGGACACAGATGATGTGTGACCATTAGGTGTTGGGGGCTCATAAGCATTGATACTTCTTCTCATAAAGTTCGCACTTCATGATCTCTAGTTATTGAGATTATGAGGACAGGCCCGCTTAATAGGAACACCACATGTTTCTGGTGTCATTGGTCATTCCTATCTACAGACATGTGTAATGGTCTTATGACTTGATATCATTATCAATGAATGTCATTTAATTACATACATTTGATATGAGTCAAAAACCATGGCGACAAAGTCGTGGTGAGTTAGTTTGTATCGGGTGCGTCATTAATGGCATGGAATTGATTGAATGATCGAGAAAGGATTTGTCGCTTCTGAGTTCAGGAAGAGATATATTAGGCTTGGTTGATTAGGATGGTTTCACCTTCAATAAATCCATGGCGATGGTAGTCGAAGGTAATTCCGTCCAGAAAAATCAACAAACAAAATAAAGAAAATAAAGAATGATGACACTAGTATGCATTCTGCTTTATTTAGATATCGATGACGAAGAGATTATATTACACGGACCATGTTCATAGGAAGACAGTCGTTGCTTTGACTTTGCCTTATCTCTATAGGGGCCTCGATGGGTTTCTAGACCCCGCTCGAGGTCGGTGGTATTATTCACTGCTATTGAGATAAGGGCCTAGAGGTTCACACACAATAGTGCCTTGAGAATCTGCCCTATTCTGGGAATAGGAATTTAGAACTTGGTGGGGCCCGCCAAAGGGTCAGAGCACTATCCAAGTTCTATGGATCACCAAAGAATAAAAAAATCATTAATTATTGGAGTTTAGAATAATTCGTTGAATTTATTTATAACATGTATTTACAAGTATATAGTAACTACAAGTATTAATATTATTCGAATGGATTTAAATATCCTAGGTTTGTTTAATATTAGCAGGAGGAATGAGTCAAGTTAAAGACTCAAATTTATCACGTAATATATTTATATATTACAAGTAAGTGATAAATTGTAAATATTATTTATGGCATAATTTTATTTGTCATAAATAATTATTTATATCACTTATATAGCGGACGTCTGTTACACGAGGCTGGGAACCTATACCGCATGTTTTAAACACTCCCTATATAAGTGAGAGAGAGGCTCTCCCATAATTAATATTCATGTGTCAAGATTGATAGCTTCTCTCTCCTCCTAGAATCTAGAGAGAGATTCTCTCAAGCAAAGAAGGATCTTCAATATCATCCATCTCGGATTGAAGCTCCTTACTTTGTGGTGATCGTCTATGTACCGAAGTGAGCATCGAAGATCCGCGCTAGCACCCGGATCTTGAAAAATGGCACATGAGCAGATTAGTGAGGCATGTGTGGATGATCTAGAAGGCTTCGACGTAGGAGTCTTTGAGCAACGATCACCGGTGTCCTGTGGCATACTTTCACACGTCAATTCTGAACAAGGTAAATGTTCAGTTTAATTTTTCGTGCTCTGTATAAACCTTGAGAGATCCTCAGACCAAGTTGGGAAAAGATCACCAGAGTTGACAGGGTTATTTCACTACGGTGAAGTAGAAAATTTTTAATTCCTGGCCCACCAGCTTCCGCTGCGCAGTCCCGATACCTAACATCATGTGCCCCGATCACATAATGGTCAAGCTGATGCCTTGTCCAATCTAGTAACTTTTCTCATAGATCCTATATAATAGGATCTATTCATTCATGTTCCACATCAGTGATTCATCACTCCCATCACCTCAAAAGATGATGACAACCAATAGGTAAACCCGATGACTATCGGTGCTTCAACATCGGGACCACTAGATCCACCCGTATTAGTATAAATCTTTGATTGGAAAACCCTTTTCATCGAGTATCTCCAGCATGGTTTTCTCCTATCAGATCAAGCTGAACATGAGTGAATCTATTGACACATGGTATAGTTCACCCTTTATAGTGGTCCCAAACGCAAACAAAATCTCTAAAAACGTGTTTTTAATAGAATTATCCTATGTTTCATTAAAGTAGATGAGATCCCCCAGGTTATGTAGGAATTTCATGCTGATTCCTTTGGTTCTCATCAGGTAGGGTTGAAGCTCTCCCACTATATTAGAATTTTGGCCTACCTCTAGCCAACCATGGTCCATTAATATATCGAGATCTCCAAGAAGTTCCATGTGTTTCATATCCATGACAATTTTTTGCATCAACTTCTAGAGCCACTCCATACTACCAAGTATTCTTGTATATTTTCAATATAGGGACTCGATGTTGTGGGACCATATCCACTAGAAATAGCTCGCCAGTGCAAGTTTATTATGACTGAAATATATTTCCTCTCTAAGTGGGTGGAAGTGATACCTATCAAGGAATTCAAGGACAGATTAGTCATTGTATTTGTTAGATCCCATATCATCTATCGATTCTGATTCCCTTATGCCATTCTCACCAATACCGACACCAACTTCCAAGAAGCTAAGATGAAGAATTTGTACGCCAAGTATAGAATCTGGTCTAACCACACTACTTGCTACCATGCATAAGAAAATGGAAAAATCAAGTTGTTCAACAAGACCCTCTCTATCATTCTGTAGAAGATAGAGGGCCAGAATAGGAAGATTTGGTTGGACAAGCTCCCCAATTCCCTCTAGGATTATCATAAAATGACTGATAATTCCACCTAGGTGACTCTATATTCCCTATTTTATGGAATAGAGGAATTCATGACTATAAAAATTCAGTTACCATCACTCTAAATAGTTTTATTTGATCATAAGGCATCAGAAAAGATAGCATAAGTCCATCTAGGTGAGTTGGAAGTCCTCGAAAAAAACAGGCTTCAGGCCTTGCATAATCTAGAGAGGAATTAAAACAATATAGAAAGAGTTTTCAATAAGAATTTTCTCCACCACCCTTTCCTCTAAAGTGGTACAATTTTGGTTCTCCGAGCACCAATGATACCCAGCAGGAATCCACCATAGTTGGAACCCAAGTGGGATATGGTCTTTCCCAATGGTGCACACTCTTTGGTCACCATGGATGGGGATCACATCACTCCTCCAACCAATTCTAATTTTTTCAAGTAGTACTTCGTATAATAATTATAGCATCCCAGACACGCAATTTTAAATTGGTAACCTGGTCCAAGTTCTATGACCATAAACTAGAAGTTCAATTCCATGTATCATGTATATAAAATGTGTATAGGACTTCCTTGGGAACGTATAATGTGGTGTGGTCCTCCTTGGTCCTCATTCATGCCAGGTTATAACTGTCTCATTATAAAAATTCCTCTTAGAACACCTATCCCCCCCAATGTCATAGTTTTATAACAATAAACTATGTTACAACTATATTCCTAGTCACACAATGATGAATGATGTAGTAAACAACTTTCTTACCACATGATGTTAAACTGTATAGATTGGTCCTATCACATGAACTTAAAATACAGAATTATCTTACTAGCCTCACAATGATAAACTATATACCATTTACATACAAGTTTCACTACTTTAAAATGTGTAACAATTATTTTTTTGTCCACATGATGAAAATGGAACAACACCATGATGTACTCACCATAGGGGAGTATCTTTTGACATCGGTCATCTACCATACCACATTCAAGAACTGTGTATGACTTGCTTCCTATCTACACAGGATACATAGACATTCTAGGATTGTCCATCCTATTCCATCTACTCAAAAAAAGATAAACAAAAAAATAAAGAACAAAAAATATATATACCCTATCCTTATGTACAGGTCAGACCTATACAGGGAGATCCACATCTAGAACTACATGTGGCTTGATTACCATACTTATGGGATACATAGTGATGCCCAAAAACTTTTTCTTTGGGCCCATCTACAAAATCATTACCTCTTTTTTCTTTCTCCCTCATACCCCATGGCCTCATTCATGTTGGGTATTCCTTTTATATGTGCCACATAGGTGTCTACAAGGCCAATCTCAAATGTCATATCCTCAGAGATATGTGTTGCATCAACAGGCCTCTTGGTCTATATTCACATTGGGATTATTACTCTTCCACACCACATATACCTATTTTGGGGAGCCTTCTACCCTTGGTCCAAACTTCACGACCTTAAATTGGGAGCCTATAGTCCAAGAATCACAACTTTAAACTATGTGAATATTTTCTTGGGAATGTGTTGTGTGGTGTTGAGCCTCCTTTTCCCTCATTCACATAGGTTATGTCATAAAATAGCATTACACATAACCACTGGAGATATTCCCCCCTCATGGTACAAACTATATGAAATTAAACTAAGATCCAACATCCTCAATGCATGAATTTAAGTTGTAACCATACCCTGAACAAGTTTAGGATTCCCCCACAATAATTGTGGGATGCCTTGGTTCCCTTGTTAGATAGGGTTTCCCCCACCAATGTTGTTCTCCTACCACATTGTATTCTAGAACTACGTATGGATTGATTCTCATACTTATGGGATGTGTAGATACACCCAGACATGTTGTCTTTGGTCTTAGCTGAAAGTCTATCAAATTTTTAGCCTCGTAGTCTCGATCAAGTCTAATCATCACAAATTTAAAATGTATACGAGTTTTCTCAGTAATTCATGGTGTGGTGTCAGGCCTCCTTAGACCTCACTCATGTGAGGTATTGTCACTCTACAAAGTTATGCATATCTCTTTATAGGATACTCCCTATGGTCTGAGCTCTAGGACCATAAACTAAGATCCCATGGTCTAGACAACATGACCTTAAACTTTTTATAGAAATTACCAACATTATGACCTCAAACAATTTGAATCCCCTATAGTCTGAGTTGTACAAATTTAAACTACATATCCTAACATCCTCAATGAATGATGTTAAACTATGATCTTAACCCACTTTAAAATGGGATTCCTTATACGATAATTATGGGATGATTAAAAAAATTTACCCTATGTTCTGAACATGGGATGCCTCGTGATAACCATGAGATGCCTCAATTTCACTCATTAGAGAGGATCATCATAACCAATGTTGGTATCTCACCACACAGTGGTCTAGAACTACGTGTGTCTTGATTACCAGCCTTATGGGATACTTAGCGATGCTTTTACATTTCATATTTGATCCTAGTCTCAAATTCAGAAACTCTTCGACCCCTTGGCCTCAATTATAGTCCAAGAATTATGACCTTAAACTATATATAGTTCATCTTAAGGTGTGTATGTAGCACACAAGACTCCTTGGCCTCATTAACATTAGATTTTACCTTACACATTCCATATATATACCCTAATACTGGAAATTTCCCTCCATGGTCCAAGTAACATGACTTTAAAATATTTTTCATGGTCTACATTATATTTCCTTAAACTATTTTCATTACATAGGATTTAATTCCACTTTATAATACACTCCATTATAGACTTTGATTATTTCCCAATTTGGGTCTCCATCATCTTTCAAATCCAGATGGACCCCCTAACAGTTTGGTCTCATGCCACTTTGGATCACCTCCCATCCTAGGCCAATGCCCTAATGGATTCCTGGTAACAAACTATAGATCCTGTGTTTTCAAACATGATCAGTAGTCAATATTTCATTTTATCTCCCCATTCTAGACTAACATGATCATAGTCTCTATATTTTGAACATGGTAAATAGTTGATCCCTACTTGTCGGTCACCCTTGATTCAAATCTCAGAATTCTCAACTTACCTTCTTTCCACTTTCTTGTCTCTTAGTGGAATTTTAGTACCCTTTGTGTCACTCATAATGTATGCTTTCATGTTAGAAAAACACTTTATCATTCCTTGTTTCCCACAATGACCATGAATCACATGGGATTATGAGTTATGGTAGGGTGTTTACTGATATGATCAATATGCATAAGGGATACCTATGGTCTAAAATCTATGACCTTAAACTAGAATCCTACGTCCATGCATAATGAATTTAAACTACATATAGGTTGTTCACCTAGGAATTTATGGTGTGGTGATGGGCCTCCTTGGACCTCATTCAAATCGGTTTTTTTAATACGTCACACTACACATGTTTGTTTGGGTTATCAAACCCCTAGTCCAAACTCCATAACCCTAAAGTAAGAGTCAATGTTTGTGTAACGTGAATTTAAACTAATCACCTTAGTCCAATCTATATGACCTTAAAATATGTGCAGTGTCCCAATCATATAACATTAAACTATGAGGCATGCCCTGATCACATGACATTAAGTTGTACCATGCATCTTCCTCTCTATATGATGATATAATATGCTTTTATCATCTTCGTTGTATGACATAAAACTATAATATGTCTTAGGGCCTCACTTGAGAGGCCCCCTCTTCTATTGTTGTCCATCTATCTCATTGTTTTCATTATCAATCTTCACTCGGAATCTGAGAATATGATCCCTAGAAGTACGGGTTTGATCATTGTTCAAAACAATGCATTTATACCAATGTTCTCTAATCCAAAGTGGCATAATCCTAAGAGTGTTGGATCCCATTTGAACAGTCCATCACTCCATTCCCATGCTTCATGTACCCCTTATTAGGATCCCCATCCTCATACATGTATAAAGGGACCCCTTAACGGCTTGGTCTCATGCCACTTTGGCTCACCTACCATCCTAGTTCAACATCCTAGAAGACTTTGGATAGCATTATGAGATAGGTTTCATGTTTCAAACATGGTCAGTGGTTGATCCTCATTTTTTTGTCACCATTCCAAGCTAATGGTATGGATGTTGTGTTTCAAACAAGGTCAACAGTTATCCTACATCTCCATGCCACTCTCCTTGGGTTATGTATTTTGGAAATCATGATTCACACTCCTCATTTCCCTTTGTTTGTTTAATATCTAACACCCCCAGTGTCATCTTGTTTGTGCACTAGCACGTGTAGGGAAAATAAAATTGGATGTTATAAGATCCCTATCCTCTATAAATAGGCTCTCTTATCCTGAACACTCCTAGTGATAGATAACATTAAAATACTTTGAGTATTTGATGTTTATCTGACACTCTCATACAAAGTGAACAATCATGTAGTTGTCCCTTGTTTCTCACATCGTTCATGTTGCATGTGAGCTTAGGTATTGGTCATTAGTTGTTTCAAAAATATGATTGAAGTGTGATAATTAAAGCAAGAAAACAAACGTTTCCATGTACAAATAATTTTTTAATGTATAAAAACAAGTCGAGGCATATAAAGGGTTATCCACGTATTGGAGCCTCTCATGAGTTTTAGAGAAATAGCCTCTACAGCTTTGCTCGAGTGATTGATCACTTTAACTAAGCCAACCTATGGTGAGTGGCCTATAAGATTCGCTACCTCCTCCCAAGCTCTACCTCATCTTCATTAGGTAAAAAAAATCCCATCATCTCTTGCCTATTCTTGGCCCCACTCAACTTGGATAGCATCCATTTGAGCAATTTCCTACTTCATTGGGTTCTTGGACTCCTCCAGTTGAACCCTTGGTTTGTTGATGGACTCTGATTGGGTTTTGATAAAGGAAACACACACTCTCTCTTGATCCTATATATTCTAAATCTCATAGTTGATCTCTTGGGGCTTGTGAATGTTGTCAGACTTCTCCTATATCTTTTTGGTGAGATAATCATGAACTAGCGCATGAAAACCTCAAGCATCCATCCCTCAGGTTCACATATTGTGAAACCAGTGGTGAATATATACCATTTGGGCCACTAGTTACATCTCTAGAGTCATCTTGATGAAACTATAAATGAACTTCCATGTCATTCTCATCATCTGCATCAGGTTTGGATTCTTCTAGCTCTTCAGGATCTATAAGATCATACTCTGAAAAAGTAGCAAGGAGTTTGGAAGTAGGATCCTCCTCTGGTATCCTCTCTAATGGGATAGTATCTAGATCATGTGGATGGTCATCCTTGTTTGATTATTCCCCAATAGCCTCATCCCCACCAACTGTGAGCTTTTCCCCACTAGTGGTAACACTTGTAGTTGTAATCGTCTGATCATCTGGGGATAATCCTAGATCATCTTGGATGATTGGATCCTTGTGAACGGGCACAACTATTAGAAGAGATCTTATATATTCCCCATCCTCATTTGATCATTGAGCCTGTATTATTCTAAGAACTTTTTGGAATAAAGGTGCCTCAATCAATCTAATCAATAAATTACAAGTATGAATTTGTGAAAGTAAGGAATTACAGAAGCTGAGCACTATGAGGTCAAGATCATGAGTCACAATGAGAGTTGCTGTGGGGAATTCCACCATAGGAGACCCCTCAGCACTGGGAATTTTGATAATTGGCACTGTCTCTTATTGTATTGATTGGACAGGAACTACATGGAATAGACAAACATGTTGATTCTAATGCTCCATGAAAACCCAATTATGACTAGATAGTTAAAAACTCACTCTTTCCTTAAGGAGGAGGGATTTGGATGATGATCCATCTTGGGTATTCCACCTCACTAACAGTGGGTTCCACTATAGGGATTCCGGGATGTGGTCGTCCATAGATGACAGGAAGGACCTGGGGTTTTAAGGTTTCTTCCCTGACCTCCTCAGTCATCCCACCACTATCTGCTTCAGACCTGGGGGTAGGTTAGGGGAAGTGCTCCTTAGTACCTATTGGTACACCTACACCCCCCATATAGGGGGACCCATTCTCAATTTCAAGATGATATTATTCAATACAAGATTCAATTAGTGAATCCGAATAGTGAAAGGGAAAGGTCAAAGAAAGATGTGAGTGGGCTAAGGTTTACCTCAAGGTACTCCATAAAGTCTTTCAAGACTTCAATCTCACCACTTTTCTAGGGACCCCCTTCATGAGAATACATCCCCCAAGATCCCCTATCACCATATTCTTCTTCTTCTTCTTCTTATTTGTCAATTCCTTCCTAAGGTATCATTTCCTCCCGATCCATCTCGTGACCCAGGATCACCTTTACCAGTGTGGGGTGTTTCATACTCTCCTCGTTGACATGTATAGATGTACATGGTTGTAATATATGCATGTATTCAGTTAAATTTCACTCTATAAATGACTCAAATGAGACCAATCTCTAGAAAATTGACCCCATCACTCTTCAGCTTCTACCATAGGTCTTTTGGTGACATTGATTGCTACAGCATCATACAAGCAGGCCAAAGGGAAGGGAAGAAAACATCATAATATAGTTGAATAAGATACCTCAAATTATTTCCGAGATCCTCCTTTTCTATCCCCTAAGGTCTATTTTGGTACAAATCCCCTTTATGAGGTGGAGGTGCAGCTGAACCCTATGATGTACCTACCACTGTAGTTCTAGCTTGAGCCACTTCAGATTTCTGACTTGCCATTGGGAAGTGGCATGTCTGCTTCCTCACTACTCTTGATCCCTACTCTCCAATTCAATCACCCGGATGGGATTCCACATGATTACCTCTGAATATGGAACCACCCAGTTGTTGGCATAATCCATCGATAGAGCATCATCAACGTTGGTTGACGACAGCATAATGGTTTTTCCATATCCCACAGTTATCTGCATGTACCATAGATGGAGAAGAATATAGGGGTTCTACTCTTCACGGACCCCCATGTACACTCTCTTAGACACCCATTGAAGGTACCTAAACTACCTGATGAAATGGGATAGTGTATACATCTCACATAAAATGTTATCATCAATATGTGCCACCAACACCCTACCCCTGAAACATTATAGGTACTCCCATTTCTCCCATGATCCTTGAAGGTTGTCCGCCATTGGACCCAATGAAGTTTCCAAGGGGTGGATGTTGAAATTAATGTGGTTTCCAATATAGATCATTATCCCATCATTATCAAGTTTCAACGGCCAGACCACAATGATGTTCACCAATTATGGCCTCAGGCCAGAGTCTGGAGGATGGATGGCATTTAGGAAATAGTATCCCCCAAGGTGTGTTATGATCCAACCATGAAGGAACTAGAATGGCCCATGGATCCTCCTAGGTGTGTTTCCTCTTGCAACATAACCCAATATGCTATAGATCTAGCTAGTACTGGAACTCCCAATTTGACCCTATTTCTAGTTTTCGGGATTATCGCCATCACTAACATACCTGAACACACCCCCATCCTCGTGTTTCTCACTAGTAGCAACCATACGCTTAGGATGGTGGAAAGGAAAGTAGTGAAGTGTACCATTGGGTCCTAGAATCTAACCATGTTGTTACCCCATGTCTAGTATTTTCCTTCTTCTAGGATAAACCAATAGGATCCTACCTTTCCCCTCTACGATGCGATCGGGAACTACTTCCCTCAACCCAACATCCTATCCTTTTTTTCCTTATTAAGGAACTAGTTGAACCACACATGTGAAAGGATATCCTTTTGGTGATTGGGAATGATCTTCATCTTCTCCTTCACTACCTGTAAAATATGTTGCGCTGGGATAGGAGTATTCTCACAGTCTTCCTAGGTATTTTGTGGTAGAATAAATTCCACATATTGAAACCCTTCTAGAGGAATTATGCCAATGCATTGGATATCCCATAAGATGATTTCAACCTCACATGGTGGATATGTAACATGATAGTATTTGGAGACCATTGACTGAAGAGTTTTGGAATTATCTCATGTTGGCGATAAAAATGGAATTGTGATGTCCATACTGCTTTGTATAGCCTAATGTTTCATAGCTCTACCATGTATTGCTGGCATGTGTAGAACACCCAGTATTCCCATTTTCACTCACTGGTGAAATTTCCACTTGATTTCAAGTCAAAATCCTTCTTCTAGCCCTTGTTGTTATCTCTTATGCTTCTTTGAAAAGTAGTAGCATAATGATCCATGAATTCTTCCACCTCCAGCTCATCCCCATGACCATCTTGGTCCTCCCATTCATTTCATAGATAGAAAGGTCCCTATGATCTCTGTAAATGTGGACATGGACATTGATGTTGTAGCATGGGATCTCGTCTTCACATGACCATAGTAAGTCAACTGTGAAAGATGGAACAGTCAATTCATCTAGCTACCCAAAGTTCCACAAGAGGATATATTCACTCAGAGGATAATCCTTATATTATTTCATCATCATACCTAAAAGCATCATATTTTTTGATACAGCCCTCCTGGCCTAAAGAATCTGAGGGTTTCTAGTCATCTCATCCCTCTGAGCGGCAGCACCAGCCTCAATCTAAGAACTATTTTGTGGGTTGTTCATTTTGAAGGGGTTTGAAAACTCTATGTGTGGAGTGTGTAAGACTGGGAATTTGGTGTGAAATATGTAATTTTATATGAAATATCAGGTAATGTATGTGAAAAATTCTGGTTTTTGGCAAAGGAAAATTCGTGAAAGAAGTAAGCGATCCGCGAAAGAAGCGGTCGAAGCTCGATTTTTTGCATATAAGTATTGAACTTACATGCATGAGAGAAAAATGTACTATCATGTATAAATTCAAGGTATTTTATAGATCCCCCCCCCCCCCGATGAATTTATAGGTGTGGACCTGGTCTTCAGTGTGCATTTATGGATCCTAATGTGCCCAATGACGATTTTTTCACACGCGATTTGGAATCGACCCTTCTCTTCAGCATTTCCCTTAGAACCTGACCTTCTAGTCCCCTTTCAGCTCATATTTTGAGGGGTCATATTTTGGAACCGAAATTTACATGAGGCCAAAAACAGATATCTTTAGACAAAGAAAATGTCACGATCCAACCCGTACCAGGGCTCGAGCCACAATTACCCCAAGCCTGCCTCCATAGGCCAGAGGGTGGCGACAAGCGTCGAAGGCACAAAAAACATGGGGAGGCCTTTTATTAAGAACCTATACACACACATGCAGCCAAATCAATGAAAAAGTGCAGAGGGAAAGGGATAAAATATATAAAACTGCTATAAAAAGGAAACCAAACATATATGTATCGACCTCTAAACAGTACAAATGCAGAAAAGTAAACAGAAAGGGAAAGGGGAAAAATACATGCCCAACTAGAAAAGTGCCACAAACCGGTAATAAGTGAAGAAAGTAAAATAGCTGGGAGAGTCCCGCTCCTGAATCCCGAGCTATGACCACAACACGTGGTCCAAGCTCCCATATCCCTAAGCTCCTCTGAAGTCATGATCAACCTGTTCGTCACCTGCAAGGTCACACCAAGTGTAGGAAAATACCAAGTAGGGGTGAGTATAAAAATACGTAGTAGGATTCCCCAAAGGCTTAAGGGAGAAGAAAAAGATGTACTGAAAAGCAGAGCAGTAGATATAACAAGGTACAGTAAAAGAGGTGCAGCTCAACCCAACAAGAGAGTGAAGTAAACTCATCCAAACACAAGGAGCAAGAAACAGTGGAAAGATGAACTTATCACTGAGTCTTTTCTACCTATAGTAGTATAGTAGACTCATCCAACCATGATAAGCTATACATGTAAAGTATGTATCATACCACATGCATCTTCGCCTCTCCTGGAAGAAGAGTAACCAAAACCTAAGGAGTCGGTACTGGAAATAATATATATATATATATATATTCTCAGTCAAAGAAACCCAAACAAGAAAGTAAGGGGATATCCATCTCATATCTCATCCCCAAAAAAGAGAGTATCCAACAGTTCCAAAAGTAACCACCATAGATGCCTAGCATCCCACACATCTGCTCTGAACTTCAAGTCAAAGGGACTCAATCACTACACCTTGATACTATCTTCTTTGGGTGGAACTGTCTCACCCTCCTGGTTTTTAGGCCACATCACAAGGATGCATCTTTGTGGGGAAAGAATCCCTCTTTCTCGTGAGTCCAAAGGTACATCAACCACATCTCGTCACTATGCTGCACATCCAAGGGACCACAAACTCATAGTACAGAACCCATTCCCTAGTGTGTTAGGGGGATTACACTCTAATAGTCATAATAGAGGACCCATACCCTAGTGTTTTAGGGGGATTCCACTCTGATAGTCAGTGAGGACCCACTACCTAGCCCAATTAGAGGGTACTACCCAGTAACAGTTGTCAATAGGACCCACCGCCCAACCCAGCTGGAGGGAATCTCATAACTTCCATCGGGGAACACTTACCATCCCATCTAGAGGTAAACCCAGAACTACCATTGGGGACCACTTCCAAGCCTATGTGGAGGTAAACCTAAAACTACTATCAGGGACCACTTCCCAACATAGTTGGTGGTAAACCTGGAACTGATCTGGTCATCCTTGCTGGATAGAACCTCTTAGAAAAACATTGAAGAACTCTGTCCATCCCTACTGGATGGTACCACTTGGAAAAGAACCAAGGAACACTAGCCATTCCTACTAGATGATACCTCTTATAAAAGTATCGAGGAAAATTGGCCATCACTATTGGATGTTACCTCTTAGGAAGAATGTTGTTGTAGTCATCAGGTGTCACCCCGAATAGGAGTCACTCCTAGAACATCTCACATCATATCTTAGAATCCACTATAGAGGAAATCATCATGTTATGCATGAAAAAACACTCAAGATAGCCTACTCGAATTCCAAAATCTAAGTCCAAAAGAATAAGATAAGAGAGATAGAAGATTTACAGTGTGTGGGGCCTACATGTCATGTTGCCTCACCTCATTGTCTGTACATATACCTATCCATTATTGAGTACTAAATTGTAAAAAAGTACCCCTAGGTGTGCTAGTGTACTCCCAAAGTACATGGAATTTCTATTCAAAAGCCCAACGAGTGCACAATGTTCATCATTAGTCCAGAGGGTCAAAGAACATAACTTCGCTGACACACGTCCTCAACGGTCCAAAACATTTGACCGCATCACTTCATATATCTTATCCACTCTCATAAGAGTGGAAACTGACTAAATCCATGGGTTCTCTTCAAATGCACCAGAAGGATCTTCCACCATTATTCCTTTTATGTTTCCATATTTAATGAGATTGTGAATAAGGCTCTTCACATCCAAACGGATTGCACCATGGTGATCCTTGTGGAAAAACACGCAAGATTGACTATTTAATTTCCCCAAATGGATATTCAATGGAAAAGTCACAAGTCACTAAATTTTTCTTAAGAATAATCACATGGGGACCATGCCTTGGTCTTGAAACAAATTATATGGATCACTCCATTATGATTCCCATGGAAAAACTCTTGATATGGACTACTCATTCGTCCAAAATGGATAACCGGTGAAAAATTTTCATTTCACCGCAACATGTGCGAACTTGGAATCGTGGGTCCCACACATCATCTTTAGTTTAAGATCATGAGAGTAGTCTTGAAAATTCTTATTAAACACCATGGTTTCACCACTACTGTTGGCACGTCAAATGGATGTTTTTTTAGAAGATAGGTCTAATACAAGATTTCTTAATAATAATAATTTCATTATTATTATTTAAAATCTGGTGTTTCATTTAACCGAGTCCCTATACCAAACCTTAAAAGTCTTAAACTAGTCTAAAAAGGTTTGTCTCATTGAAAGTGGCATGTGGCCATAGACGACACACCAATATGACATGTTGTTGAGGAGATAAGGGCGTTTGAAGGCATTTCAGACCAATATGGGCAGGTTCGGCCCAAACTGACTGGACCCATCTACCTGGGCCGGCCTACCCGACTAACCCACCCCAGCCAGCCCGGTCCACATCACCAGCCCATGTCCCATCCTTCTATGACCCATCCTGATGCATTGTAGCCTTGTTGTCCAGCTATCCTGGTGGTCCACCTCGGGACCCCGCGTTTCCCCTTCATCAACACGGGATCTGCACCATGCGGGTCGTTGCCTCTTGGTCATTAGATGACTGTCACGACCCCATGCTCTACCCAGCCTATCCGTGATGACACCTCTAGCTACCGGTCTACTGGCCTCTAGCTGCATTGCAGTGCCAACCCGCTCCCGGCCTCCCTTGCACCAGCTGCCTCGGACACCCGCTTGAACTCCACTCTGCCGACACCCTCCAATACCGGCTAACTATCTCACCTTAGCACCCCATCTCGCCACCTTGATTTTAGCTCAGACACTACCGCATTCCCATCTACACCAATGTCGGACCCCTCTCCCGCCTCACCTCTGTGGCCACTCCAACATTTCGCCCTATGCGGATGTCGTGCGCCACCTCCGCCGGCCGGCCTTGCTTCGGTGATCCCTTCCAAAGACCAATGCGACCACACCGATCACTCGGAATTTATTCCAAGACTGGTTTTGGAATCCTCAGGATGGTATATTCACAGTGATATCTTCCGCATAAAGATCCTTTGATGCTTTAACTCATCGAATAAAATTTACGACGAACACCATGTAGAATGACAGAGAACACCCAAAATAAACAGGATCCGAGCATGGATCAGTGGTCATGTTAGTGATTCCATCGATGATGATAATAAAAATGATGAAAAAATTTAACAACAAACATATTTTCAAATTAAAACTTGAATCGGAACTCAAAATTAGAATAAATCCTACCTTGAAACGATTTTATCAACATCACCAACATATTCGCCTCGCTTCTGTTTCGATCCTTTGATGATCTATTCTTGATTCGTTAAATAATAGATGGGAGATAGAGGGGAGAAAATCCTTCTAGAGATAGAGATAGATTTAGGGGCTAACCCTATATCTAATTCTTAAAATTTTATTTATAGAAGCCCTGCCCAGTGCGGCAGTCCGAAATTCTCACGCCTCCTCACTTTATGTCGCCCCTAGGAAAAAAAATCCATTCCAAAATCAATGGAGGTCTCAGATTTCCAATCTGAATCCCCTTTAGAAAGTTATTTGATTCATCATCAGGGGTAAAATAATTAAATTTAATTATTTTATTTCTGATTTTTTCCCTGGGTGACTTTTCTCACAGAATTCCCACACTGACAAAAGTTATACCCCACCTAGGGTAAACGCCACATTCCGAACTCAACCATGGACTTGGATTTATAATCTGAGATACTATTTAAGAGATATCTCATTTCTATTTTCTGAATAGTATAAAATATACTTAACATTTTTGTATAATTTATTATGAGAACACCAGGCCTTGGAATTGCACATCGTCTTGGCGCCTAGCCCTATAAATGTTCCTAGAAATGTTTCAAAGTCTTACAAGGTTAAAACCAAGTCTCTACATCATTCCCTCCTTCATGCTTTTTATCCCCGAAAATAAAAACTAGGGAGAATAACTTAGGATACTAAACTCACACCTATCTCTCTCTTTCCCAGGAAAACTTGCACGTTTCCATACTGGCACAACACACGAACTAAAGGGATGGTTTGTCCACTTAAAGTCTTCTTCTATTGATGACGTGAATAGAAACATGCATGCATATCCTCATCTATGATATGTGTGATACGTCGTGCACCCCCTCCAGCTATTGGGGTAAGGAAATGTGGTATGCAACCTCACCATCTCTTTGCATGGTCTCAAAAGCTCCCAAGAAACTCAGGGGATAGTTTGCCTCCCTGGCCAAACCCCTACATCTCACACTGTGACTGGAATCACTATTTGTACCTAGAATAGGGTCTCATGATTCCATCCTTTAGAATATCTATCTAGTAAAACACCCAAGGATATCTAGTAACAAAATATTTTATAGTCAATGCATCACAACCGAGACTCTCTTACATGATTGGGAATCAAAGAGTCATCAACATTGACTAGAGAAAATTGTACCCTCCTACTCCACCGGGGTAAACTGAAGGGAAGCTAACTGCTCTAAAATGACACGCACTAGGAGAGCCTAGGAATTTTTGCTACGGGAATCTGCTACCATATTTCCCTTTTTCCAGAGTATAAACAATCTCGAAGTCATAGTCCTGTAGGAATTTCAACCATCATCGCTACCTCAGGTTCAGTTTTCTCTGGGTGGAGACATACCTAATACTTTGGTAATATAAACAAACCACAATGCACTCTCCCAGAATACATCATATCCACATTCTCAGGATGAAGACTACTATTTCTAGCACCAGATAGTGAGTCACGTTGTTCTATTCATGGGGTCTCCATCACCTCAACTTGTATATGATAACAGTAATATCAAGACTTTTTGTTGAGCATTCACGGTACCAACGAATAGGAAAGGTGAGTAAACTCATCCAAATGTAAGAGGCTAGACACAGAAAGAACATGGAATACCCCATGTGTCTTTTCCCCTCTTCGAAGGAGAGTAATCCCAAAAATAGGCACTCTACTAGTGGCATCTCAAGAAAAAGGAGGTCAATTAGAAAAATTCCACTGGTAATGTCAGGACCTTCTCTAACACTCCTCTACACAACCCCTCCATGAACGCACAATTCAAAGGTACTCTTCCATCACACCTCGATACTATCCTCTCTGGGCAGCACTGACTCACCCTCACAGTTTTCCTCATATCACAAAAATGTTTCTCGATGGGGGAAGGACCCCTCTTCCTCATGAATTCAAAGATACATCAAACAACACCGACCCAGGGTTACATTGATGCCCCGCATCTCCCTGGTAAAACCACAAGTAAGGAGCAGGGAGAAAAGGAGTACTTCACATGGTTTTCAACATGTTCTACTACAAAAATTAGATAAGATAAAGGGCATACCTCTTATCATCTCATGTTCTACAGGATCGTAGACATCCAAAGTTTGAGGCTATCTAAAGTCCCAACTGTCAGCTTCCAGAGCCTGGTGTGGGGCACCTGGTGGTGGTGGAAAGACCTTATAACATTTTCCCACACCTCCAACTCCTCTTTCTCCTCTACCATCACCATCTCCCTGGGGAGCACCCAGATCATGATGATGCCTCTATCATGGTGGTCCACCTGTTGTTTGCCTAGTATTCTCAACATGTCTGTTCGTGTAGTCTCATGTCATGTGACTGCACCCATCGCAATCATAACATTGTCC
This sequence comes from Viscum album, assembly GCA_963277665.1. Classification (NCBI taxonomy): domain Eukaryota; kingdom Viridiplantae; phylum Streptophyta; class Magnoliopsida; order Santalales; family Viscaceae; genus Viscum; species Viscum album. The sequence goes on along the minus strand of OY728127.1, from coordinate 397,611,800 downwards.
CTCCCCTGGTTATCCCCATGGTTTTTGTTATCTCATACCCATATGACTATGTTCCTGAGACCGATTATAGAGAGGCCTCATGCATCGATATCTTGTCGAATGATGTCTTATAGCTACCGAAGACATCTCATCTCTATTACGCCCACTTTCATAACCAGTTGTATGGCGTCCCTCTTCTAGAAATCTCTATGTCACCAACGCCAACTCCATCACCCCATCATAGGTGGGGATTCACAGGGGTACTATGATAGCATGGATCTCTCTGTGGATTCCCTGCTCGAACTTTAATGCATGGAAGTAGCCATCATGGGTCATTTCCATAGAGTATTGTGAAAGTTCAGTGAACCTAGTCGCGTACTCATTCATCGTTATCCCTACCTACTGAAATTGAAGGAGATCTTGAATTAGAATGGAGCACAAGCTAGAGGGGTAGTACTCCTCGTGAAATAGCTGTTGGAAGTTATCCAATGAGAGTTTTGACTTTTTGTGCATCTGAGTAACCAAGCTCCACCAACATCCAGCTTCTCTATAGAAAATTTTGGCTACCAAATCCACCATCTAGTATGTAGGTTTCTATGAAAACCTGAAGAGGAATACCACTGACTCTAACCAAACCTCTATTGTCTAAGGGTCTAGCTCATCGTGGAACCTTAGTGGCCTTTGTCGCTGGAACTCACGAAGTGCACTCAGCCTACGCACGTCCTTAGCCCACTCTATTGGGGCTGTCTGCCAATCAATAGGTGGAGGTGTTGCTACCTTCCCACCTAGAGGAAGTGGATCACATGATAGGTCCTAAACTAAGGTATCATCGCTCATAGAATCATCATCACGAACCAGAGCTTGAATCTTGGATAGTTGTCGTCGCGAAGACATCCTAAATATTATCAAAGAGTACTATGTTCAGATGAGAATATATATATATATATATATATATATCAACAAAAAAAATGGATATATGATTCAATAAGGTAAATCAGAGACTCAATCCTATATGATGCATGTACCATTGTTCCCTACAACGAGTGTCTTAGGGGCCGAGTCAATAAGCAGGTAATTATGGTCCTGGTGAATGGATACGTCATCCACCCATACCATCACAAGACTCCCTATACTAAGATCCGCTATCGAGACACTTCGACATTGTTTCCCTAAACCCAACCAAGACCTTTTTAAGGAAACATACTAACAACATCCCAAGGGTCAAATATCCTTTGATACCACTTTGTCACAACCCAAACCATATTGAGGATTGATCCACAACTACCCCAATCCCACCTCCATAGGCTAGGGGTGGAAAAAATCATCGAAGGCACAAAAAACTCAGAGGGGCCTTTGCCTGAGAACCTGTACACACACATGTAGCCAACTCAATGCAAAATTGCAGAGGGAAAGGGAAAAAAGATGCAAAACTTCTATAAAAAGGAAAGAAAACATATATGAATCGACCTCTAAATAGTATAAGTATAGAAAATTAAATTGAAAGGGAAAGGGTAAAAATACATTCCCAACTAGAAAAATGACACAACCCGGAAATAGGTGAAGAAAGTAAAACAACTGGGAGAGTCCCACTTTTGAATCCCAAGCTACGACCACCGCACATGGTCCAATCTCTTGTATCCCTAAGCTCATTTAAAGTCACGATCAACCTATTCATCACCTAAAAGGGCAAAAAAAGTTCTAGAAAATCCCAATCAAGGGTGAGTATAAAAATACTTAGTAGGATTCCCCGAAGGCTCAAGAGAGTAGCAAAATATGTACTAAATAGAGTAGCAGTAGATAGAACAAGGTATAGTAAAAGGGGTTTATCTCAACCCAAAAAGAGAGTGAAGTAAACTCATCCAAAAATAAGAATCTATAAATGGTGAGAATAAGAATGTATAATCAAGCCTTTTAAACCTATAGTAGGATAGTATACTTTCCCAAGCATGAGAAGCTATACACGGAAATCACGTGGCATACCTTGCGCGTCTTCACCTCTCTTGGAAGGAGAGTAACCAAAACCCAAAGAGTGGGTACTGGAAATATAATATATATATATATATATTCTTAGTCAAAGAAACCCAAATGATAGATTAATGAGATCTCCATCTCATATCACATCCCCGGAAAAGAGATTACTTAATAGTAAAGTAACAACCATCAATGCCTAGAATTTCACACGTCTTCTCTGAATTGTAAGTCAAACAGACTGAATCACCACACCTTGATATTACCCTCTTTGGGAGGCACTGTCTCACCCTAAAGGCTTTTAGTTCACTCCATAATGAATCATCTTTGTGGGTAAAGCATCCCTCTTTCTTGTGAGTCTTAAGGTACGTCAACCGCATCTTGTCATTGTGTCGCACAACTGAGGGACCAAAAACTCATAGTAGAGGACCCATGCCCTGGTGTGTTAGGGGGATTCCACTTTGATAGTCATCTTAGAGTACCCACACCCTAGTGTGTTAGGGGTATTCCACTCTAATAGTCGATAGGGACCCACTGTCCAGCCCATCTAGAGGGTATTTCCCAACAAGAGTTATCAACGGGACCCACTGCCTAGCCCAGCTAGAGGGAATCCCAGAAATACCATCAGGGACCACTTCCCAACCCAAATAGAGGTAAACCTGGAAATATCATCGAGGACCACTTCCCAACCCAGCTAGAGATAAACCCAGAACTTCCATTAGGGACCACTTCCCAGCCCAGCTGGAGGTAAACTTGGAATTTCTCTATCCATCCCTGCTGGATGGTACCTCTCGAAAACTCATCATGGAACTCTAGCCATACCTGCTAGATGGTACCTCTTAGAAAATCACCAAGGAACACTAGCCATTACTGCAGGATGGTACCTATTGGAAAATCACTAAGGAACATTGTTCATCCCTACTAGATGGTACCTCTCAGGAAGAACACTGCTACAGTCATCGGGTGCCTCCCTAGATAGGCATCACTCCTAGAACATCTCGTATCGCATATCAAAAGCCACTATATAGGGCATCATCACATTTTACATGAAAAAACACTCAAAATAGGCTACTCGTATGCCAAAATATGATTCCAAAATAAGAAGATACTAGAGATAGAAGATTTGTGTAAAGTAGTACACAGCACGTGTGGGGCCCACATGTCATGTGGCCCCACCTCGTTGTCTGGACATGTACATTTCCATTATTGAGTACTAAATTATGAACAAGTACCCTTAGACATGTCAGTGTACTCTCAGAGTACATGGAACGTCTAGCCAAAAGTCAGATGAGAGCACAATGCTCATCGTTGGTCTGAGGGGTCAAAAATGTAACTTCACTAACACACCTCCTCAATGGCCCAGAACATTTAAATGCATCTCTTCATACATCTTCTCAACTCTCACAAGAGTGGAAGCTAACCCAAGTCATGGGTTCTCATCAAACTTAGCAGAAGGGTCTTCCACCATTATTCTTTTCATGTTTTCACATTTAATGTGATTGTGAATAAGGCTCTGAACATCCAAACAGATTGCATCGTGGTGATCCTTGTGGAAAAACATGCAAGATCGACTATTTAATTTCCCCAAACGGATATTCGATGGAAAAGTCGCAAGTCATTTCATTTCTCTTGAGAAGCATCATGTGGGTCCCATTCCTCAGCCCTAAATCAAATTATATAGATCATGTCATTGCAATACCTATGGAAAAACTCACGATATGGACTACTCATTCATCCAAAACGGAAAACCGGTGAAAATTTTTCATTTCACCGTAACATGTGTGAATTGGGACTTATGGGGCTTGAACCTAATCTTTAGTTTAAGAGCTTGAGAGTAGTCTTGAAAAGTCCACACAAAGACCTGGGTTTCTCTTCTACTGACGACGCATCAAATGGATGTTTTGTTTAGAAGATAGGTCTATTACAAGATTTCATGATAATAATAATTTTATTATTATTATTTAAACTTAGGCATTTCATTTAACTGATTCATGAGAAAAACCCCTAAAAGTCTCGATCTAGTCTAAAAAGGTATGTCTCATTTATAGGGATGTGTGGCCATAGACGGTGCATCAATCGGATGCACCATTTAGGAGATAAGGGCGTTTGAAGGAGTTTCGGACCAATCTGGTCTGGTCTGGCCCAAACTGGCTGGACCCATCTACCTGGGCCAGCTCGCCCCAGCTGGCCTTATCTGCATCACATGCCCAGCCTAACATGTTGTAACCTCACTATCCAATTGGCCTAATGGTCCACCTCGGGACCCCGCATGCCACCTTCGTCAACACGCAACCCGCTTCGTGTGGGTCACTACCTCCTGGTCACCGGCCACGTTCCACGACCCCGTGCTCTGTAATCCACTAGCCTCCAGTCACGTCGTAGTGCCAGCCCGCACCCGGACCCCTTGTAGTATCCACCTCGAACACCCACATGAACCCCGCTCCACTGGCTCCCTCCAACACCGGCACACCATCACTCCTCAGCACCCCAGCTCGCTGCCTCGATGTCATCCCAAACGCCACTGCACCAGCACTGGACCCCGCTCCAGCCTCTCCTCCATGGTCGCTCTTCCATGACACCCTTCACGGTTTCCACACACCGCCACCACTGGCCAACCTTGCTCCGGTGGTCCCTTATGTGGACCATTGTGACCACATGATTGCCCAAAAATTATTCTGAGACTGGTTTTGGAATCCCCAGGATGGGATCTTCACAGCGCTAGCTTCCACACGACAATCCATTGACGTTTTGATGCCTCAAATAAAATTTATGATGAACATAGTGAAGAACTATGAAGAACGCCCAAAATAAATAGGATTTGATCATGGATCGATGACCATGTTAGAGCGGCCATCAACGAAGATAATCAAAACGATGAAACAATTTAACAACAAACAGATTTTCAAATTAAAACTTGAATCGAAACTCAAAATTAGAATAAATCCTACCTCGAAACGATTTGATCAACATCTCCAATGCATTATCCTCACTTTTTCCTCCATCCACCAATGATCCATTATTGATTCATCAAATAACAGATGAGAGAGATAGGGGAGAGAGTCCTTGTAGAGAGGGAGAGAGAATTAGGGGCTAACCCTAATTCTAATTCTTAAACTTCTTTTTATAGAATCCCTGCTCAGCGCGGCAGCCGAAAATTACCATGCCTCCTCATTTTATGTCATGCCTAGGAAAAAAACCCCATTCCTAACTCAATGGTGGTCTCATATTTCCAATCTGATTCCCCGTTCAAAAGTTATTTGATTCAGCATCATTGGTAAAATAATTAAATTTTATTATTTTATTTATGATTTTCCCCTGGGTGAATTTTCTCATAGAAGTCCCGCACTGACAAAATTTATACCCCACCTAGGGTAAACACCACATTCTAGACTCAACTATGGACTTGTATTTCTGATCCAAGCTACCGTTTAAGAGATATCTCATTTCCCTCATGTGCATAGTATAAAATATACTTAACATTTTTGTATAATTTATTCCAGCCACACTGGGACTCAGAATTGCACTTTGTCTTAGCGCCTAGCCCTATAAATATTCCTAGAAATATTTCAAATACTTATAAGGAAAAAACTAGGTCTCTAAATAAAATCAATCATCTGACTCAACGGAACATTCTAAAAACTATAAGTAAGGCATGAGTAAGATTTGAGGTGCACGCGCAAGATTGAAATCCACATAGAAGACCCTTTCATGACAAATATGACATATTTCATACCCTTTCCATGAAAATTATTCGAAACAAAAAAGGAAGGTAGACACAAGAGGTATACCCTATGCGCAAGTATCCCAGTTTTGTGAAAGACTTTTTTGTGCCAAATACAACGTCAAACAAGCCCTTGTATGCTCGTACTCACTGGCTAAGGACATAGTTGCATGGGATTCATCTTCCACGATCAAATATTGTGTGTCTTCTCTGAAGGCTTTGTCTATATATTGAATCCACGCCCCCAACTCTTCAAGTTAACTCTCCAAAAGTTTAACTATCACTCTGTTGTGTTTAAGACTTCTCTTCTGTGACATTGTGAAATCCATGGAACCCACAAGGTAGAGATTGTGTGCGAACAGTTCCCTATGGATCCTCCCTTTAGTGGGCCCATAGTTGTGTAATCCTAATCCAACATCATTTTTTTTAAGTTAGGTGTGCATAAGGGACTCTCTTGCATGCAACCATGACCTTATGTGCAACACTTCAAAGTTGTGCACAAGCTGGGTCTTGCGCACAAGCACCCGGTCTTGCATGAACCCCCTCTTTGATGATCCAAGGATTTCCTTTACATAAAAAAACCATGTTTTATCCCCTCTTTCATGAATCCCCCATGCCTTGCACACACCACTTGTGCGCAACCCTCCAAGATTGCACGTGATGATTTCATGGTCCCTCATGATACATCCCCTATGTCATTAGTGCATGCATTTCCCTTCATTTTTCTTCTTAATATACGTATGCTAATTCACTTTTCTTATCAACATAGGGATGCTAATTTGGACCCCACTATCAAGAAATCCAACACACCGTTCCAACCTAGAATTTCTAAATCCATTCCCTTCCTAAGGGTGCATGCGCTAAGGTTATGTAAGCCCAAGGGGTAAAGAGTGTGTCCCCCATGTCTGTGTTACATGATGTAAAACTTCCTAGCACTAACATCCTCAAACCAGGATGTTAAAACTTAGTATTAACTCATTAAATGCACATGAGATTCCCTATGTATACTCATCATGGGATTCCACTCCTCCCCTTCTATAGGATGTCACCCTTCTAACAACACCCAGGTAGCTCCCATGTGTAAGCCCCATACATCCTTCATAAGAGACCTCGTATATGAGAGATAGGGAATTAAAATATCCTCACACAAAATGGTATCCTAATTTGGGTAGCTTACATGCATAAGCATCATACCACCTCTCGTTGGTGTATCTTTTACAACATGGTAGTCAGTTCTACTGCTTCATCTTGTTTCTCACACTGAGCTTGACTCACGTGGTCTTAGAGGCTAGTAGCAACCATGCCCCCTTAATTGTGAAGCTCTCATGAATAATCCCTACACCATCTCGAACTATGTGGACTCTGATTCCCAACTAACTGGGATATGTAATAAGCCTCTATAAGGTTCGAGCATCCTACATCCATACCCATCCTAGTATTTCACCTGGTCCACCACATATCAGGAAGATCATGCCCAAACTCATAGTCCAAATCTTCTTCAGGTCCCTTTGGACTGCTCCTACACATAAGTCCCAACCACATGCTCCACTTTAATGGGCATCCTCCTTAGGTGTAAGCCCCAATTCCCCCATCTAGAACTACTTGGGATTTGATTCCCAGTTAACTGGGATACATAAGAAGCCTCTCTAAGGTTCAAACCCAACATCCATCCGACACCCCATCCACTCCATCCACTCTATCCACACTCTCCATTGCATCCATATATATCTTGATTTTACCCAGGCCACCATGTCCCAAAAAGATCATGCCACCCACCTAGTCCACTCAAACGCATAAGACCTATTCACACCATCACTACTTATAGTAGCACTCGGGTGGCTCCCATGTGTAATCCCCCACACAATCCAACCAATATCAATCCTATTGAAAAGAGCATCTTCTATGCGTAAGCCCCATACCATCCCTCACTGATGGTCCTTTTGTGGCATGAGAATCCTCACCACAAGATGTTAAATTGCATGGACCGGTCATGTTATATGACCTTAAACTATGAAATAAAACTATGTGGGTTTTTATCCCTGCCTTCTAAACAAGGTACATAAGGTTCCTCCTTGAGTTTCAATCCCAACCAATGTTAAACCTAGGTGCCCCCTTCTAGGGGTACACCTTCATGATCCGCCTTCATGGGGAATTTTGATCATCCCTCACCCATCTCCATAAGATGTTAAACTTGTGACATGGATATATAATAGCTACATCATGCTAAACATGGGATTAATGTGATTAAATCCTTGGAATATATGCCTTTAACATCAGATACCTCATGATCGACATGGTATTCCTTGGGTTTCGTGCCCAAGATGCCTCCATGAGATTCTGTCTTGTGAGGAAGAATACATGTAACCAATGTTCGAGTGTCCAAACATACCTGTGATGCCCAAAGTGGATACTCACCTGACTAAAGGTTTCTGCTTGGTCAAGACCCTTTGGAATGTCCCAACATAAGCAGTGTAATTAACCGATGTCCACAAAGAGATGGCTCTAGGAATGATTTTCATGAACATAATTAACTCTATGAGGGAGACTCAAACTAGGTGATGAGTTTCAAGAAGGAATCTATGGAAGGAGAAACTAACACCCCATCATCAAATTTCAATCAAGGAGTTGACATCACTAATGTAAGTGATTAAATCTTCATACCTTTGGAAAGTGGGAATGTGGGGCAATATAGCAGTGTTGCCGACATGGCACAAAACGTCTTCGGTGGTCGCGCCTTGGAAAAAGAATCACAAATAATAATAAATTAAAATATATCAATAAAATATTTTGTTAGACTAATCCTTTCATTAATTTATTGGGAATGAAACCATAGAAGTAAGTGTAGTACATGGTCAAAGTCTAGACAATTACTTTTATTAGGGAGTTCTAATGAGATTTTTGGGTTGACTTAACCAAAATTGTATTGAGTTTAATGGAAAAATCTTTTTTAATGCAAATTTGGATGCAAGTATTGAGGAAATACATTTCATGATTTCAAGATATGGGAATCCACTCAACATATAAAGGAGCTACAAGTCCATATTTGGAAAGACCACCTACTTAATTACTTTATTATGGTTTTCATGGAAAAATATTGAATCATTAAGAAAAGTAATAGAGATCCCTACCACTATAATGTTAAAGCAACTAGATATTATGAGTTCAATGGTGAGGGTTATTGGGACTTTATTAAATAGTGGGAGATTTAATAAAAATATTTATTTTATTAAATATCACCTAATTTCTAATCAATCAAAGTAATAATAATTTTCTCTTTTAATTTTAGAATAAAATAAAAAGTTCATCATCCAGATTATACCTATGATCAATATTGGAGAAATACAACCTCCTAACTGACAATAACTTCTATAATTTGTTTATATTCCTTAATTTTGTGTTGTGCCATGAATAAAAAACTTACATTCTAGAATACTCAATGCCTAATCCACCTGCTAAAGAGGTGAGTGGTGAAGAGTTCCTTGTCTATGAAACAACATTTAGGCGATGTGGTATAAATTAAATGTTTTATGATTTCATTGATTTAGAGTGAAAAAATGAAGTCTCATGAAAACATGTATGCGTATAACATACTTGATAACCTTTTAGGTCTTTTCCAGGAAAGAGTTATATAGGTTCAGTTTGAGACTTCCAAGGCGCTCTTTCATAGAAAACATGTAGAGGGTTCCCCAGTTGGGACTCATGTAGTCAAGATCATTAGCTATATTGAGTCTTAGAGGTTCAAGGTTTTAAAATCCCCGAAGAACTAGGCATCGATCTCATTCTGGTATCACTCCCTCATATATTCTCAATATTTGATGTAAATTTTAATAAGAACAACATTGAGAAGTCTTTACCAGATCTTCTTACTCTCCTTCTCCAAGTAGATAAGGATACAAATCATGAAAATTCATCCATACTTATGGTGAAAAAATGAAAAGGGAAAGAAAATAGCGTTAAGATGAAAGATTCTTTCTGAACCTCTAGGAATAGTAAGATCAAAGGGAAAGAAAGTTAATAGGATGTTATCTATTTCTCATGTGATAAGAAGGGCCACTGGAAGAAAAACTACACCTAGCCAAAGAATCAATGGGATGCTTTAGGTAAATTTTTTGTTGAGTAAAACTTATCAATTTGTACAAATTGGGTATTATATAAATAATGTGGTACTCACATATGTATTCAAATATTAGAACTAAGTAGATTCAAAAATATTGACTAAGGAGAGGTATATCTTAGAGCAGCCAATAGAGCTAAACTTACTATTGTAGCTGTCAGGGACTACCACTTCACATTTAAAACTAGAATGATCTTGGTTTTAAAGGGTTGTTATTATGTTCCTTCAATTACCAAAAACATTATTTCTATATCCATACTTGATACGGATGGATTTGTTTTCAAATTTGGGAATAAATTTTTCTTCTTTTATAAAGATAGCATTTTTTATGGTAAGGAATATTTAAATAATGGCCTTTATGTGTTGGATTACATGAACCAAGTAATGAAAATTGATAATGAAGTTTCTTCACGTGACTCATACCACACCCAAATTTTGCATCACTGGTTAGGTCATGTAAATGAAAATCACTTTATTGAATTACATCAAGATGGATATTTATATTCTTTTGAACTAAAACCACTTGGTTTATGTCACACATGTTTACAAGGGAAAATGACTAAATCCCCATTTAGTGGGAAAGGTGAAAGGGATAAAGAGCTTCTTGAATTAGTTCATAACAATGTGTGTGGTCCATTTCCTATTGAATAAATGAGTGGGTAATCATACTTCATAACTTTTAATGATGCTTTTTTGAGATATGAAAATTTCTACTTAATGAGGTATAAGTTAGATTATTTTGATAAATTCAAGGAATAAAAGAATGAATTTGAGAAATAGATTGGTAAGAAGATTAAGAAACTCCACTTAGACCATGGTGGAGAATATATTAATCACAACTTCATTGATTATTTATGGGAGTTCAAGATATTATCCCAACTCACTTCTCCTTATAAGACTTAGTGGAATAATGTAAGAGAAAAGAGGAACTAAACCTTGTTGGAAATGGTGAGATGAATGATGAGTCATTAGAGTCTTCTATTATCCTTTTGGAAATACATGTTACAAATAGTAGAATATGTACTAAATAGAGTACCAACTAAATCACTATATAGCATACCATACCAAATATAGAATGGAATGAAACTCATATTGTCTTACTTAAATGTTTGGGGTTAAAATGAATTTATTAAGGCCACTTCATGTAACAAGATTTCACCCTAAGGAACAAAGTGTATATTTATAGGATATCCCAAATAAAAAAAGGGATACTACCTATAAAATCCTTCAAAAAAAATTGTGGTTGTCAGAAATCCCACATTTCTTGAGGAGGATCTTATCTTTAAAATAGATAGTGGGATAAAGATAGACTTTGATGAATTCTAAACTCAATATACATAAGATTTGGCACAATAACAAATTCCAAAAATCCTCATGGAAGAATAAATTTTTTCAGAGACATAATTACTTCATAGGAATACTAAAGAGGTTTGAGAACCAGAACGATATGGTTTTCTAGTCACTGAGGGTGGTGACTCAATATTAATTGGTAATAAAGATCCTATAACCTAAAAGGAAGCAGTAAGTGGAATAGATGCTTCCAAGTGTAAAGAGTCTAGGAATTTTGAAATGTATTCCATGTATCAAAATCATGTATGAATTTTGGTAGAACCTCCAGTAGATGTAAATCTCATTGGTTGAAAATGGTTATTCAAGAAGAAACTAAACATAAAAGTACAAGTCAGTACCTATAAGGTGATACCGGTTGCAAAAGGGTTTAAACAGCATCAAGGCATTAACTATGATGAAACCTTTTCACTAGTTTGAATGATTAAATCCATTAGAATTATACTTTTTATTGAAGCCTTCCATGATTATGAGATTTGGAAAATGGATGTCAAAATTACCTTCCTTAATGGGAACCTTCAAGAAAATGTATATATGAATTCGAGTATATTTCAGCTTCTAAAGTAGTTAAAGAAGCAGTATAGTTATATAAATTCTTCCAAGATCATGATGTGGTACCTAGAATTAAATATTCTATCACACTTTATTGTGATAATACTACAACAGTGGATCTTGAAAAAGATTAAAGGTCACATCAGCAGAAAAATCACATACTTTATAAGTATCATCTCTTGAGGTATTTTTCTCAGAGAGTTGAAGTTGTAGTGAGTAGTGTTTTCAAGGAAGACAATGTGGTAGATCCCTTGACTAAATCCTTGAATCGATAGAAACATGATTATTGTGTGAGGTCTAGCAGACTAAAGGTCGTAGGTAGTTGTCTCTAGTCCAAGTGGGAGTTTTTTGGAGTTTGTTTTTTAGGAACAACTCTTTGTATTTTGATTACATGCATATTAAATGTATTGAATATTAATAAAACTATTTATTATGTATTGTTAATTTTTCTACATAACTCTAATGTAATAATTTCCTAGAGTATATGTCACGTTGATAAGTTCATAGCATTTCCCCAATATGATGAGAACCTTGATGTGATATTAAGATATTATTAAATAATGTTCTGTGGTTGGATAGCATACTAAGATGGGAAAAATAGTATATAGACTATTAGTTGTGAGTACTCATAAGTATATGAGTCTTATTCTCATGAAGTTCACACTTGTTAGTATCCAAGACAGGTGATTATGAGAACATACCCTCTAGTAGGAATTCCACATGTTTTTTTGTCATTGGATTTTATTATCTATGAGCATGTGTGATGATCCTTAGACTTTATGATTATAATTAATGCATGTTACAACTTGAATACTTAGATGTATTTTGTAAACCATGACGATAATAGTTCATGGTGAAATTGGATATGTTGGGTGTTTCATAAGTGACATGTCATTAATGAATAAGTCTAGGAAGGATTTTTTCCCTTCCATATTTATGGAAGCTAATATCTCAGCCCTTAGATTGGAATATAACCATCATATTAAATTTCATTTTCATGGTGTAATGATGTATTTATTTCAGATAGTCAAAGAAATACATACTGAGCATATAGGTTGGTGAAATGGATGTGCAACCTACTTGATGAGATATTGTGATGAAGGGGTTATATTACACAGTGAGCGTTCATATATGGTTGTCATCATTGTGACATTAATTTCTTTCTCTTGGGGGTATTGACTCATTGTGAGATAGTAATCTTGGACTTTAAGCAAGCCCACATAATGCCAATGATAAAGAATTCTAGAGGGTCACACACTAAATGTTTCCAATGATCTGGATTAAATTCTATATGAATTTAATTATTGGAATAAATATTATTCTCAAGTATGAGGAATAATTTTATTCAAGTTTTATTGATCGCTAATATTCACAAGGTAATAAATAATTATTTGTTTATTAATAAATAATTTATTTGATTGTGTGAATATATATAAAATATTTATTTGCTCTATTTTGAATAAAATATTTATTTTATTTATTGAATATTTTAATAAATATTTATTTTCTAGATTGTGAATAAAATATTTATTTATGAATAAAATATTTATTTGGTTGTTCAATAAATGATAAAGGAGTTCGAATGAACCAATACCGGGTCTGGTGAAAAATATTAATTAACAAATCCATTACATAATATTTTTTATTTCGTAAGTTAGTGCGTGCCACAAAATAATAATAATATAATTTTTATTCTGTGGCATGGGGTTTATTAAAGGTAATAAATGTTATTTAATGTCTAACATGAAATTAAATAATATTTTAACTTAAATCCAAACTCTATAAATAGATGCATGTGTATATTGTATAGAGTGTCCAAATTTTAGAATAGAGAATTTTGGCACACAATGAATTCCCTCTCAACTCCTTCTATCTTCCTCTCAAGAATGAGAAGCACAATAGATATTTCTTCAAGACCAAAGAACAAGTGATCAAGAATGAATGTAAGAAATTCTATTCACCATACTAGCACCTAGAGATTGAGTTATTTTTCTTTGAGATCATTAGAGCATGTGTGGATCACCACTATAGGGATTTTATCCTTGGATCCTCATGCTGCAACGACTATAATTCTAATGGGTCTTTTGGGACGATCAAAATTCACCAACAAAGAATGTTCCTAATACCAAGTATTTATTTCCTCAGATATTAAATAAATTAGTTATAAATTTGATATGAAATATTATTTATCATGGTTTGGTAAATGATAATTAAAATAAATTTTAATATATCACCATCCACCGCATGATTTCATTGTGCCCAGAACCATCAGATAACACCCCAAACCACTCGCATGGTTTCCTGGAGACTTGATCATGATTTTTACTCAAATTTTTCACCTTCAAAAAGGCATAAAAAACATTCCAAAAAATTCTATAAATTTCCAAAGATTTAATCCAAATATTACATACTTTAAATAAACCATAAAAATTGGTAAATACCTCAAACCAAGGGTGTTACATTATTCCCACCATTAGGATTTTCTTCCTAGAATTACTGGAATAGGTTTGGCCACTGCTCCCACATGAACTTCTCTAATTCTAATTTTTACTCTTGAATGTTACCATGTTTCCATAGAATCTGTACTAAAGGTATAGTTTTCCTCTATAGGATCTTCTCTTGTTTATCTACAATATGAACTAATACATAGATAAAACTTATATCTAGAGAAATAGTGATAAGGTCCCAACTGATCACAAGACTGAGACCCAGTTGATACTTCTTTTGTTAAGAGAAGTGAAATACATTATAAATATCATTGAATTTTAATAACGAGGATAACTGATATGCAACATAGCCAATCTTTTCAATAATCTAAAATGGTCCAAAATACCATGGAGCCAACTTCCCTTATTTTCCCAAGCGTTGATGTCCAAGTCTCGGTCACACTTTCAAGAAGATATGGTCACTTACATTGAAAAAAAATGGTTTATGATAGTGATATGCATATGATTTCTGTTAGCTCTGGGTCGTGTGTTGGAGTTGGTGCCCTAGAACCAACTTCTTTGTACTTTATGATAAACTTTTATTCATGGTTTTTTATTATTAATAAACTCCTTATTACATCATGATTGTTATTCTACATAACATAGTATCTGATAATGTTTTAAGAGTAGGTGTCACACTAAAAGGTCATAGCAGTTCCCCGCTATGATGAGAAACTAAAAGTGTTACGACACTATTCTTGAATATATATTATATAACTAGATGATATATTTTGAGGTGAAAAAATGATATAGGCTATCATGGGTGGATACTCATAGGACTTTGAGACACCTTCTCATGGTGTACACCCTTGGTAATGTCTAGGAGGATATTATGAGAATAAGACCCACCAGTAGGAAATCCACATTTATAAGTGTCATTGGATGTTCCTATATGCAGACATGTGTATTAATACTTAGACTTTAATATTATAATTAATGATTATTATGAATCATTAACTTATATATATTGAAAAAAAAACTATGATGACATATGTTTGCAGTAAGGTAGGATATTTTGGGTGTGTCACGAGTAATACTACATTAATGAATAATGCGAGAAATGATTTTTCCCTTCAGTTCTTTAATAGAAGTTTATGTCTTGGACCCTTTGATAGAAATGATATATCCTAAATAAATCCATGGACATGGTGTTCTATAGGAATTTTCAATTTCCAGGAAGTCAAAGAAAGAGAAATTGAGCACATGGGTTGATGGCATTAGCATGAAACCCGCTTGATTAGAGATATCAATACAAAGGGATTATATTACATGGTAAGAATTCATATGAGGTGACATGTCATTGTGGCATCAACTTCTTTCTCTATGGGTGACCTGGCATGTTTCTAGATGCTAACCTTGGACTTTAGGCTACTTCACCTAATGTCACTGAGAAAGAGGCCTAGAGGGTCACACACTAAGTGTATCCAGTATCTCAGTTAAAGAATAAATTATTTATTATTTTATAAGTTGAATAAATATTATTCCCAGTAGTGGTTTAATAATTATTCATGTATGTCTGGTCTCATTTATTCCATCACTAGTTATTCGAGAGAATATATTATGAGCAGAATATTTAATAAATATTTTGGAGGATTTTTGGACCGAGTTTAAGGGTCCGGTGAGAAATAATAATATTGAATATTATTTTATTAAATAATATTTAATTATAATTAGAAAGTTAAGCATGTTTCAAGAAATAATAATAATAATAATACTCTTATTATTTGACATGTTGTTTCACTATGATTAATAAAAAAAAAATTTCACTTGTGCAATTATGTTATTTTAACCCTAGTGATATAAATACACAATTATTTTTATTTTCTCATAATATAGCCAAGAAAAAGTTACAATTCACAATGAATTGGAGAATAACCTCTCAAGCCTATAGAGTTATTCCTTCTCTAAAAATGATCTCAATAATGAGAGAGTTACTCCTCCATTGAATCAAGGAGAATGATTTGGAAGCAGTTCTCAAGGCAATCGAAGGTGGAAGACTCAAGTGCAAGTATATTCCATGCTAGCGCCTAGAGACTCCTTCAGCGATGTTTAGAGATTCATAGAACACGTATGGATCACATGTAGATCAGATCTACACATCGTGTGCTTATACCAAGTTACGTTGATTTAAAATTTATTTATTTTATTATGAATACCATGATACATGTACTTATGTTTGGTTATAAATATAGGACATGCCATGTGATATGTTTTAATATACATAAATATTTAAATTATTGATTAATATCTCCGTAATTTTCAAGATCTTCATATCATGTATGAGTCAATTTACATGTTGTTACTCTATTTACATTGAAGCATAACACATGACTGAAAAATCATATAATTTGTGTAATCATCTGTGAAGTACACATCATGAAAGTACATGATAAGTTGTGTATTCCATATGTCACAAGAATAAAATAGTATATGAGTATAATACATGTTGGTTATATTTGGACACGTATTCACCATGTTTCCTCTAATGTACATTTATATACAATTTTAATTTTAAATGAATTTATTTAATTTATTTAAAATTATAATGGATGATAATCTCAAGGAAATTCATATAGTAATTAAGATAAAAGGATTTATTAATTAAATATAATAATTAATCTATTTGAGCACGATTTATCTTAAATAAAAACGATTAAATAATTGAATGCTAGTTTTATTAAATGTGTAATATGTTGCATGAATGTGGATGATCATGATCTAGACTAGACCTTTTGTATGTGATTGGTTTAATTTAATTTATTATTAAATTAAATTATTGGTCTGCATGCCTTCTCTCCTCGTTATTTTATAGGGCTTGCATTACCATGGTTTATTTTATGTAAACCTCTTTTCCCTCTCACCTGTGTGTGTGTAAAAGGCATATGTAATAGATGGAGCTCCCAATCTAGTAGAGGTGGTTCAAGTTAGGAGATGAGGTGAAACCAATCTAAAGATATACAAAGGTGGACCGGTGGAAAACTATAAACACGAACCTCAATTGGTTCAAGGTGTTTCTCCACTAGGTTAACGGTTGGTTTATCAACCTCTAGATAAAATGACCATTATTATAAGCTCATTATCATACCCTTTATTTTATTTTTTTCATTTTCATGGTTATTTCATTATGTATGTCTTATCGTGATCACATAATTAATGAATTAACAAGCATGAAAGATGGAACTAAAATAAATTGGATTATGCGTAAATATTATCTAAGACATGGATAATCACATAAGTAATCCCACTTAACATTTACAAGAATGTAATAAAGATAATAATTTTTAATTTATTCATAAAGGATAAAGTCCCTCAATAAAATATTAAGTCATTATAGATTTCCATTACTTCGTTTAGAATTGAACCATAGTTCAAAGTGCTTGACCTGCTAAAGTTAGGATGCTTTCAATTATCAAGGAATTCTAACTTGAGGTTTTGGGTTGACTTAACTTGGTTCACATCAAGGGTTGACTACCAAAGCAGGACTTGGTGTAACTGAGAGGAAAAAGTTGAGGAAATCTAAATTAATTATTTTAGGATTGAGGAGTCCACTTAGCAGATCAAGGAACTATGAGTTAATGCAGTTGGCATTTGGAATTCCTACCTAAAACCATTCAAGTTTCTTGACCATCCAAAGTTGGGGTAATGAGAATGGGAATATGGATCATTGCCACTTTAATTTCTAAGTGACATGATATTCCAAATCCAATGGTGAGGGATATTGGGTTTCGATAAAATAGTGGGAGACTAATAAGTATAATATTTATTTATTTGTCTAAATTTATTAGATAAAGTAATAAATCTCTGCTTATCTTATTTGTAGAAAAAATATTAAAAATTCAATCAAACATATAATTGTGATCCATATTGGAGAATGAAAACCTTCTCACTAGCATAAATTTTCATGAATGGTATAATCATTTACACGTCATTCTTTTCCATGAAAGGAAATTATATGTGCTGGAAGAACCTTTACCAGTTGCACTTGGAAATGAGGCAAGTGATGAAGAGTTATATCTTTATGAGAAACATCTGAGTGATTCTATATATGTTATGTGCTTCATGTTATCATCCATATCTAATTATCTCTTGAAGCAAAATAAGTATATGGATTCCTATATCTTGAGGTCTCACCTTCAGGATCTCTATTAAGAGAAGGCGAGACAAGATAGGTACGATATCTCCAATGATTTGTTTACCACTAAGCTTGGAGAGTCTTCTTTAGCTCGACCTCATTTATTCAAGATTATTGGCTACATTGAACGCCTTTACATCTTAGGGATTAAATTTCCGAATTAGTTGCATACAGATATCATACTTTCATCACTTCCCAAGACCTTCTCTAGTTTTATTGTGAATTATAATATGAGAAATAATGAGAAGATTCTATTGGAACTTCTAAGCTTTATTCTCCAAGTGGATACAAACATGGGGCATGAAAAACTCACAGTCTTTATGGTGAATAAGAAGGGTAAGGAAAAGGAAAAGGGGTCCAAGACTTATAAACAATCTAAATCTCCTGATCACCATCCTACCAAGAAGAAGAAGATCTAGAGGCAGGTCAAGGAAAAAAAGGCAGTGTGTTTTTCATATGGTAAGCCAAGCCGCTGGAAGAGGAACTCATGGGGAAGCTAAAGGTGTGTTTGTTATCAAGTGTAATATTTCTATTTCTACACATTGGGTATTAGATACAGCTTGTGTTTCTCACATCTTTATCCAAATTTAGGAACCAAGTTGATTTCGAAAAATTTTCAGAGGAGAGGTGGATCTATGAGCTACCAATGGTGCGAGGTTGGCTGCTCTTGTCATTGGTGACTACCACCTTTCATTTCCAATGGGAATGATTTTGATTTTATATGATTTTTATTATGTACCTACTATTACCAAGAACATAATTTATGTATCAAATTTAGATACAAATTGGTTTAATTTCAAGTTTATAAATAAAAGTTGTTTCTTTTATAAGGAAAAAAAATTTTATGGTATGGAATATTAAATAATGGTATGTATGTATTAAATTATGAAAACCAAGTGTTGAAAATTGATAATGAATCAAGTTCACATGAATGATATAAAACCCAACTTTGGCATCACTGTCTTGGTCATTTAAACGATAAGATTTTGAAAAATATATATCAACATGGTTATTTAGACTCATCTAATCTAAAACCACTTGATAGATGTCATGCTTGTTTACAAGGAAAAATGATAAAACCGCCATTTGGTGGATAAGGTGAAAGGGACACAGAGCTTCAAGGATTAGTTCACACTGATGTGTGTGGACCATTTCTAGTAGAATCTAGAGGCATATATTCTTACTTTATAACTTTTATTCATGAATTCATTATATATGGATATATTTAATTGATGAGGTATAAGTTTGAGTCCTTATATAAATTCAAGGAATTCAAGAATTAAGTAGAGAATCAAATTGGTAAGAAGATAAATAATATCTGATCAGATCAAGGTGGATAATATCTTAACCAATGGTTCATTGACTTTCTACTCGAGTTTGGGATTCTATCTCAACTCACTCCACTATACAAACCATAGTATAATGGTGTTAGTGAAAGAAGGAACCATACCTTGTTGGACATGGTAAGGTCGATGATGAGTCATGCAGATCTTCCATTATCCTTTTAGGGATATTCATTACAAAATGCAGCATACACGTTAAACTAAGTACAAACTAAAGCATAAAATGGAATTCCCTTTGAGATATGGAGTGGAAAGAAACCTATGTTTTCACATACATGTGTATGGGGTTGCAAGGAGTTTGTTAAGTCTTTCTCGGGAAATAAACTAGCACCCTAGGGCACAAGGTGTATCTTTATAGGGTATCCCAAGGAAACAAAGGGATGCTACCTATACAGACCCTGAAATAAGAAAGTGATTGTCACTAGACAAGCTATATTTATTGAGAGGGAGAACATCCTCAAAAATTATATTGTGAGAAATATTGAATTTTATGAATTTTATGCTCAAGATACACAGGATTTGGTATAGAAATAAGTTATACGGGTCCTCATAGAAGGAGTAGTTCATAAAACACAATTATTATATAGGATTGTAAGAGAGGTAAGAGAGTCATGGAGATGGTTTTCTAGTCACTAAGGATTGTGACTCATTATTGTTGGACAATGATGAACCACTCTCCTACAAGGAGGTAGTAGAGATCTCAGAAGCTTTAAGATGGATTGAAGTTATGAATTCTAAGATGGATTCCATGTATCATAACCAAGTTTGGGTTCTGGTCAATGTGCCAGTTGATGTGAAGTTTTTGGGTTTAAATGGGTATTTAAGAGAAAACTGGACATGGAAGGTAAAGTAATTACCTATAAAGCAAGGCTAGTGGATAAAGGTTTTAAATAGAATTAAGGTATTGACTATGATGAAACATTTTCACCAGTTTCCATGTTTAAATCCATAAGAATCATATTTTTCATAGAATCTTACCATGACTATGAGATTTGGAATATGGATGTTAAAACTACATTCCTTAATGATAACCTTCAAGAAGATATCTATATGACACAACCAGCAGGTTTTCTAACACCAGTTGATGCCAAAAGGGTTTTCAATTTGTAGAGATCCATTTATGTATTGAACCAAGAATCTAGGTCATAGAATATTTGATTTTATGATTCCATAAGAGAATTTGGTTTCATTAAGAATGAATGTGAGCCATGTGTTTACAAAAGGTTTAATGGGAATTTTTTCATTATCCTAGTAGTGTATGTTGATGACATATTACTTATTGGAAATGACATACCAATCTTACAGTCAGTTAAGAACTGGCTAAACAAGTGATTCTCCATGAAGGACTTAGGTGAAGTAGCCTATATTCTAGGGATCAAGATCATTTGTGATAGATCCAAGAGGTTGCTTGGATTAAGCCAAAGTACATATATTGGCCATATACTGAAGATATTTAGTAAGGAAAAATCTAAGAGGGGATTAGTTCCAGTGTCACATGGTTTACATCTTTCTAAGAAAATGTGTCCCCATACACAACAGGAGAAAGATAGAATGAGTAAGATCGCATACGCTTCAACGATAGGATCAATCATGTATGTTATGTTATGTACTACACTTGATGTTGCCTATGCATTGAGCATGGTAGGAAGATATCAAGAAGATCCAGGATAACATCATTGGACTACTGTTAATACTATCCTTAAGTATCTGAGAAGACCAAAGGATATATTCCTGGTGTATGGAGGAGATGAGGAGCTTGTCATCAGAGGGTATGTTGATGCTGGTTTTTCGATAGATCGGAATGATCTGAAGTCATGGTCAAGATATTTTTTATGTCTCAATGGGGGAGTTGTGATCTGCAAGAGTTTAAAGCATCTAGTTGTTACTAATTATATAGCAGAGTCTGAGTATATAGAAACTTTTGATGTAGCCAAGGAAGCCATATAGATTTGGAACTTTTTTTAGGAGATTGATGTGGTACCAAGAAGTAAAGACCCTATCACATTGTATTTTCATAATACTACAGTGGTGTCTCTTTAAAATGATCCAAGGTCACATCAATGGAAAAATCACATACTCCATAAGTATCACCTCTTGAGGGATTTTTATCAGAGGGGTGAAGTTGTAGTGAGAAGAGTAAACATGAAAGAGAATGTGGTGGACCTCTTGACTAAAGGTCTATCTTAGAATAATCATGAATATCATGTGATAGCTAGCAGAATGAAGGTTGTTAGTAGTTTTCTCTAGTGAAAGTGAGAGTCTATTAGAGTTGGTTCTCTAGAACCAACTTCTTTGTACTTTATGATAAACTTGTATTCATGGTTTTTTAATATTAATAAAATCCTTATCACATCATGATTGTTCTTCTACATAACATAGTATTTGATAATTTCCTAAGATTAGTTGTCACACTGAAAGGTCATAGCAGTTCCCTGCTATGATGAGAACCTAGAATTGTTACGACACTATTCTTGAATATATGTTCTACAGTTAGATGATATCATTTGAGGGACACAAATTATATAGGATAACATGGTTAGAGACTCATAGGACTTTGAGTAACCTTCTCATGGTGTATTCCCTTGGTAATTTCCAGGAGGATATTATGATAACAAAACCCACCAGTAAGAAATCCAAATTTATAAGTGTAATTAGATGTTCCTATCTGCAGACATGTGTATTGTTCCTTATACTTTAAGATTATTATTAATGAGTATTATTAATCGTGCACTTATATGTATTGACAAAAACCATGATGACATATGTTCCCGATGAGGTAGGATATGTTGGGTGCCTCATGAGTAAAACTACATAGAAGAATATTGTGAGAAAGGATTTTTCCCTTCAGTTCTTTAATGGAAGTCGATGTCTCAGCCCCTTTGATGGAAATGATATAGCCTAAATAAATCCATGGACATGGTGTTTTATAGTCAAGTTCAATTTTCGGGAAGTCAAAGAAAGAGAAATCGAGCACATGGGTTGATGGTATTAGCATGCAACTTGCTTGATTAGAGATAACGAGACAAAGAGATTATATTACACGGTAAGAATTCTTATGAGGTGACATGTTATTGAGGCGTTAACTTATTTCACTCTAGTTTCGTTGGCATGTTTCTAGCTGATAACCTTAGACTTTAGGCTACTCCACCTAATGCCACTGAGAAAGAGGTATAGAGGGTTACACACTAAGTGTATTTGATATCCCAGTTAAATAATATATTATTTATTATTTAACAAGTTTAATAAATATTATTCCCAGTAGCGGTTTAATAATTATTCATATATGCATGATCAAATTTATTCTCTCACTATTTATTCAAGATAATATATTGTGAGTAGAAAATTTAATAAATATTATGGAGGATTGGTGGACCGAGTTTAAGGGTCTAGTGAGAAATAATAATATTGAATATTATTTTATTAAATACTATTTAATTATAATTCATAAGTTAAGCACATTTCAAGAAATAATAATAATAATAATAATACTATTATTATTTGACATGTGGTTTCACTAGGATTAATAAAATAAATAATGGCACTTGTTCAACTATGTTATTTTAACCCTAATTGTATAAATACCCAATTATGTTTATTTTATCATAATCTAACCAAGCCAAAGTTGTGGTGCATAACGAATTGGAGAATAACCTCTCAAGCTTAAAGAGTTATTCCTTCTCCAAGAATGCTTTAAATAACAAGAGTGATCCTCCTCCAATAGATCAAGGAGAACGCTTTGGAAGCAGTTCTCAAGGAGATTAGAGGCAAATTATGCAAGTGCAAGGATCTTCCATGATAGCACCCGAAGAATCCTTCAGTGATGTTAGGAGATTCATGGAACACATGTGGATCACTACTAGAGGAAATATACCCTTGATTTATATAACACAAAGATGGTGCACTGCATATCTATGGTCGGATGCACCAATGAAGAAAGAATAATCTTGGAGGTAATTCATTATCTAATTAAATTAATTATACACAATATGTGTTGATCTCTCTCTCTCAGTTCAAGTGAAATTATTCTTTTTCTATTTCTTTGACTCAATTCCATGGATCACAATGTTCATATTCATATAGATCTTGGATTGATTAGTGATTATGGAAAAAATAAAAGTTGGGCACCACCCATTGCACACTTCCATTGTCCCCGAAACATACATCGTGGTCATCCGTTTCCGGATCATTTGGATCTTTTTCATAGTCTCATGGACAATATTATGTTCAATCAGTGATGTTTCCCCTATTTACACCCAACATAGTTAATAATTATAAGGAAAACCATATAATTCCTTGAATGGATCCATATATATCATTGTTTGTTAGTAGTTATTGTTAGAGAATTCCACCAAAGGAATATGATCTTCCCATAAGCCTCCAAAGTCCATGACACAAGCTCTGGGAATATCTTCCAACATCTAAATCATTTGTTCTAGTTACACATATGTCTGAAGATGATATGTTGTGCTCATAGTCAACTAAGTTCTGAGACCCTGTTACAATTATCTTCAGAATCAAGAAGTGAATCGAATATCTCTATCACTGACAATTGAAACTAGAACTCTATGCAACTTGAATACTTCTTGAATATATATATTTTTCAAATCCTCCACCATATTGGACTCTCTAATTTAGTGAAAGTTTTATGACATGGTGAGACAATCCATAATCACCCAAATAGAATCATTCTTCGGAAGCATCCTCAGTAGACTTGTGACAAAGTCTATAGAAATTTGATCCCACTTCCATACAAGTATAGGAATAGATTGTATCATACCAACCAGTCGTTGATGTTTAAATTTTACCTGCTAACAAGTTAGACATCTCATAACATAATCTTCCACCTTGTGACTCATACCAAATCACCAGGAATGGGCTTTCATCGCCTTGTACATTTTCTGAATACCTAGATGAATAGTCCATTTCAAATGGTGATACGATGAAAGGAGCTATTCCTAGTAAGAATGAGGGACCACAATTTGACTCTAAAAGCGTAACAATGAGTTTGGATCCTCTATCAAGACATAAAAAGTACCCCCACCATTTATGTTTGACCTATTGGTGATGCAATCAGGATCTAATATTTGAGACTCTTTTACAAAATTCATCAGGGTAGGAAGAAGATTAACTAGAAATAAAATTGCATTCTCATTCTTTCCCGTACAATCCAGATACATGTTAGCAATAATGTTCATCAACTATCATTGGTCATGAGATTACCTAACCACTTCGCTATATGATTTCTGATTTAATGAATTTTCCACAGAATTTCCTTTTTTAGGTGTGTACACCAAGTTCAAGTCAAGCATCTGGTGATATTCCATCGATCATTGTTGCCTCAAGTTCAAGTCTCACTAAGAGAAGATATATTTCAAACTCTTATAATTATTGAAGGATGTGAATATTTCTACAAATAGGTAGTGGCGTTGGGTCTTTAATGCATGGAAAAATATAGCTATAGGAGGAGAATTCCTTCAGAAATATCGAACAAAGCGATGATAATAGTCTAATAATCCCAAAAAGTTGCATATATCGAAGACATTATTTGGTGGTTTCTTGAACGCGCTATCATGACATGTCAAATTGATTATGTTTTTAAGGTTGATTTATAGTCTAGGGAAGACCCTAGTTCATCTCTAAAAAAGCGTTGGTAGGTTTAGAGTGTGTGTTTTTAATAAGAAGTACTAAAAGAGGGGTGGTTTTAAAATAGTTTAAAGAAAATGAATTGATTTAAAGAGTTTAATAGTTGATAAATAAAATTGGTGTTTTATAATTATGAGATTATTAAATAATTTAATGTTCACTACACATCTTGGTGGGTTCATCATTCTGAAAAATACTCATGGTTTAATGGAATCCTTTGGTTGAGGGTTGTCAAGATCTCAACTTCCCTCTTGCCTTTTAAACGATGCTCAAAGAACCCCTCCCTTAACACAAAAATCATGTTTTCAAGGTTTGGGTATAAAGAATAGATAATAAAGGCTAAAAATCATACTAAAATCTTATGTATGTATGAGATAAATAAGACTCTTGTCTTGTCCAATCAGAACAACCTAAGATTCCCACTTGAAATCTCAACCCAATCGGTGTTGAAAATAAAAAGTGTTTCACTTAATTTTAACAATAGAAATGAAATCAGAGGAAAATAATGTAAAGATAAGAAATAAGTGAAATATTTAGCACACAAATTACACAAAACCAGTTGAATAACAAGTGTTGTAACTCCCTCCCATGTGTGTGTAGCTCCCTCAAAATGACCGACCACCGTTTAGCTCGACATCGGGAGGAGGAGGAAGATCGGGTGGAACTTCGCCTTCATCCTTGATCCCCCTATGAGGATAGGGGACTCCATAAATCCTTGAATGATGAGAGGAATCTTTTGGGTCTCCAAAATACTAGATATTTTCCTCCTGGCCGAACTTACAAATGGGGAGCCCAAGGTTCCATTTTATAGGAAAATGGGATGGTGGTTTTGAGCACATAGATTTCTTAAAACCAATTGTCGTGTGGGTTTTGACCTCAAAAAAGAATTATCTCACTTTGAAGAAAACAAAGAAGTTTTATTTCCACCTCTTTAATATCTCCAAAGAAAGTTTGGCACCCTTTGGAAAAGTGGGATGCGAGATATGGACAGATCACAACACACCACTTTTGACTTCGTGCAGATTCGATGTGCTGGACAGATCAGGTCAGTTGGGCCACCATATGGCCGAATGAGTCTTGGGTTCCTTCATATGAAATGTATCAAAGTTAATTTTGGACCATTAAAAAAAATTCAGCCCATTTTGATGCACAATTCAGGATAAGTACTCAGATGAGTCCACTGGTGTGCATGGATCTTGCACAGTTTGGCCCATTTTTCTTGGACATCATCATGGGTCCTCCAAATCACCTCCTCCTGCAATGGAATCATCAAAAAAATAACATTGACCTTTTTAAAAGTAATAAACACAAAATAAATTATTCAAACATGGAATTAAATTTGTTATTTTTTTTATAATTTTTAATATAAAACAATTTTAGCACAGCAGTGTAAGGGTGAAAATAAAATAGTGAATTGCGGTGCGATCACACCCCCACACCTAAACATTTGAACTCTTGGGAAAAGTCATAATTCCAAAAATTATGAATTTAGATATTTCCAACTTCATAAATATTTAAAATTAAATAAAAATTTAATTCCTAAAAGAAATGTGATCACAGCAAAAAACACACCGAGGAGTTATTCTCAGTGATCATGGAAAAAGATGTCTCAAAAATTGTATCCAAATAAAATTCCAAGAGATGCATGATACCAATAATAGAAAATAATTAAAATTTTAATAATGTCACTAATTCTCCACGTGTGTGTGTGAAAACCATTTCATGCTATTCTTTCCACTTTTTATCGAGTAAATATAAGTTATTTTAATAATTGTCTAGTTACAAGATCATTTCCATTGAACTTGCCCCACATCTTTTGCAATCAAATTTCAAGACCCACTCACTTAAGCATTCTCAGAAGTCAAACCATAAGCTCCTGGCCTAGATATCCCCATATTTTTTACATTTCATCACTCCCCTCATTTATTAATTTTTCAAAAGTTTCACTTGGAACAAATCTCACACTCTTCTCACAACCCATGTTTGATCTCCTCATGATACTAATTATAATAGTTATAACAAGATCAAAGGTCGAGGAAGATTGGTTTTTGACATGTCCAATATACAACCCCTTTTTTTAGGGAAAACAATAGTCGGATAACAGGCACACACGCATAGGTCAATCTGGTACAGTAATGAAATAGATAGGATAATGAACGAACATATGGAAAAATTATTTTATAAAGTAGATAAAAATCAACCTAACTTATATTTACCTACCATTAAGTAATAAATTTTCACACATCATGGTTGGGTGAAAAAATGTGTGGAGAGATTAAGTGAAACAATTTTCCATTAAACTATTGACAAAAAAGTGCAGCATTCTTCTCAAAGGATTCAAATTGATACAACCATTTATATCATCGACAAACAATCAAATTTCAAAAGAAACACCACAGTATTGAATTCTTACAAAAATTCACATTTCATCAGATTTTTTTTGAACGTTAAAACAACCTGAAATATAGAAATTCCACATACATTCTCAATTACTTCATTAATTAAACAGACATCATTTTCTATGATAAAGTGAGCATAATAAAAATGATATTTTGGAAAAAAGGTGAGGGGGAGGGAAGGGGAGAAAGTAACAATATAATTTAGTAAGCTAAAAAGAGAAAAAGAAAAAAGATGATGAAAATTCCTAACTAACCTAGGAATATACCCATCCCCCCCCCCACACCTAAAGTGTGCAGTGTCCTCACTATAATAAAAGTGAATGTAGGAAGGAAGGATAAAACCTGGTGAGTTTCATTCATAGATTGCTTCTTGAACATGGAGATCCTCCATTGGGGACTCCAGAATGGATTCATGGAAGTGCTTCAGCCACTGCCTATTGATAGTGAAGGTTTGATTGGTTTCTTCATTTTGAACCTGGACAACAACAAATAGAGAGACATTAGTAACAGTGTATGGTCCAAACCAGCATGAATGAATCTTAACTAGATGCAACTTCAGCCTTGAATTATAGAGGAGGACCTTCTAACCAATGTGGAACTGACGATGAAGGATGAGACGGTCGTGGGAAGTCTTGGTTCTCTCCTTATAAATCCTAGAGTTCTCATATGAATCTCTTCTCATTTCCTCCATCTTCTAAATTTGTAGCTTCCTTTGAGAACCTGCACTAAAAAGATTAGAGTTTCATTGTTTTGATGGCCCAGTAGGCCTGGTGCTCAATCTCAACAGGTAGGTGACAACTCTTTCCAAACACTATCCAATATGGTGACATGCCAATGGGGGTTTTGAAAGTAGTACGGTAAGCCCATAATGAATCATTAAGTCTAAGACTCCAGTATTTTCTATTGGGTTGAACTGTTTTTTCAAGAATTTGTTTTACCTCTCTATTTGACACCTCAGCTTGAACATTGGTCTGTAGGTGATAAGTAGTAGACACTCGATGACCGGCCCCATACTGGTGCAAAAGTGACTTCTTTGTTCGGTTGTAGAAATGAGAACCCTGGTCATTGATGATGAACCTAGGTAAGCCAAACATACATAAGATTTGGGTTCTCAAAAATTCTACAACTACCTTAGAATCATCAGTCCTTGTAGCTCGTGCCTTTACCCATTTTGACACGTAATAAACTATCAGAAGAATGTAAAAGTTACCAAAGGAATTGGGAAATGGCCCCATAAATTCAATACTCCAAACATCAAAAATGTCATGCAAGAGAAATGGTTATTGTGGAATTTCATTTCTTTTAGAGACATTACCTATTCTTTGACAATGATGAAAAGATTTACAAAAATCATGGGCATCCCAAAAAAGTGTTGGGAAAAAGAGACCATAATCAAGGATTTTGCAAGCAGTCCATTGGGGTCCAAAGTGGCCCCCACAATCAAGAGTGTGGTATAATCTAAGGAAGGATTGAAACTCGTTATCGGGGACACAACACCTAAGGAATTGATCACTGCATGTGTGCCAGAGGTAGGGTTCATCCCAAATGTACCAACGAGACTCATTTTTTAGACGAATGGCTTGGTTTTTGTTGAAATTAGTAGTAATTTAATATGGTACAAAATAATTTACAATTTCGGCATACCAAGGAATAGAATCTTGAAGTCGGTACAATTTCTCATCATGAAACATGTCATTTATGGGAATACAGGGTGATGAGTCAATGTCTGAGGATGGGTGGATCCTACTGATATGGTCATCCACCACATTCTCTGCTCCTTTTTTATCTCTAATTTCTAAATTGAATTCCTGAAGGAGGAGCATCCAGTGAATGAGATGTAGTTTGGATTTTGGTTTTTTAAGGAGATACTGGAGGGCTGCATAGTCTGAGAACACAATGACTTTGGACCCTAAAAGGTATGACTTGAATTTTTCCAAGTAAAACACAATGGAAAGGAATTCATTTTCAGTTATGGTGCAGTTTTCTTGGGCATGGTCCAAAGTACATGAGGTATAGGCAATGACATGTGGAGCTCGATCGACCCTTTGTGACAGGACTGCCCCAACTTCATAGTTAGAGGTGTCACGCATGAGCTCAAATGGTAAATCCCACCGAGGTGGTTGGATTACCATGGGTGATGTGAGACTCCATTTTAACTTATTAAAAGATTCCTTGCATTATTTATCAAAAACAAAATCTTTTTCTTTTTGGAGTAATTGGGAGAGGGGGTGCAATTTTACTAAAGTCACGAATGAAATGACGGTAAAATCCATAATGACCTAGGAAAGACCGTGCATCCTGTACATTTTTGGGGAATGGTAGGGAAGAAATGACATCCACTTTTGATTTATCTACTTAGATACAATCCCCATAAATGACATGTCCCAAAACTATACCTTGTCGTACCATGAAATGGAATTTATCATAATTTAATATAATATTCTTTTCAATATAGTGACGTAGGACTAAAGAAAGACTACTCAAACATTCATCAAAAGAGGATCCATAAACAGTGAAATCATCCATGAAAACTTTCATGCAATTCTCCAGGAAATCTGAAAAAATACTAACCATGCATCACTGGAAAGTACATGGAGCATTACACAGACCAAATGGAATCCTCCTATATGAAAATGTGCCAGAGGGACAAGTGAAGGTTGTCTTTTCCTGATCCTCAGGGAAAATATGGTTCTGAAAGTATCTAGAATACATATTAAGGAAATAGTAGTGGGACTTACCCTCTAGCCTCTCTATTATTTTTTCAATGAATGGAAAAGGGAAATGGTCCTTCCTAGTGTGTTAGTTTAGTCGGTGATAGACTATGCAGACACTCCAACTATTCTGCACATAAGTTGGAACCAATTCATTATTTTCATTTTTGATTACTATAAGGCCAGTTTTTTTAGGAACTACTCGAACAGGACTGACCCATTGGCTGTCAAATATGGGGTAAATGATTCCAGTAGCCAATAATTTTGTTACCTCCTTTTTCAAAACTTCTAGGATGTTTGGGTTCAATTGACGTTGTGCATGCCTCACTGGTTTAGCCTCATCATTTAATAAAATATGATGTGTGCAAATTGATGGTCTAATACCAGGAATGTCAGCAAGTGTCCATCCCAATTCTTGTTTATACTCCCTCAAAAGTTCAAGCAGTCGCAATTCATGATTAGGAGGGAGTGAACTAGCAATGATGATGGGAAACTTGTTTCCATTCTCAATATATGAGTATTTTAAATATTTAGGCAAATGTTTTAGTTCTAATTCAGGTGGATTTTGGATTGATGGGATTGCGTGTGAAAGTGAGAGGTTATTGATCTCATCTAACTACTCAATTGTATCATCCTCAGATGAGGAATGAGCTTTTACAAGCTTAGAAGTATCATTGATGGTCATTGGATCCTCAGTGTTCAAGAAATTATCAATTAATAAACATGCATGACATTTTTATAATCCACTACAACAATCATTGCATGACTCATTTCCTAGAATTTCAATCAATGAAGAAAACTCAGAAAGGGGATCAGGGGAATGAAATGAATTTTTTTCAAGGGAAGGGAGTACATCTATAGAATTAACAGAGAGAGAGGAATTTTCTTCTGAGGGGTTCTTCATGGAATCAAGGATATTGAATTGGACAATGTCACCACCAAAATCCATAGATAATGTACCATTGTGGACATTAATTATGGTTTTGGCGGTTTTCAAGAAGGTTCTCACCAATATAATCGGGGCATGTCCATTCATCCTATCATCCTCCATTTTAAGCACATAAAAGTCAGTAGGAAAAATTAAATTTTGAACCCTCACAAGAACATCCTCTAACACACCAGAGGGGTGTGAAGTACTCCGATTAGCCAGTTGAACAACAATTCCAGTGGTCTTTGGTTCCCCAACCTACAATGTAGATTAAATAGAGTGAGGCATCACATTTATAGAAGTGCCCAAGTCAAGCATAGCATTAGAAAAAGAATACTCTTTTATGGTGCATGGAATTGAGAATGTTCCGGGATCATTGCACTCGGTGGGAAGTGATGGCTCTATCAAAGCTGAAACATTACTCCCCAAGATCACCTTCTCATCACCTCAAAGTCTCCTTCATTGTGTACACATCTCCTTTAGAAACTTGGCGTATCGTGGAATTTTCTTCACGACATCAATCAAGGGGATGTTAACCTGCACTTTTTTTAAAGTTTCTAATATTTTTTTATCAAGTTCAGTTTCCTTTTGTTTTCTAGGTTGGGTGGACCTTTGGGGAAATGGAAGAGGAATGGTTGGGAGAGGAGACTTGTCAACATACACACTCTTTCCTTTGGATGTACTTCTCTTAGGACAAGGATTTTCTTCTCTTGGATCATTTTTAGTAGTGGTTGGGATGGTGGTTTCCGCAGGAGGGGATGACTCTATTAGAGGGTTCATTTGGATTTAAAGATGAGTTTCACTCCTAAGGGTGATGGAACTAACATTTCCTTTATCCCTAGGGTTAACTATTGGTTGAGAGGGTAGTTTACTCGACCCGTGACTTTGAATTTCTTCCACTGAGTTAGATAGTTGTCCTAATTGGGTTTTGAGGTCTTGTATGGCTGCCTGGGTGGTTTTCTGGAATTGGATATTGTTAATAGCCATTTTTTTCATCATATCTTCTAGGTTAGGCTCAGGTTTTGGAGGGGGTTGTTGGAAAGTCCTTTGGGGTGGTTGGGGATTTCTAGGTGGTGATGGTGGATGACTACTCTGACTCTGTTGGTTCCATTGTTGTTGATGTTGGTTTGAATACCCCCTTGCATATAGGATTAGTTTTCTTTCCACCTAGGATTGGATGGATAGTATGGTTTTTTCCTAGAGAGTTGGTTATAGGGGTGGCCTGGAAAGATTTCCTCACAAATCTTGGAATTTTCTCTTAGTTGGGGGAATTGATCAGAGTAGTGGGTGTCAGAAGAACATATACCACAATGGATGGGAGGAGGAGATTGGGATTTCCCTTGGGAAAGAGAAAGTTGTCGAAGAAGGGTACTTACCTCTTTGAACTTTGTGTCCACCTTCCTCTCGAATTCAGTACTTTGCACCTTATGGACACCTCGAATGGGTACATTGGACCTTGTACCAAATTTTTGAGTGTTTTATGCCATATTCTCAATTAGGTTTCTTGCAGCAATTGGGATCGTATCTACCAGCGCACCACCTGCAGCAGCATCAATCATGTTACGATCAATTGGAATTAAACCTTCATAAAAATACTGAATTAAAAGTTGATCACTTATTTGGTGGTGTGGGAAACTTGAACATAACCTTTTAAAACGTTCCCAATATTCATGTAATGTTTCCCCTTATGAATGCCTTATACCACAAATTTCTTTTCTTATAGTTGCATTTCGAGAGGCTGGGAAATATTTTTCAAGAAAAAGGCATTTCATGTCTGCCCAGCCTCTAATTGGTGAATTAATAGAGTAAAGTGAGTCTTTTGCAGTGTCTCCTAATGAAAATGGGAATGCTCTGAGATTTACTTATTCTTCATCCACATTTGCAGGTTTTAATGTAGAACACACAGTATGAAATTCTTTTAAGTGTTTATGTGGATCTACTCCAGGAAGTCCATGGAATCTTGGTAATAAATGAATTAGATTGGATTTTAGTTCAAAATTGGGTGCCTCACCTTGTATTTGAATGTAAGTGGGTTGGATATCAACATCAGAAGAGGTTAGTTCTTTTAATATCTAGTTATTTTCATCCATTTTATGCAAGTTTATTTTAGTTTTGATGTTGGTTTCGGAAGAAGAAGAGGAAGGATCGAGAAGAGTGTCGATGTTTTGTGTGTCCTCCTTCAAAGCGTTCTCTTTTATGTCTCGGTGTCACGGACGTAGGATCCTCTCTGGTTCGGGTTCGAAAAGAGGTAAATATCCCGAATAAGAACGCTTCATGCACCAAAACTACACAACAAATAAATCAAAACACAAAAGGATTGAAAAGGTAAATAAATATTCACAAAATTTACAAATATCTTATCGAAAACACGCACTAAAAACCAAAGCGCTCCCCGGAAACGGCGCCAAAAAGTGAACGCGCTGTCATGACACGTCAAATTGATTATGTTTTTAAGGTTGATTTATAGTCTAGGGCAGACCCTAGGTCATCTCTCAAGGAGCGTTGGTGGGTTTAGAGTGTGTGTTCTTTATAAGAAGTACTAAAAGAGGGGGTGGTTTTAAAATAGTTTAAAGAAAATGACTTGATTTAAAGAGTTTAATGGTTGATAAATAAAAGTGGTGTTTTAAAATTATGAGATAAGGAGATCATTTCAAGTTCACTACATATCTTGGTGAGTTCATAATTTTGAAAAATACTCATGGTTTAATGGAATCCTATGGTTGAGGGTTGTCGAGATCTCAACTTCCCTCTTTCCTTTTAAATGACGCTCAAAGAACCCCTCCCTTGACACAATAATCATGTTTTCAAGGTTTGGGTATAAATAATAGATAAGAAAGGCTACCAAAGAATACTGAAATCTTATGTATGTGTGAGATAAATAGGACTCTTGTCTTGTCCAATTGGAACAACCCAAGATTCCCACTTGAAATCTCAACCCAATCGGTGTTGAAAATAAAAAGTGTTTCACTTAATTTTAACAATGGAAATGAAATCAGAGGAGAATCATGTCAAGATAAGAAATAAGTGAAATATTTAGCACACAAATTATAAAAAACCAGTTGAAGAATAAGTGCTGGAACTCCCTCCCAACTGTGTCTAGCTCCCTCGAAATGATCGTCCACCGTTTAGCTCGACATCGGGAGGAGGAGGAAGCTCAGGTGAAACTTCGCCTTCATCCTTGATCCCCCTATGAGGATAGGGGCCTACATAACTCCTTGGATGATGAGAGGACTCCTTTGGGTCTCCAAAATACCAGATCTTTGCCTCCTGACTAAACTTGAAAATGGGGAGCCCAAGGTGCCATTTTATAGGAAAATGGGAAGGTGGCTTTGAGCACACAGATTTCTTAAAACCACTTGTCACATGAGTTTCAACCACTACTACAAAAACGAGAAAGGGAAGCGTTACCCTTTTATCAGCGCTAAAAAAAGCGCTGATAAAAGGGGGCATTTATCAGCGCTAAAAAAAGTGTTGATAAAGCCCCCCCCCCCCCCTTTATTAGTACTTTTTTAGCGCTGTTAAAGTGGACCCCTTTATCAGCGCTTCTTTTAGTAGCGCCGATAAAGGGGGGCTTTATCAGCGCTTTTTCCTAGCACTGATAAATTATATATTTCAAAAAAAATAATTTTTCATGAAAAATAATATATTGTTATATAAGTACATTTATATTGATATAAATATAATATATATTTTTTAAATATGTTTTAAATAAGTATAAATAGACTATTACATTTAATATATAAGAAATTTAGTTAAAATGGATTTAAAATATTTTAAAAAATATAATTAATTAATAATTTGCTAATTATTATAAATTAAAAATCATTTAATAACAATTTTAAGACACAAAAAATCAAAAAATTAATAAAAGATCTAAAATAAGTTGAAAATGCAACATAAACTTCAAACGGTCATAACTTTTGATCCGGGTGTCCGTTTGAGCTCTACAGCATATCGAATCAAAGCCTGCAACGAGCTCTACGCGCTAGTGACTCAAGAAAAGCTTCTGTCACATTTATCGAGGCCAAAAAAGGTCCATAAGGCCTCCAAAACTGATTTTTTAGTCGGGATACCCTGATTTGTTAACATTCAAACAGGTATAACTTCTGATTCGGATGTCCGTTAGGCCTGTACCACATATTATATCGAAGATTGTTTCATTTTCTTCGATTTGACTGGTTATGGGTTGAAAAAGGCTTTTGGATTAGAAGTTATGGTCGTTTTAACATTATATGGCTTTTCAAATACACATATATATGTATTTATTCGTATAATGTGTGTGTGTGTGTCTGTGTCTGTGTGTGTCTGTGTGTGTTTGTGTATGTGTGTGTTGTATATATGTATGTATTTATTTATTTATTTATTTATTTATTTATAAACACACCTAAAAAACATATTTTATAAATGTATTTAAAACTAATCTTATAAATATATATTATTATACAAATAAATATATGGATAAAAAATTATAACTAAAAATATATATGTAAATAAATATAAATATAAATTAGCATACGAATAAATATATATATACACTAATATATGAATAAATATAACTATATATATATATAAATATATATTAATATATATTAATATATGAATAAATATATATGTATTAATATAACTAAATATATTTATATTAATATGAATCTATATTAATATACGAATAAATATAACTATATATATATATATAAATAAATAGATATATCATTAAACATAAAAAATGAAATGGCTTAGTGGTAAGGGTGCAGACGCGCAAGGGGGAGGTCGCGGGTTTGAGTTCTGGTGTAAGCAAGGAGGCATGCGCGGGGGGCATGTGTTGGACGCGCGGGCAAGGGCAGCGCACGAGAGTGGTCTACCTAGCGCTGATAAAGGGGTTCAAGTGCTGTTAAAAGCTCCCCCCCCCCCAAATTATATATTCTTTTTTATTTTTTTTTATTTTTTTGACTATTATCAGCGCTAAAAAAGCGCTAATAAAAGACTCCTTTATCAGCGCTTTTCTGAGCGCTGATAAAAGGGACCCCCTGTCTTTGCCTCGATTAATTTAGTGATGTTAATGTACTTTTTTAGCACTGATAAAAGTCATATTTGTAGTAGTGAACCTCCAGACATCATTATCTCGCTTTGGAGAAAATAACAAAGTTGTAGCCCCACCTCTTGGCTATCTCCACCAAAAGTTTGGCATCCTTTGAACAAGTGGGGCGCAAGATACGGACAGATCACAAACACACCACTTTTGACTTCATGCAGATTCAGTGTGTTTGACAGATCAGGTCGGTTGGGCCATCAGATGGCCGAATGAGTCTTGGGTTCTTTCATATGAAATGTAGCCCAATAAATTTTGGACCAGCCCACAAAATTTCACCTCATTTGGATGCACAGTTCAGGAGAAGTGCGTGGATGAGTCCACTGGTGTGCATAGATCTTGCGCAGTTTGGCCCATTTTTCTTGGACATCATCATGGGTCATCCAAATCACCTCCTCCTGTAATGCAATCATCAAAACAAGTAACATTGACTTTTTTAACAATGATAAACACAAAATAAATGATTCAAACATGGAATGAAATTTGTTGTTATTTTTATAATTTTCAAAATAAAACAAGTTTAACACGGTGGTGTAAGGGTGAAAATGAAACAGTGAATCGCAGTGCGATCACTTCCAAGAGATGACTGCTCCAATCTTCTGAAGATCAACCAATATGCCCTCTTCATAAATGGCGTGCTAGAGGAAACATACTTCTTTTATCATGAAGTCACACTTAAGAAAACTTAGCATATATAATTAGTGATCACGCAATGTGCTTGATATAATTTTCAAGTGCTCCTCATGGTCTTTCCTCCTTCGAGAATAAACCAAAATAGCATCAAAAAATACCACAACAAAAGAATCAGGGTACCTTTAAAAGATACGGTTTCATCAAGGTCATAAAATACTACAGAAGTGAGCTTTTATTAGTGTTATTTTTAGCATTGAAAAAATTCACCGACTTTTTAAGACACTTACAACATCAACGTTGTTTCAGTACTGATGAAAGCAATTCTAGTCGATGGTGAGATTATCAGCAACATATATATTTTGTTTTCTTAGTTAGTATAATTCATGAGAGATTTGAAGTCCCAATCACAATTTTTAGCTCATGTACACAAATTTCTAGTTTTCGGTCAAGTGTTTTTATAGTGGAGTCTTTTATCAATATTCTAGTAAGCGGTTACAATTTCCCACAAACAATGTTGGAATCCCAAATGAATGGCAGTGCATGTCCTACGGGTCATGGTTGCTGGATGTAGGGGTGTCACAACGTTACATATGGGTGTAACACCGTGACATATGGGTGTAACGCCATGACACTTGTTTCTCTATCCCACATCGGAAACTAGAGGGGTATTGGGCATGATATATAAGAATCAAGTCACCAATATGCCCTCTTCAAAAGATCAACCAATATGCCCTCTTCATAAATGGCATGCTAGAGGAAATAGACTTCTTTTATCATGAAGTCACACTTAAAAAACTTAGCATATATAACCGGTGATCACGCGATGTGGTCGGAATAATTTTCAAGTGCTCCTCATGGTCTTTCATGCTTCGAGAATAAACCCAAAATAGCATCAAAAAATACCACAACACAAGAATCAAGGTACCTTTAGAAGATACAATTTCATCAATGTCATAAAGACTATAGAAGAGAGCTTTTATCAGTGTTATTTTTAGCATTGATAAAATTAGTCGACTTTTAAAGACACAACATCAACGTTGTTTCCGTACCAATGAAGGCAATTCTAGTCGATGGTGAGATTATCAGCAACATATATATTTGGTTTTTTTTAGTTAGTATAATTCATGATAAATTTGAAGTCTCAATCACAATTTTTAGCACATGTACACAAATTTCTAGTTTTCAGTAAGTGTTTTTTTTATTGTGTAGTCTTTTATCAATATTCTAGTAAGCGGTTACAGTTTCCCACCAATAATATTGGAATCCTCAATGAATGACAACGCATGTCCTACGGTGGTCATGGTTGCTGGATAAAGGGGTGTCACGACGTGACATATGGGTGTAACACCGTGACATATGGATGTAACACCATGACACTTGTTTTTTTATCCCACATTCGTGACTAGAGGGGTGTTGCATAATATATAAGAATCAAGTCCCCCCCCCACCTAAGTAGGAACTTTACACATGCAAAAAGATGCGGGAAAATAAGAGAGTATCGTGTGTAACTAGGAAAGATCCATTATTCACATTGTTGGTGTCGCTATTAAATTAAGGATAAACAATACAAAAAATACATATAATTAGTTGTACAATTAAAACAAGAAAAGACTTTGAAATCCCATAGAAATCATGTGTAAAACAAACCAGTGTGTAATAAGAATAAATAGTAAATATAATTTCACATCATTCAAATTACTTGTATAAAAATTTGAAAGCCCATGGAAATCATGTGTAAAACAAACCATTGTGTAATATTATTATGGTTCCCATTATTTTTAAATGGTTGATCATCTAGTGAGATAAACCGCAACCACAAACCTCAAATTTTGCGGCCACTGCCCGACCTGCTTTTCCTGGCTCCGCAGGCGGTTTCCGAGTACTCCGCCGCCCCGCCCACGGTGGCTACCGATGGTTTCTTGTTCTCTTTGCGGCTGCTCCTGAGGGAATACCTCGGGGTCGAAGCATCCGTCTGCCCGCCGGTGAAACCTTCGCTCACCGACCGCCTCCCGCCGTGCACCGATTTCTTGGACTCCCCCCTCCGCTTCGTCGGCTCGGAGATCACGCTCAGTCCAGCCGTCCGCTCGTTCTCAGCCTCGCACTTCCTCTTCCTCAGCCTCTCGTTCCTCCGGGCCGCGTAGTCCTCGTAGTACTTCCCCCTCTCGAACAGACACGTCGACGCGCCGGCGAGGCCGCTGATCAATCCCACCGGATCCAAGTCGCCGGGAATCCCGAATTCGCCGTGTACGGCCTTTGCCAGCGCGCTCAGCTCGCCGGAAATGCAATTGTACTCCCGCCGGAGCCCGTACTCATACATCTTCCACGATCGATCTGGAATCGCCGTTTGATATGAAGAACCTGGTCCACGCAAATCACAACAACGCTTCCAGAATGAATATGAAAGAAACAGAAAGCGAATTCGAAATATTCGATTGGAGACCTAGAGGAGTATGTGCGGCGATTTCATCGTAAGGATGGCCCTGACGGGACCGGAGCCTCACCGGAGACCTCGCACGCGGCGGTTTGCGATCAGCTCTCGTCCTTGACATCGCCGGAAACTGGGAACAAAACGGGCAAACAATCGGCGGAAGACGGGAAGTGAGACTTCAATCTTCCGAGCAATCTTCATACAGGGAGTATAGCAAAGAAAAGCGGGCAGAAATCGATACCTTAATTTCCTTCTGGATCTCTCTGGAACTTTCGCTGTCGCCTTTGTCGTCTTCCCGTCCTCAGTCTCCGTGCTTTTTTATCCAGCGGCGGGGGAGTGAGTCTACCGTATTCAAACGGTCCAATTTTCAATCAATCCTAAACTGCACATTAACGTTACTGTCTTGTAATTTCAGTTCCACGACGACATGTAACGGTAGATACCTTTAATACGGGTTTATAAATTTACATCTAATACAAAACTCAATTATGTGTTACACCGCTGATATACATTTTTTTATTAAAATTTCAAATATATACATTTAAAAACATATTGATGAAATTAAAATTTATTTCAATTAATACTTGTTATAATTTTGTTATTGATAAATTTATTTTAATATACATATATTTTGATCTTCCAAATATCAAATTTTCAATGCAATAGTCTACAATGTTATGGAACTGTAATATGTGGGTGTTTTTAACTTGGTGGATCAGAACGGAACTAGTAAAACCCTTATGAACTAGGTCTAAAAATGCGCAATTTGTTGAGGTCCGCATTTATTGCAAGTGGGCTAGACTGTAAGTCACCCCGCATTTATAATCAAGATTAAAAATAATTTTTTAAAAAGTAAAACATCTATTATTAAGGAATGTAGAATAGTAAACACATAAATTGTTTTATATATAAGAATGGATGAGAGCTCTCACTATAACCCAAGCTAGGGTTATTGGTGGGGACTTCTCATTCTATCTTTTCCTTCCCTAAAAAAATAACAAAGGCATGTTCTTGTCCCACATCGGTTTATCGATGTGCCCCCCCCCACTTATAAGGAATGGATGAAGGCCCTCACCATAACCGTGTGTTAAGGTTATTGGTGTGGACTTCTACTTTTTCCTGCCCTCAAAAGAACAAAGACATGTTGTCGTCCCATATCGGTTTATCGATGTAGTCCCCTCCCCCCTTAAAAGGAAAGAATGAAGGAAAGAATGAAGGTTCACACTATGACCCTACAATAGGGTTGTTGGTGTAAACTTCTCCTTCTACCCTTTCCTTCCCTAAAAAAATATGTTTGTTATATAAAATGTTATATTGCACCTAAGGTTTAGTCTAGTGGCAAAGAGCCCTATGTGGTGTCAAGGAGGTCTCAGATTCGAGTCTCTCTGACATCGATCCTTCATGTGTGTGTTTGTGTGTTTTCTTTGTAACTTTATAGTTTCTCTTCCTCAACCGTTTGTAATATAAAATGTTATATTAAATTGAAATAACATTAAAAAAATCAATCTTGGCCAACATATGTTGATTTCGGTCCATTCAAGTCCACAAATTTTTTTCTCTACCCTTTTAACCATGTTTAAAATGCGGGTCATTTTTTTAATCCAGCTCATCCCATAAATGAAGGGTGATCGGTTTGGACAAGCCCTACACCCATTAATCACCTCTAGTAATTTCATAACACAATTCCAGTAACCATAAATACATTTAATACTAGTTTATAAAGACTCCCCCCCTCTCTCTCACACACTAGTTATACTAATTTAGAGTTATACTGTGTCACAACCGCTAATATAAAATTTATATTATAACCCCCTCCCCACCACACACAAACATATTTAAAGACATATCGATGTAAATGAAATTTATTTCAAGTAGGATATGTCATAATTTTTCTTGATGATATACACGTATTTGTGTGTGCACGCGTGCATATATAGAAAAATTTATTTCAACGGGGACTTGTTACAATTTTTTTATGATATATATATATATATATGGGGGGTGAAGGCACTACTACAGAAACGGGCTTTATCAGCGCTCAAAACGGGATTTAACAGCGCTAAAAAAGCGTTGTAAAGCTCAGTACTGATATAGGGGGGTCCCTTTTATCAGTGCTCTGAAAAGCGTTGATAAAGACCACTTTTATCAGCGCTAAAAAAAGCGCTGATAAAAGTCAAAAAAAATTAGAATAAAAAATAAAAAAGAATTATATAATGCGTTGAGAGCTTTTAACAGCGCATGACACCCCTTTATCAGCACTAAGCGAACCCCCCCTCACACTCTCTTGCGCACACCCCTTTCTTCCACCCGAACTCGAACCCGCGACCTCCCCCATTTCGCGGCTGCACCTTTACCACTAAGTCATTTCGTTTTTTTTCTCTATTTAATGATATATCTATATATATATATATAGTTATATTTATTCGTATATTGATATAGATTCATATTAATATAAATATATTTATTCATATATTAGAATATATATATTCATTCGTATATTAATATATATTAATATTTATTTATATATATATTTTTAGTTATAGTTTTTTATCCGTATATTTTTTTGTATATTAATATATAATTATAAGATTATTTTTAAATACATTTATGAAATATGTTTTTTATGTGTGTATAAATAAATAAATAAATAAATACATACATATATACAACACACACACACACATACACATATATATTTACAAATAAATACATATATGTGTATTTGAAAAGCTATAGAATGCTAAAACGACCATAACTTAAAATCCAGAAGCTCGTTTCAACTCCACTAGTCAAATCGAAGAAAATGAAACAATCTTCGATATGATATGTGGTACAGGCCTAACGGACATCCGGATCAGAAGTTATACTTGTTTGAATGTTAACAAATCGAGGTATCCCGACTAAAAACTCAGTTTTGGAAGCCTTCTGGGCCTTTTTTGGCCTTGAAAAATGTTACGAAAGCTTCAATTAAGGTTATTATCACGTAGAGTTCATCGCAGGCTTCGATTTGATATGTTGTAGAGCTCAAACGGACACCCAGATCAAAAGTTATGGTCGTTTGAAGGTTGAGTTACATTTTCAACTTATTTTAGATCTTTTCTTATTTTTTTTTTGATTTTTTGTGTCTTCAAATTGTTATTAAATGATTTTTAATCAATAATAATTAGAAAGTTATTAATTAATAATATTTTTTTAGATATTTTAAATCCATTTTCACTAAATTTTTTATATATTAAATTTAATAGTCTATTTATACTTATCTAAAACATATTTAAAAAATATATATTTTATTTATATCAATATAAATATACTTATATAACAATATTTTATTTTTCATGATTTTTTTGAAACATAAAATTTATCACCGGTATGAAAAAGTGCTGATAAATCCCCCCTTTATCAGCGCTAAAAAAACACTGATAAAGGGGGGCCTTTATCAACGCTAAAAAAAGCGCTGATAAAGGGGGGCCTTTAACAGTGCTTTTTTTAGTACTGTTAAAAATGCCCCTTTATCAGCGCTGATAAAAGGATAGTGCTTCCTTTGCCCGTTTTTGTAGTAGTGAGGGGAGTGTCTAGCTTATGAGATGACACAGTCAAACACCCCCGACAATCAAATTTCAATCCAATGGTTCAACACATTTTAAATTCCAGCCACATAGTAACACTACTGTAAAATAATCTTAACACATCACATGTAACCGTAGATTCATTTAATGTTTGTTTATAAATTTACGGTTCACAAAAAACACAATTTTGCATAACACTGCTAATATAAAATTTATTTTAGAAATTTAAATATGTATGCTCATGTGTAATTCATGTCTGTGAAATTGAAAAGTTTCTCAATCTATACATGTCATGCGTTTTACTTTGTAGTAGAGTTAAAGAAGAGGGCTTATCCGGAAAATAAAATAAAATGGAGTAAAAAAATGTTTTACTTTTTAAAATTATATACATACATACATACATACATACATACATACATACATACATACATACATACATACATACATACATACATACATACATACATACATACATACATACATACATACATACATACATACATACATACATACATACATACATACATACATACATACATACATACATACATACATACATACATACATACATACATACATACATACATACATACATACATACATACATACATACATACATACATACATACATACATACATACATACATACATACATACATACATACATACATACATACATACATACATACATACATACATACATACATACATACATACATACATACATACATACATACATACATACATACATACATACATACATACATACATACATACATACATACATACATACATACATACATACATACATACATACATACATACATACATACATACATACATACATACATACATACATACATACATACATACATACATACATACATACATACATACATACATACATACATACATACATACATACATACATACATACATATCAGAAAGTGCCCCACCCCACAAAACACTAATTTAGGGTTTTCACCCTACAA
Source organism: Viscum album (assembly GCA_963277665.1). Taxonomy (NCBI): domain Eukaryota; kingdom Viridiplantae; phylum Streptophyta; class Magnoliopsida; order Santalales; family Viscaceae; genus Viscum; species Viscum album. The sequence continues at coordinate 397,567,772 of OY728127.1, read as the reverse complement.
TATAAAAATAGTGGTTTTCTACTGAAGCGTATGAAGGATGTGCTAAGTATTCAAAACTATCATTTCTATTAAAATTACACTACATCAAATGCCTATTTGGAATCACAAATAAAGCAATGTTTATGATGTTGAAATTGTTGCACGATGCATTTGCTAAAACTAAGATCCCTATATCATTTTAAGAGATGAAAAAGGTTATTATCAATCTTGGACTCAATTATACAAAGATACACGCATGCCCCAATGACTATATGTGATATCAGGGAAAAGATTCAAATAGTGAAGAGCGTAAAAGATTTTGTATTTCTAGATGGAAGTCAACAAATAATAACGTCAGTCTGAATCAACATACCACCACGAAGAAAAAAAAGAAAACTCCTACAAGGGTATTACATTATTTTCCCTATGATTGAAATGACTATTTTTCATCTAAAACGACCAAGTATATGAAGTGGCATGCTTTGAATAATAATAATGACGAGTTCATACGACATCCAAAAGATTCACAAATCATGGAATTCCTTCAATTCATTACATCTAGATTCATCATCTTATCCTAGAAATGTGTGTTTGGTATTGATAACTGGTGGATTCGACTCTTTTGTGTCTTTAAGTAGCAATTATAACATATGAATGGTTGTTTTGATCTCTTATAATCGACCTCCCTATATGTGTATGCTACAAAATTCATTCATCATATTGAAGATTACTCATCAAAAAGAAAATGTCTAAAAATGACATTGATGTCTATCTTCAACCTTTTATCCAAGAATTGCAAGAGTTATTGAATAATGATGTTAAAAAATATGACGCGTTACTGCCAAAATGTTCAAAATTCATGTTTCCCTAATGAGGATCATCGGTGACTTTCCTGGATTAGGAAATTTGTCTGATTGGAACTTGCACATTGGTTTGTCTTGTTCTATTTGTAACTTTGATTTCGAGTCTCAATGACTGACTTAAAAAATGGTGTTTTATGCACCATCATCGATTCCTTGATACATCGCATTGATTTCAGTATAACAAGTCAAGGTTCAATGGAAAAGAATAGATTTATGTCTTCCACCAAAATTATTAGTTGGATCACAGATCTTGGTATAATTACCAAATATCGGTACAAAATTTGGAAAAAATAATTGAATGAAAGTGGGGAAATAATTCAAACACCATCTGATATCACTACTACAAAATAAGCCTTTAACAACAGTGACCTTTATCAACACTAGAAAAAAAACATTGTTAAAGGTTCCCTTTATTAGTGCTAAAACAAGCGCTGACAAAAGGTACCCTTTATCAGTGCTTTATTTTTAACACCGATAAAGGTCCCGAATAAAATGAAATAATTAAATAAATAAAAAATAGAAATGATTTTATTAAAAAAAATATTAAAATTTTTATCAATTAAATAATTATTGATAAAAATGAATAAAATGAATATACTATATATAAATTATAATTACTAATAAATAGTATATATTAAATATATAGATATATGAAAAATGAAAATTAAACAAATAAAAATTAAAAATAAGTAAATTAAGAAAAATATTAAACATTTTATTTATTAAATAATTATTGATAATATTAATAAATAATATATATTAAATGTATATATATATATATATATATATATATATATATATATATGAATGTATATAAATATGATTTATATAGTACAAAATATTTATGCTTTATATTTAAATAAGTCATATATTTAGTGAAAATGATTTATAATTAAAAATTAATATGAATTAAAAATACTAACTAATTGCATCGAGTAATAAATATAATTGAATGTCGTTTGATTTTTCAATTTAACATATATCTAACGCTTGTTATATTGATTTTACATACATATATACGTAATTAATGTATTTTTATATTCAACACGTGCACACAAATATTCACGTAATTAATGAAATCTTATAAAGAAACACACACACATAATATTTATGCAATTTATTCAAATTTTAGTATTCATTTTAAATTTTCATTATAACATAATACATTTAATATATATATTTAATTAGTACGTTTTATTTGTTTATTTTTAATTTTATTACAACTAGGTATTAATTCATTTTTAATATTATTTATTTTTTTGGGAACTTAATCAATTTCTATTACTTATTTATATATATTTATTTACTATGTTTTAATATTTTCAATTTGTATTCATCTTTATTTCAATATATATCCATATTTTTTAATAATTTACATTTAATTAATAAAACTTATCCATTTTTTCAATATTGTTAAAGTGTACTCATTTTTAATTTTTCAATTTCACTCATTTTTAACATGCATGCACTAAAGATTAAATATTCATTAATAATGTTAAAAATATATTGGTAAATAAATATTTAAAAATAAATATATTTATAAATGTATATTTACTATAATTATACATTTATATATTTATAATTATAAATAAATAGATATTATTTTTTAAAAAGTATTTATATAATTATAAATAAATAATTATATATATTTAAATAATTATAAAATTATAATAAATATATTTAAATAATAAATATATTTACTATATATATATATTTTACATATATATAATTATATATATAATGATTTAAATATATAAATATTATTTTTTAAAGTATTTATATAATTATAAATAAATAATTATATATTTAAATAATTATAAAATTATAATAAATATTTTTAAATAATGAATATATTTACTATATTTATATTTATATATATTTATTAAATATATATAATTATATAAATATATTTTAAAAAAATTATTTATAATTTATAAATCCTTTATCAGCGCTAAAGTTTTAGCGCTGATAAAGATGTCTTTTATCAGCTCTCACTAATTTAGTGCTGATAAAAGGGATCATTATCAGCATTTTTTTTGAAAGCGCTTATAAAAGTGTCTCAATCTATTTAAAGAACCCTAATCAGTTGCGAACCAGTCATGATATTCAAAGCTTTTTGTCACGACCCGACCCTACCCGAGCTCGAGCCGCAACTACCCCAAGCCCGCCTCCATAGGCCAGGGGCTGACGACCAACGCCGAAGACACAATAACTCGGGGTGGCCTTTGCCTAAGTACCTGTACACACACACGCAGCACACTCAATGCAAAAGTGCAGATTAAAAGAAAGAACAAGCAGAGTAAAAAGAACAACTGTTATATGTATAAACCACAGATGTTCATCGACCTCTAAATAGTATAAAGTACAAGCTGAAAAGAAAATGGGCAAAACACGCGCCCAACCAAAAAGTGCCACAACCCGGCAATAGGTAAACAAAAAGAAACAGCTGACGGGTCTCCCACCTAGAACCCGACCACGACCACCACACGCGGTCCAAGCTCCCAAGCTCCTACGCTCCACTGAAGTCACGCTCCACTTGTCCGTCGTCTGCAAGGGCACACCAAGTGCGGACAAATCCCAAGCAGGGGTGAGTATAAAAATACTCAGTAGGATACCCCGAAGGCTCGAGGGAGCAACAAAGGAGGTACCGAAGGGTGAGCAGTAGAGCGCACATGAAAAGTAAAGGAGTACAACAGAGAGTGCAATAGAATACCAGTAGAGAGTCCAGCTCAACCCAACAAAAGAAAGGAGGTAGACTCGTCCAGACACAAGCAGCTGGAAACGGTGAGAAGATGAACTTCTCGTCGAGTCTTCGCTACCTATAGCAGGAGAGTAGACTCGTCCCACCCCGAGAAGCTAGACACGGAAAGCACGTGGCATACCCCGCACGTCTTCGCCTCTCCTAGAGGGAGAGTAACCAAGCCCAAGAAGTGGGTACTGGAACAAGGTATATACATATCCTTATGCTCAGCAATAAGACCGAACAACGTCGTAAGGGGATCTCCATCCCATAGCTCAGCCCAAGAAAAGTGAGTCTCCAACAGTCCCGGGAGTAAACTCCATCGATGCCCAGCATCCTGCACGTCTGCCCCGAACCGTAAGCCAAGGGGCTCAATCACCGCACCTCGACACTATCCGCTTTGGGCAACACTCACTCGCCCGCACGGTTTTAGATCGCGTCGCAAGAACGCGTCTCGGTGGGGAAAACACCCCTTGTACTTGAGAGTTCTGGGTTAAGTCAAACCACACCTCGTCACTGCCTTGTAGTCGAGAGGTCTCCTCAAAGCCAAGGCCGTCACAACACTGACCCGTATAACAAAGGGTCCCGCTCCAATAATCACAGAGGAAAGCCACAGACTAGCCTAGTTGAAAGGACTGAGCCTGGAATACCAAAAGGTGTCCCACTGCCCAGCCCTGCTGGAGGGTAATTCTTAACCAGATATCGGGTGACCCACTGCCCAACCCTGCTGGAAGGTAAACCATAATACATCATCAGGCGACCCACTGCCCAGCCCCGTTGGAGGGTAATTCTTAACACATCATCAGGCGACCCACTGCCCAGCCCCTCTAGAGGGTAGACCTTAACACATCATCAGGCGATCCACTGCCCAGCCCCGCTGGAGGGTAGACTTGGAATAAGTCGACAGGCGACCCACTGCCCAGCCGTGCTAGAGGGTAGACCTGGAACTAGATGACGGGCGACCCACTGCCCAGCCCTGCTGGAGGGTAGACCTTAAGAGGTCGTCGGGTGACCCACTGCCCAGTCTCTGCTAGAGGGTAGACCCTAATAGTGTCGGGTGACCCACTGCCCAGTCTCTGCTGGAGGGTAGACCCTAATAGCGTCGGGTGACCCACTGCCCAGTCTCTGCTGGAGGGTAGACCCTAAAAGTTGACGAGTAACCCACTGCCCAGCCCCGCAGGAGGGTAAAACTCAGAACTGCTATGACCATCTCTACTGGAGGGTACAACACTGGCCAACCGAACATGGAGTGGGTATCGCACAACCACCCAACTCCAGAATAGCCCACCCAAAATAGGTTCAGCACCTGCTCCATCACTGGGTGTCACTAGCACCGCTACCGACCGATCCATTGAGAACGAAACCAGGGGGAGACCACTCAACCCAGCTGGTCAAACAAATGAGCACATAGCTAGGGGAAAACTCCACCCTTCTAGTCAAACAAACGAGCATAGAGGGACCCTCTACGTCGCGAGAGGTCAAAGGTACGCAAAGCAGAACACATCACGCACATGGGGCCCACACGACGTGTGGCCCCAAGTCAAACCCCAACCAAGCGCACAAACAGTCTCAGGTACAAACCACACGTACCTCCAAGCACTCCCGTATACTCCCAGAGTATACCTCATTTTCATCCCAAGGGCTATCGTGCACACGACACCCAACGTCAACGCGAAGGCGTGACATAACATCTCCATCTTGCCGCCTCAACGACTGGGGTACAACCATCCACATCACTCACACGGGAGTGCACGCGATCACTCGCCAAGGGTCCGTTACAAACACGGTAGAAGAACCGCCCCCCAGGGCACCTTCACATTTCCACATTTAATAAGATCGCATAAGAGGCTCCGCACAACCAAACAGATCGTACCATTGTAATCCTCGTGGAAAAAACACGCGAGATTGACTACTTACTCCCCTCCAACAAACATTCGACGGAAAAGTTGCCAACACCGCCTCATGCCCGAACGGCGTCCCGTGATCCCGAGCCTCGGCCCCAAAAACAGTTGGGCGCATCGCACCATTGCGATCCCCTTGGGAAAACACGTCAAAAGCACTACTCACATGAGTGCAACGGATATCCGGAGAAAAAGGTGCATTCCGGCGCACTGCACACGAGTGGTGTTTTGTGGGACCCACAACCCAGTCCCGAAACACAATGAACGGATCACACCGTTGCGATCCTCTCGAAAAAGTACACAAAATGGACTATTCACTTGTCCAAAACGGTCGCCCGATGATAAAGATGGAAAATCACCGTCGACACCCAAATGACCCTCGTGGGCCCCGCACCATCATGCAGAATTATAGCGGGCAGACTGCGCCAATGCGATGCCCTCGGAAAAACACCAAACATCGACTGCTCGCACGCCCCAAACGGACGTCCGATGAAAAAGTCGCTAAATGCTGCTCGCAGCTCGGAAGACGGGCCGTGGGGCCCGCACCTCAACCTCAGCCTCAACGCCTAAAACCACCTTGGGAAGCTCCGCCTCGGTGCCAGGGTCCCAACGCCACTGACGGCGCTTAATTCGGACGTCGGAAGCGTCCGCGCCGTCCAAAACAAGTATTCCCGGGAAGCTCGCTAAGCTGCTCTACGCACGTGTTGTGCCCCCGAGCCTCTCATCTCGGAAGTTAAAACTCCCGAAACCACCTCATAACGTCCGCCTCGACGTCAGGTCTGCGCTGCCGCAGACAGCGCGCAAAACGGACACCCGTAGCGAATGCTACGGGCGTCAGAAATTCCAAAGGGGGGGGGGACCCCCTTGGGCCGAACCGACCCGGTCCGGCCTGTCCGCCCACAGCCGGCCTGCGGCCCGGCCGCGGGTCCGGTTCGCTCTGCCGCGGCCAGCTGGTCGCAGCCTGCCGCCACTGACCAGCCATCACGGCCGGACCCTTTTCCCGCAGCGACCCGCGATACGCGGGTCGCGGTTGCGCCGCACGGGGCCGCGCGCCTCGCGGCCCCCTCCCCCCTTGTGCCCTACGCCGGCGAAGCACCGTCGGGTCGACTGCCTGTCGAGCTGCCGTCTGCCGCTTGCCGGACGCCTGCCGGAGCCGCCGAGCTGAAGAGCCGCCGCCGCCTTCCGCCGTAGGCCGCCGGAGCCCGCGACCAGATCCGCCACGCCGCCTGAAGCCCGAGCCGCCGCCACTGGAACAAGCCGCACCACCGCCAAGGGTCGCCGGACCACCCTGGGTTCACCGGAAAACGCCTCCAAAACCCGCATATTTCGCCGGACGATTTCAGATGCCACGGAGCTCGGAATTCAAATCCGAAAGATGCGTTGGAAAGGAAAAAAACTATAATATGCATTCATGGGCCTCTCACGATAATTCGACAGGGTTTCGATACATAAATTTGAGCTCGAAGTAGGTGCGGGAATAGAAAAATGCAAACGACAAATCCTACCTCGATGGGCTTCGCCCGAAGCTTCGCCGCGATCCTTCAGAGCCGCGCCTCGCCGGAGAGGAGGAGGTGATGGAGGAGAGCTTCCTCCTCCATTGTTGGGAGCTTCTGGCGCTAGGGGAGAAGAGGGGAGGAAGGGGAAGGGGTGTTTAAGGGTTTAAAAAGAAAAAATTAAATTAATTAAATTTTAATTAATTTAATCCTCAATTTTAACCCGCATCCGAAACTTTTGACGAGGTCGAAATTTGACCTCCCCTTGGGTAAAAAATACCTCCCGAGCACAACGGTGGTCTCAGAATTTGATTCTGAGCTTCCGTTCAAAAGTTATTAAACTTAGCGCCTGAGGCCGCCAAATTATGAAAACGCCCCTGGGGCCATTTTTCACAAACGGCCCGCGCCCGTGAAACTCATACCCCTCCTAGGGTAAAAGGAATGCTCCGAACTCAACAGTGCCCTCAGTTTTCCAATCTGAGCCACCGTTTAAGAGATACTCGAGTTTAACCATTAAACGAATAAATAAATTAATTAATTTATCCGTTTAATGTTCCGAAAGCGAGCGAGGGGTCCAAACATCCCACGCCGACAAGTTTTATGTCGTTCCTAGGGTAAAAACCCCATTCCGGACCCATCCGTACACTCGTATCTCTGATCTGGATCATCGTTCAGGAGTTATCCCATTTATTTTTCGGTTCCAGTGTGAACGCACTGGAAATTTAATTCCGGCCACTCCGGGGCTCGGAATCGCATGCCGTCTGAAGGCGCTACTATGGAATATCATCAAGAATATTCCAAAGTCTTTCATAGCAAAAACCGGGTTATTAAACTTTTATTGGAAGCCATCTATTGTCGGTGCTCCTCCTCGTTGAATCCAAGCTCGAATCAAGGCTCAAATCAAGGCTCAGATCAAGTCTTGAAAAATTCCAAGGCTCGAATACAAGGCTCAGATGATTCAAGGGTTGAATGAATCCAAGGCTCGAATGAATTTCAGGTTTGGCGGTATATCTACTTTCTCTCGGACGATTCAAAGATTCAATCCAAGGTATGTTATTTTCTCCTCCTCCTCACTTATTTATTGCTTGTTTGGCGATATCTTTTTTGCATTTTTTCTTCATTGTCTCTTATTATTCATTATCTGCCATCTATTTCCATTATAGAATGATTTTCTAATTGGATGTTTCTATGATTTTGAATTTTTTATCTCTTGTGATTTTCATTTTTTATTTTGTTCATTATCTCTTGAAATTTCTATGATTTTGGGTTTGTATTGACCCTTTAAAGGCTTTTCTTGCTACATTGTAGCATATTATGAATCCCACACTATAGTTTGATAAATGACCCCCTTTCCAAATTTATCTTGAATATAATAGATATTGGTGACAATATATGGAATGACTTAGTGACCACTGGACATGTACAATGGGGTTCTCTTCATTCATTCAGCCTGATGGATGTGGAAGCCAAGGGTATTCTACTCAATTGAGGGATTCCTCCTACCATTGGACTAAGGAAATACTAGTCCTAATGCACAGGTGATAGTAATTCAATAGTTCCTTAGATAGGATAAACAATCAGAGGTGGTTAGGTGAATGATATTGATCATTTCTATAGAGTGATAATTAAGTTGGGAAAACACATTAAGAAAAAAAATTAAACACATATATGGGAAATCCCCCAAGGATTGATCATTGTTTGTGATAATAATGTATTTATAATATTATATTTTCATTATTGTTGTTATTTTGTTTGCATCAATTTTCAGAATCCCCAATAATTTTCATTTTTTCAAAATATATATAGAATACTTTAAATTTAATAATGTGGTAGGAATAGTGAGTGATCCAAAATACAATCTTTAAGGGAATGACCATGCCCATCAACTATGTTGTACTAATGAGGAATATAAATATTATTTTTTTATCATACTAATAGGTGTGTCATATACTCAACCCCATAATCTAATATAGAGTTCTTTACCACATAATGAGACTTATTCTTAATACTTATTAAATTTGTAATCCCATTTAGAGAATTATATATATATGACTAAAACATAATACATATGATATGCGTATAATTATAAATGGGTGAAATGAATTACTTATCATAATGCATTGATTTATACATTGAGGGTCCATATATACCATAGTGAATAAACTCTAAGGGTTGTTTCATTTAATTCTCTAATTTATTATTTTAATTATTAACAATCTCTCCATTTTAATTAGTAAAAAATATCTATCAATTTTATCTTTTCATCATAAAAAAATCTCAACCCACCCCTTTTAAGTCAGTATTTAAATGTATCGTTATCTAATGTGATCAATTTTTCACTACTAAAAATCAATTTCCTCTTTCAAACATAATTACCATAAATTTTTATCGACCTCAAATTAGAATATAGTTTGGATAGTTTTCTATACCTTTGTAAAAATATAGCCATCTTTGAAATGATAACCCACTCATTAATACTTCTTAAAAATTACTTTATTTCCTTCATCACACATCTGATAAACACTATGTATGTTTAACTTTAATCCATCTAAAAACATATTATTCTTTAACATTTCCTTTTATTTACAACATCTTTTAAATGCAAACAATTTATCTTAAGAGATCCACCATTTCTAAAATAATAAGTACCCTTTGAACTTGTAAAAAATATTTAATTACATCAATTTACTTGTCATGTGAGATGAAAAGACAATATCTAATATAAAAGGATGTTGCTTTTGTAAATCCTTTAGTGACACATCAATAATAAATTCCTCTTACATTCAATTCTGTTTCATATAATACATTTCTAATTCTTTCATCACATTCATCTATGTTTTTAGAAAATTTTGACAATCCTTCATACAAGCATTTAATTTTACACATGTTCAATAGAGTTCATTCAATGGTTGAAATTCATCATCCAATTTTACTTATGAAGATTCATCTCACTTCAAAACTACTTTTGTAAGAGTGGGTCATCTCCCCTTAACTTAAAACCTCAATATCTTCCATAATTACTATTATTTATCTCATTATGAATAAAATTTTATTCTATGTTCCAAAAATCACCATAGAACCCATAATGGACATGAAAATGAAATTTTCTTATAAAGAATACTCTTCATATTCTTGAAAATAATTCTCATTTTCAACCTATCTAGACATAATTATTAAATCAATTTATTAAATAATAATTTTGAGATGTTTAAATTTTTTATTGTTATTAGGTATATTATTTTCCTAAAATTATTTTTTCTATTCCTTATTGAATTTTAATTAAAATTGAAATTATAATTTTGATATGTTTTCAAATATTTGATATACCATCAATATTAAATGTAATAATTCTTTAGGTTGTTACATCACTTGTTCCCAAAAATAGAATAGAGATGATTAAATTCTATATATGTTGGAATAATTATTAGAAATTATTTTTAGGCATTCATCATTTTAGGTCTACATGTATTGGTTCCACCCCTAGGAATCTCTGATTACCATCCATGTATATGAAATAACTCTTTATTTATTTAAACATTTTATCAATTCATTTTTATATATTCTAGTTGATAAAATGAATTTTTATTATTCTTGTTTATCATATTTGGGTTTCTTATTACTTTTTAATTGCCTAAATTATATTTTCATTTTTCAGGGGATTTAAGAAAGACTTAATGGCTCATTTTAATAGAGGTAGGACTAGTATTAGTTAGAGGATTGAAAGTATTAAAAGTGGGATTTCTCCTATAAATATATAATTCATAGAGGCCCCAAGGATTCATATATCATAACATGTACTTACCGAGACCCATTGAATCAAATACAAGAACGTGTATACCCCCCAAATCTCACATTCAATATAAAAAAAATTAATAACTAGTACCAATGGTGTAACTCTCACAAATTGTAAAAATTACCCCTTTTAGATAACATAATGAAGTACAACTGTCATCCTCGTCAACTTCATCTCCCAAATAGTTATTATTGAAATTTGTTGCTTGAGACTCACCCCACACCTCTTTTATGTTTCTTGTACTCTTCTAAGTAGTAGTTATACCATGTATGACTAATGCTTAGAGTATTTCAAGCAACATAGGTTCATGTCCATAAGAGATAGAGGATGAGTTTCAAGCAACCAAATACAATGATAATTGTTCAGGAGATGAGTTGATGGGGATGGCATTTGTCTACAAATTTCACCTTTGGATGAATTCTAAGGATAATAGCTACCATAGTGGAGTAATTCTTTTCTTAGACTCAATTACCCATTTTCTTCAAAGTATGCTGAAATTATTTGAAAAAAATTAAATGTTGGGTTTCCCTTATTAAAATTATCTGTAACTTTCACCTTTGATAATGAATATATTATGTGTATTTATTTATTTATTGTACAAAATGAATATTTTATGAACCCAATATAATGGATATGAATAAAAAATGGATGCACACTAATATTTTAACAAAATAGAATAGAGATGAAGTTAAAAAGTTCATCAAGTTTGCAATAGAGCATGTATGTGACCCTTCTCAAATCATTTGTTTGTGTTTATGTCGTTTTTATTCAAGAAAAATTATCCCAAAAGAGTTGGAAGAACATTTAATTTGTCACAGAATATATCATAGTTATAAATATTGGAATAAAAATGGGGGAAAAAATGAATGTTCACACCAATTGGGATGATACTATAGTTTATGGATCATTTGATATGAATACCAGTGTAAATGATGATGGAGATCACATGGAATAAATGAAAATGGCAGTTGAAGATGACCTTCATGATTGTAATTTTTTTTTTGAGAAGTTAAATGGATTTTCTAAGAGACCATTTTATACCGATTGTACTAAATACACAACATTATTAGTCATATTTAAGTTATATAATTTGAAAGATGGCAGTGGATAGAGTGACACCAGCTTTATAGAACTAATTGGTCTCTTGAATGACATGCTACCAAAAAAATGAACTACCATGTCAAACATATGATGCTAAAAGAATGCTATGTTTAATGGGAATGATCTATAAAAAATACAATCTTGTCTAAATGATTTCATATTGTTTTTAAAGGACCATGAAACAATCATAAAATTACCTAAGTGTGGCATAGATTGATATAAGAAAAATGAATCAAGTCCTTTGAAATATTTATGGAACTTTCCTATCATTACACAATTTATAAGACTATATGGATGTCATAAAACTATGAGAAAATTTACATGGCATGAAAATATAATAATTAAATATGGGAACCTACATCATTCAGTATATTTTCCGGAGTGGAAGAAAATTGAATTTGAGTATCCTGAATTTGGAAACAAGCTGAGAAACTTTCATCTTGCATTATCTATAGATGGAATAAATCCTTTTGGTGTAAAAAGTAGTACTCACAGTACATGGCCCATAATTTTGGTAAATTATAACTTTCCACCATGGTTATATATAAAATGAAAATACATTATGTTTTATCTTCTTATATCTTAACCAAATAAACCTAGTAATGATATTGATGTCTATTTGGATCCATTGACCGAAGATCTGACATTGATGTGGCATACAAGTGTTACAATGTATTATTCTTATATAAGTGAAAAATTAAAATTGAGGGCCATGTTGTATGGGACAGTAAATGACTTCCTTGCTTATGGAAATTTATCAAGCTACAACATTAAAGGAATGTTGGGCTGTCCTATTTGTGAAGAATGCACTGAAACATTCCTCAAAGACTTTGTTTTTAGAACATTGGAAATTTTTACATTGATTATATAAATACTGATATTGGATGACAAAATTTGATAGAAATATCAAACAAGGTACAACACCATCTCCAATAATGGGTGATCAACTGTTTGATAAAGTAAAAGATATCGAAACTATTTTCGATAAACCATTTTCAAAAAACCTTATGAAATCAGGTTGGAAGTAGAGATCAATTTTCTTTTAATTTCTATATTGTAATTGTTTGTATGTAATATATTTTCTTTATGTCATTCATGTAGAAAAATTTATTTGATTGTGTTATTATCAAATTACAAAATGTTCCTAGAAAAATTAAATATGGAATCAAGGCTCGGTTGGATATTATTGACATGAGGATAAGGGAAGAGTTGGCACTAGTGAAGGGTAAAAAAAAACCTTCTTCCCCCAACATCTTACACTATATAGATAGAGAAAATTGCAATTTTTCTTTTTTCCTTAATAGTGTAAAAGTTCTAGAGGGGTATTCATCAAATTTCAAGAATTTTGTGTCAATGAATAATTTGAATTTACAAGGACTAAAATCACATGAATATTATGTTTTGATGCAAAATTTAATGCATGTTTCTTTATGTTTTATCCTACCTAAAAATGTATGGAATTCATTAACCAAAATATTCTTCTTTTTAAAATCCATATGCAGTAAATTTATAGACCCGATGATTTTTCCAATCATGAATAAGGAGGTTTCTATCATATTATTTGAATTAGAGATGTTCTTACCTTCATAATCATTTAATATAATGGCCCTCATGATGGTCCACTTGGTTATAGAGGTTAAAATATGTGGTCCTATCCATTATAGATGGATATACCCCATTGAATGATATATGAAGATTTTGAAAGGGTATGTCAAGAATCAAAGTAAGATAAAAGGTTGTATTACATAATGATATATTGTTAAAGAAGCTTTTGAATTCTATACCGATTACCTATCAGATGTTGAAATCATTGGTCTCCCAAAGTCTCATAATAATAAACGCCTTATGGGTGAAGGGATTTCTAGAAGAGATTTTGTTACTATTACCTTCATAGAGTGAGAGCAAGTGCACCTTTACATTTCACATAATAGAAAAGATATTGATCCATAAGTTGAATCCCATAATGAAATTCTTAGACATTTAAATCTTTAAAGGGTTAAAGGATGGACATCAAATACACATAATCAACAGTTTATAAGATGATTCCGAGATCAAATTTATAAGGATTTATATAAAATTAAAAATTAAATTATCTAACGACATCAATGGATATCCAAGGGACTGAATACAAATGTTATATCTTACTTTGGTTTTCTAATCAATGGTTATACATTATATAATAAAGAACACAATGACCGTAGTATGATGTGAAACAACGGTGTTATTATTATGGTGGAAGTGATTCACATATCTGGATCCAATGATAGAAATTTAATTTATAAAAATATGTCATATTTTGGCATTATCTAATAGATATATGAGTATGATTATACAACATTTCAAGTTCTGATTTTCCATTGCAAATGGGTTGAAAATAGGTGTAGTGAAAGTTGATGAAATGAGATCCGTGAAAGTGAATTTCAGTGTGAAAGAGTAAAAATATGATCCATTCATAATGCAATCACATGTAGCATAAATATTTTATGTCTCATGCCCCAAAAAATAATAATTGGTTGATTGCCTTGTTGGTGACTAAAAAAACTATCGGGTCAAATGAAAATTCAATCAAGGATGGCCCTTTCATTGGGAGATCACAGTCAATTCATGTTGGTCCCAATGTATAATATGCCTTGTATGTTATAGGGGACCATAAATAGGGTATTTTGATTCTATATATAGGATAAAAATCCCTACAACATTTTAGAAAAAGAAATAGAGTTCAATGAGAAGGTAAAAGTGTTTTTTAATATACTATGTTTTCTCACATAATATTATCTATTCTATACTAAATTAACATAATCTAAATTAAATGTTTGACTACTCATGTAGAAAATGTATTCTACACATGATGATGTTACCAATAACACCGAATAATAGACTATAATGAAGGAAACCCTTTGGGAAAATGTAAAGGTAATGTTACGATATACTTTCTCTATTTTACAGAAAAATTATATAATGAAACGTTGATTTAATTTTCATTATTAATTGAAGAGTTAATTTATTTTAGAATATTTCTATCCATATTTCATTCCTTTATAAACCAAAAATTTTATATACTTCATATCCCTCAAAACCTTTTCACTCTTGTAGTGTTGGAATTTATCACTTTCCTTCAAGTTCCTTCCACTGTCTTTGCAAGAAGAAAAACAATGCTTTCTCTGCTCAATCAAAGTGGTAATGTTGATGTTTTCAAAGTAAAATCATTGTCCATATAAATAATATATCATTTCATATTTATGTTTAATTTATTAATTTTTAGTACTACTCACATAATAATTGTTTTCTTATAAAGGTGGATTCTTTTTTTCAAGTTGGGGTGGTTTGTTTGAAGATACTCATGATCATGAGAGATTTGACTTCAGGGTTACAATGGAGATAAAAAAAATAAGTAAATGGGACAATAATGTATAAAACCATCATGAAAAGGTGAATTCCTTATAATTATTTAATTAATTTTTAATCATTTTATATATTATTTGTAAGCTAATTTCCTTATCATTTTTATCTAATACTTATTTAGTTTTTTACAGAGATCTTTTTGGAAGTCATATTTTCATAGTTATTTTATTTTAGAATATTTCTATCCTTATTTCATGCCTTTCTGTACTAAAAATTCCACATAATTCTTCTCCCTCAAAAAAATTTTACCCATGCATTGTTGGAATTTATCACTTTCCTTCATATTCCCTCCACTACCTTTACAGAAAGAGAAACAATAATGCCTTTATTCAATAACATAGTTAATATTTATGTTTTCATAGTATAATCATTGTTAATATAATTAATGTATTGTTTCATATTTATGTTTATTTATTTATTTTTAGTATTACTCACATAATAATTTTTTTCTTATACAGGTGGAATCTTTTGTTCGAGTTAGGGTGGTTTTTTCAAATATGCTTATGCTCATGAGAGATTATACTTTAGGACCATAACTGAGATAATGACAATAAGGAAATAGGGCATGAATATATACAACCATCATGAAAAGTTTAATTCACACTACTTATTTAATTAATTTTTTCATCATTTTATTTACTATTTTTAAGTTAATTTTCCTTATTATTTTTATCTAATACTTATTTAGTTTTTTCATATATATTTTGGTAATTTTTATTTTTCTTTCAACTATCAGCAACAATCCATAAAAGTGATTACATGTTTCTTTCTTCTAATGTTACCATGCTTTCTATTGGCTTTCTTTATCGAACTGCCAACACCGTAGTTCAATGATCAATATGCAGTGTTGGAAGTTTGAAAAAAAAATCTAATGAGAATCATGATAACATTGTAAGTTGGTATTTTTTTGAGACTTTGGGATGTGTTGGAATCACCCACACCACAATCCGATACACAGTGTGACCGGTATGACTCCAAGTGCTTCTTTTTATTGGAAATTAACATTAATTTTAGTAAAAAAGAAAAGTGACATACTCAAACCAATAAAAAAAATTTGGATTATTTTTATACTTTAGTAAAATGATGCATAATTCATTTTTGATGTTTAGGAATCATCTTCACCTCAATCTGATACACGATGTGACCAATATGACTCAAAGTGTCCATTATCAGTAAAAATTGATATTTTAGTTCAAAAAGTGTTAATTAATGAAAACCATGAAAACATTATTAGATTATCTTAATAATTTAGTAAAATTATTCATAAGTAATTTTTGATGTGTATGAATCAATCTTACATTAAACTGATACACGATGTGACCGGTATGACTCGAAGTGCGTGTTTCCAGTTTAAAATGACATTTTAGTAAAAAAGATAAGCGATATACTAAAAAATGAGAAAAAATATTCATATTGTTTTGAAACTTGAGAAAAACTATACATAAGTCATTTGAGACATGTAAGAATTATCCTCATCTCAATCCGATGCATGGTGTGACTCGTATGACTCCAAGTGTGTCTTTTTATTTAAAATTGACATTAATTTTAGTAAAAAAGACAACTGACGTACTAAAAATTAATAAAATTCATTTGGATTATTTTTATAATTTAGGAAAAATATTCATAAGTCATTTTTGACATGTAGTAATCAACCTCACCTCAATCCGATGCACAGTGTTCTCGGTATGACTCAAAGTGTCCATTATCAGTTTAAAATTGACATTTTAGTTCAAAATGCATCACTCATTGAAAGTCAAGAAAATTTTCTCATATTGTCTTGATAATTTAGTATAACTATTCATAAGTCGTTTTTGATGTGTAATAATTAGTCTCAAATCAAACTGATACACTATGTGACCGATATGACTCAAAGTGCATGTTTCCAATTTAAAAAGGCATTTTAGTAAAAAAGATAAGTGACATACTCAAAATAGAGAAAACACATTCATATTGTTTTGATACTTTACTAAAATTATCAATAAGTAGTTTTGGATGTGTAGGAATCATACTCACCTCAATTTTATGCCCAATGTGACCGGTATGACTCCAAGTGTGTCTTTTCATTTAAAATTGACATTAATTTTAGTAAAAAAGCTAATTGACATACTCAAAACTGAGTAACCACATTTATATTGTTTTTCTATTTTAAGAAAAAGTTCCATAAGTCATTTTTGATGTGTATGAATTAAAATCAACTTAATCCAACACAAAATGTTCTCGATATGACTCAAAGTGTCCGTTATCAGTTTAAAATTAACATTTTAGTTCAAAATGTGTCACACACTGAAAGCTGAGAAAAAACACTCGGATTGTGTTAATAATTTAGTAAAACAATTCATAAGAAATTTTTGACATGTAGGAATTTTTCTGACATAAAAACTATACATAATGTGACCTATATGATTTAAAGTGCATGTTTCCAATTTAAAATGACATTTTAGTAAAAAAGACAAGTGACATACTCAAAACTAAGAAAACACATTCAGATTATTTTGATACTTTAGGAAAATGATCCATAAGTGTTAGAAACCAAGCTAGAGTTCTATCTAACCCGACACCTGACTCGGACCATGGCATGACCTCGAAGGGTGTTCCTGATCCCCAAGGGCTGGCAACCAGTGCCAGGTTATCAATTATATGCTTTGAGAATGATTTCAACCATTTTAATAAGCATAAAATAACCAATAGAAATAAACATCACAATAATAAATAACCAAATAAAAAAATGCACAAATTTTTTCATATTCCATGCTTTACAATTTAAACCAACACCAAAGGCACAACAATGGAAAGGGAAACTCAAAAACTATCCCAATAAAAACCTCTCCACAGCATGAGGGGCATCACCCACAAGACACCACCACAAATACCTAAAATAAGAGTAACTCTAGAAACTATATCCACCATCAACACGACACATCTTTCCTTTACCTAGTCCATATAAAAAAATTCTACATACACCCAAGGGTGTATGTAGGGTGTGACCCAAATCCTAATAGGATTCCACCCAAAATAAAAGTATTCCATGCTATAACATCAAAATACAAATTAACATGCACTCTTTATATGAAATCCTTTGGAACATTTATAAGATTTTTTTTAAAGGAAAACCATTTCTAAGGAAAAAATTTAAAATAAAAACATTTCATCAAGGAAACATATTAAAAAAAAATACTTTTAAAGGTAAAATTTTAAAAGGAAAATTTTATTAAGATAAAATTTCTTTAAGGAAAAAGGAATATACACAAGGTCCACTATAAGCTGATAGATGGAACCACATCATGTAATTATCATGTCATAAGAGAGAACTATGGTTAAAAACCTAGGGGTAATCTATCTCCAGTGAGACACTAGAACCTCATACCTCGGTGAAATGTGGTATAGTAACCACAAACATCAACATCCTCATGCAGGAGCCACTAAAGAGGAGAAACACCCAAAATTACAACAATGTCCAATCATCATCATAGTTTAGTTAGTGTTGTAACTGTTAATCATGCTAAGTGAAACCAGGATTTTCCATTTTCGAATCACTAGCTTACTAGTCTTAGTTTTCCCACCTAGATACCCAGGATTCCCTTTGTGATCAAATTCATGTTCACAAGTCACACATATCACTACTTCTACATACACATGACAAGAATTATAAATACATTGGGAACTCACCATTTTCCATAAACCAAACCACTTTCCATTTTACACACACAAAAACCATTTTCAAGTACATTTTCCACCACTTGGAAAATTCATGAAGCCCTTTTGAAATTATCACAAGAAAGTCACATAATTAATTCAACCATTTTCATGGGCCAGTCCCCTTTCAAATACACACACAAACCAATTTCACTTTAAAACATTATTCCCTTCATTTATACAATTCAAAATTTATATCAAAGTGCACCACAAGGAAGTCAACATGCAAAAAAACTCATTTCATTTAGAAAACTAATTTTCACATTTAAGTACCTTTGAAATCCCATTATGCACCTTCCACAAAAGGCATAAAACCCCATTAAAGAAACATTACATTGAAAAATACACAAAACATAACCATTTTCCTTTAGAAAATCCATTTTCATCATATATTCATGCCTAAAAACTTCCAAAAATACATTTTTCACCACACAATTAAACCATAAAACACATATAAATAACCAATAAAGAATATTAAAATTATCTAACAATGTTAGGGCATAAAACCACCTACCTCAAGATTAGAAGCATCTGGAAATTGGTTCTAAACTACCACTGCACTACCACAAGACCCTAGTAAGGAAAGATTTAACCAAAAAATAAAGATCTTACTCAATAAAACAAGATCGAACCCTACTTAGGTAAATCACCCCGTTTGAAAAAGAGAAACCAATAAAGAGAGGAGAGAAACCCTAAAAATATGGAGGAAACAAGAGAGAATCCACTTACTAGGAGATTCCTTGAAGAATCAGGGCCAAAACTACCCAAGCATTGAGGTACAAGGGGACTAGGAAATCTTGGAGGGATCTCCCATGGATTGAAATCTCGAATGGGGTGGATGGGGGTGGTTTAGGGTTAAATCCTGAGAGGACACAAAGGCCATTTCCAAATTTTTAATGACCTATACAATGTGCACGATTTTCCCACATGATTTTCCAAACTATTCAGAAATCGTTCATCCCACTCTATCCAAGAGGAACAAGCTACATGATTTAAAAACCATTCATTAACCATTAGTTAACCACTCTTGGCTACACAGTTACATGGGAAAGGGAACACAATTTCCCTAACCATTAACCAACCATTAACCATCTGTTTTAAATCCCAAAATCTCCATTTTTCATCAAAACTCAAGGGGAAAACCCATGGATATGCACTAGACTAAAAATTATCAAAGGTAATACCTAAAACATCAAACCCGTCACACCTAAAACTCAAGATAAAAACCAAGATCTAAAAATTAATTGGAACCAAGGGTAAAAACAAAAATATGGGTGTAACAATTCTCCCCACCATAATGCTTTTCCCCCCCTGAAATCCACAAAAAATATTGATCCAAAAACAAAAACTGATATTCCTATAAAACTCAAGAAAGTTCCTAACAAACATCAAATGAGGAGTGAAAAAATAACATCACAAAAGGAAACCAAGATTCACAAGGTTTAACTTTGGATGCTAGAATGGACTCCCCACCATATACCTTCAACCCCCCAAAAAGCCTTAACACATCTAGTTGATCGATCAAAAGAAAAGAAATTCTCACAACCATATAACCCAAACATTCAATCTAAGAAAACCCCAAAAATTAACAATGAAACTCATATCTATTACTTGAAACAGAAAAATGAATCCAAACCACATCTTAAAAAGCATCAAAAAACTTGAACAATTTTTTTTACAATTCTAGATTCAAAAAAGACGATTGGGCGCACTCTAAAAAACCCCATGCTTACTCAGAAGGGAAACTCAGAGCCAACATATAAAAATTATTATTTTCAATGTCAAGACACACCAAATACTAAACCAAATTATCAAAACTGGAGGCATGAATGGAATTCCCACCATTAGGAACAAACTAGAACTGACCAACACTAAAAGGAACCAAAAAAAGATCTACATCATGTCTCCCCACAATTAGAACTGGATAGATTAAAACCAATCATATTACTTCCAAACTGACCTAAGAACTCCCACCACTAGGGGAAGGGAGGGGGTGGGGTAACCCAATGAAAGGAACACCAAAACTGATTTGTAAGGGTCACCCAAGCAAGGAAAACCAATAAAAAACTTGTATCCTAGAAGGAATGACCATTATAATTACATGAAGATAAAACCAGTAACCTTTTTCATCAAGGAGGGACTTAAAAAAACAAGGAAAAATTGTAGCACAAACCATTAAACTATCCACACCTAGATGACGAAGACCAGATCTGCATCAAAGTTCCTCACACCTTCGATGGTTTCTTGACTATGTGAAAAGCCTCACTCCAGTACCTATGAATGAAGCCCTAATATGTTAAAGCATTTTCTACCCCACAGTTAGGAGATGAAAATCCCCAATAGGATCTCCTTATTTTGGTTTCATGAGTGACCAAATTGTAATCTAAGAAGAACCAAAATAACACAAAACAACATGTAACTAAATTCATCTCAACATGGAACTTTCACCAAGACAAGGACAAATAATATGCACATGCATCATACTTTATCACCTTGAATGAGAAACAATGGAAATAAGACCACATAGAATACACCTCCATTTAAAATGGAGAAATTAAAAATTACCAAAGTAAGGAAACAATTATATTAAAATAGATTTTTTTGAGAGATATCTAACTCTTACATTTCGAACCCAAAAAGACATCACCACCAAATACCACCAGGAACAAACATTACAAATAGAGAAGCATTAAAAAGGAGGAGACTTTAAACCGAGCCCTGAACATCACACTATTTATACAAATGGAAATAATGGATTCTTATGACCAGTCTTGACACACTAATGGAACAACATGATCCCTCACTTAGAATAGACCGATGAAAGATCTAAGGGCCTTCTAACACCATGGATAGAACCAACAGTCTCAGGACACCTTCAACTCTCCTCGCTGGAATTCCCTTCACCACTTCCAGACATGACTTTCAAACATAGAGGTGACAAACTTCACCCTTAACGACTTAGACAACTCAAGGAAACTAAAGTTTCTTTTAACTTTCCAGATACACTCTTATTCTTAGATAGGATTTGCATGATTATAAAATATAGTAGGATTCAACTCCAAAAATCAAGAAGAAATTATATTTTTTGATCAAATGGAGGGTCTGCTGACGATGAACCACCCATGGACGCATTTTGAATATCCATCGAATCTTGTGGGGGAATAAACTAGACAATAAGTAAACTGAGAGCCCAATTATACTAATCCATCAACCAGAACTCATCACAAACTATCACTACATATAAAAAGGGAACAAACTCAAAGGCTTCCTGAAACATTTTTCAAAAGAACACACTAACCATTATTTTAAAACCAACTTATTGACAAAGACTCAAACTTGAAACACCATTTAAATATAAATAGCTCTCAAACTCAAAACATCTTGTAAGAAAAATTCTCAAATCACAAGGAGATACACATCATACAACCACTGTTTATCAAAATTTCACATCTTTTCTTAAAAGAACTTTTGAAAAGAAAACATCTTGGTGGGTTACACACTCACCAGTGGTCTTCCATAGAGTCTCACACATGCATATTCTCATGCCAAACCGGGTAACCATAATCTCATGTCAATGTAGGCACTCATCCATTCATTCTATTAACTATCCAAATTCGCACACATATATATGCATGTGGTCACTCATGGAAACACAAAAGGTCATAAAAAAACTTTTACACTTTTCAAGAAAAAACTTTCAACCCATGTTTTCAACTTCTAAATTCATTTCCCATTTTAAAATTCATAAAAATATTTCAAAATTTCACTCACCACTGAGTCAAAAATCGTTTTCAAACTCCTCACATCAAACCAATTTTTTTTATCAAAATAGAATTTCATATATTCCATCTAAAAAGACAATAAATCCCATTTTTAAATATTTTTAGTGACATAAGAAAACTCATTTCATGAAATACCATTTAATTAAAAACTCATTTATCCATACTTAAAACAAACTTCTAAAACCCTTTTCAAAATAATTTTTTTTATCAAAAAAACCATTTCAATAACCCCCAAATTTATATCATAGAGGTACACTCTTTTTAAAATCATCCACATTCACACAAAGACCATTTCATAAGGGTTTAGAAAATAATTCTCAGAACCCAAGAGGTAACAACACAATTACCAAGGAAAACTAGTGTCGATGGGTGACTTGGCCATATAGTTAGCGGTCATATTCCAATCATACCACCATCACAAAAAGTTTTCTAGGACCATGTACCCTACTTCACATGGATTTACAAACCCTATGAGATCACTAAGACTGTCGATCCAACTCCCATTTCATTTTATAAACACCAAACAAACCATAAGAACCAATTAACCCAAATAAAACCAAAATTCCATGGTGACTCGAGTCCCATCACAAGGTGTTTTGGCTAGGCACCATACTCGCAACCAGAACCTCAAGTACCAATAATCCTAGATACAATATATCCATAATCTTCCCCAAATAATTTGACCCAAAAAGGGTGTGACCTACTCTGATACCATTTTGTCACAAACCAAGATAAAGTAACATCTAACTCAACACCCAACCTGGCCTATGGCATGGCCCAAAGAGAATTCCTGATACCCATGGGCTAGAAACCAGTGCCAGGGTATCAATTATATTCTTTGGGAATGATTTCATCCATTTCAATAAGCATAAAATAACTAACATAAATAAACATCATAATAATAAATAACCAAATCCAAAAAAGGCACAACAATTTTTAGATTCCAAGTTTTACAATTTAAACCAATACCAAAGGCACAATAATGGAAAGGGAAATTTAAAACTATCCCAACAAAAATATCCACGTGACATGGGGGGCATCACCCTGAATCCACCACCACCAATACCTACAATAATAGGAACTCTATAAACCAGATCCACCATCACTACGACACATATTTCCTTTACCTGGGTCATAAAAACAAAGTATAAATACACCCAAGTGTTTATGTAGGGTATTATCCAAATCCTAATAGGATTACACCTAAAAAGAAAAGGATTCCACGATATAACATCAAAAGACAAATTAACATGCACTCTTTATACAAAATCCTTTGGAACATTTATATGATTTTTTTAAAGGAAAACCATTTACAAGGGAACACTTTCAAAGAAAACCATTAATTCAAGGAAACATCATAAAAAAACACTTCTAAAGGTAACATTTTAAAAGGAAACTTTTACTAAGATAAACATGATTTAAATAAAAATGAATATACACAAGGTCAACTATATGCTGGTGGATGGAACTACATAATGTATGTCTCATGTCACAAGATAACACCATGGTATTTAGGGGTAATCTAGCTCGAGTGAGGTACTAGAACCTCAAACCTTAGTAAAATGTGGTATAATAACAAAAAATGTCAGCATCCTCATGAACAAACCAATAGAGAGAAGAAACATACAAATTTCCAATGACGTCTAATCATCATCATAGTTTAGTTGGTGTTGTAATATTAAATCATGACAAGTGAAAATGGATTTTTCCACTTCCAAATCACTAGCATACTAGTCCTAGTCTACCCACCTAGATACCTGGTATTCCCTTTGTGCTCAAATTCATGTTCACATGTCACACATATCACCACTTTCACATACACATGACAAGAATTATAAATACACTGGGATATCACTATTTTCCACAAACTAAACCACTTTCCATTTTACACACAAAAAACCATTTTCAAGTATATTTTACACCACATGGATAATTCATGAAACCCCTTTGAAATTATCATAATAAAATCACATAATCAATTTAACCACTTTTATGGACTAATCCCCTTTCAAATACACACACAAAACAATTTCACTTTAAAACATGCTTCCATTCATTTATAAAATTCACAATTCTTATCAAAGTGCACCACAAAGAATCCAACATGAAACAAAAACAAATTTTGTTTAGAAAACTCATTTTCACATTTAAGTCCCTTTGAAATCCAATTTTAAACCTTCCACACAAAGCATAAAACCCCATTCAAGTAACATTACAATGAAACATACACAAAAACATAAAAATTTTCCTTTAGAAAACACACTTTCATCATATATTCATGCCCATACACTTCCAAAAATACATTTTACACCACAAAATTAAACCATAGAACACATATAAATAATGAAGCAAGCATATTTAAATTATCCAACAATGTTAGGGCATGGAACCACCTACCTCAATCTTGGAAGCATCTGAAAATTAGTGCAAAACCTCTACTTCACTACCACAAGACCCTAGAAAGGCAATATTTAACAAAATACATCAAGATCTTACTCAAAAACATAATATCGAACCCTCCCTAGGTCAAACACCATTCTGGAAAAAGAGTGCCTAATAAAGAGAGAAGAGAAACCCTAAAAAGAGAAAGGAAACAAGAGAGAAGCCACTTAATTAGAGATTACTTGAAGAATTGGAGCTAGAAACACCTAATGATTGAGGGGAAAGGGGCCTAGGAAATCTTGGGGGAGCTCCCATGAATTAAAATCCCAAATGGGGCAGATGGGGGTGGTTTAGGGTTAAATACCAAGAGTAGAAAAAGGTTATTTCCAAATTTTTAATGACCTAGACAACACACATGGTTTGCCTGCATGGTTTTCCAAACTGTGCGACAACCATACATATCTATCTATCCAAGAGGAACGAACTACATGGTTAGCCTACACAGTTTATAAACCGTGTGTTATTTACTATCCCAAAATGCCACTTGAACACATAGTTACCAAGGCATGTGTTCACAGTTTACCTAACCGTGCGCCAACCATGTGCCACCTACTGTAAATCCCAAAAATTTCCATTTTTCATCAAAACTCAAGGGGGAAACCCATGAATAATCACTAGACTGAAAATGAAAAAGGTAATACCTCAAAATTAAAACCCATCACACCCAGAACTTGAGAGAAAAACTAAGATCCAAAAATGAACCAGAACTAAGGGTGAAAACAGAAACCTGAGTGTGATAATAAATCATTTGAGATGTGTAAGAATCAGCCACACCTCAATCTGACACACGGTATGACCAGTATGACTCAAATTGCATCTTTTTTATTTAAAATTGACATTAATTTTAGTAAAAAATACAACTAATATAATAAAAAATGATTAAACACATTCAGATTATTTTGATACTTTAATAAAATGATCCATAAGTCATTTTTAATGTGTAGGAATTAGCTACATCTCAATCTGACACACGGTGTACTCGATATGACTCCAAGTGCATCTTTTTTATTTAAAATTGACATTAATTTTAGTAAAAAAGATAATTGAAATACTCAAAACCAATCAAATTAATACATATTATTTTTATACTTTAGAAAAAATATCCATAATTATTTTTTGACATGTTGGAATCAGCTGCACCTCAATATGATACACTATGTGCTTGGTATAACTCAAAGTATTCATTATCAGTTTAAAATTTTCATTTTAGTTCAAAAAGTTTCACTCACTAAAAACCAATAAAATGCACTCGAATTGTATTTATTATTTAGGAAAATGGTTAATATTCCATTTTTTAAATATAGGAATCATTCTCACATCAAAATGACACACAATGTGACCGGTATGACTCAAAGTGCATGTTTCTAGTTTAAAATGAAATTTTAGTAAAAAAGAAAAGTGACGTACTCAAAACCAAGAAAACACATTCATAATCTTTGATAATTTAGGACAATTATCCATAAGTCATTTGGGATGTGTAAGAATCAGTCATACCTTAATCTAATGCATGGTGTGACCGGTATGACTCCAAATGCGTCTTTAAAATATATATCTTTCATTTTAGTTTAAAACACACATCACATCGCCAAAACCGAGAAAATGAGAGTATATTTTTTTATCATCATTTTATATACTATTACTTAATTAATTTCTTTATCATTTTTATCTTATAATTATTTAGTTAATTTTTATAGAGACAATTCTTGAAGATGAACAAGAAATGGTGTGATGTGAAAGAATCAACCGTAACTCAATCTGATATAGAGTGTTCCTAGAATGACTCAAAGTTTAGTTTAAAATTAACACTTTATGTTAAATTATTTCTTTATATTATTACTAACATAAGAATTGTCTTCTTATACAAGTGTGTTCTTTTGCTCGAGAAGGGGTGGTTTGTTCAGCAACAAAATGAGTTAGGGTAAAGATAAAAAGACAAAGGAATATTAATGTTTTTGAATGTATATAATAATTTGTACTTATGTAATTTTATAAACCAATGTTTGAAATGTATATAATATAGTGTTTATTTTCTTGTATTTTTGTTGTAAATTTTATTTCATTTAAATTCTCTATTGGTACTTAACTTTACTGATTTCTTGTGGTGTTTTAGTGCTATAGTGTGCTATTACAACACACTACACTGGTGCTACAGTGGGATATAATAGAACACTACAATATTACCCATTATTGGTACTTTTAGAAGCACTAATAAAGGGCTCCTTTATCAGTTCTAAATAAAAGCATCAATAAATGAACACTTTATCAACACTTTTTTAGTGCTGATAAAATCCTAGGGATTTTAATCTCACTTAGGTAGTTAGTGATTCTCTAGTGATAATAAAGGCTAGTTTTAGTGCTATTAAATTCCTATTTTGTAGTAGTGTATAACTGGAAAATAGTAATGGAAGAAAAATAGAATATTTTTCAAAATTATATATTGGGAATTTAATCTTTCACATTATGATCTTGACATTATACACATTGAGAAGAATGTGTGTGTCAATGTTCTTTTCTTCATTTCTTAATGAGTTTAGAAAATAAAAAAGTTATTAAAATACTCTTAAAGGATTATAATCACTAAATATCAAGTGTAATTAAGAAAATGTGAATGGTAACTATCTAAAACCAATTTTTTCACAAAAAAATTAGTAAAAATATTATTTCCTTCAAAGATTAAAAAATATTAAAGTACATAATAGATATTTAAGTAACATTTTAAGATCTGTTGATTTGAATAATCATAAATTAAATGGATTTAAAATTAATGAATCATATATATTATTGGAATAATTTCTACCATTGGTGATGCATAAATTATAACCATATAAAATAACTACAGTTCTAATCAACATTTTCACATTCTTTAAAAAGATTTGTGAGAAGACCCTAAAACTAGTTAAACTGGATAAACTTCAATAAATAATTATAAAGATACTTTTTCATTTGGAGATAATATTTTACCCCTCATTCTCCCTGTGAAAATTCATTTAACTATGAATTTAGCTGATGAAGATTATGTTGGAGGACTCATATGTTATCGATGGATATATCCCATTGATAGGTTCTTAATTTTAATAATTAATGAATTTTAATTTTCCAATACATTGCTTATAAGGTTTATTTATCAATTTATTACTCTTTTTTATTAGGTATCTCAATATTTTGAAGTCTTATATGCAAAATAAATCTCAACCAGATGGTTTTATTGCTAAAGGTTACCTAATTAAAGAGTTTTTAATCTTATGTTTGAGGTATTTAGATTAAATAGAGACAAGACTCAATCAAGTAGTAAATGATGATGATAATACAAGTCATTCTCAGGCTAATAATAAATCATCAATCTTTACAACATCAAGTCGATAATTTGGAAAAGTCTCATGATTTTCATTGATATATTTTTATTTAAGACAAGCACATAGATATATTCTACTCAATTCTAATATTATTGATCCATACATCAAATAAATGAGGATGAAAATAAAAAATATTTCTTGGGAGTCAAACTCAAAATGGGGTAGAGATGAGAAAAGTAGTTAACAAATAAATTATTTAGCAGTTTTCATGTTGTGTAAGTTCTTATTCTAATATGTGTTTTGAATATGCTGATAATTATTTAGTGTAATTAACAATATTTTATATTAATTTTTATAGATAATCAATAATGATAAAAAAGTTGAACTATCAGAATATTTGAATTATTTAACTCAAGGTCCTCTAAATAATGATAGGAGATTCAATGCTTAAAATATTGGCGATTTCAAGTTTTGTACTAATAGTCATGAAGAAGGTCTGAAAACATAGAAAAATGATATATTTATAATTGTAGATCAGGGTTACTGTGCAAATTTTGTTTAAAATTTAAAGTTAAAGTATCATCAAAATATTTTAGTCATGTTATTCAAATGAAATTGAGTCAATCATAACATAGATATATAGAAATATTTATTCCAATTTACTTCTAGAAACTTCTCTCGGTCGATTGACACCAGTGAGTGTGGAGAACATGATCTAAATATTTTTTATACCCATGAAAAGATTTCATATTATTTCGATGATATAGTTTAGGATGGGAGGATTGTTGTTGTCTATATGAAATGAAGGAAAAATTTGATTTGGGTGATGAAGGTGAAGTAATTTATGATAGTGATCCCCATCAACAACAATACATTGAATTGATTATCCCTATTTATAATTAAAATATCAGTCTTATGAGGGAGTTTAAATAAGAATAAGTAATGTTAATAATGGAATATGATAAAAATATGACTAACCAAGAATAAAATTATTATAATACATATAATGTATTTTAAAGACTTAATTTCATAAATATTAATTTAATTACTTATAAGAATTATATGTTTTTTATATCAATAGAATATGATTTTCAGGTTGAATTTATTATAATAGTAAATACATGGTTTGTTTTTTCAATTTAATTGAATAAATATAAATGTTTTGTTTTGTTATTGCAATAAAGTTTTTATTGAATTACTTGTTTTCGTGATATATTTGTTAGAAATTCCACTCTGGAAGAGGTTTGGAGATGTTAGCTACTCTAAAATATAGGATAATAATTATACTCCTGCTACACAGAGTACACCAATAATAAAAGACAACCATTATACTCTTACATAGAGTGCACTAACATTACTAGATATAAATTTCTCCCTTACTACATATGGTGCGCTTAGCCATATACCTTGGATATTTATTTGTGTGCTATTTCAAGTTATCCAAGAATGATTTCATTTGTAGGTATGATTTCTATGGAAGATGATAGATAGTATTAATAAATAAATAAACTTATTAATTGGAAATTTAGGACTGATAAATTTCATAAATTCATATTTATATTTGTTTTTTTAATTAAATTTTTATTATAAGAACAACCTCATTCACTATACACACACAAACACATAAAACAGAGATAAGTGTTCAAAAAATTTTAATGTGAATTGATCATAATAATTATAGTATGTTGTACCTGTGAGTGAGAATACACTTATTAATCATCTCCAGAGATAAGCGTTTAGGAAATACTAACTGAAAAAAAAAACATATAATAATTGTTACTTTTGATTTATGTTTTTTACTCCTTATCATATGTAATATGTTTTATTCATAGTTTTTAATAAGTTTTTTCAAATAAATCCATTTTTTTAGTTTTTAATAATTCTTGAGAAATAGAGCATTAACAACTAAATCAATTGGTTCATTGATTTATAATGAGTGTTTTCAATGAATTTTCAATAAGCATTATCAAACAGAGCCTATAAGTTGGATCAATTTTGAATAAGTGCTTCCAAACAAAGCCTAAATAGTTTTATTCCTTATCTTAGGGGTATTTAATTCCTTTATTGGTGATTTATAAATCATATAAATGGTAGTGATTATATTTTTCTTTATTAACTAGTATAAATTTTGAATTCAAAATATTTGTTGCATTGATTTTCTTATATTATTGTCCAAAATAAATTTATTTTCCTGATTTTGGGTTGGATTCAAGTTTAAGTATTGTTCTCATAGAACAATATCAATGGTTGTAATGTTACAACATTCTATGTCACTAATTCACAGTTATATGAACTTAATTTATTATCATTTTTGAATATGTTTTTCACTAATGTAAATTTAAATACTTTAAATATGGGAACTAGAGTAGGGAAGTAGGAAGGAATCTAATGATCAGTAATATCCATCTGGGGATATCAAAGGATATGCATTATAGTAGATCTTATGATGTGTTTGTAGACATTTTATAACTTGTAATATTAATGAAATACTTGATTGTGCATGTTTTTTAACTTATAATATTATATAGTGATGTTATATATATATATTGTATGTTTTTGGTTAATTTTTTATTATTATATTAATTTGGCTAAATATATTTTATATGTACCGGTTGTGTCTTTTTTACTATTTCATGGAATAGAATGTGATGAAATGGATTATTGACATATTATTTATTAAACTACCATAGTTATAGGTGGTTTTAACCACTTATAATTATCCCATAATGGTTTTAACCACCACTAATCATGTAGGGACAGTTAAAACCGCCTGCTAACTATGATGTGTACTAATATATTTGACAATATTTAGTAGTGGTTTTCTCAATTTCTATTGAATTTATTTTTAGTGGTTTAATAACCATTAAAAAATATGAAAAAAACATTAATAAACATGTTACATAAATACCACTATGAATTAATTTAGTATTTTGTGGTGGTTTTTAGAACAACCACTAATTAAGTTAAACTATCGACAAATTGAGGGAAATAATATTAAAAAATCATATTTAAATAATAATAGTTGTTGTGAAATGAACTATGAAATATCAATTCATGGTGGTTTATATAAACCACCATGAAATGATGAATTGGTGGTTAAAACTTTCATTGATCATAAAAAAACCACCAATATTATACAATTTCCTATAATGGGAGTTGATTTGATTCACCAAGTGTAATATTGGATTTCTCAATAGTGAAAATGTATTGTTTCAATTTGAGGACATTGAATTATTCTATAAATTTCGAAGAAGGGAAACCTGGTACTTTCAGGTATTCAAGATGAAAATATAATGATGGATGCTAGACAAGGAGGTCGGGATAGAATTTTTGGTGTTGAAAGGGCCCTCACGAACAGTGAGAATTCACCAAGTGGTGGGAAAGGTTGAATAAGTGAATTCATTAATTTTTTTATGTTTATCTATTAAAAAAATTTGGATCTTATTAAATTACATGATGAGATCATTAAACACAAGCTATACACACTCCAAATCAGAAATATAACAAGTATAATGGATTTTTACAAGGTTTACTACTCAAAGTGAGAAAATAATTTTTATAATTATTTGGAAAACCCTTGATCACACCTTCACCTAGAATCACCAAGTGGATTACGAATGATTTGGGATTATCCTTGAACTCATGATACATAATGTGTCTTCTAAATTGTGTAAATTTATCCCATATAAACAAATATATAAAATATGCTTCTCAACTACAATATATTCTTTAACTGAGTTAAACTTCCATAAAATTTTAACTATGTTTCTTATTATTCACCTTCCTATCCTTATTCTTCCTCTTATACTTTCACATTAACAAGAACTCTTTTCTACTTATCATTTTTATATATATTCCTCTTTTCATCCACCACTATATTTTTATTACATAGTAGATATCATACATTTGAATTTTTTGAATTTAAAATTCAAATTAAAAGATAAAACTTCCTTCAACTACTCTTCAACTTTTCCCACTTCTACTTCAGTCATTGGATCTATCTAAGTCTCCTAATCACCCTTATATATAATTATAAGACTTTGTGATTCAATTTTAGTAATACCATGAAGCAAAAAATGAGACACAACATCAACAACCTTGAGTTCTATACTCTATAACAAATAAAACATGACTTCATAAATTAAAGTGTGATCAACCAGTTTTCCTATAGTTGCTTCTCAAACTACTTCTCCCTTTATGGTGTGATCAAATTATTTACAATTAAAAAATTCCTTTCTTTTATCTAGGTCTGAATGTTTTTGGTGTGATATTATATGTCATGATGCAGTCTATATTTCCACATTAAAACAATATAGAGTTTAACTATCATGGTTTCTCATCACGATGCATTAATATCCTATGATCCACACTTCCTATTATATTATGGTGCAAGATATAACATTGTATCAAGAATCCCTAGAACCTCCCAAAAATATTTAAAACATGAAAAATCATAGTTTTATATTAGGAAATGGCTTCCTTGTCATGATAGACCAGTTCAAAACATCGCCATATTTAAATTCTTGAATCAAGGTGTGAACCCTTAAGTTACAACAAGATTCATTCTTCCACCATAATATATACTACTTAATAAAAGTTCAAACTAGTATAAATAACTCTTATATAGCTTCTATTGTGGAATTATCAAATCACTCATAGTGTGACCAGACTCAACCTTCCCTTTCTTCGAGCCTATCTCAGCAGGGTAAACCTTATTCATTGTTTATTCTCATTTGAATTAATCACACATAGACTTCATAATGGAATGATTACACATGTTTCATCATAATGCGGCCTGATTCTCTATAATCTCTTCTAAAATTCAAGATCTAAACCCCAAACTTCTTTCATTCATCTAAAAACTTCCAAAAAATTTCCCCTTAAATGAAACTCTATTTAATGTGAGTTTGAACATGATTTATGTATTAAAAATAAAATATAACACAAAAACTATATCCACTAATTCTATTCTCTAATTCATCTTCCCATTGAAAAACTTCACATCAATAAGGAATTCTTCTTCAGCTCATAAACTCTATAAAATACCCAATGGGTCTTAATAACCTTCCCAAGGTCTCTATTTTTAATCTAAAAAATCTCCCTATTTGGATTTTATTGGAAACCATTGATCATAAATCACTTTTCAAACTTAACACACTATGTGATGAATCATCATTCAATAATTTTAATCCCATGTGATCAAAATTGGTTTAAAAAACTAGAAAATTGAATGATAATGTCATGTTATCCATTAAAGTAACTTATATTCTTTTTCTCACAACTCTATTTCATTAAATATCTTCTTTCACTTTAAGAAACTATTATTTGAACTTGTTTATAAAAAATTTCTATGTGAATTCTCAACAATCATGTTAGAAAAATTCCCCATTCACACAACTCACAAATACATTTTCTAAATTCACAACTTACTCCTTTTAAAATCTCCCCCAAAATATGTACTCTATCTTATGGAAATTTATATTCTTGGAATTAATGTTGTTCCACTTCCCCATTTAATTAAGGAAAGAGTAGTGAGAGATATGTTTCTTTATCCCCCTTTGACAACAAATATTAAAAGAACAAGTGAGAGAGGAGATTGAATCACCATACCTTATCCTTTAGTGGAGTGAGTTTGAACTCTAATTATCAACCTCAAATTCTAAAATGAATCATTTGGAAGCGGTTTAGTGAACACATCCTTTATTTTATACTTTGTTCAAAAAAAAAATCTAGCTTTAATACTTCTTGCTCCAAAATCTCTTTAATTAAGTGATATTTGATATCATTTTTCATTGATCGATAACTCTAAACTATATTTCTTGATAGATTGATGAAACTTTGACTACCATAACCAATGATCAGTGGAGAATTCACATCAACCTTGAGATCTTCCAATTGAGTTTTCATACACATCAATTGGGTTGTTTCATGATATGCTGCAACATAGTCCTACTAGAAAATATTCAAGGTCACTAAAATTTTCTTCTTTGTGTTCCATTCCACACACCTTTATCCTAGAAATAAAAATACACTAGATTTTTACCTTCTATCATTAATATTTCCAAAACAATCTACCTCGGTATATCCAAACAGATCAAGACCTCCTTGCTGTAATATTTCAACCCATAATTCACTGTGACTTAGATATATTTAGTTAGCCTCTTTATAGTGATAAGATTTGATTTCTTAGAAGCACTCTGAAATATGGAACAACATGTAACAACATAAACTAAATCTGTTCATGATTTTTTCAAGTAGAGTAAACTCCCACTATGTTTTATAAACTCCCTTAAATAAACTTCCTTTCATTATTCATATTTTTATAGCTTGGTTGTCACTAAAATTTGACTAGAAACCAACTTAAAATACTTCATTCTAAACTTCTTTAAGCTTTATTGAGCATACTTCTCTTAAAATGGTAAAATATGATCCCTTTATTAGGAAATTTGAAAAATCAATAAATACCTCATCTATCTAAGAATGGGAATCTCAAACATCTTCATCTACAAATAAAATTACTCAAAAACATATTCTTAATTTCCATTAAATATGATATCATGTACATAGATAATAGAAATCAAAGACACCAATTTATCTTATTTGATGTAGAGATTATTTTCCACTCTTCCTTTCTTGAATTTTAACACCATTAACCATGAGTTAAGATTCAAATACCATGTTCTTAAGGATTTATTTAATCCATATAGATCCTTATTCAACTTTCAAACTTATCCATTATTTTCTCAAAGTGAGAATCCATTAGATTATTTAATGTATACTTCCTCTTTCAATTATCCATTGTGGAAGGATAACTTGAAATCTATTTGAAAGATTTTGTATTGCCTTTATTCCATAATAATAAGAAAATTTTTAAGGGTCTCATGTCTAGAACCTATTGTGAATGTCTCATAAAAATCAATTCCTTTCACACATTAATAGCCTTTGCACACAAGTCTTGCCTTATTTCTCATCACCCCTCCTTTCTCATTAAAATTGTTACAGAGCACTCAATTTATTCCTATGAAATTATTACTTATTGTCTTGGATTCCAAATACCAAGTTTCATTCTTATTAATCTAATCCAACTATTAATTCATAGAATCAATCCACTCTTGATGATTTAAATATTCTTTCACATAATCCAGTTCAACCAGAGAAAATAATGAGGTATGAGTTGTTTTACTCAAAGTTATACTAGTTTGAATTGGTTTTACTTGATCTATAATAATATTATAGACCATAACCTAATTTATTAGCCTTGTATGAGTTGATAAAAGTATATATTAATCACTAGATATGGATGAATCATTATCTTCAATCTTCACTTCTTCTAAATTCATATATTTTTCAAAAATATCATCTTTCTTATAAACCATCTTTGCTTTATCATCTTTACTTATAAAACTTACTTTGTGATATTTAACTTAATTTTTTGAGAATTTAAGCACCTTAAAAGGATCACTATCCAAAATCCTCCATCTCTCCTTGTTATAGTAACAATATCCTCTAGAATTTAGAGGATAACCAAGGAGGAATCCTTCAACTCCTCTTTGTTTGAACCTGCATAGATTTTCATCACTCACCTTGATAATAAACAGGCTACCAAATACCCTAAAGTATTTAAATCTTGATGTATTATTATAATAAATATCATATAGTATCATATCTTAATTAGTTTTTCACAAATAATGGTTTTGAATTTGAATATCTATACTATGACTCTAGAAAAACTGAGATATATCATGCTCGACCAATATGGTGGGATCCATTTCCCTAAAACTTATTTTTTCCTTTCAACTACAACATTTTTTTGTGGGTTATATGGTTTACTAAATTCATGGTGAATAAAATTATTTCAAATTCATTCTTTTAACTTTCCACTAGTGTATTCAACACCATTATCCATTCACAACTTCTTTAAGGAGAATCTACAATCCTTTTATACACTTATTTTTAAATTATTAAACATATTCAAGGACTGTAAATTATGTTTCATAAACAAAATAAATGAAATATTAGTGAATTAATAAATAAATAAAATAAAATACTTATCTCTATTTATTTATTTATTTCTCATAATCCTGAAAAGATATGAATGAATGCGATCCAATGGGTGAGATGTGTGAATCCCCACATTCTTGTGTGAATAATTAACAACATTCTCCTTTTAGCATGTATAACACATCCAATTTCTCTCTATATTCAGAATAGAAACATCACAAACATTATTTAATTGGGTAATCATACTCATATTTCTTTGAAAAATGTGTCCAAGTATTCAATTCCATAATTGATTTTCTTATTTCAAGCTCAAATAACCTAAATTTTTAGCTTCATCGACCCAAAATAAGTTTCATCATGTTAAATTTACTCTTGTAAAAAAACTATCATTAAATATCTTTATAAAACATTAATTATTCTAAAAAACCACTTCATTTCCATTATCACAGATCCAATACATATTTAGAAAATTCTGTTTCAACCTATCAACAAATAACGTGTTCTTCAATTCCAACTAGTATTGTCCAATTATTATTGAATAGAATACCTATATTTTGAGTTCCCCAACATCACCAAAGGTCACCAACCCTTATTTAAACTTTTAAAAATATTTATTCTATCATATATAAATAAAATTCACTATCCAAGATCCAAGGATGTTCCTTTTGAGATGCATCGAGTGTAACTTCAACAACCAATACCTTCTCATTTTCTTTGTATTTATTATTATGAAAATTTTGAGTATAATGAACCATAATCTTATGGGTAGGTAAAATGGTGATACAATCATCAATAAAGTTACTTGTCTGGTCACACCTTCCATAAACCTCAAACAATGGTTGGAAATTGATCTAAAACTCTAATCCAAGATTTTCAAATTGCTTCTAAACTTTTATTCTTCGAGTAGATTGAATCCCCCACAATATTTTTTCCTATAACATATGTAATCATATTTATATTTTAATTTAACCAATATATTCTTTTAATATTCCTGAATTCTCCATGATAATAGTAATACACATAAAACATACTTTCCATTAAACATAGATTACTATCCAAAAGTAGACTCTTGTTGTTCTTTCACCTTTTAACAATCAACCATAGTCCCTTTTTCTGAATCAAAATTATGGTATACTCTTAACACTATATTATTTGATCTATATTTATTTCCATACCTTTTTATATAATCATTTATAACTATATTCTTCTTAAAGTTTTCATTTCTATAATTTTTATATTTTTAATAACTCTCTTGTATTTCCATAAATTTAACTTTTTCAACCAATGTATTCACAAGCCAATGAGCCAATACCCAAGTGGTACAGGCTTCTTCTTGGTATCCAAAAGATCCAGGATCAAATCCAGGCAAGGAAAAATCTCCAGGTACCATAGTAATACTATAGCAGGGCACTATAGTGGTGATGGTACTACAACAGGTACTATAGAAGGGCGGGTACTGTAGAAGTACTATTCACTGAGGGGGCCTTTGGGCCAAAAAATGGGCTTTCAAGCCTTGTATTCAGGCCACTTGGCCTTGTGCCTTCGGGATATGTAATAGGTCTCCCTCTACCCAATCTTAAAGAGGTCTTTTCTTTAAATAATAAATTGAGGCTTCGACCCGAAGCTTTAAAAAAAACCTATGTATTCCCATCAAATTTTTCAATCAACATATTATTAATGATTTTAATAATTTCTTGAATAGAATTCTAGAAGTTGGATTTTAACTTTTCCAATTCCTTTTCCACATTGATTAATTTTTGTTATAAAATATCAAGATCCTTCTCCATTTCTTTAGTCTTATCTTTTATGTCCACATTCTATTTCTTCTCTTTAGTGAGTATATTCTTCAAGTTGTTAATTTAATTCATCAAATTATACTCATTTTAAGTATGTAAGGTGACATTGTTTCTTGATTATTGACTATCTTTCTTCAGATTATTATTCTCGTTCTCCAGAATTGAAATATTTTAAATACATTCATTGAGTTCTTGCTTTATCATAAACTCTATTTGAGTTTCTCCATCACTTTCATCATTTTTTATTTCATCGCTAGTGAATTTTTCATCATTCACTTTAGAAATTAGTAATTTTTAACCAAATTAACTAAAAGTATCCTATTTATATTCATCCTCATAGTTATCATCATCTTCAAGCTTAAATAAGAAATTTCTATTCTATAATTTAGATAAATCCTTAACTTTCCCCTTTGAATAATAATTTAGTGATTTATTCTTCAAAAAACTTTTTGGATTATCATACTCATCACCAAAAACTTCTTATTCTTTCAATTTAGTATAATTTTTTATGAAATGTATATTGACTCCACATTTAAAACATTTAAGTGAAAGCTTCCCATGAAACATAATTTTTCTTATTCTCATGCTTCTTTAAATAAATGACATGAGTTTGTTAGATTTAAATTCACATTTTCTTTATCAAAATATTATTAC
The DNA here is from genome assembly GCA_963277665.1 of Viscum album. NCBI lineage: Eukaryota > Viridiplantae > Streptophyta > Magnoliopsida > Santalales > Viscaceae > Viscum > Viscum album. The sequence goes on along the minus strand of OY728127.1, from coordinate 397,528,839 downwards.
CCATCTTCATTAATTTCTTTTTTACTCTTCTCTTTATTAAAATATTTAAATAATATTTCACTATCATCTTTGTTCTTCTTCTTGAAGGCAAAGAACTTCTGCATTTCATAAGTAATTATAATGCTGTGAAAATTATCCAATAGAAGTCTAACTGAATCATGGTATTCATGTTTTGAGACCTTTTCATGAAATCTCTCTGAAAAGTATGTAGTATCTTCTTGAAAATCATATAATCTACCATCTTTTCACCAAAACCTCTAATGGTGCTCACTAATTCATTAACTATAGTGAATAAGTCATCCATTGTTTCACCATCATTAATATTGATATATTCATGTTTTAATCTAAAAATTTATAGTTTATCATGAGTCACTTTCATATTACCTTCATATATATTTTCTAACTTATCCCAAATACCCTTCACTGTCTTCATTCCTTTAACTTTGAGAAACTCCCTTTTTGAAAGAGGTGATAGAATGGCGTTGTGATCATGACCATAATTATCCAAATTCTTTCTATCTAATATCATCATCTCAACACCTTTATTATGAAGAAAAAAACTATCAGTGATAACCTCCAATAAATCTATAATAATTGACTAAAGACATGGAAATATTTAATCTTTACAAATATAACAATTATTCACATAGAAAGTGATAATCCCCTTATTTTCTCTAGATTAATGTTGTCAATGTTCATAGAATAAATTTAAAGATTGAATATTATTTAAAATAGGAAAAATTTTCTCTTTAAAATTTAAATAACTAATTATATTTTAAGGGAACCTAGATGCTATGATACCATTTTAAGGGGCCCTCACGAATAATGGGAAATTATTGAGAGGGTGGGTGAATTAGTCAATTCACTCTTTTTTATGTTTATACCTTAAAAAACCATAAAAAACTATAAAAGTGCATGGAGATATTTTTTTATACAAGATAAAAACACTCCAAGTCACATACACATTAGTAAAAATAGATTTTTACATGGTTCACTACTCAAAATGAGAAGATACTCTCTGGAATGATCAAGTAAAACCTATAACCACACATTCCACTAGAATCACCATATATATTAAAAATGAGCAGGGTTATCCTTGAAAACATGATAATTTTTTTTTATACTGAATTATTTAAAGTTATCCTACCCAAATATATACATATAATCTTATTTTCAATAATAAGATAATATTCAACCAAGTTAGACTTATTTTAAATTTTCATTATGATTCTTATTCTTTTCCTTCCACTTCTTCCCCTTCCTCTTCTACTTTAATAACATAAATCAATCTTCTATTATTATTTTTTTATCTACATTCCTATATTAATCCACTTATATATTTTTCTTACATGACATGAAATATATCTCTAATTTTTTTAACTTTAAAATTAAATTCAAATATGAAACTTCCATAAAATAATCTTCAACTTCTCCCACATATAATTTAGTGTTTGGATATATACAAGTCTTATATCCACCCATGTATATAATTATAACAACTAATTATTCTATTTGGGGTATCCCATGAAGAACAAAATGGTCCATATCCTAAAAAATCTTGAATTTTGTACTTTATCACAAATCACAATGTGAATTCATAAATTGTGACATGACCAACTAATTTTACTTTAACGAATTCTCTAAATTATTTTTCCTTTGTGGTGTTATTAAATTATTTACAACATAAATTTTCTCTTATTTTATCCAGGTTTGAATGATTTTAGTGTGATATTATATATTGCAGTGTAATATATCTTTCCACCTCAAAATAGCATGTAGATTAACTCTTATATCTTATCATCGTGACAAAACACCATCTTGTAATCCACACTTTATTCTATATTTTGGTGTGGGGTGAACATTTATGGAGATACTCCCTAGAACCTACCAAAAATTGTGAAAACATGAAAAATAATGGTTTTAAATCATGGCATGGATTTTATTTCAGGATAGACTGGTTTAGACCATCATCAGGTTTAAATTATTGAATCATGAAATGAACCTTTCAATTGTGGAGTCATTCATTCTTCCACCAAAATATCCATTCATTACATAATATTCATACCATTATAAATCACTATTACATATATCCTATTATGGTGTGATCAAAACACTCATGGCATGACCAAATTTATCCTATCCTTATATAGATTTTGTCTCACTAGGGTAAACCTTACACATAGTTAATTCTCAACTAACTTAATCACACATAGAATTTATCACAGCATGATTACACATATTACAGAGTGATATAGTTTTTTCTCTCTAGAAAATCTTCTAAAATTCAATATCTCAACTCCAAAATTATTTTATTCATATCCAAACATCCAAAATTAATTCATCTCACATGAAAATATATTTAATATGTGTTTGAACATGATTTATGTATTGATAAAAAAAGCCAACAGAAAAGACATATCAACTTATTCACTTATATAATTCATCTTGACTTTAAAAAACTTTAGAGTTATATATAATTCTTCTATAACTCCTAAACTCATAAAATATCCTGAGTCTCAAAAAAAATCCTAAGGTTTCCATTCTTGGCCTCAATAGTTGGTTCCAATGAGGATATAATTAATAGATGTACTAATTAATCTATTTATCATTATGCCACTTGGTGTCATTTACACTTTCATAGGTAAACTAATTAAAATTTATGTGGATAATAAAATCTTTATTTGTCTCTTTATTTCTCATTTTTGTGTTGAGTTGTGTGTATCATCTAAGGTGCCTTAAAAGGTTTAGATTCAAAATAGAAATTTAGGATTTTTCCCAAAATGTTATATTTGAGAATTCACCTCTATTTTATCTAAAATGTTTAAAATTATTTATTTATCATCATCTTAAAATTTTGATCAAAACCAAAAGGTGTGGGTTCATACATAGAGGTCCCAAACAACTAATCCCACTAGTTCCCTTGTTATAATTTTGTATGGTGAAATTCTAGTTGAAAACACATATAGTTAATATTCTAAAGTTGATGTATTTATGATTGTATCATATATTATGGAGGATAAATCAAATATTCTTTAGGTTTTTATGACACAAGAATTATACTTTAATGTTTCTTCCTCAGTTTGAGTAGGATGTGCAAGATCTAATCTAGATAACAAGGATGCTTTGAGATTGAATGATAATGCTACCACATATTTTATGATTTATAACTATATGGAACTATGAAGGATTAAGTGGATAAAAATACCAAATTAGGATTGATAGTGGTGTACTTGATTTAGTAGGAACATCCTAGTCTAATATATATGATAGTTGATAGGATGATATAGATAATAGATCTATCATATGATCTTATTTGTAGATAAGAAGAGATGAAGAAGGCTGATTTAGTGAAATTTATATCTTATCAATCCAATATGAAGGGAAATAAACCTATTTTGGATGAGTATGGGTTCATTATGGTTAATAACAAGAAATATCCCTCTTATAATGACTATTCAAACCTTCAAAAGACCATGATTACAAATTCTATAAGTAAAGTTTCATGATCTATGAAAGTTGTGATTCATAATAGCATTGACAATGAATTGAATATGGATAAAGTTAATTTTATTATGAAGATTAAATATTAAATATTTATAAATATGTTATATTCAAATCCATAAATTAAGGAATTTAAGGTCAATAATGTAAGATACTCAACAATAAATAATTCTATTGATGAGGAGATTTTTTTGGAGGAAGATCCTTTATAGTGGGGATTTTTTGTTTTGTTTAGTTCATAGATGGAAGTGGAGAAATTAGTTTCCCTTCAAGGATGAATTAAATAATAATAGTGATTAAATATATCTTGGAAACTTTCCTATAGGATTTATGATAAATATAATTCTTGGTTTTATATAAAAAATGGAACTTTATTAAAGGTTTAAAGTCCAAATGGATTGATTTAGATCAAGGATTATGGGGATATGAATATTTTTTATATTTTTTTAAATATTTATTAATTTATAATATATTTAAAACCTTATAATATTTATCTTGTGAACTGCACTTAAATACAATGATTAATCAATTAAATTTTATGGGAATATAAAATGTGTTTAGTATAAAAGAATCACTTTTATTTGATTATTTTAATGTAATTTTTTTCCTTTAATGTTTTTTACTTAAAAAAAACACATGCACACAAACCAATCTATTGAGGAGTGACTATCCTCCAAGATGAGATGGTCGAGTGCCTTCCATGATCAAAATTTTAATCTAGTGATCTATAATGTTTTAAATTCCACTCATACATTGAAATTATAATAGAATTTTAGAACAACATGTATTCACAAACACACACACATTTCATTGGTGGTGATGGTGGTGGTGGGGGGGGGGGTTCTTATACACCTAGATGAAATGGATGAGAATCTTCCAATTGATGAATTTCTAATCCAATATTCCATAATGTTTTAAATTTCATTCATACTAAAAGTTAAAATATTGTTAAATCAAAACTTATGAAATAGTATATACATTTAATACTCATTTATAAATTTATTTATCATAGAAAAATTGATTTTCTATTGCACCAATAATATCAATAAAATATCTCTACACATGATCAATTATTTCTAATATTAATAAAATATCTCCATTCTCTTCTTATTTTTGTTTATGTTTTTGATTTCTGTTTATATCATTCTACATGTCTCTATTTATGGATATAATTCAAGTGTGTGAGTTAAGATTAATTATATAATTCAAATATTTATAGGTACAAGTAATGAAAATATATTATTTATTAAGAAGCACATTCCTTTATTATTCATGTAATATTTTTTCTTTATTTTTTTCCTTAATAAATTTTTTGGGTTCACACCCATAGTGGGGTAAGACATTTTTGTATAAACCTTATCAATAAATTTGTTGTTTTATCTTTCTATTTGATTCTTTATATTATTATTTTTCATTAATATTATTCAACTATGGTAATTTAGGAATCATTTTTTTATTTTTTTTATTAATTTCTAAATATGAGTTTTAAATCTTGAGTATCTTATTTGTAGTTTTTTTTATTTTGATTTTTTCATGCATTTTTTGTTCTGTTGATTATTTTTTACATACATTGGTTGGAAATCACTATTAGTATAAAATTTTTATATTAAATATGATATTGATAATCTCAATGTTCAAAATGACTTTAACATGTATAAACTTAAAATGAGAGAAATTCTTGCTCAACAAAAACTCAAAGATGCTCTATATCGACCTAAAAATAGTATACAAGCTTTTTAAACCACATGAACATGGTTATGATTTAATTTATTATCAACCAATGATGAAAGTCTCAACTAGTGATTATTAAGTAACCAATTATAATAGTGTATTTGGCTATGTTTGTAGATTTAATGTAAACTAGTGAATCTATATGGGTTACACCACTTGAATAAAAAAAGTTCTTATAATATTGAAAAGTGATAATAAAAGGGAAGGTTGGATGCAAGGATTGAAAATATTATAGATATATATTATATGTATGAATATTATACTTGATCATGGTGAATATTATTACAAAATATTAGGTATTGTGAATATTTTCAAGCTATGGAAATAGTTTTTAAAGGAAATGAAAAACTCACTATGAAGATTGCTTCACATGTGAGAAGATTATTAGAAATAAAAATACTATAATTAGTGATCCCATTGAGTATGCATATTATCAATACATGAGAATATATAATGGATAACTCATGTTTATATAGTTTTATTTATGGACTAATATTTTTTGAAGATCAAATTACAAATATTTTGATGTTATCATATATTTGTAAGTATATTAGAGATGAAAGAAGAATAGATTATTGGATTTGATAATATTAATATTAATGATTAATATAAATTTATTCATAAATAAAAAGGTTCATATACTAGAATAAAAATTATTTATTGTTACTTGGCTTGGATAATGTTGAAGAATTTATTAGAATGATAGTAAACCTTTCAAATCATGTTGAATAAGGTTGAATTATATCTACTAAAGTATGTAGTTTGAAAAGTAAAAAATGAAAAATACATGAGGTATATTGAATGAAGTTATATACCTATATCCAAATAGGCAATAAAGATGAATGGATAAATTATCTAAATAACGCCACATGATAAAACATGTAATATTGACATACCTTATCCTGTGACAAAACACCATATCATATTTGGTGAAAAGGTGATATCACAAATCATGGTAGGGTTATTACAAAGGATTCAAAGCCATCATAAGATTTTATAGAAGGATATTATAGAACACGAATGATACTTCATGTGGAAACAAGGTGTATCATAGGAAATGGGTCAATAATCCATATCAATTAAGGAAATATGAGGATCTAGTATAGTATTAGTTTTGTATTTACAAGTTTTGAAGATGTATCGAGCATATAAATATATTGAGGATGCACGGAACTTGGTTAATGTAGTCCATGAAAGTGTTGGTATGATTATAGGTGAAATAAAACTTGGTAATAACCTTAGCATGGTGGTTAAAAATAATAAATATGCGGTGAATATATCATATGAGAAGTTAGAGTATAGAGTAAATAATAACATATGATATAAAGTATATAATAGAGTGAAATAAACAACAATTTTTAGCCACAACTGATTCATGGAAAAAAATAAGTTGATATAATAGGTTATGATAATCTCACAACCTATATTGTGGATGGAGACATGGTCTATCATATTCCATGGTAGAATCATACATGAAGGTTTTATGTAATTAATGAGTTATAATTTACAATTATCAAGGTCTTATTACAGTACCTATTATGATTCCTTGTTTCATGTGAACAAAACAATGAAAGACATCATGAATGGTGATAGGATGTTCCACAAGTATTGATATAAAAAAGATAAAATCCAAAAAATAAATAAAAATTAACTATCACATGTGACAATAGGAGGAATAATAAGAGGTGATATAGGAATACAAATAATGATAAAATCATAACTCTACCACACTTGAAACCAAAAACAATGATATGGGTAAATCAATGTATATGATAGAAATAAAAGTTGATTTATACTGAAAATCCATGTATTATAGGTAACTATCACTAAAGGAATCATACAATACAACAAGATATGCGATTCATTCATTAATAAAAATATTTTAAAAGATCAAAAAATTATTCTTTGAGAAAACTAAGAGGCACATGAGGAATGCATGGATAATGAAGGTTTATAGAGAGAACATGTGTAATTTTTAAAGAAAATGGATATTGTGGGTTAAAATATCCATCAATAAATTAATATCTTAGATATTGAAAAATATATTGATATTATGTGATAATTGGTCCTTAAAAATGGAGACAAAATGAGTATATACTAAAAGAATCTATAGATCATGAGTGCATGGAATATAAACTTCATTAAATTTTCTTAGTGGATCATGAAGTTTACTCAATATAATATTGTCTCAATGAAAACCTAGGATACATTAAATAGAAAATGAGATTATGGTAGCATCATGGAGTTGATTACATAATAAATATTTAACCTACTATATATGCAGGTGTTACTAATTAGAGAAGAAGGTTATAGATTCATGATGAATGATGTTGAGGTAGATATAGAACAAAGTGAGAAACATCGACATGGTGAAGAATTACCATAGATAATTATAATGATGTTGATGATGGTTTATGGTCCAACATAAAAATAGGTATGAACCTTACATGAAATATAAATTGGAATCAATATTTGAGAGAAAATGGCCATGTTTGAAGATTATACCAAAGTAGATTTTGGCCGAGTGCATGGAGATGGAGGAGAAATATAAGAAAATAGTGTGAGTGTAAAAGGTTGAAAATTTACTAATAATAGGAACAAACTATGATGTTTAAGTAGAAAATACCAAGAGTAATATATGAGAGAGAGATATAGAGAGATATAATGCATTGTATATATATGCAATACTCTATGAGTGAGTGGCATGGAATAAGAGGTAGAGAATTTCACAGTCAAGAAGAAGCATGTGAAGGATGACCAAGAAAAGAAAACATGTTGAGAAAAAAAGGAGTATTATATTGATAGTAATATCAATCTCATTTTTATTTCCATATTTATATATTGATTATAGGATAATATGTCCAATTTATAAGTGGATGAAATCAATACATCTATTAGGTAATGTGCCTTAGGAGATATCCCTAATCATAATAAGTAATATTATGTGATATTTATCTATAAAAGGATTAGTGAGCTCCCACTCACACATTGAGTATATGTTACATTGGGTAAACCAGGTAAATATTATGAATACCATTTACATATCCATTATATGAGTAAGTTATGAATATATATGGTTTAAGAGGTATTATAAATCATAAAATGATCTTTGAAGTGACCTTTAACAATAATAGCCTAATATATTAATGGTAATCATGGGATAAGTGTTGATAAGTGGCTATAATTTTATTAGAGTGTCACACCAAGATTCAATCACTTTTAGGGTTCCTAATTTATATCATTAACCAAATACAATTTATATTTCAGCTATAATATTTCTTTATTAATAATTACATTATGATTAATATTTTTAAATTCTTGGTATATATGTATTAATGATGGAACAATGAATAAAAATTCCCATGTTTAATGGTATAAAATATGATGATTGTAAATTTAGCTTAATTTATTATTTTCAATACAATGAAGATACCAGCTTACACACACACTACATTATTTTAATATCTATAATGGAAATAAAATGATTCTTTATGGTGAAGCACAAAAGGTGTTATATTATACCCTAACAGATGGGGTATACAACAAGGTTATATGTTTCAAAACTACAAAGGATATATGGAAGAGTATCCATGAGATATTTTAATATTCATAATCATTAAAATGAGTGAATTTGGATAATTTTAATGTCTATGAAGTGGGGTAAAATGAAGTTTAATCACTTATAGAAAATGTGAAAGATATATGTTTAACAAATTTAAAGGCAATTTTGGCAGATACAACCATATTAATGAAAATTATTTAAGTTCCAATGGAAATGGAATCCAATTAAATGGTGTAATATAAGGGAATAATGTAATTATAATAAAATACTAAATCATCTATAGAGAAATTTATGAAATATGAAATTGAGTATGTGACTCAAGAAGTGAATAAAGTTACTATAGAATAAAATGAAAAGAGGATAAGTGTAGGTGACCATAATCAAACTTTCCAAACTAAAGTACAATAAGTATACATAAATTTAAATTAATTAGATTTAATATTGATAGATTATTTCATGAGATACATAGAGTCAAATGAATAAAATCCACCAATAATGAATAAGGATGATGATGTTTATATAGTAAAATCCACTTATGAGGAACTAAATAGAATTATAGATAAGATAGAAGGATTAAAACATGAGTATAATTATATAATTAATAGATAGAAGGCACAATCTTTTAGCATATAATACAAGATAAAATTAAATATTAAGGTCTTTTTAAGAAAATAGTAAAGAGAACTCCCATATATCTATAGATTTCATTTAAAAAAAAGATAATTTATAAAGGAGGATATTTTTGTAGTAGAAAAAATAAACGGAATTCAAGAATTAAAATTATATATTATTAATAGTTAATATTCATATGAATATATTTTTTTATAGATTTTTTTACATTTTCCATTAAATTTAATAGTGGTAGTTTGATTGGTGTTGATTGGATAAGTTCTCTTATAACAATGGAATACTATAGTAAACCACATATATTTGCTTACATATCTGATTTTTTTGCATCAAGTGGAATACATTAGATTCAAATAATCATATAATAAAGGGGGATCATGACATAAAAAATAGGATGTAGAAGCATTCATTTATCATAAGTCAATTATATTCAATTAGTGGAATAATTTATTTTATAGGGATTATAGTGATGTTGATGTATGATTTAATGGAATAAGATACATAGTTTTAATGAAAACTCCCCTATAGATATTATTGAAAATTAGAGTACTAATATTCATGACATAGTGGGAGATTTTGAGGATATTATGTGCTACTTGGAACCATTTCATTTAATTTTTATCTATTGATTGTTTTTTTTCAAGTGTGATTAAAGGATACATGGAAATTTCATGAGAAGTGTAAATTCATTATAAATTTTATAATGATATGAAATGAGAAAGATATAATTAAATGAAAAAAAGATTATGGGATAATTATCCAATTTTTTATACTGATCTATAATTATAGTAGGTTTAGAGGGGTAGTTAAGTAATTCCATGTTAAGTGATGGTTATTTATATTCTTATATAAAGAAGTGCAGATATTTGAAGATGTTATGGATGGATATAAAATTAAAAATCTATTGATTTTGGATTTGGGAGTTAAAGGGGAAGAAATATTGACATTGGTTGAAAACCAAATCTAAATGGGGGAAATGTTGGACCACTTAGATTTGATAATGGTTTAATTTGTTACCAATCAGCGATGAAGGTGTTAACCAGTGATGATGAAGCAAACAGTGAAGATGATAGATTTGGTTATGGTTGGATCTTTGATATAAACCAGTGAATATGTATAGGTTACCCCACTTAAATAAAAAGAAAAGTTCTTATGATATGGATAACTAATAGTATAGGGGAATGATAAATATAAGGATTGTCTATATAATTAATCTAAATTAGATGTATTATTGATTATAATGACTACAATTAAAAATACTATGAATTATAAAAATGATTATGATATGGAAATCATGTATAAAAGAAGTGAAAAACTCATTAAGATTTCTATATATGAGAAAATATTCTTAGAAAAAAAGACCATAGTAGTGAGACTAATGAATATATACATTATAAATACTTTAGAATATATAATGGTTGTATATTATCTAGAGAGGTTGGTTTATGAATTTAGGTTTTCTGTAGATCACATTAAAAATATGATGATGTTATCATCTCTTTGAAAGTATTCTAGAAATGATAGGTAGAGAGGTCAATAGATTTTAGAAGATACATATCAAAGATCATTGTGAAGTTCTTTATGAATAAATGCTTTTATCTAATGAAATAAGAGATAAATTACTATGAATCATCTTAGACAATGTTTAATAATTTCCTAGGATGATGTTCATACTTTGAAATCATGTTGAATAAGGCTATAAGATATTTTTTAAAGTTTGGAATTTGGACCGTAAAGGATGAATAATAAATACGATATATATAAGAGGTGGTATACCAATATCATAGGTGGAGATAATAATAAATAGGGACAATATTTTAACTACACTGTATATCATATCATAATATATATATGTATAATAACATGTGACAAAGAATTACATGTATCATTTGGATATAAGGTGATGTAAAAACTTATGAGATGGATATTATAAAGGATCAATAGATATTTCAATCCATGAAAAAGGAAATTATAGCATGTAATTGATATCACAAGAGGAAAAAGGCATATATAAAGATATAAGTAAATACACTAAAAAATATTTATGGATTTTAGATGGATACAATGAAAAGAAAAATCCATGACTTGAATCTCAAATAATGAAATGAGCATATCACTCAATGTAATATATAATTATGAATAATGTTTCATATATATAGAGGCATATCACAATTGTTTATTAGGTTATATTATATAAGAAGATCCAAGGCTATATTATATCCTTCTTTTTTGTTTAATGAGTATTGAGGATGGATCAAGTATGAATATATATTAAGGATTCATAGAACTTCATTAAATAATTCAATGTAATTTTTAGAATTCTTATAAGTATAATAAACATTTTGAATAATCTTATCATGGTTTTTGGAGTCAATAGATATGAGGTGAAGGAGAAGTGAGAGGATGGTTAATAGAATAACATATGAGGTAAAGTATATCATAGGGAGAAAAAGCGATAATCATAGGTTATGATGGATTTTGTAATGTCTTGGATTTTCTTAAATGTACAGACCATTTTTTACAACTTTAATTCCTTGGTTTATCCCTTAAAATGTTACCTAATGTAGTCATTGGAATCATGAAGTTGTTTGGTTCTTACTTATTAATCGAAGCCTCAGTTTTTTGAAAAACATATTGGGCCTCATATTTAGGAGAAACTGTGATGCCCAGTCCGCAAGGTTTCCTTAACCATGTGGAGGTGTGGAAGAAGAGATCTGAGGGATGCATGGTTGTCTGCAACTGTGTGAGACAAGGCGCACACCCATGTGGGTGGTGCTATCATTTTTGATAGTGAAATTTTCACAGCTAGCTCATGGTTATCCAAACCATGAACCTATCCCATGCGAGATTCCCCCCTTAAGAAGAACAGGTCACAGGGTTGGTGCACGGTTTGGACAACTGTGTGGCCCAACCGTGTGACCCAGTAATTAAAATGGAAGTGGCAGTTTTTCCCTACAATGTTTTTAATTCCTCATTCTTCTTACCCTTCATTTTTATCCTCCAAAAGACACCCTAGAGCTCTCCTCCTTCTCTATATAGGTATTTTTATACCTCCTTAATATGGTATCCAAATCCTTCATTGTCGGATTAATTGGAAATATTTAGGTAATCACTTTAATCCTCTTCCTTCTATTTCCAGTTTCTCTTATCCTCTATTGTGATATTGAGGTGCCACCTTATTTTCTCCATTTTTAGGGAAATTTATGATTTATCTGATATCTCTAATTCTAGATTGATTCAAAGGCCGACGTTGGATGAGGAGAGTGCTACAATCCTAAGGTGGGTAGTCTAGTTTCTTTCCCCATGTTTCATTACATTCTATATTATGTGTTGATGTTCTTCACATCAGAACCTTCTAGAAATGACTCTAAATTATTATATAGATTAAACCTAAAGCCTTTCCATTCCTAATATGATTTTGGATAGTGGAAGATCAACCTATTTGGGTTGATCACCTTGTCTTATGTTGTCCAAATGGGTGTGTTCTACCTTTGAGGTATTTTTCCCCCTTTGACTTAAATTGGATAAACACACCTTGAGGATTGTTTCCTTGTAAATGATCCATTGACTTAATAAATTTAATTAGGAGGAATGGTGGTCCATGAGTTAGGAACTTACCCTACATGCTATAATCGAATTACTTGATCACATGAATTAGAAAACTTTTTAATCATGTTAAAAGTGTTTTTCATTGCTAAATGATATGATGTTGTTAGTCAATTCATACCCTTACTTATGCATAGAGCGATAAAAGGTGTCCCGATTTAAGGAAACCTTGGAAGAAATTGTCATACCTTATAGTTCATTGTTAAGGAATTTGTGAATACATTGGGGGTGACACTAGCTAATTCTGGGATAGGCTCACCATGTGTTATCCTTTACCTCTAGATGACTGAAACTAATTCCCTACGAGATACCACATGGATATGATCAGTGGAGAGCTAGTTGTAACATTCCATGAGAGAGACTTAAACCCCTACGTGAGATACTAGGGATGGAATTAGAGGTTTTTCATTGTGTTTTTCACACAATTCTGGGAGTGATACATGGGATCTCATTCATGGGTCGGCTTGGATGGACTCCCAAAAAATTGGTTTTATATATAGTGCCCCTAGAATGATACTTTTAATCCCTTCAAGATTTCCTTGGATGGGATTAGGGCGCATCTACTTAAATTATAAAGATGCCTTTTTAACTAAATAATAAGAATGTGTAACTAGATTTCCTAGGAATCACCCTCTAAGATAAATCACATTCTTGGGGATGGTTTGATGTTGATGATTTATTTATTATGATCCATTCACCATATTCCTTACATGTAAAGGTTACCTTAGTTTATACATTTCCATCTTAAGCTAAAGTAGGTAGAATGGAACAGGTATCCCAAGAATAACCCGATCCAATTTATCTTATTTATTAATTAACTTTAATTTATTACAATTTGGCACATTGATAATTTTATATTCATGAAATGGATTGATCTAGACATCATTAGTGGTGGGCTACTGAGTATATATCACACCTTTCCTGGGCCGACCTTGGTAACCAAGTAGAATTGATGATTATAGATATAGATAAAGGGAAGTGTCTAGCTTCTGATGCTTGATTCTGAGTATTATAATGGAGCATGGGAGAAGTGGATGAAACCTATTCTCGTGATTCTAATAGTATATTTTTTTCCTTTTTTGTATTTTTTTGTAGCAAGTGGTATTTTACTACTCCCTTGTATCTTGTTTCCTTAATTTTTGTACAACCACATGGCATCACGATCATCATCATTTTTGTGTCTATTATTTATTATTTAGCTTCCACTTATTGTTTATCTATCTATATGTTTATTATTATTATGCTTCTTTGTTTATTATTGTTCTAATACTTACCACTATTATATACCACTGTTTTGTACTCTGATCAATGAGGTTATAGTCTCCCCACAGACACACCCTATACCCTTTCTTCTAGTTGGTAGCCTCCGGTGTACAGGGTGGCATGCTTGATGTTGTGTGCAAGATCATCTCGAAGCACCTTTCAGTGGCTCTAGGAGCGGGATGCTACAAAGTGCTATCATAGGGACTTTTCATTTTGTCTTACTATTTGGGTATTTGATAGGATACTATGAATTATGGAATTTGGTAATGAGTTTGTGCCTAGGAGTAGGTAACCCATGTATAAGGGAAAACCATGTTTCCTGGGATGAATTAATGTCATTATTTATTGTGATTTTATAGTTTTATAGATTTCACCATTGGTTGATGCACTTGTTTTGTGCTGTATTTATTTTTGATGTTATTTAGAGGGGATTTCTTCTACCCTGTCATGATGATATAAGGGAACATTAAATTAATGTATCATACTAGGAACTCTAGAATTTAAATTTCATGAATTATTCCATGTTATATCTATTTTTCTACATGCACTGCCTTTGTTACATGTGCTTATTGTGGTTCCTTGTTTGTTATGTATTATAGTTTGATAGTGTTCTTATAGTAATGAAATAATTTACTTAATTAAAGTGCCTACATCAATCTAAATGATGTTTTACCACATAAATTGATGGATACACATTAATTAAACAATTATTATATGTTAGTTGTTTTGATTAATTAATGCCAATATAAATTTATGAGGTGAGTACTTCTATAGATTAAAAATGGTAGTTAATTCAATAAAATCACTATGTATTTCCTGTTAGATCCTGATACCAGATGTATATGCCATGTTGTGGTAACTTGGTGTGCCAAATTCAATTTATAAAGAGTTTGGGACTTTATAAATTTGTAATTGGTGACACAATTAACTGGATTAATATATCTATAGCCAAATAAATAATAATAAATCTCAATAGGTTAAATCTTTAAAATGAAAAGTTTTCCACTAGATAGGGATTCCCATTCTAAAGTAAAGGGAGTTTTACTCTATACCTTACATTTGAAACTCCATATACTGGTACCCCTACTATTGTATAAGACCTTGACCCTGACCCGACCTTAGTAGTGGGTAGTAGGTTGTTTCTCCTATGATCCTTCTGTGACTCTTTCTTATCACCTATACCTAGATCTAGGAGTAGGAATAGAGGTTTGGATTACTTATAGGAAGTCCTTGTGCATGATACTCCCTTTACTGATTTCCCTATCTGTTATGAATATTATCTGAGGATTATGATTGAAAATTTTAGAGTTATGCCACCACAACGTCCTCACATCGTATGCTAGGAAACTGGCGATGAACATGCTCTAGTGGTGGTGGGTACCAAGTCACTGGGGATACCTCCTATAATTACACCTGAGGGACTTCCTATTGATCTTACACTAGGTTCCAATGCTCAGTTTCATGTTATATTTTTCTGCTTCATGCAATCTATATAGGGTGCTCCCCGACCTGCCCTTACCATGGCAGAACTGACCCATGAGTTCCAGCAACAACATCCTCCCACCTTCTCAGGGGATGACCTACCTCAGGCTAATGATTCTTGGATAGAGTCCACATTTTCTATATTAGATCATATTGAGATACCACCAAAGTGGAGGGTCAATCTTGACACATATATGCTATGTGACTCTGCCAAGCATTGGTGGGATGTCTTCACTCAGGTTGGTAGACATTAGGGTATGATTTGGTTGGACTTCAAAACAACATTCTTTGACTAATTATTTCCATATATATTGATAATAGACCATGATAGAGAGTTAATATAATTGAAAAAATGTTTCATTTTAGCGATGGAGTATTCAAACCACTTCACTGAATTACAACATTTTCCACTGACCTTGTTTGGTGATGTGATGAAGACTACGAGACAATTTAAGGATGGGATTATATACATCGAATGATCCTAGGTTAATGTTTTCCAGCTAACCACAATTTCATTAATAGTGAACCAGGACATCATCACTGAATAAAACATGAGAGATTTTGACAATGCGATCCAGAGCAGTTCATCTTCAAGGTAGGGAAGTGGTTTATCCAGTGGCAGGAAACACCATTTTGAGGGTGTGCACGAGGGAAGTACTAGCCAGGTGGCATGAACTGATAGCTATGTGGTGTGTCACCAATGTGGTAATCTAGGCCATAAAAATACCCAGTGCATGAGGAACTTGATCAAGTGCCAAACTTGCAGCAGTATGGGTCACCTTTAGTACTTCTGCCGATCTTCTCCTCTAGTGACTAGTGAATGAGGATCCATACCAACACCTCTTTCAGGTATAGGATTAGAGACACTATTTTATTCTAGGATTTGGTCTTCTAACAACCAATTAGGTTGAGGGGGTGGTTTTGGATGAGGTATTATAGTTTCATAGGCTCAACACCAGCAGATTGGACCTACTCAGGCTAGTCAAATTGCATCTCAGGGCTATGGTTTGGGCCATATCTATGCATTAAAACCTATTCGCGAGGAGAAGAGTCTAGGGTCGTATATTAAACAAGGTAATATTTTGGTATCCTACACTTTAGTTGCTACCCTATTTGATATAGGTGCATCACACTCTTTTATATCTAATGCGATTATTGGAATTCTTGGCCTAGAGATAGAATGCTCCAGTGGTGTGATGAATCTGGACACACCATTAGGAGTCAAATCATAAAAAATATTTTAGTGCAATTATTTTCCTCTTAATATATGTAGATACCATTTCCTGTGGAATTTCTCCATCCTCGAGATGACTGACTTTGATTTCATTCTCAGTATGTACTGGATAATGCCTTATCAAGCCTATGTGGATTGTTATCACTGGTGGGTGTCATTAACATCACCTAAGGTAAGAGCATATATTCATAAGGGTGAATGGGATATCAAATCTAGTTAAGCTAGACCCAAGAATCAGAGGCTAGGTAAGGTAACAACCCATATGAAGTGTCTCTTTATGAGTGATAAGAGAATGTATCTTGTGGAATTCCCTCCTATGGTGGAACATTTCAGGGATGTCTTCTCAGATTATTTCTCTAGATTACCTTCTGAGAGATAGGTCAAGTTCACCATTGATCTAGTGCCAAGTGAGGCACTAGTATCCATTCCTCCCTATAGAATAGAACTTACTGAGCTCCAAGAACTCAAGATGCTACTCAATGATCTAGAGGAAAATGGTTTCATTTGACCCAATACTTCACCTTGGGGTTCGCATGTACTTTTTTCCAAGAAGTTGGATGGTATCCCTAGATTTTTCATGGATTACCACTAATTAAACTAGGTTTTGGTGAAAAAACAATAACCACTACCTCATATATATGTTCTCTTTGACCAACTCTAAGGAGAGATAGTTTTCTCTAAGATATATTTGAGTCCAGGATACCATCAGGTACATGCGGGTCCATTATATATATAATGTACAATGTTCTAGAGTAGATATGGATTGTATAAGTACCTGTTCATGTCATTAGGTCTTATGAATGTGTCGACAATATTCATGTATTTGATGAATTGGATTTTCCCCTCATACCTAGATTCATTTCTGGTAGTCTTCATAGATGACATCTTAGGGTATTCTCACACTAGACATGACCATTCCAACCATCTTGAGATCATGATGAATAAATTTTGAGAAAATATTATATATACTAAGATCAAAAAATTCCAATTTTGGAAAAGTAATTTTCACTTTTTAGGTTATATAATTTCATAAGAATGTGTATCTGTCAAACCAGAGAAGGTAAGAGCTATGGTTTCCAGGGAGCAGCCTAAGAATGTGTTTGATATAAGAAGTTTCTTATGGCTATCAGGATATTACAGGAGATTCATCCATGAATTTTCATTCTCATCATCTCCTCTTACAGGACTAATAAAGAACTAGGTGAAATTCATTTGGTCTAAATCTTAGGAGACATCTTTCCAAGAGTTAAAGGGAAGAATCACTTTTGTGGCGATCCTGATTCTTCTAGATTCAGATAGAAGCTATATTGTCTACTGTGATACTTCATGAATTGGTCTAGGAGTAGTTATAATGTATGTTGATCGGATTTTAGCATACAAGTCCCTCTATCTAATACCAAATGAGAAGAACTACCCTACACACGAACAAGAGTTAGCTGCTATGGTCCATGTTTTATTCTATTGGATGAATTACTTATTGGTTAAGTGTTTAATTATTTAAAAAGACTAAAAAAGTCTCAAATACATCTCTACACAGTGATAATTGAATATGAGGCATTTTAGGTTGGTTGAGTACCTACAATCATTCAACTTTGAGCTCTCTTATACACCTGGGAAAGGTAATGATGTGGATGATTCCTTGATCTGGAAGACTCAGAAACTAGCCATCCCAAAGGCCAATGTTGAGTGGTAGTTAGTGATCTATTTTATAAGATGCACTTGGAAGTTCAATAACAACACAAGAATCCTATTTTAGAAGATTTAGTAGTGGAACCCTCTCTTCTAGAGTGGGTGCAGATGAGAAAAATATCTAAACCTGAGAGATTTTTCTTGAGGGAAGGTGTCATAGGTGATAACCCACCTTCTGGTTGGGTTGTTGATGAAAATAAGATCCTAATATATCATGGGTGTGTTTGGGTGCCTTCAGATATACAAGAAGAATTGATGCGGGAATCTCATGGCTCTATTTGGGCACTTCACCTTGGGATTACCAAGATATAATGAGATGTATGTCATCATTATTAGTGGCTGAGTATGAAGAGGTGGATAACATGTTTTATCACTTGGTGCTCTACCTTTCAACAGGTGAAGGCTAATAACCAGCGAAATTCTAGGATTCTACAGACTCTATCCATTCCTGAGTGTAAATGGAATGAAATAACCATGAATTTCATGTTAGGATTGTTGATATACCCTCAAGATAGCGATGTTGTATGGGTGATCATCAATAGGTTAACCAAGGTCGCACACTTCCTACCGATCTAGGAAACCTTCTTAGTTGATGACATTGTGAGGATCTATATCTAGGAGATAGTGTGACTTCATGTCATTCCCATTCTATCATATCACATTGAGATGCTCAGTTTACCTCATGGTTCTAGAGAAGGTTGCAAAAGGCATTGGGTTCACAAGTTCTCTTGAGTATAACATATCACCCTCAGATCGACAGGCAGTCTAAGAGAATGATACAAGTGTTAGAGGACATGATTTAGGAATGAATATTTAATTTTATAGGTTCATGGGGGAAAAATATAATTCTAGTTGAGTTTTTATACAATAATATATTTTAGGAAATGATTATTATGGCTCTGTATGAGGCCCTTTATGGTAGGTTTTTCCATTCACCTCTATGTTGGTTAGAGGTAGGTGAGGCCACATTACCTAGTCCTCATATCATTCAAGAAACTTTAGATAAAGTCCATTTGATTTAGAAGAATATTGATATTGGTCATTCTAGACATAAGTATTATACTGATCTTCATCATCAACCTCTGGAGTTTAAGCTCGGGGATTAGGTCTTTCTAAGGGTTTCACTTTGGTTGAGTCATAGACGAATTGAGTGATTGGGAAAGCTATCACATTGTAACATCAGGCCTTTGGAGATAGTGAAGAGATTCGGGATATAATACTATCCATTTTAGTTACATAAGAGGTATTATTCCATGCATAATTTATTCCACATCTTCCTCAATATCATCCTGACCCGTCTCATTTGTTTGACCTCAAGGACATTGAGATTGATGTGGATGTATCTTTCAAGAAGTATTCAATACGTATTGTTGATTGGAGCATGAAGGATCTCCTAGGAAGGTATGTTCCACTAGTGTAGTTGTTATGGATACATGAATATATACAAGAAAAGACCTTGGAGTGGGGGGGGGGAGATCTATGTGCTTAGTGGCTAGATATTTTCTCAGATGAAATTTTACTACCCTCAAAAGGGAAACTTGGGGATGAGTTTTCTTAAGAAAGAGAGGTTATAATGTACCATATTTTCTTAAAGGTATGAACCATTTTTTTTCGTATTTAATTCCTTGGTTTAGACCTTAAAATGTTAACTAATAGAGTAATGGGAATCATGAGGGTTCTTGGGGCTTTTTTGGAGCCTGGAGCCCCATTTTTTGGAAAAACAGACTGGTCCGCATGGTTAGGAGAAACTGTGTAGTCTAGACAATGTGGTTTCCCTAACTGTGTAGAGGTATGAAATAAGGGATCTGAGGGCTTCAAGGTTGTCTATGACCATGTTATCCAAGGTTCATGCTAGTGTGTGTGGTGTTATGATTTTTGATAGTGTAATTTGCAGAGTTATCCAAAACATGAACCTAGCCCATGCGAGGTTCCCCCCTTAAAAAAATCTAGGTGTATAGTTTTTTCACGGGTTGGACGACCGTGTGGTCCAGTAATTAAAGGGGAAATGATGGTTTTTCCACTAAAATGATTTTAATCCCTATTTCCTCTTCCCACCATCATTTTTCTCATCCAGTAGCCTCATGAGATCTCTCCTCCTCCTCTCCTTAGGGATTTTGATCCCTCCTTCAGACAGTCTCCAAATCCTTCACCGTTATATGAATTGGAAAGCTTGAGGTAATATCTTTAATCCCATTCCTTCCATTTCAATTTTATATTATCCTCTATTTCACTTTTGAGGTGTGACATCATTTTACCCATTTTTAGGTAATTTGAATATTTCCTTTATATCTCTCATTCTAGATTGATTCAAAAGCAAACACTGGATGAGGAGAGAGTTACAAACCTAAGGTAGGTGTTATAATTTCTTTCTCCATTTTTCATTTCATTCTATATCAACCACCAGTGTTCCACATGAAGTAACCTTCTAGAAATGCCTCAAAATTGTTAAATAAATTAAATTGAAAGAATTTTCATGACTAATATGACCCTAACAAGTGGTGGATCAACACCTTGGGTTGATCTCATTGACTTACACCCCACAAATGGGTGTGTTATACATTTGAGTCCTTCACCACCTTTTCCTTAAATTGGATAAACACCCCTTGAGGGTAGTTTCCTTGTAAATGATCCCTTAACTTAATAAATTGAATTATAAGGAATGGTGGGCCATGAGTTAGGCCCCTACACTACATGCTATAATCGAATTAATTGATAAAGTTAATTGAAAAAATTGTTAATCATGTTACATTTTTTTACTTACTAAATGATATGATTTTTTATTCAATTTATTCACATACTTATGTTGAGAGTGATACAAGGTTTCTTGACTTAATGACACATTGGAAGAGATCATCATTCCTTAATTTTCATTTTTAATGAATTTTTGAATACACTGAATGTGGCACTAAGTAATCCTGGGATGAGCTCACCACATGTTATCCTTTACCTCTAGATGAGTGACACTGGTTCTCTAGGGGTGTAACGCCCTGACCCTAGTTACCTAGAGTTGGTGCATTATTACATAACATTGGCATGATCACGAGAAAGATCAAGTCTCGAAAGACTGATTAGTTTAGTAGCCTTGGAATAACTAGATACATCCATAATTTTTTACATTACATCATAAAAAAACATCTTGTCTTCATATCCCCTCATACTATCCCTGCAGGTCATTCATAAATTACTTCTTCATAATCCTGGGAAAAATAAAACATTGAAAGGGGTGAGCTCAGATACTCAGTAAGGATAACATTATAGCAGAAGCTTTCATAAATAAGCATAAACACTTAAGGCAATTTATAACTAAAACAAAAGCCTTTTAAACTTGAACTTCAGCATAAAATGGCAAAGGTAAAATGAAATAATGCCATTTACTTACTCACATGGATATTCTACTAGTCGAATGATCACATGTAATATCAATATCCACTTTCATAATGTTGGAATGCATAATGCCAGACTATCATAACCACTTAGCCAAGGCCTCTTGCCAAGACTACAAATAAGATTTTGTCAAGGCCTTGTGCCAAGACACTAGTTTGTCTCATGAGACCTACCGATGCATCGAGGATCTATAGCGGGCTCCACCCGTCACTTATTAAGTCCAATGAATTCCTCATATGAACATGTTTAAACATAACATAAACATTCGTATTAAAACTAGCATACGAAATGTCAATACTTTTACCACAAACCATGAATGGTATAAAAACAGCGCATCCACAGTCAAACATGACTCATTCGATACAATATGGAAGATTGTATTGTATCACATTAACCTCAATCAAGAATAATGAATGATGTTGACATTAATGAAAATAATCATCAAAACTATTTGAGAGAATTATCCCCCTTTTCTTGAAAACATTTAAAAGTCACACTATTTGTCAAGAAGCCATTTAAAAGTAGATTTTTGAATCAAAGTGTCCCATACCACTTTGAAACTTTTTAAAAGGAGTTTTAATTTCTAAAACTTTAATGTCCATATAAATAAATCCTTAAAACCATTTTTAAAACATGGACATTAATGAGCAAGATTTAGAAGAATAAGTCTTTAAAACATTTAAAAATGGTATTTTAGTTAGAGATTCTAACCAAAAGAGACACTTGAATACAAATAATTGAGGTAATCAAAACTTTGTAATATCATGAGAATAAAGGGATTCATGATATACTATGTCAAAGTACATTATATACACCACATAAAAGTTATTTGGTGTATATCAACAAAGAAGTCTCAATGGAATGTAAATTGAGATGAAATCTCTCATAAAGGCCGTATCCTTAGGTTAAGGATAAATCAACGACATAATTATGTGTGAAAAATATAAATACACTAAATATTATTGGATATTCAGTGTAAAACAATCAAAGGATATTCACACATATTCTTGTGAAAACAACACCAACGAATTGGATGTTTAACTCAACAAATGGTGAATGAGTTAAAATTACTCTTATCAAATTCATATCAATGACTTGAGAATTACCAATGATTGATTATGTGTATGAAACTTATATCCACAGGAATGGGAGTGGAAATTATGACATAATCAAATGAAAAGTGATTCCACACATAATCTTGGGGTAATATAATCAATGAAATATGCGTAAAGCCAAATGAGTGGAAATTGAAATCTCAAATTCCCTTATCGATTAGGTAACTTACGAAACATACACCCATGAAAGAAGTATCATACCATGATGATGTAAATACCCATAAATTAAATTATATTACACAATGAATACGATCATGGGCAGTACACATACACCACATGCAATAATTAAGTGGTGATCAATGGAATTCTCACGGAATTAAAAGTGAGATAAGAAAACCCTTACTTTGTACTTTTTCCTTGGTCGATGGTAGGTTTACCTCCTGTATAATGGTGAAATAATTGTTATTGAATTATACAAGAATCATTTACTTTAATATGATATCATATATGATCTTTTAACATTTATTTGTTAATAATATCTTAGAATTATCGTCATTTCGGGTGTTAAAGGGTTCATTTTACTTTATATTATTTGTTATGTGAGCCATATTCGTTATTAATGGGATGTATATTATTCATATCCAGAATGATATCAAGTCCTTAGATACTATTTTTAAATCATCAAATGATAATTATACTTGAATGGATATGATGGACAATGAATCTCATCGCGTTCGTGGAGACGGTAGTCCGTACATACGCACGAGCGACAATATCATTCTTTTGATATTAAAATAATATATAATTGGATTTTATATCATATATACAGAATCATTATCATGTTATATTTATTATTTACATGAGTTACACATCATTATTATACCCATAAAAATAATAATATATTGAATAACAATTACACCACGACGTGGAGACGGTAAGCCGTACGTACGCACGTATGGTGACATGTTATTCAAAGGATGGATAGAATACTGAATATGGTTGTACCATATTTATAATAACATCACAGTATATATATGATACTGGAGTTATTATTTTATAATGGAAATAACAAAGAAAGAGGAAGTGGAAGAAGAAAGGAACTTGAAAAGGGGTGGTGAAAACATTACCTCTTCTTCGGGTTCTTCCTTTTGATTTGATCAAAAGGGCTCCTTAGGTTGGCTTTATGATCAAAATAAGGCCTCTAGGTTGTAGTGAGGGAAGTTGAGATAGTATTTGGTCAGGTTTTGGCCGAACCAAAGGGCTTTGAAGGTGTGAAGAAATGAGAAGGAGGAGTGCCCTTTTATAAGAGGGGTGAGGGGCACCTTTGGAAAAGCTAGAGATATTAGTTTATAATAAATTCATATTCGGTTTCCAATGGCTCCAAATTTGACTATTAAGAGGTTAAGGTGGGTATGGGTCTACAACAACTCAACAAATATAATTTAGACAGGTTTGGGTACTTATATTAACCTTATCTTTAAGTATTAACTCTAAGTTAATTAGTTTCACTTTTACAATGTCTCTTTGTATTTTTATATTATATGGTTAATAAACTTACCATATACATACAAGAGACCCCCAAGTGGTCCATTAATGATACACCTATCATGATATAAGTCTCTTGTCCGAACCTTAGATTTTTAGGAATTTAATATCAATTAATAATATAATATTTTTTTAAAAAACTCTTTTATGTCAATTTTGACACTATTCAATAGTTGATTTTTGTGAAACTCATAACAGATTGATTACTTCAAAAAAAGTCAATTAAATCAATACTAATATATCATATTATCCTATAAAATTATTTTAATTCATTAAAAGTTTCATATTATATTTATTTGGGTATTTTTAATATCAATTATTTTGATTTTTTACTATTATAGTAATTACTGCATCATCATTGTGTCATAAATAAATTAAATTATTTAATGTCTAAAAATTATAAATAAAATATCATTATGTAGGAAATCCTTTTATATTTCTAAGGAATATTTATAATCTAAAATACAACATATATAACCCTCTGTAACAATTGTTTTGTTAAAAGATATATGCTTGTGTCATTTTTGTATTTATTTTAACTTAATTAAAATAAAGTGTCATTATCACTTACAAGTGGATCCATGGGGTCCCAAAATAGACCCAAAAATGCCCATGGTAGACCATGTATCAAAAAATAGGGTTAAGACACGTTTTAGGGTAATTTAGTATTATTATAATATTATTTTTTAACCCTTATTTACCGGATTTACCCTTAACCATGGTAAATAAAATATTTACCGCAGTAATTATTCAAAATGTCTAAAAATAAAAGTTACCTATTTACACAATTTGAACATCCTGATTCCAAATATGGAATCCATTTTTCTAAATTCAAAACACAGAAGTGGCAGAAATTAATTTAAAATTAATTCCCGCTGTCAAAACAAAAAGCGTGTTTTTAAGAGATAATAACTATCAAAAGATTGACACTTGTTTATGTTCGGTTTAATTGTAAAATTATGTCCAATGACCAAAATTATATTAAATGGTAAAAATATATTCTAAATATACTTTAAAACAACTCAAATTCATAATTTATCACTATTAGTTATTTTGATTAAAAAAGTTGTTTTTAATTAAAATTTAGTAATTTTCATTATTCATCAAAATATGAAAGTTATCCAAAAAGTACCAAAATTTCACCCTAGGCTAATTTCGATATTATGAATCCAAAAATGAAGTCCATTTTGAGAGATAGAATTTATAAAATTTCAAAAATTAGGTATTACTATTCATAACGGCTAGTTTGATTGGTTATGGTGTGTTAAAATCTCGAAGTTGTGTACAATGCACGCCATTGCATTATTCGAAAGGAAACATACCGAGGAAACTTGAGGTGTTACATTCTCCCCTCCTTCAATAAATTGCATCCTTGCAATTTTTAAAATTTTTCTTGGGAATATAATGGAAAGTCCCACATCAGAAAAAGAGCCAATAAAACTATCACTTTAAAAGAAAGAAAGAGAGGTATAAGGGTCATCTAAAATAACCCATACTAGGATTCCATGTAAGAAAACATGGATATGGATGATAAACTAAGTGTCAAGTTCTGGTGGAGATGGATAGAAATAATGATCAGGAGAAAGTTAACAATGAGAAAACCACAAACTTGTGTTGGGACAAACGACCATTAGTCTCCTAGTAGGAAAGTAAACTGACAACATTTTTTTTAAAGTTACATTACATAAGGAAGAGGAATTAATTTATGATATTGACTAAGAACATTATGAGATATACTTACATTTTAAGTAAATTTTCATTCTTTAATAAATTTCCACCACTAACTCAATTTTTTTTAAACGATGAGTATTCAAGAAGACTTGGTCACACTGGAAGAGCTAGAATAAACTTCTATAGAATCACATGATCCATGCAGGATAAACCATATATTTACATTGTCTTTGAAGATTAATCAAAACCAAAATGGTTAGTGAATGATCTAATGATCCCCCAAAAGGATATTCATTGAGATAAATATGCACTAATCTTAATTTCTAAAATTAAACCAACAATACCCCAAAGTTAAATAGATACCATTCAATAACCAATTGTCCTTAAAATCCTTTAATATAATCCAAACTAATATTGAAACCCAAATCATAGAAGAATTTGATTATGTAGTCTCCCATGTTACATTGTATCTCCAAATGACATCAAATACTCTTAAAGTCACATACTTAAAAGTAATTAACATCATCACATATTCTCTGTTATAGGTTAATAATTTCCATAAATAACCCAAATCACTATAAATCAACAATAAAAACGTAGATAAAAATCCACCATTACTCTACAAATGAAACCTCATTGTATTCTATTTTCCTTGGGCATATAGTGTTTCCAACAAAGCGAACATCTTCCAAAATAACATTTATCACTTAATCACCAAATCATTTTCCTATACCAAGGGTATTCATTTGATAAGACATAAGAACCCAAATCATCTTATTATTGATCAATAAAATCATTTAACAAAAAAATAGTCACATTAACCAGGGACTTCACGTAGTCCAGTGGTAGGCGATAAATCCCAATCGCACTTTGGTTGTGGGTTCGATTCCCACAGCTTTGTCCGACGCGACAGGTTGTCACACGGTCTACGTGTTGTCCTTTTTCAAAAACTATATTTTATAATATTACCAAAATGAGATAAATTCCTCAAAATAACATAATTTAATCACAAATGTTATATCATACTTTTCATTTTTATCCCAAATTATAATAACTTATAATTTTCTCAAACCCCAATGATCATATCAAACCAAATGGTTATTTATACCTATATCCACAAGATAAGAGACAATTCTTCTTCAAATATCATTCTCACATGGCAAACTGCGGGGTTACAAATACAAGAGAAAATTATTCCAAAGTACCCATCAACAAGGAGTGCTAATACTTTTTAAGTTTTTCTCCAACCATTTATTTCCACATAACTTCTTCTTTGACCAAGAAAATATCCTATAGAATAGAACATTCACTCGGGTAATGGCCAGGTCCCCTACATTTACGGCAAATGACTGTAAATGGACTCTTGGGACCATTTTTATCTTCTTCCATAGTACTCTTCATTTTTCTTCGGCAATTCTTCACTTTATGTCCTTCCTTCCCGCACGTAAAACATTTCGTTGTCCCATTGAGACACTTTCCTGAGTGTCTCTTTCCACATTTCCTGCATGATGAAAATTGAGGTTTCTTTTCTCCATGGTCTCCATTGCTGGAGATCTTATCATTTATCACCTTTCTCTTCCTTGTTGAGTCTGGGAGTTGGTTAATATATATGTTGTTGATCATATTTTTGGAAAACTGATTTGGCCTAAAGACGATATCTTTTACGCCTATCAACATTCCATTTTGTTGCTCATTTCCACCACCGTTTCCACCTTGTACATCATTCTCAAAGTCACTATGACTTCCTTGGAATCCAGCCATTGACTAAAACCAGAAAGCATTGTGTGAGTAATAGTAGTCGTAAAATCATTTAGAGATTAAAATGTAACCATATTCTCAATTTGAAACATATTAGGATTAACCAAGGTCATTTACTCTCATCTTATGTATATATTACTTAAATCGGTTTGTAAAGAAAATGTAAATTATCCTAAGCATATCCCCCGGGAGTGTCGTAACCAAGAGTGCAGCAAGGCCCGTTGTCGTGCACCAGTCCCCGTTCGAGTCTAGCTCAAAGCGGTGTTTTCGGGTTTTACCCGTAGGTACATCTGTGCCAGAGCTGCCTCTACCTGCTCGTATCCAGACAGGGATGTATTGCTCGGAAAACTCACAAAATCTCTACAATACCAAAATTCTCGGAAGTTCTTTTATACTAATCCTCAAAGTTCATCTTAGGTCTACGTGCTCTAATCAGAGTTTATCTAAATCTAGCTTCCAAGGTTTGTACTAAACCTCCTCTGATACCAACTGTAACGCCCCGACCCTAGTTACCTAGAGTCGGTACATTATTACATAACATTGGCATGATCACGAGAAAGATCAAGTCTCAAAAGACCTATTAGTTTAGTAGCCTTGGAATAACTAGATACATCCATAATTTTTTACATTACATCATAAAAAAACATCTTGTCTTCATATCCCCTCATACTATCCCTGCAGGTCATTCATAAATTACTTCTTCATAATCCTGGGAAAAATAAAACATTGAAAGGGGTGAGCTCAGATGCTCAGTAAGGATAACATTATAGCAGAAGCTTTCATAAATAAGCATAAACACTTAAAACAATTTATAACTAAAACAAAAGCCTTTTAAACTTGAACTTCAGCATAAAATGGCAAAGGTAAAATGAAATAATGCCATTTACTTACTCACATGGATATTCTACAAGTCGAATGATCACATGTAATATCAATATCCACTTTCATAATGTTGGAATGCATAATGCCAGACTATCATAACCACTTAGCCAAGGCCTCTTGCCAAGACTACAAATAAGATTTTGTCAAGGCCTTGTGCCAAGACACTAGTTTGTCTCATGAGACCTACCGATGCATCGAGGAGCTATAGAGGGCTCCACCCGTCACTTATTAAGTCCAATTCATTCCTCATATGAACATGTTTAAACATAACATAAACATTCGTATTAAAACTAGCATACGAAATGTCAATACTTTTACCACAAACCATGAATGGTATAAAAACAGCGCATCCACAGTCAAACATGACTCATTCGATACAATATGGAAGATTGTATTGTATCAAATTAACCTCAATCAAGAATAATGAATGATGTTTACATAAATGAAAATAATCATCAAAACTATTTGAGAGAATTATCCCCCTTTTCTTGAAAACATTTAAAAGTCACACTATTTGTCAAGAAGCCATTTAAAAGTAGATTTTTGAATCAAAGTGTCCCATACCACTTTGAAACTTTTTAAAAGGAGTTTTAATTTCTAAAACTTTAATTTCCATATAAATAAATCCTTAAAACCATTTTTAAAACATGGACATTAATGAGCAAGATTTAGAAGAATAAGTCTTTAAAACATTTAAAAATGGTATTTTAGTTAGAGATTCTAACCAAAAGAGACACTTGAATACAAAT
This sequence comes from Viscum album, assembly GCA_963277665.1. Lineage (NCBI taxonomy): Eukaryota > Viridiplantae > Streptophyta > Magnoliopsida > Santalales > Viscaceae > Viscum > Viscum album. Next base: position 397,499,100 of record OY728127.1, on the reverse strand, counting down.
AATTGAGGTAATCAAAACTTTGTAATATCTTGAGAATAAAGGGATTCATGATATACTATGTCAAAGTACATTATATACACCACATAAAAGTGATTTGGTGTATATCAACAAAGAAGTCTCAATGGAATGTAAATTGAGATGAAATCTCTCATAAAGGACATATCCTTAGGTTAAGGATAAATCAACGACATAATTATGTGTGAAAAATGTAAATACACTAAATATGATTGGATATTCAGTGTAAAACAATCAAAGGATATTCACACATATTCTTGTAAAAACAACACCAACGAATTGGATGTTTAACTCAACAAATGTGAATGAGTTAAAATTACTCTTATCAAATTCATATCAATGACTTGAGAATTACCAATGAGTGATTATGTGTATCAAACTTATATCCACAGGAAGGGGAGTGGAAATTATGACATAATCAAATGAAAAGTGATTCCACACATAATCTTGGGGTAATATAATCAATGAAATATGCGTAAAGCCAAATGAGTGGAAATTGAAATCTCAAATTCCCTTATCGATTAGGTAACTTACGAAACATACACCCATGAAAGAAGTATCATACCATGATGATGTAAATACCCATAAATTAAAGTATATTACACAATGAATATGATCATGGGCAGTACACATACACCACATGCAATAATTAAGTGGTGATCAATGGAATTCTCACGGAATTAAAAGTGAGATAAGAAAACCCTTACTTTGTACTTTTTCCTTGGTCGATGGTAGGTTTACCTCCTGTATAATGGTGAAATAATTGTTATTGAATTATACAAGAATCATTTACTTTAATATGATATCATATATGATCTTTTAACATTGATTTGTTAATAATATCTTAGAATTATCGTCATTTCGGGTGTTAACGGGTTCATTTTACTTTATATTCTTTGTTATGTGAGCCATATTCGTTATTAATGGGATGTATATTATTCATATCCAGAATGATATCAAGTCCTTAGATATTATTTTTAAATCATCAAATGATAATTATACTTGAATGGATATGATAGACAATGAATCTCATCGCGTTCGTGGAGACGGTAGTCCATACATACGCACGCGCGACAATATCATTCTTTTGATACTAAAATAATATATAATTGGATTTTATATCATATATAAAGAATCATTATAATGTTATATTTATTATTTACATGAGTTACACATCATTATTATACCCATAAAAATAATAATATATTGAATAACAATTACACCACGACATGAAGACAGTAAGCCGTACGTACGCACGTATGGTGACATGTTATTCAAAGGATGGATAGAATACTGAATATGGTTGTACCATATTTATAATAACATCACAGTATATATATTATACTGGAGTTATTATTTTATAATGGAAATAACAAAGAAAGAGGAAGTGGAAGAAGAAAGGAACTTGAAAAGGGGTGGTGAAAACATTACCTCTTCTTCGGGTTCTTCCTTTTGATTTGATCAAAAGGGCTCCTTAGGTTGGATTTCTGATCAAACTAAGGCCTCTAGGTTGTAGTGAGGGAAGTTTAGATAGTATTTTGGAAGGGTTTGGCCGAACCAAAGGGCTTTGATGGTGTGAAGAAATGAGAAGGAGGAGTGCCCTTTTATAAGAGGGGTGAGGGGCACCTTTGGAAAAGCTAGAGATATTAGTTTATAATAAATTCATATTCGGTTTCCAATGGCTCCAAAGTTGACTCTTCAAAGGTTAAGGTGGGTATGGGTCGAAAACAACTCAACCAATAGAATTTAGATAGGTTTGGGTACTTATATTAACCTTATCTTTAAGTATTAACTCTAAGTTAATTAGTTTCACTTTTACAATGTCTCTTTGTATTTTTATATTATATGGTTAATAAACTTACCATATACATACAAGAGACCCCCAAGTGGTCCATTAATGATACACCTATCATGATATAAGTCTCTTGGCCGAACCTTAGATTTTGAGGAATTTAATATCAATTAATAATATAATATTTGTTTTAAAAACTCTTTTATGTCAATTTTGACACTATTCAATAGTTGATTTTTGTGAAACTCATAACAGATTGATTACTTCGAACAAAGTCAATTAAATCAATAATAATATATCATATTATCCTAGAAAATTATTTTAATTCATTAAAAGTTTCATATTATATTTATTTGGGTATTTTTAATATCAATTATTTTGATTTTTCACTATTATAGTAATTACTGCATCATCATTGTGTCATAAATAAATTAAATTATTTAATGTCTAAAAATTATAAATAAAATATCATTATGTAGGAAATCTTTTTATATTTCTAAGGAATATTTATAATCTAAAATCCAACATATATAACCCTCTGTAACAATTGTTTTGTTAAAAGATATATGCTTGTGTCATTTTTGTATTTATTTTAACTTAATTAAAATAAAGTGTCATTATCACTTAAAAGTGGATCCATGGGGTCCCAAAATAGACCCAAAGATGCCCATGGTCGACCATGTATCAACAAATAGGGTTAAGACACGTTTTAGGGTAATTTAGTATTATTATAATATTATTGTTTAACCCTTATTTACCGGATTTTTTCCTTAACCATGGTAAATAAAATATTTACCGCAGTAATTATTCAAAATGTCTAAAAATAAAAGTTACCTATTTACACAATTTGAACATCCTGATTCCAAATATGTAATCCATTTTTCTAAATTCAAAACACAGAAGTGGCAGAAATTAATTTAAAATTAATTCCCGCTGTCAAAACAAAAAGCGTGTTTTTAAGAGATAATAACTATCAAAAGATTGACACTTGTTTATGTTAGGTTTAATTGTAAAATTATGTCCAATGACCAAAATTATATTAAATGGTAAAAATATATTCTAAATATACTTTAAAACAACTCAAATTCATAATTTATCACTATTAATTATTTTGATTAAAAAAGTTGTTTTTAATTAAAATTTAGTAATTTTCACTATTCATCAAAATATGAAAGTTATCCAAAAAGTACCAAAATTTCACCCTAGGCTAATTTCGATATTATGAATCCAAAAATAAAGTCCATTTTGAGAGATAGAATTTATAAAATTTCAAAAAGTAGGTATTACTATTCATAACGGCTAGTTTGATTGGTTATGGTGTGTTAAAATCTCGAAGTTGTGTACAATGCACGCCATTGCATTATTCGAAAGGAAACATACCGAGGAAACTTAGGGTGTTACATTCTACCCTCCTTCAATAAATTGCATCCTCGCAATTTTTAAAATTTTTCTTGGGAATATAATGGAAAGTCCCACATCAGAAAAAGAGCCAATAAAACTATCACTTTAAAAGAAAGAAAGAGAGGTATAAGGGTCATCCAAGATAACCCATACTAGGATTCCATGTAAGAAAACATGGATATGGATGATAAAATAAGTGTCAAGTTCTGATGGAGAGGGATAGAAATCATGATCAGGAGAAAGTTAACAATGAGAAAACCACAAACTTGTGTTGGGACAAACGACCATTAGTCTCCTAGTAGGAAAGTAAACGGACAACATTTTTTTTTAAAGTTACATTACATAAGGAAGAGGAATTAATTTATGATATTGACTAAGAACATTATGAGATATACTTACATTTTAAGTAAATTTTCATTCTTTAATAAATTTCCACCACTAACTCAATTTTTTTTAGACGATGAGTATTCAAGAAGACTTGGTCACACTGGAAGAGCTAGAATAAAATTCTATAGAATCACATGATCCATGTAGGATAAACCATATATTTACATTGTCTTTGAAGATTAATCAAAACCAAAATGGTTAGTGAATGATCTAATGATCCCCCAAAAGGATATTCATTGAGATAAATATGCACTAATCTTAATTTCTAAAATTAAACCAACAATACCCCAAAGTTAAATAGATACCATTCAATAACCAATTGTCCTTAAAATCCTTTAATATAATCCAAACTAATATTGAAACCCAAATCATAGAAGAATTTGATTATGTAGTCTCCCATGTTACATTGTATCTCCAAATGACATCAAATACTCTTAAAGTCACATACTTAAAAGTAATTAACATCATCATATATTCTCTGTTATAGGTTAATAATTTCCATAAATAACCCAAATCACTATAAATCAACAATAAAAACGTAGATAAAAATCCACCATTACTCTACAAATGAAACCCCATTGTATTCTATTTTCCTTGGGCATATAGTGTTTCCAACAAAGCGAACATCTTCCAAAATAACATTTATCACTTAATCACCAAATCATTTTCCTATACCAAGGGTATTCATTTGATAAGACATAAGAACCCAAATCATCTTATTATTGATCAATAAAATCATTTAACAAAAAAAATAGTCACATTAACCAGGGACTTCACGTAGTCCAGTGGTAGGCGATAAATCTCAATCGCACTTTGGTTGTGGGTTCGATTCCCACAGCTTTGTTCGACGCGACGGGTTGTCACACGTTCTACGTGTTGTCCTTTTTCAAAAACTATATTTTATAATATTACCAAAATGAGATAAATTCCTCAAAATAACATAATTTAATCACAAATGTTATATCATACTTTGCATTTTTATCCCAAATTATAATAACTTATAATTTTCTCAAACCCCAATGATCATATCAAACCAAATGGTTATTTATACCTATATCCACAAGATAAGAGACAATTCTTCTTCAAATATCATTCTCACATGGCAAACTGCGGGGTTACAAATACAAGAGAAAATTATTCCAAAGTACCCATCAACAAGGAGTGCTAATACTTTTTAAGTTTTTCTCCAACCATTTATTTCCTCATATCTTCTTCTTTGACCAAGAAAATATCCAATAGAATAGGACATTCACTCGGGTAATGGGCAGGTCCCCTACATTTACGGCAAATGACTATAAATGGACTCTTGGGACCATTTTTATCTTCTTCCATAGTACTCTTCATTTTTCTTCGGCAATTATTCACTTTATGTCCTTCCTTCCCGCACGTAAAACATTTTGTTGTCCCATTGAGACACTTTCCTGAGTGTCTCTTTCCACATTTCCTGCATGATGAAAATTGAGGTTTCTTTTCTCCATGGTCTCCATTGCTGGAGATCTTATCATTTATCACCTTTCTCTTCCTTGTTGAGTCTGGGAGTTGGTTAATATATATGTTGTTGATCATATTTTTGGAAAACTGATTTGGCATAAAGACGATATCTTTTACGCCTATCAACATTCCATTTTGTTGCTCATTTCCACCACCGTTCCCACCTTGTACATCATTCTCAAAGTCACTATGACTTCCTTGGAATCCAGCCATTGACTAAAACCAGAAAGCATTGTGTGAGTAATAGTAGTCGTAATATCATTTAGAGATTAAAATGTCACCATATTCTCAATTTGAAACATATTAGGATTAACCAAGGTCATTTACTCTCATCTTATGTATATATTACTTAAATCGGTTTGTAAAGAAAATGTAAATTATCCTAAGCATATCCCCCGGGAGTGTCGTAACCAAGAGTGCCGCAAGTCCCGTTGTCGTGCACCAGTCCCCGTTCGAGTCTAGCTCAAAGCGGTGTTTTCGGGTTTTACCCCTAGGTACATCTGTGCCAGAGCCGCCTCTACCTGCTCGTATCCAGACAGGGATGTATTGCTCGGAAAACTCACAAAATCTCTACAATACCAAAATTCTCGGAAGTTCTTTTATACTAATCCTCAAAGTTCATCTTAGGTCTACGTGCTCTAATCAGAGTTTATCTAAATCTAGCTTCCAAGGTTTGTACTAAACCTCCTCTGATACCAACTGTAACGCCCCGACCCTAGTTACCTAGAGTCGGTGCATTATTACATAACATTGGCATGATCACGAGAAAGATCAAGTCTCGAAAGACCGATTAGTTTAGTAGCCTTGGAATAACTAGATACATCCATAATTTTTTACATTACATCATAAAAAAACATCTTGTCTTCATATCCCCTCATACTATCCCTGCAGGTCATTCATAAATTACTTCTTCATAATCCTGGGAAAAATAAAACATTGAAAGGGGTGAGCTCAGATCCTCAGTAAGGATAACATTATAGCAGAAGCTTTCATAAATAAGCATAAACACTTAAGGCAATTTATAACTAAAACAAAAGCCTTTTAAACTTGAACTTCAGCATAAAATGGCAAAGGTAAAATGAAATAATGCCATTTACTTACTCACATGGATATTCTACTAGTCGAATGATCACATGCAATATCCATATCCACTTTCATAATGTTGGAATGCATAATGCCAGACTATCATAACCACTTAGCCAAGGCCTCGTGCCAAGACTACAAATAAGATTTTGTCAAGGCCTTGTGCCAAGACACTAGTTTGTCTCATGAGACATACCGATGCATCGAGGAGCTATAGCGGGCTCTACCCGTCACTTATTAAGTCCAATGCATTCCTCATATGAACATGTTTAAACATAACATAAACATTCGTATTAAAACTAGCATACGAAATGTCAATACTTTTACCACAAACCATGAATGGTATAAAAACAGCGCATCCACAGTCAAACATGACTCATTCGATACAATATGGAAGATTGTATTGTATCACATTAACCTCAATCAAGAATAATGAATGATGTTGACATAAATGAAAATAATCATAAAAACTATTTGAGAGAATTATCCCCCTTTTCTTGAAAACATTTAAAAGTCACACTATTTGTCAAGAAGCCATTTAAAAGTAGATTTTTGAATCAAAGTGTCCCATACCACTTTGAAACTTTTTAAAATGAGTTTTAATTTCTAAAACTTTAATGTCCATATAAATAAATCCTTAAAACCATTTTTAAAACATGGACATTAATGAGCAAGATTTAGAAGAATAAGTCTTTAAAACATTTAAAAATGGTATTTTAGTTAGAGATTCTAACCAAAAGAGACACTTGAATACAAATAATTGAGGTAATAAAAACTTTGTAATATCATGAAAATAAAGGGATTCATGATATACTATGTCAAAGTACATTATATACACCACATAAAAGTGATTTGGTGTATATCAACAAAGAAGTCTCAATGGAATGTAAATTGAGATGAAATCTCTCATAAAGGCTGTATCCTTAGGTTAAGGATAAATCAACGACATAATTATGTGTGAAAAATATAAATACACTAAATATGATTGGATATTCAGTGTAAAACAATCAAAGGATATTCACACATATTCTTGTAAAAACAACACCAACGAATTGGATGTTTAACTCAACAAATGGTGAATGAGTTAAAATTACTCTTATCAAATTCATATCAATGACTTGAGAATTACCAATGAGTGATTATGTGTATCAAACTTATATCCACAGGAAGGGGAGTGGAAATTATGACATAATCAAATGAAAAGTGATTCCACACATAATCTTGGGGTAATATAATCAATGAAATATGCGTAAAGCCAAATGAGTGGAAATTGAAATCTCAAATTCCCTTATCGATTAGGTAACTTACGAAACATACACCCATGAAAGAAGTATCATACCATGATGATGTAAATACCCATAAATTAAAGTATATTACACAATGAATACGATCATGGGCAGTACACATACACCACATGCAATAATTAAGTGGTGATCAATGGAATTCTCACGGAATTAAAAGTGAGATAAGAAAACCCTTACTTTGTACTTTTTCCTTGGTCGATGGTAGGTTTACCTCCTGTATAATGGTGAAATAATTGTTATTGAATTATACAAGAATCATTTACTTTAATATGATATCATATATGATCTTTTAACATTGATTTGTTAATAATATCTTAGAATTATCGTCATTTCGGGTGTTAACGGGTTCATTTTACTTTATATTCTTTGTTATGTGAGCCATATTCGTTATTAATGGGATGTATATTATTCATATCCAGAATTATATCAAGTCCTTAGATACTATTTTTAAATCATCAAATGATAATTATACTTGAATGGATATGATGGACAATGAATCTCATCGCGTTCGTGGAGACGGTAGTCCGTACATACGCACGAGCGACAATATCATTCTTTTGATATTAATATAATATATAATTGGATTTTATATCATATATACAGAATCATTATAATTTTATATTTATTATTTACATGAGTTACACATCATTATTATACCCATAAAAATAATAATATATTGAATAACAATTGCACCACGACGTGGAGACAGTAAGCCGTACGTACGCACGTATGGTGACATGTTATTCAAAGGATGGATAGAATACTGAATATGGTTGTACCATATTTATAATAACATCACAGTATATATATGATACTGGAGTTATTATTTTATAATGGAAAAAACAAAGAAAGAGGAAGTGGAAGAAGAAAGGAACTTGAAAAGGGGTGGTGAAAACATTACCTCTTCTTCGGGTTCTTCCTTTTGATTTGATCAAAAGGGCTCCTTAGGTTGGCTTTCTGATCAAACTAAGGCCTCTAGGTTGTATTTAGGGAAGTTGAGATAGTATATGGGCAGGGTTTGGCCGAACCAAAGGGCTTTGAAGGTGTGAAGAAATGAGAAGGAGGAGTGCCCTTTTATAAGAGGGGTGAGGGGCACCTTTGGAAAAACTAGAGATATTAGTTTATAATAAATTCATATTCGGTTTCCAATGGCTCCAAAGTTGACTATTCAAAGGTTAATGTGGGTATGGGTAGAAAACAACTCAACCAATAGAATTTAGACAGGTTTGTGTACTTATATTAACCTTATCTTTAAGTATTAACTCTAAGTTAATTAGTTTCACTTTTACAATGTCTCTTTGTATTTTTTTATTATATGGTTAATAAACTTACCATATACATACAAGAGACCCCCAAGTGGTCCATTAATGATACACCTATCATGATATAAGTCTCTTGGCCGAACCTTAGATTTTTAGGAATTTAATATCAATTAATAATATAATATTTGTTTTAAAAACTCTTTTATGTCAATTTTGACACTATTCAATAGTTGATTTTTGTGAAACTCATAACAGATTGATTACTTCGAACAAAGTCAATTAAATCAATACTAATATATCATATTATCCTAGAAAATTATTTTAATTCATTAAAAGTTTCATATTATATTTATTTGGGTATTTTTAATATCAATTATTTTGATTTTTCACTATTATAGTAATTACTGCATCATCATTGTGTCATAAATAAATTAAATTATTTAATGTCTAAAAATTATAAATAAAATATCATTATGTATTAAATCTTTTTATATTTCTAAGGAATATTTATAATCTAAAATCCAACATATATAACCCTCTGTAACAATTGTTTTGTTAAAAGATATATGCTTGTGTCATTTTTGTATTTATTTTAACTTAATTAAAATAAAGTGTCATTATCACTTAAAAGTGGATCCATGGGGTCCCCAAATAGACCCAAAGATGACCATGGTCTACCATGTATCAACAAATAGGGTTAAGACACGTTTTAGGGTAATTTAGTATTATTATAATATTATTGTTTAACCCTTATTTACCGGATTTACCCTTAACCATGGTAAATAAAATATTTACCGCAATAATTATTCAAAATGTCTAAAAATAAAAGTTACCTATTTACCCAAATTGAACATCCTGATTCCAAATATGGAATCCATTTTTCTAAATTCAAAACACAGAAGTGGCAGAAATTAATTTAAAATTAATTCCCGCTGTCAAAACAAAAAGCGTGTTTTTAAGAGATAATAACTATCAAAAGATTGACACTTGTTTATGTTAGGTTTAATTGTAAAATTATGTCCAATGACCAAAATTATATTAAATGGTAAAAATATATTCTAAATATACTTTAAAACAACTCAAATTCATAATTTATCACTATTAATTATTTTGATTAAAAAAGTTGTTTTTAATTAAAATTTAGTAATTTTCACTATTCATCAAAATATGAAAGTTATCCAAAAAGTACCAAAATTTCACCCTAGGCTAATTTCGATATTATGAATCCAAAAATGAAGTCCATTTTGAGAGATAGAATTTATAAAATTTCAAAAAGTAGGTATTACTATTCATAACGGCTAGTTTGATTGGTTATGGTGTGTTAAAATCTCGAAGTTGTGTACAATGCACGCCATTGCATTATTCGAAAGGAAACATACCGAGGAAACTTAGGGTGTTACATTCTCCCCTCCTTCAATAAATTGCATCCTTGCAATTTTTAAAATTTTTCATGGGAATATAATGGAAAGTCCCACATCAGAAAAAGTGCCAATAAAACTATCACTTTAAAAGAAAGAAAGAGAGGTATAAGGGTCATCCAAGATAACCCATACTAGGATTACATGTAAGAAAACATGGATATGGATGATAAAATAAGTGTCAAGTTCTGATGGAGAGGGATAGAAATCATGATCAGGAGAAAGTTAACAATGAGAAAACCACAAACTTGTGTTGGGACAAACGACCATTAGTCTCCTAGTAGGAAAGTAAACGGACAACATTTTTTTTTTAAAGTTACATTACATAAGGAAGAGGAATTAATTTATGATATTGACTAAGAACATTATGAGATATACTTACATTTTAAGTAAATTTTCATTCTTTAATAAATTTCCACCACTAACTCAATTTTTTTTAAACGATGAGTATTCAAGAAGACTTGGTCACACTGGAAGAGCTAGAATAAACTTCTATAGAATCACATGATCCATGCAGGATAAACCATATATTTACATTGTCTTTGAAGATTAATCAAAACCAAAATGGTTAGTGAATGATATAATGATCCCCCAAAAGGATATTCATTGAGATAAATATGCACTAATCTTAATTTCTAAAATTAAACCAACAATACCCCAAAGTTAAATAGATACCATTCAATAACAAATTGTCCTTAAAATCCTTTAATATAATCCAAACTAATATTGAAACACAAATCATAGAAGAATTTGATTATGTAGTCTCCCATGTTACATTGTATCTCCAAATGACATCAAATACTCTTAAAGTCACATACTTAAAAGTAATTAACATCATCACATATTCTCTGTTATAGGTTAATAATTTCCATTAATAACCCAAATCACTATAAATCAACAATAAAAATGTAGATAAAAATCCACCATTACTCTACAAATGAAACCCCATTGTATTCTATTTTCCTTGGGCATATAGTGTTTCCAACAAAGCGAACATCTTCCAAAATAACATTTATCACTTAATCACAAAATCATTTTCCTATACCAAGGGTATTCATTTGATAAGACATAAGAACCCAAGTCATCTTATTATTGATCAATAAAATCATTTAACAAAAAAAATAGTCACATTAACCAGGGACTTCACGTAGTCCAGTGGTAGGCGATAAATCCCAATCGCACTTTGGTTGTGGGTTCGATTCCCACAGCTTTGTCCGACGCGACGGGTTGTCACACGGTCTACGTGTTGTCCTTTTTCAAAAACTATATTTTATAATATTACCAAAATGTGATAAATTCCTCAAAATAACATAATTTAATCACAAATGTTATATCATACTTTGCATTTTTATCCCAAATTATAATAACTTATAATTTTCTCAAACCCCAATGATCATATCAAACCAAATGGTTATTTATACCTATATCCACAAGATAAGAGACAATTCTTCTTCAAATATCATTCTCACATGGCAAACTGCGGGGTTACAAATACAAGAGAAAATTATTCCAAAGTACCCATCAACAAGGAGTGCTAATACTTTTTAAGTTTTTATCCAACCATTTATTTCCACATATCTTCTTCTTTGACCAAGAAAATATCCTATAGAATAGGACATTCACTCGGGAAATGGCCAGGTCCCCTACATCTACGGCAAATGACTGTAAATGGACTCTTGGGACCATTTTTATCTTCTTCCATAGTACTCTTCATTTTTCTTCGGCAATTATTCACTTTATGTCCTTCCTTCCCGCACGTAAAACATTTCGTTGTCCCATTGAGACACTTTCCTGAGTGTCTCTTTCCACATTTCCTGCATGATGAAAATTGAGGTTTCTTTTCTCCATGGTCTCCATTGCTGGAGATCTTATCATTTATCACCTTTCTCTTCCTTGTTGAGTCTGGGAGTTGGTTAATATATATGTTGTTGATCATATTTTTGGAAAACTGATTTGGCATAAAGACGATATCTTTTACGCCTATCAACATTCCATTTTGTTGCTCATTTCCACCACCGTTCCCACCTTGTACATCATTCTCAAAGTCACTATGACTTCCTTGGAATCCAGCCATTGACTAAAACCAGAAAGCATTGTGTGAGTAATAGTAGTCGTAAAATCATTTAGAGATTAAAATGTCACTATATTCTCAATTTGAAACATATTAGGATTAACCAAGGTCATTTACTCTCATCTTATGTATATATTACTTAAATCGGTTTGTAAAGAAAATGTAAATTATCCTAAGCATATCCCCCGGGAGTGTCGTAACCAAGAGTGCAGCAAGGCCCGTTGTCGTGCACCAGTCCCCGTTCGAGTCTAGCTCAAAGCGGTGTTTTCAGGTTTTACCCCTAGTTACATCTGTGCCAGAGCCGCCTCTACCTGCTCGTATCCAGACAGGGATGTATTGCTCGGAAAACTCACAAAATCTCTACAATACCAAAATTCTCGGAAGTTCTTTTATACTAATCCTCAAAGTTCATCTTAGGTCTACGTGCTCTAATCAGAGTTTATCTAAATCTAGCTTCCAAGGTTTGTACTAAACCTCCTCTGATACCAACTGTAACACCCCGACCCTAGTTACCTAGAGTTGGTGCATTATTACATAACATTGGCATGATCACGAGAAAGATCAAGTCTCGAAAGACCGATTAGTTTAGTAGCCTTGGAATAACTAGATACATCCATAATTTTTTACATTACATCATAAAAAAACATCTTGTCTTCATATACCCTCATACTATCCCTGCAGGTCATTCATAAATTACTTCTTCATAATCCTGGGAAAAATAAAACATTGAAAGGGGTGATCTCAGATGCTCAGTAAGGATAACATTATAGCAGAAGCTTTCATAAATAAGCATAAACACTTAAGGCAATTTATAACTAAAACAAAAGCCTTTTAAACTTGAACTTCAGCATAAAATGGCAAAGGTAAAATGAAATAATGCCATTTACTTACTCACATGGATATTCTACTAGTCGAATGATCACATGCAATATCAATATCCACTTTCATAATGTTGGAATGCATAATGCCAGACTATCATAACCACTTAGCCAAGGCCTCATGCCAAGACTACAAATAAGATTTTTTCAAGGCCTTGTGCCAAGACACTAGTTTGTCTCATGAGACCTACCGATGCATCGAGGAGCTATAGCGGGCTCTACCCGTCACTTATTAAGTCCAATGAATTCCTCATATGAACATGTTTAAACATAACATAAACATTCGTATTAAAACTAGCATACGAAATGTCAATACTTTTACCACAAACCATGAATGGTATAAAAACAACGCATCCACAGTCAAACATGACTCATTCGATACAATATGGAAGATTGTATTGTATCACATTAACCTCAATCAAGAATAATGAATGATGTTGACATAAATGAAAATAATCATCAAAACTATTTGAGAGAATTATCCCCCTTTTCTTGAAAACATTTAAAAGTCACACTATTTGTCAAGAAGCCATTTAAAAGTAGATTTTTGAATCAAAGTGTCCCATACCACTTTGAAACTTTTTAAAAGGAGTTTTAATTTCTAAAACTTTAATGTCCATATAAATAAATCCTTAAAACCATTTTTAAAACATGGAAATTAATGAGCAAGATTTAGAAGAATAAGTCTTTAAAACATTTAAAAATGGTATTTTAGTTAGAGATTCTAACCAAAAGAGACACTTGAATACAAATAATTGAGGTAATCAAAACTTTGTAATATCATGAGAATAAAGGGATTCATGATATACTATGTCAAAGTGCATTATATACACCACATAAAAGTGATTTGGTGTATATCAACAAAGAAGTCTCAATGGAATGTAAATTGAGATGAAATCTCTCATAAAGGCCGTATCCTTAGGTTAAGGATAAATCAACGACATAATTATGTGTGAAAAATATAAATACACTAAATATGATTGGATATTCAGTGTAAAACAATCAAAGGATATTCACACATATTCTTGTAAAAACAACACCAACGAATTGGATGTTTAACTCAACAAATGGTGAATGAGTTAAAATTAATCTTATCAAATTCATATCAATGACTTGAGAATTACCAATGAGTGATTATGTGTATCAAACTTATATCCAAAGGAAGGGGAGTGGAAATTATGACATAATCAAATGAAAAGTGATTCCACACATAATCTTGGGGTAATATAATCAATGAAATATGCGTAAAGCCAAATGAGTGGAAATTGAAATCTCAAATTCCCTTATCGATTAGGTAACTTAAGAAACATACACCCATGAAAGAAGTATCATACCATGATGATTTAAATACCCATAAATTAAAGTATATTACACAATGAATACGATCATGGGCAGTACACATACACCACATGCAATAATTAAGTGGTGATCAATGGAATTCTCACGGAATTAAAAGTGAGATAAGAAAACCCTTACTTTGTACTTTTTCCTTGGTCGATGGTAGGTTTACCTCCTGTATAATGGTGAAATAATTGTTATTGAATTATACAAGAATCATTTACTTTAATATGATATCATATATGATCTTTTAACATTGATTTGTTAATAATATCTTAGAATTATCGTCATTTCGGGTGTTAACGGGTTCATTTTACTTAATATTCTTTGTTATGTGAGCCATATTCGTTATTAATGGGATGTATATTATTCATATCCAGAATGATATCATGTCCTTAGATACTATTTTTAAATCATCAAATGATAATTATACTTGAATGGATATGATGGACAATGAATCTCATCGCGTTCGTGGAGACGGTAGTCCGTACATACGCACGAGCGACAATATCATTCTTTTGATATTAAAATAATATATAATTGGATTTTATATCATATATACAGAATAATTATAATGTTATATTTATTATTTACATGAGTTACACATCATTATTATACCCATAAAAATAATAATATATTGAATAACAATTACACCACGACGTGGAGACAGTAAGCCGTACGTACGCACGTATGGTGACATGTTATTCAAAGGATGGATAGAATACTGAATATGGTTGTACCATATTTATAATAACATCACAGTATATATATGATAATGGAGTTATTATTTTATAATGGAAATAACAAAGAAAGAGGAAGTGGAAGAAGAAAGGAACTTGAAAAGGGGTGGTGAAAACATTACCTCTTCTTCGGGTTCTTCCTTTTGATTTGATCAAAAGGGCTCCTTAGGTTGGCTTTCTGATCAAACTAAGGCCTCTAGGTTGTAGTGAGGGAAGTTGGGATAGTATTTGGGCAGGTTTTGGCCGAACCAAAGGGCTTTGAAGGTGTGAAGAAATGAGAAGGAGGAGTGCCCTTTTATAAGAGGGGTGAGGGGCACCTTTGGAAAAGCTAGAGATATTAGTTTATAATAAATTCATATTCGATTTCCAATGGCTCCAAAGTTGACTATTCAAAGGTTAAGGTGGGTATGGGTCGAAAAAAACTCAACCAATAGAATTTAGACAGGTTTGGGTACTTATATTAACCTTATCTTTAAGTATTAACTCTAAGTTAATTAGTTTCACTTTTACAATGTCTCTTTGTATTTTTATATTATATGGTTAATAAACTTACCATATACATACAAGAGACCCCCAAGTGGTCCATTAATGATACACCTATCATGATATAAGTCTCTTGGCCGAACCTTAGATTTTTAGGAATTTAATATCAATTAATAATATAATATTTGTTTTAAAAACTCTTTTATGTCAATTTTGACACTATTCAATAGTTGATTTTTGTGAAACTCATAACAGATTGATTACTTCGAAAAAAGTCAATTAAATCAATACTAATATATCATATTATCCTAGAAAATTATTTTAATTCATTAAAAGTTTCATATTATATTTATTTGGGTATTTTTAATATCAATTATTTTGATTTTTCACTATTATAGTAATTACTGCATCATCATTGTGTCATAAATAAATTAAATTATTTAATGTCTAAAAATTATAAATAAAATATCATTATGTAGGAAATCTTTTTATATTTCTAAGGAATATTTATAATCTAAAATCCAACATATATAACCCTCTGTAACAATTGTTTTGTTAAAAGATATATGCTTGTGTCATTTTTGTATTTATTTTAACTTAATTAAAATAAAGTGTCATTATCACTTAAAAGTGGATCCATGGGGTCCCAAAATAGACCCAAAGATTCCCATGGTCGACCATGTATCAACCAATAGGGTTAAGACACGTTTTAGGGTAATTTATTATTATTATAATATTATTGTTTAACTCTTATTTACCGGATTTACCCTTAACCATGGTAAATAAAATATTTACCGCAGTAATTATTCAAAATGTCTAAAAATAAAAGTTACCTATTTACAAAATTTGAACATCCTGATTCCAAATATGGAATCCATTTTTCTAAATTCAAAACACAGAAGTGGCAGAAATTAATTTAAAATTAATTCCCGCTGTCAAAACAAAAAGCGTGTTTTTAAGAGATAATAACTATCAAAAGATTGACACTTGTTTATGTTAGGTTTAATTGTAAAATTATGTCCAATGACCAAAATTATATTAAATGGTAAAAATATATTCTAAATATACTTTAAAACAACTCAAATTCATAATTTATCACTATTAATTATTTTGATTAAAAAAGTTGTTTTTAATTAAAATTTAGTAATTTTCACTATTCATCAAAATATGAAAGTTATCCAAAAAGTACCAAAATTTCACCCTAGGCTAATTTTGATATTACAAATCCAAAAATAAAGTCCATTTTGAGAGATAGAATTTATAAAATTTCAAAAACTAGGTATTACTATTCATAACGGCTAGTTTGATTGGTTATGGTGTGTTAAAATCTCGAAGTTGTGTACAATGCACGCCATTGCATTATTCGAAAGGAAACATACCGAGGAAACTTAGGGTGTTACATTCTCCCCTCCTTCAATAAATTGCATCCTCGCAATTTTTAAAATTTTTCTTGGGAATATAATGGAAAGTCCCACATCAGAAAAAGAGCCAATAAAACTATCACTTTAAAAGAAAGAAAGAGAGGTATAAGGGTCATCCAAGATAACCCATACTAGGATTCCATGTAAGAAAACATGGATATGGATGATAAAATAAGTGTCAAGTTCTGATGGAGAGGGATAGAAATCATGATCAGGAGAAAGTTAACAATGAGAAAACCACAAACTTGTGTTGGGACAAACGACCATTAGTCTCCTAGTAGGAAAGTAAACGGACAACATTTTTTTTTAAAGTTACATTACATAAGGAAGAGGAATTAATTTATGATATTGACTAAGAACATTATGATATATACTTACATTTTAAGTAAATTTTCATTCTTTAATAAATTTCCACCACTAACTCAATTTTTTTTAAACGATGAGTATTCAAGAAGACTTGGTCACACTGGAAGAGCTAGAATAAAATTCTATAGAATCACATGATCCATGCAGGATAAACCATATATTTACATTGTCTTTGAAGATTAATCAAAACCAAAATGGTTAGTGAATGATCTAATGATCCCCCAAAAGGATATTCATTGAGATAAATATGCACTAATCTTAATTTCTAAAATTAAACCAACAATACCCCAAAGTTAAATAGATACCATTCAATAACCAATTGTCCTTAAAATACTTTAATATAATCCAAACTAATATTGAAACCCAAATCATAGAAGAATTTGATTATGTAGTCTCCCATGTTACATTGTATCTCCAAATGACATCAAATACTCTTAAAGTCACATACTTAAAAGTAATTAACATCATCACATATTCTCTGTTATAGGTTAATAATTTCCATAAATAACCAAAATCACTATAAATCAACAATAAAAACGTAGATAAAAATCCACCATTACTCTACAAATGAAACCCCATTGTATTCTATTTTCCTTGGGCATATAGTGTTTCCAACAAAGCGAACATCTTCCAAAATAACATTTATCACTTAATCACCAAATCATTTTTCTATACCAAGGGTATTCATTTGATAAGACATAAGAACACAAATCATCTTATTATTGATCAATAAAATCATTTAACAAAAAAAATAGTCACATTAACCAGGGACTTCACGTAGTCCAGTGGTAGGCGATAAATCCCAATCGCACTTTGGTTGTGGGTTCGATTCCCACAGCTTTGTCCGACGTGACGGGTTGTCACACGGTCTACGTGTTGTCCTTTTTCAAAAACTATATTTTATAATATTACCAAAATGAGATAAATTCCTCAAAATAACATAATTTAATCACAAATGTTATATCATACTTTTCATTTTTATCCCAAATTATAATAACTTATAATTTTCTCAAACCCCAATGATCATATCAAAGCAAATGGTTATTTATACCTATATCCACAAGATAAGAGACAATTATTCTTCAAATATCATTCTCACATGGCAAACTGCGGGATTACAAATACAAGAGAAAATTATTCCAAAGTACCCATCAACAAGGAGTGCTAATACTTTTTAAGTTTTTCTCCAACCATTTATTTCCACATATCTTCTTCTTTGACCAAGAAAATATCCTATAGAATAGGACATTCACTCGGGTAATGGCCAGGTCCCCTACATTTACGGCAAATGACTGTAAATGGACTCTTGGGACCATTTTTATCTTCTTCCATAGTACTCTTCATTTTTCTTCGGCAATTCTTCACTTTATGTCCTTCCTTCCCGCACGTAAAACATTTCGTTGTCCCATAGAGACACTTTCCTGAGTGTCTCTTTCCACATTTCCTGCATGATGAAAATTGAGGTTTCTTTTCTCCATGGTCTCCACTGCTGGAGATCTTATCATTTATCACCTTTCTCTTCCTTGTTGAGTCTGGGAGTTGGTTAATATATATGTTGTTGATCATATTTTTGGAAAACTGATTTGGCATAAAGACGATATCTTTTACGCCTATCAACATTCCATTTTTTTGCTCATTTCCACCACCGTTCCCACCTTGTACATCATTCTCAAAGTCACTATGAATTCCTTGGAATCCATCCATTGACTAAAACCAGAAAGCATTGTGTGAGTAATAGTAGTCGTAAAATCATTTAGAGATTAAAATGTCACCATATTCTCAATTTGAAACATATTAGGATTAACCAAGGTCATTTACTCTCATCTTATGTATATATTACTTAAATCGGTTTGTAAAGAAAATGTAAATTATCCTAAGCATATCCCCCGGGAGTGTCGTAACCAAGAGTGCAGCAAGGCCCGTTGTCGTGCACCAGTCCCCGTTTGAGTCTTGCTCAAAGCGGTGTTTTCGGGTTTTACCCCTAGGTACATCTGTGCCAGAGCCGCCTCTACCTGCTCGTATCCAGACAGGGATGTATTGCTCGGAAAACTCACAAAATCTCTACAATACCAAAATTCTCGGAAGTTCTTTTATACTAATCCTCAAAGTTCATCTTAGGTCTACGTGCTCTAATCAGAGTTTATCTAAATCTAGCTTCCAAGGTTTGTACTAAACCTCCTCTGATACCAACTGTAACGCCCCGACCCTAGTTACCTAGAGTCGGTGCATTATTACATAACATTGGCATGATCACGAGAAAGATCAAGTCTCGAAAGACCGTTTAGTTTAGTAGCCTTGTAATAACTAGATACATCCATAATTTTTTACATTACATCATAAAAAAACATCTTGTCTTCATATCCCCTCATACTATCCCTGCAGGTCATTCATAAATTACTTCTTCATAATCCTGGGAAAAATAAAACATTGAAAGGGGTGAGCTCAGATGCTCAGTAAGGATAACATTATAGCAGAAGCTTTCATAAATAAGCATAAACACTTAAGGCAATTTATAACTAAAACAAAAGCCTTTTAAACTTGAACTTCAGCATAAAATGGCAAAGGTAAAATGAAATAATGCCATTTACTTACTCACATGGATATTCTACTAGTCGAATGATCACATGCAATATCAATATCCACTTTCATAATGTTGGAATGCATAATGCCAGACTATCATAACCACTTAGCCAAGGCCTCGTGCCAAGACTACAAATAAGATTTTGTCAAGGCCTTGTGCCAAGACACTAGTTTGTCTCATGAGACCTACCGATGCATCGAGGATCTATAGCGGGCTCCACCCGTCACTTATTAAGTCCAATGCATTCCTCATATGAACAGGTTTAAACATAACATAAACATTCGTATTAAAACTAGCATACGAAATGTCAATACTTTTACCACAAACCATGAATGGTATAAAAACAGCGCATCCACAGTCAAACATGACTCATTCGATAAAATATGGAAGATTGTATTGTATCACATTAACCTCAATCAAGAATAATGAATGATGTTGACATAAATGAAAATAATCATCAAAACTATTTGAGAGAATTATCCCCCTTTTCTTGAAAACAATTAAAAGTCACACTATTTGTCAAGAAGCCATTTAAAAGTAGATTTTTGAATCAAAGTGTCCCATACCACTTTGAAACTTTTTAAAAGGAGTTTTAATTTCTAAAACTTTAATGTCCATATAAATAAATCCTTAAAACCATTTTTAAAACATGGACATTAATGAGCAAGATTTAGAAGAATAAGTCTTTAAAACATTTAAAAATGGTATTTTAGTTAGAGATTATAACCAAAAGAGACACTTGAATACAAATAATTGAGGTAATCAAAACTTTGTAATATCATGAGAATAAAGGGATTCATGATATACTATGTCAAAGTACATTATATACACCACATAAAAGTGATTTGGTGTATATCAACAAAGAAGTCTCAATGGAATGTAAATTGAGATGAAATATCTCATAAAGGCCGTATCCTTAGGTTAAGGATAAATAAACGACATAATTATGTGTGAAAAATATAAATACACTAAATATGATTGGATATTCAGTGTAAAACAATCAAAGGATATTCACACATATTCTTGTAAAAACAACACCAACGAATTGGATGTTTAACTCAACAAATGGTGAATGAGTTAAAATTACTCTTATCAAATTCATATCAATGAATTGAGAATTACCAATGAGTGATTATGTGTATCAAACTTATATCCACAGGAAGGGGAGTGGAAATTATGACATAATCAAATGAAAAGTGATTCCACACATAATCTTGGGGTAATATAATCAATGAAATATGCGTAAAGCCAAATGAGTGGAAATTGAAATCTCAAATTCCCTTATCGATTAGGTAACTTACGAAACATACACCCATGAAAGAAGTATCATACCATGATGATGTAAATACCCATAAATTAAAGTATATTACACAATGAATATGATCATGGGAAGTACAGATACACCACATGCAATAATTAAGTGGTGATCAATGGAATTCTCACGGAATTAAAAGTGAGATAAGAAAACCCTTACTTTGTACTTTTTCCTTGGTAGATGGTAGGTTTACCTCCTATATAATGGTGAAATAATTGTTATTGAATTATACAAGAATCATTTACTTTAATATGATATCATATATGATCTTTTAACATTGATTTGTTAATAATATCTTAGAATTATCGTCATTTCGGGTGTTAACGGGTTCATTTTACTTTATATTCTTTGTTATGTGAGCCATATTCGTTATTAATAGGATGTATATTATTCATATACAGAATGATATCAAGTCCTTAGATACTATTTTTAAATCATCAAATGATAATTATACTTGAATGGATATGATGGACAATGAATCTCATCGCGTTCGTGGAGACGGTAGTCCGTACATACGCACGCGCGACAATATCATTCTTTTGATATTAAAATAATATATAATTGGATTTTATATCATATATACAGAATCATTATCATGTTATATTTATTATTTACATGAGTTACACATCATTATTATACCCATCCAAATAATAATATATTGAATAACAATTACACCACGACGTGGAGACGGTAAGCCGTACGTACGCACGTATGGTGACATGTTATTCAAAGGATGGATAGAATACTGAATATGGTTGTACCATATTTATAATAACATCACAGTATATATATGATACTGGAGTTATTATTTTATAATGTAAATAACAAAGAAAGAGGAAGTGGAAGAAGAAAGGAACTTGAAAAGGGGTGGTGAAAACATTACCTCTTCTTCGGGTTCTTCCTTTTGATTTGATCAAAAGGGCTCCTTAGGTTGGCTTTATGATCAAACTAAGGCCTCTAGGTTGTAGTGAGGGAAGTTGAGATAGTATTTGGGCAGGGTTTGGCCGAACCAAAGGGCTTTGATGGTGTGAAGAAATGAGAAGGAGGAGTGCCCTTTTATAAGAGGGGTGAGGGGCACCTTTGGAAAAGCTAGAGATATTAGTTTATAATAAATTCATATTCGGTTTCCAATGGCTCCAAAGTTGACTATTCAAAGTTTAAGGTGGGTATGGGTCGAAAACAACTCAACCAATAGAATTTAGACAGGTTTGGTTACTTATATTAACCTTATCTTTAAGTATTAACTCTAAGTTAATTAGTTTCACTTTTACAATGTCTCTTTGTATTTTTATATTATATGGTTAATAAACTTACCATATACATACAAGATACCCCCAAGTGGTCCATTAATGATACAAATATCATGATATAAGTCTCTTGGCCGAACCTTAGATTTTTAGGAATTTAATATCAATTAATAATATAATATTTGTTTTAAAAACTCTTTTATGTCAATTTTGACACTATTCAATAGTTGATTTTTGTGAAACTCATAACAGATTGATTACTTCGAACAAAGTCAATTAAATCAATACTAATATATCATATTATCCTAGAAAATTATTTTTATTCATGAAAAGTTTCATATTATATTTATTTGGGTATTTTTAATATCAATTATTTTGATTTTTCACTATTATAGTAATTACTGCATCATCATTGTGTCATAAATAAATTAAATTATTTAATGTCTAACAATTATAAATAAAATATCATTATGTAGGAAATATTTTTATAATTCTAAGGAATATTTGTAATCTAAAATCCAACATATATAACCCTCTGTAACAATTGTTTTGTTAAAAGATATATGCTTGTGTCATTTTTGTATTTATTTTAACTTAATTAAAATAAAGTGTCATTATCACTTACAAGTGGATCCATGGGGTCACAAAATAGACCCAAAGATGCCCATGGTCGACCATGTATCAACCAATAGGGTTAAGACACGTTTTAGGGTAATTTATTATTATTATAATATTATTTTTTAACCCTTATTTACCGGATTTACCCTTAACCATGGTAAATAAAATATTTACCGCAGTAATTATTCAAAATGTCTAAAAATAAAAGTTACCTATTTACAAAATTTGAACATCCTTATTCCAAATATGGAATCCATTTTTCTAAATTCAAAACACAGAAGTGGCAGAAATTAATTTAAAATTAATTCCCACTGTCAAAACAAAAAGCGTGTTTTTAAGAGATAATAACTATCAAAAGATTGACACTTGTTTATGTTCGGTTTAATTGTAAAATTATGTCCAACGACCAAAATTATATTAAATGGTAAAAATATATTCTAAATATACTTTAAAACAACTCAAATTCATAATTTATCACTATTAATTATTTTGATTAAAAAAGTTGTTTTTAATTAAAATTTAGTAATTTTCACTATTCATCAAAATATGAAAGTTATCCAAAAAGTACCAAAATTTCACCCTAGGATAATTTTGATATTACGAATCCAAAAATGAAGTCCATTTTGA
Organism: Viscum album; assembly: GCA_963277665.1. Taxonomy (NCBI): domain Eukaryota; kingdom Viridiplantae; phylum Streptophyta; class Magnoliopsida; order Santalales; family Viscaceae; genus Viscum; species Viscum album. The sequence goes on along the minus strand of OY728127.1, from coordinate 397,475,262 downwards.
GAGATAGAATTTATAAAATTTCAAAAAGTAGGTATTACTATTCATAATGGCTAGTTTGATTGGTTATGGTGTGTTAAAATCTCGAAGTTGTGTACAATGCACGCCATTGAATTATTCGAAAGGAAACATACCGAGGAAACTTGGGGTGTTACAAGGGGAGACCCCATGGTTGGGATTAGTGGTGAAATGGTTTTACCATTCCATGAGAGAGACTCAAACCCCTATGTGAGGTACTAGGGATAGAATTATATTATAGGTTTTTTGTTTTGGGCTTCACACTATACATGGAGTGATACATGGGATATCATTCATGGATCTGCTTGGAAGGACTCCCACTACATTATTTTTATATACAGTTTCCCTGGAGTGATACTTAGAATCCTTTAATAATATACTTGGATGGGATCAGGGTGCATCAGCTTAAATTATAAAGATGGATTTTTAACTAAAGAATAAGAATGTGTAACTGGATTTCTTGGGACTTTTCATCCAAACTAAATAACATTCTTGGGTATGGTCCACCATTGATGCTTCATTTATTATCGGCCATTCAATATATTCCTTATATGTGAAAGTTATATTTGTTGAAACATTTTTGACTTAGGTTGAATTAGGTATAATTGGATGAGTTTCCCAAGAGGAACCCGATACGATTTATCTTATCTATTTATTTCCTTGCATTTATTACTATTTAGAACACTTATTGTTTTATATGCATGAAATGGATTGATCTGGATACCATTGGTGGTGGGATACTGAGTTACTGAGTATATCTAACACCCTTCTTGGGACACCCTTGGTACCCAAGAAGACTTCATGATTTTATGTCTAAATAAATGGAAGCATCCAGATTCCGATGCTTAATTATGAGTACTAAAGTGGAGTATGGGAGAAGAGGTCCAAGACTATTCTTACTATGATATTAATAATTTCTTTTTGGACTTTTTTGTATTTTTGTTATATAATGTGGTATATTCTAACTTCCTTGTATCCCATTTCCTTCATTTTTGTATAGCTACATGGAATCTTGATCATCATCATTTTTAAGTCTATTATTTATTATTCTGCTTCCACCTATTGTTTATCTATATGGATGTTTATTATTATTCTACTACTTTATTTTTTTTTCTACTTACCACTATCATATACCACTATGTTTTACTCTAATAAATGAGGTAATGGTATCCACATAGACATACCTTAGGCCCTCATGGCTAGTCAGTAGCCTCTAGCATATGGGGAGGCATTCTTGAGTTCATGTGGATAACCATTTTGGAGAACCTTTCTGTGTATCCTAGGGTGGGATACTACAAATTTAATGAAAAAACAAATATATGATAGTGGTTATAGAAAAAAACATGACCCATATCATAGATGGAGACTTGGTTATAAGAATTGATTCAAAGTAACTAAGTCAAATTCATATGATGAGGTTTTTGATTGGTGAGTCCCGATGAAAAAAGGGAGATTCAATAAGTTACATGATATAATAGGAGCCTGGATCACTACATTGAAGACTCATACTAATGTTTATGAATAAGAGATAAAAATTATCCTATTATATATCTTATTAAAAACTAAATTCAATTTTCCAAGTCTAAGAAAAGTGGTTTCACAAATTTAAGATCCCAATCCACTTGAAAAATATCCAAAGTCATACTTAGGGACAAAAAATTTAAAAAATTTAAGCTATAGAATCAAATTTGAGATGTAAACTTTGGGATCTATTTGGTACACATCATTAAAGTCAATATCCGTGTTATATTTTTTTTAAAATTCATTATTTGGGATATAGTTTTTTTACTTTAAGGGTAGAAGTGGGTTTATAATTTATAATTTTGTAGGATTATATCTTTTACCATTATATCACCTATTGGATATAAATAAACACACCCAAAACACTTGTATTTTATTCAAATTTGTATTAATGAAACTATTCATGTTTAATTTCTTTCTATAATGAGGACCCTATTTATTTCCTCCTATTCTCCTATGTATTCTTTCTTTTTTAATATACATTTTATATTGATGATATAAGATCACAAAGCTCTTAATTCACGCCTTAACCCTATTGGGTTGTTATGTAGATATATTAACCAATTTATTATTGAGTGATTTTTTCTAAGTAGTACTCCACACTCATATTATAGTGTTTTTTGATGAATTTCACTCATGAATCCTTAAATCCAATCCTTTATTTGTTACCCCATTCCATAATTATCATAACACCCCATGCATATTCCATTAGTTGATATCAAATATTTGGTTGAAATAATAGGAATGTATCCTTTCCTTATTAATCCATTTTTACATTATTCTTATTATCTTTCCATGTTATCCATCCATGTAAAAAAACCCTTTTCTTTTAAAACCTCTAGAATTTTCCATCTATTTATAATATTTAAATATTCTACATATACCAATTTTCATCCATCTTTTCCTTGAATTTTTATTTTCTATAAGTGAATTTTATCTTGTAAAAAAATAAAATTCTCTTAAATAATCATCTCATGCTTTACAAAAATTAAAAACTTACATTATTTGAGAGAATTTAAAAATAAACAAGAGGATACATTTACAAATAAATTCATTTGTGCTTTATTTTTTTAGTAAAATTCAATTTATTATCGTGTGAAATCATTGTTCTAATTCGTTCTCTATTATCTATATTATCATAAAATAATTATCTTTAATAATTATTGGGTAAATACTAGATATAATTACCATCCATTATTTTCCATTATTTTACTCATTTTGTAACAAATTTCCACCTAAAACGATCTATGTTAATCCATTTCCCACCACTATCTTTATTGGGTAAGTATTATCCATATATATTCTTGATAAATATGGTAAATAATTCCTAATAGATCTAGGTTTTATTTGAGTACTAATAGAAAAGAGAAAAGTGTAGTAAAATATTTATGTATATTTTTTCTCTATGTGAGTGTTTATATATGTGTGTTTATGAGATAGAGAGCATCTTTGTGTGTGTGTGTGTTTATATCATTTAATTCATGCATGTGTGTGTGTGTATTTGTATATATGAGTGTGTGTGTGTCATTGGGTGTTTCTGTTTGTGTGTTTCATTGTGTGAGTTTCCTTTACATGCGTGTGTAGTTGTGTCACATATCATGATATAATATCATGGGAATATAATCACCCATAAAATTAATTGATAAATATAGAGTATAACTCCCATACTAAAATCTACACAATTCCAAATTAAATATTTGGTGATCCATTTCAAGTATTTTTTATAGGAATTTGGAGGATATTTACTAATAGGTTGAAAACATGGATAATTAATCAAGAAAAAGAACCATACATGGTAATCCATTACATGTTCAACATGTAAATCATCCCCAAAACATAGAGGAGATCATGGATGGTGATTTTTGAGGATATTCATCAATGAATAAGTTTTTTTCATTAACTTATAGGTGGACAAAGGAAAGGTTAAGATGATGATTATATTAGTAGGATCAAGGTAAAGGTATCTTCATTTCAAGGTAAGAGTGACCCTAAATAATACTTGAAATGGTAAGTGTTTATTGAGAAAGCCTTCACCTTCAATACCTATTATAGGGAGAAAATGGTGAAACTTTCTTCCCTTGATTTTTTTGATTATGCACTTATATGGTGGGATTATCTGAAAAATGAGAGATATCAATATGGAGGATTCCCAATCCATACATGGGAAGAGATGAAACTAGAAATGAGGAATTGATTTCTTCTATTATACTTTTATAAGGATATTTTCAATAAGATTCAATGTCATACCCAAAGGAGTAAAATTTAAGACTACTATAAGGAGATGTAAATTCTTATCATTTGATCTAGTATAGAGGAGGACCCTAAGGAAACCATGGAATGATTCCTACAAAGTCTAAATCAAAAAATTTACAATGAAGTAGAGATAGATCACCATGTAGAAATATAATACATGGTCCAACAAGACACAAATATTGAGAAACAAATTAAAATAAGTAAAAACATAAAGAATTAGAATAACCATTTCAACCCATAGAGAAATGTTAAAGAAGAATATTGGATAAAAATCACATCGAAATGATCTATTTGATCACAAGTGTATAATACCTAAGAAATTATAGTAATAAATAAACATATTTTATTTAAAAATAATATAATAAAAAACAAATATATAGATTTATTAAATATATAATAATAAAATGTGGGTAAAAGTAAATAATTTGAGTATGATGTAGATGTATCCAAGATCATATTATCCTATAAACATCATGACTATAATAAGTTCATTATAAAAGAAAAATAATAAAAGACACAAAATCAATATATGTAATGAACTAAAAATGAGAACAACTATTCGGTGGATTGATATGAATGGATTTTTAGCATGTAAGAGTTTATAAAACCATTATATGACCATTGGTGATTACAACTGTTGGTTAGACATTAAAATATAACTACTGGAATTAGTGTATATTAAGGGTAATGATAAGATTTAATTGGTGAATAAGGAAGAAAACATAGATTTTACCAATAGGAATATCACTTATGAAGTAAATTTATTAGATTTTGTAAAATATGTAGAATCACTAGGGGTTTCCCTAGACTAGGCCAAGGATAAACTTCAAAAATTGAGGTTTGAGTGTAATTGTTTATTGGAGAAGTTCAAGTTAGTGAGAATAACTTCTTGATCAATGTTGGTCAAACCACACCATCAAAGTACCACCATTTCACACCTTACCATTTAGGATTATTTTGGTGTAATTAGGGTTTTTTATCTAGGGGTTAAGTAGTATTAATATTTGAATTATTTTGGTAATAAACTAAAATTTACTATAATACTACATTTTTATTAATTGCATTATTCTCATTTAAAAGTTAAAATTCAATTAATTATAGGAATAATTTGATAAAATGGATTGAATATTTGGAATTAGTAAATCAAAAATAATAATAGGTTGAAATTTTATAATTCTTGTTAAGAATAAAAAAAATACTGTAAAAATGGTGAAATGCGGTGAAATATGGTAAATATTACATCATATATATGTAGGCATGACTAAACTCATCTAATATAGTGATATTTTCATAATTTTTAAACTAAAAATTATATTTTAGCATTAAGGGAAGTAATGGGGTATTATGGGAGTAGTGGAGCACTTTAAATAGTTAAAAAATAAAATATTTAATACTTTATTCTATGGGTTTCCACTCAAAACACCTATAAGTACCCACCATCTCTTATCCTTTCTCCTCAAAAAAAATTTGAGTTCTCACTTCATAGCTCACCCAAAGTGTCTCTCTCATATATCTCTCTTTAATCTAGAAGAGTTTTTTTTATCTAAAGTTGGATCTAGATTAAGAATCTTAAGAAAGGTAAGAATCCCCTTTTATCTATCTATTCAATTCTATTTAAAATTACATTATAGCATCCTTTTCAATTTATAAATTATTATTTATAAATGTTGTTTTAATACCATTGTAAACATTTTACTTATGATATCATATATTCTCATTATAGTCCATTAATAAGACTTTATGATGCCAAAATTATCCGAAGAGGCATAAAAATCTATATCATCCCATGATCAAAAATCATGTTAGGATCCACAAGGAACTTAGGTCAAAGATGCTCTAATAGTGGGTGAATCATGTTATGGAAATTTATTTCAATACAAACACTTTCTCCACAACCTCTCTCTTTTACCTTAATGATCTTGACCTCAATATTAGTAGGGTCACCCTTTTATCTTACTTCAATGATGATTTGAAGGTTATATCGCTTGAACTTTACTTTATTAGATTGTTAATTGGTTTTTTAACCCAAACTCACTGATGGTCATGAAAATTTAAATAATAAATCACATTGGATATAATGTTTTTACTTAGTTCACCAGCATAAGGAAAATCCAAGGAGAATGCACCAACGATGTGTCATGCTCCAGAATCCAATAACTACATTGATTAGTGGTTAGTTTAGTCTAGGTCAAACCTACGTCTGGGGTCACACCCATTACAAGATTTAGGGTCAGGTCACTACCACCCAAGGGTCACTCTCTTCACTCTTCTACTTTTCTCACTACGCTAGATAGGATAAAACTTCATCATCATTCAAAAATTTCACAACAACCGCACTATTGCTATTGATTCACTAGATATAAGATGGTTCCATTGATATCCACTCAAATCTCATTCATAGTTGGGATCTGAAATTCTCCATGAACAACCTCATCATTCCACAAATCATCATGGAAACCTATCTATTCTCTTCCATCCCCTTGTATATAATTATTTATCCTTTACAACACTACAATGATGCATTGTCCTTCTAGAACAAGTTTAGAATACCTATTTACTACAGAACAGTGATTAGACCTTCTTTTTCTCCATCCAAATCAAATATGGAATGCCTCATATTCTTCTTATTAAATTGAATATGGAAATATTATTCACTTTGATGCATATCAATAAACTATTTCTTATTATTCTTATTCTCCCAAGTAGATATATCACTTATCTCTATTTATAGTGTCCCCCTGGAATTCCCTTTTTCTTTCTTTCCCTCTTATAGATGTTTCATCGTTTCATTCTATTTTTAGTCTAGTAGAAATCTCATTTTTTATCTTCACTTTATTTTCCTTCTTACTATATTATGAATAACTTTATCTCTTTTTTACACTCATTACTAAAACTGTAGTTGCTATGTAAATTCCTTCAAAAGGGTCCAATTAACTTCTCATGCTTCACATCATTTTTATCCTATTTCATTCTTTCACTTAGATTTTGAAATACCCAGATCAGTGTGTGATCAAATACTTAAAGTTATATCATGTATTTATGTTGGATGATTGATCTCCTCCTTCATAGTGTAAACTCAACACCATGGTATATCCCACTTAACAACCTTGACGTAGCCCTTCTAAGTGAGAAACTCCTAGTAAAACACCTTGTACCTTGACACCACAATGCCATGTAGAGATTTTATTGAAAAAATACTCTTCAAAACTCCTATCAACACAACCAACTTTCCTTTTTTCATTTCATCTCAGTAACTTAATTATCTTCATTCCATGTGTAAGAACCCAGATCTTCATTTCAGGTATGGATCTTGTTTTTCGATTTGTTTGAGGAAAAAGGAAGAAAATAGTTTTTTCCAAGTACATGTCGTGTACTTATGAGTACACTCCATGTACCTAGCTTGACAAATACAACCACGTGTTGTCTGTGTGACAGTCGAGTACATAGCCATGTGGTGACCTAGAAGACCGCTTAAATCAAGGGCTGGTTAAGGCTACTAGATGACCTGTACATTTAATGAACACACTGTGTAGTGTTATTTTTATTTGATATATCAGAGTGGGGTAACGTCTCATATTCAGAAATATCTTCTTCTGGCCGTGGTTCGTACATGAGCATGATGGAACGACCGATGAACTATGAAACCCTCCCAATTCTCCATCCGAGCTCTGATTGAGACACCACCGGGTGCATTGGAATCCCACCGGTGAGTTCTAAAAACCCCTATAGCCTTTTTTCCTGATTTATCCTATCTTGTGAGTTATTAAAGGTTGGGAGGTTTTCAAATTCTTGTATATATACACTAATTCAGGCTGATCCAAGGTCCAACGTTCAAGTATATCGATCATATGACATCGAGGTAGGTGGTTTTCACCTTTTGTTGTTTATCTTTGGATTATATATGCTAAAAGTGTTGAATAACCACATTTTGGGTATTGTGTGATTTGGAATTTAACCCTTTTTATCACCTAAAATGGTTTATTTAATTGATAAATGGTAGTTTCTTATGCGTAAGGTTATATATTTTGTTTATGGGAAACTCGTGGGTGCGTTTCCCTTATTTGAGTGTTTTCTGGTCATTTGGTCTAGGATGCCTATTATGCTTGCCTTGTTTTCCATGCCTCTCTTTGTTTGGATAGAGTTGATGATTATATAATATGTCTGTGATATGAATTTTGAAATTTTGAAAAATGGGAATTGGAATATGAGAGCTTCTTAAGGGAGGTTCATTTATGTATGTTTTACTGTTATGTTGACCCAGGGGTATGAACTGTGAGAGCTTCCAGGTGGTCATCGACCTAGGGGTTTAGACTGTTAGAGCTTGCCCAAATGGTTATTTATAATTGTTTGATAGTATATTAGAACAATGGTTTTAGACCATGAGAGATTTCCCAGGTGGGTTTTTATAATTATTTGATAGTATATTAGACCAAAGGGGTTAGACTGTGAAAGCTTTCCCTGTGGGTCATTATTAAATGAATTATTGTTATGTTAGACCACAAGAGTTAGAATGTGATAACTTTAAAAAGGGTCATTATTGAATAATTGAATTATTGTGAAGAATCTTACAAGCCAAATCACAAGCTTGGATTCAGTCTTACTTTTTTTTGTTTAGGTGGTCTTCTCAGACACCTTCTTTGTTACTTTGTACTGGGGACACAGAGCATAGACTAGATCCTGGAAGTTACATGATTCAATGGATTGAATAATTGATAAATTTAAATTAATTTAATTGAAAACTATAAGATTTTTTACTTTTGAGTATTTCCTAATTTATTACTTCATTTTTCATATTACCTTCTATATATATTCACTGACAGTTAGGCACAGATCTTTTGGTGGTTGCCTACTGGGATTAGTCTCACACCCTGTTTGGGTCATGATTTTAGACCCAAGTAGATTATATGATTGAAATTATAGTTAAGGGAAAGTAACCTTATTCATCAGGTACTTGATTGCTGTTGGAGCTAGAGATCATGGGACCAATATGAGGCTTGCGATGCTGTTGGAGTTTACTTGTTTCTTTTGTACTTTGGTTTCTGTATCACTTTCCAGCTCTGTGACTTGTTTGGATATTTTCTTAGATACATATTATCTGCATAATTATATATATGATATGGCTTCAGCTATTTTATTACTATCAGTATTCTGTTGTTTACTTCTATTGTATGGTATTACTGCTTCCACTATTACTACCATTTGTTTTCTACTATGTTTACTTTGCCAATGAGGGCATAGTTTTCCCACTATCACAACCTAGGCCCTTGCTGTTAGTCGGCATCCTCTGGTGTTTGGGGAAATACACTTAAGGCCATGTGAAAAACTAGATATGGGGCACCCTTGGGTGGCATCCAGATCCGGGATATTACAAAGTGGTATTAGAGCGAGTTTTATTTTCTAGTTTGTATTACTATTTAGAGACATTAGAAAGGGATAGAAAGGAAATGGATTTTGGTAATTAGCTATGCCTAGGAGTAGATAATCTGTGTATAGGGAAAAGCCAAGTAGCCTTGAATATTTCAATTTTTTCTGGTTTTTCAATTGTTACAGTTGATTTTATTTCACCGTTGGGTGATTCACTTGTTTTGTGCTATTATGATTGATATAATTGTGGTTTTATTTCTGTTTCAACCTGATGATATGAGGGTATTCCATCTCATGCAACATATAGTCACTTTTTATAGATCACATGTCATGCGTTCTTATCATGCCATTTAGGTAGAATTACTATTTGCATGCTATTGTGATAGATGTTGTGCTAAATATGAATGTTGTTGTGATAGATGTTGTTAAAGAAATAACTGATATTTTTTATAGGGTATTGGTATATGTAATGTTTCATTTAGATGGATTCCAAGATTTGGTCCTTGAGGTGTTATGGGCCCTCTTGGATCGGAATTTGGTGGACCATGTTTGAACTTTAATTGAATTTTGTTAATATGATATGAATAAGGATGTCAAACTTTGACTCGTGAAGAGTATGGGATCTCACGGATTATAAATTTTCATGCCTTGGATGAATTTAAAGATCTTGGGGGTTCTAGAGAAATTTTAGAGGCTTAAAGTCTAGAAAACCTAGAAAACACAACATGTTATGTTATGAACACACACCATGTATTCTACTATTCTAGAAGAAATGATTTTCTTAAGTACACAATGTGTACCATATATACATGCCATGTAATTGTTGATTGTGTGACTGAATATGTGAGCAGAGACACAAGGTTCGTAAAATTTTGTTAGAACACACCATGTATTTGGAGTAAACTCCATGCTATAGTCGATCGTGTATCCATCCGTATGACTAACGACATGGGTGGATAGAACTTCTAAGTACACTCCATGTCAAGGGTGAACACATCGTGTAGTGATACACCAACAGAATTGTGTAGTTATAGTCATGTAAAAGTACTTGGGTAGGAGGAAATATTCAAGTACATGTCGTGTCTCAAGAGGAACACATCATGTGTATGGGGTGTTATATGACCAGGTTGGAATGGGCACATGCCCATGTTAAGGCTTAAGGGAACACACCATGTAGTGGTTCTACACACTGTGTAACCCTCTTTTTTAAAACATGAATGTTTTCCTTCACTTATTCTATACTTGCACTTCTAAGTTTTAGTTACTTTAATTTAGTACTGAGGTGTGAGCTTGACCATGAAGAGTCATTCCAATAATATTTCCTTTGGTTGTATGCCAGGTACATAGCGATGATCAGACACTAGAAAGGGTAGATCAGGGACTACCACCAGATCCTCCCATTATGCCCGTCTTGGAACCATCTATTATACTAGAAACATGTGATGATTCATAGTTTTGTGAAGGATTTATGAGGATGATATATACGTTTCAGGGAACACCACATCCTACACCATCAATGGAAGAGTTGACACTGGTGTTCTAGAAACAACATCCTCCCACTTTTTCAGAGGATAGAGGACCACAAGCTACAAAGTCATGGATGGAGGCCATGCTTTCTATCTTCAAGCATCTAGAGACACCTCATGTGAGGAGGGTGAAGCTCATGAATTACATGCTGTATGATTCCACCAAGATATGGTGGGATTTTATCTCACTGGCGGGAGGTCATCAGGATATGGCTTGAGAAGATTTTTAGAGGACCTTCTATAATTACTTCTACCCCAAGACATTGAGGGTCGACCGAGCTTGGGAGTTCATGAATTTGGAGCAAGGTGATCTTTTAGTGATTGATTATTCTTATCTCTTTATTGAGCTTCAGTACTTGGCACCTGTTTTGGGAGGTGACAAGTTATCATTGGCTTGGAGATTTGAGGATGGCCTTAGGTACGACATCCGATTGAAGGTGAATGTTTTCAGGTTGACTTCGGTGACTGATATAGTAAACCGGATGCTGATTACCGAGAACCGTCTGAGGGAGTTAGGAGCTACGAGCTAGGGTGGTTCAGCATACAGGGTTGGAACTCCTTTAACTGATAGTAGGAAGCAACGCATGGAGCTTTCATGAAATGTTTATTCAGGTAGCCAAGTGGTGTGTTACCAGTGCGGAAATAGTAGGAACATGATACCACAGTGCTCAAGAGACCCAATTTAGTGCTGATCTTGTGGAAGATAGGTCATATTCAGAATTTTTGTAGGATTTTATCACCAGTAGAAAGTGAGAGGGGATCTGTTATGACTCCACGTATAGAAGTAGGGACACCAGTTTCTCATCAGTTAGAGTACTAGAGTTCTTCAGGATGTTCAGGCTGAGGAGGTGGTCATGGATGTGGAAGCTAGATGTCAGGTTTTCAGTGAAAACATGGTGGATTAGCTTAGGGTATCTAGGAAGGGTTGCACGGCCGCAGTACGAGTCATACTTTTTTGATGGAACAGACCCAATAGGATCAAGATCCCGTACTCTCTATAGATAGAGGTACGATTCTAGTTTTCTCAATTTTAGCTTCTCCTCCTTTTGATATCGAGGCTTTCCATAGTTTTATATATGTTTCCGTTTTGGAGAGCCTCAGGCTCTGTATCATTACTTTTGATGATGTTATGACAATAGACACTCTGTTGGGGATTAGGAAAGCTAGTGCATGTCAGTGCAAGAAGTTCCCTCTTGAGTTTGGTGGGTGTCACTTCTTATGGGACCTCTATATCTTATAGATGAATGGTTTCGATTTCATTCTCAGAATAGACTGGTTGGTCTCATTTCAGGCCTTTGTTGACTGCTATCTCCACAAGGTGAGTTTCACATCACTAAAGGGAAGAGTTATTCTATAAAATGGAAAATGGGATGTCCAGGTGAGCATAGTTGGACTCGAGCATCATGGGTTGGGAGGAATTATATCCCAAATTGCTAGTTTATATATGGATGACTAAGGGACTTCACAAATGGACTTTCCTCTAGTGGTGGATCATTTTAGAGATGTATTTCTAGATGACTTTTCAGGTTTATCTTCGTATATAGAGGTGGATTTCTCTATTGAGATTATACCAGGAGCAACACCGGTGTCCATTACTTCGTATAGGATGGCTACCCCAGAGTTATAGGAGCTCAAGAATTAGTTAGAAGAGTTGTAGGAAAAGGGTTTCATCCAAACTAGTACTTATCCTTGGGGTTCTCCTGTCCTTTTTGTAAAGAAGGTGGAAGTTACCCCCAGAATTTGTGTGGATTATCAGAAGCTGAACCAGTTGACGGTCAAGAACCGATTTCCCTTACTGTGGATTGATTATCTCTTTGATCAACTTCAAGGAGCCTAGGTGTTCTCTAAGATTGAATTGATATTTTTTTATCATCAGTTTCATGTTAGATCACTAGATATACCTCTTAAATCCTTTCAAAGAAGGTATGGTTTATACGAGTATTTGGTTATGCCGTTTAGTCTCACGAATGCGCTGAAAATTTTCATGGCATTGATAAACCAAGTGTTCTATACTTACTTTGATTCTTTTTTGGTAGTCTTCATTGATGATATCTTAGTGTACTCTCACACTTGAAATGACCATGCCACCCATCTTGAGATCATATTGAGTACACTAAGGGAGCATCATTTATATGTTAATCTCTCAATGTTCCACTTTTGGATTGACCAAATTCATTTCTTAGGTCATTTTATCTCAAAGACAAGAGTATTAGTAGACCTAGAGAATGTGAGAGCGGTAGTTTCCTGGGAGTATCTGAAGAAAATATTTGAGGTACGGAGTTTTATATGGATGGATGGTTACTAAAAACACTTTATTCTTAAGAATTTTCATTCTTAGCAGTGCCACTAATAGGACTGACTAAGAAGGGTGTAAAGTACTTGTGGATATATTCCCACGTTTCATCCTTTCAGGAGCTGAATGGGAGATTGAATTCAGCACCAATACTGATTTTTCCAGAGTCGGGAAAGAGTTACACCATTTACTACAATGAATCAGGTATTGGGCTAGTAGAAGTTCTTATTTAGTGTGAAGGATTAGTTGTGTACGGGTCTTGGTAGTTGAGGCCACATGATAGGAACTACTTGATGCACGATCTCGAGTTAGCTGCAATTGTGCATACTTTATGCAGTTAGAGACATTATCTTTTGGGAGATCATTTTGTGGAATAAACTAACCAAAAAATCCTCAAATATATATTTAATCAATGGGATCTGAATTTTAGATAGTTAAGATGGGTTGAATACCTTCAATCTTTTGACTTTGAGCTTGCTTACACACCAGGGAAAGACAATCCAGTGGCTGATGCGCTGAGTAGGAGAACTTAGATACAGGTAGTTTATGAGGCTATAAGTGAGTGGAAGCTTATGAATATGTTCTCTAAGATTCATTTGGTGGTGCATGACAAATAGGGGAAAACATTTCTTTCTTATATAGATATTACCTCTACTTTACTGGGTTGAATGCGGATGAGGCAGCTATCAGATTCCAAAGGCCTAGTCCTACAGAAGAGTGTGTCAGGCGAGGACCCTAATTCTGGGTGGAACATAGGTGAGGATGAGGTTTTGTGTTTTCATGGGTGTGTATGGGTGTCAGAAGACATACACGAAGAGCTTTTGTGTGATTTTCATGTCTCAGTATGGTCAGTTCATCCTAGTGTTACTAAGATGTATTGAGATCTACATCATTAATATTGGTGGCCAAGAATGAAGAGGAATGTAGCTGGTTTTTTTATGAGATGTTCCACCTGTCAGTAGGTAAAGATAGAGCATCAATGACCAAAAAATATTTTATATCAGTTACCCATCCCTAATTGGAAGTAGAACGATGTCGTGATAGATTTTGTGATGGGTTTACCAAGGTTTCCTCGAAGAAATGATGATGTATGGGTTTTTTTGACAAAATAAAAAATGTTTCACATTTATTTTTGATCAAGGAACCCTTCAGTGTTGATGATCTTGGAAATTTGTACATATGATAGATAATATGTTTTCATGGGGTTCCAAACTCTATTGTTTCAGATAGGGGTGCCTGGTTTACTTCTCATGTCTGGTGGGGACTACAGAGGGATTTGGGTACACATGTACTTCTGAGTACAACTTACCATCCTTAGATAGATGGCCGGTACGAGCGTATGATTCAGGTTTTGGAGGAAATTATTCGAGAATGAGTTTTATATTTCAGGGGCTCTTGGGGGAGACACATACCCCTGGTGGAGTTTTCCTATAATAATAGTTTTCAGGAAACGATTCAGATGGAAACTTTTGAGGCTTTGTATGGTAGTCCATGCTGATCATCCCTATGTTGGTTGGAGGTAGGATAGGTTTCTATACTGGGACCTCTTCTTGTTCAAGAGACCACTGAGTAGGTAGAGTTGATTTAGAAGAGGATGGATATTATACAATCTCTCCAGAAATCTTATGTTGATCGATAGAGATAACCTCTGGAGTTCGAGGTCAGAGATCAGGTTTTCCTGCATGTCACACCAAGGTTGGGTCACAGGAGGATTAAGAGATAGGGGAAGCTTTCACCTAGATATTTCATGACATTTGAGGTTTTGGAGAGGGTCGGGATGGTTGCCTATCAGTTTCAATTACCTTAGAGGTACCAGGATATGCACAACTTCTTTCTTGTTTCTTAGCTACAACATTACTTTTCAGACTCGTCTCATGTTTTTCAACCCAAGGAGGTTGAGTTAGAGGTGGATGCATCCTTTGAGAAGCACCCTATTCAGATTTTGGATCACAACACGAAGGTTCTCCATGGATGGTCTATTCCTCTGGTATGGGTGCTATGAAAACATGAGCAAGTGCAGGATGAGACTTGGGTGAGGGAGACTAACGTACAATCATAGTGGCCAGAGTTGTTTGCAAATTCTTCTTCACCACCCTTGGAAGAGAAATTCGGGGAAAAATTGCTTTAAGGGGGGAATTTTGTATGAAATCAGATCTTCATTTCAGGTATGGATAGCTTTATTTTAGGAAAAAGGAATAAAAGGGGTTTTTTATAAGTATACACCATGTACCTAGCTTTCTGTGTACAATCATGTGTTGTCCATGTAACGGTCAAGTACATGGTTGTGTGGTGACCTGGCAGTCTGCTTAAATTGGAGACTTGTTAAGGCTACTACACAGTGTGTACATTTAATGAACACACCATGTATTTTTATTTTTATTTGATATATCAGAGCGAGGTCACATCTCATATTCAGAAATATCTTCTTCTAGACGTGGTTCATACAAGAGCACGACGTAATGACTGACGAACTCCAAACCCCTCATAATTCTCCGTCTGAGATCCTATTGACACACTGTTGGGTGCATTGGAATCCTACCAATTATTTCTCAAAACCCCGAGATCCTTTCTTCTTGATTCATCCTCTCTTATGAGTTATCTAAGGTTGGGCGTTTTTCACTTTTTTATAGATCTACACCGATTTAGGCCGATTTAAGGGTCGACATTCAAGTATATTTATTGTACGACATCATGGTAGGTGGTTTGTTCCTTTTTTCATCTTTGAATTATATATGGTAAAATTACCACATACCCACATTTTGGGTATTGCCTTATTTGTAATTTAACCCTATTTATCACCTTCTATGGTTTATTTAATTGATAAAGGGTAGTTTCTTATGCATAAGGTTATATACCTTGTATATGGGACACCCGTGGGCACATTTCCCTTGTTTGACTATTTTTTGGCCATTTGGTCTAGGAATCCTATTAGGATTGCCTTGTTTTCCATGCCTCTATTT
Source organism: Viscum album (assembly GCA_963277665.1). Taxonomy (NCBI): domain Eukaryota; kingdom Viridiplantae; phylum Streptophyta; class Magnoliopsida; order Santalales; family Viscaceae; genus Viscum; species Viscum album. The sequence continues at coordinate 397,459,330 of OY728127.1, read as the reverse complement.
ATTAGGATGGAGTTGATGATTATATTAGATGCCTATGATATACATTGTGAAAGGTTGACCAAGGGGAATTATAATGTGAGAGATTCCCAAGGGAGGGTCATTTATATATGTTTTACTGTTATTTTGACCTAGGGGTATGGACTGTGAGAGCTTCCAAGTGGTCATCGACCCGGTGGTTTAGACCGTGAGAGCTTTCCCAAGTGGTTGTTTATAATTGTTTGATATTATATTAGATAAAAGGGTTTAGACTGTGAGAGTTTGACTAGGTGGTTGTTTATAATTGTTTGATAGTATATTAGACCCAAGGGGTTAGACCGTGAGAGCTTTCCCATAGGTTCGTTATTAAATGAATTGTTGTTATGTTAGACCAGGGGATTAAACTATGATAACTTTACCAAAGGGCCGTTATTGAATAATTGAATGATTGTGAAACATCTATCAAGCCAAAGCACAAGCTTGTATTTGGTCTTACTTGTTTTGTTTAGGTGGTCTTATCAAACACTTACTTTGTTACTTTGTTCTAGGGATACATAGCTTAGGAAAGATTGTGGGGGTTACATGATTAATTGGATTGAATAATTGCTAAATGTAAATTAATGTAATTGAAAATAGTAGTATTGTTTACTTTTGAGTACTTCCTAATTTATTGCATCATTTTTCATATTACCTACTATATATATTCACTAATAGCTAAGCACAAACATTTTGGCAGTTGCCTACTGGGATTAATCTCACACCATGTTTGGGTTATGATTTTGGACCCAAATAGATTATATGATTGTAGGTATAGATAAGAGAAAACTCCCTTCTTCATCAGGTACTTGTTTGTTGTTGGAGATGGAGAGCATGGGACCAAGATGAGGCTTGCAATGCTGGTGGAGTTTACTTGTTTCTTTTTTTACTTTGGTTTCTATAATTCTTTCTAGTATTGTGACTTGTTTGGCTATTTTATTAGATACATATTCTATGCATCATTATATATATGATATGTCTTTATCTGTTTTATTATTATCAGTCTTTCACTGTTTACTTCTATTGTATAGTATTACTATTTCTTCTATTGCTACTATTTTTTTTCCGCTATGTTTACTCTGCCAATGAGGGCATAGTTTCCCCACTATCACACCCTAGGCCCTCACTTCTAGTCAGAAGCCTCTAATGTTTGGAGAAATGTGCTTGAGGCCATGTGGAAAACCGGGTACGAGGCACCCTTGGGTGGCACCCGAATATGGGTCGTTACACCATAGACCGAGACAACCCAAAATTCCCATAGAGGGCCTATCCATTTCCAACATGTACTTTAGAAATTCACCTAAAAAACCACCACATAATGGTCATTATTATTTTCCCATTTTGGAATATCTAGGTTTCCACCACATGCTACTAAAATTCCTTCGACTTATACCAAACTATACACAAACCCTGACCTATTTATACCTAATTTTCAAAGGGATTTCTATAATTAAAAACACTATAATCTATGGCATGGTCACCATCAGCAAGTTGTTTTGGCCAAGCTTTTACAAATCCTTAAAACTTGACCACAACTAGCACAATTCTTGAGTTGGGATTCCCCATTTTCTGACATGTATTCTTCTAGATTCAAACTTTATAGACCCTATTTTTTTCTTTTAAAACTTTGAAACATTTATATATATATATTTCCAGAGTTAAGCACTGAGATGGAGTATGATCCAAGGCCCGGTGTGACCATAATTAATTTTATAAAAATATGAAATTTATTTTATATTGTGCGCATGTAGATTCTTAAATAAAATGAGATAACTCTTAAAAATAATTTTAGATTATAAATCTGAGATGATGGTTGAGTTTGGAATATGGTGTTTACCCTAGGCGTGACATAAAATGGGTTGGCGTGGGGAGTTAGTACTCCTCACTCATTTGAACTATGCTTAGTGGATTAATTAATTAATTAATTAATTAATCAATTTAACCTAAACTATAATTTTTATAAATAAGCTACCATGGAGAATTCTATAAGGTTATCTGCAAAAACTTTTGGATAATTTCATAGCTCCTCCTTCCTCCTTCATTGGAGAATCACCTCAGATGAGGACGAAACTTCGGATCAGAACAGATCAGAGCGCAATGAATGTGAAGACTTCATTCAATCATTGGTGAGCACATTCTTCAACGAAGGAAAATACAATATCCAGGTATTAATTATCAATTTTAGGTTTATTCCCTTGTTTATTAAACTAATTAAGAAGATCGATTCCTTCTACCGTTATGCACTAATTGTGGATTGAGCATATGCCCATGTTTTGAAATATTAATTGATTTATTAAATGTTTTATAATAATGGATTCCCATTATTTATCTTTGGACAAGAACACTTGGAAAATATTGATTAAACTCTTGTTCTTGTGATTTTACCCTTTTTTTTTGCGTTCGTCACTGGTTGGACCTTGCGGTCCCGATTTGATATTTTCAGGTGGTACTGAGCCCAATCAGACCCCCAGAATCAAAATGTCTTCATAAGGAAAGGGTCTATTGAAAAAAAGATAATAGATATAGGATCGTTTCAAGGAATGGATGATCATTTCAATGATTAGAGATCTAGAAATAAAAGGCAGATTAAATTCAGGCATACAGGTGGAATTACGAAACACCCAACGCTCCATCAGAATCCGATTTCTGATGAACGGTGGCTGAAAACAACATATCCAGTCTAGATCCAATATTTTCAATAATAGATAGGGTTGAAATCAACGTAGAAGGATCATATTCAAGGTGAAAAGATCGTATCTGAGAAACTATGAAAAACTTGACTACATCCCATGTACAAGGATGGACATAGGGTGTGTAGCCCCTTGAGTGTAGTAGCTAGGGTTTTTGAGATTTATAACTATGAAATTGTGTGTAACCCTCTTATATATCATATACCTCATCACCAAGTGGATGATATATGTGATGGGTCACATGATTAGGAATCTGTGTTGGAGTACACGACCAGGTAGATGATCATTTACTAAAGTACATGGAAATGGATAGAGTACACGGGTGGAACCCCGTGTAAATCCACACACCATGTACTAGAAGGACACAACCCAATTTTGGTTGGCTTGGACACGCCATGTAGTCTAGTTTCATGGAGTTTAATAATACATGGATTGGGAGCCATGTACCCACATGGACACATCCAGATAGTGGATTTGAATTACATGCCATGTGGGCCCCCTTACACGTTTTGTACCCCTTGGTTCCTTATTAGGAAATTTCAAGGTTCTGTATCTCCTTCATCTAAACTCAGATTTTGGCCCATGAGTAGCCTATCTTGAGTGTTTTTCTACATAAAACCTTATGTCTCCCTCAGTTTTGGCTTCCAAGATATGATATAGAATGTTTTGACTATGAATCTTGGTTAGGTAACGCTTGATAATGGTAGTGATCGCACTGAATCACAAGAAAACTATTAAGTTGACCCTCCAATAGAGTTTGGTAGTGGATTCCTCAAAAAATACTTATTTGACCCTCCAGTAGAGCTGTGAAGTGGATAACTTGATGAATACTGAGTTGAACCTCCAGTAGAGGTGGGAGGTGGAGTCCTCTATAACTAGAAAGTTGACCCTCCAGTAGATCTAGCCAGTAGATTCCTTGATGAATACTGAGTTGAAACTCTAGTAGAGTTAGGCAGTGGAGTCCTCATTGGCCATCAGAGTGTATCCCTCCTATTTTACTAGGTCACGGGTCATCTAGTTTGAGTTTTTGGCCCCTCTACTGTGTGTTATAGTGAAGAGGCAAGTTTTGACTTGAACGGTTACTGCTAGGCAGATGCATGAGATATTGGGAATTGTTAATTGACTTTTGGAACTGTTGGATACTCTCCTTATTTAGATGAGCTATGAGATAGAGATCCCCTTAATCTCTCGTTTGAGATTATTTTGACTGAGCATATATATATATATTTATTATTTTTTATCCATACCCTTGGATTTAGTTACTCTCCTTCCAGGAGAGGTGAAGATGTGTGGGGTATACCACATGCTTTCTGTGTGTAACTTATCATCATTAGATGAGTCTACTCTCCCACTATAGGTGGAGAAGTCTCAATGAGTAGTTCATCTACTCACCGTTTTGATCCCCTTATGCTTGGATGAGGTTAATTTCACTCTTGGTTTTGGTTGAGATGTTATCTTTGACTATATCTTACATCTACTATCTTTCTATTACTATTTCATCTCTTAATGCTCCCCATTTATCTTTTGGGGAATCCTATTAGGTATGTATATAATCATCCCTATATGGGATTTTACCACACATTTCATGTCTTATGCAGATGACAGATAGGTTGACAGTGACATCAGAGAAGCTTAGGGATACCTGGTACTTTGGACCACATACGATGGTCGCAGCTTGGGATTTAGGACGTGGGATCTCTCAGCATTTTACTTTTTCAAAAAAATTCTGGTTGGTACATATTTATAGTTGGGAGTTTATTTTACCCCTTTACTTTTTAGTTTCCAATTTCTTACTTTTATACACCCTAGAGGTTATGAATGCTTGGTTTACTTTCTAGCTATGTTGCACATTTTACTCTTTCCTTCTACACTTACTCATCGATATGGTTGTGTGTGTGTGTACAACTACTTAGGAAAAGTCCTCTCCATGTTATATATTCCTTCAGCACCGGTCACCACCCCTAAGCCTATGGAGGTGGGCTTGGGGTAGTTGTGGATGAAGCCCCGTCTTGATTCGGGTAGTGACTGATTAGTATTAGATAAAGTTCATTCCTTGGGAATTTGTTTGGACTAGTACCCTTATGAGAATTTGGTGGGATTTAGGGAAATAGTCTCAAAGTGTCTTGAATGTGGCTCTTAGGCCATGGAATCTAGTGATGGTGTGGGAATTCAACATATCCATTCACCAGGACCTTGACTGTCTACTTGTCGAATTGTCATACCAAGACATTATTTTCATGGTTTAATGGTATATTAATCATATAGGATTGAGTCTTTGACTACTCTTCTTGAGTAAGCTTCCCATTATTGTTATATGTATATATATATGCTCATATAACTGTGGTACATCTTGATAAATCTCATGATGCCTTTTCAATGCCAACCAACCATGATACGAGTTTCAGATCGTGATGATGATCCAATGAGATATGAGGCCTTAGATATATGTCCATCTTGTGAGCTTCTTCCTCCAGGTGGGTCATTATTAGTACCTCCACCTATCGATTAGGAGATCATACCAACAGAGAAGGCTGAGGATGAATACAGGCTTAGCATGCTCTGTGAGTTCTTGTGCTAGAGTCCACTGATATTCCACAGTGAGTTAGATCCTCAGGTAGTAGAGGATTGGATAGAGTTAGTGGTACATATCATTAAAGTTGTTCGTACCTTGATGGATCAAGTGGTTTAAATGGAATCTATCTTTTTCAATGGAGAAGTTGGGTCCTAGTGGAGCCTTGTTACGTAGATTCATGATGAGTCAAAACTCTCATGGACCGACTTCCAAAATCTATTCCATAAAGAGTACTACCGATCCTTCTTGAACTCAGTTTAGATTTAGAATATTATAGAGCTGTAGAATAGAGGGATGATGGTGGATGAGTATGGAACAAGGTTCACAGACCTTACCTGGTACTCTCTTAACATGATCCACGATGTCTACTTTTGAGCATGAAAGTTTGAGTAGGGACTCCACAGAGAGATATGTGCTAGTGTAGTGCCCTTATACATCCCTGACTATGTCAGGGTGATGGAATGAGCACTATTGAAAGAGAAATTTATAGAAAAAGGATGCCAGAAAACTAGAGTTGGTAGTGGGAATCACAGAGCTGAGTCATCTGTAGTAGTTAGTAGGCGCCAGTCGGTAGGATCTCAGAAAAGGATTCCCTTTTTTAATTAGGACCAGGCATGAGGTCTAGCAGTTCATGAATAACAAAAAGAACTAGGGAATCCCAGATAGGGTTTATGATTTTATTTTGATGGGTGAGGTCACATAGAATAAGAATTCCTGACCAGACGTGCCGATCAACACAGGAGGATAGATGATTGACCTCCACGATAGAGGCAACACTGTGATCATTGATCTCCTAGGTGAGGATAGAATGGTCCCCAAAGAGGTGTATTTGGTAGAGGAGTATGAGGATATATGAGTGGTGGATGAAGCAATGAGTTCCTTCCACCACCACCACCAGGTGTCCCATGTTATGCTCAAGGAGTTGGCAGTTGGGGTCATAGATAGCTGCAAGATATGAAGGATTATAACCCCATAATGCACGAGATGATCAGAGGTATGATATGTGTTTATTATACTATTTATTTAGTATTATTTTAAATATATTCCAGTAATTCATTCAAATATATACTCTTGGTGCAAGATCTAGATCCCCAAGTCAAGGTTTTATCCCAACAACTTCATTTTGAGGTTCCTATAGGGAACACTTCTTTTTTATCTTTTATCTGATGATAGTGTGAGCTATCAATTGGTAGAGATAGTTTCACATGGGAACTTTTAGTCATCATGATAGAACCCTATGATTTCATCTTGGGTATGGATTAGATTTATGTAGTCTGAGCCCAGATCAACTATCACTGCAGACAAGTCAAATGCCAATGCACTGATGGGATGAGATTCTCCTTTTATGATGAGAGAGATATCATGGAAAATAAAGTTGGTTCTATAAGAAATAGGTTGTATCCCATCACCCATTAGTTATTGAGTATAGACCTTGGTTTAGAAGGCTCTTCATGCATCTGGTTTCCTTCAGTTTTGGAGGATTATATGGACACCTTCCCTACGGATGTTCCAAGATCATCTCTAAAGTAGGATATGGAGTTTTGTATCAACATAAATCTTAAGACCACTTTAATATCTTATGGTGTATATCAGATGACCCCTACTGAGATTTGAGATCTATGGTTACAGTTGGAGGACGTTCGATAGAAGGGTTTCATCATGACCAGTGTGTCTCCTCAGGAAACAACAATGTTGTAAGTGAAAAAGGTGGATGGGATTTTGTGGCTTTTCATGGATTATAGTCACCTAAAAGAGGCCATGATAAAGAATAAGTACTTCTATACAAGGATTTATGACCTCTTTGATCAGTTATGAGGCATGATATGGTTCTCAAATTTCTATCTCAGGTTCAGATATCCCCAATTTAGGGTTTTCAAGGCTGATATTTCAAAGCTGGCATTCTGATTTTTCTACGGACACTATGAGTTCCTAGTGATTCCCTTTGGTGTGAAGAATTTTCCCACTGTGTTTATATATTTGATGAACCAGGTCCTTATGTCGTACTTGGAACAGTTTTTAGTTGTCTTAATCTAGGACAAACTCATCTACTCTATATCAGAGGAGGAACATACATAGCACTTGAGGATGGTTCTATACTTTTGTTGAGAGTAACCACTTTACGGAAAGCTCTCAAAGTTCCAGTTTTGGATTCATGAGGTTCACTTTTTGGGTCATGTCATTTATGATCATGGTTTAGCCATGTACCCACCAAATATTGATGTAGTTATTTCTTGGGATATACCAAAGACCTTGTCAGAGGTGTAGATATTTCTTGGATTGTCAGGGTACTATAGGATGTTTTTGGAAGACTTCTCTAGGATTACATCCCCTTTGACTGCCCTAATGCAGAAAGGGTAGTCATTTACCTGGTCTAATTAGTGCTAGTGGGCTATAAAGGATTTGAGATAAAGATTGATTATTGCTCCTATGTTGAGGCTAATAGATAAAGACATGAAATTAATAGTGTATTACATTGCCTCAATAGTTGGGATCAATTATGTGTTGATGTAGAGGTAGGAAATTATCATATACTGGTCAAGGCAGTTGAGACTCCATGGGAAGAACTATACAACTCATGACCTAGAGATTATTTTAGTAGTCTTTTCCTAGAGGATGTGGAGACACTACCTTCTAGGATAGTGATTTTTGGTCTACTCATACCACCAAATTCTCAGGTATGTATTTACACAGAGGGAGTTGAACCTGAGACAACAACATTGGTTGGAGTTCTCATAGGACTATGACTTCAATATAGTCTATACAATGGGTAAGGTAAACATAGAAGAATATTCCCTTAGTAGGAAGTCTTAGGCTCACTTGGTGCAGGAGGATTTAGAGCAGTTGGCCTCCCTACAACTGATCCTAGTGGAGTAGGAGGGTATAACTTTTCTTCAGTCAATGGTGTTGACTCCTTCACTTCTCAAGCATGTGATAGAGTCCCATCTGGGAGACATTGACTATGAGGTCTTGTGTGACTAAATATCCCCAGATGACTCACCAGATGAATATTTTAAAGGAGGTAATCATTTAATTTTTTTCAGGGATGGACGATGGTTCTAGTATCGATGTGGGAGGATGTGATGAATGAGTTCCACAATTCTACCCTAGATATACACCCCAGTGTGGGGAATATTTAAAGAGACCTTCAATTGAAGTTTTGGTGGTTGGGAATGATATGGAGCATAAATAAGTTCATATCTTCGTTCCTCACTTGTCAGTAGGTGAAGGATGAGCACCAAGTATCCACAGGTTTGTTGCATCCCCTTGATATCCTGAAGTGGAAGTGGGACAACATATCCATGGACTTTGTGACAGGGCTTCCACGCACAGTGAAGGGCCATGACACCATCTAGGTGTGAAAGACTAAACATTTTAAATTATTTTAATTTTTATTTCAATGTTTTAGTCCCACAAAATTTTTATATTTAGGTAAATTGTCAAATTTTATGGTTTAGAAGTATTTTTGAGCTTAATTGATAAAATGGTCTATTTTGGATTTTAGCTATTTTATTTTTATTTCGTATTTTGGGCATAATTTTTATATAATGATACAAATTAAAAAATTATTATTTTTTGGATTCTATGTTCTATGGGTTTCATTTCATCCTTCTTGACCCCAAGATCAATCTACAATTTTATGGCCCAAATCTATCTCACAAGTCGGGCCTCGAAAATTGTGTATAGATTTGGAGAATTTTTATATTGGGCTCATATCTCATAAATGGATTGTTCAAAGAAACTCAAATTTAAAATGGATAAATATAACATCTACGTAAACAAATTATTTAACTATGGACCCACCCGATTTGATATTCCTCAAGTTCATTATGTAATGGTAATTCAGATGAATTGGAATATGAACAGTCACCTATCCAAAATAAATTTCTAGAGTAAATGGGATACATATCTCTCCACTCATGTCAAATTGAACTCATATTTTTTGGGATGAAATAGTATATATATACAAAAAACTTTAAATAATTAAACATTTTAAAATTCAACCATTTATTTGGTCTACCCTACAGAATCTTTCATACTATATTTTTTGATCTAATATTTCATTCCCTCTCTTTATAAAAGAGTGTCCCTTATTTATTTCAAGGGGTTGGAAATTTGGGGTAGCCTTTATTGGAAATTTTATATAGTTTTATATTTTCATTTATTTAATATTATTCTGAATTTTTATTTTATGTTATTCTTTTTATTAATCCCATTCTCTCATAATTTTATCTATTGTGTTCTCACTCTGATCTTCTCCACTATGAAATCTTATGCTAATGATCATGACTAGATAACCCAAGGAAGTTCCCGAAAGAGAAATCTAGTGATGGAACCTTGTCTTTGAGATATCATTTTTAATGATTCTTATTTTCTTAGAGTTATTCTGAGGTGGATCTTAGTGGGAAAGGTGTATTTGTATCTCCACTTTCCACCCAAAGTTTAACTTTCGCTTCTGTAATATTTTCCATCGATCAAGTAAGTGGATGTAAGATCTCTTAGTGATTGTTGAGAGAATAATATATTCAAAAAAATATGAATATGAGTATGTTAAAAAAATGGAGTGTGTTAATTAATATAATTTGAAACTAATTAAGAGACGATGAAGGTTCACTCGAGGTGATTCTATTGGGAATGTCTCCTTTCATTCTAACATCATTATATCTACATTCATTCTGTTTTCATTGTATTTGCATGTTTTATTTTAGTAATGAATTTTAAATTCTAAAATATCCATTTCTTTTCATTTTAATTTATAAATAAAAATAAAATACAAAAAATATAATTAGATATAGTGAGTGATTGATTGTGACAACTCCTCAAGAGAATGACCTAGGCCACCCCCTTTGTTTTACTTAGTTATAAATATTTTTGAGAGCATGTATGACAACATTTCATAAAATTAACACTATTTATGGGGATCCAAGTGGTCTTAAATGACTATTTTTATTGAATTTTTTTAAATAATTTTCTTTATTCATAACAAAACACAAAAAAATCATAAATTTCAAAAAAAAATTATTTTTTCATGATGTATTTAAATTAAAATTATTTTGTATGGACTAAAAAATATTAGGTGAAAAAAAAATAAAAAAGGTAAGATGTAATCACTTAAATAAGAAATAACAAAACTAAAGAGAAAAGATAAGATTTGAAGAATATATTCATTCATTAGAGAAGTAACCTAAATCAGAACCTGAAATAATACTAGAATGAGTGGTGGAAGAGATTTCACAAATCATTTTTTATGTTGAAGAACCTAGGGAGAGTGATGAGGAGATACTAAAATAATTAATAACATCATCCCACACTTAACCATTTCTTTAGGAGGTCCATGAAGAAAACATTATAGCTGATATACTTATGGGAGATCCACATTTTTTAGAAGAATCCTATAATCACTTTGTTGAATATAACCTAAAAATTAATCCTCCCATTATTGATAATGGAACATCAATAACTCTTTGCCTCTATCTTTCATTGGAAGATGATGATGAAGATGCATCTGCTGATATGGATTTTCCAATGGACCTTCCACAAGAGATTAATTTCCAATCTGACTTACTTGAAAGGGAATATTTCATTATTAATTCTTCATGTTTTAATCTTATTCAAGCTGAATTGTTTTATGACTTCACTTTCTATGGAATTTTTGATACAAAAAAATGGATCATACCTTGGATATAAAAGAAGATACTACCCAAGTTGTGGTGGTTTAAGAAGAATATTTCAAGGATTAGGTGGTGGTGTGACTACCTCCTCTACAACAAATTTCATACCATATGGAGGAGGACACTATAGAAGTCAATAGGGAGGAACCCCTATCTTATTTTCCCTCCCACTCTTGATCTCAAATTATTTTTTATTATTTATTGGTGGTTTGAAACTTTCTTATATTATTTATGGTTTTATATTATTGGAGTTTACTCATAGACATTAGGAAAAGTAACACATGGTGGTTTATATTAAAGAAACCTCACCCACCTTCTGATTGGGGATAATCCACTACAACTGCTAGACTAGGGGTAATAAAAACCTAGCACCTTCTTAGGGGTAAAACTGATTATTATACCTTTTCTATCCCGATTATATTTATTTATTTTATTTTTATTATGTCTTTTTATTTATTTCTTGTATTTTTAAAGTGGTAGTAGCTAGGATCTTAACTCAAGGCTACTATGGAAAAAAAGTCAGGCTGTTTCGATCCTTTTCTTTATTTTGTTAACTGCCCAATTAAAATTATGAGTGAAAAAGTTTCTGGATAAGATTTGAGATAAAAGAGGATAGTAAATGGAATAAGTGCAGGGGATTGATTTTAATATTTTTTAGGAATTTTTTGTGTGATTTCATTTTATTTTCAGGTCTTTTTCTAATATTTTTCATGTTTTATATTTCAATTTTTAGTGTGTTTTAGGTGTATTGTGCTGTGTTTAATACTTTTGAAAATTCAAAACATATTGGTATTTTTGGATGATTTATTTATTTTAATTTTTGAGGATTTAAATGAATGGATTTTGTTTCCTCATTTCTAGTATTTTCATTTGATGAAGTTTGATTGATTGTGAAACTCATGTGCACTCGTACTGTCTGAATTGAAAATGTTGCCCAACCCAAGAGGTTTCTAAAACTTTTTGATATCTTATTTATATTTATATTTTTCTTGAGATTCTCGAGACATTTTTTGTGAATTAAAAATTTATTTCCCCACTTTTTCAAAGATGTTAGATTTCATGGAATGTGTTAAGTATGATTGAGACCCCACTTTGAAATCCATTTTTACATTGAACTCTAATTTTGGCCTACCTTTTGATCCTAACTTTATTAATACCCTAATATTCATGAAATTTATTTTTTAGGTAGACATATTACAAGTAATTTATACCTTTACAACCTAATTTATAATTTAAATTCAATATTATTGTTGAACTCAAGTGTGGGGGAGGGAGAATATGAGTTGCATTTTGTTTTCCTGAAGAATATATTTGAGATAAATTAAAAGTGTTTCTATATTTATTACTACTTTGGTGGAAGAAATTTCATGATTAAAAGATGGTTTGGTGGCCCAAAATATCATTAAAAAGATGGTTCGGGTGTTCACCACTATTTAACAATCAAAAGTTGCCTCGATTTTCCTCAAAAACATTATTATAAAGAAAAATCCAGATCTGTATTCAAGCTAAAAAATGATACAAATTGGGTAAAAGAGGTAAGAAATTAATAATTGATGTTAAAATTACAAGTGTGAACTACCCATGAATAATGAGGTGTTTAGCGGTGATTCATTTTCAAGCTGATTGATGAGCACACCATTCTCGAGGAAAACAATTTTCATGCATTTACTTCACTTTAGAGAATAAACCTCCTCATTCTACCTCAGATGTTTTTACATTTAAGACCTATAAAACCTCAGCCTCAGAACAACCCATAAAAAATGCCTCATTATTGACACATTTGTGACTATGTGAAGTGTATATACTAGGATGATAGCAAGCCTATTAAAAGTACACATGTTCTTGAGAATAAGAAAAACTCCACATAAAGAAATCCTTGAGTGAAGAGAGAAATATTTTTTTGGGAGGTAAGTATGACATTCATGTGAGGATTAACATGATATTGAATGCATTTTTTATTATTTTTGAGGATTTAGGTAATTTTAATCCATTTTCGAGTTATGATATTTCCTTCAATGTGATAATTGAGTTGTGTTGTCATTTATGCTCTGGGAAGTTTTTTTTGACCTTGGTATAAGATGATTTCCCAAGAGTGCAATGTTTAAGTGCGGGGGATTGATATATAAAATATTTTAAAATATTTTAATTTTAATTTCAATTTTTTAATACCACAAAAGTGTTATATTTAGGTTTATTGTCACATTTTATAGTTTAGAAGCATTTTTTAGCTTAATTGATAAAATGATATATTTTGGATTTTAACTATTTTATTTTTATTCAATAATAAATTTTTCTTCAATGATAAAAATTAAAAAATTATTATTTTTAGGCTTCTATGTTTTATAAGATTCATTTAATCCTTTTGGACCCCAAGCTTAATCCACCATTTGAGAGCCCAAATCTAGCTCATAAATCCGGCCTTGAAAACTATGTACAAATCTGGATAATTTTTATGTTAAGCCCATATGTCAAAAAGTGTTTATCCAAAGAAGCTTAATTTTAACATGGATAAAGATAATAGCCGAAGGAAAAAATATTTTACTGTGTCTCCAACTGATTTGGCAGTCCTCAAGTTCATAATGTTATGAGAATTCATATGAATTGGAATACAAACAGTCACCAATCTAGAAGAAATTTCCATAGTAAATGGGCTATATCTATCTTCACACGTGTCCAATTAAGCTCAATTTTTTTTCATAGATGTAGGAGATATATAAAAACAACTTTCAAGAAGGATTTGTTTTTCAAATTATTCCATTTATTGGTGCTACCATGTGTAATATTTCAGAGGATATTTTTGGAGCCAATATTTCACTCCCTCACCCTATAAAGGAGTGTCCCTTCTTCATTTCAAGGGTCTGGAAACTTGGGTGTAGACTTTGTTGTGAATTTTCTATTGTTTTTTAGTTTAATTTTTATTGTAACATTATTTTTCATTTTTATTTTATGTTATTCTTTTTATTAATCTCATTCTCTCATATTTTTATCTTTTGTGTTTTCACTCCGATATTCTCTAATGTGAACTCTTATGCTCATGATCATGAGTAGCCAACCCAAGGAAGTTCCTAGGGGAGTAATACAGTGATGAATACAAGTATTTAAGCTATTGTTTTTAATATTTTTTATTTTCTTATAGTTATACTGAAGGGGATCTTAGTGGGAAAGACACATTTTTATCTTTACTTGCTACCTGAGGTTTAACTTTCACTTCTATAACATTTTACCTAGATCGAGGAGGTAGATGTGAGGTATCTGAGCAATCAATGAGAGAACCATATATTCAGAACCATATTCAGAGTAGGATGTTCACATATACAATGAAGTTTTTTCATTTTTGTAAATTCAAAACTAACTAAGATATGATGAAGGTTCAATCAGGGTGATTCTCTAAAGAATGTATCCTTTCATTATAATATCATTCTAACTGAATTCATTCTATTTTAATTTCATTTTCATGTTTTATTTTAGCAATGAATTTTAAATTATCAAATCTACATTTCAATTAATTTTACTTCATAAATAAAAAAATATTAAAAAAAGTGAATTAGATATAGCGAGTTATTGACCACGATATCTTCTAAAGAGAATGAACTAGTTTAGCTCCTGTGCTGCACTTAATAATAAATCTTTTTTGAGAGCACACACAAACAAAATTTCTTCAGGATGATAGTTGACTGACTCATTAATTTGTCACACTTCCTTGCTATCAGTGAGAAAAGTTTGGTGGAGATTTTGGGGTAGTTGTACGTATGAGTGATCATTCTCCTTCATGGGGTTCCCTCAATGATTGTATCTGATCCTAATACACAGTTTACATCATGATTTTAGAGAGGCCTTTAGAAGGTATTTAATACCCAAATGAGGATGAGTACAATCTTTCAACCCCAGACTGATGGGAAAACTGATCACACTATCCTGGTGTTGTAGGATATGTTGAGGGCTTGTGTGTTAGACTTCATCTTGAGTTGGTAGGATCACTTTCCATTGGTAGAGTTTGCATACAATAATATCTACCACTCTACCATAGGCATGGAACCTTTTGAGGACCTGTACGGGAGACCCTGTAGGTCACCCTTCTGTTGGACCAAGATCTATGAGACATCTCTTGTGGGCCCATTGATGGTGCAGGTGACAATAGAGAAGGTCCATTTCATCCATTAGTGGATGAGGATGTCCCAAATCATACAAAGATATTATATAGATCATCATCATAGGCCCTTGTATTTCGACCAGGGAAACCACATTTTATTAAGAGTCTCCACATGATAAGGATTGAGGAGGTTCTTCCAAGTAGGCAAGCTATTCTAAAGGTTTATCAAGTCATTTGAGATCATGTATAGGGTTGGAGAGGTTTCTTACCACCTCACCCTACCCCCATAGCTAGGGAAGGTTCATGACATCTCCCACGTGTCAGATTTGAGGAGATACATGCATGACCCTATGCACGTTATTGAATAGGGAGAGTTGGAAATTGAGGATGGATAAACCCTTACGGATCACCCAATAAAGATCAAGGATAAACGAGATAAGACCTTACATGGATGAACCATCCCCTTGTTCTACATGTTGTGGAAGCACAAAAACATGTAAGAGAGTTCCTGGGGCCAGGAGAGAAAAGTGTGGGATCAGTATCCCAAGTTGTTTTCTTAGTTTTTCTTTTTAGGGAAAAAAATCCCGAAATAGGGAATGATATAGAGACCTTATTTTTTCCTTGTAATACTTTTAAATATTTTTATATATATTTCAAGATCTAAGCACTGATATGGGGTGAGATTCCAAGTCCTAGTGTACCCAGAATTAATTTTATAAAATATTAAATATATTTTATACTATGCACATGAATCTTCATAAATAAAATGAGATAAATCTTAAATAAAATCTCATATTGGAAATATGAGGCCACGTTTGAGTCTAGAACGCAGTGTCTACCCTAGGCATAATATAAAATGGGTCAGTGCCAGGTGTTTGGACTCCTCACTTGTTGGAAGTACATTCAATATATTAATTAATTAATTAACTAATCTATTTAACCTAAAATGGAATGTTTATAAATATACTTATATGTTTAATTCTCTAGGGTTAGCCGCATAGACCCTAGGAGAATTCCAGATCTCCTCCTTACTATTTCATTAGAGAATCTCCTTAGACAATGACAAAACTCTGGATTGGAACATATCAGAGAAAAAAAATTGTGAGGACTTCTTTTAATCATGGAAGTGTTCATTCTTTGATGAAAAATGATCCAATATATTGGGAGGACTCATCAATTTTAGTTTTATTCCCTTGTTGATTAAACTGATTGAGAAAATCAATCCCTTATATTGATCTGCACCAATTATGGATTGATCATGCACCCCTATATTGAAATATTAATTTATTTATTCAATGTTCTCTAACCTCGAATGCCTATTCTTGATCATTTTACAAGAACGCTTGGAAACGATTGATTAAAACATTTTTCTTTTGTTTTTACCCTCATTTTCATCATGTTCAACATTGGTTGGACCCCGTGGTCCCAATTTAACATTTTCAAGCGGTACCAAGCCCGATTAGACCTCTAGAATCAAAATGGATTAACAATAAAATTAAGGATCGACAAAATGAGCACAAGTCTGGGATCATTTTAGGGAACATATGATCATTTTTATGACTGGAGATCGAGAAATCAAAGATGAAGAGAATCAAGGTGTATGGGTGGAATGAAGATACCCCCAACGTTCCATAAAAATCTGATTTTAGTCAAATAGTGGCCGAAAATGATAGATCCAGCCTAGATCCACTATTTTTTTTCCAGAGATAGAGCTGAAATCAATGTGGTAGGATCTAATTCATGGTGTGAATATCAGACATAAGAAAATGTGAAGACCCAACTACACACTATGTATAAGGATGAACACATAGCATGTAACCCCTTGAGTGAGATGGTTAGGTTTTGGGAGATTTATAAGCACTACATGGTGTGTATACATCCTACACACCATGTACCTCATCCCTAGGTGAAGGATCCATGTGATGGGTAACATGGGAAAGATTTTTTTGTAGGAGTATATGAACAAGCACATGACTGGGCACTGAAGTACACTGGCATGACTAGAAGACATAGGTGGAACCCCGTGTGAACCCACATGTCGTGCACCAAATACAGGGACACATCCATAAGGACACGACCCGATCTCGGTTGGCTTGGACATGCCGTGTAGTCCAACTGCACAACATGTACTACTATATGTCTTGGGATATATACCCCTAGAGACATATCCAGGTGCTAGAGTGGGACAAAATGCCATGTGGGTCCCCCCTCACACACCATGTACCCCTTGGTTCCTTTTTAGGAAACTTAAGGGTTCTATATCTCCATATTTTAAATTCATATTTTGGCGTGTGAGTAGCCTATCATGAGTGTTTTTTCATGTAGAATATGATGGTTCCCTTAGTTGTGGATTCAAATATTTGATGTAGAATTTTACAAGAATGAATCTCGGTTAGGAAATGCTCGATGAAGATAGTGATCACACAGAATCACCAGATGACTACTAAGTTGACCCTCCAGTAGATTTGGATAGTGGAGTCCTCAATGACTAATAAGTTAACCCTCCAGTAGAGATGGGAAATGGATCCCTAGATGAATACCAAGTTGAAACTCCAATAGAGTTGGCAGTGGAGTCCTCAATGACTACTGAGTTGACCCTCCAGCTGAGCTAGGAAGTGGAGTCCTCAAAGACTACTAAGTTGACCCTCCAGTTGAGCTAGGAAGTGGAGTCCTCAACGACTACCGAGTTGACCCTCCAGTAGATATGGGAAATGGATCCATCAATGGCTACCAATTTGACCCTCTAGTAGATATGGGAAGTGGAGTCCTCAATGAATTCTGAGTTGACCATCTAGTAGATCTTGGAAGTGGAGTCCTCAACAACTACCAATATAAATCTCCCATAGAGATGGGCAGTGGAGTCCTCAATGGTTATCTGTGCGAATCTTTCCTATTGTACCACAGAATTGGTCCTCTAGTTCGATTTCATAGCCCCTCAAATATATAGTATAGTGAAGAGGCATGGTTTGAATTTCAAAGTTACTTATGGGAAGACACGTGAAATTTTGAGCATCGTTGATGGAATTTTGGAACTGTTGACCACTCTTCTTCTTGAGATGAGTTGTGAGATGGATATCCCCTTACTCTCTCATTCAGGATTCTTTTGACTGAGCACACACACACACACATATATATTATTTTGTATCCATACCCTTGGGTTTGATTACTCTCCTTCCATGATAGGTGAAGATGCACATGGTATGCCACATTCTTTCCTTATTTAGCTTCTCATGGTTAGATGAGTCTACTCCCCTAATATATGTGGTGAAGACTCGATGATTAGTTCATATAATCACCGTGTTGAGCCTGTTGTGTTTGGATGAAGTTACTTTCACAATTGTTTTGGGTTGATCTGTTTTCTTTGCCTATATCTTTCATTTATTGTCTTTATATTCTTATTGTATCTCTTACTGCTCCCTCTTCAGCTTTCATGGAGTTCCTCCTCCTCCAATGGCCCAAAGGCCTTCATTTTTTTGTTGATTTTTGATAATCCACCTTTCAAGGGGTGAGGTGGAACCCTTACAAGGCCTGTAGGCATAAGTATTGCATGGCCCGTAGGCCTTAGATGAATTCATTGTTCACAGGCCTCAACAGTTTAATTTTCAAGTTTTGTCATGTTAGGAAGTATTTTTGGTTTGGCATGTATTTTGACCCTTTACTTTTCTATTTTCTCTATCGTACTTTTGTACACCCTATAAGTTATACATGATTGGTTTAATTTCTACCTATGTTGCATCTTTTACTCTTTCCCTCTGCACTTCTTCATTGAGATAGTTGTGTGTGTGTGCGGCCTCCCCATGTTAAATATGCCTTCATCACTGGTTTCCACCCCTATACAATGGAGGTAGGCTTGGGGTAGTTATGGATCGAGACCCAGATTGGGCTGATTCGTGACAATAACTCCCATCACCACAAGGTGGTGAACAATTTTTTGTTTGTTTGGAAAGCACCATGGGTGTGGTTCACTCTTCTCCATGATGTGGTCAACAACGCCTCTTTTAGACAAATATCCCTACAACTCATATATTTTAGAACACTAGATTCTATTTCAGACTTCCATATAACCACTTTTAGGTCTTCTTCCAAATTCTCAACTACTATTTTGATTCCAATAACAAATAATTTACTATTTATCACTATTGAAAACAAATACAACATTATCCAAACTACTGAAAACAAATCCAACACCATCCTATGAAAATATTCAATTAGATGCTAAAAATATCCCCCTTTGGATTGTTTGGAAACACTATCATGTATCCAAAACTTCCTTCACCATTATCATGATGATACTTACTCCCCAATATTGGTACATGGATTCATGATACTTATTTACCCACTTTGATATCAAATCCAAAGCATGCATCTTCATACCTCTTATTATAAGGAGATTCAATTTATTATAAATCTCCCCCATTTTGGTGGGCCTATTGGTGGCCATTTTCATGTTTTCTGGTAATCCCCGTGACATACTCTGTCATTTTGTTCTTCATTTATATTTTCCTAAATAAATTTTAAGACCGAGCATGCTCGGATTCTAAACTTTCCTGGTATTGATTACAAAATATGTATATAATTAAAATAAATATAATTTATTAATTAATATTTTATTTAAACATGTATATAATATATATAAATGAATATATTTATTTAGATATATATTCATACTGATATTAAATAATTTGAAATATATGAACATGTATAATTGCATGTATGTATGTGTATGTGTGTATATACATGTGTGAATGTATGTGCGTCTTTAGATGTGTAGGTGTACATATATATGTTTTTAATTCACATAAATGTTATCAATCCAATTTTTAATATTTTTTTAATTAATTTAATTTAATTTATTCATTTATTGTTATATATTCATTAATAATGTTAAAAATACATTTAATCATTTTGTAAAATTTATTTATACATAAATTTATTTACTACACATGTAATATTTTCGATATGTTTGTAATTTATATGAATAATATTTATTCATTTTTATTTATTATGTTTTAAAATTTAAAATATGTTTGAAATTTATATAATTAATATATTTAAATTATTTATTTTAATAATTTTGTAATTTAAATTTTAATTATTCAATTATATATATATATATATTTAAAAATTATTTATGAAATTATAAATAAATATTTATTTATTTAAATAATTATAAAATTATAATAAATATATTTAGTATATTTATAATTATATATTAATAAATATATATTTATATAAATATATTTATAATTATATGTAAATTATTTTTAAATATATTTATTTATAATTATAAGTAAATAAATAAATAAATAAATAATTATAAAATTATAATAAATATATTTAAATAATAAATATATTTATTATATTTAAAATTATATATGAATACATTTTAAATATATTTATTTATAATTATAACTATAATTATATATATATATATATTTGAATAATAATAAAATTATAATAATTATATTTAAATAATATATATAATTATATAAATATACCAAACTAGTGAAAACCATGAGGTATAATTATATAAATATATATAAATATATAAATATATTTATAATTAGATAGAAATATTTTTAAATATACTTGTTTATAATTATAATTAGAAATAAATGAATATATATTTAAATAATTATAAAATTAAAATAAATATATTTATTATAATTTTATAAATACATATATTTATATATTAATATATATATATATAATTATATAATTATAAAAATATATTTATAATTATATAAAAATATTTACAAAAATATTTATTTATAATTATAATTATAAATAAATATATATATTTAAATAATTATAAAATTATAATAAATATATTTAAATAATAAATATATTTATCATATTTATAATTATATATAAATATACTAATATAATATATTTATAAATATATATATATTTATTTAAATAGTCATAACATTATAATAAATATATTTAAATAATAAATATATTTATTATATTTATAATTTTAAAAATATATATAATAATATAAATATATTACTAATATTAGATCTTTATCGGTGCTTTTTTAGCATTGATAATGATATATTTTTATCAGTGCTAAAAAAGAGCTGATAAAACTACTCTTTCTTAGTGCTAAAATTTTAGCACTGATGAAGATTCGTTTTATCAGTGCTTTTTTAGCAGTGATGAAGACTAGTTTTATCAATGATTTCTAATTTAGTACTGATTAATCTACTCTTTATTAGTGCTTTTTTGAAAGCGTGCTAAAATCCATATGGATTATCGTAAAAAGAACCCTAACATGGTGCTGACTCCACTTGCGCCTTCAAGCTCTTGCGAAATCATACCGTCACTACTAATCTAACTTAACCCTACTGTTTCTGCTACTTGACTTTATTGATGAATCGATCTCTCCAAATCTAAGGCATGTTATTATTTATCTTATTAGTGCCTTTGACCACAATCAGTTTTTAAGTTACACCTCAATGAACCCTAATGTCGCGCGTCTTCATGTCTTCTCGACGAATTGAAAAAATAGCCCCAAAACAACCATCCCTATTGTACATGATCTCTATATCAACCACCACCATCATTTTCCCTAGCTTCATCTCCTTCACAACAACCTAACCCTCACCCACACATAACTAATACCCAAAACCACCTACCTCTAAACACTATCCACATCTTCCTTTTCTCCAGGGTTGATGATTGGGGTTCTCATGTTTTTAGTAGATATTATGTGTGGTATTAGTCTATGGTTTGTGTGTGAAATGATTTGAGGGATCCATTTGTTACAATCCTTGCAAGGTAGTTCTAGTTTCATAGCTAAGTGTGGGAAGTTCATGAGTTTTAATGATGCATGTGGTGTTTTCTTTTGTTATTTGGAAACTTTATACCATTTATTTTCCTATTATAGTTGTTTTTAAAAAAATTGATAGTTGTTTTTTAAATATCATTTATAATTAAATTCATGAATAAAATCATTCATAGTATACACTTTTTTTATATTTCTTGACTTCTGTAATTATTTTTTTAAGATGAAATAAATTATTGAGTGTGATTTAACAAAAAAATGTTTCATCATTTCAAATATAGTTTAGTTTTTGTAATGATTTTCAAAACCTACTTTTTAAATATTTTTCAGTAATCAAAATGTATTTTATTGAAAAAATAACTTATTTGAAATTATCAGTTCTTTTTTCTTTGAAAAAAATTTTTTTAGAAAAAATCATTTTCTACTTTTTAAAAATTTATATTGGTTATCTTTGTTCCTTAAAAAAAATTTATTTTCGTTTTAAAACTAATTTTTCAATTAAAACTATACTATTTTTTATAATTGAAACATAAAATATTTTCTTACATTTTCTCGATCAATTTTTAAACTATCATAAAGTTAGTTATTTTTCTAAAATTGAATCAATAGATTTTCATGAATAAAATTATTTTAGTAATAGGAAACAATTTTATTTTATTTTAGAATAATGCAATAACACTTATGAATTTACAAACTGCAGAAACGGTGACAAACATGATTGCAATGACAAAGACTCTAAGACCCTTTTTCTTGAATCCTCTTACCTCAATAATTTCCCACATATAATAAATATTTCCGAACAATCTATAACCAAACACTCACATACAACTGCAATAATATTTTAAAATGTTAGTCTAATAAACTATGTCACTAGAATAATGTTGAAAGTCTATTTATAAAGATGAATATTGAGATAAAAAACTCAAGATAAATATAAAATATAAAATTTAAAATAAAGGTAAAATATATGTGAAAGACCTATTCAAATAGATAAATATTAGATAGATCCATACCCTCATTATTTAAGCATTCTAAAACTATATTTCAAACTAGAGAGTACTCTATATCATTTCACTAATTTAAAAAGAATTGGAACTTGTGATGATTAACTTCCTTCAAAGGCGATGTTACTAAAAAATAAAAATATCCAGTGTAGAATATTTCAAAAATATTGTAAAATATGTTCTTATTTTAGTTATTTAGATGTTATGGTATTCCCATACATGAAAAATGATATCAAAATAGGTTTAAAAATGGTTATCTCAAAAATTATTTATGGAAAAGATCATCGGGAAAAGGATGCATGTACAAGATTGTTTGGATAAGGATTCAAGAAAAATGTAATCTGAAATAAAACATAATATCTTCAAATACCAGGTAAGATAACTTTGTGGAATACAAGTATACAAATCATAGGAGTGAAAAACGGTTATTTGAAAGATATAACTCTAGAGGGAGGGATAAAGGGAGACTTCTATGATTTCTAGGCTTTGATACCATGTATAAAGTATAAACCAATTTTTTCTTATTTAATAAGGTTGGAACTTTATTTATAAAAATAGATAACAAGATACAATACTTGAGATAGATATAAAATTTAAATTTTAAACTAATAGAAAAGTGATAGGATGAACCTATTAAAAAATGGTCATAGATTGATCACTATCTTAATTATTTAAGCACCCTAATAGATTGGTAACAAAAACTCCTTATGAAATTCAACATAAACCATGAAATTTAAAGTACCCTAGAATAACCCCAATATATTTTAAATTTTATTGGTGAAATAGTTATATTTACCTCTCACACACTAAAACATAAACCTTCTACCAAGCTAACCACTAAGTCTTCACCAATAAGAATATACCACCATCAAAAGTTGAATTAATTTTAACCCCATTGCAACTCCTAAACCTAATTTTCATCCAATATCACCTGAATAGTTTAAATTAGGGGAGTCCTCCACAACTACATATTCTCTATGATTTGTTTTTAGACTCTAAGGTTTGATATAAATGAAAATTAGAGGACATATAGGATAAGAAACTATGTTAGTTCATCAATTGGGAAAAGATATAAACCAATAGAATTAGTAATAAGATTGATGATTGTTGGATTTTAGAATGGAAGAGGTAATCCTTGAATATTATTTCCTTATTTGGATGGATATGGATTTAAAATTTTACAGGTATTTTTAGTATTGAAAATATTTTAAAATATATAATAATTTATTTTTTTATTTATAAAACTATTATTATATTAAATAGCCATATTTTATATTATTAAATTGGTTTTCAAATAATATATCTTTTATTTTTTTATATTTTCATGTAAATATATATGTAAATTTTTATACATATTATACTGTATGATAGGTGATCTAAGCTTCTAAAAGGGGGTTGGATTCTATTAAAAGTTTGAAACCTTTGTTTCAAAATGTAAAGGGATTGGTTTTAAAAATAGTGAGTGAGTTTTATAAGGAAGATTGAAAATGAACTTAGTGTTTTATTTTCCAAAAAAAATTTAATAGGTAATTTTTTTGTTAAAATGTGATTTTTAATAAAGGGTAACACGTTTTTTAGTGATGAAAATCATTTTTAAAAACTAATAAAATGTTTCCCAATGATTTTATTAGGACAATATTAATAATTTTTTTTATAATCTAAATGTGATTTTAAGTTTAAATGATTGGTTTTAAAGTTAATAAATTGGATTTCTATGATGTTTCAAAATGAGTATGATATTTTGGATTTCAATGATGATCTAAATAAATGATCTTTTAAATTTCAAATTGACTTTAAAATGGAGTTTTGTGATTTGAAATTTGAGTGAATAGATTCATCGATTTTTTTATAATGTAGTATGATCTATCAATGTGATGAGTGGTATATATATTTATAAATAAAAACATGTGTAAGGAAAAAGTGTGGTATCTATATTTATATGATCATATTAACTTTTAGAGACCTCCTATATACATAGAATCTCACCTCCTACATAATATTGATTGATAATAACACAATGGAAAGGGAATTCCACTAACTCTATCTAACCTATAGGATATCCATCATGACCCCAATCCCACAACATTGGCTTTAAAAGAAGCTAAGTGATATTGAAATTTAGTCCTAAGAAATATTGTCCAATGCTTCATCAACTCCCCAGTCTGGGAACATTTAAATTTTAGGAGACAATTTTCATCCTCATTAGATTCATATCTCAATAATTTTTTTATTGTATTTTGTTTTCTAAGACTCATCCCCCATCTATTTTGGACATGGACCTATATTACTTGAACTACCCTGAGCAATATTCATCCCATACCAGGTACCAGTGATCATTGTGGATGAATTCAGAGGATAAAACCTACCACTAGTGGAGTGGTTATTTTCTTAAATTAAATTACCCATTTCCTTCAAAGCATGATGAAATTTTCAGTCATACTGAAGTTGTATAATTTAGAAGATGGAAATAGATTGAGATATTCTAGTTTTACTGAACTACTTTCTCTCTTGAATGATATGGTCCTAGAAGATAATGATATCCTAGATGAACATATGACACTAAGCAAATGCTATGTTTAATGGGTATGATCTATGAAGGAATACATTCCTATCTAAATGTCTATATATTGTTTATCAAGGACTATAAATCACTTAAATAATGCACAAATTGTGGTGATTCTCAATAAAATAAATATAGATCAAGTCATATAAAATTTTTATGGTACTTTCCAATCATTCCAAGGTTTATGTGCCTATATAGAAGTGAGGAGATTAAAAGTAAATTTACATGGCACATAGATACAAGAAATAAATACGGGAAACTTCATCACCCAATAGACTCTCCTGAGTGGAAAAGAATTGATCATGAGTATCCTGAATTTTGAAAAGAAATGAGAAACCTTCATCTTGTTCTATTCATAGAAAAATTGAATCCTTTTGGTTTTAAAATAATCACTCACAGTACATGGATGATTATGTTGGTAAATTATAACTTTCCACTATGGTTGTGCATGAAACAGAAATACATTATGTTAACTATACTTATATTAGAACCAAAACTGCCGGGTAATGATATCGATATTTATTTCGATCCATTGATCAAAGATTTGAAATTATTTTGGTATTCAATCATTAAATTGTATAATTCCTAAAAAATGAATATTTATCCTTAAGATCCATGTTTTACGGTATGATAAATTAATTTTATACTTATTGAAAATTTTCAGGATATATCATCAAAGGAACTCAAGGGTATCCCATTTGTGAATAAGGTACATAGTCAATTAGAACAAAACATTCATAGAATGCTATGTTTTTAGGACATCACAGATTTCTACCCCTGTGATATAAGTACCAATCTTGGAAGAAATCATTTGATGAGAGTTCAAAATAACCTACAACACCATCTACACTAACATATTATCAACTACTTGATAAAGTAAAAGATATGGACACTAGTTTTTGTAAACCTTTTTTGAATAACCTTATGAAAACTTATTGGAAAAAGAGATCATTTTTAATTTCCATTATGGAATTGTCTATACGTCATGAATTTTATTGATGTTATGCATATTGAAAAAAATGTATGTGATAGTGTCATTGGTGCACTACTAAATGAACTTGAAAAAAAATGATGGAATTAAGGATTGGTTGGACATGATTAAAATGGGAATATGGGAAGAGTTAGTGCCAATGAAGGGTGAGAAATATATTTTTATTCCTCCAGCTACTTACACTCTTTCCAGGCATGAGACATATCATTTTTGAAACTTTTGGAATAATGTAATGGTTATATAGGGGTATTCATCTAATATCAATAATATCATGTCAATGGATTTTTTAAAGTTAAAAGGTCAGAAATCAGATGACTATTATGTTTTGATGCAAGGTCTAATGCCTATAGCTTTATGTTACATTTTTTTTAATAATGTTCATCATACATTAACCAAGCTGTATTTCTTTTTAAAATCTATATGCAGCAAATTTATAGATCTAAAGATACTACTAACTATGAAAAAATAAATTTCTATCATATTAGGTGAATTGGAAATGTTCTTCCCACAAGTATTATTTGATATGATGGTTCACTTCATGGTTCATTTGGTAATAGAGATTTGACTACATGGTCCTATACATTATAGATGGATGTACCCCCTTAAATGGTATGCGAAAATTTTGAAAGGGTATGTCAAAAATCAAAGTTGTCCATAAGGTTGTATTACAAAGTGATATATTGTTTTGGAATCCATTCAATTCTATACCGACTACCTATTTAGTGTGGAAAGCATTGGTCTATCGAAATCTTATCATACTATATGGCTTGTGGGTGAAGTAATTTCTAGAATATATGTTTTCACAATCACTATTATAGATCAGAAGTAGGCCCACCTTTATGTTTTTCATAATAGTTTATAGGTTTTCCCAAATGATGAAACCCACAATGAAATTATTAGGAACTTTAATCCATCACGGGATGAAATTTGGATATCAAATACATATAATAAATAGTTTATAGGATGATTTTGAGACCATATTTTTAAGGAGTCAGATGAAAATATTGATTCAATTTTAGAAT
Source organism: Viscum album (assembly GCA_963277665.1). Taxonomy (NCBI): domain Eukaryota; kingdom Viridiplantae; phylum Streptophyta; class Magnoliopsida; order Santalales; family Viscaceae; genus Viscum; species Viscum album. Next base: position 397,431,927 of record OY728127.1, on the reverse strand, counting down.
GAATTTTATGGATATCCAGAGGACCAAGTGTGTATGTATTACCTTATAATGGTTATGTAATTAATGGTTATATGTTCTATACAAATGAACTTGATGAATGTAGTACCATGAAAATAGTGGTGTTATACTTGTGGATGAATAGATGCATATATCCAGTACCAAGGACATAAAACCAATTTATGAAAAGAAGTCATACTTTGGAATGATCAGACAAATATGGGAGTTGGATTATACAACATTCAAAGTGTCTATTTTTCAATTAAAGTGAGTTGATAACATGAGTGATATTAAAATATATGATTTGGGATTCATGAAAGTGGATTTTGGTAAGGAAGGGTATAAAGACGAGCCATTTATAATGGAATTATATGAAGTACAAGTATTTTATGTTCCAGATCCCAAAAACCAAAAGTGGTCAATTGTTCTATTATCTACCAAAACCACTGAAGGGTTAGATAAAAAATAAAATGAGGATGAACATTTCATTAGAACATTGCAATCATTTCATAGAAGTCCCAATATAGATGGGGTATTATATGTGAGATGAGACTACAATGAAGGGATTTAGATACTCGAATGAGGGGGAAAATACCTTAAAATTTTTAAAAAAGAGAGTTAAATAATAAGGATATATATTTTTATAATATATATTGAATTACCTCATGTTATTATCCATTCACTGCTAAATTTATGTAATCTAAATTAAATGTTGAACCACTTCTGTAGATAATGACTTATTCTTGTGTTGATGCTCCCAATCCTCAGGGAAAAAAAGTTTATCAACCCACTGGTGATCCCAATGTATAGGAACAACAACCATATACACATTCTGATGCTACCAATATATAGGAATAACATATTGATGATGTTGAACCTATGGAAATGGCAGACAGTGAAAAACTAATTTCCCTGAAAAAACAGGAGTGCCATAACATGATGGTATTCGGAAAAATTATTAAGGTGAGAAAAAAAGGAATCAAATTCAAGGTCATATTGAATTCACATGGACATAATATTAACCCCAACATGGCCATATTTAGTAGTTTCATTGGTATCACTACTTGAAAATGTGCACTGATTGATATCGATTTGTGGCACCATGTTGTGCCTACACTTAAGAAACTGATTTCAGAAGAGATTATGATAACATTACCATATAATTTTTTTATTTTTCTAAAACATAATAATGAAACATTGAATTACTTTCATTATCCCTTTAAGGGTGCATTTTTAGTAGATTAATCCTGAAATAAATTTGTATTATTCCTTTCTAGAAAGGAACTCATAGGATTTCTCAGGATTTTAACAAATTTTTATCTCAAATATGTTGAAGGGAAAATAAAACCACACCCACCACATATGTATTCACACATGATAATCCAAGAATCATGGGATGGGTTTACTAGCCATCACAAGGAGACATATTTTCGAGTACATTATGGTTGGTAATACATTGTTTGAAAATATATGTATTCGTTACTTTGATTAAGGATTGTTAATTTAGGAAATAGTAGTTGAGTGATAAAAATAAGCAATGGGAAGAAAACCAATGTACCCCTATCATAATGTAAGGATAGGGTATGATTCACTTGAAAAAAATGGGTACATATTTTAAATCTATGGTAATATTTTTTCGGTTACATAAAACAAAACATAATTTTGTTCCTTTATTTATGTTTAGATTGTTGAATCCAAATCCAAAGCCACATCCATCCAATTTAATGTTCGATGGAATAAGGAACATGTAAATATATATGGAATACCAATAAATGAAAACACACAAAAAGTGTGGGAATCATGTGTAAGTATAACTTAATAAAAATCTACTTTTCTTGAAATCAGTATTATATAACTATGATTAATTATTTTCCTATAGTTTTTATCCGACTTAAACACAAGATTCATCATCAGCTATACTAGATGAACAACTACTATTAGTGGACTTGAAGTGGATAGAATAGTATGGTCATGTTAGAGGTGAAGGTTTTGGGGTGAAACCACGAACATATTTTAAGAAAAGAAAAGGATATGGGGATAAAGATAAACAAATGGAAGAGATGAATACACAATTAGATACTCTTGAAGAAAAATATCATTAATAGTATAAGTTTCAAGAAAATGTTATGGGGGGGGGGATAAAAGAGGAGAAACAATTCAAGAACAACCATTACATGATGACCCCCACCCCACCATCTTTGAGGTGAGCCATTCCCCTTAAATAGCTATCTTGGGTGAGGTAATAAATATTATCATAAATGTTTTTGTGAAATTAGAATCAAGAAGACACTAATACATTTCCTATACTGATATTATAAAAGGTGAAAATGACTATGATTTATATCTATCATCACCCAACCATTACCTTGTTGTGAGGGATACAATGTTCAATGTTTAAGAAGACACTCTAAATAATAGACAACTTCCAACATGTCATGTGAGAGTGGGGATTAGCATAGATTATAAGATAAGTGTTGAGCTACCTATTCCACTTAATGATACATATATTCATATGATCGATCAATCTATTGGAAAATTCATAGAGTGTACATTAGATATTATAAAAAATATTTCAACAAGTAGGTATTCATTTATAATTTATTTTTCATGATAAACCTTTAAAAATTAATGGAAAAAGTTCTAAAATGATGAATGTTATTATAGACAGACAAAGGTAAGGAGGTGAAACAAAAGGTCAAATAAAAATGATCTAAAGGATCAACTAACCAATCAAAAATATCTTAATAAATAACATTTAGATTTCCCATTCAATATCCTAATTTTCTAACATTGAAAGTTCATGCAGATATAAGGTTACAAAGTCCTAGTAATCACATAGTTGATTTTGAATAAAAAATTTACAGGGAGGCCATTATAGAGTTGATTTAAATTGATTATTTAAATGAAATCCTCACATATTAATGGATAAGAGTCTTAGTTATAAATGTATACATGAGGTATGTTTTCATGATCTGTTTTTCCAATAGCTAATATACTATGTTAGTTATGAATAAATATAATTCATTTTTTTTTGTAGTTGTGTATATCAATACTATTTAAAGGTAGAACCATATGAACTTAAATATAGACTCATTAGTCCTCACAATACTTCTATAGACCAAACCTCATTGGATTTAGTTCAAATTGATGTAATATTGGAAAAACTTGCTGTAAAATTTGAAAGAAAACTTATAGACAACAAACTATTCTTATTAACAATGATTCAAGGGTAAAACTCTATAATTTAATCATATCAAATATACTTTAATTCCTTTCATTACTTATTACTTTTTTTAGGAAATATTGGATACACATTGCAGTCAATTTGGATACTCCAAATATTTTTTTGGATTCACTACATGGATACCCAACAAACCAAGCACATGTCATGCCTTTTGTCAATTTTTAATACACTACATCAAAAATTTTAGAACTAAAATTCATGTTATATATTTTATATTATGTACTAATGATAATTATATTAGGATAGGTTGGTGTTTAAATGTCAAGAAATTCATGGCATGAGGACAATCCATGCATACAAGGAGCCAGTCGACTTTTACAAGTGGATAAGTATTAGGGTATATATAATAATATTTCACTATCATAACACATATAAAAACCAATTAATTATTTTTCTCAATGTTTATGAAGTTTTCAAAACAAACCAATGGAAAGTATTGAGGTTATTATGTTTTCAAATTTATGAGAGATATCATATACCATAAACAAACTAGCATCCTCAAAGAGGTATTTTTGAATATAATTACTATTTAATTTAAAATATTTATTAATCCTTCTTTTATTTGTATTTTTATAGTACTACCATGACTATTTAAATTCCTCATATTTATAATACAAAATAGATTTTTTTTTATAAATGACTAGGAAACATACCTGGTGTTAGAATGTACACATATATCATGAATATGTGACTTACTACTACTTATTTAGTTGATTTTATCATAATTTTATTGATTTATTTTATTAATTTCCTCATTATTTTTATTTGATACTTATTTTGTTAATTTTCATATAGATCATAAAGAAATTATTTTTTCAACATGGATGATTCACTCATGTACTATGATGATGCACTCAACACTGATGATGCACTCATGATGATGAAATTTTCTTTTTATTCACCAATATATTTTTCATTTTGGGTTATAAAATAAAAATATTATTAGAAAAACCAGAATTTTGAATGCACTAAAGGATAAAAATACATGGAGGAATCAATCATACCGAAATCTGATATACGGTGTACCTAGAATGACTCAAATTGTGTGGTTTCAGTTTAAAATTGAAATTTTATTAATTTATTGGTTCATATTTATGTTTAATTTATTTAATTATAGTATTATTAACATAATAATTGTTTTATAATACAGGTGTATTCTTTTGGGAAGTTATATTTTTCCTTCAACTGTCTGCAACGAGCCAAAAGAGAGAGAATATTTTGCTTTTGGATGAGGTGTTTCAGGCACCATGTGGTTTCCTTTTCCATCCAAATGGAACTTTTATCTATTTTTTGGATTGGTGAAGAAATTTTAAATAAAAACACACACCACAAAATCAATCATTCACACCTCAATATGATACACAATGCGATCATTAAGACTCAAATTATGTGTTTTTAGTTTATAATTTTTATTTTAGTTTAAAAACACATCTCATACTCAAAACAGAGGAAACACATTAAGATTGTTATGATACTTTAGTAAAAAAATACATAAGTAATTTTTGATGTGATGGAATTATACAAACCTTAATCAGACACACGGTGCAAATAGTATAACTCCAAGTGTGTCTTTTTATTTATAATTGACGTTAATTTTAATAAAAAATACAATATACCTAATCAAATTTGTGAAAACACATTAATATTGTTTTAATGTTGTATTAAAATGATCTATAATTAATTTTTGATGTGTAAGAATCAAACACACCTCATTTCGACACATGGTGTGAGTGGTATAGCTCCAAGTGTGTCTTTTTATTTAAAATTAACATTAATTTTAGTAAAAAGGACAAGTGACAAACTCAAAACCACTAAAACACATTAATATTGTTGTGATAATTTAGTAAAATGATAAATTAGTCATTTATGATGTGTAAGAATCAACCACACCTCAATACAATACATGATGTAACCAGTATAACTCAAAATGTATGTTATCCATTTAAAATTGACATTTTAGTTCAAAAATTATGTCACTCACTTAAAACCAATAAATTTTTCTCTAATTGTATTGATAATTTAGGAAAATAATTCATAAGTTATTTTTTATTTGTATGAATAAGTCTCACATCAAACCAACACATGATGTGGTTGGTATAACTCAAAGTGTATGTTTCCAGTTTAAAATGACATTTTAGTAAAAAAAAACAAGTGACATAATCAAAACCAAGAAAACACATTAGGATTTTTTTTATAGTTTAATAAAATAATACTTAAGTTTTTTTGAGGTGTAGGAATTAACTGAACATCAATCTGATGCACGGTGTGATCGATATGACTCCAAGTGTATCTTTTCATTTTAAATTGACATTAATTTTATTAAAAAAAGTGACATACTCAAAACTAATAAAATGAATTCAGACTATTTTTATAATTCAGTAATACATAAGTCATTTTTGACATATAGGAATCAACTTCACCTTAATACGATGCACAATGTGATTATTATTACTCAAAGTGCATGTTATCAGTTTAAAAATGAAATTTTAGTTCAAAAAGTGTCTCACTCACTAAAAACAGAGAAAAATGTACTCTGATTATATTGATAATTTAGGAAAATTATTCATTAGTAACTTATGACATTTAGGAAGAGGACTCACATCAAAATGACACATGATGTGAATGGTATGACTCAAAGTGTGTGTTTCCAATTTGAAATGACATTTTAGTAAAAAACAAAAGCGACATACTCAAAACTAAGAAAAAAAATTCAGACTGTTTTGATACTTTATGGAAATGATCCATAAGTCTCTTTTTACAAGTAGGAATCAACCTAACCTAAATATGACACATGGTGTGACTGATATGACTCTATGTGTGACTTTTTATTTAAAATTGACATTAATTTTAGTAAAAAATATAAGTGACCTACTAAAAACTGAGAAAACGAATTTATATTGTTTTGATACTTTAAAAAAAGATATATAAGACATTTTTTATGTGTAAGAATCAACCACATCTCATTCCAATGCATAGTGTGACTGATATGACTCTAAGTGTGTCTCTTTATTAAAAATTGAAATTAATTTTAGTAAAAAGAACAAATGATATAATCAAAACTAAGAAAACATATTCATATTATTTTGATAATTTATAAAAATGATCCATAAGTCATTTTTTATGTGTTTGAATCAACCATTCCTCAATCAGATGAACGATGTGATCAGTATCACTCCAAGTGTATTTTTTATTTAAAATTGACATTAATTTTAGTAAAAAGGACAAGTGACATACTCAAGACTAATAAAATGAATTCAGACTATTTTTATATTTTTTTACAATGATCCATAATTATTTTTTGTCATGTTGGAATCAGATGCGCCTCAATATGATACATTGTGTTCCCAGTATGACTCAAAGTGTCCGTTATTAGTTTAAAATTTAAATTTTAGTTTAATATTTTTTTTTCACCCGCTGAAAACCAAGAAAACACTCTCTAATTATCTTGATAATTTTGTAAAATGATTCATAATTAATTTTGACATAGAGGAATCAGTCTCACATCAAAATAACACATGATGTGACTAGTATAACCCAAGGTGTGTGTTTTTAGTTAAAAATGACATTTTAGTAAAAATAACTAGTGACATACTCAAAACAAAAAAAAAACAAATTCATATTGTTTTCATACTTTTGGAAAATTGTCCATTAGTATTTTTTGATGTGTAGTAATTAACCAGACCTCAATCTGATTCACGGTGTGACCAGTATGACTCTAAGTGTGTATTTTTATTTCAAATTGACATTTTGGTAAAACAAAGTGACATAATCAAAACTGAGCAGGCACATTACGATTGTATTGATATTTTAAGATGACAATTCATAAGTCACTGTGGATGTATAGTAATCTTTCATGCCACAATACGATACACGGTGTGCCTGATATGACTGAAAGTGTACGTTATCAATCTAAAATTGAAATTTTAGTTCAAAATGTTTGTCACTCACTGAAAACCAAGAAAATTTTATCAAATTGTATTAATTCTTTTGTAAAAAAATTCATAAGTCATTTGCTACATTTTCTAATTAGTATCATATCAAACCAACACATAGTGTGAACAATATGACTCACTGTGCGTGTTTATAGTTTAAAATGGCATTTTAGTGAAATAGAAAAGTGACATACTCAAAACCAATAAAACATATTTGGACTGTTTTGATACTTTTGGAAAATTATCTCGAAGTCATTTTTGATGTGTTGGAATCTTCCCCACCTCAATATGATTCATGGTAAGACTTGTATGACTCTAAGTGTGTCAATTTATTTAAAATTGACATTTTATCAACGTATTATTTCATATTTATGTTTATTTTATGTAATAACCTGGACATTATTTTCAGGTATGTTTTTCCTTTTCTGGTCATTTTTGGAGAAAAGAGGAAATTCTGGAAATTTTCTAAGTACACGTCGTGTACTTTATGAGTACACACCGTGTACTGCCTTGCTGCAGGAGGCTGTGTGCTAGCTTTGTAGTATCCACACACATGACCATGTGGGAGTGACTTGGGGCCACTTAAAGTGGAGTATGAAAAAGGTGAGTACACACCGTGTACTTCAAAAGTACACGCCTTGTACTTTCATTTTTTTCATTAAATGCACCGGGGTCGCGTCTGACGGACAAAGCACCCTCCTTCTAGGTCTCGTTCGTCCGAGGGAGTCCGTACAGACACGGATCTTCGACGAACCCTCGAGCCTCTGTCCTTCCTCCAAATCGAACACCGTTGGTTGCATTGGAATCGTATCGGTGAGTTCTCCCTTCTGTTGGAGCCTCGTTTCATGATTCTTCTTCTTTTCCAAGTTATTGTGGGTTGAACATTTTAGAAATTTTCTAAGATCTACGATGTTCTAAGGAGATTCAAGATTCGAGGTTCACATATAGTGATCTCCTAACCCTGAGGTAGGTGGTTTGTGCCTTTCCGTTCAAAGCCTTTGAGTATTATGTGCAAATTCAACCAATACCCATGAACGGGGTATTGTGTATTTACTGTTTTACCCCTTTTGATTGTCTACCATTCTTGTATGCTTGTGTAGAGGTAATTTGGAGATGAATAGAGTTGATTTCTATGCTTTGGATGTTTTTCCCTTGCAAGTTCTGTTTACGACCATTTGGTACTGTTTAGCCAGTTTGGTTGCCTTGCCTGTTTTCCATGCCTGTTGCTGTAGGATGGAGAGTTTGTATTCTGACATGCTGGATATGCTATAGACTATTTATCCAAGTAGTTATATAAGTTTACTTTGGACATATTACACTGCTATGCTTTTTGACCTACACAGGGCCATGAGAACCTTGTGTAGTAGACTATAAGAGGAATTAACTGGGTGTGCTTCCTCAGAGAGTCTTTGAGCACTTTTGGATATAAGGGGGATTGACCGAGTGAGCATCCTTAGAGATCCTAGAACCACATGGGGATATAAGGGGAATTGATTGAGTGAGCTTCCTCAGAGAGTCCTTGATTGCTTTAGAATATAAGGGGATTGACTGCGTGAGCTTCCTCCGAGAGTCTTTGTTTTAATTGAACAACCTGGGCTATAAGGGGAATTGACCGAGTGAGCTTCCTTAGAGAGTCCTTGACCTTGGGGATATAAGGGGAATTGACATGTGAGCTTCCTCAGAGAGTCCTTGACTACCCTAGACTATACGAGGAATAGACTGTGTGAGCTTCCTTAGAGAGTCTTTCTTTACCTAGACTATATGGGGAATGGACTGTGTGAGCTTCCTCATAGGGTCATGCTTTACCATTGACTATAAAGGGATTGACCGCGTGAGATTCCTCAGAGAGTCTTATTATATTTTTATGACTGAACCAGAGGGGTTATGTCATGAACCGTCCTCGGGGCCCGTGTCGTGACTATCCCAAGCCCGCCTTCCATAGGCCAGGGGTTGGCGACTAGAACCAAGGCGTAATTCCCGATAAAAAGGGAAGGCATTGCCTTTGTAAAGTAAACAAACACCACAGAGCAAGCAAGAAGAAGTAAACAATAAGTAAACACTGGGTACAAAAGTAAGTGCAGAAAAGTAAGTGGGCCAGAATAAAAACCTAAACTGAAAGTAAAGTACAACTGGAAAGGGAAAACAACAATTGAAAGTAAAGCCGCAGCCTCAATCCATCCACTGGAACTCCCACCTGAAGGGTGGGTACATATAGCCTCCACAGCTCCTCGGGTCCAGTCGTCTGCTCCGAGTACGTCCCGCCCAGTGGTCCCCCTCCAGGTATCGACCTACTCCGCAAGCCTCAACCACGATCAGCGTTGTCCGTCATCTGCAACCAACACAACGTAGTGCAGGCATAGCCCGTGCAGGGGTGAGTATAAGCTACTCAGTAGGGACCCCGAGACCCCCGAAGGTCTCCCAGAATCCACAAAGGATAATCCACAAAGGAAAGATACAATCACGAAGTAACATCCGACACTGCTTAGGTATATGCCCATACATATATCTAAGTCATCAATTCTCGTTTGGCTCCAACATCCATGCCCAAGTACAACCCAGTCCACATAGGAAAACACAACCCATTCCACACAGGAAAACAAAATGTAATCCACACAGGGAAGCAAGTCAAGATTCAGCTCACACAGGTATACTTCTTTGTAAGACGATAGAGATGATCACATGTAGCCACTGATTCATCTAAGCTGTCAGACCCACACATGATCGATAGGTACTAACCCCCACAATGACCCACAAAGGATTTCTAGGTAACTAACCCCCGCAATGACCCACAAAGGATCGATAGGTAACTAACCCCCGAAATGACCCACACAGGATCGAACCCACATAGGATCTGTAGGCGCTGGCCCACACAGGACCACTGAGCGCTAACCCACACAGGATCTAACCCACACAGGATCGGTAGCACTGATCCACGTAGGATCGCTGAGTGCTGTAGTCGTTGCAGTCGAATCCATGGAGGATTCCTGTACAGTCGTCATCGTCGTCGCAGTCACAGCCAGCTCTAGGGTTTCGGCACACAGCAAGCTCGTTCGGGAGGGTCCGCTCCACAAGCCGAATGGATGATACATCAACTAACACATAGTTCGGAGTTTATGTATCCAAAAGTTTCGTATCGTCAACAGGAACTCAACGTCACAGACGGCGCGTCAATCGGACGCCCGGTCTGAGAGTTATTGGCTTTTTCGTCCTAGGGTCCCGATTGGTTTTTAATTCAAAACCAACCCAACCGTACTCCAACTGCATCTAAACCTCAAGCGGAGTAATCCAAAAGGTCCATCTCACTTATAGAAATCCATCAAAGTCGACGGCACGTCAATCAGACGTCCGGAACTCAAGTTATAAGCGTTTCCGCTCTGAGGGCCCGGTTGGTTTTGTGTACAAACCAATCCGGCCAAACCCAAAGTAATCTGAAACCTTGAGTGTAATATATCGAAACGACCATCTCGTTTCAAGGATCACATCACCATTGACGGTGCGTCGATCGGAGGTTCACAGCCCAAGTTATGGGCAACAGACCGAAACAATCCGGTAAAAAGGGGGTTCGGGCCCGGTTCGACCCGACCCGATACCCTCTGGGTCGGCCCGAACCGGGTCGACTCATCTCGGGTCCGGGTCCGACCCGCTTGGGTGCGACCCGGCCCGACTGGCGCGGCCCGGACCGACCTGGGCGCGTCCCGACCTGGCCTGGGCGCGGCCCGGCCTGGCAGCCCGGTTTGGCGGACCGGCCAGGGCAGCCGGCCCGGTGCGCCGGCGCGCCGGCGCCATCCAGGGGCTCGGCCGTTTGGCCGAGCAAATGAGGGGGGGGGGCTGCCCCCCATTTTGTAACCGCGTCCCCAATTATGGGGCCACTGTTGCTGGCCGCCGGGGGTTGTAACCCCCAGCTCTTCCCCTGTCCGGCAGGCCTGCTCCGGCGGGCCGGCTATTGCCACCACGGGACTGGCAAGGGACGGTCCCCCTGCTCTGACGCCGGTGGCCCGGAACTGGCCGCCGTTTACCCTGCTCCGCTGCGGCCCGGAACCGGCCGTGGTCTTGGTCCGTCCGGCGCGGCGCGACGGCACCGCGCCCCTCCACCGCGGCCCCGCTCTGGTCACGGTGCTTTTGTGGTTCTCCGGCGCGGTGCAACGACGCCGCGTCTTTGGTTAGCCTTCAATGGCACGGCGTGACGACACCACGGATTTGGTTCGTCTTCAACGACGCGGCGCGACGCCGCCGCGAATTAGCTTGTTTCCAATGGCGCGGCGTGATAGCGCCTCGCTTCTCCACCCTTCCTTTAACATTTCCCATGCGGTGCTTTGGCACCGCGCCGCCTTACACGAGCCGCAAAAAAAATCAACCGACAAGGGGGAGGAGGGTCAGCCGTGTTTGTGCGGTCCGACCTCCTCCCGTTAATGCGATAACAGGCGGTTCAATTTGGAAGGAAGAAAGCGATTGAAGTAATCACGAACAAATAAATAAAATAAACCCCTACCTCATCGAACAAATTGAGCGAGGGTTCGTCGTGGAGTTAACCGTCGCGGAAGAAGACATCGTGGAAGGAGGAAGTCGCATCGCGGGGACGACGTCGCGTCGTCGATTTCCGAGGAATCCGGCGTTCTTCGCGTTCTTCGCGTTCTTCGTCAAAGAAGAAGAAGAACTTCAAGCTCCTTAGTTTTTCTCCCAAGACTCACACAATAAGATTTCCAACCAAATAAAATAAGTTCATCACTTATTTTATTAACATAACTTAAGCATTTGAATTTTAAACATTCAAATTTAACTCACATAATTAAATAACTTAAGTTATCAAATTAATGGTGAGTTGAAGATGTTAGATAATATGAATGGGTGGGGTTCGTGTGGGCCCTACCACCCTCAAAACCTCCCATGGGAAGTTGGGTGGTTTCCCCCAACTTCCACTCAAAGGTTTTAACCACTTAGAAATAAAAATTGTAGTTAAATTTTTATTTAAACTCCCACAATTTTTTACAACTTCTCTCGTGAAAACTCAACTCTGGAAGAAGTGTTCCTAAGGAATTACCGGCGCTGCGAATTCATCGGTGCCCTCAGAATTCAATTCCAAGAACCGATTCAAAAGTTAGGAAAACTCTCTCATTCGTTCACTGAATGTACATGAGCTAAACTTCGGATAGAAATTCTAGGCACATCGGGCCTCAGAATCAAGTGTCGTCAGAAACCGCATTCTTGTAAAATCTGAAAGAAAATTAAGAAAAAAAATTTCCTTGAATTTTATGGGTCTTTACATTACTCCCACCTCAGGGCTTTACATCCCCATAAGTATACATCAAAAACTAGGGGAACAAAAGTGGTTACTGTGCACGCATCTGAGCCTCCCGCTCCCAAGTGCTCTCTTGGAGGCCCGAGCTGCCATCTGATGCGCACTAGAGGAATCGACCATCCACGTAGGACCCGCTCCTGTCGATCCTCGATCTCTACTAGGACCTCCGCAAAAGTCGCCCCATCATCAATGTCCAGCTCTCCATGGTCAATGATATGCGTCAGGTCATGCACGTATCTCCTCAGTTGGGATACGTGGAAGACGTCGTGCACCCGATGCAACTGAGGTGGTAGAGCCAGGTGATAAGCCACCTCACCAATCCTGCTGAGGACCTGGAATGGTTCGATGAAGCGTGGAGACAACTTTCCACAATGGCCAAATCTCCGTATACCACATCAAGGTGAGACCCGCAAGAAGACGTGGTCACCATCCGCGAACTCTAGTGGCCACCGCCTCCTGTCAGCATAAGACTTCTGCCAGCTCTGAGCTGTCCTCATCCACTCCTGGATGACCTGGACCTTCTCTATCGTGGCCAGGACGATCTCTGGTCCCACAAGTGCTGACTCCCCAGGGTTTTTCCAGCACAGAGGTGACCTGCAAGGTTGGCTGTACAACGCCTCGTATGGTGCCATCCCGATGGTGGAGTGGTAGTTGTTATTGTACGCGAACTCCACCAAGGGTAGGTGGTCCTCCTAGATGTGACCAAAGTCGAGAACACATGCGCGGAGCATGTCCTCGAGAGTCTGAATGGTCCTCTCCGTCTGACCATCTGTCTGAGAGTGAAAGGCGGTACTCAGACGTAGATGCGTCCCGAATGCCTCCTGAAACCCCTTCCAAAGTCGGGAAGTAAAGCGAGAATCTCGATCGGAGACGATAGATGATGTCACACCATGAAGGTACACAATTTCCTAAACGTAGAGACATCCCAAGCTCTCCACTGAGCCCTGCTCTCTGATGGGTAAGAAGTGATCCGACTTGGTGAGTCGGTCGACAATCACCCAAATGGAGTCGTGACCTCTGGAAGTGCGTGGAAGTCCAGTCACGAAGTCCATAGATATGCCGTCCCACTTCCACTCCGGGACCTCCAAGGGCTGTACCAAGCCTGCTGGTACCTAGTGCTCTGCCTTTACCTACTGGTAGGTGAGGCATCGAGAAATGAACTCTACCACAACCTTCTTCATGCCCGACCACCAGTGCTGTCGTTTGAGATCCTGGTACATCTTTGCCACTCCCGGATGTACCGCTAAAGGGGAAGTGTGAAACTCTCTTAGCACCACCTCTTGTAAAACAACTGGTACCAATGTACGTCCTATGAAAAGGGCGTCGTGTTTTTCTCCAAAGGAGAAACCATCAGGTGCTTGTCCTGAGGATATCTGTGCACACCGCATCTCACGGTCGGCGTCCCCACGCTATGCCTCTCTGACACGCTGTAGTAGTGGAGGAGTGACTATGAGTGACTAAAGGAAGGCTGCTCCATCTCTATCCACGAAGGATATCCGCAAAGCGGCTAGCTGCTCTGTCGCCTCCCCAAGTAGCTAGATGCCCGTCCTCCTGCTGAGAGAATCAGCTACTATGTTCCCCTATCCAGGAGTATAGACTATCTAAAAGTCATAGTCCTGGAGGGACTCGAGCCATCGCCTCTGTCTCAGATTCAGGTCCTTCTGCGAGAAGATGTACCTGAGACTCTGATGGTCAGAATAGACTGTAAAGCGCTCGCCCATCAGATAGTGTCGCCACATCTTCAGAGCGAAGACCACTGCTGCTAACTCCAGGTCATGGGTAGCGTATTTCTGCTCATGCTGCCTCAACTGACATGATCTATAGGAGATCACGGCCCACTCCTGCATCAGGGCACATCCGATTTTGGTCCCTGATGCATCGCAGTAAACTATGTACCCTACTCCCTCCTCCGGTAACCTCAAGATAGGCGCGCTGGTCAATCTCTTTCTCAACTCCTGGAAGCTCTACTGACATCTATCTGAACACACAAAGGGTTTCCCCTTCTTCGTCAATGCTGAGAGTGGTGCCGCAACTCTGGAGAAGTCTGGCACAAATCTCTAGTAGTACCCAGCTAGTCCTAAGAAACTTCGCACCTCTGTCACACTCCTGGGTGGCTCCCAAGCTAGTACTGCCTTGATCTTCGTAGGATCCACCGCAACTCTCGCCTCATAGATGATGTGTTCCAAGAAGTGGACCTCGTGTATCCAGAACTGACACTTAGAGAGCTTTCCATAAAGCTGGTGCTCTCGGAGTGTGTCTAGTACAACCCACAAGTGGTAAGCATGCTCCTCCTCAGTGGTCGAGTATATCAAAATGTCGTCGATGAAGACCATGACAAATCGATCGAGGTATGGATGAAAGATCCTGTTCATGAGGGACATGAACACTGCTGGATCATTGGTTATGTTGAATGGCATAACCAAGAACTCATAGTGGCCATACCGACATCTGAAGGCCGTCTTCTGCATGTCCTCATCCCGAACTCTGAGCTAATGATAACCTGACCTGAGATATATCTTCGAGAACCACCGTGATCCCTTGAGCTGATCGAAGAGGTCATCAATCCTTGTTAGTGGATACTTGTTCCTCACTGTCACCTAGTTCAGGTGACTATAGTCGACACAAATTCGCAAGCTCCCGTCTGCATTCTTGGTGAACAATATTGGGGAAGCCCAGGGTGAAACACTGGGTCGGATGAATCCCTTGCCCTGAAAGTCCTCCAACTGTACATGTAGCTCTTAAAGCTTGGCGGGATCCATCTGATATGCTGGGGTGGATATCGGGGTTGTCCTGGGGTACAGATCAATATAAAAGTCTACCTCTCTGTGAGGAGGTAGTCCTGGAATGTCGTCGGGAAAAACGTCCGCATAATGATCCACCACTGCAGGAAAACTAGGACTCCGCACATCAACCACTCCTAGGATGAGGCTAGCCAACTGATGAGTGATGGGCTGTCCTCTCCTCTGCATGAGTCCATCCTGTGCTGCGAAGGCTCCCTTCTCTCCGGTGAAGGTGAACCTGCTCTCGTCGGTGCGTACACATCGCACCTTGCGCCTAGTACAGTCGATATGAGCATGGACTGTAGATAACCAATCCATGCCCAAGATAACGTCATAAGGCCTCGAAGATGCTACAAGAAGATCCTAGCCGAAGCCCTCACCTCCTAGAGTAAGCTCACACTGCTGGCACTGGTGCGTAATCGTCGAGTCTGCTCCCTTAGGAGTCCCTAGCTGTAAGGATCGAGCCAACAGCTCTGTCGGAATCTCCGAGCTCCGAACAAGGGCAGAGGCTATGAAAGAATGACTCGATCTTGTGTCTATAAGAACTGCAGCAAGGGTGGAATAGACACAGATAGTACCTCGAATCATCTCGGGCGCGCATTGGTCATAGGCCTCCGCTGCCTGAAGCTGTGCTTGTCTCTGCCCGCCAGATCCCTGTGGTCGGGGTGGACCTCTTGGTGGTGGTGGTGGTAGAGCCTCAAAGCGTCGCCCACCACCTATTGCTCGGCCAGCTCCCCTGCCTCGCCTGCTTGCTCCTTGCGGACCGCCACAGTTGACCCTCTACCTCTGCCTGGGTGGCCCCTCAACCGTCTGCTGCTCCTCGGCACGGCGGGTCGGGCAGTCACGAGCCATGTGGCCCTGCCCGCCGCATGCGTAACACTGTCTGCCTCTCGAAAGACTGGCTCCACGCTGTGTGCCCCGCACTGCTGAGCCAGTGTCCTGAGGTCGTATGCCTAAGGGTCTGGTCTTCCTGGACCAATGAGTCATCCGCCGACTGCCTACTGCAGAAGACTCTGCCACGTGCCGCCTTGCGGTAGGTCTCGCTGCTGATGCAGGCTCCGCAAAGAAGCTCTCGATCAGAAGGCCTCGCTCCAGTACTCCTGCCTGTGTCGGAATACTGAGGGAGATCAGCGATGCCCTGATCTCCTGCCTCAATCCCTGCTCAAAGGTCCGGGCTCGGAAGAATGGGTCCCGTACCATGTCTATCGAGTAGCACAAGAGATCGGTAAATCTCGCTGAGTACTGGGCGACCGTCAAGTTGCCCTGCCGTAGCTATTGAATCTCCTGGATGCACACCGCACGGATGGTGGCTGGGATGAACTCCGAGCGGAAGAGGCTCTCAAAGTCCGTCCAGAGAAGAGATGCCTCGTCGTGCACCTGCAGCATCAATCTCCACCATCTGCCTACTGCCGCGTGCAGTAGGCTCGCTGCGAGGATCACCATGAGGTCTGCTGGTGTCCTCACTAACCTGAAAACCCGTACAACTACCTCCATCCAATCCTAGGCTGCCTGAGGGTCCGTATCCCCATGGAACCTGGGCGGTCGCTGATGCTGAAACTTGTGCAGTGCACTAAGGCGGCATGCATCATCAGCGGCTGGGGCTGGTAGCATCAGTGGCTCAGCGGGTAGAGGTACCGCCGGTGCCTCTGCTGTCAAAGGGCCCTACACCGAGGCCTCGTTGCTCGGTGGGCTATCGTCACGCACAACTCTCAGAACCTTAGCTAGCTGCCATCGTGGGGCCATCCTGGAAAAAAACAGGTGCGCCACGGTCAAATAGTATACCTGGTGAGCTGACATAAAGTAATCACAAAGAAAACTTGAAACACACATGCAATCAATGTTTTCGTGCATTAAGTTGGAAATCAGAAGTCAGGGTCCTGGTGTACGGATATGTCAGCCGCCGCACCAACACTGGACTCCCTGGACTGATAACCACACTCAATACTCTTAACACTATTGCTTCACATAGGAAAAGATCAGAGTCCTGAGTTCTGTGGTAGAACCGAACTCCTCTGATACCAATTTGTCACGACCCATCCTCGGGGCCCGTGTCGTGACTACCCCAAGCCCGCCTTCCATAGGCCAGGGGCTGGCGAATAGTAACAAGGTGTAATTCCCAATAAAAAGGGAAGGCATTGCCTCTGTAAAGTAAACAAACACCACAGAGCAAGCAAGCAGAGGTAAACACTAAGTAAACACTGGGTACAAAAGTAAGTGCGGAAAAGTTAGTGGGACAGAATACAAACCCAAACTGAAAGTAAAGTACAACTGGAAAGGGAAAACAAAAACTGAAAGTAAAGCCGCAGCCTCGAGCCGCCCACCGGAACTCCCACCTGAAGGGTGGGTACAGAAAGCCTCCATAGCTCCTCGGGTCCAGCCATCCGCTCCGAGTACGTCCCGCCCAGTTTTCCCCCTCCAGGTACCGACCTGCTCCGCAAGCCTCAACCACGATCAGTGATGTCCGTTTTCTGCAACCAACACAACGTAGCACGGACATAGCCCGTGTAGGGGTGAGTATAAGCTACTCAGTAGGGACCCCGAGACCCCGAAGGTCTCTCAGAATCCACAAAGGATAATCCACAAAGGAAAGATACAATCACGAAGTAATATCCGACACTGGTTAGGTATATTCCCATACATATACCTAAGTCATCAATTCTTGTTTGGATCTAACATCCGAGCCCAAGTACAACCTAGTCCACACAGGAAAAGACAACCCATTCCACACAGGAAAGCAAAACATAATCCACACAGGAAAGAAAGTCAAGATTCTGCTCACACAGGTATACTTCTTTGTAAGACGATAGAGATGATCAGATGTAGCCACTGATTCATCTAAGCCATCAGACCCACATAGGATCGATAGGTACTAACCCCCAAAATGACCCACAAAGGATTGATAGGTAACTAACCCCCGCAATGACCCACAAAGGATCGATAGGTAACTAACCCCCGCAATGACCCACGCAGGATTGGACCCACATAGGATCTGTAGGCGCTGGCCCACACAGGACCGCTGAGTGCTGACCCACACAGGATCTGACCCACACAGGATCGGTAGCACTGATCCACGTAGGATCTCTGAGTGCTGTAGTCTTCGCCGTCGAATCCACGGAGGATTCATGTACAGTCGTCATCGTCGTCGTAGTCGCAGCCAGCTCTAGGGTTTCCGCACACAGCAAGCTCGTTTGGGAGGGTCCGCTCCACGAGCCGAATGGATGATATATCAACTGACACATAGTCCAGAGTTGATGTATCCAAAAGTTCCGTATCGTCAACAGGAACTCAACGTCATAGACGGCACGTCAATCAGACGCCCGGTCTGAGAGTTATTGACTTTTTCGTCCAAGGGGCCCGGTTGGTTTTTAATTCAAAACCAACCCGACTATACTCCAACTGCGTCTAAACCTCGATCAGAGTAAGCTAAAAGGTCCTTCTCACTTAGAGGAATCCATCAAAGTTGACGGCACGTCAATCGGACGTCCGGAACTCGAGTTATAAGCGTTTCCGCTCCGAGGGTCTGGTTGTTTTGGTGTACGAACCAACCCGTCCAAACCCAAAGTACTCCGAAACCTTGAGTGTAATATATCGAAACGACCACCACGTTCCAAGTATCACATCTCCACTGACGGTGCATCGATCGGAGGTCCGCAACCCAAATTATGGGAAACAGACCGAAACAGTCCGGTAAAAAGGGGGTTCGGGCCCGGTCCGACCCGGCCCGATACCCTCTGGGTCGGCCCGAACCGGGTCGACCCGTCCCAGGTCTGGCCGACATGGGCGTGTCTCGGCCCGGCTAGCGCGGCTCGGCCTGGCCTGGGCGCAGCCCGACCCGGCTTGGGCGCGGCCCGGCTGGCGGGCCTGACCCAGCTTGGGCGCGGCCCGTCCTGGCGCGCTGGCGCCAGCCAGGGGCTCGACCATTTGGCCGAGCGGATGAGGGGGGGGGGGCTGTCCCCCGTTTTTTAACTGCGTCCCCAATTATGGGGCCGCCATTGCTGGCCGCCCGGGGTTGTAACCCCCAGCTCTTCCCCTGTCCGGCCGGCCCGCTCCGGCGGGCCGACTGTTGCCGCCACAGGACCGGCAAGGGCCGGTCCCCCTGCTTCGACACCGGCGGCCCAGAACCGGTCGCCGTTTCCCCTGCTCCGCCGTGGCCCGGAACCGGCCGCGGTCTTGGTCCGTCCGGCACGACGTGACGGTGCGGCGCCCCTCTGCCGCGGCCCAACTCCGGCCACGGTACTTTTGTGTTTCTCCGGCGCGGCGCGATGGCGCCGTGTCTTTGGTTAGCCTTCAACGGCGCGGCGCGACTGCGCCGTGGATTTGGTTCGTCTTCAATGGCGCGGCGCCGCGGATTAGCTTGTTTCCAACGGCGCGGCGCGACGGCAACACGCTTCTTCCACCTTCCTTTAACATTTCCCACGTGGTGCTTCGGCACCACGCCGCCTTACATGAGCCGCAACAAAAATCAACCAACAAGGGTGAGGAGGGTCGGCCGTGTTTGTACAGTATGACCTCCTCTTGTTATTGTGATAACAGGAGGTTCAATTTGGAAGGAAGAAAGCGACAAAAGTAATCATGAACAAATAAATAAAATAAACCCCTACCTCGTCGAACATGTTGAGCGAGGGTTCGTCGCGGAGTTAACCGTCGTGGAAGATGACGTCACGGAAGGAGGAAGTCGTGTCGCAGGGACGGCATCACACCGTCGATTTCCGAGGAATTCGACATTCTTCGCGTTCTTCGTCGAAGAAGAATAAGAACCTCAAGCTCCTTAGTTTTTCTCCCAAGACTCACACAACAAGATTTCCAACCAAATAAAATAAGTTCATCACTTATTTTATTAACATAACTTAAGCATTTGAATTTTAAACATTCAAATTTAACTCACACAATTAAATAACTTAAGTTATCAAATTAATGGTGAGTTGAAAGAGTTAGGGAATATGAAGGGGTGGGGTTCGTGTGGGACCCACCACCCTCATAAACTCCCATGGGAAGTTGGGTGGTTTCCCACAACTTCCACTCAAAGGTTTTAACCACTTAGAAATAAAAATTGTAGTTAAATTTTTATTTAAACTCCCACAATTTTTAACAACCTCTCTCGTGAAAACGCAACTCCAGAAGAAGTGTTCCTATGCAATTACCGGCGCTGCGAATTCATCGGTTCCCTCGGAATTCGATTTCGAGCACCGGTTCAAAAGTTAGGAAAACCCGCTCGTTCTTTCACTGAACGTACCCGAGCTAAACTTCGGATAGAAATTCCGGGCACACTGGGAATCAAAATCAAGTGCCGTCAGAAACTGCGTTCTTGTAAAATCCCAATGAAAATTAAGAAAAAAAAATTCCCTTGAATTTTATGGGTCTTTACAGGTTAGGCCGAGTGTACTTCCCATATGGTTGTTTGTGCTTCTTAGGTAGGACCAGAGGGGATGGCGGTGAGTACTTCCCAGAGGGTTACCTGTTTTAGGTTTAGCTATTTGTTTCGCTGTTGCTTGATATTGAACTGTGGATTGTTAATTGCTGAGCACTTCGTTATTTATTGTTTTCTATACTTTTACCTGCCATATATTCACCGACTGTGAGGCACAGATCTTCGAGTGGTTGCCTACTGTGATTTAGTCTAATACCCTGTTTGGGTCATGCTTTTGGGCCCAAACAGATTATATTGTTGCAGGTATAGATAAGGGTAAGCACCCTTCAACTCCAGGTACTTGATTTTCTGTAGAGCTAGAGAGAATGGGACCAAGATATGGCCTACGATGCTGAGGATTTTATCTGCTTTCTTTTTCACTTTAGTTTAGCACTATTGTATTCTAGGATTTTGACTTGTTTGGATATTTTTCTAGACATATGTATCATGCATCATTTTATATATATGTTCTCCAGTTTACACTTTCAGTCTTATGCTATTACTTCTGTATGTCAATATTACTGCTTCCGCTCTTGTATGTATTTGTTTACTTCCACTGTGTACTCTGCCAATAAGGGAATAGTTTCCCTACTATCACACCCAAGACCCTCGCTACTAGTCGGCAGCCTCTGGCGTTCAGGAAAATGTGCTTGAGGCAATGTGACCAACTGGGTATGGGGAACCTCTAGGTGGATTTCAGAACCGGGATGTTACAAAGTGGTATCAAAGGATTTCTTTTCTCTTGAATTACTGTTTGGAGACTTTATCCAGGGATAGGACAGAATGGGTACTTGGTATTAAGTTGTTCCCAGGAGTAGTTAACCCGTGTACAGGGAAAAACCAATCTACCTAATTTAATTTAAACTGTTTTGGTTTTTCAATTATTACAGTTGATTTGATTTCACCTTGAGTGATTCACATGATTTGTGCTATTATTTTTGATATTATTGAGGTTCTATTTTTGTTGCAACCTGATGAGATGAGGGTATTCCTTCTCATGCATCATATAGGCACTTACTAGAAATCACATGTCATGCATTTTTGCCATGCCATCTAGGATGCATTAGTGATTGCATGTTGTTGTGATAGATGATGTGTAAAATATGCATGTTGTTGTGATAGTTTCCTTGATAGAAATACCTTTTATTTGATAGGGTATTGTTTGTGTAGAGGTTTTCTTGAATGAATGTCAAACTTTGGTTATTGAGGTGTTATGGGACCTCATGGTCCAGAATTTGTTTTCCATGTTATAATGTGTATAAGATGCCAAAATTTTATTCGCGGGGAGTATGGGCCCTCACATTTCAGAATTTGGCACTTTCAAAGATCGTTTCAGTGTTTTCTGGGTTCCATAGTAGTTTCTGAGGCTTACTCTCTGGAAAAATCCAGAATACAAACCGTGTAATGTTAAGTACACACTGTGAGTTCTTTTTTTCAGGAAAAACTATTTTTCTTAAGTACATGTCGTGTACTTTATGTACATGACATGTAGTCTCTAACCGTGTCATAGGTTAGGTGGGCAGAGACATGGGATGGGGAAGTCTGGTGGGAACACGCCGTGTACCCGTAGAAAATGTCGTGTAGTGTCAACCCCATTCCCACTCGTGTCACTAACAACACATGTTGGCTGAGCCTTATCTAATACAAGTCATGTACCGTCTAAACACGCCATGTAGTCGGACCCAGGTACCCAGCCGTGTCACGAACAACACGGATTGGTGTTACCCTTTCATGTACACGCTGTGTCCGCCTTGAACACACCGTCTAGTTTGACCCAGGTACCCGGCCGTGTCATGAAAAACACGGGTTAGTGTTATCCCTTATAGTACATGCCATGTCCCTCAGAAACATGATGTGTAGTGTGACCCGTGTGTCAGGTCATGCCACTAACAACACGGGCCAGGTGAATCTTGTCTAGTACACGCCGTGTAGGGATTTTACACACCGTGTAGTCTTGCCTTATGAGAGCCGTGAGGCTTAATTGTGTTGAAGGACTCAGGAATGGAAATAGGATTCAAGTACACGCCACGTGTTAAGACAAAATGCCATGTGTTTGGGGTGTTACATGACTAGTTTAGGTAGGAGTACATGCCCATGTAAATGACTTTAGGGAACACATCATGTAGAAAATGTACACGCCGTATAGTCATGTTTTGTAAAACTTGAGTGCTTTCTTTCTCCTTTTACCTTCTTGAACTCCTTGTTTTCAGTCCTTGATAATCTTGATCTAAGGTGTGCACTTGACCTTAGAGAGTCACGCCACCAAGACGTCCTCCTGTTGTGCCAGTCTTGGCACCAGCCGTCATTCTGGACACAGGTGCTGATGCATAGTTCCGAGAGAGTTTTATAAGGTTCATGCAGACCTTTCGAGGAGATCAGAGTAGGCGGGATGCATCTTCCTATAGCTAGGTGGTGTTCTACCAGTGTGGGAGAAGCGGGAATACGAGGCCACGTTGCCCGAGAGACCTAGTGGAGTGCCGATATTGTGGAAAGATGGGTTACCCTCAGCGCTTTTGTCAGTTCTTCTCACCTGCAGCTGGTGACAGGAGTTCTTCTATGAATCCTCATTTAGGAGAAGCACCATCAGTTTCTCACCAGTCTGGTAACTGGAGTTCTTCCGACCATTCAGGCCGAGGTGGAGGTCGTGGCCATGGCAGCCAGTCACCCGATTTTCATGGACATCAGGGTAGATCAGCTTAGAGTGGTCAGGCAGGGTCATAGGGCCGCAGTACAGGCCATAATTTCATAGTGGAGCAGACCCAGCAGGAGAAGGACACCAAACCTTCTATAGTTTGAGGTACAATATTAGTTGCCTTAGTTTTAGCTTTTGCTCTTTTTGATATAGGTGATTCCCATAACTTTATCTCTGTTTCTATTTTGGAGAGTCTTGGGCTCTGTATCTTTTCTTCTACCGATATCTTGATGCTAGACACACCGTTGGGGACTAGAACGAATAGTTTACGTCAGTGCAAGGAGTTCCCTCTAGAGGTTGGTGGGTGTCACTTTTTATGGGACCTCTATGTCCTAGAGATGACAAGCTATGATTTCATTCTCAGAATGGACTGTCTAGTTCCCTTCCGGGCAATCGTCGACTGTTATCTCTGTAGGGTGATTTTTGTATCACAAGAGGGTGGATCTTTTCTTCATAGGGGAAAATGGGATGTCCAGGTGAGAAAAGCGAGTCCAGAGCATCATGGGTTGGGAGAAGTTATAGACCAAATTTCTAGTCTATATCTGGATGACCATGGGACTTCAGAGTTATACTTTCCTCTAGTGGTGGATCATTTTAGAGATGTCTTTCCAGAGGACTTTTCAGGTTTGCCTCTGGAGCGTGAGGTAGACTTCTCGATTGAGCTTGTGCTAGGAGTGGCACCTGTGTCCATTCCTCCTTATAGGATGGCTACACCTGAGTTGTAGGAGCTCAAGAAGCAGTTGGAGGAGTTGCAAGAAAAGGATTTAATCCGACCCAATACTTCTCCATGGGGTTCACCTGTCCTTTTTGTGAAGAATACAGATGAAACCCTCAGGCTTTGTGTGGACTATCGGAAGCTGTACCAGTTTATGGTCAAGAACTGGTATCCCTTGTTGTAGATTGATGATCTATTTGATCATCTTCGAGGATCCAGGGTGTTCTTGAAGATTTAATTGAGGTTTGGTTATCATCAGTTTCATGTTAGACCATCAAATATACCTCTTACAACTTCCTGGAGTAGGTATGGTCTATACGATTACTTGGTTATGTTGTTCGGTCTCACGAACACGCCTGCAGTTTTCATGGAACTGATGAACCGAGTGTTCCATCCATACTTGGATTCTTTTGTAGTGGTCTTCATGGATGATATATTTGTTTACTCTCATACTCGACACGACCATGCTACCCATATTGAGATCGTTTTGAGTACACTGAGGTAGCATCAGTTATATGCTAAGCTCTCAAAGTGCCACTTTTGGATGGATCCAATTCACTTCTTGAGTCATGTTATCTCAGAGGGAGGAGTATCAGTATACCCAGAGAAAGTGAGGGCAATAGTTTCCTAGGAGCAGTCGAAGAACGTCTTTGAGGTGTGGAGTTTTCTAGGGCTGGATGGATACTACAGACATTTCATACAGGAATTTTCATGCTCAGAAGCACTGCTGATAGGTCTGACCAAAAAGTGTATGAAGTTCATGTGGTCAAATTCTTGTGAGTATACCTTTCAGGAGCTGAAAGGGAGGTTTACTTCAGCACCGAAACTAGTCTTGACAGAGCCAGGAAAGAGCTATACTATTTACTGTGATGCGTCAGGTATCAGGCTGGGAGCTGTTCTTATGCAGGTAGATGGAGTCGTTGTGTACGGGTCTCGATAGTTGAGGACACATGAGGGGAATTACCCGACACATGATCTGGAGTTGGCAGCTATTGTTCATGCCCTACGATGTTGGAGAATTTATCTTCTGGGAGATCATTTTTGTGATTTTCACCGACCACAAAAGTCTCAAGTACATATTCACTCAACGAGATCTAAATTTGAGATATCCCATGTGGGTTAAGTACCTACAGTCCTTTGACTTTGAGCTTGCCTATACGCCCGGGAAAGGCAACGCAGTGGCTGATGCGTTGAGCAGGAGGACTCAGATACATGCAGATCGGGAGGCCAGTAGTGAGTGGCAGCTTATGGCTCTGTTCTCTAAGATGCATTTGAAGGTAGATGATAGTCAGGGGAAGACGTTTCTTTCTTCTGTAGTTGTTACATATACTCTTATGGATTGAGTTCGAATGGGGAAGCTATCAAATTATGAAGGCCTAGTCCTAAGGGAAAGCGTGTCTGGAGAAGACACTATTCCTGGATGGACCATAGGTGAGGATGAGATCTTGCATTTCCAAGGACACGTATGGGTTCCCGCAGATATATGCGAGGACCTGATGTGGGATTTTCATTCCTCAGTTTGGGAATTTCATCCTAGCATCACCAAGATGTATCGTGATCTACACCGTCAGTATTGGTGGCCAGGTATGAAGAGGGACGTTGCTGGTTTCATCCTGAGGTGTTACACTTGTCAGCAGGTGAAGGCAGAGCGTCAGTGACCAGCAGGGCTTTTACAGCAGTTACCCATTCCCAAGTGGAAGTGGAATGACTTTGCAATGGACTTTGTGACCGGTTTTCCAAGGTCACCTCGAGGGAATGACGTAGTTTGGGTTGTCATTGATAGACTCACGAAGGTTGCTCACTTCTTGCTGATCAAGAAGACCTTCAGTGTTGATGAGCTGGGATTGTTGTACATCTGATAGATTATACGTCTTCATGGAGCTCCACACTCCATTGTTTCAGACAGGGATGCCCGTTTTACTTCTCAGGTCTGGCAGGGGCTTCAGAAGGCTTTGTGTACACAAGTACTTTTGAGTACATCTTACCATCCTCAGACAGATGGCCAGTCCGAGCGTACGATTCAGGTACTTGAGGACTTGCTCCAAGAATTCATTCTGGACTTTGGAGGTTCTTAGGAGAAGCATATACCTCTTATATAGTTTTCCTACAATAATAGTTTTAAATTGACTATTCAGATGGAACTTTATGAGGCTTTGTACGGTAGGACATTCTGATCACTATTATATTGGTTGGAGGTAGGAGAGGCAGCTTTTCTGGGACCTGACCTTGTTCAGGAGACCACAGAGCAGATAGAGTTGATTTGGAAGAGGATGGCTACTGCACAGTCTCGACAGAAGTCTTATACTGATCAGTGGAGACGACCTATGAAGTTCGAGGTCGGAGATCAGGTTTTCCTGCGTGTCACACCGAGGTTGAGACACAAGAGGATTAAGAGACAGGGTAAGATTTCACTAAGGTATTTCGGGCTATTTGAGGTGTTGGAGATAGTTGGGACGATTGCCTATCGGTTGCAGTTACCTCAGAGGTACCGATCTATGCACGACGTCTTCCATGTTTCTCAGCTTTGACATTACTTTTCAGACCCGTCTCATGTTTTTCATCCCAAGGAGGTTGAGCTCGAAATGGATGCGTCGTTTGAAGAGAATCTTATCTGGATTTTGGATCACAATACAAAGGTTCTCCATGGACGGTCTATTCCTCTGGTATAGGTGCTTTGGAAGCACGGACGAGTACTGGATGAGACTTGGGAGAGGGAGGCCGATGTACGAGCACAATGGCCGGAACTGTTCGAGGGTTCTTCTTCTACGCCAATCTAGGGAAATTCGGGGATGAATTTCTTTAAGGGGGGAAGTTTTTAAGAACCCGGACCTTCTTTTCAGGTATGTTTTTCCTTTTCTAGTCATTTTTGGAGAAAAGAGGAAATTCTGGAAATTTTATAAGTACACGCCGTGTACTTTATGAGTACACGCAATGTACTGCCTTGCCGCAGCAGGCTGTGTGCTTGCCGTGTAGTAGCCATACACACAGCCATGTGGGAGTGACTTGGGGCCGCTTAATGCGGGGTATGGAAAAGGTGAGTACATGCCGTGTACTTCAAAAGTACATGTCGTGTACTTTCTTTTTTTCATTAAACGCACCAGGGTCGCATTTGACGGACATAGCACCCTCCTTATAGGTCTCGTTCATCCAAGGGAGTCCATACAACTATGGATATTCGATGAACCCCTTGAGCCTCCATCCATCCTATGAATCTAACACCATTGGTTGCGTTGGAATCGCATCGGTGAGTTCTATCTTCTGCTAGAGCCTCGTTTCATGATTCCTCTTCTTTTCCAAGTTGTCGTGGGTTGAAATTTTTAGAAGTTTTCTTAGATCTACAATGTTATAAGGAGATTCAAGCTTCAAGGTTAAAATATAGCGATATCCTAACCCCGAGGTAGGTGGATTGTTCCTTTTCGTTTGAAGACTTTGAGTATTATGTGCAAATTCCCCCAATACCCTTGAACAGGGTATTACGTGTTTAACTTTTTACCCATGTTAGTTGTCTTCCATGCTTGTATGCTTGTTTAGAGGAAATTTAAAGATGAATAGGGTTGATTTATATGATTTGGATGTTTTTCCCTTGCATGTTCTGTTTATGACAATTTGGTCCTGTTTAGCTAGTTTGGCTGCCTTGCCTATTTTCCATGCCTGTTTGCTGTAGGATAGAGAGTTTGTATTCTGACATGCTGGATAAGATGTAGACTGTTTATCCAAGTAGTTCTATAGGTTTACTTTGGCCATATTACACCGCTATGCTCGTTGACCTACACAGGGCCGTGAGAACCTCATGTAGTAGACTATAAGGGGAATTGACCGGGTGAGTTTCCTAAGAGAGTCTTTGAGCACTTTTGGCTATAAGGGGGATTGACCGAGTGAGCATCCTCAAAGAGCCTAGAAAAACTTGGGGCTATAAGGGGAATTGACCGAGTGAGCTTCCTCAAAGAGTCCTTGATTGCTTTAGACTATAAGGTGATTTACCACGTGAGCTTTCTCAGAGAGTATTTGTTTTAATTGAACGACCAGGGCTATAAGGGGAATTGACCGAGTGAGCTTCCTCAGAGAGTCCTAGACCTTGAGGATATTAGGGGAATTGACGTGTGAGCTTCCTTAGAGAGTATTTGAATACCCTATACTATACGAAGAATGGACTGTGTGAGCTTCTTCAGAGATTCTTTCTTTACCTATACTATATGGGGAATGGACTGGGTGAGCTACCTCAGAGAGTCATGCTTTATCTTTGACTATAAGGGGATTGACTATGTGAGCTTCCTCAGAGAGTATAATTATATTATTATGAATGAATTAGGGGGGTTAGGCTGAGTGTACTTCCCAAAGGGTTGTTTTTACTTCTTAGGTAGGACCAGAGGGGATGGCTGTGAGTACTTCCCAGAGGGTTACCTATTTGAGGTTTAGTTATTTGTTTCACTGTTGCTTGATATTGAACTGTGGATTGTTTACTACTGAGCACTTTCCTGTTTACTGTTTTCTTTACTTTTACCTAACATATATTCACTGAATATGAGGCACATATCTTTGAGTGGTTACCTACTGATATTTAGTCTCACACCCTATTTGGGTCATGCTTTTGGGCCCAAACAGATTATATTGTTGCAAGTATAGATAAGGGAAAGATCCCTTCTACTTCCGGTACTTGATTTGCTGTGGAGATGGAGAGCATGAGACCAAGAAATGTCTTTCTATGTTGATGATTTTATCTGATTTCTTTTTCACTTTGGTTTAGCACTGTTGTATTCCATCATTGTGACTTGTTTGGCTGTTTTCCTAGACATATGTATCATGCATCATTTTATATATATGTTCTCCTATTTACACTTTCATTCTTCTGCTGTTATTTCTGTATGTCATTATTACTACTTCTACTCTTATTTTTATTTGTTTACTTCCACTGTGTACTCTTCCAATGAGGGCATAATTTACCTACTATCACACCCAAGGCCCTCACTACTAGTCGGTAGCCTCTAGCGTTCGGGGAAATGCACTTGAGGCCATGTGACCAATCGGGTACGGGGCGCCTCTGGGTGGCTTCCAAAACCAGGATGTTACAAAGTGGTATCAAAGGATTTATTTTCTCATGACTTACTATTTGGATCCTTTAGCTAGGTATAAGACGGAATGGGTACTTGGTATTAAGTTTTTCCCAAGAGTAGCTAACACGTGTACATGGAAAAACCAATCTACCTTGTTTAATTGTAATTGTTCTAGTTTTTCAATTATTACTGTTGATTTTATTTCAACTTTAGTGATTCAGATGATTTGTGCTATTATTATTGATATTATTGAGGTTATATTTCTGTTGAAACCCAATGATATGAGGGTATTCCATCTTATTCATCATATATACACTTGCTAGAAATCAAATTTCATGTATTTTTGCCATACCATCTAGGATGCATTAGTGATTTCATGTTGTTGTGATAGATGATTTATAAAATATGCATGTTGTTGTGATAGTTTCCTTGATAGAAATACATGTTGTTTGATAGGGTATTGTTTGTGTAGAGTTTTGCTTGAATGAATGCCAAACTTTGATTCTTGAGGTGTTATGGGCCCTCATGTGCCAGAATTTGGTGGATCATTGCCTTTTTTTCCATGTTATAATGTGTATAAGATGACAAAATTTGATTAGTGGGGAGTATGGTCCATCACGGATCAGAATTTGGCACTTTCAAAGCTCGTTTCAGTGTTTTCTGGGTTCCGGAGTAGTTTCTGAGGCTTACTGTCTGGAAAAATTCAGAATACACGCCATGTAATGTTAAGTACATGTTGTGTGTTCTTCTTTTCGAGAAGAAACTATTTTTATTAAGTACATGATGTGTACTTTATGTACACACCTTTTATATAAGGCCTCGACCTTAAACCTTACTTAATATTGAATTAAATGAATAATTCACATTGAGGATCTTTTCATGTTTAGAGTTTTAGAGAATTAGATCATAAATCATGAATTACATTCCACATTTAAAAAAAGTGGTTACATAAAAGATAGTATTCGTTTTTTCCCATCAAAGGAAACATATTTAAAATAAAACATGAATTTTTTCTTGACACTTGCTTGACACTATCATCATATAATGCACCTTTCCCTTGACCTGTGAAAAACATTTCAAAAACTTGGGATGAGCATAAAAAGCTCAGTAAGGGATATAAAAGTATGAAAAGAAAACATTAGCCCATGTATGAAAACATACTTTACTCATAAAACATAAGCATTTTAACATACCTCATCAAATCATGAATAAATCATAGAAATCATAATACATAAAGGTAACTTGATGCATTCATAACATTCTTACGTAGGGAGTAACCCTCTTGGTTATGTTTGGAATACCCATCACAGTATATTCCCTAAATCTCTTCGGAGAAACCTCAACATTTAACCCCTTCGCGTTACCCAATGCATTGGTGAGATATATCGGGCTCACCCACCCTTAGTTTATCACGGAACCACCCGTCTTCATAATAATGCCCAAGAACCATAACATAATCGTATCACATAAAACATGCATAAAGGAAACATAACATTTCCACTTTTCAATCACAAGATATCAATAAAACACATTGATATAAAAACATTATGAAAACCATTTTAAATACCAAAATAAAATAAAAGTAAAACATGTTATTTATTTTTCATTTAAAAAAAGGTATGGCTTGTAGAGGAAGCCGAAACTCAAATAATGGTCACGGCGGCGGAGAAGTCGTTGTCGCCGCATACGTACGACAAAAACATTCCCTTTTGTCATTTAGTAAAACTCTTCATATAAAAAGATTCCTTTTGGATAAAAATAAAAGTCAAAGGGGTTTATACACCGTATAAAAGTCGGTTGTGTATAAAACAAAATATGCCTCAATGAAAGGAGATTGAGACGAAGTCCTATACAAAGACGGTATCCTTGGATTAAGGATAAATCAATTACATAATTATGTGTGACAAACGAATACACCAAATATAAGTGGATATTAAGTGTAAAACAATCAGAGGACATTAACACATATTCATAGAACGACATATTCAAGGAGTACAAGTTTATCCCAAAGAATCAAAATTGGGTTAAGAAGTTCCCTTGCAAAAATTCGACAGCCTAACGACGTCACTTCAAAATTCAGAAAAAGAGTTTATGAGAGATAAAAGGGTATCTCATCACTTGGACATAAAATTTACATCAATAAGGATATAGAAGAACATATCCCAACATAATAGTATGTGAATTAAAAGACATAACAAAACAAGTCTTTTAAAAAGAGGAGGGTGAAAGGTTCCCTTACCAACTTGGGTAACTTTCGAAACGTACACCCCATTGAAGAAGGGTCATACAATGAATATGTAAATACCCATAAATGAAATTATATTACACAAAGAGTATAATAATGGGAATTACATACACAACTCAAAGTAAATGGTGGCAAATGTAGCATAAATCTCACGGCACTAAAAGTGAGATGAAAAATACCTTACGAAAACTCGGAAGCCTAAGGCGCCACTTAAAACTTCCAAAAATGGATTGATGAGATCAAATAGGGTCTCTCATAATATTAAAATAAAATTTACATCAAGAGTAATATAAAATAACATCCCCCATCATAACAAAGAGGATCTTAAAATAAGTGACATAAAGGAGAGTACTTAAAAAGAAAGAGAGAGGTTAGATCTCTTACGAAAATTCGGCAGCCTAACGGCGCCACTCAAAACTTACAAAATGGATTGATGAGAGAAAATAGGTCTCTCATAATATGAACATAATAAGTACAGTAGGATTAATATAAAAGAACATCCCAATCATAAGAAATATGAGCTTAAAAGGAATGACATAAAAGAGTATACTTAAAAAGAAAGAGAGGAGTAGGATCCCTTACCTCGTGTCCGACATGACTCGATCGTTCTTTAATCTCCTGAATAATAAAATTTGGTCAATTTATAATTTCTTAAGGACCTAATTTAAAGATTATTATTCAGTTAATATCACATATTATAATTTTATAATAATTGGTTAATAAAGTGAGTTCATATCAGACGTTTTTGTCGATGTTCGGTACATGAGTAAAAATCGAACTTGTTGGAAAAGAATTTTTCATATAGTTATAGGTACATCATATAAAGAATAGTATTTATGTTTTAAATATCATATATATCCAGTATATATTCATTTTATACTATTCCATAGCATTTTGAGATAAAAAATTAAAAGCACCATTGATGGAGACGGTAGGTCGTACGTACGCATGAATGCTACTTTCATTTTTCGTCATATTAATGGAATTAAAACAAAATGAGAGATATATATATTATAATTCAAGAATTATATCCATAATTTAGATGTAATATATTACATATATATCCATTATATATATGTACTTATAATAGTACATAACATTTGGAGATAAGAAATGAAATGTACCGTTCATGGAGACGGTAAGCCGTACGTACGCATGAACGCTACTTTAATTTCTTTTTTTTTGTATTATATGGAATTAAATAATAATTATATAAAGTTATATTATAATTCCAGTAGGATATCATATGTAATTTCATCCTTTATACGTCCCACATATGGCATTAACGAATCAAATCACTTTGAGGGGGCGGTAGTCCGCACTTCCTAAAATGAAGATATCGCGTTTAACCATAATGGAAACCATAAAGGTATGCCATAAATGAAAAATACAGAAGATTAAGGAAAAAATAAACATATTATATATCATATATAAATATAGTGACATATTAATGGCCACATTTTAAGGTGTTAAAATAATATTGAACAATCATCGTTTCGTGAGGCAGTAATTCTCCATCCACAGAAACAGTATGTTATTTAACTATTAGACGGAGGTGTGTGAAAGTGTAGCTCGAATCCTTATTATAACAAAATCCTAGTATATTTAAGATACTGGTGTTGTTACAAAAAAATAATAAGAGTTTAGGGGTTTGGAGAAGAAAAATAAAACAAAAGAACACAAGGGAAGACATTACCTTTAAATCGGGTAACTCTCTTTGATTTGAGCTCAAAGGCTTCCTTGGAAAGGATTATGCCCAAAGTGAGGATTCAATGATGAATAGAGGGATGTGGAGAGATGAAATGGGAAGGGTTTGGACGATCCAAAGGCTTCAGAGGTGTGTGTAAGGTGGTAGAGGTGGGGGCCTTTTATAAGAGGAGAGGAGGGGCACTCTTGGAAAGTTATAAAATATTAGTTTATTATAAAATGATTTTCGGATTTAAAAGGTACCAAAAGGATATATTTCTAGGATAAGGTGATAAGGTTTATAAATCCACCCATCCAATAGGTTTGTGACAAGTGTAAAACTTATATTTCACCCTATCTTCTCATTTTATTTAAATCGTTCATTTATGAGGTAATCAATGCATCATCACGGTGTCATAAATAAATAAATTTATTTAATATCTAAAAATTATAAAAAAACTATCATGATATAGGAAATCTTTTTATCTTTATAATTAATATTTATAGTAAAAAATATGACTTGTATAACCCCATATAAAAATTGTTTTAGTAAAACAACACATGTTTGTGACATTTTAATTTTAACTTTAAATAAAAAGGTATTAATGTCATTTTCCAAGAAAAGTGGCTCCATGGGGTCCCCAATTTGACCCATGGATTTTCTTGGTCGGCCATGACTCATAAAATGAGGGTAGGACATGTTTCTAGGTCATTTCATATTATTAAAACATTATTTTTACCTTAAACTACACTAATTACCTCTAATCGCGATTAAAACTTAAAAGTTACCATTCAACAAAAAAATTATTTTAATCTCATTGATCCAAATTTTACTTCTTAATGACAAACATGTATGTCGGATTTTTGAAATTCAAAACACAGAGGTGGTAAAATTTCATTTAAACAAAAAATCAGTTTTTTAAGTACCACTTAGTGGTTTCACTATTCATCAAAAATTGAAGTTTTCCAGAAAAATACCAAAAATTCACCCTAAGCTATATTTGATATTCCGAATTCAAAAATGATGTCTATTTTAAAAAATTAAAAATATATAAGTTACATTAATTAATTTAATAATTAATTCCCGCTGTCAGAGCAAATAGCGTGTTTTTATGAAACAATAAGTATGAAAAGATTGACACTAGTTTAAGTCCAATTTCAAGATGAAATTAATTCCAAAAAACACTATTGGATTAACTGGTAAAAATATATTCTAATTTCACTTTAAAACCAATTCAAAAGATAATCTAATCATATAAATAAATTATATTAAAAAGAGGTTTTGAATTAAAATACAACATTTTTCACTATTCATTAAAAAATCAACTTTATCGGAAAAATACCAAAAATTTACACAAAGTAAATTTTGATGTCCCGATTCTAAAGAAGAATTTTATTTTGTCAAATATAACACATAAAATTTTCAAAAAGTGGATTTAAAAGAGGTTCATCATCAAAAGGCGGTTAATCGACCTTTTAAAGAATATTAGAATGTTTACGCTTAAAATTGGATTCATTCGCATTTTTAATCCTTTAACATTTATTGTAAAAAGTAAAAATATTTGACAAACATATATAATAATTTTGTAGTTAGTTCTGTTCATTACCGCCATTATAACGGCTAGGCGTTAACTACAATTTAAAATAATATTATTTTATTATTAGAGTGCAACGTAAGATTCCCAAGAAACTCGTTGTTGCGTATTGGGTACGCCATCGAGCATAGCGTCCCCTTTAAAGTTATATTAATATTTTATTCACAAATATGGATAAATGTGAAAATGTCATATTATTTATTTACCTGGGGTGTTACAGTTTAGTCTCTAACCGTGTCATAGGCCGTTTGGGAAGAGACGCAGGATGGGGAAAGTCTAGTGGGAACATGTCGTGTACCCATAGAACATGCCCTGTAGTGTCAACCCCATGCCCACCCGTGTCACTAACAACACAAGTTGGCCAAGCCTTGTTTAATACACATTGTGTGCCGTCTGAAAAGGCCGTGTAGTATGACCCAGGTACTCGGCCGTGTCACGAACAACATGGGTTGGTGTTACCCTTTCATGTACACGTCGTGTCTACCTTGAACACACCGTGTAGTCTGACCCAGGTACCCGACCATGTCACGAACAAAACGGGTTGGTGTTATCCCTTCTCGTACACGCTGTTTCCATTAGAAACACGCTATGTAGTGTGAGCTGTGTGTCAGGTCATGTCACTAACAACACGGGCAAGGTGAAGCTTGTCTAGTACATGCCGTGTAGGGATTGTACATGCCATGTAGTCTTGCCTAAGGAGAGTCGTGTGGCTTAACCGTGTAGAAGGACTCGGGCAAGAAAAGAGGATTCAAGTACACAATGTGTGTTAAGACAACATGCCATGTGTTTGGGGTGTTACATGAATAGTTTAGGTAGAAGTACACACCCATGAAAATGACTTCAGGGAACACACCGTGTAGAAAATGTACATGCCGTGTAGTCATGTTTTGTAAAACTTGAGTGCTTTCTTTCTCCAGTTCCCTTATTGCACTATTTTTTTCAGTCCTTGATAATCTTGATCTAAGGTGTGAGCTTGACCTTGGAGAGTCATGCCACCGAGATGTCCTCCTGTTGTGCCAGTCTTGGCACCAACCATCATTCCGGACACAAGTGATGATGCATAGTTCTGAGAGAGTTTTATAAGGTTCATGTAGACCTTCCAATGAGATCAGAGTAGGTGGGATGCATCTTCTGGTAGCCAGGTGGTGTGCTACCAGTGTGAGAGAAGTGGGAATATGAGGCCAAGTTACCCGAGAGACCCAGTGGAGTGCAGATCTTGCAGCAAGATGGGTCACCCTTAGCGCTTTTTTCAGTTCTTCCCACCAACATCTTTTGACAGGGGTTCTTCTATGACTCCTTGTTTAGGAGCAACGCCACCAATTTCTCACCAGTCTGGGAACTGGAGTTCTTACGAATGTTCAGGCCGAGGTAAAGGTCTTGGCCATGGTAGCCAGTCTCCCGGTTTTCAGCGACATTAGGTTGGATTAGCTCAGAGTGGTCAGGAAGGGTCACAGGGCCATGGTACAGGCCAAACTTTCACAATGGAGCAGACCCAGTAGGAGCAGGACCCCAAACCTTCTACAGTTCGAGGTACAATCTTAGTTCCCTCAGTTTTATCTTCTTCTCTTTTTTATACAGGGGCTTCCCATATATTTATCTCTGTTTCTGTTTTGGAGAGCCTTGGGCTCTGTATCTTCTCTTCTACCAATATCTTGACACTAGACACACTGTTGGGGACTAGAACGACTAGTGTACATCAGTGCAAGGAGTTCCCTCTAGAGGTTGGTGGGGTTCACTTCTTATGGGACCTCTATGTCTTAGAGATGATAGGCTATGATGTGATTCTCGGAATGGACTAGCTAATTCCCTTCCAGGCATTCATCGACTGTTATCGTCGTAGGGTGAGTTTTGTATCACCATAGGGTGGATCTTTTCTTCATAGGGGAAAATGGGATGTCCAGGCGAGCAGAACAGGTCCAGAGCATCATGGGTTGGGAGGAGTTACAACCCAGATTTCTAGTCTATATCTGGATGACCAGGGGACTTCACAGTTAGAATTTCCTCTAGCGGTGGATCGTTTCCAAAATGTCTTTCCAGAGGACTTTTTCAGGTTTTCCTCCGGAGTGTTAGGTAGACTTCTCAATTGAGCTTGTGCCAAGAGTGGCACTGGTGTCCATTCCTCCTTATAGGATGGATACACCTGAGTTGTACGAGCTCAAGAAGAAATTGGAGGAGTTGGAAGCAAAGGGTTTCATTCGACCTAGTACTTCTCCTTGGGGTTCGCTTGTCCTGTTTGTGAAGAAGTCAGACGACACCCTCTGGCTTTGTGTGGACTATCGGAATCTGAACCAGTTGATAGTCAAGAACCGGTATCCCTTCCTATGGATTGATGATATATTTGATTAGCTTCGAGGAGCCTTGGTGTTCTCAAAGATAGAATTGAGGTCTTTTTATCATCAATTGTGCGTTAGACCATCAGATATACATATTACATCTTTCCAGAGTAGGTATGGTCTATACGAGTACTTGGTTAAGCCGTTCGGTCTCACGAACGCGCCTGCAGTTTTCATGGAACTGATGAACCGGGTGTTCCATCCATACTTGGATTCTTTCATGTTGGTCTTCATGGACGATATCTTGGTGTACTCTCACACTTGACACGACCATGCTACCCATATTGAGATCATTTTGAGTACCCTGAGGGAGAATCAGTTATATGCTAAGCTCTCAAAGTTCCACTTTTGGATGGATTAGATTCACTTCTTGTGTCATGTTATCTCAGAGACAGAAGTATCAGTAGACCCAGAGAATGTGACGGCAGTAGTTTCTTGGGAGTAGCCGAAGAACGTTTTTGAGGTGCGATGTTTTCTAGGGATGGATGCATACTACAGACATTTCATACATGACTTTTCATGCTTAGCAGCACCGCTGACAGGTCTGACCAAAAAGGGTGTGAAGTTTATGTGGTCAGATTCTTGTGAGTCAGCCTCTCAGGAGCTAAAAGGGAGGTTGACCTCAGCACCTATACTAGTCTTGACAGAGCTAGGAAAGAGCTATACTATTTACTGTGATGCATCAGGTATCGAGCTGGGAGCTATGCTTATACAGGTAGATGGAGTCGTTGCGTACGGGTCTCAATAGTTGAGGCCACAGGAGAGGAATTACCCAACACATGATCTGGAGTTGTTAGATGTTGTTCATGCCCTACATTTTTGGAGAATTTATCTTCTGTGAGATCATTTTGTGGTTTTCACCAACCAAAAAAGTCTCAAGTTCATATTCACTCAACGAGATCTGAATTTGAGACAACACATTTGGGTTGAGTACCTATTGTCCTTTGACTTTGAGCTTGCCTATATGCCTGGGAAAGGCAATGCAGTGGCTGATGCATTGAGCAGGAGGACTCAGATACAGATAGTTCGGGTGGCCAATAGTGAGTAACAACTTATGGCTCTATTCTCTGAGATGCATTTGGAGGTACACGATAGTCAGGGGTAGACGTTTCTTTCTTCTATAGCTGTTACCTCTACTCTTCTGGACCGAGTTCGAATGAGGAAACTATCAGATTATGAAGGCCTAGTCCTAAGGGAAAGCATGTCCGGAGAGGACCCTATTCCTAGATGGACCATAGGTGAGGATTAAATCTTGCATTTACAGGGATGCGTATGGGTGCTAACAGATATACACAAGGAGCTGATGTGGTATTTTAATTCCTCAGTTTGGGTAGTTCATCATGGCATCACCAAGATGTATCATGATCTACACCGTCAGTATTGGTGGCCAAGTATGAAGAGGGGCGTTTCTGGTTTTTTTATGAGGTGTTACACTTCTCAGCAGGTGAAGGAAGAGCATCAGTGACCACTATGGCTTTTACAACAGTTACCCATTCCTGAGTAGAAGTGGAATGACATCGCAATGGACTTCATGAATGGTTTTCCAAGGTCACCTCGAGGTAATAACATAGTTTGGGTTGTCATTGAAAGACTCATAAAGGTTTCTCACTTCTTACTGATCAAGGAGACCTTTAGTGTTGATGAGACGGTACTGTTTTACATCCAAGAGATTGTACATCTTCATGGAGTTCCACACTCCATTGTTTCAGACAGGGATTCCCATTTTACTTCTCGGGTCTGGGCGGGGCTTCAGAAGGCTTTGGGTACACAAGTAATTTTGAGTACATCTTACCATCCCCAGATAGATGTCCAGTCCAAGTGTACGATTAAAGTGCTTGAGGACATTCTCTAGGCATTCATTCTAGATTTTGGAGGTTCTTGGGAGAAGCATATACCTCTTGTGGAGTTTTCCTACAACAATAGTTTTCAAGCGACTATTCTGATGGCACCTCATGAGGCTTTGTTAGGTGATGCCGATCACTCTTATGTTGGTTGGAGGCTGAAGAGACAGCTTTACTGGGACCTAATCTTGTTTAGGAGACCACAGAGTAGATAGAGTTGATTAAAAAGAGGATGGATACTGCAAAGTCTCAACATAAGTCTTATGCTGATCAGCGGAGACGACCTCTGGAGTTCAAGGTCGGGGATCAAGTTTTCCTACGTGTCACACTGAGGTTGGGACACAATAGTATTAGGAGATAGGGTAAGCTTTCACCGAGGTACGTCAGGCCATTTGAGGTGTTGGAGGGAGTTGGTCCGATTGCCTATCAGTTGCAGTTACCTCAGAGGTATCGATCTATGCACGACGTCTTTCACTTTTTTTAGCTTCGATGTTACTTTTCAGACCCGTATCATGTTTTTCAACCTGAGTAGGTTGAGCTTGAAGTGGATGCGTTGTTTGAAGAACATCCTATACAGATTTTGGATTACAATACGAAGGTTCTCCATGGCCGGTCAGTTCCTTTGGTACGGGTGATTTGGCAGCACAGGAAAGTACAGGACGATACTCGGGAGAGGGAGGCTGATATACGAGCACAATGTCCAGAACTGTTCAAGGGTTCTTCTTCTATGCCATGCTAGGGGAATTTGGGGACGAATTTATTTAAGGCGGGGAGTTTGTATGAACCCAGACCTTCTTTTTCAGGTTTGTTTTTACTTTTATGGTTGTTTTTGGAGAAAATAGGATATTCTGGAAATTTTCTTAGTACACGCCATGTACTACCTTGTTGCAGGAGTCCGTGTGTTGGCGATGTAGTAGCCACACACACGATCGTGTGGGAGTGACTTGGGGCCGCTTAAAGCAGAGTACGGAAAAGGCGAGTACAGGTCGTGTACTTTTTTTTCATTAAACACACCGGGGTCGCATCTAACAAATGAAGCACCCTCCTTTTAAGTCTCGTTCATCCAAGGGAGTCCGTACAACCACTGATCTTTGACGAACCCCCAAGCCTCCGTCCATCCTCTGAATTGAACACCGTCGGTTGCGTTGGAATCGCATCGGTGAGTTCTCTCTTATTCTGGAGCCTCGTTTCATGATTCCTATTCTTTTCCATGTTACCGTGTTTTGAAAGTTTTAGGCGTTTTCTTAGATCTATGACGTTATAATGAGATTCAAACTTCGAGGTTCACATATAGCGATCTCCTAACCCTTAGGTAGGTGGTTTGTACCTTTGCATTCGAGGTCTTTGAGTATTATGTGAAAATTACACCAATACCCTTGAACGAGGTATTACATGTTTACCGTTTTACCCCTGTTGATTGTCTTCCATGCTTGTATGCTTTTGTAGAGGTAATTTGGAGATGAATAGGGTTGATTTCTATGCTTTGGATGTTTTTCCCTTGCATGTTCTGTTTACGGCCGTTTGGTCCTGTTTAGCCAGTTTGGATGCCTTTCCTATTTTCCATGCCTGTTGCTGTAGGATGGAGAGTTTGTATTTTGAAATGTTGGATATGCTGTAAACTATTTAGACAAGTAGTTCTATTGGTT
The DNA here is from genome assembly GCA_963277665.1 of Viscum album. Classification (NCBI taxonomy): domain Eukaryota; kingdom Viridiplantae; phylum Streptophyta; class Magnoliopsida; order Santalales; family Viscaceae; genus Viscum; species Viscum album. Next base: position 397,391,467 of record OY728127.1, on the reverse strand, counting down.
TAACTTGTCCATATTACACTGCTATGCTCATTGACCTACACATGGCTGTAAGAACCTGGTGTAGTAGACTATAAGGGGAATTGACCGGGTGAGCTTCCTCAAAGAGTCTTTGAGCACTTTTGGCTATAATGGGGATTGACCGATTGAGCTTCCTTAGAGAGTAATTGATTTATTTAGACTATAAGGGGATTGACTGTATGAGCTTACTCAGAGAGTCTTTGTTTTAATTAAACGACCTGGTCTATAAGGGGAATTGACCGAGTGAGCTTCCTCAGAGAGTCCTAGACCTTGGGGCTATAAGGGGAATTGACGTGTGAGCTTCCTCAGAGAGTCCTTGACTACCCTAGACTATATGGGTAATGGAATGTGTGATCTTCCTCAAAGAGTATTGATTTACCTAGACTATACGGGGAATGGATAGTGTGATCTTCCTTAGAGAGTCATGCTTTACCTTTGACTATAAGGGGATTGACCGCGTGAGCTTCCTCAGAGAGTCTTATTATATTATTATGACTGAACCAGAGGGGTTGGGCCAAGTGTAATACCCAGAGGGTTGTTTGTGCTTCTTAGGTAGGACCAGAGGGGATGTCTGTGAGTAATTCCCAGAGGGTTACCTGTTTGAGGTTTAACTGTTTGTTTCGCTATTGCTTGATATTGAACGGTGGAATGTTTACTACTGAGCACTTTCCTATTTACCGTTTTCTGTACTTTTACCCACCATATATTCAATGATTGTGAGGAAAAGGTATTTGGGTGGTTTCCTACTAGGATTTAGTCTCACACCCAATTTTGGTTATGCTTTTGGTCCCAAACAGATTATATTGTTTCTGGTATAGATAAGGGAAAGCGCCCTTCTACTTCAGGTACTTGATTTTCTGTGGAGCTGAAGAGCATGTGATCAAGATATGGCTTGCGATGCTAAGGAGTTTATCTGCTTTCTTTTGCACTTTGGTTTAGCACTGTTGTATCCCAACATTGTGACTTTTTTGGATATTTTCCTAGACATATGTATCATGCATCATTTTATATATAAGTTCTTCAGTTTACACTTTCAGTCTTCTACTGTTACTATTTTATGTCATTATTACTGCTTTCACTCTTGTATGTATTTGTTTAATTCTGCTGTGTACTCTTCCAATGAGGGCATAGTTTCCCCACTATCACACCCAAGGCCCTCACTGCTAGTCGGTAGCCTCTGGAATTCGGAGAAATGCGCTTGAGGCCATGTGACCAACTGGGTACGGGGCGCCTCTGGGTGACTTCCGGAACCGGGACGTTACATTTTATTTCTTTATAGTATTACTAACATAATATTTGTTTTCTTAAATAGGTGGATTCTTTTTCTTGGGTTGGGGTGGTTTTTTTAGAAACATATACTGTGGTCATACTTTTTTTAGAGGAGGTCATCAGTGTTAAAGATGATTAATTATTAATGTTTTTAAATGTTTTTGGATAGTAATTGCAAATGTTGTTATAAAAAACATTATTTGAAGTGTATATAGTAGTTTTTTTTATTTTTAATGTAAAATTTATTTCAATTAAATTATGTAATTTTATACCGGTTTATTTTAATATAGGTGTATAAAGGTGTATTTGATGAAGTGTGTTGTTATTCAAATAATACATTGTAATAGTAGATCCTTTATCAATGCTATTTAAAGTGCTGATAAATTCCCCTTTATCAGTTATAATGAAAGAAATGATAAAGGGCGTCTTTTATCAGCACTAAACTAACACTGATAAATGATTTTTTTTATTAATGCTTTTTTAGCACTGATAATGAACCCCCTTTATCAGCATTTTTTAGTGAAGATAAAGGCCACCCTTTATTGGTGTCGATGAAAAAAAATACTTTTTTAGCACGATTAAAACCATTTTTTGTGTTTTTAAAGGGCCGAACTGTCATAGTGGGGGCACCACAATAAATCTTCTCCCCATTTTTCTACATAACCTTAGAAACATATCAAGAGATACTAGGCTCCCCCTCTTTCAATATACTTATAGGATATGCACTTTCCAACAATTTCTTCACACGTAAATCAATTATGTATATTATTTTCAATATCCAAAAACTTTTAATTTTTTCCACATTAAAGAAACACTTGTTAATCTAAAACTCAATACTATATTTTCCTTTAAATTTTTCAAATATTCTCTAAACTATGGTTTCATTATAAAATTATTTTAGTGAGTGGTCTTTACACTTGTAAATGATCTATAATAAAAACTTTTAAGCCTATTGATATATAACTAAATATTGGAAACAAGATATTAATCTAATAACATAATTTTTTTCCATTTCAATCCCCCTACTTCTATAATATACAAGCAATCACAATTATTAGCTTATTCTAAGAAACTATTCCCATTATCTCAACCACACTTTTATAAAAACAATCAATAAATTAACATGTGTTTAATATTGTGTGAGTCATACCATATTTAATCTTTTAAAAACATCTCTATACACTAATACTGATTCAAATTATCAAAAATTATACCAATATTTAAAAGCATATTGATAGAAATTGTTAAGAACACATTTCCACAGTTTCTCCAGTGGGTGTATTTCCTTGGTTTATGAGGAATCCAATTTTATATATTTATCTCCAAACTCCCCAAAACTTCTTTAGCTTCATCATTAAGTATAAAATTGATACCCATAATGAGTAATCTATCTATAATAGCCTTTTATATACTAAAAAACATTAGTTGATATCACATATTAAACCATTTTTTAGATAAAAATTAATAACACATGGATATTCATTTTGTTGCTACTATTACTTCAATGTATATTATTATATATTCAAGGTTTGGTATTAATTGATAATATAGACTATTGATACCAATACTGAAATCAAACAATGATACAACATGTGATAAAAATTTTAATTGCTCTAATAATCCTTATTAATCTAGATTCAATAAGATCTCACTTCCATGACTCTAATCATCAATTGAAACTTCAGATAACATCACACAATCACTTTGTATCTCTTGATGTAACTTCCCCATTGATTTTATCTCCCCCAAAACCAAAAACACTTTAACAACAATTAATATCATTTAATTACATTGAGAGAGGGGGCCTTCAAATTCCTAAAGTTGAGGAATGTGATTGGTCTTAGTGGACCAACCCTTCAACTTCAAACTTTCCTTTTAGATTTTTTAGATTTAGGTAATGGAATGAAATCACCTCATCAATTTATTATTCTTTCAGATATTTATCTAGGGAAATATTCTTTAACCCATTTCCGTTGTATCATATTTGAGTGATTCCTCTTATAAAAATTTCATTTCAGTTTTTTCCTTTAGTCTTATCCTTTCTTTATTTTGATTTTCTTATATTGTGAGACTAATCCCACTCATGCATGTTTTACAATTTTATTCCTTTCCACTATATAATTTTCTATACTTCCTCCTCCATATTAGGGTTCTTACACTAGTATTCATCTCTTACCCTATAGCGATTTTTTAGACAACTTATGCATGCTTCAGGTTTCTCTTGTTTAATGGTCATACATGCCACATTGGAATTTTCATTCCTTAGAGGATATTTCTTTAATATCTCATCATATTTACTCATAACTAGTGTAGTTTACTTATTTTTATTCAAAATTAGTTTTTATTATTTCCAAGAGGGTTGTTATGGGTAAATTGATTTTTGTTCTTGGTGCACCCTTTATCAAGCTCCATCATTCTTCTCTAAGATGGTTAACTATTTTTTTGAACAATATGATTCCTTCTAGTGTATTTTCTCTTCCAATTTTTCATAGAAATGGAGGGTTTCATTATGAAACCTTTATCCATTTTCTTGTTTTAATTTATATCCATATGCACATGGTTATAACATATAAATAATCTCCCATTAAAATTATACCTCATATAATCATGCCTCAGATGAGATGTAATTACAAAAAAAATATTTTCCTTATTGATCCCTTGAGATTTTATACACACACTCATAGTGTGTATTGATCTTACATAATAGTAACATTTTATAGTTACCTAATTTAGGATTTTTCTTTTATAAGTTTTTTAAACCACTTTTTCTTTCCTATAGATTCTAGATTTTTACTTGTTGATGCTTCCTTGGAAGGGATTTTCTTCTTTTCAGTTTTGGATTATAGAATCCCCTCATGCTTCTTAATCTTATCATATTTTTTCATAAATTAGTTTTTAATATATCCTAAAAATGATGAATATTCATTTATAGATCTCATATTCTCATTAAGTTGTGTCTTGAGGGGTAGAATTCTAGATTTCAAGTCTTTCTCCATGTCCATTTGATTATCTATCTCATATTCATGTTCACCAAGTGGGTTTCTTTAACCATTAATTTTTCCACTCATTTAATTATATCCTCATTTAATTCCACTTACACTTTATTAATCCTTTGGTTATCCTTGACCAATTATTCCTTGTGTGTATCCAATTTATCCTTCTTATCCTTCATATTCTGAACTTGTTTTGAGGAAAGTCACTTTTATTTGTAACTATCTTCACACTCTTTCAGTTTTCAAGACATATCCTCCAATTATTCAGCCTGGGAATCATTATTTTCCCTTATATTAGTATCTACTTTAATGGGTCTATTTTTGAGGCTTTTAAATTTATTGAAATCAATTTTCAATGCATTAACATGTGTCTCTGAGGATAATTTTCCTTTCTTAATTTCATGTTTTCTTTCTACATTCACTGATCTATCTATTACGATAGGAAGATAGATTAACATTTTGGGTTCATTTTAATACCCTAATCATCATCATATTAAACATAAATTTTCATATTAAGATACTCAACCATTCATTTAACATCATTAAAAACATTAAAAGATTTTTAATTATAATCAACCATACCTTTCCTTCAAGTGCCAATGGATTCCTTCATATGAATCAATATTTTTTCAAAAATCATTCCAGTATATGGAATACCCTTGTATTTTTGTTTCTTACTTAGACTCTTAACCTTTTATATATTCACAAATTAATTTAAGGGTAGAATGAAATTCAACTCCAGCACTAATCGGATCACTTTAGAGAGAAACAAATACAAAAACCAAACTTATGATTTGATACCACTGTTTAGGCACACTAAGTGACTTAAATGATAGATACCCAGAGGGGGTGATTTAAGGTATGGAATTTTCTTGGAATATTAACACTTTATCCATAACCTCTCTCTTTCCCTTGATGATCTTGACCTCAACATTAGTAGGGCCACCCTTCTCTCTTCCTTAAATGATGATCTAAAAGTTATCTCACTTGACCTTTCCTTTATTATATTATTAAGTGGTTTCTTAAACCAAACTCATTTATGGTCATGTAGAATGTAAACAGTCAAGAACATGGGGCACAAGGATTTTACATGGTTTCCTAACACCATGATAATTCAAGTAGCATTCAATGATGATTTTTCATACACTAGAATCCACTAACCACCCAAGGGTCACCCCCTCCACTCAAGTAGCATTCAAGTAGCATTCAATGATTTTTCATGGATAATTCACTCCCATTACATGGTTTAGAGTTGTATAATTAACACCCAAGGGTCACCCCTTCCAATCCCCTACTTTTATCACTATTCTATATAGGATACGACTTTGGATCTACTCACCAATTTCACAATAATCACACTATCTATATTGATGAACCGAATAGAGGTTGGCGTTGTTGATCTCCTATTATCACTCATTCCTATCTGGGTGGTGAAATTATCCATGAAAAACTTATTTTATATTACATGAGTCATAATATAATAATATGTTTTCTCTTCTAACCCCTATCTTAGACTTCCTTCCCCTTCACTACATTATAGTGATGCCTTCTCCTTTCATACCAAGTTTGGACTGCCTGTTCACTGCACAACAACAATTATGCCTTCTTCTTATCCTTATAACTTGAATATGGGATTCCTCTTATTATTATTACTAAATAGAATTTGGAAATTTTATTTACTTTTATTCATAGAAACAAACCCATTCTTTTTCTACTTCCTCCTCTCTCAAGCATATATAGAACTCCTATTTGCTTCCAATTTCACATAGAAGTCCATATTTCTTTCTTTATCTCTAACATATGTGTTATTATTTCTCTATATTTATTGTGTAGTATAAATATACCATTTCTATCCACATAATTTTACTTCTTCCTCTTTTAGGAATAACTCCTGATCTTTTTTACAATTATCACTGCAATTGTAGTTTTTGTGTAAATTCTGCCAAAATGTTTGATTCAATTCCATTTACTATGTGACACTTTGTTCATCTTTAATTATTTCACATAGATTTATAAATACCCATATTAATTCATAATCTAATCCTTTAAGGAATTTAAAGTCTTGATGATGGCTGCTTGATATCCTCCTCCACATCATGAACTCACCACCATGACATGGTCCACTCAACAACCTCGACGTAACTCTTCTCTAGGATAAAAACCCAGTGGAATTCATTACACCATAACACTATGACATGGTGTGGGTATTATCGAGAAAAAATGACCTTCAAAATTAACATCACCAAATCTACCTTTTCATTTTTCCCTCCACCTCATAAATTCATTTTTATTAATTACATAGACCATAAAATCCCAAAATTTTTATAGAGGGAATCCCCATTTACAATAGGTACTTCAAGAATACATCATGGATACCACCATAGTGTGGTCTCTACCAATTTCCCATTTTGACATCTCCTAGTCTACACTATTTTTAACACCTTTTAACTAGACCATGGTATCTACAACACCTAACCTACAGATCCTTTAATTGTATAGGGATTCCTCCAATTCTTAACATTATCTATTGTGTTATGGTCATCATTAACTAGTTGTTTTGACCATCCTTTAACAAAGACTTCAACCTTGAACATGACTACCAAAATTCCAAATTTGGGATTACCTATTTCTAATAGGTATTCTCCAAACTCAAAACAACCTTTACCATGGGTTAGTGAACAATCCTCTAGTTGTTTTTAAGTACCCCAGGCATGGTTCACTCTTCTCTATAGAATTTTTAGTTTCCCCTCTTCTGTAAAAATATTCCTTTAGTTCATATCTTACAAAACACCATATTATATTCAAGACTTCCACAAACCACTTATAAATCTTCTTATAGATTCTCAAATCCTATTTTTATTCCAAAAAAAATCATCACTGTTAATAACTATTGATAGTAAATTTGACATCATCCAAACCATTGACAATAAATCCAACGTCATCCAATGTCAACCCTCAAGTGGATTCTAAAAAATCCCTATGTATGTCAGGTTTTTTTGTATTATGAATGTATTATTTATAATTGGGTGGAATTATCTAATGAATTATGATATTGGTGTATATAGTGGATCCTCCATTGGGAACCAAGTGGATTGAACTCAAATTTATCATAGGTTAATCTTTTTTATCAAATCATACTCACCTAGAGGTTTCTATTTAAGGAAATTTCATATCACTAATTCATATCATATATGTATGATTATTTAATCCAAATTTTATATGGGATTTAACCATAATTTAGTTGGGATACTATTATTTAAAATTCATGTATATATTTAACTAAACACATTGAATATATTAATCTTTATAAGTACTTGATGAATATAATTCCATATTCTTCACTTGATAAGGGTATTTATATTAACATTATGAATCCTTAATTATTCCTAATAAGTTTCAAATAAATTCACCTATATATCCTTACTAATTAATTAATTAGGTATAACTATTAAAATGCATGTATAATACTTTATTATATATTGGAAATTCTTGTAAGATGTGATTCATTGAGAAATATGAAAAATATTTCTAATTTTTTCATTATTGAACATTATTCCAGGAATTTTATACAATATTTATTTATATAATGTATTTAATTGGAATTTTATATGATGGTTGGGGATTAAAATTATATAGCCCCTCAATGTACTAGTAGGTGTAATGAGACAACTAAAATAGGGTAATAGAAGCATCCTTACCTTTATATATTATGTCTTGGAACATGGATTATATAGTTTGTTTGTGATGTTTAGAATTATAAATTCTCATCATTTCCATTCATTATGAGATCCGCGTTATTTTTTATTCCCACTATCATGACATCCATGTATTTTTCTTATGGATACATTTGTTTATTTATTCCAATTATATTATTTATATCATTATTTTTACATGTTAGATTTTGTTATATATTATCCCTTACTAAGCATTTGATATTTACCTTTTATTATGTTACAAATTTCCCTAGGCAATGGATTAGTATATTATGTATGATCGACTCTATGAATATCATAAAAGAATAAAAATTTGTTCTCAAATGATATAATGTGTCATGTTGTAATGTAATTTTTATGTCTCTAGTCTCTTAAGTCATACTAAACTTTTATCTTGGTTATGTGATATCATGTAATATGATTAATATTTAATAAATAACCCACCAGATATGGGTTTCTAGGTTTAGAGGAATTACATTTGTTATCAGAGAAATGTTTAGTAGAAACCTTAGGAACTAGATTTAGAGAAACATAGGTTGAGAATATAGATTTTTCCTCTAAAAATTTCTATATATTATTCTATAATTTTATTGATAGTTATCCTATGAATAATAATTTATTTTAAGAAAATATGATATGATATATAAGTCATGTTTTATAATTTATAAGTTTATAATATTACTAATTAAGCTTTGTAATTTGTTAGATAATGGTTCATTCTATAAGAAATAGAAACCAAGAAAATAATCAAGGACAATGTAAGTATTTTCTAAATAACCAGGATAATGGATTTAATATTAGTGCTGAAAAATTAATACTATTCAAGGGAAATTAACTTGTTTTATTACAAACATACTTTACCATGTAGAGAAACTTGTTTCTCCATAACATGGACTAACCACTTTAGATCACTTTATGAGGAAACAATATCCATCATGTAGTAGGCCCACTAATCCAATGGTTGTTGTCACGACCCCCTTCCATCAAAGATTCCCCTCCTGAGATGGGAATGGTGAAAGGGAGATAATGACCCCCGAGTCCCACCTCCAGTAGGCCCCGGGGTGGCAACTAGCACCAAGGGTATGAGTTTTCACAAATATGGGAGGCATTACCCTTTTTATTATTTAAGATCGGGAAATAAGACAAGTTAACCACCAAAAAGGAAAAGAACAAGTGTATAGAAATAAACCCAAACCAATCCCACATGCATGTTTAAATAGTTCTGAAACAAGGTACAAGTACAAGAAAGATCAAAAAGTACAATACCAAAAGAAACAAGAGTACATCAAACTATAACAACTCCAACTGTCCTAACTAGTAGGGTCCCGCGCGGCCCTGGTAGTCCTCCTGGAAACCTGAAAGTAAACATAGGGTGAGCATACAAGTATAATTAGTAGGGAAACCTAAATCTCTCATGCACAAGTGGGAAGACATCCTAATGTCCTGTGAGAACAACATAAGAAACCAAAACTTAACAAGGAATTCTATCCACCCAACCTCACCAACCACGCTCACAAAAACACAAAACAACAGGTAGTAGTATATAAGAACAAGAGTATTGGGTATCCCGCACCATTTCCCACTAGTTAGCATCTCTTCCTAATGGCGAACGTCCTGACGCTACCACACTCTTCCCACCCGCACACACCTGGGCCTCAAGAACCACATATCCCGCCCGCACACACCTGGGCCTCACAACTATGTATCCCGCCCGCACACACCTGAGCCTCACAACCACGTATCCCGACCGCACACACCTAGGCCTCACAACTACGTATCCCTCCTGCACACACCTGGGCCTCACAACCACGTATCCCGCTCGCACACACCTAGGCCTCACAACCACGTATCCCGCCCGCACACACCTGGGCCTCATCCCGAAGATTCTTGGGAAAATATTAAACCTACCAGAAGAGACTTGGGATAATACCACCCAAATCGAAACCTACCTAATGAGTCTTATGTGTAAGGTCACCTCAAGCCATCACAACCTATGGAAGAAGGAGTAGGAAGGAGGTAGTAACTAAGGGGAAAACACCCTCTCCCATGAAATGGGAGTGTTCGACACTAAGTGCTCAACATGGGTGGGGTGCGAAAAAACACAAAGATATATATATATATATATATATATATATATATATATACCAAACACACAGCCCAACCTATGGATTCTAAATAGAGGAACTGAGCACGTTCCTTGGTACTGCTATGTCGAAGCATACATACAACAAAAAACCCCAACCCCATTTAGGTTTTCATGTTACAACAGAATTAGTTTATTAGTTCCTTAACTACTGGGAAAATATACACAACCAACCATATCAATCGTTCATAAAACGTATCCCTTCCATCCACAAATCAAGTTAGGAAAACACAAGTAACACAAGAAAGTCCCTTCTTATTAACCAACCAGCCCCATTGATTTTTTATTCCCATTCCATTACCATGCCCCACCATTCATTTACTCTTACACTTTTATTTATTATTCACAACCCATAGTTTGTTCACATTCAAACCCATCCCTGTAGCCCCGCTGCCAACCACCATAACGATAACAACCCACAAAACACTTCCTTCACATAAACAAACCCCAACCAACACCACATGTTTATTATTCCATTTTGTTCAACCGGGGTGATCACACAAGGGTTCTAGATTTTAATCAGCCAACATTACGTGATTAACCAATTCCCACATTCCACAAAGTTTCCATCCATAAATGGTCTAGAAAGATAGGGAAACATATAATTGCGCAAGCAAAGGCCCCCAACGGTCGTGATTTTCAGTAGGCATAAGCCTATTCAATTCACAACATAACAATAGGATAAATAAAGATAAACATAACAACTTCCCCAACCCCATTCTTTAAGCCAGTTATTATCTTTATTAAACTGGGTCAACTATGTCTCATGAAAATAAGAGTACACCCACCCCGCATGATGCACAATTTAGAGAGACAAAGGTGAGATCCCTACCTCAACAGGTTCTAATCACAACGCTCCCCCGGATCAACTATAGAAGACATTCTTCAACATCCTTCGCTTCTGTCAAATCTTAGAAAAACCTCCTCGGGTGGAAGCTGGGAAGAAAAGGCTAAAGGGGATACAAAATATCCAAGCTCAGAAGTTCTTCCTCATTGTTACGATCTCGTGGCCGCTGACGGATCGTAAATCAGAGCTCGGACGAAGAAGTTATGGAAGAAAAGAGCCTTCGAGTCTCTTGGGAGAGCTCTGCTCGAGGGAATGGGGAGGAGATGAGTGATTTGAAAATTAGGAGAGGACCCCTCCTTTTATAGGCGAGAAAAACTAAAGTAAACGGCGTGTACTCAGCCATTTCACACTGTCACCACGCGGCTTCCAACACGGCCTTCAACAAGGAACGCGACCGTTGACTGCTCAACACACGGTTTGAGGGTAACACGCATGCGGGGAGGGACTACACGACATGTAGTATGGGATACACGGCGTGCACCCATTTATTTCACGCGACAAGGATACAAAATCAACACGGCACACGTTCGTTGACTGGTCAACACACGGTTTGAGGGTAACGTGTACGCGGGGAGGGACTACACGGCGTGTAGTATGGGATACACGACGTGTACCCATTTATTTCATGCGACAAGGACACGACATCAACATGGGGTATACCCGAAGAGGGGATACACGGCGTGTACTCACACTACACGGTGTGTACTTACAAAATTCTGGAAAGTGTGGGAAAAGTCCATTTTACCCTCCAGAACACTTCATGACCTTCTTTTCAACAAAGGAATGGGCCGGAGAGGTATGGGCCATTACATCAGATACCTCTTAAAACATTCTCGTCCCCAAAAATTCGAAACCAACCCAGAGGAACCCAACAAGATACCTCTTAGGGCTCTCGTTATAACAGGAACCCATCCAACAACCCTAATCATATGTGTTAGGAATTCCATCTCCTATGTCGAGATATTATCCGCTTTAGCCGGCACTGACTCGCCTGTACGGGTTTAATCGCATCCTCATTAATGCGTCTCGATTATGAATTGGGTCTTCCCACTTCCATATATTAGGATTTTTCAACTTACACTGCCCCCAACACTGTACAACCAACACATTGTCCCAACATGTGGCTTGGGGAAATTCCTTCTCCCATGTTGAGATATTATCCGCTTTAGGCGGCACTGACTTGCCTGCACAGGTTCAATCGCATCCGCATTAATGCGTCTCGATTAAGGATCAGGTTTTTCCCTTTCCCCACACGTCCGGACACGTTACACACTTCCAGAGAACAAGGAAACAAAATGTCTCACAACCAACAAGCCAAGCATTCCATATATCAAAGGTACATAGTATAACATCAAAACAAGGCTTAGAAGAAAAAAGAAAAACACAAGTCAAAACAACTTCGGTTACTGAGCGTGCATCTGAGCCTCCCACTCCCAAGTACTCTCCTTGAGGCCGCCATGCCTCCACAACACACGAACCAAGGGAATGGTTCGTCCATGGAGCACCTACTCTTTACGATCCTCGATTCTGACTGGTCGCTCCTCGAAGGTCCTGTCGTCTCCCATATCTAACTCTCCCCAGTTGATAACGTGAGAGTCATCGTGTAAGTACCGACGAAGCTATGAGACGTGGAAGACTTCATGAACCTTCTCCAACTGAGGTGGCAGGGCTAGCTGATATGCCACCTCACTGACTCGCCTCAGCACCTCAAAAGGTCCAATGAACCTAGTGGAGAGATTACTCCCTTTCCCAAACCTCCATTGCCCCTGTCGAGGGGAAACCTTCAAGAACACATGATCTCCCACCTCGAACTCCAAGGGCCTCCTCCGAAGATCAGCATAAGACTTCTGTCAGTCCTGAGCTACTTTCATCCTCTCACGCACAAGCTGGAATTTCTCTGCGGTGCTTTGTACTACCTCTAGCCCAAGAGCACCTGTCTCACCAACCTCTACCCAGAAAATGAGTGAACGACATGGTCTTCTATACAAAGCCTCAAACGGTGCCATGACAATAGTAGAGTGGAATCTTTTGTTGTAGGCAAACACTGCTAAAGGAAAGTGTCACACCCATGAACCTACGAAATTCAGAACGCATGCTCACAGCATGTCCTCCAATGTATGGATCGTCCGCTCTGTCTGCCCATCAGTCTGGGAGTGGAAAGTTGTGCTAAGGCGTATCCGGGTGCCAAAAGCATGTTGTAACCCCTTCCAGACTCGTGAGGTGAACCGAGTATCCCGATCTGAGATGATAGTCTTCAGAACTCCATGCAACCACACCACCTCGTCTACGTACCTCTGTGCTAAGGTACTCACCGGGCCCAACTCCTTAATTGCTAAGAAGTGAGCAGATTTCGTCAGTTGATCCACCACTACCTAGATAGCATCATAACCACCCTGAGATCTGGGTAGTCCTGTGACAAATTCCATTGAGATGTCATCCCACTTCCACTCGGGGACATCTAAAGGATGCAACAAACCACTGGGAACACGGTGTTCAACCTTTACTGACTGACACACTAGGCATTTATCCACAAACTCCGCCACTGCCTGTTTTACCCTGGGCCACCAAAACTGTTCCTTCAGGCCTCGGTACATTTTTGAAACCCCTGGATATACCTCCAAGGCTAAGCTATGGAACTCACGGAGAACTCCCTCACACATAGCCTCCAGAACAAATAACCTTCCATAAAAGAGCATCCAATGTCGGCTATCCTCTGACCATCCTTCTAGAGCGTTCCCATAATTGATACAATCCTGCATTACTTCTGCCTCGGAGTCTCCTCACTGAGACTCTTCCACCTACTGCAACAAGGAGGACTTCACCATCATCTGAAACAAACAGCCTCTAACACCCTCTACCCTTGCATCCAAGTGCACGACATCCAACTCTCCCATCACTTTACAAGCATCAGTGGATTCTAGAACCACTTCCTGATGCGACTTCCTGCTAAGGGCATCATCCAAAAAGTTGACCTTACCTTTAGTATAAGAGATATCGAAGTCATAGTCTTGGAGAAACTCGACCCATCTATGCTTCCATAAGTTTAGGTCATGCTGATAGAATATATAACGCAAGCTCTTGTGATCTGAGAAGACCACAAAGTGTTCCCCAAAGAGGTAATGTCACCAAAACTTCAGTGCGAACACTAATGTTGCAAGCTCTAGGTCATGGGTGGCATAGTTACGCTCATGAGGGCACAACTGCCTAGACCCATAATAGATCACACCCTTATTCTGCATCAGTACGCACCCCAAACCAAGGCCAGAAGCATCAAAAACCACCTCATACAACAACCCTTCCTCTAGAAACCTGAGTACGGGAGCACTGACCAACTTCTCCTTTAGGTAGTCGAAAGCTTCATGGCACTGCTCGCTCCATAGGAAGACCAAGTTCTTCCTAGTCAAAGCCGTCAGTGGAGCAGAAACACGAGAGAAGTCCGAAATGAACCTCCAATAATATTCTGCCAACCCCAGGAAACTACGAAATTCTGCCACGCTCTTGGGTGCTGCCCAAGAAACCACTGCCTCTACCTTCGACGGGTCCACTGACACTCCATGCTGAGACACTACGTGCCCCAGGAAGTGTACTTATTGCGTCAAGAACTTACTCTTCGACAATTTCCCATAAAGCTGGTGGTGTCTAAGGACTTCCAAGACTGCCCCGAGATGCTCAATGTGCTCTTCCTATGATCTTGAGTAGATCAGGATGTCATCGATAAACACAATTATGAACCGGTCCAGAAACTCTCGAAAGACAAAGTTCATAAGCCCCATGAACACATTTGGTGAATTCGTAACTCCAAAAGGCATCACTACAAACTCGAAGTGCCCATATCTGAACCTAAAAGCCGTCTTCGAGATGTCACTGTCCTTTAACCTCAGCTGATGATATCCAGATCGTAGATCAATATTAGAGAGTCAACATTCTCCCCTCATCTGGTCGAAGAGATAATCTATCCTTGGAAGGGGGTAACAGTTCTTGACTGTTACCTGATTCAACCTTCGGTAGTCTATGCATAGCCCGAGACCACCATATGTCTTCTTCACGAACAAAACTAGAGCACCTCATGGCGACACGCTGGGTCGAACAAAACCCTTCTCCATCAGATCGTCAATCTAAATCCGCAACTCCCGCAACTCTGAAGGTACCATCCGATAAGGGGCCATCGAAATCGGACGGGCACCAGGCTGTAAGTCTATCCCAAAATCAACGTCACGTCGGCCGGGGGGGGTGTAGAGTCACAACCTCCTCGGGAAAGACATCGAGCAACTCCCCAACAACCTCTGGAACATCCATCATCTCTGTATCAGCTAGAACCACTGATAATCCACCTAACAAGGAAAGGAGAGGCTTCACATGCCGTCTTCCCACGTGATATCTCCTCTCGCTGACAAAAGATACACGCTGCCTATCCACGTTGGAGAACAGGACCCTTCTTCAGAAGCAGTCGTTAACAACACTAACAGAAAAAAACCAGTCGATTCCTAGGATGACATCGTATGGCCACATCTGTAGTAAAAGAAGGTCCCCAATAGATCGATGTGGTCCCAACATCATCCCACATCCCTGGAAAACACAAGATACGCTGGTCTGGCCTCCAACTGGTGTACTCAGCACCAGGTGTATGGAAAGTCTCTCTACATCTAGACCCAAAGCATGGGCTAGACCGGGTGCAACAAAGGAGTGAGAATCTCCTGAATCGAACAAAGCAGAAACGAGAGTGCTGAACAAACAAATCGTACCTTGAACCACCTCTGGTCATGCCAGAGCTGTCAACTCTGCTGCGTGCAGCTGTCCACGCCTAGCTCCTCTGCCTCGCTGATGTCGACAACCTCCCCGACCACGCCCTAGTCAAGGTCCCTGAGGAGCACCCTGAGGTCGGCCTCCTCCTGCAAAGTCTACCCTCAGAGGAGTAGGGTCCTACTGCTGTTGGAAGGGCCTCGCCGGCAACTGGTGCTGCTAAGGCGGGCGCTGAACCTTCCCACCTCCACCGTACTGAGCTCGAGTAGGGAACCGATTCTAAATGTGCCTGAAACCTCCACAAGAGAAACACTTCTATCCTGGGCTCGTGAAAAAGGGAAGAGGACCCAAAGATATGAATAGGAACTGCTGGGGCCTGCTCCCCACTAGCCTGAATCTGGAAGGTCCCATCGCAGGAGACCTGCTGCTGACTGCCATCCCCTTTGACGAACCTGGCTGGATCCCCTCTCGTGGTGCACCTCCCTGCGAGTGCATCCTCTCTACAACCTCTACTTTCTTCTGTACGGCCAAGTACGTCAGAAGGGTTAAGGGCGTGATAGAATACTGGAGCAAAGGATGAAGCACCTCCTCCAAACATCTTGCCAGAGACTCCTCATCCAGAAAGAGATCCGGAGCAAAACGTAGGAGATCTTTGAACTTGATCCCCAACTCTCGTACTGACATACTCCCCTGCTGGAGGGAGAGTAACTCCTGCCGATTCTCCACCTTGATCATGGAAGAAAGGAATTCCTCTCAAAATTCCTTCTCAAAGTCAGCCCACAGAACCTTTGTCTCTGTCCTCTCTAGGAGGTAGAGCGTCCACCACTGACGCACCATGCCTCTCAGTTGACTGACTGCTAGGGGAACCCAGTACTCCCTCGGAGCACGGATCAGAGTAAAAGCAATACCTAGCTTCTCAAGCCACCCCTCCGTCTCCATATCCAAAGTACTACCCTCGTACTTCTTGAGGGTTTGTCGCTGGAAAGAATAGAGAGTCTTATGGCACTGGTTATATTCCTCCTCTCGGTCAATCCTCAACTGATCGACCGCCTGAATCTGTTGAGCCTCGACTGTCTGAGACACCCGGGGACGACGTCCAGGTGCCATATCTGTATGGTAAACAAAGATCACCTAAGCCCAAGTAGTAAGGAAAATTTTCAAGGTTTTATTTTATCATTTTATTCAATTTCTTTCCTAGAACACCCAAAATAAAGTAAAACACAATCATGATGATGCATGTACCTTCCCTAGGGTCTCTACCCTGCAATCAATATAGTCTCACTTGGTCGTTCGGTAGGCTCAGAGTCCTTGCATCGGATCACGGGGGGCCCAAAAATCCCATGTCCTAGCTGGTCTTCCTTGGCCTATGTCACGCACCAAGATCAGCCAACACTGTCGCCCTACCATCCCTTGAAATCCTCACTATGCCTAACTCCAGACTCCATCCTATCTCCCAACCATCAGCTCTGATACTATTCTGTCCTGACCCCCTTCCATCAAAGACGCCCCTCCTGAGATGGAAATGGTGAAAGGGAGATAATGACCCCCCGAGTCCCGCCTCCAGTAGGCCCCGAGGTGGAGACTAGCACCAAGGGTATGAGTTTTCACAAATATGGGAGACATTACCCTTTTTATTATTTAAGATCAGGAAATAGGACAAGTCAACCACCAAAAATGAAAAGAACAAGTGTATAGAAATAAACCCAAACAAATCTGACATGCATGTTTAAATAGTTCAGAAACGAGGTACAAGTACAAGAAATCTCAAAAAGTACAATACCAAAAGAAACAAGAGTACAAAAAACTGCAACAACTCCAACTGTTCTCACTAGTAGGGTCCCTCATGGCCCTGTTAGTCCTCCTGGAAACCTGAAAGTAAACTTAGGGTGAGAATACAAGTATACTTAGTAAGGAAACCTAATGCTCTCGTGCACAAGTGGGGAGACATCCTAATGTCTCGTGAGAACAACAGAAGAAACCAAAACCTAACAAGGAATTCTATCCACCCAACCTCACCAGCCATGATCACCAAAAAAAAACAAGAGGTAGCAGTATATAAGAACAAGAATATTGGGTACCCCGCACCATTTCCCACTAGTTAGATTCTCTTCCTAACGGCGAATGTCATGACGCTACCACACTCTTCCTGCTCGCACACACCTGGCCCTCAAGAACCACATATCCCACCCACACACACCTGGGCCTCACAACCACATATCCCACCCGTAAAAACCTGGGCCTCACAACCACGTATCCCACCCACACACACCTGGGCCTAACAACCACGTATCTCGCTCGCACACACCTGGGCCTCACAACCACGTACCCCGCCTGCACACACCTAGGCCTCATCCCAAAGATTCTTGGGAAAATAGTAAACCTTCCCGAAGAGACTTAGGCTAATACCACCCCAATCGAAACCTACCTGATGAGTCTTAGGTGTAAGGTTTCCTCAATCCATCACAACCTATGGAAGAAGGAGCAGGAGGAAGATAGCAACTAAGGGGAAAACACCCTCTCCCATGAAATGGGTGTGTTTGGCACTAAGTGCTCAACATGGGTGGGGTGCGACAAAACACAAAGATACAGATATATATATATATATATATATATATATATATATATATATATATATATATATATATACCAAACACACAGCCCAACCTATGACTTCTAAATAGAGGAACTGATCACGTTCCTTGACACTGCTATGTCGAAGCATGCATACAAAAAACAACCCCAACCCCATTTAGGTTTTCATGTTTCAACAGAATTAGTTTATTAGTTCCTTAACTACTAGGAAAATATCCAAAACCAACCATATCAATCGTTCATAAAGCGTATCCCTACCATCCACAAATAAAGTTAGGAAAACACAAGCAATACAAGAAAGTCCCTTCTTATTAACCAACCAGCCCCATTGATTTTTTTATTCCCGTTCCATTACCATTCCCCAGCATTCATTTACTCTTCCACTTTTATTTATTATTCACAACCCATAGTTTGTTCACATTAAAAACCATCCCTGCATCCCCACTGCCAACCAAAGTAACCACAACAACTCACAAAACACTTCCTTCACAAAAAAAAACATCAACCGACACCACATGTTTATTATTCCATTTTGTTCGACCAGGGTGATCACACAAGGGTTCTAGATTTTAATCAGCCAACATTACGTGATTAACCAATTCCCACATTCCTCAAGGTTTTCATACATAAATGGTTTAGAAAGATAGGACATCATTTAATTGCTCAATCAATGTCCCCCAATGACTGTGATTTTTAGTAGGCATAAGCCTATTCAATTCACAACATAACAATAGGATAAATAAAGATAAACATAACAACTTCCCAAACCCGATTCTTTAAGCCAGTAATTATCTTTATTAAACTTTTTCAACAATGTCTTGTGAAAACAAGATGAAACCCACCCCACATGATGCACAATTTAGAGAGACGAAGGTAAGATCTCTACCTCAACAGGTTCTGATCACAACGCTCCCCCAGATCAACTTTAGAAGACGTTTGTTGGTGTCCGTCGATTCTATCAAATCCTGGAAAAACCTACTCAGGTGGAAGCTGGGAAGAAAAGGCCAAAGGGAAGACAACAGATCCAAGCTCAGAAGTTCCACCTCGTCGTTACGATCTCATGGCCACTGACGGATTGTAAATTGGAGCTCGGACGAATAAGTTATGGAAGAAAATAGCATTCGTGTCTCTTGGGAGAGCTCTACTCGAGTGAATGGGGAGGAGATTAGTGATTTGAAAAGGAGGATAGGCCCCCTCCTTTTATAGGCATGAAAAACTAAAGTACATGACGTGTACTTTCTAGTACAAAGTGTGTACTCGACCATTTCACATGGTCACCACGCGGCTTATAACACGACCTTCAATGCAGAACGCGGCCGTTGACTAGTCAACACACGGTTTGAGGGTAACGCGTATGTGGTGAGGGACTACACGGCGTGTAGTATGGGATACACGGTGTGTACCCATTTATTTCACGCGGCAAGGACATGACATCAACACAACACACGACCGTTGACTGGTCAACACACGATTTGAGGGTAACACAGATGCGGGGAGGGACTACACAACGTGTAGTATGGGATACACAGTGTGTAACAATTTATTTCATGCGGCAAGTACACAACATCAACACGGGGTATACTCGGCGAGGGGGTACACGGCGTGTACTAACACTACACGGCGTGTACTTACAAAATTCTGGAAAGTGCGGAAAAAGTCCATTTTACCCTCTAGAACACTTCATAACCTTCTTTTTGACAAAGGAATGGACCAGAGAGGTCCGAGACATTACATCAGATACCTATTAAAACATTCTTGTCCCTAAGAATTCAAATCCAACCTAGAGGAACCCAACAAGATACCTCTTAGGGCTCTCATTATAACAGGAACCCATCCAACAATCCTAATCATATGTGTTAGGAATTACTTCTCCTATGTCGTGATATTATTCACTTTAGGCGGCACTGACTCACTTGCATGTGTTTAATCACATCCTCATTAATACATCTCGATTAAGAATTGGGTCTTCCCACTTCCATATATTATGTTTTTTCAACTTACACTGCCCCCAACACCGTACAACCAACACACAGTCCGAACACATGGCTTGGAGAAATTACTTCTCACATGTCGAGATATTATCCGCTTTAGGTGGCACTGACTCGCCTGAACGGGTTCAATCGCATCCACATTAATGCATCTCGATTAAGGATCGGGTTTTTCCCTTTCCCCACACGTCCGGATACGTTACACACTTCCAGAGAACAAGGAAACAAAAGGTCTCACAACCGACAAGACAAAAATTCCATATATCAAAGGTACATAGTATAACATCAAAACAGGGCTCAAAAGAACAAAGAAAAACACAAGTCAAAACAAATATGAGTACTGAGCATGCATCTGAGCCTCCCGCTCCCAAGTGCTCTCCTCGAGGCCGCCATGCCTCCACAACACACGAACCAAGGGAATGGTTCGTCCACGGATCACCTTCTCTTTACGATCCTCGATTCTGACCGGTCGCTCCTCGAAGGTCTTGTCGTCTCCCATATCTAAATCTCCCCAGTCGATAATGTGAGAGTCTTCGGGTAAGTACCGACGAAGCTGGGAGATGTGGAAGATGTTATGAACCTTGTCTAACTGAGGTGACAGGGCTAGCTGATATGCCACCTCACTGACTCGCCTCAACACCTCGAAAGGTCCAATGAACCTAGGGGAGAGCTTACTCCCTTTCCCAAACCTCGGTTTCCCCCGTCGAGGGGAAACCTTCAAGAACACATGATCTCCCACCTAGAAATACAAGGGCCTCCTTCGACGATCAGCATAAGACTTCTGTTGGTCCTGAGCCGCTTTCATCCTCTCACGCACAAGCTGGACTTTCTCTATGGTTCTCTATACTACCTCTAGCCCAAGAGCACCTGTCTCACAAACCTCTGCCCAGAAAATGGGTGAACGACATGGTCTTCCATACAAAGCCTCAAATGGTGCCATGCCAATAGTAGAGTGGAATCTATTGTTGTAGGAAAACTCTACTAAAGGAAAGTGTCGCACCCATGACCCTCCGAAATCCAGAACGCATGCTTGCAGCATGTCCTCCAACGTTTGGATCGTCCGCTCTATCTGCCCATCGGTCTGGGGGTGGAAAGAAGTGCTAAGGCGTATCTGGGTGCCAAAAGAATGTTGTAACCCCTTCCAGACTCATGAGGTGAACCGAGTATCCTGATCTGAGATGATAGTCTTCATAACTCCATGAAACCGCACCACCTCGTTTACATACCTTTGTGCTAAGGTACTCACCGGGACCAACTCCTTAATTGCTAAGAAGTGAGATGATTTAGTTAGTCGATACACCACTACCCAGATAGCATCATAACCACCCTAAGATCTGGGTAGTCCTGTGACAAATTCCATTGAGATGTCATCCCACTTCCACTCAGGGACATCTAAAGGATGAAATAAACCACTGGGAACACGGTGTTTGGCCTTCACTTTCTGACACACTAGGCATTTAGCCACAAACTCCACCACTGCCCATTTTACCTCAGGCCACCAAAACTGTTCCTTCAGGCCTCAGTACATTTTTGAAACCCCTGGATGCACCGCCAAGGCTGATCTATGGAACTCATGGAGAACTCCCTCACGCATCGCCTCTGGAACAAACAACCTTCCATGAAAGAGCATCCAATGTTGGCTGTCCTCTGAACATCCTTCTGGAGCGTTCCCCTGATCGATACGATCCCACAATAATTCCACCTTTGAGTCTCCCCAATAAGACTCTTCCACCTGCTGCAATAAGGAGGACCGCACCGTCATCTGAAACAAACAACCTCTAATACCCTCTACCCTTGCATCCAAGTGCAAGGCAGCCAACTCTCCTATTGCTTTCCAAGCATCAGCGGATTCTCGAACCACTTCCTGATGCAACTTCCTGCTCAGGACATCAGCCACAACATTGACCTTACCTTCAGTGTAAGAGATCTCGAAGTCATAGTCTTGGAGAAACTCGACCCATCTCCGCTACCATAAGTTCAGGTCACGCTGGGATAAGATATAACACAAGCTCTTGTGATCTGAGAAGACCACAAAGCGTTCCCCAAAGAGGCAATGTCACCAAAACTTCAGTGCGAACACTACTGTTGCAAGCTCCAGGTCATGGGTGGCATAGTTAAACTCATGAGGGTGCAACTGCCTAGACCCATAACAGATCACACCCTTCTTCTGCATTAGTACGCACCCCAAACCAAGGACAGAAGCATCACAAAACACCTAATACAACAACCCTTCCTTTGGAAACCTGAGTACGGAAGCACTAACCAACTTCTCCTTCAGGTAGTCGAAAGCTTCCTGGCACTGCTCGCTCCATAGGAAGACCTGGTTCTTCCTAGTCAAAGCCGTCAATGGAGCAGCAACTCGAGAGAAGTCCGAAAAGAACCTCCGATAATATCCTGCCAAACCCAGGAAACTACGAACTTCTGCCACGCTCTTGGGTGCCGCCCAAGAAACCATTTCCTCTACCTTCGACGGGTCCACTAACATTCCACGCTGAGACACTACGTTCCCAAGGAAGTGTACTTCTTGCGTCAAGAACTTACACTTCGACAATTTCCCATAAAGCTGGTGGCGTCGAAGGACTTCCAAGACTGCCCTGAGATGCTCAATGTGCTCTTCCTATGATCTTGAGTAGATCAGGATGTCATTGATAAACACAACGACGAACCGGTCCAGAAACTCTCGGAAGACAAAGTTCATAAGCCCCATGAACACAGTTGGTTCATTCGTAACTCCAAATGGAATCAATACAAACTTGAAGTGCCCATATCTGCACCTAAAAGTCGTCTTCGAGATGTCACTGTCCTTTAACCTCAGCTGATGATATCCAAATCGCAGATCAATCTTATAAAACCAACCTGCTCCCCTCAGCTGGTCGAAGAGATCATCTATCCTTGGAAGGGGGTAATGGTTCTTGACCGTTACCTGATTCAACCTTCGGTAGTCTATGCATAGCCTGAGACCACCATCTGCATTCTTCACAAACAAAACTAGAGCACTCCATGGTGACACACTGGGTCGAACAAAAACCTTCTCCATCATATCGTCAATCTGAATCCGCAACTCCCGCAACACAGAAGGTGCCATCCGATAAGGAGCCATCAAAATCGGATGGGCACCAGGCTGTAAGTCTATCCCAAACTCAACGTCACGTTGGGGGGGGGGGGGTAGAGTCACAACCTCCTTAGGAAAGACATCGAGGAAATCCCCAACAACCTCTGGAACATCCATCATCTCTGTATCAGCTAGAACCACTGATAACCCGCCTAACAAGGAAAGGAGAGGCTTCGCATGCCGACTTCCCACATGATAGCTCCTCTCACCAACAAAAGATACACACTTCCCATCCACATCAGAGAACATGAACCTTCTTCAGAAGCAGTCGATAACAGCACTAACAAAAAACAACCAGTTGATGCCTAGGATGACATTGTATGGCTACATCTGTAGCAAAAGAAGGTCCCCACTAGATTGATGTGGTCCCAATGTCATCCCACATCCCCGGAAAACACATGATACACTGGTCTGGCCTCCAACTAGTGTACTCAGCACCAGGGGTATAGAAATTCTCTCTACATATAGACCCAAAGCATGGGATAGACCGGGTGTAACAAAGGAGTGCGAAGCTCCTAAATCGAACAAAGCAGAAACGAGAGTGCTGAACAAACATATAATACCTCGCACCACCTCTGGTCCTGTCGAAGCTGTCAAATCTACTGCGTGCAGCTGTACACGCCCACCTCCTCTACCTCTCTGATGTCGACCACCTCCCCGACCATGCCCTGGTCAATGTCCCTGAGGAGCACCCTGAGGTCAGCCTCCTCCTGCAAAGTCTGCCCTCGAAGGAGCAGGGTCCTGCTGCTGATGGAAGGGCCTCGGCGACAACTGGGGATGCTGAGGTGGGCGCTGAACCTGCCCACCTCCACCGTACAGAGCTCGGGTCGGGCACCGACTCTGAATGTGATCGAAACCACCACAAGAGAAACACTTTGGTCCTGGGCTCGTGGAAAAGGGACGAGGACCCAAAGATCTGAACTGGAACTGCTGGGGCCTTCTCCCCACTGGCCTGAATCTGGAAGGTCCCATCATAGGAGACCTGCTACTGAATGGCTTCCTCTTTGATGAAACTGGCTGGATCCCCTCTCGTGGTGCACCTCCCTGCGAGTGCATCCTCTGTACAACCTCTGCTTTCTTCTGTACGGCCAAGTACGTCGGAAGGGTGAAGAGGGTGACAACATACTAGAGCGAAGGACGAAGCACCTCCTCCAAACTTCTTACCTGAGACTCCTCATCCGGAAAGATATCCGGAGCAAAGCATAGGATATCCTTGAACTTGATCCCCAACTCTCGTACTGACATACTCCCCTACTGGAGGGAGAGTAACTCCTGCCGCTTCTTCATCTTGATCATGGAAGAAAGGAATTTCTCTCGAAATTCCTTCTCAAAGTCAGCCCATAGAACCTCTGTCTCTATCCTATCTCTGAGGTAGAGCGTCTACCACTGACGCGCCATGCCTCTCAGCTGACTGACTACTAGGGGAACCCAGTACTCCTTCAGATAACAGATCAAAGTAAAATCGATCCCTAGCTCCTCAATCCACCCCTCCGTCTCCATATACGAAGTACTAACCTCGTACTTCTTGAGGGTTTGTCGCTGTAAAGAACAAAGAGTCTTCTGCCACTGGTTATCTTCCTCCTCTTGGTCAATCCTCAACTGATCGACTGCTTGAATCTGGTGAGCCTCGGCTTTCTGAGCCACCCGGGGATGACGTCCAGGTGCCATAGCTGTACGGTAAACAAAGATCGCCTAAGCCCAAGTAGTAAGGAAATTTTTCAAGTTTTTATTTTATCATTTTATTCAATTTCTTTCCCAGAACACCCAAATCAAGTAAAACAAAATCATGATGATGCATGTACCTTCCCTAGGGTCTCTACCATGCAATCAATGTAGTCTCACTTGGTCGTTATATAGGCTCAGAGTCCTTGCATCGGATCACAGGGGCCCCGAAAATCCTTTGTCCTAGCCGGTCTTCCCTGGCCTATGTCATGCACCAAGATCAGCCAACACTGTCGCCCTACCATCCCATGAAATCCTCACTGTTCCTAACTCCATACTCCATCCTATCTCTCAACCATCAGCTCTGATACCATTCTATCTCGACCCCCTTCCATCAAAGATTCCCCTCTTGAGCTGGCAATGGTGAAAGGGAGATAATGACCCCCGAGTCCCGCCTCCAGTAGGCCCCATGGTGGTGACTAGCACCAAGGGTATGAGTTTTCACAAATATGGGAGGCATTACCCTTTTTATTATTTAAGATCAGGAAATAGGACAAGTCAACCACCAAAAAGGAAAATAATAAGTGTATAGAAATAAACCCAAACCAATCCCACATGCATGTTTAAATAGTTCTGAAACAAGGTACAAGTACAAGAAAGCTCAAAAAGTACAATACCAAAAGAAACAAGAGTACATCAAACTGCAAAAACTCCAACTGTCCTGACTAGTAGGGTCCTGCACGACCCTGGTAGTCCTCCTGGAAACCTGAAAGTAAACGTAGGGTGAGCATACAAGTATACTCGGTAGGGAAACCAAAAGCTATCATACACAAGTGGGGAGACATCCTAATGTACAGTGAGAACAACAGAAGAAACCAAAACCTAACAAGGAATTATATCCACCCAAACTCACCATCCACACTCACAAAAACACAAAACAACAGGTAGTAGTATATAAGAACAAGATTATTGGGTACCCTGCACCATTTCCCACTAGTTAGCTGCTCTTCTTAACGGAGAATGTCCCGATGCTACCACACTCTTCCCGCCCGCACACACCTGGGCCTCAAGAACCACATATCCCGCCCGCACACACCTGGGCCTCAAAACCACGTATCCCGCCCGCACACACCTGGGCCTCACAACCACGTATCCCGACCGCACACACCTAGGCCTCACAACCACGTATCTCTCCCGCACACACCTTGGCCTCACAACCACGTATCCTGTCCACACACACCTGGGCCTCATTCCGAAGATTCTTGGGAAAATAGTAAACCTGCCCGAAGAGACTTGGGATAATACCACCCCAATCAAAACCTACCTGATGAGTCTTAGGTGTAAGGTCTCCTGAAGCCATCACAACCGATGGAAGAAGGAGTAGGAAGGAGCTAGTAACTAAGGGGAAAACACCCTCTCCCATGAAATGGGAGTGTTCGGCACTAAGTGCTCAACATGGGTGGGGTGCGACAAAACACAAAGATACAGATATATATATATATATATATATATATATACCAAACACACAGCCCAACCTATGTCTTCTAAACAGAGTAATTGAGCACGTGCCTCGGCACTGCTATGTCGAAGCATGCATACAACAAACAACCCCAACCCCATTTAGGTTTTCATGTTTCAACATGATTAGTTTATTAGTTCCTTAACTACTGGGAAAATATCCACAACCAACCATATCAATCATTCATAAAATGTATCCCTGCCATCCACAAATCATGTTAGGAAAACACAAGAAACACAAGCAAGTCCCTTCTTATTAGCCAACCATCCCCATTGATTTTTTATTCCCGTTCCATTACCATGCCCCACCATTCATTTACTCTCCCACTTTTATTTATTATTCACAACCCATATTTTGTTCACATTAAAACCCATCCCTACAGCCCCACTGCCAACCACCATAACCACAACAACCCAGAAAAAACTTCCTTCACGTAAACAAACCCAAACCAGCACCGCATGTTTATTATTCCATTTTGTTCAACCGGGGTGATCACACAAGGGTTCTAGATTTTAATCAGCCAACATTACGTGATTAACCAATTTCCACATTCCACAAAGTTTCCATCTATAAACGGTCTAGAAAGATAGGGCAGCATTTAATTGTGCATGAAAAGGCCCCCAACGACCGTGATTTTCAGTAGGCATAATCCTATTCAATTCACAACATAACAATAGGACAAATAAAGATAAACATAACAACTTCACCAACCCTGTTCTTTAAGCCAGTTATTATCTTTATTAAACTGTTTCAACTATGTCTCGTGAAAACAAGTGGACACCCACCTCGCATGATGCACAATTTAGAGAGATGAAGGTGAGATCCCTACCTCAGCAGGTTCTGATCACAACGCACCCCCAGATCAACTTTAGAAGATGTTCGTCGGCGTCCGTCGCTTCTGTCAAATCCCAAAAAAACCTCCTCGGGTGGAAGCTGGAAAGAAAAGGCCGAAGGGAAGACCACAGATCCAAGATCAGAAGTTCCACCTCATCATTACGATCTCGTGGCCACTGACAGATCGTAAATCGGAGCTCGGACGTAGAAGTTATGGAAGAAAAGAGCCTTAGAGTCTCTTGGGAGAGCTCTGCTCGAGGGAATGGGGAGGAGAGGAGTGATTTGAAAAGGAGGAGAGGCCCCCTCCTTTTATAGGCGAGAAAAACTAAAGTAAACGGCGTGTACTTTCTAGTAAACGGCGTGTACTCGACCATTTCACACGGTCACCACGCGGCTTCCAAGACGACCTTCAACGCGGAACGCGGCCGTTGACTGGTCAACACACGGTTTGAGGGTAACGCGTACGCGGGGAGGGACTACACGACGTGTTGTATGGGATACACAGTGTGTACCCATTTTTTTATGTGGCAAGGACACGACATCAACACGGCACACGACTGTTGACTGGTCAACACACGGTTTGAGGGTAACGCGTACGCGGGGAGGGACTACACGGCATGTAGTATGGGATACATGGCGTGTACCCATTTATTTCACACGACAAGGACACAAAATCAACACGGGGTATACCCGGCAAGGGGGTACACGACGTGCACTCACACTACATGGCGTGTACTTAAAAAATTCTAGAAAGTGTGGGAAAAGTCCATTTTACCCTCCAGAACACTTCATGACCTTCTTTTCGACAAAGGAATGAGCCAGAGAGGTCCAGGCCATTACAGTTGTAGAGTAATAAATAGTCTCCAGAGAATATCTTTATGGCATTGGTGTTTATTGAGAAAGAAAAATTTATCATGGTTATATATTTTTTAATGATAGATGTTTATCAATATTGGACATTAATTCAAAATACTAAGAAGGGGGAGGAGATAAAAAACATGGATTAGAGTGAATTTTAGGATATTTTTTCTAGAAAAATATTTTCCATGGGAGCAAAAAATTGAGATGGAAAAGAAATTATTGAATTTATGATGAAAGTAAGAGGATACAATGTCATGGTATAAGGCTATTTTCATAAGGTTAGTGTGTTATGTTGAAAATTATCTATGAAACCTGAAAAGAAATATTGATCTCTTATTTGATTATTTAAATCCAAGTCTTTGAACATATTTATTCTCTAAAACATTTTTAACATGAGTATATATTTTATCAAGTGTTATCAAGGTCGAATAAGAGTTTCCAAATTAATTCATTTATAGAGGGAAACCTTAGTAGAATATGATGGTTGATTATTATGTGGAAATAACAAAAATAAAAGAAATTATGGGAAGAGTGGAGTTCCTAATATATAATAAATTCAGGAATAATCTTCTTGTGCAATGCTTAAAAGGATTAGTTGTATGATTTAAAACTAAAAAGAAAGGAAATAAAGATTTCAAGTGTAAAGGGAAGAGAGAAGCAATAAATGTGAAATGTCTCAACTATAATGTAATGGGTTATTACTCTAATAAATTCCACACACACCCAAGGAATATACCCTCGAATAGGATTAGGCATCAAAGATTATATTTTGTAATAAAAATAGTTGAATTTAAATATCTAAATGATGCAATAAAAATTACTTTGATTATACATTCAAAATTAGATAATGCATTATTTGATTTTAGATAAAAGCAGAGTTTTTTTATTATTCACATTTTCAAATAATATTCAATTATCCCCTTATAAATTAAAGAATGATTTATCTATTATAACTCAAAGTGTTTCATTGATCATAATAAATATATACAAAGTATTTCAAATCATAATTCATGGGGATTTCCTAGCCAAAAATCTAATTATCATACCTATGGTGGATTTTGATGTAATTCCAGGGATGGATTGGCTCTCAAATTACAAGGTTATAATTTATTATATAGAGAAATAAATTAGAATTGGTGAAGTGGATATGAAATTACTTGTTTTTATATGGGTGATTTTATTGCCTAAATCTCATTAGTAACCACCCACAGTATCCCATATTAATGATATCCTTTGGGAAGAAAGGGAATAATTTCTATCTACAAGAGAGAAGGAGGTTATAATAATATAATATTTACCTAGTTTTCAAGAATATATTGATTTATTTCTTGATTAATTTCCTATATTTCCCCCTTATTGTGAAGTTTAATTCTCTATTGATCATATCCATGATGAAAAATCCATATCAAGGCCACCATATATAATGGATCCAGTGTAATTAATTGAGATAAATACACAATTAAAAAATGTATGTGATAAGTGTTTCATTAATCCAATTGTTTTACCATGGGAAATATATCTTATATTTGTAAAGAATAAGGTTAGTTCAATGATTTCATGCATTAATTATAGGGAAATCAATGGAATCACTATAAAAAAGTATCCATTTCCACATATTGATGAAAAAATTGATCAAATTCATGGGTATCGATACTTATTGAAGATTAATATTCATTTTGGTTATCATTAATTAATGTTTAATAAAGATGATATACCAAAAAAACCTTTTTTATAAGGTATGGTCATTATGATTTCATGGTAATGTATTTTAGGTTAACAAATACACCCATTGTGTTTATGGATTTGATGAATAGAATATTCAAGGATTATTTTGATAGATTTATAGTGGTATTTATTGATTATATTCTTATATACTTGAATATTTTATGAGAATGATGAATCTAATTTAATAATTATGCTTGAGGTTATTGTGTCCAGTGGATCATACATACACACCTGAGAGGGGGGTGAATCAGGTGCTACCTATATTTATTAATTTTAAACTTTTATTAACTCTTTTAACCCCTTTAAAATTTGACCAATGTTTCCATTTAGTGAATTTGTACCTTTTTTAGTTTAACTAGGAAATCATAAACCACATGAATTCAAGTAAATAAGATAAAAATAGATCAAAGTATTTACAAGGTTTAGCTAAAAGACCCACTCTTTTCCTTGATTGGTTGTTTCCCCATTCAAGGATTCTACAATAAAATTAAATCACTAATCAACAAGTGGATTTATCTAGGTATCATTTTAAAACTAATAACACTGTATTACAAAGGCATGGGATCTATATATTACATAAGTGATCACAACAACATCCCACTTCACTTCTTTATATTGGAATCCCACCAGTTCCTTTCAAGATCTTCTTTCTCCTCTTTGAAGTAGATCACAAATGATGTCCAAATATTTCAATACATCAAAAAGAGATGATATAATTTCTCACATTAGATCCTTTGACTATACTAAATTATTCAATCAAAACACTTTTAACTCAATATTAGAAAATCTAGTACGTTCTTAGTTCTTTAAAACCTATTCACCGGCTTCTCAAACCTTCTCAGATTTAGATCAATAATATGGTCTCAGAATGATGGTCATATCCCTATTATTTTTCTATCTACAATAAATAAGTAGTATTTTATTCATATTAGTATTGGATATACTTATTTATTCTTCTTTTAGAGCTTTTTAGTCCGCTCATCTTCTCAGTATACAACCCACGGTAGTGACTACTTCTTATTTTTCTATTTTACCCACTTGATCTTTCCAATCATATCACATGTGTGGGTGGATGAATTAACTTCCTTATAACCTTTATGATATCCATTAATGGTATATCATGTATATTTTCTCACTACCAGGAAAAATTACCGTAATATAATATCTATATTTGGATTTCGATGACATTTACATGCACTTCTTTCTAAATCAAGGGATATTCTAAGAATACCCTAATTTAATGGTTCTTATTTTACAAACCCAACCGATAATATATTCAAGAAATACCTAAAGTAGGATATAATCATTATCTTCCTCAAAAGGTTTCAAACGATCCACAATTAAAATTTTTCAATATGTATAAGGATATTACACAACACATTATATTTGTTGTGCAACAATTTATCTTTTATAGTATGAGACATTTAATAAAACCAATACAATCTTCAAGTTGATCTACACTTTAGATATAAATTCAACTCCATATCATCTCCTAAATCCTGAATCACATGTATTAATGTGATATTTAATCCATTTAAATCACAACACATAGCATCAACTACTTTTTTTTCATTCTCATGTTTTTAAAATTTGGAAGTATTCTCACTTTTCAGGCTGGGGAAAATTATCATCCTTTAATATCTATTCTGATTCATTTTCACATAGTCTGGATCAAAACACTAGAATGCCAGATTTTATGAATATCTCAAGATTTTATGTAAATCTATCATTATTATTATTTAAAACCTAATAAAATCACTTTCATCACTTTGATGTTATAGAAAATATCTCACTATTTGATCTTCTTCTACTTAAATTTAAATATCAGAAACTCAGAATCAGATCATGAATTTACAAATATTAATTATGTTAAGAACATGAAAGCAAAATATAATAATATTTAGATTTATATTTCTTCATAATCAACAAATTCTAGAAACTCCCTTTTCTTCATTCTTTGATCTTACATTTTCATGGATCAAGATCAACTCCTCTATTTATTACTCACTTAAAGCATACACTATTCCAAGTTTTTAAGATGTTTAAAGCATTGAATAAAAACTCTTTAATCATCTCAAATATCTCATCTTCATCAAAATGAAAACTAGAAACTCATGTTATTCATCTGGTGAAAATTACAAATTTTCACTTACAATTGAAGTCTTACATTGGGTACATCCAAAGGCTTATGTTTACTAGGGATAATGATCAGGATTAAAAAGTCATACATTGCATAATTTTTTTCAAAATGTAGCTAACTCTAGAAATATTATATTGAGGACTTTAAAATTTTTATGCTTGTGAAGTCTTATAATGAATACTTACACTCATCCAAAGTATTATTCTTACTTCAAATTATTACATTCAATGAAAAAATATTATATTTAGATCTCAAAGGGTTATATTTAAGTACTAAATTCATGAGTTTTCCAATTTTTCTAGACTTCAAATACTTATTCCAGCTTCTAAATTTTTATGTTTTTACTAAAAATACTTATGTACAGAAGACTGATGCCAAGTAGGTAAGGCCGCATAATCATAAACATTTCCATTTTTTAGTTCGAACTACAAAAATTATAGACTTTATGGAATGAATTTAGGGACTCTTCAAAGATACTCTATCCTTTATAATTTATAAATCCTCATCCAAGAGATATAAAAAACTATAAACTAGTATCCGCTATAGTTGATCACTCAAGGATATAACCTATTGATTTAGAAATATTTCCCAATAATATTGGATCTGATTTCCACTTTTTAAATAAAACTTTACTAGTGGGTTTACTTTCTATAGCTTTACCTTCAATTCCCTCTTCAAGGCATTAATTTTCTGCCATATACTCAAAATCCAAAAGGAATCAAGTAGATGCCAGGTTAAAAGGTTATCATGTTGTGTCGTCATCATCACCACACTCCATGCACACAACCCATAAGGTGTAATCATACCATGACAACCACCTGTTAAGTATACACATACCAACCCACCAAAGGAAAACATGACAGGTTATAGCATAATAATAACCATAACATAAATCATGATAAATATAACATCATCATATACATCAATATGTGAATCAAACATCATCATGGAATCTAGTTATCACATCAATCTCATAAAATAAAGTCATACCATATCATATTCCACACACACACACACCCATATGTGATCATAATCAGGCATGAATATCAATCAAGGCATACACAAATCATAATATGGAAATATTCATGAAACGAAAGACCACGATGGTAAGAAACTTCCTAGATCAAAAGTAATCATTGTCAAAGTTAAGGAAAACTCACCCGGTGTGGTTCAATAGCTGGAGTGGAAACCAAAATAGTTAAGAACACCACTTTATAACCCTGTTATTGTAAACATAAACCCATCAATTCTAAAAGTTTTTCAAGGGTTCCAAGAACCAAAAAACGTTTATTTTATTTCAAAAATAAATAAAATATTTCATGTAATGATACTTTCTCTCTCCTAGATAATTTATGAAATATCATTCTAGGCTAAATCATGCAATCAAAATATTCTTCATAAGAATATTTATCTTTTGATAATTTCTCATAAATTTTATATTTATAATTATCACTTTATAATTTATCATAATTTATCTGTTTATAATTATCTCTGATAATTTATCCTAAACTATCCCTTTATAATTATCTATTGATAATTTATCATAAATTATCCTTTTATAATTATCTTTGATAATTTATCCTAATTTATCCTTTATAATGATATTTTGATAATTTATTATAAACTATCCTTTATAATTTTCTTTTGATAATTTATCCTAAATTATCTTTTTATAATTATCTTTTTATAATTACTTAAAAATTATCCTTTTATAATTATCTTTTGATAACTTCTCATAAATTATACTTTTATAATTATATTTTGATAATTTATCATAAATTATCCTTTTATAATTATTTCTTGATAAATTATCATAAATTATCCATTTATAATTATGATTTGATAATTTCTTATAAATTATCTTCCATAATTATCTTTTGATAATTTCTTATAAATTATCCTTTTATAATAACCCTTTGATAATTTCTTATAAATTATCCTTTTATAATTATCTTTTGATAATTTATTAAAAACTAACCTTTTATAGTTATATTTTTTATAATGTTTTAATAATTTATCATTTGATAAACATGACATTATCATTTGACAATTTAATAATTATCTTGCAATTATCATTTGATAATTTATATAATTATTTTTTGATAATGTCCTAATTATCATTTTATAATTATAATATTTATCCTTTGATAATACATGTAATTATTCTATGATAATTTTGATAATATTTTTCATGTGATAATTACCATATAATTATCTTTTAATAATTTATACAATTATATTCTGATAATTTATTTTACAAATTATACATCTATAATTATTTTATAAAAAAATTTCACAAATTATCTGTTTGTAATCCATAAATTTTCCTTTGATAAATTAATGAAATTATCGTTTTACAATTCCAATAAATTATATCCTGATAATTCCATGTGATTATCATTTGATAATTTTTATAATTTATCCTTAAACATTTTATGTTATTATCATTTTAATAATCTTGATAATTATTTTTTGATATTTCTATAAATAATATTTTGGTAATTCGTAATCTATTTAAGAATCATCATTTGATAATTTGGGAATTATCCTTGATAATTTAGGTTTTATAATTTTATTTAAATTTAACCAATTTTTTTATAATTTAGAATTTAGTTAATCCTGGAATAAATTAAATAAATAAATTAATTAAATAAAATAGACATCAAACTCAAACTCACCTGGGAATTGTAGCACATATAGGAGAAAAATAGGGAATTTGTCACCTGGAAGAGGAAGAATCAAAACCAAATTAGATCATCAGAGACTCCATCATAGGCATGGAAGGGAGTTTTGGGATTGACCAATCATCAAAGCTAAATGGTTCAGCTATTTTAAAATACCCAAGCCACATTCCAATGGTTAAATTTGCAACCCCACATTAATCCTTCATTTCAATCAAATCTTACTGGTGGAGTGATTTATTTCATCCATTGATGGAGTTTCATAATTTAAATTGGTCAAAACCGTTATATTTTGAAGCTTTGGAAGGTGGTTGGATGAAAAAATGGAGGCCCACCATTTTTTTGGAAGAAGAAGACCTAGAACCATTTTTAAATTTTAAATTATTAATAAAAAATTAATTAACTTAACATTAAGTGAAATCTGACCAAACATCCAACATGCATAAAATTTATGCTCTGCCAAGGGAAAACCCTATGTCTCAGACCTAAATGTGGTCTCATATTTCTGACATGATGCACCATTTGGGAGATATTGAATTATTTAAAAAAAATATAATAAAAATATTAAATAAGTTATCCTCACATGCGATCTTACCAAACGCCTGATATGCATAAATATTATACACCTCCCAGGGTAAAACCCACATCTCAGACCTAACGGTGGGATCAGATATCTCATACGACACACCATTTGTGATATACTCAATTAATTTGGATAAATCATGCACACATGATACACTATAATTAATATTTTTATTTTTTTTGTGACAAGGCTCTACGAGCCTCATAATCCCAAAATAACTGAGCGCCTAACTCTCAATATATTCTATAGACTATTCCAAGATGTTAACTGGGATTTTACCCTTATTCAAAGCCTTTAAAAAATTTATTAAGTTATTTTTATTGAAAAATTACATTTTCATATAAAATACCTACCCACTTCCCATTATCACATAATTGAAAAATAGGGTTTTAATTATCTTTAAATAATTAGTATATTAAAATTCTTCCCATAAATCGACTTATCATCCCTGAGAAGTATCTATATCCATCTTGTTTAAACAAATCAAGACATTGAGCTTGAATACCAGACTCATGTTCCCACATTTCCTCTTGGATCCATCCATGATTTTAGTGAATTCGGACTAGTGGTACCACCTTTCCACACAAAACCTTCTCGCTTAGGTCTATGATCCACACTGGACACTTTACTAAGATGCATTAGTCTCCATCTTAACTTCCACACAGTCAACAACACACATGGGTTTGGGTATGTATCGTCAAAGCTATGACACATGGAATACATTTTTCATACCTCAATAGTGATAAGGGAGGTCCAAATGGTACTCCACTTACCCTATTCTCTTAGTAATATCAAAGGGTCCAATAAAACATGGTGCTACCTTTCCCTTCTTCCCCAAATGTGTATGTCATAACTAAGGAGTAAATCAATAAAAACTGATCTTCCATAGAAAAATATAAGGGAATCCTACTATGGTTGTCATAAGATCTCTATCTGGTCCGAGCGGTGATCAAACTCTTCCTTATCAGCTACACTCTCTTGGAGGTCTCCTAAACCATACTGGGGTAAAAAAGTACTGCCTCACCCACCGCATGCCAATATAGTAGTGAGCAACATGGAATCCCATAAAGAGCCTAATAAGGTGCCAACAGAATCAAATCTTGGTAACTATTATTGTATGTGAACTAAATCATGGATAATTTATCATCCCATAATCCACCAAAGTCTAGTACACAAGCTCAAATCATATCCTTCGATATGCATATAGTCTGATCAGACTGTCCGTTGATATGAGGATAGTACGCTGAACTCAATTTCAGTTGAGTTCCTAGGGATTTATATAATACTTTCTAAAAGTGATACTTAAAATGTGAATCTCTATCTAAAATAATTATCAAGGGAAACCTATACAGAAATATGATCCCTTAGACATAGTGATTTCCCATATCCTTCACTTAGTGAGTCTCTCTAATCAATAAGAAGTGATCAGACTTCATTTATCAATCTATAATCACCCATACTACATCATGACTCCTCAGGGTCATGGGTAACCCCATAAAAAATTCCATCATGACTTCCTCCCACTTCCACATAGATATTTGAAGTGGATTAAAAACCCCACCAGGATGTTGGTGCTTGTCCGTAACCCTCTAATAGGTAAGGCATCAGGAGACAAAACTAGCCATGTACCTCTTCATCCATGACCACCAGAACTACCATCTAAAGTCATGATACATATTGGCCATACTAGGATATACTAATCATATAGAGGTATGTTAATACCACATCATATCCCCTATGATGAAAGTAGGGACAACTACCCTCCAATTTACCATGAATACACCATTTTTTTCCATCAACCATCTGGGTATCATGTCAAATATAGATAAAATTTCCCTCATCATATCACACTCTAGGTATGATTATTGACTAGTATTCACTAAGTCTACAAGTGAGTATGTGATCACTAAAGGGGAACAAGTAATAGAACCTTGGTCTTATGAGGCATCCATCATCCAATAAGCCAATAAGCTCATCAAGAACCACTGATCCTATGAGGGCCTCTCGACAAACTCCTACTCAACATGTGTATTACAACTAATAGCATCCAAAATGGTCCCTTTTCCTAGGTTTATACGTCATCTCAAAAATTAATGCATACAAATACTCAACCTAATTCCTTTTTCTCAAGTTCAGTTCCCCCTATGTGAAGATATAGGAAAGGATCTTACAATCCATGTAAAAAAACAATCTCTCACTAAAGAGATAGTGGATCCAAAAATTAAAATCATGGACCATGGATTCTAGCTCTAATTCATGTGTAGGGTAGTACCACTCATGGGGTCATAGATAATAAGACCCATAGGCCACTACCTACTCACTTTAAATCATAACTACTCCCAGACCAATGCCCGATGCATCACAATACACTACATAACCAATCTGAGGCTTATAAAGTGTTCGTATTGGATTTATCTTCAACCTTATATTTAGATCAAGGAAATACTCTTCACATTGGTATAACCACTATAAATTCACTCTATTCTTTTTCAGTACTATCATGGGTGATGATAGGTGGGAAAATTCCTAGATAAACCATCGATAATATACTACTAAACCTAGAAATATCCTAATCTAAAACATATTTTAGGGACATGTCCCAGACATGACTACCTTAAATTTCTATGGGTCTATAGACATACTGGTTTTAGACACCAGATGTACTAGGAACTTTATCTCTCAAATTGAGAAGTCACAATTCGATATCTTGGTATAAAGCCGGTATGATTGAACTATACTCAGGGCTATCTCTAAGATCATAGCATGTTTCTATGGTGTCGGTGAGTGGATGTGGATCTCCTCGATGAAAAATACAAATAATGAGTTCAATTATGGATGTAATATCTTGTTCATGATGTCCTTGAACACTACCGGTATGTTCTTCATCCTGAACAACATTACCAAGTACTCATATAGTCCATACCATCTTTGGAACACCATCTTTGAAATTTAATCCTCTCTAAATCACAACTGATGATAGAACAATATAAAATAAATGTTGGAGAACAATCGGGAACCCCGTAGCTGATAAAAAAGATCATAAATCATGGGAAATGAATATCAGTTATTCACTGTCACCTATTTCAACTTTCGATAATCAACACATAGTTAAAGAATACCATATGTCTTCTTGGTGTGTAACACAAGTACAACCCATGGTGAAGTATTCATCCTGATAAATCCCTTTCAGCACCAAGTCATATATCTTCACCTTGAGCTCCTTTATCTTGGTTGGAACCATACGATACAGGGGTATCAAAATGGATGTTCTCACGACATGATCTCAATATCTTCTTAACTTTTAATTCATTTAGAGTCTCTAATATATTAGTGATTAACTCAATGATTTCAATCCATTCCTTAGTATCCTAAGGGCCTATAATTCTCTACTAGGATGGAGAATTCTAGAATTGAAATTCATGACATGTTCAACCATAGATTTGGACTCCAATTCTTAGGTCAAACACTAAGAGAAAAAACTTTTGGATGAAGTGGTCTTACTACACTAACCGTATACAAGGTGCTGGAGGATGATCGTATGAATTCTCCTACACATATAGTGGTAAAGTAGAAACATCGTCCCTCACAGAATCATTCCATCCCCACTTCACAAGTATTTCCCTAAACTATGTTAAGGAGACATCTTCTATAATGTGAAGTAACCCTTCATAAAAGAAGTAGATTCATTAGGATAAACCCTAATAATTCTATGGGACCACACAAGGTTTATCTGAACCAGTCCATGGTATTTAAAAACATTTTACTAGGATTTTACCCTTAACCCAAGGTATAACCATCCTAGCACTAACCCTTATTTCCATCCCTACATGTTATTCATATTCATGATATATACTAACAAAATAGGATGCTTAGTTCAACTAATTAATTCCAATAAAGATATACCATGTATCATGGAAACACAGATATATCACACTAGAGATAATACTCCAAATAGATAGCATAAAAACAAGGAATTTAATTAATGAACCACTATGCAGCACAACAATAAGTATATATATGGAATTTGAACCTATGTTCCAAGTCATGATGCATGAACACACCTAAAATATCATAAATCCCATATCAACAACATGTTCATCAACCAAAGCGTGTTTAATAAATATTAATAATAAAACATAAATTTTACACTTCATGGAAACTCAGAGGTCCACTATACAATGCTGGTTAGGCACTATCATAGTTACCTTACCCGAGTCCCAAATATCTTATCTCATCTCTATAATGTCCCAAAATAAGGCAAAGAGATGAACAAGATAGTGAATCTTGATCCTCTGATACCATTTTGTAACATCCTAACCCGAACTACTGAGTCCGAGCCAAAATTCCACCTGACCTCATGCACGCCTCCCTATACATAAGAGGCTTTCAACTAGCTGTAAGGGTCAATGTCTGATAGTGGGGAGACTATACCCTTAGTATCAAGTCACAGGATCAATAATAAACAATAGATAACATAATATATCATCAGAGTAAAATATAGAAACTGAATAACGACATACATGAAAAATAAGTAAAAGAAGATCCAAAAAGTGGAAATCCTATCCAGAGTAATAAAATAGATAAATAAATAAATGAGGAACTTCAGGTCCTTATAGTGTCCATTTTATCCCACCTCCATCTCCATGCTCCTCAACTCATCTATCCAGCATAAATCCCTTTCCCTTCATCAGATTCTCTATAAGCATATCGAAATTCCTGAGTAGGGTGTGAATATAAGAATCAGTAGGGAACCACCAATGCATCCTCAACCCGGTGTTCTCAAGTATAACATTTTATTACATAATAATAATAAATTTATTACAAGACTAAACATACAATCCAAAACTAAGCAGTCATGAGCTAACCAAGACACAAAAACCCCCAATCGTACCTACTTCAACACCATGCTAGAAATGTACTATATGTCGATAAGTATCCAAACCATCCACAAGGCATAGAGTGAAAAAAAACTACCCAAAATCCACAGTTTATTGGGTAATACTCTGAATCGACAAGGCATTGGGTATTTGTAACCTTCCCCGAATCCATAAGGAATCGAGTAACACTCAGAACCCATAAGGTATCAAGTCTTGACCATCTACTCAAAATCCACAAGGCATCAAGTAAATTCAAGGTTATGTGGTTATCATGACACGTCATCATCATCACCGCACTCTATGAATGTTGGGACTCCTTTGTGTTTGAAGATTGTATTTGATGTCAATGGGTTTTAGTAGATGTCAATGATGATCAACATAAAGAAAGAAACTCTCCTAAGTGAAATGGATAATGGAATTCAGATGATTGATGCACTGATCCAAAGTGTTCTTTGGAAGAAGTAAAAGAAAAGGAGAAGAAGAGGGTGTGAGGAGGCTTGGAATTGTAAGGTGTCCATGAATTTGAATGTATAATTTGTTTTCTACTAAGTACTTCTATAATAATTACCTAAAAATAGGTCCATCCCACTAGCCAGCAAGCCAGCCTCAACCCGAGGCTCACGCAGGACCACAAGGGTCGACCGCACCCACAGGGAATCCAGGCAGGCCATCCCGCAGGAGGCACATGGGGGCCATGTATAACCCCCAGGTTATGCATATTTGTAAGAACCCAGTTTTTTCTATAAAATAATTTGGAATATTCTTGATGTTATACCAGAGCAGCGCCTTCAGACGGCGTGCGATTCTAAGCCCCGTTGTGGCCGGAATTAATTTTTTTCAGCACGTTCGCACTAGGCACACCAAATAAACAGAATAACTCCTAAACTGTTTGATGTATGGGAAGGAAGAGGGAACCGTTGAGTCCGGAGTGTGCCATTTACCCTAGGAGGGGTGTAATTTTCGCGGGCGCGGGCCTCCTGTGAAAAATGGCACCAGGGGCATTTTTGTAATTTAGCGGTATTAGGCGTTGAGTTTTATAAATTTTGAATGGGGCCTCAGATTAAAATTCTGAGACCGTCATTGTGCTCGAGAGGTGGAGTTTACCCTAGGGGAGGTTTAATCTTGACCCCGTCGGGAGTTTTGGATGTGAGTATTTTCGTGGTTGATTAAAAGATTAATTAAAATTTTATTTAATTCTTTACTTAAACCACTCCATGCACCCTTCTTTCTCCCCTATCCATTTGTCTGGTGGAGTAATTATTGAGCAACCAAGGATCTCCCCTCCCTTCAAGCTCCCCTCTTCTCCAAGGCGATGGTAGATCGGCTTCGGCGGATCACACGTGAAGCGACAGGCTAGGCCCAACAGGTAGTCGGTTTTAGTTTTGAGCCCCGACCCCGTTTTCGTTTGTTTCACCCTTCGCGCAATCCATGTTTTTTGTCGAATCTTCGAGAGAATACCACATGCCTGTAGATCTCTTTACGGGGGTTTTAAAACCCTTTTCGGATCATTTTTTCAAATCTGAGCGTGTTCGTGGCGGATCTCCGAATATGCGGGTGTTCTTCTGATGACATGCGCACAGAAGGGGAAAAGGCGGTCCGACGGGTTCGCAGCGGCGACAGTCGGCTAGTGCGGGTGTGAATGACGGTCGGAGTCTGGCCAGGTGGAGAAAATCGGGACGATGGCCTCGAGTGCAGCTCGGGATGGTGGGGGTCCGAGGGGTTGCAGGGGTGCGGTAACCCGCTACAGGCAGTGCGCAGCTCGAAGGCAAGGCGGTGCGGCAACCGGTGCAGGGAGGCGGAGCTCGGAGGGGGGTCAACCATTTCGGCGGGTGCAGGATACAGGAGGTGACCTGGGTCGCTGCTCAGAGGAGGAACACAGGTCTTGCGGGAGGAGACGACCAGCCTGTTGGCTGGTTGTGAGAGGAGCAAAAGAATTTAAAAAAAAAAACAAAATAGAATAATAAAAAAACAAAGGGGCCATGGGTGACTCGCATGTCCCTCAAAAAGGATAAAATGGGGTCTCTCTCTTTGATTGGAGAGAGAACCCAAAAACAAGAATGAATTAAAAAAAGATAATTTTAAAAACAAAAAAAATAGGGCCACGACGATTTTAAAAATAAAGCAGAAAATGAATAAAAAAAAGAGGAAAATAAATTAATAAGAAAAGAAAATAATAATAATAATAATAATAATAAAATAATAATAATAATATTATTATTATTATTAACAAATGATTTATATCTGATAAATCATTCGCGAATCATTCATCTTGAGCACTGTCTGCGGAGGCGTGAACCTTGGGTCGAGCCGGGCCTTTTGAATTTGATTCGTGAAATTAAATATTCATTTCCGGAGACGCGTGATGCAAAAAACACTTTTTAATAAGAATAAATTATTATTTATTTTTTTCAGACTCTTCAGTCGGACACTGCGACTACACCCGACGTTTGTTGGACGCGCCGTCAGATGGGTTGACACCCTGGCATCGAGATAGAGTTTTCCAAGGTGTTTCCAGGCATTGAGGCTGGAGTTGAGTTATGCACCCCACATGCTATCTTTCGAGCTGTGTGCAGCATTTTTCAACTTTTTCATCGGGCGTCCGTTCGGGGTGAATGAGAAGTCGATTCGGTGTGTTTTTACGAGGGGATTGTTATGGAACGTTGCACCCGACTTTTTTCGGGACTGAGGCTCAGAACCATGAGATGTCGTTT
This sequence comes from Viscum album, assembly GCA_963277665.1. Lineage (NCBI taxonomy): Eukaryota > Viridiplantae > Streptophyta > Magnoliopsida > Santalales > Viscaceae > Viscum > Viscum album. Next base: position 397,348,459 of record OY728127.1, on the reverse strand, counting down.
GGGTGTAAAGTAGTGTTGAATAACTTTTATGTCGGATTTTCGTTGGAGGCAATTAAATAGTCGATCTCACGTGTTTTTTCACGAGGATTACAACTGTATGATCCGTTTGGATGTGCAGAGTCTCATTCGAGATCTCATTAAATGTGGAAGCATGATAGGTGGTCTAGTGGCGGTTATTCTCACTATGTTTGGAAGAGAACCCTTGGAGTGTGATCGCGTTCACTCCCGTGTGAGTGAAGTTGATGTTTGAAGAGATATGGTTGGCCGTACTAGGGCCGTGGAGGAAGCAGGTTGGAAAAATTATGTTTTCACCCTTCACACTGACGGTGGGTGTCATGTGAATGATAGCCTTTGGGCTAGAGATATGGTATACTCTGGGAGTATACAGGAAAGCTTTGAGGTACATGTTGTAAGTTTGTACCCAGTAATGTTTGTGTACTTGGTTTGGAGACGAGTTAGGGCCACACGTCATGTGGGCCCCTTTTTCATGCCATGTTATTCTTTATGTACCTTTGGTCTATCGCAATTTAGAGGGTCACTCTGTTCACGATGGTTTAGACCAGCAGGGTTGAGTGGTTTCCCCCGGTTCTATTCTCGACGGTTTGATCGGCGGAGTTGTTTGGGTTCCCCTTTTTCCTTTAGCTGTGTGGGCTTTCAGTATCATGTCCCCTCATGTTCCCTGGTAGAGTTTTTGTGGATTCGGTGTGACCAATACATTATGCGGGCACCGATCCTCTACCCAGGAGGTTGTTCCTAGTTGGGTACAGAGCCCTAGTGAGCCTGGGTGCAGATTCCCTAGCCGAGTATCGAGATCATATCCTCCTTCTACGATCTATCGTGACGGGTTTCCTTAGGCAGATCTCCAGGTATCAACGAGACCCACACTACACGAGTGCTGAACTTTTACTAGGTGAATTGTTCTGGAGTTGGGTGGTTGCGCGATACCCACTCCGTGTTTTGTTGGTCAATGTTGAACCATCCAGTAGGGATGTCCAGAGCAGTTCTGGGTTTACCCTCTAACAGGGCAGGGCAGTGGGTTGCTCATCGACTTCTTCGGGTTTACCCTCCAGCAGGGCTGGGTTGTAGGTTGCTCATTAACTTCTTAGGGTTTACCCTCCAGTAGAGACTGGGCAGTGGGTTACCTGACGATCTCTTAGGGTTTACCCTCCAGCAAATACTGGGTAGTCGGTTACCCGACGAGCTCTTAGGGTTTACCCTCCAACAGATACTAGGAAGTGGGTTACCCGACGACCTCTTAGGGTTTACCCTTCAACAGAGACTGGGCAATGGGTTACCCGATGAGCTCTTAGGGTTTACCCTCCAGTAGAGACTGGGCAGTGGGTTACCCGACGACCTATTACGGTTTACCCTCCAGTGGGGCAGGGCAGTGGGTTTCTCATCGACTTCTTCGGGTTTACCCTCCAGTGGGGTTGGGTAGTGGGTTTATCATTGAATTCTTAGGGTTTACCCTCCAACAGAGACTAGGAAGTGGGTTACCCGACGATCTCTTAGGGTTTACCCTCCAGCAGAGACTGTGCAGTGGGTTACCTAACGATCACTTAGGGTTTACCCTTCAGCAGAGACTGGGTAGTGGGTTACCCGATGACCTATTAGGGTTTACCCTCCAACAGAGACTGGTCAATGGGTTACCCAACGAGCTCTTAGCGTTTACCCTCCAGCAGATACTGGGCAGTGGGTTACCCGACCTCCTCTTAGGGTTTACCCTCCAGTGGGGCTGAGCAGTGAGTTACCTGATGACTTCTTTCAGACTCATTCCTTTCTACTAGGATAGTCTGTGGCTTTTCTCCATGATTTCCGGAGCGGGATACTTGGTTGTACGGGTCAGTGATGTGATGGATTTGACTTTGAGAAGACCTCTCGACTGTGGGGCAATGACGAGGCGTGGTTTGACTTACTCCAGAACTCTCATGGATGAGGGGTGCTTTCCCCACCGAGACACGTCCTTGTGATGTGACCTAAAATCGTGCGGTCGAGTCAGTGCCACCCAAAGAAGATAGTGTTGAGGTGTGGTGATTTAATCCCCTTGACTTGCAATTCAGGGCAGACATGTCGGATACTGGGCATCGATGGTGTTTACTTCTGAGACTGTTGGCTACTCACTTTCTTGGGATGGCCTACAATATGAAGATCCACTTACGATCTTGTTCGGGTTTCTTGTTTGAGAATATGGATATGTATATTCCTTGTTCCAGTACCCACTCATTGGGCTTGGTTACTCTCCTTCTAGGAGAGGCGAAGACGCGTGGGGTATGCCATGTGCTTTCTATGTCTAGCTTCTCGTGGTTGGACGAGTCTACTCTCCTACTATAGGTAACGAAGGTTCGACGAGAAGTTCATCTTCTCACCATTTCTAACTCCTGGTGTTTGGACGAGTCTACTTCCTTTCTCTTTTTGGGCTGAGCTGGACTCTCTACTGTTACTCTTCTGTACTCTCTATTGTACTCCTTTAATTTTCCCTGTTCGATCTACTACTCATCTCTTCAGTACCTCCTTTTTTGCTCCCTCGAACCTTCGGGGCATCCTACTAAGTATTTTTATACTCACCCCTACTTGGGCTTTGCCTTCACTTGGTGTGCCCTAGCAGAAGACAGACAGGTTGGTCGTGACATCAGAGGATCTTAGGAGTTCGAGATCTTGGACCATGTGCGGTGGTCGTAGTCGAGTTCCAGGTGTGGGAATCTCCCAGCTGTTTTACTTTTTTTTACCTGTTGCCGGGTTGTGTCACTTTACTGGTTGGGTGCGTGTTCTCCCCCCTTTTCTTTTCAGTTTACCTTCAACACTTGCTTTTTACTGTTTAGAGGTCGATGCACTTTGTGGTTTATTTATAGTAGTTGGTACTTTACTTTTCTTTTTTACTCTGTACTAATGTATTGAGTGGGTTGTGTGTGTGTGTACAGGTACTCAGGCAAAGGCCTCCCTGAGTTGTTTAGCCTTCGGCGCTTGTCTCCAGCCACTGGCCTATGGAGGCGGGCTTAGGGTAGTTGCGGATTGAGCCTGGGTAGGATCGGGTCGTGATAAAGTGGTATCAGAGGTGGTTCGTTCCTTGGGACGTTTTTTGAACATCCCTAAAAAGGAATTGGTTGGGATCTAGGGAAATAGTGTCAACGTTTCTTGAGAGAGGCTCTCAGGCCAGGGAGTCTAGTGACGGTGCAGCGGCAGAAATATCCATTCACCAGGACCCTGATAACCCGCTTGTCGACTCGGTATGCTGAGACACCTGTTGGAGGGAAAATTGGTTGTGCATCACATAGGATTGAGTCTTTGACTATCCTTATTGAGTCAGCTCGCCATTGTTGTTACTGTTATATAAATATATGCTCATCTGACCACGACACTCCTTGATAACATTCAGGATGTCTCGGCGGAGATAGCCAGCCAGGATACCAGCTTTGGTTCATGACGATAACCCTGTGAGCAACGAGGCCTCAGTCCAGGACCCATCATGCGATTCCCTTTCTCTGGGTGGGCCGGTAGTAGAACCCCACCTGGTGAGAAGCAAACAACTCCAGCAGAGAAGACAGAGCTTTAGCACAGGTTGAGCACGATCCGTGAGTTCCAGTGACAGAGACCGTTGAGGTTCAGTGGTGAGACAGACCCTCAGGCAGCAAAGTTTTGGATCGAGACAGTGGTTTTCCTCTTCAGGCTTGTGCAGACACCAGCAGATCAGAGGCTGGCTTTGGCAGCCATCCTTTTCCATGGAGTGGCTGGGCGTTGGTGGAGTCTGGTGACTCAGTTACTTGATGAGTCGTCACATTTGTGGAGAGACTTTCAGCTGATGTTTCGTGAGGACTTTTACCCCTCCTGCTTATGCTCCATTCAGATCCAGGAGCTCCTGCAGTTTCAGTAGGGAGGGATGATGGTGACTGAGTATGCGACTAGGTTCGTGAACCGTGCGTGCTTTTACCAGGACTTGGTCCATGATGGAAACTTATGAGTGCAGAAGTTCGAGCAGGGTCTCCGCATAGAGATTCATGCTATCATAGTACCCTTGTGCATTTCCACTTATATCGAGGTGCTAGAGCAGGCACCGGTGAAAAAGAGCTTCCTGTCACACTCTACAGTTGATGGTGGCATTAGGCATGACAGAGCCAAGATGTATGTTGCAGCTAGTAGGCGTCAGCGGATAGAACCTCGACACAGGAGACCTTCCCACCACCGGTTTCAGAGACGTGGTCATGCACCACTGTGGCAGAAAAACATAGGGGCTCAGCCTAGGAGACCCTTCCATGAGCAGACTTAAGGCCATGGTCGTACATCATAGTGGCACCGGAGGGCACCAGGGAAGCCCAGAGAGTGTCGGTGCTATGCTTGAGATGGGAGAGGTCACTTGGCGCGGGACTGCCCGACCAGGTATGTTGAGAACTTCATGCAGGCAGCAGGTGCACCACCATGATAGAGGCAGCACCGTGATCGGAGTAGTGGCCAGAGAAGTGGTGCTAGCAGAGGAGCGGGAGGAGCTGGCAGTGGGGGATGACCTTACGAGGTCTTCCCATCACCACAAGGCAGTCCATGTCAGGCTCCAAGAGCTGACAGTTGGGACTACGAACAGCTGCGAGCTTTGGATGTCTACAATCCTATAGAGCATGAGGTGGCAAGAGGTACACCCTACGACTCTTCTACTTTTTGCAGTAGAATTTTTAGGCTTTGTGTATTAAGTGCTATTTTTTTCTCCCTGATCCTTGCTTGAGGTGTTATCAGGGTGACGCAGGGCATCGGTGTAACCCTGTGTCGGAATGGTAGAAGGCGTGGAACCTTTCTCTTTAGTCGATGGTGGCGACTCCTTCACCTTTCGAACGTGTAAGAGAGTCTTGGTTGTGGGACATCGACTGTGAAACCTTATGTGACCAGATATCCTTAGGTGTTTCACCATATGAATATTCTGAAGGAGGGAATCACCGGGCTTTGTCCCAGGTCCAAACGGTGATTCTGATCACAGCGTGAGACGTAGAGGTGCGACCAGGGAGGTGAGCTACCCCTGAGGTCCTTCGGGCCGTTTGATACCGTTCGAAGGGATGGCGGGGTCCCCACCGCCTTGCCCTAAACCCAAAGGCTGGTTTGGGCGTGTGACGTCTCCCACGTGACTCACCCAAGAAGAAGTGTGTGTGCTCCTATGCACATAATCGGTAAGGGAAGACCTTGTGTAAACTGATCAAATCCTTTGGTCTGTGTGCGGTGGCGCAGAACTGTGCAAGAGTTCTTCTGGGTACGGGAGAGGCAAGTGTGAGCTTAGTACCCTAAGTTGTTTTCCTAGTTTTGCTTTTCAGGGACGAAAATCTTGATGGAGGGAATGATGTAAGAACCCAGTTTTTCTATAAAAGACTTTGTAATATTTTTGATGTTATTCCAAAGCAGCACCTTCAGACGGCGTGCGATTCCGAGCCCCAGTGTGGCCGAAATTAAATTTTTTTCAGCGCGTTCACACTGGGGATGCCAAATAAATAGAATAACTCTTAAATGGTTTCTTTGATGGGAAAACTGAGGGCACCGTTGAGTTCGCAGCATTCCTTTTACCCTAGTAGGGGTGTAATTTTCCCGGGTGCAGGCCTCCTGTGAAAAATGGCACCAGGGGCGTTTTCGTAATTTGGCGGCATCAAGCGTTGAGTTTTATAACTTTTGAATGGGGCCTCAGATTAAAATTCTTATAATGTCGTTGTGATCTATAGGTGGTTTTTACCCTAGGGGAGGTTTAATCTTGACCTCGTCGGGTGTTTCGAATGTGGGTCTTTTCGTGGTTGATTAAAAGATTAATTAAAATTTTATTTATTTCTTTACTTAAACCACTCCATCCACCCTTCTTTCTCCCCTCTCCATTTCTCTGGCATAGGAATTCTTGAGCAACCAAGGAGCTCCCCTCCCTTCAAGATCCACTCTTCTCCAAGTCGATGGTAGATCGGCTCCGGCGGATCACACACGAAGCGACGGGCTACGCCCAACAGGTAGGTGGTTTTAGTTTTGAGCCCCGACCCACGTTTTAGATAGTTTCACCCTCCGTGCAATCCATGTTTTGTGTTTAATCTCCGAGCGAATCCCACATGCTTGTAGGTCTCTTTACAAGGTTTCTGAAACCCCTTTCGGATCATTTTTCTGAATCCGAGTGTGTTCATGGAGGATCTCCAAATATGCGGGTGTTCTTTCGGTGACATGCACGTGGAATGTGAAGAGGCAGTCCAACGGGTTCGCGGTGGTGGCAGTCGGCTAGTGCGGGGGTGAATGATGGTTGGAGTCTGGCCAGGTGGAGAAAATCGGGACGACGGTCTCGAGTGCAGCTCAGGACGGTGGGGGTCCGAGGGGTTGTAGGGGTGCGGAAACCCATTGCAGGTGGTGCGTAGCTCGGATGCAAGGCAGTGCGGAAGCCGGTGTAGGGAGGCAGAGCTCGGAGGGGGGCTGGCCATTCCGGAAGGTGCAAGAAGCAGGAGGCAACCTGGGTCGCTGCTCGGAGGAGGAACACGAGTCTTGCGGGGAGAGACGACCAGCCTGTTGGTTGCTCGTGAGAGGAGCAAAAGAATTCAAAAAAAGAAGAAATAAAATAATAATAAAAACAACGGGGCCATGGGTGACTCACATGGCCCTCAAAAAGGAGAAAACGGGGTCTCTCTCTTTGATTGGAGAGAGAACCCAAAAACAAGAATGAATTAAAAAAAAGATAATTTAAAAAAAAATAGGGCCACAGCGGTTTTAAAAATAAAGAAGAAAATGAATAAAAAAAGAGCAAAAATAATTAATAAGAAAATAAAATAATAATAATAATAATAATAATAATAATAATAATAATATTATTATTATTATTATTAACAAATGATTTATATCTGATAAATCATTTTCGAAGCATCCATTTTGAGTGCTGTCTGTGGAGGCGTAAACCTTGGGTGGAGCCAGGCCTTTTGAATTTGATTCGTGAAATTAAATATTCGTTTCCGGAGACGTGCAATGCGAAAGGCACTACATAATAAGAATAAATTATTATTTATTGTTTTCAGACTCTTCGATCGGACGTTGCGACCACACCTGACATCCGTTGGAGGCATCTTTAGAGGGGTTGAGACCCTAGTATCGAGATAAATTTTTCCAGGGTGTTTCCAGGTGTTGAGGCTAGAGTTGAGGCATGGGCCCCACAAGCCATCTTTCGAGTTGCATGCAGCGTTTTTCAACTTTTTCATCAGACGTCCATTCGGGTAGAATGAGTAGTCGATTCAGTGTGTTTTTACGAGGGGATCGCTAGCACGTTGTGCCTAACTATTTTCAGGACCGAGGCTCGGGACCATGGGATGTTGTTCGGGCGTAAAGTAGTGTTGAACGACTTTTATGTCGGATTTCCGTTGGAGGCGAGTAGATAGTAGATCTCGTGTGTTTTTTCATGATGATTACAACGGTATGATCCGTTTGGATGTGCAGAGTCTCATTTGAGACCTCATTAAACGTGGAAGCATGAAAGGTGCTCCGGTGGCGGTTCTTCTCACTGTGTTTGGAAGCGAACCCTTGGAGTGTGATCGTGTTCACACCCGTGTAAGTGAAGTTGATGTTTGAAGAGATATGGTTGGTCGTGCTAGGGTCGTGGAGGAAGCAGGTTGGAAAAATTACGTTTTTGCCCTTTGCACTAACGTTGGGTGTCATGTGCAGGATAACCTTTGGGATAGAGATGTGGTATACTCTGGGAGTATATGGGAAAGCTTGGAGGTACATGTTGTAAGTTTGTACCTGATAATGTTTGTGTACTTGGTTTGGAGATGATTTAGGGCCACACATCATGTGGGCCCCTTATTCGTGTCGTGTTCTGCTTTACGTACCTTTGGTCTTTCATGATGTAGAGGTTCCCTCTGTTCATGGTGGTTTAGACCAGCAGGGTTGAGTGGTTTCCCCCAGTTCTGTTCTCAACGGTTTGATCGGCGAAGTTGTTTGGGTTCTCCTTTTTCATTTAGCCGTGTGGGCTTTCAGTATCACGTCCCCTCATGTTCCCTGTTATAGTTTTTGTGGATTCGATGTGACCAATACATTATGCAAGAACTGATCCTCTACCCAGAAGGTTGTTCCATGTAGGGTACAGAGCCCTAGTGAGCCTAGGTGCAGATTCCCTAGCTGATTATCGAGATCATATCCTCCTTACACGATCTACCGTGATGTGTTTCCCAAGGCAAAGCTCCAGGTATCGATGAGACCCACACTACACGGGTGCTGAACCTCTACTAGGTGAATTGTTCTGGTGTTGGGGTGGTTGCGTGATACCCACTCCGTGTTCTGTTGGTCAGTGTTGTACCATCCAATAGGGATGGCCAGAGCAGTTTCGGGTTTACCCTCTAGAGGGGCTGGGTAGTGGGTTGCTCATCAACTTCTTCGGGTTTACCCTCCAACGGGGCTGGGATGTGGGTTTCTCATTGATTTCTTAGGGTTTACCCTTCAGTAGAGACTGGGCAGTGGGTTACCCGACGATCTCTTAGGGTTTACCCTCCAGCAGAGACTGGGCAATGGGTTACCCGATGATCTCTTAGGGTTTACCCTCCACCAGAGACTGGGCAGTGGGTTACCTGACGACCTCTTAGGGTTTACCCTCTAGCAGAGACTGGGCAGTGGGTTACCCGATGATCTCTTAGGGTTTACCCTCCAGCAGAGACTGTGAAGTGGGTTACCCGATGACCTCTTAGGGTTTACCCTCCAGCGGGGCTGGGCAGTGGGTTTCTCATTGAATTCTTCGAGTTTACCCTTCAGCAGGGCTGAGCGGTGGGTTTATCATTGACTTCTTAGGGTTTAACCTCTAGTAGAGACTGGGTAGTGGGTTACACGACGATCTCCTAGGGTTTACCCTCCAGTAGAGACTGGGTAGTGGGTTACCCGATGATTTCTTCAGGTTTACCCTCTAGCAGAAACTGGGCAGTGGGTTACCCGACGACCTCTTAGGGTTTACCCTCGAGCAGAGACTGGGCAATGGGTTACCTGACGAGCTCATAGTTTTTACCCTCCAGCAGAGACTAAGTAGTGGGTTACCTGACGACCTCTTAGGGTTTACCCTCCAACGGGGCTAGGCAGTGGGTTACCCGACGACTTATTTCAGACTCAATCCTTTCTACTAGGATAGTTTGTGAATTTTCTCCATGATTTCCAGAGCAGGACCCTTGGTTGTACGGGTCAGTGATATGACAAATTTGAATTTGAGAAGACCTCTCGACTGCGGGGCAGTGACGAGGCATGGTTTGACTTACCCCAGAACTCTCAAGGATGAGGGGCGCTTTCCCCACCGAGACGCGTCCTTGTGATGCGAACTAAAACCGTGTGGGTGAGTTAGTGCTGCCTAAAGCAGATAGTGTGGAGGTGCGGTGATTTAAGCCCCTTGACTTGCAGTTCAGGTCATATGTGCGGGATATTGGGCATCAATGGTCTTTACTTCTGAGACTGTTTGCGACTCACTTTCTTGGGCAGAGCTACGGGATGGAGATCCCCTTATGATCTTGTTCGGGTTTCTTGATTGAGCATATGGATATGTATATACCTTGTTCCAATTCTAACTCTTTGGGCTTGGTTACTCTCTTTCCTGGAGAGGTGAATACGCGTGGGTTATTCCACGTGCTTTCCGTTTCTAGCTTCTCGTGGTTGGATGATTCTACTCTTCTACTATAGGTAACGAAGGTTTGACAAGAAGTTCATCTTCTCACTGTTTCTAGCTCCTTGTGTTTGGACGAGTCTACTTCCTTTCTCTTGTTGGGTTGAGCTGGACTCTCTACTGTTACTCTTTTGCACTCTCTATTGTACTCCTTTAATTTTCCTTGTTCGATCTACTTCTCATCTCTTCAGTACCTCCTTTGTTGATCCCTTGAGACTTTGGGGCATCCTACTGAATATTTTTATACTCACCCCTGCTTGGGCTTTGCCCGTACTTGGTGTGCCCTTGAAGATAACAGATAAGTTGGTCGTGACGTCAGAGGAGCTTAGGAGTTCGGGAGCTTGGACCGCGTGTGGTGGTCATAGTCGGGTTCCAGGTGTGGGACTCTCCCAGCTGTTTTACTTTTCTTTACCTATTGCCGGGTTGTGGCACTTTACCAGTTGGGCGCGTGTTTTCCCCCTTTTATTTTCAGTTTACCTTTAGCACTTGCTTTTTACTGTTTAGAGGTCGATGCATTTTGTGGTTTATTTATAGTAGTTGGTACTTTACATTTCTTTTTAATCTGTACTTCTGCATTGAGTGGACTGCATGTGTGTGTATAGGTACTCAGGAAAAGGCCTCCCCAAGTTGTTTAGCCTTCGGCGCTTGTCGCCAGCCCCTGGCCTTTAGAGGTAGGCTTGGGGTAGTTGCGACTCGATCCCTGGTAGTATCGGGTCATGATAATAGTGGGCACTAGATACATGCCTGAGGAGGTAGAGTGGGCGCTAAGAGTGCACCCCTGGAGAACTGGTGCAGGGTGGCACCAGAGGGGGGAGAGGAGTAATCTGGGATGATGCTGAGGCAAATTGTTTTTTTAAAGAAGTCAAAAAATGCACCATTTTTCGATGTGGGAAAAGGTTTTAAAAATGTGGAACCAATCCTGATCATCCATCTGATCTCACTGAGATCTCATCCTCACATCGCATTTGATGTCCAACTATATAATCTAAGCCATTCATTATCCTCCCACCACGTGTGGTTGAATCAAATTCGTCAAATCTTCGACCGAGGTTCATCTTCAACCTCTGGCCACCCAATGCAAATTAGTGCACTAGAGAAGCTACCAAACCTCTATGATCGAGTCTCCAGCCAGTGTAGAAGAAAAAACCCACAACATGTTCATCATATGAGCAACACAATACCTTTCATGAAACTATTTTTTCATGCATGCATCGAAATAACAAGGAATGAGCATTGGATGAGGAAAAAAAAGTTTCAAGATGCCATGATGTGTCGAGAAATCAATGATAAGAGATCTACATGCATGACTCTTTGCATACACAAGAGTATGATTACAACGTGAAATCAGAAACAACTGAGAAACTCGGTATATATCATGATTGTGGTTTGAAGATTTCAAAACTGTGATCTTTATATAATATCACAAGGATTTTAGACACAGAAAACATTTGATATCTACTAATAAAAATAGATCCAATAATCTAAGAAGATTCTGCTGCTTCCAAGACTTCGATAGCTCCTATTTTTGAGAAATAGAGTATATTAATTATACTAGTCCTAACGCAGAAAGCACGATCTATGAATAGTTCTGGTTCACAAGGAAGAGGAATAATTTCGTACCATTCTGATTTATAAGGAAGAAGAAGAGGAACCACGTACTACATGGGTACATGAAGAAAGTGGAGCCTCAAACCATTCTTGGTTCACGAAGAGAGTTTCCACGAACCATTCTGGGTTCATGAGGAAATGGTACTACGTACTGTTCTGGTTCTAGGAAGAGAAGGTCCCGTGAGCCAGCTCTATTTCAGAGAAGTAGAGAACTGTGTACCACTTGGTACATAAAGGAGTCCTGCACTCTTTGTGCATAAGATTTCCACACATCCTATGTATGATGAGGAGCCATGAACCATCCTAGTTCACAAAGGAATCTTGCACACTCTGTGAAAATAAGAACTAATTACCCTCAGTGTGAAAAAGGAAAACATAAACACAATAATAAACCTAAGATAGTTTTTGTGTTTGAAGAACAAGTGGAGATCACAGACATGATGCACATGCAAATCATATGCATTATTTGAGACTCCCAAGTGTGAAAGAATAAACTAAACAGTGAACTAACTCCATTTGATTTTTGAAGAAGATTCATGGATAAACATATACATGACACATAAAATTTTAATGAACTAAATAATGTTTTGGGTGTGCACTTTAGAAGAAGACAAACTAAAGTGAGTAAATTCATACACTCTTCATTTGAATAAATTCAAGGAATCATGTGTGTGAATTTGTGAAGAAATAATAATTAAAATGTGAAGATCATTTGTATGATTGCTTTCATATTTAAAGACATTTAAGGAAAGCGGCACAGCCGTGGGTTCATGTGTGAGAAGAATAAGAAGAAATAAAAGAAAGGGAAGAGTTAATTTAAATAATACATGCATGATCTCATGCATACATGTGAAGAATGAAGAAGAAGGGATGATTCTGATGATGCCTAGTGAAATATTTTTTCAGTGTTTGAACAATCACAAAAGAATTTATGATTTTAGCCAAGAATAATAAGAAGACTTAGTATATCTAGTTATTGCACTGAAGAATAATATTGAACGTTAAAGAGAATAAAATCTAGACCTTGATGCAAGACATGTATCATGTTGAATAGGATACAAATTTTTTCATGCCTATCCATTGAAGGGACCTTCATGTCCATAAACTGGGTGTGACTTTACCTAGGGTAGTGAGCCAAGGGAAGTCAACAGAAGTGATCTGAGGGAAGTAGTGAGTTGTCCCTAAACTTTTGTAAAGGTAGTGTTCCTGGGACAGAGTGACTATACCCGAACCATGTAATCTACAGCTAGTGAAGAATAGTGGAATTAGGTACAACTGTTAACCTATCGGCGTATTTTTCTTGGATGTATCCCTTAGTGGTGAACCAAGTTAAAGTGCTGCATTGTCCTTTTGCATGTAAATGTTTTAATTACTGCACATATCCATCATACAGGTTTAATTAAGTTCCTACCAACATGATAACAATATCCAATAAATGTGTGAAAAAGTGGAAACCCTGATTCACCCCCTCTCAAGGTGACCTAGGTTCCTTCAATTAGTATTAGAGTGAATGGTTTACCTATGTTGGATACTCCTCAGTAATTGTATTCAGAATAAGATTTGTGTTTTTCTTTCCTGATTCAACAATCATGATCAATCTTAATGAAAGTTTAGTTATCTTAAATCATAAATCCTTACCCAACAATACCATGATGAATAAGAAAAAAAATATAAGAAGTAGTTGAATAAGTCTCTCATTCCCAAAGAATATGTAGTGTATGGTTCTACATGCCCTTCAAATAATGAAGAAATATCAGGCTCGGTAAGTAAATAGAAAGTGGATCAGATTTCTACAAAATAAAAGGAAGACACTTCTTTCTCATTTTCAGGTGATGATGATAAATTAAGAACCTATATACATGATATTCCTAAAGAAATAGTTACTGTTATTTGTAGAATATTTCAATGTATGTAGGATGAGATCATCGTACTGGGAAGAGAAGCTAATAATATGGAGGATGTCTTAGAAAAGAAAGTGTCATCATGTTATAAGCTCTCTAGAAGAATTTAAGCCTTTGAAGAGAAAGAGGGATTCAACAAGACTCTAGAAGAAAATATCCATTCATTTAAAGATGAGATGAAAAAGGGCATTGAATTCAAGGTTCTAAATTTGGAAGAAACTTCCAAGAAATTAAAATAACTTGACTCATTGTCTCAAACCAAATTCAAGTTGCATGAAGATGGGGTTGAAAGATTGAAAAGGGATTGTGATGAGAAGATGATCATGAATGAAGATCAGAATATCATCTTTAATATGGAATGTTTAAAATTGGAATCCCAGTTGACCAATCTTGAGAAGACACATATTGAGACTTCATAAAAGAATGAAACAGTTGATGCTAGTACTCAATGTTCATTGGAGGATTCTAAAGTTGAAATACCCCCAACAAGTGACAAGAAGATTATGACAACTCTTGATTATCCATCTCAAGAAACAGTGTCTGTTACTATTAAATGATCACTGGAGGATTCTAAATCCAAAATACCTCCAACATGTTATAAGAAGATCATGAATTCACTCATTGATCTATCATAAGTAGCTGAGAAAGTGAAGGTACCATCCATACCAACTTGTATTATTATTTCTAGATATGTTTCTACTAAAAGTTTAGGTTGGAAGAAAAATTCAAAACAAGTATGGATGAGAAAAGGTGAGGAGAAGAAACCTAAAACCATGGCTAGGGTGGATAGGAAGAAGTAGCTAGAAGATGATTCCCTAGATAGAGCACATCACATTAAGAAGAAGGTCGAACACCCTTATATAGAAGATACCAAGAAGACAAGATTTGTGGGTCAATGTTGGTGCCATAATAGATTTGGGCATTGTGCACTGGATTGTTGGTAAAATTATTTAAATGAAAAAGCACAGAGAAATTCTTTGTTAAAAGGGAGAAAACCAAAGAAGAAAAAGAAACATCAACAGATCCAGAAGCATTTGTATACTGCAAATAGATTTGGAATGCTAAACAACATCTATGATATATGCCATGGGAGTGGTCACAAGAATGGATCATTCTTATCTCAACATATGTCCAGAGCTGATAAGAACATAAGATCACAAAAGCTAGCTAAGAAATAAGAAGCTACCTTGGGATGGAATCAGAAGACTGTTACAAAAGAAAATTCTCCCAAGAAGTCTCCACGAAGGAAAGGTGAGAAGTCCTTGGATTCTAAATCCAAGAAGCTGAAGAGTGGTACATCCAAAAGAATTCCTAAAAATGATGACACTTTGAAGAGTCCATGTGGAAAATCCAAACTTACTATCATTGTTCCAAGAGACATACTAGTTATCTAGCCTAAATATTTGGATAGAATGAGAATGAAAGGAGATGCACAGGATAAGGATAGTTCAATAGGAAATAAGAAGATTCCACGTGAAGATAGAGAAGTCCTGTGTGTGAGGTGAAATAAGGCTGGTCACACTATTAAGAATTTCAGTTCATTTACTCCAGCCCAAGAAGAATTCCTTAGGAAGATGAATGTTGCACTATGAGATTCTAGTTCTTTGAAAGATATTGAAGAAATAAGACTCACACACAAAGAGATGAAATAAATATTGATATCCACACAACCAAAGTCATAAATGATGATCAAATGTGCTAGTGTGAGGAGTGGAGAAAATAGAGCATCTTGGTTGAGAAAATCATCTCAACCTTTCAGTGCATATTAAAGAAGCAAGGAGGATACAACATATTCTATTAACACTTTGTATTTTATTAATTTATAGGAAATTAAAGGTAAAGAAATCACTCAGGGAGAGAAACTAAGAAGTGTTCCCTTGAGGGGGATAGACATAAAGAATCTACCAGAGTTATTATTTCAATTATATATCAACCTTAGTTAAGATCATGCCATTGGAAAATATATTTCATTTCTCAATATCTCATCCTCAGTTACTCAAAATAAAAATTATTTTACAAAGGGGGGTGGTAACTAAATCAATCAGTGACATAAGAAAATTGGAAAGGACCTTGAAGACAAGTACATGAGTTCTCATCATAATAAGGTATCATTATTAGGGGATAATGGACAACTTTGTTTTCTAGATCAAATCCCCTTGTTTTCTACATTGAGCATTTCTCAAGTAGACTTAGAGTGAAATTATTGACAACAAAATTTATTAAGTATGGACCAATACCATATCTACTATAAACTTTGTATTTCTTGTCAATAAGGGGGAGAGACAGTGAAATAAAAGTTGAAAATGGAAAGGGAGAGAGAAGATAGAAGACTCTCATTTTGATATTGACATGCTCATTTTAGAGAACATTGAAGTATTGACAACAAACACAAAGGGGGAGATTTTTGGGACCACTTTGTGTTTGAAGATTGTATTTATTTTCAATGGGTGTCAATGGATGTCAATGATGATCAACATGAAGAAAGAAACTCTTCTAAGGGAAACGGAGAATGGAATTCAGATGATTGGTGCACTGATCCTAAGTGTTCTTTTGAATAAGTAAAAGAAAAGGAGAAGAAGAGGGTGTGAGGAGGCATGAAATTTTAGGGTTTCCATGCATTTCAATGCATACTTTGTTTTCTACTAAGTACTATTATAATCCTTATATAAAAAATAGGGCCATCCCATTAGCTATCTAGCCAGCCTCAACCCGAGGCTCATGCGGGACCATAGGGGTCGACAAAGACCATGGGGAAGCCAGCCCATAGGAGGTGTATGGGGGATGTGTATAAGCCCTAGGGTATGCATAGTGGGAGATAGATGTGTGCCTAAGGAGGCAGAGTGGGTGCTAGGAGCGCACCCATATAGAACCGATGCAGGGTGGCACCAGAGGGGGAGAGGAGTAATTTGGGACGATGTTGAGGCGACTTGTTATCTAAAGAATCCAAAAAACACACTGCTTTTCTATGTGGTACAAGGTTTTAAAAATGATGACGCAATCCCGACTATCCATCTGATCTCATTGAGATCTCAGTCGCACATCGAATCCCACATCCAGTGATATAATTTGAGCCATTCATTATCCCCACACCGCGTGTGGTTGAATCAGAGCCATCCAATCTTCTACTGAGGTTAATCTTCAACCTATGGCCACCCGATGAAAATAAGTGCACCAGAGAAGCTATCGAACCTCCATGATTGAGTCTCCAGCTAGTGTATAAGAACAAACCCACTGCATGCGCATTGTCTGAGCAACACGATACCATGAATGCAACTACATTTTCATTCATGCATCGAAATAACAAAAAACAAGCATTGTTCGAGGCAAATGAAGTTTTCAGAGTTCATTTCGTGTCAAGCGCTCAAGGAGAAGAGATCTTCATGCATGAATCTTCACATAAACATGAGGATGATTACAACATAAAATCAGAAACAACTGAGAAACTCGATGTATCTCATGACCATGGTATGAAGATTTTAAAAATGTGACCTTTGTGCAATATCATGAGGATTTAGGATGTGGAAAACATTTGATCTCTATTGATAAAAAGGGATACACTGATTTGAGAAGATATTTCTACTCCCAAGCCTTTGAGAGATCCTATTTTTGAGAAATAGAGTCTCTTTATTCTTCTATTCTGAAAGGGTCTAGCATGATCCATGAACCATTCTAGTTCACGAGGAAGAGGAATAACCATGTACCGTTTTGTTTCACGAGGAGGAAGAAGAAAAACCATGCACCGCTTGGGTACGTGAAGTAGGTGTAGCCACGAACCATTCTTGGTTAACAAAGAGAGTTCTCACAAACCATTCTAGGTTCATGAGGAAACAGTACCATGTATCATTCTGGTTCTGCGAAGAGGGGGTCCTGCGAACTAGCTCTATTTCAGCGAAGTGGAGAACCGTGTACCACTTGGTATGTGAAGGAGGTCCACACTCTCTATGTGTAAGAGTTACATGCATCCCGTGTGTGAGGAGGATCCGTGAACCATCCTAGTTTGTGAAGGAAGATTTCACCCTCTGTGCAATGAAGAACTACTTACCCTTAGTGTGAAAAAGTAAAACATAAACACAATAATAAACCCGAGACAGTTTTTGTGTTTAATGAACAAGAGGAGATCACATGCATGATGAAAATGAAAATCATATGCATGATTTGAGACTCCCAAGTGTGAAAGAATAAACAAAATAGTGGACTACCCTCATTCGGTTTTTGATGAATATTTATGGATAAACACATAAATGAAACATAAAATTTGAATGAACTAAATAAGTTTTTGGGTGTGCACTTGAGAAGAAGACAAACGAAAGTAATTACATGCATGCACTCTTCATTTGACTAAATTCAAGGAAGCATGTATGTGCATTTGTGAAGAAAGAATAATTAAAAGGTAGAGATCATTTGTATGATTTATTTCATATGTGAAGACATTTAAATAAAGATACACAACCATGGGTTCATGTGTGTGAAGAGTAAGAAGAAATAAAATAAAGGGAAGAGTTCATTTAAATACTACATGCATGGTCTCATGCATACATGTGAAGAAGTAAGAAGAAGGGATGATTCTGATGATGCCTAGTGAACTGTTTTTTAGTGCTTGAACAATCACAAAAGAATTTGTGATTCTATCCAAGAAGAATAAGAAGTCTTAGTACATCTGGTTGTTGCACTGGAGAAGAATATTGAACGTTAAATAGCATCAAATCTGGACCTTGATGCAGGAAACGTCTAATGTTGAATAGGAGACAAAGACTTTCATGCCTATTCATTGAAGTGACCTTCATGTCCAAAAACTGAGTGTGACTTTACCCAAGGCAGTGAGCCAGGGGGAGTCAACGGAAGTGATTCGAGGGAAGCAGTGAGATATCCCTAAACTTTTGTAAAGGTAGTGTGCCTGGGACATAGTGACTGTACCCAAACCTTGTAATCCATAACTAGTGAAGAATAGTGGAATTAGGTACGATCGAAAACCTATCATCGTATTCTCCTTGGATGTAGCCCTTAGTGATGAACTAAGTAAAAGTTGTGTGTTATCCTTCTATATGTGAATGTTTTAATTACTGCACATATCCACCATATAGGTTTAATTAAGTTACTACCAATGTGGGAATAAGATCCAATAAATAAGAGAAAAGGTTGACACCCAGATTCACCTCCCCCCTCTCAGGGTGACCTAGGGTCCTTCAATGCATCCACCCCATAATGAGGAATCATACCATGATGGATACCTATCAAGTATACACCTACCAATCCTCCAAAGAAAAATATCATAGGTCATAGCATGATAAAAACCATATAATAAATCATGAGAAATATATAATCATCGTATAAATCAACATGTGAATCAAACAACATTATAGAATATAGTAATCACCATCAATCTCATGGAATCAATCCATACCATATCATAATCCACACAAACAACCACATGTGATCCAAATTCAAGCATGAACATCAATCAAGATACACATAAATCATAACATGGAAATACACATGTAATAAGATCTCATTAAGGCAAGGAACTTCCTACTTTAAAATTTTTCAATTTCAAAGGAAGGGATAAACCACCCTATGGTGAATAGATGAGTTGAGGAGAATGGAGTTGGTGGTGGGATTGGATGGGCACCAGTAGGACCTAAAATTCCTCATTTATTTATTTATCTAATTTATTTCTTTGGAGATGATTTCAACTTTTGGGAGATGCTTTTACTTATTTTTCATGTATTTAATTATTCAGTTTCACCATTTTACTCTATGTTATCTATTTTTTATTATTGATTCTATAACTGAATATTGAGGGTATAATATTCCCTCTATTGGACTCATACCCTTGCTACTAGTTAAAAACCTCTTGCATATGGGGAGGTGTGTATGAAGTCACGTGTCATTCTATCTTGGACCTGATGGTTCAGGTTGGGATGTTACATGTAGACTACTTATTCTTTTTTTTAAAAGCAAGCAGCAAGGCCTCATATAAAAATAAAAGAAACAAGGGTTACAAAAGTCTAAAGCAGGGAGTTTTACATTTGTCTCTATGAAGGGTAGGAAGCAACTCACGAGGAGTATTGTAATAATAAGTGCAAGTGTCATCCGAGGCTCCCGTGTTTGAAAGGCAATCAGAAAGTTTATGTACTTATTAGTGAAGTTACCTACCTTATTTCACCTTCCGCACACAAATTAATTATATTTTGGGATTAACTTTTTTGGAATCCTCTAGAAATCATCATTAGTGACGTATTCCACCATTCTAATGAGTTTGTGCACCTATTTGATTGACTTCCTTTTTATTTTTAGATTGTTTATTCTAGATTTAATTACCATGGATTTCATAAAAAATTCCATGGTGTGGAATCTATTTCCATAGTATAATCTTATTATTCTAGTTGGTGTGACATCCTTCTTATCCTTAACTACTGAATTCTTAAGATTATCACTCTTAGCAACTTTTTAATTTGATTAATCCTCAAGGAATTCTTGTTTTCACATCCTAATTTATTATATTAGTGTGGAATCCTTTTCTCATATGTGTAAGAGTTATTTCTAGTTTCAACATACCAAAAAGCATCATATATTTTTCTATATATGTCTTTTTATGAAAATAAACTTTCAAGAGAGTCTTATTTGTTTTTACAAGATATTTTTTTTTATTTTTTGTGCATAATGTATATGACTAGTAGGTTTTACTCTTACTTAAGATTTTTACCCCCATTTCCATTCCTTATCTAAATTTTATATGTTGATATTTTGTGCTAACAATCCATGTTCATATGACCAAACCTACAATAACACAAGTATTGGCCTAAAGAATCTATTCTCTTACTTGTAGGCTTAGTCTCTCCATATTTTAGTGCATGTTGTTTTTGGGTTATTTCATCACTCTTTTAGGATCTAAATTGGGAACAGAGCTTCCTAAACTTTCTCAAATCTATACTTGATAATATGGTAGGTTTTTTAGAATTTTTCTTCTATCATTCAAGTATATAATTTTAATTTTTTCCAGAACTATTTCATAAAACAAATTCAGTGCAAGCATCCCTTTTAGGATTATGGGTGTCCTTTTTCAATGAGCATAAGGTGGATGATTCTATACATGTTCTCACGCTCTTCCATCAGTATGAATTTATTTTAGGAGAAAAATAATCTATAAAACCTAGGTGTAAATAATTCTCTTCTCAATCACTTGGGAAGGTTCAAATTATTTTGTTTCTATATTTCTCAACTTTACCTTTATCTCCAGACACTTTAAATTGAGTGTATTCTTTTCAGAAATAAATGATCTCAAATTATACTCCCATCGACTCTTATTTTTTCTTTAATTTTTCTTCATGCATCTTGATTTCTTCCACCAAATAAATCCCCATCTCTTTTACTCGCTTTTTTTCACATCTAGTTGGGATTATTTGACATTTATAGAAATTGTATGCATCCTTTCAAATTAATGGGTCATTTTTCAATAAAATCATTCTCAAAAGAAGATACTAGAAATTCATCATCCATCAAAGAAATTATATCATTGAAAATATTAACTGATTCATCATTTTCTTTCACTATTCTTGAGAGAGTATTGGATTTACCAACCTATTTAGCCAATGAAACTTCCTTTGCTTTGTCCTCCTAATAAAACCATGTCTTATCATACTATAGTCCCTTAATATATGACTTTATGTGTACAAAAAATTAAATGGAGACTATTTCGTGATATTAATTAATTTAAAAATAAAAAACACTGAGTGCTTTATCATTTTCAATCTCTTTAAATTTTTCATAGCTAGACAAAAAATTATGTGATGAGTCTCTCTTACCATATTTTATGGAACACTTATCACTTTGACTAAATTCAGATAGTGGGTGGTCCACTATATTATTTGAGTTCTTAATCACTTTCTTATAATTCTTATTTATCATATTTTTCAATTTCCTGGATGAAATTTTAGATTTTATATCAGTAGGAATTAATATTTCTTCCTCCATTCGAGGGTCAACTTAAAACATCTCTTGAAATATACACTTTATCAAACTTTGATAAAAATATCAGTGAAAATAAAACTTATTTCCAACCAGTAATAACCTCACAGTAATACTAATTTTTATGTTCATTGTATTTCCCTAACACACCTGAGAGGGGAGGGGTGAATTGGGTATTACATATCTTTACCAAATTAAAAACTATCAATAAATATTTTACACCATTTGGAATTTAACCTCTATTTTTAGTTACTGTAGTTGGATAATTTTTAATTTAACCAAGAAATAATCAACCGCATGCTTGTAAGTAAAGTATATAAAAAGAGTACGTTATGTTTATAAGGTTTAACCAAATAACTACTACTTTACTTGATTGGTTGTTCAACCCAATCAGGTATTATACACTAAAATTTAATCACCAATATAAAATTGGAGTTGTGAAGGTATCATCCCAAAACAAATCACACAATATTACACAAGTGTGACATCACTATATTACACAAGTGATCATAAAAACATCTCACTGCACTTCTTTATACCGACACCCCACCTATTCCTTTCAAGCTCTTCCTTCTTCTCTTTGAAGTATATCACAAATGTTTTATAGGTATTTCATTGAATCTAAAAGAGATTATATAAATCCTCACATTATATTATTAGATTAACTTAAAGTTTTTGATAAAAACACTTGAAAATCAGTCTCTAAAAATATTATCAGTACTCAGTTCTTATAAACTTGTTCACTAGCTTCTCAAACCTTATCAACTTCATCTCACTAATCTAGTATCAAAATGATGGAAAAATCCCTCCTCTTCTTCTAGATTCAATACCCAATAATACTTCTCTTTAGAGAAGTATTAGATCCCCTTATCTATTCTTCTTTTATAGATTTTCAATACTCTTAGCTTCTTAAAATACAACCCATAGCGGTGGTGGATCCTTATTTTTTCATGTCTTCCTCCTAGATCTTCTCAATATTCTCACATGTGTAGAAGATTGCACTAAATTCCTTTTATCATTTACAATATACACGAATGGTATATCAAATATAATTTCTCACTTACAACCAAAATAACCATAATAGAATATCCATATTTAAATTCTAATGAATTTTCATGCACTTATTTTCAACTCAATGGATATTCAAAGAACAACCTCACTTAATGATTCTCATTTTTCAAACCCATATGATAAGTTATTTAGTAAATACATATTGAAGTATTCACTCATTATTATCATCAAAAGGATACATAATATCTAAAACTCAAATATATTTCTAGCTGTATGAATAGATTACACATGACATCATATCTATAGTGTAGAGATTTATCTTTTGTAGTGTTAGAACATCAATAAAACCAGTTTAGTTTTCAAGTTGATTTTAAATTTTAGATAATAAATAAAATCCATAAAATCTCCTTAAAATTTAATCACAAGTATTTATATGATATTAAATCCATTTTAACCACAATATAATGAATCAATTTATTTTTTTGTTCCCTAATTTTTAAAATCTATAAGTCTTCTCACTTTTTAGCCTTGAGAAAATTATTAGCCTACTATCTTAGTTCCTCTTTATTTTCACTCAGTATAGTATAGATCAAAATTATATAGTTTTTATGAATATCTAGAGATTAAATGTAACTTAATAAATATTTTTTAAGACCTAATAAATTCACTTTCATCACTTTGATGTTGCAGATGATCTTTCACTCTTTGATCTTACTCTCCTTTGGTCTGATGATCAGTAACTCAGTATTAGATCACAGATTTAAAAATATTCATGATTTTAAGAACATGAAATCACAACATAAGAATATTCATATTTTAATTCCTTTAGAATTAAAAAATTCCAAAAACTCCAATTTTCTTCATTCTTTGAACTTCCATTTTAATAGATGAAGATAAGTTCCTATCTGTTTTACTCTATCGAATCACACATTATTTTAAGTGTCTTTTATATTTGAATCATATAATAATAGCTCTAAAATCATACCAAATATCTCATATTAATCAAAATTAAATATGGAAATTCATGTTTTTTATCCATTTGAAATTCTAAATTTCACTCACTATTGAAGTCGTATGCTAGGGACTTCCAAAGGCTTATGTTCACTAAGGCTTATGATAAAAATTAAAAATACTTACATTGTATATAATTTTTTAAATTTTGGATAGATCTATAAGGTTTATTTTGAGGATTTTTAAAGGCTTATGTTCAATGAAAAAGGCTTACATTCAACTCTTAAAGGATTACATAGAAGTCTTACATTCATGAAATTTTCTATTTCACTAGACATAAAATAATTCCACTAAATTCCAATGAATTATGTCGGTACTAAAAAGACTTTGGCATAGAATATTGATGCTCAATTGGTGAAGACTTACAATTAGGGTCATTTCCATTTTTTCAGTTCCAGATCTAAAAATTATAAAATTCATGGAATGAATTAAGGACATATTCAAATAGACTCTAGCCTTTATAATTTATAAATAATCTTAATATATATATATATATAACAATATAAACTATTATCCTTCATTCTCAATCACTCAATGATGGAAACTATTACTTTAATTATTTATCTCAAACACCTTGGATCCTATTTCATCTTTTTAAAATACATATTTACCAGTGGAATAACTACTTCATGTCTTTGTAACTATTATATACAAGGATCCTACTACTATTCTACTGATTTTAATATCCATTAAAACAAGATTATACAAATTTAATATAGAATGGGTTTCGCACTAGAATCCATCTAGTTAGCTATTCAAGGGTATCGAACTCCCAAATATTCCCCATCTAGAAATATGGTCAACATATTCATGATCCTTAATTGGGTGGAGTGGCACTTCATCACCGATTTATTCTTAGAAAAATATTGAAATTATCCTTTGAAAAAAAATATAATTACAAACTCAAGGGAAAAATAGTGGTTTTTATGGAAAATGGGTTATATTGGAAATTTATAAATATGAATTTTGGATTCAATGAGTTTCTTTAATAGGTTATATTTTATCTAAGGATGGTATGTCTATTAACCCAAAAAACAAAGGTTGTAAAATAATGTAAAAGATCCACACTCATACTTAAAATATATAGTTTCTTTGGCTCAGTTGGATACTATCAGTGGTTTATTGTAATTTTTTCTTGATTAGTTAATCCATTAACCAAGTTAATACATAAAAGGTTCAAATTCACATATAAAAAGTAATTTAAAGATAAATTTTAGAAATTAAAATTGGGTTTAATAAATTCACCACTTTTAACTCTTCCATATAGTAAAGAAGGGTTTGCTATTTATAATGATGTATTAATGAAAGGTAATATATTTTTTCTAATGAAAAATGATATGGTGATGTATTATGAATATTTATAGTTAAAAAACCATGATATTAATTATTTAACTCATGATTTATAGTTGTAAGAGGTGATTTTTACACTAAAGATATGGAGACATTATGTATATGGAGAGAAATGTAGTATATATAGTAAACAAAGAAGATTGAAATATATATTTACTTAGAAGGATATTAATATAAGGAAAATTAGATAGTTTGAACTACTCAAGGATTATAATTGTGATATATATTATCATCTTAGGATTTAAAACAAGGTTTAAGGTGCATTCGGTAGAAAATACCACTATATCTTATCCATTATAAGGGTGTAGAATGATCCAATTCTCAAGGATTTGGTATGAATGGAATTGGGTATTATAATGGAAGGAGAAAAATCATAATTATTATATGTAATAACCAAAAATTATTTATTTAAGTGGATTAAGAAATCTTAATATGATGATGAGTCCCTATAAAAGAAGATAGAATTTGTTAGAAATGAGAAATTTATAGAGTTTAATATTTGTGAAGATGGATTTTTAACATTTGGTAAAAGGTTATGTATTCCATCAATACTAAAGTAAAAAAATAATATATTGGATTAATCTCATTTATCAATCTTTTATATATATAATGGAAGCACTAAGTTGTATATAGATATATGAGATCATTTTTAGTAGGATAAAATTAAGTGAGAGATTGTGGATTACGTTATAAGATGGTTAGTATGCCAACTAGCGAAGGATGAATGAAAACTTATCACAGAAATTATTTAACATTTTTCTACACTAGAGTGTAAATGATATTATATTAAAATGGATTTCATTATAGAGATTCCTAATATATCAATGAAGAATAATGAAATATGGTTCATCATAGATTATCTTACAAAGATAATCAATTTCCTATAAATTTGAGAATATTTACATCAGGATCATCATTATAGGTTGTATAATAAATAAATTTATGAGACTCTGTGTTATTAAATTATTAATAGTATCATATCATGATCCAATATTCATTTCAAAATTTTATAGGAGTCTTCAAAATAATTTAAATACAAAGATTATTCTTAGTAAAACCTATCATCCTCGAATGTATAGAAAATTTGAAAGGATTATTAAAACATTAGAGTTCATATTAATATTATTATATCTTGACTTATAAGGATGTTAGGATCGATATTTACTACTAGTAGATTTTTTATAAAATAACATTTACCACTCCAATATTCAAATTTTCATGAACTAGCCTGGATACCCTGGTACCCTAATACTTGAGATGGATCTGACATAGAAAAAAAGGGTGTTTATAATCCCCGTGGGTTGGTGACTTGAACTTGGCATCATATAAGATCAAGGAGGGAATGAATTTTCCACAAAAATAGTAGAAGATAAAAGATACTTGTTATCATTATTAGCACTCCTGAAGGGAGACAATATTAGAAACAAATAGGTAAAAAAAGTTCCTAAAGAGATCAATAAACATCTAAAAGGAAACTACAACACCAACCAAAAAAAGGTATCAAAAATATATCCTATGTTACAAGTTTAAAATAGATCCATTGGTCACCACCATCACTCCAACATCCAAAGTATCAATAACATCCACGACCTCTAAGTGGTAATTTCCCTATTCCTATAACTGGCATAAGAAAGTATACAAACGCCTGAGGGAAAAGGTAGGGTGTGAGTTATAAATCCTATTAGGGTCTCACCAAGTGTTACAAACTCAATACCATAAAAATTTACCATTTATTATGTTAGTTTTAATAAAACAATTCATGAAATTTCATTTTCATATTTTAAACCAAAACATGCCTTCATAATCAAAAAGATGGTAGGCATATCAAACAACTTTCAAATAGAATTAAATGAAAATTTTATAAAAATAATTTATAGAAATAAATTAGTATGTATAAAAAAACTTCAACATTCATTATCATGTATAATAAAGTCAATAAATCATAGAAAACCACCATGTATGAAATCCCCAGAGTAGGTCAGTTTTTTCAGGAAATATGATCCTCAAACATCTCAAAAATGACCTCAACTCTAGTCAGGTGTGAAAACAAAAAATAATACCTTATAGGGGGACTGATCATGGTAAATATTCACCCCAATAAGGGAACCCATAATGGGAAGTCATCTTGAAGTTGTTTAGTTATAGTTATAATTTTCAATCCACTTCTAGGAAATCAAGTTCCTAGCATGATTGTCCCATTTTCCACTAACTACCCTTTCTAACATGTTCTTAAAAAATCAATCAATAAAACATTTGAAAACAATTCAAATTAAAATTTCCAGGTTTTCAGTTTTCAACATGCCTTTCAAATTTCAAAACCAAAACAAAGGTCTTCGTCATTACATTCCATTTCAAATATTATTTCACTTTAATCTATTTTTCTCAAGGTTCAACAACCAAATCAATTTATCGAATTAATTTCAAAATCAAGCCATATTTTTTCCTAAAAATCCACCCCACATTTCAATTCACTAGTAGAAAAATGGTCTTTAACAACATTTTTTTTAATTTGGACATCGGTTTTTAACCGACGTTGAAGCTGCTGACGTAAAAAATATGACTTTTTACATTGGTTTCTTAAAAACGACGCCAAAAATGAATTACATTTGTTTTTTAGCGTTGTTTTTGTAAAAAAACAATGCCAAAAAAATCAATCTGTGTCCTTTTTTGCATCAGTTTCCTTAAAAACTGACACCAAAGAGTTAAAAAAATAGTTTCGGCATTGGTTTTTAAAACAAACTGACCCCATAAATGAAACAAATATATTTTTGGCGTCATTTTTTATAAAAACCAAAGCCAAAAAGTAACATTTTATTCTTCCATGTTTTATAGAATTTTTTAAGCTTTGATTTGATAGGCCGTGGAGGAAAAACAGAGTTTCGGATCAAAAGTTATGGTCTTCGGAAGTTGGACTTGTCAATGTTTCTATTGGTACAACTTGTTTCAAATAAATTTTGATAAACATAAATTAAAATAGAATACAAAAAATGAAAATGGTGATCGATAATTATATTTACACCACAATTGGTAAATATCATTCTAATGTTCTATATTTGTAACTCGACAATAATAATAAATCATCTCTATAAGCAAACTAATAGATCTATTTTGAAATGAAGGAAAAGAATAACAACGAAAATAAATGATTTGAATAGGTACCGTGTTTAAATTAACGATTGAATCTGCATTGCAAACTTGATTGAATTGAAGAGAATGAAAATGTTGAATGAAGGATAAAATGGATTTATATATAGTAAACAAAAATATTTTCGATAGCGTTGTATGGAAATGTAGGCGGTATTTTAAAAAGTTAAACGCGCATTGTGAAAAAATTGAAATTTTGATCCTGTGTATTGGCAAATACTCTTTGGTGTTGGTTTTGTAGAAAACTGACACAAAAAATGCCAATAGATACCTTTTTTGGGGTCGGTTTTGAAATAAACCGATGCTAAAAAGTAAAAAAGAAATTATTTTTCGCTTTAGTTTTTTTAAAAACTGACGCCAAAAAGTAAAAAAATTATTTTTTGCGTTGGTTTTTAAATAAAACAATGCTAAAATTTAAAAGAAAACACTTTTTTATGTCGGTTTTTTTCAAAACTGACCCCAAAAATATTTTTTTTACCTTTTGGCGTTAGTTTTTAAAAAAACCGTTGTGAAAACTAAAAAAAATATTTTTGGCGTCGGTTTTCAAAAAAACCGAGGCCAAAAATGAAAAAAATACCATGTTTTAGATAATTTCTTAAGCTTCAATTTTACAAGTTGTGGAGAAAAAATGGAGTTATAGATTAAAAGTTATGGTCTTTGAAAGATGGACTTCTTTAAGACTTCTATTAGAGAATATCAACTTCCGACAACCATAACTTTTAATCCGTAACT
Source organism: Viscum album (assembly GCA_963277665.1). NCBI lineage: Eukaryota > Viridiplantae > Streptophyta > Magnoliopsida > Santalales > Viscaceae > Viscum > Viscum album. Next base: position 397,320,127 of record OY728127.1, on the reverse strand, counting down.
TCATTGTTTCTTCACGACCTATCAAATTGAAGCTTAGGAAATAATATAAAACTTAGTAAAAAAATTTAATTTTTGGCATAGGTTTTTGTAAAAAATGACGCCAAAAATATATTTTTAAAATTTTTCACGTCGGTTTTTAAAAAAACCGATGCCCAAACTATTTTTTTCCTTTTTGGCATCAGTTTTTAAATAAACCAACGCCAAAAATTCTCTTGAAAAATATATTACATCAGTTTATACGAAACCGACTTCAAACTAATGATGTTAAAAACCATTTTCTACTAGTGATTCCATTAAAATTTTGGATTTCTCATAAATTTCAATGCCTTTTCAAATCTCACATCAAATCCTTCTAAATAATGGTTTTTAAATCAATTGTAAACTCATTTCAATTTAATAAAGAAATTTAAGGTTTCAATCATAGGGAAATTAATTATAGAACCACATACCATTAATCATATGGTCAAAGATAACACCCATAATGGGATTTTAAAAAATGAAAGGGGTGTAGGATATCAAGAAACAACCCCTAGAATCAAGATCCAACAAAACATAGTTTAGATCCATCAATTACACAAAGGGGGGTTATCAGAAAATCATAAAATAAGAAGGCCTTCAGGCCATTCAGTCAGATAAAGATATATCGAAAGAAACAATATGAGAGGAGATCCACTTATTGAAGAGGGATCATATCTTCCATTGTCACTTTGATTCACCAAGAAAATGGTTTGGAGGGGACAAAATCCCTTCTTGGGAGCCTCCAAGAATGAAAAAACATATTAGGGTAGAATGGGGGTGATTAGAAACTTAAATCGGGGGTTCTGATTTTTAAAATAATTTTTGGACAATTTAAAACTTATGAACACAGTTTTCTAAGTAGGGTTACAGGGTTAAAAAAACCATGTGTCCCTACTGGTAGGGTGAATAGTTTCTCCTAGGAGGGTTCATGGTTTTCCAAACCAAGCACTAACCACACAAACCCTCACTATATGAGGTTTCATGGTTTGGAGGTGATGAACACATGGTTTAGATAAACCATGTTCCCCCTTCTGGTGGCTCACAATAGGGAGCACATTTTTCTGGGCCAAACCGCATGGTTTTCCCTAACCGTACGCAAATCATAAACAACCCCTTTAGCTTCTAATATTTTCCAAATTCTTCTGAAAAGACCCCACAATAATACCTGACTTACAAGATATCCAAAAGAGGGTCATGTAATACCTAAAATAATGTTATATAATGTTACAAACTCCCCCACTATAAACACTTTCTATCACCAGAAATCCTATCAATATGATTCCATATTAATGAGATGAGGCCAAAGCTATCACATCAATGCCTCATGCTCCCAAGTATCATATGAATTAGAACCGTGCTACCATAGCACATGGACCAAAGGTATCATCCTCCCAGAAATCACCTTTGTATCATATCCAAAATCCTAACTATATGCTCATTCATAGATAAATCAGACTCAACATTAAGATCCTCCCAGGTCAAGACATGATATGGGTCATAAATATGCTTCTAAATCTGTGATACATGGAACACACTATGTATCGAACTCAACATTGGTGGAAGTACTAAATAGTAACCCACTTTCTCCGCCTTCTCAACAACCTAAAAATGCACCACAATCCATGGTAAAATATTTCCTTGTTTCCTAAGATTTCAATGACCCAAATGGGGTGAAACTCTCAAAAACACATGGTCACCAATTAAAAACTCCAATGGTCTCCTATGATGGACAGCATAAGATTTTTACCAGCACTGTGTCATAACCATTCTATGATAAATCAACTAAATTTTCTCATCATTTCTTGGAGAAAACACAGTCTGACCAAATAACTTTCACCAGTATTCTACCAACACAATGGATATTTACAAGGCCGAACGTACAAGGCCTCAAAAGGAGTCATCCAAACTTCATACTAGTAACTATCATTATAATCAAACTCAACGAGTCCCAAATGGATATCCCAAGCTCCAAAAAAGTTTAGGACATAGGCATGAAGCATGTAGTCAAGAAACTATTTTTTTTTGTCTAGCCATCTGTTTGTGGATGATATTCCATGTTCAAAGATACTTGAGATCCTAATGCCTCCTGGAGGCCTCTCTAAAAGTGAGAAGTAAAATAAGGATCCCTATCTAACACTATAGCAGAAGAAACTCCATGAAATCTAATAATCTATTTCACATAGAGATGTACCAAATCCTTATATTTGGTTGTATCATGAATGGGTAATAATTAAGATGATTTAATCAGTCAATTGATCACAACCCATATCACATTCATTTTTATTGGGGTAGAAGACAACCCTACCACAATTTCTGTAGAAATATCATCCAACTTCCAAGTTAGCACTGGATGTGTCTGAAGAAAACCTGAAGGTCTCTATTTCTTGGATTTGACCTACTGATAGGTATAACAATGAGAAACAAAGTTAGTGATGTCTCATCATATACTTGGCCACTAAAATCTTTTCCTCATAACGTAAAACATATTCTTGGTTCTAGGGTGAACCACACACTAGGAATTATGAAAATCCCGCATTATGTATTTCCTTATAGAAAACGTCACAACAAATTGATTTTGAAAACAAAGGATACCCTTAGAAGAAACATCTATTTTCTGATGGCCTCCTTACCACAAAAGGAGTCCCTAATGCTCTGTAATTCCTCATTAAGATGTTGTTCCTAAATAATCATCTTGAGAAGAGAAAAGGTACACTAACCACTTGTCAAGACAAACTTAGCCTCTTCTTATAAAAATCCAAAATGCAACTATGAAAAAAGATCCATCAATTTTAACTCTAATAAATATTCTTTCATGGTTTGGATCAGATTTTTCCTAGTCAAATCATCAACAATGAAATTTCCCTCACTTGTGGTGTAGACAATTTCAAAGTCAAAATATTGTAGGTACTCCACCCAACACCTTTTACGAAGGTTCAAATATTTTTGTGAGAAGATATAAATATGGATTTTATGGTCAAAATAAATAGTAAATATTTATCTAAAAAGGAAATTCCACTAGATATTAAGATTTTGAATCAAAACTATGAGTTCAAGATCATGGATCAGATAATTCTTCTCATCTGACATATGATGTCTGGAGCCATAGGCTACCATGTGGTCACCCTGCATAAGAACACATCCCAATCTTGAACCAGATGCATCATAGAAGACCACATAGCCCAACCCAATCTTTGGAAGATTTAACATTGGTGCATAAGTTAAAAAAAATAAGATCAATAAAATAACTCTAACATTTTTCATTTCACTAGAACCTAACTCCCTTCTGAGTGATAACATTCATTGGAGAATCCATCTTTAATAAATCTTTAACAAAACTATGGTAATACCCCACCAATCCCAAGATTCTTTATATATCAAAAACATTATGTGGTTTCTTCCATGTCAAAACACCCTTCAACTTCTCAATATCAACTAAGATTCCATGTTTTGTCAACATGTTTCCCAAGAATTTTAATTCCTATATCCAAAAATTAAATTTTAAAAGATCTATATAAATTATATGTTCTATATTGATTTCTATGATGGATCTCAAATGATTCACATGATCCTACTTAGTATTGGAGTAAACCAAGATTCTATCTACAAAGACTATTATGAAAGAGTTGATATACTCATGTAAAATCTTGTTCATTAAATACATAAAAACTTTAGTAGTATTGGTTATACCCAATGGAATGACAAGATACTCATAATGTCCATAACTACTCTTGAAGTTGTATTTTGAATGTAAGATTATTTTATTCTCAACTGGTGATAACCAAATTGAATATCAATCTTTGAGAACCAATATTTCACATTCAACTAGTCAAAAATATAATCAATCCATTGTAATAGATACTTTTTCTTTACCATATATCGATTGAGTTTTTGGTAATCAACAGAGAGGAAAAGTGTTCTATAAAATTTCTTTGCAAAGAGAATAGGTGTCTCCCAATGTGATACACTTGGTCATATAAATCATTTCTCTAACAGATCATCCAACTGAGTATTTAACTCTTTCAACTCTACGAGTTCCATACAATAAGAAGTAATAGTTATCAGATGAGTACTAAATACTGAATTAATAAAGAACTATACCTATCTTACTGGTGGTAGGCTAGATAAATAAAAAGGAAAAACATTAGGAAACTCAAAGAATAATGGGAGGAGATCATAACTCAAATATTCTTGTTCAAAGTCAAAATAAAATACCAATATTACCCTACCCAACTCTTGAAAATATGTTCCATCTCTACTAGACCTCAGGTTCCATTATCCTTGAAAGATACAGTGCACCCCTTTAGGTGTAGTAAAAGAGACATATCAAAGATAATAGTCAATTTAGGACTTACTAACAATCGTATAATCTATATTGTAGATGAAATCAAGATGTTTCATGTTGAGAACCAAAAAATTTCAGGTGAGATCAATTTCTGATAAAGAGAAAATACAAGCAGGACAATGACGACCCCTCTCCCTCTTCGTTTTGAGGGGCTTGGTAATATCCATCACATATGGAAAATGCTTCATAGAGAGATTTAGAAGGTTCACAGTATGATTCGATATAAATGATTGAGATTCACCAGCATCAAATAAAGTAGTCACCAAAGATGAATCGCTAATGATGGAACCTCTCACAGTCACTGGACCTATATCACCTTCCTCTAGAGACTCTTCCACTATGTGAAGAAGCTTTATTCTAGATGCTTGTGGTAAGAACCCATTAGATATTGAATCATCTTATTATACCACAATACTCTCTAGATATAATTATCTCATTCCACTACAGAGAAAAAAATAGAAGAACTTTTTTAGGTTTCTTGAGAGACCACATGAACTACAGACATTTGGCACCTCAGTACAAATACGTCTTGAATTAACAACCTTTTTTCCTTGAAAGAAAGTAAATGGGCCTCTAATAGGAATTGTAGAAGGTCTAAAATAACCCTATTATATAGAACCACCATGATACTCATCATAATTCCTCTTTCTTTTAAAGGAACTCACAGAGATTCCACTGGTAGAAAAAAGAACTCTCATAAACAGTAACTTACCAACTAGGTCAAGATCAACTATTAGTCCCCTATCCAACACATCAACATAAGAATATTGCTTCAACAAGAAAACCTAGGATCATATTTCATATTGAATACCCTTATCAAATATTCAGGACTTCATATTATCATTAGTCACCACCTCATGAGAAAAATTAACAATCTCGGCAAAGTGGTTTGAATATTTATTCATATTCATTCCACCCTATTGAAGTTTTAGAAACTCCATAGATTTCACCAAGACTATAGATTCTAGATAGAATCAATTGATGAAAATAACTAGAAAGTATTTCCATTAAAAACCCTCATGCATCTTTTTCATAACCATAGAATCCCACCATCTCCTGCTAATCCCTTCCAATTTAAATGTAAAACATTTTACCTTTATTAAATCAGGAATTTCCAAGAACTCAAAAGAAATTTCTATCTTTATAAAACTTGAATCATACTCTTGAGGATCATTAGAGAATAGGAAATACGGTGGATTAAAGAGAAGAAACTCTTGATCATGACTCCAAGATTATTCTCTCTAAGGTTCCACAAATGGAGCCTAAGCATGAATCGGTTCTGGTGCCTATCCTGAAGCTTAGATAGCATAAACTATTATCTTGATGAGTTTTTTGTCCATTGGAGGATTTTAATAATATAGTTTACCAACATATTACTACTATGACCTATTAAAACATATTACCTAAGGAATGATTCTAAAAAGCATAAATAAAAACATTGAAGACATCAAAAAGGATACACTTAACAAAGATGAAAGAATATCAATTCCATTGAGTAGAAATTTAAGATTGGGATTTCTACAAACTCAGATTAAAACATTCCTTAAAGACACTTTTACTAAACACCCATGGATAATTAAGGATTTTTATGACTATTGGATTGCTTATAACTGTATCTTAAGTCCCATAAAGACATCAAAAACTGTATGCTGACATCAAGGAAATATAATTAACCTGCCTCTGATACCACTTTGTCATGGACCATCCCGAATATCTTGGTTCCATGAGACCAAAACTGGCTCTGACATAGCTTTAAGGTCATACCCAATCCCTGTGGGTTGTAAAATAAGATAAAGTAGGGAATATATTCTTCATAAAATAGTGGAAGATAAAAGATAAACGTCAGTATGCTCAATAATACCAAAGAGAGATTTTACTAGAGACAAATATAAAATTAGTACCCAAAGAGATTGATAAATATCCCAAAGGAAACTACAATGTTAAACAGGAAAAAATTAAAAAAAATCATATGTAACAAGTGGAAAATAGCTCTACTACTCACAATCATCACTCCATGGTCCCAAGTATCAGTGACACCCACCACCTCCAAGTGGTGATTTCCATTTTCTCAGACCTGGTATAATAAATTCTAAAAATTCCCGAGGGAAATGGTGGGATGTGAGCTATAAAGCCTAGTAGGCTCTCACCAAGTGTTCCATAATCAATACCATAATAATTTACAATTTATGCATTTAGTTAAAATAAAAAAGGCATGGAATTACATTTTCATAATTTAAACCAAAACATTCATTCATAATAAAAAATGATGGTAGGAATATCAAACAACATTCAAACAGAATTAAATGAACAATTTATATAAATAAATTGGTATAAATAAAATATTTCAACCATCATTGACATGTATAATGAAGTCAATAAATCATAACAAATAACCATGTATGAAATCCCCACAATAAGTCAGCTTTCCAGGTAATAAGATCCTTACACATCTCAAAAATGATATCATCTTTAGTCAAGTGTGCATAGAAAAAATACACCCCAATAGGGGAAGCCATCATGGGAAATTGACACCCCGATAGGGAAAACCATCATGGAACGTCATGTCATGGTTGTTTATTTAGTGTTTTCATCTTCAATCCACTACTAGGGAATCAAGGTCCTAGCATGATTGTCCCAGTTACCAATAACTTCCTATAATAACATGTTCTTTAAAATAATCAATCAATAAAACATGGTAAAATCAAACATTTCAAAACAATTCAAATTAAAATTGCTCAGTTTTTAGTTTTAAACAATCCTTTCTCATTTCAAAACCAAAACAAAAGTTTTAATTAATTCATTCCATTTTAAATCAACTTTCACTTTCATCTATTTTTCTCAATGTTCAACAACCAAATCAATTTTTTAAATCAATACCAAAATCAAGACATAGTTTTACCAAAAATATACCCCACAATTAAATTCCATTAAAATTGGTGGTATCTCATTAGTTTCCATGCCTTTTAAAATATCACATCAAGTCATTTCAAATAAAGGTATTTAAATAAATTAAAAAATTATTTCAATTTAATAAAGTAATTCAAGGTTTAAATCATAGGGTAATTAATTATGTATCCACCTACCTTTAATCACATGGTCAAATTCAACACCCATAATGGGATCACCAACAATGAACGAGGCAGAGGAGATCAAGAAACACAAACTAGAATCAAGATCCAAAAAATAGAGTTTAGATTCATCAATTACATGATGATATATCAAAATATAAGGAGGATATAAAGAGTGATAATAAGAAACCACATGAGAGGAGATCCACTTACCAAAGAGGGATCAGATATTCCATCTGCTCTTTGATTCTCCAAAAAAGGGTTTTGAGGGTACAAAATCACTTCTTTTGAGCCTCCAAGGATGAAAAAAAAATTAGGGTTGAATAGAGGAAATTAGAAACTTAAACCTTGGGTTTAAGTTTTTTAAAATAATTTTCATAGGAATTAAAACTTACGCCCATAGTTTGTTGGCTAGGACCACATGGTTAAAAAAATCATGCACCCTAACCGTGTAACCTAACCATGCACCCCTATTGGTAGGGTGCATGGTTTCTCTTAAAAGGGATCATGTTTTTAAAACTATATGCAAACTGTGAAAACCCTCACTATTTGAGGTTTCATAAATTGTAGGTTCTATCCACACTATTTGAAAAAACTATGATCCCCATTATAGTGGCTCCAAATAGGGCACATGGTTTGCTAGGCTAAACAGAACAATTTTCCCAAACCATGCACCAACCGTGAACAACCCCTTGGGCTTCAAATTTTTTTCAAATACTCCCAGAAATACCCCACAACAAGACCTAACTTAAAAGAGATCAAAACGAGGGTCAAGGAATACCTGAAATAAGGTAATGGTATGTTACACAAATGGAACCATATAAATCCTTTTATGGAAAGATATTTCTAACTCTCACATGTTGGGATGAAGCTGGATAAAAGAATTTATTAGGCTTGGAACATGTGTAAGATACATCAATGTAGGTAATATCCATCTTAAATAATATCAAAGAACCATATAGTAGATATAAATTTATGCTAGAAACCATAGGAAGGATCTTAAATTCTAATTAGGGGTCATTTATTCCTAAAGATATTTATATGGAAATGGGTTATGATATTTGTAAATAAAGGGAACCTAAGTTCAAGGTGAATTGGAAAACTTAAAATATTATATCCAATAATTAGTTATTTAATATTTTTTATCCATTCTACCAATATTTCTCAAGTTCATGACATCTTCCATATATCATTTTTATGGAATTATATACCATAACATTCTCATTTTTTAAGAGTTTAATAGGTTTAGTTGGATCCTGGATTATCATATAATGAAGCGTTGATTTAGATTTTTCATATGAGATACTTTTTTTAATAAATTAGATAACTCAACTAGTGAATGTTATTTAGAGGAATAAACAACTATATGAGAAAACATGGGAAGCTAAGGATGTGATGATAAAGTCTTATCCACATTTTTTCATGGATTTATTTTCAATTTTGCAGATGAAATTATTATAAGGGGGAATGTAATACTTGGGAAATACTAGTAATAAATAAAAAAATAATTAAGAAGTGTTATAGTGAAAATAAAAGATATAGATTTATTAATATAATTATATATATGAATGGATAGTGTAAAAATATGAGTGAAATGTATATGTTTTTGGATATATTCTCAAATAAACATCACGTCTATAACTATTAACTTGGAAAATAAAAATAGTACAATACATAAAATTGATATATTGAAATAAATAAAAAAGATAAATACTATTTTGTGGATTATGATGAATGAATTTATAGGATTTAAGAGTTTATATGACTTTTATATGATTGTCATACATTACGACCATTGTTGATTTAGTCATTATAAGGTAATAATTGGAATTGGTGTATATTAAGGGAAATTACAAGAGTTAATTTGGTGTACATATGAGAATCCATAAATTTGAATAGTTGAAACTTATATTATTATGTAAATTTATCAAATTTGGATAATTAGGTAGTGTCACTAGGGTTTTACCTAGACCAAGAACGTGATTAACTTTAACAATTAAGGTTTTAGTGAAATCATTTGCAGGAGAAGTTCAAGTTAGTGGAAATCAATACCAGATCAATATTGGAAAAAAATACCATGAAAGTACCATCATTTCACACCTTAACATTAGGGATTATTCTGGTTTAATACAGATTTTTTGTATCTAGGGGATAGTTAGTATTAATGTGTAAATTATTTTAGTAATAAAATGGAATTTACTCTGATAATACATTTTTTATTAAGTATATAATTCATATTTAAAAATTAATATCCTCTTATTTAAAGGATTAATTTAATAAAATTAATCTCATATTTGGAATCAGAATATAAAAAATAAGTAAGGCATCAAACTTGGTATTTTTGGGGGGGGAATAGTGAAATTCGGTAAAAATGGTGAAATACGTTTAAATACGATAAATATGACATCATATTTATGTATGCATGACTAAATTTACCCAATATATTTATATTTGAATAATTTTGAGAATAAACATTATATTTAATCATCAAGGGAAGAAATGGATAAATATGAGAGTATTGGAGCACTTAAGATAAAGAAAAAATAAAATATTCAATATTTTATTCTATGGGTTTCCACTTACCACACCAATAAATACCCACCTCTCTTTTAATACCACCTCACACAAAATTTATGTTATATCTTAATACCTATCCAATAGATTTTCTCTCATATATCTATTTACAATATTTAATAGTTTGGTTGGATATAAGGTTTGGCTCTAGGCTGAGAAGCTTAAGTAAAGTAGGGGTTCCCATCTCTCTCACTATTTTCATCCTTATTTACAAATACATTATAGTATCCTTTTTTGGTTACAAATTCTTATTCTAATATTTCTGTAAAATAATTTTAGTTATTTCCCTTGTGATATCATATGCATGTGAGACCTAATTTCTCCCACATCATACTTCATTCATAATCCATTATAATGTTATAATTGTCTAATGAGGTATAAAGATCTATATTATTTGATGATTAAAAATACCTATGTATTTCATGTATTTTTGGAATTATGGATGTATTTTTTTATAATATGGGGACCTTTTATAAGTAAATATGATAAATATATAGCTATTAGAGCCTCTATTGGTTACCAAGTGGATTGAACTTTATTTTGTCACAAGTTTACCTTTTCCATCAAAGCATACCGACCTCTAGATTTCTCCTCATAGAAATTTTATATCCATAATGTATTTAAAATATGAATTATTACATACTTAAAATTTTATAGGTTATTTATACATAATTTCTTTGGTCTCATATAATTTCAAATTCATATATACAGTTGACTAAACACATTGACTATCTTAATCTTTATAATTTCCTCATAATTATAATTCTGCATTATTCACTTTATAGGGGTACTTATTTTAACATTGTGAATCACTAATTTTTCCTAATAAGTTTCAAGGGAATTCACATAGACAAAATTATTAATTTATTGATATGGTAAAGCTATTGACGTGCTAATATAATACTTTGTTCTATACTAGGAAATCTTATAAGTTGGGCTTTATTGAGAAATTATGAAAATTATTTATAAGTTTTTCATTTTTGAACACTTTTCCATGTTTTTCCTATACTCTTTCTATATATGATTGAATGAATTGTAATTTTATGTGATGTTTGGGGCTCAAAATTATATATCCCCAAATTACACTAAAAGGTCACATGATAAAACTAAGATAAGGTAATGGGAGCATCCCTAACATTTATGTATAATGTCTTGACACAAGTCCTTGATGGTATGTTTATAATATTTGGAATTTTTAATTATCATTATTTTCATTCATTATAAGACCCATGCGATTATTTATTCCCATATTCATTAAAACAATGGATTGTATTTATAGATTTATTTTTTATCTATTCCTGCTATATTATTTATGCCATTATTATGTCATGTTAGCTTCTATTATACATTATTCCTTACTGAGAGTTTTAAGGACACCCTTTTCTTATGTTTTACATTTCCCCATTTTATGAAGTGGGTTATTATGTATGATTGGATCTATAGATAAAATTGAGGAATAATAGTTTACACTCAAATGATGTAATTTTTCATGTTGTATTACAATGTTTATGTATCAATTCTACTAAGGATACTAAACCTTGATCTTGGGTATGTGATCTCAATTTATCTAATTAACAAGTGATAAATAACCCATTAGATCTAGGTGACTAAGGTTTAGGGAATTATAAAGAGTGAAAAGGTAGATCTCCCATATAATAATCCAATTTTGAGAATAACCCATTGATAAATAAGGATATTTAGTGTTTAAAATACCATGGAAGAGGATATACCATGAGTGAGTTCCCAAATTGATAGACCATGTCTATTAATAATTTTAGAGAATGGGATACTAATAGAGAATCCTCTAAGGAAGAAGAATACTATTATCTAGAAAATAGGTAATGATGAATTTTTTGAATAAGGTAAGCTCCTTATCACTAGAAGAGTGGTTAGTTCACAAATATTGGTCGAAGAAAATATCCAGTGGGAAAACCATTTCCTTATATGATTTCAAATAAATATAAATTTATGGAATGTTATTATTATTAAAGTATGTTGTAGCAATGTGACGAGAAAAAAATTAGTAGGGAAGTTGGGGCTTCCAAATTTGAAGCTCCATTATCTATATCAGCTTCAATAGTTTAATAATTGTAGTGAGATAAAGGTCACTAAATAGTTAAAGATTTTTTTACCATCCATAAGTACAAATATAAGACATTATGTTATATTACACTAAGAAAGGAATTTATTTTTCTAAAATATTACCCTTGGTAGTATGATTTTCATGTCACTCATTATGGTTTTTAAACCATCATTCATTTATACTTCAAGGGGAATCTATAACCCTCATCCCATTATCATTGAAAAAAATCCTGAAAGACTAAATATTTATAGAAAATAAAAAAAAATTAAATAGAAAAATAAAAATGAGGGGATAAAAAAATATTAGGGAATGAGAGAAGAAAATAAATGGAGGGTAAATAAAAATACCAAGGGAAAAATATTAGATAGAGGAGAAAATTTTCATCATGGAAAAAAGATTGAGGTTAAGGAAGCTTTGATTCCACATTAAAATCTCCTAGCACATATATATGAAGAAATGATAATAAATATTAACCACTTTTTATCTTCATCAATAATTTTTGTTAAAAATTTATTATAGGAGTATACTTATGGGTTTCCAAAAGTTGTTCCACAGGTTTTACCACCAATTTAAGGTATTAAACATCAAATTTATATCGTACCCAGAGCATCCACGCTAAATAAACTCTTAACTAAATCAAATTTCAAATCAACCCAACCTTGAATAGATGTAATAAATTTATGGTTAAGTTTAAGTATTATACTTCATGGGTAATTTCAGAGAAATTATCATCTCCTATGCATTATTGGTGACACTAGTTCCAAAAAATCCAGTATATGGATAATGTGTATAAATTAAAAATTTATTACCAACATATTGAAAATAGATAATCTTAAAAAAACAAGTATAATTTATTTATATTGAGACACCAAATACCAACGTTACTTTTTAAAAAATATTTGGAAAATGTTGGGGAAAATTATTATTCTTCACTATACATCATCTTCAAATTGAAATAAAAATAGTGGTGGTGAATGTGACACTCTCTTTACTCCTATAAAATATCTTCAAGAAAAATATCAAGAATTTGGAGGAGTGACTACCTTGTAGGTATTTCACTTAAAATAGGTCCAATGACTCTATTAATCACTTTTTTTCAATTTTATATTGTTTATAGATTTTACCTTATTTCCATTATTGAACTATCCCATTCACCTTACATCAAATGGTTTATTATTGGTCATGGTAGATGAACCCATGAATATTTTATATAATGAAGGATATATTTTGGGAATTTATTAAAGAGATATCATAGTTTGTGTTATAATTTTTTATTTAACATAGAAATTTTAATGAGGGATATCATAGATAATGATAAGATATTCTAAAGATAGTGATATAGAAAATAGGTGAGTTGTGATGAAGAGATACTCAATATCAAGTGAAGATAAGTGGTATTATAGGATTATATAGGGGAACACATATAATTATAGGGGAATAATGTTTCTATTCATGGAATCACATACAATAATATAGTTATATTTTTTAATATAATAAAGTGAAAAGGTGATTTATACTAAAAATTCATTTATTTCAGGTAGTGATATGAATATATACTGGAGAAGTTTTTTGATACAATAAGGATGAGAATGATTCATTGAAAATATATTTTATGCATTCAGTAATCATGTTATTATCAAAGATTAATAAGTCAATCTTGGATAAATCTAAGAATCATGCCATGCATTCATGTATAATGAATGTTTATAGAGAGGCCATGTAGAAATTTTAATGTATAGTAGAGATCATGGGTTATAATATCTAATTATTAATACATATTTTAGAGCATGAAAAAATAATAATATACCATAATAAAATATTTCTTTACACCTACAGAGAAAATGATAATAAATATGGAGGATATATAGATTGGGGGTCAGTTAAACATCATTAAATGTTGTTAGTTGAACATGGAGGTTTCTCAATATGATATATTTTATAGAAGATACAAACTATATCAATGAATGCATGTAAGACATGAAAGTGATAAGAATATTAGAGCGATATGATGAAACAAATTCTAGTATTGAAGTATAACCAACTATACATGTGGGTATTTCTTATGGGAGAAGAAATACATGGATTTATGATGAATGAGGTTTAAGAATAATATATAAAAATAAAGGATATTATGCATTATGATACATACTGGTGGTGGTGGTGATTCAAGGGCCAATAAAAGTAGGGTAAAACCTTATAAGTGATATAAGTTTCTAAAAATGTGAGAGATAAAGGCCATATGCGTGGATCATACCAAAGTAGGTTTTTTCCAAGAAAATTTACAAGGGGGGAAATTATAGAAGATGGTGTGAGAGAGAAAGTATAGAACAATATACAAAGAAGATAGGGAACAAATTTTGATAAGAAGTAGCCACAAATAATAGAATTTAAGAGGGGGGAAGTAGAGAAATTATATATTTCAAATATTTGGACACTCTAAGTGATAAAACTAAAAAAGAAGAAGCGGTGTATTATTTCATATTCAAGAAGATGAATGTAATGGTTGGATAAGAGGAGGAAACATGATGAGAAATTATTGAACACCACACCTAGGGTCATATTCATCACATACCTATTTCCATATCAATATGTTGATGATATGAAAATATGTCCACCATATAAGTATAATTAATCTACACATCCATTTGTAAGTGAACCTTGGAATCTATCCCTAAGCCTTATAAGAAAAATCAAGTAATAATGATGTTTGAGTGGAGTAGTAAACTCCCACTCAGTCCTTGAACATAGCCTGAATTGGCTCAACTAAGTAAACACCATGTGCACCATTTACATATATGTTTTGCAAGTGATTTGTAAATGAATGTGGTCTAAGGATCATGATTAATAAATAATTGGGCTTTATAATGACCCTTAACACTAAGAGGTCGTGATTTAAATGGGAAGTGAGGTCTAAGTGTTAACAAGTAGCTAAAATTAAATCATGCGTGTAATACCTTAATTCACCCCTATTTAGGTGCCTCATTGATAAACCCAAAAAAATAACAAGGAACCTTGAGTTATAATCACATTAATGGATATAACTCTAAGGGTTTTTGAGAAAAGTTCATATTTTAATCATTTTAAATATCAAGGATAAATTTCTAGGGGAAGTTGTTATTAAACCCTCTATTGTTATTTTTTCCAAAAAAATAGATTTTTTAATGCATGATTAAGTATCTATTAGGTATAATATATAAAAAATAGGTTTTCCACATTTAATATGAGGCCTTAAACTACAATAAGTAATCACCTAAATGAGTTAAAAATGGTAGTTCTTCATCATGAGAATATAAATATTAAATTAACATATCAGTATTTAACTATCCTACTTTTATCCCTTTATCAATTTTATCTAAGATTAAAAAATTGATTTTTGAAAAGTAAGTATTATGGATAGAGGGGGTATAATATATAATCCATTTTATATATCTTTGAATAATGAATATTAATTATAAGTAAATGTTTTGATAAAAAATTGTAGGTGTAAGAACCTATATTATATATATATTTATCCCTTAACTATTATAGATTTATTAATTAGATAAATGTTCTGATATTTTATGAACTTGACCAAGAAGATATATAATAAATAAATCATATGTTTAATATAAAAAATAGACATTTATAGTATAAAAATAAAATCAATTATCTCATTGTCTTATAGATTAATCATTTATATAATAACCATGTAAATTCAAAAATAAAACATTAGAAAGGAGATAAACATATTCTAACCCATGAGAGAAAATTAAAAGTGTAACTGATGTGGTTTTTCATTATAATATAAGATAATTTATAAGAAGGAAAATAAGTAATATAATTTTCATATGACTATAAAGGTGATAACTTTTTCTAAGGTTCAATAATTTAGTTACGTGACATTTTCAATGGAATAATTTTTTCGTACACCCAACTCTTAGAGTGCCCTTAATTATACACCCAATAGTCCTTATGAAAATAACTTATCATGCTTAGATTCTCATTCCTAGTCATCACACCAAGTTCACCTTCCTAAAATGAATTTTCATGCCTAGCTTCTCGCACCTAGTCACTACACCCAAATCTCCTTCTAGGAAGGACATTACACACCTATACTTTATTCCCATGTCACCTTACACAAAGTGCACCTATCATTACATACATCCCTTTTGATCTTGACCTCCATGCCCAAACCTCCTTACATAAAGCATTCACCCCACTAGGGTACGAGAGTTAGTGTCCACTTAATTATATTCCCAACCTTCCTTTTACATATGAAAGTAAAACCATGCCTCCCATTTGAGATGGGTGGAGTGGACCGTAGCTCGAAAATTCATAAGGTTTCTAACTTCCACATGTTCCCAGGTCTCCCACATCTCCTTCAAGTGTCTATCTAAGTCAAAACATAAATAAAATAACATGAATTTGGGATAATTGAATCATCTGAATATTTTACCATTAAAACTTCACAAAAGACCAGTTCCCCTATATTTCTTCAAGACTAGGGTGAATGAACCCCTCATAAAAGATACATACTAGGGAACCATGTTGCCAACACCATACACACTATTCATATCAAAGGCCTCCATACTATGTTGACACTTAAACCAAGCCTCTATACTTAAAATCTATTTCACCCATACCTATATACTATGGGGTCACTTTTACCAATAATATATACTAAGGTTTCACTTCATACAAGCGTCTATACCAGGGTTCCACTTCACCAAGGATATCCCAAATGATCCTACTAGGTCACCACATGCCCAAGCCACCCATATTAGGGTTCCACATTCCTAGACCACCCATACCTTAGTACCCATTCTCCTCAATCACTTATATAGGCACATATTTCACCAAATTATCTTAATTGGGTACCCATATACTCAGGGATCCTAACTATCATCCTATGGAACATAAATATGTTATGAACACTATCATGATCTCTATTGATCATGTATTTCTTTGATAATTGGGATCAGGCATCCCATGTGAAAGACTTATTGAGTTTTTCTCCATAACTTATTATACCATTAGGGTTTAAATAATCATGTATTACCTTGATAATGAGGGTCTATATCATTAATATATTAGTAAAACCTCTCCTAGATCATGATGCTCGTCCCAACTACATAAAACTAGTTCTGGAGGCTTTTGATCACCCAAACAGCTTCCTTGATCCACTCAATGATCCATAGATGCATATTTGGGCCTAATATTATATATAAGACCAAACCATTCCTCATTGGGACTTATTATCTATAATTAAAGTCTTAATTTCTCATCTAGTTAGTAATATACTAGTGGTTAAAATTTATATATAGGCCTCTTAAAAAGAATAATGCCCAAAAAAATTTCATTAATTCATATTCCCTATGAGTCTAGTCTTCCTTCCTCATATAGTGAACAATAGATCAATAGTGAACATTAATATATGGGTCTCCTGTTAGTTATGATCCCCAACCCTTACTCATTGATCCATACCCCCTGTGATCCTATTCTTCCTTCCTCATCTAGTTACCAATAGACTAGGGGTTGATTTCCATATATGGGCCTCCTACTAGGTGTAATCCATGACCATTTTCTTATTGATAATCTCATTATTGTGATCCCCATCAATGATTCATATATATATTGGATTTATATAATGTGTATCACCAAACATAAATTCTCATATCTCATTAATAATAAACAAGATTGACTAAAAAGGGTCATCTATGCATAAATCCCGCATTGACCATTGTTATATTCCTTCCACCTAGTTTTCCTAGTTGTGAGATTTTAAACTACATACCATATAATATAATTTTCATGATATTAAATTTCTCAGAACTAGTATCATATTCATGACCTTAAAAGTTACTTCAATTAATATTAAACGCACGACCTCAAAAGGAACTTGAATAGGTCTTGGATGCATGACCTAAAATGGAACTTCATTTGGTAATTTATGGATGAGCTTAAAAGAAACCCTCATGGTCCTTGTCAAAAGACCTTAAAAGGTATGATGTGTCCTTTTAATCAGAAATAAACTATGTAGATTATAATTCCTTTCATATGGATATGTAGGAATCCCCTCTCATGGTCCCGATCCCAACTCTACAATACCTACCACCTATTTAGATGGTGATAAATTCTACAGTATCCATTTGTGTGAATGTAAACCATAGTCTAGTCAAATAGAAGGAGATATATAGAGAACCATTGATATATAAAGATGCCCACATAGATTTATAATAACAATCAAACACAATCATGACCAAGATAACCAAAAATTTTACTTGGAATTATTTCAATAATACATTTTAAATTTATAAGAGAGTCATGAAAAAAGGAAATAAAAAACCTTAAGGGAAGATTAGACTTCCCATACTATCAACCAATATGAAATGAAAAGTGTTTTTAGAATGTAAAAATGATTGGTTGCCTTTGAAAATAAATCCCATGCTAAATAAAAACTCGTGGGTGTTAGGGAAAATTGGGAAAAAATTAGGAACCCGACATGAAATCTTTTTCCCCTGGGGATATCAATTAAACACAAACTTCTTCTTATGATGCTACACTAATGAGTTTCTTGTTTATGGTAGTTTTATAATTTAGGATATCCCAAAATATCCAAATAGAAACACCAAATAAACTGTCACTTTCCAAGCCCCCTGGATAGGCTAGTGGTAACTACCAAACACCTCAATATATTATACACCATCAAATGATGCACTGAATATATGCCTTGTCTATTACGAAGGTCACAACCCTAGAGTCCAATTTTTTCACCAACCTATCACCTATAATGTTAGGTGGTGAATTAACTCATATGGGAGTACCATCTCAACAACTATATATTCTCTCTATAGGTAGCTCATGAAATCCTCTAAGAGATGAATCCCTATTGGTCATCCTACCAATGATGGTCTATGAAGAAGAAAGTGGCCTTTGTGGCCATGTCAAACCACTTCGTGAGTCTATCACAAGAGTGTGACAACACTTGAATCCATTATCTTAGGGTTATGTAAGAGGATTATTAATGAATCCCCACTACTATTCAAGAGCTTCCCATAATTACTCTTGTCAATCACCATTGTCTCCAGTGCCACGTGACCCTGAATATTTAAGAATATACTGAGCATATTTCTTCATATATCTGAGACCTAGTTTTCCAAACTAGGGAATCTATAAGGAGGAAATACTAGGGGGACTAGACATGGAATCACTATAGAATTATCATATCCCTATTATCATTCATAAAAAAAACTATCATTGTCATATTCTGATGTAAGCACTAGATCAGGCTCATATCCTTGTTCTAGACAGCGCTCAAAAATATCATTGGAAAATTATAAAGGTAACCATGAAGTGGAATCATATCCCTAATCCAAAAAACACTCATGAAGTTTTTTTTAATATCTATATGAAAAAATAGTAATGATCTCATATTCATATTCTTGTAAACACTTATGAAGTTCATCGATATATCTTGATGGAGGAGCAGGAGCAATCACATATCCCTGTTCTCATATATATCCTAAAATATCATCGACATATCCTAATGGAAACCAAAGTTCTTCCTAAGAGGAAACATAATAATAAGGTCCATTTTACACATTGTACGACCCTAATTATGATAGAGGTTCCAACCCTATTCACCTAGATGAGTACATTAAGAAGGAGTTATTTGCGAGGGTAATATATGGTCCAAGATCAGTACTCCACCCTTAAGAAAAATAACATACTTGAGGATTATATTAATATTATAACAATGGAATTAGGATCTTACATCTCTTCATCAATGGTAAAAGGATTTTTTTTATGAAGTTACTCCCTGTAGCTTGATGTTTAATTACTTTGGAGGTCCTCCCCATGACACTATAAAGATTAGTCACAAAGGTCATCTTCATGAAACCAGTTTCATAGATCATCCTCACAATATAAAGATCAACCAGTATGGAGTTACTCACCTTTAAAACTTATCAATATCCATTAACCACCATGGAACACCCCATTAAAACAAATTTAAATGCTCTGAAGGTCCACCCCAAATAATGTTTTATCGATGTTCTTTCCTTAACACCCAATGTAAAGGTCCTCCGCACAAAGGAAATCCATGACCCAATAACCATAAAGGTCATACCCATGGAAACCAATCCAATAACTCTAGAGGTCCTCTATAGATAATATATTGTAAAGGTACCCCCAGTAATTGAACATTATTCTAGAATAGAGGTCCACCAAAAGATGAAAAACAAGAATCAACCATGGAGGTCCTCTCCATTATGATCATTAAGAAGTTTCTCCTTAAAATGAATAATCTTCTCAGTATGAAGGCCCTACTCAAATTGAAATTAATATGAAATTTAAATCATATTTAGAGAATCTAGAGAAATAAATCCTAGCCACTCAATGATTATTTCTACCAAATAGTGACATCTCATCTACGATAATGGGAAATCTAAGGTAATGATCATCATTTGTGCATACCCTAGACTATTTACCCTTTTATAAAAATAAGGAAATTATGAATTAACCTTATAATATTAATAAAATAGTAGAAAAATTAACTTTATAGTTAGATCAGGTCAAATAACCCCTTGTGTAGGATAAAGAGAACTCTATGGTCATATGGAAAGAGTTGGATGAGGATAGAATACCAGTCATGTCCTGGACCATGGATACTCCCTAGTATGACTTTAAAAGGAATTTAAAGGGGAATATATGCCATAATTTCATCTTAAATTATGGGAGAATCTATTTCATGTTGAGTATAGATACCAAATTTAAAGGGAGTATGTTAACCACCTTAAGATTCTAAGAAATTTGTTCCACCAATTAGATCTTTTCACTCTCTCAATGGATTAAAATATGAAATCATGGAATGAACCTGAGTGCCTCCAATAAACCTACCTCATTATTTTAAAGGTTCTCTACTAGATACTTTTTTATACCACACTTGACATGCATATCATAGGGTGGGGTTAATATGGAGCTCTAAAATTATCCTTTCTTATAAGCTTATAAGGCTCACTGGGGAAGGTATCATATAACATCATCACATAAAACCAAGTCTCAAGCATGGGATCTATATATGAATGTTGGCCTATCCAATGAAATTTCATCATTCCAAAAGATTATTAATGGCTCAATTGATGGATATAAAATTTACTTTTTCTAATAAAAGAGGCATGTCCTTTTGGAAATGTTCTCATCTTTCTCTTGAAAAGGTGCACTCAACGAGAGTGAGGCATTGATTTTCACCTTCATCATGCTACTAAAAAGTTAAAACGGGTCTCTAATTTATAGAACATGAAACCTAAAATCATGGATAAAATATTAATGAAAAGGGCAGATTTCCTAGAAAAGGAATTTCATCAAACTCATACTAGAATAAAATTCCAAAAGTCCAATAAATTTTTAATAGAATCTCAAGTGGTAGAGTCATAGTATCCCTAGTTTGTGGGGATATGGGAATTTTTACCACCACCACCACCCTCGTGACCCTAAAATCCATAGTGAGGAAAGGATATGATGGCCAAATAATAGAATCTACAATAACAAGAAATGATGTGTAATTTTTATCTCCTCCTCCTCCTAGGAAGTTGGTCATTTCTATATTAGGAGTGATTTTATAGGAAACACCTCTAAGATTTATTATACTTCATAGTCTATATCCTTCACCAAGAGTTTTCTCAATGAGAGCTGTTGAAGACTCTATATAGGTTAAATTCCATAAATTTCTTCCTGGGGATCATCAGGGATAGAGAGTGAAACCTCACAGGGGCCAAAATCTTAAATAATCC
Organism: Viscum album; assembly: GCA_963277665.1. Lineage (NCBI taxonomy): Eukaryota > Viridiplantae > Streptophyta > Magnoliopsida > Santalales > Viscaceae > Viscum > Viscum album. The sequence continues at coordinate 397,298,272 of OY728127.1, read as the reverse complement.
ACCAAGAAGTTAGATATTTAGGAGTATCATGACTTGTACCTTGAAGGATATCTAAATAATGACAAATCCCCTAACTAATTATATGTAGATGAGGATATGATCTCCACTACACACTTCAAATTAGTGAACATCATTAATTTCTCTCTTATAGATAACACAAATCATGATAGTAACACAAAATAATGTAATGAGGAAACATGTTTGTGAAATTTGGTGCACATAGAAATTTATGAATATGGCATGCACACTCAACATCAAAGTTTGACCCATGATTTGGGATCACCTCCAAATATTCATTTATCACCTACTCGGCACACTTCAGGAATGGATAAAGGGAAATTTGTATCCATATCCACATACCACCCATAATCCAAGGAATATAAGGATATTTCTTCCAAGTATAATATTACTCAAGATAAAATTAAGTTGGATAAGATGAGGCGGATCAACATCCAATTGCTTATAATTCAATATGCCTACTATGTTTAACTCCTAATTCAAGTAAAATATATCTCTTCTTAAAACCTTATTTAATAAAAACGAGTTTCTCAACAAATGAGATAATATTTTAGTCATTTGGATAACCTAAATCCCCAAAACCCATTTTTTCTAGCCCTAATGGATGAGAACTATAAAAAATTCCCTCTATTAGGGTGATAAATGCCACTATTTTTGGAAAACTACTCCAGGAAAACTGTAGATGGATATAAAGATTAAGAATATATGAGATGAAGATTTTAGGCTCTACATATTTACTCTACTCAAGCATCAACCCAGGTGATTATATCCCAATAACTCTTTGACTCCATAGAGTCCCTTTACACTAGGATAGAATCCATAGAAGGGAGACTCGCACTAATGTATCCAGAGAAGAATTTTTACCCTGAGTGGGAGGATTTTAATCCTCCTCTATAAAACTTTAGTAATACTACTTTCCTAATATTTAATAGTATATGAGATCTAGATCAGCATCACATACACTTTTCATCTTGATATATCCCAATGATGGGTACTCAAGAGAAACATGAGGTGTAAAATCTTAGGTGATTCACACAAAACTTGGAAGGAACCACATTTATTTTAATATACTAGTTAGGTCTATTTCTAACTAGGAAGATATTTTATGAAATATCCTCTTCCAATTCATCTCTATAATGAGAAACACAATTGATATTGACCTCTCAAATTGAAAATGGTACAATAATGAGATATTTTCAGACTTCAATTTTGTTTAGAAATGTTTTAATTATTCTATAAACTTGTATCAATCATAAGAGTATCTATTAGAGATATGTATAGAAAATATAATAGACAAGTTGGATATTCCCCTCATTCCCTTGAAATACCCTAGTGGGTTTTGGGAGTTTGCATCCATAGTAAAACACCTGGAGGATTCCTTTCATTGTTCCAAGTCTAAGTCTTATAAAAAAATGTCACCACAAAGGAAGAAATATAGTAGAGAGTAGATTGAAAATATCATGATTAAACCCAAATTTATTCCAACTCTAACTCCCAAGCCAGCTCAATATCATTTGGTTCCTCCTTCTGAACAATAATGGTATCAAAAATGTACTTTTTGTGATAAAAAAGGAGAAAGGTCACCCAAAATTTTAGTAATAGAATAATAAGAATTATTCCTTCTCAAAAAAATAATTTTTGGTATTTTTTATCATTTACATGGGGAAGAACTCGGTTAAATTACAAAATATCATGAGGATGAATGAAATCAGTCTAAATGATCACCCTAATTACCACCCTTTCCATTGAATGTTGGGGAATAAAATTCAATTTAATTTCATCTTCAAATATATAATCCAAAATATGATTGACTCTAAAAAGATATTTTTTTGCAAACCCCCATCATAGGTGAACTATCTCTTTCTCAGTCCATTAGATAGGGAATAAGAGTGGTAGAAAGTCCCAAACAAAGGGGTACAAAGGTCTGATGACTAGATGGACATGAAATTGTTCATTCGAGCACATGAAATATTTAGTTCATGAATAAATAAAATATTCATGACACTAATTCCTTCTATGTTACTAAAGGTGCAATATTTATCTTAATATTCTTCTAAGAATTTGCATAATCATTGTTGAAAAAACAAGTCATGAGAAGAAGATCCATTACCGATACTTAAGCTGACCTAAAATCTTTTTGATTTATTACCCTCATCACTAGGAGAATCTGAATTACCCCCAAAAACATAACCTTTATCTAATGAAGATTCAAAATATGACTATATTAATGTCTTCCACATGATAAAATTATTTACTAATGAAGAAAATTCATATAAACTTGAGTTTCCAATTAATATTTATGGAATTGGTTATAGAGGTTGGGGAAGAAGAAACCAAGGTGAACCATAATGATCAAGAATAATTATCATTGAAGATATTTATGTAGCTAAAACCTAGAGATAGGAAATATTACAGTTCCAATAGGAACATCAATCTGATCATGAATCTTTTATGTCTTGTTTCGACCGAATTATATTTGAGGACCAACTAAGAGACATACAATTGTTCAAGTGACATAAAAATAGGGGAAGGTTGGTTTAGCCTAACCCATGGATGATAAGGAAATACTATAATTTCAGTTAATTAAAGGAATTTATAATGCAAGACAAATCATTCCCTAAGCCTCATATTAGGGAGAAACCTTAGGGAAAGAAACATAGGTTCCTGGTTTAGAAGTACAATATTTTGAATCAAATCATTTTCATCCAAGAAAAACTCTCAAACATTGATGTCCTTTATCTTTTAAAAACAATCAGAGAATATCTTATTGACTCTCCTTCATGATCTCAAGATTTTGAGACTAAAGTCACTACAATCGAGACATATTAAGTAGACACTAGCTCTAATGAGTTTCACATGGTCATTTCATTCAAAGGAGAAGACCATGAAGCTACTATATGTGGGAACATCAAAACTTTATACATATCCATTAATATTGATGATATATACATATGTAAATCCCTATTTGATAGTAGTTCTAGAATCAACCTCATCCTATGCTAAACCCTTTGATGTCTAATTCATTGTAAAACTAACTTGTCTCCCTCTAAATTAACAATAAAATGTCATGAAAAGATGGATTAGAGACCACTAATGTGGATCAAATAGAGAACCCACTTTATAAATCTAATTCCTAACTCTAAATTCATGATAGTCCACAAATACATGGATTTTAAATCTTTCTAGGAAGTTTATGGCTCTATATGCATGTGAAAATTCTCTCATCATATCATTAGTACCTAAAATATTATATTAACATGTAATTTGGGATAATGTATGGTGATAGTTCCCTTTTGAGTCCTATAAATATCAATATATAAATTCAAGATATTATAAAAGGGTGGAGAAATATAAAATTGTAAATAAAACCATAAATATTACTACTTCTAATTTCCAATAAACTTCCTCTATCAATCCATGGAGTGAATTTGGTGAATATTTCATATTTACCTTCAACTAAATTGTTGTGACAACTCTGGATCTAGGGATTCATTGGATTATGTGGGTCACATTGGCCAATTAATTAAAACCCTTAATCAATTTCCTCTCATATGATGATCAGGTGGATTCTTTCATTGAGCATCAATCACCAATCGAGGAAAGGGCTTATAAAAAATCAATGTGGATCAATATTTACCTCTAGAATATCTATAAAAATGTGGGTATAAGGTAAATTTAATCAACCCATCTCAAAGTCATTCATCGATAGGATATGAATCCCATCAGAATAGAATGGGTTTTATGCACATTCTCTCGTGTTCTCATGTTGTCATATGCACTAGAAAAATATGGCCATCCCAAATAGAGGTGAAAATTTTTCCACATCATCCCCAAGTTTCTTGGGGTACCAATCCATATTATACCTCCGATAGTGGTGAAGATGAATGGGAAAATGATGAAATCTTATGTAGTCATCTAAAATTAGATTAAGGTGTTTTGACCACCTTTGATGAACTCAAACAGGTTAGTCTAGCTATGGTGGAAGCTCTATATCCTATATTGATCAGTCCAAAATAATCCATTAGGAATAGGAAAAAAATAGATCCTTTCTGTAGAAAAACTGGGATTTATTTTTAGGTAATTATACAAAAATTATTATATTAAATTCCCAAGTGGATTCCCATCATTTTAATTTTTCAGATGACCATTGTGGTTATAAATAAGAAGCAAGGAGAATTCACCTAACTCATTCTACCAAAGTAGAAGCCGAATTTGAAAATAAGATCAAGCCCAACTTCATTTAGGAATTTCAATATGTGATGTGGATAGAAGATATTATCCTTGTAAAGAAAAATAATGATACTATCATAGTATTCATTTATTTTAAGGATTCTAATCATCATTTCCCAAAGGATTATTTTCCCATCCTAATCAAGGAACTATTGATCAATGTGGTGATCATATTTCAATCCCTATCCTTTATGTATGGTTATTTTGGATAAAACCATATCTATATTGTCGCAAAATATGAGGAATACCATACCTATAGAGCACCCTAAGGGGTATATTGTTACTGATCAATTCCCTCTTTCTTAAAGAACATTGTCATTGCATACCAATTTTCTACGCACTATATCTTCATGACTATTCTGGGGAACACTATAAAATTCTATGTTAATGATCTGGTGGTAAAATCTCAATAATGATATGATCATATTATCAATATTGAGGTAGTATTTAATAAACTGTAATAACAAAACTTAAATATGAACCCTTTTAGATGAACTTTTTGGTAAAATTAGGGAAGTTTCTCAGTTTGTTGGTATTCCATCATGGTGTAGAAGTAAAACTCAAGAAGACCAAGATGGTTCTCAATATAACTCCTTATTGAAACCTTAGGGAATTGATATTAATTCAAAGATGTCTCACTAATATCAATTTACTTATAGATAACATAGTCAAAAAGTATTTTCTCATCAAAAATTTGATGAAGGGGGTCACATATCACTAGGATGAAGACTGTTATAGATCCTTAAATGATCTCAAATGGTACCTTCTACACCCACCTATAGAGACCCTAACCCCAGTAGCCTAGATTTGGTGGTTACTTTATTATATTGGCACTGGATACAAGGAATCACATCCCAAAGGACTAAATAGTTTTGTATTCTTGGTATACTAGATACATACTTAAATATCACATTGCATTTGAAAAAAATACAACATATTATTTTCTTTGGGATCATCTTTATTATATTTAGAATATCTCAACATATCAATCATAACACTTTTCTTTTCATACCAGGGAATAAAAATAAAATAACGATTTGATCTTAAATTCTTGGTAAGGGAATTCATATAGTATAAGATGAATAATTCATGAGTAATAAGGCAAGAATAAATGATAATAAAATAATTCCATATAAATAATCACATTAATTTAAAAATTATCCAGGGATATAAAAACCATTCAAATAAACTCATGGGAACTAATAACTGATTTCATAATGATGGAATGCATAATGTTGGACACCTAAAACTTACTGTCGAGGCCTTCTTCCAAGACATCTAAAAATACTATCAAGGTCTCATACCAATATATCTAAATAAATTAGTAAATAATTGTCTAAAATACCTAATCTAGTTTGTCTCATGAGACCTACCAATGAATTTAGGGGATATGTAAGAGTATCATAATATTCAATAAAGGATGTTTACATATATGAAGATAATTTAAAAATATCACTGGAAATTTTCTTGAGGAAAATAACCTTTTTACTTTGAAAAAATTATTTAAAATCTAAAAAATTACAAAATATTAATAAAAAGAATTTATTTTAAAAGAACCTTGTAAACTTATAATGAAATATTTAAATAAAAGAGTGTTCATAATGGTGGTAATTTTTTTTCATGTTTTATAAGCTAAAAACATTCCTTTTACACTTTTATAAAAAGGTTAAAAAGTGCCTCAATCAAAAAATAAAAAAAATGATTAATTTTAAACAATTAATGGGTAAAAATGACATTAAAAAATTTATTGAGAATAGTACAAAAATTCTTGAAAACATATTTATAAAACATTGACATGGAAGAGAAAAAAAATTCAACTGATGTGAGAAATGAAGTTGATTTTCCATAAAAACATTCATTCATACTCTTGAGTACTTAAAGAGAGGAAAATTGAAAAGAAATTTTTTAATTTATTGAAATAACCATAGGATAAGAAAATATATTTGGTTTAAGATAGAAAAATAAAACAATTCCCCCAATATATATTTAAACATAAACAGTCCTGAATAATGATGTTATTATAAAATAAACTCTTACCTTAGGTCTAACTTCCTTAATATGTGTGTAAACATCCTATATAATAAATATAGATTATTATACATATATTAAAAAACATAATCATATATATCATATCATATATGATTTAATTATAATATTTTATCACCTATTTATTAACAATTATTTATTAAAATCATTATTCCGAGTAATAACTGCTTCATTTTTCATGTATGTTTTGGTTTTGTAGTTTTAGTCCTTTTACTTTTATCATGGTTCCATAATCTCTATAATGTTAAACATGATGTAAATATCATATATATTAATTATATAAGTATTTATAGTAATCCATAAATTATAATCTGAAATTTTATATACATTTTGGATTCATTTAATTAATGATTATTCATGTTTTATTTGTTAATGCACCAGGTATATGTTGATTTTTTCATAGAATAGGTATCCAAGACACCAAAGTAAAATCATTTAAAACATTAAAAAATTGGATCTTTACACATATTGAACCATATAAATTACATGTATCCATCATTAATAGAATTTCACAAGTTATGAAGCAAGTCATGAATAATTTACAAGTCATGAAAGGATTACAGGATGTGAATATCCAATACACATCGTGTAACATTTAAAGTCTACATCGAACTTAATGTTTATGTAATGAGAAAAAACTAGTTGTAAGTTCCCATTAAAAGTTTTGAGATGAGTCTAATCTCTAAATCCTGATGATTCAGTGTGATATTGATTCCAAATACAAAATACATGGAGAAAACCATGGATCGAGATTACACACCATGAGAATTTTACATATCGTGTAAATTCCCACCTATTTATTTCCAGAGCATATATAACCGTGCATAAAACTTATGGAGTTTCATTTTTCTCTATTCCTATCTCATTTTAATCCCTTATTTTCTCTCCCAACTCAACTTTAGAAAACTCCTTTTACCATTTTTATTAAATCTAAGTATCTTTTATTAATCTGCGAGCGTTCTTTATCCCTTTCATGGTCTTTTACCATTTTGATGTCTGTTTTCCATTTACATTTCTATTAGATAGTGTATACGGTCTAGGTTCTTACATTTTTAATGATTCAAGTAAGTGTTTGATTGGATTATTAATTTTTTTGATTGAAAAATTCTTTATTCTTGAACCCTTGATTGCAAACTAGTGTATTTCAACTATTTTATTAATCAGTCGAGCATGTCTGCCATTGTTTCCTTGATTTAAATTATTTTCATCGTGAGTGGATAAAAAACTTATGGTAAGGGTTTAGAGAAAGAGTTTTATAACCCTAATGAATATATAAACTATAACTTGGTAACCCTAAGGTTATTAATTAGGTTAAATAAAAAAAATATTCAATTATTTTAGGTAACCATGACCAGGGGATGTTTAAATGAACAAACTTAACTCGATTGGAGTTAAGAAATATATGACCATTAGCCTATGATACTTTCTACCATAGAATCTAGGATTAATGCATAAAGGTTGTTAGATCTATCTGAAACAAGGAATATTTGCATCATAGATAGCTCTAGTCAGTTTTACCATAATCAACTAGTGTTCAATGCACTACTTTACAGCCTAAGCCTTAGGACTATCCAAAATTAGGACTGATATTATCCTTTTTACCTAAAACCTAAAATTGACACTGATCACTATCTTTTTCCTAAACCATAAACCAAACTCAATAGAATTATTTAAATCCCAAACCAAACCCAATTTTGAGGACTCCTATATAAAGGGTTTGAATTCAATGGTTCATTGTCTTCCAATCTTTCCCCATGGGTTTGACCCCACACTACCACTCTACTACATCATTGTAGAAAGTGTAGTTTGGTATAAAAAGAAATTGTAATATGACTGACACCCATGAAAATTAAAAACAATTGTGAGGACATCAAATTTCAGTGCTATTTTCAGGGATCACTTTATGATTATGTATAAGAACCTTTATCATGAACTTTATATTACCTCACCTATCCCCCTTTTCTTTTTTCATTCTTTCTTCTTTCATTTGGGACACCACGTGTCCTTTTTCCTATTGGAACAGTGCATACATCAGGGGCCCATGACTCGTTCAAGAAGTCTTGATGCTCAAGAAACACATAACTTAATTCTTGAAATCAAAATGTACCTTTATGCATGCTAATATTCAAGTATGGAAGGCTTCATCAATCCTCAAGGACCTAACCCCCTCAACATGCAATATGTTCCACCTGAACCAAATGTAGAACAACCCTTGCAACTAGAACACACCATCATGGATTATGGCTTAATTTTTATTATTGGTTATATGCCTAGTATTTTATGCCCTCTTATTTAGGAACATACATTTGAAATCAAACTAAGACTCATCAACTTGATCTAGAATATGGGTCAGTTTATCAGACTTTAGAGTAAAGATCCCTATGATCACATCTCCAACTTCCTGAAAGTCTACGAAACCTTTCACAACCACAGAGTGACCTATGATGAAATATGATTGTGTGTATTCCTATTTTCATTGTGAGATAGAGCCAAGGAATGGATTAAGAGTTAGGATCCTGATTCAATAATAACTTAGGATGAGCTAGCTAAAAAATTCCTCGATAAATACCTTCCCCCAGGCCTAACCTAGAAACTACACAATAAAATTCAGAATTTCAATAAAGAATATAGTGAGTCATAATGGGAGTCCTGGGAGTGATTTAAGGAACTAACTTAGAAATTCCCATATCATGGACTAAATGTGTTTATTCAAGTGAAAACCCTCTACCAAGGTCTCCAACCCATTGTTCGCAGAGTGGTAGATATTGCCGTTGATAGCGGCCTAATACTGAAAACACCTGAAGTAGGCCAAGAAATTCTAGATGAGGTATCACACAATACCAGTATATGGAAGAGTGATCAGGAACTAAATCATTGAGTAATCTACCTAGTTTAATAAAACACTCATATGGCTACTCAAGTTGAGTCCCTGACTAAGAAGATGGAAAATTTTTAGCTACCCACTGCACCACCACCCCCTCTATACCTATAATGGATATTAAATCATGAAAAATGTGTAGTGTCCCACATTTATATAAATATTATAGGGAAGGATTATATGAATAACAAATCCAATATTTTAATTACATTAATTATAGTCAGCAGAACCAACAATTTCAGCAGTCACAACAATTCTATCAAAAAATGCTAGCTCAATAACTACTACAAAGTAATAAAGGGTACTGGCAACATAGAATTGGTCAAGAAACACACAATAACCATGTAACACCTATAAATCCACCTATGAATCGTGTTCTTAGGCCACCTCAATAATTACCCTAACAACCTTTTCCTCCTCGAGGCCAACAGTAATTTCAAATGGCTCCACAAACTCCACCACAACCTACCACACCTATGAAATCAAATTTGGAGAATCTACTCTTAGTGTTAATTCAAAATTAAGACCATATGATGGCTAAAAAATAAATATAAATTCAAAATCAAAGGGATTCCATCCAAAATATAAAACATAAAATGGTCCAAATATCAAAGACCTTGTCCGATAGATTTCCATATATGATACCTAGTAATACTAAGACATACCCAAAGGAAGAGGGAAAGGTAATTTTATTGAGCTGTAAAAAAGTGATCGATTTTAACAAAAATGTGGAGGGAAATAAAATAATTATAAGGAACCTAATAAATCTGCAACAATAATTGGAGAGGATGACAATGAAATAGTGAATATAACTAATCAAGTGAAACCTTTGAAATTAACACCTCCTGAAAAAACTACAACACAAGAGAAACCTAAAGAAGGAATTTATATTAAACCACTAGCTTAAAAACCACCTATCCCATTCCCAAAAATAATTATACAAGGAAGTATCAAATGGAAATATAATAAATTTTTAGAGATGTTCAAGAAATTTCACATCAACATCCCATTTTCTGAAGTTATTTTCTAAATGCCTACCTATGAGAAATTTCTCAAGAAACTACAATCCAACAAGAGAAAAATGTAAGACTTGGGAGTCATTTTACAAAATTAAGAATGATTTGCTATTATTCAGAATAATATTCCACTAAAGATAAGAGACCTTGGTAGTTTCTTAATTTCATGCACCATAGGAGAATGAAATTTCAGAAGAGCCCTGTGTGACTTAGGATATAGCATTAACCTCATGCTAATGAGTGTATTTCATAAGCTGGGAATCAAGGAATTCAAACCTACTAGAGTGTCACATCAATTAGTTGAGAAATCAATAATGTATCCTTGAGGGATTCTCAAGGATGTTCTTTTCAAAATCAAAAAATTCATTTTCCCAACAGACTTCATCATTTTTTATATGGAAGAAGAATGATATGTTCCAATTAGCCTAGTCCAACCATTACTAGCCACTGGGAAGGTTCTGATTGATGTGAATCATGAGATACTTATAGTCAAAGTAGGTGATGAATAAGTTGTTTTCTACCTAGTCAAATCTGAAAAACAAATATATGATCCTTTTGACCGCCAAGATATCTTTCTCACTAAAGTGAGAAATGACTACATGTCCATTGAATAAGGTAGTTATGATTTGTCTCCTACTAAAAAAATAAGAATATGAATTTGAGGAAATGAACTACCTGGAACCTCTTACAAGGGACACTATCCTACCTTCCATACCCTTAACCATCTATCCACCAATTCTAGAGTTTAAAACACTCCCAATCACACTAAAGTATTCATTTTTAGTGACCACTGTGGCACTACCAGTCATTATAAACTCAAAACTGACATAGCCAGAGGAGAAAAAGTTAATGGAAGTCCTACAAAGACATAAAAAATCAATTTCCTGGGGGGGTGGTTGACATCTAAGGGATCATCCTCACATTATTCACTCACAATATTTTATTATAATAAATTGTGAAACCTAAATTTCATCCCTAGAGGAGATTCACCCCACCATTGAAGAATGTAGTTAAGAAAAAAGTACTGAAACTTCTAGACACTATAATAATTTTTTCAATATCTGATAGCAAGTGGGTGAGTCCACTAAAAGTAGTTACAAATAAAGTAGGCCTCATATTTGTAAATAATGATAAAGATTAATTGATATCAACTAACACCATCACTAGATGGAAAGTGTGTGTAGACTATAGAAACTTAAATACAGAAATAAAGAAAGATCATTTCCATTTTCCCTTCATGGATCAATTGCAAGAGATATTAGAAGGAAATGAATTATACTTCTTCCCATATGGATATTCAGGATACAATCATATTTTAGTTGTCCTGGTTGATTACTCCAAAACAAAATTTACATGTCCATTTTGTACCTTCTCCTATAGACACATGTCATTCGGTATGTGTAATTAACCAGTGACCTTACAAATATGTATGTCACATATATTCCATGATATGATGGAGGAATTATTGGAAATTTTTATCGATGATTTTTTAGTTTATGGATGATCCTTCAATGTATGCTTAAGAAATATTGAACTAGTCCTGCAACACTATGAAGAGAAGTGTTTAGTTTTAAACTGGGAAAAATTACACTTTATGGTTCAAAGATAAATAGTCCTCATACAAAAAATATCCAAGGATGGAATGGAAATTGATCCTATAATGATCAAGGTGATCAAATATTTACCTGAACCCTCAACTGTTAAAGGCATGAGGAGCTTTCTAGGCCATTCAAGATTCTACTATCACTTCATGAAATATTTTAAAAAAAAATTCTTCCCTCTGAAACACCTGTTATGAAAGGATAATCTTTTTGAATTCACTGAAGTGTGTTGGAATACATTCAAAATTTTAAAGAAAATCTAGGTGGTCACTCCTATTATCATTTCACCGGACTAGGACAAAGAATTGGAGTTAATATGTGACATAGTCAACTTCAATGTAGCTGCTATCTTACGATAGTGGATCATACATATCTTTGGTCTCATCTACTATGACAGTAACACCTTTAATTATGCTTATGTAAACTAGAAAACCAAAAAGAAGTAAATTTTAGCAGTTTTCTTTTATATTGAAAAGTTTCACTCCTACATAGTTTTTTCCAAAGTGATAGTTTACACTAATAAAGATGCCCTAAAATATTTGACAAGTAAAAAGGATTCAAAACCAAGACTTATGTCTTGGATCCTACTACTGCAAGAATTTAACATCATAATCAAAGTAACTAAAGGGATAGAGAATGATGTGGTTGATAATATACCAAGACTCCCACTACCCCTCATTAAGTATGATGATAATCTAGACATCAAGGTCAACTTCCCTGATGAAACTCTTTTCATCCTAAAAATAAAGGCATAACCTTAGTTTTCTGACATTGAAAACTATCTCACCATGGGATCCATTTACCCATACCTCTCTTACTAACAATGGAAGAGATTTTTAGTTGAATCTTTACACTACTACTGGGATGAGCCACTAATTTTTAAACATTGTGCTAATGAATTAATGCAATACTTAAACCCATAGGATGACATCCAAAGTGTATTAGACATGTTTCACATGTCACCAATTAGAGGTCATCAAGGACCATAATTCATGGTATAAAAAATTCTGCAAAGTGGACTCTTTTAGACCACACTCCATTAAGATGAAAGAGAATTATGCTAGAGCTATGATCAGTGCCAAAAAACTGGCACCATTGTAAAGATAAATTAAATGCCAAAAAACATGATCATTGAAGTAAAAAACTTTGACGTATGGGGAATAATTTTTATGGGGACATTACCTAATTCACAATGAAAGTTATATATACTTTTTGGTGTTGATTATGTCTCTAAATGGGTAGAATATGAAGCTACCACTCATGACACAGAAAAATTGGTTATGAATTTCTCAAAGGAAAATGTGTTTTAAAGATTTGGATTTCCCCAACTACTCAATAGTTACTAGGGAACACATTTTACCAATAATTTTGTTAAAGGAATACTAGAGAAGTATGAAATTAGGTATAACACAGGAACTCCCTATCACCATCACACAAGTGGGAAAGTTTAATAGTAAAACAGGAAATAAAAAAAACTAGATAATACCATGAACACAAATCAAAAGGATTGGAGCCTCAAGTTATATGATGAACTGTAAGCATACCAAAATACATAAAAATACACATCGACGCCACTCCATTATTATTGGTATATAACAGACCATGTCGTTTCCCCAAAGAACTAGAGCATCACTCCTACTGGGAAATTAAGAAATTGAATATGGATTCTCAAAAAGTTGGGTAAGTAGGATGTTACATATGAATGAATTTAAATAAATAAGTAAGGTTTCTTATGAAAATTCCAGTATGTATAAAGAACAAACCCATAAGTATCATGATTAAATAATCGCATGATGAATTTTTATACCAGGAAATAAGGTCTTATTATTCAATTCATGATTGAATTTATTCCCTAGAAATCTCAAATCTAGATGGATAGGGCCCTTCATGGTCATACAAGTATTCCCCTATAGGACCATCAAGATTTAGAAATGAGGATAACCACACTTCAAATTTAATGGTCAACTATTGAAGATATATCAGGAACCATTCCGTGAGGGGTGTGCTGTCACTTTGAGATTAATCTGAGCATCACTAAGTCGATCTATCGACGTTAAAATAAGTGCTAAATGGGAGGCAACCTAAGATAGATCAATTTAGGAATAAAATATCATAGAGTATAGTTAAGAAAGATTAGTGGCACACTGAAATAAAAGGACCAGGCTTTGATTAATAATAGTGAAAAAATTCTAAATTACATTTCATGTAATCCAATACACAACACATAAAATCCCTGACCTAAAAAATAATAATTTTATGCATTACACATCATGTAATTTTATATTAAGTTAAACTTCATGGTAATTAAATGTCATAAACCCTAGGATCATGTTGTACCCCCCATCTTCTCCTCTTTCCCACCGTTCACACCCAAGTGCACCCCTACCCTTTGACCGCTCCCTCTCCCTTGCCTCTCCATTTCCATCCCTCCCCCCCTCTCAAACTGACCCCCCTTCTTCTCTCCATTATCCCTTATATTACACATTCAAAATGGATCATAAGAATACTATGTTCACACCTCCTATAGATCTGGAATATGATCATGAGGATACACCTCCGGTCAAGCACCGAAGTGTTACATCGCCTTCATCACCCCATGCATAATCTTCCTCGAGCCCCATAGATATATATACAACCCCATAGACCACCAAGGAATCACACTCAAAGTAAAGTGGGTTTTAGGATGCATAGAGCCCCCACATACACCCTATCCTTTATTTTTATAACCCTAAGCACCAGGTCGCACTGGTCCATTTGCAAGAAAAAACCCTTACGGACCACCAAAACATTGGATTTGGCCATCCTATCATGTTTTCACATCATCCAAGAGGTCCTCTTCCTACTTGAACACTTTTAAATCACTCCCATCATCAATGTTCAAGAGGAAACATACATGGAGCTCTTCCTAGATTTATTGGCCACTTTTGAGGTAGTTGTCGACATCATCCGCTTTTAGAAAGGTGGTAGACCCTACCAGATATCCTACATCAAGTTCGGCATTGGGATTGGTATTTATCTTATTTACTTCGCCACTTCCCAGGTATTTATGAATCTATAGATTGATCCAATAAAGTTTTATTCCAACCAACTCTATAGGATGATTTTCTATGACACTCAAAGTTTCCATCATCCATGGATTATAAAATCCAATCAGTTGAGAGTTACCACTCTCTAGATTCTTCATTGGGCATTGAATAATGCATGTTTCTCTTGTTTTGAGGCTCATGGGATCATGATCCAGCTTGAAAAAACTTATCCTAGTTGCTTCCATGGGCAGCCTACCATCAGCATGGCAACTTAGTTCACATTCTACGTAAGGATGCATGCACAACAGACATGAGGTATGTTGATGGGTGGGTCCTTCATCACTCATTTATCCTAGAATCATATTGTTTTCAATTACTACCTTCCCTCACATATCTCATACGAATGGAGTTTATCAACTTACTTCAACTCCGAAAGATGAAACTAGTGATGAAGGATGGTGATATATATCTATGGGCACCAGGATGCATTAACAGTGATGATGAAGTTCTTGGAGACCATGTTGCCAACACAACACCATCCCATAACACCTCTGATCCATTCACCACCCATATAGTACTAACTAAAAAGGCATAGTAAAGTATAAGTATGGGGTCGAACCCAAAGAGGGATGGGAATGCAGAAGAAAATTCTTAACCAAAGGTTTGGTTGCTCCAATTTCAATTTAATTTTATTAAACTAATTAATTGACATAAATTGAAATGTATAAAGAAATAAAATAAGGGATCAAGGTCAATTTTAGAGTAAAGGAAAAATATAATCCTAAATCTAGCTTGTAATGATCATATGTCTTAGGCTGAGATGTAGTGCAAGGGTCACCAATTAGTTTTGGTCAAACTAATTGGATTTACCTATGATGCAACTATCCCATGGTCAGGGTAAAACTAATAACCTAGGTGAATTATGATTATATTATATTCATAAATCCTCGTAGGATAATGGTCATAGTCGTTCTCAAATCCAAATAGTTTGGGTTTGTTCAATTTCACGTCCCATGGTCATGGTTGTGAAAAATAATGTGATGGACATTTTTTAACCTAATTACTAGCCCTAGGGTTTCCAAGGTTTAATTTATAGATTTATCATGATTAAGGGAACCCCTACTCTCGACTCCTAACCCTAATAGGATTAGTCATGTATGACATAATTTAATGAAAGTAAGTAAATGAATAACATTCTCAGCATAATGATTAATGATTCATAATAAATCAATCCACCCTTGAACTTGTATGAAAGTAATTATTAACTAACATAAATGAGGAAATAATTAAGAACACAAAAAAAGATGAATAATTGATAAGGATAAATAATAAAATAAAGATATTATAATTAAAACTATAAATCATCCATTGATTACATAAAAGAAAATATTAGGAAAGAAAAACATAAATCTATCTATGAAGAACAATAGGTCGGAACCCTACGATAGCCTACCAATAGTCAATAATCTCCAAATTTGTAATGGAATCCATTTCCTCATGGATGGATTGAATTCATCCATCATTTCCCCCAAGTCAAATCCTCCATTTAGTGGCCATTCAAATTGATCAAAATAAAATCCCCATAAAAGATACACTAGAAATCAGTGTTTTTTTCCGTTGTTTTTGAATCTTACATTTCATGTAAATACTACATGATATGTAATGTACATGCCTTCAAAGTTACATAGAATTATGGTGTCTTCTTCTTCACGGTTTGCAACTTTAAATTGTGTATTGATTTTACGTGACATGTAAAATGTGTTTCTATATCTGGAAGCTCTGTTTTGCCCTGTTTCTTTAGTTTCGTGCCTCTAGAACCTCCCATGATAATTCAACATCATGTGAAACCATTATTAAATGGATTTATTAGTCTATTTGGATTAAATCAATCTTAGATTCAATATTATAATTCTATTGTCACACTGATCCACTTTTTTCTCCTCAATTTCTATGTTTTCCTTAGTATTTCTCCAAATACCGGTCCTACATAACAATTCAAAAAAACGTCAATATTTTCCATGAAACTCAACTTTAATCAATTAATATTCAATGAATTCATATATAAAAACCCATCAATATATATATATATAATAGAGTAATCAAATAATTCCACACTCAAATATTTTCTCATCCTCAAAGAAAAACATCTACATCGAAACACCAAGTATCCATACATAAACAAGGGAATTTTCAAATTATTTTTCTCCTAAAAACAAGTTTTAATTGAATATTGTAAAAGAAAAAAACATTCCCATTACATAATCCAAAAATAATGCTTCACTTATAATGTGAAATTCAATACATTTTCCCCTTTTTACTCATATATTTAAACTTTTCATAAACTCCCATGCAATTTATGATTTTCCTCACCATTAATTTTTCCACTCATCACTCAAGATAAAAATTTAATGGAGTTATGAGAATACCTAAAGTACATGCTCCTAACCATATGATTTCATTTAATCTTCTTTCTAAACCCCATAAAGAAAGATATTACATTTAATCATGAGGGATTTTCAATTAGGATCAAATATTTATGAGGCTGAGGGTAGTTGGGTAAAAATGATTAAAATAGACTATGAATCAAGGATGAGGCTAAACTATAACATAAAATACATGATATTCAAAGGAAAATTTCCCTGAAATGCTCATCACCAAAATAATTTCATCTCACACACCCCCAAAAAAGAAATATAAGGGCTCATAGATGATATAATAATAATAATAATAAAAGAACCACTATTGTTTTTTTTCCAAAATTAATGATTGGAATAAACCAAACATCCATTACCTAACCACATATGATAAAAATAATCAATATAGTGGGTCTCAAGAAATAATGTCTTGTAACATGGCTCAATCCTAACGAGGTAATCCATGGATTCTATGATAAAAATAACAATAAATTCAAATATGGGTCTCAGGATGTGGAGTAACCCCACAAACACCCCATCCTTTATTTTTATAACCCCAAGAACCAGGTCACATTGGTCCATTTATAGGTGAAGCCCTTTTAGGCCAAAAAAACATTAGATCTAGCTATCCTCACTCATCTACACATCATCCAGGAGGTACAACACCTCCTTGACCGCATGTACATCACTCCCATAGTTGAAGTTATAGAGGAGACCTTAAGGGACCTTTTATTGGCATTCTTGGCCACTTTTAAGGTAGCTATCAACGACATCCACTTTCGGTTAGGCAGTATACCCCATGAGCTCTCCTACACTGAGTTGTTCATTAGGTTCAGTCTTTTTTTTTCTAAATTCAACACTTACCAGTTATTTTTAACTCTACAAATCGATCCAATAAAGTTGAATTCCACCCTACACTAGAGGATGATAGCATAAAACCCTCAAAGTGTCACTGATCCTCAGACTATGATATCCAATCATCTGAGAGGTCCCACACTCTAGATTCTTCATTGGGAATTGGCTCATGCCTGGTTCATTCATGCCAAGGCTAATAGTAGCATGATATAACTTGAAATACTAATCCTCTTTGATTCCATGGGAATTTCTACCATGAACATGGAATCTCAGTTCTCATTCTACTTCAGGGCACATGCATAACTAACATGAGGTGCGTTGATGTTTGGGTCCTTCATTATTCATTTCTCCCAAAATCTCGATGTCCTCGATGTCACCCTTCCCATCACATCTATTGGACCAATGTAGTTGATCAAATTCCTTCATTTTCACAAAATTAATCTTCTGATGAAGGATGGTGACATCTATAAATGGGCACCGGGATGCATTGATGGTGATGACAAGGCACCTGGAGACTGGGCTACTGACCCAACACCTTCTTCTGCCACCACTAATCCGACCACCACCCATAAAAACTCCATCTCATCTCATACCTCCGCTAACTGCATTCCCACTCCCATAACTACCCCTAATAACACACATTTTACTTCCCCATCCACCTCTACCATACCCACCCCACCCTACTATGCCAACCTCTGGCTTTCTCACAATTATATACCGGTGAACCTGCATCACAATGTAACCACTTGGGCATCCCATTCATTTCCACACCCTCATTTATCATCCCTCCCACCCAACCATCCTTTGTAGGCACTCACCCTCCACCTCTAGTTGGCCCTAGATCTGCCACCATTCACGCCCCAGCCACCACCCTAACCGACCTACCCTACAAGATGACAGACCCTACTCCTCAAAAGAAGTTTCTAACAAATCAGGCTCAGAAATTTAAAGGAATAGATCCTCCATCATCTTCTGAGGTACCTTTCATTTATCTTTCTACCATAACCATGGTCGCACTCAGGATTTGTACCTCATTACACCATTATCTAAGATAGCTTCCAGCACCATGACACCCTCTCTAGTAGTTTCTCCACTATCCTTTTCCTCTATTACTGATATTGATCAGGCGGGCCAGCTGTAAGCACCCTATTTTCAGGAGAGGAATTTAGATTAGCATCTATAGTATTTTGATTACTCTTAGTATGTCCTGGTCCCCTCCCCTGTATTTATATTATGATTACGTTTTCACTTTTTTACATGTATTCTATTCCATATGATCTATCATTTAACTTATTATATACATGGGATATAGTTTTTTACTCACTATTTCTTGTCTTATTTTTCATTTCATTACTATATTACATTATCCATGTCTAGATATTATACCTCTTCCATGGTTATAGATGCATCTATTTCATCACCATCTACCCTTGTACCATGGATGAATCTATATCTAGCTAATGTCGAGTGCTATCTCAAAGAGCTATGAATATAGATCTGTTCTTAGTAAAGGTCCCCACAATGATGGGCACACATGATTTTCTTACTGAATAAGATTCATGATCGATATACACCATAGGTGATAAATCTCACCAAGATTCCATGTGATCTTTAGGACATAACCACCAGTTCTTATAGGCAGTAGAGGACTTCTGAGCAGATGGATAAAACTTCCTGAAACTTTTGTCCATCTATCTGGTTAACAACTTCTTTATTAGCGCTTTATGGGAGGAAAACCATATATACTTTATTTTCCTTTTTTAGTATTGTAATTAGGTATTTTTTTCATTTTATTAGCATTTTTTCATATACTATTTTTGAGCTTCATTGTACCCACATATCTACATGTATCATAGTTGTTTTATATTCTTATCCACTATGTGAACCTTCCCATTACAATGATATTATCATGTTACAACCCTAGGGACTAATGTTTTATCTAGTGAAGGATTTGTTATTCTAACCCATTATGTAGGTATAACAATTTGAAAACAACATCCACCATGTTTCCCAAAGGCATTAAACTCATATAGGGAGATCTCGATTCCCTCGATTAAATTTCAAAGTTTCCATTTCATTTTTTCTATATTATATCTTTCATATATCCCCCATGACACTTTCTAAGATAGTGTAGAAACAATCTCTGTTTAAGTGTGGGGGAGTATTCTAGGAGATTTAATGTCGATACACTTGGATAATTTCTTGTTTTCATCTATCTAGGAGAATTATTTCATTGAAAGCATGATTTAAACCTAAAAACTCATTGTACCAATTCAAATAAATGAAAATTTTAATTATTTACGTGTTGAAATCCATGTTTTTATCATATTTATATTTTTATAATGATCGTTAAGTTTGGTAATTTAATTAAAATAAAAAAAAATTAAATTGTTTTTGATTAACTTAGTACTTGATTTTGTACCCTAAGTGATTTACAATTACTTTTGTTCACTCCCATTCCTATGAGGAGTATGAGCCTATGATTTAATATTCTTTTCTAAGAATATTTCTTGAGTGATACCTGGAGCATGTGAACCTATTAGAACTTGTATTGAGATCTTATTGAGGCTATTACTGAAAAAATAAAATTTTAATATGATTGAGGAAATATTTGTTGAGCTAATTTTTCATAAGACCCACCTTACATTTTTCTTTCTTTAGCCCAAAGTTTCCATGAATGACCTGTTTAGGATGCATCTATTTCAAGTTAGTTATTTCTTACTAACTAGCTCTTAGTATTATGCATGATTATACTTTGAATAAGTTGGGGAATGTATATCCAATGGACATAGGATGTATTTACTAAAGAGATGTATTTTGGTAATTTACCAGACTGATTTATTGTGATTCGTTTTTTATTTTTTTCATTTTATGCTTAACCTCTTCCTTTGGTAAATATAAAAAGAAAAAGGAAAATATTTTTGGGTTGTGTATTAGGAATCTCAAAAATCACTATTTCCAGATTGATGAATCCTATGATGGATCATATGTGGTTAGGGTATGGATGTGAGATCTCTCCAAAACATTAATTTCAAAAAAGAAAATAAAAAAATAGGGTATATTTTTTATGCATACCTAACATACTCATGGATCCACTTGAGCTGCTTAGAGAATGGGCACTATTTCATGATATAGGATCCAAATCATTGGACTATTCCCATTTATCATGCATTATAATTGAGATATTACCCTCCTTTTGAGCTTGATTTTCACTTTATACCCACCTACCCTCAGCCTCAAATTCATTTGACCCCTTTTTGTTGAAACCCTCATTATTTATTTTTTATTTGTCTTTATGAAGTGGATATGATATTACCAATGAAACCCTATGGTTAGGAACATATATTCAGGGTATTAGAATAACTCTACTTACATTTTACCCTGAATGATGAGAGAAAATTCATTGTGAAGTAAATTAAAAAATGGGTATAGAATTAAAGAAACATTTATGAAATTGAAATTAAAAGACTAAGAATCTGGATAAAGAACTGAAGTATTAGGCATTACTACTTTTCTATAGATGATTTATTCTAGAGGACTAACTTTTTATTCTTACACTTGGTTTTATTTTCCAATTTTTTAATGCATTCTTCTTATTTTAATTTTTTTTAATCCCTATTGAGATTCTTTTTTCTTAAGGATAAGAAATTATTCAAGTGCAGAGGAATTTGATAAAATGAAATTTTATATACATTTTTTATTCATTTAATAAATTATTATTTATGTTTTATTCGATGATTCACCGGGTATGTGTTGAGTTTTTTAGGGAAAAGGTATCTAAGACTCCAAAGGAAAATATGTGAAAACATTACAAAAGTGGTCTGTTACATGTCGTGAACCATATACATGAAATTTATTTGTTATTCATAGCATCTCACAAGTCATGAATAAAGTCATGTATAATTTACAAGTCATGAAAATATACACAAATTGAATCTATAATAAACCTCTTATAACATTTTAAGGCCACTTACTGCTTAAAGTTCAAGTCATGAGAAGAAAAAAGTCATGAGTTCCCATTACACATCTTGAGATTAGTCACATATCTAAATCCAAAATATTTTGGATGAGATTGGAACTTGATCATAAATATGTATAGAAAATAATGGATCGAGATTACATGATGTGAGAAAACTGAACATCATGTTAATTCCCACCTATTTATTTCCAGAGCATGGGAAGCCGCACATAACACTTTTAGAGTTTCATTTTTCTCTCTTACTCTCTCATTTTTACCCCTTATTTTCTCTCCTAACTCAACTTTATACAAATATATTTACCATTATGATTAAATATAATAGTTTTTTATTGATCTTTGAGTGTTATTCATTTCATTCGTCACTGTTTTTCATTTTTATGTATGTTTCCTATTTCCATTTTCATTAGATAGTGGCTACTCCATATATTATTTCTTATTTACTAATTCAATTATGTGTTCGATTGTTTTATTACTTTTTAGGATTGATAACTTCTTTATTCTTGAACCCTCTATTTCAACCTATCATATTTCAACTATTTTATTTATCTATTGAGCATGTATTCCATTGTTTCTTTAATTTTGATTATTACTATCACGAGTGGATAAACCTCTTAGTCTAAGGGCCAAGAGTAGGATTTTTATAAATTTAATGAATATATAGATCATAACTTGGTAACCCTAAGGATAGTAATTAGGTTAAATAACAACTATTTATTCAATTATTTTTTGGCAACCCTGACCAAGGGGAGTTTAAATGAATGAACCTGGCCCGATTGGAGTTGAGCAGGCTATGACCATTAGCCTGTGAAACTTTCTTCCATAGAATCTATGCTTAATTAATCTAGTTTTTTTATCTATATCTAGACTAAATAATAGTTTCATCTTAGACAGATATAGTTGGTTTTACCATAATAAACTAGTGTTTTATGCATCGCTTCGCAGACTAAGCCTTAGGACTGTCCCAAATTATGAATGAGATTATCCTTTTTACCTGAACCCTAAAGTTGACCATGATCCCTATATGCTTTCTGAAACATAAACCAAATTCAATAGAGGTTTTTAAATCTCAAACCAAACACAATTTTTGATGAATCCTATATAAATGATTCGAAGTCACTGGTTCCTTGTCTTCCAATCTTTCCCCATGGGTTCGACCCTACACTACCACTCTACTATGTCATTGTAGAAAGTGTGGTTTGGGATAAAAATAAATTCTAATTTGACTATCACCCACATGAATTAAATGACATGTTTGGTCATGTTAATAAAATATAGATATATAAAAATTAATTACACCGTTTATAGAGATGGTAGGTTGTACGTATGCATGAACACTGATTTCACTTTTCAACGTATGGAATAAAATAAAGGTAACTAATAATTAAACTTTAAATAATCATTGTTATATAATTTATATCATATATTTTCATTAAATATACCTATATTACCATCCATGTATAGTGTAAATGAAAAACGGTTCACATTGATTTATGGAGGTGGTAGTCTACACATATGCATGAGTGACATTATAGTTTTCCAATAGATTAGAAGTTAAGAAGGTATATATTATAGTATAATTCTAAAAGAATAATTATTTCATAATTATCATATATAAATATAATTTCCATCTTTATAACCATACAAGTGAAATGGTGATAAAAAATGAATTACACCGCTAAAAGGAGATGATAAGTTATACATATGCACAAGTAATGTTTTCTCTTTTCATAGGATGGAAAAGAGACGAATAATTGTTTTACCATAATCATAATAATATATCATTATATTGATCACACTAGATTTATTATCTTAGAATGGTTACAATATATTAAGAGGAAGTATAATAATAAATAAACTAGAAAGACTCGATAAATACAATTACCACTTCTTTGATAGAATTCCTTTAGATATCTTCCTAAGGGACATAAGGTTGGTCATTGGTAGGACCAGAACCTCTATAACTTGTATAAGTATGTTTATAGGAGTAATTTTTATGTTTTGGTTAAGATATATGGTTCAAAGTGGTGTAAGTAATAGAAATTATAAGTTTCCTTTTATAATTGAGGGGAGGAGAATTCTTGGAAATTCATAAAGCATCAAATTGATATAAATTATTTTTCGAGGCCAAATATCTCTGAATTGATATAATTAGAATATAAGATGATGATAATTCTAAATCTTCTCATAAAATAAAATTTGGAATGGTTTTGGGTATTTTTTTCACCTTTATCTTTTAGTTTTAACCCCCCCCCATTAACCCTTTTGACAATTACAATAATAAAAAAAATTATACCCTTTAAGGGTTAATAATGTTACAATAAAATGGAAAAACATCCATAAATAGACCATGGTTTATTTTTAACACCATATCCAATTATTTTGGTTGAATATAATATTTTTATTAATTTTAAATCATTTAATAAAATGTTTTTTATTATAAAATATCATTAATGTCATTTTTATCACTATTAATTTAATTTGACTTTAAATATATCAATATAAATGGATAATTAGAATATAATCCTTAAACACATCCCTAAAATGTCATATAGATGTATAAAATTAATGGGACACATTTAATCATTCAAATTATATCACTTTTAATATTTTTAAAATCATTTATTTTATTTTTCTATTAATTGAATAAATACTCTATTAGAATTTCACAAGCATTTAAGATGATTATTTAATTACAAAAAAATATAAATAAATTATCATAATGAATTTAATTTAATTATTTACAAAATTAACATTAATATTAATTCACCACTTTATTTTTACCTATGTGAATACATTAGAGATATTTAAAACTAATAGAGTGACATTTTGTAGTTTTCATTGATTTAAATATTATATAGGTCATTTTCATTGAAAAGTGAACATTAAAAAATTAAATTTAGACACTACTATGAAATGGGTAGAATTAAATTCATCCAATAATAATTAATATGAAAAATTATGACCTTATCACTTAGTTTTAACCTAGATTAACCTGAGTTACCCTTTACCAATGTGAAAAGTTTTTTCCAATATTACTATTTATATTGACAAAAAATAAAAGGGAATCATTTAGAAAATTTGAACATTATGATTCCAAATATGGAATCCATTTTTCAAGATTCAATTTATTTAATTGGTATAAATTAATTTTAAGATAAGTGAGAAAAACGTAAAGAAACCTCTTTTTAAAAATATATAGTTTTTAAACATAAAACTAGATTTATTCTTATCGCATGTATAGAGAAAACATTAATTGAATGTTAAAAAATGAATGAATATAATATATATATATATATATATATTTCATTAAAATCATTCACCAATAGTGATTAATTTAATTCATCAAGATAAAAAAGCATTGCATGCATGAAAATAGTTTTTCATAAAAAAATATATTTTACCTTTAAATTATTTTTTATTTATAATTAATTTATAACCAATGAATTTATTTTATACATGTTAAAACCTTAAATTTTTCATAATTTAGTTTTTACTATTCATACCCTTGAATCTAATAGTTAGGTGCTAACTGTCACATAATAATATTTTAATATTATATCCCGGTTCATTTAAACTCAGTGTTGCATATAACCCAAGCTATTGGAGAAATAAAATTATTTAAAGAGAAATATTTTCTTAAATATATGGGTGTTACAACACCATTATTTATGGTGACCATGGAATAAAAACCTATCATCATTTATATGGAAACATTAGACAAATTTATTGGAACCCTCCTTACTCGAAATAATGATGTAAGCATGGATAATGGTCTCTATTATCTCAATAATAAAATATTGGATGCTAAGACCAAATATTTTGATATTGAGAAAAACTTACTTAAATTTATTTTAATGGTGAAAAACTGAGATTCTATTTATAGCACCATGATTTATACCTTGTCTCTCATGTTGATCTACTCAAATACATCCTCGGTCTTCTGATGTTAACGAGGTATATAATGTAATGGGTGGTATTTTTTCAATAGTTTGATTTTTTTTTTCTTCTCAAAAATGTGATCAAAGGGAAATCATTAATAGATTTCCTCACACCACACCCTATCCTAATAAATTTTTTATTAGACTTAAATCTCCCTGGTGAATAAATATTCTCTATCCATGAAACTTCTCAAACATGGGAAATTAATTTTTACAGTGCTTTTAAAAGTCTAATAGAAAGGTGAATGGAAAATACAAAGCTCAACAAGGTTAGATTTTAGATTTTATTCATCTCCCTAGTTAGAACATTTCTTCTTTAATCCTTTTTATTATCAGAAGGATGCACTAACAATGAGTTGAAATGTCATGCCCTCATTGTAGGATTGAAACTGGCCCTACAAATACCAATGGAATGATTGAATATCAATAATGATTCAAAGTTAGTGATAAAACAAATAAATAGTGAATAAGCCACCAAAAAGGGAGAATTTATTCCCTTTCATGATTATTCATGAGGTTTAATGGATGAATATCCCTCAAAACTAATATTTTATCATATTCTATATTCACATAATTCATAGGTAGATGCACTAAACATTACATCTATAGCCCTGGTAGATCAAGACCAGGATGAGATGGTCATTTTCATCACACATCATAGGGTGGTCTCTTTTTACATTAGTAATTATATAGAGGAAATCAATGAGATCAATTCCAACATAGAAAATTTTGGTCTATTTCCCTTTCCAACAAATTACATGATTAATAAGACTTCTCCCATAGGAGAGTACCTATAAAACAAGATTCTCCCATCGGATTGAGCCAATAAGGAATATATCTATTAGTGGGAAAAAATTAACCTTTATAAAGGTCTCAATTCCTAGAAGTTACTCTATAATATAAATTTTTTGGGGTCATCCTTAGGCACTTTGAAGAAGGATAGATCCTCATTGTTGTGTAGGATGTCCATGTTAATGCCTACATTTCTCACTAGCTAGAAACCAAAATATTTCATCAAATTAGGATACTTGGATACTTATATACCTTGATTATTTAAGGTTTCATGGAGTTCATAGATAATTTCCATTCTTTTTAAATACATGATAGCATCATCAATTAAACCCCATAATTGTTTCATACCAAAAAATGATCTTATCTATTTTTTGTATGGGTGTAAATATCATAGGTTCATCCCCTCTAGCCACATCCATATAGGTCAAGTCCTTCCTTAATACAACCAATTTCTTCTAAAAGTGGGTAAAAGATATACCCCTCAAGGAATTTAGAACAAAATTTATCATTAATTTCATGAAGTCTAATATCATTACTAGATTTGATGTCCCGCACACTATACTGACACAAAGTGAAATGAATTTATGTTATTCTAAATTTAATAGGTTTAACCATGAGTAAAAAATTCATTACAACCATTCATATCACTATTATATAATAAGAAACTTATAGATATAGGCCTTTAATATAACTCTATAAAATATCCATTAGACAATGGTAGATAAAGATAAAAGTCTTGTCTAGATAATATTCCATATGCCTTGTGGGATTATTAAACCATAACTCCTATATGAGACAGAGGTGGTTTTACCTTTTGAGGTTCAATTTACCTCACTTAAAATTTTCATATTTAATCAATTAACCTACGATCAATAGACTTAGGTTCAATTAGAATATTTATAGTGATTTGATGAGAGAATTCCATACACACTGCACAACCTAGAGGTTCATCAGAATTATGTAATGTGAGAATTCAATAAGAAGGTTCACCTCCTCTCATTAATCCACTAAGAGTTAGTATTAGCTATGTGAGATATTATAATACCAAGTAATAATCACCCAAAATTGTATCCAAAGTGAGAAGTTCCATACACTATATATAAGGTCTACTCCAATAGTTATTACTCCTCAATTACAATGTATGGAGAGCATATCACACCTTCCACCAAATCGAGGTTTCTCAAGAAATAATTTTCATATATTCATTTTGGGGATATTTAAGTCCACTATATATAACTCTAAAATTCTTTGAAATGGTCCTAGTCATATGATCTTAAAAAACAAGATGATGAAGTCCTTGTCTCATGATGTAAAACCGCATGATGTATGGTTCATACTGTTTTACCTTTAACAGATTGGATTGGTCTATCAAACATAGCCTTAAGATGTGTTCCCCCTATATAAGAGATTTATTGACATAATAGTTTTTCTTTCCTCAAGGATTTGATGGTTATAGATACATTTCAAACCATAATCTCTTGGTTAACCTAGAGTATAAAAAAATTATCCTGCTAAAATTACATGTGGCTTGATTTTTATTACGTGATAAATAGTAATTCTTAGATCCCCGGATCTAGGCCCAACCATAGCTTCCATTTCCATGCTTGATTATTCTCTATTGATGATAATTTTCTTCATTCACTTTGGGTTTCTTCCTTATCTCTCACCAAGGAACCCACACATTTCTCCCTTTCTTTCCTTCACATGATCATTATCTATATGAAGAGATCCTATATCAGGAACTACATGTGTCTTGATTCCCATTATTATAAGATATATAGTATTGAATAGATCTCCCATCCCAAGACCAACCACAAATTCTATCTTCATTCCTAACATTTCCTAGGGGAAAATACCTGTGAAAGATCATGGCAGGTCTTCCCATGGATACATATTATGGTGGAACCCCATTCACATTATATTTCCTCTTTTATCATGTTAGGATAACAATCTATTTCACTACTATGTGCCCATCATATAAGTCAGTTTTTTATAGATATATGTTTTCTAAGAAAAATATATGGATTGATTTCTATTATTATTGGATACATAGTGATACCTATATCATCTATCCTATGCCTAGACATAACAACTCATTTATACCGTGTATCTGGTATTGAGTCCTTAACTAATTCACATTAAATATTTCTATATTAGGGTTTATGTTGGGACAATGGGTTTTTAAAAACTATTTGTGGATTTATTACTATTACTTTAGGATATGGAGTGACATATAGGTATCTCACCTAATATTATGCTGAAAATTTTGTTCATATTCCATCTTTCACCACCATCCTAGTGTATGGTCCCTTCTTTAACATATGGTCTTCCTATATTAGGATATATACTTCTACAACATTTTTTATTACAATAAATATATTTTTATTAATTCATGTTACTATAGGGTATGTAATGATGCTTGTATCTCTTGTCCTAGGCCAAGACACAAATTTAGAACTTGTTATTGATATAATTTTTAGGACCTGAAGCACCATTCACTCTATTTTTGTCTAAATTTCAAGATCTTAAACTATTAATGAAAGATTCACAGAGGCTTGTCATGTTGAAAACCCGTAAAGGGAAGCCTAGGTAAAATTAAAGTCTTCACCCACTAATCCTTATCTTTCATGAATTAGGAAAATTTTTTGTCACAAATAAACAAGATATAAAGATTTTAGGGACTGAAAATTGGCCCAACAAAAAGTCAAGTTATGCTCACTGGACCCACTAGACAAGAAAAAAATTATAAGATATGTTATTTTCTCCATACACATGAGATTAAACTATTCCATTGGTATATTTTCATTCATAAAAAACATACTTATTTACATTTATTAATACCAACATTTTATATGATTGTGTTTTCTATAAATTTCATGTTACATCCCCTCACCCTATGAATGTGTTCAATACATAGTTGCATAACCTTTAGGGTGATCAAAACATTATTAAATATCCTTTTCACCATGAAACCACTTCATATATATGATGTTTAAATCACCAGTATACCATATCCTTGAATCAAGATTCTCCTCTTAGCATCCCAAAACCATGATTATATATTCTCAGTCCCCCATTTCATAATAATTGGTAATGAGTGTACACAAATACAAAAGTAAAACAATTATTGTTAATGATATATGTGTCATGTATCTAGCATGTTATCCAGAGGAATGATTTTATCCTAAAGA
Source organism: Viscum album (assembly GCA_963277665.1). NCBI lineage: Eukaryota > Viridiplantae > Streptophyta > Magnoliopsida > Santalales > Viscaceae > Viscum > Viscum album. Next base: position 397,268,288 of record OY728127.1, on the reverse strand, counting down.
GAATATCCACTAACCCCGTGCACTATTTTCTGATAGTGCAGTGGTAGATTATCTATTATTAATGGTTTAATCATCCCCCCTATCTCCATTTTCCATTTACCCAGACATTCTCATGTTATTATTTACACATTACATAACCCAAATAATGAATTGAATTAAAATACCATTAGTGTTATATATTTTTATATCATACCCCTTTTAAAACTAAGAATGTAACATCCCATTTATTGCACCCTTTCATTTATAAGAATAAACTCACTTTGAATAATAAAATTACATGATTTTAGATTCTCCTCTTAGAAAATTTTCATTATACGCAAAGGCCCTCATCATAAAAACCTTAAACTGTATGGCACCTAAGTCCACTCAGCATGATTCTAAACTACTTGGAAGTGTTCCTTGTTTTATTACCACAAACTGTAACATGTGATAGTCCTTATCACATGATGTCAAATAACATGAAATACGGTCCAACCCATATGAACCTTAAACTTATTCGAGTATTACATTTTGTATAGACTAATATCATTACATTAGATCTGGATCTATATAAGGGTCCCCAATGTATGGTCCCCTAGCACATGATCCTCAACCCAGTTGGTGAGGTATCCTTAAGTGCATCCACATGACCCAGGTTCAAAACCAGGTAGAGTCATATTTCTGGTACTATAGAAGTACTGTAGCAGGTACTATAGTAGTATTGTAGCAGTACTGTACACTATGCGGGTACTGTAGCAGAACTGTACATTGTACAGGTATTGTAGCAGAACTGTACAATGTGTGGTACTGTAGCAGGCACTGTAGTAGTTAATGTAGTAGGTACTGTTTGGTACTATAGCGGCTAGAACTATTCACCTTGGGCCACCAGTTTGGGCTTGGAGTCCTTAAGGCTTTCGGGCCACCTAGGCCTTCAGGTCAGTATGTCTTTTGGGCTATCTTTAAGGCCTTAGAGCCACCTCAAGGCCTTCGGGCCACATGCAGTTGCCCTAGACACACTACAAAAAAAAGGAGCAGCCCCAGAAGAGGGTTCAGAGCAGGTGCACTCACCAGAGCAGAGCCAAATGGATTTGTCAAAATGAGAGGGTATGGCTATGCCATCGGGACCAGCCTGTGATTGCACAAGAAGCCAAGCCAGATGGCCATGAGAAGGTGGAGAGCTACTATCATGATGCGGATACTGGGGAGGGGCAGTTCCTTGTAGATAGTCTGGTTGAATTCCCTAAGACCTTCGGGTTATGTAATCTTCTAAGCCTACAGGACATATAATATCTGAGCCTATGGACCTTGTAAGGGTTCCCCCTCATCCCTTGAAAGGGGGGTTATCAAAAATCAATAAAAATGAAGGCCTTCGGGCCATTCGGGCAAATGTATGGTTCCCTATACACAAGCCGATGTTATGGTAAAAATTAACCCAACTACCAAGAATATAAGTCCTAGTGTTTTTTATTTCTTAATTCACATGGGTATTTACTCTTTATAACTCAATGTTGATATGGGGTTATTATATATTTTACCCAAAATGTGGTATCTTACAAGAACTATGTTTGGCTTGATTCTTGTTATTATAAGATATATAGTGATGCCTAGATCTCTTATCTTGGTTCTAGTTAAAAAATCATATTCTCATAATTAATAACTATATGCATCATGATTCCTATTACTTTTTGATATATAGTGACGTCTAGATTTCATATAAAAAAACCATCCACAAGATTTATCTCAATTAAACCCTTTATTTTTCTTAACATCTAACACCTCACCAATTCACATTAGGTTTTCTCCATGGGTTTAACATTATGATGAATCCATTTCATTTTTTGTGAATGAATCAAATAAATGTAAATTACCCTATATAAAGGTCCTCATAATACAAACTTAAACTATATGGAATATCAGTCCAAGTCACTTAATGTTAAATTACATTACTTACGGTCCACCCCACATGACCCTTAAATTACTTGGAGTGGTATGCTTTGTATAACTAAATTTACTTACATAATAGCTAAATTCATGTAAAAGTCCTCAACAACTGATTCATTTTCTATGAATCAATGCTCAGAAAAAGTACCCTCTAAAGAATTATGCATGGCTTGATTCCTATAATCTTTGGTTACATAGTGATTTTGAAATCATATATTTTGGAATCAGTCATGGGTTATTATCCACTTTTATTCCACTTCAGTATCTCATAATAGGGAAATTTTTCTCAGTTTTAGACTAGAGTGTTCCAATAACTTTTGAATATTATTTTCCTATATACCACAATTCATACTTTATGTGTTTTAATCCCCATAAATCTTTAAATAATATTGGTAATGAGAACATTTGACTCCAAAAAGTACACTATTGATTGGTAATGATAGTTGTGCCACTGTATCTGGCCTACTAGCCAAAGGAATGTTTCATCCTAAAGAGAAGGTTCCCTAATCCCATGTGTCATTAAAAATATTATAGTGGAATCCATCATTCTAATTTGGATACCATTAATCCTTGAAATCTTTATTTCATTTCATCCCTTCCTTACTCAAAAACATCAAGTTATGATTTATGTAATTTTCATTCATTATTCAAAGGTGTTAAGCACTCTTAGATCTTGAGCCCCATTTGGGTTTTCATATCATAACCTTTATTATTATCCTGATCACCATGACCTTAAACTATATACCTCTCTAAGATGGTCTATATTAGTATTGGGCTCTCATTAACATTAGTTTTTCACCTAACCCTTTCTATATAGACTGTCTCGTCTTTTGGACAAAGCATCAAAACCTTAAAACACTAACAACTCTTGGTAAAAGAATTAATACCTTAAACTACATAAAAATTTTATAAGTATTTTTTTAAAAGTGGAGGCCTTTAATCATTAACATTTGTTTAAATTTTTTTATATTAGACTCACAACTTCACCCACCACATTTGGTCAATGTTGTATTAACTTAAACCACAATATCTCTTGATTCAAGGATCATGTACTTAAAATGCACGCATATATCCCTAAGGTGGTCTTTATTTGAATTATGATCTCATTGAGATTGGGTTTATCATGACTATATTTATATTTATACCTTTTCACCATCTATTAAGGGTTATATAACCTTAATCTTCAACCACTTTTTTGGGTAAAAGTTGTCTGACCTTAAACATCATCGCTCATTCTTCCAACTTGTATGAGATTAAATTGTCAAAGGGAAAAGACATGGAACTTGATAGGTTGAAAACCCATAAAGTTAATTCTAAGAATAACTTGAATCTTCTCTTTCTAGGTCTAAACCTTACATATATTAGGAAATATTTTGAACATTTGATAAAATAAAGGTAACAAAACTTATCAAGTTAAAAACCTATAAAGGGAGGCTTGAGAAAAATCTAAGTTACTACCTATTAACTCTCTTATCATCCATGGATTAAGAATCTATTAATATGGAAATAAAAAAATACATAAATATTATAGGTATCATCAATCATCCCTAGAAATAGTCAAGTTATGCTCTCTTGGTATTTCAACCTAGAAAGAAGTTAGAGAAACCTTTTGTTTCTCACAGATATTGATTTAGATGATTTGTGTGAAATTTATGAAGGTTTAATTTTAGGGAACTTGATCCCTTTTCAACAATGAAATATTCATTCAAAATCCCCTTCATAATTTTAATTATGTTGATTCATTCAACTCTCTAATATCCAATTGGTCTGACCTTGGACTATAATGATGGTATATATGCAGCTATATTCAGCCTTCCTATATTCATCAAAGAGTATAAGATTAGGAGGAAGCCAAATCCCATATTCCATTATCTCATGGGATCACCTTGACTTGCGGTGGTGGTTTGTGTGCCACCATATCTAGTCTACCTATATTCATCCATGGGTTCATGTCTAAAAGATGATGGATTAGTCCACATATATTATTATTAAATCAATTGTTTTAGAGATATGATTTACTTAACACTTACCCTTATAATGTTTAATTGGATTAAATTATTTGGAAATTAATCTTTTTAGTTTAATATATTATCACATACTAATAATATAGATCACATAAAATCTTGGTAATTAAACAAAAAGGTTTCAAATCAGATTTCCAATCAAAAAATTTAATAAGATGAACATCCACATTCCTGATTATCTCTTTAGTTTCAAAAATAGGGAAATAATTATAAAATATGGTGTATTATATATTACCCTCTACTGATACTAAGATTTGATCAATCAATCTCCAAGATTCATTGATGGTCTATTGATAATTGTCCATCTCTGCATCATTGTATTCCTTGGTATGGAATAATATCTCTACTCTAGCTAGAATATCCACCTCCCCACTCTTAGAATCTTTCAACAATATTCGGTGTTCCTCTAGTCTCCCTTCCACTTCACTCAGTTATTCATGGATATGTCTTACTAGATTTACCTCTTCATTATCCAAACATTTTCCCCCTAACACCATCTCTACATAAAAATCCTTTCTTGATTTTTTGAATCTCTGAGACTCATAGAACTCATTGTTGAATATGTTTGGGAGAGGTGTAATTGTGAAGTTTTCTCATGATCCCAGTTATAGATGATTCCCTTCATGGTAGCATAGATAATCTAATAGTCAAACCAACCATATCCTAGAGTCATGGATATGTGGTTAAGCCTATGTAAATTCTTGGGTAAATTGTTCATGGGAGTTTTTTATATCATCTTCCAAATTTCATTCCACATGTGATTCCATGAAGTGAATCACAATTTGATATACCCTAGGTAAATATTAGAGTTTCTCCTAGATAATTAAATATACTCTTGGGATATTTCACTCAAAGTTATCATATGATCATCATCCCTTGAGTTCAGTGGCACATAAATAACCTCAATCTTAATACACTCTAATAGTTAAGGTACATATATAGAAGCCTTGTTGACTTGTTATTCCAATTTATATTGAAGTAATAAAAGTAATATAGAGATTACATGAATTATTTGGTAAGTATCAAATTCATATGAATATGGTTTAGATACTTACCAATTCCTTCTAGAGTGTTGTATTATTTAACTATTTCCACCTCCTTTAGAGGAATAACCTAGGTTTCCTCGTCAGTGGATTCCTTATCATCTATTATGACTGGGAATCCATCCATTGTCATGATCCCATAAATTAGTTCCATAAGAAAATCCTTACCTCTTACCATGTTCTAATAAACTGGTGTACCCTAACCCTATCCCATGATGGTTTCCTCATTAATTTTTGGGGTAGGATATCCTGATGCAGATAACCTTCTAAGATACCTTCATGATCCATTTCAAGTGGGTTCGGTGGGTATACTATTTCAAACTCATGGGTTAATGATTATTTCACCATAAGAGGCATGATGGTTTTAACATATTATTTGAAGATCAAGTATGAGATATTTTATACTGAAAAATATATATGATATGGACTTCATGTCATCATGCAATGTAATAATATAATTGGTAAATAATAAGAAAAAGATACTTACATCCATGTAGATATTTATTGAAATCATTAAAAACAACCAAAGAATAGTGGATTTCTATCACTGATATAATATCCTTCAACATGATTATAGATTAAGAAAATGTTATGAGACCTGCCATTAGATATAAAATAAGAAAGGTGACAAAAAATATAGTAATTTCACTTGGTTTTTATACCTGATCCAACTTTTCCTTCACTAGAAGAGATGGTAGGTACAACCACTATCAATTTCCCATATATAATTGGTATAGCTACTTTCGTATAAGATATAGGTGCATCTTGAAATTCCTTTTGGTCACCTTCTAATATTGGATAAAATATATCCCTCTCAGAAAAGTGTGATTATACAACCAAATAAGTGGGATATTAGTATATGGATGAGAATATAAAGATCGCAATAAAAAATTGATCTATTTCATCAGTGATAATTCATATGTATAATATTTTAGTGCTCTACTAATGTCTGATAAGTGACTGAAGTCTAACTGGCCTCACATCTAGGTGTGTTGGTCCCAATACTGGGAAGGAGTAGAGAAAGTCCTACCCCTATGCCTCCATCATCATTTTATAGCTGGGAGAAAGATCTTATTCCTCTATATTGGTTGACCTAATAAAAATGTCTATCATATTTCCACACTCAGTATGAAAAAGAGACTACATAGGTGAATGTGTTACAAATTTACTCTATAATAAAGATAGAATTCTAAATGTCATGAGTATCTTGGAAAGTGAAGGTGATGTTTTTACACAATATTCATCATATATATTTAAGGTCGAGGGTATTATCCAAATACTCATCAATAGATTAATCGATTAACCCATCAGTGGAAACCTAATCCACCATATCTTACACTCATCTTGTAACAAGAATCATGCTTTCTATTTCATGCACCAGGATCTCTAACTCTTAGAGATTCTTTTTGGCTTCATTCGGATTAGTCTCTAAGTAAAAAATCATGGGGTGCCTTTAGGTTTTCAATTTTAGGGGTGTCTACACCACCTTAAAGGGAATTCAATAAACTCATAATGTCTTCTTATAAGGTCCACCTCCATCAAAATTAGATGACCTCATAAGACATGAGAAGCCCTAAACCCGCACTTTTTGATCCTGTACCAAAACACACTCTTAACATTATGGCTTCAATACCAAATTAATTGTCTCAAACTTAACCATTTATAATTACCACACTGATAAAAAATATTGAGTCACTTACATACCTAATAACTTTTAGGTTTAATTTTTTAGAGAGTTAAGAAACACATTAACTAAAAAACCCATATCTTTCCCATACAGTGAAATTTTTTCTCACTAAACTAAGGATTCTTTATTTTACAATAATTCTTCAACATCTCTATAAAAATAATCCACAAAAGATGCCCAACTAGAAATTTTTATATATAATAATCTTCTTCATACCCAGGTGAAATGAAAACATAATAAGGGTGAGATCAAACACTTAGTAAGGGTAAACATAAGTGATAACAATAGATGATTATAAGAGATTATAAGATAAACATATGGGTATGAGAACATGATCAAGGTACAAGATCACATCATAAAAAAAATAATTGATAAAACCTGGCTTATAAGTGATGAATCATAACATAATTATTTGGGAAATAAGTATATATCACAGTATCATGGAATAATAAGAATGTGTAAAAAATAAAAAACATGACATCATAAGCATAATCCAAGGCTCATTTCCAAGACAACATAACATAGTTGGTAGAGTCCCATAGTGGATTGGGTTGACTCCCCAATCCATTATATATAATCCCATGAGATATAAAACTTTATCTAATGAATTATAGGGAAATATAATTCTAAAACCAATTTTCACATCATAATATGTACATGCATATGTGTTCCACATAAGGAAAACATACACAAATTCCTTAGTAATCATAACATTCTAAACCTAGGGAAATTAAATGGGTATCCAATGAAATTAAGTAACTCTCTAGGTAAATAATCGTCAATTAAGATAATGAAGTATAAGTTATTTACACTATATAGATAAAGGGTATATGGTTTAGTCAATAATTTCCCCAATCGATCGATATATGGGTATCTAGGTGAACACACTTTAATCAAAATAATGAAATAAATGGTATTCATAGAGGAAAGAAATTGGAAGAAAGGTTATTTTTATGCACAATGTATGATTAGGAAAGAAAAGGGTAGTTATGGTTCATTTATCTTATAGATAATTAAATTCTATCACACCACACATACATCAAAATAAAGTCAAATAATAAAAGGATTATTTTGACATATATGAAAAAATACCTTTATAAGAACATTAGAAAATTTCCTTAAAAATAAGGAGAAACATTATTTTCTTTTAATAAATATTAAAAAAAACATAGAATAATGGGAATATAATTTAATTTTTAAAACTATAAAAACTTTAAAATAAACCTTGATAATTAATAATGGATATAAAATTGAGAGAATGTGTTCATGTATAAAACATTAAAAGAATATTTTTTCAAAATTTTGTAATGAAATTAAAAAATGACCCATGTAGATAAAATTAAAAAGATTATTTTTTATCCTTTGTAAATAAATTTAAATATATTTTAAAATTTCCTAAAATAACTACTGAATTATATATAATAACATTCTTAAAACATTATAAATAATATGGACATGGAGGAGAAATATTCTCATCCATAAAGAAGAGATAAATAACCCTTATAAGACAAGTAAGGTATGAAATATAAATACATAAGGAAGGAAAAAAGACTATAAATTCATTAGAAATAAATTTAAAATATTAGAGTATACATTCAAGAACTTTAATTGTAGTCAGAAAAGATAAAATATAGAACTGAAGGACAACACTTAAAATGAGTAGAGACTCGGAAAGGAAACCCTTACCAAGAGAGTGACAAGTGAAGTAAGAATATATCAATGAAGATTATCCAAAATAAATGTATAACCACATAAAATAAGTGGAAATAAAAAATAAAACAATTATTTTTTATAGTTCACATAATCAAATAATAACATAATCAATTAAGTAAGGAAATAACTCAATGAATGTAAAGTGAGTTAAGTATCCCCTTATGAGTTTGGTAATGAATCAAAATCACATGGAAAGATAACATGAAATAGAATTATAAATAACATGAAAAAAAGTTTATTTATTATGAAATAATTCAATGTATAATAAGTAAATCATTTCAAATAATAATAGGTGCATAATTTAAAATATATCTCAAGAAATGGAATTTGAGACAAAGAACCCTTACCTTGTATTCCTACTTAGTTAAAAATGTTACAAACTCTTGTATTATAAACTAATACTCGTTAATAATTTTTTTAAAAACCTTATTAATATTTATAATATTTTACATTAATATTTTATATTCATTTATTACATATTTTTTACATATTTTTTGTTAATATTAATCATTAGTGTTGGTATTTTTAATTGTTTTATGTTTGTTTTAGTATAATGATCTTGATTATCATTACATGGTCATGAGTTAATTATATATATAATATTAAAATTATTGTAATCATATTTACATGATTATTTATGAATTTACAGGTTTATTCCAATTGATTTTTAGGTATGATTATTAATGATGAAACCCATAATGGGCTTATTTTGGTAATTTTTAACTAACTAAAGGTTATAACTTAACAATGATTTAAATATTAATATTACCATTATATAAAAAAAATATTTACATATTAATATCATATATTACTATGAGCAAAAAATTTATATAGTTCAATAGGTTTTCCAAAATAGATTCAAATGTAGAAAAGTATCTCGGTATGATCATTTTAGGTTATTAAATTTTATAATGACCATTTATTGTTGATTTTGTTAATATAATTTCCAAATTATATATATATACAATCATAATGATGTTATAAATATCATATTTATTCATTAAATTAATTTTTATAAACTTTTATGTAATGCAGTGTTGAAAAATGAAGTATGACATTCATGCAGGCTGTAGAACAACAATAACATGGGTGATGTTTTCATTTTATAATGAATGGTGGGAAGGTAGATATTGGTTATTCCATAAATTTAATAAAATTTTAGTAAAATAATGATATTTATTTAATTATGTTAGGATGGTTATATAATATTTTTGGAATGTATATGAATAAAGAAATTTGAAAGAACTCGGTTAAAACAATTACCACTTCCTTAGATATCCTCCTTTAAACTACTCTTTAAGCCTTTTTAGATTTTTTCTTTTGGTGAGACCAGAAACTCAAAGACATGTAAAAGAGGTTCAAGGATTTTTTATGTATATTTTTATCAATATTGGAATCATTAGTTGTGATTATAAATGGGAAGGTTAAGGAGTCCTTTTATAGGTGAGAGGGGTGACACTTTTGTAAATATTAAATTCTTAATGTAAAAAAGATATATAATTTTAAAGGAAAGTAGATAAAAATTGATAATTCATTTTTAAAATATTATTTAATGTATTGAGAGACCTTATCCATGATAATTGTTTTTGAACTTTTATGACTTTACCTCTTGATTTAACATTTTACCTCATTTTAGTATTTACTATGGTAACTAATTTTCAACTTGGTAACTTATTTTTATGACCAAGAATGAAATTTAATTTATTATCTAATTTGGAAATGATTATTCCAAATATTAAATCCAATTTAATTTATTAAATTTCTAAAAAATTTAAAAAATAATTTTAATATAATAACGCATAACATAGAAAAATAATTTTTGGGAAAATGTATTTTTAAAGCATAAAATGAATTTAATCATATACCTTGCCAAGTAAAAACCATAAAATGAGTGTTGTTTTTTATTTTTATACATATTATAAATATATTTAATTAAATTAATTATTCAAAAGTGATCAATTAATTTTATTAAGATAAAAATACATAATATATAGAAAAATATAATTCTTTGAGAAATGGGTCTCTTAAAACTAAATGATTTAAATCACCCTCTATTAATTATTTATCTTATAACTGTTAAATTTATTTTATTCATTGTTATTAGGACACATAAAATTAAATAATAATAATATTATTAAAAATAAATTATTTTAACTATCCTTTTATTTAATTGAGGTTTTACTCTTCTTGTAATTTTTTTAATGACATTTCACATTTTATTCCTATAATGTATTAATGTTTATATTCAATTATAAAATATATTTTGATTAATTTTAGTTCAGTTTTGTTTATGATATAATTTATTCAATATATTATTTATTTAAAGGGAAACACATACTATAATCTCAGGGTGTTATATACTCCCACCTTAAATAAATTACATCCTCATGATTTTAATTTTCTCACTAATGAAAATATATGTGATTTTTCTTAATATAGTCATGAATAATGTTATAAAAATTTATTAAAATCTTTTATAATGGGTTTTAAATAGTTTTTGAATCATCCTTAACATATCCTCGTGGATGAAAAACCCAGTGTGTAATTATTCCCTTTTTTTGCTTTGAGTGAAGACCGGGTTAATACCCAACCAAACCTTTTTAGGGTTATTACCCCTAGGTGCGTCTAATCTAGAGCACTTATCCCCTTGTTTGTATCCAAAATAATATTTCATTTTTAGTAAACCATATTCTCTTTACTTTACCAAAATTTTAGTATTTTTTCTATATTTATATTTATTCATGGTGTTTACAATAATGAATTATAGTCTTAATTCCCAATAATAATTAAATAAATATCTTTATTAATATATACTAAACCCTAAATTCATTAAACTATATGGTCCTAGGACCCAATATTAACATTTATCCCTAAAAATATTAATCATGAACCAATTAATATATACCTTAATCATATATACACCAAAAAATATTAATTTTTCCCAAAATAACCAAAATTTCCTTGAAATCAAATTAGATACCAACCATAAAAGATACCTATACCTAAATCATATATTCTTCTTAAAACCCAATAAAAATCTACCAAAATATCATTAATACCCTTAAAATACAATTACCTAAGAACTCAAAAGGTGTATCTATGCCTTCAAACTTATGGTCAACCTTCAACTTATTAACCCATGATGGTATCCATAACTCTTAAATTATCCTCATATAATAACATTATAACCAATAAAGTTATATAAACCAAATATTATACCAAATGAGATTCCATATACTCAAAATCCTATATCTAGTGCCAAAAAGTTACTCTTAATATATTGGCTCTGATACCAAATTAAGTGACCTGAAATTAACCATACATAATTACAATATCAATAAAAAAATATTAAGTCACTTACATACCTAATAACTTTTAGGTTTAGAGTTTTAGAGAGTTAGTAAAACCATTAACTAAAAAACCCATATATTTCCTATCCAATGGGTATTTTTCCACTAGACCAAGAATTACTTTTTTTATTTTAAGTCTTCAAATATCCCATAAAATACTCCACACATGATTTCCATCTAGAAATTTTCATATGTAATACTCGTTTATAATATGGGAAAATAGGAATATAATAAGGGTGAGAAAAAATTATCAATAAGGATAGACATAATAGAAAAAAAAATTAATATCATAAGTGAGCATAAGATAAACATGTGTGTATGAGAACATAATCGATGTACAAGATCACATCATAAGAAAATCATACTCAATAAAACCAGGGTAATAATTCAAGAATCATGACATAAGGATTTTGGAAACAAGTAGATATCATAGGATCATGAAATCATGATAATTTTTGAACAACATAAAACATGATATCATAAGAACAATTCAAGGATCAATTCCAAGACAATATAACATAGTGGATAGAGTCCCGTTGTGGATTGAGTTTACTCCACAGTCCCTTAAATATCATTTAATGCGATAAAAAAATTACATAATATGTTGGAGGGATATATAATTCTAGTCCCACAAATCACATCATAATATGTACATGCATATGTTTCCCACATAATGAAAACATACATAAATCCATAAGTAATCTTAACATGATAAAGTCGTATAAATTGAACAGGTATCCAATGAAATTAAGTAACACTTATGGTAAATACCCTTCAATAAATATAATGATATATAAGGTATATAAACTTTATATATAAAGGGTATATGATTTAATCAATAATTTTCCCAATCAATAAATGTATGGGTATCTAGGTGAACACCCTTTAATCAAAATAATGAAACACGTGGTATTTACATAGGAAAGGTATTATAAAAAAGGTTATGTTTATGAATAGTGGATGATTAGGAAAGAAAAGGTGATGGATCATTTATATTATATATATTTCACTTCAATCACATCACTCATAAATAATAACATTGGTAAATAATCAAATTATTATTTCAACATAGATAAAAAATACCTTTAGAAGAACATTAAAAAACCACTTTAAGAAATAAAAAAGAAATATATTTTTATTTTGATAACTTTTAAAAATAAAAAATTCAATGAATAATGGAAATGAAATTTAATTTTTAAAACCATTAAAACTTTTAAATGAATCTTGATAAAAAATAACTTACATAAAAGAGGTAAAATGATTTCATGTAGAAAACATTAAAAAAGAATGTTTTTCACACTTTTGTAAAGAAGTTCAAAATGAACCATGCAGATAATGATAAAAATATTATTTCCAAAAAAATAAAAAAAATAAAATATATTATAAAATATCCTTAAATGATCATTAAAGTTTATATAATAATATTCTTGAAACATTATAAAGAATATGGACATTGAGGGGAAAGATTCGCATCCATAAAGAAGAGATAAATAACCCTTACAAAAAAGTAAGTCATGAACTATAAATACATAAAGAAATAATACCATAAATTCATAATAAATGAAATTAAAATAGTAATGTAAACATTAATAAACTTAAATTTTAATCATAGGAGATAAAATATAGAATTTAAGGACAACACTTGAAATGAGTGACTTAGAAAGGAAACCCTTAAAAAGAGTGTAATAAGTGAAGTAAGAATAAATCAATGAGAATATTATGAGAAATAAGTTTATATAAATGTATAATAAGTGTAAATTAAATATAAAAAACCAGTGTTTATAGTTAAAATAATCATATAATAATAAATCAAATAAGGAAATAAATAACTCAAAGAAAGTAAATTGAGTTAAGAATCCACTTACCAATTTAGTAATGAATTAAAAGAACATGGAAAGAGAGAATGAAATAGACTTCAAAATTACATGAAAAATAGGGTATTTTTGATAAAATTATTAAATGGAAAGCAATTACATCATTTCAAAGAATAATAGGTTCATGATTTGAAATATGTATCAAGAAATGTAATTTGATACAAAGAAGACTAACCATGTATTTTTGCTTAGCAGGGAACACTCTAACATCATTTATTATAAAATAAGACTCATTAATAATTTATTTTATAGACTTATTATAATTTATAAAATTTTACATTAATATTTTATATGCATTTATTAAATATTTAATACCAATTTTTAGTTAATATTGATCATTGGTGTTAGTAATTTTAACCATTCCATATTTGTTTTAGTATAGTGATTTTAGTTATCATTACATGGTCATGATTTAATTATCCCTATAATATTAAAAGTATACTAATGGAATTTACATAATTATTTATTAATTTATAGGTTTATTTCATTGGATTTTTAGGTGTTATTATTAAATACAAAACCTATAACGAGCTTGTTTCGATAATTTTTAACGAACTAAAGGTGGTATCTTAATAATGAGGTAAAAATTAATATTAACACTAAATAAAAAAATTATTTACATATTAATATCCTATCTTACAACTAGTAAAAAATTTATATTGTTCAATATGTTATCCAAAATGTATTCAAATAAAGAAAAGTATCTTGGTATGCTTGTTTTAGGCAGCTAAGTTTTCTGAAGAACATTTATTGTTATTATTGTTAATATAATGGAAAAATTATATTTAAAGAATATCAATAATATTATAAATATCATATTTACTCATAAAATTAATTTTTATAACCTTCTATATAATATGGGGATAAAAAATTAAATACGTCATTTATGGAGGTGGAAGTATAACCATAAAACGATGGAAATTTCCATTTTCTAATGAATGAGAGGAAGGAATATATTGGTAATTACATAAATATAATAACATTTAACTAAACTAATTATAATAATTTCATTATTTTAATATGTTTATAAAATAATTAGAGTAGGTATACTAAGAGAGAAACTTGAAAGAACTCAATTAACACAATTACCTATTCCTTGGATATCCTCCTTTAGACCACTCCTTAAACCTTCTTAGATTAGTATTTTAGTGATACAAGAACCTATAGGATGTGTTAAATTGGTTTGAGGATAGTTTTAGGAATATTTTTTAGATATATGAAGCTTTATGTGTGATTAGAAGTAGAGAGGTGAAGGGGTCCTTTGTAGGTGAAAGGGGTGTCATTTTTGTTAATATTAACTTGTTAATTTAAAAAGACATTTCATTTTCAAGGAGTGTTGATAAATATTGATATTTTTTGTGTAAAATGTTATATATGGTATTTAAATCCATCATCTACCCATTTAATGATGATTTTTTGTGATATTTTATGACTTTACCTCTTGATTGAACATTTTTACCTCATTTTAACTTCTACCATAGTGACTAATTTTTACCTTGGTAACTTATTTTTATGACCAAAAATGAAATTGACCATATTAATTAATTTGGGAATGGTGATTCAAAATATTAAATTCATTTTACTCAATTAAATTTCTAAAAGTAATAAATATCAATTTTAATATAATAATGCATAATGCGGAAAAACAATTTTTAGAAAAAATGAATTTTTTAAGTTTAAAATTAATTTATTCTTATTACTTTCAAAGGAAAAATCATAAAATGGAAGATAATTTTATTATTTATATATATATTTCAATAAATTTCATTAAATTCATTATTCAAAAGTAATATATATAATGATACAATTCTTCAAAAAATTGGACCTTTTTAACACTAAATGATTTTAATCAAATTCCATTAATTATTTATCTTTTAACTATTAAATTTATTCAATTAATTGTTATTATAAAACATAAAATTAAATAATATTATTATTATTAAAAATAAATTATTTTAACTATCATTTTATTTACTTGTGTGTTTATTCTTCTTGTAATTTTTTAATGATATTTCACATTTTATTCCTATGGTGTATAATGTTTATCTTGCATTGTAAAATATATTGTGGTTAATTTTTGTTCAATGTTGTGTATGATGAAATTTATTCAATATACTATTTATTTAAAGGGAAAAAAATGCAATAATCTTAGGTTTTTTTTCTACATATAGTCTTAATTAAGAAAGTTTCTCTATCTGATCATTTTCTTATATTTCTAGTGTGTAGAAACATGCCTCTGAGACTATTTCTCTATAGGATCAATTTATTCTATTTATGGTGTGTATCAACATGTCTCTAAAATTTATTCCATTGATTCCTTATTAGGAGGCAATGAGACATGGTCCTCAAGGGAATGTTCCTTTGGATTAGAATCTCTTAAAGACTATCATATGGGTAATTCGTGTCATAGACTAGAACATTACACTAGTTTAGAACCAATTTTTTGAGGCGCAACCAAGAGCTAAGAAAGATAGGGATCAAGATTGAGAGTTACTACGTGAGAAGCCCCCATCATTTAAGGGTACTAATGAACTCCAATTGGTGGATGATTGGATTGATAAGATCAATTGGATCTTTGAATTCCTAGAAGCACCTAAGGGTATCAAGGTGAAATGAATAATGTTCAAGATCATGTGTCCTAGAAAGAGGTGGTGGGATTCTTTGGTTTAGATAAACTAACATATGGGCATGGAGTGGAAGGTCTTAAAGACCCATTTCTTTCATTAGTTATATAAAGAATATCTAATGATGGAGAAGTATCTAGTGTTCCTATCATTGAAATAGGGAGAGTGCTCGGTGTCAGAGTACACCAACCAATTTATGGAGCTGATTCATTTTTCTATAGAGGTGGTGATGAAGGATAAACTGAAATCTCATAAATACCTATAGGGTTTTCTAAAAAACATTCTATTGAAGTTATATATGATGAATCTTTCCACCTATTTTGAAACAATAAATAAGTATATAATGGCGGAAATGGATATGATGTGAAAGATTCTCCTATTTGGAACTTCTCTTCCCCCCCAGTGTTATTTTCATTAGAACGTAGAAGAAGAATAGAAAGTGGCATGATGATCACAAGGGTGGTAGAGGTGATTCTCAGTAGTGGTCATCCTCTTCACCATTAACACCAGCTAGCAGTGTGCATATAGAGAACAAGTTTATTCCTTGTAAGGCTTTGAAATATTTCTATATATATTTCCAAATCTAGTGCTGAGACTGCGTATGATTCTAACGCATACTGTGCTTGGAATTAATTTTAAAAAAAATATTAAAAATATTTTATATTGTCCATGTATAGTTTCTTAAATAAAATAGGATAAATATTAAATGTAATCTCATATTGTAAATCAGAGATCACGGTTGAGTCTGGAACACATTTTTTACCGTAGGTGTGATGTAACGACCCAAAGGTTCATTAATAGAAATCCCTCTTGATCTAATTAAATATCTCTTTATGTTTATATAAAATTTCAACTTATTTGGTTTTATGTTAAGAATTTTGACCGTTGCTAATATAGTCGTTGAACAGTGATCACATGATTAGTATAAATATAGGGCTCTAACAAATCCAATTTACTCAGACAAAAGAAGTGATGGCCTCGTCCAGTAGAATTGCTCCATACGAAACCCATTTGTCGAAGCTCAGAAAAGAGGTGGCATCCTTGAGATTCTCTCTTGACCAATCCCAAGCTGAGCTTCACCATGTCAAGCTCGAACGGGACCGTCTACGGGAAAAATGGAAGTTGATAGAGATTACCACTCGAGCAATGTTAGCTGAGCCACCCCAAGAGTCTGTCGGCATCGCACACCTTACCCTTAGGTCTTATGAAGTTGTTTTAAGGGGTTATGTAATGAATCTCTAGTACTATTTTCATGTATATTATTTTTTTATATAATAATGAATATACCTCCTTGTCATTTCTGAGACATTGTAAATAGTTTTTAAAGTACAAATTGTGTTTTTAATTATTATTTAATTAAGAAATATATTTTATTAAATTAATGGATTTTTGAATAAAATAATATTTTAATAAAATATTATTATTATTATTAAATTAATTTTTATTAAATATAAATGATCTTATAATTTTATGAATGCAATTATAATTTTTATTAAGGTTTGAAAGCCATTTCTATCAAAACCCGTGAATTTTCGATAAATGTCGGTTTTTATTTTAAAAGTGAAAATTAAAATATTTAGAAAATTATTTAGATAAAATAAATGTTATTTATGGAATCAGGATGTCAAAATTATCCAACGGTGAATTTTTCATAATTTTCTGAGACAGTCAAATTTTTGGGTAAAAATTAAATACCGTTTAAATATATAATGTGTTTTATGACATCATAATTACCCAATAGTGATGTAATAAAATACTATAATATTTATGTTCGGCCAATATATGTTTTAAAATTAAAATAATGTGATTTTGGGTTTGTTTTACTTACTTTTCAAAGCATTAATGGACCCCTCAAGACTTATTAAACGCCTTGTCTTTTTAAATTAATTTCCATGGGAGTGTGACTCACCTCCACATAAGCAACCCTATTATTTTAAGTTCATAATTTTTCCTTATAAAATATTGTTTTACTCTTCCCTTTTCCAAAAACCATGGGCAAAAACCATGGTATGGTTTTTGGTTTGGATTAATTCTATATAAGGGGTCCCAAACCTAAATAATAAAGAATTCTCTAACCTTTCCTATATAAACCCACCCAAGCTCCCACTTCCTCCTCACTAAAATCCTTTTGAGTTCGTCCAACATCTTCCCAACTCTCTCTAGAATCCTCCCAAGGTTCCCCAAGCTCCCAAGAAGCCTCTCACAATCCTCTCTCTAGCCTTTGGAAGCACACTTCCAAGTAAGGGTTTTTTCTTCCTTTCTCATTTTTGTCCAATTTTCTTTAAGTTGTTTTTCCCTTTTAATTTCAATTATGAATGTTGGGGTATGGTTTATCACCTCCATAATACTTCCCTCTTTATGTTTGAATGATGGTATACCCCTTTCTCTCTCATTAAATGCCTCCCATATACACCCGTTACTATGCCGAAATTTCGAAAGGAACTTCTCTCTCCTCTTTTACATTCAAGAAATACTTTTGTATCATGAATCTAAATTCCATTAAAATTGTTTGTAAATGTATCTATATGACCCCATTACTGTAAATTTCATGTAAATATGATGAGACACCCTTTCTCTCTCATCAAACCATTTTTATGAGTTCTTATGTCACGCTGTTATGCTGCCGAAATCGCACCGATTTTCTAATCCAATGCCATTGTGTAGTGAATACAATGCCCATTTCTCCATCAAGGGTATTCACCTTTATGCACATTTACTTATTGTTTATAAAGTTTCATGTATGAATTCCACATTTCTTTATCATGGAATAAATGATTATGTTTTATGAATCCATGTTTTATGATCCATGTGGCACACTTATGGATGAAATGAAATGTTTAAGAAGGGTGGGCCCTTATAGCACTCCAATGCATTTGTTAAAGTATAGTATCATGATACTTCATGTGCAATGAGTGTTGACTCATGCTAATTCAATTGTAAAGAGGGTTTAATCGTGCTTTTTGCGCAATGAGTATTTACTCATGCTCCATGTGCAATGAGCCTTGGCTCATGCTAATTCCATGTTAAGTGTTATTGCCACATTTCCATGTTATGATTATCATGCTTTATCATGCCTTTATGTTCATGTTTCTCTTGTGCTCTACTGATATGCCTAATGTATAACATGTATTGTACTCCTCATGTTATTCCATGTGTATTCCCTTAATGGGCTTTATAGCTCACCCTTTTCTTATGCATGTCCTCAGGTTATCCCATGCAATGCTAAGTACGAGGGAATGTAGTGGTCATGTAAAGGAAGTTTTCAATAAAGATGTTGTATTTCATGTTTCAAGTTTTTATGTAATGATCCTAATCCCCAAAGACACTAAACATATTGATCTTCTTTGTTGTATCAAGTGAAGTTTTATGTAATAAATCGTGTTTAAGTTTGTATTAAAAAGAAGGGTTGTCATAGTTGGTATCAGAGGATAGGTTTAGTTATTTTGGGATTAGGATTAGAAACCCCTAGTAAAGCCTTAGATACAAGACTAAGTAAAATAAATACATCCCTAAGTTTTTGTTAGTATTGAGTAAGTGGGTTATCAATCAAATATATCCCTGTCTGGATACGAGCATGTAGAGGCGGCTCTGGCACAGATGTATCCTAGGGGTAAAACTCGAAAACACCGCTTTGAGCTAGACTCGAATGGGAACTGGTTCACGACAACAAGCCTTGCTGCACTCTTGGTTACGATACTCCCGGGGGATATGCTTTGGTAAATTCACAATCTTAGTATGAACCCTTATTAAGGGAATAAAAAAAAT
Source organism: Viscum album (assembly GCA_963277665.1). NCBI lineage: Eukaryota > Viridiplantae > Streptophyta > Magnoliopsida > Santalales > Viscaceae > Viscum > Viscum album. The sequence goes on along the minus strand of OY728127.1, from coordinate 397,248,288 downwards.
GCCCCTAAGAATATATGTTAGAAAGTAGATCATGAAAATCCTAGATTGAAGCCTATAGACTCATGAGTTAAGGAAATAAAAGTTTATTTATAAGTCATCAACTTTTGTCTTTGGATTACCCTTTATGTGTTACCCCTAACTTTCCTTTTATTCTAGCCAATGGTCGGTAATAGGAGGAATCGGGCTAACAACTGTTGTGAAGATCAGTGTGATGACTGTACTAATGAGATGCCAAATCCAATGGGAGCGGGAATCGCAAACTTTGTCACGCTTATCTCTCAGCTAACTCAAGTTTTGAATAGAAACACGGGTCAAGAGGAACGTTCAACCCCCCCTAAGAAAGAAAAAGCCGCTATCGAGAGCTTCATGAGACAAAGACCTCCTACTTTTAGTGGATCATCTGATCCCACGATCGCTAAACAATGGATCAACTCCATTGAAAAGATCTTCTCCATCCTTAAATGTTCTAAACAAGAGAAGGTTCTCCTGGCGACTTATCATATGGAGGGTGAAGCTGATCAATAGTAGACATTGATAAAAAATACGAAGCCTGAGGAGGAGATCGAGGCGTTGGTATGGAAGGATTTCCTGAAGATGTCTTTCGATAAATATTTTCCGCGCACCCTCCGGCTTAAGATGGAAAGGGACTTCCTTTCCCTCAAGCAAAAAGATGAAGAATCTATTGGAGCGTATGAGGAAAACTTCACAAGGCTTGCATGTTACGCTTCCGGATTTTTCGTTACCCCCGAATGCAAATTTGAACGCTTATTTGGTGGGATGATGCCTAGCCTGCGGAAAGCATTAGCGATCCATGACTTCGACAGCTATGAGGAGATTGTCTGATGTGCCCTCAAGGTCGAAATGGAGATCGGGGAATCACAGGGGTATCATGGGGACAAGAAGCGTAAGGTGGAATTCAATGTTGGTGGTCCGATGGATAAATCCAACGGTGCTAAGAAGATCCAGCACCCCACTTTCCAAAAGTGTGGAAAAAAGAACCCTGGAAATTACCTTAACGGGACGAGGAAATGCTTCAGGTGTGGAAGGGAAGGGTACCTAGCTGTTAACTGTCAGCAAGAAAGACCCGCGGATGTGACAGAGGAGAGGAACGCTCCGTTCGAACCTCAACGCGTTGTTCAATGATACAAATGTAAATAACTGGGTCATTTTTCAAATCAGTGCCCTAATCCAAGGGTTTTCGGAGGCAACCAACAACCTCCAAGGCAGCAAGGAAGAGCTTTTTCCATCACTTCTACCAAAGTGAACCCCGACAACGAAGTGGTGATAGGTACGCTAGTTATTTATTCAAGAATATCGAACGTACTTTTTGATTCAGGTTCTACGCATTCTTTTATATCTCAAAAGTTTAGTAGAACAATCCCAGCACCACCACAAATCATGGAAGTAGAGATGTCGGTGAGTACGGAAAATGGGGCAATCATTGCATCCCATGAATATAAGTCCTCCCCTATTATAATCTATAGATTTAATTTCTTGGAGAACCTCTTCATACTCCCTCTGGTGGAATTTGATTCAATTCTTGGCATGGATTGGTTTTCCTTATATAGAGCCAACATAAATTTTTGGGAGAGAGAAATCACACTCCATATGGAGAATCGACCTCCGATTCTTTACATGTGTCAGGAGGAAGATGAATCTCCTTTAGCTCCATCATCTCAAGCATGGATATTACTACCCTATGAGCACGCGTATTTGGCTCAGATGATTGAGTCCAAGGAAGAAACCATCCTGGAATAAATGCCTATTGTGAGGGAATTCGTGGAAGTGTTTCTTGAGGAACTGCCTAGTCTACCTCCTAGAAGATATTTTGAGTTCTCAATTGAACTTATACCCATGGATTTACCAATATCCAAGACTCCATATAGAATGGCTGTTGTAGAGCTTGAAGAGATGAAGAAACAACTACAGGAGAATCTGGATAAAGGGTTTATATGCCCAAGTTCTTCACCATGGGGTGCACCATTCCTCTTCGTCAAGAAGAAGGATGGGTCAATGCGACTTTACATCGATTATCATGAACTTAAAAAAATCACGATAAAAAAAAATTATCCTCTCCCACGAATTGATGACTTGTTCAATCAGCTGCGTGGAGCACAATACTTCTCCAAGGTGGACTTACGGTCGGGATATTATCAAGTAAGGGTGAAGAAGGAAGATATCCCCAGGACTGCTTTTCACACAAGATACGGGCACTATGAATTCATAGTAATGCCTTTTGGACTCACTAATGCTCTAGTAATCTTCATGGACTTAATGAATAGAGTCTTTAGAGATTACCTAGAAAAATTTGTGGTAGTCTTTATAGATGATATTCTAATATACTCCAAAACCAAGGAGGATCATGAGGATCATTTAAGAACTATACTAGAGACTTTGAACAAGGAGAAGATCTATAAAAGTACAGAAAGTGTGAGTTATGGTTAAAGGAGGTCTCATTCTTAGGCCATATCATCACAAGAAATGGGATATCTATGGATCCCTCCAAAACAGATGCAATTGAGGGTTGGCCGAGGCCAACATCGATAACGGATATCCATAGCTTGTTGGGGTTATCTGGATATTATCGACGATTTGTGAGGAATTTCTCACGATTGTCCAACCCTCTTACCAAGCTAACTCGGAAGGGAGTAAAGTTTTCTTGGAGTGATAAATGTGAAGAAATCTTCAAGGAGTTGAAAAAGAGGCTTATCACTGCGCTCGTGCTCACTTTACCCACAAGTGGGGAACCTTTTGTGGTTTTTAGCGATGCTTCAAAGAAGGGCTTAGGCTATGTGCTGATGTAGAATTATAAAGTGATATCCTATGCCTCAAAGTAGTTGAAAATCCATGTGCGAAACTATCCAACGCATGATCTAGAGTTGGAGGCTGTGATCTTTGCCTTGAAAATCTGGTGGCATTATCTCTATGGAGAGAAATGTGAGATATATACTGACCACAAGAGTCTTAAATATATATTCACACAGAAAGAGCTTAATATGCTCTAGAGAATATGGATAGAGCTCATTAAGAATTATGACTATTCAATACATTACCACCCTGGGAAAGAGAACAAGGTGGCAGATGCCCTAAGTAGAAAGGACTCAGGGATTCTATCAATGATGAGAATTGAGAAGGATCCAATCTTCTTAGACTTGATGAAGATGGACATGGGAATCATAGAAAAGGGAACATCATAAATCCTTTCACAAATTATTGCTCAACCATCTCTTTTGGAAAGGTTAAAGGATGCTCAAAAGGATGATGTGGGAATTCAAGAAAAAGTGGAAGCTGTCGAAAAAGAGAAATCCTCAGAGTTTAATGCTAATGAAGAAGGAATTGTGCGGTTTGGGAAAAGACTATGTGTTCCATCAAATCCAGAGCAGAAGAAGGAACTTTTGGATGATGCACATAGTTCAAATTTCTCTATTCACCCAGGGAGCACAAAGATGTATCGAGATCTCTGAGAAAACTTTTGGTGGGATAATATGAAGAAGGAGATCGCTAAATATAAATCAAAGTGCCTAGTGTGTCAGCAAGTGAAGGCAGAGAGGCAGAAGTCTAAGGGGATGATGCAACCATTGCCCATACCAGAATGAAAATGGGAGAACATCACCATGGAATTTGTCACCGGACTTCCAAGGACATCCAAAGGCAACAATGCAATCTGGGTTGTTGTGGATCGTCTTATAAAGACTGAACACTTCATTGCTATTCGGGAGGATTTATCATTGGATAAACTGGCACGGATATATATCAGGGAAGTGGTAAGGTTTCATGGAGTACCACTATCTATTGTGTCTGACAGAGATCCAGGATTCACCTCTAAGTTTTGGAAGAGTCTTCAACATTCTCTAAATACTGAACTGAACTTTAGTATAGCCTATCATCCTCAAACTGATGGCCAATCCAAGTGGACTGTCCAAACACTTGAGGACATATTGAGAGCATGATCAATGGACATTAAAGGAGGATGGGATTAATATCTTCCTCTGGTTGAGTTCTCTTATAATAATAGTTTCAACTCAATCATCCAAATGGAACCATATGAAGCCCTATATGGGAAAAGGTGCAGAACACTGACATGTTGGGATGAGGTCGGTGAATGTAAGCTGCTTGGACCAAAAATGGTTGAGGAAATGATGGAGAATGTGAAAACCATTCAGCAGCATATCAAGGCAGCCTAGAGTCGACAGAAGAGTTATGCAGATAACCGTCAATGAGACCTTGAGTTTAAAGTTGGAGACATGGTTTTTCTACGCATATCTCTGTGGAAGAAGGTCATGAGGTTTGGAAATAAAGGGAAGTTAATTCCAAGGTACATAGGCCCCTTCGAGATTCTTGATCATGTCAGGGCTGTGGCCTATCGACTAGCACTTCCACCTACTATGGCCAAAGTACATGATGTCCTTCATGTATCCCTCTTAAGGAAGTACATACTGGACCCTTCACATGTACTCTCTTCTGAGGTGGTATAATTGGAAGATGATCTTTCTTATGAGGAGCAACCACTGAAGATCTTAGATTTTAGAGAAAAATTTCTACGAAATAAGACAATTCCCCTCGTCAAGGTGTTATGGAGAAACCACAAGTTAGAAGAAGCGACTTGGGAATCGGAGGAAATGATGAAGCTAAGTTACCCACATCAGTTTTAGTGTGGGAAAAGGAAAATTTTGAGGGTGAAATTTCTTAAGGGGGGAATATTGTAACGACCCAAAGTTTCATTAATGGAAATCCCTCTTGATCTAATTAAATGTCTCTTTATGTTTATATAAAATGTCAACTTCTTTGGTTTTATGTTAAGAATTTTGACCATTTCTAATATAGCCGTTGAATAGTGATCACATGATTGGTATAAATATAGGGCTTTAACAAATCCAATTTACTCAGACAAAAGAAGTGATGGCCTCATCCAGTAGAATTGCTCTGTACGAAGCCCATTTGTCGGAGCTCTGAAAAGAGGTGGCGTCCTTGGGCTTCGCTCTTGACCAAGTCCAAGATGATCTTCACCATGTCAAGCTCGAATAGGACCGTCTACGGGAAAAATGGAAGTTGATAGAGATTACCACTCGAGCAATGTTAGCTGAGCCACCCCAAGAGTCTTTCAGCATCGCACACCTTACCCTTAGGTCTTATGCGGCTGTTTTAAGGGGTTATGTAATGAATCGCTAGTACTATGTTCATGTATATTATTTTTGTATATAATAATGAATATACCTCCTTGTCATTTTTTAGACATTGTAAATAGTTTTTAAAGTACAAATTGTGTTTTTAATTATTATTTAATTAAGAAATATATTTTATTAAGGGATTTTTTAATAAAATAATATTTTAATAAAATATTATTATTATTATTAAATTAATTTTTATTAAATATAAATGATCTTATAATTTTATGAATGCAGTTATAATTTTTATTAAGGTTTGAAAGCCATTTCTGTCAAAACCCGTGAATTTTCGATAAATGTCGGTTTTTATTTTAAAAGAGAAAATTAACATATTTAGAAAATTATTTTGGTAAAATAAATGTTATTTCTGGAATCAGGATGTCAAAATTATCCAACGGTGAATTTTTCATAATTTTCTGAGACAGTCAAATTTTTGGGTAAAAATTAAATACCGTTTAAATATATAATGTGTTTTATGACATCATAATGACCCAATAGTGATGTAATAAAATACTATAAGCTTTATGTTCAGACAATATATGTTTTACCGTTAAAATAATTTGATTTTGGGTTTGTTTGACTTACTTTTCAAATCATTAATGGACCCCTCAAGACTTATTAAACACCTTGTCTTTTTAAATTAATTTCCATGGGAGTGTGACTCACCACCACATAAGCAACCCTATTATTTTAAGAAGTTCGGACTTTGGCCTTATAAAATATTGTTTTTATCTTCTCTTTTCCAAAAACCATGGGCAAAAACCATATGATGGTTTGTGGTTTGGATTAAATTTAATATAAGGGGTCCCAAACCTAAATAATAAAGAATTCCCTCACCTTTCCTATATAAACCCACCCAAGCTACCACTTCCTCCTCACTCAAAGCCTTTGGAGTTCATCCAACCTCTACCCAACTCCCTCTATAATCCTACCAAGGTGCCCCAATCTCCCAATAAGCCTCTCACAAGCCTCTCTCTAGCCTTTGGAAGCACACTTCCAAGTAAGGGTTTTTTCTTCCTTTCTCATTTTTGTCCAATTTTCTTTAAGTTGTTTTGCCCTTTTAATTTCAATTATGAATGTTGGGGTATGGTTTTGCACCTGCATCATACTGCCCTATTTATGTTTGAATGATGGGATACCCCTTTCTCTCTCATTAAATTCCTCCCATGTACACCTGTTACTATGCCGAAATTCTGAAAGGAACTTCTCTCTCCTATTTTACATTCAAGCAATACTTTTGTATCATTAATCTAAATTCCATTACAATTATTTGTACATGTATCTATATGACCCCCTTACTTTCCATTTCATGTAAATATGATTAGACACCCTTTCTCTCTCATCAAACCATTTTTATGAGTTCTTATGTCACGCCGTTACGCTGCCGAAATCGTACCGATTTTCTAAGCCAATGTCATTGTGTAGTGAATACCATGCCCATTTCTCCATCAAGGGTATTCACCTTTATGCACATTTAATTATTGTTTATAAAGTTTCATGTATGAATTCCACATTTCTTTATCATTGAATAAATGATTATGTTTTATGAATCCATGTTTTATTATCCATGTGGCACACTTATGCATGAAATGAAATGTTTAAGAAGGGTGCACCCTTATAGCGCTCCAATGCATTGGGTAAAGTATAGTATCATGATACGTCATGTGCAATGAGTGTTGACTCATTGTAATGCAAGTTCAACAAGGGTTTACCCATTCTTTATGTTCAATGAGGATTTACTAATGCTCCATGTGCAATGAGCCTTGGCTCATGCTAATTCCATGTTAAGTGTTGTTGCCACATTTCCATGTTATGATTATCATGCTTTATCATTCCTTTATGTTCATGTTTCTCTTGTGCTCTATTAATATGCCTAATGTCTAAAATGTATTGTACTCCTCATGTTATTCCATGTGTATTCCCTTACTGGGCTTTATAGCTCACCCTTTTCTTATGCATGTCCTCAGGTTATCCCATGCAATGCTAAGTACGAGGGAATGTAGTGGTCATGTAAAGGAAGTTTTCAATAAAGATGTTGTATTTCATGTTTCAAGTTTTTATGTAATGATCCTAAACCCCAAAGACACTAAACCTCTCGATCTTATTTGTTGTATCAAGTGAATTTTTATGTAATAAATCATGTTTAAGTTTGTATTAAAAAGCAGGGTTGGCATATGTGACCTTAAATAGGTTGACGCGAGGTGTTCAAACATCTAGCCCATTGGCGGTGCATTTAGTGGATTAATTAATTTTTTAAATTCATTCATTCATTTTAAATAAATTATTTTCCTACAAATAAATCATCATTATGAAATTACTAGGGTTAGATTCATAATCCTAGAATCGCCAATGATGCTCTTCCTCTCCTTTCATTGGAAGATCACATCGGATGAGGACAAAACTCTAAATTAGAGCTTCTTGGGATGAAAAAAAACACAACGAAGTTATTTAATGATTAGTGAGAAAATTATTTGATGAAGAATGATCCAATCTCTAAGTATGACTCATTAGTTTCTGTTTCATTCCCTTTTTGATTAAATTGATTGAGCAGGTTGATCCTTTTTTGGGATCTGTGCCAATTTTATCCTTTGCATGTGCTCGTGTATGGATTAAATTGGTTTTGAATTATTATCTAACCTAATTTTTCCCTTTTATTTATCTTTGGACAATAATTATTGTCCAAAAATGGTTAAACCTCGTTTATTTTTCTTTTCTCACTTAATTAATTGACGTTCTTCACCAGTAGGACCCTGCGGTCCCGGATCAACATTGTCAGGCAGTACCGAGCCCGATCGGACCCCCGAAATTGTTATAGTTTCCCGAATGAAGAACATATCGATGAAAAAAGGTTATATTTCAAATTTTTATGGGTTTTGTATGATATTTTCAATGATTGAGGTTGGATCTTCAATAGTGGAAGTTTTGGGGATGTGTGGAACATGTGACCCATCATTGGGGAATGTCAGAATCTAATTTCTAACGAATGAAGACCGGAAATGATGAACTATGTCTTGATACTCCAATTCCAGTTGGGAATAAGGTGAGATCTATAGAAAAATGGATTGAATCGAAGCATGGTAAGTGGATATTAGAATCTATGAAAAACTCGATTACACGCCCTACATAAGGATGAAAAAAGGTGTGTATCCCCTTAGTTATGGTGGCTAGGGTTTTGGGAAAGCATAAGGATGGAATAGTGTGTATCCCTACTATATGTTGCATACCACCATCCTCATGTGTATGAGCCTTTTGATTAAGAACATGGAATGGAACACGGACATGTTTCTAAGTACATAGACATATCTAGATCACATGAGTGACACCCCATCTGAAGCAACACACTATGTACCAAAGTACATGATGGGTCCAAGTACACTGACATGGCCAGAAGGACACGACGTGATTCTATATAGTTTTTAGACATTATGTAGTCCACCTACACATCTTGTACTTCTACATGGGTTGGGATTTTGGTACTATCTAGGGACATGGTCAGACGATGGAGCGGGACCACACGCTATGTGGGCCCCTCACATGACGTATACTACTTGGTACCTTTTTATAAAATTTCAAGTTTTAATATCTACTTAGTTTGGACTTATATTTTGGCCCACAAGTAGTTTATCCTGAGTGTTTTTTCACATAGTACACTATAGTTACATCGTTTTTGGGTTTCAAGATACAATGTATAATGTTCTAGGTATAGTGCTTCTTTAAATGATGCTTGATGATGGTAGTGATCACATAGGATCACTAGTGGCATCCTGAGTGGAACCCTCCAGCTGGACTAGGCATGGGTCCTCTACCAAATCTTATAGAGGAACCCTCTTATCATTACAGGGCATGGGTCCTCTGCAAACATCTGAGTGGAACCCTCCAGTTGGGATGGGCATGGGTCCTTGATGTCTAGAGTGGAACCCTACTTTCAGCATTGGGCATGGGTCCTCTACAGACTTCCTAAGTGGAACCCTCTAGTCGAGTAGATCATGCATCCTCAACGAATTCCTGAGTAGAACCCTCCAGTCAAGCTGGGCATGGGTCCTCCAAAACTTCTAGAGTGGAACCCTCCAACTGGACTGGGCATGGGTCCTCTACCACTAAATTGGAACCCTCCTACTGGGCAGGGCATAGGCTCTCCATCATCTATCAAAGTGGAACCCTCCTGTTATACCAAGGAATGGTTCATCTACCTAGATATTGTATCCCATTGACTATTTGGTATAGTGATGAGGTGTGGATTAACTTATATGGTTACTATTGGGAAGATACGTGAGATATTGGGCATCATTGATGGAATTTTGGAACTGTTTGTTACTCTTCTTATTGGGATGAGCTATGAGATGGATATCCCAATACTCTCTCATTTGGGTTTCTTTTTACAGAGAATATATATATATTCCTTCTGTATCCATAATTTTGTATTAGGTTACTCTCTTTCCATGATATGTGAAGATTCGTAGGGTATTCCATGTGCTTTCTGTATTTAGCTTCTCATGGTTAGATGAGTCTACTCTCATACTATTGGTGTCAAATACTTGATGTGTATTTAATCTACACATGATGTTGATCCCCTTGTGTTTGGATGAGGTTACTTTCACTTTTGGTTTGTTTTTTATTTGTTCTCTTTCACTATATCCTATGTACTATCTACTATATTTCTTTTCCTATTGAATCTCTTACTTCTCCCCTTAAGATTTTGGGGTGTCCAAATAGGTATGCATATACTCACCCCTACATGGGATTTTCCCAAACATGTCATGTCTTATGTAAATAACGGACGGGTTGGTGATGACTTAAAATGAGCTTAGGGGTACCTGGTACTTTAGACCATGTATAGTGATTGTAGCTTGGGGATCAGAAGCTGGGATCTATCAATAATTTACTTTTCTATTTTTTCAGGTTGGGACATATTTTTGGTTGGGAAGGTATTTTTTCCATTTACTTTTTAGTTTACACTATCATACTCTTATACACCGCAAAGGTTTCCATGCTTGGTTTACTTTCTTATTGTTTCATCATTTATTATTATTCCTCTACACTTTTTCATTAATATGGTCGGGTTTCTATTCATAGGTTCTTAGAAAAAGGCCTCCCATTTAGGATATTATTTTAGATACTGGACGCCACCCCTAGCCTATGAATATGGATTGGGGTAGTTGTGGCTCGATCTCTGGCTTGGGTCAGGTCCTGATCGATTGGTATTAGAGCAGTTAATTCCTTGGGATGTTGTTTGGATTTTTCCCCTTATGAGGATTTGGTTGGGATTAGGGAAACAATTTCAAGGTATCTTGAGTGCGGCTCTTACGACGGGGAATCCAATGATGGTACAGGTGGCTGATGTATCTATTCACCAGAACCTTAACTACCTGCTTGTTGAATCATCATACCGATACATTTGTTGTAGGGACCATCAATACATGTAGCATATATTATTGAGTCTTTGATTATCCTTATTGAGTCAGTTTTGTGTGTGTGTGTGTGTGCTCATTTGACTGTGGTGCATCTTGAATAAATTTTAGGATGAATCTGTGATGACAGTTAGCTAGGATACCAGTTTTGGATCGTGAAGAAGATCTGATGAGCAGAGAGGCCTCAATTTAGGGTATATCCCATGAGATTCTTCCTCCAGGTCAGAAGGACGAAACACCTCCACTTATCAATCATAATATCATTCAAGTAGAACAGTCTGAGGATGCATGCATTCTTAGTGCACACCATGAGTTCCAGCTCTAGAGGCCACTAAGGTTCCGTGGAGAGACATATCCTCAGGAAATAGAGGATTGGATAGATTTGGTGGTCTATATCTTCAAAATTATTCAAACCCTAATGGATTAAGTGATTTCACTGGAAGATATCCTTTTCCATGAAGCATCTAGGCACTGGGGGTGCCTTATTACACAGATGCATAATGAGTTGACACTCTCATGAATCAACTTCTAGTAATTGTTCTATGAGGATTAATACCCCTTCATTTTGTGATCGGTATTGATTCTAGATATTTTGAAGTTTTAACAGGGAGGGATGATGATGGTTGAGTATGTAGAGAAGTTCATAGACCTTACTCGATACTCCCTTGACCTGATCTGTGATGGATACTTCCAAGCATGGAAGTTTAAGAAGGGACTACGCTAAGAGATATATGCCAGTGCGGTCCCCTTGTGCATCGCCACATATGTTGGGGTGCTGGAGAAGATACTAGTGAAAGAGATATTTCTATCAAAGGAACTCTAGATAGCTAGAGATGGAAGTGGGAATCCCAGAGATGAATCATCTATAGCAGCTAACAGTTGCTAGTCAGTGGGATCTCGGTGCATGAGATGTTTTCACGATCAGGCTCAGGTGCATGGTCGTGTGGTACAAGGATATCATAGAGCACTAGGTCATCCCAAAGAGGTTTTGTGTTATGATTGTGATGGGTGAGGTCACATAGTGTGTGACTTCCCGACCAGATGTGTCGAGGAGTGTGGGAAAGTAGCAGATGGACCTCCATGGTAGAGGTAGCTCCATGATTAGGGATCTCCCAGGTGAGGGTAGAGTGGTTCCTAGGGAGATATATCTGGAAGTGGAGGAGGAACTATAGAAGGTTGATGATGTTATGATATCCTTCCACCACCACCACCAAGAAGCCCACATCAGGCTCAAGGAGCTGGCGGCTGGGGCCGCAGAATGTTGCAGGATTTGGAGGCTTATAACCCCATAGCGTATGAGATGATTAGGGGTACAATATATGTTTATTATAATATTTCTTTACTATTAGTAGACACAAGTTTTGTTCATTCCTTAATCTCTATACTTCTAGTGTGAGAGATGGATCTCCTAGTTGAGGTGTTATCTCAACAGCTTCGTCATGAGGTTCCTACAGGGAACACTTCATCTGTATCTTTTATCTGCCGGTGGTGTGAGCTATCGCTTGGTGGAGAGAGGTTCAAGTGAGACCTTTTTTTTCATAATGGAACCCTATGAATTTATATTGGTATGTATTAGTTTCCCATGGTTCGATCCTAGATTTATTTTCACCACGGACAAGTTAGATGCATGTGCACCGATGGGACATGATTATTCTTTTATAATGAGAGATATCTCATGGAAGGGAAAGTGGGTTTTGTGAGAAGGAGGATCTAGAACATCACCCATCAGTTAGAGAGTATAGAACATGGTGCAATAGGTTCTTCAGGCATCTGGATTCCTTCAATTGTGTAGGATTTTATGGACGTCTTCCCCAAGATGTTCTGGGACTACCTCTAAGGTAGGATATGGAGTTTTGAATTGAATGGAATCTTGTAACTACTCTTATAACTTCTACAGCATAATGTATGGCCCCTACTGAGATCCTCGATCTATATTTATATTCGGAGGACCTTCGAGAGAAGGGTTTCATTAAACCTAGTGTGTCCCCCTGTGCAGCTCTGGTGTTGTTCGTGAAAAAGGCGGATGTGAGCTTGCAATTTTGTGTGAAATATCATCACCTAAACCATGACACAATAAAGAAAAAGAACCCCTTTTATGGATTTAAAACCACTTTGACTAGTTTCTAGGTGTGAGATGGTTCTCAAAGATTGATCTCCGGTCCATCTACCATCGGTTGAGGGTTCGTATGGCTAATATTCCAAATTTGGAATTCTGTTTTTGATACATACAATATGAGTTTCTAGTGATTACCTTTGGTGTGATTAATACCCCTCCAGGTTTATAGATTTTATGAACTGGGTTTTCCAGCCATAATTCAACCATGTTTTGGTTGTCTTCATCAATTACATATTCATCTACTCTACATAAGATAGGAACTTGCAGAGTGATTGAGGAAGGTTCTAGATTTTCTTTGAGAGCACCATCTTTATGGGAAACTCTCAAAGTTTCAGGTCTAGATTCATGAGGTTCACTTTTTGGGGTATTTCATTTATGAGAATGGTTTAGACATAGACATAATTAATATTGATGAATTTATTGCTTAGGATCCACCCAAGAGAGTGTTAGAGGGGCAGATCTTTCTTATCTTGGTAGGGTACTATAGGAGGTTTATGGAAGACTTCTCTAGAATTTTAGCCCCTTTGACTACCCTGATGTAGAAAGGGTTTTCATTTACCTAGTCTAGGTAGTTCTAGAAGGCCTTCTATGATTTGAGGCAGAGACCGATGAGTGCTACGGTGTTGAGACTACTAGAGGAAGGCATGGAGTATGTAGTGTATTGTGATGCCTTAGGAGATGGTCTCAGTTGCGTATTGATGTAGTAGTAGGTAGTCATCACATACGAGTTGAGACAGTTAAGACCCAATGAACATAACTACATGACTCATGACCTAGATCTGGCAGTGTTAGTCTTAATCCTAAGGATATGGAGTCACTACCTTCTAGTAGAGTGCTTTGTGGTTTACTCAGACCATAATATTCTTAGATACGTATTCACATAGAAAGACCAGAACTTGAGATAGTGGTCATGTTTTGAGTTCTTGTAGGAATATGACTTTGAGATGGTCTATACTCCAAGGAACAGAAACTTATTAATAGATTACCTTAGTAGAAATTCCCAGGCTCTCTTGGTGTAGGAGGCTTCAGAGCTTTTGGCCTTCCTGCAATTGACCTTGGTGGAGCAGGAGGGTATATTTTTTCCTTAGGTGATAGTGTTGACTCCTCCACTTCTCGAGTGTGTGAGAGATTCCCATCTGGGAAACATCAACGGGGAGGTATTATGTGAATATATATTCATAGGGGATTCACTATATGGATATTCTAAAGGAGAGAATCATGTCATATTTTTTAGGGATGGATGATGGTTCCAATAATGATGTGGGATGAGTTGATGTGATAGTTACAAATATCTCCCCTAGATGTACATACTAGTGTAGGGAAGATGTAGAGAGACCTCCAGTGATAGTTTTGGTGGTCCATTATAAGATGCATTATAGGTGAGTTCGTCTCTCAGTGCCTCACTAGATAGAAGGTGAAGGTTTAACACTATGTTCTGGAAGGTTTATTGCAACCCCTTGAGATCTTGGAGTGTAAGTGGGATGTCATATCCATTGACTTTGTGATAGGGATTACATGCATAGTGAAGGGTCATATATCCATCTGGTTGATGGTTTAATAACTCATGAGGTCAACATACTTCCTTGCTATTAGGGATACGAGTTCGGTGGAGAGTTAGAGGAAGTTGTACATGAATAATATCTTTCTCCTTCTTGGGGTTCCCTTGATGATTATCTCTGATCGGGATATGTGGTTTGCATCATGACTGTGGAGAGGCCTGCAGGAGGTATTTGAGACCCAAATTAGGATGAGTACAACCTTTCACCTATAAACCGATGGGAAGACCGAGAAAACTATCCAAGTGTTGGTGGATATGATGAGGGATTCTTTGTTAGACTTCATCCAAATCTAAGAAGATCACATTACCTTGGTAGAGTTTTCATACAATAACATCTACCACTCTATTATAGGCATGGAACCTTTTGAGGCCCTATACATGGGTGACCCTTCATGTCACCCTTGTACTAGATAATGATTTGTGAGATATATCTTATGGTCCCATAGATGGTGTAGGTGATGACAGAAGAGTTCCAGGTCATCTGTGAGTGGATGAGGATGGCCGAGAGTGGGAAAAAATCTTACAAAAATTGTCATCGTAGGCCCTTGGATTTCGATTAGGGAGACCACATTTTCCTGATAGTGTCCCCATGATGGGGATTGTGGAGTTTTAGCTGGGGAGGCAAGCTATCCCAGAGGTTCATCAATTCGTTATATATTATGAAGAGTGTTGAAAAGGCTGCTTACTACCTCTCCTTACCTCCATAGCTAGAATGGGTGCATGATGTCTTCCACATGTTGCAACTAAGGAGATATGTGCATGGCCCCATGCATGTTATCGACTGGGGTGAGATAGACCTCGAGGATGGAGCCACCTATTTGGATCACTTAGTGGTGATCTAGAATTAATAGGATGGGACCCTGTGTGGATATACCATCCCCTTGGTTCACATGTTGTGGTCGCATGGGATTGTGTAGGAGAGTTCTTGGGAGCAGGAGAGTGAGGTGTGAGCTCAATATCCCAAGTTTTTTGTTTAGTTTTTCTTTTTGGGGATAAAAATATTTAAGTAGGGAATTATTTAGAGACCTATTTTTTTCCTTTAAATACTTTTAAATATTTTTATATATATTTACAGATCTATGCACTAAGACGGCATGCAATTTTGAGCCTTAGTGTGCTCAGAATTAATTTCATAAAAATATTAAATATATTTTATATTGTGTGTATATGTTTTCATAAATAAAATGATATAATTATTAAATATAATCTTGGATCATAAATTTGAGACCATAGTTGAGTTTGGAACACGTTTTTACCCTAGGCGCAACCTAAAATAGGTCGGTATGGGGTGTTCAGACATCTCACCTGTTGGCGGTACATTAAATGGATTAATTAATTTATTAAATTAATTAATTAATTAATTTTACATAAATAGTTTTCCTACAAATACATCATCAGGAAAAAATTCCCAAGGTTGGCCTCATAGTCCTAGAATCACCAATGACTCTCTCCCTCTCCTTATGTTGTCAGATCAAATCGGACGATGACAAAACTCCAGATTAGAGAAGATTGGGACACAACGAATGCAATAACTTCCTTAAATAATTGGTGAGAATGTTCTTCGATGATGAGTGATCCAATATCCAGGTAGGACTTATAAATTTTTGGTTTACACCCTTATTGATTAAATTGATCAAGAAGATCGGTCCTTTTATTGGATCTACACAAATTGCAACCTTTGCATGCGCCTATGCACCAATTAAATGCATTTTGAATTCTTATATGACCCTAGTTTTCCCTGTTATTGATCATTGGAAAATAATTATTGGATAAATATGGTTGAACCTATGTTATTATGCTTTTCTCCATCAATTTTATTTTCCCATATGACCATGCGGTCTAGGTTCGATATTGTTAGGAGGTACCGATCTCGATCAGACCCCCGAAATCATGATGGTTTCTTGAACGATAAACAGATTGAAAAAACAAGGTTAGATCTGGGTTATTTACAGGTTTTGGATGATTATTTCAATGATCTGAGGCTGGATCATCAAAGGAGTAAGGTTTGGGGATGCACAAAACATGTGACTCATCACTGAGGAATGTCAAAATTTAATTTCCAACAAACAATGACCGAAAATGATGAGCCAAAACAAGATACAATAATTCATAGTGGGAACTAGGTGGGATCTGAGGTGAAATGGATTGAATCGAATCATGGTAATAGGATCTGAGAATCTGTAAATAACTTAAATACACATCGTGTATAAGGATGAACACACGGCATGTATCCCCTTGGCTGTGGAGTCTAGGGTTTTAGGAAATCATAAAGATGGAATGGTGTGTATCCCTACTACATTTCATGTACCACCTTCGACACATGAAGAAGCACATGGAAAGGCACATGGCCATGTGCTCGAGTACACAGACATGGCCAGATCACATAGAAGGAGCCCCGTGTGAAGTAACATGTCGTGTTCCAAAGTACATGGACATGGGGTCAAGTACACGAACACATCCAGAAGAACACAGCTCGATCTCAGATAGTATGGACACCTTGTGTAGTCCAACTAGAAATTTTGTACTTCTACATGGGTTGGGATATGTGTACTATTCAAGAAAATGGCTAGGAGGTGGAGTGGGACCACACATCATGTGGGTCCCCTCACATGCCTTGTACTACATGGTACCTTTTGAGGAAACTTCAGGGTTTTGTATCTCCATAATTTGGACCAGAATTTTGGCCCATGAGTAGGCTATCCTGAGTATTTTTACATGTAGAAAGTGATGGTTACCTCAGTTGGGGATTTAGAGATATGATGTGGATTTTTTCAGTCATGGTGATTCTTTAGGCGATACTCGATGATGGCAGTGATCACACAGAATCACCAGTGACATCCCAAGTGGAACCCTCCGGCTAAGCTAGGAATGGATCCTCAATTACTTTTAGAGTGGAACCCTACATCTAGGCTAGGGATGAGTTCTCTACCAACTCCTAGAGTGGAACCCTCCTATTAGTACAGATCATGGGTCCTCTATATACTTCTCTAGTGTAACCCTCCATTTGATCTGGGCATGGGTCCTCGATGCCTTCTTGAGTTTAAACCTATATTCAATCTTGGAATGGGTTTTTAATGACCTCAAGAGTGGAACCCTCCAACTGGGCTGGCCATGGGTCCTCTACCACTAGAGTAGAACCCTAATGTTGGGTAGGGAATGGGTCCCCCATCATTTATCAGAGTGTAACCCTACTGTCATACCAGATCAGGGATCCTCTACCAATATATTGTGTCCCCTTGACTGTGTGGCATAGTTATGAGGCATGGATTGACTTAGAGAGTTACTATTGGGAAAACGCATGAGATGTTGGGAATCATTGATTGAATTTTGGAAATATTGGATACTCTTCTTATTGGGCGGATCTATTAGATGGATATCCCCTAACACTCTCATTTGGGTTTCTTTTGACTAATCACTGTATCTATACTTTTGGATTTTTTTACTCTCTTTCCATAAGATATGAAGCTGCACAAGGTATTTAATGTTCTTTTTATGTTTATCTTCTTGTGTTTGGATGATTCTACTCTCTTGATATAGGTGGTGAAGACTGGATATGTAGTTTAACTATACGACATGTTGATCCCCTTGTGTTTGGATGAGGTTACTTCCACTTTCGGTTTGGGTTGAGTTTTTCTCTTTTACTGCTTCTACTATCTATTATCTTTATTTTCTTATTGTATCTCTTACTGACCCCCATTCATCTTTGGGGTTTCCTACGGGGTATGTATATACTCACCCCTGTATGATATTTTCTTGTACGTTTCGTTTCTTATGTATATGAGGGACCGATCGGCGGTGACTTCATAGGAACTTAGGGATACTTGGTAATTTGGACCGCATATGGTGGCCACATCTTGGAGATCAAGAGTTGGGATCTTTTAATAGTTTAATTTTCGGGTTTTTTCAGGTTGGGACATATTTATAGTTGGTTATTTATTTTCCCCTTTACTTTTCAGTTTTCACTGTCGTACTCTTGTACACCCTAGAGGTTTTCATGTTTGGTTTACTTTCTAACTATTGCATATTTTATTATTATTCATCTTCAATTTTGCATTGATATGGTTAGGTGTTTTCATATAGGTACTTAGGATAATTCCTCCAATTTAGGATATTTATTTCAGATCTTTTCACCACCCCTAGCCTTTTGAGGGGGTCTTAGGGTAGTTGTTGCTTGATACACATCTTGGGTCGGGTTCTGACAGTTACTATGACTTTCTTCTTGTGTGGAATGGTAGATCACACTAAGTGTTATTGACTCACACATAAAATGATTTTCAGTTCTTGTGGTCTTCATGGTCATCTGTAAAGGTTCTTACAAGATATGTATATGCCCGATTATGGTCAGGGATCTTCTAATCCAAAGGACACTATGACACAGTTAGAAGCTTTCAAATCCACAGGGCTCCAACCACATGCCTCAGGAGTGAATAACCTTCATCCATTGGATGAGTTTAAGGTGGAGGTTGACATGGGCCCAGTTACAGTGAGAGGTATCATCTTTGTTGCATCTTCTATAGTAGCTTCTTTGTTTAATACTGGTGTCTCACACACATTTATATTTGTCTATTTTTTTGATATGTTAAAACTTACAATAGAGTTTTGTCCTTTGTTATAGGTTTGGAGACACATATTAGAAAGAGGAAGAGGAAGAGTTTTCCATGTCCTTTGTATTATCTATTGATGGCTAATGTAGAGTTAGTCTGTGATTTCCTAGTTCTCAATCTGGATCTATTTGATGTAATCATCGGGATGGATTAGCTATTTGCTCAGCAAGTTGGTGTTTATTGTTACCATTGATGTGTCTCATTCCTTACTAATAGTGGGAGATCTTATGTGTTTTAGGGAGATTTGGGTCTAAGGATCAATCATGTGAGACCTTCCTACCTAGAGCTCAATATTTTTTTCTATCATTACAGTTGTATCCAATGATGTTTCCTCCTTTGTTTATCTTCCCTTAGTTGTTGGGGACTTTCATGATGTTTTCCAAAACAACTTCTATGGTCTTCCTATAGAGAGGGAGGTAAATATCTTGATCGATATACTACTAGGTACTCATCCAATCTCAATAACCTCTTATCAAATGGTACCATTAGAGATGAAAGAGATCAATCTTTAGTTGGATGATCTGTTAGAGAAGATCTTTATTCATCATAGTGTCTCATCATGGGAAACCCCAATTATATTTTCCAAGAAGGATGTTGGTTCACTTAATTTGTTCATGGACTATAAAACATTGAAATAGGTGAATATTAATAACAAGTACCCTTTTCTCCACTTGGATGACCTATTCGAACAATTAAAGGGGGAAAAGTGATTTTCAAAAATTTATCTTTCTGGTCGGGATATCATTAGCTTAGGGTCCAGGAGTCTGATATTATAAAGACCACTTTCAGTAGAAGGTATGGCCACTATGAATATACTATAATACCTTTTGATCTAACTAAATATAACAATCCTGAGTTTAGAAATGATATTTGTTTCTTGAAATAAATGTGTATTATATTATATTAAAGATTATTATACACGTATAACACCAAAAGAAACAAAAAACAAATTATTTAATTAATTAATATCATTAAATTATTCAAAAACTAATCCCATTAAAATTCCAAATATTACAAGGGGACGAAAAATAGAAAATAAAAAAACTACAATGGGAAAATATGGATCACCCCTATCTGTTAGAAACATCCCTCCCATGAACAGTACTAAAGAAAAGAAAAAGAATAGTAAATCAATTGACATTATATAAAGTATAAATATATAACCTTTAGAGGAATTGATTTGAATAATTAATGAAGGAATTTAGAGGTATTTATAGGAAGTAATGTGATTGTTGGAATAGTAACATGGTAATTGGGAATAGTAACCTGACCGTTGGAATAATAATTTAACCTAAAAATAATAAATTTTGATATAAATAATATTTATAATGATTAATTTAAGTAAATATAAGTATTATATTTCCAAAAAAAATATCATGATTAAAAAACTCAAAGAAAATAAAAGCACATTTTTTATAAACTGTATTTTAAAGGATTTCATAAAATTCATTATTTTTATATTAAAAATTAAAATTACCTATGTTAGAAATTATTTTTATAAAATTAATATCATTTTTGAAATCAAAATTTAGAAATTTTCCAAGGGTGATTTTTTGTTAATTTTCTAAAATACTTCAATTTTCAAGTGAATAGTAAAAATACATTTTTTCTCGTAACTAATGTATCATAAATTACATCATTCATGGTGTAATAATGAAATAATAATTTATAGAACTTTAGGTTCTTAAAAATTATATTTTGTTTCATAAATGAGTCATTAAAATAAAATAAACTTAATTTCCAAACCTAAAAATAATTTTCCAAAGTCTAAAGTGAAAAATGCTCCCTTAAAATAACAATTTTTCTTTTTTCAAATTTTCTTTTTAGTAAACAAATGAATTCAAATTATAAAGGGGTTTAAAGTATTAAAAACATTCTATTATATTGATATATGATTTATATTGTCAAAATTCATTATTTCATGGTTTACCTTGGATATAGTATTTTATTCAATATTTTATTCTAAAAATACCTCTCTCTTTAAGTATAAATAACCTCTCTCACTCCCCATGGAAAGCCACTCCTCTATCACTTTCCAAAGCCAAATATATACCCAAATCCTCTATCTTAAACCTATTATAATACATAGAGATGTTACAAATCCATCAAAATCTAATCATCAAAGGATTTTAGTGTCATGGAGAAGAAGAAACATTGAGAAGAGGGTATGTTCTCATCAATTCTTCCTCTCATTATCCTCTCCTATTTCACTTTTTATCCACCACTTTTAAACCCAAATATTATAACGACAATTAATTATTATGTTAAAATTATATTAATGATCTTAACCTACTGTAATTAATATATTTACAAAATATTAAATTTCCATACTTCTCATTCTCCCTTTTTGACAATGTCCCGTTAATGTTCGGTTAACCGCCATCGAGGAAGTTGTCAATTATTTTCTTATCATCACCCTATGGATGGTTATAATAGATTTTTTATGGTATATAAATTTATAAATATATTTATTTTAATCTTATGTAATTTATTCTACTAATATATAAATTACATTAAACAAAATAGTGAAATCGAAGCAAAATGGTAAATTTATAAGGAAAATATTATATCAAAATGTCGCCCCTTTAACTAAATAAATTAATAAATATAAATAAATGAATATAATTGATAAATTGTCATAAAAATGAAAATAATATTATTCTAGATCAATTTTTTAATAAACCTTTTTTTATTATTCATGAGGCAGAAAAGTGAAGAAATAAAGTAGGATTTAATATAAGAGGATTCTTGAACTCAACTCCATTTCTTTGGTTTATCCCTCTTTCACATCGATTTCTGTATGGATATTCCTCAAATTTTTATTAAATGTACTTTAAATATTCTTACCTTTTCTTTTGGGGATATACATGTTAACACCTTTATTTATAATCCAAATACAATGATTTCTCAAAAAGACTTTTACTTCTAAAACACATATTTTACTCCTATTGGGTTGTTTCTTCTTCAGTCAAGAATGATAATGTTTATGCCAAATATTTTTTCCCTTATTTATTTGGGAACCTGAATTTTATTCATGAAATTATGATTTATGAAATCCTTATGAAATAATTTCCTTTCCATGGGTTATTTCATGACTATGATTGTTATACATTCTATGTGGTAGCATGATTATGTCAATATTATGATGTGATGGGTGTGTCCAGAATTATATAGCCCTCCAATTCATTCGGTAATATAATTTATATCATGATATTTTGTGTATTATGTGTGAACATGATGTTATATTTGTTCACAATGATTATATTATGATTTATGCACATATGTTATGTGTAGACATGATGCTATATTTGTTCACAACTATGTGTGGTGTTTGACCACTATGACATGATATTTCATTTTTAGGAATTTCTGCATTCCATGGCTTTATCAAAAAAATTTCTCAATGATATTGATTATGATCATATGCTTACGATATGATGATATTGATTATTCTCACCCATTTATTATTGATTCGTGTCCCTTATTCCTCCCCTTGCCAACCTTGTAGCTCACCTCTTTCTTTGATGTATATCCTCATGTGACTACATGTACTAAAGAGATCATGAAATATTTTAAGTGGATAAATAATAAATATTTTTATAATGTTTATGATTTATTTTTTATAAGAGATGTATGATCCTAATTTTTCAAAGATACTAAACCTTTTGGTCCTTGAATGTATAATTATTATGTTGTTTTTCTTTAAAATGATGTAATCATCATGTAAGAAAAAGTAAGGTCACTATATTTGGTATCAGAGGTATGGTTTAATTAATTTGAGAATTTGGATTAGAAAATGTTTGTGAAATCCATAAGTCTAAGTCTAAGTATAGGTAATAATCTTAGAATATTTGTTTTAAAATAAGTCTCAAAAAAGGGATCCCAAAAGATATTATTTTAGACTTGATTTTAACATAGAAAAAAATTAGTTATTCATGATTTTTTCACTAATGTTTTGTTCAAAACTTTTTTATTTTAAAAAATAGTGGGATCTAGGATAAACCAATACAAAAAATCATGTTAGGGACTATTCAATGATTTTTTAAATGGCATCATCAATTTCATGGTAGGTGGAGATAAAAAATATGACTATGCTTACCCAATTGTATTAGGCTTTGACCAATAACCTGAACCACATGAAAATTACACCTTCACCCAAGAAGAAAAAATTGGCTATTGATTCCTTTATATGGCAATGAACACCAATGTTTAGTGGAACTTTTGATCCACTTATTGTGGAATAGTGGGATAACTCAATGGAGAGGATCATTTCTATGCTCCAATTTTCTAATAAGGAGAAGGTGAATTTGTTCATTAGTCATTTAGATGGAGATACTGATTAGTGGTGGGTGTTGATAAATAACGCCAAGACAAAAGATGAAATGGAAGAGATAGAGTGGGAAAACTTAAAAAAATTATTAACAAGTATTTACCTCAAACTCTTCAAAAAATGTGGAGAGATAATTCTTAGAACCGATGAAAAAGGAATGAAAATCTATCATGACTTATGTGGAAAATTCACAAGGTTTTCAAGAAACACCTTAGGATTTTTTTTAAACAATGATAGGAAAATAGATTGATTCTTTAGAGGTTTAAAACCATACATTCAAAAGGATCCATCTATCTAAGACTTTGGGACTTACAAAGAAGTGGTTTAATGTGATATCAAATTATAGATGGAGTTTGGAGAATGGTCTCATGGTTATGGAGATATGAAGAGAATAATGGAGTTTCAAGATGGTGGGTCAAATAAAAAGGATGAAAGAGGATACAACCACCCATATGTCAAAAAAATGGGAAGAAACATCATGGGAATTGCCAAAAATGGATGGGGAAATTATTCAAGTGCAGGATAAAAGGCTACAAATCTCATGAATGTCGAAAAGACATGAAGAATATGGACAACATGATGGAGGAAAGGAAGGCACATCCTAATGCATCACCTCTAACATTCCAAGTAATTATATAATAAGATATTTTCATATCTATTAATATTTATGAATTAGAGATTAATTTTACTTTAAAGGGGGTGATATGTATGATAGAGTACCCAAAACACAACAATGTGTTTCTCCTAAATCTTACGTTTCACACAAGACTGAGTTATATCGAAAAAAATATATATTATTAATATTATTATTGTATGTGGTAGTCATAACCTAGTAATTTTATTGGTGGGAATGAATAAAACTAACTATATTATGTTTAAACCTGTTTATTAAATGTTTTTACTTTCTTCCAATAAATTTTATAGGCTTAAAATAAGAATAAATCCAATTTTAAGCATAAAAAGATTTAGTGTTTCTAAAAGGTAGTTTTGCCACATATTGATGGCCAAACTTTTTTTAAATCTAATTTTTGAAAATTTTATAATTTTTATATGAAAATTTAAATTTATTATTTATAAGAGAAGTATCAAAATTTAAATTGGTTTATTTTTTGGTATTTGTCTGATAATATTCATTTTTTTATGAATATTAAATAATATTGCATTTTAATTCAAAACTGATTTTTCATATAATTTATTTAGATATTTAGATTATCCTTTTAATTGGTTTTAAAGTATAATTAAATAAATTTTTTATCAGTTAATCCAATATAGGTTATTAGAATAAATTTCAAATTGAAATTGAATATAAAAGCTTTTTGAACTTTTGAACGTTTTTTCTTTAAAAACTCGTTTCCTTGATCCTTCATTAGGGTTAATTTTAAATTAATTTTATCCACTTTTGTGAATTTAATTTTAAAAAAAGTACATACAATATTTTAATCAGTATGAAAATTTTGGTCTAATAGGATAAACATAATTTTTAGTGAATAGTAACTTTATTATTTTATTTACCACGATTAAGGATAAATTAGATAATTAATGGTAAAAATAATATTATAATATTATAAAATTACCCTAACACTTGTACTAAGTTAAAAATTTCATACTCATATTTTTAAGTAAATAATTTTTAATATAGGGTTATATAAAAGATAAATACGAATATAAATATTAATTTGGAAGATAAAATTTTTATCTACATCATGATAATTTTTTTATACTTTTTTGAAATTAAATAATTCAATTTAATTTTGACACAATGAGGATGAAATAATTGATTTATTAAAGTAATAATGAAATAAATAATATTAATAATATTAAAATAAATATAATTTGAAATTTTTGAAGCCATTCATGAATTTTATAGATGAATTTAACATGTTAGGGGTGATTTAAAGTATTTTTTTCAAAGGAATCAAGTTGTGATGATATTTTTAAAAATTCAATTATTGAATAGAATAAAAATTGACATTTATGAGATTTTAAAATAAATAGTATCTTATTAAATGATATAAAATTCATAAAAATATATAATTCATCCAACTAATTGGGGTAAGTATAAATATGTCATTAATGAATAATTTTTTGTTTTTTTGAATTTTATTGTGATTATATTTACTCTCAAAGTGTAAATTACATAATATCATAGTCATAATTAATAAGGATTAAAACAAATAGATAAGGTTTAAAAATAATAAAAACTTCTATAATTTTAATTGGATGAATGGATTTAGACCCAACATCATCCAATCTTCAAAATAGTTTATTTTAGATCCATTTGGAATATAAAATGAATTTATATTAATTTATTACTTCGAATAATTCCAAGAGTACCCCTCATATCTTCTAAAAAGGGAACTCATTCATCTCTATTCCTTATGTTGGGACCAAGTTGGATGGAAAAGAATTAATAGGTGTTCTTTCTTCAGGTATTTTCTTTTTTTGTCAAGGATGTGTGAGAAGAAAGAAAATAACTTCACTTTATATAAGTGGTTGATGGAAGACAGGAAAGTTACAATAATTCCCATAGAAAATCAGACGATGCTTTGTTGTTTTGTATTTTATACATATCATAACTTTGGAGAACTTGTGATGAAAATCTTATGAAGGATAGGGGGAGAAAAGGTGATGTCAATCATATTCAGTTTTGATTGGAAATACTGATGTTACTAGAAAACAGATAAGTTACAGTACTTTTTATTGAAAATATGACGATGCTAAAGGTGTTAGATAAAAGATAATATATCATGGAAGATAAAATTCGTGATGAAAGTAGTTATTTGTTGATTAATATAGATGAAAATGAAGCAACATTAACATTCATGCCAATGTAGATTTTAAGGTGGCCCTGTTTTCCAAAGTTTGCCAAATTTTGGGGGCTGAAAATTAGAAGATGGAGAAATGTGTTGTTGGAAAAGTATGTTGTGCACAAGTTTGACGATGGAATGGTATGTTGCGTGTAATTGGAGTTCCAATATCCTAACATTAAAATATTGAAAAGTAAATACCCACACGAAAGATTGGTTTTTGCGTGTAAGATTGAAGGGAGTTTGAAATGTTGCATGCAAGGCATGATTCAAGGTCATAACATCAAAAAATGAAAAAGGCGTGAGGTGCATGAAATATTCAAGAAGTGCATGAAATATGAGGTTGGCGCAAAAGAGACTTACTCACCCAATGTGACATCAAATGGTGTTTTTCACGATGTGTTGGGATTTTATGCAACATGTTAGGGTTTTTGCGTGCAGGGGTCAGCTATTCCTATAAATAATAAGTGACCCCCTCTGATTTATAGATCTTGAAACTTAGAGATATCCAGATCTATGAAGCATGGAAGAATTTTATATAAAGGGAGGTGCAAAAAATAAATAGATTTGTGCGTAAGAATGGGAAGTTTCATGCAAGAAGAGAGTTGCGTGCAAGTTTGAAGTTACATGTAGGAGGTGTTTCTCAATAAAAGATAAATCGTGTGCATGAGGCATGAAAGTAGCATGCAAGACACCTAAAAGGGTGTGTGAAATATTTGAGTTCATCACAAGTATTCATTTTTGTTCAAGGTAGTTCTTACTAGCTTCTAGGTAGGAAAGAGAAGAATTGTTTTGAAATATCAAACTGTGAAAGCTGATTAAGAAGCACTGAAACTTTGTTTTGCCCTATTTTTTCTAAGAGGGTGAAAATGCACTTGAGTATGGTTTTCCAAGTACTAAATGAGTTTAATGGTATATCCTACTAGTTTTATTCCACATTAAAGGGTTATTTTCTAGTGTATTTTGTGGTACTAGATTATTTGTGTGCTATATAAAGGATGTAGATACTCTTGTTGAGTAGTGAACCTTGTAAATATTATGTTCATGTGGATGTGTGTTTTGATTGTGTTAATTAGGTAAATAAATCTTTAATAGGAGTTAAAGTTTTTTAAAAAAATAATTAAATATAAAAGAAAAATATATCACTGATTGACCCCCTCCCACTCAAAATGATACTTGGATCCTGACTAGGCAACTACACCTTACACTTCAAAAATCATTTTTTTGGGACAAGATCTTCCAAAACCCTTACTAGAATACCCCCCACATTCTAGAGGTGTTATTTGAGGCATAAAACCCTCCTTACATGTGTTAAGGTGCTAATAAAATGTGATCATTTGAAGTAAATGAAAATAAAGAACGTATGAGACAAGTCAGACTCAAGGTAAGGGACTTCATCTCAATATCCTTTAATTGAGGCATATTTTGATGATATACACCACCTTATTTTATAAGTTATATAATAAACCCCTTTTAATTTAAATTTCATTCAAAGTTTTCAAAAGTAATATTTTTATACAAAGCATTTTACTAAATTAAAAATGAATTTTTTTTAACGTACACAATGACAACGAATTTTCCACCACCATGACCATTATTTGATACTTGGATTCCTCTAAAAGCTGTAATGTTTTTAAAATAAAAATAAATACCATATTTCATTTTTAGGTATTTTGGTATTGAAAATGGTTTTGATAATGGATTGATTATATCAATATCTTGAAATGATATCTTGTGATTGCAAAGTGGAAATGTTATTTTTTCTTTATGATTGTTTTATATGTTATGATTATATTATGGTTCTTCGATATTTTTTATGAGTATGGGTGATTCCATGATAAAACAAGGGTGGGTGGGCCCATGATAGCTCTACAATTCATTGGATAATGAGATGAAGTTAAGTAGTTTCGTTTCTCCTAATAGATTTAGGTAATATATTGTGATGGGTATTCCAAATGTAACCATGAAGGTTACTCCCTATTTATCCATGAAAGATACAATGTTAGAATGATATGGATTCCACAATTTACCTTTATGATTTATGATTTCTATGTATTTTTACATGAATAATATGATTTCATGATGTAAGATAAAGGGTTTATGTTTTATAGGTGAAAATTGTGATTTTTGTGAAAATGTTTTCATGAGTTTAAAATATTCATGGACTAATGGTTTCTTTCCTTATTTTATGCCCATTATTAAATATTTTGTTCTCATACCAAGTTTTAAAATGTTTTTCACGTGGTATAATGATGGGTAAGAGAAAGGAGGATGTCAATATGAATGTTTTTAATACTTTTATCAAGAAAAATAAATCATGTTTTATTTTAAAATTTTATATTTTGAAGAAAATGGATAATATTTTAGTTGTACCCACACTGTATGTATAGGGGATGTTATGTATAAATTATTCCATAAGTATCTAAAACTAAAAACCTAAAAATATCCTCAATTTGAATGATTGTAAATTCTTGACATAACTTAATATTATGTAATGATTAAGGTCGAGGCCTTATAATTGGTATCAAAGGTTGGTTTAGATAACTTTAGGGGTTAGGATATTGTGAATATAATATCCATAAATGATTTTTACTTTATGGTCAAATTGAAATGATATAAAATTTGAATATTACTATATTTATTCATCTATGATATGTCTATTTAGAATGGTTTTCCGTAGAGGAAGTAGGGTAGTTGTGCTGGGATGACATCCAGAGGAAAAAAAATTCCAAATCAGCAACCTGAGATGGTTGCAATTGAAACTAAATAGTTTCTTGTTATGATGGATCATTTGATGTAGGATTTAAATGGCAGTGGAATCCATTCACTAGATCAACCAAATCGACCATAGAGAAATATATCGGTAGTAGAGCATTTCATGAGGCAACATCCCCCATCATTCAGAGGGTCATATGACCCCACGCTAGTTGAATGGTGGATTAAAGCACTAGAAAATATTTTGGATGTCATGGGGTGTTTAGATAATCAAAAGGTTAGTTTTTCTATTTTCCATTTTGAAGGTGAATCCAATTAGTGGTGGTTAATGGTTAAGAATATCAGGGAAAGTGAGGAAATTGATGCTCTGGAGTGGTATGAATTCAAAAATATGTTTCTTGAGAAATATTTTCATAAGGTGGTTATACTTAGGATGGAAAAACAGTTCTTGGAATTGATGTATGAGAATGACTTTGTGGTTGCATACATAGCAAAATTTACTCGACTAGAAAGGTATACTCCAAATTTCATATGAAATCTTGATAGTAAAATCAATCATTTTAATTCAGTATTAAATCCAAAATATCAAAGGGAATTAGCTTCTCATGAATTAAAAAGTTACAAAAAAACTTGTTTGATGTGTGTATAAGGTGGAAATGGAGTTTGTTGATGATCATGTGTTCTTTGAAAACCAGTAGAAAAAGAGGTTGAGATGGAAAGTTAAGGGAAATGATTCATCAAAAAAGTTTGATGGTAAGAAAATTAAGTTTATAGTTTGTGAGAATTGTGGTAAAAACACAATGTGGAATGCCTTATAAATTCTAGTAATTGCTTCTAATGTGGTAAAATGGGACATAAGGCTCACAACTGCAATGAAAAAGATCATGTTATTGATAAGACAAAATCTGATTTACAGTCAGTAAAATGTTTTAAATTCAATGATATGGGTCATTATGCAAATTTGTTTCTAAAGAGGAACCTGAATGATGGAAATCAACCAGACTATAAGCATAAAGGTGTGGTGAAATACTTTGCAAGTACTTAATAATATGTTGGGACATAAAATGAAGTGGTATCGGGTATAATGTTTGTTTATTCAGATTATGTCAATATGTTGTTTGATTTAGGGTCTACACATTCTTTCATTTCGGAGATATTTTATGCTAAATTGAAAATTACACCTCAAGAAATGAAGACAGAACTTATGGTAAAAACACTAGGAGGAAGTGTTAAGGAAAAAATAAATTATAAGAATCTTTCTTTTATTATATGTAGAAAAAATATACCTACAAACTTGTTTTGTTTCCTCTAGTAGAGTTTGATGTTATTTTGTGTATGGATTTGCTTTCTATTTACCATACTAAGATTAACTATAGATCTAAAGAAGTTTCTTTTCAGAAAGAGTTTTAGTTTTTGTAGAAGAATGAACCCTTACCCTTGATAACATATCAGGAAGACCAAAAACTATTAAAAGGTGAAAATGAATGTTATCTTGCACATATTGTTGAAAAAAAATGATCTATTCAGATTAATAATGTGCCATTGGTAAAATAGTATCTTGATATTTTTTCCGATGAGTTTTCTAGTATTATACCTGATCGGGGAGTTGAATTTACTATTGAATTGGTTCATTATGCTAAGCCAATTTCAAAACCCCCTTATTTAATGTCTCAAATTGAAATTTTAGAGTTGAAGAAATAGTTGCAAGAGTTATTAGATAATGGTTTCATTCAACCTAGCACATCACCATGGGGTGATCATATCTTGTGTGTTAAAAATAATGATGGTTCAATGAGACTTTACATCAATTATATAGGCTTGAATAACATCATTATTAACAAAAAGTATCATTTTCATTATATCAATGATTTGTTTGATCATCTCCAGGGAGAAAAATATTTTTCAAAGGTCGAATTGAGGTCGGTGTACCATTAGTTGAAAGTAAAGGAAGCATACATTCCAAAGATAGCATTCCATACTAGGTATAACCATTATGAATTTCTAGTTATTACATTTGGGTTAACTAATGATCATGTTGTATTTATGTATCCTATGAATAGAATATTCCATGAGTTATTGTATAAGTTTTTGGTTTTATTTATTGGTGATATTTTGGTATATTCTAAAATAAAGAGGAGCATGAAAGACATCTAAGGGTTGTTTTGAAAACCTTAAAAGAAAATAAATTGTATGGTAAATTAAACAAGTGTGAATTTTTGTTGAAAAAAATTTATTTCCTTGGTAACATTGTTTCTAAATATGGAATAACTATTGATACTTATAAAATGAAAGTTTATAAAGAATGGACAAGACCACAAATATAACCAAGATTTGAAGTTTTCTTGGTTTAGAAGGCTATTATTGGAGGTTTTTTTTTAAATATTGTATGGTTATCTATCCTACTAACTAAGTTAACTCAAAAAGGTTTTAAGTTCATTTGGAAAAAAGAATTTGATGATTGCTTTTATGAATTTAAAAGAATATTGGTGAATGCTCACATTTTGGACCTGCCTTCCAGAAATGGTGAATTTTTCATCTACAATGATGTTTTGTTGAAAGAAATTTGTTATGTCATAATCCAGAATGATCAAGTAATTACTTATGCTTCATGTTAGTTGAAACCTCATGAGTTAAATTAACCTACACATGATTTGGAATTAATTGTTGTTTTTTTCTTTAAAAATTTTGGAGGCATCATCTATATGGAGTAAAATGTGACATATATATTCAACATAAAAATTTTAAGTATATATCCACTTGGAAATAATTGAACATGAGACAGAGATCATGGTTGGAACTAATCAAGAATTATTATTGCATGATTCATTACCATAATGGAAAAGAAAATAAAGTGGCTGATTATTTGAGCCAAAAAAGTAATGCAACATTAACCGTGTTACATTTGGAACATAACCCTATTGTTAATGTTTTGATGAAATTTAGATTAGAAGTTGTTGGTGCAGAAAATTCCTCTATTTTTTTTCATGTTTCAGTGCAATCATCTCTATCATATGGAATTAAGAAAGCATATAAGGAAGATAGAAAATTATAAAAAAATATATAATTGGTTCAAAAGGGTAAGTTTTCTGAATTTAACATTGATAAAGATTGTGTTTTCAGATTTGGTTAGAGATTATGTGTTCCTTGTGATTCACATTTGAAGAAAGAATTGTTATGTGAAAATCATAGTTTTTCATTTTCAGTTCATTCTGGAAGTACTAAGATGTACAAAGACCTTCAGGAGTATTACTGGTAGGATGTAATGAAAAGAGATATTGCTAACTTTACTATGAAGTGTTTGACTTATCAGTAGTTTAAAGTAGAATGATAGTTATCAAAGGGGATGATTCAGAATTTTCCAGTTCCAAAGTGAAAATGGGAAAATATATCCATCAATTTTGGAGTGTTATTAAGAAAAATTCTTGCGGTAACAATGTGATTTGGGTTATTATTCATCGACTGACTAAATATTCTCATTTTCTTCCTATTTGAGATACATTGTCTTTAGATCAACTTTCTCAATTGTATCTTAAAGAGATATTCTAGTTAAATGGAGTTCCTCTCTCCATTGTATATGATCGTGATCCCAGGTTCACTTCTAACTTTTTTAAAGGCCTTAATAAGTCATCAGGAACTTAATTAAATTTCAGTATAGCTTTTTATCCTCGATTAAATGGGCAATCAGAATGAAAAAATCAGACATTAGAGGATATGGTATGTGCTTGTTTAATGGATTACCATGGAAGTTGGGATCAACATATTACTTTGGTTGAGTTTTCTTATAATAACAGTTTTCATTCTAGGATACAAATGGTGCCATTTGTGGCATTATATAGAAAGTGGTTTCAGGCACCATCTTTTTGGTATAATGTTGGGGAAAGGAAATATATGGGACAAGAGTTGGTATAGGAGACAGTAGATAATGTTCAGTTGACTCAAAGACACATGAGGATAGCTTGAAGTAGGAAAAAAATATACGGATAATTGGCAGAAGGATCTTTCTTTTGAGGTAGGTGATCATATTTTTCTCAAGGTTTCTCCATATAAAAGTGTGTTGTGTTTTAGTAAGAAGGAAAGTTGGTCCATGATTCATTGGACCTTATGAAATCCTAAATAAAGTTGGATCAGTTTCCTACAGAGTGGATTTACCTCCAATTTTATCCCAGGTACACAGTGTTTTTCATGTTTAAAAGTTAAATTATATTATGGATCCATCTCATGTTTTGAGTCAACAATTTGTTCAGTTAGAAGAGAATCTTTCTTATGAGGAACACTCGATTCATGTTCTTGACCATAGAGAAAAAATGTTGTGGAATAATTTGATTCATCAGGTTAAGGTTTTATGAAAAAAACATATGGTTGAAGAGGCAACATGGGAATCTGAAAATACTATGAGGGCGAAATATCCACCACTTATTTTATAAGTGAATAAAATTGTGAGGGTGCGATTTACAATAGGGAGGAAGGATGTAACATCCTAGGTAATTATAGAATGATACATTTTCATATCAATTAATATTTATAAATTAGATATTAATTTTACTTTAAAGGGGATGCTACTTCTGATAGCGTATACAACATGCAATAATGGGTATCTCTGAAATCTAACATTGATCGCAAGACTGAGTTATACCGAAAAATAATATATTATTAAAATTATTATTTTAAGTGGTAGTCACCACATAGTTGTTTTATTGGTGGGGATTAATAGAACTAACTATATTATGTTTACACATATTTATTAAATGTTTTTTATTTATTCCAATAAATTTTATAGGCATAAAATAAGACTAAATCCAATTTTAAGCATAAAAAAGCTCTAATATTTTTAAAAGGTAGTTTTTCCTCCTATTGATGGCGAACCTTTTTTTAAATATAATTTCTGACACTTTTATAAATTTTATATGAAAATTAAACTTATTATTTAGAATCAGAGTATCAAAATTTACTTTGGTTTAATTTTTGGTATTTTTTTTATAATATTCATTTTTTAATGAATAGTGAAAAATATTGCATCTTAATTCAAAACTACTTTTTCCACAAATTTATTTAGATAGTTAGATTAACCTTTTAATTGGATTTGAAGTATAATTAAATAAAGTTTTTATAATTTAATAGATGTATGTTATTGTAATAAATTTAAAATTGATATTTGATATAAAATCATTGTGAACTTTTGAACATTTTTTACTTTAAAAACTTGTTTCCTCGATCCATAAACGGGGTTAATTTTAAATTAATTTTAACCACTTATATGAATTTAATTTTAAAAAATGGACAAAAAATGTTGTAATCTGTACGAAAATTGTGGTGCAATAGGATAAAATTAATTTTTGATGAATAATAACTTTAGTATTTTATTTACAAAGGTTAAGGGTAAATCAGGTAATTAAAAGTAAAAAAACTATTATAATATTATAAAATTACCCTAACAATTATACTAATTTCATTAGATGAGTGGGTTTTGACCAAAATCATCCATAGGACGAAATTAAAACCTTTTTAATCCATTGGGTAAGAATATGACATTTATTATATTTTATTTAATGATAAGTTAAAAATGTCATACTCATATTTGTAATAAGTAAATAATTTTTATTATAGGGTTATATAAAAGATAAATTATACTATAAATATTCATTTGAAATATAAAATCTTATATTCATCATGATAATTTATTTATAATTTTTATACATTAAATAATTATATTTAATTAGGACATAATGATGATACAGTAATTGATTTATTAAATGAAGAAACAAATAAATGATATTAAAAATATTAAAATAAATATAATTTGAAATTTTTGTTGTAATCCAAGATTTTTATGGATGACTTTACCATGTTAAGGATTATTTAAGTGGTTTTTTCAAAGGAATAAAGTTTTCATGATGTTTTTAAAAATTCAATTAGTAAATAGTGTCAAAATAGACATTTATGAGATTTTAAAATAAATAATATTTTATTAAGTGATATAAAATTCATAAAAATCTATAATATTTCCAAATTATTAGGTTAAGTATAAATATATCATTAATGACTCATTTTTGGTTGTTTGAAATTTTATTGTAATTATATTTACTCTCAAGTGTGTAAATTACGTAATATAACGGTAAGAATTAATAATGATTAAAACAAAAGGATGAGGTTTAAAAAATAATAAAAACTTGTCTAATTTCAATTGGATGAATGTATTTAGATAAAAAATCATCCTATATTAGAAATAATTTATTTTGGGTCCATTTGTAATAGAAAATTAATTTATAATAATTTATTACTTTGAATAATTCCAAGAGTGTCCCTCCCTTCTCCTATAAAGGGAACCCCTTCATCTCTATTCTTTACACTTAAAAAAAACATTTGGGTAGGACCATATCTACCCAACCTCCTTCTTAGAATACCCCCACATTCTAGAGGCCTTATTTTAGGCATAACACCCTCCTTAGATGTGTTAAGGTATTAATCTATGTTGATCGTATGAAGGAAAGGAAGATAAATAACATACGAGATGAGTCAGACTCGAGGTAATGGAATTCATCTCAATATCCTTTAATTGAGGAATATTTTCATGTTATAAAATACCTTATTTTATAAGGTAAATAATCAACCCATTTTAATTTTAATTTCATTCAAATATTTTCAAAAGGAATCTTTTTATATGAAGTGTTTTACTAAATGATAAAAGGAATGTTTTCTAAACATACACAGTGACAACAACCTTTCCACTAATGTGACCATTATTTGATATTTGGATTCCTATACAATCCATAATGTTTTAAAAGAAAAATAAATTCCATATTCCATTTTCAGGTATTTTGGTATTGAAAATGGTTTTGAGAATGGATTGATTATATCAATATCTTTAAATAATATCTTATGATTACAAAGTAGAAATGTTATTTTTCCTTTATGATTGTTTTATGTGTTATGATTATGTTATGGTTCTTGGGAATTTTTAATGAGTATGGGTAGTTCTGTGATAAACCAAGGGCATTTGAACCCGTGATAGCTCTCCAATTCATTGGGTAATGAGACAAAGTTAACTAGTTGGGTTTCTCATAAGAGATGTATGGAATATACTATGATGGGTATTCCAAATATAACCATACAGATTACTCTTTATATAACCATGAAATCTACAGTGTAATAATGATATATATTCCATAATTTACCTTTATGATTTATTATTTCTATGGATTTTTATACGAATCTTATGATTTCATGAGGTAAGCTAAAGGTTTTATGTTTTATGGGTGAAAATATGATTTTTTTTAAATGTTTTCATGAGTTTAAAATATTCATAGACTAGTAGCTTATTTCCTTCTTTTATGAACCTTACTGATCTTTTTGTGCTAATACCAAGTTTTAAAATGTTTTTCACAGGGTATAATGATGGGTAAGAGAAAGGAGGATGTCAAGATGAATGTTATGAAGAATTTTATCAACAAAAATAAATCATGTTTTATTTTAAAAGTTGTATATTTTGAATAAAATGGATACTATTTTAGTAGTACCCACATTGTATGTATGGGGGATGTTATGTATGAATAATAACCTAATTATCTAAAACTCTAAACCTGAAAAGATCCTCAATATGAATGAATATAAAATCTTAACTTAACTCAAGATTATTTAATGATTAAGGTTAGGGCCTTATACCACCGATGGTTCAATACTTCAACTATAGGGATCAAGGGAACTATGAAAGCCAGTGCACCAAACCATGTGTTCTTGATGGTAATTAATGTCAGTAACCACCAAATCTAAAGAAGAAAGGGAAATATTATGACATCACTACTGCTAAAGTGGAGCGTGAAAATGAAGTCTTTCAAGGTACATTTCCTATTCACTTAATAATGGAAATTTTTTTATTTGATTCTAGTTTTATGCATTCCTTTATATTCTAAAAGTTTTCTAGAACTATTAAATTGAATCATTGATACCTTAAAGTAGAGTTATTTGTAAAAACACCTAGTGGTATGATCATTGCAACCCAAGTGTTGGACTCTTATAATGTTAGTGTATATAGGAATATAATTCCAGAGAATCTCATAATCATTCACTTTGTGGAATTCAATGATATACTGGGCATGTATTGGATCTCGTTATATAAATCCCACATCAACTGTCGAGAAAATGAAATATCTTTTCATATTCTGAACCATCCCATGCTCCTCTAAAAATGAAAGTAAGATTATGAATATCCTTTGTAAAATACCTCAATGATGTGGGTATTGATACTATGTGAAGAAGAATACCTTTACCAAATAGTTTAGTCAAAGTAAGGTATCAACCTAGAACAAATATCCATTGTGAGGGAATACACTAGTGTATTTCCTAAAGAGTAACTCAAACTTCCCATAGATCGTGAGGTAGTGTTCTCAATGGATCTTATACCTAGATCCAATCTTATCTCAAAATGCCCCTATAGGATGACTGTTATCAAATTGTATGAGTTAAAGAAGCAACTGCAATAACATGTAGAGAAAGGGTTCATATTCCCTAGTGCATCACCTTGGGGTGTGTCGGTGCTCTTTGTAAAGAAAAAAATGGATCAATGTGACTATGTATTTATTATCGGAATCTCAACAAGATCACCATAAAGAAAAAGTATTTCCTCCCAAGGATTGATTACTTGTTCGATCAACTACAAGGAGATCATTACTTCTCAAAGGTGGGTCTTCATTTAGGATATCATCAGCTAAAGTTGAAGAAGGAAGATATTCATAAGACTGCTTTTCATACAAGATGTGGTCACTATGAGTACATAGTGATGCCCTTCATACTTACTAATGACCCTGCAATTTTCATGTATTTGATTAATAGTGTCTTTAGAGACTTCCTCAAAAAATGTGTGGTAGTTTTTATCTATGATATTATCCTTTACTCAAAGATAAAAGAGGAACATGAAGAGAATCTAAGGATTGGGGTGGTGAAATTAAGGAAGGATAAAATGTATGATAAGTTCAGAAAGTGTGACTTTTAGATGAATCAAGTCATATTCTTGGGGCACATAATCACAAGAGAGGGAATTTATGTGTCCCATTAAATGACAAAATAAATTGAGGAATGGTCTAGACCCACTAGTGTCATGGAAATCCATAGTTTTATTGTCTTAATAGA
This sequence comes from Viscum album, assembly GCA_963277665.1. Classification (NCBI taxonomy): domain Eukaryota; kingdom Viridiplantae; phylum Streptophyta; class Magnoliopsida; order Santalales; family Viscaceae; genus Viscum; species Viscum album. The sequence goes on along the minus strand of OY728127.1, from coordinate 397,210,462 downwards.
GCAATACTAACATTTTGTGAGAAATTTATCATGATTGTCTATCCCACTAACTAAGTTAATGTGAAAAAGGGTAAAGAATGTCTAGATATAAGAATGTGAGGAAATATTTACATATCTTAATAAGAGGCTAATCATTTCCCATTTACTCACACTACCAAAAAAAAGATAATGTTTTGTGATATATAGTGATGCTTCAAAGAAATTCTTGGGTTGTGTACTCATGTAGAATGACAAAGTGATAGCCTATACCTCACAAAAGTTGAAGATCCTAAGAAAAACTACATGAAACATGATCTGGAGTTAGAAACTATGATCTTTACCTTGAAGATTTTTTGGCACTATCTATATGGTGAGAAGTGTGACATATATACAGATCATAAGAATCTAAAGTATGTTTTCACTTAAAATGAGCTCAATATGAACTAGAGAAGATAGTTAGAGATAATCAAGGACTATGATTACTCTATTCACTACCATCTAGGAAAGGAGAACAAGGTATCTGTTGTGCTTAGTAGAAAAGAACCAACTACTCTATCCATGATGTAGATTGAGAAAGACCATATCTTCATGGATATGAAAAGGATAGATCTAGAAATCATAATAGTGGGGAATACATCCTACCCTTCCCAAATGATTGTCCAACCATCTATCCAAAAAAGATCAAGGAGGAACAAAGATATGATCTGGCGATTCAAAAGAAGGTGAAATCAGTAAAATAAGGGAAGCTACATGAGTTCCACATCAATGAGGATGGTTTTATTTTATTTGGAACTAGACATTGTGTGCCCGCATTACCAATGATAAATAAGGTGCTATTGGATAATGCGCATATATCATCTTTATCTATCCATCCTATAAGTACCAATATTTATTGTGATCTTCGAGAGAACTTATGGTGGGACAACATAAAGAAGGATATTATTGATTATACCTAAAAGTGTTTAGTATATCAACAAGTTAAATAAGAACGAAAAAAGTACAAAGGTATGATACAACCATTGCCTATACCCGCATGGAAATGGGTGAATTTCACTATGGAATTAAATTAAAGACATCTAAAGGAAATAACTATTTGGGAATATTTATCACTTGAACAACTTACCATGATATATGTAAAGGAAGTGGTGAGCCTGTATAGGGAACCACTATCAATTTTCTCTGATCATGATCCAAGGGTTACCTCTAAATTTTAGAGAAGTCTTCAACATGATTTAAATAATGAATTGAATTTTAGTATGGCCTATCGCCCTTAAACTGAAGTCAAATCTGAAAGGGCTACTTAGACACTCGAGGACATACTGGGAGAGTTCTCAATGTAATTTAATGGAGGATGGGATAAAGATGTCCAATTATTTAAGTTATCATGCAATAATAGATTTCACTCAAGTATTAAAATGGATCTATATGAAGATCTGTATGGGAATCAATATAGAAATCCAACTTGTTGGGATGAAGTTATCAAACAAAATCTACTCAGACTTGATCTTGCACAAGAGATAATGGAGAAGCTTCAAGTCATCCAACAACATATAAAAGTTTCCTAGAGTCGGTATAAGAGATATGCTGACAGTCGTAGAAGGGAATTAGAGTTTGAAGTTGGAGACATTGTTTTATTTTGAATATAACTATGGAAGAGAGTCATGTAGTTTGGAAAGAAAGGGAATCATATCCCTACATACATTGGTCCCTTTAAGATCTTTGATCGCATAGGAGTAGTGGCCTACCAGATTACACTTTCACCAAATATGGATAAAGTTTATGATGTATTCCATGTATCACTCCTAAGGAAGTACATACCTGATTCATCACATGTACTAAATTCGGAGGTGGTACAACTGGAGAATGTCCTCTTGTATGAAGAGAAGTCAGTGAAGATCTTGGACCATAGATACAAATTTCTACACAAAAAGACAACTCACCTTTTCAAAGTATTGGGGAGGAATCATAAGTATGAAGAGGTGAAATAAGAACCATTGGAAACAATTAAATATAAGTAATCTCACCTATTCTCAATCAAGAATATGAGTTGAAATTTTGGGGAAAAAAATTATAAAGGGGGAAAGAATTTAGTAACCCCAAGTTTATAAATGATATTTTTTTCTTAAAATAAATGTGTATTAAATTATATTAAACAGTATTTTACACATACAACACATAGAGAAACCAACAACACATTATTTCATTAATGAAAATTATTACAATAGTCAAAAATACTAATCCCATTAAAATGTCAAATATTATATGGGGACAAAAAATATAAAATAGAAAAACTGCAATGGGAAAATATAGATCATCTCAATCTTCTAGAATCATCCCTCCCACAAAAAAAATACTATAGAAAAAAACAAAATATTAATAAACCAATAAACATTATATAAAATAGAAATATAGAACCCTGAGAGGAATTGAGTTGAATAATTAATGAAGGAATATGTATGTATTTATAAGAAGTAATGTGATCATTGGAATAGTAACTTGACCGTTAGGAATACTAACCTAAAGGTTGGGAATAGTAATTTAATCTAAAAAAATTATGATATAAATAGTATTTATCATGAGAAATTTAAGTGAATATAAATATTATATTTCCACAAAATAAATTTCATGATTAAAAAACTCAAAGAAAATATAAGCACATTTTTTATAAACTGTATTTTAAAGGATTTATTAAAAAAACTATATTAAAAAATAAAATGACATATGTTAGAAATTTATTTTTATAAAATGAGTATCATTTTTGAAATAATCACCTCTAAATTTTCCAAAGGTGATTTTTTGGTAATTTTATAAAATACTTTAATTTTTAGGTGAATAGTAAAAATATAGTTTTTTTCTTAACCGGTGTATCTTAAATTAAATCATTCATAATTTAATAATGAAATAATCTTTTCAATAACTCTATTCTTGTACAAAATATATTTAATTTCATAAATGAGTCATTAAAATAAAATAAACTTATTTTCCAAACCTAAAAATCATTTCCCAAAGTCTAAAGTAGAAAATGTTCCCATAAAATAACATTTTTTCTTTTTTCCCACTTTCATTTTTAATAAATAAATGAATTCGAATTATAAAGGGTTTTAAAGTCTTAAAACCATTCTATTATATTGATATATGATTTATATTTTCAAAATTCTCTATTACAATGTTTACCTTAAATATGGTATTTTATTCAATAATTTATTCTAAAAATACCACTAGTATATTAAAGATACATTAATGATATTAACCTACTAAAATTATTATATTTACAACATATTAAATTTCCATACTTCTCATTCCCACTCTTTTGACAATGTCATGTTGACGGTCGGTTAACCACCAACAAGGACGTTGCCAATTATTTTCTTACCACTAATACTATGACTATTTATAATAAATTATTTATGATATATAAATGTTTAAATATATGTATTTTAATATTATATAATTAATTATACTAATATATAAATTACATTGAACAAAATAGTGAAATCGAAGAAAACCAGGGAATTTTTAAGGAAAACATGATATCAGAATGTCTTCCCTTTAACCAAATAAATTAAGAAATATAATCAAATGACTATAATTATAAATAGTGATAAAAATGAAAACAATTCACTTATAAATTAATGTTTTAATAAACCTATTTTATTATTCATGAGGCGGAAAAATGATAAAATAAAACGAGATTTAAGGTAAGGTAATTCTCGAACCCAGCTCCCTTTCTTTGGGTGATCCCTCTTTGACATCAATTTCAGTGTGGATATTCCTATAATATTTCTTGAATATCATTTCACTATTTTTCACTTCTTTTTGGGATATAAATGTTACCACCTTGATTTATATGCCAAATACAATGATTTTCCAAAAATAATTTTCTTTGAAAAACACATCTGTTACTTCTCTTGAGTTGTTTCTTCTTCACTCAAGAATAATAATGCTTATTAAAAATATTTTTTCCCTTATTAATTTGTGAACCCCAAGTTTATTCATGAAATTATTCTTGATGAAATACTTATGAAACTCATTCCTTTTCATGGGTTATTTCATGACTACGATTGTTATATGTTCTATGTGGCATGCATGCTTATGTGAATATTATGATGTGGCAAGTGGGACTGGAATTATAAATGCATTGGGTAATGTGATATATCTCATGATATTATATGTATTATGCATGAACATGATTCTAGATTTTTTCACAGTGATGATGTTTTGAATTATGCACATATGTTATGCATGGACATAATGCTAGCTTTGTTCAAAACTATGTGTGGTATTTGACCACAATGACATGATGTTTCATTTTTATGCATTGTCACATTCCATGTTTTTATCAAATATTTCCCTAATTATGTTGATTATGATCCTATTATTATGATATAATGATGTTAATTATTATCACCCACGTATTACTAATTCATATCCCTTATTCATCCCCTTACTGATATTTTAGATCACCCCTTTCTTTGATGTATATAATTAGGTGACTACATGTACAATGGATAACATGAAAGCTTTTAAGTGGATAAAGAATAAGGATTTTAATAGTTTTTCTGATTTATTATGTATAAGTTATGTATGATCCTAATTTTATCACGATACTAAACCTTTCTATCCTTTAATTTATAAGTATTATGTTTTTTTATTTAAAATGGTGTAATAGTCATGTAATAAAAAATATGGTCATTATACTAACACTCCTTCGGTGTTAATGGATTTGATGCACCAGATATTCCATCAGTATCTTGACACTTTTTTTGTGGTATTTGTAGATGATATCCTGGTTTGTTTGAGATTCGAGCATGAGCATGAGTATCATCTAAATTTGGTTTTGGAAATCTTAAGAAGCCACCGACTTTACGAGAAGTGGCCAAAATACAATATTTGGATCCAAGAAGTGAATTTTTTTGGGGAATGTGATTCTGAAACATGGTCTCTCAGTCAATACTAAAAAGGTTAATGTTGTCTTGTCTTTGGAAGAACCAAAAAACATTTATGAGATTCATACCTTCCTAGGAATTTCTTGGTATTATCAGTGATTAGTTAAATATTTTTCAAAGTTATCATCACCTATGATTTCTATTACCAATAAATGGGTGAAATTTACATGGACACTAAATTTAAAACTTCTTTTGATGAGTTTAAACATCTTTTAACATCGTATCTTGTTTTGATCTTGCTTGAGCCCGGTAAGGGGTGTGTGGTATACTGTAACGGTTTTGGTGCTAGTTTGGGTTATATTCTTATAAAGGATAATCATGTTGTAGCCTAAGACTCTTTTCAAATTCATACACATGAAAAAAATTACCTCACTCGTGATTTGGATCTTGTTACTGTTATAAATGAGCTCAAGTGTTGGTGGCACTGTCTTTTTGGAGAAAGGTTCATGACCTTTTCTAATCATAAGATTATGAGCTATATATTTTCTTAGAATGACCTGAATCTTAAAAAAAGGTGGTGGGTATAATATCTTGGGAAGTTTGACTTCAACATTTCCTACACCCTAAGGAAGGAAAATGTCATAGTTGACTCTCTCATATAGAAATTTCCACTACAGGATGTCTTGTAATTGAAAGAGGAGTGGAACCTTATGGGGATTTTTTCCAAATTGTGTTTGAATGGATGATAGGTTGATTCAGGTATGGTTTTTTTAGTGTCTAGTTATCATCATATCTCCTTGAGTCTATTCTCTAGATCCATCAATAGGATGAAAAGTCTGGAGGAATCAGGGAAACCTTATATGGTTGAGAGACCATTTTCGGTTGGTCACTCCCTTCTGATAGTATTCTCTTCTCCAGAAATCATTTTGTCATCCCATTATCTATCAATAATTTAGTGTTTCATGGTTTTCATATATATTTATGGTTCATTCATTCATGCACTAAAAATATTTATTTCTTCATGAGACTTTGCTTCTGGTGGTTGGGTATAAAGCGTGACATTTCTAATTATGTGTCATGTTGTTACACGTATCAGTAGATAAAGGCAGAGCACCTAAAACCTTGTAGTATGATCCAACATCTTTTGGTGTCACTTTGGAAATGAGATGAGGTATCTATGGACATAATTGTTGGATTATAATGGAATCCTCAAGTAAATAATTCTATTTGGGTGGTGGTTGATCGGTTGAAAAAATCAACTCATTTTATTCTGGTTAGGGACACCACTAAGGTTGAAGATCTCGGTAAGTTGTAAATGAAGAAGATTGTGAGGTTTTATGGGTTCCCCTATCCTATTTTCTTATATTGGGATCTGAGTTTTACTTCTAGATTCTATAATATTCTCAAATAGATGATGGGGGCTCGGATCATGTTGATTATAGCTTATCATCCACAGAAGGATGGTCAGACAGAGCGTGATATAAAGATTCTGGAGGATATGCTCTATGTTTGTGTCTTGGATTTCACTAGGTTATGGGATAGAAATCTGTGACTGGTCTATTTTTATTATAATAACAGTTACTATTCATCAATCATAATGACTCCCTTCAAGTATTTGTATAGTCTCCCACATAGGTCACCTCTTTATGGGTCTGAGGTGGGTGAGGTGTCCCTTATGGGACTAAGTTTTGTTCAGGAGATATTAGTGAGGATTCGGGATATGTGATGATGTGTGGTTACAACTTAGAGTTGGAAAAAATCATATACAGATATTTGACATCTTCCTTTTGAGTTTACCATTGGGGATCATATTTTATTGAAATTTTTTCCTCAATTGGTTCACCATTAGCTTGGGAAACAGGGGAGTTGGCTTTGAGATATGATAAACCAGTTAAGATCATTGAGCGGCTCAGGAAGGTACCTTATTTGTTGGAATTACCGGCTCAGTTGATAGGAATACATGATATTTTTCACATATCTCAACTCAATAAGTAACACCTCGATCCTTCCCATGTTCTGAGTTGGGAAGAGATTGAGTTAGATCCATATGTTTCTATTGTGGAGAAACCAATGGAGATTGTTGATTCTCATATGAAAATATTTCATTGGAAGTCCATTTTTTTATCAAAGTGTTATGGAGTTGTGAATTATATTCACATAAGATTTGAGAACATAGATCATCGGTGAGGGAGCAGTGGCCTCACCTCTTTCTAGAGAACCCTTCTTCTAAATGACGTTCTAGGGATATAAAGTACTATGGTGGAGATAATTGTAACATCCTAGTTAAGGTACACTCTCTTTTATTGTTTAAGAGGCTATTCTTTAGGTTCAAGGGGTGTTAGAGGCAATTATGGGATTTTCTAAAGGGATTTGGGATGGGCGCTGGCTACAGGAGCTCATTTATGTCATGAATTGTACATTCACGATGTGAATTACTCATAGAAAGGATCCTTGATTCTGTTCCAATATGTAAATCATGTTCATGATGTGAAATATGTTCACATCATGATTTTATCCTTTAGGATTTTAAAATGAGTCGATGTGTTTTTAAGCATACATTCCATACCGGAAATTCATGTTTGGAATCAATGATCAATGATGTGAATCATCCTTGTTCCAATTATTTTAACGTATCCCATGCCCAACTCCTCACACATTCACTATCATTCTCTCTTCCTTGAACCCTAGGTCTACACAATATGAGTTTTTTTGGATTCATGCCTTTCAAACTCCTCTGGTCATCATTTTGACCTCATATTGATTGGTTGTTAATGGATTGTTGAGTGTTTTCAAATATCTATTCTCTTCATTATTTATCTCTTGGTTTCACAGTGGTTTTGGGTTGTGTTTTTTGAGTCTATTTATAGGGTTTTTATCTCTCTCAATCCTTTATAGATTCCTTCGTGCAATTACTTTCCAGAGGCCAGCTCCCTTGTTGAATGTGGTGAGGCGTGTTTTTTAGGTATGTGTTGATATTTATTATTCGCTAAACCTTTTTGGGGAAACATGATTCTAATATGAGATGATCAATGACAGGGCCTTCATTTTTTGTTCTTACATTCCTTTCCTTCTGATGTGAGTGTGGATTCCATCGTGGTTGGTGTGCGACCTGAGTTTGAGGTGAGTGGTTCTATCTCTAGACTATGTTATATGAACCATTGATGCTCTTATTTTACAAATAGTTTTCTAAATATATTGGCATGATTCTCTAATTGGTTGATTTGTGTGTGTGAAAAGGGTTTTTTAAAAAATATGGTTTCCCTTTTTTTGGGAAAAGAAAATGTATTTTCAAAGAATTGTGAAATGAATTTCAAAATGGGTTTTCAAAGAATATTTTTTATAGAAAGGTTTGTATGGAATGATTTGTAAAATGTGTTAATACATTTTGATATTGATTTATATATTTCACATTTGGGAGAATTGGGTATCTATATTGAGGGTTTAGTATTGGGGCTTTTCTGGTGAGATTGTAAGGAGGTCCACTTTTTGGGCTGTTCTTCCATTCCTAGATCGTAGATGCATTGGCACCAGGACTTGATTGAAATTGTAGGGGGTTCACTTTCTGGGGTGTTCCTATATTCCCTAGACTTTTATGCATAGGCTCTAGGGACTTGAGAGTGTACTAGTCATTAATTGGTTATTAAGGTGTGAGTGACCTAGATATCCTGAAATTTGTTATCCTAGTGGTGTTTACCATTTTGTTTTAGATTTTACTGATTTGGATTTGATATGAAATGATGTATGCTTTGATAAATTTAAATTATTTATGGAAATTATAATTTGAAACTGGTTTACCTGGATTTGTTTTATGACAATGGAAAAAGGGGAACTGTTTACCATGCTTTTGATATAAAACTATGTAACAGTTTATCATGTCATGTATTCTTTGAAATTGAGCATATTGGGATTATTGTATAGAGATTTTTTATAGAACACCTTGGTGGGATCCTACTGAGTATATTTATCTCACACCCTGCACACTCCCTCAGCAGTGTGTAGACCTTGCATTGTCTTATGATGAAGGAAAGGGTAATGTTCCTTAGTGAAATAGTGAGGTTTATGTCAGATGGGTACAGATAGGGGTGGTGAGATGGTGGAATGTTTCCCACATATCACATGGAGTAGCATTCATCGACGTGTGGTGTTCTTTTTCTTCTGGATGTTTTTTGGTCACATACCTTGAAGTTTTACCTTGCTACTTTGGGTTATATCGCTACTATTATCATTCTTTGATTATGGAATTTTCTCTTATGGTTTTCTTTCTATATATATGTCATGTATCTTGTTTCAGGTTGGGAAAATCATTCCCTCTAGTTGTTCTTGGATTCCCAGGTGCTTGTCGTCAGCCCATAAGGATAGGGAACATCCTTTGAGTCAATGTCGGATCGGTTTAGGTATCATATTAGAGGGTATTCATGGTTAGTTTGTTATAATACAACTTATGTTAGTTATTAATTCATATTCAAATGATTGTGTTCCTCCCTCGAACACCAAATGATAATCTCTTGCATAGATCCAAACTCGAGGCACATAATTTATCAAAAACCAAGTTATCGCTTATAGTCATCACTGAATCCTCTAGAAGGTTTTCTATGACACCAATCTATTCTAAGACACCCCCTTTCCATCAATTGATTCACCATTAGGTTCATGGTTCTCCCCACCATATAAATCAATTCATCATGGCCGATTCTGATCCATGAAGTTCCCCGCTACCAGAATCGCCTATCAAAACACATCCTCTATAGCCCAACAACCTGCTCAATATGATTTCCATCTCACCACACCCAAACATGTATAAAAACACCATCCAAAAACCGATACTACCTCTCATATCTGATTTCATACCAAATCAAATGAGTATCAACCATCCATACTAGAGGTGTTAATGGGGCAGGGCGGGTCGGCCCACAGATTGAATCATGCGGGTCGTGGATTTTATTGAGCAGTCTATCCCGGTCCACAAAAAATAAGGACTTAACAAATAAAGACCTAACCCTATCTATGCAGGACCCATAGACTAAAAATCCGACCTATGGCTTAAATAAAATAATATATAATAATATTTTTTTTCTTGGTGAACCATGATAAGGGGAAGAGGGAAAGGAGAAAATTTTGAGATTATGAGAAAATATTTAGTTTTCAATTAACAATAATAACCCAAACAACAATGACAAAAACCCTTAAAAAATATCTTTGATGATTAATGTATGGTTGTATTAGGTGGGTTTATACATGATCTATTTTTCTCCACACTTATGTTAATTTATTTTATTACATTATTTTATTTTATTTTTCAATCATAACCTTTTGGTAACATACTTGTAATTGCAGGCCAAATGGGACCTGTGGACACCTGACAGGCTAGTATGTGTGGGTTATGAGTATCACAGGTTGGATCAAATGTGGTTTGAATTTTTTTGGGCCTAAATATTTAAATCCTTAGCCCATATAAATCCACAGGCTAACAGATCATCTTGTGGTCTTGTGAATTTTTTGATAGGTATAATCCATACACAATGCCCGTATACATCATCCTTTCCTCAAAAGGTCCTGGTTAAACCTGTTAATACTCTCATCATACCCAATATGATGTAACATAACCACATTAACAACTTTTCTAGATCTCCCAAGTGTTTTCATCCTAAAAAACACCTTTGTTACATTTCTTCACATAATTCACCCCCTGAATCATGTGACAAAATAGGTTCACCCCCTAAACCATGTCATGAAATTGTTTAACCCCCTAAAACATATCATGAATCACTAGTTCACCCCATAAGCCATGTGATAAAACTAGTTTACTCCCGAACCATGTCTTGAAACCGGTGTTCTCTCCCTGAAATATGTCATAATTCATGATTTTCCTCATAAATTGCATTTGAATCACATTGGAATCATCCCAAACCCAATGCCAATACACCAACTCCATCCATTATCTCATCTACCAAATAGATTCTTTACCTCAGGACCAAATAAAATTGGATTCACTTACTCATAACAACCATCCAAGGATCGGCCCCATCATTCCCACAACTCTACCAACCAGGGGTCATTCCATCATGGCTCGCACTCTTCCCACTACCACACACAATGGTTATATGTGACTATCTCACTCATACCTAAGTGCCAACATGAAACATCCATTATTACTCATTCCCAACTCACAAGAACATCATCCTTGGAAACCACCAAGATTCCAATCATAATGAGGGTCACACCCTCAAACGGTCAATGGTGCACTCCCCGCCATAGATCTTTCCATATAGAACTCCTCGAGTGTTTCCTCAATAGGTTTCATCAGTGTGTGTCGCTCCACCCAAACCACACTCATCTATCCCAGGAAACACTTTTCTAGGATCAACCTGGATTGATCATGCCACCGCACCTGATCTACCTATGGTGTCTCCTCTACCGCAAAGGGACATTTCTCATTTTTTATCATAACTCTTGGGAAACTAATCCTACAATAATTTCATAAAAACCATCAGTCCTCAACCCAAACATGGGTTCTCACTAATGTGGAACTCAACATGTTCCATGTGTAAATAGTGTGTGTCACCTCAACCTCATCAAAACTCAGGGGTCGAGCACTCTCACTATGACCGATCATAAAACCCGGATGACAACTTTGTGAGTCCCACGTCATCGAATCAAGGCTCAATGCTCGAACCACTGACCATGCTCTAGGGAATGTCAATCTCATCCATTCCAATCACCCTCGACACTCCACTTCAAAACTGGGTACCCCAATTATGCCAAGATTAACCACATGCTTATTCACCACCTGAAAGTGTACTAAAACCAAAAGAATCTACCCACAATTGTATTGTTATTATAAATCACATTCATATTTAACAGGTTTAGGAACTTGAACAGTCATGGTCTTTGAAACCAGCCTCGATAACAAGGCACTCCACATGCCTCATATTCCAAAGCACTAGCACTCAAGGTGATTATCACATAGAGGATATTAAGGAATCACCATGCCTAAACCATATGCTTAGTAGAACCTTTTGTTCATCGATCCCAACCTCAAGTTTCAACCCATAATTTCATCTCTAAAGAACTCACAAGGTCAGGCTAACCCTTCACTCGGGTTTCACTCTTAAGAAAACTCATTATCAACCCACTAAGGTTCAAGGTCTAGAAGTCACTAGGTCTTCCACCTATCCTAAAAAGTCAGGTCCCATAGAAAATCACATCTCATAGGATGTCATATACACACTTGTCTCAAACGATCGACAACATACAATGTGCCAAAATCCCACTCGAGGGTCTCACATACATAGCGGCCATCACATGCCACCAGGCACTAATTCCCATTGAGAATCTTCCTATTGAACTACCCCCTCAAGAATCATAATCTTACCAGTCACTATTATCACAGCCAATAACATCATCCTATACAATTCTCACCAAAGAAACACAAACATTGGGTTTGATTGGATAGAATATAATTTCAATCTATATAGGAAAACATTATATAGGTTATTATTAACAGTTTAAGTAATTGAAAATATCTATCGTCAAGGGGTTCATAATCAATGCATCAAATGCTCGTACCAACCTTCTAGGGCCACCACATGGCACCATGGGACTGGATCATTTCCACTTTCATCGATCATCTCACCATAAGGTCCATGTGACCTTCCATCATAAGGGAACATGTATATAAAAGTTAGACTAGGTGAGTATAATTCCACCAAGTACTTATATGTGAAAACATCATATGAGGAATTTTTGACACTTTAAACAACTAGGCCTCTGTCATCGGTGACAAAAATCACACACTAGTAGGCCCCTACATGTCATGTGAATCCTACATTCCAAGAATGATGCATGAAACACATCTTACCTCCATGATACAAGATACAAAATCCAATAATTGGCCTCTTTCCAAGGAGACAAGAGTTAAAAATCTAGAAAAAATCATAAATCTCAAACATAATGTATGTCACACAAGGTGAAATCAATCAAATGTAACATCATAAATCCAGAACATCAATCACATCCCTAGTAACTATGACTTCCTATAAAAATGGGTGTTCATGACACACCATCCCAGTATCCATCTCATGCTCCGACATATTCCTATCTCCTGACTATCTTATCCCATATGGTAAAAAAATAAAAACATGATTTGTGTAACAAACCGACCTGAGTTTCTATCTAAATCAACACCTGACCCAACCTATCACTAGTTTAAAGGGAATTACCAATCTCCACAGAATAGCAACAAACACCTAAGCATCAAGAATTAACCTTTGGGAATGATTTATCCCAAACAAAAGATAAGATAAATCAAAGAACATAGCAGAAACATTAATCAATTAAATAAAAAAATACAAGCACATATGGATATAAAAATAAACAAATGGATTCACATAATACCATGATATCTAGATACAAGTAAGAATAAACTAAGAGATACAATATAAACTATCTTAAATATATAAAAGAAAAACACACAACAACTTCAACCCATCTCCTAGTGGTCCAGAACACTCACCACATCATGCATCACCTGTCCTTGGCCAACTAAGAACGAACCCACAATAGAGAGATGAAGAGCACCTGAGAACCTGCTTTTGAATCATGAAGACTACATACACCAAGTGGTGCATGTAGGGTGTGAGAAAAGAGTTCCCAATGGGATTCCACCTAGAAGTCTATGAAATTCCTCTACAAAGAAATTCAGATTTTCTAGTTTGAAATATGAAAATGGGAAAACTGATTTTTCATAGCATCAAAAGATGATAAAGTGTTCTATTCTTTTTAAAAGAGATAAAATAAGTTATCAAATCTAGTTTTTGGGCGACATAGGATTCAAAAAAAAATTATTTAAAAACTATTTAGAAAACCCAAGAGTAAAACGTGCCAATACCTCCCTTCAAATGTGGTAAACCAATAATGCTCACTCAAAAAAACAAGGTATGAAATAATTTTTCATGATTTATATCAAACATGGAAATCCACCCTTTTAAAATAGTTTATAAATCCCTTCCTAATCAACCACTTTTCAAAGAATAATTAATGAAACTATTTTCCTTTCAAAGCTTCCAAAGCATTACCAACATTTCACATATTCAAGCATGAATAAACAACCAAATCCACAAAGAGAAACAACATAGAAACTAAGTCATGGGGTACAACAGGTTTGGGTTAGCTAGTATCCTCACCTCATGTCACCAATAATGACTAGTGTGCACTAAACATGTCTTTGGAACAACGACCAAAGGAGCAGAGAAATACCCAAATGTGTAATTCCCCCTATGATAACATGGAAACAAGTCCTTGCACAAATCCACATAAGTACCTCGGGCTCTCAAGTACTGAACATTTCAATTCATTTCCAAAGGGAATATCACATTTCAACAATCAAACCAAAAACCCTTTTTTACACCAAAACCATGCTTTGAAATCCAATTTTATCAAACAAGCCAGTGGTGCTTTGAGATCAGCCTTTCTTTATCAAATACAATGGGGAAAACCATTTTATATCAAAAAACACCATACATGAATTCCAATAAACTAGATATCATGTCATTCACATTTTTAAAATCATGTTTAGAAATGAGTGAGCATGCATAGTTTATAAGACAATGCCTTTATATGAAACCACCCACTAAAAAGGGCCATACACACCTGCTTTCTTTAAAAACTATTGAAGAGTTTCAAATGGGCCTTAAGGAAAGAACATGAAATAGCAACCAATTCCTTCAAACAGTTTGAAACGCCATTTCAATAAATCTTTCTGAAACAATGCATTACAAGTTATTCTTTAAATCAATTCAGGACACATTTCAAAGAAATGCACATTTGACCATTTGGAATCAACTTTAAATAATCAAATCATTCAATTAAAATAAGGCTTTCCATTTCAAAAACTAAAACCCACCAAGAGAAACATAAACCAATTTCATTTTAAAACAAAGGATCAAATCCCAAAGTAAAAAAAATCATGATAAACACCATTTTAATTAAAAGAGATCATTGATGCTTTAAAATGAATAAACCATGATACATAAACTTTAAACAAAATATATAGAAAACTCAAGCAACACATTAATCACAAGTAGAAGAAACATCATAGAAACACCTACCTCAGAATATCTGATACCTACACACTATAAATAAAAAATGTTTTTCCTTAAATGGAAAACATCAAATCAAGGGGAGAAGAGATACAAACAAACACTAGAAACCAAGATTCTCAATAAGATCATGATATAACCCATAGGTTCATTCTTAGGAACTCTTATCTAGGGTTCCTTCCAAGGGAAGAGAGAATATCTAGAAATAAGATAAATAATGATGAAGAACATGCTCGTACCTTAAATTCTCTAGATTTTATGCCTCAAGATCCGTCTAAATCACTCTCCGGAAGTAATAGTTGTCAAAATCGCCAAGGGTTAGGATTTGGTTTGAGAGCCCAAGTTATGGGAGGAATAATGGGGTCAACGAGATGTGTTTTAGGTTATTAAAAGAATTTTTGAAATAATAATTTTTCATTTCATGGTTTTATTACACAATTTGGGAACCCTGCACCAACCATGCATCCTATTTTAGGCTACTGGAAAGGTTGTGTGGTTTGGTCACAAGGTTTGACTAACCATGCGCCTACCATGAAAAATGTATTTGTCCCATGGTGCAACGTTTTTAGAGAATATTGCATGGTTTTTCTAATCAGGATCAAATCGTGCTCCCTTCTCTAGGACACCAAAATAATTCACATGGTTTCCTAGGGAAATTATCATGGTTTGGCTAACTGTGCATCAATTGTCCACATGCCTAGGAACCTCCAAAAACCTAAAAAACTCACCCGAGACAACTTGATAAAAGTAAAAAAAATCATCAAAACCAATGAATAAACGAACCAGAAAGTGACATTGAGATGTGACACATTGATACCACTTTGTATGTAGAAAGAATGAATATAACTGAGCAGGCTATAATAAACTAAAATTATAACATACGAGCATACAACATTGATCACCCACTGGGATGATCACATATATAGAATAAATAAAAGAAATAAAAATAAAAACTATGCCCTACTGCATCACTAAGTCATACCACACTCCAATATCCAATCCCATATGAGTCATCATGCTTGGTCATGCAATATCGGGCATCTATCCAACTTGTACCTATGACCGAATGAAATCTACTCAGGTACCCAAGTGTCATGATCACCAGAGCAAGGTGTTGGTACATAACTCAATAGGGAACAACCAACACAACCTCATATTATACAAGCAATGCAATGATATGTGCATGTGACATGCATAGAATAAATAAATATTGTTGAACAAAATAAATACAATCATCCATAATATCTATTTTGACCAGTGTCAGAATGTATCTGAGCACATCGCTCGAATAGTGTCAACCCAAATAACCAAGTACCAATCATTTTTTATCCTTAGGTTCATGACCCTAATCAACTATGCCTGATTCAGTCAATGTCGGGGTGTCTCTGAGCATGTCGTGATGACCGCGCCTCCCAATAAACAAACTCAGGTATCTTCAGTATAAAAATAAGTATCAAAACCCTCCCCTACTAGAGTTTTCTCAGCCCAGGCATAGCTCATAAGTATCACAAACTTGGGGAATGATCCTAGAAAGCTTCATCCTAGTATACTAGATCAACCTCAGGCTCCAAATCCATGTCAGCACCACTATAGTATCACATACATCTCATATGGGAGTTTTCTCAGTCAGTAGTAAACAAGACCACCCCAATGGAATTTTCAATACATAAATAAAAAACCGACCCTATGGGTGTTTTCCCAAAACCAGTAAAAACTACCCCTAAGGGAATTTTCCAAACATATATAAAAGATCGCCCCTATGGGTGTTTTCTAAAAACCAATAAAATATTGCCCCTATGGGTGTCTTCCAAAACAAGTATAAAAGACTTCCCCTACAGGAATTTTCTAAAACAAATAAAAGGTCTCCCCTATGGTCATTTTCTAAAACAAGTATAAAAGGTCACCTCTATGGGTGTTATCCAAAGGAAATAAAATACCACATCTACGGGCATTTTCCAAGTCAACTAAAAGTTCTCCCCTCTCAATACATATCAAGACACCTCTTAGTGGTGTCTAAGGGTTCATGATATGATAAACTAGGTTTAATCAACCTCAAGTGCATTGAAGGAAGGGTTATCAAGTCACCAGTACAAAAGGGCATAACATGGTCCTTGGTAATTTCTACATCCCATGACATTCAATTATTCCATTTTATTATATTATTAAAACCCTTCACTTATTTAGGAAATGTTATATTTAATTAACAATTAATTTAAACGGTTCAAATCCCTCAATGGTGTGATCATGTACCACATGAATCACAAAACACATGCATAAAACCATAGGACAAGTCTCGGAACTACCAACCTCATACAAAGCTTCCCCTTTTAATTTCCAAAGGTCGGAAGCAGCTGTCAAAGCTTTTTCAGCCTTTTCCAAGTCCAACCAGTCATCGCTCACCACCACAAGGTCCTATCTCAAGCTAAAACATCACAATTAATTAATTATAACATTTCATAATTAATTAATCGAAATAATTTAAATATAAATAAATGATTAAAACCTACCGAGTCATCCTATCGTGTCGATACTATCGACAATGAGGTGCAGTCCATTTCTGATACACACCTGATCCTACACCGCACAAAAGTTCCAGTGTATATTGTCGATTAAATGGCATAATAATTCAATTTAGGGACAAAACCCTTGAAAATTCCAATAGATGATGTACCTTTTCTGAAATGGTGTGTGATGACATGCACACCTCATCACGAGTTCTCCTTTAGATAGGTTGAACAAAATCCCAATAAGAAATGGATGATTCCACCATGCTTCGTTTGAATCGGAATTAAACCCTAAATTGGTTTGCACCGAAATTAGAAATGATGGAGGGAAAACAAGGATAATGTAAAGAGGAAGATATTTACCTCTAATGTCAACGAAACTCACCAAGAATCACTAAAAACGGAGGGGGGAGTTCCAGTTGAGATCCCCTCATGCGTCGCGTTCATCTGGAGAACAAAGAGGGATTGATCACCATTTAAGATTTATAAAAAAACTTGTTGGCATGTGTCATGGAATGACACATATGGCCACGTCGTGACATTTCAGGTTGTTCCCTCAGAGCCCAAATACCCACTTTCATGTCATGAATTGGATCATGCTACAGTTTTCAACATCCCAAACCCCCCACCCTCCCCAAATTTTCACCATAACCCTTGTGACGTCCATCAAACTTTAAACCATTCCCAATAACAATATTTATGGATGTTTAAACCCATGAAATTGCATTTCGATTATCGATTCTCAAAATGAACAGTCCACCATATGGAAAAATTCAAATACCCTTAGGAATTTTCATGTTCATACAAACACTAGACATCACACTAAGATTTATGAATTGGGATGAAAGGATGAACCACCACATGATGATATGTGTAGTGGAACTAGTCAAATGTTGTTGTGAAACTTGAAAAGAGGTGCAACGGGGGATCGCGCAAGCATCACCGGGTGAGCGACTCAAAAGATTGATAGGTGTGTTGAAACATATCATCTGAATCTCTTCCCACATGGATTCTCGATGTGGTAATGGAGGGGTTTCATGCCATCTTGGTGGGGAGGGGGAGAAACATCCAGACTGAAGATATGATGCAATTATTGCTAACAAGTGAGACAATGCGACTGAGGAATAGAGTTATTATGTGATGTAGGCTACTCTTTCGAGTCTTCGAGCCATATCCTTAAAAAGGACATTAGGCCACATTCATCCAAGTGTTTAGACCTTCAAAATCTTGGTCCTTTGGACCATTAATATGCAATAAAATAGATCTAGTAAGTACATATCATTCATTGTGGGGAGGAGTGAGTATTGACCAACTAGGATGTCTCAATGTGTGTTGTTTGTGTCTTGTAATAATATATACCTGATATAGATTATCAAAACATAACATGTCAATGTATACAAATAATCTTTAGAACATATAAAAAATTAAAAATAAATGTAACATTACCATGAAACATCATCAAATTAAAAAAAAATAGAAACATGAAAAAAAACATCAAAGATATCATTGAACCAAGAATATCATTCAATTGTGTCGATAAGTTATCTAAACCACCAAGTGAACAATAAATCTAGACCAACATTGTTTGTTGGAATCCTCTTCATGCGCCTCACAACAAACTGCCACCCAAAACCAGCAATGCGTTCCCTAGCTTCCAACAGCCAATAAATACCACAAAACCAAGAAGTCGTCGACAAAAATTCACAAATCCAAGAAATGAAAACAAAAATCAAAATGACAAAAAATAATTTATTTATAAAAAATATAAAACTTAGAATAACAAAAGGCATAGGAAAAAATCTTTATATTTCTTGATAAGTGTTTTTCTATCACATATTTAAGTGGTTATATTTTAGATTTCATTTTGAGTAATTTTGAAACTCTTATACAGGAACACTTATCATGTGTTTGTAATTCTTTAAAAAAATATAGAACATAAAATACATTAATCCATGATTTTTTTTTATTATTTATTATAATAATTTTATCAAACCCCTAGAGTGCACCAATACCCGAGTAGAATTTTTATACTTTGAATGCAGGAAACAACTTTGGTCTCATGTGAGATCTTAATGAAAAACAAAACTCAATATATATTTTATACAAAAGAAAAATCATTTTAAATCGGATATCACTCATGGTTTCATAAACAAAAGGAAATTTTTAAGAGTCACCAACCGTAATTCAAGAATTTGTTGTCAAGAGAGGTTGCTTCACCAAGAAAGAGGATGATTAAAACCTAGAAGGCCAATACAAACAACAAAATAAGAGAAACCCCAAGTAAAAAATCATGAAACATGAAACCCTAGGTCATCATGACCATTTTAGGGAAAGGAGCTGGAAGGAGAAGAGAAGGTCTTGATGAAGAAACCTTGAAGAATCACAAACATTTGATCAGAAAGGAAATGTTAGGGAATGGAGAACCAAGGGGTTCAATGCCTGGTGGATAACCAATTGAGAGGGGGAAGAAATGAGAGATGGGAACACTAAAATCTTATTTGTAAAATAAAATTTATGTAGGTTTTAATGAGCCATAAGGTTTTGGTGCAAGGTTTAGTAAAGCGTGCACAAATCGTTCGTCTGCCACTGGAAACCTATTATCAACATACACGCCATTTTTGAAAAGTAACTTGAATATGCGGTGTTTAGTTTAGTTTCTAAAAAAACACTAAAATTAAAGAAAAACATTTAAATAAGTGGAATGAAAATGATTTCAAAAGTAATAAACAAAGAAATTTCACAAAATCACTTATCATAAGTGATGAATGGAATAGAGACTGTCTAGTATTAAATAAACCAAATCAAAGTGTGAGGTTATTTGTCACAAACCAAGTCGGAGTGTCATCCAACCCGACACCCGACCCGGATCATGGCATGGCCCGAAGGGAATTCTTGATCCCCATGGGCTGGAAACTAGTGTATAGGTATCATGATATGCCTTGGGAACGATTTCACCCTTTTACATGATCATAAAAAATCAATAATAATAAACAAAACATAACTGGAAAATCATAACCAAACATGGTACAACAATTTTCAAATTCAATGTTTACAACGTTAAATAAAACCCAAAATGACTACAACAAAAAGGAAACAAAGACAATATCCCAAAAACCTCTATGAAACAAGAGGAGCATCATCCTCAAGCCACCACCACCAACACCTGCAAGAAGTGGAAAACTAGTGACCGGATCTACCATCACCACAGTACATCTTGCCTTCACCTAGGTCATGCATAACAAATTCTACTAACACTCAAAGGTGTGTGATTAGGGTGTGAGACGAATCACAGTAGGATGTCACCCAAAAGAAAATATTTCATGCCAAAACATTATAAGACAATATAACATGCAAGATTTTATAAAAAGGGAAACATTCACTTTTATAGGAAAACATTGTTAAAGGAAGAAAACATTTTAAAGGAAACGTGTTTTTATTTTTAAATAAACAACAAAGTGCATTGTATTCCAATGGTAAGTGCAATATAACAAGAGAGAACTATTTCAAGGGAAAAACCCCTAGACACTTTCAAAAATGGGACATTAGAAACCTTGTATCTTGATGAAACATGGTATAGCAACCACAACCCACAGTGTCCCTATGCACGATCCACTAGAGAGGAACCCATCCAAAGTTCTAGTGGTATTCAATCATCATCATAATTTATCTAGAGTTGTAATCGTAAATCTTGTTAAGGGAATATGGGCTTTCCCACTTCTGAGCCAACTAGAATCAATCCACTAGAAGAATTTGGGTTTGCCACTTCCGAATCACTAGTGTACTAGTTCTAGTTGCCCACCTAGATACCCAGATTTCCCATTCATTCCCAATTCCCATTTCTCATGTCACATATGTATCACCACATTCACATGAACACACAAGAAATATGAATACACAAATAAATCCACCACTTATCATAAGAAAAACATCTTTAAAATTCACATGCACACCAAATTCATTTAAAAACATGTTTCGAACCACTTTCACAATTTATAAAACACCTTAAAAACACAACAAGGGAGCACACTTTAAATACAACCAATTTCCTTTAGAAAAACCACTTTCAATCCATACACATCTAAAAACCTTTCAAAAACACCTATCACACCACACACACAAATCATTAAACACTTCCAAGAAGCACCACAATAAAGCACACACAAAACAAAACTATTTCCCTTTAAACAATACAATTGCATCACATATGCTTGCCAAAATATTTTCAAAACATATTTAACACCACATAGATCATCCATAAAACACATTTACAAACTCAATAAAGAAATCTAAACTTGTCCAATAATGTAAAAGCATGGAACCACCTATCTCAAGCTTGGAAACTTCCAGAAATTGGTGTGAAACCACAATCGCACCACCACAAGACTCTAACAAGGAAATATTGAACAAAAAACATCAATATTGAACCCTCATAATAAATATTTAACCTTAAATACATCACCCAACCCTCTAGAGATATGAAGCACCTAGAAGGGAGAAGAGAATCCATAGAAAAGAGAAGAAATCAAGAAAGAAAACCACTTACTTGAAGGCTTCTTGAAAAATCCCCACCAAAATCTCCTCAAAAATGGAAATCTAAGGGAGCAAGGAGGAGGGTTGGAGGTGCCTAGGGATTGAAATACTGAGTGGTGGAGAAAAGGGGTGGATATGGGGTTAAATATGAAAAGGGAAAAAAAGGTAAAAACCCAAATTTTAATGACCTGGATAGGCCGCACGGGTTACCTGCACAATTTTCCAAACCATGCAACAATCGTGGATTCCTCACTGTCCAAGAGGGGCATGTCGCACGGTTACCCCACAAATTTTGACAAAACATCTGATAACTATGTGGTTTCCCACTATCCAAAAATGTCAAATGGCAGCGCGGTTTCCTGGGAAACGGTGCACAGTTTGACAAACTTCATACCAACCGTGCACCACCTTCTGTCATGCCCAAATTCTCTATTTTTCATCAAAAACTCCTGGGAAACCCAAGGGACCAAAACAAGACTGAAATTAAAAAAAATACCTCAAAATGAAAACACATATGTGAAAATTTTCCCCATCATGAAAACTTTCCATCCCTGGAAAGTCAACCTAAAGCTTGATCAGAGAACAAAAACAGATATTCCACCTTGACCCAAGACTTCCACTCCCAAGTCTCATGCACATAATTACCATGCTGCCAAAGAACTCAGACCAACAAAATAGACTTCTCATGAAGCACTTTCTCTTGGGAGTCTACAATCTGTAATGGCAGCTCAAACACCAACAAGTTAGACTCCAACTCCAACTCTTCCCAATTCAACACATGAGACGGATTTGGGTTGTACCTTTTCAACTAAGAGACATGGAACACATCATGAATTGGCACCAACTGAGAAGGAGAAGATAACTTCTATTCCACCTTACTAATCTGCTCAGTAATCTCAAAAGGTCTGACATACCTCACCGTTAGCTTTCCTTACTTACCCAAACGATAATGACCCAAACAAGGTGCCACTTTCAGGAACACCTGATCACCCAAAGAAAACTCCAAAGCTCAGCATCCCTAATCCACATAAGATTTATAGAAACTATGAGATGTCAACAAACATATCCTGATCAACTTGACTTTATCAAAAGTCTCTTGCACAAGGCTTTGTCCCAACAGCGAGGTATCACTCACTTCAGTCCAACACAAGGGTGACTGACATGGATATCCATAAAGTGCTTCAAAAGGATCCATTCAAATCGAATATTGGTAACTATTGTTATACGCCAAATCAACCAATCTAAAATGGATATCCCACAAACCGCCAAAATCCAAGACACATGCTCGGAGCATGTCTTCCAAAATCTGATTCATCTACTCCGTCTGACCATCCATTTGAGGGTGGAATGTTGTAATCAACTTGACTTGCGACCCCATCACCATCTAGAGGAATTCCCAAAACTATGAAGTATAATGGGGGTCCCTGTCTTAGACAATTGTTGACGGCACACCATGAATCCTCACAACCACCTGAACATACAACCAGCCTAGCTCATCCACTTTGGATGAATCTCTAATTAGAATGAAATGGGATTATTTGGTCAAATGTTCTATCACTTCCCAAATGGAATTCTTCCCTAGGGGTGTATGAGGAAATCCGACAATAAATTCCATAACGATCTTGTCCCACTTCTAGGTAGGAATGGGTAGCAGTTGAAGCTAACCTGAGGGACTTTGGGGGTCTTCTTTAACCTGTTGACACGTATAACACCACGATATGAAGTCAACTATGTCTCGCCTCAATCCTGACCACCTAAACTGTTGACGCATGTCATAGTACATCTTGGTAGCACCATGATGAGCAATCCACTGAGATCAGTGGCCATCTTGTATCACCATCTTCCTCATAGAAAATAGTACCGCAGAGTGACCTATGAAGCACAAAACTCCCTCAGGAGACAACAACCAATCACAAGGTGTCTCCCCCCATTAAGAAACTACATAGACTATTGGAACAACTCATCACCAGGATTCTCCCACTAAATCAACTCCATAGGGGAAGGTGTCAGCTGCACACTAGACAAAAACTCACCTTCACTGTGCTCCTTGGTATTCAAGTGCATCTGAGCAAATAGCCTCATCAAATTCCACTCATTATTGGACATTTTCAATGCCTGCACTGGAAATTTCATTCTCAAGGAATCTACCACAACATTCCCTTTACCTAGGGTATAGACTATATCAAAATCAAACCCCTGAAGGTACTCAACCAAATAGTGTTGCCTCAAATTCAAATATTTTTGGGAGAAAATGTAGGTCAGGATCTTATGATCAGAATAAACCACAAATTTCTCCCAAAAAAGACAATGATTCCATGTCTTCAAGGAATGCATCACCATTGCTAACTCCATACCATGGGTTGGGCAATTCTTTTCATGTGGTCGGAATTGGAAAAAACCATAAGCCATGACATGGTCATCCTACATAAGCACACACCAAAGACCCATACTCGAAGCATCGCAATAAACCAAATACCCCTTTCCAGATTCTGAAAAGATCAAAAAAAGGGTGGTAGTCAACCGCTGATTAAGCTCCTCAAAGGATGCATGACATTCCGAGCTCTATTCAAATTTCACCCCTTTCTGGGTAAGAGCGGTCATGGAAGAAGAAAGTCGAGAGAAATCCCGAACGAACCACCGGTAATACTGATTATCCACTGAAATAGGATAATATTAATTTTTAATATTTATAATATTCATGAGATTAATTATTCATAAACACCACTTTAGTGAATTTTACACTTTGAACATTATTTCACATTATGATTGCAATTCTTTGTTAAAGTGAACTATTACTTGGTACATATTTGAACACATCCTAAAATACATAATGGTATTGGTTTTATTTTCATATTTTATTTTCATGTCTCCCATGATATAAGGAACAATTCATGTTTTTGGAGCACTAGAAGATTCACATTAGAAGACCACCAAAGTTTTCCTTGAACCAACAACATTCTGGGAAAAGTAAAATGGACATCAGCCCAATAAAACGACTGTAGCGTCCAAGATACAATCCCAATAATTCTGAAAATTGCACTGAAGATAGGGGACATCAAGGAGAACATTTCATCCAACAGTGACAATAGATAATTAAGAGTTTTAAATGGAGTTTCATGCTTCCCAATTTGAAAATAAAATTTTGGGCCAGATTCTACGGCCCAAAAAAACAGCCCACCATTTCGATAATATCTTGAAAACCAAAATTCCATTTGGGATGAAATTTTACATGAGGTTAGGAGACATTCGGATATCCATTTTATTATTCTATGGACCACTCTAATTAATCCATATAGAAGGTCCTTTCAATGCGTCTATTTGGTGGATTCAAGCTTCCTTCCACTTCGGGTCAAGGGTGGAAAATTCTAAGTTCAACAAGTTTTACACCACCCTAAGCCTACCATACTCAAGTGGGATAACTTTCACTATTGTAGGCTCGACCCAAGGCTCATAAAATTCCTATTTAAGGTAGTGGTATTGGAGGATTTAATCATCTTTGGTGCTTTGTTTCATTGTAATGTTATGTTGTGATTTTGTTTCCTTGAGTTTGTCTTTCTCAAGTAAGTTGTTCAATTCACCTTAGTTTCTTAAAAAAAATTCATCTTCTCCTATTATTTTGTTCTTCTTAATATCACATTGATACCTTTAGTTAAAGGTGTGAATTTATTCACACCAAACCTTGTGAAATTATCACACAACGGTGGAGTGACCGTTATTTCATTTGTCTTTTTTTACTTCTCCAATTCTTCCCTCATGAGTCTACTTTCCACTTCCATTGAAACCATAGAATCAATGGAGGGTTAGCCCACTTATGGGTTGATCCAAGGGAGTATAAAGGAGAATTATTGTATGTTATTTCTCACTCCATTAATGTCTAATCACTTCTTTTAATTGAGAATTTTGTTTGAAGATATTTAAACTCCTCCGTCCTTGTTGAATTTAAGGTCGCACACTTCAAGTGCTAATACAAACTTTTACCTTGGAGTGCTCAAAACTTTTATCTTTCAAATGTATAGGTGATTAGTATTAAGGTGTGGAGGTATTAAACTAGTAAGTGATGATTTTGTTTGATCTTATTAAATTAACTCATCTCAAATATAAGAAATTGAAATTGTTGAAAAATGAATGCATCCAATCCACCCCAAATGAAAACCTAGGATCAACTCATTCTTTTAAATTGAATTCACTTAAGACTCTTAGTGTTCACTTAAACCTATCTAAAATCAACCCAATGATGGTCACTTTATAGCCAAGAACTGTCCATAGAATGTACGTGTCTATAGGTCTCTTCTTAGGTCTCTGAGGATTCGACAACCCAAGCTAAACTGCAAGCGACCACTTAAACCTAAAATCTTGGGTAAATTTGGGAGAGAGAAAATTTTGACGCCATTTCCGGGGACCCAAGTAAGTAATCTCAAAACCCATTCTATTCTCCCTCATTTCTTATATTCTAATCCAAATTCTCTTATCTTTTCCCTTTCTCGTTTTTTTTTCTTTTAGCGCATATCCGCCTACACTCGTGACCAATCAAACCGTCTAGTTAGGGTGGATATTCCTAGGGTTGGGGAGTCAATTACACCAAGGGAACTCTTTCCATTAGATCCTAATCTTCCAAATACTCCAGAGTCAAAAATTGAGCTCATTTCAATGGAAGGTCTTCAAAGAAACCAACTCATAAACCCAGGTGGGAACCAAAATGGAAATCCAAATGAGGCAGCCTCAAACTTGGGGAATGCGGTCGATCAAACCATGAATGACTACCTCACACATGCTTAGACCAATTCCCCCCATGAATTAGACAAAATTCCCTAGGAGATTCCAACTACATGTTTAAACCCTGTGTCCTAAATCACCTTCCCACATTCCATGGAATGGAGTCCGAGATGCCCTACCTTCATGTTAAGGAGTTCAATGACATTGTAGAAATCATGTGTCCCCCACATCAACTAGAATAAGCTAAGATGAGGCTCTTTTCTTTTTATTTAAAGGATCAATCTAAAAATTGGCTAAACAATTTGAGACCATCATCCATCAACTCTTAGGAACAATTACAAAGAGAATTCTACAAAAAATAATTCCCCCATCACAAAATAATTGCACTTAAAAAGAGCATCCAAAAACTTTTTTGAAAAAAAGGGAGTCATTTTATGAAACATGGGAAAGGTTCAAAGACACACTCAACATGGTACCTCGCCATGGATTTTCAATCCCAGAAAAAGTTCGAATTTTCTATGAAGGGTTGAGCCTGGGAAACAAATAATCCATCGACATGATTTGTAATGAGACCTTCAAAAACAAAGCCCCAAATGATGATTACAAGTATCTAGAAGGACTGGACAAACAAAACCAAACATGGGGAACATCACATTACTATAAGAATCCACCCAAATATGGTGGAATTCACACACTTAGGGAGAAGGAAAGCCTTAGGGCGAAACTTGTTGTACTCACTAGGAAGGTTGAGGAGATCGATCTTAGGAAGGTCCATGGAATTCAAACTGTTGACCATGTTTTCACAATTTGTGACAAACCTGACCACAAGACTGACAACTGCCCAACCATCCCTTCCATTAAAGATGTTCTACTAGGAGGACCACTAGTGGAGGTCAATGCTCTAAACTTTCAGAAGACATAGTACCAAAACACTTTCAATCCAAGGTATAATGACCATCTAGGATTCCGTTGTAAAGATAACCAACAACCTAGCCAACCACAAGAACCAAACCCCTACCCTACAAAAAATTTCCAAAACCATAACCATTTCCAACCACAACCAGCCCAATACCAATATCCTCCTATCCCATACCAACAATCCATCTAGCAACCCATGCAACAACCAATCCAACAACCAAGTATCCTCCTAGGATAAACCAACCAGCACAAGCCCCTACTCAATCTATCCCTCTACCAATCCTTGAACAGGTGTGGAAACAAATAGAGAAAATGAACCCAGAAGTCTCATCCCTTAAACATTAACTTCAAACCATTAAAACTGAGAAGGCACCCATACCTACTCAGGAAGTACCATCCTCAAATTTAAGGGGAGAATATAGTTACCACAAACCTCTCATGAACAACTCAAAGCAGTAACTATTTTAGGAAGTGGGAAATCCATTGAGAAACCTGAACAAGCCATTCCAGAACCATTAAAAGCTTCAACAATGCATGAAAATGATGAAGAACCACCCATTACCTGAATGGCCCGAAGGCCTATTTTTTATTGATTTTTGATAACCCCCCTTTCAAGGGATGAGGGGGAACCCTTACAAGGCCTGTAGGCTTAGGTGATTACATTTCCTATAGTCTTGAGAGACATTACATGACTCAAAGGTCTTAGGAAATTCAACCATACTATAAGTACAAGGAACCGCCCCTTCCCAGCATCTGCATCGTGTTGGTAGCTCTCCACCTTCGCATGGTCGTCTGGCTAAGCATCCCGTACAAGCACAGGTTGGTCCCGATGGAGTAGTCATACCATCTCACTCTTTCCCAATCCATTTGTTTCTGCTCTGGTGAGTGCGCCTGCTCTGAATCCTCCTCTGGGGCTGCTCCTTTTTTGTAGAGTCTGTCTGGGGAAACTGCATGTGGCCGAAGGCCTTAAGGTGGACCGAAAGCCTTAAAGGTGGCCCAAAAGCCCTATTGACCCGAAGGCCTGGGTGGCCCGAAGGCCTTAAGGACTCCAAGCCCAAACCGATGGCCCAAGGTGAATATTTCATGGATACTATATTACCAAACAGTACCTGCTGCAGTAACTGTTGTAGTAACTACTACAGTGTTGCACAGTGTTGCACAGTACCTGCTATAGTAATGTTACATTATTGCTAGAGTGACCCAGAAATATGCCTCCGCCTGGTTTTGAACCTGGGTCTTGTGGATGCACTTAAGAATACCTCACCAACTGGGATGAGGCTCATGTTCATGAAGAACCACCCATATATTCTGAAAACCTCAATGGGAATGTTAAGGAACTACAACCTCACCAAACAATCAAACAACTTGCTCCCTTTCCTCAATGCATGAGAGGAAAAACTAAAGCAGAACTGAATTAAACTCTGAGGGAAATCTTATCTCAGGTTAAGTTGAACATTCCACTTCTTGATGCAATCCAAATCATTCCTGCCTACTCAAAGTACCTTAAGGACTTGTGCACTTTTAAAATGAATTTTTCACATAAAATTCAAGTCCTTTTAGCTTCTAATGTGAGTACCACCATTCAATGGACCATTCCTCCAAAGTTAAAAGATCCAGGATGTACATATATCAATTTTGAGTTAGGAGAGAATAAATTTGTCAAAGCCCTTTGTGATCTGAGAGCTAGTGTGAACCTCATTCCTTATGCCATGTATTGTCAGTTAGGGCTCGAAGAACTCCAACCCACATTTGTCACTCTTCAACTTGATAATCGTGGTGTCTAAGTTCCTAAGGGGGTCTTAAAGGATGTTTTGGTGAAAGTTGAAAATTTCATTTACCCAGCTGAATTCATTGTTCTTGACAATCACCCAAGCTTAGGTCCTAGGGAGAAAACCCCAATCATCTTTGGTCATCCCTTACTTGAAACAATTAACTCTATTATCCAAGTCTGAAATGGGAACATAACAATCACCTTTGGAAACATGTGTCTAGACTTGAACATCTACAATGAAAACTCTCAAATTGGGGATGATGAAGAGATACATGAGATTAATTGGATTGGTAGTGTTGACAGTGAACTCGAGGAACATCAAGGGATCACTGAAGGATGTTTAAGTCAAGAAGAGATTGATTTTCTTTGTTCACATTAGGAAAATTTGTATCCTTGGCTTGAATCTCTTTAAGATAGCTCTATTGATGATTTTATAGAATTACCAATCAATGATACCATGGGTGAAATCAATAACATTGAGTCCATACCCATTCATGACACCGCTCTAGCTAATTTAGTGGATAAAAATTCTGTTCACAAGGAACCAATTCTGTCAAGAAATCAGGACAAAGAAACTGAGTTCAATACAAAGTCCCATCCTTCCTTGGAAAGTGATAACCAATCTGATCTCAAATTTAAGGTCCTACATTCATCACTCAAGTATGCGTTATTAGGGGACAATCAAGCCTTTCATGTTGTCATTTCTTCCTCTCTTGAAGCCAATCAAGAAATGATGCTTCTGGATGTCCTAAGAAAGCATAAGAAAGCAATTGGATGGACCCTTTCTGATATTCCTGGGATTATCCCACTCATTGGAACTCATAGGATTGTTCTTGAATCTAAATCCAAACCATGTCATCAACCTCAAAGGAGACTCAATCCAAATCTTATGGATGTGGTAAGGAAAGAACTTCTTAAGTTGTTGAAAATGGGTATCATCCACCCCATTGCTGAGAGTGAGTGGGTAAGTCCAATTCAAGTTGTCCCAAAGAAAGTTAGAATTATTGTGATCACCAATGAGGATGGTGACCTTCTCCCCACAAGGGTCAGTAGTGGATGGAGAGTCTGTATTGACTATAGGAAGCTCAACTCTTGTACCAAGAAAGACCATTTCCTCTTTCCCTTTATTGATCAAGTCCTCGAGCAAGTGGCAGGTCATCAATTATATTGCTTCCTAGATGGATTATCAGGGTATAATCAAATCGATGTCTCCTTAGAGGATCAAGGGAAAACAAACTTCACTTGTCCATTCGGCACTTTTTCCTTCAAACGCATGCCCTTTGGGTTATTTAATTCTCCTGGTACCTTCCAGCCGTGCATGATGGGAATCTTCTCAGACATGGTGGGAGATTTTTTATAGGTCTTCATGGATGACTTCTCCATATTTGGGGATACTTTTGAGGGATTCATTCTGAATGTTGAAGGGGTTTTCTCGAGATGCAAGGATAAGATTCTCATCCTAAATTGGGAAAATGCCATTTCATGGTAAAGGAATGACTTGTTCTAGGTCATCTAGTATCTGGTAGAGGGATTGAAGTTAATAAAGCAAAGGTCGACATCATTTGTAACCTTCCCTCTCCTAAAATTTTCAAGGAAGTGAGCTCCTTCTTAGGACATGCAGGATTATATAGAAGATTCATTAGGAATTTTAACTCTATTTCGCGACCACTTTGTGCTCTTTTAGTGAAAGATGATCCATTTTTATGGACAGAAAGCTTTGAGGAATCATTATCTACACTCAAGACAACTCTTATCTTTCCACCTTCATGAAAGATCCAAATTGGAAACTTCCATTCAAACTCATGTGTGATGCGAGTGACTTTGTTGTTGGAGCAATATTAGGTCAATGGTGTGAGAAAACTCCATGTGTCATTGCTTATGCAAGAAAATCCCTAAATGATGCACAAATCAACTACACCACCACTAAGAAAGAGTTTCTTGTTGTTGTCTTTGCTTTAGAGAAATTCAGGTCCTATCTCTTAGGATCACCCATCATTGTCTTCACTGACCATTCAGCCCTGAAATACCTTTTTCCAAAAACAAGATGTCAAGGATAGATTGATTAGGTGGGTCCTTCTTCTTCAAGAGTTTGATTTAACCATTAAGGATAAAAGGGTGTTGAAAATGTTGTAGCTGATCACCTCTCTAGGATGGAATTCAAAGACAACTCACATCACCTTTCTGTGTCTGATTCATTTCTTGATGAGCACCTCTATTCTATGAGTGATTGCCCATGGTATGCTGACATAGAAAACCACTTGGTTACGGGTGACATTCCAAAATTTCTCAGGACCCAAGCTAAGAGGAAATTCTTTTCTGATGTCAAACACTATGTGTTGATGATCCTTACCTCTTCAATTTATGTCCTGATCAAATCATTAGGAAATGTGTTCCTGAGTCTGAGAAAGAGTCCATTCTAAGATTCTATCATGCAGAGGCATGTGGAGGCCACTTTTCTACAAATAAAACCACTACAAATGTCCTCCAATGTGGTTTCTACTAGCCTAACCTCACTAAGGATTCCTACCAATTCTGCCAAAGTTGTCCTCAATGTTAAAAATTAGGATCCCTTACTAAAAGGAATCAAATTCCCCTCACTCTCATTCTTATCATTGAAATCTTTGATTGTTGGGGAATTGATTTCATGAGACCCTTCCCAAACTCTAGGGGTACCTCTACATCCTCTTAGCTATTGATTATGTCTCGAAATGGGTTGAGGTCATTCCCACCAAGTCCAATGACCATCATGTTGTGATCAGATTTCTAAAAGAGCACATATTTTCTCGATTTGGAATTCCTAGGGTTATAATCAGTGATCGAGGAACCCATTTCTGCAACCGCCCATTCTCTTCACTCATTTATAAGTATGGTATTTCTCATAAAGTTTCCACTGCATACCATCCTCAAACCAATGGTCATGCTGAGTTAGCGAATATGGAGATTAAGCATATTCTTAAAAAAATTGTCAATCCCTCTGTGAAAGATTGGTCCGAGAAACTCTTGGATTCCCTTTAGGCATATTGTACAGCATTCAAAACCATCCTAGGAATGTTACCATATAGGTTGGTTTATAGAAAAGCATGTCATTTACCTGTTGAAATTGAGCATAGGGCATTTTGGTCAATAAAAAAATGAATTTTGACATTTCTATGACCAAAGCAAAGAGGAAATTAGATATTAATGAACTTGAGGAACTTGGGATGGAGGCTTATGAAAATTCAAGGATAAATAAATCTAGAGTTCAAGCCTACCAATCCAGTAATATCAAAGTCAAATATTTTGAATTGAAAAAATTCATGCTCTTATATAGAGATTCAGAGGTTGAGTTAACTGAGCCAACCTATGAACCATGAAAAAATTGATAGATTTAGGATCCATGTCGAGCTAATGACGTTAAACAAAAGTGTTGCATGGAAGGCAACCTGTGGTTTTCATGTTTCCAATATTTTTGAATCATCTTTATTTTTCAAATAGGATTAATGAATCATTTTGATATTTAAAAAAAATAAAAAAAAATAGACGGTCAACCTGTTCTTCTATTATGAGTATGGATGGGTATGAAAGGAGAGTGTCATATTCATCTACGTCACGTGGTGCGATCCTTGAGTAATATCTTACCCTGAAATTTAAAAAGAAAACAATGTATCATCCGTTCATTTTGTTTTTTTGTGTTTGTAGGTTAAAATAAAAATACAAAAAAAATAATTAAAAAAATTAAAAGGACACATCGTAGGTCGTGGGGAAAACCCCGTCACAACCGGAGAAGCCACCGGGACTCGAACCCGGGACCGAAGGGAGACAGGGGAGTGTGCTTACCACTGACCTACAGATTATAGTGCTCCCTTATTCTATATTTTTTGTATATATACTTATATTTTACTTTTTTTATTATATGAATATATATATATATATATATATATTGTTTTGTTTTGTTTGTTTGTTTTTTCCTTTTTCTACTAGGGAACTCTGCAAGTGACATGGATATCAAAGGACTAAATTGGAGCAGCAAGAACTTCAACTTCAACCACCAGGTGAATTTCTTCCATGTTTATCATTTCAAATTCCTTTTAGAACTCCTCTTCTCTACCACTACCCCCTTCTAAATTTTATTTTCTTTAAACACTGGGGACAGTGCTATTTTAAGTTGGGGGTGAAAAGAAAGAAAAAAAAATACTTTTGTGTGTATAAAAAAATGTGTGGAAGGAAAATTTTCTTTAACCTTGAACATGATAATACACATTGAAAACTTTGAAACTGAATATCAAATAATTTAGCATACACTGATTCTGATTTTAACCAATGTATAATTTCATGAGCATAGATTTTGGAAAGTGTGGCTGTCTAATGTGATCTTTCATCGTTTATATTTTCATCCAAATAAAAAATTCACAATGCACATCCTTTGGATAGTGGGGTATTAGTTTGAGTTCATGGGGTCCCCCAAATAAATAGCATAGATTTGGTGATCATTTTAGTTTTAATATGAGTATTCAATAAAAAATAAAAAAACAATAAATTTGTGTGTAGAGCAACAAAATGACCTAATGCGTGGCTTTCGGCACTTGGGGATCGTGACTCCATAGTTTTTTGGCCCAAAGTTAGTAATTCTATCTTTGTTTGTGGTAATTTGACTTTGTTTTTTGCTGAGTTAACTCGAGATGATGTCAGAGTATGTGGGCGTCACTTGGTGCCCTAAGGTCTTTAAGCTTGGGAGTCATTGGCAAAGTCTTACTACATGGGTTGAATCTATTGAGTATAATTTCAATTACCATGGAAAAATTGAAAAAAAATAAAATAAAAAAATTGAATTGAATACTCATCTTAATATTGAAATGTGATTCCACCTAGCACTTCCATCATTTCCCCCTTGAATAAAAATAAACACTCATGTCTATTGTGATACACAACACATCTTCATGATTAATTGATATTGGATGAAATATGGTGATGAATTTGAACAAATGAATGGACTTGGGCTTGGGATATGCTTATGAAACTATCTTGTATTAAAATATTTTGATGGGTTTCATGATTGTTTGGTATAAGGGTTCTTGGTGATCATTGTGTATTAAAATGTTTTTGGAAAAGGGAATTTGAATTTCATATTTTTGAGATACATTTTGTACGAGACTAGAAAAACTCAAGTTAGGGGGTTTGATTAGCCACTGAAATAGGATAGTATTCATTGTTAATGTTTATAATATTCATAAGATTAATTATTCATTAACACCATTTTAGTGCATTTTACACTTTGAACATTATTTCACATTATGATTGCAATTCTTTGTTAAAGAATACTATTACTTGGTACATATTTGAACACATCCTAAAATACAAAATGGTCTTGATTTTATTATCATATTTTATTTTCAGGTCTCCCATGCTATAAGGAATAATTCATGTTTTTGGAGCACTAGAAGATTCACATTAGAAGACCACCAAAGTTGGCCTTGAACCAACAACATTCTAAGAAAAGTAAACTGGACATCAGCCCAATAAAGAGACTTTAGCGGCCAAGATACAAGCCCAATAATTTTAAAATTGTACTGAAGATAGGGGATATCAAGGGGAACATTTCATCCAACAGTGACAAGAGCTAATTCAGAGTTTTAAATAGAGTTTCATGCAGCCCAATTTGGAGATAAAATTTTGGGTCAGATTCTGCAGCCCAGAACAACATCACACCATTTCGATAATATCTCGCAAACCAAAATTCCATTGGGACTGGAATTTTACAAGCAGTTAGGAGATATCTGGAGCTCCATTTTATTCTTCTATGGAACACTCTAATTTTTCCATCTAGAAGGTCCTTTCGATGCATCTGTTTAGTGGATGCAAGATATCTTCCACTTCAGGTCAAGGGTGGAAAAGTCTAAATTCCACAAGATTTCCACCACCCTAAGCCTACCATACTCAAATGAGATGACTTTCACTATTGGAGGCTCGACCCAAGGCTCCTAAAACTTCTATTTAAGGTAGTGGTGTTGGAGGATTTAATCATCTTTGGTACTTTGTTTAATTGTAATGTTATGTTGCGATTTTGTTTCATTGAGTTTGTCTCTCTCTGCGGAATGGCCCAAAGGCCTTCATTTTTTATTGTTTTTGATAATTCACCTTTCAAGGGGTGAGGTGGAACCCTTACAAGGTCTGAAGGCTTAGAGACAATTACATGACTCGTAGGTCTTATAGGGAATCACCCAGACAATACAACTTGGAACTCCTCCTCCCCAGTATATGTCATAATATTAGCACTCCACCTTCGTAGGGATGGTCGGCTAGCTGTCCTATGCAATGCTGCATAGACCCGGTACCGATGGCTAAGTCATACCCTCTCATTCTTCCCTCATGAATCTACTTTCCGCTTCCATTGAAACCATAGAATCAATGGAGGGCTAGCCCACTTATGGGTTAATCCCAAGGGAGTAGCAAGGGGTTGTATTTGATGTTATTTCTCACTCCATTAATGTCTAATCACTTATTTTAATTGAGAATTTTGTTTGAATATCTTTAAACTCCTTCGTCCTTGTTGAATTTAAGGTCACACACTTCAAGTGCTAATACGAACTTTTACCTTGGAGTGCTCAAAACTTTGATCCTTCAAGTGTATAGGTGATTAGTATTAAGGTGTGGAGGTATTAAACCAATAAGTGATGATTTTGTTTGATCTTATTAAATGAACTCATCTCAAATATAAGAAATTGAAATAGTTGAAAAAGGAATGCATCCAATCTACCCCAAGTGAAAACCTAGGATCAACTCATTCTTTTAAATTGAATTCACTAAGACTCTTAGTGTTCACTTTAACCTATCTAAAATCAACCCAAAGAATTGTCCATAGAATGTACATGTCTATAGGTTTCTTCTTAGGTCTCTGAGGATTCAACAACTCGAGCTAAACTACAAGTGACCACTTAAACCTAAAATCTTGGGTAAATTTGGGTGAGACCAAATACCCTGTCAGTCCTAAAAAACTCTTAATCTTGAAAACATTCTTCAGTTGTTCTCATGACATAATTTCACTAATATTCTTGGAGTCTACTGAAACCCCTTGTTCCAAGATCACATGGCCCAAAAACTTCACCTCCCGGATCCAAAAGGTTCACTTAGAAAAATTCGCATAGAGACGATGATCCCGAAGAGTGCCTAACAAAATTCTCAAATGTTGCTCATGTTCCTCCTCGGTGCTAGAATAGACCAAGATGTCATCCACAAATTCCACAACAAAAGAATCGAGATGCTGGTGGAACCCCCTATTCATAAGCGTCATAAAGACCACTAGAGCATTCGTCAACCCGAAAGGCATGACTAAGTACTCAAAATGGTCGTACCGACTTCAGAAAGTTGTTTTCAGGACATCCACCTCTCCAACTCTGACTTGGTGATAACCAGAACACAAGTCAATTTTAGAAAACCGTCATTCCCTTTTAAGTTGATCAAAAAGGTCAACAATATGGGGCAAAGGGTACTTGTCCTTGATGGTTACCTTATTCAACTTCCGGCAATCTATCCACAATCGGAGAGATCCATCGGCTATCTCCACACAAAAAAATAGGGTGGCCCAAGGTGAGATGCTCGAGCGAATGAATCCTTTGGATTTCAAGTCTTCCAATTGTACCTATAATTCCCTCAACTCAGTGGGGGTCATACGGTACGGGGGAAGAGATATAGGTTGTGTTCCTGGTGCCAAATCAATATAGAACTCAACGTCCCACTCTAGAGGAAAACCTGAAAAATCATTTGGAAAAACCTCTGGGAACTCATCCACTACTGGAGGTAATCCACCCTCAAGAGCACCATCATCATCCTCCAACACGAGTGATGATAACTGAAAAACAAGATTGCCCAACTTCAGAAGTGAAGGACCAACCCATCCCGACCGAGGATCCCACTCACCATGAAAAACTTTGATACTTCCATCAGGAGACACAAAACTCACTCGTCGACGATAACAATCAATGTGTGTCTGAAAGCGCACCATCCAATCCATACCAAGGATCACGTCAATGAGGTTCATCTCCAAAACCAGAAAGTCTCATTCTAACTCAACCCCTGACATGGTGAGTGCACAAGACGTACACCTGAAACCCTGCTCTCGCTTCTTACCAAGCAGCGTCACCAACTCCATCACATACAGAATAAGCTTAGTTGGCAATTTTAACACATCAACAATATGGGAAGAGATGAAAGAGACTGAAGCATCGGTATCAAATAAGATGAAAGCTAAGACGATGCAATAAAAACAGTACCTCGAACTGTCGCAGGTCCCGCATCGAATCCTGCTGGTGTCTGGTCTACAACATAAAGATGTTTCGTCTCAACTTGAACCTAAGAACAACCACTAGCATGCGGTTCATCCTTGAACTGACTCTGCCCAGAAGATGATCCAGCTCTGCCGCCACAACCACCGAACCGAGAACATGTTGTCCTAGATGGTTCTGACTGGGCTGACACCCCCTAGAAGCCACAGATCATGCACCACTCTGATAAGAACGTGTGCCCCTACAAAACTGCTGCAAGTGTCCCGTAGCTCCACATTGGTGACATGGTCTAGGAGGAGATTTGCACACAGGTCGTATGTGTCCTGCCTTCCCACACTAATGGCACACAACCGAACCAGCATCAAAAGTCACAGACGAAGATAGTCAGGAAGGATGGTCTGAACTACCACCTCCCTTCTTCCACTACTCGTCATGCTTCCTCTTCTTCTCTAACAAACTACCACTGCCCACTGCTGACACTGATCCATGGAAACCATGTTGGTCACTACGATCAATCTCTAAAATCATAGCATGATTGACAACCTCAGCATTCTTTAGATTGAACAAGAAAACCTGAGATATGATTTCTGGCCACAAACCCTCCTCGAACCTTTGAGCCTTTATTTGCTTGTTGGAGACGAGCTCGAGTGTGTACCGAACTAACTCAACAAAGAAATTACCATATTCCATTACAGAACGGTCTCCCTGGCTCAGCTCTATAAACTCCTGAGATCTAGCGTAGGCCAAGACCTCAGGACAATACTGCACGTTGAAAACGAACGTAATGTCTTTCCAACCCATCTGATCGTGCTTTCCGGCTTGCACCACTGAGTCCCACCACTTCCGACTGGGACCTTTTAACATGAACGAGACACATTTCACCCTAGCCACTTCAGGAGTATCAAGGAACTCGAACACCCTCTCTATCTTCTCAAGTCACTCCTCCGCTTGTTGAGGTTTCATGCTACGTCAGAAAGAAGGAAGCTTGTTCTTGAGGAACTCTTGAACCTTGTCCTTTCTAGAGCTCACTCATTGTCCCAAAGCTTGGACAGTTGGATAGCCTGAACCATAGCTTTTACTAGTCTCTAATCAATTGGTGTGGGAGAACTCTCTTAGTCCTCTTCCCGTGGTTGCATAGGAAGTTTTCGGGGAGGCATTTTTTTACAAGAAGCAATAACCACAAGGAAAACCAACAACACAACCATTCTAAAATCTTTTAGTAACAACAAAAAATTCCAAATGCTTTCACAAATCGAAACATTACCAAATCCACCTCAATAACAAGCCAAAGTAACCAAACCACTGCACCCCCCCCCCACCGAGTGTTCATATACAATCTGCAGCCTGTACATCTCGACTTAAGGATAAGTCAAATAAAATCCTGACATCTCATGGTGACTCGAGTCCTATCACAAGGTCTGTTGGTCAAGCACACTACTCGCAACCAGAACCTCAAGCCCCGACAGTCCTAGATCCTATCTATCCAGTCTCATCCTGAAATAACTTGACTCAAAAGAGTGTAACTTTCTCTAATACCTTTTTTTCACAAACCAAGCTGGAGTGTCATACAACCTGACACACGACCCAGCTAATGGCATGGCCTGAAGGGTGTTCTCGATCCCCACGGGCTGACAACTAGGGCATGGATATCATGATATTCCTTAGGAATGATTTCACCCTTTTACATGATCATAAATAACCAATAATAATAAACAAAACATAACTAAATAATCATAACCAAACATGGTGCAACAATTTTCAGATTCAAGGTTTACAACTTTAAACAAAACCCAAAAGGACTACAACAAACAGGAAACAATGACATTATCCCAAAAACCTTCATGCAACAAGAGGAGCATCATCCTCAATCCACCACCACGAACACCTGCAAGAAGTGGAACACTAGCAACCAGATCCACGCCCACCACAGTACATCTTGCCTTTACATGGGTCATACATAACAGTTTATTTACACCCAAAGGTGTAAGTAGGGCGTGAACCAAATCCCAATAAGATGTCACCAAAAGAAAATATTTCATGCCAAAACATTATAAGACAATATAACATGTAGGTTTTTATAAAAAGGGAAACATTCACTTTTATAGGAAAACATTTTTAAAGGAAGAAAACATTTTAAAGGAAACATGCTTTGCTTTTGAAATAAACAACAGTGCACCGTATGTCGATGGTAAGTACAATATCACAAGAGAGCATTATGTCACAAGAAAACCCCACAGGCACTAGCTAAAATGGGACACTAGAAACCGCGTATCTCGATTAAACATGGTATAGCAACCACAACCCAGTGTCCCCATGTACGAGCCATTAGAGAGAAATCTATCCAAAACCAGTGGTATTCAATCATCATCGTAATTTAGTTAGAGTTGTAATTGTAAATCTTTCCAAGTGAATCTGGTCTTTGCCACTTTAGAGTCAACTAGCATCAATCCATTAGAAGAATCTGGGCTTGCCACTTCTAAATCACTAACGTACTAGTTCTAGTTGTCCACCTACATACTTAGGTTTCCCCATCGTGCTCAATTCTCATTTCTCATGTCATATATGTATCTCCACATTCACATGCACACACAAGCAATGTGAATACCCAAATAAACCCACCATTTCTCATAAGCAAAGCCTCTTTCAAATTCACACGCACACCAAATCCATTTTAAAAACATGTTTCACACAACTTGCGCAATTTATGAAACACTTTGAAAATCACATCAAGGGAGCACACTTGAAATATGACCAACTTCCTTTAGAAAAACCACTTTCAAGCCATACGCATCTCAAAACCATTCAAAAACACCTTTCACACCACACACACAAATCATCAAATGCTTCCAAGGAGCACCATAAGGAAGCACACACAAAACATGATCATTTTCCCTTAAACAATCCACTTTCATCACATATGCTTGCCAAAATATTTTCAAAACATATTTCACACCACATAGGTCAATCTTAGAACACATTTATAAACTCAAGCAAGCAAGCTAAACTCATCCAATAATGTAAAAGCATGGAACCACCTACCTCGAGCTTGAAAACTTCTGAAAATTGGCGTGAAACCACAACCGCCCCACCACAAGACCCTAACAAGGCAAGATTTAACAACAAACATCAAGATTAAACCCTAATAATCAAGATTTAACCTTAAATAGGTCACTCAACCCGCTGGAGATATGAAACACCAAAAAAGGAGAAGAGAAACCCTAGAAAATAGAAGAAATCAAGAAAGAAAACCAATTACTTGAAGGCTACTTGAAGAATATCCACCAAAATCTCCTCAAAAATGGAGATCCAAGGGAGCAAGGAGGGTTCGAGGCACCTGGGGCTGGAAATCCCGAGTGGGGGAGAAAAAGGGTGGATTTGGGGTTAAATCTGAAAAAGGTAAAAAGGTAAAAACCCAAATTTTAATGACCCGAACAGGCCGCACAAATTTTCCAAACCGTGCGGCAACCGTGTGCTCCTCACTGTCCAAGAGGGGCATGCCACACGATTACCCTTCACGATTTAACAAACCGTGTGCCACCTGATGTCATGCCCAATTTCTCCATTTTTCATCAAAAACCAATGGGAAACCCAAAGGATAAAAACAAGACTAAAAGTAAACAAAAGAATGCCTCAAAATGAAAACACGGATGTAACATTGTCTCAGCGAAGTTGCATGATTAGTGTACCAAATGGTTTTTTTTTTCTAAAAAAGGTCTTGTACTTGAATTCCATAATAAAACCACTAAAATAGATGGAAGAAAACAACTTTTTGAATAAGTGACCCCGATAGAGAGGTGGCTGATTTATGAAATTTTCAACAATCACTATCAAACAAAGGCAAGTGTTGTCAAATGAAGCAAAGTT
Source organism: Viscum album (assembly GCA_963277665.1). Taxonomy (NCBI): domain Eukaryota; kingdom Viridiplantae; phylum Streptophyta; class Magnoliopsida; order Santalales; family Viscaceae; genus Viscum; species Viscum album. The sequence continues at coordinate 397,168,942 of OY728127.1, read as the reverse complement.
AGTATAATTAAACATGTTAAAAAATGATGATAAACACTCATTACATTTGATAAATATGTCCAAAAAATAAGTGATATTTGTTTTTTTAAAATTAATAATTATAATTAGATTTATAAATAAAATCAATGACTGAAAATATATTTCTCAATAAATGATAAACATCATAAATACATTTTTAGTGTCGTAAAACTAAGCATGTGATTGTTTGCAACTTATTCAAGTCCACCAAGATAACAAAGTTAGACACTTAAAATGGAACCTTACCAAACAACCTTGATGTCAATAAATGGCTAAGGAGAAGCAAGGTGCGACCTTGATTCATTTAAAAAATATAATATTTTACAGGGTTCAGGGATATTGTGAAGGAGAATCAAGCAGGAGGTCGACCATGAGTGTATGGTAATGCGCAAATGCATGAAAGAAATTAAAATGATTCTTGAGAAATTGAAGTATAAATATATTTTTTTAGAGAAAACTTACCAAACAACCAGGTGATATAAATGTTAATGTTGGAGGCTCCCCCTCCGCACCTCAAGAACCTGTCCTTTTCACCACAACAACGCCTTTTGTGCTTCACCTGTCAAACCAAAACAAAACATCATGAGAAATCCATCAATGCAAAATTTAAATATGGATGAATGGTGGGAACCAATGAAGAATACCTTATATTTCTACCTAGAATTCTTTGCCAGTTTCTTGCAAGACTGTGCAAGCCATCTGCTCTTAATCTGCAACAATAACAAGTTTATTGGGGCTTAGGCTTAAGTGAATGCTGCCTGCTCCACACACACACATGCGAGCGCACATGTTGAACAACTGCATAGACCTGCGATGAAATGCGTTGTTTCCCATCTGCAGTTTTAGGCAAGGACAGCAGCAGTGGGTTGTTCTGCTAAACAACCAGCGAGTTTCAGAGAGAAATAAGGGTCCGTCTGATGGTATTTATTGAAAACTGTACACAACACATAAAAAAATATTAAAAAACATGAAAATGTGAATCAAAAAACATAAAAACATGAGATAGAATAGATGCATCACAAATTAAAACAGAATATTTAATACATGCGTTGAAAGAACATTTACAGTTGAGAGATAGGAATTGGATAATGGAATATTTAATACATATGTTTAAAGAATTAGGAATTGGATAATGGAAAATCATGACACGCCATAAAAAACTCTGTAACACATCCATTCAAATTAGTTGCAGAGTTTCAGACCATGAATAAGAATTAAACCACTAAGCTCTTGAATTAAAGGTTTAAGTTGCTACAGAATTAAAACAAAAAAACTAAACCAAGACAACAAAATACTAGGTTCAAGCGATTGCGGACACAAATAGCATTAGCCATAGGTGGAAACCTTTTGAAATCTTGGAATAGAAAAGTAGAATAACAAAATATGCCACATTCACAATGATCACTGTATTCTCTGTGCTTGCCCAGCCAAGGGATCAAAAACCTCTGATCACTCCAAAATCCCCCTCACCACTCCCCACCGTATGAGAGAGAAGGAAAATTATGGGGGCAGTGAGTACAAACCAGGAAAAAGGGAAGGAAGATAAACTGCAATGCAATAAACAAAGGAAATCTCATGCCTAAAGCAAACAAACAAATCCAGCAAGATTGAGCAAGAGTGAACAGTGGAATTAAAATTCAATGGCATGGGGTGGGGAAATTCTCCTTGACTCGGCCACAAATGGCCTAGTGTGTCATCACTGGAGAGAATACAATAAGCAAGGAGAATCTGAAAACAACAGCAGCCCTATTACAGTGAGTCTCATTCCCTTTTACAAGGGAGGGATGAATGTTCAAGAACACTTCTGAAATTGGGATGGTCTCCACGCAATCTGGAAAGCTCGATCAACTCCACGTGGATGGCAAAGACTTCCTTCGAATGCTCAAGCGAAGGATGCATTCACAGTGGAACCGCCTGGGCATTCTTAGCCGTCCACGTGCCCCCTTTCTTGCTGTGCACATCCCAATTTCCTCCATTTGGGATTTCGGAGTTGTGCCGGGTTTTTTTTTGTGGTGCAGAGGGCAACTTGGTTCTTGACAGAGAGGGTGAGCACGATGAGGGGCTATGATCTTGTTTTCTGGTTTTTCACGCTTAGCCTTCCTCCATCCCGGATATCAGCATGATTAGGGATTTCTCAGACCCCCGTTTCTTTCACCGGTGAGTGCGCGCCCCAAAGCCGACCTGATTCCGCTCTTCCATAGCGGAGAGAGCAGCGCGACTCTTGGATTCTGGCGCACCTATGCTGATCTGGTTCAGGTCTTCCATGGGGGAGAAAGATGCAGGGTCGTTCGTGAGTGAGTTCCAGATCCAGTGCCATTCTTGGGTGTGTTTTTTTAAGATCCAGAGGAAGCGTGACAAAGAACCAGTGGGCAGTGCTCCGTTTGGGATTTGAGGAGTCTTGTTTACCTAGCAGGAGAGCAGCGCACCTCCGCAACTCTCTAGTTATCGTGAGAGCTCCTTTTGGTGATGGGAGCAGCAATGCTGCAAGGGCGACGACCCATCTTAGTTTGACGATTCTGCTTCGCCCAAGAGAGGTCATGGGAAGAGGTTCTCAACGGTGTCTTTTTTGTTTGCCAGAGGAAGAGCTTCGATACAGGGAGATTGCATCGTCACCCTTGCTGAGAAGGAGTACGGGCGAGCCCCTAGCCGTGTTACTTCGGAGATATGAAGGGCAGCCTACAGTGACGACATTCTTAGACTGCCACAGCTCATCTGAATGGGTGCATCCAATTCGGACAGCAGCGACAACGCCCCCCAACAACAGCGCCTTCCACAACAGTATCATCAGCGGACATTGGTCCTTCTTGCACTAGGAGGGCTTTGAGCCTCTGATTCGCCAGACAACACACCAAAACTGGACACCAGTGATGGCTTTGAACATCAACTGGCTCGTGGTGACGAATTTGGACAGCAGCGACAGTCATGGAGGATCGGACATTCTGGACTCCGCGTCGACGATTTCAACACCCCTTTACAAGCTTAATCATTGACAAAGGTTTGACCGACCCCGGTAAGGGGGTCTCGGTCCTGTTATAGTTTTTCTTTGTCAAATTTTTTATAAGCTTGTGCGTGTTGCTTGTTTTTCTATCGCGTCTTATTTTTTGTTTCATGTCCAGTTCAACTTGTTAGTTGTGTTCTTTGTTTCCTCTTGTACTGTTTACCTTGCATAGTAAAAAACTCATGATGATTCTGCCCTGTGCACGTAGGCCTATGGCCGAAGCACGTAAATCTTGGTGTCTCTTTTACCCGTTGCAGCATGCTTTGATTGTTTTGTTCAGCTAGGTCGTTTGCTCTCTTAGGCTGTAATTTTATTCTATTGTTGATAGTTTGTTTCCTCGTTGTTTTACTGTTTTCTTTGTCTGTCTGAACCTCAAAGATGCCTCTTGGTAGTTACTGCCTATGTGTGTATATGGTTTCGGGGTAGGAATGAGTTATGTGTGAGGTTTGCCTATGTTTGAGAGCTGGTTTGCAGTAGGGTTTTGGCAGGATCTTGTGTCTCTAGTGTCTGCCTTTTGCCTAGGAGATGAGCTTATGTTAGTTTTGTTGTGTTCCTCCGCATCCTTTAGGACTGTTTGCTTCGGGTATGGTCTCGTTGCGAGTTTGGTGTTTAGGTTTGGGTAGCTTGTGGGTGCAATGTCGCTTGGTTGGCCACCAAGCCTCTTTGTTGGTTGTTCAACCCTGTTTAGCGGCTATGTTTGGTTTCCCGGGAACCGTGTGCCGTTAGTAAGTCTAGACTAGGAGGTGTGGCCCTTTAGTGGCTTGTTTTCCCCTAGTTTCTAGCTGGCTCCCAACCTTTGTTCTCGCGTCTTTGAGATGTCATAGGACGTTGGGACTGCTTGCATGTGTCCTTGCAGTTTCCTTTTTGTGTGAGGATGTCTCCTTTTGGCTCTTGTTTAGGCAGTCGTCTCCTATAGTGGAGATTCTGAATCCATTCGTTGAGGATCTTCTGGTGCCTTGCGTCGAGAGTCTTCCTGTTAGAGTTTTCAGGCGGCGTGTCTCGATTTTAAAGTCGACGGTGCTTGGTGCTTTGGTCCTGATATGTCTTTGTGGGTTCAGGTGAAGACCTCTTTGGGTTGTTCCATTTACTATGCATGCTTCCCCTCTCCGCGTTGCTCCTGTTGCTACCTATAGCCTTAGGAGAGTGAGCTGGTAATTTTGCTCTGGGTTTGTTCCTCTAGTATGTCCTGGTTTTGGGTTGGTTTCTCTAGGTCGTGACCCATTACGAGTGGTGATTGGGTCTGGGCAGTGTTTAGAGTGACAGTGCCAAGTGAATAGGTTCGGTGACGATCGAGCTTCATGGCGGTTCTATCGGGATCTATTTAGCGATATTAGGTGGTTCCTAGATATCGTTAGGAAGCTAGACTGAGAAGGGTTTTCTTGGTCGGTAGCGTGCTGCCCTTGGATCTCCGGTGTTTTCGTGGGTCTAGAGTTTGCCTTTAGGACTCTTGGGACTGCATGAGATTTGCAGTGGTACCCGGTTTTGAGGAACCTCTCTTGTTGGCTCGGTTCTAGGCAGTGTCTTCTCTTCAGGTGGAGAGTTTTTTGGGTCTGTCTTAGATTCAGGTTGAGTGAGCGATTTGCTTGCTTTTGAGCTTTGTGTCTTTTGTGACACTCTCTTTATGCTGCTCTTTGCATGATTGCACTGATTTGTTATGAATTGCAATTCTATATGAATTTCTCTGAGCTTTGTTTTGCAATGTTTTGTGTGTGGTTGGATACTGCTCTGTTTATTTGTGTTCTCCAGGCACAGGTGAGCTGATTCAGGGACCTGTTGGCATGTGATTTGTTGGTCCTGTCTTCCTCGTTGGCATCGTCTCAGAGTGTGACTCAAGTAAGTGCAAGTATGGCTTTATCATGCAGTTTATAATTTTTTAATTCTAAACATGTTTATCATCTTTTCAATATCATTCAACTTCGGGCGACATGTATCACAGTTGATACATGGTTAGGGAGACTGTTTGGGTCATACCTCGTAGGTTGTTTCCTGTTTAGGATATGCCCAAGTTGATGATGTTAGGTGGTGTAGAATCATCATGTGGTAGGTTTTAATTTGCAAGTTGGAGAGTGGTGTTGTTGCATATTAAATTTGTTCATGCATTTAATTTTCAAGGTGGAGATTTGTGAATTTGTAATTCCTTTATTTGTTAATTAAATGCAAATTTGCCTTTTTTCTGTTGAGCTTTATTGTTTCACAGTGGAACCGCCTGGGCATTCTTAGTCGTCCATGTGCCCCCTTTCTTGCTGTGCACATCCCAATTTCCTCCATTTGGGATTTCGGAGTTGTGCCGGTTTTTTTTTGAGGTGCAGAGGGCAACTTGGTTCTTGACCGAGAGGGTGAGCACGATGAGGGGCTCCGATCTTGTTTTCTGGTTTTTCACGCCTAGCCTTCCTCCATCCCGGATATCAGCATGATTAGGGATTTCTCAGACCCCCGTTTCTTTCATAGGTGAGTGTGCGCCCCAAAGCTGACCAGATTCCGCTCTTCCATAGCGGAGAGAGCAGCGCGAATCTTGGATTCTGGCGCTCCTATGCTGATCTGGTTCAGCTCTTCCATGGGGGAGAAAAATGTGTTGGGAAAGACGGGAAAGCGACGAACGCGCAAACAAAAGAAAAAACGAACATGCAGCGGAAATTGAATCTTTCCCCCAAATAGAAGCGGATGCGCAGTGACAAAATTAAATGTGCAGAAAAAATAAATTTGACACCGGAAATTTTTACGTGGAAAACCCGAAAGGGAAAAACCACGGGACCTATTCCAGAAAGAGGGATCCACTAAAATCAAGAAGTACACGGTAGAGACTCCCCAAAATGGAAGGGATCTCAAAAGTAATACTCAAGAATAAAAGTATGGATCAAAAGGTGGAGAGCAAGAAAGATGATCGTCAAAGAAAGGCGATCACCAAATGGGATTTGCTCTCGGTGTTGTTGCTGCCGGTGATGATGAAATGCCTTGCCTCTGCCTCCTTATATAGGAAAAGAATCAGCGTCAAAATAATGTCGCCGCGTCAAAAGAGTGTCACCGCGTGAATTAATTCACGCGGTCTTGGCCCGCATTAAAACACCACATTAAAACAGATACCGCATGTGCACCATTTGAGGAGGCGTTGCCCAGTGCGCCAACCAGGAAGGCGCCCAACAATCTCCCCCTCCGACTCAAGTGGGGATCACCGCCAACCCTGCAATCTGTCGGCAAGTCTCAAATTTTCCTCTGGGTAAACTCTTGGTTAACATGTCTGACCTATTGTCATCAGTGTGGATCTTCTCAAGCTCTAACTGTCTCGAATCAAGGACGTTGCGAATCCAATGATATCGAACATCGATATGTTTCGACCTGCCATGAAAAGTAGAATTCTTTCCCAAACAAATAGCACTCTGAATATCACAAAATAAAACATACCTGTCCTGATTTAAATTGAGCTCTCGAATAAACGTTTTCATCTACAACAATTCTTTGCACGCCTCAGTAGCTGCAATAAACTCTGACTCTGTGGTAGATAAAGCAACACATCTCTGCAATCTAGACTGCCAAGATACAGCTCCCCCTGCAAAAGTGATCAAATAGCCTGAAGTAGACTTCCTCGAATCGATATCTCCTGCCATATCTGAATCTGTAAAGCCACAAAGCATAGGTTCCCCTTTGCCAAAACACAATCTCATATCAGAAGTACCACGAAGATAACGAAAAATGTACTTCAATGCTCTCCAATGCTCTCTACCTGGATTTGATAGAAAACGACTGACCACACCAACTGCATGAGCTATATCAGGTCTAGTACATACCATTGCATACATCAAACATCCAACAACAGATGAATAAGGTATGTTTTGCATCTCCTCTCTCTCTTCATCAGTAGAAGGTGACTGACTGGAACTGAGCTTAAAATGTAAAGCAAGAGGAGTACTAACCACTTTCGCTCTATCCATAGAAAATCTCTGAAGAACCTTCTCAATGTATCTCTCCTGAGATAACCACAACTTCTTGGCCTTCCTGTTACGGGAGATCGTCATGCCAAGAATCTGCTATGCTGGCCCCAAGTCTTTCATCGCAAAAGACTGACAAAGATCCTTCTTCAATCTGTCAATTCTAGAAGTATCATGGCCAACAATGAGCATATCATCAACATAAAGCAACGGTATACTAAAATCATCATCAGTAAATCTCTGAACAAAAACACAATGATCAGAAGATGTCTTCCTGAAACCCTGATGAGAAATGACAGATTCAAACTTCCTATACCACTGCCTCGGAGCTTGTTTCAAACCATACAAGCTCTTCTTCAACTTGCAGACATGATTTTCTTTACCTGTTTCAACAAAACCCTCTGGTTGCTCCATATAAATCTCCTCCTCTAAATCTCCATGGAGGAAAGCTGTCTTCACATCCATCTGCTGAATCTGCAGATCTAAACTGGCAGCCAAACCAAGAACAACTCGAATGGAAGACATTTTGACAACAGGTGAGAAAATCTCATCAAAATCAATACCTTTCTTCTGACGGAAGCCTTTGACAACTAACCTTGCCTTGTATCGTGGAACAGAACTGGATTCTTCATTCTTAATCCGATAAATCCACCGATTTTGCAAAGCTCTCTTCCCTGTCGGTAACTTCACCAGCTCAAAAGTGTGGTTGTCGTGCAATGATTTCATCTCGTCATCCATTGTCGCAACCCATCTGTCCTTCTGTTCACTCTCCATTGCCTCATCAAACGATTCTGGTTCTCCCCCTTCAGCGAGGAGCACATACTCATCAGGTGAATATCGAGTAGAAACGGTGCGATGCCGAGATGACCTCCGGAGTGGAACTGCGGGTTCATTAATAACCCCTGGAACCGGATCATCAGAAACAAAAGGTGCATCGGAAACTTCAACTCCAACCTGTTCACCTTGAGCATCATTCTGTACATCAACATGATCATCAGAATCAACAACATGAGGTAAATGTGAATTAGAACCTGGCTCAAGACTGACAAAACCATCAGAAGTTGGAGAATCATCTTTTTCTCCCTTATCAATGTCTGCAATAGTTTGATCCTCCTTAAACACTGCATCGCGGCTTCTGACAAGTTTCTTCAAAACAGGATCATAGAACCTGTACCCAAACTCATCGTGTCCATAGCCAATAAAAATACACTGGCGTGTCTTACCATCCAGCTTGGATCTCTCATCTCTAGACACATGAACAAAAGCCTTGCAACAAAAAACACGCAAGTGATCGTACCTGATCTCTTTTTCATACCAAAATTTGTCGGGAGTGTCTGTCTGCAAAGCCACCGCAGGTGATAAATTGATTGTATAAGCAGCAGTAAGTAAAGCCTCACCCCAAAAATGTCCAGGCAACTTTGCTTCTGAAAGCAAACAACGAACTCTTTCCAGCAAAGTTATGTTCATCCGCTCAGCTACATCATTCAGCTGAGGTGTCTTGGGCGGCGTCTTCTGATGCCGAATACCTTCCTGCCTGCAATACTGATCAAACGGACCACAATACTCTCCTCCATTGTCAGTGCGAATACATTTTAATTTCTTTCCTGATTCTCTCTCAGCAGAAACATGAAATTGCTTAAAAACATTGAGCACCTGACTTTTGGCTTTCAAGACATAAACCCGGAGCTTTCGTGAGTAGTCATCAATAAATGTAACAAAATAAAGATCGCCACTAAAGGTCTTCGATTTCAAAGGGCCACAAACGTCAGAATGTACCAATTCAAGTACCTGTGACTTCCTGTGTGGAGGATGACTGCTGAAACTCACTCTGCTCTGTTTTCCAGCCATGCAATGATCACATGTGTCCAACTTGACACTCTTCAAATCTGGAAGAAGATTTCTCTTGGCCAAACAACCGAGACCTTTCTCACTGATGTGACTGAGCCTCTTATGCCACAACTTGGATGAAACACTGCACTCAACAACACAAGCAGTATCACAAGAAATAGAAGCTCTAGTCCAGTACAAACCTGATTGCTTCTTCCCTCTAGCCACAATCAAAGAGCCCTTGGAAAGCTTCCATTGGCAATCACCGAAAGTGCTAATAAACCCTTCATCATCAAGAACGCTGGTAGAGATAAGATTCAAACGAACCTCGGGTGCATGTCGGACATTCTTCAAAATCAGCTTACTTCATGTACTGGTCTTTAAACAAACAGTCCTGATGCCTACAACGTCAGCATGTCCATCGTTTCCCATCTTCAAAATCCCAAAATTACCTGGGCTGTAAGATGTAAAGAACTCCTTCTTTGATGTCACGTGAAAACATGCACCACTATCAACAACCCAGCAAGAATTATCAGAAGCAATGTTAATGGAATCATAAACAATAACAAGATCACCCCCTATAGCAGCGACAACATGATCCTCTCCATCACCATTTTTCTTCTGTTGATTTTCCTTCAATCTGTTCTCTCTTTTCAGCTGATAACAAAACTTCTTAACATGCCCCTTCTTACCACAATGATGACATTCAAAATCTCTCTGCTTCAGTCTGGATTTTCTTCTACCTCTGCTCTTATCTCGACTGCTCTGCCCCCGGTCCTGGCTTCTCCCCCTGTTCTCTGTGACCAAAAGCTCGGAAGAAGATTTCTCCTGAGTACGTCTCCTGACCTCTTCATTTAAAATAGCAGACTTGACAAAACTAAATGTCACAGCACCATTAGGAGCAGAACCGGTTAGAGTAACACGTAAATTTTCCCATGAATCGGGTAAAGTGTTAAGAAGCAAAAGAGCTAAAACCTCATCTTCAAAATTGATACCCATTCCAGACAACTGATCAAAACATCCTTGATATTCACTTAAATAATCAGAAATAGATGTACCTTCTCTGTACCTCAAGTTCATCATTTGCTTGAGAAGAAACAGTTTATTGTTTCCCGTCTTCGAAGCGTAGGTCGTCTCAAGCTTCTCCCACAAAGTTCTGGCGTGAGAGATGTTGACAATGTGGTTCATCACGTTGTCTTCGACCCATTGACGAATGAAGCCGCAAACCATCTCATGCTCGAACGCCCATTCTTCGTCTGACATTCTCTCTGGCTTCTGGGTACTAAACACTGGAAGATGCATTCGCTTGACAAAAAGCAGATCCTTCATTTTAAGTCGCCACATATGGTAGTTGGTACCATTTAACAAAATCATCCAACTGTAGTTGGCCTCCATAATAAATATGAAAAGAAAAGAACTAAACCCTCTGATACCAGATGTTGGGAAAGACGGGAAAGCGACGAACGCGCAAACAAAAGAAAAAACGAACGCGCAGCGGAGATTGAATCTTTCCCCCAAATAGAAGCGGATGCGCAGTGACAAAATTAAATGTGCAGAAAAAATAAATTTGACACCGGAAATTTTTATGTGGAAAACCCGAAAGGGAAAAACCACGGGACCTATTCCAGAAAGAGGGATCCACTAAAATCAAGAAGTACACGGTAGAGACTCCCCAAAATGGAAGGGATCTCAAAAGTAATACTCAAGAATAAAAGTATGGATCAAAAGGTGGAGAGCAAGAAAGATGATCGTCAAAGAAAGGCGATCACCAAATGGGATTTGCTCTCGGTGTTGTTGCTGCCGGTGATGATGAAATGCCTTGCCTCTGCCTCCTTATATAGGAAAAGAATCAGCGTCAAAATAATGTCGCCGCGTCAAAAGAGTGTCACCGCGTGAATTAATTCACGCGGTCTTGGCCCGCATTAAAACACCACATTAAAACAGATACCACATGTGCACCATTTGAGGAGGTGTTTCCCAGTGCGCCAACCAGGAAGGCGCCCAACAAGATGCAGGGTCATTCTTGAGTGAGTTCCAGATCCGGTGCTTTTCTTTGGTGTTTTTTTTAAGATCCAGAGGAAGCGTGACAAAGAACCAGTGGGCAGTGCTCCATTTGGGATTTGAGGAGTCTGGTTTACCTAGTAGGAGAGCAGCGCACCTCCGCAACTCTCTAGTTATCATGAGAGCTCCTTTTGGTGAGGGGAGCAGCAATGTCGCAAGGGCGACGACCCATCTTAGTTTGACGATTCTGCTTCAGCCAAGAGAGGTCATGGGAAGAGGTTCTCAACGATGTCTTTTTTGTTCGCCAGAGGAAGAGCTTCGATACAGGGAGATTTCATCGTCACCCTTGCTGAGAAGGAGTATGGGCGAGCCCCTAGTCGTGTTACTTCGGAGATATGAAGGGCAGCCTACAGTGACGACATTCTTAGACTGCCACAGCTCATCTGGATGGCTGCATCCAATTCAGACAGCAGCGACAACGCCCCCCAACAACAGTGCCTTGCACAACAGTATCATCAGTGGACATTGGTCCTTCTTCTTGCACTAAGGAGGGCTTTGAGCCTCTGATTCGCCAGACAACAACAGTAGATTTGGTACGCACCAAAACCGGACAGCAGCGATGGATTTGAACATCAACTGGCTCGTGGTGATGAATTTGGACAGTAGCGACAGTCATGGAGGATCGGACATTCTGGACTCCGCGTCGACGATTTCAACACCCTTTTACAAGCTTAAGCATTGACAAAGGTTTGACTGAACCCCGGTAAGGGGGTCTCAGTCCTGTTATAGTTTTTCTTTGTCAAATTTTTATAAGCTTGTGCGTGTTGCTTGTTTTTTCGTCACGTCTTATTTCTGTTTCATGTCCAGTTCAACTTGTTAGTTGTGTTCTTTGTTTCCTCTTGTATTGTTTACCTTGCATAGTAAAAAACCCATGATGATCCTGCCCCGTGCACGTAGGCCTATGGCCAAAGCACGTAAATCTTGGTGTCTCTTTTACTGCTTTCAATTTCTGCATTTAATTCGACCTGTAAAATGATGAATCTTTGTTGCTTCTTGAATATTAATTCGAATTCTTATTTTGAATTTATCCGGTTAATTAAAAGTTGTTTTGAGCCTTGTTTTGGATCGGTTTTATCATTGCTGTTGCACCCTTATTTTTTCATTGATTGTTTAATTCTGGTTTTAGATGAATCAATTTGTTCAGAATTGTTGCATTCTGTTTTGTGAGACTTAAGTGCAAAGTTGATGTAATTGTCCACTGCTAGTGTGTTGTTCACTGCTGTTGAATTCTTTTGAATATATTCATTTGATTTATTCCTTATTGATGGAATGCAATGTGATCATGTTTTCTGTTTATCAATTTGCATGTAAGAAATTGAATATAAACATGTTTTTCACATTTTGAATTTTAACGAACCAAAACACCCAATAGAGCTGGGCTATTTCGTGGGGACTGCCTCTCACGTAGGGGCGCTCCCCGCAACACCATATATAAGGGTTTTCCCTTTACTAGAAAAATATGAAAAATGAAAATTCAATGTAGGCTTAATCGAAATTAATTCCAAAATGATAAAAAATCGTGAATATTAAGTTTGTTTACAATAAATTCCGAAATCAATGAAAATCCCACAAATAAGCCATTTATTTGAAATTAAGGGAAAATAAAGGTAAAAACTTTATAAAATCCTAAAAAAAAATTCAAAAATTGTGACCTGAGCGTTATCATTGATTCTTTCTAAAACTTGGAAAGGGTTGTCTTCCCGCGATTGAAGTTTCGATTTTCTTTGCTTCTGGGAACCTCTTCTTTATTAAGGGCACCCACACCCAAACTATGGGCTCAAGCACAACCTTGTGTCAACCCTTGTTTGCTTGCTTTGTATACTATTCAGTTCTTCTTTCAATGTTGGTTTTAACTTTGGCATGTAACTCCTGAACAAATTTTTCTTTTTCATCACTTGCAAGATCAACAACCTCATTAGTAGTCAATGAAATAATATCTAACGAGTCATTGGGTTAAAGCCATATACAATTTCAAACGGTGAGGAGTAGCAAAATGTGAAACTCGATTATATGCAAACTCTATGTGTGACAATCATTTTTCTCAATTCTTTAGATTTTTTTGAATTATTATACATAACATCATTGGTTTTTGAGCATGCAATGAAATGTTCCATTTTGTTAAATTGATCCACAACAACAAAGATGTTATCTTTTCTTAATTGTGATCGAGGTAATCCCAACACAAAATTCATAGAAATGTTGGTCCAAGAATGGGATATAATGGGAAAGGAGGAATATAATCCATTAGATCAAACCTTGGACTTCGCATGCTTACAAGCCATGCATCTAACACAGATAGAAATAACATCTTTTCTCATGCTTGGCCAAAAAAAATTCATGCGAAGTAGGCAGTGTTTTATCAACACGAAAATGACCCATCAAACTAGCCCCATGAGTTTCTTTTATAAGTAATTTTCATGTTGAACAATTCGGAATGCACAATCTGTCCCTTTTGAAAAGAAACCCATCATTTTTATAATAGTTTTTAAAGCCATGTCTTTCACAAGATGTCCAAATTTCAGAAAATTCATCATCAGTTTCATACATTCCCTTTAACACCTCGAGTCTAGGTAATCTAGCATGAAGAGAAGTAAGAAATGCATACCTTCAAGAAAGAGAATTGGTAACCACATTTTCCTTACCTTTTTTATGTTTGATCACATAGGGGAAAGTCTTGATGAATTCCAGCGAAATTCCATGCCTCCTATTTAACTTACCTTGGGACTTCAAATACTTTAAGGCTTTCATGGTCAGAATGAATAATGAACTCTTTATTCCATAAGAAATGTTGTCGTGTTTCGAAGGTTCGTTTCAAAGCATAAAGTTCTTTATCATAAGTTGAATAATTTAATACTTCCCCATTCAATTTTTCACTAAATTAAGCAATTGGGCATGACTGTTGAGTCAAAACAGCACCAATACAACTCCCAATGCACCGCACTCAATTTCAAAAACTTTTATGAAATCTAACAGACTTAAAAGGGGATTGTTGTCCAATTTGTCTTTAAGCGTGTTAAAGGGTTTTTCTTTTTTTTCAACCCATTTAAAAACCACGTTTTTTTGAAAAGTTCATTAAGAGGTGTAATGATGGATGAAAAATCCTTAACAAACCTCTTGTAGAAGCTTGCCAATCCAAGAAAACACGTGTGTTCTTTTGTGCGGGCCACTATTGAATTGTTTTAACCTTTTCTTCATCTATATCGATCCCATCCACCCCTATACGAAAACAAAGAAATATAACATAATCCATGCAAAAGGATAATTCTTTGAATATTTGCATAAAGTAGGTTTTCTTTAAGAGTTTTACACACCAAATCAAAATGGTTATCCCAAGATTTTCTATACACCTAGATATCATCAAAATAGACAACCAAAAATTTTCCAGTGAGTGAATGAATCACATGGTTCATTAAGATCATTAATGTACTTGGAGCATTGGTTAAACCAAATGGTATAACCAACCACTCATACAAACCAAACATAGTTTTAAAGGTAGTTTTCCACTCATCTCCTATAAGATCTCAAACTTCTTTCAAGGTACGTTCTTGTTTATGTTTTTGGTTTAAATTCCCTTAACTTGGTTAATGAAATGTTTCCCAAGTTTTTGAGGAGGCACGAGGGTGTCTCAGGGGTTCGGAACATGAAAGAAGAGAAAACAGGGCCATCCATTGCATGTTGCACGGTTGGCATACAGTTACCAGTAATTGTGCGCCTTAACCGTGATTTCCTATAGAGGTGGAGCACGGTTGGTAAAATTGGGCACGAGGAGAAGCCAAGTCATGCGGGCTTGGAAAGAGCCATTCCACACACTTTGAAAAACCATGTGGGCTCCCCAGGAAATTGTGCGGCCAAGCCCCCTCTTGGACAGAGGGTGGCGCACAGTTTGGCCAACTGTGTGGCCAAACCCTACGCCCCATTAAAAATGTGGGATTTTTCCATTTCCCCCCTTGGGATTTATGAACTCTCATCTGATTTTATTCCCCATTTCTCCTACAACAGTCAAGGGTGACAAATCCTTCCCCCCAAGGTTACCAAGGATCGATCTCCCTCGTTTCTAAGCCATTTGGAGCGTTGTTGGGTGTAGATCAAAGCTCTGGGTGAATCTAACACTCCTCTTTGCTCCTTTTTCTAGATTTGGGCATATGGAATCATTTTTATCCTTACGAAGCTCTAAATCCCTCTTTTCCTAGAAGATCTTAGGTTGAGGCTTCAAAGGGTGTTTGATTTTGAATCAAAGGCTAATGTTAAGCGAGCGTTCATCTTTAGAATCGAGGTAGGGGTCCATAAGTTATATATCATAGGCTTGTTGATTTTTTTCATCTGTATGTGGTTGTGATTTGGTGTCGTTGTGTAGTCTGTTGGGTTTTCCATGGTATAATTGATATTTTAATTAGTCAATTGATGAATTAAACCCCTCGTGATCCTCGTGGGATGCATTGAAGTTGAATAGACTTTGATAGAGGATACCCATGGGGTGTGTCGTATTCATGAACTTAGGATTGAGTTATTAAATATGAAATTGAAGGGTTTAAGAGAATGAACCTATGATTGTTATGTTTAACATGTTAACACAGGTTGATGAAGGAAATCTAAGAGATTGTGAATAGTTGGTTAACATGGTTTGTGAAATGAAATTGATTTTAATTGTGTTTAATTGATAACATGGCATAAGGGGGAATTTGGTATAATGTTAATGTGTTAATGATTTATGAATTTTAATTGGTAAATGTGTTAATGGGTTAAGGCATGAAGATAATTTATGTGTTAAACGAACTATGAATTATGAATGGTATGTGTACTCAATGAGTATGGTTTGTGAGATGGTATATGTGGTAAATGGTTAAAGAATCATGTGCACGTGGCTTGGTGGTATGTGGAGTATTGACTTGAGGTTCTACACCCATGGGTCGGGTTAGATAGAGACTATAAACCCCACCCTTAGAATGTATGAGTTAGGGAGTCGGACTGAGGCTCTATACCCCTAACGACTGCATTTGATGAGACTACCTGGACTGAGGCTCCAAGGTAAGTGTGATGTGTTTGTTTGTGGAATGGTTTCTCTAGTAAGATAGGGAACTTGACTTATCCCCTTATGCATAGTTGTGTGTCCGACGTTGGCCACAGTGTAATTGATGAAAATTCCTAACCCAAGGGACAAATGATGAAAATGGTTTAAGTGAATATTGTTAACTAATGGAACCTGATTTATCTTTTGTTTATCTTATCATTCATTTTGTACATGCATACACTATATGTTAAGACTAGATATTTTTTAGACACCGTTGGTGGTATCCTACTAAGTTGTACTCACACCCTACTCGAGTTGCCTTTGGATACCTGAGAAGACTTCATGGTTGCAAGTCGGGACAAAGGCAAGGGCCCTAGGCTAGTTGGTTGGTTCGGGCATGGGATGTGCATGAAAGAGGGATCCAAACTTAGAGTTAGGACCTGTTTGGGGATTCTTTTGTTTGTTTCATTTTGAGTTTCCTTTTCACTTGGCACAGTATGACATGGCATAGCATATTTATTGTTTTGTTCTGGACTTGTACCCAATTTTGGGAAACGTTGGTAATGCATGTTTATTGTTTATAGTTTCCTTTATTTTGTATTTATTAATTGTGGCTTACTCTGATAAAGAGGGCATAGTATCCCCACATGTTCCATTAGACCCTCACTGCTAGTCGGTAGCCTCTAGCATATGGGGAGGGGTGCCTGAGGTCATGTGGCGACCCGGCTTGGGGCACCGATTTAGTGGTTCCCATATCGGGGACGTTACAAAGTTGTATCTGAGTAGTTTTCCATTCTATTGTCTTACTATTTGGGAATGGTAGATGGGAGGCTATGATTTATCAAGCCTTGGCAATGAGCTCGTGCATTGGAGTAGCTAACCCATGTATGAGGGAATACCCAAGTACCCGGTGTGGGATTGTTGTTCTTGATGTGTGTTGTTACGGTTGAAGGATATTTCACCATTGGATGATTGCATTCGTTGTGTGATGTGACTATTTTATGGTATTTTGGCTCAAAAATGAAATGGAATGAGGTTATGCATACACGCATCATTTTAGGCACCCAGGGATATATGTGACATACATCATGGTAGGCACACTATAAGGCCCCAGCCTTAAACCTTACTTAATCTTAAGTTATTACAAGATTACACATTGAGGATCTTTCCGGGTTTAGAGTTTTAGAGAATTAGATCATAAAACTTGCATTACATTCCACATGTAAACAAAGTGGTTACATAAAGATAGTATTCTTCTTTCCCATCAACGGAAACATATTTAAAATAAAACATGGATTCTTTCTTGACACTTCCTTGACACTATCATCATATCATGTACCTTTCCCTTGACCTGTGAAAAACATTTCAAAAAAACTTGGGATGAGCATAAAAAGCTCAGTAAGGGATATAAAAATATGGAAAGGAAACATGGGTACATATATACATAAGAATGAAATCATACTTTACCCATAAAACATAAGCACTTTAACATACCTCATCAAATCATGAATAAATCATAGAAATCATAAGACATAAAGGTAACTTGAGGCATTCATAACATTCTTACGTAGGGAGTAACCCTCTTAGTTACGTTTGGAATACCCATCACAGTATATTCCCTAAATCTCTTCGGAGAAACCTTAACGTTTCACTCCTTCGCGTTACCCAATGCATTGGAGAGCTATATCGGGCTCACCCGCCCTTAGTTTATCACGGAACCACCCGTCTTCATAATAATGCCCAAGAACCTCAACATAATCATATCACATAAAACATGCATAAAGGAAACATAACATTTCCACCTTTCAATCACAAGATATCAATACAACATATTGATATAAAAACATTATGAAAACCATTTTCAATACCAAAATAAAAGAAAAGTAAAACATGGTATTTATTTTTCTTTTAAAAACAAGGTATGGCTTGTAGAGGAAGCCGAAACTCAAATAACGGTCACGGCGGCGGAGAAGTCGTTGTCGCCGCATACGTACGACAAAAACATTCCCTTTTTTCGTTTAGTAAAATGCTTCATATAAAAAAGATTCCTTTTGAGTAAACGTAAAAGTCAAAGGGTTTTATACACCGTATAAAAGAAAGTTGTGTATAAAATAAAATATGCCTCAATGAAAGGAGATTGAGACGAAGTCCCATACATCGGGTCCGACTTGACTCGATCGTTCTTTAATGTCCTGAATAATAAACTTGAGTTAATTTCTACTTCTTTAAGAACCTTTTTCAAGTTCATTATCCCTTTTATATCACTTATTACCATGTCATGAACACTATGTAATTATTTAAGTTAATAACGGTCGTTTAAACGATCATTGATACTTGAGTCAAAAATAAACCCTTTATAATTACAAGTTGTTCATGTATCCATTATATCCAGAATGGTATTCATGATGTAGATATCATATATGTCATATATATCCAGTACATTCATTTATAATATTACATAATCATTTAGAGGTAAGAAATGAAATGCACCGTTCATGGAGACGGTAAGCCGTACGTACGCATGAATGCTACTTTCATTTCTATTTCGTATTTTATAGAATGGAATCATAATGATATAAAGGTATATTATAATTCCAGTATAATATCATATATAATATCATAGTTCCATCCTTTATACGTCCCACATATGGTATTTAACGAATCAAATCACTTTGAGGGGGTGGTAGTCCGCACTTCCTTAAATGAAGATATCGCGTTTACCCATAATGGAAACCATAAAGGTATGACCAAAAAGAAAAAAAACAGAAGCTTAAGGAAAACATAAACATATTATATATCATATATAAATATAGTGACATCTTAATGACCACCTTTGAAGGTGTTAAAAGAATGTTGAACAATCATCGTTTCAGGAGGCATAAATTCACCATCCACGGAAACAGTATGTTCGTTAACCATTAGATGTAGGTGTGTGTAAGTGTAGCTCGAATCCATATTATAACAACATCCTAGTATATTGAGGATACTGGTGTTGTTACAAAAGAAAAGAATAAAAATAGTTTAGGGGGTTGGAGAAGCAAAAAAAAAACAAAAGGACTCAAAAGAAGGCATTACCTTAAAATCGGGTAACTCCCTTTGGTTTGAGCTCAAAGGCTTTCTTGGGAAGACTTCTACCCAAAGTGAGGCTTCAAGGAGTAAGAGAGGGAAGTGGAGAGACAAAATGGGCAGAGGTTGGCCGAGCCAAAGGCTTTGGGAGTGTGGGTAAGGAGGTAGAGGTGAGGGCCTTTTATAAGAGGAGAGGAGGGGCACTCTTGGAAAGTAAAGACAAGTTACTTTATTTTAAAAAGAGTTTTGGATTCAAAAGGTCCCACATTGATATAATTCTAGGATAAGGTGATAAGGGTTCTAAATACACTCATCCAATAGGTTTTGGCCATGTGTAGGTCTTAGATTTTACATTATCTTTCCATTTTATTTAAATCGTTAAATAATGAGGTCATCGCTGCATCATCATGATGTCATAAATAATTTAATTTATTTAATGTATAAAAATTATAAAAAAAATACTATGATGTAGGAAATCTTTTTAGCTTTCTAATGAATATTTATAGTAAAAAATATGACTTGTATAACCCCATATAAAAATTGTTTTAGTAACATAACTCATGTTTGTGTCATTTTTACTTTAATATTAAATAAAAAGTTATTTATGTCATTTCCCAACCAAAGTGGCTCCATGGGGTCCCCAAGTTGACCCTGGCTTGTCTTGGTCGGCCATGACACAACCAATGAGGGTAGGACATGTGTCAAGCTCACCTCATTTTATAAAAGCATTATTTTTACCTTAAACTACACTAATTACCTTTAATCGCGATTAAGAACTTAATAAGTTACTATTCACCAAAAAATTATTTTAATCCCATTGAACCACATTTTACTTCTTAATGACAACCATGTATGTCGGATTTTTGAAATTCAAAACACAATGATGACAAAATTTCATTTAAACGGAAAAATCAGTTTTTATAAGTACCACTTAGTGGTTTCACTATTCATCAAAAATTGAAGTTTTTCAAAAAATTACCAAAAATTCACCCTAAGCTATATTTGATATTCCGAATTAAAAAATGAAGTCTATTTTACAAAATTCAAAACATATAAGTCACATTAATTAATTTAATAATTAATTCCCGTTGTCATGACAAATAGCGTGTTTTTATGAAACAATAAGTATCAAAAGATTGATACCAGTTTAAGTCCAATTTCAAAGTGAAATTGATTCCAATGACCATCATTGGATAAAATGGTAAAAATATATTCTAATTTCACTTCAAAACCAATTCAAAAGATAATCTAATCATATAAATAAATTAGATTAAAAAGAAGTTTTGAATTAAAATACAACATTTTTCACTATTCATTAAAAAATGAACTTTATCGGAAAAATACCAAAAATTCACACAAAGTAAATTTTGATGTCCCAATCATAAATAATAAGTTTATTTTGACAAACATAGCTTATAAAATTGTCAAAAGATTGATTTAAAAAGGGTTTGCCATCAAAAGGCAGTAAAACAATCTTTTAAGAATATTAGTGTATTCCATGCTTAAGATTGGATTTATTTTCATTTTAAGCCTCTAAAACACTATATAATTCATTAATAGACATAGATAAAAATATCTATTATTCATTACTTACTTGGGATGTTACATCCTTCCCCCCTTTAGAAAATTGCGTCCCCGCAATTTATTTACTTATCAAATAAATGGGGGTACTTATCCCTCATTGCATTTTCAGATTCCCATGTTGCCTCTTCCATCATGTGGTTTTTCCACAAAACATTTACCTGCTTAATCACCTTATTCCGTAACACTTGCTCCCTGTGGTCAAGAATCTGGACCAGTTGTTCCTCATAAGATAGGTTCTCTTCCAGCTGAACTACCTCTGGACTCAAAACATAAGATGGATCTGGCATATACTTTCTCAACATCGAAACGTGAAAAAAATTGTGTACCTGAGATAAACTCGGAAGTAAAGCCACCCGGTATGCAACTGATCCAACTCTCTCCATAATTTCATATGGTCCAATAAACCTTGGACTCAGCTTTCCTTTCTTACCAAATCTCATCACACTTTTCCAAGGAGAAACCTTGAGAAAAACATGATCACCTACCTCAAAAGAGAGATCCTTCCTCCTGTTGTCTGCATAACTCTTCTGCCTGCTCTGAGCTGTTCTCATGTGTTTCTGAATCAGCTGAACTTTTTCTGCCATCTCTTCTACCAATTCTGGTCCCATCAAATTTCTTTCACCCACTTCATACCAGAAAGCTGGAGTTCGACACCGCTTCCCATATAATTCCTGAAATGGTGCCATCTGTATACTAGAATGAAAACTGTTATTATATGAAAATTCAATCAAAGAAAGATGTTGGTCCCAACATCCCTGATAATCCATAGAACAAGAACGTAGCATATCCTCCAATGTCTGAATTGTTCGTTCTGACTGTCCATCTGATTGAGGATGAAATGTTGTACTAAAATTTAATTCAGTACCCAAAGACTTCTGAAGGCCTTTCCAAAAGTTAGAAGTGAACCTGGGATCACGATCAGATACAATGGAGAGGGGAACTCCATGTAACCTGACTATCTCTTTAAGATACAAACGGGAAAGTTGATCTTGGGAAAAAGTATCTCGTATATCAAGGAAATGAGCAGATTTGGTCAAGTGATTAACAATAACCCAGATTGCATTATTACCTCGAGATGTCTTCGGTAATCCCACAACAAAGTCCATGGATATATTCTCCCATTTCCACTCTGGCACTGGTAAAGGCTGAAGCATCCCTTTCGGTAACTGCCGCTCTGCTTTAACCTGCTGACAAGTCAAACACTTCATAGTAAAATCAGCAATATCTCTTTTCATTTCATCCCACTAGTAATACTCCCGCAGATCTATGTACATCTTAGTACTGCCAGGATGAACTGAAAACGGAGAACTATGAGCTTCACATAACAACTCTCTCTTCAACTGTGAATCACAAGGCACACACAATCTCTTCCCAAATCTCAAAACGCAATCATTATCAATGTTGAATTCAGGCAACTTACCTTTCTGAACCAGCTCTACCTTTTTCTGCAACTCACTGTCTTGCTTCTGTGCTTGCTTGATTCTATCTGACAGAGATGATCTCACTGATACCTGAAACAAAACAGAAGAACTTCCTACACCAACAACTTCTATGCCAAAGTTCATCAAATCCTTAACCAAAGGATCACGTTCCAAACGCAACATTGCTAATGAAGCATTACTTTTTCGACTCAAAGCATAAGCCACTTTATTTTCTTTTCCCAGATGGTAATGAATTGTACAATCATAATCCTTGATTAATTCTAGCCATCTCCTTTGTCTCATGTTCAATTCTTTCTGAGTGAATATATACTTTAAACTTTTGTGATCATTATATATTTCACACTTTACTCCATACAAATGATGCCTCCAAATTTTTAAAGCAAAAACAACAGAAGCTAATTCCAAATCATGTGTAGGGTAATTTACCTCATGAGTTTTCAACTGTCGTGAAGCATAAGCAATTACCTGATCATTCTGCATTAGGACGCAACCAATTCCTTTCAATGAAGCATCACTGTATATAACAAACTCTCCATTCCTGGAAGGTAGTGCCAAAACTGGAGCATTCACCAATCTTTTTTTCAATTCCTGAAAACAATCATCACATTCTTTTGTCCAGATAAACTTAACACCCTTCCGAGTTAGCTTATTCATTGGACTAGATAACCGTGAAAAATTTCTAACAAACCTTCGGTAATAGCCTGCCAAACCAAGGAAGCTACGAATCTCAGTTACATTTGTGGGTCTTGGCCAGTCTTCCACAACTTTTGTTTTTGCAGGATCAACAGTTATTCCATCTTTAGAAACAATGTGACCAAGGAAAGAAATTTGTTGCAACCAAAACTCACACTTGCTGAATTTTCCATACAGTTTATTTTCTTTTAAGGTTTGCAAGATAACCCTTAAATGTCTTTCATGCTCCTCTTTACTTTTTGAAAACACCAAAATATCATCAATGAAAACCACCACAAACTTATCCAAGAACTCATGGAAAATTCTATTCATCAAGTCCATGAATACAGCAGGTGCATTGGTTAGCCCAAAAGGCATTATTACAAATTCATAATGGCCATATCTCGCGGTCTTCAGAACATCTGCCTCCTTTACCTTCAGCTGATGGTACCCCGATCTCAAGTCAATCTTTGAAAAAAAATGAGCTCCCTGGAGCTGATCAAACAAATCATCGATATGAGGCAAAGGATATTTGTTCTTAACAGTGATATTATTCAAGGCCCTATAATCAATGCAAAGTCTCATTGAACCATCTTTCTTTTTAACAAACAAGACAGGAGCACCCCATGGTGATGTGCTAGGTCGAATGAAACCTTTCTCTAATAAATCTTGCAATTGCTCCTTCAACTTTAAAAGTTCAATTTGAGCCATTTGATAAGGGGGTTTTGAAATTGGCTTAACATCAGGAACTAAGTCAACAGTAAATTCAACTTCCCGATCTGGTATTATTCCAGGCAACTCATCAGGAAAAACATCAGGATACTCATTTACCACTGACACATCATTAATCTGAATAGTTCCTTTATTTTCAACGATGTGTGCAAGGTAACATTCATTTCCATCTTTTACAAGTTTCTCGGCCTCTTGATAAGTTATCAACAGTAAGGGTTCATTCTTGTACACAAACTGAAAGTATTTCTGAAAAGAAACTTCTTTAGCTCTACAGTCAATCTTAGCATGGTAAATAGAGAGCCAATCCATACCCAGGATAACATCAAACTCTACTAGAGGTAGAACAATAAGGTTTGCAAGTAGGTTCTTTCCACAGATAAGGATAGGAAGATTCTTATAAATTCTTTTTGCCTCAACATTCCCCCCAGGTGTTTTTACCAAAAGTTCAGGAGTCATTTCTTGAGATGGTATTCCCATTTTACTAGAAAAGGTTTCAGAGATGAAAGAATGTGTAGACCTCGAATCAAACAACACACTGGCATAATCTGAAAAAACAAACAAAGTACCTGATACAACTTCATTTGATGGCCCGACATCTGCTGAAGTAGTTGCAAAAGATTTCACCACCCCTTTCTGCTTGTAGTCTAACTGCTTCCCATCACTCAAGCTCTTTGTCGGACACTCGTTTGCATAGTGACCCATCTCATTGCACTTATAACATTTCACTAACTGTAAATCAAATTTGGTCTTACCTTCACCTTGATCATTTTCAGTGCAATCACGAGCCTTATGTCCCATCTTACCACATCGGTAGCACTTTCCAGAATTCAGAAGACATTCCCCAGCATGCCTTTTGCCACATTTATCACAAACTGGAAACTTAGTTTTCTTACCATCAGACTTTTTTGAAGAATTCTTACCTTTCTCCTGCCACCTCGGTCTCTTCTTCTGTTGGTTGTTATAGAACACTTGATCATCGGCAAACTCCATTTCCACCTTCTCAGCACATCAAACAATCTTTTCATAACTTTTAAACTCACGAGAAGCTAATTCCCTTCGATATTTTGGCTTTAATCCTGAGTAAAAATGATTTATTTTACTATCAAGGTCTCGGATAAAATTTGGAGCATACCTTGCCAATCGAGTGAACCTTTCTTCATAGGTAGCCACTGAGTCTTCCTCTTGCCTCAATTCCAAGAATTGTTTCTCCATCCTAATTTGAACAGCCTTAGGAAAATACTTTTCAAGAAACATACCTTTGAATTCATCCCAGTCGAGAGCATCAATCTCATCAGCGTCCCTGATATTTTTAACCATCGACCACCACTGATCTGCTTCACCCTCCAAACAGTAAATAGCAAGACTAACCTTTTGATTGTCTGAACACCCCATGACATCAAAAATCTTCTCCAGTGCTTTAATCCACCCTTCAGCTAGCACAGGGTCAGATGATCCTCTGAATGATGGGGGATGTTTCCTCATGAAATGTTCCACCACTGACATGTTCCTCTACGGTTGATCTGGCTGATCTCATGTATGGATACCACCACCATTTATCGCTTGAGTCAACTGCGCCATTACTGCAAAAAACTGTTCAGTTCCAATTCCGACCATCTCAGGATGCTGATTCGGAAGGTTATTTCCTTCTGTATGCCTTCCTAGCACTGCTTCCCTGTTTCCTCTGCGGAAAACCATTCTGAACAAAAATGTCTTAGATGAAGCAACATGGTAATCTTCAAATACTATATCATTTCAAAAAAAATATTTTTGGATAATCATTTAATAGAATTCTAACTCCTAAAGTTATCTAAACCGACCTTTGATACCAACTATAAGGCCCCAGCCTTAAACCTTACTTAATCTTGAGTTATTACAAGATTACACATTGAGGATCTTTTCGGGTTTAGAGTTTTAGAGAATTAGATCATAAAACTTGCATTACATTCCACATGTAAACAAATTGGTTACATAAAGATAGTATTCTTCTTTCCCATCAACGGAAACATATTTAAAATAAAACATGGATTCTTTCTTGACACTTCCTTGACACTATCATCATATCATGTACCTTTCCCTTGACCTGTGAAAAACATTTCAAAAAAACTTGGGATGAGCATAAAAAGCTCAGTAAGGGATATAAAAATATGGAAAGGAAACATGGGTACATATATACATAAGAATGAAATCATACTTTACCCATAAAACATAAGCACTTTAACATACCTCATCAAATCATGAATAAATCATAGAAATCATAAGACATAAAGGTAACTTGAGGCATTCATAACATTCTTACGTAGAGAGTAACCCTCTTGGTTACGTTTGGAATACCCATCACAGTATATTCCCTAAATCTCTTCGGAGAAACCTTAATGTTTCACTCCTTCGTGTTACCCAATGCATTAGAGAGCTATATCGGGCTCACCCGCCCTTAGTTTATCACGGAACCACCCGTCTTCATAATAATGCCCAATAACCTCAACATAATCATATCACATAAAACATGTATAAAGGAAACATAACATTTCCACCTTTCAATCACAAGATATCAATACAACATATTGATATAAAAACATTATGAAAACCATTTTCAATACCAAAATAAAAGAAAAGTAAAACATGGTATTTATTTTTCTTTTAAAAACAAGGTATGGTTTGTAGAGGAAGCCGAAACTCAAATAACGGTCACGGCGGCGGAGAAGTCGTTGTCGCCGCATACGTACGACAAAAACATTCCCTTTTGTCGTTTAGTAAAATGCTTCATATAAAAAAGATTCCTTTTGAGTAAACGTAAAAGTCAAAGGGGTTTATACACCGTATAAAAGAAAGTTGTGTATAAAATAAAATATGCCTCAATGAAAGGAGATTGAGACGAAGTCCCATACCTCGGGTCCGACTTGACTCGATCGTTCTTTAATGTCCTGAATAATAAACTTGAGTTAATTTCTACTTCTTTAAGAACCTTTTTCAAGTTCATTATCCCTTTTATATCACTTATTACCATGTCATGAACACTATGT
The DNA here is from genome assembly GCA_963277665.1 of Viscum album. NCBI lineage: Eukaryota > Viridiplantae > Streptophyta > Magnoliopsida > Santalales > Viscaceae > Viscum > Viscum album. The sequence continues at coordinate 397,142,591 of OY728127.1, read as the reverse complement.
AATTATTTAATTTAATAACGGTCGTTTAAACGATCATTGGTACTTGAGTCAAAAATAAACCCTTTATAATTACAAGTTGTTCATGTATCCATTATATCCAGAATGGTATTCATGATGTAGATATCATATATGTCATATATATCCAGTACATGCATTTATAATATTACATAATCATTTAGAGGTAAGAAATGAAATGCACCGTTCATGGAGACGGTAAGTCGTACGTACGCATGAACACTACTTTCATTTCTATTTCGTATTTTATAGAATGGAATCATAATGATATAAAGGTATATTATAATTCTAGTATAATATCATATATAATATCATAGTTCCATCCTTTATACGTCCCACATATGGTATTTAACGAATCAAATCACTTTGAGGGGGCGGTAGTCCGAATTTCCTTAAATGAAGATATCGCGTTTACCCATAATGGAAACCATAAAGGTATGAACAAAAAGAAAAAAAACAGAAGCTTAAGGAAAACATAAACATATTATATATCATATATAAATATAGTGACATCTTAATGGCCACCTTTGAAGGTGTTAAAATAATGTTGAACAATCATCGTTTCGGGAGGCATAAATTCACCATCCACGGAAACAGTATGTTCGTTAACCATTAGATGTAGGTGTGTGTAAGTGTAGCTCGAATCCATATTATAACAACATCCTAGTATATTGAGGATATTGGAGTTGTTACAAAAGAAAATAATAAAAAGATTTTAGGGGGTTGGAGAAGCAAAATAAAACAAAAGGACTCAAAAGAAGGCATTACCTTAAAATCGGGTAACTCCCTTTGGTTTGAGCTCAAAGGCTTCCTTGGGAAGACTTCTACCCAAATTGAGGCTTCAAGGAGTAAGAGAGGGAAGTGGAGAGACAAAATGGGCAGAGTTTGGCCGAGCCAAAGGCTTTGGGAGTGTGGGTAAGGAGGTAGAGGTGGGGGCCTTTTATAAGAGGAGAGGAGGGGCACTCTTGGAAAGTAAAGACAAGTTACTTTATTTTAAAAAGAATTTCGGATTCAAAAGGTCCCACATTGATATAATTCGAGGATAAGGTGATAAGGGTTCGAAATCCACTCATCCAATAGGTTTTGGCCATGTGTAGGTCTTATATTTTACATTATCTTTCCATTTTATTTAAATCGTTAAATAATGAGGTCATCGTTGCATCATCATGATGTCATAAATAATTTAATTTATTTAAGGTCTAAAAATTATAAAAAAAATACTATGATGTAGGAAATATTTTTAGCTTTCTAATGAATATTTATAGTCAAAAATATGACTTGTATAACCCCATATAAAAATTGTTTTAGTAACATAACTCATGTTTGTGTCATTTTTACTTTAATATTAAATAAAAAGTTATTTATGTCATTTCCCAACCAAAGTGGCTCCATGGGGTCCCCAAGTTGACCCATGACTTGTCTTGGTCGGCCATGACACAACCAATGAGGGTAGGACATGTGTCAATCTCACCTCATTTTATAAAGGCATTATTTTTACCTTAAACTACACTAATTACCTTTAATCGCGATTAAGAACTTAATAAGTTACTATTCACCAAAAAATTATTTTAATCTCATTGAACCACATTTTACTTCTTAATGACAACCATGTATGTCGGATTTTTTAAATTCAAAACACAATGATGGCAAAATTTCATTTAAACGGAAAAATCAGTTTTTATAAGTATCACTTAGTGGTTTCACTATTCATCAAAAATTGAAGTTTTTCAGAAAATTACCAAAAATTCACCCTAAGCTATATTTGATATTCCGAATTCAAAAAATGAAGTCTATTTTACAAAATTCAAAACATATAAGTCACATTAATTAATTTAATAATTAATTCCCGCTGTCATGACAAATAGCGTGTTTTTATGAAACAATAAGTATCAAAAGATTGATACCAGTTTAAGTCCAATTTCAAAGTGAAATTGATTCCAATGACCATCATTGGATAAAATGGGAAAAATATATTCTAATTTCACTTCAAAACCAATTCAAAATATAATCTAATCATATAAATAAATTAGATTAAAAAGAGGTTTTGAATTAAAATACAACATTTTTCATTATTCATTAAAAAATGAACTTTATCGGAAAAATACAAAAAATTCACCCAAAGTAAATTTTGATGTCCCAATCATAAATAATAAGTTTATTTTGACAAACATAGCTTATAAAATTGTCAAAAGATAGATTTAAAAAGGGTTTGCCATCAAAAGGCGGTAAAACAATCTTTTAAGAATATTAGTGTATTCCTTGCTTAAGATTGGATTTATTTTCATTTTAAGCCTCTAAAACACTATATAATTCATTAATAGGCATAGATAAAAATATCTATTATTCATTACTTGGGATGTTACACACACATAGGAGAGATATGCGGGATGTAAGGGATATAATGTTTTCTATTTCCTTGAAATTTGAAAGAAATAGTGTCTAATCAAGATAAAGAAAACAGGTAAATGGGAAGAATGCAATAGAATGGTTGAGGAATAGCGCCTCATGATGAGTCATAAATGGGTTAAAATATGGTTGTGATGAGTTTTAAAAGATAGAAAGGTGTCTAAACAAGAAAGATTTGTGTTGTGAAAGTGGAAGTGATTAAAAAGGGTGTTTAATGAATGGTTGCAACTATGTGAGTTGGTTTACCCCGGCTGACCACGGCCCGTACGTGGTAGGGATGGTTGAGGGAAGTGATAGATATGTGACTGTATCCATTAGGATAGTGTATGCGAAATGAGTTGTTTATGGCTAGAAGAGATCCTTCTTTTGCGCAAACTGTGGAAGTTTTACGTTATGAATTTTAGATGTGTGTTTGGCATTGTTGAGACATGTCACTACGACATGTGTCAGTTGGGCAACATGAGGATGTCACTGAAAACGCTCCTCCATTAGCGTAGGAGGAAACCCCGTTGGTCCAGTGTAACAGAGGGGAGGAGCAGTCCATGAGAAGTTTGTTCATTTTATACAGATGATGGAATGAGACCCGGGGCAGGTCGCGCCAAGTATGTTTAATTTGCCTAGAGAGTTTTAGTTGCAGCACCCTCTGACGTATGCTGGAGAGGGTGGACCTGAGTACCGAATGTGTGGTCGAATGAAACATGAAGGGACACAAGAAGTGAGTATCCCTAATGTTGTGATCATACACTATCTATGGGTGGTTTGGGAAGTCGCTATAGAAAAAAATGAATTTTCGCACCAGGTTATTTGTGATGGGGAGGGGTACCATCACAAATAGTCCGTCGGGAGGGACTATTTGTGACAGGACCCTCTTCCGATTACAAATAATTAGTTATTTGAGACAGAGAGACAATACCCGTCAGAAAAGGTTTGATGTGAGCTGCGCGCCAAACCGCGAGAAGGGTATTTGCGACGGGCTTTTATGCCCATCGCAAATACCCGACGACGTTTTTTAGTATTTGTGATGAGATCTATCTTTTATCGCAAATAGAATGTCGGCAGGTTGATATTTGCAACGGGACCCATCACAAATACATTTTTAACCACCGCCACTAATTAATAGGGGGGTTAGTATTTGTGACGGGTCCCATCACAAATAAACCTATCACAACTAATCTAATCTATTTATATTACCATCCATTTTTTCCCATTCCACTCTTTTCTCTACTGTTCTCTCTCTCTCAACTTACATTTTCTCTCTCAAAATTTTTCTAAGTTAAATTTTTTAAATCGGTGCAATATTTACGACGTAAATCCTACAAATGGTTCAGTTTTAAGGTATTCATCTATTTCTTTTATTTTTATAGTTAATTCATTTTGTTTGATATTAGTTATAATTATTCTTAATTAGCTGCAATTAAATTAAATTATAATTAAATCGTTTTATTTTGCATTTTTTTTACAAATATGTTTGATTTGTATTAATTAGTATTAATTAATAGTTATATTAATTATTATTAATTAGTAGTCATTAGTATTAATTTGAAAAATTATTAAAAATTATTAAAAATTAGTCATAATTAGTATTAATTAGTGATAATTACTAAAATTAGCGTTAATAAGTAGTAAATTGAAATAAATATTTATAAATAATAATAAATAGTAATAATTAGAAGTAAATAGTAATAATTATAAGTAAATAGTAATAATTGGCAGTAAATAGTAATAATTAGTAATAATTAGGATTAATTAGAAATAATTAGGAATAATTAGGGATAAATAGTAATAATTAGGAATAAATAGTTATAATTAGGAATAAATAGTAATAATTAGTATCAATAGTAATAATTAGGATAAATAATAATAATTAGGAATAAATAGTAATAATTAGGAATAAATAGTAATAACTAGAAATAAATAATAATAATTAAGAATAAATAGGAATAATTAGGAATAAATAGGAATAATTAGTAATAATTAGTAATAAATATTAATAATTAGAAATAAATAGTAATAATTAGTAATAATTAGGAATAAATAGTAACAATTAGGAATAAATAGTAATAATTAGTAACAATTAGTAATAATTAGTAATAATTAGTATTAATTAGTAATAATTAGTAATAATTAGTAATAAATAGTACTAAATAGTAATAAATAGTAATAAATAGTAATAAATAAAAATAAATAGTAATAAATAGTAATAAATAGCAATAATTAGTAATAAATAGTAATAAGTAGTAATAATTAGTAATAAATAGTAATAATTAGGAATAATTGGTAATAATTGGTAATAATTGGTAATAATTAGTAATAATTAGTAATAATTAGTAACAATTAGTAATAATTAGTAATAATTAGTAATAATTAGTAATAATAATGAATAATTAGTAATAATTAGTAATAATTAGGATTAATTAGTAATAATTAGTAATAATTATTAATAATTAGTAATAATTTGTAATAATTAGGATTAATTAGTAATAATTAGTAATAATTAGTAATAATTATTAATAATTAGTAATAAATTGGAATAATTAGTAATAATTATGAATAATTAGTAATAATTAGTATTAATTAGTAATAAATAATAATAATTAGGATTGATTAGTATTAATTAGGATTAATTAGTATTAATTAGCATTGATTAGTATCAATTTGGATTAATTAGTATTAATTGGAAAGAATTAGTATGAATTAGAAATAATTAGTATTAATTAGAAATAATTAGGATTAATTAGAAATATTTAGGAATAATTAGTAATAATTAGTAATAATTAGTAATAAATATGAATAAATAGTAGTAATTAGCAATAATTAGTAATAATTAGTAATAATTAGTAATAAATAGTAATAAATAGTAATAATTAATAATAAAATGGAATAAATAGTAATAATTAGTAATAATTAGTAATAAATAGGAATAATTAGGAATAATTAGGAATAATTAGGAATAATTTGGAATAATTAGGAATAATTAGGAATAATTAGGAATAATTAGTAATAATTAGTAATAATTAGATGAGACAGCATGGATGCAGGTGACCCAATATGCCTTTGAGAAAGAATGATTTGTTGGTATCAACTCCCGATTGACGCCTGAGAGTTATTATAATACTGCTACGATGTTAGTGTCCAGCTCGAGAGGAGCTCGTGGAGAGTCATCATCATCTATTACACAGTATCAAGAGCAATTGTTAGCTCAGAGTGAGGTCATAGAGAGTATCCATAAGGAGCAAGATGAGATGTGTCAATGGCAGTAGTAGGATATGCGTCAATGACATCAGTAGTGTGAAGAGCTCTGATGACAATAGCAGCAGCAGTAGGAGGAGATGCATCGATGACAACATCACCAATAGAACCAGATAGAGTATGTGCAATGTCTGACACATGGTTTAGGGTTATTGTTCCCTCCACCATCTCCTCCATAGGACCCCCCAGTGATATTTTTTATAATAAAACATTTGAATGTATTTTTTTTATAATATTCGATATTTATATTTCTATATAGTGCATTTTTTATATTATTGTGAATATTGCATTTTTTATTTTTATTTATTTTTTATTTATTTTTTTTTTAATTTTTTATTACTTTATTTTTTTATTTTTATTATTTTATTATTTTATTATTTATTATTTTATTTTTATTATTTTTTATATTTTTACAAATATTGAGGTTTTTATTATTTTACTAATATTAATATTAATAATAATAATATTTTATTATTTTACTAATATTGATATTATTATTTTATTGATATTAACAATATTAATATTATTTTATTATTATTATTATTATTATTATTATTATATTTATATTATTTATATTATTACTATTATTATTATTATTATTTTTCCAATATTATTTTTTTATTTTCTAATATTATTTTATTTAATTTTTTAAGATATTTGCGATGACCCATGACAAATACTTTTTTTGAAAAAATCGTAGAAAAATATTTATGACAACCCATCGCAAATTCGTTTTTAAATAATCTCAGGGAAACTATTTGCAATGCCTTTTTCTGCAACAGACTATTTGCGATGGGGTCCCATCACAAATGACCTTTTGTGACAGAACCCCATCACAAATAGTTCAATTTCCAGTAGTGAGTGAGGGTGCCTTAATTTGGAGACCTTGGTGAGTTTTGACGTGTGGGATGGAGGGGTTTTCCTTATTATGCTCTTGGTAGGGTTGTAACCCTGAGGTTTTGAGGTGTTTTCTGATAATGTGAATGTGATAACCTTGTGGGCTGTAATTCTGTAAGTTGTTCATTAGACCCCAAGAGTGGGACTCTTGGGTTGTGGTGTAGTTAGTAGTAGTTGTGTTGTTATGGGTGTGGAACCCAATGTAATTGGTCGCTTGGAATGTTAGACGATGCGTGTCTCAGTACGGGGGAGGTGTACCACCGTGGGCAGTGACTTTTTGAGGTTTGAAGTGTACAGTTTATAGGGAGATCCAGTGAGCCTTGCTGGACATGACTCCAGTTTAGGGAATTGTTTTTGTGTGGCCTTTGAGGATGACTTGTGAGAGGGTTCGGTAGGGATGCTTGTTCTTTTGGGTGTGTATGGAATTGGTGGATGCTTTGGAATGCAATAATGGTGGATGGGAAGTGATGCCTAGCGCGAGTTTGTCCTAGTGGGTGAAGTGGGAAAGTTAATGGTTTTGAAGATGCAACTTGAGTTGTGGTTATGTGTCGATGGTTTTTTTTAGAACCAAGGGTAACCTCGAGGGAGGATAGCCTAGTGTTTCAGGTGCCTTGAGATGTAGAGCATGGGTGGGTGCTTCGATGGTAGAATTAATGCACAGTGGGCGCCATCGAGTTTCAATAAAAAGAGCATGATTATGCCTCAGTTTCCCTCTTAAGGAGGCACTTGAGCATTTGAGGTTGGTTGTATGGTTGGTTTCAAGGGACATGATTGTTACGGTGCTTGAAACGATGGTTGATAATGTTTGATCTGGGAATCGGGTTGAATTCAATGGATGAGACAAGGATGACTGAGGCATGGATGGACACTTTTGATATGGGAGCGACACCTGGGGTGGGGGTGGTCATGTGGTTGGGATTGTTGTGTGAAGGGTTGGGATGTTGGATGGGAACGTTGAGAATGACTCGATTTCGATGATGTTGATGAATGAGGAGGCATGGTTAGTTTTGTAGTGTTTGGTTGTAAGAAAGTACAAGACCTTGAGGGCTCTTATGAGGTCTAGATGTGGGCACATGCTGGTAAGGAATGATGTCATTTGGGATGGGTGAATAGGTGGATCAGGACAAACACCTATCAATTTCCATGAAACCAAGGTGGGAAGCATGGTAATAAAAGAGAGAATTGGTGTTTATTGGTGTGGCGGATCATTTTGTTTCCATCGCAAAATGTCAGGGTTGTGCTGGAAGAACTTTATAGGTGTGGCGGTGGTAGTGCCATAAGACACGTTGGTTCACGACTGCTAGGTAGAGAGTCGTGATGCGGTGGGGAGTTTTGTTTGGAATGCTCCTATTGAATTGGTTGTGGTGGCCGAGTGTTAATGAGATGCTGGTGGGCAGGGAAGCCTGAGATCTTCCACAGATTGAGGTGTCCCCATAGTAAAGGTGACATCGGAAATATATAACTTGTGATGGTATTTGTCGAAAAATTCTTAGTTTACTCCTAGTCAGTGATGATCTTTCCTAAAATCTTGACATCATCTTGGATATGCTAAGAGAGCTATAGCTTTATTCCTAGCTACCTAAATGTGTTTTAGTTGGATATGGGGTCTCTTAGAGGTTAATCTCATGGAACGGTGTATGTGGAGCTGGATGGTGGGAAGTACACCATCGACCAATTCAGGTGAGGTCCTCGGGATGAACCAGATGCCAATGAATTCCTTGAGTGTTCTTCTCAAAATCCGAGAATGGGTAGCGGTTGATGACGTTTTATTGTTCTATTGGAAACTGAACAACCACATCCAAGTTTTTGGGTTCATCTTGTGATCGAAGCATGAGTCACGATGGTTGAAATTTCTTGAGGAAAGCGGTGATAACAACACTCTTAAGGTGGGGAGCAGTATGTCATTCATGGATGTGGTGGCATCAGGATGCTAATAAGAAACCTGTGAGGGATGTGTTTGGATTCCCGAGAAAGGTTGGGTGGGCCTTGGATGTGGCGATTGATCGATCCAAGTGCTGACTTTGGGCTTGAGGTGGTTCTAAAAGAAATATGAGATGTCTGTGTTAGAGTCATTGATAGTGCATGACAACGGTTCGTGGCAATGGAGGTTTGGTTCTATAACCTCATTGGATGTTGGGCATGGACCCGGGTAAGGTATATTTGGGTGAACTTGAAATGTCTTTAAGTGTGAAGGCACCTTGTTCATGTGATGTAGTGTTGTGCCAATAGTGAAGTAGGGTGTTCTAGGATGAGTCGATCAGGGATGACTCAAATCGGTTAGAAAGAGGTACAAAAGTGGTGAATTGTAAACCGCTTTTGGTGGATGTTTTGGAATGAAAAGTGCATTTATAAAATGGAAATGGGTTTTGAGGAAGGTCCTAATAGACTTTAGTCGATGTAGAGATGACAAAGGTTCTTGTGTTAGGAATGTTAATGGGTACGGTGGAGCATGATGATGATTTTGAGAGTAGTGGATGCCTTGACGATGGAGTTTTACTGAAAGTTGGGGAATGAATCTGGTAGGTGCGTCAGATGATGGTGGTATGCCTTAAGTGAGAAGGTGCCATTGGCCGAGTGTCAACTAAGTTAGGAGGGTGTTTGGGACAAACTAGTCAGGAATGGTCTGACATGATTAGTAAAGGGATCAGACGTGGTAAGTTATAATCCACCAACAATTTGATGTTTTATGGTAAGGGAATTTTGGAAATGAAGGAAAACATGTGAGAGGTCAAGTTGTTTTTGTTCTGCAATGGATGGCAGATGCATGTCCATTTTGGATGGTTTTGACACCAAGTTTAGATGCCAATGTTGGGTGGAATTCTTGTGGATGTTTGAGCACAATAAGTTGGGAGATGCATCAGGTATGTTGTGATAGATGAGGTGAGGCCCTGGTGGTCATTTTGAGGGTAGAAGTACCCAACACTGGAAGATGGCGGTGGTATGCTAAAGCATATGGTGGGGAGAACCATAGCGGGCAAGTGACCAGTGTAGACGAAATGATCAGTGTTTTGGGTTGTATGGGCTTAAGTAAGTGCCATCTTGGTGTTTCAGTTTTGGTATCAAGCGTTGGATTGGGTTTTGAGCAGTTGAGTTCCTTGGGTTGAAGGTTGTACTTGAATTTCATTTTGGGTATTCTAATGTGGATCGAGGTAGTTGAACCTTGATTTTTGGATGATGTGGGTTGGGAAATGTGGTTGGAAAATCATATGATCCTTGGGTGATGATGAGTTTGGGTCGAGGTAGTTGAACGTTAATTTTTAGACGATGTGGGTTTGGAAATGTGGTTGGAAAATCATATGATCCTTGGGTGATGCTGAGTTTTGGTAATGCTAGAATTTTAAAAGGTGTTAAGATGGTGCCATGTGATTCAGGCCATGAGACGTGGAGATGATCGATCTGTTAAAGTTCTAATTGGCTCTTCCACGATGGTATAATGCCATGAATGATGTTTCCTTATGTTGAATTTTAGGCACTATTTCCTTAGCTTCCTTATGAGGTCCAAGTGGTTGATGTTGGGCTGGAGATTGATGCATCACTTGAGGAGAATCGGGTCTATGATTGTGGATCACAATGAGAAAGTTTTGTGAGGTAAGGTTGTGTTGTTAGTCCGAGTATTATGGTAGCATAGTAACGCTCAGGAGGAAACTTGGGAGAGGGAGATCGATAGGCATGCCCAGTGGCCTAATCTTTTTACCCTGGAGACCCAATGATTCTTGGGAGGGTGGCTTGAAGACGAGTCGTTATAAGCTAGGGAGGTAGTAAGATCCCGAACTTCTTTTGAGGTATGTTCTTGTTTAAGTTTTTGGTTTAAATACCCTTATCTTGGTTAATGAAATGTTTCTAGAGTTTAGGAGGAGGCTTGGGGATGTCTTAGGGGTTTGGGACACTAAAGAAGGGAAATAGATCCATCCAGTGCATGTTGCACGGTTGGCGCATGGTTAATAGTAACCATGTGCCTTAACCGTGCTTGCCTCGAGAGGTGGAGAATGTTTGGTAAAATTGTGCACAAGAAGGCCAATCCATGTGGGCTTGGACAAATCCATTCCACACAGTTACCACATGGTTTGACAAACTATACGGGTTCTCTAGGAGACCGTGTGGCCTGTCCCCCTCTTGGACAAAGGGTGGTGCACAGTTTGACCAACCGTGTGGCCAAACTGTGCGCCCCATTAAAAATGTAGGATTTTACCATTCCCCCTCAGGATTTATGAACCCTCACCCAATTTTCTTCATCATTTCTCCTACAACATCCAAGGGTGATGAACCCTTCCCCCCCAAACTTACCAAGGACCAATCTCCCTAGTTTCTATGTTGTTTGGAGCACCGTTGGGTGCAGATCGAAGATCTGGGTGAGTATAACACTCTTCTTTGATCCTTTTTATAGATTAGGGCATGTAGAACCATTATTCTCCTTATAAATCTCTAAAACCATCATTTTCCAACAGATATTAGGTTGAGGCTTTGAAGGGTATTTGAGTTCAAATCAAAGGCTGAGGTTAAGTGAGCATTCATCTTTGGAATTGAGGTAGGTGGTCTACTATATCCCATAGTCTTGTTGATTTGTTCATGTATGTGGTTATGATTTGGTGTTGTTGTGCTGTCTGTTGGGTTTTCCATGGTAGAATTTAGGTTTTAATTGGTTAATTGATGAATTGAACCCCTCATGATCCTCATGGGATGCATTGAGGTTTAATAGACCTTGATAGAGGCTACCCATGTGGGGTTCCATATTCATGAACTTGGGATTGGGTTATTAAATTTTAAATTGAACGGTTTAATATATTTAGCCTATGATCGTTATATTTAGAAAGTTAACATGGGTTGATGAAGGAAATATAAGAGTTATGTATAGTTGGTAAACATGGGTTGTGAAATGAAATTGATTTTAATTATATTTAATTGATAACATAACACAAGGGGAATTTGGTATAATGTTAATGTGTTAACAAGTTATGAATATTAAATTGTAAATGTGTTAATGGGTTAGGGCATGAATATGATTTATGTATTGAATGAACTATGAATTGTGAATGTTATGTGTGCTCAATGAGTACGGTTTGTGAGATGGTATATGTGTTAAATGGTTAAAGAAGTATGTGCACATGTTTTGGTGGTATGTGGGGTATTGACTTGAGGTTCTAAGTCCATGGGTTGGGTTGTAATGAGGATATAAACCCCACCCCTATAATGGATGGGTTAGGATGTCAGACTGAGTATTTATGCCCTTAATGGCTGCATTTGATGAGATTTCCTGGATTGAGGCTCTAAGGTAAGTGTGATGTATTTGTTTGTGAAATGTTTTCCCTAGTGAGATAGGAAACTTGACTTATCCACTTATGCATAGTTGTGTGACCGGCATAGGCCATAGTGTAATTGATGAAAATTTCTAACTCGTGGGACAAATAATGAATATGGTTTAAGTGAATATTGTTAACTAATGGCAACAGTTTATCTTTTGTTTATCATGTCATTCATTTTGAACATGCATACATTATCTGTTTAGACTGGATATCTTGTAGACACCATTGGTGGTGGCCTATTGAGTTGTACTCACACCTTGCTCGGGCCTCCTTTGGGTACCCGAACAGACTTCATGGTTGGGACAAGGAAAAGGGCCCTAGTCTAGATAGTTGGTTTGGGTGTGGGATGTGCATGGAAGAGGGATACATACTTGGAGTTAGGACCCATTTGGGGATTCTTCTATTTGTTTTATTTTGAGCTTCCTTTGAACTTGGCATAGTAGGACATGGCATAGAATATTTATTGTTTGGTTATGGACTTATACCTAGTTTTGGGAAACATTGGTAATACAAGTTGATTGTTTATAGTTCCCTTCATTTTCTATTTATCTATTGTGGATTAACCTGGTAAAGAGGGTATAGTCTACCCACGTGTTCCATTAGACCCTCGCTATTAGTCAAAAGCCTCTGGAATACGAGGAGGCATGCTTGTGGTCATGTGGAAACCCAGCTCGGGGCACCGGTTTAGTGGCTCCCGGGTCAAGGACGTTACATCTCCTTTCATTTGAATTCAGTGGTACCTACTTTTAAGATCAATTTTTGAAAAAAAGAAAGCCCATGTAACTCATCAAGCATGTCATCAAGTCGAGAGGTGGGATACCACTATTTAATAGTTATTTTTTTGATGGTGCAACAATCCACACACATTTTCCATGTTACATCTTTCCTGGGCACTAGGATCACTAGAACAACGCATGGACTCGTATTTCCCCCCACAATCCTTCATGAGTTCTTCAGCTTGGTGTTGGATATCTCTAGTCATCTCCAAATTAGCTTTATATGTTGGCATATTGGGAATTACAACTCCATGTATGAAGCCAGTTCTATGTCCAATGCCTCTCAAAGGGGGAATCCATTGGGTGTTTCATTAGGAAACAATTCACCATATTCATGTAGTAAATACACGGTACAAGAGGGCAAAGAATGATGAAGTTCATTAGTTGTCACTCAATAAAGCTCTCTTCACCTCAATTTTTCCAAAAAAACAAACTCACTATCCTTCTAAATTTTTTTCACTCTCTTGAATCTTATCATCCCTCACAATATTTTATTTATTTTTCAATCTCTTTTCATGTTTTCTTAACATGTCACACTTTGTTATCACTCATTTTTTATTTTTCACACATTTTTTTTCACTCATTGATTTTCACTTTTTATATTATTTCTCTATCCTTACACGATATTCATATAATTTTATGGGAATCTGTAGAGTCAAAACAATCTTTTTACCACTAAAAATAAAAGAGATGTGGTTAGCATAGCCATCATACATAACCCTTCTATCAAAATTCCATGACCTCCCATGCATCAAATATCCAGTCTGCATTGGAGCAACACCACAAAGAACCTCATCATGATATTTTCCAATGGAAAAAGAAACTATATCCTATTTTGTGACTCTCACTTCTCTACTGTCATTCAAACATTGGAACCTATAGGGTCTAGGATTCTTAAGATTATGAAAACTCAACTTCTCCACCAACAAGGCACTTGCTACATTAGTACAAATTCTACTATCAATGAATATGCTACATACCTTATCCTTTATGTGGCATATAGTATAAAATATGTTATCATGATTCTATTCATTGTGATCATATTTTGATTTAATGTTTAAATATCTTCTTTACACCAATGCATCTCCATGAATAGTTTCTTCAATTTCCTCATTCAAACAAGCCTCCAAAGATGGCACTTTATCCTCACTAGTGCTCTCACTGAGAATGTCATTGTTATCCAAAAAAATTATATTCCTCTTATTGGGGAATTGAGATGAAATATATCAATGTCCCTAAAACTTAAAAGAAATAATATCATGAGATTTAGAAGGGAAAATTGTGTCACTTTTACCATTTGAATCAGTATTGGAAACCTTGTTCTTTTCCTCTTATCTTTTTTTTGAGCAAATTTTGAATCCATTGGTTTTGTTTCATTCCCATTAGAGGTTGATTTGGGATCTTTCTGGTTATCTTTACAAAAATTGTGGGAACTTAATTCACTCCTTTGGGAGAATGTAATTATTCTACTACCTTCTCTGCCTTATGTAGAAACTCAATGTCAATGTTGGTTTGAAGTTTAACCAAATCTCAAATTGTCAGATTCAATCCATTGGAAAACCTCTCTATTATAGTTTTTAGATCCTCCTCCAAATTGGATCTAATCATTGATATCTCCATTTCTTTGTAGTACTCCTCCACACATATGGAACCTTTCACAAGCCTTTTTAACTTCAAATGAAAATCACTATAGAAATGACTAGAAATGTACCTTTTGTTCATTCCTATCTTCATGTATTCCCAAGTTTGAATTGATCTTTCTCCATTTCATCGTCAACTTGCTTGTAATTGGTCCCACCAAATAATTTCATAGTCATTGAAATCAAGTAGTTCCCACTTTACCATCTCCTCTTACGAGTAGCTGAAGTCCAAACACATGTTCAACCATAATCTCCAACTCCAAGTAAAGTTTTGAATCATTCTTTCCTTGAAAGGATGAAAGTGTCATTCTGATGCTTCCTGAGTCATTAACTCCCAGCAAAACATTCCCATAACCTATGGGATGATTCTTTAAAATCATATTACTCATCATCTCCTTAATAAAATGCATGCCTTCATGAAGCCCTTGAAGTTGAGGAATTTTACAAATCACCGAACTTAATATTCAACCTTTTAAATTGGTCAGAAATAGTTTTCACAAACAATTTGATTTCAACATCATTTTTTTCTCCCTCAATCTCCATTTTTTTATATGAAACTCCTCTCTTTTTATATCTCATAAAGGGTTCCTCACACTTTCTAGAACAAAAACTTAGTTCTTACAAGTTCTCTTAAATAGAATCAAGAATACAAATCATAAGAAACAATCTATCTATGAAAAACTTTAAAAATTATAAATTTTAAAAGGGTTTGAATCAATGGAGTCCAAGAAATATGGGAGGTATAAGAGAAACAAGGAAAATAAATTTGGTGGATAATGGAAGAATATAGAGGATAAGAAAATGCAATCAAATTTGAGACTAAATTAGTGAACACAGTGTTTCAAAAGAGCATGTTTTTGCTTTTTTGTTTGTTTTTAGTTATTTTTTTCAAGTACTATAATCAATAAGTAAGTCACAAAGATTTTATGCTTGGGTTGATCGATTAACATAAAATATGAATATGTTATAATGCACTAGTCTGATTTTAATGATGCAAAAGGGCATCAATTTCTGGGATTTTACAAAACTTCAAACTTGATTGGAATCCGGTTTGGAGATAATTATATTTCCCAGGAGTCAATCTATAGAACCAATTAAATAGGTTATATCTCCAAATATATGCATCATAATTTATTGTTACCAAATCGAGATAAAAGATAAGATTCTGAACTATAAATTTAACATATCATAGGTCGAGAAATATGAATAAAAATCAATCGAAATGAAAAAAAAGATACATTCAAAATTGGAG
Source organism: Viscum album (assembly GCA_963277665.1). Taxonomy (NCBI): domain Eukaryota; kingdom Viridiplantae; phylum Streptophyta; class Magnoliopsida; order Santalales; family Viscaceae; genus Viscum; species Viscum album. Next base: position 397,127,056 of record OY728127.1, on the reverse strand, counting down.
ATGACTGAAAATCAAAGGAATATTATGGAAGAAATAAAAAATAAATGAAACTAGTTTTAATTGAAGAGATATAATACAAAATGATATAATACCATTTTGGGTGTGATATTCATTAGCATATCCATAAATGCAAGTGAGGTATGTGAATAAAAGGGAGGGTAAAGAAGTGCAAAGGGGAAATTAGAGGGGAAGGGAATGATCAATTAGGACTCTAAGGATACTTGGACCTTTAAACCCTAATTATAAAGATGCCACAAAATTCAATCACTCCTTTAATAAGTCTTGGTTTCATTCACTCAAGAACATGATAAACACAAGCATAATAATGCTAAAAAGCTCTATAATTCATAATTAACCAGATGAGAGATACAAATGTCAAACACCTAGTTCCCTATAGTTAAAAGACTAAACCAAACTTTTTTACACTATTTACACGTGTCCATAAATTTAGGGGAAAATATTTCCACCCAGAATAATTTATTTCACCAATAAAATACTTTGAAGATTCACATCATGACTTTGGAGAAAAATAGAAAAACACTTTTGAATTTGGAGGTTATTTCAAGTGAGAGGACTTAAATTTGTAGGATCATTTGGATGGGACTTTTAAGTTCACTTTTGGGCTCTAATAAAAGGGATTATGACCCATTTTCTCCTCCCTTGCCTGCATGTGGGGCCACCTCTTGTAATTTCAAAATGAGGCCATGTGAATCCTCTTTCATCTTTTTCATTCCTCCTCTTGTCATCGGGACACTAATTTCATGCAATGGGTCTTGTGAATTTATGCGCATTCCACCCTCCATGCCATGTTGGATCTCAACTTCTTGATGCATATTTGTTCCATGATTCTCATAAATTTAATCTAAATTTATGTCACTATTTTACAACCTCAAACTTGTTCTACATCCTCAATAGTTCCTGGATGTAATATAAACAAAAAACATAGGCGAAACTAAATATTTAATATAAGAAATGAAAACTGAACACATGGAATGTTGGGAGCTTCACCAAAACCTGAAAACAAAAAATCACTATATGATAGATAAACATATTACTATTGAAATTATCTAGTAAAAAAATTAACAGATTCCTTAAATCTCTAACAATAAACTGGAGAAGCAAGCTTAGAAAGCAGTTACATTACTGAAACTAATACAATGCAAGTAAGGAAAATGTAAGATACCTAAATATCGATGGTTGATGGCATGACTAGAAAGACAAAACTTATCCTTCCTGAACATCGTGGTCTCAAAATCAAGAGAAATCTATAGACACTAAGCAAGATCCGATACTCCCAACACCATACAAAAAAAGAGCTTTCAGAGGAATCTATGCCTTGTATGGATGACATAATAATTGAAGAAATGTTGGATCGTTATAAGTATAGAAAAAAGACTAGCGGGGGGTGAATAGATGTTTTCAAATTTTAAACACAGTTACCAGAAATTATCAGAGTTTATAAAAATCAAACCTTGTGGGTGTAGTGTTCTTTGTAAAGAAATGGATGTAGTGAAAAAATAAAGAACACCAACAAATATAATTTTTATAGTGGTTCGGATCTAAAGTTCCTAGTCCATTCATCAATCTCCTCTCCTCCTCGAGGAGACTGGTACCCACTAAAACTCACTTTTAAAGGTGTGATAACCTATTACATACTTTTCCTTTAATAATACCCAGAGGCACAACCCATTATTTACTACAGGTGACTATCCTTGTTTGTTTCTCTGACTTTTGTTCGGGAGTCACAACCCAAGCCTTTCTTTTGGGTGGTAGAATATCTAGAGAATGAGAAAACCTACTTTTGAAAGGTAAAATCATAAACCAAACACTGAAGACGTACAAATAGAAGATTACAGAATTACATGATGTAAAAAAAATACAATGAACAGAATAAAATGATCTGATTGTTGTTGATGTATGTAGCACAATATCGTGGGTCACTTGAAGGAACATATATAGAAGATGTAGTCCTTCATATGATCACAACAGATTGTGGAAGTCGTAAATGACCGCAAAACAATTTTGAGAGTAGTCGGAATTTGAAGTATCTCATTGTTCTAGTCTATTTTCTTTTCATGTATCTTTTGAATGATTTCCATAACCCTTTTTATAGGAGTCCCTTTGAACCGTTCTACGGGAACATTTAAAACAGAATCTAAAAATTGTGTATTTATGTTCACTCACTGCGTGAAACTTGTTAAATAATAACAAAAATAATTCTATTATGAGAAGGTGACTAAAAAACAAGGTGAATTAAAAAATAAAACAATCTGGCTATTAAATCACATGAAATATTAATCAAAACAATTAATATAACTAGTAACACACTTGTAATCAAATTAAAATTGAAAAATAATTAAATTAATCAATTTAAATAACAATTTCAAACATGAAAAAAATATGTATTAAAAAGGATCATCATATGAGATATTAATATTCTTGTATAAAGTCTTATAAAAACATTTTAACACATTAAAATACTTATTTCAATCATGAAATAATAAAAACAGTTTTTCTAACAATATTTAAGAAGTTAAATTTTGAAGAAGAAATTTAACAAAGTAAATTTTCTTACTGATGGATGACCAATGGTGACTCATTTGACATACCGTTTCATGAAGCCAACAATGACTCATTTGACATACTGTTCTATGAAGCCAATGGTGACTCATTTGAAATACCGTTGTATGAAGCCAACGATGACTCATTTGACATACCATTGTATGAAGCCAACGATGACTCATTTTATATACCCTTTTATGAAGCTAATGGCGACTCATTTGACATACCGTTGTGAGTTTAATAAAAACTAAATCGGGTTTTACAAAACTAACTACATAATGATTATCTATGATAAAAAATGGAAACAATTTAAAAATTAAAAAAAATTACTCATTATTGGAAGTCCAACGGTGACTTATTGACCTATAGTTGGGTGACTTACTGACCTACCATTGTATAAAGACAATGGTGACTCATCTTAATCAGTGACTTGTTTCAACGGTGACTCATATCAATGATGACTCGTCTCAATGGTGACTCTTCTAAATGATGACTGGTCTCAACAATGACTCATCTCAATGGTGACTCATTTCAATAGTGACTCGTCTTAATGGTGACTTGTCTCAAAGGTAACAATATATTTGAAAATTTAATTAACACAAATTTAGAAAGTAATTTATCAAAACATAAATTAAAAAAGATATATAATTGATATAAAACTCTTATATACTTTTAAATTCTAAAAAACTGCCTAACAAACTCACCCTTTTTGTAAATTACAAAATATGAAGAAAAATATTAAATTTTCAACATAAATCTCCCACTTTTGAAATTTATCAAAAAGTAAACTTAATTTTAAGCAACCCCCCCCCCCCTTGTTTTTTAAAAAATTTGATAAATTGAATTACACATAATTTAAGCATCTAACATTCCTAATTCAAATTTCAATTTTTCAAATTTAGCAGAATCTAAGGGTTTTGTGAACATGTCAGCTAACTGATTCTCAAAGAGAATAAATTACTTGTAAATATCACATTTATTAACATGATATATTAAGAAATGAAATATAAAATCTATATGTTTAGTTATAATATGTTTAAGAGGGTTTTTAGAAATTAAAATAGCACTATAATTATCACAATAAATAGGGATTTTATCAAAAAAAAATATTGAAATCATACAAAGTTTGTTTAATCCATATGATCTGGGAATAACAGCTAGCAGTAGAAACATACTCAGCCTCAGCCATTGATTGTGCTACTGATAGTTGTTTCCTTGAGCTCTAAAATTCAATATTTTACCTAGAAAGTGACACATACCTTTGGTACTATTTTTATCAAGTCTACAACCTCCAATGTCAGAGTCAAAGTAAGATAGTAAATCAAAATAGTTCATTTTTGAATAAAACAAACTAGTACCAATAGTAACTTTGATATATCTTATTATTATTTTAATAGAATTTAAGTGACTTTTTTGGGGTTTGATTGGAACCTAGCACATAGGCATACTGAAAACATGATATCTAGCCTATAAGTAGTGAGATATAAAAGACTGATGATCATGCCTATATATTGTTTAATGTCAAAAAACTTACCATATTCATCTAAGTCTAATTTAAAATTAGTGATCGTGGGTGATTTTATAGCTTTACTAGAATCTAAACTAAATCTTTTTACAATATCTTTAGCATATTTAGATTTATTTATGAAAATACCATCCTTACTTTGATTAATTTGTAATTTAAGGAAAAATTTTAATTCACCTATCAAGATCATGTCATATTCACTAGTCATAAGCTTAGAAAAATAATTACACAAAGAATCATTTGTTGAACTGAAGATTTTATCATCTCCATAAATCTGAATAAGCAGTAAATCATTTGAAACTCTTTTGATAAACAATGTTGGATCAATCTTACCTTTAAAAAAAATCATTTTTAAGTAAAAACTATGTAAGTCTCTCATCCCAAGATCTTGGATCTTGTTTGAGAACATACAAGGATTTATTAAATTTGTAAACATTATATGGATAATCATCTTTTTCAAAACCAGGAGGTTGTGTTACATAAACTTCCTCTAAAATAATTCCATTTAGAAAATAACTTTTTACATCCATTTGAAGTAATTTTATATTTTGAAAGCTAGGAAAGGCTAGTGGGATTCTAATTGCTTCCATCCTTACAACTGGATCAAAATAATCTTCAAATTCAATTCCCTCTTCTTGAGAATAACCTTGATCTACTAGTCTAGATTCATTTTTAACAATATTTCTAACCTCATAAAGTTTATTTTGAAAAATCCATTTGGTTCCTATATCAGGTTTACCTTTAGAAAAATAAACCAAGTCCAACAATTTGTTTCATTCAAATTGATTTAATTCATCATGCATGGCATTAATACACTTTGAATTAGTTAATGAAGTTTCAATATTAGTTGGAACAAAATCAGCTACAAAAGTAGAATTAAAAGAATAAATCATAAAAGATTTTATGGTTTGAATACCAGATTCATCATGTCCAATTACTTTATTAATTGGGTACTCTTTATGAGTTTTCCATTCCTTTGGATCAGTTTGATAAGAGGCATGATCCCCCTTAACTAATTCATTATCATTGTCATGGTCATAATCTTCACCAAAATTGAAATTTCAAAATTCATCAATTTTAGTTAAAGAACCAGAATCCTTATTTTTAGAGTAATTTTCATCAAAATTTACATACATAGATTCTTATATAACTCAAGAAGATTTATTGAAAACTCTATAAGATTTACTATAATCTGAATATCCTAAGAAAATTCCTTCATCTGATTTGGATTCAAATTTATCTAAGTTATATTTAGTGTTTAAGATAACTACTTTACACCCAAAGACCCTAAAATAACATACTTTAGGTTTATAACCTTTCAAGAGTTCATAAGGGGTCTTATTTAAAAAGGGTCTAGTAGATACTATATTTAACACATGGAAAGCTGTATTACAGCTTCTGCCCAAAAATATTTTGTAACAGTATATTCCATAAGCATGGATCTAGCCATTTCTTGAATAGACCTATTTTTTCTTTCTAAAACACCATTATGTTGTGGTGTCCTGGGGGATGAGAAGAAATGTTTATATCCATTAGATTTACAAAACTTATCAAATTATAAGTTTATAAAATCACCAACTCTATCACTTCTGATAGAGATGATTGATGTATTTTTGAAATTTTAAATAAGTTTACAAAAAGCAGAGAATTTGTATAAAGTTTCATTTTTATGAGATAAGAAATAAATCCATAAAAACTGACTATAATCATGTAAAATAATAAATACATATATTTTACCACTTAAACTAGTAGGTTGAATTATCCCAAACAAGTCAAGATGAAATAATTCTAAGCATCTAGCAGAACTAACATCATTAATAGATTTAAATATTTCTTTGTGTTGTTTACCTTTCAAAAAAGAATCACATAAATATGACTTACTTGTTTGAATCATTGGCAATTGTAGAACTTGTTCATGCTTTGATGGTTTATGCAACAATATGAAGTTTTCATGCCCAAGCCTCCTATTCCATAGTACATCATTAGTTTCTACAACATTCAGACATTTTACCTTTTGTTTGGTTAACTCAGAAAGATTAATAGAGTAAACATTTTCTTTTCTACTTACAGAAAATGGAACTAAGTTATTTTTCATAACTGTACACTTATCATTTTCAAAAAACAAAATTTGAACCATCATCACACAGTCGAGATATAATTAAAATATTATGTTTCAAACCCTCTATATATAGTACTTTTGAAATTATTATAGTTTTAGAAAAATCCACCTCACTCATACCTTTAATTTTTCCCTTGGAGTTGTCTCTAAAAGTGACAAGGCCACCATCACATGTATTATATGATATAAATTTACTAATATCACATGTCATATGCCTGGAGAAGCCACTATCTAAGTACCACGAGTCTGTGATACTTCCAAGATATATTTACTGTAATCAATCAATCAACAGATTGTTTTGGCACCCAAGCAAACTTGGGTCCAATTGGGTTAGTAGTGGAAAATTTTGGAACCCATATAGATTTAAAGCATTTATTAGAGGGTTGATTCAAAAGTGAATCATTTGAAATATAAGTTTTGTTTTTCCAAAAATATTGTGAGAATATTAGTGAACACTCATTGGAATAATTTCCTTTTATTCTACATTTAAAACATGTTACACTTGAAATACTCCCTTTCGAGCTTTTAACAAAAGTAGTTTTACTAAAACTAGGAGTAAAACTCTTGCAACCAAAACAAGTATTATTATGATTTATTCTCATTAAGGAAATAATTTTATCATAATATTTTTTTCCATTTGCAAAGGTATAAAATTACTTTTTAAGATCAACCACTTCATCTTTTAAATCCAAGTTTTCCTTTTGAACAGTTTCTAAATCTGCAAGACCTTTTCATGTGTACTAGATGGATTATTTATCAATTTCTTATTTTCTTGTTTATTTTTCTTACATTCATTTTACACTTTTGTTAAATCATAAACAATAAATTTAATTCTTTTATCGTGACCTATATCATTAACCTTCATAAAATCTTTAATTCTTTCATTTTTATCCTTTAGTTTAAGCAGTTTGTAATTTTGATCTTCTCTATACTTATTATTTTGGGAATTACAAATTTCCAGATTTTCACATTTCCTTTTAAATGAAATATTTTCTTTTGACAACTTATTTTACCTTGATTTTAACTCATTATATTTTTCTATTAATCTTCCTCCATAATTCTTTAATTATTTAATTTCTTCAAGTATTTTATTTGTTTTCTTATTTTTAGAATAATAATAATATGATGAATCAGAAAACATTTCAGTTTTATTTCTAGATAAATCATTTTTATCACTAACATTAGGAGATATTAAATAAGTAAAAAGAGATTTATTTATCTCAAATGCTTGGGTGGGGTTACTCCATGTTGTTATAGCCCGAATGGCCCGAAGGCCTTATTTTTATTTTATTATAGATAATACCCCTTTTAAGGGTTGAAGGGGAACCCGTACATGACTCGTAGGCCCAAGGCACAAGGCCCGACATGACCCGCAATACATGACCCAAAGGCCCAAAGGCATACCATGCCCATTACATGACCCGTAGGCCCATCCCACTAGAATTGCCCCTCCCCAACGTCTTACATAATTGATATCCTTAGCTCCCCACCTTGCATTGATGATCGGCTAACATTTCCCCGTACAAAGCTGCACGGTGCCTGGTCCCGATGGCGGCTGTCATACCCTCTCATTCTTCCAATCCGGTTAGCTCTGCATCTATTTGTTGTTACTCCTGTTGCTCTGATCCTCTTCTGGGGCCTGTTCTATGTGAACTGGGATACTCCATGGTCTACATGACCCGAAGGCCCTATGGCCCGAAGGGCTTTGATGACCCGTAGGCCCAAACCGATGGCCCGAAGGCCCAAATCGGGTGAATAGTTTTGGCTACTACAGTACTGAATAGTAACTGCTACAGTAACTGCTACAGTACCCGGAAATTCACCTCCACCCTGTTTTGAACTCGGGTCTCTTGGATGCCAAGCAAGAGCCCTTACCACTCAGGTACGGGATCGTTGGCTACTCCATGTTGTTAGTCTGATTTTTCTCTCTTCAACCATCTGGTCATGTAATGTCCAATGTCCTTGAAGTCCGGTTTCACCCCTTATTCCCTTAAAAGGGGGTTTATCATCTTAAAATAAAAAAAAAATTGAAGGCCTTCGGGCCATTGGATGGCGGTGGTACCTCAAGCTGAATACCCACTAGGGTTAAGTTTCTTGTCTACTATTCACATTCAGAATTATTATTATCAGAACTGTTTGAGCAGTCCCAACCTCCAAACAAAGATTATTTATCTTTCCTTATTTTATCTTCGTCTTTCTTGGGATGTTTGATTTTAGGGAAGTCAGTCATTATATGACCTTTCTTCCTACACCCATAACAGGTTAATATGGAAACATCATTATTATTTATAGAATTACCTTTTATACTGTCTTAAATGAATTTCTTCTTGAATGACCTCTTCCCACATTTTTTTCATGTACTTGAAAAAATTCTTACTGAAGTGGGAAATATCCTTAGTACTATCCTGACACTTAGATTCAGAGGCATCATAGGTATCGAAAATTTTATATTTAACTTAAATACCTTTTCTTTTGGTAGAATCCTCAACAACAATGTTCTATAGATCAAGTTCATATTGTAGTAGGGAGACAATAAATTTATCCAGAGTGTATTCCTTGAAATTATTACTTTTGTCAATGGCCACCTTCTTTGCATGCCATCTCTTTGGAAGATCTCTCAGTACTCTTTCCACTTGAGCAGTGTTTTCCAAGGGTTCACCAAGACTACTCATCCCATTTGTGATGCTTGTAAACCGATGGGACATTTGGTTCAAAAATTATTCATCACCCATATTGAAATCTTGATATTATTCTCAGAGCATTCCCAACTTGGTTCTCTTGAGATTGTCAGTTTCATAATGGTTCACTTGTAGAATCCTCTATATTTCATGGGTAGTCTTAAAGGATGATACATGGCTATATACATTCCTACTAATATCACAGTACAAAATATTTTTAACCTTGTAATTTAAGACATATCTCCCCATGTCATTACCAGTAAGAGTATCTGGACCAAATTTAGGTAACTTGTATTCTTTCCCCATTACGGTCCAGTGTTCAACACTCAATTTATTTAGGTAAGCTTCAACTATTTCCTTCTAGTAACTGTAGTCACTCCCATCGAATAACGATGGGTTTTTTTGTATCCATCCATCATTGGTATTGATACTTTCCATTTTATAAAGAATCTCTTCTATTGTTTCTTAGATTGTTAAGTCTTAAATTTTGGGACAACACAGTGATAACACATAAGTAATAGAATACTTATTTTAAAAAAATACCTATATAGACAATAAACCTCCTATAATACCAATTGTTGGATCATTATAAGTATGGAAAAAAGACTAGGGGGGTGAATAGTCATTTTCAAATTTTAACACAGTTACCAGAAATTATTAGAGTTTATAAAAATCAAACCTTGTGGGTGTAGTGTTATTTGTAAAGAAATGGATGCAGTGGGAAAATAAAGAACACCAACACAGAGATTTTTTATAGATGTTCAGATCTAAAGATCCCAATACACCCATCAATATCTTCTACTCCTCAAGGAGATTGGTACCCACTAATCCTCAGTTTTAAAGGTGTGATAACCTATTATAGACTCTTCCTTTTATAATACCTGGAGGCACAACATAGTCTTTATAACAAGAGACTACCCTTGTCTATTTCTCTAAATTTTGTTTGGAATTCACAACCCAAGCCTTCCTTTTGGGTGGTATAATAACTAGAGAATGATAAAAATTATTTTGAAAGATAAAAGCATAAACTAGACACTTAAGACGTACAAATAGAAGATTATAGAATTACACAAAGTAAAAAAATACAATGAACAACAGAAGATGATTTGATTATTTTTTATGTATGTAAAACAATATCACGGGTCACTTAAAGGAATGGATGTAGAATATTTAGTCATTCACATGATCACAATAGATGTTAGAAGTCACAGATGACCGCGAAATAATTTTGAGAGTAGTAGGAATCTGAATTATCACACCATTCTTGTTGTATTTCGTTTTCATGTATATTTTGAATGAACTGCACAGTCCTTTTTATAGGAGTCCCTTGGAATGGTTATCTAAGAACATTTAAAATAAAATACACAAATCTTGTGTCTATGTTCACTCACTGCGTGAAACTTGTTAAATAATAATAGAAATAATTCTGTTATAAGTAGGTGACTAAAAAACATGGTGAATTCAAAAATAAAACAATAGGGATATTAAATCACATGAAATATTAATCAAAACAATTAATATAACAAGTAACACACTCGTAATCAAATTATAATTGAAAAATAATTAAATTAATCAATTGAAATAATTGTTTCAAACATGCAATAAATATGCATTAAAACAGATTGTTGTATGAAATATTAATCTTCTTGTATAAAGTCTTATAAAAACATTTTAACACATTAAAATACTTATTTCAATAATGAAATAAAAAAAATTCTAACAATATTTAAGAAGTTAAATTTTAAAGAAGAAATTTAATGAAGTAAATTTTCTCACCGGTGGATGACCACCGGTGACTCATTTGACATACCATTTCATGAATCCAACAGTGACTCATTTAACATACCATTGTATAAATCCAAAAGTTACTCATTTGACATACCTTTGTATGAATCCAAAAATGACTCATTTGACATATCGTTGTATGAATCCAATGGTGACTCATTTGACATACCATTGTATGAATCCAATCGTGACTCATTTGACATACTATTGGGATTTTAAGAAAAAACCAAATCAACTTTTACAAAACTAACTACATCATGATTATCTATGATCAAAAAGGGAAACAATTTAAATAATAAAAAAGTACTCACCTTTGGAATTCCAACAGTGAATTATTGACCTATCGTTGGGTGACTTACTGACCTACCATTGTATAAAGCCAAAAGTGACTCATTTCAATGGTGGCTCATCTCAACGGTGACTCCTCTCAACAATGACTTGTCTCAATAGTGACTCATCTCAATGGTGACTCGTCTCAACAGTGACTCATCTCAATGGTGACTCGTCTCAAAAGTGACTCGTCTCAACGGTGACTCGTCTCAATGGTGAATCATCTCAACAGTGACTCATCTCAATGGTGACTCATCTCAACAGTAATAATATATTTGAAAATTTAATTAACACAAATTTATAAATTAATTTATTAAAACATAATTTAAAAAAGATATAAAATTAATATAAAACTTTTACATACTTTTAAATCCTAAAAAACTGCCTAATAAGAAACACTGGATTAGGGGTATGTGATTATCTCTACTCAGATATTAGGGTTTTTGATGCAGTTTCCACCTTCAAGGTAAAGAAGGAGGTTGCTGCCATGGATCCCTTTCCCCCCATCACTTGATCCCCTTACATACTTGACCCCCTCCCCCTCCCCCCAACCGATTGATCTCACTCCCTACTTGATCCCCCCTTTCCCCCACCGGATGATCCCACTCCTCCCTATACGATACCTCTTATCCTTTCCCCCCCACCGCCTATTTGACCCTAAATTTACACTCCCTCACTGCCCACCTCGCTTTTCTAATGAAACCTCATTAAAAAAACATAGAGCTTGTTTGGTAGGGGTGATACCTAGAGAAAAGAAATAACATTGAGGGGAGAAATTGGTTTCTGATGTTTGGTGAGGTAATGTAAAGTGGAGAGAAATGATTATGGGAGAAATGGAGAGAAATAAATTTTTATCCTGGTATTGTTTTTAAATCACCCCAAAATTGGGATGATTTGGAAAGAAATGATGGTAGAGGGTTGTTAATATTTTAAAATTAAAATTTTATCCCTATTTTCTACATGTATCACAAAAGAATTTATTTTGTTTTCCTTTAAAAATATTCACCAAACAAGATGAAGAGAAATTAAAATCATTTATTTTTTTACTAAGTTATTGATCTAAACACGAGAAGAGAAATAACAATCATTTCTTTTCTTTTCTATTATTTTATAAACTATCAAATCATTTCTTTTCTTTTACTAAAATATCACCAAACATAGTGTTAATCTAACCATGTTTTTTAATCATTATTAATGTTTATTTTTTAAAAAAATATGGTAAAAATAATCATTAAACATGTCTTTGAAAATGTGCCTAAAAAATATTACTAGTTGATTTTGTTTTTGTAGTGCCCCATTTGATACAAGTTAAATAAGGACACAAAGTATAGTAGAAAATATTGGTGTGATCTATTTTATCCAACCTCCAAAAATTATAGCAAGTGGTTTTCTAACCAAAACATAAGGAAAAAGGGAAGAATATGAGTGATTTTTGAGTAGTTTGATGGTTTCATATATAATACCTTCATGAAAGAACACTTCACCATGGTCCTAAATTTAAACCTGGATGAAGGTCACCCTTCAATAAACATTTCTAAGTTGAGATAAGGGTATGGGTTATTTAGATCTACAAATCTTTTTAAAGTATCAGATTCGATTTATCAGAATATGAAACTCTGGTAGACCATTTGGTCTTATTAGAGAAACGAAAACAGGCTTTAGTAGGCTGATAGTGTCAAAAGTTGTGAATGTGGTGGTGGAGTCAATTCACCGGATGTACAATGATGTGTTAGAGTCAAATCACTGAAAGTAGAATATGTTGGTCATTTGAATCACTCACAGCATGGTTGTGTGATGAAGGAGTGAGGTAATGGTGCATTGTGCATCTACTAGTGATTTGCAGTTAGACAATGAAGATGTTATGTGGAATTGGAAATTTTCTTGTGCAATGGATGGATTTCAGAAAATATAGGAGGTCGGTGCAACCATTTGACTTGCTAAGACCCGCTATAAAAAGTTATAGGGACCAAATGATGAAGTGTCGTGCATTTATTTGATATAGTGATCTACATGGATGCCAAGTTATAGTGGTTGTAACTTTGTACTTCCGATGAAATGAAATGTTGTGATAATTCTCCATGTGGATGAAGGAAGAAAATTTGAACCATATAAAACCTCTTGTGTCATTTAATTTTTTTCATTTCCTTTATTACATTGAATGTGTATAAGTTGTGAGTGAGTAGGGTTGACTAAGTCATACTCAATGAAGTGATTTGGGTGAGGTGATTCAACCATTTTTGATACATTGATGTTTGGAGAGTCCATTCTAGAGTCTGTTTCTACCAATGTGATTATGGTGAATAAACTTTCGATGGTTGAAATTTGTAGTGGGATTCTCTAAAAGTGGTGTCAAAGAAGAGGTTCTTAGAGGTTCCTCAAAGGCTCGTCAGTTCACTCAATAACAACTTAGGTGACATTCTGTCCTGCTCAGATGTATTTTTATTTCAACGAGAGTTACTATTATTATAAGGATAGTGTTAGAGGATAACATGATACGAATTGAAAATTTTGATGGGACATATTTTGGATTCTAAATGATTTAGTTAGAGGACTACCACATCTATAAGTACCTAGAAGTTCCTTTCAAAGGATTTAAGTTAAAGGTGATGGAAAAAGGAGAATGGGAAAGGATGGATGAGAAGGAATTAGGTTTGGTGATGATGTTGTTGGCTTGAAGTGTGGAATTCAATATCCATGAGAAGAAGACTAAAATGGAGTTTATGAAAATTCCAACAGATAAGTGAGAGAATACCACAACACTTAATAAAGTGTTCCTGATACGACATCTGTTCAACATTATAAGATCCTGATGTTTGAAGATGTACGTTTTTGTTTTAAGTTTTGGTTTAATATATTTTAAAATGTTAAATGGAATGCGTCTCGGGAGTATGATAGGTATTGGGGGTGCCTCAGTGGTTCAGGACATAAAAAAGAAAGCAAAGCTACAATATTGTGTAGGGTGGATGGTTGACAAACCAGGAAAGGGGGAGTCTAAGAACTGTGCGACTTTGGATAGATCCAAACACATGGCCTCTGCAAGGTTTTCCAAACCATGTTGTCTCCCCAAAAAACTTTTCATCCCAGGCCCCCTCTTAGATAGAGGGTGTAACGCCCTGAACCTAGTTACCCAAATTCAGTGCATTATTACATAACATTGGCATGATCACAAGAGATAGAGTCTCGAAAGACTAATTAGTTTAGTAGCCTTGTAACTACAAGATACATACATAAGTTTTACATTACATCATGAAATGGAGAAAAAAACAAAAACATTGTGTCCCCTTTGAACACACTCATATCCCTTAGCCTATCATTGAAAGTTAATTGTAATATAATTCTTCACATCCTGAGAAAAATAAAACATAGAAAGGGGTGAGCTCAGATGCTCAGTAAGGATAACAATATAACGGAAAATATCATAAATAAGCATAAACATTTAAGGAAATGTATAAGAATAAAACACAAGACTTTTAAACTTAAACTTTATCATAATATGGAAAAGATAAATCAAATAATTCCATTTACTTATTCACATGGATATTATACTAGTCGAATAATCACATGTAATATCAATAGCCAATTTCATAATGATGGAATGTATAATGTCGGACATCATAACCACATAGTCAAGGCTTAGTGCCAAGACTACAAATAAGATTTTTTCAAGGCCTTGTGATAAGACACTAGTTTGTCTCATGAGACCTACCGATACATCTAGAAGCTATAGCGAGCTCCACTCGTCACTTACTAAGTCCAATGCATTCCTCATATGAAAATATTGAAACATAACATAAACATTCGAATTAAAAGTAGCATATGAAATGATAATACATTAATAATAAACTATGAATGGTATAAAAATAACACATCCATAGTAAAAAATATCACAAAACCTTCAATACAATATGGAAGATTGTATCATAATAAATCAACTTCAAACAAGTGTAAAATCCATGAAAGGATGTTGACATGGATGAAATAAAAACTATTTGAGAGAAATTTTGAAATCATTTAAAAGTCACATAATTATAAAAGAAAAAATTTATTTTAAAAATATTCTTATAAGCTTTTAAGGGAATATTTGAAGGTGTTATAACGGCAGAAAATAGCTGCACTCTCCGTATAAGTTAAAAAAACATTCTTACCTTAATTTTTCCAAAAGGTCATAAAGTACCTTATTTGGAAAGCGACAAAAATATTCCTTTCAAAACATTTTATAAAAAGTAAAACAAGTGTATACATGACTTTAACCCATAGTATAGTAAATAGTAAAAATATTTTGAAATATATTTTTAAGAAACATAGATGTGGACGATAAAGAGGTCCCAATAGATACTCATTTATAAACAATCTCAGATAATAAAGAGATTGTAAAATTTACCCTTACCTTATACTTTTCCTTGATAGAGGGTAAGTTAAACTCCTATATAATATTTAAATAATTGTTATTAAATTATACAAGAACCACATACATAAATATGATATCATATGTGATCTTCTAATATTGCTTTGTTAATAGTATTTCCATAGTATCACTGTTTCGGGTGTTAACTAATTTGTTTTCCTTTATATGTTTTATTACGTAAGTCATTTTTTTATGGATAGGATTTATTTGATTCATATAAATAATGATATTAATTTCTTAAAATTATTTTTAATCATAAAATGAAAATTATTCTTGAATGATTATGATGGGAAATGAATCTCATCGTGTTCGTGGAGACGGTAATCCGTACGTACGCATGAGCGAAAATATCATTCTATTGATGGTGAATTCATATGTAATTGGATGGTATATCATATATATAGAATCATTTAAATTTTATATTTATTATTTACATCAATTATAATCATTATTATACCCATCTAAATAATTAAGTGTTGAATAATAAACTACACAACGACGTGGAGACGGTAAGCCGTACGCATGCACGTATGGTGACTTTGTCATCATAGGATGGATAGAATAATGAATATGAGTGTACCATATTTATAATAACATCACAGTAAGTATAAGGTACTGGAGATTTTATTTTGGTATGGAAACAACAAATAAAGAGTAAGTGGAAGAAGAAAATAACTTTGAAAGAGGTGATGAAATTATTACATCTTCTTCGGGTGCTTCCTTTTGATTTGATCAAAAGGGCTCCTTTGGTTGGATTTTGATCAAAGTAAGGCCTCTATATTAAAGTGAGGGTAGTTGGGATGATATTTGAGTAGGTTTTGATCGATAAAAATGGCTTTTAAGGTGTGATTTTGAGAGAAGGGGAAGTACCCTTTTATAAGAGAGGTGGGAGTCACTTTAGAAAAAGCTTGAAATGTTATTTTATTATACAGTCATATTCGGTTTATAATGGCTCCAAAAGAATTTATTTCAAGGATAAGGTGGTTATGGGTCTAAAACCTCTCAACCAATAGGTTTTAGATAGGTTTAGGTCACCATATTAACCTTATCTTTTAGATTTAACTCTTAGTTAAATAGTTTAACTTTTACCATGTATTCTTGTATTATTATAATAAATGGTTAATAAACTTACTATAGAAATCAAAGAGAACCCCAAGTGGTTCATTAATGATATATATAACCTTATATAAGTCCTTTGGATAAACCTTAGATTTTTAGAAATATTATATCAATTAATAATATAGTATTTGTTTTAAAAACTCATTTATGTCAATTTTAACACTATTTAGTATTTGTTTTTTGTCAAAGTAGTAACAACTTTATCACTTCAAAAAAAAAAATTAATCAACCCTAACATGTCATATTGACCGATAAATTTTTTTGAATACATCAAAAGTCTCAATTTACAATTATATTAATATTTATAATATCAATTATTTTAATTTTTTAATAATAAGGTAATTATTGCATCATCTTTCTGTCATAAATAAATTTATTTATTTAATGTCTAAAAATTATAAATAAAATTAAATTATTTAGGAAATCATTTTATATTTCTAATGAATATTTACAGTAGAATTTATCTTATGCATAAACCTATATTAAAAATGGTTTAGTTATTAAACTTTGAATTTAACACTTTTAACTCTTCTTTAAATAAAATAATAATAAATGTCCTAATCTAATCCAAGTGGACCAAAAGGATCATATTTTATTCTTAAGGTTTATTTTGGTCCAAATACTCTTATCTAATATAATTATTACACATTTTAGGGTAATTATAATATCAATTTTACCTTTAATTACCCTATTTACTTTTAATCATGGTAAATAAAATTCAAAAGTTACTATTCACCAAAAATTATTTTCATCCTATTGAACCAAATTTTAATTACTGATGTCAACCATGTCTCTCAGATTTTTTAAATTAAATTCATAGAAGTGGTAAAATTACGTATTATGCAAATTTGCAAATGTGCCTAGAAGGTGGGTAAAAGACGTTAAAATGTTCAATAAAATTTTATACATCTAATTTTATTATAAAATGACTCCAATGAATTAAATTGAAATTATATATTTATTATGTATCTATTTTGACCTAAAATAAATTTAAATAAATTAAATAATTATTTAAATAAAAATTATGTTTTAAACAATAACGGAGTGTTTTTCACTATTTATCTAAAATTGAAAGTTTTCAGAAAAATACCAAAAAATTACCCTAAGCTATTTTTGATATTAAAAAACCAAAAATTAATTCCATTTTAAAAAATAAAATTTATAAAATTTCAAAAAGTGGGTATCACTATTCATAATGACTAGTTTGATTAGTCGTGGTGTGCTAGAACTCGAAATTGCGTGCAGTGTAAGCTATTGAATTATTCAAAGAGAAACGTACCATGGAAGCTTAGGGTGTTACATTCTTCCCTCCAAAAAAATTCATCCTCGAAATTTCTAGAATACTACTACATAAAAAGATTTTGGTGGTTCTTCATCATAAGTTCCTTGGGTTCCCACATTGCCTCTTTCATCTTATAGTTTTTATAACAACCCAAAAATTCATTAATGAAAATTCCCCTTGGTCTATTTAAATGTCTTATTATGGTTATGTAAAACGTATATACTTATTTGGTTATATGTTTTGGATTTTAAAATACTATTAAGAATTGTGACCTTTTCTAATATAACCGTTGAAGAGTGATCACATGATTAGTATAAATATAGGGCTTTAACAAATCCAATTTACTTAGACAAAGGAAGTCATGGCCTCATCCAGTAGACTTTCCCCGTATGAAGCCCATTTATCAGAGCTCAAAAAGGAGGTGGCGTTATTGGGATTTTCTCTTAACCAAGCCCAAGCCGAGCTTGAATACGTTAAGATTGAGCAGAACCGCCTACGAGAGAAGTGTAAGTTGATAGAGATTACCACTCGAGCGATGTTATCCGAGCCACCCCAAGAGTCTGTCACTATCATGCACCTTACCCTAAGGTCTTATGTAAGTGTTTTAAGGGGTTATGTAACAAGACCCTAGTACTAATATTATGTACGTTATTCTTGTATAAAGAATATACATTCTTTTTATTATTATTACTTTGTAAATTGTTTTTAAAGCACAAATATTATTTTTAGTTAATATTCAACTAAGAAATATATTTTGATGAATTGATGGATTTTTGAATTAAATAAAATTTTAATAAATTATTATTATTATTATTAAATTTCTTTTTATTAGATATAAATGATCGTATAATTTTATGAATGCAATTGTAATTTTTATTAAGGTATGAAATCTGTTTTTGTCAAAACCCGTGAATTTTCAATAAATGTCAGTTTTTATTTTAAAAGTAAAAATTCACATATTTAGAAAATTATTTAGATAAAATGAATATTATTTTTGGAATCAGGATGTAAAAATTATCCAATGGTGAATTTTTCATAATTTTCCGAGACAGTCGAATTTTTGGGTAAAAATTAAATACCGTTTAAATATATAATGTGTTTTATGAAATCATAATGACCCAATAGTTATGTAATAAAATACTATAAACATTATTTTAGGCCAATATATGTTTTAACATTAAAATAATGTTATTTTTGGGTTTGTTTATTTATTTTAAAAAGATTTAGTGGACCCTTTAAGGCTTATAAAACATTTTGTCTTTTTAAATTGTTTTCCTTGAGAGTGTGACTCACCTCCACATAATAAATCCTATTATTTTAATAATTTAGGCCATTATACTTATAAAATAACCATGAGCTGGTTTGTGGTTTTGATTAGTTTAATGTGAGGTGTCCCAAACCTAAATAATAAATAATTCCTTCTCCTTTCCTATATAAACCCACCCAAGCTCCCACTTCCTCTTCACTCAAAGCCTTTATAGTTTGACCAAACCCTTACCTAATCTCTCTATAATCCTCCCAATGTGCCCCAAGCTCTCAATAATCCTCTCTCAATCCTCTTCTAAGCCTTTGGGATCACACTTCCAAGTAAGGGATTCTCACTTTCCTTATATATGTCCAAGTTTCCTTATATAGTTATGCCCTTTTATTTTCAATTATAAATGTTGGGTTATGATTTCTAACCTCCCAAAAACTTCCCTATTTATTTTTTAATGATGAGAGACCCCTTTTTCTCTCATTAAATTCCCCCCATGTACACCTGTTACGATGCCGAAATTCTGTAAGGAATTTCTCTCTCCTCATTTACATTCAAGCAATTCTTTTGTATTATGAATATAAATTCCATTACATTTGTTGGGACATGTATCTATATGAAAAAATTACTGCCCATTTCATGTAAATATTATGAGACACCCATTTATCTCTCATCAATCATTTTTATTAATTCTTATGTCACGTCGTTATGCTGCCGAAATTGCACCGTGTTTTTCCAAGCAAAGATCATTGTGTAGTGAATACCATACCCATGTCTCTATCAAGAGTATTCACCTTTATGCACATATACATATTGAATGGTACTTTTAGGTATTTATTCCACATTCCTTAATCGTGTAATAACTTATGATGTTGATTGATTCTATGTTTTATGATCCATGTGGCACACTTATGCATGAAATGAAATGTTTAAGAAG
Organism: Viscum album; assembly: GCA_963277665.1. NCBI lineage: Eukaryota > Viridiplantae > Streptophyta > Magnoliopsida > Santalales > Viscaceae > Viscum > Viscum album. Next base: position 397,107,059 of record OY728127.1, on the reverse strand, counting down.
GGTGCGCCCGGATAGCGCTCCAATTCATTGGGTAAAGTATAGTATCATGATACGTCATGTGAAATGAGTATTTACTCATTATAATTCAAGTGAAATGCGGATTTACTCATGCTTCATGTGCAATGAGGGTTTACTCATGCTCCATGTGGAATGAGCCTTGGCTCATGCTAATTCCATGTTAAGTATTGTTGCCACATTTCCATGTTATGATTATCATGCTTTATCATGCCTTTATGTTCATGTTTCTCTTGTGCTCCATTGATATGCCTATTGTCTAACATGTATTGTATCACTCATGTTATTCCATTTTTATTCCCTTATTGGGATTTATATCTCACCCTTTTCTTATGCATGTCCTTAGGTTATCCTATGCAATGATAAGTACAAGAGAATGTAGTGGTCATGTAAAGGATGTTTTCAATAAGATGTTGCGTTCTATGCTTTAAGTTGTTATGTAATGTTCCTAATCCCCAAAGACATTATACCTCTCAATATTTTATGTTTTATCAAGTGAAGTTTTTATGTAATAAATCATGTTTAAGTGTGTAATAAAGAATAGGTTTGTCATAGTTGGCATCAGAGGATAGGTTTAGTTATTTTTTGGATTAGGATTGGAAAACCATAGTGAAGCCTTAGAGACAAGACTAAGTATAATAAAAACATCTCTAAGTTTTTGTGAGTATTGAGTAATTGGTTTATCAAGAAAATACATCCCTTTCTAGATACAAGCAGGTAGAGGCGGCTCTGGCACATATGAACATAGGGGTGAAAACCCCGACAAGGAGTTTCGGGCTTGACCTGGGGTATCCCGGTACATGACAATGGGCCATGTTGCACTCTTGGTTACGACACTCCCGAGGGATATGCATTGTTAAATTCATAAGCTTAGTATGAACCATTATTAAGGGAATTAAAAAATCCCCTAAGAATATATGTTAGAAAGTAGATCATGGATAACATATATTGAAGCCTATAGATTCATAAGTTAAGGAAATAAAATCTATTTATAAGTCGTATGTTTTTCCTTGGATTACTCTTTAGGTGTTACCCCTAACTTTCCTTTCCGTTTATTCTAGCTAATGGCCGATAATAGGAGGACTCGGGCTAACAACCAATTTGATGATAAATGTGATGATTGTGCTAATGAGATGCTCAATCTGATGGGACCAGGAATTGCGAACTTTGTCACAATTCTATCTTAGTTAACTCAAGATTTGAATAGAAACATGGGTCAAGAGTAATGTTCAACCCCCCATAAGAAAGAACAAGTCGCTATCAAGAGATTCTTGAGACAAAGGCCTCCTAATTTTAATGTATTATATGATCCCTCAATCACCAAAAAATGGATCAACTCCATTGAAAAGATCTTCTCTATCCTTCAATGTTCTAAACAAGAGAAGGTTCTCCTGGATGCTTATCGTATGGAGGATGAAGCTGATAAATGGTGGACATTGATCAAAAATATGAATCTTGAGGAGGATATCAAGGCGTTGGAATGGAAGTATTTCCGAAATATGTTTTTTGATAAATATTTTCCGCGCACCCTCTAGCTTAAGATGGAAAGGGACTTCCTTACCCTCAAGAAAAAAGACGATGAATCTGTCAGAGCATACGGGAAAAAATTTACAAGGCTTGCATGATACGCCTTCGGCTTTGTCAGTACCCCCAAATTCAAGGTTTAACACTTATTTGGTGGGTTGAAACCTAGCCTGTGGAAAGCCCTAGCGATCTGTGACTTCGACAACTATGAGGAAATTGTCCGATGTGCCCTCAAGGTTGAAATAGAGATCAGAAAATATCAGGGGTATCATGGGGATAAGAAGCGTAAGGTGGATTTCAATTCTGGTAGTCTGATGGATAAATCCAATGGTTCTAAGAAGATCCAGCACCCCACTTTCCAAAGGTGTAAAAAGAAGAACCCCGGAAATTTCCTAAAGGGGACGAGGAAATGCTTTAGGTGTTGAAGAGAAGGGCACCTGGATATTAATTATCGGCAAGAAAAATCCACGGCTGTGACAAAGGAGAGGAACGCTTCATTCGACTCTCATCACATCGTTCATTGCTTCAACTGCAAATAACCAGGGCATCTTGGAAATCAATTCCCTAAGACAAGGGTTTTCAGAGGCAACCAACAACCTCCAAGGCAGCAAGGGCGAGCTTTTTCCATCACTACTGCCAAAGTGAACCTCAATAATGAAGTGGTTACAGGTACACTAGTTATTCATTCCATAATAGAAAACATACTTTTTGATTCAGGTTCTATGCATTATTTTATATCCTAAAAGTTTAGTAGAACAATCCCAACACCACCACAAATCATGGAAGTAAAGATGTCAGTGAGTACGGAAAATGAGGAAATCATTGCATCCCATGAATATAACTCCTCCCCTATCATAATCAGTGGATTGAACTTCCTGTAAAACCTCATCATACTCCCTCTAGTTTAATTTGATGAAATTATTGGCATGGATTGGCTATCCCTATATGGAGCCAACATAAATTTACATGAGAGGGAAATCACTCTCCATGTGGAGAATCGACCCTTGATTCTGTACAAGTGTAAGGAGGAAGATGAATCTTCTTTAGCTGCATCATCTCAAGTGTGGATATTACTACCCTATAAGAACATGTATCTGGCTCAGATAATTGAGTCTAAGGAGGCAACCATCCTTGAAGACACCCCTATTGTGAGGGAATTCGTTGAAGTGTTTCCCGAGGAATTTCATGTTCTTCCTCCTAAAAGAGATGTTGAATTCTCAATTGATCTTATACCTGGGGCGTTGCCAATATCTAAGACTCCATATAGAATGGCTGTTGTGGAGCTTCAGGATATGAAGAAACAACTACAGGAGAATCTGGATAAAGGGTTTATACGATAAAGTGCTTCACCATGGGGCACACCAGCCCTCTTCGTCAAGAAGAAGGATGGGTCAATGGTCCTTTTCATCGATTATCATGAGCTTAACAAAATCACGATAAAGAACAAGTATCCTCTCCCAAAAATTGATGACTTGTTTGATCAGTTGTGTGGAGCACAATACTTATCCAAGGTAGATTTTCAGTCGGGATATTATCAATTAAGGGTGAAGAAGGAAGATATCCCCAAGACTGCTTTTCGTACAAGATTCTGGCACTATGAATTAATAGTAATGACTTTCAGGCTCACCAATGCTCCAACAATCATCATGGACTTAATGAATAGAGTTTTTAGAGATCACCTCGACAAATTTGTGGTAGTCTTTATAGATGGCATTCTAATATACTCCAAAACCAAGGAGGATTATGAGGAGCATCTAATAACTGTACTAGAGACCTTGCGAAAGGATAAGCTCTATGAAAAGTAAAAAAAGTGTGAGTTTTGGTTGAAAGAAGTCTCATTCTTGGGTCATATCATCACAAGCAATGAGATATCTATGGATCCCTCCAAGATAGCAGTAATTGAAGGGTGGATGAGGCCAACATTGGTAACAGATATTCATAGCTTCTTGGGGTTGGCGGGATATTATCGCCGATTTGTTAGAAATTTATCATGATTTTCAAACCCTATTACCAAGATAACTCAGAAGGGAGTAAAGTTTTCTTGGAGTGATTAATGTGAAGAAAGCTTCAAGGAGTTGAAAATAAGGCTTATCATTGTGCTCATGCTCACTTTACCCACAAGTGGAGAACTTTTTGTGGTATTTAGTGATGCTTTGAAGAAAGTTCTGGGCCGTGTGTTAATGAAAAATGACAAATTCATTGCCTATGATTCAAGACAATTGAAAGTTCATGAGCAGAAATATCCAACACATGATTTGGAGTTGGTTGTGGTGATCTTTTCTTTAAAATTTTGGCGGTATTATCTCTTTGGGGAGAAGTGTGAAATATATACGGACCACAAAAGTCTCAAGTATATATTCACATATAAAGAGTTGAACATGCACCAACGAAGATGGTTAGAGCTAATCAAAGACTGTGACTAATCAATCCATTACCACTCTGGGAAAGTGAACAAGTTGGCAGATTCTCTAAGTAGAAAGGACCCAACGATTCTATCATTGATGAGAATTGATAAGGATCTAATCTTCTTAGTTTTGATAAAAATGGACATGGGAATCATAAAGAAGGGAACATCATCAATCCATTCACAAATTATTGCTCAACCGTCTCTTTTGAAAAGGTTAAAGGATTATCAAAAGGATGATGTGGGAATTCAGAAGAAAGTGGAAGCTATCTGAAAAGAGAAATCCTTGGAGTTCAATGTTAATGAAGAAGGAATTGTGAGATTTGGGAAAAAACTATGTGTTCCATAAAGTTTGGAGCTGAAGAAGGAACTTTTGGATGATGCATATAGTTCAAATTTCTCTATTCACCCAGGAAACAAAAAGATGTATCGAGATCTCCAAGAGCATTATTGGTGGGATAATATAAAGAAGGAGATCATTGAATTTACATCAAAGTGTCTGGTGTGTCAGCAATTGAAGGCTAAGAGACAAAAGTCTAAGGGGATAATGCAACCATTACCCATACCAGCATGGAAATGGGAGAACATCACCATGGACTTTGTCACCGGACTTTTGAAGACATCCAAAGGAAACAATGTAATCTGGGTTTTTGTGGATCATCTTACAAAGTCTTCATACTTTATTGCAATTTGGTAGGATTTCTCATTAGATCAACCGGCACAGGTATATATCAGGGAAGTGGTAAGGATTCATGGAGTACCGCTATTTATTATATCCAATTGAGATCCAAGAGTAACCTCTATGTTTTGGAAGATTCTTCAATATGCTATGGATACTGAACTGAACTTCAGTACGACCTATCATCCTCAAACTGATGGCCAATTCGAGCAAACTATTCAGACACTGGAAGATATGTTAATATCATGTTCAATGGACTTTAAAGGAGGATGGGATAAACATCTTCCTCTAGTTGAATTCTCCTATAATAATAGTTTCTACTCGAGCATCCGAATGACACCTTATAAAGCCCTGTATGGGAAGAGGTGCAGAACACCGACATGTTGGGATGAAATCGGTGAGCGTAAGCTGCTAGGACCATAAATAATTGAAGAAATGGTGGAGAAGGTGAAAACCATTCAATAGAATATCAAGTCATCCAAGAGTTGACAGAAGAGTTATGTAAATAACCATTAATGAGACCTTGAGTTTAAAGTTGTAGACATGTTATTTCTACACATATCTCCATGGAAGAAGATCATGAGCTTTGGAAAGAAGGGGAAGTTAAGTCCTAGGTACATCGGTCGCTTCGATATTCTTGATCGTGTCGGGGCTATGGCTTATCGACTAGCACTTCCACCTACCATGGACAAAGTACATGATGTCTTTCATGTATCCCTCTTAAGGAAGTACATACCAAACCCTTCACATGTACTCTCTTCAGAGGTAGTACAACTAGATGATGATCTTTTTTACGAGGATCAACTAGTGAAGATCTTAGATCATAGAGAAAAATTCCTATGAAATAAGACAATGCACCTCATCAAGGTGTTGTGAAAAAACCACAAGTTTGATGAAGAGATGTGGGAATCAGAAGAAGTGATGAAGCATAGTTACCCACATCTATTTTAGTGAGGGAAAAGGATATTTTGAGGATGAAATTTCTTAAGGGGGGAAGATTGTAACGGCCCAAAAAATCAGTAATGAAAATTCCTCTTGGTAAATTTAAATGTTTTCTTATGGTTATTTAAAACATATGCACTTATTTGGTTCTATGTTTTGGATTTTAAAATACCGTTAGGAATTTTTACCATTGCTAATATAGCCATTGAACAGTGATCACATGATTAGTATAAATATAGGGCTTTAACAAATCCAATTTACTCAAACAATGGAAGCGATGACCTCATCCAGTAGACTTGGCCCATACGAAGCCCATTTATAGGATCTCGTAAAGGAGGTGGCATCATTGGGATTCACTCTTGACCAATCCCAAGTCGGGCTTGAATATGTTAAGCTTGAGTGGAACTGCCTACAGGAGAAGTGGAATTTGATAGAGATTACCACTCGAGCGATGTTATTCGAGCCACCCTAAGAGTCTATCACTATTGTACACCTTACCCTAAGGTCTTATGCAGGTGTTTTAAGGGTTTATGTAATAAGAACCTAGTACTATGATTATTTACATTATTCTTGTATATATAATATACATTCTTTTTGTTATTATTACTTTGTAAATAGTTTTTAAAGCACAAATAGTATTTTTAGTTAATATTCAACTAAGAAATCTATTTTGATTAATTAATGTATATTTTAATTAAATAATATTTTAATATATTATTATTATTATTATTAAATTAATTTTTATTAAATATAAATGATCATATAATTTTATGAATGCAATTGTAATTTTTATTAAGGTTTGAAATCTGTTTTTGTCAAAACCCATGAATTTTCAATAAATGTCGGTTTTTATTTTAAAAGTAAAAATTCACATATTTAGAAAATTATTTAGATAAAATGAATATTATTTTTTTAATCAGGATTTCGAAATTATCCAATGGTGAATTTTCCATACTTTTCTGAGATAGTCAAATTTTTGGGTAAAAATTAAATACCACTTAAATATATAATGTGTTTTATGACATCATAATGACCCAATAGTGATGTAATAAAATACTATAAACATTATTTTCGGCCAATATATGTTTTACCATTAAAATAATGTGATTTTGGGTTTGTTTGATTTATTTTAAAAAGATTTAGTGGACCCTTCCAGGCTTATGAAACATTTTGTCTTTTTAAATTGTTTTCCTTGAGAGTGTGACTCACCTCCACATAAGAAACCCTATTATTTTAAGAAGTTTGGAAATTGGCCTTATAAAATATTTTTTTCCACTCCCCTTTTTCAAAAACCATAGGCAAAAACTATGGTCTGGTTTGTGGTTTTGATTACCTTAATGTGAGGTGTCCCAAACCTAAATAATAAAAAATTCCTTCTCCGTTCCTATATAAACCCACCCAAGATCCCACTTCCTCTTCACTCAAAGCCTTTTCAGTTCTACCAACCTCTTCTTTCCTCTCTCTAGAATACTCCTAAGGTTCCCCAAGCTCCCAATAAGCCTCTCTCAAGCCTCTCCCTAGCCTTTGGGATCACACTTCCTAGTAAGGAATTCTCACTTTCCTTATTTATGTCCAAGTTTCCTTATATAGTTATGCCCTTTTATTTTCAATTATAAATGTTGGGGTATGATTTATCACCTCCCCCATACTTCCCTATTTATGTTTGAATGATGAGATTCCCCTTTTTCTCTCATTAAATGCCTCCCATGTACACTCGTTACCATGCCGAAATTCCATAAGGAATTTCTCTCTCCTCATTTACATTCAAGCAATTATTTTGTATTACGAATATAAATTCCATTACATTTGTTGGGACATGTATCTATATGAACCCATTACTATCCTTTTCATGTATATATTATGAGACACCCATTTCTCTCTCATCAACCATTTTTATGAATTCTTATGTCATGCTGTTATGCTGCCGAAATTGCACTATGTTGACTCATGCTAATTCAAGTGCAATGAGGGTTTACTCATGCTTCATGTGCAATGAGGTTTTACTCATGCTCCATGTGAAATGAGCCTTGGATCATTCTAATTCCATGTTAAGTTTTGTTGCCACATTTTCATGTTATGATTATCATGCTTTATCATTCCTTTATGTTCATGTTTCTCTTGTCCTCCATTTATATGCCTATTGTCTAACATGTATTTTATCCCTCATGTTATTCCATGTTTATTCCCTTACTAGGGTTTATAGCTCACCCTTTTTTATGAATGTCCTCAGGTTATCATATGCAATGCTAAGTACGAGGGAATATAGTGGTCGTGTAAAGGAATTTTTTAATAAGATGTTGTGTTCTATGCTTTAAGTTGTTATGTAATGTTCCTAATCCCCAAAACACTAGACCTATCGATATTATTTGTTGTATCAAGTGAAGTTTTTATGTAATAAATCATGTTTAAGTGTGTAATAAAGAATAGGGTTGTCATAGTTTCTCCATATAATTTTTACCAAACGAGTCGTCCGGTTTCTCAACACTTGTTCTTTGGTATCAAGAATCTTGACAGGCTCTTCACAATAAGATAGATCGGGTTCCAGTTCTATTTCTTCATAGGTGAGTACATGTGTTGGGTCAGGCTTGTATTTTCTCAATAGTGATACATGGAACACATCATGAACTTTGGAGAGACTTAGAGGCATATCTAAATGGTAAGCTACAACTCCAATTTGTTATAGAATTTTGAAAGGTTCGATGTACCTGGGACTTAATTTACCCTTCTTACTGAATCGTAAAACACCCTTCCATGGACATACCTTTAAAAAAACATGATTTCCTACTCAAAATTACAAATCCTTCGGTTATCAGTATAGCTCTTTTGCCTACTTTGAGCTGCTTTGATGTGGGTTTGGATAATCTTCACCTTTTCCATTGTTTCCTCAACAAGTTCTCGGTCTATGAGTTTTCTTTCACCAACATCATCCCAACAAGTTGGTGTGTGATATCTCTTTCCATATAACGCTTCATATGGTGCCATATGAATACTTGAATGGAAGCTATTATTATAGTAAAACTCTACTAGAGGTAAATACTGATCCCACATACCTTGAAAGTCAAGTGAGAAAGATCTCAACATCTATTCTAAGGTTTGAATAGTCCGTTCTGATTTTCCATCAGTTTGAGGGTGGTAGGTAGTACTCAAACAAAGTTCAGTGTCTAGGGATTTTTGAAGACTTTTCCAGAATCTTAATGTAAAATGGGGATCATGATCAGAAACAATAGATAAGGGTACTCCATGAATTATTATAACTTCATTAATATATAATTTTGCTAAAGGTTCAAGTGGTAAATTGTCTCTTATAGCAAGAAAATGTTCTGAATTGGTAAGATGATCCACAATGACCCATATTGCATCATTCCTTCTAGGAGTCTTTGGTATCCCCGTGAAAAAGTCCATCGTAATATCATCCCATTTCCACTTAGGTATGGGAAGAGGTAGCATGAGTCCTCCAAGAAGTTGTCTTCCAGCCTTAACCTATTGAAAAACCATACATCTTGACACATAATCAGCAATATCTCTCTTCATGTTGTCCCACAAAAAATGTTCCTTCAAATATCTATACATCTTAGTGCTACTAGGGTTTATAGAGAAATTGGAGCTATAAACATCATCCAAAAATTCCCTTTTTAGATCAGGTATGTTAGGAACACAAAGTCTCTTCCAAAATTTCAAAATCTCGTCTTCATATATGAAGTCTATTAATATACCATCATTCATAGCTTTAATTTTCTTTTGAAACTCCTCATCATCAGTCTGAGAACTTTTTATTCTTTATAGTAAATATGGTTTGGAAAAAAATTGAAAAAGTATTGATGCTTAAACTTCCATGATTATTCTCATATCATCTTTACTAGATCCATGAACATAGGATCCCTTTCAACTCTCATATTTTTCAAAACTCCATGATCCTTTCTACTCAAAACATCTTCCACCTTATTTTCCTTACCCATGTGGTAGTTTATAGTGCAATCATAATCCTTGAGTAGTTCAAGCCATCATCTTTGCCTCATGTTGAGTTCTTTCTGTGATAAAATATACTTCAAACTCTTATGATCTGTATATATCTCATATTTTTCACCATAGAGATAGTGTCTCCATATCTTAAAATAAAATATTACAGCTTCTAACTCAATATCGTGAGTGAGATAGTTTTTTTCATGAATTTTTAGCCACCCTGATGCATAGGCAATAACTCTATCATTTTTCATAAGGACACAACCAAGTAATTTCTTTGAAGCATCACTATAAATAAAAAACCCATCATTACTTGTTGGTAGAGTCAAGATAGGATCATTGAATAATCTTATATTCATTTCTTAAAAACATTCTTCACACTCTTTTTTCCAAACAAATTTATCCCCTTTACATGTGAGCTTGGTTAATGGGTTAGCCAATCAGGAAAATTTTTGGACGAAATGTCGATAATAACCTGCTAAACCAATAAAAATGCATACCTCAGTTATACTCGTCAGTGTTGGACATTCTTGTATTGATATTTTCTTAGAATGATCAACATAGATTCCATCCTTAGAGACAATATGGACAAGAAAATAAATCTCCTAAATCCAGAATTCACACTTTCTAAACTTCCCATATAATTCATTTCTTCTAAGATTATTTAGAATAGTGAACAAGTGATTTTCATGATCTTCGTAGCTTTTGGAGTATACCAAGATATCATCAATAAATACCACTACAAAGTCATCAAGATATTCCTTGAAAAATCTATTCATTAGATTCATGAAGACAGAGGGTGCATTAGTCAGTCCAAAAGGCATTACTGTAAACTCGTAATAACCATACCTGATACGAAATGCTATCTTCAGAATGTATTCCTTCTTCACACACAATTGATGATATCCAGATCGAAGGTCAATATTTGAAAAATATTGAGCTCAATGAAGTTCATCAAATAAATCATCAATGTGAGGTAGGGGATACTTTTTCTTTATCGTTATAGCATTGATCTCCCTGTAGTCAATGCACAACCTCATAGAACCATCTTTCTTCTTAACAAAAAGAACATGGGATCCCTATGGAGAAACACCAGGGAGAATAAATCATTTATTACTTAATTCCTCTATTTGTTTCTTTAGATCCACTAATTCCACAATGTCCATTCTATAAGGGGTCTTTGATATGGGCCTTAAACTAGAAATTAAATCAATGGAATACTCAATTTCTCATTCTAGATGATGTCTAGGTAAATTCTCTAGAAACACATCAACATATTCCTGCACAATAGGTACGTCCTCTATTTGAACATTCTTTTCCTAACCCATAGTTATTTCACTCTATTTCTCCCCAATAATTGAATTTAGTAGAGCTACTGGGGGTGGATCTAGATAAGAATCATATGGTGACATTTCTACTCTAAAGATAAGGTACTCCTTATCATCATCGGAAGTTGTAACCTTCTTCTTCTTATAATAAATTTTCGCATCATGGTCTGAAATCCAATCCATACCGAGGATTATATCAAATTAAATCATGGGTATGACGATGAGATCAGCAGATAAAGCACGTTTATATGCCCCAATGGGAACTGATTCACAAAACTTTGTTGCAATGATACTTCCCTTAGGAGTTTTGATTAACAACTTCCTTGTTAAATCAAATTTAAAATATCTAATTTTCTTAGAAAACTGGGAAAATATGAAACAATGTAATGATCCAGAATCAAATAAAGCATTGGCTAAATTTGAGGAAACCATTAAATTACCCACTGCCATGTCATTCGGAGCTTCAACCTCAGCAGTAGTGATCGCATAAGCTTGGCCTTTCTTCCTTGGCCTTTTTTGAGGTAAGTTTCCTTGGATCTTAGGACATTAATTTGAATAATGACCCATTTATCTATAATTTTAGCATTCAACATTGATAGCCACTTTCTTTCCCTTTCAATCATGAGCTTGGTGGACTTTTTCACCACACTTGTAACAGACTCCCATTCCCTTCAGACAAGTACCGGGGTGTTTCTTCCCACATTTACTATAGGATAGAAAATCAACTTTTCCCTTCTTCCTCTTATTTTCATTTCTAGAGTGTTTAATAGGTCTCTTCTTCTCTTACTTTGCTTTAAAGTCATAAGACTTAGAGAATTCCTTTTCTGTCTTGATAGCACATGAGACAATATCTTCGTATAATGAGAAGGATTGTGAGACTAATTCTTGATGGAGAAATGGTTTTAACCAATCAAAGAATCAATCTATATTACTCCTTGGTTTACATATATAATCTGATTGTAAGAACCCGAGTTTTTAGAATGGGTCAAAATCCCGACCCTGTTTGAATTTTTGACTTGTTTCTGAGGAAACTAGAGAAAATGGGCAGTTTCTAGAAATTTCCAGACTACACACCGTGTACTTTAAGTACACGTCGTGTATATGTTAAGCAAGTGACCGGCCGTGTGCTCTCCAAGTACATGCCGTGTGATGACCGTGTAGAAATTTCTTACTACACGGGGTGTAGTTTTAGACACACTGTGTACACTTGACTGTATGGAGTCCACACATGGCGTATAGGCCTGTTAGCCAGGTATATTTGTTTAACCAAGTACACGTTGTGTTCCTCCTAGACACGCCGTGTAGTCTGGCCGTGTATGAGAGAAATACATGGCGTGTGGGTAAGTCGGTGAGGAAGAGAAGGAAAACCAAGTACATGCTGTGTACCCCTAGGTACACACCGTGTACCCATGTCGGCAGGTTCTAGAAAGTAATTCGATGGAATTCCAGCTGCCAAATGAATAGTTAAATGATATACACGGCGTGTAGTCCGAAAGTACACGCCGTGTAGTTTATTTTTTTGCGTTAAAATGGGAAGTAGCCTCGTTTGGAGGCATAACTCACGTTTTTGGCTGGGTTTCATGAACCAAGTCGGCCGAACCTTTGTTTCTCTCCCGGTTCTTCTTCCGAAGTCAGATTCGATCATCGATTGATGTGTTGGAACCCCCTCGGTAAGACCTCGATTCCTCTGGAGCCGTTTTGTTTGATTTCTGTTCTAGAATGAGTTATAGGGGTTTGAGCAGTTTTGAATCTTTTGTAGATCTACCATGTTTTAGACCTAATTGGAGGCTGTTACTGGAGGAGTAGCATCGTATAAGTCTCAGTTAGGTGGTGCATACCTCTTTTTGTGTTTTCGTGGTCATTTGGGTGGTGCGACCTTCGGCACGTTTTCAGGTATTTTGAGTGGGACCTAGTTTTATCTGTTATTGCTTATTACATTTTTTATGGACCTATGGGATGCCTTTGAGTATGCCCTGTTACCAGTTTTTCTTAAGCGGGGCCAGGCGAGGGGTCGTAGCTCTTCGGAGCATTTTGGTCGGGGAATTCCAAAATGGTTAAATTTGAATTATATTGTTATAAACTATTGAGTTTAATTTATTAAGCCTGATATAAATTATTAGAGGCATTCAAGACCTTAGTGCTGGTATGGGACAACACCTTACATAGTGCAATTCAACTGTTTAGATTGTTTTGCCTATTTATGTTTTCTGTTTAAATATGTTATATATGAAATTGCTGAATTGCATATACTGGACCCTTTGGGTGGTGTTGGGCATGGCCCGAATATTCTTGAGTGATACTGATCATAGGTCAGGCTTGGCCCAGGTTACGTTGGGTGGTTTTGACCACGGGATTGGGCGTCATGGATGTCAGCTTAAGGTAGTATGACTGTTAGGTTGGGCATGACTCGGGTTACTTGGATGGCGAGGCCATTAGACTTGAGCGGCATGGTCGCAGGGACATGAGGTGTCAGATGTGTGATGGCTTAGGTACTATTTTGGTGATTACCACTCACCCAGAACTTTGAGAAGTGTGCACATAGAGATACTCCATGATGATGTGGTTTTGACCACTCGTGTGGGTAGAGGCCCTCATAGATGCAGTTTAGGTACTTTTGTTGGGGGTGCTTGTCGTAGAAAGCCACATGGGAGGTGAGGAGCCTTCAGGGGATAGCATTTAGGCTATCAGGTTGGGGGCATAGGCTCGCCATTATTTGAGGGCAGATATTGCTGCCCCTCCAGTTACTTGATTTGAGAGCAGATATCGCTGACCCTCCGGCTATTTATTTGAGGGCAGACATCGTTGTCCCTCCGGTTATTTATTTGAGGATAGTCATCACTATTCCTCCGGGTTACTAATCTTGGGCGAGCCTTCGGGATGTCGGTACTTGAGACAGGCGGTGTCAGGGAGCACATGGTGCCGGGTTACATGACAGAGATTCCAGTGTTGGCCGAAGTAGGTGACACTCCATGGTGGCTGTTGAGCACCAGTGGAGTTAGTGTTTATTTGTGCATTGTTCTGTTTATTACTTTTCTTATAAATTCATGCCTACATAAACACTTATATTAGATATGCACCATTTGGTGGTATCCTACTGAGATTTGTCTCACACCCTACATAGGTGCTTCGGGACGCGTGCAGACTTTATGGATTTGCGTGCAGGAAAGAGGCCAACTTCAGGAGATGGGATGTGTTAGTTGTGGCATGGAGATGGTATAGACCTTGAGGTCTTTCCTAGATAGAGTTACTCTATTTGGTTTTCCTTTCTGTATCAGCATGCTTACTCTTTGTATCTATAGTTGGTTAGCCATTTGCGCCTTTTTATATTTAGTTATGTATGACCTACTTTGGATGCATGTTTGTTGCTCAGTAGTAGTTACATGTGATCAGTATGTTGTTGTGTTTATTTCTGCTACTATTGTTTTTATCTATTGCTTCTGTTGTTTATTGATATTGAATGTGATTTCGCTCTACGGGTCTGGTTCGAGTCTGCTGAGTCATTTATTCCGCTCCATCTTTACTGTTATACTTGGACCAGTACCGTTATTATTATCCTCTGAGAGGTTATATCCTCCCCACTATACCTATCAGACCCTCGCTGTTAGTCGGCAGCCTTTGGCGTTCGGGGAGGTGCGCCTAAGGTAGTAGCACCCAACCCGTTTAGCACTGTTCGGGTGGTTGTTCGGGTCTCGGTCATTACAAAGTGGTATCATAGGTGGTTCTTGATAGGGATTTAGTAGTAGTTTTTTACTGTCTACTAATGATATTGGGACTTCTCCTTTATTTCTGTTGGTTTTACTATTGGGGATATGGTAGACTGGAGATAGGTTGTTACTGGAACTGGGTTTCTAGCCTGTGCTTGGGTGCCTACAGCCCCAGGTACGAGGGATGGACCATGTTTCCATGGGTGGGAATTTTTGTTTGCTTTTTCTCAGATTATAGTTTATATGATTTCCACCTCGGTGGCTCATTTAGTGTGTGATGTTATTTATTGTGATATGTGACCCTTAACCCAGTGTGGTAAGGGAGAATTGGACCTTGGCCCGGTATGGCAAGGCTCGTTTTCTTGGCTTTTTATAGGAACATTTTTAGGGTATTTCAATTTCATAACTACACGTATGCTTTGTGAAGTGATAATACCAAGTGAATAAAAATCAATTTCCATGCTTTATATGCTTTGAAATGTGAATTGGTGAAATTCCTAATAGAATTTCTTGTTGTTACAATGTGTATGCCATTCTTTATATTTGTAGAATTGCATGTGGAAGGATATTTGGGTCTGGCTCTTGTATGAGTAGGTAGGTACTTTAGTTGAGGTGATTTTGATCACCAGGATTGGGTGACTCGGTCGTCGGTTTGAGGCAATGTTGGTTGTCAGGATGGGCATGGCCTGAGGTACTTTTGATACTTGGCCCTGATAGGGGCGAGTAAGGAAGCCATGAGGCCGGGATACCGTGGGGCATGGGTTTTAGTGGGGGAGATTAAGGGTAGTAGTTATGCACTGCCTTTTACTGCTTTCCTTATCTGCGTTGAATATATATTGTTATATATATATGGGTTGTCTGACCATTTATGGTATTCAGCGAGTTCCTTTTTGGGAAACTCAGATGGAGCATCAGACTGGAGATGGTACAGTGCTGCAGGTGCAGGATCAGGTTCAGGATACGGTATAAGTAGAGTAGGAGCTGCGGGTATAGGCTCAGGGACAAGATCAGGTTTAGGATCCAGTGAAGGAAGGACAGAAGCTGGGTTTGGCATCATTCGGGCCATGGATCGACGAGAAGCTCTGAGCGAGCCTGGTGTGTGTCTTGTAGGGAATCGATAGAGGTGCGCAGGATACAGATCCATCTATGGAATATCTGACACGAGAGTTCCAGTTGTAGCACCCGCCACTTTTTTAGGGTGAGGGTGGTCCACAGGCGGCTGAGAACTGGATCAAGAGCATGCAGATGATCTTTGATCAGATCGAGACACCTCCAGGGCGGAGGGTCAAGCTGGCAACGTACATGCTGAGAGGACTGGTGAAGCGTTGGTGGGATATACAGGTTCAGGCTCATAGGCATGAGGGACTCGCATATAAGGACTTCGAGGACAGGTTCTTTGTGCACTTCTACCCAGAGACACTGAGAACAGAGAGAGATCGGGAGTTCTTGAGTCTTCACCAGGGAGACATTTCCATCATGGACTATGCAGCTACTTTTACTAAGTTGTCTCGCTTTGCACCTGGTATGGTAAGCAATGATGTGGATAGGGTGAGGTGCTTCAAGGATGGCTTACGAAATTCCATTCAGGTCCAGGTAAATATATTTCAGCTAGGTTCTTTCTCAGAGGTGGTGAACCAGGCACTCATAGCGGAGGGAAACCAGAGGGATAATCCCCAAGTTGGTCAGGGTACAGTTTCAGGTGACAATTCAGATAGCAGGAAGCGAAGACGGGATGAGTTCCAATAGGGAAATTAGGCCAAGGACTCAGCTAGACCACCTCGTAGCAGTTTTAAAGTGGTTTGTTTCCAGTGCGAACAGCCAGGGAATTTTTGGACTCAGTGTGATAGGCCTCCAAAGGAGTGTCAGGCATGTGGATAGGTCAGGCACCTTGAGAAGTTTTGCAGGTAGCCTTCTCAAATAGCCGGTAGATAGAGACCAGGACAGACGATGGCATCTGGAGTTGGTTTGGGTTTGGTAACAGGAGAGGGTAGCCGAGTTTTAGCTACACATGGAGGACGTGACAGATACAGCAGGATCCAGCTGAGGGGTCAGTGGTCGGTGGCTGGAGCAGCACCGCAGGGAGGTCAGGCATCAAGCAGCCATACTTCAGGCCAGGTTCATGTTATGGAGCTACTAGAGGCTGAGCAGTCTGGTGAGCCGATGACGGTTAGAGATACACCGCGGTGTGGTCGTGATTCCCATGTTTCCTTTTTGGTATGACTTGTAAAGGCATGTTCGTTTTGAGTGCACATGATGCACATGATCTATGTGGACTGACTATATTCTAGTCAGTGGGATTGGAACCATATTGGGTGCGTGATATATATATATATGAGATGTGTAACATCAGGGGCATCGAGGATGCGGGTTACTTGAGGTGTCGTGGGAATCAGGTCATCGAAGATACGGGTTAATTGAGGTGTCGTGGGCATCAGGGCATCGAGGATGCGGGTTAATTGAGGTGCCTTGGGCATCGGGGCATCGAGGATGTGGGTTACTTGAGGTGCTAGGCACCAGGACCTCATGGAGGCAGACACTGATGCGGTGCAGGATACGTTGGGTGTCGGGAACGACACAGGAGCACCAGTGAGGTTTAGGGGTGACGATGAGTCACGGAAGTACTATGTGTCTGAAAAACAGGTTAGTAAACCTTGTTTTCTTTGAGTTTTGTTGGGTTGAGACCGGGTTAGGATATTCCTAAGGTGGGGAGCCCTTTGAGGAATTTAGCCAGGACCTTTGAGACCGGGGAAGTCCAGGTTACTTTGATCGGGGTGGTATGTTCGGTGCCATCTCCGGGTTTTGTTTAATAGCTCGGGGATGAGCTATGTTAAGGTGGGGAGATTGTATGAACCTGAGTTTTTAGAACAGGTCAAAATCCCGACCCTGTTTGAATTTTTGACTTGTTTCTGAGGAAACTAGAGAAAATGGGCAGTTTCTAGAAATTTCCAGACTACATGCCATGTACTTTAAGCACACTCCATGTATATGTTAAGCGAGTGATCGGCCGTGTGCTCGCCAAGTACATGTCGTGTGATGACCGTGTAGAAATTTCTTACTACACGACATGTATTTTTAGACACGCCATGTACACTTGACCGTGTGGAGGCCACACATGGCGTGTAGGCCTGTTGGCCGAGTAGATTTGTTTAACCAAGTACACGTCGTGTTCCTCCTAGACACGCCGTGTAGTCTGGTTGTATATGAGAGAAATACATGGCATGTGGGTAAGTCGGCAAGGAAGAGAAGGAAAACCAAGTACACACCATGTACCCATGTCGATAGGTTCGGGGAAATAAGTCGGAGTAATTCCAGCCACCAAATGAACAGTTAAATGATATACATGGCATTTAGTCCTAATGTACATGCCGTGTGGTTTCCTTTTTTTCATTAAAATGGGTAGTGGCCTCGTTTGGAGGAAGAACTCACGTTTTTGGCCGGGTTTCATGAACCAAACCGGCTGAACCTTCGTTTCTATCCCAGTTCTTCTTCTGAAGTCAGATTCGATCACCGATTGATGCGTTGGAACCCCCTCGGTAAGGCCTTGATTCCTCTTGATCTGTTTTGTTTGATTTCTGTTCTAGAACGAGTTATAGGGGTTCGAGCAGTTTTGACTCTTTTGTAGATCTACCACTTTTTAGACCGAATTGGAGGTTGTTACTGAAGGAGTAGCATCGTACGAGTCTCAAGTAGGTGGTACATACCTCTTTTTTGTGATTTTGTGGTCATTTGGGTGGTGCGACCTTCAGTGTGTTTTTGGGTAATTTGAGCGGGACCCAGTTTTATCTGTTATTGCTTATTACGTTGTCTATGGACCTATGGGATACCTTTGGGTATGCCCTGTTACCAGTTTTGCTTGAGCGGGTCCGGGCGAGGGGTTTTAGATCATCAGGGTATTTTGGCTGGGGAATTCCAAAATGGTTAAATTTGAATTATATTGTTATAAACTATTGAGTTTAATTTATTAAGCCTAATATAAATTCTTAGAGGTATTCAAGACCTCAGTGCTGGTATGGGATAACACCTTGCATAGTGCAATCCAACTGTTTAGATTGTTTTTCCTATTTATGTTTTCTGTTTAAATATGATATATATGCAATTGCTGAATTGCATATTTTGGACCCTTTGGGTGGTGTTGGGCATGGCCCGGATATTCTTGAGTGATGTTGATCACAGGTTGGGCTTGGCTTGGGTTATGTTGGGTGGTTTTGACCACGGGATTGGGCGTTATGGACGTCAGCTTGAGGTAGTACGACTGTCGGGTTGGGAATAACCCGAGTTACTTAGATGGAGAGGCTATCAGACTTGAGCGGCATGGTCGTAGGGACTTGAGGTGTTAGATGTGTGGTGGATTAGGTACTATTTTGGTGATTATCGCTCACCCAGAACTTTGAGTAGTGTGCACACAGAGATACTCCGTGATGAGGTGGTTTTGACCACTCATGTGGGTAGAGGCCCCCGTAGATGCGGTTTAGGTACTTTGGTTGGGGGTGCTTTCCATAGAAAGCCGTTTTGGAGATGAGGAGAATTCAGGGGATATCATTTAGGCTATCGGGTTAGGGGTAGAGGCTCACCATTATTTGAGGGAAGACATCGATGTCCCTCTAGTTACTTGATTTGAGGGCGAATATCGCTGACCCTCCAGCTATTTATTTGAGGGCAGACATCATTTTCCCTCTAGTTATTTATTTGGGGACAGACATCACTGTTCCTCTGGGTTACTATTCTTGGGAGTGCCTTCGGGACATCGGTACTTGAGACAAGCGGTGCCAGGGGGCACATGGTGCCGGGTTACATGACAGAGATTCAGACATTGGCCGAAGCAGGTGAAACTCCATGGTGGCTGATGAGCACCAGTGGAGTTAGTGTTTATTTGTGTATTGTTCTATTTACTACTTTTCTTATAAATTCATGCCTACATAAACACTTATATTAGATACGCACTGTTGGGTGGTATCCTACTGATATTTGTCTCACACCCTGCATGTGCCCTTCGAGACACGTGCAAACTTTATGGATTTTCATGTAGGAAAGAGGCCAACTTCAGGAGCTGGGTTGCGTTAGTTGTGTCATGAAGATGGTATGGACCTTGAGGTATTACCTAGCTAGAGTTACTCTGTTTTGTTTTCCTTTCTATATCAGCATGATTACTTGTTGTAGCTATATTTGGTTATCCATTGGTGCCTTTTTATATTCAGTTATGTATGACCTTCTTTGGATGCATTTTTTTACTTAGTAGTAGTTATATGTGATCAGCATGATGTTGTGTTTATTTCCATTGTTGTTGTTTATATCTATTACTTCTGCTGTTTATTGATATTGAATGTGCTTCCGCTCTGCAGGTCTGGTTCGAGTCTGCTGAGTCATTTATTCTGCTGCATCTTTACTATTATACTTGGAGCAGTACTGTTATTATTATCCTCCGAGAGGGTATAGCCTCCCCACTATATCTATCAGACCCTCGATGCTAGTCAGCAGCCTTTGGCGTTCGGGGAGGTGCACCTAAGGTAGTAGCACCCGACCCGTTTAGCACTATTCGGGTGGCTTTTCGGGTTCGGGTCGTTACACTGATTCATTCCTTGCTAACCTTGTAAAGTTAGCCTTATACTTTGTGACATTCTCATCCTCCTTTTGCCTTAGACTCAGAAATTATCTTTCCATATCTACTTGATGGTCAAGAGGAAAGTATTTTCCTAAGAAAAGTTATTTAAACTCTATCCATTCCATATTTGATACTTCTTCATCCTCCTTTGTGTTTTGAATTAATGACCACCATTGATCTGCATCTCCCATGAGGCGATAAAATTCCATGACAACTTTTTCCCTTTCACTACTCCCCAAAGCATGAAATATTTTCTCTAAGGAACTCATCCATTAATGCGCTACAAATGTATTTCTAGTCCCATTGAATGTTGGTGGTTTTTGCCTCATGAAGTGGTCTAACATTGATCCTCCACATTGTGGATCAAGGTGCTCCATATGGGTAAGGTTATTATTCATAACCTGAGTGAGTTTTCCCAATATGGTTATAAGTTGTTCAACACCCGTTGCATCACCAGCTCCATTATAATTATCTTGAGTAAGAGGGAAATTCATACATGGATTATGTGCGTTGATAAGGTTTCCATTCCTTCCACTAGGCTCCATTTCTAAATAATGGCATACACTAGATTATTTTATGAATCAGAATACATAATTCCAAACTAGTAAAATACCTAACATAAATTGAACAGTTTATGCATATAATCCATAATCATAAAAAAATGTTTTCTTTGAGGAGTTATTTACTCATAAATCCTTCATAATGGTTTATAAAGAAAATGTGAATTATCCTAAGCATATCCCCCAGGAGTGTCATAACCAAGAGTGCATCAAGGCCCATTGTCGTGTACCAGGATACTTTGGGTCAAGCCGAAAACTCCTTATTAGAGTTTTAACTCCTAGGTACATCTATTCTAGATCTGCCTCTACCTGTTCATATCTAGACAGGGATTTATTTCTTGGAAAATTCACAAAATATCTACATTACCAATATTCTAGGAAGTTCTTCTATACTAATTCTCAAATTCTATCTTAGGGTAATGTTCTCTAATCAGAGTTTTTCTAAATCTAGTTTCCAAGGTTTGTATTAAACTTCCTCTGATACCAACTGTAATGTCACTAACCTAGTTACCCAGATTCAGTGCATTATTACATAACATTGACATGATCATAAGAGATCAAGTCTCAAAATACTGATTAATTTAGTAGATTTGGAAGTTCTAGATATATACATAAGTTTTGCATTACATCATGAAATGGAGAAAAAACAACAACATTGTGTCCCCTTTGAACACAGTCATATCCATTAGCCTATTCCTGCAGATTAATCGTAATATACTTCTTCGCATCCTGGGAAAAATAAAACATAGAAAGGGGTGAGCTCAGATGTTCAGTGAGGATAACAATATAGTGGAAACTATCATAAATAAGCATAAACATTTAAGGCAATGTATAAGACTAAAACACAAGCCTTTTAAACTTAAACTTCATCCTAATATGGAAAATATAAATCAAATAATTCTATTTACTTATTCACATGGATATTCTACTTGTTGAATAATCACATTTAATATCAATAGTCAATTTCATAATGTTGGAATGCATAATGTTGGACATCATAACCACATAGTCAAGGCCTAGTTCCAAGACTACAAATAAGATTTTGTCAAGGGCTTGTGCCAAGACACTAGTTTGTCACATGAGACCTACCGATGCATCAAGGAGATATAATGGGCCCCACCTATCACTTAATAAGTCCAATGCATTCCTCATATGAAAATATTAAAACATAACATAAAAATTCATATTAAAACTAGCATAAGAAATGTTAATACATTAACCATAAACCATGAATGGTATAAAAATAACACATCCACAGTCAAAAATATCACAAAACCTTCAATACAATATGGATGATTGTGTCATAATAAATCAACTTCAAACAAGTGTAAAATCTATCAAAGAATGTTGACATAGATGAAATCAAAACTATTTGAGAGAAATTTTGAAATCATTTAAAAGTCGCGTAATTATAAAAGAAAAAATTTATTTTTAAAATATTTTTATAAGCTTTTAAGGGAAGATTTGAAGGTTTTATAATGGCGGAAAATAGCTACACCTGTCGTATAAGTTAAAAAAACATTCTTACCTTAATTTGTCGAAAAGGTCATAAAGTACCTTGTTTGGAAAGTGACAAAAATATTCCTTTCAAACCATTTTATAAAAAGTCAAAAAAGGGTATAAATGACTTTATAACATAGTCTAGTAAATAGTAAAAATGTTTTGAAATACATTTTTAATCAATACATATGTATATGATAAAGTGGTCCGAGTAGATACTCACATATAAACAACCTCGGATAATAAAGAGATTGTAAAATTAACTCTTACCTTGTACTTTTCCTTGATCGAGGGTACGTTAACCTCATACATAATAGTTAAATAATTGTTATTAAATTATACAAGAACCACATACATAAATATGATATCATATATAATCTTCTAATATTGCTTTGTTAATAATATTTCAGTAGTATCATTGTTTCGGGTGTTAACTGATTCATTTTCCATTATATGTTTTGTTACGTAAGTTAGGTTTGTTATGGATAGGATGTATTTGATTCATATCCAAAATTATATTAAGTTCTTAAACATTATTTTTAATCATAAAATGAAAATTATTTTTGAATGATTACGATGGGGAATGAATCTCATCGCATTCATGGAGATGGTAATCCGTATGTACGCACGAGCGACAATATCATTCTATTGATGGTGAAATCATATGTAATTGGATGGTATATCATATATAAAAAATCATCAAAATTTTATATTTATTATTTACATAAATTATACTCATTATTATACCCATCCAAATAATGAAGTGTTGAATAACAAACTACACCAAAATGTGGAGATGGTAAGTCGTACGTACGCACGTATGGTGAATTTTTCATTCATAGGATGGATAGAATAATGAATATGGTTGTACCATATTTATAATAATATAAAATTAATTATAAGGTACTGGATTTATTATTTTGGTATAGAAACAACAAAGAAAGAGGAAGTGTAAGAAGAAAAGAACTTTGAAAGAGGTGATGAAATTATTACCTCTTCTTCTGGTGCTTCCTTTTAATTTGATCAAAATGGATCCTTAGGTTGGATTATGATCAAAGTAAGGCCTCTAGGTTTAAGTGAGGGTAGTTGGGAGGATATTTGATCAGGTTTTATCTAAGCCAAATGGCTTTGGAGGAGTGATTTTGAGAGAAGGAGAAGTACCCTTTTATATGAGAGGCGAGGGTCACTTTAGGAAAATCTTGAAATATTATTTTATTATACAATCATATTTGGTTTATAATGGCTCCAAAAGGATTTATTTCGAGGATAAGGTGGGAGTGGACCAAAAACCTCTCAACCAATAGGTTTTATATAGTTTTAGGCCACCATATTAACCTTATCTTTTAGATTTAACTCTTAATTAAATAGTTTAACTTTTACCATGTATTCTTGTATTATTATAATAAATGATTAATAAAATTACTATAAAAATCCAAGAGAACCCCAAGTGGTTCATTATTGATATCTGTAACTTTATCTAAGTCCTTTGGACAAACCTTATATTTTTAGGAATATTATATCAATTAATAAT
This sequence comes from Viscum album, assembly GCA_963277665.1. NCBI lineage: Eukaryota > Viridiplantae > Streptophyta > Magnoliopsida > Santalales > Viscaceae > Viscum > Viscum album. The sequence continues at coordinate 397,083,313 of OY728127.1, read as the reverse complement.
ATAGTATTTGTTTTAAAAACACATTTATGTCAATTTTGACACTATTTAGTATTTGTTTTTTGTGAAAGCCATAAAAACTTTATCACTTCAAAAAAAAATATTTAATAAACCCTAAAATGTCATATTAACCTATAAAATTTCTTGAATACATAAAAAGTCTCAATTTACAATTATATTAATATTTATAATATCAATTATTTTAATCTTTCAATAATAAGGTAATTACTGCATCATTATTGTGTCATAAATAAATTTAATTATTTAATGTCTAAAATTTATAAATAAAATACCATTATGTAGGAAATATTTTTATATTTCTAATGAATTTTTATAGTTGAATTTATCTTATGTATAGCCATATATTAAAAATGGTTTAGTTATTAAACTTGAATTTAACACTTTTAACTCTTCTTTAAATAAAATGATAATAAATGTCCTAATCTAATCCAAGTGGAAAAAAAGGATCATATTTTATTCCTAAGGTTGATTTTGGTCGAAATAAACTTATCCAATAGAATTAGGACATGTGTTAGGGTAATTATAATATAATTTTTACCTTTAATTACCATATTTACTTTTAACCGTGTTAAATAAAATTCAAAAGTTACTATTCACCAAAAATTATTTTCATCCTATTGAACCAAATTTTACTTACTTATATCAACCGTGTTTCTTGGATTTTTTAAATTCAATTCATAGAAGTGGTAAAATTACAGTTTATGTAAATTTTCAAATGTGCCTAAAAGGTGGGTGAAAGACGTTAAAATGTTCAATAAAATTTTAATAATATAATTTTATTATAAAATGACTCCAATGAATTAAATTGAACTTATATAGGTATTATGTATCTATTTTTACTTAAAATAAATTAAAATAAAATAAATAATTATTTAAATAAAAATTAGGTTTTAAACAACAACGCAGTGTTTTTCACTATTCATCAAAAATTGAATGTTTTCTGAAAAATACCAAAAAATCACCCTAAGCTAATTTTGATATTCCGAATCAAAAAATTATGTCTATTTTGAAAAATAAAATTTATAAATTTTTAAAAAATGGGTATTACTATTCATAATGGCTAGTTTGATTGGTCGTGGTGTGCTAGAACTTGAAGTTGCATACAACACAAGCTATTACATTATTCAAAGAGAAACGTACCATGGAAGCTTGGGGTGTTACAGAGTGTACCGCATGGTTGGCACACAGTTTGACCAACCGTGCGGCCAAACCATGTGCCTCATTAAAAAGCGGTAAATCCCCATCCTCCCCCCCCCCCTCAGTATTTAAGGGTTTGTAACCAATTTTCCTCCCATTCCCACCTCTAGTTGCTATGGTGATGAACCAAGGGTTCCATCCTCCTTCTAGGGTGATTTCCCTCAATCTTGGGTGATTTTTTTTGTAATAGTGGGTGCCCTAGACCCAACTAAATAGAACTTTTTTATTATAATTTCACGTATACAGTGAGATATTCATGAGGTATTCTTACCATTATAGTGTATATATTTTTGTGTATACTATTTAAATGGTAATTTATATAGATTATTTTTCATTTTAAAAGGTTATAGTAGTTATCAAGCTATAATGAGAACCCCAGGATACTATGGCATTAATTTTAAACATATGTCATATGATCTAGACACATCATACTGACTGGACATAGTTGATGTCTGTAACGACCCGAATCCAGAGTCCCTCCACTGGTGCCCCGTACCCGGTTCGCCACATGACCTCAAGCACGTTTCCCCAAATGCCAGAGGCTGCCGACTAGCAGCAAGGGCCTTGGTGAGTCGATGGGGAAACTATGCCCTCATTCGGTAAGGTATACAGCGGAAAAACAACAGTCAATAGCAGAAGCAGTAATAACATGAATAACGCAGTAACCAAATAGCGGAATCAATGAATACATATAGTAATGATGCTAATGATGCAGTAGGTACAAGTATCGAAGGAAAGTAGAAAACACAACAACGTGCTGAAATACAACTGAAACCAAGTGCAAAAGAAAACAAAGTAAACTCCTCAGCATCGTGAGCCACGGCTTGGTCCCATGCTCCCCAGCTCCAGTGAAATCAAGAACCTGATGTAGAAGGGCGCTTGCCCTTATCTATACCTGCAAAAATATAGTCTGCTTGGGCCCAAAAGCATGGCCCAAACAGGGTGTGAGATACAATCCCAGTAGGCAATCACCCAAAGATTTGTGCCTAATAGTCAATGAATACATGGCAGTAAATAAACAAGAAGCAGTAAACAGGAAAGCACAAGCAGCTACAATCCACAGTTCTAACAAGTAAAGTACACAAGTAAGCATCCAGTAACAAAAGAAGAAACAGGTAACCCTCTGGGTAGCTCTCATAGCCTAACCCCTATGGTTCAACCCACAAGTACTAGCAACCCTCTAGGAGGCACACACAATCTCACCCCTCTGGTTCAGCTATGAAATTAATAGAATCTCTGGGGAAGCACTCACCATCAATTCCCCCTATAGTCTTGTATTGTGCTAAAGGCTCTCTGGGGAAGCACTCAATGTCAATTCCCCATGTGGCCCACATCGAGGATCTACATACTCTATGGGGAATCACTCAACGTCAATTCCCCCTGTGGTCTCGCATCATATTAAAAGACACTCTGGAGAAGCCCTTACATCAATTCTCTCTGTGGTCTACTACACTAGGTTCTGACAGTCCTGTGTAAAACTAAACATGCTCATCACATGTATATCATCCCAAGTAAACCTCAAGAACTACTTGTCTATCATTCTAAGGCTCAACAGCATAAAAAAAAAGTAGCAGTTACACTATCCTACAACTAGGCATGGCAACTGGAAAAACGCCAAACAGGCAGAAAAAACATGGAAAAGAAATCTGAGCACAAAAAAAATTATTCTACTCACAAGAATAAACCTCTACTACAACAATCAAGAAAAGCAGGCAATACAACAAGGGAAAAACAGGAACACGCAATTCCCCGTTCAAGGGAATTGGTGGTAATTTCACATAATACTCATCAACTTTCTACGGAAAGGCACAAACCACCTACCTCGATCCTAGGAGATCGATATACGTGAACCTCGACGACAGATTCCTCTTATAATGATGAATATCTAAGACAATGCACAAAACATTCTTCCCACAATAACTTGGAAATGTGGAGGAATCAAGAAACAAGGCTAAAGCAGAAGGAAGAACTCACCGCTGCGATTCCAATGCAATCGACCGTGCTCGAATCGGAGAACGGACGGCGAGGCGGGAGCTCGGGGAAGATTCGGCCGTACGGGTCACTCTCGGTCAAACCAGACCTAGAAGAAGACAATTATCGCGATGAGGTGCGACCCTAGTCCGTTTAATGAAAAAAAGAAAATACACGGCGTGTACTTCTTGAGTACATGGCGTGTACTTCAGTTTTCTGTAATCCGCTTTAATCGGCCTCCACCTCACCCTTACACACCGTGTGTGTGGCCCGGACACGGCCAACACACGGCTTCGAGCGGAAAAGGAGTACACGGTGTGTACTCAGAAAGTACACGGCGTGTACTTCAAAAATTTCCAGAAAGTTCATTTTTCTCAAAAACTCCAGAAAAAGGAAAAGCGTACCTGAAAAGAAGATCCGGGTTCTTACAATGTCCAACTATCAGGTGTTGGGGCTCATAATCATTGATACCTCTTCTCATGAATTTCTCACTTGGAGATCTCTATAAGGTAAGATCATGTGGATAGACCCACTAATAGGAACACAACATGTTTTGGGTGTCATTGGTTGTTCATATCTATAAACATATGTATTGTTCTCCTACCCTAATATCATTATCAATGTGTATCATTTGATCGCGTACTTTGATGAAAGGAAAAAACCATGACATTGAAGTTGTGTAGAGGTAGCTTGTGTTGGGTGTGTCATTGGTGGTATTACATTGTTTGAATGATCTAGATAGAATTTATCTCTTCCAAGTTGAGGACGTGATATCTCGGTCCTAGTTGATCAAGATGATAATATCTTCATAAATAGTTGGCCAAGTTAGTCAGAGGTAAGTCCGTCCAGTTAGATCAAAAAATAATAATGGAAGGACGATGGCATGAGTGTGTATCCTTCTTTATGAGATATCATATGACAAAAAAGTATATATTACCTAGTACATTTTCGTAGGACGATCTTAATAGCTATGATTATTTCTTATCTCTTTAGGGGGTTTGATGAGTTGCTAGAATCCACTCTTAGTCTATGAATAATACTCACTATTATTGAGATAAGGGCCTAGAGGGTCACACATAATAGTGAATTCAAGATTCTTCCATATTCTAGTGAATAGGAATATTGGACATGGTTGTAGTGTCCCGCGTTTTGGACTAGGTGGAATTTCTAAAGGAATTTTAATTTTCCCTTATGTGGATGGGTCAATTCTTAATTTTAGCTTCATAATGTAAATATGAACCTTTGAACACTTAAAAGATTTTTTTAGATGGGTTTTAAGTCCTGATAAGTGTCTCGAGAGTTTGGTTGAGTTTCAGAAGCATCAGGCTCCAAAAGCATCTATTTTTGGAAAGGAAATATGAAGTGCATGATTGGTGCACGATTAGTTTAACCATGCGAGTCAACTGTATGACCCCAATTATTGAGGAGCACAGTTTTTCTAAATCGTGCGAGGGGTCAGGAGGCTGTGGAGATTGGTGCGGGTGTGTAGGGGTGACCTGCATGGGTTGCACACATTTTTCCCAAACCATGCGCCTAGCCTGCAACCTTAGTGCCTCTTAACTAGTAGCATCGTACAGTTAGCACATGGTGAGATCAAACTATGCAACCTAACTGTGTGGGGTGTATCTCCTAGGAATAGGAGGATTCATGTTTGGCGCATTGTTTTCCAAACCATGTGGTGCTTTAAAGGGATTGTTTTTACAATTTCCCCTATTTCATTTTAAGCTTCTCCCTCTCCATTCTTCTTCCCATAAGCATTCAATAACCCCTTTGTGATTCTCCTCCTCCTCTCCTCCTTCCATGAGGAGATCTCTTCCATTCAAACTCCATTTTTAGTTTTGTTCATCACGTTAGAATCATATCTGTGAGTCTTCGACTCCTCCTTCCATGAAGAGATCTCCTCCATCTGAACTTTGTTTTGAGTGTCATTCATTGCGTTGGAAGCATATCGGTGAGTCTCTGACTCCTACATCCTTCTTTATAGGTTTCTTTTTCCATATCTTGTGCTATATTATTTCAATTTAATTCACCATATTTTAAATACTTTTGTTTGGTTATTCATTTTATCTCGAATCAGATCAATTCCAGCCTCAATATTGGATGATTGTACCATCCTCGGTATAAAGTAGGTGATCTTTGGCTTTTCCCCTGAAGTCTAGTTAATTTATAATATATTTTGTTATTCCACACACTGGGATCACTACGTGTTTCCCTTTAATCATTAAATTAAATACATATAATCAAATGCTTTAAATTGTTTGGCCATTGTATACCAATTTGATCTGCTGGATGTTATTGACCCCATGTCCAACCACCCCTCGACGAGTTCCTTAAATGCCTTGACCATTTATATCCTCTTGTTCCTTAAATTAAATTGAAATGGTTAATTGATTAGTTGATTGATAATGTGAAGGATTGTATTCCTTTCCCCCGTTTAATAAGAAAATAACCTTTGAGGTATGTTGCCTTCATAATTAAAAAAGGTAAATTATTTTGAAATAAAATAGCAAATGGGTGTGTCCCACTTTAAGTAAATGTGACTGGTGATGTGGCATGCTTAAGTACATGGACCTCCTTATTCTTTATACCTATTTTATGGTGAGGTATGATCATGTACATGACCTATTAATTAGTTATACGTGGATATGTGATCTGGAATACTTATGGAGATGGAATTTATTATTATTAAAATTTAAATGTTTAATAGAATAATGAATCATGAATTCCTTGAGAGATACATGAGTTCCTCTTTATGAAATGCCTTGAATGGGATCATAGTCCATTGAGAATATATCATTCCTTGAGTGATACTTGCGCTTCATTTTTATGAAATTCTAAGGATGGAATCATAGGTTACTTGATTTATATCACGTCAGGAGTGATACTTGGATTCTTTATAGGATTCCTTGGATGGAATCATCGAGTAGATGTTTTGCTTACCCATGAGTGATATTAGTTCCCTAGGGTAGTTACCTTGGATGGGCTCAGTGGTAATATTGTTGTACCATGACATGAGCGATACTCAGTCCCCCATGTGAGATACCTGGGATGGTCTCAGAGGTTCATTCTTTACACCACAACGAGATTGATACTTGGGATACCTTTATGGATCAACTTAGAAAAACTCTTACGGTGTTGGGTACTTGTAGTGATCCTGGTACGATACTTGGGATCCTCTATACAGTTCACCTTTAAAGATCCTAGGATTATACTTATTTAAATTCTAGAGATTAATTTTATATAATTCCAATAATTCTAATTTATTCAACCAAAGGATGTGTCTGCCAATCCAAATAACATGTTTGTGTTCGGTCTATAATTACACTTGACTTGTATAGAGGCCTAGTTTGTCTTCTTTTCATGTGTTCCAAGAAAATAATATATATATATATATATATATATATATATATATATATATATTATATTCACAAGTTGACTGTGGTTCAGGATGTTACAGCTTAGGCTGAAGCAGGTATGGGTGGCCTGAGGAACCCGATATGATTTATTTACTTTTGTTTATTTACTGATTTACCTGTCATATCTACACACTATTTCATTTTATATTCACAAACTATATTACGCTTTAGACACCATTGGTGGTGACCTGATAAAAATATCTCACACCCTACTTGGGCCACCATTACACTATGGTACCCAAGAAAACCTCATGTTTGTAGGTCTATGGATTATTTATTTTATTGTACATGGTACATGAGATCTTAGGATCATATGACTGAGTTGGAGATTAGGATTCTCAAGAAGATATCCTTTAGGGATTTTTTTCATTTTCAATTCACATGTTATGCACTATATTTCAAATCATGTTGTTTGTTTACTGTTTTAGTTATATAGCCTCATCTTGACATGCATGCATAACTTTATTATGAGAATTGACTATTTTATTAGTTATTATATTTATCTTCTACTTCTCTATATTTTATTTATACTGCAACCACTTTTGGTTGATTATTTATTATCTCTTACACTGTTGTGATACTCTAATAATGAGGGTATCGTCTCTAAATTGTACCATAATTAGACTCTCACTACTATTTAGTAGCCTCTGGAATATGAGGAGGTGCACTTGAGGCCATGTGACGACCAGTTCGACAAATGGTTATAGTGTCAGTTGGGTTAGGACATTACAATAGTTTATCGCACCATGGGGTTTGAGCATTGTCTAAGTAATCAATCACTGGTGAATGAATAAATTCATTATTATTCAATTATAGAATAATTGGATTGAATTTATTTATTAAAATTATTCACAATAAATTAAGTGAATACATGGAAAAATATTATACGAATGAATATTATTTTAATATTCAAGGTTCAATTAATATTGTGGGAATTATGAGCTGAGTTAATGACTCATGTTTATAACATAATATAATTATTATATATTACTAGTAGGTGATAAAATATAAATTATGTACATTACATATTTAATTCATCATAACATGTCATTTATTGTTTATTCAATGGATGTTGGATTTTTGGGGGTCGGGGAACCCTTTTAGAGTATTTTGAGTATCCACTATTTAAAGGAGAGTAAAATCTCATTCCAATGAATTTTCATGATAATGTAATGAGATCTTATATATCCTCATACATCTTATAGAGATAAAAGTATTTCTTTGAGTGAGACTCTCTTCAAGTGAGCGATTCAAGAACACGTTCGATGGATCAAAGAGACAAGATCGAGGTGATCATCATGATGCTAATGGATTCATCGAAGCTTCGTGCTAGCACCCAAAATTAGATGAATGGTGAGCACATAGATTATTGGAGTGTGTGTGGATGATCTAGAGGTGTTATATCCTGAAATAGCTAGGGTACCCTGGTAACCTAATAACTGAGTCAGTCCTGACATAGCCCGAAGGGCATTCCCAATCCCCATAGGTTGGAGAATGTCATGTGGAATCATATAATATGAAAGTGGGAATTATTTTTTCACAAACACAATGGAATAAAGATAAACAATTCAGTATGAATACAAGAAAACTCCACAGTGAGAACTGTACCAGAATTCAAACAGGTAATAACAACCCAAAGTGAAACCACAAGATACCAGAAAAGAGGATAGCAACCCAAGTCTCATTGGACACAACTCTCTAAGCCCAAGGATAAATAGCTACTACCATGTCCAAGTTTTTTCTTACCCTATTTGTAACCTGGAAGAAGATAATCTATAAACACCCAAATGCATATGTAAGGCGTGAGCTAAAATCCCAATAGAGTCTCACCAAGGATTCCATAATAAGATTCCAACATTTAATTAACCAAATAAAGCTTTTAATTTTAAATAAACAAGCATGATAGTTCAAAAGAATATTTTAAAAAAATCATGATTTAAATTTAAAAGGATAGAAATACTTTAAATAAATGGCTTAATGAATATTTTATATAAAATAGTTTATATAAATTTAGAAGGCATGTGTAAAACAGTTTACAAACAATAGAATATATTTCAAATATAAACTATGAGAAACATGGTCATCTTCCAAAAGGTATGATATTTTTAGGCTATGGGACTCCCTCACATTCCAATAGTTATCATGATAATATGTGTACAAATGTCTCCCTGACATTGGCCAAGGAGGAACCTGCTACCATCCATTTGGGGATGTGACCCATTGCATATGTATTATCAGTGTTGTAAAGTGATTGAGTGTTGTCTCAAATAACTCACTAAATATCTAGGCTTGCATGTTCTCTAATACAAATCAATTACGGACAATTTATTTAAAAACTATTTAAAATACAATTTATTCCATTCTCCCTTTTCAAATATGGAAATTTTTTTATTTAAAAAACAAAATGGGTTTTAATCAAATCATTCACTTTTCAAGATAAAATCAATAGGTTTATATGAAAATTATTTCAAGATATTTATCTCAAATACTAATTTGAAATCAATTTAATCAAATAAATTTCACAATTCAAATTCCAAAATTTAATTTAAACAATTTCCATCAAATTTCACAACACACCCTAATTTAATAGAATTGGGGGGGGGGGTCCCAATTTCAAGCTAAATCAAATTTAAAATACCTAATTCAATGGATTTTTTTTAATAAACCAATTTAAATCAAACAATTTAATTTTGATCAAGCAATTTAGGGTTAATCAAAATTGGCCATCATAACAGAACCACTTACCTCGAGATCACGGGATCTCGAAACACAAAGCCTTAATCGGGAAACTCCAATGAAGAACATTGGAAACAAGGATCCCAAAATCAAACCAAGATTCAAGATCCAAAATAGTGAGGATTAGATCCTCCAAAAATATAGAGATCTAAAAAACCTCAGGTAGGAAAGAGGAGGGAGCGGGATAAAGAGAACAAGAAGAGGAATCATAGTGGGAAGAGATCGAACAACATTTTCCTAGCTTCAATCTGCTTCTGGAAGGGCGTAGAGGGGCCAAAATAACCTATTAAGATCCTACAATGAAGAAAAAAGAACTATGGGGTAATAAAGTCCCATATAGAACCTAAAAAGAGGGTTTTAGAATTTTAGAAATTAATTTTTAGATTAAAAAATTCCATACACACAGTTTCCTAGGAAGAGTCGCACTGTTAAACAAACCATGCGCCCTAACCATGCACCCCATTTTTCCCTGGTGCATGGTTTTTACTATGTGGTTGAACATTTTATCAAACCATTTTCCATCCATTAAAACCCTCACTACCTTGGTTTTCATGGTTTGCACTGGCAGAGCACACGATTTGGGAAAACCGTGCGCTAATAGTGAATAGCCCAAGAACTTCCAAAAATATCCAAAATTTCACCTGAAGATCCCATAACAAAACCCAACCATAGAATGGTAAAAACATGGTTTTATAAATACCTAAAAAATAAAATAATGTTAAAAAAATCACTATAGAAACTTTTCCCCCATAAATCTTATTATGAAGATTCCATGTTAAAAAGATGAGGTCACTGCTCTCTCATCAGTGACTCCCTCTCCCACATCTCATGAGAATCCGAACTGTGATTCCATAGCACTTGAACTAGAGGTATCATACTCCCACAAAGTACCTTGGTTTCAGAATCAACTATACTGACTGGATTCTCAGTCACGAATAAATCAAGTTCAACATCAAGATCACTCCAACTCAAAACACGTGATAGATCAGATGGACACTTTCATAGTTGTGGTACATGAAAAACATTATGTATCAATTTCAGCTATGGTGGAAGTTCTAGATGGTAAGCCACTTTTCCCACCTTCTCAAAAACCTCAAAAGGTCCCATAAAAATGAGGTGCAAGTTTCCCTTATCTCCCAAGCCATCGATAACCCAACCGAGGTGAAAATTTTACGAACACCTAATCACTAAATGATAATTACAATGGCCTGCGTTGATGATTAGTGTAATATTTATACTAGATCTGTGTCCTCAAAATTTTATGATGAATCAAAAGAATCTTTGTTTTCATCTCTTGAAATGATCTTGTTTTAACCAAGAAAATTTCACCAATCTCTGACCAACACTAAAGATATCTACAAGGTCAACCATATAAGGCCTTAAAATGAGTCATTCTGATCGATGATAGTTAACTATTGTTATAAGAAAACTCAAACAACCCCAATGATCATCCAAATACCCACCAAATTCAAGGACATAGGCATAAAGAATACCCTCAAGAATTTGTATAGCTCTTTCTGTTTGGATATCCAATTGTGGATGGTATGTTGTGCTCAAATGGACCTAAGATCCCAGTGCCTCCTGAAGGCCTCTCCAAAAATAAGAAGTGAACCAAGGATCCCTATCAGAGACTATAAAAATGTAACTCCATGCAAACGAATGATATCTTTCACATATATATTTCCCAACTTCTCAAATTGTGTTGTATCATGAATGGGTATAAAGTGAACTGACTTGGTCAGCCTATCGATCACAACCCACATCGCATTCTTCTTCCCATGGGTACACAACAACCCAAATAAAAAGTCGATAGAGATCTCGTCCCACTTATAAGTTGACACTGGAAGTGGATGAAGCAAACTCGAAGATCACTAGAGCTCGACATTGGCCCGTTGTCATGTATAACCATGAGATACGAAATTAGCAATACCTCGTCTCATACCTAGCCACCAAAATATATGCCACATGTCATAAAACATCTTCATGGTTCCTGGGTGCACTGTCTATTGGGAATTATAAAAATACCTTACCACAACTTTCCTTACCACCAACAACACAACTAAGAAATTTTGATAGCATAGAATGCCCTCGGTGGAGAATGACCAGTCGGGTATGGTGTCTCCACCATAAATAGAGTCTCTAATTTTGTATAATTCATCATCAAGATGCTTTTCCTGAAGGATTGACTCTAGAAGAGTGGGGTTCAACTGAACACTAGCCAAGGAAAACTCATCCCCTAACTCTCAGACTCCAATATTCAACTGTACAAAAAGATCCATCAAGTTCCACTCATCTGATGGTTCTTTCACGACATGGGTAGGAATTTTCCTGTTAAAATAACCCACGACAACATTCTCTTTCCTCATGGTATAGGAAATGTCAAATTAGAAGTATTGAAGGTATTCCACCCAATACTTCTGGTAGAGATTCAAATCTTTTTGAGAGAAGATATAACTCAAAATCTTGTGGTCATAATACACATTAAACCCTTCTCCAGAAAGGTAATGTCACCAACTCTTAAACATGTGCATCACAGCTACATGTTTAAGGTCATCAGTTAGATAATTTTTCTAGTGTGGCTTAAGCTAATGAGATCCATAAGTAACAAAATGATCACCCTACATAATAAATCAACCCAAAACTGAACCTGATGCATCACAGAGGACCACATAACCATGATCAGAATCTGGAAGAGTGAATACCGACATAGTAGTCAAAATTCATCTTAGCTCAAAAAAATAATTTTGACATTTCTCATCCCAAGAAAACTTTACTCCCTTCCAAGTTAGAGCATTCATTAGAGAATCCAACTTTGATAAGTCATTAATGAAATGATGATAATACCTAGCTAAGCCCAAGAAGCTTCAAATTTCAAAAATATTTTGTTGTTGTTCCCATGTCATAACATCTTTCACCTTTTCAAGATAAACTGAAATACCATGTTTCGATACCACGTGTCCTAATAAATTTACTTCCCAAATCCATAAGTCACATTTCCAAAGCTTGGAATAAAGTCGGTGATTTCTCAACAATTCCAAAACTGCTCTCAGATAACGCACATGATCCTCTTTAAACATAGAGTAAACAAGGATTTCATCCACAAAGACTACCATAATGGTATCAAGATACTCTTGGGATATCTTATTAATTAAATCCATAAATATTGTAAGATCATTGGTTAAACCAAAAGGCATGACAAGGTAGTAATAATGGTCATACCTACCCCGAAAGGTGGTTTTTTGAATGTTAGATTCTTTTATCCTTAACTGATGGTAGCCAGATCAAAGATCAATATTCGAGAACCAATTTTCCCCTTTAAACTAGTCAAATGGGTCATCAATCTGTGGCAATGAATATTTGTTCATTAGCGTAACTCAATTGAGTTTTCAGTAATCCACAAAAAGGAAAAGTAAACCATTAGATTTCTTAGTAAAGAGAACTGGCGTTACTTAAGAAAACACACTCAGGCGTATAAAGACTTTCTATAAAATATCCTCCAAATGAGTCTGAAGATCTTTCATTTTAGCTGGTTCTAGGAAGTAAGAGGGAATAGATGCTAATTGAGTACTAGACACTAAATCAATAGAAAAATCTACCTCTATTACTGGGGAAACACATTAAGAAATTCAAGGAAAACTGGAGGGAGATCAATGCTCAAATATTATTTTTCCAGGTCAAAATAAAACATAGATATTACTTTCCCCAGCTTTGGATTAGAAGGTCCGACTCTACTCGACCTCGGGTCTCATTCTCCTTGAAAGATACAGCACACCCCATCGGGTACGGTAAAGGAGACCCATCGAAGATAACAATCAATTAGGGATTTATTAGTAATGATCCAATCCATTTGGAATATAATATCAAGAGGTTTCATTTCAAGAACTAGAAAATACCAAGAGAACTCAACATATGATAAAGAGAAAGCACAATCTGGACTATGAAGACCCTATTATCTCTTTGTTCCAAGGGGTGTAGTAATATCTATCACATAAGAAAAAATCTACATAAGAAGATTTAATATATTAACTATATGGGTTGAAATAAATGAATGAGATGAACCAGTATCAAATAAAGCAGTCACTAATGATGAACTTATAGTGATAGTACCTCTCACAGTAGCTAGACTTGCATATGATTCCTCTGGAGACACTTCCATTGTGTTAAGAACCTTCATTCCGGATGTTTGTGGCTGAAAACCCTTTGTTCTTGAAGCATCTGATTTCACTATAGATTTAGAAGGTGTTGATGATATCAAGCCACTACACAGAGTAGAAAAGACATGGAAGAACTTTTTCAAGTGACCCGAGTGTCCGTAGGAGCCACATACCTTGGGTGCCTCAGGGAAAACCCTATTAGAATGCCATGACTTGACACACTGGTAGAAAATCAAAGGGCCTCTTCCAGACACTGCAAGAGGATTAGAAAAACCATACTATTGAGAACTACCATGAGAATCACCATGCTTCCTCTTTCCTTTATAAGAATTCACACTACTACTGGGATAAAAAGAAACTCTCATCAACCATGACTTTCCAGCTAGGTCCATTTCAACCATCAACGCTTTATCCAGCACATCAGCGTAATAAGGAAGTTTCAAAAAGAAAACCTGAGAATGAACATCCGATTTAATTCTTAACTTGAATCGTTGAGTCTTCATCATCTTATTGGATACTATCTCAAGTGAAAACTGCACTAGCTTAGTAAAACAATTTGCATACTTGGTCACAGTCTTTTCAGCCTACTTGGGTTTGAAAAACTCAATATTATTGGACAGAAACATTGACTCTTGATAGAACTAGTCGGTGAAAAGAGGCTTGAATTATTTCCACTCTATAACCTCACACTTATTTTCTATTATCATCATGTCTCACCATCTCCTACCCAATCCCTCTAGCATGAAGGTGGCACACTTCACCTTGATTTCATGAGGTGTTTCTAAAAACTCAAAAAATACTCCATCACGCTCAAATATTCCTCAATCTCTTGAGGATCATTGGAGACTTTGAATTCTGGTGGCTTCTAGTGAAGGGACTATTAAGAATGATTCTGGAAAACATCCCTCTTAGGCTCCACAGCTGGAGCCTGAATGGGAACTGGTGGTGGTGCATGTCCCAAAGCTTGGATAGTATGCACAATCACCTCAACTAGGCTCAGGTCCATGAGAGGATTGAGGATCATAAATAGATTTCTCCTTGATCTTTTCCTTACATCTTCTCAGAGGTAAGATGCTAAAAAACATTAGTAGACAACATTTAAGACATAATATTAACACTCAAACAGAGAAACAAGGGAAATTAATCCCAATAAATAAACAAAAAAGATTTGGAATTCATCCTATCCAAATCAAAAGTAGGAAAAAACTGGAAATAATACTCATGATGTCTTTCCCAAACCACCCCTAGAGACTTAAGGCTCATTGCGGTGAGATCTGGAAAGAAACTTAGTCATAACTACCTCCTAAGTCCCGACATGAATAGACAACTGCATACTGACATAAAGGAAAGATGTAAAACTTTCACCTTTGATACCACTTTGTCATGAGTGATTCTGAGTACCCTGGTAACCTGATAACCAACCCAGTCCTAACATAGCCTAAAGGGTGTTCCCAATCCCCAACCCAATCCCCATGGGTTGACGACTAGAACCTGACATCACAAAATATGAAAGTGGGAATGAATTTCCCTCAAACACAACAGAAGCAAGATAAACAAGTTAGTATGCATATAAGAAAACTCTATAGGGAGAACTATACTAGAAGTCAAATAGGAAATAACGTCTCAAATTGCAACCACAATATACAAAAAAAATAGGGTGACAACCCAAGTCCCAATGGACACAACTCTCTATGCCCAAGTATCAACAACCACCACCACCTCCAAGTGGCGTTTTACCATTGCTTGAACTTAAAAGAAGATAATATACAAACACCTGAAGACACGGGTAGGGTGTGAGCTAAAATCTTAATATGGTCGCACCAAGGATTCCTTAATAAGATGCCAACATTTAATCAACCAAATAAAGATTTTAATTTTAAATAAATAGACATGGCTATTCAAAAGAATATTTAAATCAAATCAAGATTTACATTTAAAATGATGGAAATAATTTAAACAAATGGATTAATAAATATTTTATATAAAACAGTTTATATAAATTTTGAAGGTAGGTGTAAAATAATTTACAAACAATGATATATATTTCAAACATAAACAATGAGAAGCATGGTCATATGAAAAAAGGTATTATAGTTCCAGGCTATGGGACTCCCTCACACTCAAATAGTTATCACAACAATATGTGTACACACTGCCCTATGACATTGGCCAAGGAGGAACCCGTCACCATCCCATCAGGGATATAACCTGCTGGATATGTACAGTTAGTGTTGTAAAGTGATAGAGTGTTGTCCCGAATAACTCATTAACTACCTAGGATTTCATGTGCTATGATACAAATAAATGATGGGAAATTTATTTTAAAACTATTTAAAATACAATTCATCCCATTCTCCCTTTTTAAATATTCCAATTTTCCATTTAAAAACCAAAACGGTTTTTTAATCAAATCATGCCCTTTTCAAGATAAAACCAATGGGTTTATATCAAAATCATTTCAAGACATTTTTCTCAAATACCAATTTGAAATCAATTTCATCAAATCAATTTCACAATTAAAATTCCATAATTAAATTTCACAATTAAATTTAAACAATTTCCATCAACTTTCACAACACACCCCAATTTAATGGAATTGTGAGTTTTTCCCAATTTCATGTCAAATCCAATTTCAAATCTCTAATTCAATGGAATTGGGTTTTTAATAAACCAATTGAAAGTAATTACATTTAAATCAAACAATTGAATTTAAATCAAGCAATTTAGGCTTAATCAAAATTGGCCATCATAACAGAACTACCTACCTTAGGATCATGGGATCTCGAAACACAAATCCCTAATTGGGAAACTCTAATGAAGAGCATTGACAATGAGGATCCAAGAATCAAACCTAGATTCAAGATATGAAATAGTAGGAATTAGATCCTCCAACAACATGGAGATCTACAAAACCATTGGGAGGAAAGAGGAGAGAGTGGGAGAGCGGGAGAAAGAACGGGAAGAGGAATCTTACTGGAAAGAGATTGAATTTCATTCGCATAGCTTCTATGTGCTTTTAGAGGAGTGTAGAGGGGGGGAAATAACCTTTTGGGTGTCTCCAAGGAAGAAGAAAAGTCTATGGGGTCGTAGAGGCTCATCAGGAACCTAAAAAAGGGTTTCAGGATTTTAGAAATTAATTTTCAAATTAAAAAATTCCATATGCATGGTTTCTTGGGAAGAAGCACATGGTTAGACAAACCATGCAACCTAACGATGTACCCCCTTTACCCAAGTGAATAGTTTATACTAGGTGGGTGCATGGTTTTTCAAACCATTCTCCAACCATGCAAACCCCCACTGCTTCAGTTTGCATGGTTTGCACTAATAGGGTGCACAGTTTGAGAAAACCGTGTGCTAACCGTGCACAACCCAAAAACATTCAAAATTCTCCAAAATTTCACCCAAATCATCCTTAAATGAAACCCAATCAAAGCATGGTAAAAAGAGGGGTTTCAGAATACCTGAAAATAGTAACAGGATGTTATAGGTTCAGATTTGGAACCTTTGAGAAATGGTCATTGGCGACGAGCTGTAGTCAAGTCCGCTTTTTTTAGAATAAGTTATTTATTAAGTTTTAATTTTTTGTGCTTTGATTAATTCATTCAAGATCCTAGGACCTCCACTGGGGCACATATCGTTAGAGAAAACAAGTTTAGTCACTCTGGTGATGAAAATTTTTAAATCCATAGACCACTGGCTTCCGCTGTGCACCCCGGTACCATAAATTTGTATCAGAGAGATTGTGTGAATTTTCTGAGCTAAGAAAAGATTAATTTGTATTAAATTAAGTAGGGGGATTTAATTCGATCCCAATAAAATACCTCACATCGATCCGACATCGAATGACCAAGTTACGACAGTCCGAAATTTTTGATACAAATCATTTACGGTTTTTCGGGTATTTAAAAACATTTAAGAACGTTATATATATTTATGTGGTGGCGTTCTTAATTTTTCTAACATTTTTGGTCACCCTAAAAATTTAGCCAAGATCCAATCAAATTTTGTTCGCCAGAAATATAACGATCACTGACCTTTTTTCTTCCCGGTGGAGGAACAATTCAAAAAATTAAATACCTATATTTTTAGGGTTTTGTTTTTTGTCAAACAAAATAAATTATTTTATTTTATTTTAATAAAAATTGATACTAGGTAGTGTGACCCAGGAAAAAAAAAAAAACAAGAAATGGTTTGTCAAAAGCCTAGTTTTAGGCTTGTTTAAAAAAAGTTAAAGTTGAATTGTGGGGGAGTGTTCTGCTGGAAAAAAATTAAAAAAATGTAGTAGCATCCCGAGGAAGCTACTGGGCCGACCATCCCATGGTTAGGTTCCCTCCCGCATGGAGCTCCCTCATGGCCGATCCACCCTCCTCGTCGCTAGGTCAGGACATCGTTTTCACCTAGTAAGGACGTCACCGCCTTCCATGGTTCTAGTCATCATCGTTCGTGCAGTCCACCCACCCTTGATCTCGACCTGGGTCACCACCCACATCGTCGGACCTCCCATGATCGCACATGCAGCCACCTACAGCCACCGTTGCCGATGCGGCCGAATATCACGAGTCTAGCCCTCCCTGGTCCACTGCGTAAGGAGCTGCATCATCCAGAACCGTCACTGCTCTTGATGACTGGAACCCATGTCCAATTTGGACGAAATCATGGGTATTTTCTAACCCGACCCGCCCTGTAACAGACCTAGGTTGGTCGGCCTGGCCCAAAATGGGGAGGTCCGCCTGGCCCGGAACAGGCCTGTGCGAGTTTGGTCCGACCTGTATTGGCCAACCATGGGGTTTTGGAGCCCGGCATAATTTTAATATAATAAAAAAGTAATTTAATTAATATTTGGTTTAAAAATAATATTAAATTTTTTATTTGAAAAATTATTAATTTAATTTGGTATAAAAATTAAATTTATTAATTGATTGATTAATTTAATTTTGGGATAAAAAATTAAATTAATCATTGGACCAAATAAAATAAAATTATTTGAATTTAAATAATTCATTTAATTTATTTAAATTCCCCTGTACTTAAATTTATTTCATTTTAATTTTATCACACTATACTTTTACCTGTTGACCAGTCTTAAGCAATGAACAACCCTTGTATTAATTTGTTTTATTTATTTAATTATTTATTACCAGTGTGCAATGATTTTCATAATTAATTAATATTATTGACGGACTACACATTATTATTTTTTATTATTCAATATTTATAAGGGTCTGCATGTCCATTATTATCTGTATGTACATTACGCTTCTCAAGACCCCCTCGTCTACGTGTGAGTATATTTCTATTTTGATGACGACGTTGTAAGTCACAGGCCATGCCAAGTTGAGGCCAAATATAGATGATAAGTGGACACACTAGACCAGGGATGAGCTACATCATGAGTCAAAACCCAACTCAAGTATGATACCCCTAGGCCATGGTTGATCCATTGAGTTTAATAGATTAACCACTATCAAATGTTCAAGATCATTCAAGTAATTTTTTTTTCTTTATGTATTGTTTATTATTTTATGAATTTGTTTTTCTGTGGGAAACACATAAAATGAATTATAGAAAAATGCATAAAGACACGATGAATATTTTTCTATTAATGTTCATTTGTGAGTGCGACAACATAGTATGAACATATAAATAAAAATGGATTACATTCGTCAAGAAATATTAAAACCCTTAAAGAAATATTAAGTCGCAAATGACTTCCCTCGTTTAAATTTGAACAAAACCGGGTGTACAGGGTGCTCGTTAGCCAAAGTTGAGGGTGCCTCCTACTACTAGGGAGTTCTTATAAAAATGATGAGTTGAATTAACTAAAGTTGGCAGAAAAGGAGTACACAAATCTAGCTTGGTGCAACTTTAGAGGCAAGCATTGAGTAAATCAAGTTTTTATTTTTAGAAGGTGGGACTTCACTCAACGTATCAAGGAGCTACGAGTTAATGTGGTTGACTAGTCAAACGCCTACCTTGAACTCTTTGATAAGTGGAGTAGCCATATCTTATAGACTATGAGGATAGGTTCAAGAATCTTTTCCACTAGAATGCTCAAGTGACAATGTATTATGATTCTATATATATGGTTTTTAGAGTTCGATAAAACAATGGGATACATTTAATGATTTAAATAATTAGTAATGTTTAATCGATAATCAAGATAAAAGTATTAATCTTTTAGGTTTTATTTTATAGTAAATGGTAAGTAAAACCACAAATACTCTGTGTTCCATAATGGAAAAAGATCATGTATTCACTAGCACAAATTTTCAAGAGTGGTACAAGAGCTTGCTCATAATACTACTATACAAAAAAAAATTATATGTGTTGGAGTCCCTACAACCCAATCAGCCTCCCCAGGGAGCTAGTAAGGATGAGAAAGATTCTTATAGGAGACTCATGGATGAAACATTTGATGTTTATATCATAATGCTAATTTAAATTTCCGAAGAGTTGTAGGAGAAACATAAGAATATGAATCTATATACCATGTTTCCACATCTATGAGATGTTTTTGTGGAGAAAGTGAAGAAAAAAAATCAATGAGATGATGTTCAAACTAATTACGTATCGATTGGAAGTTGGAACTCAAGTTGGTCCCCATGTACTTAGAATGATAAAGTACATTGAATGACTTCAAGAATTGGGTTTCAAGTTGAATCAAGAACTTTTTGTCCATCTCATTCTCTCATCCTTACCACCCATTTTTTTTCAGTTTCATAGAGAACTATCAAAAAAATAGTTTGGAAAAACTACTTCAATATATTTTGGTACTAGTTCTCCAAGAAGATAAAAATTTAAATAAAGTAAAAATATTTAATTCTTAATGTGAACAAATAGAAATAGAAGGTGAAAAGGCCTAATGAAAGTATACTGCTAAAGGAAACTTTGCGACATCTATCTAAAAAACCAAAGATAAAGAGGGAGAGCATTGAACATGAGTCTATTTGATTTGCATGTGAAAAAATAAGTCACTGGAAGAGAAACTACAACAAATTGAAGGAGAATAAAACGCAAGATTTTACTTCAAGTATATTCATCATTAAAAGTAATATTTCATTTATGATATCTGGGTATTAGATACAATATGTCCTTACATACTTGTTTCTAAATAAGGGAACCAAGGAAGTCAAGAAACATTACTAGAAGTAAAGGTGTGTTCCCCAAGCAGCCAAGGAAGGGTGATACCTACATCAACAATGGGGGGTGTAAGGGTTGGTGTCCTGAGAACCAACTGTTTTGTACTTTGATTACATGAATGTTCACTTATTATATATTGTTCATTGTTCTGCATGACTATAATATAATAATGTCCTGGAATATTTGTTGCATTAATAAGGTCATGACAGATCCCCGCTATGATGAGAACCTTAAAATGATATAACAATATTCTTAAATAAAGTTATGCGGTTGGATGACATACTATGATAGGACACATAGTATACAGATCGTCATGTGTGAGTACTCGTAAGAAGACGAGACTCTCTCTCATGGAGTTCGCACTTGGTAATCTCCAAGATGGGAGATTATGAGAACAGACCCGCCAGTAGTAATTCCGCATGTCTTGGTGTCATCAGACATTACTATCTGCGGGCGTGTGTAATGGTCCTTAGACTGGAAGATTATCATTAACTCATGTCATGACCCGCACACTTAGATTTGCTGACGAAAACCATCACGAAGACAGTTGGCGGGAAGTAGGGTACGTTGGGTGCATCACGAATGACATGTTGTTAATGGATAAGTCAAGGAAGGATTTGTCCCTTCCATATTTATGGAAGTAGATATCTTGGACCCTTTGATTGAAATAGAACTATCAAACAAATTCCATGGCCATGTTGTAACGACGAGTTTATTTATGGAAGTCAAAGAATGACAGATCAAGCATATAGGTTTATGACACTACCATGAAACCTGCTTGATGAGATATTGAGACAAAGGGATTAAATTGTACAGTAAACGTTCGTATGAGGTGATACGTCAATGCGACGTTAACTTCTTTCTCTTGGGTGCCTTGACCCATTGCTAGACAGTAATCTTGAACTTTAGGCAAGCCCGCCCAATGCCAACGAGAAAGGGGCCTAGAGGGTCACACACTAAGTCTATTCAAGTATCTCAAGTAGAATAAAGATTATTCCCATACGTGGTTTAATAATTATTCAAGGAAGCCTAAATCGTTTTAATGTTGGAGGAAGAATAAAATGAAAACAAGTACACACTGTGTATTAATGATTACACGCCGTGTAGTTTTTATTTTGAAAACAAGTACATGTCGTGTATTATTAAATGTACACGTCGTGTAGTTTTCATTTTGGAAAGGAAATGAATAAATGAAAACAAGATATAAACGCCGTGTACATTTAATGTACACGCCGTGTAGTTTTCAATGAAAAACAAGTACACGCCGTGTATTTATGACTACATGCCGTGTAGTTTTTCCAGTCGGGATTTTGAGGAAATATCATTTTATTAAATGATATTTATTATAATCAGTGTGGGAACATGTCAAGGAATTAATGACTTGACATGAGGTTTTCAAAAGAATTAATGAAATAAATAAAACGCGTAACACGTTTATTTATTATCATAACTCTACAACCTCAAACCCGATTTTAAATATCCTCACAACCCCAACTCTTTTCCTAACACAAGAGAATCGTTGTGCATAACAATTCTAAATAATTCTTTCAAGGCCAAAAGAACCTCTTCCTCCAAGAACACTCTCAAGACCGAAAGAGATCCTCTTCCATCGGATCAAGACGATCTAAGGCGGACAACACAAGCGAAGGTTTCTCCACGCTAGCACCTAGAGACTCCTTTGGCGACGTCCAGATATACGAGGTGCACGTGTGGATCACCACTAGAGGAAGTCTACAATTGGCTTCTGCGACACAACGACGAATCACATCGGAACGTGACCAAGAACATCAACAAAAAAAGAACACCCAAAAAGGCACTTCTTGTCAATTAATTAAATTAATTATAATCAACCTATAACGATCCTACTTTGTGGTTCCAAGACTTTCCTTTTCTTTTTCTGTTTCTGTGATTCGATCCATAGAGACTGGCGTTTATCGTCATATTGATCTCGGATTGATCATTGTTAATGACAAAAAGCCAAGTGGGCACATCCACCCACGCGCTTCCGCTGCGCCTGAAACCTTCAAATGGTATCAGAGCGAGGTTACAACGTTGATTATAGTTATTTAATTTTCATTGATAATTTACGCATTTATATTTGATTCAATTCAAAATAAATCGTTCTATAAATCTGAATAAACGAGATCTATTCTTCCTCTTTCATTTCTCAATTCATATCATAGAAACGGCCTTTTAATTTTAATTTTGATTAAAATAAAAACGAGGAACTCATCCGGAGGAGCCGCTCTTTCTGTCTGTACAACACGGGAATACACAGCGTGTAATTAAAACTACACGCCGTGTACTTAGGTTCAACGAACTGGTACTGGTCCGCCAAACTACGCCGTGTGAATTGACTACACCTAAGTATTTATTACCCCGTGTTGACCAGAATTAAACAGCGCGTTGGAACCGGAATACACGGCGTGTATGTTGGAGCAACACGTTGTGTAGTTCGATCCAGCCCAAGTGAAATCGTGTACAAAGGAGAAGTTGCGTACCACATACACGGGATTTCCAGGCTGGTTACCGCGTAACAAGGAAGTACACGCCGTGTATGATTTATTTACACACCGTGTACTCCAAAATTTCCAAAGTACAGAAAACACGCCAAAGCCCCCGGCGTGTACTTTGGATAAAAGGTGAAAGAAATACATGCCATGTAAATATAAACTACACGCCGTGTACTTTACAGAAATGGAATTTCACCAGGTTTCCTCCAAATGTACAAAGACACCGTACAAGGAATATGGATGAGAAGAATCTCAAGGAAATTCAGAAAGGAATTTAAGATAAAGAATTGATTAATTATAAGATCATAATTAATTGAATTCAAGTGCGACTTATCTTGAATAATAGAACGATTAAAAGAATTTGAATTCTAAATATGTGTAAATGTCATTGCATGCTATGGATGGTCATGAGCTAGACCAAAGACCCTTTGTATGTGTGTATGGTTTCATTTAAATTTGTTTAATTTAAATTCGTTGGCCTGAGAGCCTTCTTCCAATAAAATGTAGGGCCTGCGTGCCCATGGTTTTTTTAATATAAAACCCATGTAATGGAGGATCTCCCAATCCAGAGGAGACGGTTCGAAATCTGAAGCTGAGGCGAAACTAACCAAAGAAGATACAAAGGTGGACAGGTGGGAGCTGCAAAACACAAACCATCAGGTTCAAGGTGTTTTCCCTAGGTCAGGGTTAGCTTATCAAAAATTCTAGATAAGCTAACCAATAGAAGCTCATGATCATGCCATCTTATTTTAATTCTTTCTGATTTCATTGTTTATTTATTATGTATGTGTTGTCGCAATCACATAATTAATAAACAAGCATTCAAAGATGGAATAAAATAAAAACTGGACTATGCGTAAACATTATCAGAACATGGTTAATCACTTAAGCAAGCATCACTTAATATTAACAAGCATGTGATAATGAAAAACTACGCATAAAGAATAAAATCCCTCAAATACCATATTAAGTCAGACCAAGCCTTCCATTACTTGATTTAGGGAAAGACTCAATAAAACTATGTGTTTGACCAACCATTGTTGGGACACTTACTTTTATAAAGGAAACCCTTATGAAAGGTTTCAGGTTGACTTAAACATATTACATAAAGAGGAGTAGCCCTTTCTAGACTTGATGTAATATTGGAGGCAAGAGTTGAGAAAATCCATGTCAGGATTTTAGGATTGGGGAGTCCACTCAACAGATCAAGGAACTGTAAGCTCACAGTTGGCAAAGACCTGCCTACCTAAATAACTTCAAATAGCTTGACCAACCCTTGTTGGGGTTATGCGAAGGGGAATATGGATCCTTTCCACTAGAATGTCAAAGAAAATGGACATTCCAAGTTCAATGGTGAGGGCCATTAGGACTTGATAAAATAGTGGGAGAATTAATAAATTCATTTATTATTTTTCATAAAATGTAATCAAAAGGTATTGATAAATCTGCTCTTTTAATTTGTAGAATCGAAATGACAAACTCGTCAACAACATTTTCTCTATGATCAATTATGGATAAAGACAATATCCTCACCAGCAGTAACTTTCAGGAATGGTTTAGGTGCCTTCGGGTTATCCTATGCCATGAACGAAAGTTTTACGTGCTGGAGTCCTCACTTCCTGATCCGCCTGCCCAATGGGCGAGTGATGAAGATTTCCTGGTATATCATCAACATTTGAGCGATGCACTCGATGTTCAATGTTTGATGCTGTCATCAATGTCTAGTGAGCTCATGAAGTCTCATGAAGAAATGGATGCCTACAGCATTTTCGAGCACCTCCGTGGTCTATACCAGGAGAGAGCAAGACAGGAAAGGTTTGAGATCTCCAAGGCTCTATTTCAGAGCAAGCTTGGAGAAGGTACCCCAGCCGGGCCTCATGTATTCAATCTCATTGGCTACATTGAGCGCTTGGAGGTTCTAGGGTTTAAACTCCCCAAAGAACTGGGTACCGATCTCATTCTTGCATCACTCCCCTAGAGCTTCTCAAACTTTGTTGTGAACTTTAATATGAACAACATTGAGAAGTATTTGTCTGATCTTCTTATCCTCATTCGCCAAGTGGACAATGACATGAAGCGTGAAAATCCTTCTGTCCTCATGGTGAATAAAAGGAAAGGAAAGGCGAAGATCTTTAATCCC
The DNA here is from genome assembly GCA_963277665.1 of Viscum album. Taxonomy (NCBI): domain Eukaryota; kingdom Viridiplantae; phylum Streptophyta; class Magnoliopsida; order Santalales; family Viscaceae; genus Viscum; species Viscum album. Next base: position 397,058,028 of record OY728127.1, on the reverse strand, counting down.
AAAGAATCTTTAAGGCCTTCCAAGAAAAGGAAGATCAAAGGGGAGGCAAGAGAACAGGAGGCTATTTGTTTTTCATGTGGCAAGAAGGGCCACTGGAAGAAAAACTGCACCCAACCAAGGAATCAAGGGGAAGCTTCAGGTGCGTTTGTTATCAAATGAAATCTATCTATTTCTACAAATTGGGTATTAGATACAGCTTGTGGTGCTCACATATCTATCCAAATATAGGAACCAAGTAGATTCAGGAAGATTGATTGAGGGGAGGTAGATCTACGAGCAACCAACGGAGCCAGACTTGCTGCTGTAGCTGTCGGGGACTACCACCTCAAATTGCCTACTAGGATGGTCTTGGTTTTAAAAGGATGTTATTATGTACCCTTTTTAACCAAAAACATTATTTCAGTATCCAGATTAGATATTGATGGATTCATCTTCAAGTTTGGAAATGAATGTTGCTACTTTTATAAAGATAGAATTTGTTTTGGTAGGGCACATTTATATAACAACATTTATGTGTTAGACTACACAAACCAAGTAATGACAATCGATGAAAAAGTTAATTCACATGACTCATACCACACCCAACTTTGGCATCACCAGCTAGGTCGTTTCAATGATAAACGTTTGACAAAATTACATCAAGATGGGTATTTAGATTCTTTTGAGCTAAAACCACTTGGTGTATGTCATGCGTGTCTACAAGGAAAAATGACCAAAGCCCCATTTAGTGGGAAAGGTGAAAGGGCTAAAGAGCTTCTAGAATTAGTTCACACAGATGTGTGTGGACCATTTCCAGTTGAAGCAATGAGTGGGTTCTCATACTTCATAACTTTTTCTGATGATTTTAGTAGATATGGATATATCTACTTAATGATGTATAAGTCAGATTCTTTTGATTGGTTCGAAGAATACAAGAATGAAGTTGAGAACCAGCTTGGTAAGAAGATTAAGAAACTCCACTCAGACAGAGGAGGAGAATATCTTAATCAGGACTTCATTGATTTCTTACGGGAGTTTGAGATTCTATCTCAACTCACTCCTCCATACACGCCCGAGTGGAATGGTGTAAGTGAAGGGAGGAACCGCACCCTGTTGGATATAGTGAGATTAATGATGAGTCATGCGAGTTTTCCATTATCCTTTTGGGGATATGCATTACAAACAATAGCACACATACTAAACCAAGTACCAACTAAATCGATAAATGGTATTCCATACGAGTTATAGAGTGGACACAAAGCCATGTTATCGAATTTACATGTGTGGGGTAGCGAAGCATTTGTTAAGGCCTCTTCAGGTAACAAGCTTGCACCCTGAGGCATAAAGTGTATCTTTATAGGATATCCCAAAGAAACAAGGGGATATTACCTATACAACCCCTCAGACAAAAAGGTTACAGTGGTAAGACACACTATATTTCTTGAGAGGGAGCACATCTCCAAAAGAGATAGTGGGAGTGAGATAGACTTCGATGAAGTCGAGGCTCAAGATACACAGGAGTTCGTACAAGAACAGATTCCACAAAGCCCCGTGGAAGAACAATCTGTTCTAGAGACACAAGAACTGCGTAGGAGCACGAGAGAGGTGAGAGAACCAGAACGATATGGTTTTCTTGTCACCGAGGATGGTGACTCATTATTGGTTGACAATGATGATCCTCTTACCTACAAGGAAGCAGTTGAAGGAATAGATGTTTCCAAGTGGCAAGAAGCCATGAATTCTAAAATGGATTCCATGTACCAAAACCAAGTCTGGATTTTGGTAGATCCTCCAGTTGATGTAAAGCCTATTGGTAATAAATGGGTATTCAAGAAGAAACTGGACATGTAGGGGAAAGTAAGCACCTATAAGGAATGATTGGTTGCCAAAGGTTTTAGACAGAGTCAAAGAATTGACTATGATGGAACCTTTTCACCGGTTGCGATGCTGAAATCCATCAGAATCCTATTGGCCATTGCCGCTTACCATGAATATGAAATTTGGAAAATGGATGTCAAAACAACATTCCTTAACAGGAACCTCCAGGAAGATGTCTACATGACGCAACTTGAAGGGTTTGTGACTCCAAAGGACGCCAACAAGGTATGCAAGATGCAAAAATCCATTTATGGATTAAAGAAAACATCAAGGTCATGGAACATTCATTTTGATGAAGCTGTAACAAAATTTGGCTTTGTTAAGAATGAATGTGAGCCTTGTGTCTAAAAGAGGTTTAGTGGAAGTGCAGTCGTCTTCCTAATAGTATATGTTGATGACATATTATTAATTGGAAATGAAGTACCTGTCTTACAGTCAGTTAAGGTATGGTTAGATAAATGATTCTCTATGGAAGACTTGGGCGAGGCAGCATATATTCTTGGGATCAAGATCCATCGTGATAGATCCAAGAGAATGCTGGGCCTGAGTCAAAGTACATACATTGACAAGATACTGAAGAGATTCAGTATGGAACAGTCTAAGAGGGGATTGTTTCCAGTGTCACATGACATTCATCTTTCCAAGAAAATGTGTCCTCAGACACATGTGGAAAGAAATAGAATGGAAATGATCCCTTATGCATCCGCGATTGGGTCAATCATGTATGTTATGCTATGTACGAGGCTAGATGTTGCTTACACATTAAGTGCGGTAGGCAGATATCAAGCTGATCTAGGAGACCGCCATTGGATGTCAGCCAAGACTATCCTTAAGTATCTGAGGCGTACTGAGGATATGTTCCTGTTTTATGGAGGATATGAGGAACTAGTCATCAGAGGAAACTTAGATTCTAGTTTCCAAACTGATCAAGATGACATAAAGTCGTAGAATGGATACATCTTCAGTTTGAATGGAGGTGCAGTGAGCTGGAAGAGCTCAAAGCAAAGTGTGGTGGCATATTCTATAGCAGAGTCTGAGTATATCGCAGGTTCTGAGGCAGCTAAAGAAGCAGTATAGATGTGGAGCTTCATCCAAGAGCTGGATGTAGTACCTACCAGTAAAGATCCTATCACACTCTATTGTGATAATACTATAGCGGTGGAACTTGTAAAAGAGCCAAGGTCACATCATCAAACAAAGAACATACTTCAGAAGTATCATCTCTTGAGGGATTTTTCTTAGAGAGGTGAAGTTGCAGTGAGCAGTATTTCCATGGAAGACAACGTGGCAGACCCCTTGACTAAAGCCTTGAATCAGCAGAAACATGATCATCATGTGAGGTCTAGCAGACTAAAAGTCATAGTCAGTTGGCTCTAGTCCAAGTGGTAGTTTGTAAGGGTTGATGTCCTGAGAACCAATTGTTTTGTACTTTGATTACATTAATGTTCACTTATTATATATTGTTCATTGTTCTGCATGACTATAATATAATAATGTCCTGGAATATTTGTTGCATTAATAAGGTCATGGCAGATCCCCACTATAATGAGAACCTTGAAATGCTATAACAATATTCTTAAATAAAGTTCTGCGGTTGGATGACATACTATAATAGGACAAATAGTATACAGACCGTCATGTGCGAGTACTCATAAGAAGATGAGACTCTCTCTCATGGAGTCCGCACTTGGTAATCTCCAAGATGGGAGATTATGAGAACAGACCCAACAGTAGTAATTCCGCATGTCTTGGTGTCATCAGACATTACTATCTACGAGTGTGTGTAATGGTCCTTATACTGGAAGATTATCATTAACTCAAGTCATGACTTGCGCACTTAGATTTGCTGATGAAAACCGTCACAAAGACAGTTAGCGGGAAGTAGGGTACGTTGGGTGCATCACGAATGACATGTTTTTAATGGATAAGTCGAGGAAGGATTTGTCCCTTCCATATTTATGGAAGTAGATATCTTGGGCCCTTTGATTGAAATAGAACTGTCAAACAAATTCCATGTCCATGGTGTAACGACGAGTTTATTTCTGGAAGTCAAAGAATGACAGATCAAGCATATAGGTTTGTGAAACTACCATGAAACTTGCTTGATGAGATATTGAGACAAAGGGATTAAATTACACAGTAAGAATTCATATGAGGTGATACGTCAATGCGGTGTCAAATTCTTTCTCTTGGGTGCCTTAACCCATTGCTAGACAGTAATCTTGAACTTTAGGCAAGCCCGCCTAATGCCAATGAGAAAGGGTCCTAGAGGGTCACACACTAAGTGTATTCAAGTATCTCAAGTAGAATAAAGATTATTCCCATACGTGGTTTAATAATTATTCAAGGAATCATAAATCGTTTTAATGTTGGAGTAAGAATAAAATGAAAACAAGTACACGCCGTGTATTAATGATTACACGCCGTGTAGTTTTTATTTTGAAAACAAGTACACGTCGTGTATTATTAAATGTACACACCGTGTAGTTTTCATTTTGGAAAGGAAATGAATAAATGAAAACAATATATACACGCCGTGTACATTGAATGTACACGCTGTGTAGTTTTCAATGAAAAAAAAGTACACGCCATGTATTTATGATTACACGCCGTGTAGTTTTTCCAGTCGGGATTTTGCGGAAATATTGTTTTATTAAATGATATTTATTATAATTAGTGTGGGAACATGTCAAGGAATTAATGACTCGACATGGGGTTTTAAAAAGAGTTAATGAAATAAATAAAATGCGTAATGCATTTATTTATTGTCATAACTCTACAACCTCAAACCCGATTATAAATATCCTCACAACCCCAACTCTTTTCCTAACACAAGAGAATCATTGTGCACAACAATTCTGGAGAATTATTTCAAGGCCAAAATAACCTCTTACTCTAAGAATGCTCTCAAGATCGAGAGAGATCCTCTTCCATCAGATCAAGACGATCTAAGGTGGACAACGCAAGCAAAGGTTTCTCCACGCTAGCACCCAAAGACTCCTTTAGTGACGTCCAGAGATACAAGGTGCGCGTGTGGATCACCGCTAGAGGAATTCTACACTTGGCTTATGTGACGCAACGACGAATCACATAGGAACATGATCAAGAACATAAATGAAGAAAGAACACCCAAAAAGGTACTTCTTGTCAATTAATTAAATTAATTATAATAAACCTGTAACGATCCTACTTTGTGGTTCCGGGATTTTACTTTTCTTTTTCTATTTCTATGATTCGATCTGTGGAGATTGGAGTTTATCGTCATATTGATCCCAGATTGATCATTGTTAATGACAAAAAGCCAAGTGGGAACATCCACCCATGCGCTTCCGCTGCTCCCAGAACCTTCAGGGGGCACACTATTTCTTCTCCAAGTGGATGGTTCTTATAAAACTATAATTGTGTGTTGAATGATACTAGAAAATTTATGAATAAATGTTTTTTATAGTATTTTATACATAACCAATAGTAAATTAATACATGAATCATGGGCGATACATGATAAATATGAATTATAAGGCTTTAATACCCAATCATAGAATGATAATTCTTTTTCAGGTAAAAATAAACATGGAAATCAAGGATATACTCAACATGGTATTTAGTCTTCATGGAGATAAAGACATTAGGTATTATCAATGTATATACATATTTAGTTTGAAAAAATAAACCTTTAGAAATAAAGGTAAGCCATAAATGTTTTGTAATTTGTTTACCTAGAGAGCATGAACTATTCCAAGGGAAAGATAGTGGTAAATATACTTCATTATATTCCTTTAAGTGTTTATTATGGAATGTGAAAGTGATTTATGATATATCCATGGTCAAAATATATGTGTTGATTCAGGCTGGTGTACTGAAGAATATCTTGACCAGGCATTCATCGATCAATATAATATAGCATGTAGTAATTCCTAAACACACATTACCTTATCCATATCAAAGCTACGATGATAATAATGAGGATTGATGATGGGTATTATATGTTAAAATCAATAAATATAATGTAGCATGGAGTAATTACTAAATGTACATTTCTTTATACACATCAGATTCATGATGTAAGTAAAAGGAGTATCAATGTTGCAACTTATATTAATTGTAGATACTTCCATTATTTTTCCAGACATTCACCACAATAATGACATTATCCCATAACGACATGCCAACTATAATGATAAATGTATATCATATGAGTTACAATATGATATAAATCTATTATATCATAAAAACATGTGTGCATATGCAAAGAGTTTGTTAATATATAAACAAAATTATATCAAGAGAACACAATGTGCATCTAAAGTAATTATCCTAAAGGTTTCTTAGGATTTTATAGAAATCCCTAGGATATAAAAGTGATAGTCAAGTTATAGACTACATTTCTATAAATTGATGCACATCTCTACTTGAGATAGTGGGAGAAATATTGAATTGGGTTTAATAAATGCTACAGATTCACAACTAGTTGACACAGAAACAAGTTCCGCAAGATCATGTGGAAAGGAATGTTCTAGATACAAATATTTTTTAGGAAGGATAAAACCATAGTGATGGATTTATATTTACCATGGTTGGTAATACATTATTCATTGAGAATAATAACTCCTACAAGTAAGTAGTATATGAAAATAAACTAAAATTGAAAAGATCAATTAAAATTCAATAATAGATTCCTTGTATCAAAGTACATGGGGATTATTATTTTGAAAATTGTGGTGGGTATTCAAGTGAGAAAATACATGGGTGGTATAAGCATGGTAACAATGAGACTTTATTGGTTATGCCAAATCATCATGCCTAAATCCATTAGAGTTTTACTTGTCATAGCTACATTTTATTATCATTTTATTGAGCATTTTATATCAAGACCACTAATCATGGAAGGTTTCTATATGAAACAACCAAAAAGATATGGTGACATCATAGAATTCCAATAATGGTTCTAAGTTACTGAAATATAGTTTAGGATTAAAGATCATAGAATATTCATTTGGAATGAATCAATTCCATGTGTCTATAAGAGGTTAGTGGGAGTTCCAATGTTTCTAAGTAAAATATGTTTGATAACATATGGGAAACAACTATTAGTATTACATTCAGTTAAGACTAAGATGAAAGTAACTCTCTAGAGATTTACTAAAAGTAGAAACCTAAGTTCTAGGGATTAGGATCTACTGAGGTGGATCTAATGGTTTCTTAGACCTATTCAATGGTATATATATTGATAAGGTATTAAAAATACATGTTGGAATATTTCAAGAGAAAATTGTTACCAATGTCACATGACATAAATCTCTCAAAAAAGACATGAATAATCATAGGAGGAGAACAAAGTGGTGAGTTTAATTCCATATGCTTTTGCAATGATCAATCACTTATGTCATGATATGTGAAATAAATTATATTTCCAACATATACTTTATGGTAGGAAAATATCAATTATCTAGAAGAACTACGAGGGAATCAGTCAGAACTATCCAATTATACTTGTGGAATTACAGAGGATATGTACCTAGTATGAGCAGAGGAGTGGATACTAGTTCTAAGGGGACACAAACTATTCTTCCTATAGATCAATGCGATCTAATATCCTAATCAGGATAAGGTAATGAGAAATACAAGATCATTCAAGATAGTGGTATCCATACCTACAAATACCAAGTGCGTTACGACTTTTGAGGCAGCTAAATAAGTAGTGTATAAAATGAAATGATTTGTTCTAGTTCCTAGGATCACACCTAGTAAGTAAAGTTTTATTATTATGATAATTCTATTACTGGTACAATCCAAGACTTCAAGTTTAGAGAGTGAAAAAAGGGAATATACTTGAGATTTACATCTCTTAAGGAGTATATCTCAAAGAGGTAAAGTCATAGATATTAGAATAGCCATGAAACAGAGACATGGAGGGCTCTGTGACTAAATCCATAACTCAGCAGAAACATGATCTTATCATGTGAGTGCTAATAATGATAGTTAGAAAGTTAGATCTAGTGAAAGTGGGTGTAAAGACCCAGAAATTCCATGTATTTTTTTAATTACGTGGGAATATTACGAGTCCGCAAAAATTGACGGTGCGTGATTCCGAGGCCTGGTGTGCCCGAAATGAATTTCTGAACTTGTTTTTAGGTACGTTCAATAAACGTGCGAGTGGGTTTTTGTAACTTTTTAACCAATGATCATAATTGAAATACGAGGACACCGTTGAACTCCCGGCACTGATATTCACTTAAGGAGACCTTCACCTCGATCATAGTAGGTTGAGGGTGGAAGTTAGTTTTTCACTTTTTCATGGAAGAATAGAAAAATAAAAATATTTAACATTTTTATTTTTCTTGTAACCTCCTTTTGATTTATGGAGGTGGGGACTACAAGAGCTTTAATCCTCCTAATTTGAATTCAATGGTGGGGACCACCCTAACCCTTCATTAAAGTGGGTTAAGACCCTTAGAATTCCCTAATTAATTGTGCCAACTCTCTAATTAATTAATTGAGCCATTTAATTATTGTTCCAACATAAATTAATTGTAAAAAACTATTTTAATTTAAGTTGGCATTTCACCTCTTGGGTTTTGGGGGGAATCATTGGAAAAGGGTGTTCTTGGAGGAGTCTCTTGAGGAAGAACAATTCTCAACAAGGAGGAACCGAAGAACGGAGGATCTTCAAATAAGCGACGTCATTGGAGGAGGCTTACTTTGGGATCGACAAATGCCAATCCATCTTCAACCGCGAACAATCTCCAACAGAACCTTCAAGGTAGGGTTTGTTGTTGATTTATACCCATTTCCCCGTTCTTATCGACCCCCTTGATTCAAGAATAATATTGCCGCTTGCTACCGTTCTAACACGGAGGGTGTGGGCCAAACAAACACAGCCTGACCCCTCCACAAATCTTTGTGGTGTATGATGCGTTCTTCGTGATGGAGGAGGACGACGACCAGTGCCGGCGAATGGCACCAATGGGACTCAGGACCGGCGGCTGGCACTCCGACCGGCCGCGATGAAGGCGGCGGCGCGGCCGTGCTGTCGGAGAAGTGGCGTGACCCATCAGATGCAGTAGAGCAAGGGAGGCAGCGCATGACTGCGCTGCCCAGTAGAGAAGAGGCCTTGTGCCGTGGCGGCGAGGCGAGGCGCGACCGGCTCGACACTGGCCGCCGGTGATGGTGTGGCGCGCGACCGCGCCGCGCGGGGAAGGCTGGCTATCCTGCTATCCAGGGATCTGAGCGGTCCTCCCTAGTGGACCGCACTACGGGCTGGGCCGCACCGAACCCAATGGGATGGGCCGGGCCGGGTCGGTCCGACCGGGTCAGACCAGACCCAGACCAACTTCAACCCCTTTTCGTTGTTTTGGCTATATATTGAGCTATGGACATCCATTTGACAAACCGTCTACGGCACCAAAAACCTTGGATCAAGGTGATCCTTTTGGTATACCCCACTTGAGATTTGGATAAAGATGAGGTATTCCTGGGTTGGATCGAACATGAATCCAACCGGGCACACGGGACTAAAAGGCTAATAACTTACAGACCAGACGTCCGATTGACACACCATCTATTGTGTTGATACCCCTTTTACATGGATGTCCTTTGGGATACTTCTTTGTGGGACTTCGTGGCAGTTGATGTATTCGACCTGTGGCTTGAGGAGCAGACCCTTCCAGAATCAAGCGAGCTTAGTGCGGGAACCTTATAGCTGGCTATAACATGAGAAAGGGATCCTATGTGGGTCTGTGATTTGGGATCCTTTGTGGGTCTGTGTTTGAGAGTCTCACTTGGATCCGCTCTAGGAATCCACGTGGGACTACTCTAGGATCCTACATGGGTCTGCTGTACTAGCATCCTACGTGGGTCTGCTGTACTAGGATCGTATGTGGGTCTGCTGTACTAGGATCCTATGTGGGTCTGATGAAGTACTAGGATCCTATGTGGGTTTTATGAATTAGGATCCTATGTGGGTTTGATGATTTAGGATCCTACGTGGGTCAACCTCTTAATAGAGTAAGATAATTCAGTAGTTACATCTAATCATCTTTACTACCGTACCTAAGTTATACCTGGTGTGAGCCGAGTTTTTACCTTTGTGGTAATCTTCTGTGTGGAATACCTTTGTGGTACTTACCTTCATGGTGATACCTTTGAGGTATTCTTTTGTGTGGTGTACCTGTGTGGTACTTACCTTTGTGGTGATACCTTTGTGGTATTCTTCTGTGTGGCGTACCTTTGTCGTACTTACCTTTGTGGTGATGCCTTTGTGGTATCCTTCTGTGAGGTGTTACCTTTATGGTACTTACCTTTGTCGTGTTACCTTCATGGAAATATTTACTTCATGGAACAATTGTACTTTGGCTAAGGAGTTGGGCCTTGTGTTTCCTCATGAATGAAATGGGTAATATTTGATAACTTAGGTATATGTATGGGCATATAACTAAGTAGGGTTGTCACTGGCTTACATGCTTTGTGGTTTATCCTTTGTGGATTTTGTGAGACCTCGAGGGTCTTGGGGTCCCTATTGAGTATCGTTATACTCACCCCTTCACAGGTTATGCCCACACCTTGTTGTGTTTGGTGCAGACAACGGACATCGCTGACTGAGGACGAGGGTACCAGGACTGGAGGTAGGTCGTAGGTGGACCTTAGACAAGGAATACTACAAAGACAACTGTTTGAGAGCTGTACCTACCCTTTAGGTAGGATCCTAAGTGGGTGTTCACTGGATCTTCTCATCTTAATTGTACTTTCTAGTTTTCTTGTACTTTCTAGTTGGGCTTGTATTCTGGCCCCTTTTACATATAGTACACACTCTTTTTACTATTCAGTTTACTCATGTTCGTATCTTGCCGTGTGCTTGGTTGCGTGAGTTTACAGGTTATAAAGGCAATGCCTTCCCAGTTTTAGGAAATACACCTTTGGGGCTAGTTTCCATCCCCTGGCCTATAGAAGGCGGGCTTGGGGTAGTCACGGAACGGGCCCTGAGGGACGGGTCATGACAAATTGGTATCAGAGGAGTTGGTTCTACCATAGAACATTGGACTATGATATTTGAATGAAAATAGTGTTAAGTGTTATGAGTGTGGTTAACAGTTTAGGGAATCCAGTGTTGGTACGTCGGCCGGCGTATCCATACACCAGGACCCTGACTTCTGATTTCTAACTCAGTGCATGAAAACATTGATTGTGCGTGTGTTTCGAAAAGTTTTTTTTGTGATATTTTGAGTCAGATCACCAGGTATAACTTATTGACCGTGGAACACCTGTTTCTTTTTAGGATTCCTCCACGTAGACATCCATCTAAGGTTCTGGGTATAGTATGCGATGATAGCCCACCAAGCAATGAGCCCTCGGTGTAGGGCCCTCTTTCAGTAGAGGCACCAGCGGAGGCACCAGTGGTATCATTACCCGTTGGACCACCAATGCCACCAGCCCCAGTAGCAGGGGGTGTACGTCGATTGAGCGCATTGCACGAGTTCCAGCACCAGAGGCCACCCAGGTTTAGGGGAGAGATGGACCCATAGGTAGCTGAGGATTGGTTGGAGGCTGTGGTGAGAGTCTTCCGACTAGTAGGGACACCAGCTGATCTCATGGCGATCCTTGCTGCCAGTCTTCTACAGGTAGCAACAGGAAAATGGTGGAGCTTGATGCTCCAGGTTCACAATGAGGTGACACTTCTCTGGGTAGACTTTGAGAGCCTATTTCAGGAAGAGTTTGTTCCAGCGACCCTTCGCGCAGTGCGTATTCAGAAGATTCTTCATCTACAGCAGGGAAACATGACTGTGGCTCAGTACTCAGCGAGGTTCACCGACCTCTCATGCTACTCCATGAATATGGTGCAATACCCATTCTTCAGGGCCCAGACCTTCAAGTAGGGACTCAGGTGGAAGATCAGGTCTTCGAAGATTTCTCTCAGCATCCCTACGCAGGCGGGGGTGTTAGAGAGAGCCCTCTTAGTGGAGATTTTTCTTGCTGAGCAGTCGCCAGCAGTGAGACCCACCACCAGGCATCACATAGCAGAGTCTTTTGTAGCTGGTAGCAGACATATGTCATAGAGGTCCAAGAGGACCAGACCTATAGGAGGACGACTGTAGGATTTAGGGTCAGTTGTGCGGGGCACCAGAGATAAAGCCAGTCATGCGAGGAGCAGGCAGTGTTACACATGCAGCGGATAGGGTCACATGGCTCATGACTGTCTGACCCGCCATATGGAGGATTAGTAGACGGTCGATGGACCGCCCAGTCTGAGACAAAGGTTTGACTGAGGAGGTCCGCAGGGAGCAGATAGACGTGACAGAGGAGCTGTCCATGAAGCTGGCGGTGGGTGATGATTCAAGATGTTACCGCCACCACCACCAGGTGGTCCATCCCGACTACAGGGAGAAGGTGGACATGGGCGATCTTAGCTCTAGGCAGCTGAGGCCTATGACCATGGTGCTCCGGAGATGATACGAGGTACGATCTGTGTCTACTCCACCTTAGTTACAATACTTATAAACATAGGTGCCAGTCATTCTTTTATTTCTACTGCCCTCGTTCGGAGCTCGGAGATTCCGGTGGAGCCGTTGGATCGATCCTTACAGCTAGAGACTCCTACAGGAGAGGATTCGACGATTACAAACTGGGACCGGTAGTGTGAGATAACTCTAGGAGGTGAGAGCTTCGGCTGGGATCTCCTAGTAGTGGCGTTGAGGCCTTACGACATCATCTTGGGTATGAACTGATTATCTACAGTCCATGCCCAGATTGACTGTATTAAGCGCAAAGTGCAGTGTGTCTGCATGGATGGGACTAGGTTTACCTTCACCGATGAGAAGGGAGCCTTTGCAGCATAGAATGAACTTACCCAGAGGAGAGTGCAGCCGATCGCTCATCAGTTGGCTAGCCTTACCCTCAGAGCTGTTGATGTGGAGAGTCCGAGTTATCCTATAGTGGTGGACCAGCACGCGGATGTCATCCATGATGATGTTTCAGGTCTACCTCCTCGTAGAGAGGTGGACTTTTACATTTATTTGTACCCTGAGACAGCACTGATATCTACACTAGCATATTGGATGGCTCCCGTGAAGCTTCGTGAGCTGCGAGTACAGCTGGAGGACTTACAGGGGAAGGGGTTCATTCAACCCAATGTTTCTCCTTGGGTAGCCCCGATTTTGTTCTCCAAGAAGGCAGATGGGATATTGAGACTTTGTGTTGACTATCGACGCCTGAACCAGGTGACTATGAAGAACAAGTACCCACTTCTGAGGATTGACAAAATCTTTGATCAGCTGAAGGGTGCACGATGGTTCTCAAAGATAGACCTCAGATCAGGCTATCACCAGCTCAAAGTATGAGATGAGGATGTGCAGAAGATGGCTTTCAGATGTCGGTACGACCATTATGAGTTTTTGGTCATGCCGTTTGGTGTGACCAATGCTCCAGTAGTGTTCATGGGACTCATGAATAGATCTTTCAGCCATACCTCGATCACTTTGTAGTAGTCTTCATCGACGACATTCTTATCTACTCAGCTACCGAGGAGAAGCATGCCTATCATTTTTAGATAGTTCTGGACACACTCTGAGAGCACCAGCTTTATGGTAAGCTCTCGAAGTGCTAGTTCTATATCCAAGAGGTTCACTTTTTGAGACACGTCATCTTAGAGGCTGGAGTTGCAGTGGATCCAGCGAAGATTGAGGCGGTACTTACATGGGAGCCACCCAAGAGTGTGATGGAGTTTCCTAGGTTTGGCTGGATACTACCGTAGTTTTGTTCCAGATTTCTCCAGAGTTACAGCACCTTTATCAGCATTGACGAAGAAGGGGAAACCCTTTGTGTGGTCAGAGAGATTTCAGCGGAATTTTCAGGAGCTGAGGTAGAGGCTGACTAGTGCCCCCATCTTGAGGCTTTTGGAGGAGGGCGTTGGGTACATAGTCTACTGCGATGCATCAGGGACCGGACTCGAATGTGTCCTGATGTAGGAGCGAGTAGTGATCACGTATGGTTCTCGACAGCTAAGATAGAATGAGTAGAACTACACTACCCATGACCTGGAGTTAGAAGCAGTGGTCTTCATCTTGAAGATGTGGTGACATTACTTGATGGATGAACGCTTTACAGTCTACTCTGATCATAAGATTCTCAGGTATATCTTCTCTCAGAAGGACCTGAACCTGAGACAACGGCGTTGGATTGAGTTCCTCTAGGAGTATGAATTCAAGATAGTCTATACTCCTGGGAAAGGGAACATTGTAGTATATGCACTCAACAGGAGATCTGGTATACAACTTCTAGGTGAAGCGACGGAGCAGCTGGCCACTTTGTAGATATCCTTTGTGGAATGAGATGGAGCAGTTTTTCTTCAGTCTCTTACAATCACTCCTCCAATTCTTCAGTGAGTTAGGGAGGTGCAGCATGGGGACACTAACTGCGAGGCTCAACATGCTCAAATATCCACAAGAAAAACACTTGATCGATTTTCTGAAGGTGGGGTGCATGTTATCCTTTTAAGAGGACGGACTATGGTACTGGTGACTTTATAGGAGGAAGTGTTGAGGGAGTTTCACACATCCCCTCTAGCGGTACATCCAGGAGTGGTGAAGATGTACCGGGATCTTCGACGACAACATTAGTGGTCGGGAATGAAGAAATCAGTAGCAGAGTTCGTTTCTCAGTGCCTCACTTGTCAGCAAGTAAAGGCGGAGCATCAGGTACCAGCAGGCTTTGTTCAGCCTTTAGAGGTCCCAGAGTGGAATTGGGACGGGATATTCATGGACTTCATGACAATACTTCCACATACATCCAGTGGCCATGATTCTATTTGGGTGATCGTCGATCGACTCACCAAGTTGGCCCACTTCCTACTGATCAGAGAGCAGGGTTCAGTAGAGAGCTTGGAACACCTCTATTTGCAGGATATTGTGCAGCTACATGGAGTAAACTCGAATATTTTCTTCTATCATGATACACGTTTCAATTACTAGCTATGAAAGGTGTTGTAGGAGGCTTTTGGGATGCAACTTAGTTTGAGCACCACCTTCCATCCTCAGAAGGATGGCCATACTGAGTGGACTATTCAAACCCTCGAGGACATGCTGCGTTCTTGCATCCTCGACTTCGGTCGTAGCTGGGAGGATCAATTTCCCTTGGTGGAATTTTCATAAAACAAAAGATATCACTCCACCATTGGGATGACACCATTCGAGGCTTTGTACGGCCGACCTTGCAGATCGCCTCTGTGCTGGACTGACCCAGGGGAGTCAGCACTCATGGGACCAGATATGGTATGGGCTACCACAGAGAAGGTGTAGATCATCCAGGAATGGATGAAGATTGCACAAAGCAGGAAGAAGCCTTATACCGACAGGAGGTGGAGACTTCTAGAGTTTGAGGATGGCGACCACGTCTTTCTACGGGTCTCACCTCGATGAGGTTTGTGGAGATTTGGCAGGGGCGGAAAGTTATCTCTGAGGTTCATCGGACCCTTTCAGGTCCTCAGCAGAGTTGGCGAGGTGGCTTACCTCTTAGCTCTTCCACCTCAGTTGCACCGGGTGCATGACGTTTTCCACGTATCCCAGCTAAGGAGATATGTGCACGACCCATCACACGTCGTCGACCATGGCGAGTTGGACAACGACGATAGGGCGACGTTTACGGAGGTTCCAGTGGAGATTGATGATTGATAGGATAAGGTCCTTTGTGGGCGGTTGATACCTTTGATGTGCATGCATTGGAAGCACGAGAACCTCCAGGAGAGAACGTGTGAGCGGGAGGCTCAGATTCGTGCTCAGTACCCCCACTTGTTTTCCTAGCTTTTGTGATGTGGATTTCGGGGACGCAAAGCCCTGAGGTGGGAAGAATGTAAAGACATGGAAATTCCATGTAATTTTTTTAATTACATGGGAATATTAAAAGTTCGTGAAAATTGACGGTGCATGATTCCAAGGGCCGGTGTGCCCGGAATGAATTTCTGAACTTTTTTTTGGGTACGTTCAGTAAACGTGCGAGTGGGTTTTTGTAACTTTTGAATTGGTGCTTAGAATTGAAATCCAAGGACACCGTTGAACTCACAGCGCTGGTATTTGCTTAAGGAGACCTTCACCTCGACCGTAGTAGGTCGAGGGTGGAAGTTAGTTTTTCACTTTTTCATGGAAGAATAGAAAAATAAAAATATTTAACATTTTTATTTTTCTTGTAACCTCCTTTTGATTTATGGAGGTGGGGACCCCAAGAGATTTAATCCTCCCAATTTGAATTCAATGGTGAGGACCACCTGAACCCTTCATTAAAGTGGGGGAAGACCCTTAGAATTCCCCAATTAATTGTGCGAACTCTCCAATTAATTAATTGAGCCATTTAATTATTGTACCAATATAAATTAATTGTAAAAACCTATTTTAATTTAAGTTGGAATTTCACCTCTTGGGTTTTAGGTGGAATAGTTAGAAAAGGGTGTTCTTGGAGGAGCCTCTTGAGGAAGAACAATTCTCACCAAGGAGGAACCGAAGAATGGAGGATCGTCAAACAAGCGGCATCGTCGGAAGAGGCTTGCTTCGGGATTGACAAACACCAATCCATCTTCAACCGTGGACGATCTCCAACGGAACCTTCGAGTTAGAGTTTTTTTATTGATTTATACCTCCTTACCCCATTCTTATCGATCCCCTTGATTCAAGAACAATATTGCCGCTTGCTACCATTCTAACGCAGAGGGTGCGGGCCAAACGAACACGGCCTGACCCCTCCGCAAATCTTTGTGGTGTATGATGCGTTCTTCATGATGGAGGAGGATGGAGACCGGTGCCGATGACTGGTACTGGTGGGACTCGAGACCAACGGTTGACACTTCGGCTGACCGCAATGAAGGTGGAAACGCGACCGTGCCGCCGGAGAAGAGTCGCGGCCCGTCGGCAGCCGACCACGCGAAGGGGCAGCGACGCGCAACCGCGCCACCCGGCGGAGAAGAGCCACAGTCTTGTGCCATGGCGGTGAGGTGAGGCACAACCGGCTCGACACTGACTGCCGGTGATGGCGTGGCACGCGACCGCGCCGCACATGGAAGGCTGGCCATCCGACCAACCGGGGAACCGAGCGGTTTGCCCTAGTGGACCGCAGGCCGCCCAGCGGGCCAGGTCGAACCTAGGTCCGGACCCGGGTCGGGCCGGGTTAACCCGAATCGGGTCGGGTCGACCCAGGAAGGGTCGGGCCGGGTCGGTCCATCTGGGTCAGACCAGACCCAGACCAACTTCGACCCCTTTTCATTCTTTCAACCATATCTTAAGCTAAGTGCATCCGTTTGAAGAACCGTCTGCGAAGCTGGAAACCTTGGATCGATACAATCCTTTTGTTATAACCCACTTGAGTTTTGGATAAAGATAGGGTATGTTCGGGTTGGATCGAACACGAATCCAATTGGGACCTCGGGACTAAAAGGCTAATAACTTACAGACCAAGCGTCCGATTGACGCACGGTCTGTTGCATTGAGACCCCTTTTATATGGAAGTCTTTTGGGATACTTCTTCATGGTACTTCGTGGCAGTTGAAGTATTCGACTTGGGGCTTGAGGATCGGACCCTCCCGAAATCAAGCGAGCTTAGTGCGGGAAACCTGTAGCTGGCTGTATCATGAGAAAGGGATCCTATGCGGGTCTATGCTTTGGGATCCTTTGTGGGTCTATGTTAGAGAGTCTCACATAGATCCACTCTAGGAATCCATGTGGGACTACTCTAGGATCCTATGTGGGTCTTCTGTACTAGGATCCTATGTGGGTCTGCTGTACTAGGATCCTATGTGGGTCTGTTGATGTACTAGGATCCTATGTGGGTCTGATGAATTAAGATCCTATGTGGGTCTGATGATTTAGTATCCTACGTGGGTCTACCTCTTAACAGAGTAAGATGATTCAGAAGTTACATATAATCATCTTTACTACCGTACTCAAGTTATACCTAGTGTAAGATGAGTCTTTACCTTTGTGGTAATCTTCTGTGTGGCGTACCTTTGTGGTACTTACCTTTGTGGTGATACCTTTGAGGTATTCTTTTGTGTGGCGTAACCGTGTGGTACTTACCTTCATGGTGATACCTTTGTGTTATTCTTCTATGTGGCGTACCTGTGTGGTACTTACCTTCGTGGTGATGCCTTTGTGGTATCCTTCTGTGAGGCGTTACCTTTGTGGTACTTACCTTTGTGGTGTTACCTTCATGGTAATATTTCCTTCATGGAACAGTTGTACTTTGGCTAAGGATTTGGGCCTTGTGTTTCCTCATGAATGAGATGGGTAATATTTGATAACTTAGGTATATGTATGGGCATATACCTAAGTAGGGTTGTCACTAGTTTACATGCTTTGTGGTTTATCCTTTGTGGATTTTGTGAGACCTTGAGGGTTTCAGGGTCCCTACTGAGTATCATTATACTCACCCCTATACAGGCTATGCCCGCACCTTGTTGTGTTTGGTGCATACGACAGACATCGCTGACTGAGGATGAGGGTACTGGGACTGGAGGTTGTTTGGAGGTGGACCTTAGACGAGGTGTATTGCAGAGACGACCATTCGAGAGCTGTACCTAACCTTCAGGTAGGATCCTTGGTGGGTGTTTACCGGAGTTGTTCAGCTTACTTGTACTTTCCAGTTTTCTTGTACTTTCCAGTTGGGCTTGTATTCTGGCCCCTTTTACTTACAGTACACACTATTTTTACTATTCAGTTTACTTGTATTCGTATCTTGTTGTGTGCTTGGTTGCATGAGTTTACAGGTTATAAAGGCAATGCCTTCCCAGTTTTAGGGAATACACCTTCGGTGGTAGTCGCCAGCCCCTGGTCTATGGAAGGCAGGCTTGGGGTAGTCACGACACGGGCCCCTGGGGATGGGTCGTGAAAGTGGGAGTTTTGTAATAGTGGGTCCCCTAGACCCAACTAAATATTACTTTTCTATTACCATTTCTTGTATACAATGAGATATGCATGATGTATACTTACCATTATAGTGTAGATATTTCTACGTCTACTATTTAAATGGTAATGTCCATATATTATTTGTCATATCAAAAGGTTAGAGCGGTTCCCATGCTACAATTAGAACCTTGAGATACTATGAAATTAATCTTAAACATATGTCCTATGGTCTAGACATATCATACTGACTAGACACATTTGATGTCTAACTATTAGGTTCCAGGGGCTCATAAGCATTGATACTTCTTCTGATAAAGTTTGCGATTGGTGATATCTAGTAGGTGAGATAATGAGAACAAACCTACCTATAGGAACACCACATGTTTTAGGTGTTATTGGTTGTTCCTATATATAAATATGTGTATTGGTAACCTGAATTGAGATCATTATCAATGTGTACCATTTTATCATGTACTTTAATGCAAGTTAAAAACCATGACATTGAAGTCATGGTGAGGTAGCTTGTGTTGGGTGTGTCATTGATGGTATGACATTGGTTGAATGGTCAAGATAGATTTTTGTGATTCTGAGTTGAGGAAGTGATATCTCAGGCCTAGTTGATTAGGAAGATATTACCTTCATAAATCCTTATCTATGGTAGGAAGAGGTAAGTCTATCTAGTTATATCAAAAGATAATAATGAAAGGAAGGATGACAACATAAGTGTGCATCCTACTATATGAGATATAATATGATAAAGAGATTATATTACACAATATGTGTTTGTAGGATTTCTGTCATTTCTATGATTATTCCTGGCCTCTTTAGGGGCTTTGATGAGTTACTATACTCCACTCTTAGTCTATGAATAGTATTCATAACTATCGAGATAAGGGCCTAGAGGGTCACACACAATAGAAAATTTATTTTTTTTCCATATTCTGGTGAATATATATATTGGACATGGTGGGCCCCACCATTGGGTCTGAGAGTGGTCCAAGTAATCGATCACCAATTAATAAATAAATTCATTATTATACAAGTATAGAATAATTGGATTGATTTTATTTATTAAAAATATTCATAATATATTAATTGAATACATGGAAAAATATTATATAAATAAATATTATTTTAATATTCAAGGTTCATTTAATATTATAGGAATTACGAGTCAATTTAATGACTTAAGTTTATCATGTAATGTATTTATTATATATTACAAGTAGGTGATAAAATATAAATGATGTGCATGATGTAGTTAGTTCGTCATATTGTTTCATTTATTATTTATTTAGTGGACTTTCAATTTTCAAGGGTCGAGAATCCTTTTTGGGTATTTTGAGCATCCACTATTTAAAGAAGAGGGGAATCTCATTCTAGTGAATTATCATGCCAATGGAATGATAAATTCTCTCTCCTCCCATATCTTAGATAGGGGAAGTCTCTATTCTATTGATCATTCCAAGAATGCCAACGACGGATCAAAGGTAAGTGATTGAGGTGATCTTCACGACGCCGAATGATTCTTCCGAGCTCTATGCTAGAACCTGAAATTCAAAAAACGATGAACACACAAATTCTTGTAGTGTGTGTGGATGATCTAAAAGGGTTCAAATTCAAATCCTTCAAGTAATTATCATCAGTGATGAGCTGCAGTCGAGCACGCTTCATTTCAAACAAGGTATTTGTTCAATTTTTTTTTGTGCTTTGATTAACTCACATGAGATCCTCAGACCTCTACCAGGGCTTGGATCACTAAAGACGAAAAGTTTAGTCACTCCAGTGATGAAAAAATTTAAACCCCCAAACCACTATCTTTAACTGCACACCCCAGTACTATCACATTTGAAGCATCTTTGGTTGTAAATCAAAGATCCAGGTGAGTCTACCACTCATTCTTCTATTTTAGGAAATAACCATGGTGGTATGTTTTATTTCCTTCTGAAGACCTAAAACCTTATTTTTAGAAAAAGAATATTAGTTCAGGCATTGAGGGTTGTTTGGGATTGAATCAAGGTTCATGTTTAAGCAAGAAATTGTCTACGAACTTGTGGTAGGTATTCTACAATTTATATCACATAGTATTTAGGTTTATTGTCACACCCTAACTCCAAAACACCCAGAGTCAGTGATTTAAAACATGATGTGTAATTTTTCACAAAAACCATGCATTGACACCTTACACATCATGTACCATATAGAGGATCAATTCGGTTCAGGTTCTGGGAAACCAGCTACTTTTGACATGTTTCTTCAGTAGAAAACTGTTACCTGAAAGTTTTTATATAAAAACGTAGGGTGAGAATACGAATTCCCAGTAAGGGGTTTTCAAATAACATAATAAACCAATTATAAATTTTGAAAATTCTCTTTTAAAATTTCCCATTAAACGTTTTCTTAAGGAATGATGAATTACAAAGCATTTATTCTAAGAATCATAAGGGCACATTTCATGGAGAGATGAAAGAGTTATAAAGAAGCACAATTCAATTATAAGAAGGATAATTCATAATAATAAGTAAAAGATATTCTAAGAAGTATGGAATGTGAATATGCAATTTCAAAATTAATAACTAAGAGTAATACATGATCAGAGTGTGCATAATAACAACTTCAATTTCAACCTTTACTACTGTGAACATAAATTGGCTAATAAACCACTGAGTGCTAAATAAAATTCATACCATAAGAATTTACTTTGTCTGGTACTCATAGGTACTGCCTCTTTAACCATGGATATTCTTCTAGTTGAATATCCATTTGTTTAATTAAATATCATAAACATAATGAGGGAACATATAATGTCAGACCCTGTCAAGACCTCATGTAAAGACCTGAAATGTCAATGGTCTCATGCCATGACCTGATTATCTCATGAGAACTATCTATGCATCGAGGGGATTTCATTAGCCGGTCCCAAACCCATTATACCAAGTCTAATACATTCCTCATATGCCAAATAGGGCCGTATATTCAAAATTTCCCATACCACCTTGAATATTTAATTTATAATTTCATATTATTCAAAGTGTACCATACCACTTTGAATAATTTAATGTTTAATCCATATTTGGTCATAATAGTTAAATTCATTTTTTAGTATTTACATATATATAAAGCGAATCATGCATTTAGGTTTTAATAACAAAACTATCAACTACATGACTATGTCATTGAATGGTAAGTATGATAAATAGATTATGACATATGTGATGACAACCAATGTACTAAAAGAAATAAAAGTTTTTTCACATGAAATGATAACCTTAAATTCTAAAAACCTTGTTAATCAAATACATATAAGAATTTCATCTAGATGCATAATTAATTAAAAGATAAACCAAATATTTCACGTGGGGTATTAAACTCATAGATTCTCAAACATTTATTACTGAAATACTCTTGCATAACACATCACAAGGGCATACATAATGTTAAAAAAGAAAGCATGTAGCTCAACCATAACTAATACCATTTAATATAAATAATAAAATAAGTGATTCATACATATGAACATAAGAGTTGCAAACCCAAAATATTATACTCATGAACTCTCCACAATCACTAATCACATCAAAATTATAATATTTGGAATATCCAAAATTAGGGTTTAGTTTCGTGTAAATATGTTTATACACAAGGGTGTATATAAAGAGTAGTATTTTAAAAATGGAACATTCATATTTTGAAAACAAAATGTTTTACTCTTTCTTTGCAATCCTTGGAAAATTCTAAGTAAAATTGAGAATCAAAGTTTATTTTCATACACATATATTCACATATCCGAATATAAATTATGTATTAAAGGGTTTAAACCAAAAATATAATGTCACCCATATGACTTTAATATATTAGTCTCATTAATGAAAAAGAGTCCCTAAATATTAAGTCATAATATAAATTTTAAAAGGTTTATTTATTAAACAAACTTACATAAATGTTTATGCAAACATATACAACTTATATGCATAACCATGTATACATAAGGGTCTTACACCAAAATTAATTTACACTTACAAGTTTATCGAAAACATAAATTAAACATTGGAATTCAATGTTAAAAGACTTATATCTGGTCCAGAAGGTGAGTCTTAAAAACTATATAACTATATATGACCATGTATACTATATATGAATATATACATAAAAGTTTTATTCAACACATAATTCCTTACATTTTAAAACTCTATTTAAGCTTGAAAACTCAATGTTTAAAAATCTTAAAATTGGGTATAAAAGAGGTTTACCCAAAACCATATGCTCATACATATATAAATATATATTTTCATAAACTTAATATACAAAGTATACAAACAGGGTCTTGCGCAAAGAAGACAAAACACAATAAACCCTTACGTTCATAATACTTCTTGAACTCAAAATCCAAGAGACTTAGGATTGGAATAAAAGAAGATTTTAAATAATCTATAAGTTTATATATATATTTTTAGGAGTATACATATATATGTATATACCTTCAACACAACAAAAACCAGACAACTTATTCCCTTTCCTGGATTGAGGAGGAGGAGAGGCTCGGGAAAGGCTTGTGGGAGCTTGCTGGAGGTTTGAGAAGAGGAAGAACAACTGAGGGTTTTTAGAATGCAGAAGATTGTTTATAAACTACAATATGCATAAAATATACAGAATATTTAACGCTACTACTAGAAAAACCGAGGCCTATTCGGTTTATTAAATGACCAGGGGAGGTCTTTGTGGAAAAAAGGAGGGCAAGGGAGGCCTCAGATGCTGACGGGAGGTGTCACAGATGTGGAAAATGAAAAGGATCAAGTGGGAAGACCCACTGGTTCAGTGCATGCAGGAGAATAAGAAGACAGTGTGGGATAAAAAATCCAGAAAAAATGAACGGATGGGATTAAAGGGAGAGTGGATCGGACGACCATGGGTGATGTAGCGATTTAAAAAAGATGGACGGTCGCGATTAGATCTGTGGTAGATCGAATGGCTCAGATTCCATGCGGTGATTTAAAAGTCTCAGACAACCGAGATTAGATCCATGTTGGATCAGAAGGCACAAAAAAAAACATGGAGGATTATGAGGCTGCTAGGAATCAAGGCCCAAACTGAGATTGATGGCCTAGATCACATGTGACATGATCCAATGGTTTGGATTCAATCTTGTCCAATTTCTTCCACCCCACATCGAAATAGAGATTAGTTTCTAATCCCTTTATAAGCATGGGACTCTGGGCATAGGCTCAGAATACTCCCTCCCCCCTCCCGGTACTGCCCTGTACCAGGTTCTGTGGGCACACTCCTGTGCCCAACCATGCCACTGTGCCACCCTGCATGGTGGTTCACTCTGCTCCCCGTGCGTGCTTCAAGCGTGCACACACATATGCCCATAGGCCATCCTATGCTGAGGCTGAAGGCTAGGCTCAGCCGCCTAGCACGTGCTACTTCCTTCGTCCCGACTAGAGGGCTGGCGCATGTGGAGTTTATTTTTTTGTTCACTACAACACTAAGTTTCCTTACACATATATAGGTGTTTTTCAAAGCACAATTTCCCTTAGTTTTTATAAAAACTAAAGTGTTAAAACACAAAGTGATAAATTAAAATTTAATACATCCATATGAAAACTTTATACTATCATTATAAAAATAAAAGACATAGTTTAGTTAAAACCTTGTTTAAGCATTAAGAATTAAAACATTTATAAGATATTTGAAATATTTGAAAGGTGTTTGAAATCCCCACCTCATTTTAAAATCACACTTAGTGTAGCTCAAAAATATTAAACCATTTTACTTTTAAAGTTCATAATAATATGTTATATTATAATTTCAATACATAACTTAAATATTTTGGAAAACTAAATTATACTCAGATATTTTTAATTAATCGACCAAAAAGCCCAACGACTATAATTATAGCCATTAGAACTCAACGGTCACCCAAGGGAAATGGTCAAGTTTACGCCTTATAAAAACATACATTATAGTGTCTTAAATTCAATACAATTAAAGAAGATAGTGCACATCATTCCACTGATGCTTAGTGCTGTTGCAGTGGCTCTAGCCATACTAATGTTCGTTGTGATGGATCCAAAAGACCCATATTTTCTTCTTAGGGTTTTCATTGTTTTGGGTGGTCTCCCTATAATTCTAATAGGTCTTTTAATAGGTATTTTTGGTTAGTATGGTTTTTCTTTTACCTTGTTTTAATATAAACACTTCGATGTTTAATTTAAATAAAAAGTTTTGGTATTTAGTTTTCAAATTTGTTCGGATAACATGTAAATTAAAAAAAATAAAACCATAATATTACTATTACATGAGAAATAATTTTTGGGGCATCAAATTATTCCCCCTACAAATAATTTCATCCTTGTAATTCATTTCATATAACCATGCCAAAAAGAAACTCTCTGACGTTCTTCACAACATCCTCCATTATGGTAGATCGATCCTCAGGTGTGTCCAGCTGAATACCCAAATTGGTGTTCAATTCCTCTGCTTCCCTAGTTCAAACACACCTTGGAATTTAAGGGTTAAACTCATGGAGTGTACACTCAGGCTTACAAAGGGAGGCTCGAATGGTAGAGAGTTCAGAGATGTCAGAATGGAAAAAATATCTAAGAACCCATCAGTCCATATCTTGTATGAGAATGTCAATTTCATAGACGTGGTCATACAAACTGAAGCTCATGATTTAGTGCATATAGTCTGCGTGAAGGTTCCCCTCCAAGGTAGCCTCTTAAAACCTTACCCTGGCTATGGTGTTTCAGGATAGATTGAAGCATAGGAAAATACCTTCATGGTACTTTCCCCTTCGTCTATGCTCAGCGAGTTGAGCAGTGGATATGTGGTGGTAGATGTAGGTATTCCCTTGGCAGGAGCGGAGAATGTCTGGACTGTTTGATACCTTGTAAAGATGTTTTCATGTTCTTCGTAGGTTTACGAAGGGAAGGTATTCTTCTGCACAGGTTATGACCCTAATGGACTCTAGTACCTCAACAAGAAGAGATAAGATATGGGATTTTTCCTTCCATATGAAAATAAATTTTTTCATGAAAGTCCAATAAGTGAAACTCATCCAAAGACACAAATGCTAAAAAGGTAAGAGAAAGAAGAAAAAATAAGTTTTATTTTCATAAAAAACTCATACAAAACACCTAGGATTAATGGTTTCCCCAGTTTCCAATTACACAAATCCCCAAAAAATTTTCGAAACTCTTGATCTCCCTGAACCAGATGCATCCTAAGCAGTCTAGTTCAATCTCGTGGGTGCACTTATGGTGTCTCTAGAGTGAGACATGAGGGGTGTAAAGCCAAGAGACATCAGTATGTACTTGATGTCTGTACATAGAATGGAAGGCCTCAATTTCAAGAATTTCAAAGTCCATTACTTGACCATAATGGCCATAAGACAATATTTGGCACATATATGCTACGCAAAGGTCACCCACTGCTGCCGCTTCTTGGAAATCCATGAGGGACTGGATGCCTACTGCTGTAGTGAATCATCCAAAAAGACCCTTGATGTACTTTCCCCAATGTGTGTAGGATGGAAATTGGATTTGAATCATAGATAGGTATTCTAAACCCACTCCTAGGTGAAGTTAAAGTACATGGGGAGAGTTTGACACATCGTAGAGGTGTTTGCATGTCATACAAATGTGTGGATAGTTTACAAAGTTGTTATAGATAGCTATGGAAGCTATGGTTTCTAGGGCCTCAATAGGAAGATACAAAAGTTTGGTATTTTCATTTTACATTTTAAAATTAAGAAAACATCATACTTAGTAATTCTTAAGTAATTTTTTTTCTTTGTTCAATTCTTGTTTTCCATAGTTATCTAAACCGAATCCTCTAATACCAACTGTCACAGTCCAACTCCAGAACACATGGAGTTGGTGCCCTAAAACATGATGTGTAATTTTTCACAAAAACCATGCATTGACACTTTATACATCATGTACCATACAGAGTATCGATTCGGTTTAGGTTCTGTGAAACCAACTACTTCTGACATGCTTCTTCAGTTGAAAACTATTACCTGAAAATTTTTATATAAAAATGTAGGGTGAGCATACAAATGCCCAGTAAGGGATTTTAAAATAACGTAATAAACCAATTATAACTTTTGAAAACATTCTTTTATAATTTCCCATAAATTTTTTTCTTAAGGAATGCTGAAACACAAAGTATTTAGTCTAAGAATCATAAGGGAACATTTCATGGAGAGTTGACAGAGTTATAAAGAAGAACAATTCAATTATAAGCAGGCTCATTCATAATAATAAGTAAAAAATATTATAAGAAGTATGGAATGTGAATTTTCAAGTTAAAAATTAATAACTAAGAGTAATACATGATCAGAGTGCGTATAATAACAAATTCAATTTCATCCATTACTACTGTGAACATACACTGGATAATAAACCACTGAGTGCTGAATAAACATCATGCCATAAGCATTTACTTCGTCTGATACTCATTTGTACTATCTCTTTAACCATGGATATTATACTAGTCAAATATCCATTTGGTTAATTAAATATCAAAAACATAATGAGGGAACGTATAATGTTAGACCCTGTTAAGACCTCATGTCAAGACTTGAAATGTCAATGGCCTCGTGCCATGACCTGATTGTCTCATGAGAACTATCGATGCATCGAGGGGATTTCATTAACCGGTCCCCAACCTGTTATACCAAGTCTAATACATTCCTCATATTCCAAATAGGGTCATATATTCAAAATGTTCCATACCACCTTGAATATTTAATTTCTCATTTCATATTATTCAAGGTGTCCCATAACACATTGAATAATTTAGCGTTTAATCCATATTTGGTCATAATAGTTAAATTTATGTTTTTAGTATTTACATATATATAAAGTGAATCATGCATTTATTTGTTAATAAAAAAACTATCAACTACATGACTATGTCATTGAATGATAAGTATGATAAACAGATTATGGCATATGTGATGACAACCATTGTTCTAAAAGAAATACAAGTTTTGTCACATGTAATGATAACCTTAAATTCTAAAAACCTTTTTAATCAAATAAATATTGGAATTTCATCTAGATGAATAATTAATTAAAAGATAAACCAAATATTTCATCTGGGGTATTAAACTCACATATGATCAAAAATTTATTATTGAAATTCTCTTGCATAACACATCACAAGGGCATACATAATGTTAAAAAAAGAAAGCATGTATCTCAACCATAAATAATACCATTTAATATAAATAAGAAAATAAGTGATTCATACATATGAACATAAGATTTGAAAACCCCAAATATTATACTTATGAACTCTCCACAATCACTAATCACATCAAAAGTATAATATTTGGAATATCAAAAATTAGGGTTTAGCATTGTGTAAATCTATTTATACACAAGGGTGTATATAAAGAGTATTATTTAAAAAATGTAACATTCATATTTTGAAAACAACATGTTTTACTCTTTCTTTGCAATCCTTGGAAAATTCTAAGTAAAATTGAGAATCAAAGTTTATTTGTGTATATATATATTCACATATCCAAATATACATTATGTATTAAAGGGTTTAAACCAAAAATATAATGTCACCCATATGAATTTAATAAATTAGTCTCATTAATGAACAAGAGTCCCTAAATCTTAAGTCATAATATAAAATTTAAAAGGTTTATTTATTAAACAAACTTACATAAATATTTATGTAAACATATATAACTTATATTCATAACCAAGTATACATAAGTGTTTTACACCAAAATTAATTTACACTTACAATTTTATCGAAAACATAAATTAACCGTTGGATTTCAATGTTAAAATACTTATATCCAGTTCAAAAGGTGAGTCTTACAAACTATATGACTATATATGACCGTATATACTATATATGAATATATACATAAAAGTTTTATACAACACACAATTCCTTACATTTTAAAACTCTATTTAAGATTGAAAACTCAATGTTTAAAAATCCTAAAATCGGGTATAAAAGAGGTTTACCCAAAACCATATGATCATACATATATAAATATATATTTTCATAAACTAAATTTACAAAGTATACAAATAGGGTCTTGCACAGAGAAGAAAAAATGCAATGAACCCTTACGTTCATAATACTTCTTGAACTCAAAATCTTGGAGACTTAGGATCGGCATAAAAGAAGATTTTAACTAATCCGTAAGGTTATATATATATATTTTTATGAGTATACATATATATTTATATACCTTCAACACAACAAAAACAAGACAACTTATTCCCTTACCTGGTTTGAGGAGGAGGAGAGGCCTGGGAAAGGCTTGTGGGAGCTTGCTCGAGGTTTGATAAGAGGAAGAACAACTGGGGGTTCTTGGAATGCAACAAATTGTTTATAAACTACAATATTCATAAAATATACAGAATATTTAAATCTACTTCTGGAAAAACCAAGGCCTATTCGGTTTATTAAATGACCGGGGGAGGTCTTTGTGGAAAAAAGGAGGCCAAGGGAGGCCTAAGATGGTGATGGGAGGTGTCATGGGCATGGAAAATGAAAAGAAGCAAGTGGGAAGACCCACTCGTTCAATGCATGTGGGAGAAGAAGAAGACAGTGTGGGAGAAAATTTTTTGGAAAAGAATGAACCGCTGGGATTAAAGGGAAACTGGATCGGATGACCATGGGTGATGCGGTGATTTAAAAAAAAGATGGATTGTTGTGATTAGATCCGTGTTAGATCGGATGGATCATATTTGACGTGGTGATTTAAAAGTCTCGGAAGGATGAGATTAGATCTGTGTTGGATTGGACGACGCACAAAAAAATGTGGAGGATTCTGCGACTGCTAGGAATCGAGGCCTGGACTGAGATAAATGGTCCAGATCGCACGCGACACGATCCAATAGTCTGGATTCGATCCTGGATGATTTCCACCATCCAACTTCGAAACGGAGAGAAGTTTCGTGGCCCTTTATAATCTCGGGACTCTGGGCATAGGCTTAGAATACTCCCCCCCCTCTCGGTACCACCCCATACCAGGTTCTGTAGGCGCGCTCTTGTGCCCACCCACACCACCATGCCGCCCCGTATGGTGGTGTGCTCTACTCCCCATGCATGATTCAAGCATGGGCACACATACACCCACATGCCGAACCGTGCTGAGGATAAAGGCTAGGCTCGATCGCCTAGCGCGTGTTGCCTCCTTCGGCCCAGTTAGAGGGATAACCCATGTGGGGTTTATTTTTTTGTTCACTACAACACTAAGTTCCCTTAAAAATATATAGGTGTTTTTCAATCCAAAATTTCCCTTAGTTTTTATAAACACTAAAGTGTTAAAACACCAAGTGATTAATTAAAATTTAATCCATCCCTATGAAAACTTTATACTAGCATTATAAAAATCAAAGACATAGTTCAGTTAAAACCTTGTTTAAGCATTAAGAATGAAAACATTTACATGATATTTGAAATATTTGAAAGGTTTTTGAAATACCCACCTCATTTTAAAACCACACTTAGTGTAGCTCAAAAATATTAAACCATTGTCCTTTTAAAGTTCATAATAAGAGGTTATATTATAATTTCAATACATGACTTAAATATTTTGTAAAACTAAATTATAATTAGATATTTTTAATTAATCCACCAAAAATACCAACAACTATAATTATAGCCATTATAACTCAACAGTCACCCAAGGGCAACGATCGAGTTGATGCCTTATAAAACCATACATTAGAGTTTCCTAAATTCAAGACAATTTAAGAAGATGGTGCACATTATTCCTATGATTCTCAGTGCCATTTCAGTGGCTCTATCCATACCAATGTTCATTATGACGAATCCAAAATACCCATATTATCTTCTTGGGGTTTTCTTTGTTTTGGGTGGTCTCCATGTAATTATAATAGGTATTTTAATAGGTATTTTTGGTTAGTATGTTTTTCCTTTGACCTTGTTGTAATGTAAACACTTCAGTGTTTTATTTAAATAAAAATTTCTGGTATTTAGTTTGCAAATTTGTTTGAATAACATGTAAATTAAACAAAATAGAACCATAATATTACTATTACATGATAAATAAGTTTTGAGGCATCACATTTATTCATTTGTATGCGGTTGTGATTTTGGCATTTTTATGTTGTGCATTTGATTTCCTTGGTAGGAAATGATAAATTAGGTTTTAAAATGATGTGTTGGACCCCTCATGACCCCCATTGGATCCATTGAGGATGAGTAGACCAAGCCTAAGGCCATAAATGGGGTGTTCCACTTCCTTGAACATGTAAATTGATTTGTTAAATGATGAATTGAATGGTTTATGTGATTAAACCAATGGTGATTGTGTTTATCATGTTAACATGGTATAAAAGTGTGTTTGGATTAACTTGAATGAGTTAAATGGGCCATGGATTGTAAAGGGGTAAATGTGATGAATTATTAAAAAGTATTGGCCTTATGGTTAAATGGAATGAAAAGGGATGAACAATGATTATAATGTGCTTAAATAGTGAAATGTACTTGCTGTGGGAAGTGGGAACATGTTGATGATAATGAACCATGGAAATGTGATAAAATGAAAGGAAATGTGATAAAATGAAAAGGTACACCCTTATTGATATTGTGTGATAAGAGGTCACTAATGTTGACCTTTGGAAATGTGATTAATAGTTGGTTGGATGTTGGAACAATGCTTCTCTCCCTTGGCTAGGTCGAACTAATGCTCTAGATTCCCCCATGAATAGAAAGTTTCATAGGATGGACTGATGATTCCAACCCCAGGGGTATAGACATAGAATTCCATAGCCGCTTCGGCGGTGGCGTAGTGGTGAAGGAGAGGGGTACAACAATGCCATTCTTTGGTAGGTATAGGGTTCGAATCCTGGGAGTCCGCTTTCGGGGAGAACCTCTCCCCCGAGATCTACTCGCCTTGCCGGGTCACCCATTTCCTGACTGGGTGGGCGAAATGAGGCGCAACCCACCCGTGCTGACGGATTGCTTGACGAACCATCGCTGCCCGGGTTGTCACCCTCCGGGACGCTATGCCATCTTGGCTGGCAACGGCTCCTTCCCGGCTGGGGCTCTCTCTGGAGTGACCTCTTCGTGGGGAGGGGGGTTTCCTTGTGTGGAGGGTTTGAAAAGGCCACACAAGGGAATTCCCTTTTTGGAAGAAAAAAATAGACATAGAATTCCATATCTTGGTTGGGATGGTCAAACATGGATTTTTGAATCCCAGTTGGATAATTGGACTAATACTTCTTTCATATCAACCTGATAACCCTTTGACATATGGTTCAAATGACAGTCATGGGCCAAATTAGGTTTGATGGACATGGTTAACACAAGGAATTGAGAACAAAAGTGGTTAATTTAAATGATGTTAAATAACAGAACCCATTTTATCATCTATTGTTCATTTTTATTATACTTATGCATACACTATTTATGATTTAATATTGTTGTATACACCATTGGTGATGTTCTACTAAGTTGTATTCACACCATACTCGGGATTCTATTAGGTACCTGAGCATAATTCATGGTTGCAAGTCAGTATAAGGGAAAAAACCCTATGTTAGATGGCTAATGTGGGATTTGGGATGGAGCATGGATGGGGGATTTAGACTTGATATCAGGACCCATTTTGGGGATTGTATTGCATCTTTATTTTGGGTTTCTTATGTCACTTGACACTAGCATGACATGGCATGTTTGTTTGTGTGATTGTGGGATTATACCCATTTTGGGGAATTTATTATATGATTCATGGATATTGATCATTATTAATTGGTTATTATTTATATATTTTTTCCTTCTATTTTCTTAATACAGTAAAGAGGGAATAGTCTCCCCACGTACCTCATTAGAACCTCGCTACTAGTCGACATCCACTAACATATGGGGAGGTGTTCCTGAGGTCATGTGGTACCCCAAATTGGAGAACTAGTTTAGTGTCACTCGGGTTGGGATGTTATAAAGTGGTATCAATGACTTTTATTTTCCTTTGTTTTACTATTTGGGAAAGATTGATAAGATATTAGGATGTGTCCGACCTTGGAAATAAGCTCTTTAATGGGAGTAGCTAAACCATGTGTGGGTGAAAACCCAAGTTTCTTGGGTGGGATTGTTGACATTTGCTGTTACGGTTGCATGTTATTTCAATTGGGTGATACACTTTTTATGTGATGTTATTATTTCTTAATATTTTTTCATGGCTTGACATGGAATGAACTTTGTATATACATTCATCATTTTAGGAAATCAAATATGTATGTGACATGCATCATATTAGAAACACACAAAAAATTAGGTTGTGGTTGGGTTATGGGAAATGAAAATTCTTTTATGTTTTTCTTATAGTTTTAAGAAAACAGTGCCTAATAAATAGGTGTCATTGGTTTTAACCATGAAGTTTGAAATTAAAATGGTTAAAATGGTTCCCAAATGATAAATATTTGGGTTGTTTGAAAGTGAAATATTTAAAAAAATTGTGTCTAATGAAGGGTTTGTGATTTTGTAAGTTTAGTTTACCCTGTGTTAGCCATGACCTATGATTGGGATGGTTGAGGGTAGTGATATAGATGCG
This sequence comes from Viscum album, assembly GCA_963277665.1. Taxonomy (NCBI): domain Eukaryota; kingdom Viridiplantae; phylum Streptophyta; class Magnoliopsida; order Santalales; family Viscaceae; genus Viscum; species Viscum album. The sequence goes on along the minus strand of OY728127.1, from coordinate 397,024,731 downwards.
ATTACATATATTGAAATAGGGTATGATAAGTGGGTTGTTTGTGGATAGTAATGAGCCCTCTTTAGTGTAAACTATGGAAACTATATGTTATGTGTTTTGAGATGTATATTTGGCATTATATAAAGATTACACTATGATGAAATTTACCAATTGGGTGATAGGAGGACATCACTGAGAATGATCCTCTAGTAGTGGGACAAGAACCTCCTTTAGTTATGGGAAATATAGGGGAAGAGAATTTTCTTGAGAACTTTTATCATTTTATGCATTTTATAGAGAGGGACCCAAAGTGGGATGTACCGAGTATGTTTGATTCGATGAGAGAGTTTTATCCACAACACCCTATGATGTTTTCCAGAGAGGGTGGACCTATGGTAGCCAAGTTCTGCATTGAGTATATCTTGAAAATTATGGATCATTTAGAGACTCCTCTTGAGAAGAGATCAGATTGGTATCTTATATGTTATGAGGAACATCAAAGTGCTGATGGGATATTCAGGCTCGTGATGAGTAGTTGGAGGGTATGACATGGAAGGAATTCTACGAGAAGTTCCTAGATAACTTTTACCCTGATACCTTAAGAAAAAGGAAGGATAAATAGTTCTTGTGATTGAACTTAGGGGAATATATTGGTGATAGATTATGATGGACACTTCAATAACTTTTAGAGTTTTCCCCCAATGTTGATAGGAGGTGAGGAAACTGAAACCAGAAATTTTTAAGAGAAACATATATGTTAGATCAAGTCCCAGGTAAACAGATTTTGTTTGAAGATTTTTTCTGAGGTAGTGAATCAGACTCTCATTTTGAAGGGAAACTGAAGGATGATTCTAGTGGTGGGAAGACTATTTTAGTTGGGAAATATAGTGGTATTTATTTTGAGAGTAGGAAGAATCGTTATGAGAACTTCCACCAGGGTAGTGGTATATAGAGTATCCAAGGAAGAGGAATAGTCTCATGGGGTATTGATTGAGTGCTCTACTATTAGTGTGGAATATTGGGCCAAGTTCCTGGTCAATGTCTATAACCACTAGTGGAATTCCGAGCTTACAGGAGGATATGCCATTTATAAAGATTCTGTAAGAACCTAAAACATATGGGTACTGATGGGGGACCAAGACCGATACATAGAATCGAAAAGGGGTTTGAGACACTATATCAGTTAGGAATTTGGAGTTACACCATCTGTACCAGTTGGTATAGGGGATTTGGTACTTTAGGAAACAATCATCCATACTAGTAGGGTAGTGCAACCCATGGGACTCAAACAAGATCACATGGTAGACGCACAAGCCAATTTCATGCAGTTCATCCTACACCCATCAGTGGTGAGGTTGGACTATATACTATTTGAGGTATGATTATTATAGATTCCACACTTTCTAGTACTTTATTTGATATGGGGGGTTCTCATTCTTTTATATCTACTGGGTTTGTGAATGGTTTGGGTCTAGCAGTGGATTTTATGTTTGTGTTAATGTCGATCAACACACTATTGGGGGTATGAATAGAGGGTATTTGTCAATGTAAGGTGTGTTCCTTTGATATTGGTGGGTACTATCTCCTTTGGGACTTGTAAGTGTGTAAAATCCCAACCTTTTCTGAAGATGTCTCAGGATCATTTATAGAAACTCTTTTTCCCGGTGTTGGGTACTTTTCATTTGGATTTTACCATGGGGTGTGTTTGGGTGAAAAATTGAGAAAAATAAAAGAAAGAGGGAAGTCCACAGTTGGCGCATGGTTTTCTCTAACCATGCACCCTATCCTAGAAAACTGTGCAAACCCAAACAGAGGGGATTCACACAGCTGACACACATTTTTTCAAATCATGCACCCTATTAGGAGGAATCATTCACCCCTTAGAATAGGCGCATAGTTAATGTGAATGGTTTGGAAAACTGTGCGCCTCTACCTAGAAAACCATGCATGAGTTTTTAATTAACTCGAATTTTTTTTTTGAAATTTCTTGAGCCCCCATTTTAACCCCTATTTGGTCCTAACTCGACCCCTAACATCTGTTCACAATTTTGGAGCCTCTCGGATAGATTCCAAGCCATTTTGACCTATGTTATTTGTGATTTTAAGCTCATATTGAAGATCTAAACCCCTCCTAGTAAGAGGATCTCATCCCATGTGATTTTCTTTCTCTTCATGTTCTTCTTCCATCCATTGAAGGATTTCTATTACCTATTTTTGGTTGGATCTAGATCTAGGATTGTGGATATAGATCTTGAATTTTGGGATCTTTATTATTTGATCTTGATTTAGGGTTTATGATCCATATCTCATTCTAAATCATTATTCTATTCATATTGGGGATTTCCATTGGGTGATCACTCATCATCGAATTGAGGTAGGTGGTTTATTATTCAAATCTCAAAGTCCTGATTTCAATTATGTGTATGTAATTGTAGAATTTCTATGATATGATTAACAATTGAGTTTCTTAGATTGAATTAATTAATTTTTTGAATTAATTAATTGATAAAATTGTGAAATTAGTAATTTTGGGATTATAAATTAGAATAATTAATTATTTAATTAATTATGGAGTTATTGAGATTATCAAACTAGATTAATTAATTATAAAATTAATAAATGGGGATGGTTGGAATTAAGAAATTTATTGATTTTGAATAGTCAAATTCTTAATTAATTATGGAGATATTTATATTACTGAAATTGACTACTTAATTTTTGAATTAATTATTGTTATATTAAATGAGATTAATTAATTGTTAAATTAATTATTGGAGATTTTTGTGATTATGAAATTGACTAAGATGATTAATTAATTGTTGGATCAATTAACAGGGTTGATGTGATTAATTAATTTTTGAATTAATTAATGGAATTGAGGTGATTAATTAATTATCACTACAAGAAAATCGATGCTTAGCAGCAGTTTTTTTATTTTACAGCGGTTTAAACCGCTACCACATGGTTCTATGATGGTTTCAAAAAACCATTGCTAAAGTTGGTGTCATCATCCAATACACATCGATTCCTTCCATTTAGTGGTGGTTTATAGTAAGTGTCTTAGAATGTGTATTTACTAGCAATTTTATACTAAAAAAATAATGAGGATATAGCGGCGATTAGAACTACCGCCAAAGAATAATTTTTTTAGTCGTAAAACAACCGCTATAATGAAGAAAACTACCACTAGATTAATATTCCTTCATATTTTGTAGTGGTTTTAACCTCCTCTAATAATAAAATATGTTATATTTAGTAGTGGTTTGAACTACCACTAAATATTGATTTACAAAAAAAATCCTGCTGCATTTTATGCAGCCCAGAACTACCTTGACGAAAAAACAAATGCACAAACCCATACATTTCATCTTTTAATTAAAAAACAAAAAACTACAGAAGCATACACTATAACACAACTATTTCACCATAGGCTGACACTCACAAATATTTGAACCACTATATGAAAAAATAATTAACCACCACACAAACCCATACATTTCAACTTTCAATTTCACATATCAAAATACAACCTAAAATAGTCATGAACCAAAATAACCCAACACCAATGAATCTTCAATGGAAGAACACATGTAACCAATGTATATATTAGGATATAATCACCAAAGATCAATAAATATCAACCACCATAACCCTATGATCAATAATAAAGAAGAGGGGAAGGATGATCCTCTGATAAGACATTAGGTTTTCCAAAAAATTAGAGGGAACGACTATCAACTAAATGTTTTTGGTTGAACATAAAGCTTAAAAGAAGGCTGAAATTCCAAAAAAATAGACATATCCAAATAGGCATGATAGAAAGAGGTTAACTAATTCATTAGAGGCTAACCATTTAAAGGTTCACATTCCAAAAAAAATAAAACCATTTGAACTATGAAAGGATAATTTCACCATACTTTTATAATAAAATATGAACTTAAAACAACCACAAAACAAAAAATGGGGAAACTATGAACGTCTTCACCCCAACATGAGAGACAAAAACATAGCCAATGTGTTTTTTGTATCTTTCACAACAACTCATCCAAAAACGCTTCCTCCACCAAATCATCAAAATGGATATCCTTGAAGAAGAGAACTCACTCCTTGATATTTGGATGGAGACCCCCAATGAAAAGAGAAGATTTAAATAGATCCTATGACACCGCCTCTAAAGAAAAGGAAACCAGCTCTTTGAAGTGTTCAACATAATCCTTCACCATCCACTGACCTTGCTGGACACTCATGAGTTTGTACCTTTTCTTCTTCTTCACCTCCTCATATATAAACTATCAGACAAATATGGACTTAAAAACTTCCCACTTCATCACAACTTGCATTGTTGGCGGGACAAACAACTCCCATTCTTCCAAAGCTGGACCCACAAACAGACCCAGAACAACACAAACTCTAATATCTTTGGGAGTTCCAAACACTCTGAAGACATTCTCAAGTTTCTCAAGTCACTTCACTTTTTCTAACTAACCTCAATTTCCACAGAAGATGGGCAACAACTGAGGAGAACCAGAAACAGGATGAGACCCACTAGAAACTTTGGGGACCTTTCTGGGGTCGGATATTATAAATAACACAAGAATATTTATTTACAAAAATATTTTTTACATTATTAGTGGATATATAATCTTAAATACATGTATTTTAAAAATTAGTGAAATTGAATAATTCAAAATGAGTACACTTTAAAAATATTAAAAAAATGGATAATGAATTCCCTTATATTCTTAATAATATTTTTAAAACGTTTCAGAGGTGGTTTATATTTATATGAAACAAAAATCCTTGAAAAATAAATAATATATTAAATATACTATTTTGGATCATGCGTATATGAATAATAAAATTATTTTAAGTGGATTATAAAATCAAAATTTTCATTAAAAAAATAAAGGATATTAATGAGGTATTATTTTAAAAGGACAATAGTAAATATATATGTGCTTATGGTTGGAAGGATTAAGGATTTATGATGAAAATTTAAGAACAAAAAACATAAGTTTAAAGACATCTGAAGATGGTCAGTTTGAAGACACTTTTAGAGAGACTACTAATGGCATGCTCAAATATACACACGTAACCCACTTTCAGATCATTATCTTCTACAAAAATCCTCCAACCAAAAAATGATTTTGAACATTCATAATACATAAATAAATTCACGGCCTAATTTCTAGAATGATCTGAAGCCCAAATGCTGACTGAGTTACATCTTTTCTTGAAAATTCTTATGGTGAACTAGTATGTAAGTTGCTACAAACATGGAAAGACAAGTAGAGGTGAATAAACACAAGAGTGATAATGGGATAGGTAGTAAAATATATGAAGAAGGGGACAAATTAAACATGAAAGAATAGGAAATTTGAAGGGAATCATACCAACAAACATAGGTAGCTTGGCCTCATAGTAAAAATATAGAATGGGTTTTTAAATTTAAAAGATTTAACACCCTCTATGGTTTCATTTCCATCAACTATGGGTAGCATGACCTTGAGTGGAGGATTAGGGATTGAAAAACCTATGTTTCTAGTTTTTTTGGAAGGGTACTTACTATAATTTTATTCCCTAACTTCTAAAAGAGGGTAGGCTATTTCTATTGGCGATACGTTGAACATGGTGAAAATAAACTTAGAATATCCTTAGCTATAGCTAATTAATCATCTTCACATATCAATCCTATTCCAAGTTTTTTGTCACCTTATTCGACATGTATCCAATATAAATAGCCCACCCTCTTTCAAAAGGTAGGGAAGCAAATTGTATTAAGTCCCTATCCAAAAAATCTAGAAACACAGGGTTGTCGAACCCTAATCCTCCACTCAAGGTCATTCTACCCAAAGTTTATGGAAATAAAACCATGGAGTGTGTTAAATCTTTTAAATTTGAAAACCCATTTTGTGTTATTACTATGAGGCCAAGCTACCTATGTCAGTTGGTATGATTCCCTTCAAATTTCCTATTATTTCATGCTTACATCATTCCCTTCTTCATAGATTGTTTTACCTATCCCACTCTCACTCTTGTGTTTATGTGCCTCTACTTGTCTCTCAATGTTTGCAGAAACTGCCATACCAGTTCGTCAAAATAATTTTCAAGTAAAGATTTATCCCAGTCAATATTTGGTCTTTATATCAATCTAGAAATTGGGTAGTGAATTGATTTATGCTTCTTGAATGTTAAAAAGCATGGATTGGTTGGAGTATTGTTTTAGAATACAATGATCTAAAAGTGGGGAACGCGTGTATATTTGATCATGTCATTATTAGTCTCCCCGAAAGTGTCTTCAAACTGACCATCTTCATATATCTCTAAACTTATGTTTGTTGATTTTAAATTTTTATCATAAATATTTAATCCATCCAACCATAATCACATATATATTTACTATTTTCATTTTAAAATAATTCCACATCAATAGAATTTATTTTTTTGATGAAATTTTTTATTTGATAATCCATTGAAAATAATTTAATTAAAACACATAAGTATTACTAAGTAGGAAAAGAGATAAATGGTAGTGAAAAAACACAACCCAAGTATTTATAAGAAGAGTCATATAAGTACTAAAAAAGTAAAAGTAAAAAAGGAAATAAATAATGGATAATATTATGTAAAATAAAAGCAAAAAAAATCATACATTCATTAATTTAAAATTGGCATCATGGGAGAAACACCCTAGGGTCACTAAGTCTAGGTGAACCTAGTAATTATCTATCACCATAGCAGTGAGTCCAACAAGGGATGCACAGGGGGCACTCGAAAGATGGTAGGGGGTGGAGCTCATTTTCATACATAAAATTATGGATGATTAATACATAATATAACCCACACATATATAACTCATGGTATATTAAGAAATACCCTATTTATTGAGGGATATATAATCCTAGATCAACTCCATTCATCATAATACATAATATATACGTGTTTCACATGAATATAAAAATAATCATAAATCCAACAAAAATAACAAAATGATAACTCATGGAGATAAAATGAGCATAAAATGAAATAAATCAAAACATTAGGTAAATACACATCAATCATGATAATTAATCATGTAGTATTTACAACATATTTAAAAAAGTGTATATATTTTGTTCAATAATTTTACTAGTCATTAAAATATAAAATTTTCATTAAAGTAATTATATTTCATAATATAAAATAGTTATATAAAAAATATAAAAATTACATTAAAAAGGAATCTTGATAAGAACATAGAGGAAAAAAATGAGAGATTGTGAAAAGAGAATTCATAATTCGTTTTGAATTGTTTATAAAAATAGAAAATGACTCACTTTCAATAGTTATTTTCAAAAAGAGATTAAAGGATTTATAATTAACATTTTAATAATAAAAATTGAGAACAACGGAATCGAAAAAATAAGTAGATTTTATATATAATAATCTTGTGGGATAAGGTAGGAAATATGTAAATGTTTCCTTTATAAACCCATTAAAAAATATAATTAATATTTTATATTTATAAATAAAATGGTTTATCATAACCACTATTGTATTTGAATACACACTAATGTTCATATGTATGGGGCTAGTAATCATACCTAGTGGTAAATACAACCAAAATATTACCATACATGCCTCTAGGAATAGAATAGATTAGCTCATAGTTCAAAATATAAATAAAACTATAGGGAGAAAATTAAAAACAATATACTAATTTATTTCAATTAAATATAAACATCAGAAATAATTTATCCATTTAATCAACTTGTAATATCAATTCCACATTCACAAACACAAACACAAAATGCATGCATCCAACTAGGAGTATTCCTAACTCATGATAAGAATCTCATCCTATTGGTCAAGTAATTACATGCACATGAGTCCAAGGATACCTTATCTAGAATAGACCTATTCTTGAACCCAAACATTATATAAAAAAATAGACAATAAAAGGGTGAATTACCTCAAATAGGGGAGTTAGAGTTCAACCGAGTAGGGCGTCAAGGTGGAAATGGAGAAGGGGGGTGATGACGAGGGGGAGAAGGGGGCTAGCAGTGAGGGGCTAGGGTTCAGCAGGCTAGGGTTCGATGAGGCTGGGGGCCAATGGAGAGGGGCTATGCTTTGATGGGGAGAGGGGTTAAATGGGCTTGGGGGCCGATGGTGAGGGGCTACATTTCAACGGGGTGAAGGGGTTCAATGGGGTCAGGGGCCAATGGTGAGGGGCTACTATTCGACGGGGAAAAGGGGTTAGATGGGGTCGAGGGCCGGAAGTGAGGGGTTCAATGGGGTCAGAGAAAGATTAGGGTATCAAGCTTAGGGTTGGGGGGGGATAAGTTTAGTTCATAAAAAAATGTTTTAAGGGTGGTTTTTTAAAAATCGATGCTATATTTTGAAATGTTTTTTACCAGTAGTTTAAGAAACTACCACTAAAATACCACCGCTAATTACTGAATTTGTTATAATGCATTGAATTAATTAAAGAGATAGATATAGTTAATTAATTATTTAATTAATTAATAGGATTATGTGAATATTCAATTGTTGAATTTGATTAATTAATTGGTGAATTAATTAATGTGTTATTATGATATATGTGAATTATTAAATTATGAATGGTAATAATGGAATTCAATCATGTATTATGAAATATGAATAGTAACAATTGCATTAAATTATGAAATGATGAATAGTAACATTTACATTCAGTCATGTATTATGAAATATAAATAGTAACAATGACATTCAATTATGAAATGATGAATGGTAATAATGGAATTTGGTCATGTATTATGAAATATGAATGGTAAGAATGACATTCAATTATGAAATGATGAATAGTAATAATTGAATTCAGTCATGTATTATGAAATATGAATGGTAACAATGACATTCAATTATGAAATAATGAATGATAACAATGGTATTTAGTCATCTATTATGAAATATGATTGGTAACAATGGAATTAAATTATGAAATTATGAATGGTATCAATGACATTTAGTTATGTATTATGAAATATTAATGGTAAAAATGAAATTTAGATATATGATATAGTTTGGGAGTCCTTAGGAACCTTGGGGTGTTATGTGGTTAAATAAAGTGTAATTGAATAAGTGTGAACTATTTACTTTATTTCTTATATTTATTCTTTATATAACTGCATACACTATTTGGATGGATATTATTTTAGATGACGTTGGTGGTGGCCTACTAAGTTGTACTCACACCCTACTTGGGATCTCTGATTAGTACCCGAATAGACTTCATGTTTGCAGGATAAGATGAGGGAAAATGCCCTTTATTATATGGATGATTTGGGATGGATCATGGATTAGGGAACCAGACGTGGTTCAGGACCCTCTTGTGAATTTTTAGTGTCTTTACATTTAGATTTTCATTTTGATACTTGGAATTTATTCTAGAATGGCATATCTACTATCCAGTTTTGATATTGTATTTCCAGTTTTGGTCATCTTGTGATAGTGGTATTGTTCTGGTTATAGTTATAGGTTATTCTGTTATTGTTTTTTATTTTATACTGGTGTATTACTCTGATAAAAGAAGGTATTGTCTCCCCATGATCAGTATTATACCCTTTCTACCAGTTGTCAACCTCTAGCATATGGGGAGGCATGCCTGAGGTCACGTAGTGCACCGGCTCAGGGTACCGATATGTGGCACTCAGGCCATGACATTACAAAGTGGTATCATATCCTACTTTTCTTTTCTTTTATTTCATATTACTATTTGGGAAGGGTAAACAAGAGACTATAAAGAGTCAGGACTTGGTTATGAGTTCATGCATTGAAATAGCTAACCCATGTAATGGGAGAACCCAAGTACCCAAGGTGGGATTGTTTTTATTGGTGTTTTCTATTATAGTTTAATGATATTTCACCTTGGGTGATGCACTTGTTGTGTGATGTGATTATTATTTCCGAGTTTCTAATATTTGAATCATGGCCCAATATAGAATGAGAGTTTAGTATGCATGCATAATTCTATGAAACCATGATTATTTTTTGACATGCATCATTTTTGGCATGCATGGGAAAATGGGTTTGGGTAGATTGTTTAACATAAATTGTTTTTCCTTGATTGTGAAATTGAAATGAAAAAGGTTCTTAATGTGAAATTGAGAAAGATTCTAAAATAATGCAAGATGTGAATAAATGGGCGTCCAATGTGAGACTTGATAATGAGAACGAGTTTACCCTTTTGTTAACCATGACCTAGATGTAGGATGGTTAAGGGTAGGGAAAGTGCCTTGGTTTTGACCATGTGGTGTGGGTTTGAGGAAAAAGACTCATTATGCCTTGTTGTGTTTTCCTCTTATGTAAACATGATGAAGTGGTGTTATGTGTCCTAAGATGTGTGTTTGGAATTGTAGAGATATGCCTCTATGACAACACTTTTTGAGAGGATGACATGAGGATATGGTTGGAGATTATTTATGAGTAGTGGAACCTGAGGCACCGATAGTTCTAGGTGAGGAAGCAGGAGAGAAGTTTTGTGAGAACTTTTCCCACTTCATGTAGTTTATGAAAAGAGACCCAGATTGGGATATGAGGAGTATTTATGACATTACACGAGAGTTCCAATTACATTACCCTCCAAATTTTAATATAGAGGGTTGACTAGAGGTAGTAGAGTTCTATATTGAGTCCATCCAGACTATACATGACCATTTGGAGACTTCTGCTGAGAAGAGGGTCAATTTGGATGCTTATATGTTGCGAGGATCAATGAAGATCTGGTGGTATGTTCAAGCTCATACTGGATAGGCTGATAGTATGTTATGGAAGAAATTTTTGGAGGAGTTACTAGAGCACTTCTATCCAGACACTCTGAGGTAGGAGAGAGTAGCTGAGTCCATGAGGTTAACTTAGGGGAGTATGTTCCTAATGGACTATACTGGATGCTTTATATATTTACAACACTTTTCTCTAGTGTTGAAAGGGGATGAGAAAACCATTATAAGGTGTTTCTAAGATTAAAATGTGATATTAAGTTCCAACTTTCGGTTAAAGAAGTTTGCTGAGGTGGTGAATCAGGCTCTCATAGATGAGTGGAACCTAAAGGAGGATTCCAGTGTAGGATAGGTGGTTTCTACAGGATGATTAGGAGATACATATTTTGAGAGTAGGAATCTTCACTATAATAGTGTTAACCATGGAGTTAGGAGGAGGAGTGGATAGGGGGAATGATCAGTTACTCAGGACCTTACCTGAATTATTTTTCACCAGTGCGGTAGGAATGGAAACTATTATAGACACTATACCTAACCATCAGTGTAATGCCGATACTGAGGTAATATGGGACATCTACAGAGGTTCTACAAGAACTTGTGATATATGGGTAGTTAAGAAGGAGTGAGACAGAGCCAGAGTGTAGGAAGGGGATCTTTTTCACCATATTAGTCTGGAAGTTTGAGTTCTATTGGCCATGGCGGCAGAGGTAATGGACGTGTTTCTTATAGGAAAGATCACCCATATCAGCAGAGTGGTGCGACTCAGGGGACTCAAACTACATCATAGGGAAGAGGGACATTATAGTTACATGTCATTCAGCCTACACTTGTGGATAGAGAGGCTAGACCATCAAAATTGAGAGGTACTATTCTTGTACCTTATACATTATCTAGTGCCTTATTTGATATTGGTGCCTCTCATTCATTTATTTTTTCACAACTTTTGAATGGTTTGATCCTGGTAGTAGAGTTTGTGAGTAGGGTGTTGATGATTGATACACCTTTGGGAGAATGATAAACAGACATCTATTTGTGCAAGGGGTATTCTCTAGAGGTTGGAGAGTATTGATTTTTGTGGGATCTGTACACCCTTGGAATATCAGGCTTCAACCTAATTATGAGTATAGACTAGTTAGTGGCATACTGATCCCAAATTTATTGTTATCAAATGAGAGTGAACTTTACATCCCCTGAGGGTGACAATTATGTACACTAATGAGAATGGGATATCATGGTGGTCCGTACAGGGCTAGTTCATCAACAACTAGGGGATATTACCACCCATGTTTCTAGTTTGTTGATGGATGATAGGGGTGTAAAGAATTATGTATTTACACCTGTAGTTGACCTGTTTCAGGACATGTTTCCTGAAGACTTATTAGGGCTTACAACTAATAGAGATGTGGAATTTACTATTGAGATTATGCCAGGGGCTAAGATACTTTCTATTCCACCATATAGAATGGCACTGACAGAGCTTCAGGAGCTCAAGAATCAACTAGAAGAGTTAGAGGATAAGGGATTTATCTTTCCAAGTATGCCTTCTTAGGGTTTACTAGTGTTTTTTGTGAAGAAGGATGATAGAAATTTACCCTTGTGTGTTGATTACCATAAGTTGAACCTAATGACTATGAAGAACTGATATCATCTTCCACATATCAGTGATCTATTTGACTAGTTAAGGGGAGATTGTGTTTTTTACATGGTTGACTTGAGATCAGGGTATCACCAGTTGATATTTTTAACTTTTGATATACCGAGGACTACTTTCAGAATCAGGTATGACCTATATGAGTTTGTCATGATGTTGTTTGGTTTGAAGAACACACCAATAATGTTTATGGAATTGATGAACAAAATCTTCTATCCGTACCTAGATCAGTTTGTGGTAGTGTTTGTGGATGATATCTTGGTGTACTCCAAGACTCGTGATGATTATTCACAACATCTTGACATTATTTTGAGTACAATGAGAGTAAATCAACTATACACCAAGATATATGAGTGTTATTTTTGGATTTATTAGGTACACTTTTTGGGTCACATCATCTTGGAGGAAGGTGTGCCTGTGGAACCAAAGTAAGTGCAAGTAGTTGTTTCTTAGGAGAATCCCAAGAATGTTTTCGATATTTATAGCTTTCTAGGATTATCTAGATATTATCAGAGATTAATCCAAGACTTTTCCTGATTGGTAGCACCACTTTCAGGCTTGACCAAAAAGGGGTAAAGTTTTAATGGTCGGAAGCATGTGAGAATACCTTTGAGGAACTAAATAATCAATTGACATTGACACCAATATCGATCATACTCAAGATAGGTGAGGAGTATATGGTGTATTTTGATGCTTCTGGGATCAGACTAGAAGTAGTGTTGATGTAGGGAGATCGAGTTATGGTGTATGGGTATTGGAAATTGAGGCCACATGAATAGAACTACCCTACATACAACCTCAAGTTGGCTGCAATGGTTTATGATTTAAAGTGTTGGTGGAATTATCTATTGGGTAAGAAGTTTACTATATATATGGATTATAAGTGTTTAAAATATATATTTTTAGACAAATATTTTAATATCTGGAAGTAGAGATGGGTTGGGTATATGAATTTATTTGATTTTGAGCTGGAATATACGCCTGGAAAGGGAAACCATGTTGCTGATGCTTTAAGTAAGAAAAATCAGACTCAGGAAGTTCATAATTCTAGTGATTATTGGAAGTTTATGACCTTAATGGATGAGATTCATGTTTAAGTTCAGGAGAGTCAGGAGCAGATGACTCTCATATCAGTTTTAGGGGAGTCTACACTATTGACACAGATCAGGGATAGATAGTATGAGGATACATAATTCCTAGCCTTGAGGTAAATCCTTGAAGGTGGGGGAGTCACTTTACGATTGGATTATAGATGAGGATGAGATCATCTATGTCAGAAATCTTGTCGTTGTGCCTACGAGCATGCAGGAGGAGCTGATGCATGAGTTTGATGCGTCGAAGGGGGTGGTACATCTAGTTGTAACCAAAATGTTTCATGACCTATGTTGAAAACTTTGGTATCCAGGCATCAAAATGGAGATAGCAGGGTTAGTGAAACGATGTTACACCTGTTAGCAGGTGAAGGCCAAGCATCAATGACCTAGTCATTTACTAAAACCATTTCCCATTCCGTAATGCAAGTGGGATGATGTGACTATGGAATTTGTGGTGAGTCTCCCGACGATGCCTAAGAAGAATGATTCTATTTGGGTTATTGGGGATAGGCTGATGAAGGTAGCATATTTATTACCAGTATGGAAAACTTTTTTAGTGGGCTAGTTTGGGGAAATTCATGTTTGGGAGATAGTATATCTGCATGGGTTTCTAGGAACTACCTTTTTAGACCATGAATCATGTTTTACATCGAAATTCTAGTAGGTATTACACAAGGTTATTGGTACATAGGTTTTATTGAGTATGACTTTCCACCCATTAAAGAATGGGTAGTCATAGTCTACTATTCAGGTGGTTGAGGATATGCTATGAGAATGTGTTATTGACTTTGGTGGGTCTTGGTAGAGGCACTTAGATATGATGGAGTTTGCCTATAAAAAATAGTTATTTGGAAACTATACATATGGAACTATATGAGTCTCTTTATAGTAGGCCATGTAGATCACCTCTATGCTGGATAGAGGTAGGTGAGTCAGAGTTGGTGGGACCGAGTCTCATGTAGGAGACATCAAAGCAGGTTCAGTTGATTTGGAAGTATATGGATACATCTTGGACTAGACAGAAGTCATATGTCAATAGAAGTCGATGGACCCTAGAGTTTATAGAGGGTAATCAGGTATTACTTTGTGTGTCACCTGTATTGGGTCACTGTAGGATATAGAGACAGGGAAAGTTGGCACCCATGTTTTTTGGACTGTTTGAGGTGGTGGAGAGAATCATGCCAGTGTTGAACCTATTGGAACATCCATAGAGATAAAATGTTATGCATGATTTTTTCCATGTGTTAAAACTTTATAGGTATCACCCCAACCCTTCTCATGTGATCGATGTGGATGAGATTGATCTTGTGATAGATGCGTCCTTTGTGGAGCATCCGATACGTGTGTTGGATCATAGTGAGAAATTGTTATGGGGGAAGAACATTCTAATTGTTCATGTATTATGGAAGCATGACCATATTCAAAAGGAAACTTGGAAGAGATAATAAGATATGAGGGATCAGTGGCCCAATCTTTTTACCTCGGAATCTTATAGATTCTTGGGAGTTCAACTTGAGGACAAGCTGTTATAAGGTGGGGAGATTGTAAAACCCCAACCTTTTATAGAGATGTCTCATGCTTGTTTATAGGTACTATTTTTCCTTATGTTGTGTACTTTTCATTTGGGTTTTACCATGGGGTGTTTTTGGAAGAAAAAATAAGGAAAATGAAATAAAAAGGGTAGTGCACAGTTTTCCCTAACCATGCACCCTAGCCCAACAAACTGTGTGAACCCAAACATAGAGGATTTTCATGGATGATGCATGATTTTTCAAAAAAAAT
Organism: Viscum album; assembly: GCA_963277665.1. Taxonomy (NCBI): domain Eukaryota; kingdom Viridiplantae; phylum Streptophyta; class Magnoliopsida; order Santalales; family Viscaceae; genus Viscum; species Viscum album. Next base: position 397,009,486 of record OY728127.1, on the reverse strand, counting down.
TCCCTATTAGGAGGAACCATTCACTCCCCATAGAAGAGGCGCATAGTTAAGGAACATAGTTTGACAAACCATGTGCCTCTTCCCAACGAACCATGTTTAGGTTTTTAATTAACCTAAAATTTTGTTTTAAAATTTCTTGATCCCCCATTTTAACCCATATTTAGCCCTAACTTGAACCATAATGTATTTTTCTGATTTTGGAGCCTCCCAGATAGATTTCAAGCCATTAAAACCTCTATTATTCATGATTCAAAGCCCAGATTGAAGATCCATGCCCTCCCGGTAAGAGGATCTCATCCCACGTGCTTTCATTTCTCTTCCCATTCTTCTTCCACCTATTAAAGGATTGTTCTTCCCTGTTTTTGGTTGGATATAGATCTAGGATTTTTGATCTAGATCTATAATTTTTGGATCTTTATTTTTCGATCTTAATTTAGGGTTTAATATCTAGATCTCATTCTATGTTGTTATTCTGTTCAAATTGGGGATTTCCATTGGGCGATCGCTCGTCAATGAATTGAGGTAGTTAATCTATTATTCAAATCCCAATGTATTGATTTCGATTACATGTATGTAATTTTAGATTTGATATTAGATGATGATAAATTGAGTTTATTATATCGAATTAATTAATTTTTTGAATTAATTAATTGAGGGAATTGTAAAATTGGGAATAGGGGGATTATGAATTAGTATAATTAATTCTTGAATTAATTATATAGTTATTGATATTATTGAACTAGATTAATTAATTTTTGAAATAACTAATGAGGATGGTTTGAATTATGAAATTTATTGATTTTTAATAATCAAATGCCGAATTAATTATGGTTAGATTGAGATTATTGAAATTGAATAATTAATTGTTGAATTAATTATTGTTATATTGAAAATGTTGAATTGGAATAATTTATTATTGAATTAATTATTGGAGATTGTTTTGATTATGAAATTTATTGTGATGATTAATTAATTTTTGGATTAATTAATAGTGTTGAGATGATTAATTAATTAATTAATTAATTGAATTGAGGTGATTAGTTAATTATTGAATTAATTAATGAGATAGATGTGATTAATTAGTTGTTGAATTAAGTAATGGGATGGTGTGAATATGGAATTGTTGAATTTGATTGATTAATTAGTGAATTAATTAATGAGTTATTGTGATATATGTGAATTATGAAATGTTGAATGGTAACAGTGGCATTCATTCATGTATTATGAAATATGAATGGTAACAATGGCATTCAATTATGAAATGATTAATGGTAACTATGGTATTTAATCATGTATTCTGAAATATGAATTGTAATAATTCCATTCAATTATGAAATGATGAATGGTAACAATGGAATTAAGTCATGTATAATGAAATATGAATAGTAAAAATGGCATTCAATTATGAAATGATGAATAGTAACAATAGCATTTAATCATGTATTATGAAATATGAATGGTAAAAATGAAATTCAATTATAAAATGATGAATGGTAAAAATGGAATTCAGTCATGTATTATGAAATATGAATGGTAAAAATGGAATTCAATTATGAAATGATGAATGGTAACAATGGAATTCCATCATGTATTATGAAATATGAATGGTAATAATGGCATTCAATTATGAAATGATGAATGGTAATAATGGAATTAATTTTTATATTATGAAATATGAATGGTAACAATGGAATTCAGATATAGGATATGGTTCAGGAGTCCTTAGGAACTCGTGGGTGTTTTGTGGTTAAATAAAGAGTAATTGAATAAGTGTAAACTGTTTACTTTATTTATTTTATTTATTCTTTATAAAACTACATACACTATTTTCTTGGATATTATTTTAGACACTATTGGTGGTGGCCTACTGAATTGTACTCACACCCTACTCGGGCTACCTAATCATCACCTGAATAGACTTCTTGTTTGCAGAACATGATAAGGTAAAATGCCCTATGTTTGATGGCTAATTTGGGATGGAGCATGGATGAGGGAACTAGAAATGCTTCGAGACCCTCTTGGGAGTTGTCAATGTATTTAAATTTGGGTTTTCATTTTGGCACTTGGAACGTATTCTAGCATGGTATATCTACTATTTAGTTTTGATATTGTATTTCAAATTTTGGTCATCTTGTGATACTGGTATTGTTCTAGTTATGCCTATAAGTTATTCTATTATTTTTTCTTATTTTTTACTAGTGTATTAATCTGGTAAAAGAGTGTATAGTTTCCCCATGATCTATATTAGACCCTTGATTCTATACAATAGATTTTTCCATACAAGGAGGTTCACCTGAGGTCACATAGTATATCGGCTTGGGGCACTAGCATGTGGAACCTAGGCCGAGATGTTACCAAGTTCTTGAGATGATAGATTTTGAACTGATACTAGGGATAGACTAGTTTTTTACAAACCAAACTCATATTTATTATTACCATATGAGAGTGAGTTTCATGTCTCCATAGGGTGGAACTTATATCCATCATGGGGAATGAAATATCCACATAGGACATAAAAGGACAATTAGTAAAAAATCATGTAAGATTATAACCCAAGTGGAATGTATTGTGCTTGATGGTGGGTGGTGGAGAATGATTTATTCCCTCTTGTAGCGGAATGATTTCAGGAAGTGTTTCTTTCATAATTCTCTAGGCTTCCCCCTAAGAGAGAGGCAGAGTTTACAATTAATCTGATGCCTAGTGCTGAGATGGTTTCTATTTCACCTTATATAATGGCACTGAAATAACATTAAAAACTTAAAACCCAACTATATTAGTTGTAGTACAAAGGTTTTATTCATTTGAGTATGTCACCTTGGGGTTCTATGGGTTTTTTTTCCTAATAAGTCTAATGGAATGTTGCGGTTGTGTGTTGGATTACCAGAAAATGATATGGATGAAGATTAAGAACCAGTATCCTCTTCCTATCATCAATGATATTTTTGAATAGTTGAAGGGTTCATGTGTGTTCCTTAAAATTGATCTGAAGTCAGGGTATCATCAGTTGAGAGTGAGACCTTCTAATATACTGCATAATGATTTCAGAAGCAGGTATGGTTTATATGAGTTTTCCGTGATGCCTTTTGGGTGGACAAACATACCTATTGTGTTTATGTATTTGATGAACTAAATCTTTCACCCATACCTAGATCAGTTTGTAATTGTTTTTTGGATGAAATATTGTTTCACTCCCAGAATCATGAAGATCATGCCCAACATCTTGACATCAACTTGAGTATAATGAGAGAGAATCATATATACACCAAGCTATCAAAGTGTAAATTCTATATTGACAAGGTACATTTCTTGGGTCACATCATCTCAAAGAAAGGTGTTTTATTGGACCTATAGAAGGTCCAAGCAGTTGTATCTAGGACAAAATACAATAAATTTTTTGATATCTAAAGATTTATGGGTTTAACGGGTTATTATTAAAGGTTCATCAAATAATTTTCTTGATTAGAAGCACAACTATCAGGCTTAACTAAGAAGGGTATAAGGTTTGAGTGGTTAGAATAATATGAGTATGCTTTTCAGAAGTTGAAGAATCATTTGAACACAACACTAATTTTGATCTTACCTGATCAAGGTAAGAAGTATACTCTATTTTTTTATGCTTTTGAGATTGGAATAGAGGCAATGTTGATGTAGGGGGATTGATTTATGGTGTATAGATCATGACATTTGAGGCCACATGAATGGAACTATCCCATGCATGATCTTGATTTGGTAGTAGTGGGTTATGCTTTGAAATATTGGAGGCATTATCTTTTGGGTGAGAATTTTTTAATTTATACTGATCATAAGAGACTTAAGTGGTCTTTTCCTAGCATTATTTGAATCTTAGATCGAAGATATGGGTTGAGTACACAAAATCCTTTGAATTTTGATCCAGAATACACATTAGGGAAGGGAAACAATGTTTTAGATATATTAAGTCAAAATACATAGACTCAGGTGGTTCAGGAGTCTAGTTTTGAATGGAAGGTAATGTCTTTGTTTTTTGAGATGCATATAGGTGTCTAGGAGGAGTGTGAGTTGATGAAACTCATGTAATTTTCTATTGATCCATCTCTTCTGAATCATGTTTAGAGTAAGAAGTATGGGGATTCCAAATTTATGGATTTGAGGGACATTTTTGAAGGTGGGGAGCCGCCTTCTGATTGGAATATTGATGAGGATGATATTATCCATGTTTTTGGTCGTGTTTTTATGCCTACTTGTGTGTGAGAAGAGATGATGCACAAGTTCCATGCCTCTAAGTGGGTGGTTTACCATGGTTTAACAAAAATGTATCATAATCTTTGAAGACAATATTGGGGGCCAATAATGAAAAAGGATATTGCAGTTTTTGTGGAACGATGTTACACCAATCAACAGGTGATAGTTGAGCATCAAAAACCTAATGGTATGTTAGAGTTGTTTCCCATTCTAGAATGGAAAGGGGATGATTTTACCATCGATTTTGTGGTAGTTATTTTGAGAACACCTTAGAAGAATGATGCAATTTGAGTGATTGTGGATTGGTTAACTAAGGTATCACATTTATTACCAATTCGAGAGATTTTAACCATAGACCATTTGGGTGACTTGTATGTTCAGGAGATAGTACATTTTCATTGGGTGTCACAAACTATATTTTTAGATCATGAACCTCATTTTAATTTGTGCTTATATAAAGGGTTGCATAAGGAACTGGGTACTCAGGTGATTATGAGTATGGCATTCCACCCATAGAAAGATGGAAAATTGGAACATACAATTCAAGCATTAGAATACATGTTGAGGGAATCCATCCTAGACTTTAGTGAAACATGGGAGAATAACTTAGTGATTGTTGAGTTCACCTATAACAATAGTTATCAGGAAACTATTCAGATGACACCATATGAGATTATCTATAGAAAACCATGTAGATCACCCTTGTGTTGGATGGATGTAGGCAAATCAGAGTTGTTGGGACCAAGTCTCATGTAGGAGACATCCGAGTAGGTTCAGTTAATTCAGAAATGTATGGATATAGCTCAGAGAATACATAATTCATACACTAATTGATGTATTTAACCTCTTGAGTTTATAGTGGGGTGACTATGTGTTCCATTAGGTTTCACTGATATTTGGTCACTATCGGATTTAGAAATAGGGAAAGTTTATGCCCATGTATATAGGGCCATTTGAGATTGTAGAGAGGATCAAACCGATGGTGTACCAATTGGCTCTTCCATAGTGGTATGGTGGTATGAATGATTTTTTTATATGTCAAAAATTTGGTAGTACCACCCTGATCTATCTCATGTCATCAATGTTGATGTTGTTGAGTTTGATGTTGATGAGTCCTTTGAGGAGCATAAAGTTTTTATTATGGATTTTAGTGAGAAGACTCTTTAGTGTAAGACTGTGTTGTTGGTATAAGTGTTGTATAAGCATGGTAAAGTTAAGGAGGAAACTTGGGATATGGAGGTGGATATATAGGCTCGATGGAATGATCTTTTTACTATGGAGGCTTAGTGATTCTTGATAGTGTTTCCCGATTACAAGCTATTATATGGTGGGGAGGTTTTAAGATCCTGGGGTTTGATGAGGTACATTTCCATTTTAAGTTTTGGATTAATACATTTTAAAATGGTAAATGGAATACTTCCTGGGAGTATTAATGGTCTTAGGGGTGTCCTGGGGGTTCAAGACATGAAAAAGGAAGAAAAAGGCCATACTATATGGAGCACATGATTGGCGCATGGTTAGTACTAACTGTGTGCCATAACCATGTAGCCTGTATGGGGGTGGTTCATAGTTGATAAACCATGAAAGGGGGAGCCTGTGAACCATTCATATTTGGACAGAACTAAATGTATGACCTCCACATGGTTTTCCAAATCGTGGAGGCTCTCTAGAAAATCGCGTGTCCCAGGCCCCGTCTTGGACAGAGGGTGTCGCACGGTTGGCGCACGGTTTTCCAACCGTGCTTCCAAACCCTTAACCTAATTAAAAATGTATAAATTCCCATTCATCCCCTTATAATTTAAGGTTTGTTACATAATTTTTCTTCTATTTACACTTCCATTAACTAGAGTGACGAACCAAGGCCCCCCTCCTCCTTCAAGGGTGTTTCTCCCTCAATCTTGGATCTTTTGAAGCACCATTGGTTGTAAATAGAATCTCCATGTGATTTTACAACTTCTATTTATTCTATTTTCTATAATAAAATTAGTGGGATGTTTTAAATCTTTTCGAATCCCTAAACCCTTGTTTTTCCAGTAGATTCTTAGTTCGGGCATTGAGGGTTTTTTGGGCTTGAATCATGGGCTGTGTTTAAAATACCAGTTATCTAAAAACTTGAGGTAAGTGGTATAAAAGTCATATATCATTGTATTTAAGTTTATATATGTGTACGTGGTTGTGATTTTGGTACCATTATAACATGAATTTGATTTCCTTGGTAGGAAATGATAAATTGGGTGTTAAAGTGATGTGTGGGACCCCTCATGATCCCCATTGGATCCATTAATGATGAGTAGATCAGGACTAAGGCTACCCATGGGGTGTGCCACTTCCTTGAACATGTAAATTGAGTTCTTAAATTATTAAATGAAGGGTTCTGTGATTAAACTAATGGTAATTATTTTTATCATATTAACATGGTATAAAAGGGTGTTTAGATTAACTTGAACAAGTTAAATGAGTTATGGATTGTAAATGGATAAATGAGATGAATGGTTAAAAAGGCTTGGAATCATGGTTAAATTGAATTAAAGGGGAAAAAAATGGTTTTAATGTGATTAAATGGTAAAATGGGGTTTTTATGGGAAGTAATAACATGTTAAATGTAATGAACTATGGAAATGTGATAAAATGAAAAGGTACACCCTTGTTGTTATTGTGTGATAAGAGGTCATTGAACTTAAACTTTTGAAATGTGATTAATGGTTGGTGGGATGTTGGACCAATTCTCCTTTACTTTGAGTAGACTAAACTGATACTCCAGGTGCCCCTATGCATAGTAAGTTTCGGAGGATGGTCTGATGCTCTTAACTTTGAGGGTATAGACATGGAATTCCATATCATGGTTGGGATGGTTAGACATGGTGTTTAGAATCCTAATAGGATACTTGGACTAATGTTCCTTGTATTTCAACCTAAGACCCCTTTGACATATGGTTAAAATTACCATCATGGGCTAAAGTTGTTTTTATGGACATGGGTAACACATGGAATTGAGAACAAAAGTGGTTAATTTAAATGATGTTAAATATTAAAACCCCGTTTATCATTTTCTGTTTATTGTGTAATATACTTATGTATATGTTGTTTATGATTGGATATTATTTTTGACACTATTTTTTGTGGCCTAATGAGTTGTAATCATACCCTACTCGGGCCTCTGTTGGGTAATCGAGAATACTTTATGTCTTCATGTTAGGATAAGGGAAAAGGACATATGTTAGATGACTGATATGGGATTTGGGATGGAACATGAATGAGGGAAATATAATTGACACCAGGACCCATTTTATGGATTTTCTTGCATCTTTATTTTGGGCTTCTTATGTCACTTGACACTATCATGACAAGGAATGTTTGTTTGAATGATTATGGTCTTGTACCCATTTTGGGGAATTGATTGAATGATGCATGGTTGTTGATCATTATTACTTGGTTATTATTTATTTTGTTTCTACTGTTTTCTTTCTCTGGTAAAGAAGGTATAGTCTCTCCACATACCTCATTAGACCCTCACTACTAGTTGGAATCCTCTAGAGTATGGGGAGGAACTCCTGAGGTCATGTGGCACACTGTCTCAGGGAACTAGTTTAGTGGTACTTGGGATGGGACATTACAAGCATTAGGATATCAGAAAGGAGGTCTAAAATAGATCATGTAAATAAATTCAACATGATCAAAATCCACCTTGAGTCTGTGAAGGTTGTTGTAATAGTGGGTTCCTTAAACCCAAATTGAACAATACTTTTTTATTACATTATCATGTATATAGTGAGTTATACATGTTTTACACTTACCATAATAGTGTTGATATTTCTACATCCAAAATTTACATGGTAATGTCGATAGATTATTTATTACATCAAAAGGTTATATTAATTACCAAGCTGTAATGAGAACCTCAATATACTATGAAATTAATCTTAAATATATGTCATATGGTCAAGATACATCATATTGACTGGTCATAGATGATGTCTGATAATCAGGTGGTAGGGGCTCATAATCATTGAGACTTCTTCTCATGAAGTTCACACTTAGTGATCTCTTGTAGGTGAGATCACGAGGATAGACCCACCAATAGGAACATCACATGTTTCAAGTGTCATCGAGTTTTTCTATATATGAACATTTGTATTGTTCTCCTAAATTGAGATCATTATCAATGTTTTCCATTTGATCACATAATTTGATGAAAGGAAAAAATCATGAAATTGAAGTCACGATAAGGTAGCCTGTGTTGGGTGTCTCATTGGTGGTATGACATTGGTTGAATGATCAAGATAGAATTTATCACTTCCGAGTTGAGGAAGTGATATATCATACCCAGTTGATCAGGATTGTAGTACCTTTACCAAATCCATGGCCATGGTAGAAAAGGGATGTCTATCCAGTAAGGTCAATGAATAATAAATTAAGGAAAGTACGATGACACAATTTTGTGTCCTTAGTTATGAGATATCACAAGACAAAGATATTATATTATACAACGAGTGTTCGTAGGATGGTTTTCATTGTTATTACCATTACTTATCTCTTTAGGGGCATTAATGGGTTTCTAGATTGTACTCTTGGTATTTGAATAGTATTTACTACTATCGAGATAATGTCCTAGAGGATCACACATAATATCATATTCAAGATTCTTCTTTATTCTGGTGAATAGGTGTATAGGACATGGTGGGCCCCACAAAGTATGAGAGTTGTCCAAGTATTAATGATCACCAATAAATAAATAAATAAATTATTATTCAAGTATTGAATATCTAGAGTTGAATTTATTTATTAAAATTATTCACAAGGAATTAAGTGAATACATGAAAAAATATTACACGAACGAATATTATTTTAATATTCAAGTTTTTTTAATATTACGAGAATAAAAAGTCAAGTTAATGAATTAGGTTTATCATGTAATATATTTATTACATATTAAAAGTATGTGTTAAAAATATAAATGCCATTATTATGTAGTTAGTCTGTCATAACATTTCATTTAATGCTTATTTAGAGGGTGTTTTACTTCTAGGGCCCAAGGAACCCTTATTGGGAATTTTACCTCACACTATATAAGCATAAGAGAGACTCTTATTCTAAGACTATTAATTCCAATGGATTGAGTGTTCCTCTCTCCTCTTCCTACATTTTAGAGAGAGAAATATACCTTCTGAGAAATCAATCCAAGAACATCTTTGTGGATCGTTGGAATGGAGTGAAGGTGATCATCATGGCACTGAAGGATTCTTCAGATCTCCATGCTAGAACTTGAAATTTGACAATCAATGTACATGTGGATTCTTGAATAATGTATAGACAATCTAAAGTGGTTTGATCTTAGATCCTTCAACCAACGCTCGTTGATGATGATTGATAGTTGAACGCTCCACCAATTAAAATGAGGTATGTGTTCTTTTAATTTTGTGCTTATTAAATTCACATGTGATCCTAGGGATTTTAGTGGGTATATGATTCACTGGTGATTACATAGTTACATTGATTGATGGTGAAGATTTTAAATCCTTAGCCCATCATCTTTTTCTACGTCCCCCGGTACTAGAAATTGGTATAAGAGCGATCACATGAATTTTATGAACTAAGAAAAAAATGAATCTTCTTTAAATTTATGTAAGGGGTTTCATTTCAGTCCCAAAAAAATTATGCATTGATTAGATATTGGATGAACAAGTTTTGACCATCCAAAAAATTTAATATGGTTCACAATTGTTTTCCAGGTATTAAAATTGAAGAAAAATATATATGTTCATTTTTTATGGAGGATTCCAGTGAATGTTTCTTTTCCCCAAAACCTTCCAATCAGTTTATGGTGGCCGAATGTGATCCAAAAGATGAGTCAAAATTATACACTATTATAGTGACCTTTTTCCCCTTGTAATACTTTGAAATATATTAAGAAATATTTTAAATGCTAAATTCTAAGACGATGTGAGAATTTGAGGCTTGGTGTTCTCATAATTTATATTATAAAAATATTAAGTATATTAATATCATGTGCACACAATTTTTCAAAAATAATGGGTTATATCCCAAAATGGGCCTCAAATCAGAAATCCAAGACCACAATTGAATATGGAACATGAATCTTATCCTAGTTGTGACCTAAAGTTGGTCGGTAATGGACGTTCAGATAAGACAGACATTAGTGGTGTGTTTAATTAAAATAAATAATTAAATTTATTTATTTTATTTTAAATGAACTAATCTAAATCCTCTATAAGTACCATCTTATAAAAAATTTATAGGGTTAGCCGCATAACCCTGGGATTATTTTTGATGAGTAAGGGAGAGTTCTTAATTGGTGGATCGACATCAGAGGACAACAATTGATCAGATCGAGGTGGATAGAGGAGCAACGAACACAACAAATAATAATCATCATTGGAAAATGTGTTCTTCACCAATGATAAATCCAAAATCAAGGTAGGTATTGTAAATTATAGTTTTTCCTTTAATTAAAATATTAAGAATTAATTAATTTATTTATCGTCTTTTTATCTGCATTTTCCTACCCTTCATATGAGCACATTGATGAATTAAATTATTTTATTCAATTTACTATTTTTATGCCATGATCTCACATTGAATTCCATAATTTGAAATTTTAGTCCAAGAACACCTATTCAACTAGGTTTATCACCCTTTTTTATTTCTCTTTTCACCCATCGTTTTTCACGTTCTTCATCATTAGCCTATGGGGTCGCGGTTCAAGCCCGATTGAACCCCTAGATTCATGGAAGTTGTGACAATGAAATTTAGGAAGGTGATTTATGTATGAATTGAAATTAGTAAGAGGATTCAAGTGATTATTTACACATATATAGGATTCGTGATGATGATGGCTGCTGGGTAGCGCTCGAGACGTTCGATGAACCATCGTGGGTGATTAGAATCTGTTTTCTGGCCATCGAAGGTCATGAAAAGATGGTCAAAGGTGGTTTACTCCAATTTTGGGTAGTCTAAAGACACAATTAATGGTGGGGAGTTCATATCTAGTGAACACATGGAATAAAATGATTTTATGTAGAAAATTTGACTACACAAAATTTAGTTGAATAATACACGCCATATAGCTCCATTTAGCTATAAAAGATAGTGTTTTAGGGAAGATAAGGATCATACACCATGTGGTTGGGCCCACACACAATGTGACCCTCCCCGGGTAACTGAGCCTAGTGCTAGATACACATGGAAAGGGACCCATGTGGGGGGAAAATTAGTGTACTCTAGGAGTAAATGGGCATGGGTTGATACCCAAGCATGACTAGGTGCATGACCACAACCAGGAGAACATGGGTAGGCCCCAGGTGGATGAGGCATGCTATATAGGCCCCCTATATGCTATGTATGGTGACATGGACATTGATCCATGTCCATAGGAGAACATGGACATGTAGTGGATCAGGATCACATGCTATGTGGACCCCATACATGCCCTGTAACCATATAATAAATTTCCACCTTGCATATATCTTTCACCTAGAATTGGATTTTTGCCCGTGAGTAGCCTTTCCCGAGTAGTTTTCCATATAGAACATGATGGTAGACTTTGTAGTGTCTTTTGAGATATGACACATAATTTTTTGAGTTTTAAACTTCTTTAGGTGATGCTTGACAATAGTAGTGATCAGGATGGATCATCATAGAGAGGATGAGGTTGGTAACCCCCCTATTACATCAGGGCACAGGTCCCCCGTACTCCTTACATTAGTTTGAGTGGAACCCCCTAACACACCAGGGCATGGTTCCTCTACTTAATGAGTGAAACCCCCTAATAGATTAGGGCATGGGTTCTCTACTGTCACGACCCGTCCTCGGGGCCTGTGCCCTGACTACCCCAAGCCCGCCTTCCATAGGCCAGGGGCTGACGACTAGCACCAAAGGCGTAAATCCCGATAACTGGGAAGGAATTTCCTTAAAAAAATAAACAAAACACCATAGAGTACAAGCAGAAGTAATACACTAAGTACAAAAGAAAGTGCTGAAAAGTAAATGGGTTAGAATACAAACCCAACTGAAAAGTACAGCTACAACTGAATATAAGTACAACAGAAAGACAAGCAGCTGGAAGAGTAGAAGCAGCTCCTGGGTCGTCCACCTCGGATCCTACCTGTAGGGTAGGTACAGATAACGCAGCTCCTGGATCGTCCACCATGGATCCTACCTGAAGGGTAGGTACAGATAGCATCCACAACGCTCTCTCCCATAAACCTCCTCCGAGTATCATCTCGTCGTAAAGTCCACCTCCGAATACTGAATCGTCGTGAGGTCCACCTCCGGGTACCGTCCAGTCCTCGAACACTTGGCCTTTGTCAGCGCTGTCCATCGTCTGCATCCAACACAATGAGGTGCGGGCATAGCCCATGCAGGGGTGAGTATAACGATACTCAGTAGGGACCCCGAGACCCTCAAGGTCTCTCTAAATCCAACAAGGGTAACCACAAGTATAATCTCAAAAGATAACCCTTACTTAGGTATAAGCCCATACTTATACCTAAGTTATCAAGTATCCCATCTCAATCATGAGGAAACACAAAGATTATGAAATCAACGGATAACCACTACTTAGATATATGCCCATACATATACCTAAGTTATAAAGTGACCCATCTCAATCATGAGGTAAACACAATGGTCATAGACTCATCTCAAACCAGGATTTTCATTAACAAAACCGTAACTGCTGAAGAGCCCCGTCTCTGGAGTGTACAATGATCCTGTCATGACTCTGAGGTATTTCTTACTAACCTAAGACTTATGAGGTACTCCTCCTGTCGAGTACCGCGGGTCAGCCACCCAAACACAATAGTGCTTCCCGCCGGGGTATGCCACCCAAACACAGTAGTGCACACCCCCAAATAGCCTTGAGAGGTACTCTCCGGAAGAGTACCACAGGTGTGCACCCAAACTCAGTAGTGCTCCGTCCGCCATGGGTCTGCACCCAAACAAAGTAGTGCTCCGTCCACTGGGCTAGTCGACTCACTCCAAGTCGAGTCGGTCAAGCAGTCGTCAGGTCTTAGCCGGCTACACGGTCTCCGTACTCTGTACGCTCATCTCCGGGAGGGTCCGCTCCACAAGCTACTGGTCGATACTCCAAGTATCACAAAGTCCCACGAATAAGTATCTCAAAGTACTGTCTCGTCATAGGGGTCTCAACGCAACAGACGTCGCGTCAATCGGACACCCGGTCTGCGAGTTATTAGCCTTTTCGTCCCAAGGGACCGGTTGGTTTCGTGTGCGAACCAACCCGGCCGTATCTCAACTGTACCCCGAAATATCATAGGGTATACTCATAGGGACCATTTCTCAACGTGATCACCAACGCCGCTGACGGTTCGTCAAACGGACGTCCGGTCTGAAAGTTATCAGCTTTTCCATTCCAGGGGCCCGGTTGGATTTCGGGTACAATCCAACCCGTCCATACTCCAACTGTGTCCAAATATCAGGAGAAGTATGCCAAAAGTTCCGTCTCATCAATAGGAATCCAACAAAGTCGACGGCACGTCAATCGGACGTCCGGAGCTCAAGTTATAAGCGTTTCCGCTCCGAGGGCCCGGTTGGTTTCGGGTTTGAACCAACTCGGCCATACCCAAAGTTTTCTAAACCCCTGAGTGTAATATACTTAATCGACCGTCTTGATCCAAGGATTGCATCGCAACTGACGGTGCATCGATCAGATGTCTATAGCCCAAGTTATGAGCAAATGACTGAAAATAGTCCGAAAATAGGGGGTTCGGGCACGGTCCGACCCGGCTCGAGACCCCCTGGGTCGGCCCGAACCGGGTCGACCCGACCTGATTCCGGCCCATTTGGGCATGGCCCGGCCCGGCTGGCACGACCCGACCCGGCCTGCGCGGCCCGGCCCGGCCTGCGCGGCCCGGCCCGGCCAGGGCGGCCCGGCCCGGCTGGCGGCCGGTTGGCCTGCCGCGTTTGAGTGGCCAGCTCGGCCAAAACGGCCGAGCGAATTGAAGGAGGGGGGCACGCTTCCCCCCTTGTTTGGAAACCGCGACCCCCCATGTGGGGGCCACTCCTTGCCAGCGGATGTGGTGACGCGCCGCGTCTCCCCTCCGGATCCCGCGCGGCCGCGAGATCCCTTTTCTGCCGCGGCTTCAGCCGCGGCGGCTCGTGCCGGCGGCCCGCCGGGGCGCCGCCACCTCCGGGCGGCCAACCGGTGCCGGCGGCCGCCTTCGGCCCCCGGCGCCGCCGCGCCGACAACACCTTCCGCGGACCACCGGAGTTGCTCCGGTGGTCCGTTTTCAATCCCGTCTTCGCCTGCGGTCCTCCCAGGACCTGCCCTTCACTACAAAGTCTTCAAATCACCCCTGCGGCCCGTTCTTCCATGGCCCTTCGATCCTCACACCAAATAAACAAACTGCGTCTCTTCGTGGTTTTCTGGCGCGGCGCGACGACGCCGCGGCTTTGTGCGGCCTCCACGGTGTGGCGCGACAGCGCCATGCTTCTTCGTCGCGTTCTTTCTTGTTTCCGCGTGGTGCCGTTGCACCGCGCCACCTTTGTTCGAGCCGTAACGAACAAAACATCAAAGGGGGAGGTGAGTCGGCCGTGTTCGTGCGGTCTGACCTCCTCCCATTAATCCGAAACCAAGCGGCTAAAGGAATTGACATTGGACGGAAAAGAATAATCATGAACACAAATCCAAACCCCTACCTCGAAATTAACATCGCACGTTGTCGGGTCGCGGAAGTCGAACGTCGTGGAAGACGGCGTCGCGGATCGAGGCTCCGTAAGCGTCGTCAGCGTTCGCCTCATGAAGGATGCAGCGCGTCATCGTTCTTCAAAGAAGGCGTCTCTCACCAGCCGCGGAGAGGGAAGAAGAACGACACGTCATTCACTCCTTGCGGTGACGACATTCTTCATCGGGTTCTTGATGTTATTCACGTAATTCAACGAAGAAGACGAGTTCTATCTCCTCCCATTTCCCACACAACCATCAAACCCCTAATAAAATAAGACTCTTCTTATTTTATTACCCATCCCATGAATTTTCAAAACATTTCAAAATGTTGAATTTACTTAACTTAATTAATATTGAGCTTGTCAAATTAAATGAAGTAGAGTTGGCATCATTAATGAGAGGGTGTGTCACAAGGGGGGTTGGAGTGAGTTATGGAAGATGAGAGGTCACCCACTTAATGGGGGAGTTAGAGGAGGTTTAAGGAATGTGAAGGGGTGGGGTTCGTGTGGGCCCCAACTCACCTTTAATCCTCTCATGGGTAGTTAACTACAAGCGGGTCCCACACCTAACTCCCTTACTTAGGTTATAACCACTTAAGATAGGGATAAAGTGTTGTGACACAAAACTTAATCCACTTAACAAGAAATGAAAGTATAATTGTAAAACAATTATATTTTTATCCCTCACTTTTTTTAAAACAAATCCTCCCGAGAAAACACAACTCCAGAAAGGGTCTTCTTAAGAAATTACCGGCGCTGCGGTTTCATCGGTGCCCTCGGATTTCAATTCCGAGCACCGATTCAAAAGATAGAAAAACCCGCTCGTTCGTTCACTGAACGTACCCGAGCTAAACTTCAGAAAATGATTCTGGGCACACTGGGCCTCGGAATCAGGCGCTGTCAGAAACTGCGTTCATGTAAAATTCCAAAGGAATTAAGAAAAAAAAATTTCCTTGAAATTTCTGGGTCTTCACATTACTTCCACATCAGAGCTTTACGTCCCCTAAAGCTATAACACAAACTAAGGAAACAAAATTGGTACTGAGCACGCATCTGAGCCTCCTGCTCCCATGTGCCCACCTGGAGGTTCCCGTGCTGCCAACGAAAGTGCACAAGAGGAATCAACCGTCCTAGTAGGACTGCTCCTATCGATCCTCAACCTCTACTGAAACACTGCAAAAGTCACCCCATCGCCAATGTCCAGCTCCCCATGGTCGATGATATGCGTCGGGTCAAGCACGTATCTCCCCAGTTGAGATACTTGAAGTCGTCGTGCACCTGGTGCAACTGAGGTGGATGGGTCAAACGGTAAGCCACCTCGCCTACCCTGATGAGGACCTGAAAAAGGTCCGCTGAACCTCGAAGATTACTTGCTGCCTTGACCTCATCTCCGTAAACCTCGTCGAGGTGAGACCCGTATAAGGTCGTGATCGTCATTATCAAACTCTAGAGGTCTCCCTTTCCTGATTAGAACTAAAACTCAAAACTCATGCTGCCACAAGGGTAAGGTTGGCTGACTCAAGAGTGATCGATTACACCCTCCTACGCATGAGTTTATCTTGTGCTGACTAGGGTTTACTTTTTTCCGACCAAGGAAAACCCGTCCCAACGTTGTAGGTAAACCACAACCTCTTTGCCTAATACAATCAATCTAAGTATGGACCATGAATCCAATCCATACCCAGACCAACATCATAAGGCCTCGACGCTGCCACCAAGAGATTCAAACCAAAACTCTCGCCTGGTGGGTCAGACCACACTGTCATCATAAGTGTGATTATTGAGTCTCCTCCCAAGGTATCTCCAGACGTGAGGGTCAAGTCTATGGCTTACCGAAATCTCTAGGTATGGGACAAGATTCATGGAAGGAAGGAATGATTCGTATCAACATCTATTACTACGGTAGCTATTAGTGGACACAGACTGTCCCTTGAATCATTCTTAGAGCCATTGGGTCACTCTCCTTGACCGCATGCAGCTACTCTCTTCCCCATCCATCCAGCTCCCTGAGCCTGGCGGAAACAACAAAGGCGGGTGGTTGTAACATGTTGAAATGTACACCACCTCATGCTGCTCTCCTAGCTCTACCTCCATGTCTGCTGCTCTGCAGACTCATCTGTCCTTAACACTCCTTCTTGAAACATTTACATGCCCAAGTCTCTGAGACTAGCACCGGTTTCCTGTTTCCTACTGCACTGTGCAGCCTTCATCCGCTCCTGAATGATCTGCACCTTCCCCATCATAACTCGTACCATCTCTGGTCGGTAGGAAGTTTTCCGATGTGGAAAGTCGGTCAATGACCACCCTTCTTTGCCTACGATCTGTAAGAGCTGCTAAGATTTCTCCTTTTCCGAAAAGAGAAACTTGGTCTCATCCCCTGGATGAACCACGCCCATTGTCTAATACAGTCGATCCTAACAAGAATGATGCATTCATGCCATGGATGATGTCGTAAGGCCTCGACGTTACTACCAAGAGATCCAACCGTCACTCTCGCCTCTAAGGGTCGAGTCACGCTGTCGGCATCAGCGTGAGGTCTCTGGGTCTCCTCCAATAGGAATCTCGAAAGTCAGGGTCAAGTCAACAGTTTTTACCGGGACCTCTCAGTATCAACCAAACAAAAGGACAAGAAGTAAACATCATGAAGATAAGTGTATTTTATTATTTCAGCTCATAGTACAAAGACACAAATGCAACTACAACATGGACATAGAAGTACCAAGAACAAAAGGCATCCACTAGTTCCGCTCCTATCCACCTGCTTCCGGAGCTCCGCTTCCTGAATCTATGCTCTAGAAAACTCTCAGCCACCTCCTCAAGCCAGTCCTCAGCCTCCTGTGAGTCAAGTTCGCCTTGGAACTTGAGGGTATCTGATGTTGGAACACGTGTAAGGCAGTAAGTCTACAAGTGTCACATACCGGTACCGTCGGTTGTAACTGCTGACCAATAGGTAGTGATGTAAAGCTGGAACACTACCCGAAGGCACTATCTCAGGAATCGATCCACGTAACAAAGCCTCATCACTATGCGGACCATCCTCATGGTCACTCACTAGAAAACACTAGTATCCAAGTCTACCATCCACTCCACTGGTGTCTCAGCTAGGAGGAAAACTCTAGCAATCGCCTCCAGCCAGTCCTCTGCTGTCTGGGAATCTGCCTCACCTCGTAACCTCAGAGGCCTATACTGCTAGAACTCATGCATCATGCTCTGCCAGCATACAGCATCCACTAATACGACTGGTGGCATCTACTGCCCAAAAGGTGGTGGTGCTGCTGGTACACCACCCGAGGGTGCCAACATAGTAAAAAGGACCCCGCACCAGTGCCTCTTCGCTCGATGGGATGTCATCATGTACTATCTCAGAACTCCAACTGACTGTCTGTGTGGAGACATCCTGAACAGATGTGACACGGTCAGCGTTTTATACCTAGTGAGCTGACCTGGTTTGAGCTGACTTTAAAACTTTTGGAAACACACACGCAATTAGTGTTTTCGTGCACAAAGTCGGAAATCAGAAGTCAGGGTCCTGGTGTACGGATACGTTGGCCGCCACACCAACACTGGACTCCCTGAACTGAAGACCACACTCGGTACCCTTAACACTATTACTTCACATAGAAAAATATCATAGTCCTTAGTTCTGCGGTAGAACTGAACTCCTCTGATACCAATTTGTCACGACCCGTCCTCAGGGCCCGTGCCGTGACTACCCCAAGCCCGCCTTCCATAGGCCATGGGCTGGCGACTAGCACCAAAGGTGTAAATCCCGATAACTGGGAAGGAATTGCCTTAAAAAAAATAAACAAAACACCACAGAGTACAAGAGGAAGTAATACACTAAGTACAAAAGAAGGTGCTGAAACGTAAATGGGCCAGAATACAAACCCAACTGAAAAGTACAGCTACAACTGAATAGAAGTACAACAGAAAGACAAGAAGCTGGAAGAGTAGAAGCAGCTCCTAGGTCGTCCACCTCGGATCCTACCTGTAGGGTAGATAAAGATAACGCAGCTCCTGGATAGTCCACCACGGATCCTACCTGAAGGGTAGGTACAAATATCCTCCACAACGCTCTCACCCGTCAACCTCCTCCGAGTATCGTCTCGTCGTGAAGTCCACCTCCGGATACTGACTCATCATGAGGTCCACCTCTGGGTACCGTCCAATCCTTGAACACTCGGCCTCTGTCAGCGCTGTCCGTCATCTGCATCCAACACAAGGAGGTGCGGGCATAGCCCGTGAAAGGGTGAGTATAAGGATACTCATTAGGGACCCCGAGACCCTCAAGCTCTCTCTAAATCCAACAAGGGTAACCACAAGCAGAATCTCAACAAATAACCCTTACATAGGTATAAGCCCATACTTATACCTAAGTTATCAAGTAACCCATCTTAATCATGAGGAAACACAAAGATTATGAAATCAACGGATAACCACTACTTAGATATATGCCCATACATATACCTAAGTTATCAAGTGACCCATCTCAATCATGAGGTAAACACAATGGTCATAGACTCAGATCAAACCGGGATTTTCATTAACGAAACCATAACTACTAAAGAGCCCCGTGTCTGGAGTGTATAGTGATCCTGTCACGACTCCGAGGTACTGCTCACTAACATAAAACTGTTGAGGTACTCCTCCTGTCGAGTACCGCGGGTCAGCCACCCAAACACAATAGTGTTTCCCGCTGGGGTATGCCACCCAAACACAGTAGTGCACACCCCCAAATAGCCTGGAGAGGTACTCTCCGGATGAGTACCGCGGGTCTTCACCCAAACTCAGTAGTGATCCGTCCGCCATGGGTCTACACCCAAACAAAGTAGTGCTCCGTCCACTGGTCTAGTCGACTCACTCCAAGTCGAGTCGGTCAAGCAGTCGTCAGGTCTCAGCCGGCTACACGGTCTCCATACTCCGTACGCTCGTCTCCGGGAGGGTCCGCTCCACGAGCTACTGGTCGATAATCCAAGTATCACAAAGTCCCACGAAGAAGTATCTCAAAGGACCGCCTCGTCATAGGGGTCTCAACGCAACAGACGGCGCGTCAATCGGACGCCCGGTCTGTGAGTTATTAGCCTTTTCGTCCCAGGGGCCCAGTTGGTTTAGTGTGCGAACCAACCCAGCCGTATCTCAACTATACCCCGAACTCTCATAGGGTATACTCATAGGGACCGTTTCTCAACTTGATCACCAACGCCACTGACGGTTTGTCAAACGGACGTCCGGTCTGAAAGTTATCAGCTTTTCCGTTCTAGGGGCCCGGTTGGATTTCGGGTAAAATCCAACCCGGACATACTCCAACTGCGTCCAAATATCAGGAGAAGTATGCCAAAAGTTCCTTTTCATCAAGAGGAATCTATCAAAAGTTCCTTCACTGAACGTACCCGAGCTAAACTTCAGAAAATGATTCTGGGCACACCGGGTCTCGGAATCAGGCGCCGTTAGAAACTACGTTCATGTAAAATTCCAAAGAGATTAAGAAAAAAAAATTTCCTTGAAATTTCCGGGTCTTCATATCTACATACTGAGTTCACCCCCTAATATATCAGGTAATGAGTCCTCTACCTATTGAGTGTCACCCCCCTAACGGACTAGGACATGGGTCCTCTAACTACTAAGTGGAACCCCCTAATTAATTAGGGTGTGGGTCCTCTACCTAATGAGTGGAAAATCCCCCCTAACAGACTTGGGCATGGGTCCTATACCTACTAATTGACACCCCCTAACATACTAAGTCATGAGTCCTCTACTTACTGAGTGACATCCCCTGACATACTAGGGCGTAGGTCCTCTATTGGATTGTGCACCTAGGTTGTCTGATGTAGTAGAGGGGTGTGGTCCCTCCACAGAGTTACCTCAATGGATACATGAGATACTAGGCATCAAATATGGACCCCTTTGGAGCTATTGATAAACTCATCGACCTGATCTGGGCTGTGAGATAGAGATCCCATTTCTCTCTCATCTGAGTTTATTTTATTAGAACATATATGTGTGTGTGTGTGTGTGTTGTTGGGTTTCATTTCCCTCTTGCTTTATGTTGAGCTGATTACTTATATCATATCTTCTATTTCTCTCCCTTTAGTTTTTGAGGCATCCTACTGGGTATGTATATAATCAACCCTGCATGTGATTTTCCCATATATGTCATGTCTTATTCAGGTGATGGATAGATATGTGGTGATTTCAGTGGATCATAGGGTTACTCAAGTGCATAGACCGTGTACAATGGTTGGGATTGGATATTTTCATTCGATCTCTCCCAAATTTCCTTTATTCTAGTTGTTGTTAGGTTGGGGCTTCATTTATGGTTGGGAATTTATTTTTCCCCTTTACACTTTATCTTTATTCTGTTGTTCTATGATGTATTCTCTTGAGGTTATTTCATGCATGGTTTTTCTCTAGATGTTATAGCCATTTTTATTATTCCCCTACACTATTGCATGGATTCTGTTGGGTGTATGCATATAGGTACACTTGGAAAAGGACTCCAATTTATGTTATTCCTTATCAATGATTATTTCTGACACTTAGACTATTAGAGGTGAGATTAGGGTTATGGCAACCCAATATTCCACCACGCAGGTGGGCCTCAGTGGGTCAGGTCATTATAGAGTGGTATAAAAGATGGTTCATCCTTGAGTCAGTGTAGAGACACACCCATGGAGTGGATTGGTTGGGAACTTAGGGAAATAGTGTTAAAGTGCATCGAGTATGGATTTCTGACTAGGGAACCTAGTGTTGGTGTGGTGACTGATGTATCCATCACAAAGACTCTAACTACCTACTTATTGACTTGGAATACCGAGACATTGGTTGTAGGGAACCGTGGTACATGCATCATATATAATTGAGTCCTTTGACTCTCCTTCTTAAGTTATCTCCCCATATATATATATATATGTTCATATTACCATGGTACGTCTTGATAAATTTCAGGATGCCTCCACGAAGGCAACCAACCAGGTTACTAATTCAGGATTGTGATGATGATCTGATGAGCGATGAGGCCTCAGTTCATGGGCCATCTCATTATATATTTCCTCCATGAGGGTTCATATTAGAATCCCCACCCATTGAGCTGCATATTTTACTAGAATGGAAGTATGAATATGTTCATAGGATTATTTCACTACACGAGTTCTAGTGTGATATTTTGATGATGTTTTTCAGCGAGAAAATCCCTAGGCAGCAAAATATTAACTTGAGTAAGTGATACGAGTCTTCAAACTCATGTGGGCCTTGACTAATGAGATGTTTGTGTTGGTATCCAATATTTTCCTTGGTGTAGCAGGGTGCTAATATATTCTAGTCACACAGACGCATAATGATTTGACACTCTCATGGACCAACTTTAAGCTGCTGTTTTGTGAGTAGTATTACCCCTTCTGTTTTTAATCAGTTTAGGTTTAGAAGATTATGGATATGAAGTGGGGTAGTATGGAGGTTGTTGAGTATGACACAAGGTTCATGATATTACATGGTACTCCTTCAACATGGTGTGGGATGATAACTTTTGGGTGTAAAAGTTTGAGCAGAGTCTCCATAGAGACATCCATGCTAGTGTGGTTCCCTTGTACATTCCCGCCTATGTTAAAGTGTTATAGTGGGCACTGGTGACAGAGATATTCCTATATGATAGATTCCAAGCAGTTGTGGATAACAGTGGGAGTCATGGTTATGATTATTCTTCAATAATTATCATATTCCATTCTTTAGGGTCTTGACATAGGACATCTTCTTGTGACTAGTCTAAGTCACATGGACATGTAGCATCGAGTTCACATAGAGGACCAAGTTAGCCCAGAGCGGGGATATGCTATGAATGTGACTGGCATGGTTGCATGACATGTGATTTTACAAATCAACAAGATAATAAGGGTATCTAGATAGCGGATGGACCACCACAGTAGAGGAAACACTGTGATTAGGGTTCTCCCATGCGTGGCCAGGGAGGCCCCCTGGGAGGCAAGCTGACAGAGGAGTAGGAGGGGCTCCAGGAATAGGATATTCTAATGGAGGGTGATTCCATGATCTAAATTTACCACCACCACTTATTATCCCACACCAGGCTTGGGGAGCTGGTAGTTGGGGCCGCAGATGGCTATATTCCATGGATGCTTATGACCCGACGACTCATGAGATGATATGAGGAAAAATATATGTTTATTATATACTTTACTATGTACTTTTAGAGACTGGTGAAAGTAACTCCTTCCTTTATGTATCCCATTTGAGAGAGATAAATATTCCCAATGAGACTTTAGCATAATATATTTTTTCTATAGGTTCTAATTTGGTGTGATTCTTCAATATTGCTTATCTGTTGGTAGTGCAAGCTATCATTTTGGTGGATAGAGTTTCATGTGGTACCTCTTGGTCATCACAATGAAACCTTATGATTCATCTTGGGTATGGATTGGTTGTCCATAGTTTGAGACCAGATCAATAGTCATCATAGGCAGGTCAAATGCCTTCAGATAGATGGGATGAGATTATCCAATATGGGTGAGATAGATGTCATGGATGAGAAATTAGGTATTGCGAGTAGGGGTTACATCCAATCACCCATAAATTGGAGAGTATAACCCTTTGATTAGTGGGATATTTTGGGGCCTGGGTTCCTTTGGTAGTAGAGGAATTTATAGACGTCTTCCCTGAGGACATTCTGGGACTACCTCTGAGGTGGGATATAGACTTTTGCATTAACTTACATAATGGGACCATAGCGATATCTTATTAGGAATATCAAATAGAGAATCTACCCAACCCTAGTATCCCGAATTTGGTGCCTACTTTATTAAATTGGTTTAGGATATAAGGAATATCATCCCAAAGGACCAAATAGTTTAATATTCTTGGTAAAATAGATACATACTTGAAATTCACATTACATTTTAGAACATGAAAAACACAAATAATGTCATTATTCCCCTTAGCGTATCCATTCATATCAATCAAAAAAACTTCCTCATATCCTCTGGAAAATAAAACATAAGAATGGGGCAAGCTCAAATGCTCAGTAAGGGTAAGTGTATAGTGAAATCTATTAATAAAAAAGGCATAATCAATATGGAAACGTAAATAATTGAAACACATTACATTTAATCAATAACTTGATAATAATTTGGTTGGAATAAATTATGATCAAATAATTCTATATAAATAATAAAATGAGCTTAAAAAATTAACAATGGATATTCTAACTAATCAAATAATCGCATGGAATATCAATAATTGAATTCATAATTAAGGAATGCTTAAGTAAGGATATCTAAAACATAACTTTGAGTCCTTGTTCTAATACATATAATACCATTAAGTCCTTATAACAATAAATCTATATAAAAGGGTAAGGCTTGGATAAAACCCAATCTAGTTTGTCTCACAAGACCCACCGATGCATTGATGGGCTATAGTAGGCCCCGCATATCACTTACAAATTTCAATTAATTTTTAATATTAAAGTGGTGAAACATAATCAACACAAACATTTGTATTTAAAAACTATAATATGAAATGTTAATACTTTCCCCAATCAATAAACGTAATCGTAAACAATCCAAAGTAATATGGTGAAAGGTAATAAAACTATACATCCTAAGTCAAACTGATCACAAACCATCTAAATAAATAATAAGGATTATATCAATATAACATATCTCTAGTGGATCATATGTTTAATAAAGGGTTTATTCCATTGATGAGTAAAAATTCCTTAATAATATCTTTAAAAACATTTATGAGGAAAATAACATTTCACTATGAAAATATGTTTTTAAAACTAAAAGTTCAAAAAATATATTGAAAACCATTTTATTTGAAAATAACCTATGAAATTTTTTAAAATAATATTTAAAACATTTATTGTTCATGATGGTGGAAAATTTTGTTCATTCCTTACATGTTAAAACACATATTTCTTTCACATTTTTAGTAAAATCTAAATGAGAATTATTTTGAAAATGACATGAAGATTACTTTAAAACATTTTTTAAAAAGTAAAAATGGGTAAAAATGTATTTAATAAATAACTTTTAAAATTTTAAAACATTTTTGAAAACATTTTTAGAAAACACGGGGTTTGATGAAAAAGAATTTCTGACCGAAGAGAGAAATAAAGTCAAATTTTCTTAAAAACATTTTCTCAATAATTTTAAGTAACAAAGAGTGAAAAAATTGTAAGATTACTTTAAAAATTTCATGAATGACCATAGGTTAATAAAATAGATTTATTTTAATATATAAATATTAAATAATTTCTCTATATGAGACTTAAATAAAAACAATCCTGAATAATTATGAGATTGTGAAATAAACTCTTACCACTTTGGTAACATTTGAATCATAAGAACCATGAAAGAAATAACCTTAAATGAAAATTTAAATTGAATGAAGATAAATTAATTTATGATATAACATACAAAAAATTTCATTATATACACCACACAAAATAAATAAGTGGTGAATATGGAATATGTATCACAAAAGTAAAAGTGAGATGAGAAACACTTACCATGAGTCTGAATCTTCACATACATTATTTATATTCCTGAATAATAAACTTATGTTAATTATTTAATTTATTAATAAACTTTTTAAATTTTATTATTCTTTTTATTCCACTTATTACCATGTTATACATGATTACTTAATCAATTATGTTTACATCATATGTTTTGATGATATTTTTATCATGTGTCAAAAATGACTTTGGTAGGTTGACTATGGTCAAAGATTATATTATTTAAACATATATAAAATAATAATCATGAAATAATTATCATATTTATACATTATTATACTTTTAAAACCAATCATTAAATATGGTTATGAAAAATGAACTATGTTACAATCATGGAGACAGTAGGTCGTACATACGTATGAGTAACGTTTCTATTTTTCAATGATCATTATGCAAAGAAGGTGAGTAATATTTAATCCTTAAAGAATGATAATAATATCATATATAACATACTATTTCTTTAAATATACCTATATATATCATCCATGTGGTGTGGTTTTTAAAATAGATTCACATCTCTTCGTGAAGGTGGTAGTTCACACATACACAAATGACATTATCATTTTTTCAATGTAAGAAATAAAATGATATATTATCATTTAAGAATGATAAATATATCATAAATATAATAATTATGTAATTTATATCACATATATTCATTAAAATTATCCTTATTACCTTCCATGTTAATCATTAGTGAAAAACGAATCACATCGCTTCACGAGGCTGTAGTTCGCCACACACATGAGTGATGTTATTTTATCCCCTATAAAATGGAAAGTAAAAAAGGTATATATGATATAATGACTAAAGAGGTATAATTATGTTATAAATATAACATATATAATTTATATCCATAATAATATCCAACCGTGAGAGGTGGTAATGGAAAAACGAATGACATTTGTTTGCATGGCAGTAGTCTTCCGTACACACGAATGATGATTTCATGACCCATTTAATGGAGGTGGGGATGACTGTAGGTCACAAAAATAACATAAAAACATATAATTATATGGAATATTCTGAGGTTATTATATCACAATGGTTTAATAATAATTTAAGGAGGTGGAGGAAGAAATAAAATAAAAATGCTCATTGAAGAACATTACCTCTTCTCCAGGTAACATCCTTAGGTTTGCACCAAACGGCTTCTTAGGTTACATTTTTTTCCAAAAATAAGGCTTCTAGAATGAGAGGATTGAATTTGGTAATTTATTTTTTTATGTATTTTCTTATAAAAATGGTTTCAAGGTGTGAAGATGATAGGATAGAGGGTGTCCTTCTTTAAGTGAGGCGAGTGACACACTTGTAATTTTTAAAAAGAAAAAGGTGTACCAACATTTTTCACATGAAAATGTGTCCAAAATGGGGTATTATTGAGAATTATAAATTATAAGTTCTAAATATTTCCATAAAATATATTTTAGAAAAGTTTTTAGGTCATTTTAACCCTTATATTTTTAGTTTAACCACCGATAAACCCATTTTTACCTTAACTGCGGAAATTAATTTTTACCATTTTCACTATTAATTATGGTCAAAAATTAATTTGACCTGATTATGTAATATAAATTATGATTATTAAAAATATGGAATAAATTTTGAAAAATTCATTTCACATAAGTGGAAAAATTTAATTTAAAATTAATCACACATATGTGATAAGAAAGCGGGTTTTCAAAGAGAAAATGTTTGAAAGTTTACATAGTTTTTATATCAAAATTTAATATGAAAATGATTCTAATGACCCAAATTAGATTAATATATATATAATTGAACTAATTTTACTTTAAAAACAATTTAAAATATAATTTAACTTTATAAATAATTTAAACAAAAATGAATTTTTCAATTAAAATTTAGTTTTTTCACTATTCATAAAAAATGAAACTTTTTAGAAAAAATCCCAAAAAACCAAACTATGATAATTTTGATATTATGATTTAAAAAATGTATTTATTTTCTCAAATTTATATTCTAAAATCATTAAAAATTAATTTTAAATTATGTGCACAGTGCATGACTAATCTTCCTTTCAGAAAAATATAGTTTTTCAGAAAACATTTCTTTCTCTTTCAAATAATTCTTATTTTATTTTTTTAATAAATAGATAAAAAATTAATTTATTTTATATGGGTGAAAAAAATAACGGAATTTCATAAAACTATGTTATAATTCTCATATTTAAATAATAATATTTTAATAAAGTATAATGTTTCATTCAAACTCGGTGAAGTGTGAATTACATGCTATAAAAGAGATTGAATATATTTAAAAAATAAATATATCATAATGTATCAGGGTGTTATATTCTCTTCTAAAATTGGTGTTTCATTTCAAACACACTATGATGTTCTTCTTTAAAAATCTAGGGGTGATTCATTCTACCCTCCTTAACTAAATTGTGTTCTTTCAATTTAATCTTAATCTCAATAATCAAGGGTTTGTAATTTAAAAATGACTTTTTTTAAAACCCACATCGTAAATAGGGTTAATAAAAAATCATTTTAATATGAGATAAATGGGATTAAAAAGTTCATATGGAATATCATATAAATAGGTTTTTATATAGGAGAACATTGGTGGGAAGTGAATATATAGACATAGAAGAAAAGTGTAAATAATTATAGAGCGTGATAAAGGTCATTGATCATAAGAAATTAAATGATTAATGGAAAGTTAGGGACCTCAAAAACATAAATATGTGATGATTTAAAATATCACAGGTTCAACATAAATAAAGTTATTTGGATAATATTTTGTTTCAAAATTATTTTCCTAGAGTTGAGGAATTACTTTACCATATAGAATGAGAATATAAGAAAATATACTTACTTGATATATTTCTATTTCATATACACAATTTCATATTTTAGTTTCACTTTGATCATTTTCCACTTAATTTCTTACTATAGGAAACTAATATCCAAGATTATTTTTTTATGTCTGAAGCACTAAAATTCAATTTTAATGGATCATAAGATCCATAAAAGTGTGACAAGTCTTTCCCACCTATTTGTAAATATTTTCAAAAAAACCAATATAGTTATCACAAGTAATCCAATATTATACATTAATCTATAAAACTCAACAGTAACACCACTGTTTCATCATTAATATTTATTCATCAAATCATCTAAATAAAAGAAATTAAATATTAACATGGACATAACATAGGTCAGTGGTAGGTGTTAAACCCTTATTATCCTTCAGTTGTGGGTTCAAGCCCCATGGTATTGTCAGATGGGATGGGTTGTCACCTGGCATGCGAGTTGTCCTTTTTCTAAAACCATATTAATATAATTCCTATAATACCATAACATCAAAGATTAGATAAACCTTAAAGGTTATCAATACCTTCATAAAAACTAATTTATCATTATTATGTCAACATCTGGAACGTATTAAGTGTTATCCTCCCTCAGTCATGTGTTTTCCAAGAAGTTCAAATTTCCAATTAATCTCTTTTCTTGTTACTATTCAACACATGCTTTCAAATTCTTAAAGATATACCACTGGAGTACAATAATTATATATTTTATAATTCTTAAAATCAGAATATCAATGATTAAAATACTCTTATAAAATAATTATTTAATGCAAACAAAAAAAATTAGTCATTCCACTTCATCTATAGTAATATAATAATCTTGAACTTGATCCATTAGTTTATTTTGAGTTATATTTCCTTAACACTTGGTCTAATCACTTTCACAGTTCCCATCATCTTATAATGGAATCATTTCACATTAGAATATTCTTTCTTTCCCTTTTAATTATGAGCATGGTGGAATTTTTTCCCATAATTAAAGAAAACTCCTTTTAATTTTAAGCATTTACCAAGGTGTTTCCTTCCACAAGTATCACATGTTAGAAATTCCTTCATTCCCTTCTTCCCTTTATCCATTTTTTGCTCTGAAGTCCTCTTATTCTCTTTATTCCCTTAGAATCCATAATTCTTGGATAATTATTTATCTGTCTTGATAGAACATGATACTATGTACTCATATGATAATAATATTTGAGAGACTATCTTCCTTAAAAGGATTGACTTAAGTCCATCAAAGTAACAATTAATCTTGATCTTTGGATTACATACATAGTCCGCAACATTCCTTGTTAACCTTTTAAAGTTGGCTTTATACTTAGCCACATTTTCCTCTTCTTTAGGTCTTAGACTCAAGAACTGTCTTTCCATATATTATCATTGCTCATGAGGAAAATATTTTTTTTAATAATAGTACCTTGAAACCCTTCCACTCTATACTTTCTATTTTATTCTCATCCTTAGTGTTTTGAATTAATGACTACCATTGATTCGTATCTCCTAAGAGACAATAAATTTCTATGAAAATTTTCTCCATATCACTACTTCCTAGAGAGATAAATTTATTCTCCAAGGAACTTATCCATAACTTAGCTAAAAATTCATCTATATTCCCATTTAATGATGGAGGTTGCTAACACATAAAGTGGTCTAACATCATTACACCAGATGGTGGATCAATGGGTTTCTTTATAAAGGAAAGGTTATTGTTCATAACCTAAGTGAGATTCCCTAGTATAGTTATAATTTGATCAGTTCTATCTATAACTCCAGCTCTAGCTTCAATATCTTGTCTAGGCAAGCATTCCCTATATAGAGTATGTGCATTGATACAGTTTCCATTCATTCCATTAAGTTCTATTTCTAAACAATGGAATACACTATATTAGATCATAAAATTATGAAACATAATGTATAATACCAAAAATCGTGAAACACTTAATATAAATTAAAAATTTTATTAATATATAATCATAAACATGGTTTCTTTGCAAATGTTTTCAAGTCATTAAAATATTTTCAAATTCTTCATAATTGTTTGTAAAGAAGATGTGAATTAACTCAAGAATATCCCTTAGGAGTTTCAAACTAGGTTCATAGTAAGGACTATTATCATGCACCAGGTAATTAATGGGTCAATCCCAATACACCCTTTTCAGAGTTATTACCCCCCGATACATCTGTTCTAAAACCATATCCACTTATAGTACCTTGTCAAAGATGTATTTATTATGGAAAACCACATAATCTCTTCCTTACTAAAAATTTAAGATGTTATTTTATACTTATCCTCAAAGTACATCATAGGGTTATGTTCCCTAATCTATGTTTTACTAAATCTAGTTCCCAAGGTTTATAATAAACTTCCTCTAATACAAACAGTAGCAAACCCGACCCTAATAGCCCGAAGATGGTGTCTACTTTATTATATTTTCATAAGATACAAGGATTTGTATCATAAATTACCAAATAGTTTAGTAGTATTGGTAAACTAGATACATACTTGAAATTAACATTACATTTTAAAACATAAAAATACAAAGAATTTTATTTGATAATGTCATTATTTCTCTTAGCATATCCCTGTATATCAATCGGAAAACACTTCCTTATATATTTGGGAAAATAAAACATAATAAAGGGGTGAGATCAAATGATCAGTAAGATAAAGCGTACAAAAAATGATATTAATAAATAAGGAATAATTAATATTTAAAGGTAAATAAGTGAAACACAATCCATTTAATCAGTAACTTGAGTATAATATGGTAGGAATAAATGATGATCAAATAATTCCATATAAATAATCACATGATTTTGAAAACTTAACCATATATATTATAACTAATCAAATAATAACATGTAATATCAATAAATGAATTCATAATGATGGAATGCATAATTATGGACATCTAAAACATTCCATATTGGCCTTGTTCAAAGGCATATAATACTGATGAGGCCTTGTTCCAAGAAATCTATATAAATGGGTAAGGCCTTGGTCAAAACCTAATCTAGTTTGTCTCATGAGACCTATCAATGCATCGAGGGGATATAGAGGGCCCCTCCCATTACTTAAAATGTCTCATTCATTCCTCATATAAAATATTTTAAACACAATCAACACAATCATTTGTATTTAAAAACTAATATATTTAATTTTAATACTTTCCCCAATCAATAAACATAATCATAAACCATCTAGTGTAGTATGATAAATGGTAATAAAAGTATATATCCTCAGTAAATTTGTTCATAAAAATTCAAAGAAATAATAAGGAAGATATCAATACAACATATACCTAATGTATCATAAGTTAAATAAAGTGTTGATGCCGTTGATGAGTAGAAATACAATAAAAAAATATTTAAAAACATTTATGAGGAAAATAACTATTTCAATTTGAAAATATTTTTTAAAACTAAAAGTTCAAAAAATATTTTAAAAAACTTTTATTTGAAAATAACCATTGAAAAATTTTAAAATAATATTTAAAACATTGATTGGTCATGATGTTGTAAAATTTGGTTCAAGTCGTACACATTAAAATAAATATTCCTTTCACATTTTCGATAAAATCTAAACAAAAATTGTTTTGAAAATGATATGAAGATTCCTTTAAATTTTTTTAAAAGTAAAAATGGGTAATAATATATTTAATAAATCATTTTTAAAAGCTTAAAAACAATTTTTAAAACATTTAAAAAAAGGGTTTTGATGAAAAATGATTTCCAACTAAAGAGAGAAATAAGGTCAGATTTTATTAAAAAAATTTCTCAATCATTTTAGGTAATAAAGAGTGTAAAAATGATAAAATTACTAGAAACATTTCATGAATGACCATAGGTGAAGAAAATATATTTATTTTAATATATAAATATTAAATAATTTTCATAAGGGAGACTTAAATAAAAGTAATCCCAAATAATGATGAGATTGTGAAATAAACCCATACCACTTTGGTAACTTTTGAATCATAAGCCCTAAGAAATAAATAAATTTAAATGAAACTTTAAATAACATGAAGATAAATTAATTTATGATATAACATAAAAAATTGTAGTATATACATCTCATAAAATAAATAAGTGGTGACTATGACATATGTCTCATGGAAGTAAAAGTGAGATGAGAAACCCTTATCTTGAGCCTAACTCATCACATATATTATTTATATTTTTATATAATAAAATTATTTTCATTATTTACTTGATTAAGAACCATTTTAAGGTTTATTATTCCTTTTATTTAACTTATTACCTTTTTATATATGATTACTTAATTAATTATATTTATGTCAGATGTTTCGATGATATTTTTCTTATGTGTCAAAAATGACTTTGGTTGGTTGACTATAGTCAAAGTGGTCATTATTTAAACATATCCAAAATAATAATCATGAAATAATTATCATATCTATACATCTATTATACTTTTAAAACCAATCATTAAATATTTTTATGAAAAATGAACTATATTATAATCATGGAGATGGTAGGTCGTACATAAACCTGAGTAACATTTCCATTTTTCAATAATCATTATGGAAAGAAAATAAGTAATATTTTAACTTTATAGAATTATAATAATATAACATATAAAATATTATTTATTTAAATATACTTATATATATCATCCATGTGGTTAGGTGATGAAAAGAGATTCACATCACTTCATGAAGGCGGTAGTCCACACATACACAAACGACATTATCATTTTTTAGTGTAAGAAAGAAAATGATATATTATATTTTAAAAATTATAAATAGGTAATTAATATCATAATTAAGTAATTTATATCACATATATTCATTAAAATTATCCTTATTACCTTCCATGTAAAGCGTTAGCGAAAAACGAATCACATCGGTTTGCGAGGTGGTAGTCCATCGTACACACGAGCGACATTATCTTATCCCCTACAGAACAGAAAGTAAAAAAATTATATATGATATAATGAATCAATATGTATAATTATGTTATAAATACCATATATATACATTATATCCATAATTATACCCAACCTTGAGAAGTGGTAATGGAAAAATGAATGACATTGTTTCATAAGGTGGTAGTCCGCTGTACACATGAATAATGATTTCATAACCCATTTAATGAAGGTGGGGATGGTTTTAGTTCATTCCAATAGAATAAAAAATTAGTATTATATTTAATATAATGATTTTATTATATCATAATGATTTAATAATAATTTAAGGAGGTGGTGGAATAAAAAAAATAAAAACGGTCATTGAAGAACATTACCTCTACTTCAGGTAACCTCCTTAGGTTTGCACAAAAATCCCTCCTAGGTTGGATTTATGCCAAAAATAAGGATTATAGTATTATTGGATATAATTTTACAACTGATTTGGGAAGGTATTTTCTTAAAAAAAGTGTTTTATAAGTGTGGTGAGTGACACACTTGTAGTTTCTGAAAAGAAAAAGTTATACCCATGTTTTTCATATACTAAAAGGGTCCAAAATGTATTATTTGAAATAATTTTACATTATAAGGTATAAATATGTCTATAAAATATATTTTATACAAGTTTTTAGGTTATTTGAATCCTTATATTTTTAGTTTAACCATTTGATAAATCCATTTTTACCTTAACCGCAATAATTATTTTTTACTATTTTCACTATTAATTTTGGTAAAAACTTAATTAACCTGATTAAATAATATAAATTTTTATAATTCAAAATATTTAATCAATTTTTATAAATTTAATTCACCAAAGTTTAAAATTTTAATTTAAAATTAATCCCACAAGCACGACAATAAAGCGGGCTTTCAAAGAGAAAATATTCAAAAATTTACAATGTTTTAACATCAAAATTTAATATGAAAATTATAAAAAATTAAATAAATTGGATTAATAGATATATAATTGAACTAATTTTACTTTAAAAACAATTTAAAATATAATTTAACTTTATAAATAATTTAAACAAAAAGACAATTTTCAATTAAAATTCAGTATTTTTCACTATTCATCAAAAAATGAAACTTTATAGAAAAAATCCCAAAAAATTACCCTAATATAATTTTGATATGATTATTTTATAAATGAAGTTTATATTTTTAAAATCAATATTATGAACGTGTAAAAAATTAATTTTAAGTTATGTGCACATTACATGACTAACCCACCTTTCAGAAAAATACAATTTTTAGAAAACATTTCTTTCTCTATAAAATCATTCTTATTTTATTTCTAATCAGTATACAACCATTTAATTTATTTTATACATGTTTAAAATATAAAATTTTCATAATTTGGTTATTAATATTCATACTTTCTATCTTAATGGCTAGGTTATAATGATCATGTTTAAATAATAATATTTTAATAGAGTTTCATTTTTCATTCAAACCCAATGTTTCGTGAATTGCAAGCTACTGAAGGGATTTAATTTATTTTAACAATAAATATATAATAATGCCTTAGGGTATCATATTATCTTATAATCTTGTTATTTTATGTCATACACACTATTATGTTTCTCTTTTTAATATCTTTGTGTGTTATAGATACCCCCTACCGAGCTCTTGGAGATGAGGGTACAGTTGGAGGACCTTTAAGAAAAGGGTTTTATCAGAACCGGTGTATCCCCTCAGGTAGATATAATATTTTTTTGAAAAATATGGGTAGTATATTACATATTTGTTTTTATTATCATCACCTAAACCTGGAAATGATTAACAACAAGTACTCCTTGTTGATGATTGATGGCCTCATTGGTTAGTTAAGAGGTGTGAGTTAGTTCCTAAAGATCAATCTTAGGTCCTTCTACCACCAATTGAGGGTTCAAGAGGCTGATATTATGAATTTAGCATTTTGATTTCACTATGGACACTATGAGTTTCTGGTGATGCCTTTTGGTGTGAAGAATTCCCCTACTATGTTCGTGGATTTGATGAACTGGATCTTCCAGCCATACTTGGACTGATTAGTGGCTGTCTTCATTGATTTCATACTCATCTACTCTACATTAGAGGAGGAGAATACATAATAATTGAGGATGGTTCTAGAATTACTCTAAGATCACTAGATATATGGTAATCTCTTGAAGTTCTAGTTTTGGATCTGTGAGGTTCACTTTCTGGGGCATGTCATTTATGAGCATGGTTTAGTTTTGGAATTAGTGAAGATTGATATAGTTCTTTATTAGGATCCACCAAAAAGCATTTTAGAGGTACACAATTTTCTTGGATTATTAGGGTACTGCAGGAGGTTCATGGAGGACTTCTCCAGGATTTCATCTCCTTGGAATTCCCTGATTTGGAATGGGAATCTATTTACATGGACCAAGCAATTTCAGATATCCTTTGAGTAGTTGGGGTTGAATTTGACTAGTGCTCCTATGTTAAGACTACTGAAGGAGGGCATGTAGTACATAGTGTATTATAATGCCTCTATAGATAGGTTTTGTTACGTGTTCATGTAAAGGTAGACATTGATTGGATGTGGGTCAAGGCAGTTGATACCTTATGAGAAAAACTATGTGACTCATGATGTGGAGCTGGTAGTGGTAGTCTTCGCTTTGAAGATTGGGAGACACTATCTTTTGGGTGAGTTCTTTATTTTTTACTCATACCATCATAATATTAGGTATATCTTCATGAAAATAGATATAAACCTAATATTGAGTCACTGGTTGCAGTTCCTATAGGACTATGACTTTGAGATATTCTATACTCCTAGGAAAGAAAACATAATGGCATATTCCCTTAGTATAAAGTACCATTCTCATTTGGTTGAGGAGGCATCTGAGCATTTGACTTCCTTGCAGCTGACCCTAGTAGAGGATAGGAGTGTCTCTTTTCTTCAGTATATGGTGTTGACCCTTTCTCTTCTCCATCATGTGATGGTGGTTTAGTTGGGTGACATTGAATGTAGGGTTATATCTGACCATATATCTTTAGGAGATTCAGTAGATTGATTTTCTTAAGGAGGAGAACACATCATCCTTTTCCAAGAATGGATCATGGTTCTGGTCATGATGCGATAAGAGGTGATGAGGGAGTTTCACACTTCTCCATTAAATATACATTCCAATGTTGGGAAGATGTATAAGGACCTTCAGTTCCAATTTTGGTGGTCTGGCATGAGGCAGATTGTCACTGAGTTTATCTCTTAGTGTCTAACATGTTAGCTAGTGAAGGTTGAACAATGGGTTTTGGTAGTTTTGACACAGCCTCTTGAGATAATCTAGTGGTAATTAGATGGAATATCCATGTACTTTGTGATATGGATTTCACACATATTGAGAGTCTATAATGCTATCTAGGTTATTGTTGGCTGACTCACAAAGTCAGCACAATTTCTTTCCATCATGGAGAAGAGTTTGGTGGAGAGTTTGAGATAGTTATATGTGTGGCAGATCATCCGACTCTATGGGGTACCCTCAATGATTTTCTCCGACCATGATGAGTGGTTCACATATCAGTTGTAGAGAGGTATGTAGGAGGAATTCAGGACTCAATTATGGATGAGTAAGGCATTTCACCCCCAAAAGAATGGGAAGACAGATCATATTGTCCAAGTGTTGGGGGATATGCTGATAGCTTGTGTTTTGGACTTTATTCGGATATGTGAGTATCACTTTCCATTGGTAGTGTTTTCTTATAATAACAATTATCACTCTAAGACCGACATGGTACCTTTGAGTCCTTATATGGGAGACCCTATAGGTCACCCTTGTGTAGGTTTGAGATTAACAAGACATCTATTATTAGGACAGAGATGGTACACGTGACAATGGAGAAAGTCTAGGTGATCTACGAGTGGATTAGGACTGCCCAGATCGAACCAAAATCTTAGTAAAATAAATATCATAGGCCCTTAGATTTAGATAAGGGAGACCAGATTTTCCTAAGAGTCTCCCCACAATGAGGATTATAGAGCTTTAGTCAGGGAGGAAATCTATCTTTAAGGTTCATTGGGCTGTTTGAGATCTTTTGGAGGGTTGGAGTGATTTTTTACTGCCTAAACTTACCCCCATAGTTGGAGCGGGTGCATGATGTCTTCCACATGTCACCACTGAGAAGATACATGCATGATCCTATGCACATCATTGACTAGGGTGAGATTTAAATTAATAATGGAGACACCTTCATGGAGTACTCTGTGGTGATCGAGGATTGGTAGGAGAGGATCCCACAAGGATGGACTATTCCCCTAGTTTGTGTGTTGTGGTAGCATAAGAGCATGCAAGAGAGATCCTAAGAGTAGGAGAGGCATATTTAGGATTAATATCCCCAAATTTTTATTTAGCTTGTGCTTTTTAGGGGTGAAAATGCTTGAAAGGTAGATTAATTTAGTGACCCTATTTTTTTCTTTATAAGAGTTTGAAATATATTAAGAAATATTTTTGGAGCTAGGTGCTGAGATGATGTGAGATTCCGAGGCCCAGTGAGCCCATAATTGATTTTATAAAAATAATAAATATATTAATATCAAGCACACACAGTTTTTTATAAAATAATTGGTTATCTTTAGAGACCTTTATTTTTCATTGGGAAACTTTAAGATATTTATAAATATATTTTTAGAGTGAGGTGCTAAGACAATATGAGATTCCAAAGACCTATGCGCCTAAAATTAATTTTACAAAAATATTAAATATATTTTATATTATGTGAAAAATGTTTCTTAAAGAAAATGTGATAAATAATTAATTGAAGCTTGGATCTGAAATACCAGACCACTATTGAGTCTGGAACATGTTTTTTACCCTAGGAGTGACTTAAAATAAGTTGTTGTAGGTCATTCAGATAAGCTAGATGTTGGTGTTATGTTTAGTGGATTAATTAAATTATTAACTTAATTAATTCATTAATTTAATGCAATGAAATAATTCTATAAAATAACCTCTAGGGAAATTTGACCAAGGTTAGCTGCACAAACCTTGGGAGGATTTTAGAGTGTTCTTCCTCCTTCC
The DNA here is from genome assembly GCA_963277665.1 of Viscum album. Classification (NCBI taxonomy): domain Eukaryota; kingdom Viridiplantae; phylum Streptophyta; class Magnoliopsida; order Santalales; family Viscaceae; genus Viscum; species Viscum album. The sequence continues at coordinate 396,971,249 of OY728127.1, read as the reverse complement.
ATTGGAAAATCACATCAGACGACGACGAAACTATGGATTAGGGCAGATCAGGATGCAACGAATGCAATGAATTCCTTAGTCTTTGGTGAGTTCATTATTCTATGAATAATGATCCAAACTCTAGGTAGGACTCATTAATTTGTGGTTTATGACCTTGTTTATTAAATTGATTTAGTAGAATCACTCCTTTGATCTGAGAAAAATTGCTTAACCTTGGTATGCATATATGTACCTATTAAACCGATTATTCAATTACTCTCTAACCTCAGATATCCCCATTCTTGATCACTAGAAAAGAATGCTTGGAAATGATCATTAAACCTTTTTTTGTATCCCCCATAAATTGTTTCATGTTCGTCATCATTGGACCCTGAGGTCACGATTCGATATTTCTGGGCGGGATTGAGCCCGATCGGACCCCTGGATTCACAATGGTTTCATGAGCGATGAATATATCGACAGTCAAGGATGAATTTGAGGTTGAATCATTAATAATGGGAACTATTTATCATGTATTTGAGAATAAAACAAATATTAGAGGTTTTTGGGATGACGGAGGTTCATGTGGACTTCGACCAATTCAACAGAATCAGTTTTTCAGCCACCATATGGCCAGAAACGATGAATGATGGCTAGATCCACCAATTTTGGGAAAATAATAGACCATATTCGAAGGGGAGAAGCTAGATATGGACACATTCATGAAGATTTAGTATTCTATGAAAAAGTTAATTGTACATCGTGTAGTTCGATGAACACACAACATGTAGCCCCTATTTTGTAGTGACTAGGGTTTCACTGATTTATAAGTATCACACACCATGTGGGAGCCCCACATGCTGTGTGACCTAGTACTGGTGGCCTGATGTGTACTCTAGGAGTACACAAGCATAGTCATGACCAAAAATGTGCTATGTTATGAGTACAAGGGCTAGACCAGAGACACGGGAGGCACCTTGTGTGAAGCAAAACACTGTGTACCAAAGTACATGAAAACAACTTGAGTATAAAAACATGACCAAGGTGCACGAGCTGAGACCCCAAGTTTCTTGGACACATCTTGTAGCCTCCTCACATGATGTGTATCCCCACATGGGTAGTGATCCATTTACCATCTGAGACATGGCCAGGTGTTGGAGTGGGACCACATGCCCTGAGGGTCCCCTCACACACTATGTACCCCTTAATTACTTTTTAGGAAACTTCAATCTATAGTATTTCCCTCATTTGGACTCATATTTTGGCCCGCGAGTATCCTATCCTAAGTGTTTTTCCACATATAATGGGGTGGTGACCTCGATTTTATCTTTTGAGTTATGATGAGTGATATTTCAATTGTGATGCTTCTTTAGGTAGTGCTCGATGATGGTAGCGACCAGACAAGATCATTAGAGTCCAGATAGAGAAAGTACTCTCCTATGGCACTGGGGTGTAGGTCCTCTATACTTGGAGATGAAACTACACTATCGCACTAGCATGAAGGTCCTCCATAAGTTTTGTATAGATATAGATACAATACTCCAATATTGTAATAATGTGCAGGTCCTCTATTCATCATGACATTATTATATTATCGTGCCAGTGTGGAGGTCCTACATACATTTTGTATAGATTTAGAGACAATACTCTACTATAATAATTTTTTTGGATTCTCTATTAGTGGAGACAATACTCCACCATCATACCAGTGTGTGGGTCCTCCACAATTTTTGTATAGATATAGAGATGGTACTCCACTATCGTAACAACATTCGAGTCCTCTATTCATGGAGATGGTACTCCACTGTTGTATCAACGTGTGTGTCCTCCATACTTATTATCATGGAGATAGTACTCACCTATCAGACCAGGGCACATGTCCTCCGTACTTGTTATTCTAATAGAGATGGTACTCAAATTTGGAATCAGGGTGCGGGTCCTCTATCTATAGAGACGGTACTCCCCTGTCATACTAGGGTCTGGGTCCTTCATTCAACTTTTTCAAACATACACATGAGATGCTAGGCCTTGTTGATGGATTCCTAGAACTGATGGAGAATATTTTCTTAGGCTGGGCTCACTAATACAAAATAGGCCTCTAACAACACTAAAAATGTCTTTTATCATTGCTATAGAAGCACTGACTACTGGAGTGAGATTAAAATCCTTAGGCTTTTATCATAATTAAAAAAACCCTGATAAGGTGGCATACTATAGTGTTCTATAACAGCACACTGCAATATTAGAATCACCACTAAATATCAACAAAATCAAGTAATAATATAGAATTTAAATGAAATGGAATTTACAACACGAATACAAGAAAAAATATACTATATTATATATTTCAAATATTGTTTTATAAAATTACATAAGTATAAATTATTACATACATTCAAAAACATCAACGTTTCCTTGTCTTTTAATCCTGACCCCGACTCATGATATTAGTAAAACAACCGCCCCTGATCGAGCAAAAAAACACACATGTATAAGAAAACAATTCTTATGCTAGTAATAATATAAATAAATAACTTAATATAATGTGTTAGTTTTAAACTAAACTTTGAGTCATACTAGGAACACTTTGTATCAGATTGTAATGCAGTTGATTCTTGCACGCCACACCATTTCTTGTTCATCATCAAGAATTATATATGTGAAAATTAATTAAATAAGTATAAGATAAAAATTATATGGAAATAAATTAAGTAATATTATATATAATGATGAGAAAACAATCTAGTCCCGTTTTCTCGGTTTTGGCGATGGATGCGTGTTTTAAACTAAAATGACACTTATATATTGAAAATACACACTTGGAGTCATACCCATCACACCATTCATCGTATTGAGGTTTGGATGATTCCTACATGTTACAAATGACTTATAGATCATTTTACAAAAGTATCAAAACAATATGAATGTGCTTTCATAGTTTTGAGTATGTCACTTATCTTTTTTACTATAATGTCATTTTAAACTAGAATCACACACTTTGACTCATACAAGTCACATTGTGTGTTGGTTTTTTGTGAGATTAATTCATACACATCAAAAATGAATTATGAATAATTTTCCTAAATTATCAATACAAACTGAGTGTGTTTTCTTGGTTTTCAGTGAGTGACACTTTTTGAACTAAAATGTCGATTTTAAACTCATAACAGACACTTTGAGTCATATCAAGAAAATCATGTATCAGATTGAGATGATAATGATTAATAAACATTAAAAATGATGTATAGATCATTTTCCTAATTTATCAAACCAATATGAATGCGTTTTCTTAGTTTTGAGTAAGTAAGTTGTCTTTTTTACAAAAATTGATGTTAATTTTTAATAAAACGACACACTAGGAGTCATACCGGTCACACCGTGTGTTAGATTTAGGTAAGGTAGATTCATACATGTCTAAAATGACGTATGGATCATTTTACTAAAGTATCAAATCAAAAAAAATGCATTTTCTTGGTTTTGAGTATGTCACTCGACTTTTTTACTAAAATGTCATTTTAAACCAGAAACACATACTTTGACTCACACTGATCACATCATGTATCAGTTTGATGTCAGTATAATTCCTAAACATAAAAAATTATTCATAAATAATTTTATTAAATTATCAAGATAATCTGAGTTTATTTTCTTAGTATTTAGTGAGTGACACTTTTTGAACTAAATTTTAATTTTAAACCGATAACAGACACTTTGAGTTTTAATGGGAACATCGTGTATCAGATTGAGGTGAAGATGATTCCTACACATCAAAAATGACTTATGTATAGTTTTCCTAAAGTATCAATGCAATCCAAATGTGTTTTATTAGTTTTGAGTTGGTCAATTGTCCTTTTTACTAAAATTGATGTGAATTTTAAATAAAAACTCACTTGGAGTCATACCTGTCTCACTGTACATCAGGTTGAGGTGAGGCTAATCCCTTAAAATCTAAAATGACTTATGGATATTTTTTCTAAAGTTTCAAAACAATCTGAATGTTTTTTCTTGGTTTTGAGTATGCCACTTGTCTTTTTTACTAAAATGTCATTTTAAACTGGAAACACATTCTTTGAATAATACCGGTAACATCATGTATCAGTTTGATGTGAACCTGATCCCTATACATAAAAAATTAGTTATGAATCATTTTACTAAATTATCAAGACAATTTGAGCATGATTTCTTGGTTTTGAGTGAGTGACACTTTTTGAACTAAAATGTTGATTTTAAAATGATAACAGACATTTTGAGTTATACTGGGAACATCGTATATCAGATTAGGGTGAGGATGATTCCTTCATGTCAAAAATAACTTATGAATCATTTTACTAAAGTATAAGAACAACACAAATGCATTTTCTCTACTTTGAGTACGTCACTTGTCTTTTTAACTAAAATTGATGTGAAATGTAAATAAAAAGTCTCACTTAGATTCATATAGTCACACTATTCATTAGATTGAGGTGTGGATGTTTACTACATGTCTCAAATGACATATGCATCATTTTACTAAAGTATCAAACCAATCCAAATGTTTTTTCTTAGTTTTGATCATGTCACTTTTCTTTTTTACTAAAATTTCATTTTAAACTAGAAACATGCACTTTGACTCATACTAGTCACATAGTGTATCAGTTTGAAATGAGACTAATTCCTACACATCAAAAATTATTTATGATTCTTTTTCCTAAATTATCAAGACAATATGAGTTCATTTTTTTGGTTTTTAGTGAGTGAAATTTTTGAACTAAAATGTCTATTTTAAATTGATAATGGACACTTTGAGTCATACCGGGAAAATCGTGTATTGGATTAGGGTGAGACTGATTCTTACATCTCAAAAATTACTTATGAATCATTTTAATAAAGTATAAAAACAATTGGAATGCTTTTTATTGGGTTTGAGTAGTTTATTTGTCTTTTTTACTAAAATTGATGTTAATTTTAAATAAAAAGACACACTTGGAGTCATACCAGCCACACTATGTGACAGATTGAGGTGATGATGATTCCTAAATGTATCAAATGAATTATTTATCATTTTACTAAAGTATAAAAATAATATTAATATTTTTTCTTGGTTTTTAGTACGTCACTTGTCTTTTTTACTAAAATGTCATTTTAAACTGGAAACACACACTTTGACTCATAATGGTCACATAGTGTATCAGTTTTATATGAGACCAATTACTACAAATAAAAAATGATTTATGAACAATTTTACTAAAATATCAAGATAATATAAGATCTTTTTATTTGTTTTCAGTGATTGATTTTTTTTTGTAACGAACCAAAATTTTATTAATGAAAATTTCTCTTGATATAATTAAATGTATTATTATGTAAAATGGTTATATAAAATATAAACTTCCTTGATTTTATGGACTTAAAAATACCATTATGAATTGTTACTATTGCTAATATATCCATTTAACAATTATCACATGATTAGTATAAATATAGGGATTTAACAAATCCAATTTACTCAGAAAAAGGAAGTGATGGCCTAATCTAGTAGAATTGGTCTATATGAAGCCAATTTGTTAGAGCTCGGAAAGGAGGTAGTGTCACTGGTATTAACTCTTTACCAAGACCAATCCTAGCTTCAAAACGTTAAGCTCGAATGGAACCACCTATGAGATAAGTGTAAGCTGATAGAGATTACCACCCAAGTGATGTTATCCGAGCCACCCCATGAGTCGATCACAATCACACACCTTAACCTTAGGTCATATGTGGGTTTTATAAGGGGTTATGTAACATGACCCTAACGCTATGATTATATTCATTATTTTTTTATAGAATAAAGAATATACATTCATTTTGTTATTATTACTTTGTAAATAGTTTTTAAATCACAAATAGTATTTTTAGTTAATATTCAATTAAGAAATCTATTTTGATTAATTAATAGATTTTAAAATTAAATAATATTTTAATAAAATATTATTAGTAATTAATTTTAATAAAATATAAATGATCGTATAATTTTTATGAATATAATTGTAATTTTTATTAAGATTTGAAATCTGTTTTTGTCAAAACCCCTAAATTTTCGATAAATATTGGTTTTTATTTTAAAAGTAAAAATTAAAATATTGAGAAAATTATTTAGATAAAATGAATATTATTTTTGGATTTAGGACTTTGAAATTATCTAATAGTGATTTTTTCATAATTTTCAGAGACAGTTGAATTTTCGGGTAAAAATTAAATACCATTTAAATATATAATGTGATTTATGACATAATAAGGACCCAATAGTGATGTAACAAAATACTATAAACATTATTTTAGGACAATATATGTTTAAAATATAAAATAATGTGATTTTATAATTTTTTGATTAATTTTATGGTGCCTTAGTGGACCCTCCAAGACTTATAAAACATTTTAACTTTTAAAATGATTTCCTTGAGAGTGTGATTAACCTCCACATAAGTGTAACATCCCGACATGGCTCACCTATAAGACGGTGGCCAGACTGGTACGTCACATGAACTCAAGCGCATCTCCCTAAATGCCAGAGGCTGCCGACTTGCAGCGGGGGCCTTTTTAATGTGTCTGTGGGGGAGACTATGCCCTCATAGGTAATAGGTAATACACATCGAAAGTAAACAACAATTAATAATAAATAGCAGAATCATATAGATGAATAAACTATAACAATAAGGAAATAAATATTCCCAACTGAATACATAATAATTACAGAAGCTGATAAATGAAACTTGGTAAAAAAATGATGTCATGACATGATGTCTCTCTAAACTGAAAATATGGAAAACATAAACCCAAGAATTCTATCAACTAAACAGAAAAAACACAAAGCAAAAAATGCATAATGAGAAAAGCTCGATCCTATGCCCCAGTCTCCATCCTAAGTAGCAAAAAACAATCAAGCATAGGGAGAAGCATGCTTCCCTTTGTCAATACCTGTAAACATATAATCTACTCAGGTGTCAATGACACCTGAGCAGGGTGTGAGATAAAATCCTAGTAGTCCGGCACCCGCGGTGTCTAAACCTTTCCATTTCATGCAGTAATAAAATTCAGTGTGCAATTATATAACAATTGCAGATAATTTATTAAGTGTAATGAAATAAATAACTCGGTCTGGGTTCCCAATGAAACCCATCCCTAATCACCTGCTTCGGCCTATGTCGGAAGTCTGAAAGGAGTACCTGTAAGTAGAATACACATATGCATATATGTAAAGCTAGTAAGAGTAAGGTAAAACAAGGAAGAGGCATACCCCCAAGCTTGGGATTTAACTTGGGGTCTAAGTCATGTGTCAACCAGGTGTGCTTCAACACACTAGAAAATATATCAAATCTCAAGGGACTAATAATGACATTAATATAAACCTTCAGTGCTTCATTATTAAGGTTCAAGTTGAGAGTTAGAGTCCGATCCTGTCTCGAAGGTATCGCTACGGAACATCCTTCAATTATCCAATACCAACGAGCCCATCCAAGGCAATATTTTGAAAGACCAAGTATCACTCGTGGCATGGCTTTACCCTCAGTCTATCTCGATCTCGCAAAAAGGGGTCGAGTGTCATTTGGGGCTGGATTAGCCACATGCCAACAAATTCGTCTCAATGGGCCCTTTTGGAACCAGTATCACTCATAAGTATTAGAAATCTTGGGGAAGTCTCAGTTTGATAAAGCCCAAAACACTTCCCCCCAACACATAGAAGTAACCATCAAGAATGAAGGGTATAAGCGTGACCCTTAATATGGGACCCACCTCATTTCCCCACCCTGAATTTAATTAATGTTTTCACAGCAGCAGCTATGATATCAACATATGTAATTGTATCTTGAAACCAAACAGGTACACCCTTGCATCACACAGTGCAAATTAAATATTTCAGCATAGCAATCTTAACAAGGCAAAGTACCTCATCAACATAAGTAGAAAAATTCACTTTTAAATAAATAAATAAATTAGACCAACCAACTACCAAGATCCAACAATTCTAAAGTTCATAATTAATCTAAATTAATTATTTAAATTAAACACAACAAAATAGGTTGTGAAAACATGCAGATACAAACACTTTTTAATAATAAATAAACCAGCACAACCAACTACAAAAGATTCAACAATTCAAGATTTATAATTAATCTAAATTAATTATTTAAATTGAACATAACAAAAATTGGTTGCGCAACACATGCAATTAAATAAATTAAAAGTTTGAGCTAACAGAAATTATACTAACCACATTGGCATGCCCCAAGGGGTGTCCGACCTTGTTTCAACAAATTAAAAAAATTAATTCATGATCAAAAGGGCTGCAACAACTAGACGAAACCAATAAATTAAAGAGTTTGGGTGAATTTGCACAAAGTCGGTAGGCACTGACTAATGACACAACGAAGAGTTTTTATAAATCGCAACGAAATGGAGGGAAAGAGAGTAGACACCCTACCTTATGGTCGTAGATGATTCTATAATCCGTAGTGGAATTTTATTTGACCTAAAACGGAATAAAATGGATAATTTTAGAAAACCCCAAAATAGGGTAAAATCCTTCCGCAGCGAACTACGCAAAGAATTTGGAATGAGATTGCACGATTCTTGGTGTGTGGGATAAGCCTTACTAAGATGTTTACAATGCACCTAACGACGAAAAAAATGGATGACGAACAGAGGCGCGGTGATCTTTCTATGGGAGGAGAAGGTGGTGCGCACCACATAGGGAGAGGGGGTGCACCACGCACAGGAGAGGGAGGAGAGGGAAGATAGGAAGAGAGGAGAAAAGAAATAAAAAGGAAAGGAAAGAAAAGAAAAAGGAAAAAAGAAAAAGGAGATAAATAAATAAAATAATAAAAATAAAATGGTGGAAGAAATGAAATAAATAATTAAAATGGGTTTACCTTATTTTAATTATTTTTGATTTTTCTCCAACCATGTCTATTTTATTATTTATTTTTATCCCTCTTTAAATTCCATTAATTTCCATTAATGATTTTTAATTATTTTTAACCCGAATGCTGCACTATGGCATGATGTAATATTTTACATAAAGCCTGACTAAGCATTTAATTAATTTGAACAGCTTCCCGTGACCCACAACAGGGTGCGCAAGTGCACACCATGGGTCGCTTTAAATATTTGGACTAAAAACTTAAACGGTTTGCACCACGATTTAAGTTGAGACATTACGTGCATTTATGTGGGTAATTTATAATATTTTATCTTACCCAACAATAAATATCCATCCCTGTATATACGTGTTATATACACACACACACACACATGTATATTCATATATATACACCTGCACACATATATATAACTATATATATATATATTTAATCTCATATATATAGATATACATCATATATATATATACCTCAATGTTTTTTTCCCAATATAATAATAATAACAATAATTAAAATAATAATTATTTAATTAAACCCATCAATTACACCATTAATAACTTGAAAACAATAATCATAAAAAAAGATAAATATTATTAAATAAATATTGATTGTGCATTTGTATTTAATTCGAACAATTAATAATATCACATTTATTACATTGTGTAGTTATTATTTACACTGCAACATGATTTATTAATTATAGATGTGTATTTTCATTTATTATTTTCAAAATAAATAATAATATTCATAATAAAATTATTAATATATCTAATTACCAATAAAATATTTAAAATGCGAATAAATTGTCTTCGGGTGCGATATGACTAAACGTCCAATGCTCGCAAAAGTTATACCCTGCCTAGGGTAAACCCCACGTCCCAGAACTATTTCTAGTGTCAGATTTCTCATTCGACGCATCGTTTGAGAGAAAAAAATTATTTATTATTTAAAAATCAGAATAATTAATTAATTATAAATAAATATGGTATTATCAAGTGCGAGGGTGCCAAACACCTGATGCGAATCGAGTTTATACACTATCTAGGGTAAACCCAACATTCCAGATCTAACGGTTGTCTCAGATTTCTCAAACGATGCACCGTTTGAGAGAAAATAATTATTTATTATTTAAAAATAGGAATAATTAATTAATTAAAAATAAAGATGGAATTATCATGTGCGAGGGTTCCAAACACCCTATGCGAATCATGGTTATACCATACCTAGGGTAAACCTGACGTTTTGGACCTAATGATGGTATCACATTTCTCATACGACGCACCATTTGAGAGTTATTTTATTTTTTTTTGAAAAACAACAAACATGCGTATCAATAAAATAAACTTAATATTTTTATTCTATCAACGCCGCAGTGTTGACTATCGGAAACAAAAATTTTTGACGCCCGGTTTTAAAACAGGCCTGCCTAGTTAACTGAAAAATTTTATTTCCTGCGTTTTTTCATCCGGTTCAAAACATGGAACATTACAATAAACAAGACTATTATTTTATGAAGTTCAGAAATTGGAATTATAAAATAATATTTTACACCCCCCTTTGAAAAAAACCAAGGGTTGGTTTGTGGTTTTGATTAGTTTAATATGTTGTGTCCAAAACCTAAATAATAATGAATTCTCTCTCTTTTCCTATATAAAACCACCCAATATCCCAATTTATCTTCCCTAAAAACCCTTTGAGCACATCCCTACCCTTCCCCCTTCTCTATAAAATCATCCCAAGGTGCCCTAAGCTCCAAATAATCATTTCTCAATCCCCTCCCAATCCATTGGGATCACACTTCCAAGTAAGGGATTTCTTCCTTTCTCATTTTTGTAAAAATATCATTATGTTGTTATTCCCTTTTATTTTAAATTAAAAATGTTGGGATATGATTTAAAACCTCCCCCATACTGACCTCCTTTTGTTTTAATGATTATATATCTCTTTCTCTCTCATTAATTCCTCCCATGTATACCTGTTACTATGCCAAAATTCCATTAGAAATTTCTCTCTTCTCATTTACATTCAAGAAATTATTTTGTATTATGAATCTAAATTCCATTAAATATGTTGGGACATGTATCTATATGACCCATTTAATTTCCATTTAATGTACATATGATGATACATCCTTTTCTCTCTCATCAACATTTTTTATGAATTTTTATGTCATGCCGTTATGCTGCCGAAATTGCACCGCAATTTTCCAAGCCAAAGTCATTGTGTAGTGAATACCATACCAATTTCTCTATCAAGGGTATTCACCTTTATGAAAATTTACTTATTTATTATAGAGTTTAATGTATTAATTCCAATGTAAGAACCCGAATCTTTTTTTCAGGTACGTTTTCCTTTTTCTGGAGTTTTTTTTGAGAAAAATGGTTTTTCTAGAAATTTTCAAAGTACACGCCGTGTAATTTTTGAGTACACGCCGTGTACTCTATTCCGGCTCGAAGCCGTGTGCTGGCCATGTCTGGGCCACACACATGGTGTGTAAGGCTGATGTGGAGGCCGGTTAATTCGGAGTATGAAAAAGAATTGAAGTACACGCCGTGTACTTTTTTTTTCATTAAACGGACCGAGGTCATGCCTAACCACCAAATATGTCTTCTTCTTCAGTTTTCAACCGTCTGGAAGTAACCATAAGGCCGGATCTTCGACGGGATCCCGCCTCGCTGTCCGTTCTCCGATTCGAGCACGGTCGATTGCATTGGAAGCACAACAGTGAGTTATTTCTTCTGCTTGAGCCTTGTTTCTTGATTCCTCCTTGTTTTCAAGTTATCGTGGGATGAACATTTTGTGCATTTTCTCAGATCTACGTCATTCTAAGGGAAATCTGTCATTGAGGTTTATGTATATTGATATCCTAGGATCGAGGTAGGTGGTTTGTGCCTTTCCGTAGAAAGTTGATGGATATTTTGTGCAATTTCCACAAATACCCTTGAACGGGGCAATGCGTGTTTCCTATTTTTCCCATGTTACTTGCCTGTTTTTCTTGATTTCTTTAGTAGAGGTTATTGCTTGTGATTAGAGTATTTTTTTTGTGCTCAGTTTTCTTGCCATGCTTATTCTTCCTGTTTGACATTTTTCCAGTTGCCATGCCTAGTTGTAGGATTGTGGACTGTTGCCTTGTTTTGCTGTTGAGCCTTAGTTGATATCCAAGTAGTTATTGAGGTTTACTTGGATGATACACACACACACTGAGCATGCATTACCTTTCACTCAGGACTGTGAGAACCTAGAGTAGTAGACCAAAGGGGTAATTGAAGGAAGGGCTTCTCCAGAGCGTCTTTTAATCACGATGCGAGACCAAGGGGAGAATTGATAGAAGGGCTTCTCCAGAGTGTCTTTTAATTACGACGTGGGATATAGGGGGAATTGACGTTGAGTGATTCCCCAGAGAGCCTTTAGCACGATACGAGACTATAGGGGGAATTGACGGTGAGTGCTTCCCCAGAGAGTCTTCTTAATTACGAAGCTGAACCAGAGGGGTGAGACTGTGTTCGCCTCCCAGAGGGTTTCTAGTACTTAGAGGTTGAACCATAGGGGCTAGACTGTGAGAGATACCCAGAGGGTTACCTGTTTTCTCTTTTGTTGCTGGCTGCTTACTTGTGTGCTATACTTATTAGAACTGTGGATTGTAGCTGTTTGTGCTTTTCTGTTTACTGCTTCTTGTTTTATTACTGCCATGTATTCATTGACTGTTAGGCACAAATCTTTGGGTGATTGCCTACTGGGATTGTATCTCACACCCTATTTGGGCCATGATTTTGGGCCCAAGTAGACTATGTTGCTGCAGGTATAGACAAGGGCAAGAACCCTTCTACTTCAGGATCTTGATTGCACCAGGAGCTGGGGAGCATGGGACCGAGCCGTGGCTCGCGATGCTGAGGAGATTATTTTGTTTTTCTTTTGCACATGGTTTTAGTTGTATTCAAGCACGTTGTTGTGTTTTCTTCTTTCCATAGATACTTGTGCCTGCTGCATTATTATCATCATTGTTATATATCTGCATTACTTCCGCTATTTGGTTTCGGTCGTTATGCATATTGGTTGCTGCTTCCGCTGTTTATTGTAGTTTTCTTACCTTGTATACCTTACCGAATGAGGGCGTAGTTTCCCCACCAACTCACCAAGGCCCTCGCTGCTAGTCGAAAGTCTCTGGCGTTTGGGGAAACGCACTTGAGGTCATGTGGCGAACTAGGTACGGGGCACCAGTGGAGGGGCTCCGGACTCGGGACATTACAAAGTGGTATCAGAGGAGTTCTTTTCTCTTGTCTTACTATTTAGAGACCTTATCCAGGGATATGATAGATTCGGTACTTGGCATTAAGCTATTCTCGGGAGTAGCTAACCCGTGTACAGGGAAAATCCATACTACCTCGTTAATTGCAGTTTTCTGGTTTTGAGATTTTATGGTTGGTATGTTTTCACCTAGAGTGATTCGTATGACTTGTACAGTTATTGTTTTGATATTTCGGTTCTATTTCTGTCGCAACCCGATGAGATGAGGGTATTCCATCTCATGCATCATATAGGAACTTGTAGAAATCACATGTCATGCATTATTTCCATGCCATCTAGGGTGCATTAGCGATTGCATGCTGTTGTGATAGACTCTCTGTAGATTATGCATGCTGTTGTGATAGATGATTGATAGATTCTATGCTGTTGTGTTAGAAAACTATTTGTTTTGTTCTTTGCTTAAAGTGAATGCCGGATTTTGGTTCTTGAGGTGTTATGGGCCCTCACAGATCAGAATTTGGCACCTTTTCCCTTGTTTTAGTATTTTTGGAATTCTGCGCAGTTTCTGAGCTACTGCCCAGAAAAACCCAGAATACACGGTGTGTACTTTTTAGATACACGCCATGTAGTTTTCAGGCCATGTCACTGACCGTGTGAGCAGAACATGGTGTCGTAGGAGTAACTTCGGGAACATGCCGTGTACCATTGGTACACACCGTGTGAGTTTGAAGCCGTGTACCCGACCATGTCACTGACAAACGGACCGAGGAAGCTTGGGTAGAACACACCGTGTCCATAGGGAACACGCCATGTAGTCATGTCCAGGTACCCGACCGTGTCATGAACAACACGGGCCGGTGTGACCTTCTTTTCCACACGCCGTGTTTTCTAGGAACACGCCGTGTAGTCTTGTCCAGGTGCCTGGCCGTGTCACGAACAACACGAGCCGACGTGACCTTCTTTTCCACACGTTGTGTTTGTTTGGAACAAGCCGTGTAGTCTTGCCCAGGTACCCAGCCGTGTCACGAGCAACACGGGATGGTGTCACCTTCGCCTATACACGCCGTGTTTTTTCAGAGAACGTCGTGTAAGGTTCAGCTGTGTAGACGGTCGTGTGCTTAACAACACGGGCCGCCGAAGCCTTGTCCAGTCTACGCCGTGTTTGTTTCGAACACGCCGTGTATTCTTGGGCTGAGTTGGACAGTGTGGGTTAGCCGTGTAAGGATACTCGGGTAGGGGAATAGTTTTCAAGTACACGCCATGTGTGGGGGTCAACACGCTGTGTAGTTTGAAGCGTACACGACTTGTAGGGTGAGAGTACACACCCATGTTTGCGGTTTAAGAAGACACGCCATGTAGTTTTATACACGCCGTGTAGTCATGTTTTGCAATCTTGTGTGTTTTTCTTCCTCTGTCCCCATTTTTGTACTATTGTGTTCCTTGTCCTTATTTTCCTGATCTATGGTGTGCTTTTGATCTTTAATATCTATGCCTACGAGATGTCCTCTGGTCGTACGTCTATCACCAGGCAGTGATCAGACGCCAAACAGGGCTGATCAGGGACTTCCTGTCGATCCCCCAACCGAGCCATCCTTGACACCGGTTGTTGTACCAGTTTTGGGTGCTGATGCGCAGTTTAGGGAGGGTTTCATGAGGATGATCTAGGACTTCCAGGGAGCACCGCCTCCTGCCTTGTCTATGGCTGACTTGACGCGGGTCTTTCAGCAGCAGCATCCTCCCACGTTCTCGGGGGAGGGAGGACTTCAGGCTGTAGATTAATGGCTAGAAGCCATGCTGACTATATTCGAGCATCTGGAGACGCCTCCAGAGAGGCGGGTCAAGCTCACCACCTACATGCTCCGAGACTCTACCAAGAGGTGGTGGGACGTGATCTTACAGGCGGGTCAGCAGCATGCTATAGCTTGGGAGGAGTTCCAGCGTGTGTTCTACGACTACTTCTACTTGGAGACCCTGAGGGCCGATCGAGCCTGGGAGTTCATGAGCTTAGATCAGGGTACTCTATCTATCATGGAGTATTCCTATCTTTTCACTGAGCTGCAACGTTTTACACCCCTTCGAGATGGGAGTGGGGTGTTCTTGGCGTGGAAGTTTGAGGATGGACTCAGGCGGGAGATCCGCTAGCAGGTGAACATCTTCCAGCTGACTTCCATTACTTCCATCATCAACCAGGCACTGATTGCAGAGCGTAATCTAAGAGACTCTGGAGCTACGGGTCAGGGAGGTTCTGCTTCCAGAGCTAGCTTCCCTTCAGATGAAAACAAGAAGCGCCGTAGGGAGCCTACGCGCGGTGATGCGAGGAAGCGAGACACATCATCAGGCAGCCATGTGACATGCTGCCAGTGTGGCCAGATAGGGCACACGAGGCCGCAGTGCTAGAGAGACCCCATAGAGTGCTGATATTACGACAAGATGGGTCACCTTTAGCATTTCTTCCAGGCTTTCTCACCAGCAGTAGGTGACCGGGGTTCTTCCATGACTCCTTGTTCAGGAGCAGCCCCAACAGTCTCTCACCTGTCAGGGAACTGGAGTTCTTCCGGCCGTTCGGGCCGAGGTGGAGGTCGAGGCCATGGCGGTCAGCCACCAGTACCTCAGCACCGGCAGGGAGGTTCAGCTCAGAGTGGTCAGCCAGGGGCGCTTGTCCGCGACACGGACCAGTCTTTCGCCATGGAGCAGACTTATCATGAGCAGGATCCCGACCCTTCTACTATTCGAGGTACGATTTTAGTAGCCTTAGTTTTATCTTCAGCCCTTTTCGATACTGGTGATACACATAGATTTATCTCTGTTTCTGTTGTGGAGAGACTTGGAATCTACGTCTTTTCTTCTGCCAACTTGTTGACACAAGACACACCTTTGGGAATGAGGACATCTAGTGTGCGCCAATGTAGAGAGTTCCCTCTCGAGGTTGCAGAGTATCACTTCTTATGGGATCTCTATGTCCTAGAGATAACAGGATATGATGTCATCCTCGGCATGGATTGGTTGATTCCCTTTCAGGCAGTCGTCGACTTTTATTTCCACAGAGTGAGTTTTGTTTCACCATAGGGTGAATCTTTCCTTCATAGAGGTGAATGAGACATTCGGGCGAGTCGGGCGGGACTCGAACATCTTGGGCTAGGAGGGGTAATAGCCCAGATTGCTAGTCTTTATCTGGATGATCAGGGGACTCCACAGTTGGACTTTCCTCTAGTGGTGGATCGCTTCAGAGATGTCTTTTCAGAATACTTTTCAGGGTTGCCTCCAGAGTGTGAGGTAGACTTCTCTATTGAGCTCATGCCAGGAGCGACACCAGTGTCCATTCCTCCCTATAGGATGGCCACACCTGAGTTGTAGGAGCTCAAGAAGAAGTTGGAGGAGCTACAGGATAAGGGTTTCATCCGACCCAGTACTTCTCCTTGGGGTTCGCCAGTTCTGTTTGCAAAGAAGGAAGACGGTACCCTTCGGCTTTGTGTGGATTATTGGAAGCTGAACCAGTTGACTGTCAAGAACCGATATCCTTTGCCGAGGATTGATGACCTTTTCGATCAGCTTCAAGGAGCCCGGGTGTTCTCGAAGATTGACTTAAGGTCCGGTTATCATTAGTTGCGCGTTAGACCATCAAATGTACCTCTGACAACCTTCAGGAGCAGGTATGGTCTATACGAGTATACAGTCATGCCGTTCGGTCTCATGAACGCACCTGTAGTTTTCCTGGCACTGATGAACCGAGTGTTCCATCCTTACTTGGACTCCTTCGTCGTGATCTTCGTGGACGATATCTTGGTGTACTCTCACACTCGGCACAACCATTCCACCCTTCTTGAGATCGTTCTGAGTACACTGAGAGGGCATCAGCTTTATGCTAAACTCTCGAAGTTCCACTTCTGGATGGATCAAATTCACTTCTTTGGTCACGTCATCT
Source organism: Viscum album (assembly GCA_963277665.1). NCBI lineage: Eukaryota > Viridiplantae > Streptophyta > Magnoliopsida > Santalales > Viscaceae > Viscum > Viscum album. The sequence goes on along the minus strand of OY728127.1, from coordinate 396,954,209 downwards.
CAGAGGCAGGAGTATCAGTGGACCCAGAGAAAGTGAGAGCTGTAGTTTACTGGGAGCAGCCGAAGAACGTCTTTGAGGTACAGAGTTTTCTAGGGTTGGATGGATACTACAGACGTTTCATTCAGGACTTTTCTCGTCTAGAAGCACCTTTGACAAGTCTGACCAAGAAGGGGGTGAAGTTCTTAGGGTCATATTCTTGTGAGTCAGCCTTTCAGGATCTGAAAGGGAGGTTGACGTCAGCACCGATACTAGTCTTGCCAGAGCCAGGCAAGAGCTACACTGTTTACTGTGATGCTTCTGGTGTCGGGCTAGGATCTGTGCTTATGTAGGGAGATGGAGTCGTTGCATACGGGTCTTGGCAACTGAAGCCACATGAGAGGAACTACCCTACGCACGATCTAGAGTTGGTAGCTATTGTTCATGCCTTACGCTGTTGGAGACACTATCTTATGGGATAGAACTTTATGGTCTTTACTGACCACAAGATTCTCAAGTATATCTTCACTCAGCGGGATCTAAATCTGAGGCAGCACAGGTGGGTCGAGTATCTTCAGTCTTTTGATTTCGAGCTTGCCTATACACCGGGAAAGGGAAACGCTGTGGCTGATGCATTGAGTAGGAGAGCTCAGATTCAAGAAGTTTAGGAGGCCAGTAGTGAGTGGAAACTGATGGCTCTGTTCTCTGAGATGCATCTGGAGGTGCACGACAGATGGGGACATACCTTTATAACTTCTGTAGCTGTTACCTCCACGCTACTTGATCGGGTACGGATGAGGCAGCTATCATACTCGGAAGGCTTAGTCCTACGGGAGAGTGTGTCAGGAGAGGACCCTCTTCTTGGATGGACAGTGGTCGAGGATGAGATCTTGCATTTCCAAGGACGTGTATGGGTGCCAGAAGACATATGTGAGGAGATGATGCAGGATTTCCATTCCTCTGTTTGGGAAGTTCATCATGGCGTCACCAAGATGTATCAGGATCTCCATCGCTAGTACTGGTGGCCAGGTATGAAGAAGGATGTTGCTAGTTTTATCATGAGATGTTCTACTTGTCAGCAGGTGAAAGCAGAGCATCAGTGACCAGCAGGCCTTTTACAACAGTTACCCATTTCAGAGTGGAAGTGGAATGATGTTGCGATGGACTTCGTGACTGGGTTGCTGAGGTCACCACGAGGGAATGATGCTGTTTGGGTTGTCGTCGACAAACTTACGAAGGTTGCTCACTTCTTGACAATCAAGGAGACCTTTAGTGTCAATGATCTAGGACGACTTTACATCAGAGAGATTGTGCGTCTGCATGGAGTTCTGTGCTCTATTGTTTCAGACAGAGATGTGCGCTTTACCTCTCGGTTCTGGCAGGGACTTCAGAAGGCCTTGGGTACACAGGTACTTTTGAGTACAACATACCATCCCCAGACTGATGGCCAGTCCGAGCGCACGATCCAGGTGCTTGAGGATATGCTCCGAGCTTGCATCCTTGACTTTGGCGGTCCTTGGGAGAAGCATATTCCTCTGGTGGAGTTCTCATACAACAACAATTTCCAGACGACCATTCAGATGGCACCATACGAGGCTTTGTACAGTAGGCCATGCTGATCACCCTTATGCTGGCTGGAGGCAGGAGAGGCAGCTTTGCTGGGACCTCATCTTGTTTAGGAGACTTCAGAGCAGATAGAGATGATTTAGAAGAGGATGGCTACAACGCAGTCTCGAAAGAAGTCTTATGCTGATTAGCAGAGACGAACTCTGGAGTTCGAGGTCGGTGATCAGGTTTTCCTACGTGTCGCACTGAGGTTGGTACACAAAAGGATTCAGAGACAGGGTAAGCTTTCACAGCGGTACGTCGGGCCGTTTGAGGTCTTGGAGAGAGTGGGGTCGGTCGCCTATCAGTTGCAGCTACCTCAGAGGTATCGGGCCATGCATGATGTATTCCACGTCTCTCAACTCCGACGTTAATTTTCAGACCCTTCTCACGTCTTTCAGCCGGAGGAAGTTGAGCTTGAAGTGGATGCGTCATTCGAGGAGCATCCTATCCGGATTGTCGATCGTAGTACGAAGGTTCTCCGCGGGCGGTCTGTTCCTTTGGTACGAGTGCTATGGCAGCACGGGCAAGTACAGGACGAGACCTGGGAGAGGGAGGCCGATGTATGATCGCAGTGGCCGGATCTGTTCGGGGTTTCTTCTTCTCTGACTCTTTAGGGAAATTCGGGGATGAATTTCTTTAAGGGGGAGTGTTTGTAAGAACCCGAATCTTCTTTTCAGATACGTTTTCCTTTTTCTGGAGTTTTTTTGAGAAAAATGGTTTTTATGTAAATTTTCAAAGTACACGCCGTGTACTTTTTGAGTACACTCCGTGTACTCTGTTCTGGCTCGAAGGCATGTGCTGGCTTTGTCCGGGCCACACACACAGTGTGTAAGGCTGAGGTGGAGGCCGGTTAATTCAGAGTACGAAAAAAAATTGAAGTACATGCCATGTACTCTAGAAGTACACGCCGTGTACTTTTTTTTTCATTAAATGGACCGGGGTCACACCTAACCCCCAAATATGTCTTCTTCTTCAGTTTTTGACCGTTTGGAAGTGACCATACGACCGGATCTTCGACGGGCTACCGCCTTGCCATACGTTCTCCGATTCGAGCACGGTCGATTGCGTTGGAAGCACAGCAGTGAGTTCTTCTTTCTGCTTGAGACTTGTTTCTTGATTCCTCCTTGTTTTCAAGTTATCATGGGATGAACGTTTTGTGCATTTTCTCAAATCTACGTCGTTATAAGGGGAATCTATCGTCGAGGTTCACATATATCGATCTCCTAGGATCAAGGTAGGTGGTTTGTGCCTTTCCGTAGAAAGTTGATGGATATTTTGTACAATTTCCACCAATACCCTTGAACGGGGTATTGCGTGTTTCATATTTTTACCTTATTACTTGCATGTTTTGATTGATTGCTTTAGTAGAGGTTATTTCTTGTGATTAGAGTATTTTTTTGTGCTCAGTTTTCTTGCCATGCTTGTTCTGCCTGTTTGGCGTTTTTCCAGTTGCCATTCCTAGTTGTAGGATTGTGGACTGTTGCCTTGTTTTGATGTTGAGCCTTAGTTGATAGCCAAGTAGTTCTTGAGGTTTAATTGGACTATATACACGTGTGCTGAGCATGCATTACCTTTCACTCAGGACTGTGAGAACCTAGAGTAGTAGACCGAAGGGGGAATTGACGGAAGGGTTTCTCCAGAGTGTCTTTTAATCACGATGCAAGACCAAGGGGAGAATTGATGGAAGGGATTCTCCAGAGTGTATTTTAATTACGACGCGGGCTATAGGGGGAATTGATGTTGAGTGCTTCCCCCAAGATCCTTTAGCACGATACGAGAATATAGGGGGAATTGACGGTGAGTGCTTCCCCAGAGAGTCTTCTTAATTACGAAGATGAACCAGAGGGGTGAGACTGTGTGTGCCTCCCATAGGGTTTCTAGTACTTAGAGGTTGAACCATAGGGGATAGACTGTGAGAGCTACCCAGAGTGTTACCTGTTTTCCCTTTTGTTGTTGGATGCTTACTTGTATGCTATACTTGTTAGAACTATGGATTGTAGCTGTTTGTACTTTTCTGTTTACTGCTTCTTGTTTTAGTACTGCCATGTATTAATTGACTGTTAGGCACAAATCTTTGGGTGATTGCCTACTGGGATTATATCTCACACCCTATTTGGGCCATTCTTTTGGGCCCAAGTAGACTATGTTGCTACAAGTATAGACAAGGGCAATCGCCCTTCTACTTTAGGATCTTGATTGCACCAGGAGCTGGGGAGCATGGGACCGAGCCGTGGCTCACGATGCTGAGGAGATTATTTTGTTTTTCTTTTGCACTTGGTTTCAGTTGTATTCCAGCACGTTGTTGTGTTTGCTTCTTTCCATAGATACTTGTGCCTCCTGCATTATTATCATCATTGTTATATATCTACATTGCTTCCGCTGTTTGGTTTCAGTTGTTATGCATGTTGGTTCCTGCATCCGCTGTTTATTGTAGTTTTCTTACCTTTTATACCTTACCAAATGAGGTTATAGTTTCCCCACCGACTCACCAAGGCCCTCGCTGCTAGTCGGTAGCCTCTGGCGTTCGGGGAAACGCGCTTGAGGTCATGCGGCGAACCGGGTACGGGGCACCAGTGGAGGGGCTCTGGACTCAGGATGTTACATCCAAAATCCTTTATCATGGAATAAATTATTATGTTTAATGAATACATGTTGTATGATCCATGGGACACACTTATGCATGAAATGAAATGATTAAGAAGGGTGCACCCTGATAGCACTCCAATGGACTGGGTAATGAATAGTATCATGATACGTCAAGTGAAACGAGGGTTTACTCATGATTATTCAAGTTCAATGAGTTTTTACTCATGATCCATGTGCAATGGGTCTTGTCTCATGCTAATATCATGTTAAATGTTGTTACAACATTTCCATGTTATGATAATCATGCTATATCATGCCTTTATGTTCAGGTTTCTCTTACGCTCCATTGATATGACTATTGAAAAACATATACTATATTATTCATGTTATTATTTTTTTAATCCCTTATTGGGATTTATATATCACCTTTTTCTTATGCATGTCCTCAGGTTATCCCATACAATTCTAAGTACGAAGGAATGTGTGTGGCCATGTAAAAGATGTTTTCAATAAAGATGTGTATTTCATGTTTTAAGTTGTTATGTAATGTTCCTAATCCCTAAAGACACTATAAATCTTGATCTTCTATATTGTATCAAGTGTATATTTTATGTAATAAATTATTTTTTAGTGTGTAATAAAGAGTAATGTTGTTATATTTTGGAACTAAAATGTCAATTTTAAAGCGATAACAAGAAATTTGAGTTATACCTAGTACATTGTGTACTAGATTGAGGTGTGACTGATTCCTACACATAAAAAATGACTTATGAATCATTTTATTAAATTATAAAAACAATATGAGTATGTTTTCTTGGTTTTTAGTAGGTCAGTTGTATTTTTTACTAAAATTAATGTCAATTTTAAATAAAAAGAAGCACTTGGAGTCATACCTGTCACACCGTGTGTCTGATTGAGGTGTGGATAATTCCTACACATCCAAAAGTCTTAAACAAATACATACTACCAATTTTACCATTCTTTCCATTGAATTTATTTATTGAACTACCAACACCACATATTTATGCGAGGTTCTTAGCCAAAAAAACATTTTTTAGCTAAGAACATTAGATCAATATGTAGTGTTGTAGTTCAAAAAATAAAGGAAATAGAAAACATGGTAACAATGGTAGAAAGAAAATTTTTATCTCTTTTTCATATTTTGGTAGATAGTTGAAAGAAAAATATGACTTCCCAAAAGATCTGTGAAAAAAACTAAATAAGCATTATATAAAAATTATAAGGAAATTAACTTAAAAATATTAGATTAAATGATGAAAAAATTAATTAAATAAATTGTCGTAATTGACCTTTTAATGATGGTTGTATGAATTATTGATGCATTTACTTATTATAAATATCTCAGTTGCAGACTTGAAGTACAATCTCTCATGATCATGAGCAGCTTCAAAAAAACCACCATAACTCAAAAAAAATAATCCAACTTTATAAGAAAACATTTCTTATGTGATTAATACTAAAGATAAACAATTAAAACATAAATATAAAATAATAAATTAATTCTATGGAGAATGATTTTACTATGAAAACATAAATATTACCTCTATGATTTAGTAATAGAGGGAACTTGAAGAAAAGTGATAAATTCCAACACTGTAGGCGTGAAAAGGTTTTGAGGGATAAGAATTTTGTGGAAGTTTTGGTGTATAAAGGCATGAAAGTTGAAAAAAATATTCTAAGACAAATGAACTATGAAAATATGGATTCCTAAAAGATCTGTGAAAAAAGTAAATAAATATTAGATAAAAATGATAAGGAAATTAACATAAAAATAGTAGATAAAATGATGAAAAAATTAATTAATTAAGTATTATAAATTAAACTTTTCATGATGGTTGTTTGCATTCTTGATGCATTTCTTTATTTTAATTATCTCAGTTGTAGGCTCGAAGTCCAATCTCTCATGATCATGAGTAGCTTCAAACAAACCACCCCAAATCGAACTGAAGAATCCACCTGTATAAGAAAACAATTATTATGCGAGTAATAATAAAAATAAATAAATAAAACATAAATATGAAACAATACAATAGAAAATTATTTTACTATGTAAACATAAATATTTCCTCCTTGATAGAGTAGTAGAGTGAACATGAAGTAAAGTGATAAATTCCAACACTTCAGGGGTGAAAAGGTTTTGAGGGAGAATAATTCTTTGGAAGTTTTGATGAGGAAAGTCATAAAAGATAGATAGAGATATTCTAAAATAAATGAACTGTGAAAACATGACTTCACAAAAGATCCATGGAAAAAACTAAATAATCATTAGATAAAAATTATAAGGAACTTAACTTACAACTAGTAGATAAAATTATAAAAAAATTAATTAAATATGTATTAGGAATCACCTTTTCATAATGGTTTTATGCATTCTTGCTGAATTTCCTTATTTTCATTATCTTAGTTGTAGGCTTGAAGTCCAATTTCTCATGAGCATGAGTAGCTTCAAACAAACCTCCCAACTCAAAAAAGCATCCATATATATAAGAAAAAAATTTATATGTGAGTAATACTAAAAATAAATAAATAAAATATAAATATAAAACAATATATTAATTCTTTGAACAATGATTTTACTATGAAAACATCATGATTACCTATGTTATTGAGTAGTACAAGGAAATTGAAGGGAAGTGATAAATTACAACACTGTAAGGGTGAAAAGGTTTTGAGGGAGAAGAATTCTATGGAAGTTTTGGTGTATAAAGGCATTAAAGGTGGACAAAAATCATCTAAATTAAACGAACTCTACAAGGAATAATGAAAATTAAATCAATATTTCATTATATATATATTTTTTTGTAAAATAGAGAAAGTATACCGTAACATTACCTTTAAATCTTCCCAAAGGGTTTCCTTCATTATAGTTTGTTCCTCTGAAGGATTGGAAACATCATCATGTGTAGAAGACATTGTCTGCATGATTATTTAAACATTTAATTTAGATTATGTTAGTGTAGTAGAGAACATATAATATTATGAGGAAAAACATAGTATATTAATTTTTTTACCTTCTCATAGAACTCTATTTATTTTTTAAAGGTTTTATGGATTTGGTTCCTCTACTGAGAATAAAAATCCCCTCTCCGCGGTCCCCTATAATGTACAATACATTGTTTACTTTGGGACTAGCATGAATTTATTGTGATCTCCTAATGAAAGTTTCATCCTCAATTGAATTTTCATCTAACCCGAAATTTTATTAGTCTCCAACAGGACAATCAACCAATTCTTGTTTACTGTATTTGAGACATAAAATACTTTCACTTGTGATGCCATTATGAACAATTTTTCTTTTTCCCCTTCCATACTGAAATTCACCTTCATAAATCCCATTTGATCAATTTTTTCTGCACTCATATTGTCAACCCATTTGTAATGGAAAATAAACACTTGAAATATTTTATAATCCAACTCATATATATGTTTTATAATAAAAAAATATGATATATTTTCATTAATTGGATTTCTATCCTTAGAACCAGATTATACATCACTTCTTCCACATGTATAATGCTACTTTTTTTAATTTTACCACATTCATCATGTTCTTTTGTATAAAACATACAACCATTGATTAAAAAACCAGTGTAAGATATAACATTTTCATTTGATCCCCCAGATAGCCATAAAAATTTGTTTGGAAATTGAATTCATATTTCTAGATAACTAATTTTAAATTTGATCTCAAAACCATCCTATAAACTATTGATTATGTGTATTTGATATCCATCCTTCAGTCCTTGATGGTTTCAAATCCATAAGAAATTATTTATTGGTTTCAATGTATAGATCAAAATATTCACTATTATATAAAATGTAAAGGTGTTATTTATCTTTCTCTGTCAAGGTAATTATAATAATATATCTTTTGGAAATCCCTTTTCCCATAAGTCATCCACTGTGGTGAGACTTTGGGAGACCGATGCTATCAACATCTGATAGTTAAATGGTATAAAATTCAACAGATTCTTCAATAATATATCATTCTACAATAAAACCTTCTGAATGACTTTGATTCTTGACCTACCCTTTAAAAATATCCATATACCATTCAATGGGGTAAATCCATATATAATGGATAAGACCACATAGTTTAACCTCTATAAAAAAATGAACAATTAGGTTGACCATTATATCAAATAATGACGGTGGTAAGAAAATCTCTAATTCAAAAAATATGACTAAAACCTCCTTATTCATGATTTGAAACTTCATTGGGTCTATAAATTTACTACACATGACTTTGAAAAGGAAGCAGAGTCTAGTTAATGTATGTCATACATTTTGAGTCAGAATGAAATAGAAAGAAACATGCATCAAATCTTGCATTAAAACATGACATTCGTGTGATTTTACTTCTTGAAACATCAAATTAGTCATTGAAACCACATTATTGATATTTGATGAATACCCCTCTTGAAATTTTACACTATTAAGGAAAATAAAAAATTGTAATTTTTTATGTCTGGATAGAGTGTAAGATATTTTAGGAAGAAATGTTCACCCTTTACCCTTAACCAATGCCAACTCTTCACTTATCCCCATATCAATCATGTCTAACCTAACCTTGATGCCATATTTTGTTTTTCGAGGAACATTTTGTAATGTTCCAATAAATCTATCAAATATATTTTTTTCTACATGCATGACATCAAGAAGATGTATGACATGTAAACAATTCTAATATGGAAATTAAAATAAAATTTATCTCTTCCTCCAACCTCATTTCATATGTTTTTTCAAAAATGTTTTTTTGAAAGCAGTGTCAAAATATTTTAATTTATCAAACAATTGATCACCCATTACTAGAGATAGTGTTGTACCTTCTTTGATATTCCCATAAAATGTTGTTGTCTAGGATCAGTATTTATTTCATCGAGGTAAATTTTTTTGACATCTTAAAAACACAATATTCAAGGAATGTTTCAACCGAATTAAGTGTGTATGTTCTTTAAAAAATGGGATACCCCAAGATTCCATTAATGATATAGCTTGATAAATTTAATAAGTAGGGAAGTCAATTATCATCCCATAAAACATGGACCTCAATGTGATTTCTTCACTTCTATGAGAATCATACATTGTAACACCTGTATCCCACATCAATTTCAGCTCTTTAATCAATGGAGTCAACTAGACATCAATATCATTACCAGTTTTATTTGGTACAAAATATAAGTAGAGACAACATAATGTATTTGCACTTCATATATAACTATGGTGGCAAGTTATAATTTACCAACATGACGGGCCATATATTGTGAGTACTACTATATACCCCCAAAGGATTTATTCCATCTATAGATAACACAAGATGAAAGTTTCTCGACTCATTTCCAAATATAGGATACTCATAATCAATTTTCTTCCACTAAGGATAATCTATTGGATGGAATAGGTTCCCATATTTAATTCTTGTATCTGCATGCCATGTAAATTTTATCTCGGTTTCTTGACATCCATATAGTATTCTAAACCATATAATGATAGGAAAGTACCATATAGATTTTGAAGGACTTGATTCATTTTTCTTGTATCAACTTGCACCACACTTAAGGAATTTTATGAGTGATTCATGGTCCTTCTGAAATAATATGAAATAATTTGGAAAAGATTGTATTTTTTTAGAGATCATTCCTATTGAACGTAGAATTAGTTTAGAATCATATGTTCGACATGGTAGTTCATTTTCTTTTGGAATCATATCATTCAGGAGACCAAGTAGTTCTATAAAGCTGGTGTCACTCCATCTACTACCATATTTCAAATTATATAAGTTCAATACAACTTTGGAAAATCATGATGGTCATCGTCATTTTCCATTTTCATTTATTACATGCATTCTGCATCATCATTTACACCGGTATTCATATCAAATGATGCATAAACCACAGTATCATTCCAATCGGTGTGCACGTTTAGTTTCCCCCCTATTTAGTCCAACATTTATAGCTATGATCTATTTTGTGAAAAATCTTATGTTATTATAACTATTTCGGACTAATTTGTATTGAATAAAAAAAACTTAAACATGGAAAAATGATTCTAGAAGGGACTTATGCATGCTCAATTGAAAACATGAGGAAATATTTAACTCTATATTTATACTCTTTTGTCAAACAATTAGTGTGCATCCATTTTCAATTCATATCCATCCTATTGGGTTCATGAAATATTCATTTTTTACAATAAATAAATAAATAAATAAATAAATAAATACATATAATATATTCATCATCAAAGGTGAAAGTTATAGATAATTATAATAAGGGAAAACCAACATTTTATTGTTTCAAATAATTTTAATATCCTTTGAAGAAAATAGGTAAACAAATTTAAGAAAAAAATTATGGGTTCTATGGTGATTTTGTGAAAATAGTATAAAATTTTAGTCATAATGAGATAGAATATAGTAATCATGGAAGATATAGAGGTTTTAAGTTAAAGGGGAGATGACATACTATTACAAAAATTGTTTCGAAGTGAGACGCATCTTCTTAAGTAAAATTGAATGATGAATTTCAACCATTGAATGAGCTCTGTTGAACATGTGAAAAATTAAAGGGTTGTACAAAAGATTGTCATGATTTTCTAAAAACATAGATGAAGGTTACAAAGAGTTTTAACAAGATAAATATACTTATAACATATAAGTAAATGTATGAACTCTAGGGGAGTATCCTTGAGGGATATAAAAAGTCATAGTTCCCATAAGGATGAATATGTGAGATTTCTTAATCCTTGGACAACTCTTTATTCTTAGGAATATCTCTTCTTCCTCTTCTATTACATTGTGAGGAATTATCATGGCTTAAAGAGAAATAATCCCACTTAAACTTAGGATGATTCTTTCAACCTATAGATACATCACAAAGGATGGATTCCCTCAGTTTCCCATAAGGTATGTTCAACAAACCACTATGATGAAAGTATTAGTAGATTCACTTTATTAAAAGATATAATTTTTTTCATTATTTTTCTTAAGAATATATTCCATTTCAATCATGGTACATCTTGAGAGTAAGGTTTCTTATTGTTTTTAGTGTGTTGATTAAGTGTAAATAGATCCTTACAATAATCCACACAACCCAACCTAAGGGTTAACCCACAATTATATTTTCATTTATTACCTTGAATTTCTTAAGCTGTAACACATAACTATCTTGAACCAACAACTGCTACCAAACCACTAGACAATTATAACTAACTACAAACCAACTTTATCAACTTACAATTTAATCACATCATTATTAAATTATAGATTCACTATTATTATCCACATTATATTCATTTATCAACTTTTCACTTTCAATTCATTTGTTTTTCCTTATTTATATTCATTACAATCTTCACATGTTTTATTTCAACCTAAATTTCAAATTAGTTCATTAATTAACCCATTGATTCCCACTTTCCAGTCCATTAACCACCATTAATTTTATTCATACAACCATATTCCATGATACCTAGAAACTGAGACTCAATCCCACCAACCCCTCATAATATCACATCAACAACCACACTATCCCATACCAACATGCACCACACCAATTCCATCTCTATTATAATAGCTACAACCATCCCATTTATAGATCAACCAACCATACCACCACCATAATGATAATAAAACATCATCAACTAAACCCCCACCATCACAAACACATCATTCCACCACACAAAAAACAACCTTCACAAACCATAACTAGAACTACCCAAACCCTATTAAAATTGAACACGTCAGAATAGTGACTGATAATAACAACATTATAGTAAACCACACTAAATACTTTCTTATTAATCATACTTAAATATTAGTTAAGCATCGTATACATAATCAATTAGTGAGGAGGTGTATAAGTAACATACCCTATATTGAAGCTTTGAATCATCTGAGAGAAGGTAGAGATATCACCAAACCAGAATTAGTTTGAGCCTTGGATCTGTTTGACCCTTGAATCGTTTGAGCCTTTGATTTGAGCATTGGAATTTTTTGAGCCCTGATTCAAGCTTGGGTTGAATAAAAAGGAGCACTGATATCATATGGATTTCACGGAAAGCTTTGGATATCATGACTGGTTCACGACTAGTTAGGGTTCTTTAAATAGATCGAGACACTTTTATCAGCACTTCCAAAAAAGCATTGATAAAGGTCCCTTTATTAGTGCTAAATTAATAAACGATGATAAAGCTCTATCATTATCAATGCTAAAAAAGTATTGATAAAATGAATCTTCATCAGTGCTAAAACTTTAGCACTGATAAAGGATTTATAAATTATAAATAAAAAAATTATAAAAATATTTATATAATTATATATATATTTAATAAATATATATAAATATAAATTTAGAAAATATATTTATTATAATTTTATAATTATTTAAATATATAATTAATTATTTTTAATTATATAAATACTTTTTAAAAACATAATATTTATATATTTAAATCATTATATATATAATAAATATATAGAAATATAAATATAGTAAATATATTCATTACTTAATTAAATTTATTATAATTTTATAATTATTTAAATATATATAATTATTTATTCGTAATTATATAAATTATTTTTTTAAAATAATATTTATTGATTTATAATCATAAATATATAAATGTATAAAAATAGTAAATATACATTTCTAAGTATATTTATTTATAAATTTTATTTAAGAACATATTTTTAACGTTATTAATGAATATTTAATCTTAAGTGCATGGATGTTAGAAATTATTGAAATTGAATAATTAAAAATGAGTACACTTTAACAATATTGAAAAAATTGATAAGTTTTATAAGTTAAATATAAATTATTAAAAAATATGCATATATATTGAAATAAATATGAATAAATATTGAAAATATTAAAACATAGTACATAAATATAATAAATAAGTAATAAAAATAGATTAAATTCCCAAAAAAATAAAAAATAAAAATAAAAAATATTAACAATGAATTAATCCCTAGATGTAATAAAATTAAAAATAAATAAATAAAATTTACTGATTAAAGACATGAAAAATTAAATGTATTTATCCCAAAATTCTAAAATGAATACTAAAATTTTAATAAATTTCATAAATATTAGGTGTATGTGATCCTATATAAGATTTCATTATGTAAATATTTGTGTGTATGCATTGTATATAAAAATGCATTAATTACATAGATATGTATATGAAGTCAATATAACACACCTTTGATTTATGTTAAATTGAAAAATCAAACGACATTCAATTATGTTCATTAATCAATGCATTTAATAAATATTTTTAATTCATATTAATTTTTAATTACAAACCACTCTTCACTAAATATATGACTTATTTAATGTAAATCATAATATTTTTTATTATATAAATCATATTTATATACATTCATATATATATATATATATCTGTATATATATTTAATACATACTATTTATTAATATTATCAATAAATATTTAATGAATAAAATGCTTAATATTTTTCTTAATTTACTTATTTTTAATTTTTAGTTGTTTAATTTTCATTTTACATATATATATATATTTAATATATAATATTTATTAGTATTTATAATTTATATATAGTATAATCAATTTATTCATTTTTATCAATAAATATTTAATTAATTTTTTTAATAAAATCATCTTTTATTTTTGATTTATTTAATTATTTAATTTTATTCAGGACCTTTATCAATGCTAAAAATAAAGAAATAATAAAGGATATCCTTTATAAATACTAAAAATAAAGCACTAATAAAGAATAACTTTTATCAGTGCTAAGGAAAAACACTAAAAAATGTTACCCTTTATTAGTGCTAAAAAAAGGCACTGATAAAGTGCGACTTTAATCAGTGCTAAAAAAAATGATAAAAGGTACCCTTTATTAGTACATATTTCTACTGATAATAAAGGCCAACACGATTAAAGTTCTGTTTTGTAGTAGTGGCTGTGAGATGGAGATCCACTTTCTCTCTCATTTGGGTTTCTTTTAACAGATCATGTATATATCTATATCCATGTTGTTAAATTTGGTTACTCTCCTTCTATGGGTTGTAGAGACACACATGGTTGTCCACCTAATCACCGTGTTGAGCTCCATGTGGTTGGATGAGGTTACTCTCCTATCACTAGGAGAAAAGACTTGATGTGCAGTCCACCTACACACCGTGTTGAGCACCTTATGTTTGGATGAGATTACTATGTTGGTTTGGGTTGAGGTGTTCACTGTTTAGTATCCATTATCTTTCCATTCCTATTATGTCTCTTACTACTCCCCTTCCAGCTTTTGGGGCTTCCTACCTGGCATGTATATACTCACCCTTGCATGGGCTTTGCCTGCATGTGTCGTGTCTTATGAAAATGAAGGACATGTTAATGGTGACTTCAAAGGAGCTTAGGCATACAGGGTGATTTGGACCACATACGGTGGTTGTAGATTAGTGATTGAGAGGTGGTCTCTCTTATAATTTTACTTTAAATTTTTTTCAGGTTGTGAAATCTTTCTAGTTGGGTGTGTATTTTTCCCCTTTACTTTTTAGTTTTCACTATCGTACTCTAGTACACCCTAGAAGTTTTTCCTACTTGGTTTAATTTCTAGTTGTTTCACCTTTTTATTATTATTCCCAAAAACTTTTTCATTGAGTTGGTTGGGTGTGTTCATACAGGTACATTAGGAAAATTCCTCCCATTTAGGATATGCCTTTAGGTGGTTGTTGCCACCCCCTGGCCTAGGGAGGTGGGCTTGGGGTAGTTAAGGATTTAGCCCTGGTTAGGGTTGAGTCATGAAAGATTAGTATCAGAGAAGTTTATTCCTTGGGATAATGTTTGGTGTAGTCCAATTACAAGGATTTGGTTGGGATTTAGGGAAACAATGTAAAAGTGTCTTGAGTGTGACTCTCAGGTTAGGGAACAAAGTGATGGTATTGGGGGCCGGCATATCCATTCACTTGGACCATGACTACCTGCTTGTCGATTCTTCATATGAAGAAATTGGTTGTCGGGATAAATGGTACATGAATCATATAAGATTGAGTTTTTAACTTTCCTTATTGAGTCGGATCCCCATTTCTATATATATATATATGCTCATTTGAACATGGTACATCTTAATTAAAATTTCAAGATTCCTTCCTAATGAAAACCAACTAGGATACTAGTTTTGGATAATGATGAAAATCCAATGAGTGATGAGGCCTTAGTTTAGGATCCATCCTATGAGATATTTCCTTCAAGTGGAAAGGTATAAGAACTAATACCTTTTCAGTAGTAGACCATACCATAGGAGTAGGATGAGGATGCACATAGTCTTAGAGCACTTTGTGAGTTCCAGTTACATAGGCCGCTGAGGTTCCATGATGATCTATATCCTCTGGTGGCAAAGGATTAACTAGAGACCATGGTTTCTATCTTCATGATTATCTAGAAACTGAATAATTAGGTGGTTTTACTGACATCCAACCTTTTCCATATAGTAGTTGGGTGCTGGTGGAGTCTTTTTAACCAGATTCACGATGAGTTGACACTCTTGTGGCCCGACTTCCCACAACTGTTTCATGAGGAGTACTACCCCACCTGCCCACACTTAGTTTCAATTCAGGAGCTTATGGAGATACATCATGGAGGGATGATAGTGGTTAGTACACTGCGAGGTTCATAGACTTTACACAATACTCTCTTGACATGATCCGGGATGGATACTTCCAGGCACAAAAGTTTGAGCAGGGGGTTCAAAGAGAGATACGTGCCAGTATGGTACACTTGTGAAATCCCACATATGTTGGGGAATTATAGTGGGAACTAGTGATAGAGAGATCCTGTCAAAGGGGATCCATGTAGATGGTGCCATCAGTAGGAATCCCATGCCTGAGTTGTATGTTGTGGCTGGCAGGAGACAGGAGATGAAGCATAGGTGGTGTACTAATGATTGAACTCAGGAACATGGTCAAGAGGTTTAGGGACCGCATAGAGAACCATGGCATCCTGAATAAGGGAGGTTCTATTCTTGTGATGAGTGTGGTAACATAGTGAAAGGATGCCTGACTAGACATTCTGAGGAGCACAGGTAGATAACTGAAGAACCGTAATGGCAGAGATAATGGCATGATTAATGATCACCCAAGTGAGGGCAGGGCGACCCCCATAGAGGTGGAGATGGTAGATAAGTAAGAGGAGATATGGGTGGTGGATCAAAATATGCTATCATTCCACCAACACCACTAGGAATCCCACCTCAGGCTCATGGAGCTAGCAGTTGGGGTTGCAGATAGTTGCAGGATTTGAAGGCTTATGACTCCGAAGCACATGCGATGATGAGAGGTATGATCTATGTGATTTTACTCTTTATTCAGTATTATTAGACACATATTCCCATCATTACTTCATATCTATACTCCTGATGTGATAGTTAGAGTTCCCAGTTGTGGTGCTAGCCCAACAACTTTGTCTTGAGGTTCCTACAAGGAACACTTCTTCTGTAAATTTTATCCTTTAGTAGTGTAAGCTATCAATTAGTAGAGATAGGTTCATGTGGGACATTTTATTAATCATGATGGAACATTATAACATTATCTTGGGTATGGATTGGTTCTCTATGGTCTGATACTAGATTTCCTGTCACTATAGATGAGTTATATTCCTTCACATTGATTGGACAATATTCACTTTTTTGGGCGATAGAGATCTCATGGTGGGATGAGTGGGTTATACAAACAGGAGGTTATAGCCCATAATCCATCAATTGGAGAGTATATCCCTTGGTTTAGTAGTCTCATCAGGCATCTGGATTCTATTAGTTATGTATTATTTTATGAATGTATTCCCGATGACATTTCAAGACTACCTATAAGGAGAGAGATGGAGTTTTTGATCAAATTTCATCCCAGGACCATTCCAATATCTTTTTTAGCATATCATGTGGCCCCTACCGAGATCCGAGAGCTACATTTATAGTTTTAGGACCTTCTAGAGAAGGTATTTATAAGACCCAATGTGTTCCTCTAGGTAGCTCTAGTGTTGTTCATGAAAAAGGAAGATAAGAGATTGTGGATTTGCGGAGATTATCGTCACCTAAACTAGGCCAAAATAAAGAACAAGTACCTATTTCTAAGTATTGAAGACCTCTTTGACCAGTTGTGAGGTGTGATATGGTTCTCAAAGATTGATCTCAAGTATGGATACCACCAGTTAAGGGTTTTCAGGGTTGATATTCTAAATATGGTATTCTGATGTCACTATAGACTCTATGAGTTCCTAGTGATACCCTTTGGTGTGTAGAATTCCCCCACTATGTTTATGGATTTGATGAACCAAATATTTCTGACATACTTGAACCAGTTTTTGGTTGTCTTCATTAACTACATACTCATCAACTCTTTGATAGAGGAGGTGAATGCAGATCAATTGAGGATGATTCTATATTTTATTTAATATCACTAGCTTAATGGAAATCTCTTGAAGTTCCAGTTCTAGATTCATGTGGTTCACTTGTTGGGGCATTCCATTTTTGAGAATGTTTTATCCATGGAACTAACAAAGATCAATGAAATTATTTCTTAGGATTCTTCCCATAACGTGTTAGAGGTGAAAATATTTCTTGTCCTAGTGGGGTACTACAGGAGGTTTGTAGAAAACTTCTCTAGAATTTCATCCCCTTTTACTGCCCTGACATGGAAAGGGTATCCGTTTACCTAGATTTAGTAGTTCCAGATATCCTTTTAGGAGTTGAGGCTAAGACTGATGAGTGTTCCTATATTGAGAATACTAGAGGATGGAGTGGAGTATATAGATTATTATGTTTCCTTAGGAGTTGAACTCGACTGTGTGTTGATTCAGAGGTTGGAATTTATCACATACAGGTTGAGGTAGTTGAGACCTCATGAGAAGAACTAGACAACTCACAACCTGGAGCTAGCCATGATGGTATTCTCCCTAAGGATGCGAAGACACTACCTTCTGGGAGAGTGTTTCGTGGTTTACTCAAAACATCAGAGTCTTAGGTATGTCTTCACACATAGAGACTTAAACCTGAGACAACAATGCTAGATGGAGTTACTATAGGATTATGACACTACTAAAAAATAAGGTTATATCAATGGTTTTAAAAAGTGGCTATATATTATAGCCACCGTTTAATCAACTGTGGCTGGTATTGGCATAGCTATAGGGTAAAGAATATAGCCATGATTTTGAGTGGCTATAGGCCTGTAGCCACAGTTCAAACCCTATCTATAGGTCTATAGACATGGTAACTGTGGCTATAGCCCTATAGCCATGGTTTTAAAATCGTGGCATAAGCTAAAATCACTCATCATCTATATCCATGGTTTTAAACCATCGCTATAAGTCTATATCCACGATTTTGGATTGTGGCTATAAGTCTATAGCCACAGTTTAAAACCGTGGCTGTAGGTCTTCACATTTAAAAAAAAACTAGCACCGTTCAACCAGTGCTGACCCCTTGCACTCCCTTCCCCCTTGTACACACCCTACATAACCCCCTTACACCCCCCTTACAACCCCGTTGAACCCCCCCTACACACCCACTTGTCCTCTTGCACACACCCCCTTGCACCACCCATGCTGGACACCCACATTGCACCCAACCCCCTCCTAGATACCCCCTTGGATAGACCCCCATCCCCTAGACAAAATCCACCAAGGACAGACACCCCCTCCTAGACACCCCATAGATAGACCCCACCCACCTTCTGGACAGACACCCCCCTACACAACCCCCCTTTCACCCCCTTAAACATCCCTTGCATCGGCCTATACACCCCAGTCCCCTCTCACACACCCCCTTGCACACCTTCACACCCCCACTGCATACCCCTTACCCCCTACTGGACCCCCTTGCACCACCCCTGCTGGACACCCCCTACATAGCCCCCTCACCCCCCTTGCACCCCACCCCCCTGGACAGACCCCCCCGAACAACACCCACACCCCCTGAACAGACCCCCCAGGACAACCCCCTAGGACAACCCCCCTTGCACCCCCTTACGCATCCCTTGCACCCCCTGCACACCTTGGTCCCCTTTCACACCTTCACACCCCAACTGCACACCCATTTACCCCCCATGTTGGACCCCCCTTACACCACCACTGCACAACCCCCTCCCCCGCACCCCACCCCCTGGATAGGCCCCCCTGAACAGCACCCCCACCCCTGTACAGACCCCCCCACAACCCCCTTTCACCCCCTGCAAAGCCCCCCCTCGTGTACCCCCTGTCCCCTTGCACACCCCCCTGCACACCCTTGCTAGACACCCTGTGAACCACCCCTGATGGACACCCCCTGCACCACCCCTGATGGACCCCCTTGTACCACCCCTGTTGGACACCCCTTTCACCACCCCTATTAGAAACCCCCCCTGCACAACCCCCCTTGCATCCCCTGCCCCCTTACACACACCCCCTGCTGGACACCCCTTGTACTACCCCTACTGGAAACCCCTTGCACCCCTATACATCCCATAAACATCCCTTGCAACCCCTTGCACACACCTATCCCCTTTCTCACCCACTTGCACCCCTTGCACCCCTTGCACCACCCCTGTTGGACCCCCTTACACCACCCTTGCTGGACACCCCCACTGCACACCCCTGTCCCCTTTCACACACCCCCTTGCACACCCCTTGCACCACCCCTACTGGACCACCCTTGCACCAACCATACTAGACGTTCCCACTGCACACCCCCCTCCTGGACAGACCCCCTCCCCCTAGAAAACCCATGGACAGACCCCCTATTAGATTCAGGCTCTCATCCATATAGTGTTGGAGGAGAATTAATAGTGGCATAATGTCCACAATAGTTGGAGTAGTTATCTACTCACACAGGAGATGAAATGAACACAAAAAAATCCATTCCAAAATGGTGTTTGGTGTGTGGTTACACTTTATTGGAAGAATAGAGGAAAATTTCTCAAACCAAAAAACATAGGAAATGATGAAGTTATTGATGGAAGAATTAATTATGCATGGAATTACTTGGGTTTATTATTTCTTTTTTGAACTGAAAAAGAATGGACCGACCTAGATTCACTTCAAAGTAGCGTTGATTAAGAGATTTGGAGGTGTGGTGGTGGAATAATTAGAGGCTATGACTACTCAAAAAAAAGAATAACTTAAAACTATTGAGGAAACTTAAATTTTTGGTTCTATGGGGAATTTAGAGCCTATATAGATGCAGTGAAAGGTGTAGAAAGAGGTGTTTGAACTAGCACATGATCCTGATGAACTGACTAGTCACCAAGATCTATCTTTTTCTTCGACACTACAGTCTGAGATGAAAAAAGGGGAGCAACAGTAGATGAATATAGCTACATCAATGCAGGTTACTGCTATTTTTTCTTGTAACCATGCACATATTGGATTATTTATATGTGTTGTGGGGTGTAAAAGGATTTCATTTCAAGTATGACATTTCAACAGGCTCCTGTAGAGTTTCCATTCCAATGACCAACATTTGAATTTATGAAACCTATTTGGTTGAAGAGAAAACCTATAGAAAATATATATGTATATAAATATCTCAATGTGGTGGAAGGATATAAGGAGGTACTTGAATCCAAAAAGGATACAATAAGGTTCTTTAAATGGGTTTGTGTTGATAATGAAAAGGCTTGGGAGCGAAGGGAATGTATAAAGGATCAAGACCAATGAACTAAAAATAGTTTCATCATATTTATAAATTATTTTATATGGAATAATGGTACATTCATTGTAATATAGTTTTTTAGTAGGTTCCAAAATCATTTAAATATCTATTTAAATAGGTATAAATATTCTATCTATTGGTTCTAGTTGCATTTAGAGCCCAATTGCATCTTTCTTTGGATAATATGAATACTTTGGAGGTTTCTTGGTGTGGAAGTAACTACTCTGAGAATCCAGATATAAATTTGTTTGATTTTAGTGGTTATTTCAACAATAAATACAAGAAAGTGAATATCCTTTCTAAAAATAAGGTTGTTAAGGTAGGTGATTCAGAAAAGGCTAGTCTAGTTTTTTAACTTTGGGAAACCACTGTTCAAAAACATAGAGCTAGCAAGAAAGCTAGGAAATTCCAAATAGATTAAGTCTCAATAATAATTCTATTTTGAAAAATAACATGGTGCATACATATTGTAAATCTATAATAGTTTAATATATAACCCACTTTGATAATAAATTAATAGAAATATTCTAGAAATATCACTTTAGATGCCTATAAGTTGTCAAATTTTAGAATGAATATGAAATTCTTGATGAGGAAAATGTATAATTTAAACATAGTGCATACATATCATACCTTCTAATGTTTCTAATCCTTTTCTCTATGTCAAATACAAAATCTGATTGAATTGTCTGTTTGATTTAGTTTTTACTGTAAAAACACTACTAGAGGTGCATGTTTGGTTGTGGGACTGGTTCAGATGTCAAGGGGAAATTTGAAATGAAATCAAAATGGGGTATTAATGGGGAACTGGTTGATGTTTTAAAATCTAGTTGAGGAAGAATTAAATTATAAAAATATGATAGATCCTATAAAATTAGTGATAAAGAACAACACTTCTAACATTAGGCTTCAATAGGTATGACAGACAGAACATTTCTTAAAATTTAGATTCTCATTGAGTACGTTTTTCATCTATCTTGGAATGAAATGTGAACAAAAATACCATAATGTTGAAATATCATAAAAAAAATCAATGGAGGAGGTTAGGTTTTGTGATGTTCTAAAGTGGAATATGGAACTGTATCAAGCCATTTATAATCAATGAAAAGGTGGTAGTTCTATCTAAATTATCTAGTCTTTCCACATGGAGTAAAATTTGTAATTTCAAGAGAGAGGTGATGATGAGAACATGGGATTGGGTTGTATATTTAGATAATAGTGTGGGGTGGTGTTGCGCTGGGGGTATGTGAGTGTCTAATAACTGCTAAGAAATTATTATAAATGGTTTTTGAATGTTGTTTTCCTACTATATGAGAGTAGGTTGGGGCTGATGATGTGTCTCTATTGGAACTATTGAATTCCATATTCTTCAGCATCCACTAATTGAATTGGTCATATCCTCTTATCTCTCAATGAACACACCAATGTTGATAGAAATTTAGGTCAAAAAATTGTTTCCAAGAATCTTTTCATTTCAATTGTTATAATAATGTTTTTGATTTCATCATTTATGTATGTGATATCTAATAAAAAAACTAAAAAAATATTTTCTCAAGAAAAATATAGGGAGAGTAGAGAAGAAGAATATAACTCTCATGGTCATATCTTAGGAGCCTTATCAACTGCAACTAGCATTGGGTGGTGAATGAGGAACAAAATGCTAGTACAAAGTGGTTTTGTGATGGGGAAATTAGAACCCAGTGAGAGGTAGAACCAAGAAGTATTCAAGAACTAGTGGTTTTGGTATAGGTTAGTACCACATGACTTCAAAGGTGGTATATATATCATATTGAGTGATGAAATTGTGGATGTCTTCACTAAAGTCTAACGTGGGACTCATAAATATTGTGTCAAAAAAGAGAGGAAGACTACCCCATGGAGGATATGGACCATGCTCATAGTGGATAGAAAATGGATAGTATTTTTTCACCATGTCATGGTAAAACTCATGGATGTAATGTTTCATTTAAATTATTTATAAAATAGTGGAATCATGATCATTTTGGAGTCTATAGTCAAAGAAATAACAATGAATAGAAGATTCCTAAATCTCTTAGATAGCCTAAAGATGCCAAAATGAGAACCTAGAGGAGACCATTATATGGTGAACACTATAATAAATTTATCAAGTACCTAGGGGAAATATGGAGGATAACTATGGGAATGTTTTTCACCATCATTATCTTAAAGTAACTGGTCGGTAGACAAGTAGTGGATGTGACCCAGGATTGGAAATGCACCTTTCCAAACCTAATTATAACACATAAAGTGATTAGTTTTATAATATTTTATACCGACACAATGAAATTTGTATGCCTAAAATTTGGGAATAGTCTTTTCACACTTATCACGAACACCCCCTCCCCTATACACCCCCTGCCCCCTACCACCCCCCCTGCACACCCCCTACACACCCCCCTGCACCCCTTCCCACCCTCCCTCCCACCCCATGCACCCCCTACACATCCCACCCCCTGTAACACCCCTCCCCCTTCCCCCAGCACACCCCCGACCCCCTGCCCCTCCCCTGCACACCCCCTGTCAATCCCACACCCCTACCCACCCCATGCACCCCCCGTTCCACCCTCTACATTTCATTTCACTTCAACCACTTAATGCAAGAAAAATCATAGAAAAACACTCAGATACATGTCACTTAATAAAAGCATAACTATTTATTTTATTCTAACAAGGTCCTCTCAATTTAAACACTCAAGGAAAGGCTTTCCTCCATGAAAAGTCATTATATCCAAATCATGTTATTCACTTAGTGGTGACTTGGTCGTTACAACACTTTCCTACTTGGGAAATTCCATCTTAAAAGTATAACGACACTTAAAGGGTGTTTTGGTTCAAAAAAAATGTTTTAATAAAAACAGGGAACCCTCCCCCTGCCCTTGAAAAAGAACCCATCACACCGGTGAAGGACTTAGAACCTAAGTGGAAGGTTCTCTGTAAGTTTTTTCAAACTAGGATTGTCAAAAGAGTATGAGATATGGATAAAGTCCTTTTTCAGGATATGGATGTGTTATATATCCTGATTAATAATATGAAGTTCAAACTTCCAAGGTAAATGATTTGTTTCATGGATCACTGCTAAAAAGGGAAAGATAATCTGAATTACTATCCTTATGGTAGGGTGATCTCACTAGTTTTAATGAAGATGGAAGTTTATTTGAATGAGGGAGAAGCAGTGAGATTACATAAGAGTAATACCCTCTCTGAAATTCTTTTAAAGACCATTGAGTACTTATAAGATACCAACTCAAATTCCTTTAAGATAGTTAGTTGGGAAGAAGTGGCTCAAAATTGAATCATGTATCCTTACAGATTCAGTCCCTATAGTGTGATATGTTCACACCATTCCTTATATAATATTTCAAGAGGAATATTATGGGTTAGTTCCATGATACAAAATAAGATGTAAGGAAGCTTGGTATTGGAACTAATAGATCCTTAAATTAAGTAGTGGTATTTTATGATGAATTTAATGGGATGTTGAATGAGATCATGAATGTCTCTAAGGATGAACAATGTATGGTTTTTAGATCTTTTGTTCTAGTATCTAGAAACTACTAGCACTTGTTAACATATTTGAAAAAGGTCTATAAATAAGTTCAAGGGATATATTCATATTCTTCCTTTAAAAATCTAGTGGTTATTAGAAAACCATTTTTTAAAACAATAAAATAATTATGGAAACAATTTTTTAAAACAATCAGGCAATTATAGAATTCAAATTAAAGGTTTAGGTAGAGGGAACCTACCTCAACCTCAAGAAGCGTTTATTTTGATGACGACAACTCAAATATTCTTTTTTTCCCACTTTCACGCATATACAACTTCACATATATATAAGGATAGCTAACCCCTATGTATATATTTTCATGGCCAAATATGCTCAAGGGGGTCCTTAGATATATGTTTATACTTGCATATAACCCTTTACACTTACACATGTATGAATTTTTCATATCTATATATAAACACACCTATCCCCAATATATATTCATACTGCCATGAGTGAACATATATAAAGGGGGAACTTATATATGTATATGCCTACCTATGCATACACATGTAATCCTTTTTCAACGACGACTCAAACCCACCTCAACGAAATCCAAAACACAATACAAAAATATAAGGAAAACAAAAATCAAAAAAATCCCTAATTAAAATTGGGCCAAAGAATAAAAATAGAATAAAAATTACCCAAATCCAATGTTTAACTCACTGTCTTCGATGGTGGTGGATAGAACCGGCTTTATCATAAGAAACCACCAATAAGAAAATAGTGGGAAAAGAAATGAGATATAATGACTTCTTATATATATGTGATAAGTGTGTCAACAATACATGATAAATGATACATGAATACATAACCAAAAATGAACAAATAATATTCAGATTGATATGTACATCCCAATACTAAATAACATGATCATTAATAAATCTATTTATTTTTCAAACATCACCTTCAATTGACTATTCAAAAAAACAAAAATCACCAAAATATGGGAATAAAGTAAACTTCCATCAACACCTAAAAGAAATAAATAAGGATTATAAATTGTTCTTAACCTAGAAAATAAATTCCTTGAATGTATAAAATACCTAAAACTCTTCATTCCTATATCCTTCTTAATTTTCTAGATTGAAACCTCATTTTTAGCATGTTCTTATTCTATAATTCACCTTTATTCTTATTTTATATATGTCTATCAATTTTATAAAGTAGATAATTTTCCTTCTTTTATTCTTACTCAATCCACTTGTATTTTTCAAACCAGTTTGCTAATATGATTAGACAATATTTTGGTACATGATATTCCTTCTTCTTGATTGTATATTCCTTCTTTGTAGAAACTATTTCTGAACATGCTATAATTGGCTCTTTAATTTTATCTTTAAACAATTATTATTATTATGGAATCTATTTCATAAATTCTTAACAATTTGAAATAATTGGTTTCCCTTCTACACACACTTTGAACAGCCTTTAGAGTACCCTTTTTAGGCTCCCTTTCAAACTCCACACTAGAATTGTCAAGCACTAGCCCACTAAAATATAAAATATTGATACTTAACCCAACACATTGATCTGAATGACATATTAGAAATACAGAAGCTCTAAATATCTTATTTAACAATATAAACTCCCCACAATTAGCTGAACACACTGACTATACCAACCACTATAGGTAAATCATTAAGTTTGGTGTTGTCTTGGAACCAAATATGGTTCATGAAACATCTATCTCCAGACACTATATTCATCCATTTACTATCTAAGTTCATACATTTAACAACCTTGATAATGATCACCATCCCTTGATATGGATTTCACTCAAAAAATACGAGTATGAATATCCCCACTATAGTATTATTGATACCATCATTAATCCTTGATACACATGTCTAGTGCCTCATATAACATTATGATCTCTATAGAAGATCCTATCCCAATAATCTCAACAAAATTTCTTTATTTAAAAACTACCATCTTTCAAACACACATTATATCCAAAAAAATAATACATTAAAAGATATTAGATAGATAAATCCAAATTATAGAAAAAAATAACATTAGGAATACCACAAAAAGTATGGTACTAAAAGCCCCTTCACCTAGGATGGCTTATCCCAATAGAATAATATAGAAACCCACATCTAGACACATACATGAAA
The DNA here is from genome assembly GCA_963277665.1 of Viscum album. Taxonomy (NCBI): domain Eukaryota; kingdom Viridiplantae; phylum Streptophyta; class Magnoliopsida; order Santalales; family Viscaceae; genus Viscum; species Viscum album. The sequence goes on along the minus strand of OY728127.1, from coordinate 396,927,661 downwards.
CCTATTTCTCCCATCCCAATACTAAGGGACTGCACACACATTCTTGATACACAAGAAATAGACCATGGTTCATTTATTTTTCTAATATTGAGATGAGATATTACTCATTAAATTTACTCTGTCACCCTCATACTGAGGCTCACCAACCAACATTAATTCCTACCCAGTTTCCATCCTTCTCCATGCACCTTCCTATGCGATGAATGTATCTACATAGATATCTTAGTATTTCTTGAATATCTCCTAGTATGTTTCTAGATAAAGGGAAGATACTCATACCCATAATGAGTACATAAGACCATTTAAAAAATAGAATTCCTTTATGAATAAATTTCATTTGAAGAATGGCATGAAATGAATAAACCTTTCAAATTTAGTGGCACACTCCATTATTGATTCCCATAATGATATAGATCGAGGAATTCCCAAAACATGCTCTTATTTTGTAAATATACCATATTCTCTCATAGAAGAGGGAATGAAACTCGATCCATAGAACCTCCTCATTCCTTATTTTATGATCAAATGTATTTATCCATTATGATTCATCTCCTTTGAATTTAGAAACTTCTAATTTCACCCATATATCCTCTAGAGTTCCAATCCTTTCAAATATGAACTAAACTTTCTTCAACATATTCTAAACATCCTACGACCCCATGTCACTACTAAAAATTAGATACTGCTACTCCTGAAACTCATGGATAACTTAGAAAACCATTTCTTTTCCTTTTAGAAGGCCCTGGTCAATGGATCAAAGTAGTTGTAACATAATATGAAGGAAACGACCACTTGAGAATATTTCCCCTAAAAACACAATGCCATCCTAATTAGATTTTTTGTTGATGAATTTTGACTCAATATCATCTAGTAATAATGACATTACTAATTATAAACCCATCACACCGTAATCCTAAGCATGAATTATTTCCACAAAATCATGAAACTACCTTTAATCCTTCATAACAAAATATCCTTTCCATAATACCAAACCCTAAGATTTATCATAATAATCTAAGGTTTAATCTCCTATAAACCAAGCATAAAAACCAAACCCCACACATTAACCTCTGATAATAAGAAACCACCCACCCCTTTAACTGATCTAACAAGAAACTTCCTAATAAAAATACACAATCAAATCACCTAGAAATCACAAAAATTCCCTATATAGAGAGTTTTACATCAAAACATTATGAAAAAACCCAACAAGATCAACCAACTTGAGGTATTACCACCAACCCAAACCCCCAAAGACAAATCCAAACCATACCCAATACATAAGAATCATACTCCAAATGCCACCATAACACCTGAACTCACCTGATTTGAATAACACAAATGTATCTAGTTTTTCATCCATCATTTGATATTGTAAAACACCTAAAATCCCATAAAAATATAAATTCCAACCATTGGATAAAATACACGAGTGAAATTTGAGGGGTTAAAACCCTAAATACCTAGTTCTTGTTGAGAACATCATAATATGTTTTAAAAAGTTCACTTCCAAGCTAAACATCACTTTTGGAGTTGATAAACACCAAAACAGGATAGTTTAGGGATTGGGAAGCATTTTTGACCATAAATCCTGGTTTAAAAATATAACCAGGAATGCAAAAATCCTTCACATTGGTATTGTTTTTAGTTCCTCCCATGATAAATTTTCAACTACGCATTCAAATCAGATCGGTATGGCGCTACAAAATCAAAGGTTTTCAATGTAGTTAACAAAAACATAGAAGCATCTACCCACATTTTTCATCAGGAAAACACAACATGCTAACTCAATGATAGGAATCAACAACCACATATATAAAATTTTTAACTCCTTAAAATTTGAACCATAAGACATGCTAACAAGATTATCAATGAATAAAGTAGTGTTTAAGAAAAAAAATAGAGAACATCAGGAGAGGATAAATAAAACCCTGCATCCCCAATTACTTGGAACACAAGACAAAGGGGGATTTCATTTAATTCACCATGAAGGCATAGGTTCTCTGGGAAAAAAGATAAGCAAGTGATAAATGAAATAAGAATGAGATGTAAAAGGAAAATTGAATACAAATTAACAAACTGATTCTAGCAAGTAAATTCACTTGACATGAAATGAATCAATAAGAAAAATTCCGAAGCACATGTAAATTACAAACAATCCATCAATTATACTACCACATGAATCCAAAAAAACAATCCATCCCAAGCAGATAAAATTTATTTGAACAAAAAAAAACTAAACACAACTACCAATGAATAAATAAATCGAAACAATGATCATAAATTCTTAAATTTACAGGAAGTCAAAACCAAATCCACTCTGTCTTCCTCCCCCAACTCTCCATAGTCATTTGGACCATGTTCTTATCATTCCATAATGATAATAAAAAAATAAAAATAGCACACCGTCCATGGGAGGATGATGCTTCAATCGAAAAAAATTAAGAAGTTTATGGTGGGAGGGAAATATAAGGCGAGTGATTCAGAAAGTACACATATATTGAAAGCTGAATGGACAATGGATTATTGCTTCTGAAGGGCCATTGTTAACAGTGTGAGAGAGGTCGATGAATTAGAGAGGATGGTTGTGGTGAGAGTGGTCGACGACAGTGTTTGAGATGGAATTGATTGTAAGCATCGGAAGGAGGGCACTACGGTGAGAGATATATAAGGTTCAGAGAGGAGGGCCACAGATTGGGGGAGGATGAGAGGAGAGCATGATGCATATCGAAAAAAATAAACACATATGTTTAGCCATAGATGTTTAATTAAATTGTGCCTATAAACAACCTATACCATAGACCTATAAAATTGTGGCTATAGGTCCGTGGCTATAGCTTAAAATTCTAGTAGTGTGACTTTGAGATAGTCTAGACTCCAAGAAAGAGAAACATGAGAGAATTACCTTAGTAGTAATTCCTAGTATCATTTGGTGTATTAGTATTCTGAGAAGTTGGAATCCTTGTAGGAAACCCTGGTAGATCAAGAGGGTGAAAATTTTCTCTAGTCGATGGTGTTGAATCCCCCGCTTCTTGAGCATGTGAGAGAGTCCTAGCTCAGAGACATTGACTGAAATGAGTTTCATGACCAAATATCCACTTGGGATTCACCAGATGGGTATTCTAAAGGAGTTAATCATGAAATTCTTTTCAAGGGATTCATTGTGGTCCTAGTCACGATGTTGGAGGAGGTGGTGAAAGAGTTCCAAAATTCTCCATTTGATATACATCCTGGTGTGGGAAGATTTACAAAGACCTTTAGCGGTAGTTTTGGTGGTATGAAATGGGATTAAGTGTGGATTTGTTCATCTATTAATTCCTGACCTGTTAATAGGTGAAGGCTGAGAACTAGGTTTCAGTGGGTTTATTATATCCCCTTGAGCTCCGAGAGTGGAATTGGTATTATATATCCATGTAATTTTTTATAGGTATTCCAATGATAGAGAAGAGCTACGATGATATCTAGGTGATAGTTGACTAACTCACAAAGTTGACAGACTTCCTTTCTATCAGGGAGTAGAGTTTGGGGAAGATGTATGTGTGAAAGATCATTCAACTTCATGGGGTGCCCTCAAAGATTGTCTTCGACTATGATGCATGGTTCATGTCATGGTTGTGGAGAGGCCTATAGGAGGAATTTAGGACCTAGATGAGGATGAGTATAGCCTTTCACCCAAAGAAATATGGGAAGACCAAGCACACTATCATTTTATTGAAGGATATGATGAGGTCTTGTGTGTTGGAATTTAGATGGAGATGGGAGGATAAATTTCCCTTGATATATTTTGCGTACAACATGATCTACCACTATAATATTAACATAGAACCTTTTAAGGCCCTATACGGGATACCCTTAAGGTTACCCTTATGCTAGATAGAGATAGGAAATATGTCACTTATGGGCCCAGAGTTAGTGCATGTGATGATGGAGAAGGTCCAGATAATTTGTGAGTGGATGAGGACAACCCATAGTTGGAAGGAATCTCACATAGATAGACATCTTAGGCCCTTGTAGTTTTAGTAGGGAGACCATGTTTTCCTAAGAGTCTCCCCATAATGAGGATTGTGGAGGTTCGTATAGGGAGATAAGCTATCCCTTAGGTTCATCAGGCCATTAAAGATTTTTCAGATGGTTTATGAGGTTTCTTATCACCTTGATCTACCCCCACAACTAGAGTGGGTGCAAGAAGCCTTTCATGTGTTGCAGTTGAGGAGATACGTACATAACCCCACTCATGTCATCAACTAGGGTGACATGGTCATTGATGATAGAGACATGTTTGTAGAGAACCCATTGGTGATCAAGAATCAATAGTAGATGACCATATGTGGATAGACCATCCCCTTTGTTCACATATTGTGGTAGCATGGGAATGTGAAGGAGAGTTCCTGGGAGCGGGATAGCTAGATACGAGCTCAGTATCCCGAATTTTTTGGTTAGTTTTTCTTTTTAGGGACTAAAATATTGAAAGAGGGAATGATGTGGAGACACAAGTTTTTCCTTAGAAGACTTTGAATATTTCTAAATATATTTTTGAAGCTAGGTGCTGAGACAATTTGCAATTCCGAGGCCCGATGTTCATAAGATTAATTTTATAAAAATATTAAAAATATTTTATATTACGTGCATGTATTTTATTAAATAAAATGGGATAAATCTTAAAATAAAGCCCAGATAAGAAATATAAGAGCATGGTTGATTCCAAAACGTGATTTTTATCCTAGGTGTAACTTAAAATAGGTCGGCACAAGTCATTTGGATAAGCTGGTCATTGGATGTACGTTTAGTGGAATAATTAAATTATTCATTTAATTAATTCATTAATTTAATTCAATAGATTAATTATATAAAATCACTGATATAGAAATTTTCCTAGGGTTATAGGCATAAAACCTAAGAGGATTCCAAAGCATTCTTCATTATTTCATTAGTAAATCACATCAGACGGTGATGAGATTCTGGATCGGGGAAAATTGGGACACAGTGAACACGACGAGTTCCTTAAATTATTAGAGAGCGTTTTATTAAAATATGAACAATAAAAAATCTAGGTAGGACCCATCAATTCATGGTTTAAAACCTTGTTGATTAAATTGATTAAGCATAATAATTCCTTCTTTGATCTGGTCCAATTACCGAACTTTGGTATGTGTATATGTACCAATTTAATTAATTATTCAATTTATTTCTAACACAAAATATCCCCATTCTAGATATTTGGAAAAGAAAACTTGGAAATAATCATTAAAAAATTGTCTTTGTGCCTTTTCCCCCTCAATTATTTTATGTTCATCATAATTGGACCCCGATGTCATGATTCAACATTGCTGGGAAGGATCGACCCAGATCGAACCCCCAGATTTGTAGTACTTTCAATAGTGATGACGAGATCAGCAATCAAGGATATATTTAGGGTTGAATCATGAAAAACATGCAATTTTTCTCATGGATTTGAGAATATGAGACCTATGGTAGGTGTGAAGGATGATATAGGTTTGTGCGGCCTTCTAGTGATTCAACAAAATCAGTTCTCCGACCACCAAATTGATGAAAATAGCGAATGACATCCATATCCAATAATTTTGGGCAAAGATGATTCTATATTTAAGGAGGAGAAGATATATCTAGATGATTGGGTAAAGATATGGGAATATAAAGAATTTTATTAGACTTTATATAGTTCTATGAACACATGATGTATAGCCCCTATGTTATGACGACTAGGGTTTTGCAGATATATAAGCATCACATGCCATGTGGGAGCCCCACACACCATGTAACCATGTGCTGGTGGCTTGGAATTTACCACAGGAGTACATAGGCACATGAAAAGCTTGGAATACACCATGTTTCGAGTACATAGGTATGGCCATAGACATTAGAGATGCCTTGTGTGAAGCAACATGCCATATACCAAAGTACATGGACACAACTTGAGTACATAGACATGAAAAAGCAGCATGGGCTGAGACCCTAAGTGACTTGGACACACCATGTATCATCCTCACACAACATATATCCCCAAATGGGAAATGATTCATATACTATATGGGACACAACTGTGTAGTGGAGTAGGACCACACACTATGTGGGTCCCCTCACATGCTGTGTACCCCTTGGTTCCTTTTCATGAAACTTCAATATCTTATATCTCTTTCATTTGGACTCTGTTTTTGGACTGTGAGTAGCCTATACTGAGTGTATTTCTATATATAACGTGATGTTTCCCTCTATTTTGGATTTCTAGATATGATTCAAGATTTTCAAAGTGTGAATCTTCTTTAGGCGGTTCTCGATGTTGGAAGTGATCATACAGGATCATTAGAGTCTAGATAGAGGCTGTACTCACCTGTAGAACTAGGTCATGGGTCCTCTATTCATAGAGATGATACTCCACCATCATACCAGAATGTGAGTCATCCATACTTGTTATACAAATATAGATATTTCACTTTACTTTTGTAACAACATGTGGTTCCTTTATTCATGGATACAATACTCCTCTGTCGTTATAGCTTGTAGGTCCTCCACACTTATTATATAGATATCGAGACAGTACTCCACTATCATAATAGCACCTGGGTCCTCTATTCATGGAGATGGTACTACACTATTGTACCAGTGTGAAAATACCCCATACTTGTTATACAGATATAGATACACTGTTCTGCTATTGTAAGAACATACGAGTCCTCTATTCATGGAGACGATATTCTACTGTCATATTAAGGTGTGGGTTCTCTATACTTCTTATCATGGAGATGGTGATTCCATGTTTTACTAGGGTTCAGGTCCTACATACTCATCATGTAGATAGAGATGGTACTCCCCTATGGCATCAGGGTGTGGGTCCTCTATCCTTGGAGATGGAACTCCCCATTCGCACCAGGGTGTGGGCCCTCCATAAAACTTCTTCAGAAAAAATGTGCAATATGTTGGGCATTATTGATGGATCTATAGAACCGATGGAGACTCTTCTCCTGGAATGGGCTATGAGATAGAGATCCCTTTTCTATCTTGTTTGGGTTTCTGTTGACTGAGCACACACACACACACACAGATATATATATATATATATATCCATGTTGTTGGATTTGGTTTCTCTCTTTCCATGGGTTGCAGAGACACACAAGGTAGTCCACATACTCTTTGTGTTGAGATCCTTGAGGTTGGATGAGGTTAATCTCCTACTATGGGTGGAAAAGACTTGATGTGTAGTCCACTTACACACCATGTTGAGCCCCTTTTGTTTGGATGAACTTACTATATTGGTTTGGGTTGAGATGTTCACTGTTTACTATCTATTGTATTTCCATTACTATTATGTCTCTTACTGCCCCCTTTCAGATTTTAGGGAATCCTACTAGATATTTATATAATCACCAATACATGATTTTTTCTTGAACATGTTGTGTCTTATGAAGACAACAAACCAGTTAGTGGTGACTTCAGAGGAGCTTAACGATACTGGGTGCTTTGGACCGCGTATGGTGGTTATAGCTTAGAGATTGGGTGGAGAGTTTTCTCAAAATTTTACTTTTATTCAGGGGGAATTTATTAGGTATAGGACCCACACCCTAGTGTTTCATAGGGGTTCTAATCAGTAGGTAGAGGACTCACACACTCATCTATCATGGGGGTTCCACTCAGATTCTAAACAAAATTGGTTGTATGGGGTGCTCGCAAGCCAAAGTTGAGGGAACCACCTACTATCAGGGAGTTCTTATGATAGTGATAGGTTAAAGTAAAAAAATATGGCATCAAATAATTATCCAAATCTATATTTTTTTATCTTTGGATTAAATTATTTAATAAATCAAGTTTATGTTTTTTAGAAGCTGAGACTTCACTCAACAAATCAAGGATCTGTGAGTTAATGTGGTTGGCCAGCTTATTTCCTAACTTGAAACTCTCAGAGTATTGGCATTGAAAAAACGTATATACAAAGAGGATATATTTAAATGATCCTTTACACTATAATAATCAGATGATTTATTATTCCAAGTCTATTAGTGAGAGCTAGAAGAATTTGATAAAATAGTGGGAGACATTTGATGAATAAATTAATCCGTAATGTTTATTTAGTAATTAAGATAAAAGTAATAATATTATAGATTTTTTTTGTAGAAAATGGAATGTAATACAATAAAAACATTATGATTGATATTGGATAAAGTCAATTTACTCACAAACATGCGTTTCTAAGATTAGTACAGGTACTTGTGCACAATAATACGATATATGAAATTCAAGGTGCCAGAGTCCCCAATACATGTTGAGCTACCTCAAGAAGTGAGGGTGTGATAGATGCTTAAATGAGACTCATGTATTACACATATGTTGGTTATGTCATAATTTTATAATCAATATAATATGTAATTTGTGGATGTAACAATATACAAGAGTGATTTCACATATTGTCTCATCTATGAGAATCTTGGAAGGAGAAAGAGAAGCTATATATGAATGGGTGATGATTACACTGAATATGTGTGAATTGAAAGGTGGATAATGATATTTCAATGCATACCTTTCTTATATATTTTCACACATTTAATAAAATTTCATTTAATATTACAAAATCAACAGAATGGAGAAAACACTTTATTTCCTTTTGGGTATGGTTTTCCAAGAAAATAAGAACTTAAATAAAGTATAATCTTTATTTACTATGGCGAAAAAGTTGAAAGACAAGGAGAAAAGGAAAATAGAATGTGTGAAACCAAAGTAAAATTTGTAATGTCCTTCAAAAATAGATGTTGTTCATCATATATGAGGTTATTTTATTTTCATATCATAAAATAATTCTATGGAAGCTTAAATGCTATGAACTAAATTAAAGAAGAAAGTAATTGCTTCTTCTTCAATGTATATTCATTATTGTATGTGATGTTTCTATCACACTTCATGGGTATTAAATAAAATATGAATTTCAATACGTGTATTGAAATAGTAACCAAGTAAGTATAGAAACATCATAATAAGTAAGGTGAATTCTCTAATTGGATAAGAAAGGGTGATTCCTAAGTCAACGGTGAGAAGTACATAACTTTAAATTTCCAAGATTAATGATTCTAGTTGAACCTTTATTAGATATAAACAAAACATCTATCTCATGTTTCCATTGGAAATAAGGATAGATTATTCCATTTTTGGAATAAATATTGTTTTTGGTGTCTCATACTCAAACAATAGTTCAAGGATACATGAATCATAGGAAATACATGATGAATATATTATATACACAATTGTGGAAAGGTAATAATTTGTAAATAAAAGTTAAGTATTTTTGAAGGATATACCTAGTATGGTTTTAAACTGTTTGGGGTTAAAGACCTTAGGTATTATTGACACAATTATGCACATAATGTTGGACAAAGAAACCTTTAGAAATAAAGTCAAGTCACATAGCTTTCAGAATTAGTTCATCTAGAGAGTGTGAACTGTTCGAAGGGTAAGTTAGTGGTAAATATATTTCACAATATTCCAATTTGTATAAGTAATGTGAATGTGAAGTATGTTATATTTATGTTTAGAATATGTGTTTCTTTGGGCCCATGTGCCAAGGAATATCTTGACCAAACATTCATTGATCAATATAATGTAGCGTGGAATAATTCCCAAATGAACATTACATTATGCACATCAAAGCTATGATGTTGGAAAGGAGGATTTATGATGAGTCTTACATGAAAAAAAATTTCGATTGAAATGTGGCATGGAGTAATTCCTAAACATTCATTTTTTATACACATCAGAGTCATGACGTAAGTATAAATGGGATCAATGTTATGAATAATATGCATTGAAAAAATCCTGTTACGTTTGACCTATGCTTCAAAAATAATGGAATTATCCCATAACCATATGTCAACTATAAAGAAAAGTGTATATTATATGAGTTATAATATGATATAAATCCATTATATCATAAGAATATGTGTTTATATGAAAAGAGTTTGTTAGGATATAAACAAACATGCATAAAGAAAAACACAAAGTGCATCTAATATAAGAATCCTAATGTTTCCTTAGAAAATTACACAAATCATTGAGATAGAAAAGTTATATTCAAGCGATGGACTATATTTCTATAAAATGGTAAATATTTCTATTCGAGATACTAGGAGAAAGATTGAATTTGATTTAGTTAATTCTAGATATGCATAACTAGTTGACATTGTAAAATGTTCCATTGGAGCTTGTGGAAAAGGATTGTTCCAGCGAAACATACTTCATAGGAAGGATAAAACCACAGTGATGGTTTTATATTCACTATATCTAGTGATACATTATTCATTGAGAGTAATAATTGATACAAGTAAGAAATATATGAAAATTAGAAAATATTATAAATATCAATTAAAATTCAATAATATATTCCATGTATACAAGTATATGGGACTTATTATTTCGAACACTATAGTGGGTATTAAAATGATACATTAAATGGGTGGTACAAGTGTGGTAATAATAAGTCTTGATTGGTTATACCAAGTTATCATTCCTAAATCCATTAGATTTTTTTAATTTTCATAGCTACTTTCTATTATCATTTTATTGAGAATTGGATGTCAAGACAAATAATCATGAAGGATATCTATACAACACAACCAGAAAGTTATGGTTACACTAAATAATTCCAATAAGGGATGAAAGTTACTAAAATATAGTTTGGGATTGAATTAAGTGATAAGATCATGGAATGTTCGTTTGGAATAATTTTTTTCCATGTGTTTACAAAGGCTTGGTGGGAGTATAATTGTTTTTCTAAGTAAAATATGTTTGATAACACATGGAAAAGAACTATTGGTCTTATAATTAATTTAGACCATACTGAAAGTAACTATCTAGATATTGACTTAAACTAGAAACCTAAGTTCTAGGGAAGATGATCTGTTGAGGTAAATCTAATGGTTTCTTAGACCTACTCAATGGCACATATATTGACAAGGTATTGAAAAATAAAAGTTGGAACAATTAAAGTGATAATTGTTACCTATGTCACATGGAATAAATATCTCTAAGAAGGCATGTATGAGATATAGGAGTAGATTAATATAGTTATTTGAATTATATATGCTTCTGTGATGGATCAATCACACATTCAATGTTATTTATAATAAACAATATTTATAATATATACATAATGGTAGGAAAATGCCAGTTATATCCAAGAGAACAACATAAGAAGTAGTTATAAATATCCAATTTTACTTTAGAAAGTATAAGGGATATGAACCTAATACTTGGAGAGGAAGGTATAATAGTTATAAAGGGAACAAAATAGTCTAACTTTGAATAAATATGATCTAATATCATATTCATCCTAAGGAAATGATCAATATATTATCATTTAATATAGTGGTATCCATATCTATAAATACTGAGTGAATGTGGATTCTAAGGCAGTAAAAAAAGTAGTGTAAAATCCATAATTATTTTTTATAGTTCTTGGAATCACACCCAGTAGGTAATGTTTTATCATAATGAAAACTCTTCTACTGGTAATATCCAATATGTAATGTTTAGACAGTGGAAAATAGGATATATACTTAGGGTTTACATCTCTTGAAAAGTATTACTAAAGGAGGTGAGGTTGTAGATAGTATAATAACTACAGTATGGAGACATGGAAGGCCCATGAATAAATCCATAACTTATAATAATTGTGATTTTATCATGTGAAAGCTAGCATGTACGGTTAAGAAGTCAGCTCTAGTACAAGTGAGAGTATTGTAATAATAGGTTCCCTAGAACTATCTTGAAATGTACCTTTTGATTACCTTATAATGTATACAGTGAGTTATTCATGATGTACAATTACCATAATAGTGTTGATATATTTTATCCACTATTTACATGACAATTTACATATATTATTTAACACATCAAAAGGTTAAATTAGTTCCCGATCTATAATGATAACATAGAGATACTATTAAATTGATCCTAAATATATATCCTATGGTCTAGATACATCATAATAACTAGACACAGATTATGTTTGACTATTAGGTACTAAAGGCTCATAATCATTAAGACTTATTCTCATGATTTTTCACTTAGTGATCTCTATCAGGTGAAATATTGAAGAAATATCCACCAATAGGAACAACATATGTTTTAGGTTTCATTGTTTGTTCCTATCTATAAATATGTATATTGGTCTTCTAACTTGAGATCATTATCAATGTGTATAATTTTACTGACTACTTTGATGCAAGGAAAAAAACATGAAATTGAAGTCATGATGAGGTAGCATGTGTTGGGTGCATGATTGGTGGAATGAAATTTGATGAGTGATCAAGCTAGAATTTGTCACCTCCAAGTTGAGGAAGTGATATCTCAGGACCATTTGATCCAGATGGTAGTAACTTTACCAAATCAATGGACATGATAGAAGAAGTTAAGTCCATATAGTAAGGTGAATGAATTATAAATCAAGGTAAGGATAATGACACAAGTGTACATTGTTCTTTTTTAGATATCATGAGATAAAGAGATTATATTGCATGACTAGTGTTTGTGGGATGGTTTTCATTACTATGATTGTTTGTTATCTCTTTAGGGGCCGTGATGGGTTACTAGACTCCACTCTTGGACTATGAATAATATTCACTACTATTGAGATAAGGTCCTAGAGGGTCACACACAATAGCATATTCAAGATTTTTCCCTAATATGGTGAATAGGTGTATATGACATGGTGGGAACCACCATGGGGTATGATAGTTGTCCAAGTATTAAAAATCAACAATGAATAAATAAACTCATTATTATTAAATTATTTAATAATTGGATTTGAATTTATTTATTTAAATTATTCACAATGTATTAAGTGAATACATGGAATAATATTATACGAGTGATTATTATTTTAATATTCAAGTTTCATTTAATATTATGGGAATTACAAGTCAATTTAATGACTTGGATTTATCATGAAATATATTTATTATATATTAAAAGTTTGTGATAAAAATATAAATGAAATTATGAAATAATTAGTTCATCTTAACATGTCATTTAATACTTATTTAGTGGGAATTTTTTTCCAGGGATCGGGGAACCCTTTCTAGGTATTTTATGACCCACTATATAAGTAGAAGAGAGAATATCATTCTAAGACTATTAATTTGAATGGATTAATAGATCCTCTCTTCTTTTAATTCATTCTAGAGATATGAAGAAACCATCAGAGAAATTGATCCAAGAACATCTTCACAGATCGTTGGAACAGATTCAAGGTGATCATCACGATGCTAAATGATTCATCGGAGCTCCACGCTTCTACTCAAAATTCAATGATCGACATCTATAAAGTTTCTTGAAGAATTTTTGGAAAATATAAAGGGGTTAATTATTAGGTCCTTTTAGAAATGGTCACTATAAATGACTGACAGTCAAATGCACCGTCAATTCAGATAGGTATTCGTTCTTTTATTTTTGTGCTTATTAAATTAAAATTATATCCTTAGGCTTTTCTCAGGGTTATTCTTCACTGATGATGACATAGTTACATCAATTATCAGTGAATAGTTTAAATTGATTACCCATTATCTTCTACTGCGCACCTCAGTATCATTATAGGTGACTTTCATGGATGATATATGGGTCATACTTTTATTTTCATCATTTCCAGAATCTTGAGATGCAATGGTAATAGTAGTGAGGAACTCTAGAAAAAAAGACTTGATATTCAAATATTTTTTGAACTTGATTATCAATGAATATCTCAAGAGGAGGTGGATTCAAGAATCTTCCGATGATGCATTTAATACAAATGGAATAGACATAACAAATAAAATTGGGACATCCATCTAGTGGACTCCTAATCTGACAAACCACATATCCAAAGAGAATCCCTAATCCCCCAGGCTGAAAAAGTGTCAATGGTATCAAATATAACCATTAGGGATAATTTCAGCATCAATAAAATAAATATAAATATCAAAAAATGGCATAATCAAGAGAAAAAAAGATAAATTCCAACAAATATAAGTACAAAAAAATAACCTTTTTAATAAAATAATGAAAAAATACAACAAAAGAAGAAATAAAAGAAAACAGAAGACCAAAGTGGTTGAAACAAAACTCAATCCAACCAGTTTAATGAAACTGAAGGTATGATCACCATCTCCATGTGATACTCAAGTCACCACCATGATCCCAACAAATAACCACTTGAAAAATAAGATGACACCAGATCCAACCTGAAATCCATGATCTGAAGAAACCTATAAAATACATGAATACTATATACCCGCCAATGTGAGTATATTGGGTGTAATCCAAAGCCAGTGGGATACCACCATGAGTTTTTTTCTATTAATTTTATAAAATAAAAAAATACTTATAGTTTTAAATAAAGTACAAAACTATGTTTTTATTCTTACTCTACACTATATAAGAGAAAACAAAACATGAATCATGTACTATCTCAAAGAACGCTATTTATAAAACATTCCAAAAATAGGTTTTACCAAAACCTTTCCCATTCAACAAACTACCATTTCTCTTTAAAATATAAAACTTTTGAAGATAAACCCACACATGGTTTGAAAACGTTTCAAAATAATTCCATCCAAGAATGAAAAATGAAAACTATTTCCCCCTTTTCTTTTTAAATCCATTACATACCCAATAAAAATGGAAATAAGGAAACAAAGGAAAATACAAATAAACACAACTGAAATGGTTATAAATAATTACAATAAGTTGATGGAATAAAACTAGATAATATCATGAATAAACACAAGATAATTATAACATGAAACAAGTACTTCCAATAAATAAACCTCTCACATGCCAATATATATAACAAAAGGCTTAAGATATAATACATATGATAAGTTAGTACTAGAGGGACTAATAGGATAGCACAAGACATATACATTTAGAATTACTACCGGTAGGTTAACAATGCATATCCTTCAACCAAATCACTCTAACTAGTGTTCTTGGTTACAATCCCACTTGCCAGGTGTTACATATAACTAGGGGGACTATCCAGTGATAAATGTTAGCTATACTAACAATGTCCTGATACTTTACACTTAATATTCTTAGTCTTACCATGTAATATCCAAAATAGGTGTGACATAAAAAAATTTCATTACATGATAATAACAAAGACCTAGGGAATAAAACCACAGTCACATCCTTCCCACATCCCTCACTACCATTGAAAAGAGAACTGATACATAAGAATGACATGAATCAGATCATAAATATACATCACATGTATAAGTATATACATCATCCAAAATACAAGGGGGTATCAATAAGGGAATAATAAAAATCAATCAATCAACACATCACAATGTACCAACTGAGGCTTTATCTTATCACTTATAATATATACATTTTGAAATCTATCTTTAAAAAATGTAAAATCTAAAAAAATTCCAAGGAATACCACAATCATCATTAATCAGAATAAATAAAACTAAGGGAACATCTATTTATCCTTATAAAAAAACCACCCTTTTTAAATTAAGTAAACCCCTTAAACCAAAATATGGAAACCCACTTTGAAAAACCATTTTGACTTAAAATATAGTGAGTAGGTTTTTTTCTAAATGAAAACTATATTTGGAATTTTATTAAAATTTTTGAATGAGTAAAATAACCTTTTCATCAAATTACCATTTAAACATGAAATTCTAACTAAAAATCCACGTCAAAAGAAAATTAAAGTTATAGAAAACTTTTATAAATCAAACCTAGATAACCTATATCACCATTATCTAGTTTTAAAATGAATTTATAAATATAATAACTCATGTAACTATTAAATAAAAGGTAATTAAATGGAAATACATACATCACATGGTGGATTTATATCTCCTTTTATGAAATCCACTAGATTAGGTCTCAAATTAGGGCACATAAACCCCTTCAAACCAAGTAAAGAATCACCAAGAAACCACCTTGAAACCACATTATATGATATTTGGAGAGATAGAGAATCCTATGGAAGGTTTAAAATTTGGGGGGAATCAGATGTGGAATCCTAGGGAATAAACCACACTTAAAAATAAGCCAAAACATTAAAAATACCACTCTTAGAGTGGGTTTTATGGTTTAACTACATAGTAAAATAAACCATGCAGTAACTTTGTAGATCACCACTACTAAGAGATGAACGAGATGAACTCTTTGGATGAATGGTTAATTTAACTGTGTGACATAACCATGTGACCTAGAAATATTCACCACATTTCACCCTTTTTAGCCCAAAATTCCTTGAACTCGAAGGGCTAAACCATCCATCAATTACCCCCACATAAAAGTGACACTTGGGGTGTCATAAACTCCCCACCATTCCACTTTATTCAACTAGAAAGTCTAGAGTCAAGATGGAAGTAAAAATAAAAATCCACAACCCATCCTCTAAGAAGTGAGGTGAGTTGTTCATTGAAGCACTAAAGAGGTCCTGAGGAAGAAACTCTCAAGAAATGATTATTTCTCTAAATCGAACCACTAAATCCACAAGGATACTGAATGTGTCCCAAAAACATGACAAAACTCATTGGTAAAAGACCCAAAAGGAAATTGAGACTAGGCACGGGTCTCCCCACCATTTATAAATCTTATAAATGGAATTAAAAAAGAAAACACCTAAAAAAACCTCCATTATTGTCACGACCCGTCCTCAGGGCCCGTGCCGTGACTACCCCAAGCCCGCCTTCCATAGGCCAGGGGCTGGCGACTAGCACCAAGGTGTAAATCCCAACAAAAAGGGAAGGCATTGCCTTTGAAAATTAAACAAGCACCATAGAGTAAGCAAGAGGGAAAGTAAACACTAAGTAAAAAAGATACAAGCTGTGCTGAAAGAAAAAGGGGCCGAAAATACAAGCCCAACTGTAAAGTACAACTGAAAGGAAAAACAGCAACTGAAAGGAAAAACTGCAGCGTCGAGCTGTCCTCTAGAAGTCCCACCTGAAGGGTGGGTACAGATAGCCTCCACTGCTCCTCAGGTCCACCTGACCGCTCCGAGTATGTCCCGCCCAGTGGTCCACCTCCAGGTACCGTCCTGCTCTGCACGCCTCCACCACGATCAGCGCTGTCCGTCGTCTGCAACCAACACAATGTAGTGCGGGCATAGCCCGTGTAGGGGTGAGTATAAGCTACTCAGTAGGGACCCCGAGACCCCCGAAGGTCTCCCGAAATCCACAAGGGATAATCCACAAAGGAAAGATACAATCACGAAGTAACATCTGACGCGACTTAGGTATATGACCATACATATACCTAAGTCATCAATTCCCGTTTGGCTCCAACGTCCGAGCCCAAGCACAACCCAGTCCACACAGGAAAGCAAAACGTATACCCACACAGGATAGCTCAACAAAATCCACAAATGAGAGTAAACAGTAAATCCAAACAGGATAGCTCAACACAATCCACAAAGGAGAGTAAACAGTAAATCCACACAGGATAGCTCAACACAATCCACAAAGGAGAGTAACAGAAGATTCAGCTCACACAGGTATACTTCTTCGGATGACGATAAAGATGATCACTGATCCATCTAAGTCGTCGGACCCACGAAGGATCGATAGGTAACTAACCCCCGCAATGACCCACACAGGATCGGGCCCACACAGGACCTGTAGGCGCTGGCTCACACAGAACCGCTGAGCGCTGACCCACACAGTGTCGGACCCACACAGGATCGGGCCCACACAGGACCTGTAGCACTGATCCACGTAGGATCACTGAGTGCTGTAGTCATCGCAGTCCACTGAGGATCTCTGCACAGTCGTCGTCACAGTCCACTGAGGATCTCTGCACGGTCGTCACCGCAGTCCACTGAGGATCTCTACACGGTCGTCGCTGTTGAAGTAGCAGTCGTAGCCAGCTCTAGGGTTCCCGCACACAGCAAGCTCGTTCGGGAGGGTCCGCTCCACGAGCCGAGAGGCCGAAACATCAACTGTCACAAAGACCGAAGTTGATGTATCCAAAAGTTTCGTATCGTCAACAGGAACTCAACGTCGTAGACGGCGCGTCAATCGGACGCCCGGTCTGAGAGTTATTGGCTTTTTCGTCCCAGGGGCCCGGTTGGTTTTTAAGGCAAAACCAACCCGACCACACTCCACCTGCGTCCAAACCTCGGGCGGAGTGTGCCAAAAGATCCGCCTCACTTAGAGGAATTCAACGAAGCTGACGACACGTCAATCGGACGTCCGTAGCTCAAGATATGAGCGTTTCCGCTCCGAGGGCCCGGTTGGTTTCGTATATGAACCAACCCGGCCGAACTCAAAGTACTCCGAAACCTTGAGTGCGATATACCTAAATGACCGTCTCGATCCAAGGATCGCGTTGCCGTTGACGGCGAGTCGTTTGGAGGCCCGTAGCTCAAGATACAACCATTTGAACGAAAACCGTCCGAAGACGGGGGTCCGGGCCCGGGCCGACCCGGGCCGACCCCCCCTGGGTCGGCCGAACCGGGTCAACCCGGTCCGGGCCGGCCAGGGCGCGGCCCGGCCGGTCGGACCGGCCTGGCTCGGCCAGCCCGGCTCGGCTCGGCCGGGCGGCGCAGGGGGGGGGGGGGCCGCCACCCCCGCGTGACACCCCCACGGCACCCGCGTGGTGTCGGCCAGACAACCAGACGCGGCTGAAGCCGCATCCCAAGTGACGCGGGGGGGAGCCGCCGCCCCCGCGTGACACCCGCGGGGTGTCTCCCTGGTGCCGGACGCGGCTTCAGCCGCGTCCCGCGAGCGCCGCCGCCGCGGCTGTCTCGTCCGGCGGCGCGCCGGGCGCCGCCGTCTCCAGGTGCCGGCGCCGCTGTGCCGACGACCCGCGTCGCCGCCGGCTTCCGCGGGCCGCCTGAGTCACTCCGGTGGCCCGATTTTCTTCCCGTCTGCGCCGTTGCTCCTCTCGGGTTCCGTTCCTCACTACGGGATCGTTAAACATCCGTTGCGGCACGTTCCATCATCGCCCGTAAAATCCGCACAAAAACGAAGAACGACGGAGGGTCGTCGGGCCGTGTGCGTTTGGCCCGCACCCTCCACGTTAGAGATAAACAACGGGAGGAATTAAAGTTCAACACATGAACGCATATCCGAAACAATTTTTAATGAAATAAAATTGTTTCATAAAACGGGTTCCTCATTTGAACGGAAACAACAATTTTAATAAATTTAAAATTGTTCACAAAACCAGTTCTTTAACTTTTTAAAGAAACATTTACGGGAAGATAAAAAGGGGTAATTCCAAAAATAAAATCCCTACCTCGAAGACGTCGTGCGTGAGCGTTCTTTGCGGAATTGCTCGTTGCGGAAGAGGTGGATCGTCGCGTCGTCATGGGAACGCGTCGCGTCGTCGCGGAATCCGGCGTTGAGTCGGCGAACTCAACGGACCAAGAACAACAGATTTAAATTATAAATAATTAAATCTGTGTTTTGTTTTAAACCAAAAAGAACTTTTAGAAGAAACCCGAAATCACTCACCTCAAACAGTTGGTGATCGGAGATTGGGGCGTGGAAGAACGTCTCGGATTGGAGCGTCGTCGATTTCCGCGGATGACGGCGTTCTTCGCGTTCTTCGCAAAGGAGAAAGAAGATTCAAGAACTCCTCTCAACGAGTAATCCTCCAAAAGATAGGTTGGTCTTATTTTATTATTATGCCAACAAACGAAAACGGGTAAGTAACGACCCATCAATTCGTTGAATTAATTCAATGAAAGAAACAACTCATTTAATTTACGAAATAAACCACCCAATTAAATGGTCTGTTAAGAAATTAGGAAAACGCGTCAGTTGACTTTCATAATGACGAGTTTTCGCGGGTGCGTTACTTAGCGGAAAGAAACGGTGGGGCTCGTGCGGGCCCAACCTCAAAAATATCCTACCAAGGGGGTAGGATATTTATGGATAGCATCCTATCCGGATCAACTCAGTTTAAGCCATCTTTAAGTGGCTTCAAGTGGCTTCCAAGTGGCTTAAGTGAAATAAAATAAAGTTGTCACAAAATTATTTTATTTCTTAACCTTAAGCCCGAAAATTAAAAACCACACCCGAGCAAACGCAACTCCGGAGGAGGAGTTTCTAAGCAAATACCGGCACTGCGATTTCATCGGTGCCCTCAGAATTCGATTCCGGGCACCGGTTCAAAATTTAGAAAAACCCACTCGTTCGTTCACTGAACGTACCCGAGCCGAACTTCGGAAAATGATTCCGGGCACACCGGGCCTCGGAATCAGGTGCCGTCAGAAACTGCGCTCTTGTAAAATTCTAAAGAAAATTAAGAAAAAAATTTCCTTGAAATTTACGGGTCTTTACATTACTCCCACCTTAGGACTTTACGTCCCCGTAAAGATACATCATAAACTAGGGAAACAAATGTGGGTACTGAGCACGCATCTGAGCCTCCCGCTCCCATGTGCTCTCCTGGAGGTTCCCATGCTGCCATCTGATGCGCACAAGAGGAATCGATCGCCCACATAGGACCCGCTCCTATCGATCCTCTATCTCCACCGGGACCTCCGCAAAAGTCGCCCCATCATCCACGTCTAGCTCCCCATGGTCAATGATGTGCGTCGGGTCGTGCACGTATCTCCTCAGCTGAGATACGTGGAAGAAGTCGTGCACCCGGTGCAACTGAGGTGGTAGAGCCAGGCGATAAGCCACCTCGCCAACCCTGCAGGGACCTGGAAAGACCCGATGAAGCGTGGAGACAACTTGCCGCCTCAGCCAAATCTCTGCAACCCACGTCGAGGTGAGACCTGCAAGAAGACGTTGTCTCCATCCTCGAACTCTAGTGGCCTCCGCCTCCTGTCAGCATATGACTTCTGCCGGCTCTGTGCTGTCCTCATCCGCTCCTGGATGACCTGGACCTTCTCTGTCGTGGCCCGGACCATCTATGGTCCCACAAGTGCTGACTCCCCAGGGTCTGTCCAGCACAAAGGAGATCTGCAAGGCCTGCCGTACAATGCCTCATAGGGTGCCATCCCGATGTTGGAGTGGTAGCTGTTGTTGTACGCGAACTCCACCAAGGGTAGGTGGTCCTCCCAGCTGCGACCAAAGTCAAGGACACATGCACGGAGCATGTCCTCGAGAGTCTGAATGGTCCTCTCCGTCTAACCATCCGTCTGAGGGTGAAAGGCGGTGCTCAGACGTATCCGCGTCCCGAACGCCTACTGCAACCCCTTCCAAATCCGAGAAGTAAAGAGAGTGTCCTGATCGGAGACGATAGTCTATGGCACACCGTGAATCCATACAATCTCCTGAATGTAGAGACGCCCCAATATCTCCACTGAGCCCTGCTCTCGGATGGGTAAGAAGTGTTCCGACTTGGTGAGTCGGTCAACAATCACCCAAATGGAGTCGTGACCTCTGGAAGTGCGTGGAAGTACAGTCACGAAGTCCATAGATATTCCGTCCCACTTCCACTCCGGGACCTCCAAGGGCTGTACCAAGCCTGCTGGTACCTGATGCTCTGCCTTCACCTGCTGGCAGGTGAGGCTCCGTGAAACGAACTCTGCCACAACCTTCTTCATGCCTGGCCACCAGTGCTGTCGTCTGAGATCCTGGTACATCTTCGCCACTCCTGGATGTACCGCCAAAGGAGAAGTGTGAAACTCTCTCAGCACCTCCTCTCGTAAAGTGACTGGTACCAAGGTACGTACTCTGAAAAGGACATCGTGCTCTGCTCCAAGGGAGAAACCATCAGGTGCCTGTCCTGAGGATATATGTGCACGCCGCGTCTCACAGTCAGTGTCCCCACGTTGTGCCTCTCTGACCTGCTGCAGTAGTGGAGGAGAGACTGTGAGAGACTGAAGGAAGGCTGCTCCGTCTCTATCCATGAAGGATATCTGCAAGGCGGCTAGCTGCTCTGTCACCTCCTCCAGTAGCTGGATGCCTGTCCTCCTGCTGAGGGCATCAGCTACCACGTTCCCCTTCCCAGGAGTATAGAATATCTCAAAGTCATAGTCCTGGAGGAACTCGATCCATCTCCGCTATCTCAGGTTCAGGTCCTTCTGAGAGAAGACGTACCTGAGACTCTGATGGTCAGAAAAGACTGTAAAGCGCCGCCATGTCTTCAGAGCGAAGACCACTGCTGCCAACTCCAGGTCATGGGTGGCGTAGTTCTGCTCATGTGGCCTCAACTGACGTGATCCGTAGGCAATAACGACCCGCTCCTACATCAGGATAGACCCGAGTCCGGTCCCTGATGCATCGCAGTAGACTACGTATCCAACTCCCTCCTCAGGCAACCTCAAGATAGGTGCGCTGGTCAACCTCTGCCTCAGCTCCTGGAAGCTCTGCTGACATCTGTCTGACCACACGAAGGGTTTCCCCTTCTTCGTCAACGCTGAGAGTGGGGCCGCAACTCTGGAGAAGTCTGGCACAAATCTCTGATAGTATCCGGCTAGGCCCAAGAAACTCCGCACCTCTGTCACGCTCTTGGGTGGCTCCCAAGCTAGCACTGCCTCGATCTTCGCGGGATCCACTGCAACTCCCACCTCAGAAATGACGTGCCCCAAGAAGTGGACCTCATTTCACCAGAACTGGCACTTCGAGAGATTTCCATAAAGATCGTGCTCTCGGAGTGTGTCTAGTACAACCCGCAGGTGGTAGGCGTGCTCCTCCTCCGTCGTCGAGTACACCAAAATGTCGTCGATGAAGACCAGGACAAATCGATTGAGGTATGGCTGGAAGATCCTATTCATGAGGCTCATGAACACTGCTGGAGCATTGGTTACGCCGAAAGGCATAACCAAGAACTCATAGTGGCCATACCGACATCTGAAGGCCGTCTTCTGCACACCCTCGTCTCGAACTCTGAGCCGATGATAGCCTGACCTGAGGTCTATCTTCGAGAACCACCGTGATCCCTTGAGCTGATAGAAGAGGTCATCAATCCTCGGTAGCAGATACTTGTTCCTCACTGTCACCTGGTTCAGGCGACGATAATCGACACACAGTCGCAAGCTCCCATCCGCCTTCTTGGCGAACAAAATCGGGGAAGCCCAGGGTGAAACACTGGGTCGGATGAACCCCTTGCCCTGCAAGTCCTCCAACTGTACCCGTAGCTCTCGAAGATCGGTGGGGGCCATCCAATATGCTGGAGTGGATATCGGGGCTGTCCCGGGGTACAAATCAATATAAAAGTCTACCTCTCTGCGAGGAGGTCTCCCTGGAACGTCGTCGGGGAAGACGTCCGCATACTGATCCACCACTGCAGGAAAACTAGGACTCCGCACGTCAACTGCTCCAAGGATGAGGCTAGCCAACTGATGAGTGATGGGATGAACTCTCCTCTATGTGAGTCCATCCTGTGCTTCTAAGGCTCCCTTCTCGCTAGTGAAGGTGAACCTACTCCCATCGGTGCGCACACATCGCACCTTGCGCCTAATGCAGTCGATTTGTGCATGGACCGTAGATAACCAATCCATGCCCAAGATGACGTCATAAGGCCTCGACACCTCTACAAGAAGATCCCAGCTGAAGCTCTCGCCTCCTAGAGTAAGCTCACACTGTCGGCACCAGTGCGTAATCGTCGATTCTGCTCCCGTAGGAGTCTCTAGCCGTAAGGATCGAGCCAACAGCTCTGTCGGAATCTCCGAGCTCCGAACAAGGGAAATGGCTATGAAAGAGTGACTCGCTCCTGTTTCTATAAGAACTTCAGCAAGGGTGGAATAAACATAGATAGTACCTAGAATCATCTCTGGCGCTCCGTGGTCGTAGGTCTCTGCTGCCTGGAGCTGTGCCTATCTCTGCCCGCCAGCTCCCTGTGGTCGGGGCGGGCCTCCTGGTGGTGGTGGTGGCAGAGCCTCAAAGCGTCGCCCACCACCTGCTGCTCGGCCAGCTCCTCTGCCTCGTCCGCCTCCTCCCTGCGGACCGCCACGGTCGACCCTCTGCCTATTCCTGGGTGGCCCCTCCACCGTCTGCTGCTCCTCGGTACGACGGGTCAGGCAGTCACGAGCCATGTGGCCCTGCCCGCCGCAGGAGTAGCACTGCCTGCCTCTCTGAAGACTGGCCCCGCGATGTGTGCCCCGCACTGCTGAGCCAGTGTCCTGAGGTCGTCTGCCGGAAGGTCTGGTCTTCCTGGAACCCTGAGTCATCCGTCGGCTACCAGCTGCCTAAGACTCTGCTACCTGCCGCCCTGCGGTAGGTCTCGCTGTGGACTCAGCCAGGAAGCTCTCGATCAGAAGGGCTCGCTCCAGCACTCCTGCCTGGGTCGGGATGCTGAGGGAGATCAGAGATGCCCTGATCTTGTGTCTCAATCCCTGCTCGAAGTTCCGGGCCCGGAAGAAGGGGTCTCGTACCATGTCGGACGAGTAGCGATAAAGATCGGTGAACCTCGCCGCGTACTGAGCGACCGTCAAGCTGCCCTGCCGCAGCTGAAGAAGCTCCTGAATGCACACCGCTCGGAGGGTGGCCGGGATGAACTCTGAGTGGAAGAGGCTCTCGAAGTCTGTCCAAATGAGGGAGACCTCATCGTGTACCTGGAGCATCAAGCTCCACCATCGCCCTGCTGCTGCGTGCAATAGGCTCGCCGCGAGGATCACCATGAGGTCTGCTGGTGTCCTCACTAGCCTGAAAACTCGGACGACCGCCTCCAGCCAGTCCTCGGAGGCCTGGGAGTCCGTCTCCCCACGAAACCTGGGTGGTCGCTGGCGCTGGAACTCGTGCAGAGCTCCGAGGTGTCGTACATCGTCAGCTGCCAGTGCTGGAAGCATCGGTGGCTCGGCGGGCAAAGGTACCGCTGGTGCCTCTGCTGTCAACGGGCCCTGTACCGAGGCCTCGTCACTCGGCGGGCTATCGTCGCGCTCTACTCTCAGAACCCTAGCTCGCTGCTGTCGTCGGGACATCCTGAAGAGGAAACAAGTGCGCCACGGTCAGAATAGTATACCTGGTGAGCTGACACAAGTAATCACAAAGAAAACTTGAAACACACATGCAATCAATGTTTTCGTGCATTAAGTCAGAAATCAGAAGTCAGGGTCCTGGTGTACGGATACGTCGGCCGCCGCACCAACACTAGACTCCCTGGACTGATAACCACACCCAATACGCTAAACACTATTGCTTCACATAGAAGAAAGATCAGAGTCTGCGGTAGCACCGACCACCTCTGATACCAATTTGTCACGACCCGTCCTCGGGGCCCCTGCGTGACTACCCCAAGCCCGCCTTCCATAGGCCAGGGGCTGACGACTAGCACCAAGGCGTAAATCCCAACAAAAAGGGAAGGCATTGCCTTTGAAAAGTAAACAAGCACCACAGAGTAAGCAAGCAGGAAATTAAACACTAAGTAAAAATGGTACAAGCTGTGCTGAAAGAAAAAGGGGCCGGAAATACAAGCCCAACTGTAAAGTACAACTGAAAGGAAAAACAACAACTGAAAGGAAAAACTGCAGCGTCGAGCCGTCCTCTGGAAGTCCCACCTGAAGGGTGGGTACAAATATCCTCCACTGCTCCTCGGGTCCACCTGACCGCTCCGAGTACGTCCCGCCCAGTGGTCCACCTCCAGGTACCGTCCTGCTCCGCACGCCTCCACCACGATCAGCGATGTCCGTCGTCTGCAACCAACACAACGTAGTGCGGGCATAGCCCGTGCAGGGGTGAGTATAAGCTACTCAGTAGGGACCCTGAGACCCCCGAAGGTCTCCCGAAATCCACAAGGTATAATCCACAAAGGAAAGATACAATCACGAAGTAACATCTAACACGACTTAGGTATATGCCCATACATATTCCTAAGTCATCAATTCCCTTTTGGCTCCAACGTCCGAGCCCAAGCACAACCCAGTCCACACAGGAAAGCAAAAAGTATACCCACACAGTATAGCTCAACACAATCCACAAAGGAGAGTAAACAGTAAATCCACACAGGATAGCTCAACACAATCCACAAAGGAGAGTAAACAGTAAATCCACACAGGATAGCTCAACACAATCCACAAAGGAGAGTAACAGAAGATTCAGCTCACACAGGTATACTTCTTCGGATGACGATAAAGATGATCACTGATCCATCTAAGTCGTCGGACCCACGAAGGATCGATAGGTAACTAACCCCCGCAATGACCCACACAGGATCGGGCCCACACAGGACCTGTAGGCGCTGGCTCACACAGAACCGCTGAGCGCTGACCCACACAGGATCGGACCCACACAGGATCGGGCCCACACATGACCTGTAGCACTGATCCACGTAGGATCACTGAGTGATGTAGTCGTCGCAGTCCACTGAGGATCTCTGCACAGTCGTCGTCGCAGTCCACTAAGGATCTCTGCACGGTCGTCGCCGTAGTCCACTGAGGATCTCTACACGGTCGTCGCTGTCGAAGAAGCAGTCGCAGCCAGCTCTAGGGTTCCCGCACATAGCAAGCTCGTTCGGGAGGGTCCGCTCCACGAGCCGAGAGGCCGATACATCAACTATCACAAAGACCGAATTTGATGTATCCAAAATTTCCGTATCGTCAACAGGAACTCAGCGTCGCAGACGGCGCGTCAATCGGACGCCCGGTCTGAGAGTTATTGGCTTTTTCGTCCCAGGGGCCCGGTTGGTTTTTAAGGAAAACCAACCCGACCGCACTCCACCTGCGTCCAAACCTCGGGCGGAGTTTTCCAAAAGATCCGCCTCACTTAGAGGAATTCAACGAAGCTGACGGCACGTCAATCGGACGTCCGTAGCTCAAGATATGAGCGTTTCCGCTCTGAGGGCCCGGTTGGTTTCGTGTACGAACCAACCCGGCCGAACTCAAAGTACTCCGAAACCTTGAGTGCGATATACCGAAACGACTTTCTCGATCTAAGGATCGTGTTGCCACTGACAGTGAGTCGTTTGGAGGCCCGTAGCTCAAGATACGACCATTTGAACAAAAACCGTCCGAAGACGGGGGGTCCGGGCCCGGGCCGACCCGGCCCGACCCCCCTGGGTCGGCCGAACCGGGTCAACCCGGTCCGACCCGGTCGGACCCGGTCTGGGCTGACCAGGGCGCGGCCTGGCCGGTCAGACCGGCCTGGCTCGGCCAGCCCGGCTCGGCTCGGCCGAGCGGCGCGGGGGGGAGCCGCCACCCCCGCGTGACACCCCCGAGGCACCCGCGGGGTGTCGGCCAGACAACCGGACGCGGCTGAAGCTGTGTCCCGAGTGACGCGGGGGGGAGCCGCCGCCCCCGCGTGACACCCACGGGGTGTCTCCTTGGCGCCGGACGCGGCTTCAGCCGCGTCCCGCGAGCGCCACCGCTCGGCCGGTGCCACGACGGTCTCGTCCGGCGGCGCGCCGGGCGCCGCCGCCTCCGGGCGCCGGCACTGCCGTGCCGGCGCCCCGCACCGCGGCTGGCTTCCGCGGGCCGCCGGAGTCGCTCCGGTGGCCCGATTTTCTTCCCGTCTGCGCCGTTGCTCCTCTCGGGTTCCGTTCTTCACTGCGGGATCGTCAAACATCCGTTGCGGCACGTTCCGTCATCGCCCGTCAAATCTGCACAAAAACGAAGAACGGAAGAGGGTCGTCAGGCCGTGTTCGTTTGGCCCGCACCCTCCGCGTTAGAAATAAACAACGGGAGGAATTAAAGTTCAACACATGAACGCATATCCGAAACAATTTTTAATGAAATAAAATTGTTTCATAAAACGGGTTCCTCATTTGAACGAAAACAACAATTTTAATAAATTTAAAATTGTTCACAAAACCAGTTCCATAACTTTTTAAAGAAACATTTAAGGGAAGATAAAAAGGGGTAATTCCAAAAATAAAATACCTACCTCAAAGTCGTCGCGCGTGAGCGTTCTTTGCGGAATTGCTCGTCGCAGAAGAGGTGGATCGTCGCGTCGTCGCGGGAAGGCGTCGCGTCATCGCGAAATCCGGCGTTGAGTTGGCGAACTCAACGGACCAAGAACAACAGATTTAAATTATAAATAATTAAATCTGTGTTTCGTTTTAAACCAAAAAGAACTTTTATAAGAAACCCGAAATCACTCACCTCAAACGGTTGGTGATCGGAGATCGGGGCGGGGAAGAACGTCTCAGATTGGAGCGTCGTCGATTTCCGCGGATGATGGCATTCTTCGTGTTCTTCACGTTCTTCGCGTTCTTCGCAAAGGAGAAAGAAGATTCAAGAACTCCTCTCAACGAGTAATCCTCCAAAAGATAGGTTGGTCTTATTTTATTATTATGACAACAAACGAAAACGGGTAAGTAACGACCCATCAATTCGTTGAATTAATTTAACGAAAGAAACTACTCATTTAATTTACGAAATAAACCGCCCAATTAAATGGTCTGTTAAGAAATTAAGAAAACGCGTCAGTTGACTTTCATAATGACAGGTTTTCACGGGTGCGTTACTTAGCGGAAAGAAACGGTGGGGCTCGTGCGGGCCCCACCTCACAAATATCCTACCAAGGGGGTAGGATATTTCTAGATAGCATCCTATCCGGATCAACTCAGTTTAAGCCGTCTTTAAGTGGCTTCAAGTGGTTTCCAAGTGGCTTAAGTGAAATAAAATAAAGTTGTTGCAAAATTATTTTATTTCTTAACCTTAAGCCCGAAAATTAAAAACCACACCCGAGCAAATGCAACTCCGGAGGAGGAGTTTCTAAGCGAATACCGGCGCTGCAATTTCACCGGTGCCCTCAGAATTCGATTCCGGGCACCGATTCAAAAGTTAGAAAACCCGCTCGTCCGTTCACTGAACGTACCTGAGCTGAACTTCAGAAAATGATTCTGGGCACACCGGGCCTCGGAATCAGGTGCCGTCAGAAACTACGCTCTTGTAAAATATCAAAGAAAATTAAGAAAAAATTTTCCTTGAAATTTACGGGTCTTTACAATTATGAGGAAACATCTCCCAAAGGCTCCAAAGAAAAATTAGAAAAATGATCTCACTTATTAAAATTAAAACCAATCTAAAATAACATAACACCAACATGTTCAAGTCATAAACAAGATTAACATTAACTTCAACCAAGGATAACCTTACAACATTCCATAATAAGATATGACATGGTCTCTTGACCCGAGTCACCGTACTCTATGGTTAAGCTATGAACTCAAATTGGAACACCTCACATGATAAACCCCACAAAACAAGCACCATCAAGCGCTTAAAGGCCCAAAGTCAACACTCATCCTAAATACCCATGTTCCAAACCAATGGTCACTTATTCCCATTCTATTATAAAATTGATCTTAAAATAGTTCATGAAATAATAAATGACCAAAGGCTATAAAATAAGACAATCAAAACAATGAGGCATGCACTCAAGATCTAAAACCCAAGACGTCTCACAAGTAGAAAGGTAAGCCCAAAAAACACAATAATTCAAAATTAAAAACTCACACAATAAATTCAAAAAAGACTCCAATTTGGATTAAATAAAAAAATTGTTGAAACTAACCTTTTCGAACCTCAACTCATTTTTTAAAACACAAAAATATGACTATTTTCTCAAAATCTAGCAACCAACCAAGACACATTTTGGACTCTTTCAAAGAAATTTCCCAAAAACAAGTCATACTGCGAAACATTTTTTTTCCCAAACCAATTTCCAAATAAATTTTAAAATCCAATTTTAAAGTGAATTAAAACACCACTCACTCATTCTATTTGGAAAAAACAATTAAATTGACACTTTTTCATGGTTGAAGTCCCACTTCAAACCATTATTTCAAAACTAAGCTCTTGAAATCCATTTAGAAAAAAATTATCCAAATGATATTTCATGTTAAAAAACAATTTCAAAAACCATATAATTTTCCATTAAAATCCTCAGTAGGCTTGAAACACCCCTTTGAAATTTCATAACATGACCCAATCAGGGTTGAAACATTTTAAGATATCAAACTCTTTTTAAAATTATTTTCCAACAATTTCTAAAGAACTTGACACTTTAAATAACCAATTTAACCACACAAGAAAAAACATTTTAATTTAAAAAGCACACATACTATTTTATTTCACCTCCCAAAAGATGCCAAAACCCATATAAACAGCCACATATAATTTTAAATTAACCTTTAAAACATATCACTACTTTTCATTTCAAGTATCACTTGAAATTCCAAGTGAAAACTATATTTCAAGAAAACAAAATTCACATTGAATATGTTTTAAAAACCCAGAAAACCCAGTATAAAAGGGTTAAAATTTAACACCATGGAATTTTAAAACTATTGAGCACTCGAGGCATGACATAAAACCTACCCCATATTCAACAATAAATGGGTTAGAGGCCATTGACTAACAATGGAGAATATCCCAAAAATCCTAAAGGAATCCTCAAAATACACCTGATGATTGGGTGGCATCAAGAATAGAAAAGGTCAAATCCCAAAAAAGGGAATGAAACCATCAAAAGATAACCCTTAGGAACAATACTCTCTCTTCCTCTAATAATTTTCTTGGAGTCACTTAGAAACAACAAAAAATTCATGATCCCAACCACCCATGCCCCTAAAACAAAATAGGTAGCCCCATAACCAAGGGAACTAAACAAACCACCATTTAAAAACATCCTTTAAACATAATTCAAACTTCCTTGAAAATATAATTTGAAAGATCAACTATTTTCCACCACTATTTTCTCAAAACTTCAACCCCTTGCTGAGACCCACTCATCTCAAAATTAATTTAACCCAGGTTCAACCCCTTATTTTTTAAAAGAATCAAATAAATTTTAATTAAAAGGTAAATTTAACTCTCCTTTCCCAAAAAATTTCAAAAATCCAATTTGAAATAAACAATCTCAAGGAATTTTTTTTCCACAAACCAATTCTTAATACATTCACTTTAAGACTTAATTTTTTCACAAAATTCCACATTTTAAACTAAAATACATTTTCATTGATTTTTTTCCTTAGATCAGTTTCGAAACAAACCACACTTGGTTTACAAAAAAAACCAAACATATTTTCTAACCACCACAAATACAATTTTCAAAAACATTACCTCTCTTCCATTTCAAAAACCAAATATCCACTTTGAAAAAAAATTCCTTAAGGGACAAAACTGATTAAACCAACACACATATCATATCAAACCACATTCAACCGCATCACATTCCATAAAATCCCAATTAAAACTCACCTATAAGATACTATGCTAATGGAATACTCCATTGGACTCAATCTTGGAAGAAAGGAAGGATAAAAAAAATTCTAGAGGAGAAATTTCATTATGAAAGGTTTGGCCACACGAGCTGGTAAACCTTATTCCAACTATGAAGTAGTAATTATCATGGTCTAATAACCATACCACATGGGCACTACATAGTTTACCAGAACATGTGTTATAACTGTGAAACCCTAGTATATTCACCATTTTCAGCTTCAAAACCTAGACCTACCCTTTAAATCATTGGTACACTCAATGGGAATCAAAGAATCATATCAATATATAAAAAATCAATCATAACATCCAAATATAAACTCAAGACCAAGACTCAAGCCCAATATGACCATGAAAAATCAATGTTTAGTGTGAAAAAGAGATGTCCAGGCCCTTTACCTTACACTCCACTTGATCCCCAATGACAATTCTAGTATCAAAGAATACCCCGACACATCCTAAATAACAAATAAGGTTCTCTGATATCATTTTTCAATAAAAAACTTGGGATATCCATCTAGTGTACTCCCGAGCTAGCCCGTCAAATACCCAAGGAGTGTCCCTGATCCCCTAGGCTGACGACAGGCACCAAGGGTATCAAATATAACTTTTGTAGATAGTTTCAACCTCCAAAATCCAAATATAAACATACAAACATGGAATAAACAATAGAAAAAATACAAATTAAAAATAATACAATCACAAATAATAACCACTTTAATACAAGAATGGAAAAGTAAAATGAAAGTTGAAAGAAAATAAAATGGAAGACCAAAGAGTCTAAACCAAAACTTGATCCAATTGGTTCCATGAAATAGATGGTCCAATCACCATCTTTATGTGACACTCAAGTCACCAACATGATCCCAACAACTAAGCGC
This sequence comes from Viscum album, assembly GCA_963277665.1. Classification (NCBI taxonomy): domain Eukaryota; kingdom Viridiplantae; phylum Streptophyta; class Magnoliopsida; order Santalales; family Viscaceae; genus Viscum; species Viscum album. Next base: position 396,895,714 of record OY728127.1, on the reverse strand, counting down.
TTCCCAAGGAAGATGACACCAATTCCAACTCTAAAGATGAGATTTGAAGAAACCTACATAATACATGAAGACTACCTACCCAAAAAAATGAGTATGTAGGGTGTGAGCTAAATCCAGTAGGATACCACCATGAGTCCATTTCATTCCTTTTATAAAAGAAACCAAAACTGATAGTTTTAAATAAAGTATATAAGTAGGTTTTCATTCTTCCTTTACATGATATAAGAGAAAAAAAACATTACTCATGCACTTTATCAAATCAAACCATTTAAAAACACGCCAAAAATAGTTTTTACCAAAACCATGCCCATTCAAAATAAAACTATTTGTCTTTAAAACATCACAATTTTCAAGATAAACTCATACACAGTTTTAAAATGTTTCAAATGAATACCAACCAATAATGTCACTTGAAAAACATTTCTACCATTTTCCATTTAAAATAATTTACACACCCAATACAAATTAAATAAGGAAATAATGTAAACTATAAATAAACACAACCAAAAAAGTTACAAATAATTCAAACAAGTGGATGGAAAAAAACAAGCCAACATCATGACTGAACACAAGATGATTAAAACATAAAAAAAGTAGATCAATGAAATAAACATATCACATAACAAAATATATAAAAAATTTATAACATATCATATCATACATAGTATGATGAAGCACCATAGGGACTAACAAGACAACACATGACACGTATAGGTGGGACTACTATTGGTAGGTTAACGATAAAAAATCTGTCAACCGAATCACTATAACCAGTCACCTCAATGATAATAACACTATCCAAGTGTTACATATAACTAGGGAGGACTATATAGTGATAAATATAAACTATCCTAACAATGGAATGAAACTTACCCACATAATATCCTTAGTCTCCCCATGGAACAACTGAAAGAGGTGGACCTTGAACAAAAAAATGTCATCACATGACAATAAAAAAGCCCCATGGTCTAACAATACAATCTTGTCCTTCCCACCTCCCATAATACACTTGAAATGACCCCCAATACATAATCATAACATTAATCACGTCAAAAACATCCCCCATATGGATAATTATATACACCATCAACAACATAAGGGGGCTCAATAAGGGCGTAATAAAAATCAATAAATCAATACTTTATAAGGTGAAAATCATGCCTTTATCTTATCACTTAAAATATATAAATTTTTAAATATATGTTTAAAACAATTTGGAATCCAAACACAATTCCAATTCCCAACACAATCATCAAAAATCACAATAAAGAAAACTGAGGGAAACTCAATTTCGCTTTATAAAACAACACCACCCTTTTTAAATCAAGAAAACACCTTAATCCAGAAAGGAAAACCCACTTTGAAAACTAGAATTAACTTAAAATCCATTGAGAAAGTTATTTTATCAATTAAAAAAATCTTTGGAATTTTATAAAACTTTTAGAATTCATAAAATACCATTTTACCTAAAATTATCATTTAAACATGAAATTACAACCAATAAGACACCTGAAAACCAAGAGAAGTTGTATAAAACTTTCATAAATTACACCTAGATAACGTATATCACAATTATATTGTTTGAAAATGAATTTAGAAATCCAATCACACATGTAAATATTAAATGAAAGGAAATTAAATGTTAACACCAACCTCATATAGTGGAATCATATTGCCTTTGATAAAATCCACCAGATTAGGTATCAAAGAAGGGCTCATAACCCATTTTGAACTAGGTGAAGAATAACCAAGAAAAAACCCTAAAATCACATTGTAGGAGCTTTGGAGAGGGAGATAAGACCATGGTAGGTGTCCAAGTTGGGGGTGAATTGAATTGGGAAGCTAAGAGAGGAAACCCCACTAAAAAATAAGCTAAAAGGAAAAAAATACCACTTTTGAGTGGGTTACATGGTTTAACTTCATGATTAAAAATCTGTGTGATAACTATATAGATATTCACTGCTAATATCTAAATTATATTCACACTTAGTTTACACATTTATTTTAACCATGTGCCTTGACCACACGACCTGGAAAAAGTCCCGAAATTTCACCCTTTTATCCCAAAATGCCTTAAACTTGTGGTGTTAAACCATCCATAAAATACCCCCATATAAAAGTGAATATTGGTGTGTTACAATATGGAATTTACCTACTCAAATAAGTTGAAGGAAATTGGAAGTAAATATGAGATAGAGGAGTAGAGGTAAATCCATCGGACTCAAACCTGCATATTGGAATTATAGAAAGAGGGGTCATATCAAGAAGGATTCTCATGAGTGTAAAGGAAATTTCAGGAGAAAAAATTCCAAAGGATTGAATTCCATGAACCCAAAAGATGATAGTAGTACCAACTTAATCTATATTTTAAATAATCTTGTGTAATTTGGATCATATATTTTGAAGCATCTTTCTACTCCATTGGTGAAAAGGGATGTGACACAAACCAACTTGGGTCACCCCTCAACTGGTCACCCGATGGAAAGTATTTAAGGGAATTATTGATACCAATGGGCTATGAAATAGTTATTGGATATCAATAATCACATTTGGGAATTATTTTCCCAATAAATCCATTATATGAATCCAAACCGAGGACCCTACATGACATTTCCATACCTTGGAAAGTCATGCTCCCACATAAATGAAACTAAAAATTCACAAATGATAAGAAGAAACAAGAATAAAATATAAAAGAAGAAGAAATAATATAAATTATAATGAAGGTAGCATCCATACTATGATCAAAAAGAGGGTCAATAATATTCATATACAAATTAAAATTTGATGGGGAGCCAAATCAGATATATTGGAATGTGATACAAAATTGGAACCAAAAAAGAAAAAAAGATTCTATCCATATACATGTGAACCAAGGGATTATTCCCACCATAAAACCACCAATAAACCATAATTTATTAACAATAAGAACTATCACCCCCAATAGGAACTTTTCTTTGACCAGTATATGTAGAAACAAAGTCTACATACACTTATTAGGTGCTTGTAGGGTGTGAAAACAACTATTCTTGTAGGATACCACAAAGTTTTCATAATAAAACTTCATTAAATAAAACCAATCATGTTAGTTTGGAAATAAAATACATGGAAATAGGTTTTTTATATTATAAAAACAATATGTGGAAAACAATTTTAAAAATATAAAGTAGGAACCATGCAAACAGACAATATAAAATAAGCACCATGGGGTAGTCCTAAGGTATATAAAGTATGGGAAATATAGGATATTCATAGAAATTGATGATCAAACCAAACATAGTTAATTGTGAATCATTTCTAGGGTGATTATTCCAATGGTATAATAGGAAGGGGTCACCCCAACAAGTGAATCCTCATATATATCATTGAGGTATTTAGTTAGTACTATATTGTAAGTCTAATTTTAGGGAGGTCATGCCATGCATAACATTGATTGTCCTAGTCCTACATCATAAATATATAGGATCACATGTGATATTACAATATTAAAGAACCACCACTTAATCAATAAAAACAATTTCCAATTAAAATGGGTATTTTAAAAAACACAACATAATCATCTCCTCATTCCATGCCCTTCAAGACACTTGAAACATCTAAAAAAGGGGAAATGATTTAAAAACATTAATAACATATATATCAGCCTTAAAATACCATAAAATATGATTTTAAATGATTAAAAACATACTTTGGAAAAAATAAAGAAATTAAGGTTCATGATACAAATCTGACCAGTGAAACTGCATATCATTATGAATGAAACTACTTGTAACTGGGTGGAATCTAATAAAAAAGGTAAGAAAAGACCTCAAAAAGGAAAGGTAATACCTTAAAATATAAAACCCTTATCATTAGGGTTTTATAAAATAAACCCTTAATCACCATGAACTTAGGGTAGAAAGAAATCACAAGAAAGAAAGAGAATGGGAGAAGATAAAAAGAGAGGAATCCCTTACAAGGAGATTCCCTTGATGAATATCTACGAAAAGACTCAAAAATAGACCCTAGAGAAGGGGGAAAGGGGGGAATCACATATAGGAGGCCCTTATGGTTTTGTGGGAGATAAATTAGAGGGGTTAAGGGTTTACTTTGGGTAATGTTAGGTATATAATATTTTTAAAAGATCTGGGAACACCATGCAGTTTGGCCCCATGGTTTTCTAAACAATGCACAAACTGTGCGGATGACACTGGTTTCACTTGGGCACTCATATGTTTTGGTCACATGGTGAGAGAAATTTTATGCCAAATATACAAATCACCTCTAAGGAAAAAATACAGTTTTTCATAGATTTCTCCGACCATGTTCCAACTATATGACCAACTTTGTTCCCCCCTTTTAAATTTGTTTTCAAATAAAAAGTCTCAAAAAATATATGTAAAAATAAAAACCAATAAATAACACATATCACACCTAAAAATGGAATAGTGGATATGATAATTATCCTAATTATGTCACGACCCGTCCTCGGGGCCCGTGCCGTGACTACCCCAAACCCGCCTTCCATAGGCCAGGGGCTGGAGACTAGCACCAAGGCGTAAATCCCAACAAAAGGGAAGGCATTGCCTTTGAAAAGTAAACAAGCACCACAGAGTAAGCAAGCGAAAAAGTAAGCACTAAGTAAAAGCTGTAACAAGATGTGCTGAAAGTAAAAGGGGCCGGAAATACAAGCCCAACTGTAAAGTACAACTGGAAGGGGAAAACAGAAACTGAAAAGAAAAGCCGCAGCATCGAGCCGTCCTATGAAAGTCCCACCTGAAGGGTGGGTACAGATAGCCTCCACTGCTCCTCGAGTCCACCTAACCGCTCCGAGTACGTCCCGCCCAGTGGTCCACCTCCAGGTACCGTCCTGCTCCGCACGCCTCCACCACGATCAGCGCTGTCCGTCGTCTGCAACCAACACAACGTAGTGCGGGAAAATCCCGTGCAGGGGTGAGTATAAGCTACTCAGTAGGGACCCCGAGACCCCCGAAGGTCTCCCAAAATCCACAAAGGATAATCCACAAAGGAAAGATACAATCACGAAGTAACATCTGACACGGCTTAGGTATATGCCCATACATATACCTAAGTCATCAATTCCCGTTCAGCTCCAACGTCTGAGCCCAAGCACAACCCAGTCCACACAGGAAAGCAAACGTATACCCACACAGGATAGCACAACACAATCCACAAAGGAGAGTAAACAGTAATCCACATAGGATAGCTCAACACAATCCACAAAGGAGAGTAAACAGGATTCAGCTCACACAGGTATACTTCTTCGGATGATGATAAAGATGATCACTGATCCATCTAAGTCTTCGAACCCACAAAAGATCAATAGGTACTAACCCCCGCAAAGACCCACACAGGATCAGGCCCACACAGGACCTGTAAGCGCTGGCTCACACAGAACCGCTGAGCGCTGACCCACACAGGATCGGACCCACACAGGATCGGGCCCACACAGGACCTGTAGCACTGATCCACGTAGGATCGCTGAGTGTAGTAGTCGTCGCAGTCCACTGAGGATCTCTGCACAGTCGTCGTCGCAGTCCACTGAGGATCTCTGCACGGTCGTCACCGCAGTCCACTGAGGATCTCTACACGGTCGTCGCTGTCGAAGTAGCAGTCGCAACCAGCACTAGGGTTCCCGCACACAGCAAGCTCATTCGGGAGGGTCCGCTCCACGAGCCGAGAGGCTGATACATCAACTGACACAAAGTCTGAAGTTGATGTATCCAAAAGTTCCGAATCATCAACATGAACTCAACGTCGCAGACGGCGCGTCAATCGGACGCCCGGTCTGAGAGTTATTGGCTTTTTCGTTCCAGGGGCCCGGTTGGGTTTTTAAGGCAAAACCAACCCGACCGTACTCCACCTGCGTCCAAACCTCGGGCGGAGTATGCCAAAAGATCCGTCTCACTTAGAGGAATTCAACAAAGCCGACGGCATGTCAATCAGACGTCCGTAGATCAAGATATGAGCGTTTCCGCTCCGAAGGCCCGGTTGGTTTCGTGTACGAACCAACCCGGCCGAACTCAAAGTATTCCGAAACCTTGAGTGCGATATATCGAAACGACCATCTCGATCCAAGGATCGCGTTTCCGCTGACGTCGAGTCGTTTGGAGGCCCGTATCTCAAGTTACGGGCATTTGACTGAAACGGTCCGAAGACGGGGGGTCCGGGCCCGGGCCGACCCGGCCCGACCCCCCTGGGTCGGCTGAGGCCAGGGTGCGGCCCGGCCGGTCGGAACGGCCTGGCTCGGCCAGCCCAGCCCGGCTCGGACGAGCGGGCGAGCGACGCGGGGGGGGGGGGGGGGGGTCGCCCTTGCGGGACACCCCTGCGGCACCAGCGGGGTGTCGCCCTGGACGACCCGAGCGACGTGGGGGGAAGCCGCCGCCCCCGCGTGACAACCCCGCGGAACCCGCGGGGTGTCGCCCTGGACTGCCAGACGCGGCTTCAGCCGCGTCCCACGCGCGCCGGACCCGCGCAGTCGCATGTCAGTGGGCGCCGCCGCCTCCGGCTGAAGCCGCGACGGTTCTTCCGGCGGCGCGCCGCCGCCTCCGGCCGCCGGCTTCCGCGGGCCACCGGAGTCGCTCCGGTGGTTCGATTCCGTTCCCGTCTGCACCGCTGCTCCTCCCGGGACTCGTTCTTCACTGCGGAACCATCAAACTTCCGTTGCGGCACGTTCCGTCGTCGCCTGTCAAATCTGCACAACAACGAAGAACGACAAAAGGTTGTCGGGTCGTGTTCGTTTGGCCCGCACCGTCCGCGTTAGAGATAAACAACGGGAGAAATATATTCAACACATGAATCAACAATTTTATTGGATTAAAATTGTTCTTATTGTCCAGGTTCTTCACTTTTAAAGGAAACGATCACGGAAAAAAGGAATTATTCACAACAACCCCTACCTCGTAGTCGTCGTCGTACGCACGTTCTTCGTGGATTTGTTCGTCGTGGAAGGAGGGGATCATCGCGTCGTCGCGGAAGGGCGTCGCGTCATCGCGGAATCCGGCGTTGAGTCAGCGAACTCAACGGACCAAGAAACAATAGATTTAATTTAATTATATAAAATTAAATCCGTGTTTTGTTAAAACAAAAAACAGAAGGGAGATTTAAGAGAAACCCGAAGTCTCTTACCTCAAACAGCTGATCGAAGATTCATTGAGGAGGAAGAGACGTCGCAGAAGAACGTTGCAGGAAGGGAACATCTGCGTCGCGGAACACGGCGTTGCGTCGTCGATTTCCGCAGGTTCGGCGTTCTTTGTCGGAGGTCGGCGTTCTTTACGTTCTTCGCGTTCTTCGCGAAGGAGGATAAAGGCGCAAGGATTCTGTCAAGCCTCTCAACGTGTAATCCTCCAAAAAGACTTGTTGGTCTTATTTTATTATTATGCCAACAAATGAAAAAGGTAAGTAACGACCCATCAATTCGTTGAATTAATTCAACGAAAGAAACCGCCCATTTAATTCACGAAATAAACCGCCCAATTAAATGGTGCGTTAAGGATTTAAGAAAACGCATCAGTTGACTTTCATAATGACGGGTTTTCGCGGGTGCGTTACTTAGCGGAAAGAAACGGCGGGGCTCGTGTGGGCCCCACCTCACAAATATCCTACCAAGGGGGTAGGATATTTCTGGATATCACCCTATCCATTTTAACTCAGTTTAAGTGGCTTTCAAGTGGCTTAAGTGAAATAAAATAAAGTTTGTCGAACAAATTATTTTATTTCTAAACTTTAAGCCCAAAAAATTAAAAACCACACCCGAGAAAACGCAACTCCGGAAGAGGCGTTTCTAAGAAAATACCGGCGCTGCGATTTCATCGGTGCCCTCAGAATTCGATTCCGGGCACCGGTTCAAAAGTTAGAAAAACCCGCTCGTCCGTTCACTGAACGTACCCAAGACAAACTTCGGAAAATGATTCCAGGAACACCGGGCCTCGGAATCAGGTGCCATCAGAAACTGCGTTCTTGTAAAATTTCAAAGAAAATTAAGAAAAAAATTTCCTTGAAATTTACGGGTCTTTACATTACTCCCACTTCAGGGCTTTACGTCCCCGTAAAGATACATCAAAAACTAGGGAAACAAATGTGGGTACTGAGCACAAATCTGAGGCTCCCGCTCCCAAGTGCTCTCCTGGAGGTTCCCGTGCTTCCATCTGATGCGCAAAAGAGGAATCGATCACCCACGTAGGACCCACTCCTGTCGATCCTCTATCTCCACCGGGAGCTCCGCAAAAGTCGCCCCATCATCCACATCTAGCTCCCCATAGTCAATGATGTGCGTCGGGTCGTGCACGTATCTCCTCAGCTGAGATATGTGGAAGACGTCGTGCACCCGGTGCAACTGAGGTGGTAGAGACAGGCGATAAGCCACCTCGCCAACCCTGCTGAGGACCTGGAAAGGTCTGATGAAGCGTGGAGACAAGTTGTTCCTCACTGTCACCTGGTTCAGGCGACAATAGTCGACACACAGTCGCAAGCTCCCGTACGGCTTCTTGGCGAACAAAATCGGGGAATCCCAGGGTGAAACACTGGGTCGGATAAACCCCTTGCCCTGCAAGTCCTACAACTGTACCTGTAGCTCTCGAAGCTCAGCGGGGGCCATATGATACGCTGGAGTGGATATCGGGTCTGTCCCGGGGTACAGATCAATATAAAAGTCTACCTCTCTGCGAGGAGGTAGCCCTAGAACGTCGTCGGGGAAGACGTCCGCATACTGATCCACCCCTGCAGGAAAACTAGGACTCCGCACGTCAACTGCTCCAAGGATGAGGCTAGCCAACTGATGAGTGACGGGCTGCCCTCTCCTCTGCGTGAGTCCATCCTATGCTACAAAGGCTCCCTTCTCGCTGGTGAAGGTGAACCTGCTCCCATCGGTGCGCACACATCGCACCTTGCGCCTAAAACAGTCAATTTGATCATGGACTGTAGATAACCAATCCATGCCCAAGATGACGTCGTAAGGCCTCGACGCTGCTACAATAAGATCCCAGCCGAATCTCTCACCTCCTAGAGTAATCTCACACTGCCGTAACCAGTGCGTAATCGTCGAGTTTTCTTCAGTAGGAGTCTCTAGCCGTAAGGATCGAGCCAACAACTCTGTCGGAATCTCCGAGCTCCGAAAAAGGGCAGCGACTATGAAAGAGAGACTCACTCCTGTGTCTATAAGAACAGCCGCAAGGGTGGAATAGACACATATCGTACCTTGAATCATCTCTGGCGCGCCGTGGTCGTAGGCCTCTGCTTCCTGGAGCTGTGCCTGTCTCTGCCCGCCAGCTCCCTATGGTCGGGGTGGACCTCCTGGTGGTGGTGGTGGCAGAGCCTCAAAGCATCGCCCACCACCTGCTGCTCGGCCAGCTCCTCTGCCTCGTCCGCCTCCTCCCTGCGGACCGCCACAGTCGACCCTCTGCCTCTGCCTGGGTGGCCCCTCCACCGTCTGCTGCTCCTCGGTACGGCGGGTCAGGCAGTCACGAGCCATGTGGCCCTGCCCGCCGCACGAGTAGCACTGCCTGCCTCTCAGAAGACTGGCTCCACGCTGTGTGCCCCGCACTGCTGAGCCAGTGTCCTGAGGTCGTCTACGAGAGGGTCTGGTCTGCCTGGAACCCTGAGTCATCCGTCGGCTACCAGCTTCCGAAGACTCTGCTACCTGCCGCCCTGCGGTAGGTCTCGCTGTGGACTCAGCCAGAAAGCTCTCGATCAGAAGGGCTCGCTCTAGCACTCCTGCCTGGGTCGGGATGCTGAGGGAGATCAGCGATTCCCTGATCTCGTGTCTCAATCCCTGCTCGAAGGTCCGGGCCCGGAAGAAGGGGTCCCGTACCATGTCGGTCGAGTTGCGAGAAAGATCGGTGAACCTCGCCGCGTACTGGGCGACCGTCAAGCTACCATGCCGCAGCTGAAGAAGCTCCTGAATGCGCACCGCACGGAGGGTGGATGGGACAAACTCTGAGCGGAAGAGGCTCTCGAAGTCCGTCTAGAGAAGAGACGCCTCATCATGCACCTGGAGCATCAGGCTCCACCATCCTCTTGCTGCTGCGTGTAGTAGGCTCGCCGCGAGGATCACCATGAGGTCTGCTGGTGTCCTCACTAGCCTGAAAACTCGAACGACCGCCTCCAGCCAGTCCTCAGCTTCCTGGGGGTCCGTCTCCCCACGAAACCTGGGTGGTCGCTGGCGCTGGAACTCATGAAGAGCTCCGAGGCGTCGTGCATCGTCAGCAATCGACACTGGAAGCATCGGGGGATCGGCGGGTAAAGGTACCGTCGGTGCCTCTGCTGTCAACGAGCCCTGTACCGAGGCCTCATTGCTCGGTGGGCTGTCGTCGCGCTCTACTCTCGGAACCCTAGCTGGCTGCTGTCGTCGGGCCATCCTAAAAGGAAACAAGTGCGCCACGGTCAGAACAGTATACCTGGTGAGTTGACACAAGTAATCACAAAGAAAACTTGAAACACACATGCAATCATTGTTTTTGTGCATTAAGTCGGAAATCAGAAGTCAGGGTCCTAGTGTACGGATACGTTGGCCGCCGCACCAACACTGGGCTCCCTGGACTGATAACCACACCCAATATTCTAAACACTATTTCTTCATATAGAAGAAAGATCAGAGTCTGTGGTAGGACCGACCGCCTCTAATACCAATTTGTCACGACCCGTCCTCGGGGCCCGTGCCGTGACTACCCCAAGCCCGCCTTCAATAGGCCAGAGGCTGGCGACTAGCACCAAGGCGTAAATCCCAACAAAAGGGAAGGAATTGCCTTTGAAAAGTAAACAAGCACCACAGAGTAAGCAAGCGAAAAAGTAAGCACTAAGTAAAAGCTGTAACAAGCTGTGCTGAAAGTAAAAGGGGACGGAAATACAAGCCCAACTGTAAAGTACAACTGAAAGGGGAAAATAGCAACTAAAAAGAAAAGCCGCAGCGTCGAGCCATCCTCTGGAAGTCCAACCTGAAGGGTGGGTACAGATAGCCTCCACTGCTCCTCAGGTCCACCTAACCGCTCCGAGTACGTCCCGCCCAGTGGTCCACCTCTAGGTACCATCCTGCTCCGCACGCCTCCACCACGATCAGCGCTGTCCGTCCTCTGCAACCAACACAATGTAGTGCGAGTAAAGCCCGTGTAGGGGTGAGTATAAGCTACTCAGTAGGGACCCCGAGACCCCCAAAGGTCTCCCGAAATCCACAAAGGATAATCCACAAAGGAAAGATACAATCACGAAGTAACATCTGACACGGCTTAGGTATATGCCGATACATATACCTAAGTCATCAATTCCCATTCGGCTCCAACGTCTGAGCCCAAGCACAACCCAGTCCACACAGGAAAGCAAATGTATACCCACACAAGATAGCACAACACAATCCACAAAGGAGAGTAAATAGTAATCCACATAGGATAGCTCAACACAATCCACAAAGGAGAGTAAACAGGATTCATCTCACACAGGTATACTTTTTCGGATGACAATAAAGATGATCACTGATCCATCTAAGTCGTCGGACCCACAAAGGATCGATAGGTACTAACCCCTGCAAAGACCCACACAGGATCGGGCCCACACAGGACCTGTAGGCGCTGGCTCACACAGAACCGCTGAGCGCTGACCCACACAGGATCAGACCCACACAGGATCGGGCCCACACAGGACCTGTAGCACTGATCCACATAGGATCGCTGAGTGCAGTAGTCGTCGTAGTCCACTGAGGATCTCTGCACAGTCTTCGTCGCAGTCCACTGAGGATCTCTGCACGGTCGTCGCCGCAGTCCACTGAGGATCTCTGGACAGTTGTCGCTGTCGAAGTAGCAGTCGCAACCAGCACTAGGGTTCCCGCACACAGCAAGCTCGTTCGGGAGGGTCCGCTCCACGAGCCGAGAGGCTGATACATCAACTGACACAAAGTCCGAAGTTGATGTATCCAAAAGTTCCGAATCGTGAACCGGAACTCAACGTCGCAGACGGCGCGTCAATCGGACGCGCAGTCTGAGAGTTATTGGCGTTTTCGTTCCAGGGGCCCGATTGGTTTTTTAAGGCAAAACCAACCCGGCCGTACTCCACCTGCGTCCAAACCTCGGGCGGAGTATGCCAAAAGATACGTCTTACTTAGAGGAATTCAAAAAAGCCGACGACACGTCAGTCGGACGTCCGTAGCTCAAGATATGAGCGTTTCTGCTCCGAAGGCCCGGTTGGTTTCGTGTACGAACCAACCCGGACGAACTCAAAGTATTCCGAAACCTTGAGTGAAATATACCGAAACGACCTTCTCGATCGAAGGATCGCGTTGTCGTTGACGGTGAGTCGTTTGGAGGCTCGTAGCTCATGTTACAGGAATTTGACCAAAACGGTCCGAAGACGGGGGGTCCGGGCCCGGGCCGACCCCCCCTGGGTCGGCCGAACCGGGTCGACGCGACCCGATCCGACCCGGCCGGACCCAGTCCGGCCCGGCCAGGGCGCGGCCCGGCCGGTCGGACCGGCCTGGCTCGGCCAGCCCGGCCCGGCTCGGCCGAGCGGGCGAGCGACGCGGGGGGGAGTCGTCGCCCCCGCGTGACACCCCCGCGGCACCCACGGGGTGTCGCCCTGGACGACCCGAGCGACGCGAGGGGAAGCCGCCACCCCCGCGGCACCCGCGGGGTGTCGCCCTGGACAGCCGGACGCGACTTCAGCCGCGTCACGCGCGCACCGGACCCGCGCGGCCGCGGGTCAGCGGGCGCCGCCGCCTCCGGCCGAAGCCGCGACGGTTCTTCCGGCGGCGCGCCGGGGTGCCGCCGGCTTCCGCGGGCCACCGGAGTCGCTCGGGTGGTCCGATTCCGTTCCCGTCTACGCCGCTGCTCCTCTCGGGACTCGTTCTTCACTGCGGAACCATCAAACTTCCGTTGCGGCACGTTCCGTCGTCGCCCGTCAAATCCTCACAACAACGAAGAACGACGGAAGGTTGTCGGGCCGTGTTCGTTTGGCCCGCACTCTCCGCGTTAGAGATAAACAATGGGAGAAATATATTCAACACATGAATCAACAATTTTGTTGGATTAAAATTGTTCTTATTGTCCGGGTTCTTCACTTTTAAAGGAAATGATCACGGGAGAAAGGAATTATTCACAACAACCCCTACCTCGTAGTCGTCGTCGTACTCATGTTCTTCGTGGATTTGTTCGTCGCGGAAGGAGGGGATTTTAGCGTCGTCGCGGAAGGGCGTCGCGTCGTCGCGGAATCCTGCGTTGAGTCGGAAAACTCAACGGACCAAGAAACAACAGATTTAATTTAATTATATAAAATTAAATCCGTGTTTTGTTAAAAAAAACACAAGGGAGATTTAAGAGAAACCCGAAGTCTCTTACCTCAAACAGCTGATCGAAGATTCATTGCAGAGGAATAGACGTCGCAGAAGAACGTTGCAGGAAGGGAACGTTGGCGTCGCGGAACACGGCGTCGCGTTGTCGATTTCCACAGGTTTGGCGTTCTTCGTCGGAGGTCGGCGTTCTTCGCGTTCTTCGCGTTCTTCGCGAAGGAGGATGAAGGCTCAAGGATTCTGTCAAGCCTCTCAATGTGTAATCCTCCAAAAAGACTTGTTGGTCTTATTTTATTATTACGCCAACAAACGAAAAAGGTATGTAACGACCCATCAATTCGTTGAATTAATTCAAAGAAAGAAACCACCCATTTAATTCACAAAATAAACCGCCCAATTAAATAGTGCGTTAAGGATTTAAGAAAACGCGTCAGTTGACTTTCATAACGACGGGTTTTCGCGGGTGCGTTACTTAGTGGAAAGAAACGGCGGGGCTCGTGCGGGCCCCACCTCACAAATATCCTACCAAGGGGGTAGGATATTTCTGGATAGAACCCTATCCGTTTTAACTCATTTTAAGTGGCTTTCAAGTGGCTTAAGTGAAATAAAATAAAGTTTTTCGAACAAATTATTTTATTTCTAAACTTTAAGCCCAAAAAATTAAAAACCACACCCGAGCAAACGTAACTCCGGAAGAGGCGTTTCTAAGCAAATACTGGCGCTTCGATTTCATCGGTGACCTCAGAATTCGATTCCGGGCACCGGTTCAAAAGTTAGGAAACCCCGCTCGTCCGTTCACTGAACGTACCCGAGCCAAACTTTGGAAAATGATTCCGGGAACACCGGGTCTCGGAATCAGGTGCCGTCAGAAACTGCGTTCTTGTAAAATTCCAAAGAAAATTAAGAAAAAAATTTCCTTGAAATTTACGGGTCTTTACAAATTATGCCAATTTCTACCCCCATAAAGTCATCTTGAAGATGATTGATTGAAAAAGAGGCGATATCTGTGCTTTCTCATGAAATATTTTTAGTCCAAAGTCTCATGAGAGTCATTACCATATTTTTAGACTACTCAGACCAATGAGATAGAATTTCCATGAATAACATTATACTAGAGTTAAAAATTTATAACCTCTTACTCCGTCACTAAGATATTGGGATGAATTGTAGATCCTCCTAATTCAGGACATGGGAATGGTCTAAATTATATTTCTTTAGTTGAGAAATGTGAACCACTTTACGGATTGATGCTAAATAAAGAGGTAATTCCAATAGATAAGAAACCTTCCCAATTATAGAAATGATTTAAAAAGGCCCCATATACCTTTGAGAAAGATTTCCCAGATGTTTTAGCTGATGATGAACTAATCGAGAAGATACCTTTATGTAAACCCGATCACCTGTAGTACCACGAACCTGCACTCCTAGATCTGGTTTGAATAACAGATACTTTACATATCAACTTTGATACCAACTATAACATCTCAAAAATAAAAATCCCATAATTACATGAATTTAAGAAAATATTTCATTAAATACATTCCAAAAACCTTTTAGGTTTATAGATTTAGATAATTAAGAAAAATAATAAACTAATAAATCCCATGTATTTCTCAACTAATAATTTTTCCCACTATATAAGAAATTACTTAATCCATAATAAGTCTTAAAAATCTCCAAAAACTTATTCACACAAGCTATTATATTATACATATCATGTTTAATAAATTTATTTATAACTCAGGTAAATAGAAACATAAGAATGGGTGAGGTCAAACTATAACACCCTGAGATTTTAAAAGAATAACATTATATTCAATAGCCTGTATGACATGCAACACCAAGATTAATTGACCCACAAAATATATTATCATTATAACCAAGTAATTAAATTGCTGGGTATGAATAATATTAACTAATTTATGAAATATATATGAAATTAATAATCAATATAAATTTATTTATAAATTATTAGTAAATAATCACTTAATTGTTTCTGTGAATTCAATTAATTCATCAAAAAAACATTTTCTTTATAAATGTTTTTTACTTTTTTTTGTCATAAAATACTATAATTAATTTTTAGAAATTTTAGAAATTTTATTTTAGAAAATTTATATCATTTTTTAAATCACCATATTAAAATTATCTTATGGTGATATTTTGATATTTTTCTGAAAATTTAATTTTTCAGTAAATAGTGAAAATTTCTGATTTTTCAAATACTGTCATTTCTTTCCATTAATTCATGTAATTATAAATACCCATTATAATCTATATTTGATATTAAAGTGAAATATTAACCATTTTATTTATAATAAGACAATTAATTTCATTTTAATTAGTAATTTTCATTATTTTGGTATAAGTTCATTTTAGGCTTAAGAACACATTTTTTTTCTAAAAACCATTTTAAGTGCATAATGTTTCCCCATTTTAATTAATTAAAATAACACAAAATTTGGAATTATTTAAATTAAAATTATAGAGTATATATATAGATATATATTAATTTCAATTTATATAATAGCGATTACTAGTCACAGAGTTAATATAAGATCATCTTATGCATGAAAAATGCATTTATTGAAAAATCATTTTTTTACATGTTTTGAGGGTTCATTTTTAAATTAGAATTTCCCAATTATATGAATTTAGTTTTTTAAAATTGATTCCATATTTATAATAAGAATAATTAATATTAATAAATAAGGTAAATTTCATTTTTATTCATAATGAATAGTAAAAATAGTAAAAATTAATTTCTATGATTAAGGTTAAAACAGGTTTTGCACATTACATGCGTTTGTGTTAAAATTAATTTTACACACACATGGAATTTTTATTTGATAAATTTTATTTCATATTAAGAATAATTTGTTCCAAAGTTTCTAATAAGGCTCATTTTATTTAAGGCTTAATGGATAAATTATTAAAGTTAAAAAAATAGTTACTATGGTGAAAAAAATAAAAGTGTAAAAGTGAGTAACCATGATGGTAAAGGGAATAATTTTTTTTTAAAAATATATTTTTTATTTTTTTATGTTTCTAGACCTTATCTTCCACACACTATGTTATTTATAAATTTTGGAGGCACTTGGGTTGAGAGTTACTTCCCTTTTTTAAATAGTTTTGGGTATTTAAAAAAATGTCACTCCTCTTAAATTAGAAAAGAGAACCCCCTCCCCTCACATATTAACACATAACAAGTCATTTAGATAAAAAAACACTACCAAAATATCTCCCCACTATCCTTATCCACATTATTTAGCTGTTGGTCTTCCCAAAAATACCAACCATAGGGTCCTTAATAATTGATCCGAATGGTGTTTTTCTAAATGAAGGAAATCATCCTCAGTAAAATATTTTTTTAATTATTCTTTTTAAAAATTAAATTATTTCTTAAAAAATAAATTATACTAAGGTCATTCTCCATAAAATGGGAAACAAAGTCCTTGCTCGTGTGTATGGTGGACTACCGCCTCATGAACCAATGTAATTTTTTTTCCATCACCGACTCACATGGATAGTCAAAATGGTGGAAATAATGAATATATATGATACTTATGACATGATATTGATTATTTAAAATTAATATATCATTCATTTACTTACCCTTTAACCCATTAAGTAAATGATAACATCGCTCGTGCGTACGTATAACCTACTATCTCTACAAAGCGATGTGATATATTCTCTTTGTTAGAATTTTAGTAATGATTATAAAAATGTATAAAATGAATAAATATAATATTTATAACTTTAATATTATACTAGAGTTGAAGGAACTATATCTTATTCACAATAACTGGAACTTCCATGTCAAAATTTTTATGAGAAAAGAAATTAGTTAACAACCAAAATAATGGTAATAATAAATTATTATTAATGAATAAGTGATAAGATGTTATACGATGATAAAATATGACATTATAATTATAAATATTATTCTGGTATAAATTAATAACATTTTTAATACCATAATACATGAGGTTAAATCATGTTCAAATGAAGAGAAATGTGATGTTAGGGTTTTCTTCTCAAAACTTCCTTCTTTTAGAAACACATCCTTTATGCACCTAATTTATTTAAAATGGTGTATATACTACCAAATAAATATTTGAAATCTTGTATTATTCTTATTAGTGGTATTTTAACTTCATCTTTAGACTATCTCTCTATTTTAAGCAGTTTTTATTAAGATGTTTCTTAAACTATAATAGAATTCACCTCAATTTCCCTTCATTGAAGCATATTTTAATATTATACACAAATTTATATTATACGGTGTATATACTACCTATTTACATGTAATATCATGAATCATTAAAAATTCATTATATTTTAAGTTTCAATTTTAATTATTTCATCTATGGTGATTTGACGTGAAAGTTACAAAGAGGTAATGAATTTTACAACTCAATTTGTTTTCATTATATTTTATTTTATAAGATTAGGTGTGTAATTTATTTTTATTATTTCATGTTTTATTTCCATTTTTATATTTACTTACATTTGATACGTATAATAAATTAATTTATTAATTCTCACTTCAACAGTATGATCTTCGTAAGAGATTTCATCTCAATTTTCACTCTATTGAGACATATTTGGTATTATGAACCTATTTATTTTTATGAGGTGTTTTAACCACCAATTTGATATTTTATATCATGAATATATTTATATTCATGTTATTTAATGTTTCAATTGAAGTTATTTATTTCATAGGGGTTATGATTCAAAAGTTACCAAAGCGATAAGGTTTTATTATTCAATCTCATTTTAATCAAGATTGTTTATGCTTGAATTTTCATTGAAGAAAATTAATAGATAATTTTCTAAAAAAACCCTTTAATTTTATTTTAATTTAGTAATTCATGAAATTTTCAAGTAATAGTGCAATTTTCTACTCTTTGGTTCTTAAAATTATTAAGAAACCTATTTTGAGAAAATCCAACTTTAATTATCTTTTTGATTGAAAATATTTTTTCTTCCATATCTATATTTTACTTAAAAATTTTTAAATAAAATTTTAAAAATTATCCAATAATTTATTAAAATAATGTTTACATATGTTTTAGTTTTTAACAAATGCTTTTAAAGGAACATTTCTGTCATTTTTTAAACAATGTACTTTTTTGATTTTTAAAAAAATATAAAAGGAATGTTTTCTTTTAACTTATAAAACATGAAAAAAATTTACCAACATCCTAGATGCTCAATAATTTGAAGTTTTATTTAAAATTTTCCCTGGTTATTTTCAATTAAAAAATCTTCTATAATATTTTGGAATTTTTTATAAGTAATTTCAATTTGAAAAGGGTATTTTCTTCATGAAACATTCCATATGACATTTTATAGAATTTTCATCAATGATGACAACATTTGATGTTATGCATTGATTCTAAATTCTGTATATATATCTATTACATATATACTTATCTAATTATACCTTAATTTTATGGGGTAATATGTGTCTTATGTTCATTTATTAAATAACTTCTTTATGAAATTTCATTTGATTATGATATGAGGTAAGATTATAAAACCCATTTCTTTACATGGAAAATTATTATGTTTATTCCTTATGATTGATTTTAATTTTTTAGAATACATAATCATGAAGATATTAGGATGGGTTCTCCTATATAGTGTACTAATGAATTTGGTAAAGCTTTAGTTTCATGAGATTTTATGTATGAGATTAGAGAGTAAACCTAATCCGTTATGGGACCTTGTCCACCACGTGATATTATCTAGGATGTTAGCCGTTAATCATGTTTATTCCATGTTATATGTTGCTGCCAAATTTACTACATTACTATGATCTTATGATGACATGTTTTAATGTTATCCTTAAATGTGATTACTTATGAGCCTTATATTTTATGATATAATGTAATAACTTTAGCTCACATGTTACATTTCCTTATAATGTTTATTCCCTTATTGGTATTTTTATCTCACCCCTTTATTTTATGCATTTCCGTAGGTTATCCTATGAAATTTTAGGAGCTCAAATAGATTTAGGATCTCACTAATGAGAATAAAATTAATTTTTTTATGTTTTAGTTTCTTTTGATGTTTTATGTACCTAGTATTACAAAGACACTAGGCCTCATGATCATTAGGTTGTAATTTATGGACGTTTATATTAAAAATATTATAACAATATGTGTAAAAGTATTTGATCTCTATATTTGGTATTAGATAAAGGTCTAGTTATTTTTTTGTATTATTATTATAGAACATTATTAAAAACCCCAGGTATAATTCTAAGTATAGGATAATATCCAAAAGTTTTGGTAAGGAAGAGGTTTTGTGGTTTTCCTAGAAAAACATCCCCATTTGGATACTAAAAGTGGATGTAGTTTTGGAACATATACATCTAGGGGTAATAACCCTAAAAAGAGTTGTTTGAGTATATCTTGACCATTATTCTAGTGAATGGTGAGTGTTCCATTATTGGGAAACTCTATTGACACTCTATGGGGGATATGCTTGTTTAATTTACATTTTCTTTATGAACCATCATGATGAGTTAAAGAATCAAACCTATGGAAACCTATTATACTCTATAGAGATATGGGATAAAACTAAAGTGTCTTGGGTTGATAATTATATGGTCTATCATAATTTTAAAGTCATAGATACCCATTTTTATGTTTCATGTGATTGGAATTTAAGATGTTTGAGGATTTTTTTTGGGAAACATTAATTTGAATACAACCCTTTGGTTATTAGATGATTTAGTTATTTGAGGTATAATTATTTTATATTTTTTTGATATAAGTTTAATTTTCTTGATAAACTATTGGTTTAATTTGATAATTCATGTTAATGTAATAAAGTTGAATTTAGGAAACATATTATAGAATCAAATCTTTTTGGATTTTTAGGATTTTGAGATGACTAAAGATATTTTGGGAAATGCTTCATTAGATTGAGGTATATGTTACCCTTGATCCTATCATGTGATTTAACATGAAATATTAGTAAAGAATAACACAATTAATTTTTTTATTTTTATTTTATTTGGTATGTATGGTTATTTATTTCTGGAATAATATAAATTCAACCTTTGGTGGAAATTTTGAAGTAAAACATATTATTTCTTGATATAATGGTTTATATATTTCTGTTATTATCTTACCATCTGTCAACCATTTCATTTTTTGTTAATATTTAATGATATAGGGAATATATTATTATTATTTTATGGATATTATGATCCAATAAAATTTAATTTTAGTGCTCCATGTATAAAAAAATTCATATTGGATATTCATTCCTTGGATTAAGAGATGAAGTAGAAATTGATCGAAGCACAACCAAAGTATGAAATTATGCTTCTGAAATTGAATGATATCAAGTAAGTATATTTATTTATGTTATTATTCTTGATGGTAAAGGAATTACTAAACTCTAGGAAAAGTATCTTGAAATGAAAATTTTATCCTATTACAATTATTCATTATGAATTGATGTTCTTTTCCTTAATAATAGATTTATGGTTTTATGGTCATGAACATTGTCATGATCATTTACTTTCTTGTGATCAAGGATATCTATCTCTCTCTATTATTATTTTGGAAATATAATTTTCTTCCACATCCATATCTTTACTCCTCACTAATATTTTACTACTTGAAAACCTAGTTATGTGTTATACTAGATGACCTATACACTTTCCTTTCTCTCTTATCAAGAGGAGGTTTTATTAACCATTTGTATGATATAGAATTAAAAAAAAATTATTTTCAAATTTCAAAACTTTTATGACTGAGTTAGAGTTCAAATTTATTAGGCACAATTTATTAGGGGGGGTGTAACACCCTGATATTTTAAAATAAGAACATTATGTTTTATAGCATATACGACACACAACACCAAACCTAAACGACCTGCAGAATATATTACCGTTATAAAAAAACTGTTAAATTGGAAGGTATGAACAAGGTTAACTAATTTATGAAATATATATTAAATTACTAATTAGTATAAATGTATTAATAAATTCTTAGTAAATAACCACTCATTTTTTATTAAAGTCAATTAATTCTTCAAAATTTCTTTTTCTACACAAATGATTTTTACTATTTTTATGAGAAAATTCTATAATTAATTTTTTGAAATATTATTTTATCTAATAAAATAGATATAATTTTTCAAATCATCATATCAGAATTATATTTTAGTTATGTTTTGATATTTTTCTAAAAAGTTTTATTTTTTAGTGAATAATATAGATTTTTGATCTTTTAAATACTATCATTTTAATTTATTAAATCATATAATTTAAAAGTGCAATTATATTTCGGATTTGGTATTAAATTAACATATTAAAATTTTATTTATAATAATATAATTAATTTTATTTTAGTCAAAACTTTTTATGATTTTGGTATTAGTTTATATTTAGGCTTAAAAACGTATTTTTCAGAAATATTTTTAGGTGCATAAATTTTATCCATTTTAATTAATTAAAATAACCCATAATGAGGAATGATTTAAAATAAATTTAAAGATTATATATCAATATATATTAATTTAAATTTATATAATGATTATTACTAGTCATAGAGTTAACATAAGATCATTTAATGCTTGAAGAATACTTTTATTGAAGAATCGTTTTTTGACACATTATACAGATTCATTTTTAAATTAAAATTTTACAATTATGTGAATAGAGTTTTATAAAATGGATTAAATATGTATAATTATCATAATTAATATTAATAAATAAGTTCAACTTAATGTTTTCTCATAATTAATAGTAAAAATATTAAAAATTAATTATGGTGGTTAGGGTTAAAATGGGGTTTTGCGCGTTACATGCGCTTGCGTTAAAATTAGTTTAAAAAAACATCAAATTTTTATTTGATAAATTGGATTTGATATTAATAATAATTGGCCCCAAATTATATAATAATTATCATTTTATTTTAGTCTTAAAGGATAAATTACCTTGGTTAAAAAAACTAGTTACTGTGGTGAAAAAACTAAAAGGGTAAAAGCGAGTAGCCATGAAGGTAAAGAGAATAACATGTTTAAAACATGTTTATTTTTTATGTTGGAGGATTTTATCGACATTATATTCTATAAAATCCTTTATTTAACAATTTTTGAGGCACTTGGGTTGAGAGTGACTTCCCATTATTGAATAGTTTTGTGTATTTACATAAAATGCCACTCCTCAATTATAAAAGGGAACCCCCTTACTTATTCACATGTATAAATATATTTTTTTTGAAAAAAATAGAAAAAATATCTCTAAAAAATCCTCATCCACATTACATAACTTATTTTCTTCCCAAAAGACCAACCATATGGCCCTTAATAAGAGACCGAAGGACGTTTTTCTAAGCGAAGGTAATCATCCTCACTAAGATCCTTCTTTTTTAATTATTATTTTCCACCTTCAATTATGTCTTAAAAATTACAATATAATAACCCCATTATATCTCATTTAAGAATATTTTATTATATTAATGTCATAATATTTATCCATCCCCTTCTCCATCAAATGGGAAACAAATTCATCGCTCTTGTATACGGCGGGCCACCACCTCACGAACCGATGTAATTTGTTTTCCATCACCGAATCAAATGGATAGTCATATAGATGGAAAAAATGAATTTATATGATAATTATTTCATTATATTTATTCTATAAAATTAATATATCATTTAATTCCTTACCCTTTCATGCAATAAGGAAATAATAATGTTGCTCGTGCATATGTATGACCTACCGTCTCCACAACGCCATGTTATTCATTCACCATGTTTAAATTTAAATAATGATTATAAAAATTTATATAATGAATATATATGATTTTTATAGATTTAATATAATTTTGGAGATGATGGATCTAAATCATATTCTCAAGAACAGGACTTCCTCAAAAAAACTTGCATGAGAATACAAAGCAGTTAACACCCAATGAAACAATAATAATTAATTATTATTAACAAACAAGTGATAAGATGTTATAACAAGATCATATATGATATTATAAATATGAATATGTTTTTTTAAAAATTAATAACTTGTTTAAAACCATTATATAGGAGGTCAAATCACGTTCAACTAAAGGGAAACATGAGGTAAGGGTTTTCATCTCAAAACTTCCTTCATTGAGACACATGTTATTTTATGCACCTATTTTTTTTAAATTGTGTATATACTAACAATTTAATATTTAACATCATCTAAAATTCAATAAATATCACTTTCAAGTGGCTTCATTAAGATGTTTCTTAAACCACAAGGGACTTCGTCTCAGTTTCCTTTCATTGAGGAATATTTTAATATTATGCTCTAATTTATTTTATATGGTATATATACTACCAATTTTACATGTAATATCATGAATAATTTAAAATTAATGGTATTTTAAGTTTCAATTTTAAATATTTCATACATGTGGATTTGACTTGAAAGTTACCAAGTGGCAATGAATTTCATAACTCAATTTATTTTCATTGGGTTATATTTTTTTCATTGTATTCAATATTATAACATTACATGTGTAATGTGTCACACCCTGACCAAAGATTTATTTCAATTTAATTATTTTGGGTCTCACTTTTGAGATGCTATTTGAACATGGTTTTTTTTAAAAGAAATTTGGGATCTTATACGGGTGTGCGGCCGTACGCGCGACTATGTGTTGTGACAAACTTTAAGAAGAGAATGTTTTATTATTAAATTTATTATTACACGAGTGTGAAACCGGGCGTGTGGCCGTGCATGTGACTATGCGCGGTGTCCAACCACATATGATAATGATATTATTATTTCGGTTGGTTTTATTATTTTACTTTTATTATTAGTATTATTATTACTAAAGTTAATATTTTAAATAGGTTATGATTATAATTAATATTTTTTAGTTACTATTTTGATTTGGTCATTAATATTAAATTAGTTTTACAATTATAAAATTATTAAGTCACTATTTAGATTACTATTATTTTTATGATTATGTATAGGTTAGTTTATGTTTTTAAGCATCATTTCATTTTTATTTTTCCATTTATTTTTATATGTTTTATTTATTTTTTTCTTCTCATTTTTTTCACTCTATCTTACTCTCCCCTCTCTCCCTGTATGGAACCCTCTCCCCCTAAAATCCTAGTGCACCACCTCCCATTTATCATGCTCCCTCTGGCCGGTGCCCTCCCCTCCGGTCCTCTCCTTGGCTGCGCACCCTCTTCCAGCAAGGCCCCTACCAGTGCCTATTCTCTTTTGGCTCGCTGCGTGCCATACTTCCCTCCCTCATGCCACACAATCTTCACCCGTTTACAAGTTCTCTCCTTGGATTCCTCATCTAGTGAAAAATTCCTCCTCTCCTCCTTCCCATCGCGTGATCGGCCACCGTCTACACCCCCCTCTTACACCCTGTCTCACCACCTTCCTGATCCCATCTAGAGCCACCCCGTTAGCCTCCCTGTCTCGCGCCACCCCATCCGAATTCCTCAGCAGCTGCCTGCCGGCTCTTCGAACACCTCATGCTGCACAACACCCAGATCCTCCCCTTCTACCCTACTCACGTCGAATCCATAGCACACATCACTCTTGACCACTACCCCTTGGCCATTCCACCTTCCAACAAGGTCTAGCTGGAGAAAATCACATCCGGTAACCCCTCATCTCACTCTGTTAGCTTCTTGCACCCCACTGCTGGTGCGTTTTTCTTCGTCAGTTTAATTTCTTCCTTTGACAGTTTATCGGGTTATGGTTTAATGTGGAGGTGGTTCAGTTTCATTGTTTTTGGGTTCAATTTCTTGAAAAATGGTTCCCTTTAAGTCCACTGAGGTGCGATGGTCGTGTGATGGGAGTTTCATGCCAAGCTCACAAGGTTCCTACATCTCTGGTATGTGGTTTCGCGTATGAGTATTAATTGATAAATTTATTATCTTATTTAATTAACTTAGCATGCTTATTAATTAGTTAGTTTGGTGTGAATTTTATTTTACTTGAGGTTTAGTGTGTTTCGATGTGTTTAGTAGGGCGTTGCATGATATGAGTATGTTGTTATTGTGAAAACCCATGTTGAACTACTTATTAGTTTTTTTAAAATTGGGTAGTCAATTTTTTATGATGTGAAAGGGTAAAATTGGTGTTTTGGTGTTTCATCTATTTTCATTTAGTCAGATATGAACATTTGAATGAGTTTTTGGCATTTAAAGTCGTGCGACATATTTCAAAATTGTTGGGAAAACTTTTCTGGTAGTTCCTTTAATTATAGTAATGCTCTTTTTAACTACGTGATTGGTTTCTTTAATTGCATTCCTGATGCATATTGTGTTCCTGAGGTGGAATAGTGTGCGTATGGTCATGTAAGGGGTTTTGGGTCGCTCTAATGTGTAAATAGGTGTTTTCTCTTTAAAATTTATTTATAAGAATTTGAATTGTTTTATTAAATAATTATTAAGGGTGAAAAAAATTGTTTTGGTTAAATTTTGTAAAGGTTTTTGGTGCTTAAAGTCATGATATGTGTGTGGAAATTGTTTAATAAATTATTTTAATGGTGTGTCTAATGATGAAAGTGATTTCTTTGACTGTGCAGTCATTTTAATCGGTTGTGTAAGTGGTGCAGATTTAGTTTTGGGATATTTTAGTGTGCGTATTATTTTTAAATGTTTTTTTGTGTGTGTGAGTGTGGTGTTGGCTAGAGATATCACCTATTTTGTTTTATTTATTTATTTTTGAAACGTGACATGAAATCTGAGCTACTTGGGCACAAATGGGAAGCCTGGGTACTAGGTGGGAGGACTAGATCTAGTGTTCTAGTTATATGAGAGTGGCATTGGCCTAGTTTCACTTAGCTGGTTTGACGATTACAACACTAACTAAACTTTTGATGATTATTTGAGACCACTAAGTTATGTATATGTTTCCTTACTAGTGGCTCGTGCTTGAAAACGTATGTTATTGTGTTACTATACCATTTTTCACTGAGACACGATGTTCTAGGGTCCCATTTTCTACTAGTATATTTAGGGAATCTCCCATGTATTGTGATACTCCTTTACTTTTCGCTCACCATAGGCACAAGGTGTGACATTGGGGTTACCATGAAAGATATAGTGTGTGTGTGTTTTAATTTATTTTGTTTTATTTAAAGAAGTTTTCCTTAAAAATATTTTCATTAAAATTTCTTGGGAATTTATTTATCTTTCATCTGTTAAATTTCAAATTTATTTGTCATTTAATAATTATGCATGAAACCTTTTCTCAGTGGCATCCTACTAGGATTTTGGCTCAGACCCTACATACAAATTTGGGTGTATGTAGATCCTATTTCTTTTTAATTCCTGGTTGAAGCATTGATCATAGCATGGGTGGTTTGGGTTGTTAGTGGCATCCTCATGTTGGTTTGGTGAATGTGGCTTGAGGTTATTGCACCTTATATTTCTTGGTGGTTTGAGCTAGTGTTTTTATTTATTCCTTTATTGTCATTACCTTTGGGTTTTTGGTTCAAGTTTTAAACTTTAATTTTGACCATGGTTAAGGGATTGTTTGGTTGATTGTTTTTAGTTTTGAATTTATTCATCTTACTATTTGTTTTATGTTTATTTATTTAGGTAAACCATTCCTAAGTTTTATTTTTGATACCCAGGAACTTGGGCCAGCCCATGGGATCAGGAACGCCCGTCAGGCCATACCGCAGACCGGGTTGGGTGCCGGGTCGGATGATGACCCAACTTGGTTCATGAAAAAATAGTATCATAGGGGGTTTTGTTATTATTATTTGTGGTTCCAGGTAGATTAGAGATAGGACTGTTGGTACTCGAGTGGTAGGTGCAGGAAGAGAGTCGTGAACTCTTACTCATTCCGATCCTCGAGTGACAAAGGGTAGCCCATGATTTATGTTTTTGGCTTTGATCTTTGTGTATGGGGGATGAAAATAGAAGTAAACTGATACGACATGTGGTCTCACATGGATTAGCGACCCATGTGATGCCTGAGAGTATGATTTGACACTCCGAGTGGTTGGAGCTTTCCTAGGGCATGGTATGCTAAACCATGTGGCTGGGTCTGGCACAACCACTAGTTCTCTATCCAGGTGATTTAGTGTTGGTGATGTCGTGGTTTAGTTTTTTTTGGCGTGAAATTATTTTTTTTAAAAGGATAGCAGACTTTGTGGTTGCTCTTATTTTATCTTGGTGTTAGTTTGGCATGATTTTTGGGGTGCCTTTTTCTTGGACCTTATTTTTGGAATTTGGCATTTGGTTTATTGAAATTGAATTTCTAAAAGAATGTATTGGGTCATTTGAAATTGAAGTGAGTTATTTTTTAAATGAAATGAATTTTTAAAAATTGTCTTGAATTTTTGTAATGATTTAAGAAAAAGTAATTTTTGGAATATTGGGAATGTTTTTTTAAAGAAGAATAGCCTTGTTTTGTCCAGTGGTATTCCTATGGGTGCTCACGTGTGCATGTGGATGTGATTAACGGATAGTTTATGGATCGTGTGGATGGGTGCTTGAGTGGCACGAAAATTAATATTTTTGAGGCATCATGAAATATTAGTGGTGAGTGATTGATTTCTAAGGCTGCTTCTTGTTTACTGAAAAGTGATTTTTTCTCTAAAATGGGTTTCATGCTTAAATGGTTTTGGAATGTGAAAATGGTTTTAAGTTAAGAGTGAAAGCGATGGGTTTAAAATAGATTTTAGGATTTATTTTTTAGTGCTTGGTTTTTGAAGTGGATGTTTTCTTTAATAATGAATTGATGTTTTAAATTAGAATTACTGGATTTGTGTACGATATATGGATGTTTGTTTGTTGAGGTGCTTGGTTTTGTGGAAGGATGTTTTCTATTTCTTCTTTTCTATATTCCCCTAGAAACATCCCATGGGTTTCCAGTAGGTCTTTTAGTTCTTGGATCAACCCAGACTACCAGTGGAGTGGGAGAGTTGGGTTCTTCTCAGTTGTGTCAACTGTTTGTAGACGTCGAGGCTAGGTGGATATCATTGAATGATTTGGGGAAATTTAGGAGTGCCTCTTGTTTTTGAGGAACTAAAAATGTTTTATAGGCTTAAGTTGTCTTGAGTATGTTTGGAGGAGCGAGACTACACCAGCAAACATTGATCATTCCGTTTTTGTTGCGAATGGGGATGTCGTGAGTGATCCTTAAGACTAGCCTCATTCCGCGGTTGTACCTAAGGAAATGAAGGCAAGGGAATGTTGTGGATATCATAGGTGCTCGACTAATGAATAGAAAGATATAGAGGTGTGTTGACCTTTCTGATAAGCTAGTTTCATATTCCCCAAAGGTTGGGGGGAACAATCAGTTTAAAGATTGTAATAGTTGTTGTTCTTGTCTATATTTTGGTAAGACCAGGTTCCTCATATGATGAGGAGTGTGAACCAAAGGGACTTTTTCATGGAGTTCTCATTCCCTCAGTTTTCACCATGCATTTGACAGACTGCTCAATCACCTATCTATAGTGTGATCAGTCAGGAACTCTAAGTCATTTCCTGCAATTCTCAGCAGGTATGTTGGTGTAGTGGCCACTTTGGACAGAAGGAGAAGTCTGTATGTTTCTTTTCCAGGGTAGGAAGTTCCAATCAGAGGTGGTCATCTTGTTACTTTGAGGTGGTAGATTCTTCAGACATCATGGCCCCAACCATAAGCCTCAGGGTGAATATTTCACATCATCAAAACTCATCAGACGTGGGATGGGCTTGGTCCGACTTAAGTCCATAGTGACGGGATAGAGACGACTTAAATTTACCTATTGTAGTATCATATTTAAATGATTCATTTTTTTGTGAGGGGTATGAAGCCCTTATATACTTAATGTGGTCTTTATTTATGAGAGTTCCTCTTCGTACTTAAAGAGGTTCAAAGCATCCGTATTCTTGTAAAGCCAGTGGGTGCGCTCTGTGGACCTTCTTGTGGGTCAGTTATGAATTGAAATTGTACTCGTTTCAGAGATGTTCATGTCTTTTGGAATTGATGCACGCCCATACAGTTCGCCTCTTAGTTGGGGGTTTCCACTGTCAAACCCCTTAAATGTGGTGGAGTTCTGGCTAGTGTAGGAATCATCCATGCAAGTCAGCTCATGTTGGTGGTTTCATGATGAAGAGTTCAATCCGTATTTCTCAAATTAAATTGGGAATGCCTGAAAGGGTGTTGTGGTTTTATGAAAATTCTAAAATGGTGGGGATACCCACTATGGGTCTCATCGGCATCTCCTCTTGTGTTGGTTGGTTAAACTTAGGGAGCTTGGATGGTCAAGTCAGTGTTAGAGGTTTTTTCTGGATCTGTGAGTCATTTTGGTTTGGAGAACCAATGTTTGACAAGAATCCTAATATGTTGGGGAGACCATAATAGTATGAACTTGTGAAAAAACTCTATGTTTAAAGTGCGCTTGGCAGGGAAACCCCTTACTTCTAATCCTTCTGACCTCGACCATGCTAATTGGTTAGTTCAGATAGTGGGCTGCTTGATGAGTGTTCTTGGAGGTCTCGAGAGGCCCTGGTGATCCCTAAGTTAGGGGTCAAGGTGTACCATGTTTTAGTTATGTTCGAGGTGAATTCCTTGTTTCTGGTTATTTTTCTTGGTGATTCTGGTTTTGAGATCTTTTAAGTTTCAGGTCATGGGAATTTTGAATGCTAGGTCCTTGGGTGATTGAGGTTTTGTTTAAAGTGCCATAGTAGTCTTTCTTGGAATATTGGGTTGACCAAGTTTTTGGGGACTTTTTGGAAGAAAAAACTGTCATGGTGGGGAGAATTGTCACACCACGACTGATGCTTTATTTCAATTTAATTATTTTGGGACTCACTTTAAAGATGCTATTTGAACTAGGTTTTTTTAAAAAGAAATTTGGGATCTTATATGGGTGCGCGCACGTATGCAAAACTATGTGTAGTGCCCAAACTTAATAAGAGAACGTTTTATTATTAAATTTATTATTACATGGGCACGCGACTAGGTGCGCGACCGCGCACACGACCAGGCGCACGACCGCGCATTCGACCGTACACGCGATTGTGCGCGGTGTCAAACCTTAGATAATAATGATATTATTATTTTGGTTGGTTTTATTATTTTAGTTTTATTATTAGTATTATTATTACTTAAGTTAATATTTTAATTAGGTTATGATTATAATTACTATTTTTCAGTTATAATTTTTATTTGGTCATTAATATTAAATTAATGTGACAGTTATAAAATTATCAACTTACTATGTAGATTGCTGTTATTTTTTATGATTATATATAGGTTAGTTTATTTTTTTAAAGTTTCATTTCATTTTTCTTTTTCCATTTATTTTTCTATCTTTTCTTTATTTTTTTCCTTTTTTTTATTTTCACTCTCTCTTGTTATCCCCTCTCTCCCCGTGCAGAACCCTCTCACACTACAACCCTAGCACTCCGCCTCCCATTTCCCATGCTCCCTCCACCCGGTGTCCTCCCCTTCAGTCTGCTCCTTGGCCGCACAACCTCTTCTAGAATGGCCCTTTCCAATGCCTCTTCCCTTATAGCTCACCGCGTGCCACACAACCCTCCCTCGTGCCGCACAATCCTCACCCACGTGCACAACCTCTTCTTACCTTCATCCTCCGGTGCGGAATGCCTCCTCTCCTCCTTCCCATTGTGTGACTGAACCCCGTCTACACCCCTCTCTTATGCGCCATCACACCACCCTCCTACTCCCATCTGGAGCCACCCCGTCAGCCTCCCTGTCCAGCGCCGCCCTAGCCGAATTCCTTACCAGCCGCCTGCCAGCTCTCTGACCACCTCACGTCACAAAACACCCATGATCCACCCCTACTACCCTCCTCACATTGAATCCATAGTGAAAAACACTCTTGACTACTTCCCCTTGGACGCTCCTCCTTATGAAAAGGTTCATTTGGTGTAAATCACCTCCGGCAACCCCTCGTCTCACTCTGTTAGCTTCCCGCACCCCTGCCGCAGGGGCATTTTTCTTCGTCTGGTTAATTTCTTCCTTTTAAAGTTTATCAGGTTAGGGTTTAATGTGTAGTTGGTTCAATTTAATTGTTTTTGGGTTAGATTTATTTAAATATGGTTCAATTTAATTCCATTGAGGTGTGATAGTTGTACGATGGGAGTTTCGTGCCAAGCTCAAGAGTTTTCCTACATTTCAGGTAGGTGGTTCCAGGTATGAGTATTAATTGATAAATTCATTTTCTTATTTATTTAACTTAGCATGTTTATTAATTAGTTAGTTTGGTGATAATTTTATTTTACTTGAGTTTTAGTGTGTTTTAATGTGTTTAGTAGGGTGTTTCATGATACAAGTATATTGTTATTTTGAAAACCCATGTTGAACTGCTTATTAGTTTTTTTTAAAAAAATTAGGTAGTTAATTTTTTAGGTTGTGAAAAGGGTGTAATTGGTGTTTTGGTGTTGCGTCTATTTTCATTTAGTCAGAAATGAACATTTGAATGGGTTTTTGGCATTTAAAGTCATGAGGCATATTTTGAAATTGTTTGTAAATTTTTTCTAGCAGTTTGTTTAATTATAGTAATGGTATTTTTAACTGTGCGGGTGATTTATTTAATTAAGTGCATGAGGCATATTTTTTCCTGGGGTGGTGTTGTGTGTGTATGGTCATGTAAGGGGGTTTTGGGTCAGTCTAGTGTGTAAATAAGTGTTTTGATCTTTAAAATTTATTTATGAAAATTTGAATTGTTTTATTAAATAATTATTAAAGGTGAAAAAATTGTTTTGGTTAAATTGTGTAAAGGGTTTTGGTGCTCAAATTCATGTGACATGTGTGGAAATTATTTAATAAATTATTTTAATGGTGTGTCTGATGATGAAGGTGATTTCTTTGACTGTGGAGTCATTTTAATTAGTTTTGTAAGTGATGCAGATTTAGTTTTGTGATATTTTTAGTCTGTGTATTATTTTTAAATGTTTTTGTGTGTGTGCGAGTATAGTGTTGGGTAGATAAATCACCTATTTTGTTTTGTTTATTTATGTTTGACATGTGACATGAACTCTGAGATACTTGAGCAAAAATGGGAAGCCTGAGTACTAGGTGGGCGAACTAGATCTAGTGTGATAGTGCTATGAGAGTGGCATTGTCCTAGTTTCACTTAGCTGGTTTGACAATTACAACAATAACTAAACTTTGGATGATGATTGGAGACCACTAGGTTATGGATGTGTTTTCCTACTAGTGCCTCATGCATGAGAACGCATGTTATTGTGTTTATTTACCATTTTTCATCGAGACATGATGTTCTAGGGTCCCATTTCTTGCTAGTATCTTTAGGGCATATCCCATGTATTGTGCTCCTTCTTTACTGTTCTCTCACTGTTAGCACACAATGTGACATTGGGGTTACCATGAAATCTAGTGTGTGTGTGTGTTTTAATTTAAGTTATTTTATTTAAAGTAGTTTTCCTTAAAACTATTTTCATTAAAATTGCTTGGGAATTTATTTATCTTTCGTCTTTTAAATTGAAAATTTATTTGTTATTTAATAATTATGCATAGAAACTTTTCTCGGAGGCATCCTACTAGGATTTTGGCTCACACCCTACATACACCTTTGGGTTTATATAGATCATGTTTCATTTTGTATTCTAGGTTGAGGCATTGAGCATATCATGGGTGGTTCGGGTGGTCTGTGGCATCCTCGTGTTGGTTTGATGAACATGGCCTAAGGTTGTTTCACCTCATGTTTCTTGGAGGTTTGAGATAGTGTTTTTAGTTTTTCCTTTATTGTTGTTCCCTTTGGGTTTTTGGTTCAAGTTGTAAAATTTAATTTCGACCCTAGTTAAGGGCCTATTTGGTTGATTGATTTTAGTTTTGAATTTATTCATCTTGCTATTTTTTATATGATTAATTATTCAGGTAAACCATTACCAAGTTTTATTTTTGATACTCGGGAACATGTGCCTGCCCGTGGGGATCATTAACGCCCTTTAGGCCTTTCCGCAGACCGGGTCGGATGGCGACCCAGCTTGGTTCATGACATAATGTATTTTAATTATTTTATGTTTTTTACACTTTTTTATGTGTATTTTCATTTTATACACATAGTAAATTCATTAATTAATCCTCACTTTAATCTTCTGATATTTGTAAGAGATTTTTTCTTAATTTTCACTCTATTGAGACGTATTTTGTATTATTCCCCTATTTTTTATAAGGTCTGTCTACCGACAATTTTATATGTTATATCATTAATCTATATATTTTTATGTTATTTAATGTTTTAATTGAAGCCATTTATTTCATGTGGGTTATGATTCAAAAGTCACTAAAGCGGTAAGGGTTTATTCTTTAATCTGATTTGAATTGGGATTGTTTATGCTTGAATTTACACTAAAGTAAATTACTTGATAATTTTACAATAAACCCATTTTATTTTATTCTCCTATGAATATTCTTTAAATTTTCAAGTAATAGTACCATTTTACTCTCATTGGTACTTAAAATGATTGAGATTATTTTATGAAAATCCATCTTTATTTCTGTTTTTGATGGAAAATTCTTTTTCTTCCATATCTATATTTTATTTAATTTTTTAAAGACTTTTTTAATATTGTCTAATTATTTATTAAAGTAATTTTTACCCATGTTTTAATTTTTACCAAATGTTTTAAAAGGAATATTTATTTCATTTTCCAAATAATTTACTTTTTTACTTTTTTTAAAGAAAATGTGAAAGAAATGTTTTCTTTTAACTTATGTGACAAGAATAAAATATCCCGCCATCATAGCCACTCAATAAATTGAATATTACTTTACAATTTTCCTTATTTATTTTCATGTAAAATGCTTTCTATAATATTTTTGAAATTTTTAGATGTAATTTCAATGTAAAAATGGAATTTTCCTTAAGAAATATTCTATTGGTTCTTTTAAAGAAATATTCCTCAATGACGACAAACTTTAATGTTACGGATTGATTCTAAATATATATATATATGTCTCTTACATA
The DNA here is from genome assembly GCA_963277665.1 of Viscum album. Taxonomy (NCBI): domain Eukaryota; kingdom Viridiplantae; phylum Streptophyta; class Magnoliopsida; order Santalales; family Viscaceae; genus Viscum; species Viscum album. Next base: position 396,861,490 of record OY728127.1, on the reverse strand, counting down.
TATACCTATCACATCCTAAATTAATTTTATGGGGTAATAAATGTATTATGTTCATTTCTCAAATTCATTATTTGTGAATTTTTTATGATATGTGTAAATATTATACAACCCATTTCTTTCCATGGGTAATTCTTATGTTTATGCTTTATGATTGATTTCATTCTATGGAACAGATAATCATGAAATGGTTACGATGGGTGTTCCCAGATATTGATCGAATTCATTGGGTAAATCTTTAGTCTCATAAGACATTATATATGTGATTATAGTGTAAAACTAATCTATTATGGATCTTTTTCCACCATGTGATATTGTATAGTCGATTATACTTGACTCATGTTTATGTCATGTTATATATTTCATACAAATTTCCTATGTTACTATGATTTTATGAAACCATGTTATTTATGTTATTCTTCCATGTGATTACTCATGAGACTTATCTTTTACAATATCATGTTATACCTTTGACTCACATGTTATGTATCCTTATCATGTTTATTCTATTACTGTGATTTTTAGCCCACCCCTATATTTTAGGTATTTTCCCAGGTTATCCTATGCAATTTTAAGAGCTCAAATGGATTTGGGATCTCACAAAGGATAATAAAAATAAAAATATTATTTTTTAGTTTCTTTTTAGGTTTTATATATCAAGTCTTCTAGATATATTAAGCCTCATGATCATTTATTTGTAATTAATGGATATTTATGTTAGAAATATTGTAATAATATGTGTAAAAGTCCTTGTTCACTATAAAAATGACTAGTAGGTGAAAAAATAAGAGTTAATAGTCAAACATCATAAGTGAACATAAGTTGAGCATAAATAATATGGTAGGAATAAATAACAAAAAACAATGAGATAATAGAATGAAACAAAAATCATAATATATCAATGAATAATGATGGAAATAAAAATATCACATGGATAATAATAACTAGTTCCTTAGTGGTACAATTCATAATTTTTCAAACTAATTCCATGTACTAATACAATACATCATGATCTTATACATAATGATATTATTTTCAAGGACCTATGTATTAATTTTGTTTTGATCTCGACTAACATACACCAAAATACCCAAGATAGTTTGTTTGATGAGACTTATCAATGCATCAAAGGGATATCTATAATTTTGACCCACCAATAAATAATTAATTAAAATTAATTCATTATCTGAGAAAATTAATGAAAATGCATAATAAAAATTCCTTAGTAATCAATAAACATATGTATTGAAATAACAAGTATACATATTGTCAATATTTCCCTAATCAATAAATAGAATAGATTTCATTGTAAGAATCCATTAAACAAACCACCATATAGAGAAAGGGGTATATTGTAAAGTCAATAATATCCAAAATCAATCAACATGCTACTTCTATGTGAACAACCTTAAATTAATTAAAGGAAATACAGAATGTTCATAGAGGAAATACATTATAAGGAATAATCATTCCTATACACAGCGGATTATTAGGAAAGAAAAAAGAAGTAACATATTTTCTAAAAGATTAATAACCCAATATAAAATATTATTAGAGGATATTAAAGGTAACACATTACCAATATTTACACCAAAAAATGGAAAACAAGTGGAAAATACAAATCATATCCCAATGAAGAAAAATTGAGATGCAAAAACCCTTATAATAATGGTAACCTAAGAATCAAAAGAATATGAGAGGGATAACATGAAATTAAAATATAATGAAATGAAATTTTTAATTATAATTTATGTTAATACAATAATAAATACACTATATAAAAGAAAACATGGTGCACAATATCCAACATGTCTCATGGAATTGGAAATAGAGACAAATAAACCCTTACAACCTTAGAAACTTTCAAGTCAAAACCCCTTAAAGGATATGATTTCAAATGAAAAATTAAATACCATGAATAATGAGAATATCATCATAAAAAATATTAAATGTGCATTAGATATACAATTATAAATAAAATAATGTTTATAATAAGAAGTATGTCTCAAGGGGTGAAAATTTGGGACAAGAAACCCTTATGATATTAGAAACATTAAAATCAAAACCCCTTAAAGGATATGATTTAAAATGAGAAATTAATAAAATAAAAAATGAGAGGTTAATTATAAAAAATATAAAGGGAAAATATATACAACACATAAATTAAAACATGGTGTATAATAAGAAATATATCTCATGGGTGTGAAAATTAAGACATCAAAACCCTTTCAAGTAACATAATATTTGTGGTAAGAATCATTTGATAATGAGGTTATAAAGAAGAATTATATAACCTTAGATAAAAAGAATAAAGGACCATATAAATTTTTAATTTTTTAGAATAAATCTAACTTGGAACAATAGAGTTTAATAAGAAAGTTTGTAACTAAATGAACGAAAACCGAGTTAGAAAAAACCGTACCACAATTCCTAACTTCCATTAAAGGTCTTGAATATCCTTTTTTAAAAAATAAAAATATATTAATAATATATTTAAAAACATTATTCAAATATATATTCTTTTATAAAATTCATTTATAATTATTCTCTACATGTATATTAGTTTGTTATTATTAATTTTAAATATCAGGTTTGAGTAATTGTGATCATTTTGAACTAGTTTCGTAATAACGATGTTATTATTAATTCTTATCAAAAAGTTCATAATTAACATAATATAAAAGGTACAATAATTTATGTTTTATAATTATTTATAATTTTATAATTTCAATATATGTTTTTTTGTTATTGTTCTTTTAGATGAAATTGGTAGCAATCATGTTTTAGTGATTTCTAACAAACGAACGGTGACATCTTAATTAGTGAGTCAAATATTAATGTTATAATTAAAAAACCAAAAACAAATGTTTATTTTCTTATTTATATCATATATTATAATTAACTAGGTTCTCATATTCATCCATGATATTATTTTATAGCACTGTTCAAGTAGGTGGTTGGACTGACCTAAACACGAACATACCATACTTAATGGAAGATTATGATCATGAAAGTAGATTATTTTTGAAAAATATAATTATTATAGAATTTTTAAAATATTATTTATATAATTATAATTTTTTGAATCATATATTAGGTTATTTTAATAAATAATAAATAAAATAGATAAAATATGAGATATATTACTTCCTGGAGGCGGTAGTCTACACAATACATGCCTCATGTTTTCATTTCTCAAAGAATGAAAGGGAATGAAGGTCGATTAAATTTTTTGTATTAATACTAAAAATTATATTATATATATATAATTTTTTATTCAATTTCACCCTTATAATTTGTGAATATATGTGGGGGTAAAAAGGGAAGTTGTCGCTTCACAGAGGCAGGAGTCCACACAACACATTGATGACAGTTTCATTTTTATTAATAGAAAATGGTAAATATGGTTAATAGTTATTAAATTATAATAATAAAATTATGTATAAAAACAATAATTATGTAATTATATAGTAATTTTAAGATTATATTAGGAAAATTAAGAATGAAAAGAAAAGAAGTTAGAGAAAAATGTACTCATGTTGAGGACTCAAGATTTCCCTTGGAAGGCTCCTTGAAAATAAAGGTCTTAAGAAAATATATTAATACCAAAGACTCAAGTAAGATGAATCAGATTATAGGGTAAGACATATGGTTATATTTTCAAAGGAAACCAAATTTTTAGGGTGGTCTTGAAGGGGTAGTGAGAGGCCCCTTTTATCAGCGTTGAGAATGACATTTCTGTAAATATTTCAAATTAATATAAAGAAAGCACATGTTTCACATCTCAATAAGACTAAAAAATGTACAATAATTGAGGTTATTATGATATAAGGTTTATCATACTTTAACCATTCATTTGAACACATTTTTTAAATATGTTTTTATGTCCTTTACTCTTAAAATTTTCACTTTTATCATTTTTGGTTTTACTATGGTAACTAGTTTTTACCTAAGTAAATAATTTTTCATGACTAAATATAAAATGGAACTTATTAAATAATTTTCACCTACTAATTCCAAATTTTAAATCAATTTTATTATATTATATTTATATATCTTTGAAAAATTTATCTTAACATTAGCGTATGTAATAAGTAAATACCCATTTAAAAAAGTGAATTTTAAGCTTAAAATTTATGTCTAGGATAAAATGACCAATTTATTTGATTTTAATGATATAAATTAGTTTATTATAAAAAAATAAAATTTATATTTCTTTTAAATAAAGAAAAAAAATAAAAATTTACACAATTAATATTTAATTAAAATAAAATACCAAAAATAGTTTCCTTTATTTTAAAATATTACTTCAATTCATAAAATGTTAAAAATAGGTTTTTTGAATCCATAATAGTATTTTGAAATGTATTTTTTACTCATTAAATGCATATTTGATCAATTAAATTGTTTTATAAACTTCTGGGTCTTTTTTATAATGATAAATTCATAAAATTTATAGTATTAGGTAAAAACTACATTTTCACTATTCACATAAAAATCAAATATTTCAGAAAAAATAGAAAAAATAATACTAAGATAATTTTTTTATTATTAATAAAAAAATGAAGTAAATTTTTTCAAATTGAAATTCTAAAATTTGACTATTTAAATTTTAAGAAACATAAATATAAAATGAAAACTATTTTCATAGGAAAATAACTTTTTTAATATATTAATATTAATATTTTTATATTCCATCAATTACTATTAAAATTTTGTGTAAACATATGATTCATATCAATAATATATTTTATCCATAATATATTTAGTAACCTAAAATAAATCACATATAAGACAATTTTATAAGGGTTACATTTTAAAGCATAAACTAGTCTTATTAGTTATTCAACTACACTAATAGAATTTTCATTGATGAATTAATATTAACAATAAATTTTATTTTTAAATATACATATATTTTTTAATAAGTTTAGATATATTTTTACCCTATAATTATATGAATACATCCTAAAGATCATAAAACATTATGTGGTTTGTTTTAGTTTGGTGTTGTGTGGGAAATAAGCTATTGAACACATCAATTTTTAAACAAAAAAAATATAATTTAAATTCTCTAGGTGTTACATCCTCTCCCATTAAATAAATAATATCCCCACAATTTTATTTATAACTCACTAATAAAATTATTCAAGGGTATCTATAATATATTTATAATTCAAGATATATTTTCAAAGGAGTTTTCTACATTAACATCATTGATAAAATTAGGGGAAAAATCATTTTCGTTCATATTGTTATCTGATTACTTAATTTTCTCCAATTTGTTTTCACTATTCCATAATTTTCTACAAAAATTCATATTTTAGTTCCTTTGATACATTTCCCTTGGTTATTCTCACCAATTTTTGATATGAATAAAATTTAATCTTATTTTTATTATCATCTCCATTACCCAAACTTCCATGTGAATCCATAATTCTCTTATTTGATGAGTTTAAAAACTAAAATAAGTTTTCATTATTAATCATAATTATTGATATCTGGTTTGGAATAATCACAATTTTATTCACCCGAAATATCATCTTTTTAGGGTTCTCATTAGAAAAATCTCAATATTTTCCCTGATAACCATTGTTAACTTGGTTATTTTGTGCTTCAACCATTACTAAAACCAAAAAGAGTAAATCACGAGTGATAAAAAATTAAAACCATGTGATTAATATTGTAAGATATTTTAAAAAATGTATCACTCTTCAAAATTATTATATTTTCTTCCAGTTTAAACTAAATAACTCTCAGTTTAATCTATGTTTCTTTAGGTTGAGTTTTCTCATACTCCTATGATAAATCCTTCATAATAGATTATAAAGAGAATTTTCTCAACTAAAACATATACCATGAGAGTTTATAGCTTGGTGTGTAGTATTAAGCCCAATCATAGTATAATAGAGTGAATATTGAGTTGACACTTAACCAACCTTTTTTATAGTGATTATCCCTAGGTGCATATGTGCCACAACTACATCCATTTTCCAGTATCCATATATGGATGCAATTCCTAGGACAACCAAACAATATCTACTTTACCAAAAAAATTGGGATACTATCTTATACTTATAATTATCACTTAGACTTACCTGTATAATTTTTTACTAAATTTATATTATCTTAATACCTAAAATATTCAACAATTCCTCAATAAACCTAAAGGGTTATCTATACCTTTGAAATTATGATCAACTTTAACTTATCAACCCTTAAGTTATCCATAAACAACAACCTAACTTTTAATGTTATCTAAACTCTACTCTATTACAAACTATGAAACCTCAGATCTACACTCTCAGATCTGATATGAATAATACATACATTAAATACTGTCTTTGATACCAACCATAACATCTCAGACTTAACTATCCCATAATAACATGAATTTAAAAAATATTTTATTACACACATTTCCAATACCTTTTAGGTTTAGAGATTTAAATAACTAGGAAAACTAATAAAGACCTTATCTTTCTCAACCAATTATTTTTTCCACTAAATAAGAAAATACTCAATCGATAATAATACTTCAACATCTCCCATAAAGTTTATACACAAGCTATTTTTTTACATATAATGTGTAATATAATTATTAATAACCTAGGGAGATGAAAAAATAAGAAGGGAAGAGCTCAAATTATTAGTAAAGGTAAATATAAAATATAAAAATCAAAGATCATAAGTGAGCATAAGATGAGAATAAATAATATGGAAGGAATAAAAAAAAAAAATAATGCCATAATAAAATGAAACTAAAATCATAATATATCCATGGATAGAAAGGGAAGTAAAAATATTTTATTGATAATAATAAATAATTCCATAGAAATGAAATTTATAATTCTAGATAGATAATTCCATTCCCTATTAAAGGAACTCATAATCTTAAATATCATGATCTTACCATCAAGGTCTTGGGTTTAGGAAAGTTTTTGTTTTGGGTAGGCATGCACCAAAATACCCAAGCTAGTTTGTCTCAGGATACCTATTGATGCATCCCGAGGATATCTATAACTGGGAACCACCCATAACTAATTAATTCTAATTAATTAATTATATGAGAAAATTAATAAACCATATATAATTAATATTCCTTAGTAATCAATAAATTCCTGTATTGAAATAACAAGTATATAGATTGCTAATATATCCCCAAACAATAAATAAAATATTTTTTTTTGTTACTATCCCTTAAAATAACCACCATATAGAGAAATGGTTATATAGTTAAGTCAATAATTTCCCCTATCAATAAACTTATGACAACTAGTTTAACACCTTTCAATCAAATGAATGATATATATAATGTTTACAAAGGAAATGAATATAAAGGAAAAATCATTCTTATACATAGTGAATGAATAGGAAAGAAAAAAGCAGTAATGGATTTTATAAAATATTAATCCCCCAAGATAAAATATTAATATATTATTTAGAAGGTAATACATAACTAATATATACATAGAAAAATGAGAAAAGTGATTAATACGAATCACATCTTAATAAAGCCAAATTCAGATGCAAAAACCCTCACAGAGAAGGTAACACAATAATCAAAAGAACATGATAGAGATACCATGAAATTAAAATACAATGAAATGAATAATATTAATTATAATTTAAGTAAATAGGGTAGTGAATACATTATATAAAATAATTTATGGTGTGAAATATCAAACATGTCACATGAAATTAGAAATAGAGACAAATAAAACCTTAGAGCCTTATAAACTTTCAATTCAAAAAACATTGAATGATATGCTTTAAAATGAAACATTAAATAAAATTAATTATTATAGGATCAAGATATAAAATATTAAAGTTTCATTATATACATCATTATAATTAAAACATAATGTATAATAAGAAATATGTATCAAGGGGTGAAAATTTGTGATAATAAATCCTTACGACATTTGAAACTTTTGAATCAAATCCACAGAGAGGATATGATTTAAAATGAGACATTATTTATCATGAAAAATGATAGTATTGTGATAAAAATTATCAAATGGTTAGTTTATACACCATTAAAATGGAAACATATTGTATAATAAGAAATATTTCTCAAGGGGTTAAAATTGAGACAAGAAACCACTTCCATGTTACAATAATTTTAGGTTAGAATAATTTGATAATGAGGTTATAAGGAATAATTGTATAACCTAATAAAGTTACAAGTAAATAACATAAAAATTATTTATTTTTCAGAATTAATCAAACTTATAACAATAATTTTCAATAATAATTATTCTAACTTAATATAAGAAAATTGAGTTAGCACAAACCCTTAACATAATTCCTAACTTCCACTAAAGCACTTGAATATCATGCATAACAAAATAAATATTAACATTAGATTTAAATAACTTATTCATATATATAAAATTTTGTAAACTAAATTTATAATTATTCTCTACATGTATATTAGTTAGTTATTATCCATTTTCAATATCAGATGTGAGTAATCTTGATCATTTTGAATTAGGTTTGTAACAGTGGCGTTGTTATTCATTCTTATCAAAAAGTTAATAATTCCCAGATCATATAAGGTATTGTAATTTATGTTTTATAATTTATTTTAATGTTATAATTTACTTTTTTGTTAGTTTTGGTTATGGTTCTTATAGATGAAATTGGCAATAAGCATGTTTCAATGATTTTTAATAAACAAACAGTGGTATCATAATTAATGAGTTTAATATATATATTGACATTTTAAAAACAAAAAATATATTAATTTAATTATTTATATCATATATATCAGTAATTAAGTTCTCATAGTCATCCATGATATTATTTTATAGCATTGTTTAAATATGTGGTTGGATCGACCCAAACATGAACACACCATAATTAATGGATGATTATGATCTTGAAAGTTGTTTTTTTGGGAGTAATATCATTATCATATAAGAATAATGATATAATTTAGAAAATATTAAGGGTTTTAATCATATTTTAAATATATTTTAATAAATAATAAATAAACTAGATAAAAAATGAGAAGCGTTACTTCATCGAGATGGTAGTTCGCACAACGCGGAGTTAACTTTTCCATTTATAGAATAATTAGAGGGAAAAAGGTAGATTATAAGTTTTCTATTCATAATCATAATAATATTATATATGTCACATTTAATCTTCAATTTCACCCTTATAATAATTAAATATAGGCAGTGGTGAAAATGGAAATCATTGCTTCATGGAGGCGGTGGTCCATAGAATACACTAATGATGATTTCGATTTTCATAACTTAAAATTGGAAAGGTGATCAATAGTTGTTACCTTGGAATAATAAAATTCAATATAAAAACAATACTGATTTAATTATATAGGAATTTAAAAATTATATTTATTAAAGTAATAATGAAAATAAAATAAGTTAGGAAAAAAGTACTCATGTTAAGGACTTGGGATTTCCCTTGGAAGACTCATTGAAAATAGAGGTATTAAGACAATATTTTGTGACCAGTGGATCAAGTAAAATGAATATGATTATATGGTAAGTAATAACGGTATATTTTAAAGGTAAAACATATTTTTTAAAGTGTTCTTGAATGGGTGTTGAGAGGCCCCTTTTCTAAGTGGTGAGAATGACATTTTTGTAAATATTTCAACTTAATATAAAGAGAGCACATGTTTTACATATAAAGAAGATAAAAAAGCTGAAAATAATTAACCTGTGGATAATATAAGGTCTATAATCTATCAAAAATTTATTTAAAAACAATTTTTAAGTACTTTAAACTTAGAAGTTTCACTTTTACCATTTTTGGTTCTATAATGGTAACTAGTATTTACTTAAGTAAAAACAATTTTATGCCTAAAAATAAAATGAAAATTATTACATAATTTGAAAAATATAATTAAAAATATTAAATCCATTTTATAAAATAATATTTCTATGTTTAATAAAAATTTATTTTAACATTATTTCATATACTGCGTAAAAACCCATTAAAAATAGTGTATTTAATGCTTAAATTTTTTGTGTATGATAAAATAAACAATGAATTTGATTTTAATGATATAAATTTGTTTATTATAAAAAAAATAAAAGTTATGTTTCTTTAAAATCAATCCAAAAACAATTTTTTTCCAAAATAATATCTAATTAAAAGTAATTAATTAAAATAGTTTCTTTTATAAAATTTTTTACTAAAATTAATAAAATCTTAAAAATAAGTTTTATAAATACATAATAGTATTTAGAAATGTATGGGATTAATACTTAAATACATATTTTTTCAATTAAATGTTTTTATAAACTTATAGGTCTTGTTTATATAATGATAACCTTATAAAATTTATCGTTTTGGAAAAAACTACATTTTTCGCAATTCACCTAAAAACAAACTATTTCAAAAAAAATAAAACAAAATCAGACAAATATAATTTGGATATTCTAAATACATAAATGAAATCAATTTATTCAAATTAAAATTTTAAAATTCAAGAATTTAACTTTTAAAAAATATAAATACATAATAAAAACTGTTTTCAGAAGAAATTAACTTTTCAAATATATTAACCATTATTATTCTTATTTCCCATCAATTATGAAGAAAATTGGATATAAAAATATTATTTATATCAATAATATATTTTATCCATAATATATTTAGTAAATAAAAATAAATCATATGAACTAATGTTTTATAAAGGTTACATTTTAAAGAATAAATATATCTTATTAGCTATTTAACTACACTAATCAAATTTTCAATGATGCATTAGTATTTATAATGAAATTTATTTTTATTTATAAATATATTTCATAATTTAGTTACCTATATTTTTACCCACCAAATTTAATAGCTACATCTTAACAGTTACATAGTGTTCGATGATTTTTTTGATTTTGTTTTGCATGTGAAGAAATATATTAAACACAGTAGGTTTTAAAGGAAAATATATAATTTAAATTTTTAGGGTGTTAGATCACTCACTAAAAATTACAAGGGACGATGACAATGATTAGTATAAGACCTATGTTGAATTTGAGGGTTTACCAACCACTTTGGAATATTTTGAATCTTTTTCATCTCTTTCTCCATGATATTCAGTCCCACTAACAATGTCTTTCCCACCTTAGCCTAGCAAAGGGGAGAATGGAAGGGAAGACTATACAACTCCTCAAAAAGAGCCATTATAATAAAAGACTGGTAACTATTACTATAGGAAAACTCAAACAATTTCAAATGGCTATCAAATAAACCACTAAAGTCCAAGACACAAGCCCAAAACATATCTTCCAGAATCTGGATCACTCAATCTATCTTACTATTGGATTACAGATGGTTGGCCATACACAACTTAATCTAAGATCCCATTACCTATTAAAGTACTTTACAAAATTTAGAGGTAAATCAATGATCTTGATCTTATATAATATCATATGAAACCCCATGTAACCTCTCAATCTCCTAGACATATAACTTCCCATGTGACCCCACTTTCATGGAATATCTGATCAAAAGAAAGTGAGTAGATTTGGTAATCCAATCAACAATAACCCAAATAGAAATCTCACCCTGAGGGGTATAAGGAAACCCAAACATAAAATCTATATATACCTTTTCGCACTTCTAAGTAGGTATCAAAAGGGGATGTAATATACCAAAGGGCTCATGGTGATCAAACTTAAATTGCTAGAAAGGGAGGCATACTAACACAAAATCTACTATATCCCATTTCATACTTGGACACCAATATTGGTGTATCATATCATAGTATATCTTCATGGAAAAAAGGTTGGAAAACAACTAATAATAATGTAAATCCTACATCATGACCTTCCTTATCGATAAGGGAACCACACAATGACTCCTAAAGCATAGATCTCCATTAGAAGATAGAGACCACTCACCCATAGTCTCCCCACTATTGAAATTTTTCCTAAAATATTGGAATTCATCATCTATCGAGTGCTCCTAGTAGATGGTATCAAGAAGAGAAAGAGAAAACTGAATACTGGTGAGTAACACATCTTCCTTATCCTCTCTATCATTTATATGTATTCAAGAAAAGAGAGACATGAGATTCCATTCATTATTATACACCCAAAAATATTAAGAATGCAATTTTTTGCTAAGAGAATCCCTAACCATGTTACCTTTTCCTAGAATGTAGGTGATGTAAAATTCAAATTAATAGTGGTGCTCTACCCATAAACTTTTCCTAAGATTCAAATATTTTTGGGAGAATATATAACTTAAACTCTTACGGTTAGTGTAAACTGTAAATCTGTCCCCAAAATGATAACTATTCCAGAACTTTAGTGCATGAATGACCATTGTGTGCTTGAGGTCACAAGTTGGGAAATTCTTCTCATGTGGTCAGAGTTGGAAAGTGTGATATGACACCACATGATCAGTATATGTCATCACATAGCCTAAACCCATACATGGATCATCACAATAAGACACATATACCTAACTAGCCTGGGGTAGAATTAGAATTGGTGCTAAGATCAACCACTACTTCAACTCCCCAAAGGATTCTTGACATTAAGAAATCTATTAAAACTTTACCCATTTATGGGTAAGGGAATTTATATATTACCAAATCTTGGAGAATTATTTCATTATTTTCTGATAATATCCTTCTAAACCTAAGAAACTCTAAATCTCAAGGATGTTCTTCAACTCTTCCCAAGATATAACAACTCCTGCCTTTTCAGGATTAACTAAGGTGACCTATTCTGAAACCACATATACCATGAAATTTACTTATTGTATCCATAATTCCCACTTTTTTGTCTCATTATAAAGGAAATATTAATAAAAAGTTATCAAAACAACTCTTAGATGATGTCTATGCTCCTCCTATGACTTGGAATACACCAAAATATCATCCACATGAACAATAAAAAAGTATAATTGTGTTGATGGAATATCTGATTTATGAGTACCATAAAGACTTTTGGAGTGTTGGTCAACATAAAATACATCACAAGTTACTTAAAATGGCCATACCTATTTTAGAAAGTAGTCTTAGTAATATAAGCCTCTTTTACCCTTAGCTGATGGTAAGCTAACCAGATTTCAATCTTAGAAAAAAAACATTAAATTTTCAACTGATCAAAGAGGTCATCAATATTGAAAAAGTATATTTTTTATTAACCATCTCCGATTTTATATTATAAGAATAAAAACACAAGTATAGTAAACCACCCACTTTCTTAGCAAAGAGAACCATAGCGACCCAAGGAGACATTCTAGGGAGAATAAATATTTTATCTTCTAGATCATCCAAATGAACCTTTAATTTGTTAAACTATGTAGGTTCCATATAATATGAGGTCAATGAGATAGGATATATTTTATGAACTATATCAATAGAAAACATGAATTCTTTCTTCATAGGTAGACCTAAGTATTCATATTGAAACACCTTAGGAAAATCCCCTATAATAAAAGAAAGTTTTGTTGTGAAATACATTTCATTGAACTCAACCAAGAGGGACACAAAATAACATGCACAACTACCCACTTTTATATGTGGTGGTCCAACCCATCTTTATTGTGAATCCAAATCCCCTTGAAACACATGTGGGTTCCCATCGAAATTGGTAAAGTCCACCTTCCACTAATAATGACCAAAAAATTACTTAAATTAAACTATCTTGTCCTTCTTAATAATAACATAAAAAATATCTATCTGAAGGATCAAAAAATCTCAAACTATATCCACATATGATATCAAGATAGAAAAAAGGACATTAGAAGCCTTTCTATTTTTTATTCTTGAGAGGAGATGATATTTCCATAATGTAAAGAATGAGGTCAGATGAAAGTTTTAGTTAATTCATTGTATGAGAAAATATAAAGGAATTAAATACACCATTATAAAATTATGTAGTCTATATAAATGATGTAATAACAATAAACCCTCCCATAGTTTCTATACCTGTATCAGTCCCCATTGAAATATCCTATACTACATACAACTACCACATCTAAAAATGGTATTGAGGTATTCTATTAACCCAAGGATCAGTCCAAATCTAACTCTTATGATATGAAGTACTTTTCCTGCATCCCTAACCATATGTTTAAGACTCTACTAGATTTGAGGAATTACATTGTACTTTATATCCCCTAAAATCTGAAGAACCTACACCGCTTTTGGTAGGGGAGATGGCCTTGTAATTTTTTAGTTGGCCTAGATTCCCATAAGAGTGACAAGACTTGGTGGCTACTAGACATGAAGGTTTTTTAAGCCCAATATTACTGAAATGATAATAATTGAGATCCCCACTACCCCTGGATACAAATGACGAAGACTGATGTGAAATATTGGATCCACTTCTACTTCCCTTTCTAGCTTCACTTCCTCTTTTTCTCTAAAGAGTTTGATTCACATTCACTAGATGTAGAAGGAACTCAACAAATATTGATATTCTAGATTGATTAGTTTCTACCATCAAGGATTTATTTACCATTTCAGAATACATATTATGCTTAATCAAGAAGACTTGAGATTTAATATCAAGTCTTAATCCCATTTTTAAATGGTTGTCTATTAGTTCTTTATTAGAAACTATATTAGGAGAAAATTACACAAGATAGGTGATTCAATTTGAGTACACAGAGATGGTTCTAACAACTTTTTGATGGAACATAAATTCTTGAGACTTTGATAGAACCGGTGTTTTATGGTATAACTATTGAGATAACATGTCTTTAAAATCCTTCAACTTGATGTTATCATGTTTCTTAGATAGAACCATTATCTTACACCACTTTTATCCAAAAACGTATAGCATAAAACCGTCAATATTCACTTGATAGTATCTATAATTTCTATAAATTCAATGATACTTTTGTTCTTCTACATAAAATCATATACTTCTTGAGGATTCTTAGTTCCTTGTAATGATAGATTATTATAGAAAATACATTCTTGAGCCCAATACCACTTTCCACTAGAGCATAAACTGATTTCTTGAATATGATCTAGAATAGATCCCATTACATGTTTCATATCTCATACCATTTACACCACTAATTCAATAATTATATGATCCACTAAGGGAATGAATCCTGGAAATTTTTTTAGCATATGTCAGAGGGTTCATATGTTGATTTTGAGGTGGTGTGATACTATATAAAACTAAATTAGAAAAGATAAAACCATAAAAATAGGTAAAAATTATCAATTGGAATAAAAATATCCATTAAAAACATTGAAAATCATAAGAAAAAACATAGAAAAGAAAAACACATGAAATTGGAAAATTCACACTGTGCATGGTTTGTTAAACCATGCAGGTCACATTAGAACCCCTCCACCCACACCTCATGGTTTGGCCGAATGGTCATCAACCCATGTGACTTAACCATGTGACCTAGAGAAAGTAACCCAAACCTTAATTTCAACCAAAAATCTATAAAATCCAAAACTAAACCAAGATACATCTCAAAAGACTCATTTCCCAACACCCCATAGAGACCCAAGGATCATTACGATGTGTGTTTTGCAAACACACACTCTTATCCTACCCCTCATGTCCTGATGATCTTTTCTCCCATCTAACAAGACTTATGAAATTGTATAACCCAAAAAATAATATTTGGTACCATTTTTTCACAAAAAAAATAATGTCACCCCTCAATTAGGAACTCGATCTAATCTGTGAAAAATCTTTAATGGTGCTCCCAATCCTAATGGGCCGACAAATAGTGCATGGGAATAAAAAATTTCTATTTGGGAATGGTTTTCACAAGAAATCTATTAGATAGATCTCAATAAGGGTCCCAAAATGACAATTCCATACCATAGAAAGTCATTCTACCAAGTTAATTAAACAAAAAAATTTCATAAATGATAAAAAGAAACATGATAAAATCTCAAGGACTCATAAATAACATAAGTGATAAAAAAGGAAACTTCTATACCATGATCAAAAAGAGGGTTGAGCATACTCATATACAAAATGAAATGGGATGGGGAGATAAAAATGATATATAGGAATGTGATACAAGAATGGATCCAAAATAAAAAAATATGTTACCCATATCTATGTGACATGAAGACTCAGTTTGACCAAGTCACCACCACCCAACCATACTCTACTAATAAGAAGAATCATTTCCAGCAGGTTACAGTTTTTTATGAACTATATTTGTAAACAAAATTCTACATACACCCATTATGTGCATATAGGGTGTGATTAAAACTAGAAAACTAAGATCCCACAAAGTGTTTCATAAGTAAAATTCTTTAAATAAAACCAAGCATGCTAGTATGGAAATTCACTACATGTAAATACAATTTTAACATTTTAAAAAGAAGCATTGAATAAATTTATAAAAATTATTAAATAGGAACCATGCAAGTGAACAATAGAAAATAAGTACCATAGGGATTCCCTAAGGTATCTAATATCTAGGAAATGTAGGATCTTTAATTAGATCGATGGCTAAAACAAACATAGTCAACTGTACTCTGCCGCTAGGGAAAATAATCTCAAGGACTTGCAGGAAGGGATCACCTTAACAAGTGATTCCTAATAAAACTAATCATGGTATTTAGTTAGTGTCAGAACATGGTTCCAATGCTATGGAGGGTGTTCCATTCCTACTCATGCTTTTCATATACCCACCACCTAAATATCGAGGCTCCCATGTGTTGTGAAAGTTGGTTCCATGGACCCAACTTGAATGATACTTTTTGATTTACATATCATGTATATATAGAGTTATGTATGATGTTATCTTATCATAATAGTGTTTTCACTTCTGCATACATTATTTACATGGTAATTTCCTTAGATGATATCGTCCTTTAGGAATTGTTATTATTGTGTTGCATTGGTGAATCCAGATATGTATGGTGTAACACACACCTATCTTTGTAATAATCCATTGTAACCCTTGACATTGATTGATCCATTTAATTATATATTTTTAGGACTGGTTTCAACTAGATCCTAATCTTTTAGTTATAATGAGAACCTTGAGATACCATGAAAGAAATCTTAAATATATATCCCATGGTCTAAATATATTATAACAACCGAACATAGATTATGTTTGACTACTAAGTGATAGAGACTCACAACCATACAAACTTCTTCTAAATAAGTGTGCACATGGTGATATTAAGCATATGAGATCATAAGTACTGACCTCTAAATGGAACACCAAATTGTTTCATGTGTCATTGGTTGTTCCTATTTATAAACATGTGTATTGGTATCCTGACTTGAGATCATTATCACTGTGTATCATTTTATCCCATGATTTGATGCAACATAAAAAATATGAAATTAATATTTGTGGAAAGATAACTTGTATTTTGGGTGTCATTAGTGGTATGAAATTGATTGAATGGACAAGATAGGATTTTTCACTTATATAAATAAAGAGATATATTAGGCCCAGTTGACCAAGATGGTAGTACCTTTATAAATCCATGGATATGGTGATTGAAGGAAAGTTTATCCAGTAAGGTTACAAATAAATAAATCAAGAATAGACGTTGACACAAAATATATGTCCTGCTTTATGAGATATTTGGATATAAAGAGATGATATTACATAGTGTATGCTAATAGGAGGTTTTCATTACAATGACTAAGCCTTATCTTCTTAGGGGTCTTGATGAGTTGATATAATTTATCATGGTTTGTGAGTATATTTCATTTCTATCAAGATAAGGTACTAGAGGGTAACACCCAAAGTTTATTAGAAATATTGACCAATTCTAGTGAATTAGAGTTTAGGACATAGTGGTCCCCATAGTGGGGGGGGGGGGATGAGATATGTCTGAGTTTAATTGACTGTAAGAAATAAATAAATTAAATATTATTCAAGTGTAGAATAATAAAGGTTGAATTTATATATACATGGTATTTTAATGTTTTAAGAGTATATGAGTAAAATATATTTTATAAACAAATAATATTTTACTCAAGGTTAGTTTATATATTTATGGGAGAACCAAGTCGAGTTAATGAATCAAATTTTATCACCTAATATATTTTTAATTTTATAAAAAAGTGATAAAATATAAATAAAATTTATGACACAATTACATAGTTATTAATGTCATTTAGTTCTTATTTAGGAGCTTAATTATATTTAGGGGTCCTAATTGTAATTTACAAGACTTAACCCTACCAATATAAGCCGAGAGATGACCGAATTTGATCTAACTATTCATTACTTGAATTTAAGAGATTCTCTCTCCATGCTATCAAGTTTTAGAGAGATAAGAGAGAGATTTGAGAACCCCAATCTAAGTACTACCTCTTGGATCAAAGAATTAGTTCTCCCATGATCATTTCAATGTCGAAGGATGCTTTGATTCTCCACGTTAGTACCCAAAGATCGAATATAAATATTCAAATTGGATTTTGGAGCATGTGTCTATGGTCTAAAGGGTTACAACATTGGTTCATTCGATAAATTATTACCTCCATCAAGAAGACACACATTTAACTAAAATCGAATGTTGTACAGTGTCAATTTTTTTTCATACCTAGGGTAAACATGTATGTTTTTAGGGAAAAAATTTAATGGATTCTCATGTTTTCTAATAAACCATCATGACTATGATTTAGACTTTATTTTTTTTATAAATCATTTTATGAAATACTTTAGGACATAAAAATGGTATCATGTGTAAGTAAATTATTATTGGATATTAGTGTTTTTATGTTAAAGGTAATCACTATTTTAAAATAACATGGTTTTAAAATAGACTGTGTTGTTTCATTATTCTTTTTGTATTCCACATACTTAGATTTTTTTCTTGTCAAATGTTTTAAAATGTATTTCATGTGGTTTTGAGGATGATTAGGGAAAATGATGAGGTCAAGATAAAAATTGTGAAGATATTCCATGCAAGATAAAACTTGTTATATCTTAAATGTTTGGTATTGTAGAAAAAATGAAAAATAATTTGAAGTGACCATATTATGATGTAATGTTTTTTTTATTTAAGAGTTATCACCAAATTATATGAAATTATAAACTATAAAGATCCACAAAATATAATTGGGTTAATTACTTACTTTAAACTCAGGATTATGTAATGTTTTAGGGTTGGGTCGTTATAATTAGAATCAGAATAAAGGATTTGATAATTTTAGATGTTAGGATAATTTTACTAAATAATCATAAGATATTTTAATTTATGGTTGTTAGGATATTTTAGTTAATGATTTACATGTTGATTCATCTAAAATATAGATAACCTATTTTTTTACTCTACTATTACATCATTTTAAAGACAAACAATATAAAAGTGTTACAAAACTTGGATAAAATGGTTTAGTTTCATTAGAAAATTAGGAATAAAGATAAAATTTAAATAATAAAACATAAAAATTATTTAATACCCTCTTCTCTAACTACTTAGTGCCCACATTTTCTCATTTTTATAAGTATTCACCTGAAGATATAAATCAATGAGAGGGTTGATCTAAAATCCCAATAAGAGGATATACAAGAACATGAATTAATATAAAATGGGAGAGCATAATCATAATCATCATAATATAATCATGGTATCGTCGTCATAATAATGAGAGGAATCATTATATAAAGGCATGTAATGTTGAAATTCATAAAAATCAAATACCATGTCTTAGTGGTCAATACCACACATCTTTGTGAACATAGCTTGCATCATCTTCACACATAATATATGTTCATAATCATAACATCATCATGACTATGAAAAAAGATAGAATCATGTTCGTGAATATTTTACATTATCTCATGAGATACATCACATTACCCAATTCATTGGAGTACTATGTACTTTTGGGCGCACCTTTCACGTCCTAACATTTACATAATCATGCATTCCAATTAGATTGTATATCAATCTTAGAAAAAAAAATAACCCATGAAAGGGAAATGGGTTTCATAATAAGTTCCATAAATCATACATTCAGGTATAAAATATTGGGTTATAAATAGAAAATTTTAATAACATACTTTGTATAAGAATCATCAATCTTGAGTGAAGAAGAAACATTCTCAAGAGAAGTAAAATGGTGGATTTTTTAGAAAGAAGTGTTATTTTGGAAAATTCATTATATTTATCATAAAATAAGATTGGAAACATGAATATAATTGAAAATAAAATGGAAATATATTTTTAAGAACATAATATGAACATTAATACCGTGGAAGAGAGAATAACCCAAATAAAGGAATTGAGTTTGAGAATCCCCTTTCCTTAAGTATGAATGATTTTACACTTTAATATCCTAGATAATAAAATTATATTCACTAATTACTAAATCTAGAACATATTTTAGATTTATTTGATTCATTATAAATTATTAACTTTTTTCATTCCCATTTTGATGAGTTGTAGAGTTCAATTCCATCGATTTTAGAGTGTTTGTTTTCTTGGTTTTCATGAGCAGTTCACTTGCATACATGCATGAAAGATCATGTAAAATGGGGATAATTAACTAGAATTGAAATTATATATGTTATTAATAAACATGAAAAAATTTAATTGGTATTATATATTATCATGTTTCTATATATGAGGATGATTCATTAGATAAAATTTTAATGATAATCATTAAGATTAATATTGGTGGTTTTCAATCACAACAAACTATTTTTGTGTTATTAATTAATATTATTTATATATTTTAGTTATAGAAAAAAATTTATAACATAAATTCAAAAATTTGTATCAACCATTATAATAGTTTTATTACCAGCCTTGGAGGTGGTAAATTAAAAAGAAAATTCATTGTCCACGATGGTGGTAAATCGACACATCATCAATGATGGTATCATTTTTTAGAATAAAAGGTAGAGGAGAAGAGGTTTGATGATGAATTATTAAATTACCATAATAAAATTATATAACATATATAAGATATTGGAGTTATTATTCCACTTGAATAGGGGGAGGTGAGGAGAGAATAAGAAAATAAAAGAAATTGAAAAGAAACTAAAGGAAAATGAAAGAGGATTTTACCTCTTAAATTATTCTCCTTGAGGATATCTATAGGGAAATAGGTTTTGGTCATTTTCTGAGGGAAAATAATCATAGAATTGGTGGGGAGGCTTCAGAAGAGTATTGGGAAGAAATTGGATAAGATTATAGGACTTGGAGTTATTAGGAGAAGAGGTGGTGAAGGGTTGTATTTATTGGGGAGGAGAGGGGTGTTTATTGATTATTTTATTCATTAGTTTATTATTTTGGATAAAAAATATTAATAGTTTTAAAATTACCACTATATATATTAGATAAAGAAGGTTGATTATATATTATGGTCTTTACATCATCCAGGAATTAAGGAATAGAGATTTTAACTTATACTGTTATATACCGAATGTTGCAGTATTTCACTATTCACAAAAAATAAACTATTTTAGAAAAATCCAAAAAATTCATCATAAATTTTTTTCAATATTTATAATTAAAAAATAATCTCTGTTTTTTGAAAATAATTTTATTAATATGGGAGGTTAAATTTTTAATTAAAGTCATCATTTACGTGGAAAATATTGATTTTAAAATTATAGTTGATTTTAAAACAGTTTGAAAAATTAATTAAGGTATTATAAATTTAACTTTTAATAATAATAAAATAAAATATTAATTAATTAATCTATATTAATAAAATAAATTTACCATTAAATCATTATATTAATCTTAAAATTATAAATAAACATTTATGATTTATAAAAATACTAACACTTAATAAATTATTTTCAAAAAATTTATTTACTTACCTTATGATATAATTATATCATATTATCATTTATAATATTCAAACATTTTATTTATATTTTCATATATGAGTATACTTTTCAATTGATCTAATTACTATTCCTAATTTTCTTATTACTATTCCAAAGGTCAAGTTTCTATTCCATTGGTATAGGTTTCTTTATTTATTGAAATACCTATTATTTCATTAATTATTCATTTATAGGTTTGTACTGTGTTCTCAAAGTGTTTTTATGTGGTTTATACTATATTATATAATTATATGAAGGGAATTTTCAATGTTAAAATTTTGGGTCGTTACAATCACCCCTTATGAAATTTCACCCTTGAAATTTCATTTTACATTTTAATTTGAAAATAGGTGAGGGTACTTCTCCTTCATCACTTCCTGAGGATCCCTTGATTCCTCTTCATACAAATGATTTTCCATAGTAATTTGGCCAGGTGCATTGTATTTTGTAGAAATTTATCTCTAGGTTCCAAGATATTTACTAGCTTCTCCTCGTATGAGATATAATTTTACAACTATTATACCTATGGATTCAGAACATTTGAGGGATTTTGTATATACTTCTTAAATAGGAATACATGAAAAAATTCAGGTTCTTGAGACATGGTCAATGGAAGTGCTAGTTGATAGGCCATAACTCCGACACGATCATGAATCTTAAAGGGGCTGATATACCTTGGACTTATCTTTTCCTTCATCCCAAATATCATGATCCTATTTTATGGAGATATGTAGAGGAATATATTGTCTCTAACCTCAAACACTAGGTCTCCTCGATGATTGTCTGCATAGATCTTTTGTAAACTTTAGGATGCCTTGATGTGCTAATGAATTATTTTCCCCTTTCCCACCATTTCATCAACCATTTAAAGTTCTAGAAGCTTATGTGCACTGACTTCAACCCAACATGCTAGTTTTCTACATCTTTTCCAACATATGGTTTCATTTGGATCCATTTGGGCACTCGAGTAGAAGCTATTGTTGTAAGAGAACTCTTCAAGAGGTATATGTTGGCCCCATCCTCATTTTAAGACTATAGAACATGATCTCAACATGTCTTTGAGTGTCTGAATTGTACAATCATATTTGACATCAGTTTGGACATGAACAGTTGTACTAATGTTCAGATCAATATTTATTGCATATTGGAGACTTTTCTAGAACATGGATGTGAATATCAGATCTCAATCTAATAAAATTGATAGTGTAACTCCATGAGTCTTAAGACTTCCCTAATGTATATCCTTGAAATTAGATTGAGTGATAATTCCTCTCAAATTTTGATAAGGTGAGATGTCTTTATAAGACAATCCACAACATCCCATATAGCATTGTTTTCTATGGAAGTCTTTGGAAGTCTGGTGACAAATTCAATAGTGTTTTATTCAAATTTCCATGTTGGTAAGGATAATTGTTGCATTATCCCCTTAGTATTTTTTCATTAATTCTTGAATTTATAACATACCAGGCACTTTAATGTATATACAACTATCTCATTCTTCATACTGTCCCACCAAGAGTGTTAGCTGAGATCTTGATACATCTTTGTGATCCGTGGGTGAATAGAGAAGGTTGATGTATGTGCGTCACATAGAAGATATTTTATTATCTTTGAATTGTATGGTATAAAAATTCATAACCCAAATCTTATAAATCTCTCCTCATCAATTTCAAACTCTAAGGATTTCTCTTTTTTGAGAGCTTCTACCTTCTTTTGAATTTTAACATCATTTTTTGATCATCCTTTATTTTCCTCATGAGGTATGGTTGAGAAATCATTTTAGAAAAGATTTATGATGTTAATTCATAAATAATTACCACATTCATCCTTTTAAAATCTAATAAGATTTGAACCTTCTCAATTCTCACCATTGATAATGTTAAAGGATCCTTTCTACATAGAGCATCCACCACTTTATTTTCCATACCAGGATGGTAGTGGATTGAACAGTCATAATTCCCGATGAGCTATATACATATTCATTGGAAGATATTAATATATTTATGTGTGAATATATATTAGGGGCTCTTATTATCAATATATATCTCACAATTCTCTCCATAGAGATAATTCCACTATATTTTCAACATGAAGATCATATCCACCATCTCTAGATCATTTGTATGATAATTTTCCTCATGATTTTTCAACTTCCTTGAGGGGTCGACTATCATATTATCCTTTTTAAATATTACACAACCTAATACATTTTTTTAAGAATTGATGTATACCACAAAGAGGTTCCCACTTGTCGAAAGTGTTAGTACTAGCACAATGATAATACTCTTTTCAAACATTTTGAAGTTGTGTTCACATTCACTAGTCCATAAAAACATTTCTTTTTTCATATTTATCTTGGTTAGTGGGTTGAAAATTGTGATAAGTTCTTCCCAAATCACTGGTAATACCTAGCTAGATCAAGGAAACTATAGATATTCATTACAAATATTGGTCTGGGCCACTCTTCGATTGCCTTTGTCCTAGAAGGGTCCAAATATATTCCTTTTCTAGTGATAACATGCATCAATAATGACACTTCCTCCATCCAAAAAATTACATTTACATTACTTTTATTAATGTTCATCCCTTCATAAATTCATTTTCATAATATTCAATTTCTCCGCATGTTCCTCCTTCCTATTTGCGTATATTATAATATCATCTATAAAGAATACGACAAAATTGTTGAAATAATCTCTAAAGGCTCAATTCATTAAGTTTATGAATAATGTAAGAGAATTAGTGAGTCTAAAAGGAATCACTATGAAATCATAGTTTCCATACATTGTCAAAATGGAATTATTAGAAATATCTCCCTTTCTCACCATTAATAAGTGAGATGTCAACCAAAGGTTCACCTTAGATAAATACATGGCCCCAAACAGTTGATCGAACATGTCATCTATCTATATAAGGGGATACTTTTTATTTTTCATGATTTTATTGATCTCATGATAATCAATTCATAGGACCATTGATACATCCTTTTTCAAAAAAGAGAGGACTAGTTCACCTCATGTTGAAGCATTAAGGCATATAAAACCATTGTCTTGATTCTATTTTAACTACATTTTCAGTTCCTACAACTTAATGGTGGCCATTATAAAATGTGTCTTTGATATAGTCAGAGGACCAAGAATATTTTTAATTGATAACTCAACCACTCATTATGGAGGAAGACTAGTTAATTCTTTATGGAAACATTAGTGTAGTCCCTCACGATGGGCATGTCATTGATCATGATTCCATAGTATGTTTTAATCTTTTAAGCTAGATATGATATCACATAGGGAAATTATATCCACACTTGAGATGATTATTATGAAGTCGATTCATCATCCTACTTACACATGTAATGAATTTGAGGATGCCTCAGGATGTGAAGGGTGATATCCCATTCCCGATAGTTGATGTTGGATTTGTAAAAATATTTCCAATACATGCCCAAAATAACATCAAAATCCACCAAAGGAAGTAAGTCTAGATTTACAGGGAAGTTCATTCCACAAACCTTAACTGGGGAGGAGTCATATACATTGGATGAAATAATTTCCCCATTTTATATTCTCATAGATAACATAACTGACATATTTTTTGGTGGTGTTTTTATAATTCTACTAAACATTGATGATATAAAAGAATGAATAAAACCAAAATTAAATAGTATGTTCCCTATTCTTGAAGGAATAACTATTTTACCTATCACCACATAATTATTTTTCTCCAACTCATTAACAGTGATGACATAATCATTCCCTTTCTCCTTTGTATTTGGTGGCTGATGACTCTGATTACCCATGAGGACTCAAGGTTTAGTGAACTTTGTTGTATAGCTCCCTTGGTCCCCACAACTGAAGAATTGGACTTTGGGTGGTTCTCACCTTTCCTCTACCACATTTTCCAGCTTCTTCATGTCTCTTTGACATTCATTATCTTGGTGGCCATCTATCCCACACTTGAAGCATTTCCCTATCCCTTTGAGGTAATTCAAATTATGCTTCTTCTTTCACTATTGACATGTGAGTTGTAGAGTTTTATTTACACCCTTTTAATTACATCAACCATCTTAAAAATCCATATTTCATTTCTTATATCCATATCCATGTAACCATTCTCCAAACTTCATCTCCTATTTGAGAGCATATCAAAAATATTCTTTATAATTTTCAATGTTTCTAATTTCTTCTTCTTATTGAAGGTTTGGTTTTAAACTACTAATGAATATATCTATTTTGGTATCATTATTGATAAAAAACCTGAGTTGTACCTTGTATGATTTGTGAAATTTGATTCAAAATCCGTGAATGATTTTCCTTCCTTTTTATTTGGCTCTAAGAATTATCTCTATAACATTATACAATGATTTTGAGGGAAATACATATCAAAAAATATTTTCTTATAGTCTTCCCACTCCATATATTCAATTTATTCTTTTTTATTAGTGTTCTTAATAAATGCACACCATTGATAAGCCTCCCCATGAAAATGATAAATGGCCAGATTCACCTTCTCCATCTCAAAATAGTGAGCCCCAAAAAATATCATCTCCATTGAGTTGACCACTTTTTAGCGATTGGTGGATCAAAAGAAACACTAATTTTAGGAGGTCTTTTTAGTATAAAAGACTTGATAACCAGTTTCTACCTCTTAGGGGAATGAAGATGTTACACATTATTCAGGTTGTTATTCATAGTCTGAGACAACTAGGTAAATATCAACATGAAATTTTGAAGTCCACCTCCCAAGGAATTTGGGATATCACTCAGGTAATCACTGTAATATCCCTCACATAGGATGTGATCTTGGTTTCTCCTAGTTCCCGCCATTCTCTAAAATATATATTTTTTTTTGTAAAAATCAAAATTCAGCAATTCATGAATAAATAATATATTCCTTTTTGAAATTAACTCTAAAGTCATATCTTGCAGGATCACAATGTTTTTAATTTATAAAAAACAAATATTATTTGATGATTTCATATTCCTATTCACATACTAAGGTTTTTCTCTAATTATTTGTAATCCTAATTCCCAAATTAACCAAACAATGATCTTATACCAACTATAACAACCCTAATTTTTCTTATATTAATGTTTCATCATTTTAATGAAATACAATATAAATCCATTAAAAAACTAGTATCTAAAGGTTTAGTGACTTAGGAAAATTAGGGCCAAAAATAATATTTATATAATAAAATATAAACATTATTTAATTCCTTCTTATATGTATTCTTAGTGGCCCTTGTGTACTAAATATAAAAAGTAGTCACCCGATGATATAAATTAAAGAAAGGGGTGAGAAAAAAGATAAGTAAGAGGATAAATAAGAGCATGAATCAATATAAAATGGGAGATCATAATCATAATCATCATAACATAATCATGGAATTTTCATCATAATATTTATATGAATCATTAGACAAATACATGGAATGTTAATATGCATAAAAATGAAACATCATGTCTTAGCCGTCAATACCACACATAGTTGTGAATAAAACTAGCATCATGTTCACAGATAACATATGGTCATAATAATAACATCACCATAATTGTGATAAAATATAGCATGATGTTCTTGAATATTTCACATTATCTCAAGTGATGCAGTACATTACTCAAATAAGTGAATCAATATATAATTCTGGGTGCAACCATCACATCATAACATTTACATATTCAGGAATGAAATATAGAATATAAATCAATTGTAGGCATAAAATAACCCATAAAAAGGAAATCAGTTTCATGAGAAATTTCATAAAGCATACATTCATGAATAAAAATTGGGGTTCCCAAAATAAAAAGTGAATAACATACTTTTTATAAGAATCATCATTCTTGAGTGAATAAGAAACATTCTCAAGAAAATTATAAAGGTGTTTTTCTTTAGAAAGAATATTTATTTTGGAAATATATTAGGATTTTTCATAAAATAAAATTCTAAATAAGAATATTCTCAAAAATAAAAGTTAAATTACTTTTTAAGAACAAAATATGAACATTTATACTGTGGAAGTGAGAATAACCTAGGAATTGGGTTTGAGAATCCCCTTACCTTAAGTCCAAATGCATTATTCACATTAATATACCGGATAATAAAATTATTTTCATTAATTAATAAATAAAGGAAATATTTTAAATTTATTTTATTCATCATAACTTTATTAATTTTATTGTGGCCATTTTTATGAGTTTTAGAGTTCAATTCTGTCTTTCGAAGTGTGTTCATTTTCTGGTTTTTCCTGACCAGTTCACTTTTGTACATACAAAAAAGATAATGTAAAATGGGGATAATTATCTAGAATTGAAATTATATTTTATTAATGAAATTATATATGTTTAATTTCCCTTATTTATTATCTTTTTTTCTAGACATAAGGATGATTAATTAGATAAAAGTTTAATCATAATTTTTTGATTAATTTTGGTGGTTTTCAATCACAATGAACTCGTTTTATTTTAATATTTAATATTTTGTATGTAAGTTAGTTCCAAAACATAAAAAAGTTATAAAATAAATTTGAAAATATATATCAACTATTATAATGGTTCTATGAATATAATTTAAGTTTGTAAAATTAAATTAAATGGTAGCATCCATGACGTTGATAAATCGACACATCACGAATATTGATTTCATATTTTAGAATAAAAGGGAGATGATAAGAGGTTTGATAATGAACAATTAAATTAAAAAAAATAAAATTCTAGTATATATATAATATATGGGTTTTATCATTCCACTTGGATAAGGGAAGGTGAGTAGAGAATAATAAAATAAAATAAATTGAAATGAAATTAAAAGAAAATGAAAGATGGTTTTATATCTTGAATTATTCTCATTGAGGGCCTTCTAAGTAGAATTGGTTTTGGTCTTTTGTTGGTACCAATGGCTCATGGATGTGGGGGAGAGGTTTGGTAAGTTTATTGGGCAGAAATGTTACAAGAATCATGGCTTTGGATTTGAGAGGAGGAGTGTTGGTGATGGGTTGTATTAATAGGGGAGGAGAGGGGTGTTTTTTGAGTATTTTATTCACAAGTTAATTATTTTAGATAAATTCTATGAATATTTTGAACCTTATCACTAAATATATTAAATAAATAAGTTGTATTAGGTTTTATGGTGATTACATCATCCATGACTCAATAAATAGTTATTTTAACATATAAAACTATATACAGTAAATTACTGTATTTCAATATTCACAAAAATTTATCTATTTTACAAAAATTCAAAAAAATAACCCTAAACTTTTTTCAATAGGTAGAATTAAAAATTGAACTCCAATTTATGTATGTGAAATTTAATTTTTCATTGAAATCATCATTTACATGGAAAATATTGGGTTTTAAATTATAAATGATATTATAACATTTTGAAAAATTATTTTAGGTTTTATAAATTTATCATATAATAATAAGAAAAAATAATTATTTATGGAACTATTTTATGAAAATAAAATTTCTATTAAATAATTTTATTAATTATAAAATTTTAAACAAACATATCTATTTTTTAAAAATAGTAAAAATTAATTAATATTTTTTAAAACATTTATTTACATGTATAATGATATAATTATATCATATTATCATTTATATGATGACTTAATTTTAAATATACCTTCATTTATGAGGTTACTATTATATTTTCCTAATTACTATTCCTAATGGTCACATTACTTTTCCAAAGTTCACGTTACTATTAAATTGGTAAAGGTTACTCAATTTCTTAAAATAATTCTTATTTTAATAATTTTTAATTTATTATGTTTTCATTGTGTTCTCAATGATATTTTTTGTGGTTTACACTATATGAAATAATTAAATGAATGGAATTTTCATTTTAAAATTTCCAGTTGTTACATAAACTATTTTTGTTAAAAATGGGTTTCCAAATAGGAAACTAGGAATATGAAGTCGAGAGGAACCGAGAGGACAATATATATTAAAATAATTATCCTAAAATGCCTATTATTGGAACTGAGTTGTTTTTCTATGATGGATTAGATGATGTAGGCTATAGATTTTAGTGGTATCCATGAAACAGAGTAGCCATATCTATCATAAAAGAACATGTTGATAGTGGAGCATTTTATGAGACATAACCCTATAAAATTTAGGGGATCTATTGAATCAATGGTAGTTTAGGGATGGATTAAAGATCTATAAATGATATTCAATGACATGGATTGTTTTTATCATAAAAATGTAACACTTTCCGTTTATTGTTTTGAAGGTGAATTCAATCAATGGTGGTCAATGGTTAAGAATAATAGAGAGCGACAAAAGATATTGATTCCATGGAATGAGAATAATTTATGAATCTATTAATTGAGAAATATTTTTATAATATTGTTCAAAAAAGGATGGAAAATTAATTCTTAGAATTTTGGAAAAAGAAGGATGATTTAGTGGCTTTTTATGAAGAATAATTCACCATATTAGCAAGTTAAATTCCAAATTGTATATGATATCTTGATAGTAATATTAATTGACTTTACATAGGGTTAAATACAAGATACAAAAGAGAATATTCCTATCATGAATTTAAAAGATATGATTTTTTTCACTATTCTAAGAAGGTGGACATGGAGTTTTATAAAGATACTTTTCCCCTGAAAAACTTTTAGAGAGTTCCATATAAGAGAAAATAGGAAACAATCCATAAAATAAATATGATTGTAGGAAAATAAAGTATCAAATTTTTGATAGGTGTGTTAAAAAGCACTATGGGTAATGTCTTATGAAATCTAGGAAGTGATTCTAATGTGGTATGCTTGGGAATATGTCTTGTGATTTCAAAGAAAAAAATATTTGTAGTGGAAAGATCAAATTTTTTAGTAGGTAGTAAGGTGTTTTAATTCTTGGGTGATGGGTCATTATAGGGATGAACTCCTAAAGAAGATCATGAATGATGGGAATAAGTAAGACTATAGAAATAATGGTGTAGGGAAATAATTTGTAACTACTTCAGAACATTTTGCGAAATCAAATAAAATGGTAATATGTGCAATAATTATTTATTACAATTATGAAAATGTCATGTTTGATTCAAGGTATACACATTCTTTCATTCCAAATAAATCTTATAGTAAAGTATAAACATCACCTCAAGAAAATTTGAAATGATTTTTGGTAAAAAACATTATGGTAGTATTAAGGTGACAATAATTAATAAAGATATCTTAATTGTCTTCAATGGAGGGGGTTTCTCTAAAAACCTTATTGTGTTAGACACTATTGAATTTAATGTTATTATTGTTATCAATTAACATCCATTTTATCATGTTAAGATAGAATATAGGTCCAAATAATTTATTTCCTAAAATGGGTATCTATTTTTGTAAAATAATTAATTAATACGAATGATAACATATCAAGAATATAAGAAACTACTAAAATACTGAAACGAATTTTATCTTACTCATATTTTTGAAAATAAGGGATTTATTTAGATTAATGATGTACTATTAATAAAAAATATATTAATGTTTTATAAATGATTTACCTGTTATTATACCTGACCAAGAATTTTAGTTTACTATTGACATAATGTCAATTTCAAATAAAATTTTAGGACCCCTTTATCGAATGGATCAGGTTGAACTTATGGAATTCAAAATGTGGCTATATGAGTTTCATGATAATTTTTTCATCCATCTTGGAACTTCACCATGGTTTTCTCCTATTTTATTTACTAAAATTAAAGATGGTTCCATGTGTATTTGTATTTATTATATATCATTGAATAAAATCATTGTAAAAAATTATGTGTTCCATCATATTAATGAATTTATTGATCATCTATAGAGAGATCAATATTTTTCGAAGGATAACTTATGTCTGGGTACCATCAAATGAAGGTAAAGGAGTATGAAATCCTTAAGACAGTGTTTCATCCTAGGTATGGGCATTCAGAGTTTATCATTATTCCCTTTCAGCTAATAAATGATCCAACTGCATTGATGGATTCTATTAATAGTGATTTATATGAATACTTGGACAAGTTTTTGGTTGTGTTTATTGATGATATTTTTGGATTATTCAAAAATTTATAAGTGTCCTAAAAAATATAATGATTGTTTGGAAAATCCTGAGTGAGTAGAAGATATATGTAAAATTTAGATAATGTTATTTTTGGCTACAGAAAATTTTATTCCTTCTATATATCATAAATAATGATGTTATAATTATTGATCGTCTAAAAAATAAAGTGTCCGATGAATTGAAATGATGTAAAAATGTTACTTAAATTTGTAGTTTTCCATGATTAGTAGCTTACTACTAATGGTTTTTTGTAAAAATTTCATGGTTATCTATCCCAATAATAATGTAAAAAATAAAAATAATTAGGATCATTTTGAAAAAGGAATGTGATGAATGTTTCATGGAATTGAAAATAAAATGAGTGATATCTCCAATTTTATACCATCCATCTAGGAATTTTTACAATGTAATATGTAGTGATACATCAATAAAGGGAATGGAAATGTATTATTATAGAATTATTGGGAAATATTTTACAATTCATGTCAATTAAAACCTCATTTGGATAATTATAACATAATGAACTTTAATAGGCATCTGTAGTGTTTTCTTTAAAAAATTTGAGACATCATTTATAAGGAGTAATGTTTGAAGTATTTACTGATCATAAAACCAAGAAGTATATATTCACTCAAAAAGTGTTGATCTTAAGAGATATTATATGGATGGAATTTATAATAGATTATGATAGGACAATTATTTATCATCTAATAGAAGAAAATAGAGTAACTTTTGTTTGAGCCAGAAGGATAATGCTACATTATCCATTCTATATTTAGAACATAATCCTTCAGATAATGATTTGATGAATGTTGTATTATAAATTTTGAATGTTGGAAGTCCCTCTATTTATTTAGGTTTTAGTATAGTCATATCTTTCAAAAAAATTAATAAGGATCAGAAAGATGATATTTTATGATGGAAATGGTATAGTCAATCAAGAAGGATATGCTGCCAGAGTTTAATATTAACATAGAATATTTTTCAAGATGTTGAAAAAAGTAATATATTTTATGTGTCCCGTAGTTGAAGAAATAAATGTTGTGTGATACTCATAATTATCTATTTTTTATCCATTATAACAAAACAAAAATGTATAGATACCATGATATATATTTCTGGTGGTAGTGAATGAAGTATGATATTGCTAATTTTACTATAATTTTGTTCACTTATCTATAGGTTAAAATCCAACCATAATAATTAAAGGGGTTTCTTTATCCTTTTACAGTTCCATAATGAAAATGAGAGAATATATCTATGAATTTGATGGTGGGATTACCAAATACATCTCAATGTAATAATGTGATTTGAGGTATTTTTTGTTCTATTAACTAAATCAAATCATTTTATTCTCATTTAAGAATATATTAATTTGGATCAAATTTCTCAAAATTATGTTAAATATATAATTTTTTTAAATGGATTCCCTTTATCTATTTTATCTGAACATGAACCCTGGTTTACCTATAATTTTGGTAAATTTATCTATATGTCAATGGAAACTGAATTAAATTTCATTTTAGATTTTCATCCTCAACTTGACTAAAAGTTAAATACAAAAATTCATAAATTTGAGCATATCATTCAAGCTTGTTAAATGGATTATCAGTGAATTTGAGAACAATATATTACTTTTGTTGAGTTTTTTTTAATAATATATTTCATTCCAATATATAAATGGCACCATTTGAGGAATTATATGGAATGTGTTTTCGAACTCCAGATTTCGCGTATAAAGTATAATAAAAAAAGATTATGGGACCAGAGTTGGTATAATAAATGGTTGAGAAGGTGAAGTTGATTATGTAACATATGAAGATGACATATATTAGGGAGAAATGTTAAGTTGATAACCAAAGAATAGATATTTTTATTCAAGGTAGGAATTCATGTTTTTCTTAAAGTATATACATGTAAATGTATTTTTCATTTTGGTAAAAAAATAAAAGCTATGTACATGGTTCATTAGAATGTATGAAATCCAAGATAATGTGGTATCAATTTCTTACCAATGTGTTATTTCCTCTATTTTTATCCCATGTACATGACGTATTTCCCGTATTGTTGTTAAGAAAATTTGTGTCAGATGCTTCTCAAGTTTTGATCCCAAATATAATATAGTTGGAATAAAAACATTCCTATGAGGAACAACCTATTCATATTCCTCACTAAAAATATCTATTGTTTTGGATTAAGGTAATTAATAAGTTTATTATTTTGTGGAAAATCCATATGATTGAATAATTAACATTCAAATATGATTATGCTCTGTGGGAAAGATATCACCACATATTTATGTAATGAAAAAAATTACGAGGTTGCAATTTCCAAAATGGGGGGAGAATTTTAAAACCCAGTTAATGTCAAGATAATTCATTTTCAAGTATTATTAATATTCATCAATTAGATTTTATAATGTTATATTCATTATGAGAATATTAGGTAATTTTTTAATCAAATAGAAAATCATTATTTCTAACCAAATTGGGATTTCATGAATTATATGGTTTTGAAATTATGGAATTTTAATTTAAAAAAATAAACACTATTTTTAAATTTGTCTTCCTAAAATTATCTTTAGAAGAATTTTAAATATTTTTATGAAAGGTTTTATTTTTCAATAAATAGTGAAAATGCTGATTTTTATTAGAAACTTTATTTTATTTCTATGTATTTACATAGTAAAAATAATTTTTTTATTTTTTTAAAAATTTAATTAGTTACTTTTAATTATAAATTGCAATTATTTTATTTTTAAGGAATTTTAAACATGAATTTGTAATAAAACATTTTTATGAAAAAAAAATGTTTTTTCATAAAATCTATTTTTTCATCATGTTTTTAGTGTTTTATTTTAAAATCAATTATGTAGTTATAGAAATTTAATTTTGAAAAATTAATTTTGTTTTTGTTATCAAGTGATAAAAATTTGGTAAATATTCCCCTTTCTTTTTTATTGTAAATATTAACCAAAATAAATTTTTGTTACCACAAAAATGGTAAAATTATTAGATTTGGGTTAAAACTACTGTGACAAGGTTTTAAATTGATTAATACATTTCACATTATTTTGTAAGATAATTATATTTCATCTATATTCATCCAAACATATAAAAAATGATCATTTTTACCTTTTATATTGGATTTTTATGTTTATAATTTTTTATGTATTCAAAAATACAAAATGTCACTCTATTGCTTTTAGATTCCACTTACATGTTCACATAAAAATAAAAATAAGTTATAAGTGAATAATAAATTTTATTTTGATAATAATGATTTTTTTTATAATGAAAATTTATTTCATATTTTTAGTGATTACATAATTACCTTAAATTCTTATGAAATGAATCAACAATTCTCATTTTAAGTAGTTTAAAAATCAAGTAAATAATTTTAAAAAATTTAGAAGTTATATTTTTAGGTGATTTATACTATCCCATGAATTTTTTAGATCAATATTAAATTTTAGGTATTTGTTAATGGTTTATATTAAAATTACATTTCTTTATTGATTTTAATAAAATTAACTTAATTTAATTTTTAAAAAAATTACATTAATCATATTTTATAATAAAAAATACTTTTTAAAAGTTTTAAAATTCATAAAAATTTTATCTTTGAACAAGCGAATGGAATAGTTTGGAAAATATAAACCTTTATAATTTTATGGTTCATTTTTCAATTTATTATCCCTTTTTTGAACTTTATATAGCAAAAAACATTGATATCCTTATAATTGTCAAAAAAATTAACAAGGGGTTAACACATAGAGATATTGGTAAAAAACATAGCCAAATCTTGAAATTTTTTATAGGATTAGATTATTTTTACCCATAATAATTATATCATATAATTATATAAATTTGGATCCACTTAATATTAATATTAATTTTTATTAACTTAATACTTTAAGTAACTCCAATAGTGTCTGTCCCATCTCTTATAAAAGCAAACTTCCTCATCTCTCTTCTCCACATTTCAAGATCCATTCATTTCAGAAAAATCCTTCCCAAATCTCTTATTAACATCCCTCCCTTTCTTATATAGGATTTAAATTGGATATAATTTCTACCAAAGAGGTATTAACCTATAAAGAAAAAGTTGTTTTCTAATGAATAGGATGATAAAGAATGTATGTGACAAGTCTAACACGAGGTTAGGGACAATTTACCTTAAAACCTCATTTTAAATGTTTTTTTATTGATCAATGTTTCTAAATATTTTTATTCCATGTATATATTCTTATAAATATTTTACGGATTTATTTATATGGACATAAATGAATTATAATTTTTTTTTGTCTCTTTTAACTTTATTTCAATGGTTTTCAAAAGGATTCAATTTACGTATTTTATATGTAATATTTTCACTTTCATTACTATATAAAAAATGAATATTCTATTTTAAAATATATAGCCTTAAATCATTTCCCCCCCATTACATCCGTTATTTCAAATTTGGATTCCATTGTAATATTCCATTTTTTATTAAATTAAAAACCCACATTCCCTTTATTAAGGGTATTTTAGTTTTGAAAATTTGGTTTTAATGGAATAGGTTATACCAATATCTAATTTTTTTAATTATGTTTTTAACAGATATTTTGGGAGCTTTTCAAGATTTTACGTGTTCCATAAATGTTATGGTCCTTGTACGTTGTTTATTACAATGAGTTGTTTCATTAAAACCATGGATGATTGGTTCCATTATAAACCAATGATGGATGGTTATGTTATAAACCAATGATAGGGGGTCCATTATATCCCTCCAACAAATTGGATAATAATTATGTTTTTGGAAGAATTGTGTTTTATGTTAACAGTATTAGTTATTTTAACTGTACGGGTTCAAATAAAGGTTCTATGAAGATGTTTTCTCATAATATATGTTTGGTTTTTTTATCATTTCTAATGAGTTTCAGGAAACAATTTGATTTAAAAAGGCAAGATAATTATATTTTATTTTTAAGGAAGGATTATTCCTTTCTGGAAAAAATGTATGTTTTTAAGAAAAACAATTTCTTGGGTTATCGTGTTTTCTATGAAACCCTCATGATTATAATTTTTCATTTATGTTTTCTAATAAACTATTTTTTTTAAAACTATTGGAAGTAATCCTAATATCATGTGAAAGTAATTCATTATTTTAGCTTAAATATTATTATGTTAAATGAAAACTATCCTTTATAATATCATAGTTTTAAAAGGGAATAATGGGATTGATTATTATTTTTTATGTCCTTTACTAATGTTTTTGTGATCACCCCTTGTTTTAAAATGTTTTTTCACAATATTTTTGGGATTATTAGGGACAAGGATGTGGTTAAGTTGAAAATTGTAATGATATTTCATGAAAATAAAATATATTATATTCTAAAAGTTTTTTATTGTGGGAAAATGAATAATAAATGGATGTTTCCACATTTTGATGTAATATTTATTTATTTATTCATGATGAATTAATTTTGTAAAAATATAAACCATAAAGATCCTAAAAATCCAAGTGTGTGAATTTTTGACTTATCAATATTATGTCTTGTTTTAGGGGTAGGTTCTTATAGTAAACTTTTAAAAAATTACTCAACAATGATTAAAAAATATATGTTTTCTTTTCTCAACAAAATACTAGGGATTCCAATGTGAAAATTAACTAACATAATAACCCCTCATTCCACAATTAAAATTTGTAACAGAAGATAAATTACTAATTGTTCTCTTGATAAGTAAGTTTCAATATTTATTTGGAAATTAACCACTGGAACAGATACCATTACTTATCTTAGTCATTTTTTAACTTAACCTATTATTATCTTTGTTTTCTCTTTCCTTAGTGAATTTTCTTTGAGAATCATTCAACCTTTTTATTTTTTTCCATAAGATTCTAATTTATTTTAGTTTTTTAATTTTTTCTTGTATAAGAAATATTTCTCAAATATTCAACTTCTAGAATTAAACTCTTATTCTCTTTACAATATGTTTTAGAATTATACTTCATATTATTATATAATCCAATAATGTTTCTTATTTTATCTTAATGTTTATTAAATATGTAATTTAATTATTCAATAAATGGATTCATATATTCATAATTAGAATCACAATAACAAACATGATCAATATAATTCATCAAGATCATGTTTCCATATTCCTTCTTAAATTTTGATTCTTCACTAGAGGAACTTCCCTCACTATAGATATTAGTGAATTTTCCTCTCCTTTATCCTTTTATATTTTTTCTTTTATTTCATTCTTTACATTGGGAGTTTTTGATTAATTTACCCTTTATCCTACTTTCATAAAAAGTAAAATCTATGGAATTAAAATTTGTGTTAAAGAAACTATTATTATCTTTTTTTCATCATTTTTATTATATTTCATTAGTTAATCTTGGAAACCTAGTATATTTTAGAAAATTATCTTAATTATATTTTATATTTTTCTTGATTTAGCATAAATTATCTATAATTTAACATTATAAATTATAGAAAATAAAATCTTATTTGATTTTAATTCCACCCATTTCTTATTGTCAGTTTTTTACCTGATAGGTTCTTTAATTAAAGTTCATAAAGTAACAATTTTATAATTATTTAATCAATTTTATATGCACTTAAGTTATAGATTTCAATAGTAAATACATTATTATAATACTATTTCTTAAGTAATTATTGATTTATCCTTTCAATTAATACTTAATTAATTAATATTTTTCCGAAAACACTAATTCGATTCCTAAATAATATGAACCTATGTAATATTTGATTGGATATCTCATTCATAAATATTTAGAAATAATACTATATTTCCCTATGAATTATAAGAATAGTTATGTAATGGTTTTCAATGTCATACTGTATAACTTATATAATTCTATGGATATCATAAGCTATTATTCACGCTAAAAGATAAATAAAACCATTTTATTTATAAAACAATAAAAAAGATTCATGAATTTCTAATTTAAAACATATTTAGTTATACAATACACATTTAGAGAATAAAGATCAACTTTAAGGAGTATATATTGATTTAGAATTATTTTCTAATGATCAATGTCCAAATTCTTTAAATGTGATTCCATATAGGTTTTTCAATAACCATAGTCATTACCAAAAAAGGTTTAGTTTATAAAACCCAACCATCATTTACACATTGAATAATGATGAAAAATATATTTCCCTAATATTAATTATTGTATAGGATGGGTCTTTATAACAAAAATATCCAATAGATCCAAGTTCTTTGATACAATTTTTTTTTTCAATAACATTAGTCATTACCAACAAAGTTAGGTTATGTTTATAAAACCCAACCATCATTTACACATTGATTAATGATGAAAAATATATTGTTACCTAATATGAATTACTATCTAGGATAAGAAATTATAACACAAATATCCAATAATTAAAGTTCTATGATACCAATGGTTTTACAAGGTTAAATCCTATCCATATATTAAGATAGGGTATTTATGTGAGTGAAAGTATAAATATAAATAACTCAATATTTATATAGTGTATCAGACATAAATCCTTGATTCAATCATAATAGCACCTCAAAATCCTTGAAAGGTGTGTATCAAAGTGGAGGTTTACTAATGGATAAAGGGGATTCATAGCCCTTCCACAACCTATATATTCTAAAATAAGAAAAACCTATTCTTCCTACCCATTGGGTAGGTAGAATAACTAATAAAAAATCACACCTTTTCCAATAGATATAACTAATTATAAGGAAATTCATTTTTTAGGGAGAATGATAAACAAAATTACATTAAAAAAGTTCGTTCAAAATTATTGAATAATTATAATAAGGAAATAAACTAGAAAATAATGATAACTTCAAAAGAAATATATAGTATGCTCATAACAACATTATTAGTTCCTTTAAATATTTTAGTAGTATTACATCATAAATTGAAAATTTTCTATCCATTCGAATTCCGTTTTATTATTTATCAAATTTTAATTGAATAATTAAAATAGTTTATTCTATTGAGTGAAAAAAATAATGTTTCTATATTGATTGCAATGGTAAAGACTTCTTGGTTTATATATTTCCATTTATTTTTTATGGATAAATGAATATTCCCTTCCAATATCTGTATGTGTTATTATATTATAGCATGAAACAATTCTAATACATAATATAATAGATTCTTAGAAAGAAATGTTTTCAGAATTGTTAACTGATAATGAATTCCTATGTTGACACTATTGGAATTCGATCTGGGTATAAAATCCCCTTAACATCACAGTTTGTGTTT
This sequence comes from Viscum album, assembly GCA_963277665.1. Taxonomy (NCBI): domain Eukaryota; kingdom Viridiplantae; phylum Streptophyta; class Magnoliopsida; order Santalales; family Viscaceae; genus Viscum; species Viscum album. The sequence goes on along the minus strand of OY728127.1, from coordinate 396,821,417 downwards.
TTTTATAATTAATTGATCGTCCAACATTGTCTTCATTTTTTAACTCAATATCATGTTCACATGAAAATATCATCCTATATATATATATTTAATGATGCACTATTGTGTTGACACTGTCTCATTAGAATAATTAACCTTGAATTAGTGTAATATCATAGTGTTATTTGACTTTTTAGTAAAACTTTAGTGAGTATTTTTACAATTCATAAGTATGAATATCAGTCAACCCTTTAATTACTTCTCTAATAAAAAACAGTGTAACACAAAGAGAATTATGTTAATTTTTTCTAAGGATATCCAATGATAAATCATTTGTTTTCATATTATCTAATCATCACATAACCACATTATCACATATGTGTTAATATGAAACCAAATAATTGAGTGTTTAGATCAACTCATTTTCTCTCAACACATTTATAAAACTTAATAAAAAAGTGTCTAAGCATATAAAATTAATAAAAATAAGATCAAAAACACAATAAGAGTATAAGATCATGTAACTATAATATATGGTATTATAGTGATAAGGGGATTATAATATAAAACTACATCTTTTGGTTGTAATTACATGTTGGGTTGAAATATTTGAAGAATTATAAACTCAATTCAATGCATTCCCCTTATTAAAAAACTCACTCTTCACAAAAACTATAATTAACCATTCCATTCAAATAAAATAAAATGAATATTATTTTCTTATCGAAACAATGTAATTATTAGATAATTGATCTAACATCAAATTGTAATTAGAGCCTCTAAAATAAAAAGATATCAATAAATATGATAAGTGGAAGAGTAATGAAGAATAATAAATTGTGGGGGTGGTGGAGACTTATTATAAAAACCCAGAATTATATCAATGGAAATCCTATTCATATAATTATTCTATATAGTATAAATCACATAAAATCACATATGTAATGGAATAAAAACATTATAAATGAATAAAAATGAAATAAGAGGTATCTATAGTAGTTAAGGAACATATACCAATGGAATAGTACCTAAACCTTTGGAATATTAATACGACCCTTATGAATAGAAAATCAGACAATAGAATAGTAAACTAAACAATGAAATTATAATATAAATTTAGGAATCTTATAAATGAAAATATGACATAATTATACCATTGTATAAGTAAAAAAATGTTTTGGAAATGAAGAATTATTTTTTTGGTATTTTTATGAAATATAAATGTTTATTTAAAATTTGATAAATAATATAATTATTTAAACGAATTTTTTTTCTAAGAGAGATTCATAAATTAATATTTTTTTGTCTTCTGATTATAATAAAATTTTATGAGACCATAATTAGCTTTTTAATGTGATATAAAATCAGTTGTAATTTCAAAATCAGTATTTTCCATGTAAATGATGATTTCAATAAAAAATTAAATTTCTCATATCTAGAAATTTATATTCATAAAATTGAGTTCATTTTTGAATTCTACCTGTAAAAATGTTTCCATTAATTTTTGGGGATTTTTCTAAAATACTTGAATTTTTTGTGAATAGTAAAATACGATAATTTATGATAAAATATAAATACCTTATTTATTGAGTTATAGATGATATATGGATTAAGTAATCCCATAATATTGAACAAAACTTCATTATTTTAATATTTTTAGTGATAATTCTCAAACTATTCATAGTCTTGATGAAAAATAATAACCTAATGAATAAAATAATGAGAAACATCTCTCTCCTCCTCTATAAATACCACCCCTTCTAATAAAATCCTTAAATATTTGAGCCTTATTAAAATTATACCCAATACCCATTATAAGTATCTCTCCAATGTCTTGTATTCCTTGGTCTCAACAAAATACCAAACCCCTTTCTCTAAGAGGGTTCTTAAGGAGGAGAAATTCAAGAGCTAGAATCCTCTTTCATTTCTTTTAATTTATTTTCAATTTATTTTCTTTTCTTATTATCTCCTAAAATACCATTACATAAGTGGAATGAAAAATCTATTATCTTATATATAAATTAATTTTATCATGTAAATGGAATAATTCATCATCATTTATATTCCCCTCTCCATTTTTACTAAAAATTTAAACATCGCATGTGATGTGTTATTTTATCACATTCCAGGACAATGAAGTTTTTAATTTACATTAATTCCTTCAAGAAATAATCACCAAACCAATTTTATGGTTAAAAATATTTTTATATATGTATCACATCATATTTAATGTTCTAGAACCATATTATATACATAATATTAATTAATAAAACAAAACTAGTCTATAATTATCAAAAACCACCAAAATATTCTAAATGATTATCAATAACGTCTTATGTATATGATTCATCCTCACCAAAAAATAAAAAATGACTGATATAACCAATTAATCTTCTAAATTTTCATTAATAAAATTTAACTTCAATTATGAACTGCCATTCTCATTTTAGATGATTTTCCGTAAATGTATACTAGTAAAATGATTGTGAAAACCAAGGAAACCAATGTGCCCGAATGATAAAATTGAATCTCATAACCCATTAAAAAGGTCATAAATGAACATAATTAAATTATATTAAATAAAATAAATATTTAAAAGATAATTAATTGAATAATTAATTTATTTAATTTTATTATATAGAACATTATGATCAAGTACAAAACTATTTCAAACATAAGGTAAAGGATTATTTCCAAACCTCCATTTTTCTATTCAGTTACATTTCTTCCCTCTTTAACCAAATATTTTTTTTATTTTTAAATAATTATTCTAAATTATGTGATTATGTTCCAAAATCATGTATCTAGATCATTTCATTCTTATTTTATAGGAAAATACATGTTTTAAAAAGGTTCCCTTCTCAATTATCCTCGATAAGCAGCCCAAATAAAGTGAACATGTCGATTTATTAAAAATATTCTATTGCACTCCATACTATATTATGAGGCACCATTATTTTTTTAAAATCACTAATTTTTTCATGAAAATATATCTTGGTTCATTTATATTTTTATGAAAACAAATATTACTTTTCCGATTTAAATACTCTTCAATATTTTCCTTAAACAACAGAAAAATAATTCATTTATAATGTTTATTAAACACTCTTTCTACATGTCTCCACTTTAGTGGGACATCATTTATCATGATATATACCTATTTTACGCTATTAATTTCAATTTATTCTTTATATTCTATCTTTCATGGACACTTTCTGGATACACCCATTTGTTATGCTCCATGAAATGATTATGATACCCATTTCTTTCCATGGTTAACCCTTATGCTTATGTTTTATTTTTAAAGTGGATCATTTATTAATGAACATGTTATGATGGGTTTTACAAGATAACTCTCCAATTCATTGGGAAATGTTTAGTCTCATGATATGTCAAATTTGGATTTGGAGTCAACCTAAATCCTTTATTGGACTTTTTCCACCATGTACTATAGTCTTGGATGTTAGCCTTGACTCATGTTTATATCATGTTATATATTGTTTCCACATTCCTTTGATCCTATGATTATATGTTTCCATGTTATAAATTTTATTCTTACTTATGTTTATTCTTGTTACATGCCTTTTTTCATCTTGTTATACCTTCTAAACCATGTGTTATGTTTCATTTCTATGCTTATTACCTTACTGGGATTTTATCTCATCCCTTTTGTTCATGTATTCCCCAAGTTATCCTACCCAGATGTAAGAGCCTAAAAGAATTTAGGAGTTTATTATGGATATTAAATAAAATAAGTTTTTAGACTAGTGTAATGTTTTCAAAATATATACCTAATCATCCAAATACATTATACTTTACCAAATTTTGTTGTATTTTATGGTTAATTATGCTTAAAATCATATAATGACATGTTTAAAGGGATAGCATTGCTATAGTTTGTATTAGATAAATGTATATTTATTTTCGGATATTTGGACTTGATCACTTTTGTTAGAACCCTAGGGATTATTATATCACCCTAGATAACCTAAATTGAAACACAGGGTATCAAAAGTTTGGAAATACTTTTCATTTAAAATTTTATCCTTCTATGTTTAATGTTTTATTTTTATATGATTATAATCTAACTATTAAAGCCCCCCTAATTTTATATTATTTATATTAATTAATGTCTATAAATAGATGAAGCTGTTCCAACAATCAATGTGATAAGAAATGTGAAAATTTCCCTAATGATATTCCAAATATGATGGGAAAAGGTACTCAAACTTCATAATAGTGGTTACTCAAATCAATCAAGTTATAAATAATAAATTGAATCATGTGGAAAACCCTCTTTATCCTAAGAAAGATAATGTTTTGGTTTAATCCATCATATTACAATGTCCTCCCATGTTTAGTGGATCTTTTGACCCCCTTATAGAAAAGCAATGGATTATCTCCATTGAGAAGATATTCTTTGTCCTCTAATGCTCAGAAGAAGAGAATGTTGTGTTGGTGGTATATCATTTTGACGGGGAAGCTGATCAGTGATGTACAATGATCAAGAACACAAAGTCTAAGACGAAAATTGATTCCATGGAATGGTAATATTTCAAGAAAATATTTTTCAATAAATATTTTCTATGAACCCTCCATCTTGATATGTAAAAATGAGTTCCTCATTCTAAACAAAAAGGAAGATAATTTTATTAGAGTGTTTGAGGAAAATATCACAAGGAATTCAATATATCCATCCAAATTTTTCATGAACAAGAAAATAACAGTGGATCAGTTATTTAGTGGACTAAATCCATTTCTACTAAAATTAGTGGAGAATAGATTCTTCGATAGTTATAATGACACTATAGGTTGTGCCCTTATGGTTGAAATGTAGATCAGATACTCTCAGTGGTCTCATGGTCATGATAACAGAATGTGGATGATATAGTTAAATATTAAAGGTCTAACAGAAAAGTAACATGATTGATTGTATACCCCACATCCCATGTGTCAAAAGTGGGGAAGAATAATCCTAGAAACTGGTTAATCGAAACCAAGAGATGCTTCAAATTTGGAATCGAGGGGCATAGAGATAACAATTTTCCAAGGGATATGGATAATTCAACTAGTTTAGAAGAAGAAAGGAAGGTTCATATCAACATTCATCATGTAGTGCAGTGTTTCAACTATAAGGAAAATGGGAATTATCCATGACATTTCTCTATGTCAAGGGTTATTTGAGGCAATCGATTACAACAACCTCTAGGGAAACAAAGTAGGGAATATTCTATAACCATAGCTGAGGTGGAGCTTGAAAATGATATGGTGATTGGTATACTGGTTATTAATTCAAAAACATAAAACAAACTATTTGATACTTTTTATACACATTCTTTAATATCTTTCAATTTTAGTAGAACTATTCAAACACCACCTCACAATATAGAGATTAAGTTATCTATGGGAACAAAAAATGTGGAAATTATTTCTTCTAATGTATATAACTCCTCCGTGGTTAATATTTGTGGATTGAAACTCCCCGAAAATATTGTCTTACAATATTTGGTGGAGTTTGATGATATATTTTTCATCGATTGACTATCTTTATAAAAATACAACATCATCTACCAGGAAAGGGAGACCACTCTTCATATCTCAAGTAATCCTCCAATACTATAAAAGTGTAAGGAATAAGATGAATCTCCTTTAGAATAATTATATCAATTGAGGATATTATTTCCATATGAGAAAGTATATCTATCTCAAATGACAGATACAAAGGATAAAATCATACTCAAAGACATGCACATTGTTATGGACTACACTGATGTAGTCTCGGAAGAATTACATACTATTCCTCCTTATGGAGAGGCTGAGTTATCAATTCAACTTATTACTAGATCATTGCCTATATCAAAGACACATTATATAATGGCCACCATTGAGATGAAAGAGCTGAAGAATTAGTTACAATAAAATATGGATAATGGTTTTATATTCCCGGGTGGTTCACCATGGGGTGATTCGTCCTATTAATCAAAATGAATGATGGATCAATGTGTATCTGCATTTATTATCATGATATAAATAAATTCCTAATAAAGAAAAAGTATCCCCTCCCATGGATTAATGAATTTTTTGATCATGTATGTGGGGCCAAGTATTTTATTAAGGCGTACTATTCATCAGGATATCAAACACTATAGGTGAAGAAGGAAGATATTCCTATGACTACCTTTGGAATGAGGTATGGAAACTATTAGTTCATAGTGACACCCTTTGGACTCACTAATGATCCATCAAATTTAATATATTTAATGAATAAAGTCTTTAGATATTAACTCGACAATTTTGTGGTTGTCTTTATTGATTATATTCATATATACTCCAAGAGCAAGGAAGAAAACGTGGAGAATTTGAATATATGATGATGATGTTTCATAGGGAGAAAGTTTTTTCAATGTATAATATATGTGAGTTCTAGATGGATGAAGTATCATTATTTTTTCATGTTATCAATAGAAAAGGAATAACTATGGACCCCTCCAAGAAAAAGGCAATCAAGGAGTGGCCTAGGACAATATCTGTAAGGGAGATGCATAGTTTCCTTGGTATAGCTAGGTATTAATGAAGATTTTTGAAGAACTTATCATGATTTTCAAACCCAACAACCAAGATAAATCGAAAAGGAGTGAAGTTTTTCTATACCAGTGAATGTGAAGACTGCTTCAAATGTTCAAAAAGAGTCTTATCACTACACCAGTGCTCACACTACTGACTAATGGGAATCTCTCTATGGTGTGTAATGATGATTCAAAGAAGGTATTAGGCTATTTTATAATAAATAATGAAAAATTTATATCCTATTCCTCAATGTATTTGAAAATTCATTTGAAAAACTATTCTACAAATGATCTAGAGTTGGTATTAGTGACCATTGTGTTGAAAATCTGGCGGCATTATCTCTATGGGAAAAAATGCGAGATATCTATTGATTTTAAGAGCCTAAAATATATATTACCATAAAAAGAGATTAATATGAACCAAAGAATATTGTTAGATCTCGTCACATATTATGAATTCTCAATTCACTATCTTCCTGGCAAAGAGAATAAAGTAGTAGATTCTCTATGTAAAAAGGATCATGCTGCATAATCAATGATGATAATTGTGAAGGATCAATTAATCATAGAGATGAAAAGGATAGACATGAGAATCATTAAGGAAGGAACATTATCAATCCTTTCTCAAATTATTACCAAACCATCCCTTACGGAGAAAATAGTGGATTATCAAATAAATGACATGGAAGTTCAGAAAAAGGTAGAAGCTATCAGAAATGGGAAATCCTCATAGTTCTAAATGGACGAAGAAGGATTGGTGAGATTCATGTCATGACTATGTGTACCATCCAATCCATAGGTAAATAAAGACCTTCTGAATGATGCACATAGATCAACCTTCTTTATTCACTTAGGGGTACGATGATGTATCAAGATCACTGAGAGAACTATTGGTTGTAAAATATGAATATTGAGATCACTGAATAAACATCGAAGTGCCTAGTATGTTATCAAGTGAAGTCTAAAAGGAAAAATTATAAGGGGTTAATGAAACCATTACACATACTAACATGAAAGTGGAAAAACATCACCAAGGACTTTTTCACTGGACTTTTAAAGAAATCCAGAGGAAACATTGCTATATGTGTTGTTGTAGATCGTCTTACAAAGACAACTCACTTTACCACTATTCGAGAGGACTTATCCCTAGATTATCTTATATATATATACATTAGAGAAGTTTAAATGATACATGGATTACAACTATAAATTGTATCCTATTGATATATGAGATTCACCTCCATGTTCTGGAAAAGTCTCCAACATGCTCAAAACAATGAGCTGAACATCATCACCACTTATCATTTTCAAAATGGTGGTTAATCCAAAGGAACTATTCAGACAATGGATGAAATTTTTAGAGAATGTTATATATATTTAAAAGGATTATGGGACCAATGTCTTCCTCTATCAAAGTTATATTATAATAGAATTTTCCACTCGAGCATCCAAATAACACCATATAAAGCCCTTTATGGTAAAAGTTGTAAAACACTAGTATGTTGGAATGAATTTAGTGACCATAAGAAGCAATGAACTGAAACATCCAAAGAATTTTTTTTGAAGGTGAAAACCATTCAACATCACATCAAGGCATCCCAAAGTCAAAAAAAGATCTATGCAGACAATCATTGACAGGGCCTTGATTTTAAGGATGGAGACATGAAATTCCTCCATATATCTCCATGGAAGGAGATCAAGAGATTTGGGAAGAAGGGAAAGATATATACCAGGGACATTAGCCCCTTCAATATTGTTGATCATGTTAGAGGTATGGCATATCTACTGTCACTTCCACCAACTATGTCTCAAGTACATGATTTATTCCACGTATCCCTCTTAAGGGAGTACATACTAAATCCCTCACTTATACTTAATTCAAAGGTGGTCGAGTTGAAGTATGATCTCTCTTATGAGGAGTAACCAGTGAAGATCTTGGATCATAGAGATAAAGTTATATGAAACAAGACTACCCAACAGGTCAAAGTATTATAGAGTAACCATAAGTACGAAGAGACAACATGGGAAATAGAGGAAGAGATGAAGAAGAAGTACCCCCACTTTTTTCACCATATTGTGAAAAATAAAATTTCAATTGTGAAATTTCCTAAGGGTGGAAGAATGTAACAACTAAAAATTATATCAATGGAAATTACATTCTTAAAATTATTCCATATTATTTAAATCACATAAAATGACATATAGAACACAATACAAGCTTTATAAATAAAGAATAAATGAAATTAGTGTTATTTAAATATGTTAAGGGACCTATACCAATGGAACGATAGGTTAAAATTTGGAATTTTAATATGACCCTTTTGAATAGTAAACTAGCCAATTGAATAATAAACTAACGAATGAAATTATATGAAAAATTTAGGCATCTTATAAATGAAAATATGGCATTAATATACAATATTATAAGTAAATAAATGCTTTCAAAATGATAAATTAGGTTTTACTATTTTTGTTAAGCATAAATGATTATTTAAAATTTTATAAATAGGACAATGATTCAAAAAAAATTATTTTCCTAATATAGATTCATAAATGAATTTTTATTTTCTTATGATTATAAGATAATTTTAATATATCTTAATTAAATTTTCAATGTGTTATAAAATCAGTTATAATTTTAAAATCAATGTTTTCCATGTAAATGAACATTTTAATTAAAATTATATTTTCTCATATTTATAAAACTATTTTCATAAAATGGAGTTCATTTTTTAGTTCTACATATTGAGAAATGTTTATGTTTAATTTATTTGGATTTTTTCTAAAATACTTGAAATTTTGGTGAATTGTAAAATAAGATAATTTATGATAAAATATAAATACAAAAATTGTTGAGTCATAATTGATTTATGGCTGATGTAAGACCATAATATCAATTTATCCTTCTATATTTTAATATATTTAGTGTTAATTCTCAAAATATTCATAGTCTTGAGGAAAAATAAAAAAAATAATGAATAACATAATGATAAAAGACACCTTTCCTCCTCTATAAATACCACCCTTCACCACCTATTCTCCACACACCTTTAAAGATTTGATACATGTAAAAATTATAACTAATAATATTTACAAGTGTCTCCCCCATGTCTATTATCCCTTAGTCTCAACAAAAGTCCAAACCCGATTCTTTAAGAAGGTTCTCAATGAGGAGAAATTCAAGAGGTAAAATCCTCTTTAATTATCTTATAATTTGTTTTCAATTTCTTTTATTTTTTTATTATCTCCTCACCTCCCCTAATATAAGTGTCATGAAAACTCGATTATCTTATATAAAATGGAATTTTATCATGTTAATTTTTTAATTCATCAATATTTCTCTCCCCTGTTGAGTCAATAAGGTTTTCCTTTTGACTTTTCCATTACTTATTGTTCTGAAAATCACAAACACCTTATCCTTAAGAAAATATATATTTTACCTCTATAAGGAAAATTTCCTTACCCAAGGAAATTTACCCTTGCCTATATTTCATTGTTCTTATCAATATTTTTCTTAAGTGTAAAAATCGGATTCATATCTAAAACCTCGGAATCATATAATACTTAGATATGAAGCATTATGTTTTAGGATTCAAATTCTTATTTTGAACTTTTATGATGTTCTATTCCAAATTCCATGTTATGAACTTTTATTAAGTTCAACTTTGAATTCTCTTTACTAACTTATCTAAAGTTCTAACTACGAATTCTGATGATGAATTCTATTTACGAATTCTCATTCTGAATTCTGATGATGAATTCTGATTATGAATTCTCATTCCAAATTCTGATGACGAATTCTGATTACGAATTCTCATTATGAATTCTGATGACAAAATCTGATTATGAATTTTCATTATGAATTCTGATGATGAACTCTGTTTATGAATTATCATTCCGAATTCTGATGATGAATTCTGATTATGAATTCTGATGACGAATTCTGATTACGAATTCTCATTACGAATTCTGATGACGAATTCTGATTAATAATTCTCATTACGAATTCTGATGAATAATTCTGATTATGAATTCTCATTATGAATTCTGATGATGAGTTCTGATTATGAATTCTCATTACGAATTTTGATGAAAAATTCTGATTACGAATTCTCATTACGAATTCCTTAGAAAAATAGAATCTGAATATCTCTTTCTTATAGACTCCGAATTCTATTATACTCCAAACTTTTTTTTACCTACATTCCGAACTTCAGAATTTATTTATGATTTCACTTGTTCTATTATGAAACGATGTCGTGCCTTCAGTTATGAACTAACTGTTGGTTGAGTGACACGTGTATAGGTCCCTCCAAAATTCAAGGAATAATATGACCGTTGGAGGAGGGAGCCGACCGTTGGAGCTTCGCCTATAAATAGAAGCTCTTTTGAAAAGAAGATAAAACACTTGACAACATCTTTGACCTATGTACTTACGTGATGTTGAAGTGATTTCTAGAGAGAGAGGCTCTTATCAACTCTCAAGCTTCGTGAAGAAAGTTTGAACAACTTTTTTAAACTTTTCCTTGTGCAGATTTGCTTTGTGCTACTCCGATTGTTGTTGTGTACAATCGAGGGTTTTTAGGGATAGGAAGACAGAGGTTCCAACACCTTTAAGTTGATGGCTTCCTTGATGAGGAAGACATAGGTGACGACTACCTGATAGTTGAGGTCTTGCGAGGATAGCAAGATAGATTCCGATCTTCGTATCGAATGATTACCCTGGTGTGGGCATGACAGACTTTCTTAAAAGTATAAATCAAGGGACCTATTATCCAAGGTTGTTGGATATCCTTCTCTTTGGGTTAAAAGAGTTATTTTTTGTTACTTGTAGTGTTACTACTTTGTTTTCCGCTGTGAATTTTGTATTATTGAGTAAAGTATAACTTTCTTATACTTCCTTACTTGTACACTGATTTAGTTTGATTCTATACACTTTAAGGTATAATCTTAGTTGGTGTAAACTTTTGTTAAGTTTCATTTCCGAAATCACTTTTCCAGAATCAAGCAAGTCAATAAAACTTAGAGGTGTTGTGAATTTTGGTTATGCAAAATTTCCTTAAGGATTTTTTAAAGTATACAATTCACCCCCCTCTTGTATCTGAGCATTACATACTTATATATTCAATCCTACCTTTGGTATTATAAAGTATATCATACTCAGACATACCATCCTAACAATTGGTATCAGAGGATTTGGTTCAATCTGAATTAATATCATGATTAGATTCAGAAAGAAATTATCATAATTACATTTTCCGGATTAATATTTTTCGGAATCTGTTTTTCGGATTCATACTTTTTCTGGATTCATATTTTTCCGAATCTAATTTTCAGACTCATAGTTTGGATTAACATTTTTTAGAGATACTTTTGCTCTATATTTTCTTTCTTAGAATATTTTCCTTGTTTAGAAACATTTTCTACTAACATGTTTTTATGGAAAGACTTTTCTTAAAGATGATAGGAATCAATGTTGGTTCCATAGACAATCTAAATCCAACCAGACCACCAATCTTTGATGGTAATGATTACGAATATTGGAGAGATCGTATGAAGACTTTAATTATCAACATTGGTGTTGAAAATTTTGTTATGCTTACTGGCGGATACAAAGTTCCTGATAAATATGTAAGTGCCTTTACAAATCAAGAAAATCATGAATATCAATTGAATTATAAGGTATGAAACACTTTAGTTTGTTCTATGACTAGAAATATATATAGACAAATTTCATCTTGTGAAGCATAAAATTCTATATGGAAGAAACTAGAAGTTACTTACTTTGTAACTTCTAAAGTAATTGAGACTAGAAGAGTCATGCTTAGAGCCGAATATCATGGTTTTAGTTTTCCTTATGGTGAACCCATATGCAAGGTGCAACAGAGATTCATGACTATTGTGAATAGTTTACAATCAATGGGTAAAAAAGGATTGGATGATGAATCCCTTGTTGAAAAGATCATCGACATCATGCCGAGTGAGTGGGAATCTAAAAGGACTGCAATTGATAAGAATAGAAAGGTCACTCAGATTACCCTTGATGAGCTATTTGAACTCTTCTTTAGCATGAGACTAGAATGAAGAGAGATGCTGGTATTGTGAAGAAGAAGAATGTAAATGGCATTGTAGATTTTACTACTACTTCCAATCATATGAAATCCAAGACTCCTGAGAGAGTTACTAGATCTAGATCTAAGAAAGTTGTTATCCATTCCGAATCTAGTGGAATAGAATCCTCAGAAAATGAATTACCAAATATTGCTCGAAGGATGAACAAGATAACTGGACAGAGGAACTTTCAATTTAAATATAAGAAGAAGGAAAGGAATGACAAGAAAGATTCTGAAGTTACATGCTATGAATGCAAGAGAGTTGGACACATAAGACCCGACTTCCCTATGCTCAAGATAAAATAAAGAAAGGAAATGTATTCTGAGAAAAACATAAATAAGTATTATAATTCTAAAGCTAATAAAGTGTTGAAAGCCAATGATACATGGAGTTCTAGTGGTGGAGACTCTTTAAATGAATCTTCAGATTATGAATCTTCTGGATAGAAGAATCTTGGTCTTTTAGTGAGGATACCTATTGATAATCATTTCTTGATGGATAAGGTACACAATGCTGAATCAATGACCAATGTTTCTTTAAATTCTAATGATAGTAAATATTATAACTCTTTGGATGATGAATCCTCTTATGATGAAGATAATACTTTACCTACCTATGAAGAAGTTTCTAGGTTTTCCAAACTTCTTGAGAATGAGAATTCAAAACTCATGAAAAAACTAGATAAGGTAAATTCTAGGAATACTATTCTTACTAAGGAAATATCAGATATTTCTAAAGATCTTGATAAGGAAAATGCTGATTTTGAAAGTATTTCAAAAAATCATAAGGAAGTTAGTTCTGAGAAGAATAAACTTTCTAAAGATCTAGAAAACTTAATTTCTAAGAAAAATGTTTTCGAGCCTAGCTCTAGTTCAAATGTTTTTGAAGAAAAGAACTTAGTTATCAAACTCAAATCCAAAATATTCTCCTTGAGGAAGTGTTTGTCAAACATTACCCTAGGTAAGGAAAATTTTGATAAATTGTATTAAAAAATCCGACCTCGAAGGAATACTTCTGGTTTTGGTTACACTAGTTCTAAAACAATTTTTAGCAACAATTACTGTGTTCCTCAATGTGCCCCATTCTATACTAAATGTTAGTGTGGTGGTCACTGGGAAAAGAATTGTCCCTTAAACAAAACCCAATCTTTAGGATTTCGTAAGGCTTATTTTTCTAAGAAGATGTGGGTACCCAAAATTTTTCTTTCTGAAATTTCTGGATCCAAGCAAGTATGGATTCCAAAAACCTAACTTTTTCTTATTTTCAAAAAAATAGGGAAAGTACCAATAGAAATACTTGGTACATGTATTTTGGATGTTCCCGTTTTATGAATGGTAACAAAAACTATTTTGAAAAGATTATCAAGACGAAAGGAGGAAGAGTAACTTTCAGAGATAATGCTCAGGGATAAATTATTAGTATAGATAACATCGTTCTTCTTGGAAAAACTTTGATTTCAAATTTTTTATTTGTTAAGGGTCTTAAGCACAACCTCATTAGCATAAGCCAATTATGTGATGAAGGATACCTTGTGAATTTTATGAATGATATGTTCTTAGTACACAATTCCAAGGAAGAGTTTATTATTTCTGCCAATAGGAAAGAGAATGTTTACACACTAAACTTATAAGTCCTTAGGAGACAAGACATACCTTGCCTTAGTGCAATGGAAGATCATTCTTGGTTGTGGCATAGAAGGTTAGGACACTATAACCTTAGGAAATTATGAAAACTCTCTAAGAAAGGTTTAGTTAAGGATCTACCATAGCTTAGATTTGATTCTTCAAATGTTTGTAACCCTTGTCAATATGGAAAGCAACATAAATCAAGTTTCAAATCCATTGGTGAAGTCTCAACCACTGATTCATTATAGCTAGTGCATATGGATCTTTTTGGTCCTACACAAACTGGAAGCATTGGGGGAAAATATTATGTATTTGTTTTGGTTGGTGATTACACTAGATTTACGTGGGTCTATTTTCTGGCAAAGAAGTCTGAAGATTTTTCTTATTTCAAAAGTTTTAGAGACCAAGTATAAAATGAGAAAAACCTTCCTTTGAAAACTATTCATAGTGATCATGGAGGAGAATTTCAAAATTCTGATTTTGAAACTTTTTGTAATAGAAAAGGTATCACTCACAACTTTTCATCACCCAGAACACCTCAACAGAATGGTGTTGTTGAAAGAAGAAATAGAATTCTTCAAGAGATAACTAGAACCATATTGAGTGAGTATTCTGTATCCAAACATTTCTGGGCTTAAGCTGTAAGTACTGCTTGTTATACTATAAATCGGGTTTTAATTAGACATTTTCTTAATAAAACCCCTTATGAGTTTTGGAATGGTAGAAAACCTAGAATTTCCTACTTTTTGGTTTTTGGCTGCAAAGTATATATTCTGAATACTAAAGATAACTTACACAAATTCGCACCAAAATATGATGATGGAATTTTCTTAGGCTACTCCACAACATATAAGGCTTATAGAGTTTTCAACAAAAACACTTGCACTATTGAAGAGACAGTACATGTCAAATTTGATGAAACTGATCCCTTGGTTTTCAAACAACCCCAACCTACATCTTCAGATGTGTTTTCAAAAGCTTATTATCAACCTTTGTTAGAAAATCCTTATGATAAAGAAAATTTTCAAGAATAAACTTCTGAAACATTTACCCCAGAAGAGTTTCTAACCTATGTTGATGAACAAGTTTTAAAAAATCCAAATCAGTCGTTTCTAAAGAATCATCCCAGTGATAGAATCATTGGTGATGTGAATCAACCAGTAAGGACTAGAAGTTCCTTAAGAAATGAAATATAACATCTAGAATTCCTTTCCCAATTAGAACCAAAAAGCACTGATGAAGCTTTAGGTGATGATGATTGGATAAAAGTCATGCAAGATGAACTAAATGAATTTGAAAGGAATAAAGTCTGGACCTTGGTTGAAAGACCTAATGAAACTTCTGTAATTAGAGTAAAATGGGTCTTTAGAAATAAGTGTGATGAAAATGGAGTCATAGTTAGGAATAAATCTAGATTGGTTGCCAAATTCTATAATCAACAAGATGGAATAGACTATGAAGAAACCTATGCTCCAGTAGCTAGACTTGAATCTATTCATATTTTACTTGCCTTTGCAACATTCTTCAATTTCAAAATTTTTCAAATGGATGTGAAATGTTCTTTACTTAATGGTTATGTTCAAGAGGAAGTTTTTGTTGAAAAACCTTCTTGATTTGAAGACACAAAAAATCATGATCATGTTTTTAGACATACCAAATCTTTGTATGGCCTTAAACAAGCCCCTCGAGCCTGGTATGATAGACTTACATGATTATTTCTTCAAAATAACTATGTTAAGGGAAATGCAGATCCAACCCTTTTTATAAAGAAAGATAAGAAAAATGTTTTAATTGTTAAAATTTATGTTGATGACATTATATTTGGTTCAACTCAGCAATATTTAACTGATTCCTCTGCGGATCTAATGAAATCTGAGTTTGAAATGAGTATGATGGGTGAGTTAACATTTTTCCTTGGTTTTCAAATTTCACAAAAACCAGAAAGAATATATATATCCCAACATAATTATATTAAAGATGTTCTTAAAAAGTATCGAAATGACAATACTAAAAGTATAAGTACTCCCATTGGTACCTCAAACACACTTGCTCTTGATGAAGCTGGGAAACCAGTTGATCAAACATATTTTAGAGGTATGATAGGATTTCTACTTTACTTGATAGCTAGTCGTACAGACTTAATATTTTCAGTATTCTTATGTGAAAGATATCAATCTAATCTTAAGGAATCTCATTTAAAGGCAGTGAAAATAATTTTTCGCTATTTAAAGGGAACCATGGATTTAGGACTATTTTATACTTCTATAAATGATTTTATCTTAAAAAAGATTTTCAGATGTTGAAATTGGTGGGTGTAGAATGGATAGAAAGAGTACATCAAGAACTTGTCCTTTCTTAGGAGATTCATTAGTTTCTTGGTCATGTAAGAAGCAAAAATTAATAGCACTATCCACTACTGAAGCTGAATATGTAGCATCTGGGAGTTGTTGTGCTCAAGTGTTGTGGATGCAACACACACTCACAGACTATGGCTTGAGCTTTACTAAAACTCAAATTTTGTGTGACAACACTAGTTCCATTTCCCTTAGTAAAAACCATGCACACCACTCTTGTGAAAATCACACAGACATTAGGCATCACTATCTTAGGTATCACACACTAAAAGGAGATATTATCCTTTAGTTTATCAGAATGCAAGATCAACTTACTGAAATTTTCACAAAATCTTTACCATCCGATAGATTTGAATATATTAAACAGAAGTTAGGAATGATTACCTTATGGTAGATTTCTTTGATTAACTCTCTATTAAACGAGTCTCCTTACAGTAATAAACTCCTTTTCATAGGGGGGTACATTTGATTGTGAGCTTTTCAAAATTTTTCGTAATGAGATTTTCAAAAAATTTCTTAATGAGCTTGTCAAATTTTTCGTAATGAGATTTTGATTCTTTTTTAAAAAAATTCGTATTGAAAATTTTCGTAATGAAGTTTTCAGAACTGAAAATGTTCGTAATGAAATTTTTGGAACTAATGTTTCCGTAAAGGAACTATCCAGACCTTAAATTTTCGTAATAGAAATTTTCGGAACTGCAACTTTTGTAATGAGAATTTTACGTACTCGGAATTTTCGTTATGAATTTTTTTTTCGTACTCAATTTTTTTTTGTAATGAGTTTTTCGTAGTGAGTTTTTCATACAGAGTTTTTCGTGGTCAAATTTTCTTCAAGAAGAATTTCCCTTATTAAGAATAATCTTCCTAGCCAATCTGAAAGGTATGATTTTCTTACTTAAGTTTTTGTAGTCACTTTTACTTGCTGTTAGTTTCTTTTATTTTTAAAATTTATCGGAATCAAGTGTCCTTAAATCTGGATTTTTTTTAACACTTCAAAAGATCAGATTCAAGATTTCCTTGCGGCTATTATTTCAACCATTGGATCTGATCAGAATGTTTCACTACCGTTAGATGGGTTTTGGAAGATGGAAGGTCACCTCCTTTCCCTATATAAAGGGGACCCCCAATGGTTGTCCCACATCGAATTCAAGCTCTTGCGTGTTGAAGTTATGACCTTCCTTCTTAAGACCATTCCAAATATTTCAGTGTTTCTCCATTCCGAATGTCTGTAGAAGCCACTTCTCAAGAAATGTCTACTTTGAAGCCAATATCAAGTTGGTTAGTCTACAGGGAAAGGTTGGTTCATCCGAACTTTTTCAGTAAGTATGATTCTCTTATTTCTAAGAATATCAAGATCAATGGATGGGAAGATTTCTGCATATCAAATCCAGGGGATCATGATGTTGTTTATACAGATTTTCTTATAGAATTTTATGCGTTTGTTTCCTTCTATGATGAAGATGTAAGAGAAAAATTCTCCTTTAAGAGCTTTGGCAAGACTTACAAGCTTTCTTACACCAAGGCTGCGAGCTTGGTGGGGCTCTCATATGATGGAGAAGCCAAATTTTCCCCCATAAGCTACCGGATGTGTGAGGAAGTTTTAGAAAAGTGAAGGCTATGGAATGCCTTGGACTTAAAGAAGTCAAGACCACATAGATTTCTCATCTTTCCACCAACAATCAGATTCTAAAGTTGTGGGTTCAAGGGTTTTTCATACCAAGAAGAGGCGACTAGGATAACTTAAAGAAAAGTGATATTTACATCATGGATTTCTTGGTAAATCTAAGAAAGATCAATCTGATGAGGCACAAACTTATTACGGTTCAGAACATCATGAATGGGAATTTGAAAGCTCAAATTATTATGTATCCTTCTCTTCTCTCCAAGATTATTATTCAGTGTTTTGATTCTTTCAAGATTACTTGCACCTCCAAGATGAGAAATTTCAAGGTGATGCTGATCAGTGATGACACTCTGAAGAGAATGAAAGTTGGTTTCTAAAAATAGTCTGGTGAGTTCTATGATCTGCCAGAGGAGTAGGCAGAAGCCAATCTAGAAATCATTGAAAAAGTTGAACCATCTAAGAAGGTAGGGAAGATTAGGAAGCTGAAGGAAGTGGAGGAAATAGGTAAAACACCCAAAGCCAAGGAAGCTCAATCCGCACCTCCTAAACCCAAAAATCAAAAATCCTACCTGGATGAGGTGGTGGAAAAGTAGAGGGAGGATAAAGATAAAAGAAAAGAAGGGGAGACACAGTTTGGTTTGGATCCTATTGAGGATAAGGCCTTGATAGAAAAATATACTGAAGAGCTAGAAAAATAGGCCAAAGAGAAGAAGCTGAAGAAGAAGATGTCATAGGCTGAAATTTTTCAATCCCTTCTGAGGGATGCTGAAATAGCCTCAGAAAATATTCTTGTTCTGAAATATTTTTTGATGGAACAATTGCTTGAGACTCAAGGTAAGAAGACTCTGGAAAATTCCAAAGAGAAGGAAGTTGAGAAAGTAGTTATGGAGAAAGTTCATCAAGTTGTGGAGGAAATTCAGCAAGCTGAGATGAGTGGTGGTTCTGATGATGTAATTAGGAAAGTTAAAGAATATCAAGATTAGGGAATGACATCCGAGAAGTTCTCACTCCGGAATTCTCAAGTCAGATCATCTAAATTAGCTACACCCGCAGATGATGAGAAAGGTGAAGAAGAAGTCAACAATCCATCTGAGGAAGAGAGTCACAATCATGACTTTATCCATCCTGAAGATATTGTGTCTAGTGATGAAAAAGAGAAGATTGATGAAGACAATATTATACAACTTTCAATAAGTGAACATGAATCTCCTGATGAAGAGGAAGTCCCGAAAATCAGCAAGGGTAAGAAATTGCTTATTGACACCCCAACGAAAGATATCATAAAGAAGAAGCAAGTTAGAGACTCTTCTAAAAGGAAGTGGGTGGAAATAGAATAATTACAATCTCCTAGAAAGTTGTCAGATTCAGAGTCATCTGCATTTGGACATGATTTTGTGGTTGTGTCCCGGAAGAAATTGGTAGATACAATTCCGATCTTCCCTACAATTGACTCTAGATGCCAGATGATTCAGTGGAGCATGAATTAGAAGTCAGAATCCCTATCCATGGTAATGGATAAATGTGTGAAGATTGAAGCAGATAATAAAAATTTTCTTATCAACTAAGAGGTCCACAGAAAGTCTTGCAGAAAAATAACTCTATGGTCTAAGAATATTGTTGAATATATGGAAGAGATTGATCAGTTACAACAAGATGTTAAGGAGGCCTTTGGTACTGAGGATGTCAAAATTAAAAATCTTTCAGATAGTTTTCAAGAAAAGATAAGTCTAGAAAAAAGTTCTCGGATTCAGGATGTGAAAGATCTGAATGGGAAGCTGAGTTATATTGTTCAAAGCCTTAAAGCAGAAAATAATCTTCGGAGCGAGATGCAAGAAAAGATTTTGAAACAAGATGATTTTCTTATTGCTCAAGAAGAGGCCATGAAGGCTCAGGCAGAGGTCATGGAGGCATAAGAAGAGAGAATCAAGGAATTAGAAAAGCATGCTGAGGAAGATCATAAAGAGATGAAGAATTTGAAGACCATTGTGAAGATGCTAATTCCTAAAAAAAGAACCTAAATAAATCCCACTTCAATCTTTTGTTGTATATGTTTTTCCCTGTACTAATACTTTTAATCATAATGGAATTATGGTTGGCTTGTTTTTCCTTGCATGTATTTACTAATATTTCAGGTACCATATTTCTTTTCCATTACCTTAAACTCTTTTGGAAAATCAAAAAGGGGGAGAAGGAAAAAGAACTCAAAAGGGAGAAGGAAAAATCTAAAAGGGAGAAGAAAAATTTCTAAGTAAAGACGAACTATCCCTAAGTAAGGGGGAGTTTCTCATTACGGAGTTTTTCATTTTCAATATAATGAAAATACCATTTTGTAAATCTAGAATATGATCCTTAGAGTTCCAAAGCCTAAGGGGGAGTTTTTTGTATTCACCATTGTCCATGATCAAAGAGAGATAAGTTTTAATTTCAAAGTATAAAGAAATGTCTTTCCAAGTCCTTATATTCTTTTTCATAAGGATGTTTGTGATTTCCAAAAAGGGGGAGATTGTTGAGTCAATAAGGTTTTCCTTATGAATTTTCCATTCCTTCTTGTTTTGAAAATCACAAACACCTTATCCTTAAGTAAATCTATATTTTACCTCTATAAGGAAAATTTCCTTACCCAAGGAAATTTACCCTTGCCAAGATTTCATTGTTCTTATCAATATTTTTCTCAAGTGTAAAAATCAGATTCATATCTAAAACCTTGGAATCGTATAATACTTAGATATGAAGAATTCTGTTTTAGGATCCAGATTCTTGTTATAACCTTTTATGAAGTTCTATTCTGAATTCCCCATTACGAACTTTTATGAAGTTCAACTCTGAATTATGATTACAAACTTATGTAAAGTTCTAAAAATGAATTCTGATGATGAATTCTGTTTATGAATTCTCATTCCGAATTTTGATGATGAATTCTGATTACGAATTCTCATTCCGAATTCTGATGATGAATTATGATTATGAATTCTCATTATGAATTCTAATGAAAAATTTTGATTACGAATTTTCATTACAAACTCTAATGACGAATTCTGTTTATGAATTCTCATTCCAAATTCTGATGATGAATTCTTATTATGAATTCTGATGACGAATTCTGATTACAAATTCTCATTATGAATTATGATGATGAATTCTAATTTTGAATTCTCATTAAAAATTCTGATGATGAATTCTGATTACGAATTCTCATTCCGAATTCTGATGATGAATTCTGATTATGAATTCTCATTACAAATTCTGATGAATAATTCTGATTACGAATTCTCATTATGAATTCTTTAGAAAAACAGAATCTGAATATATCTTTCTTATAGACTCTGAATTCTATTATACTTCGAACTTTTATTTACCTACATTCCAAACTTCAGAATTTAGTTTTTCTTTCACTTGTTCTATTATAAAATGATGTCATGCCTTCAGTTATCAACTAATCGTTGGTTGAGTGACACATGTACATGTCCCTACGAAATTCAAGGAAGTATATGACCGTTGGAGGAGGGAGCCGACCATTGGAGCTTAACCTATAAATAGGAGCTCATTTGAAAAGAAGATACAACACTTGACAACATCTTTGACATCTATACTTATATGCTGTTGAAGTGATTTCTAGAGAGAGAGGCACTTATCAACTCTCAAGCTTCGTGCAGAAAGTTTGAACAACTTGTTCGAACTTTGACTTATACAAATTTTATTTGTGCGACTCTGATTGTTGCTATGTACAATCGAGGGCTTTCGGGGATAGGAAGACATAGATTCCAACACCTTGAAGTTGAGGGCTTCCTTGCTGAGGAAGAGATAGGTGCCGACTACCTGATAGTTGAGGGCTTTCGAGGATAACAAGATAGACTCTGATCTTCGTATCAAGGGCTTACCCTAGTGTGGGTAAGACAGACTTTCTTGAATGTATAAATCAAGGGACCTCTTATCTAGGGTTGTTGGATACCATTCTCCTTGGGTTAAAAGAGTTATTTTTTGTTACTTGTAGTGTTACTACTTTTTTTTTCTGCTGTGCATTTTTTATTATTGAGGAAAGTATAACTTTCTTATACTTCCTTACTTATACTCTAATTTAGTTAGATTCTATACGCTTTAAGGTATAATCTTAGTTGGTGTAAACTTTTGTTATGTTTCATTTCCGGAATCACTTTTTCGGAATCAAGCAAGTCAATATAACTTAGAGGTGTTGTGAATTTTGGTTATGCAAAATTTCCTTAAGGATTTTTTAAAGTATACAATTCACCCCCTCTTGTGTCTGAGCACCTCATACTTATATATCCGATCCTAAATTTGGTATTATAGAGTATATCACACTCAAAATATAATCCTAACATCCCCCTCTACTTTTTTACAAAAAATTAAAACATCATTCATAGTGTGTTAATTTATCACATTCAAGGACAATGAAGTTTTCAATTTCCATTTACTCCTTCAAGACTACTCATAAAACCATTTCTATGGTCAAACGAATTATAATATATGTATTATAGACTATATAATGTAATATAATAATTTTATATACACAATATAAATTAATAAAATGAATCTAGTTTGTGATGATCAAAAAACTGCAGAAATAATCTGAAC
Source organism: Viscum album (assembly GCA_963277665.1). Taxonomy (NCBI): domain Eukaryota; kingdom Viridiplantae; phylum Streptophyta; class Magnoliopsida; order Santalales; family Viscaceae; genus Viscum; species Viscum album. Next base: position 396,798,565 of record OY728127.1, on the reverse strand, counting down.
GAATATCACTAATGTCTTATCTCATTATTCATCCTCACCCAAAATAAACAAATGAATTATATAAACATTTAATATTATGTATTTCCATTAATAAAATTTAACTTCAATTTTGGAAAATCATTATAATTTTATATGTTTTTTCACACATGTGTACAAGTAAACCGATCATGAAAACCAAGGAAACCATAACTCGTGAATTATGAAATTGAACTCATAGACCATTAAAAAGGCCATAAATGATCATAATAAAATTATAATAAATAAAATACATGTATAAAAGGTTATTAATTTATTTATTTATGTATTTAATCTAATTATCCTGGATATTAAAATCATGTGTAGAATCGTTTCAGACATAAGATAAGGGATTCTTTCTGAACCAGCATTTTTTTCTTCAGTTTACACTTTCTCTCTCTTTACCCCATTGTACCACTTTTTTATTTTCAAATAATTATTATAAATTTGGTTTATATCCTCCAAAATCATGAATCAATATCTATACATTCTTATTTTATGAAAAAATACATTTTATAAAAATATTCACTTCTCAATTCTTCCTGATAAGATAGCCCGAATAAACGGAATTTCTTGGTTTCTAACCCATTTTCAAGTGCACTCCATAATCTGTTTTCAGCAAAGATTATTTTTATAAAATCACTATTTTTATCACAAAAACCTATCTTGGTTCATTTATATTTTTATGAAAACAAATATTCCTTTTTTTTATTAAATTATCTTTAATATTTTTCATAAACTGCACTAAAATGCTTCATTTCTAAAGTTTCTTAAGCACTATATTTACACGTTTCCACTTCAATTTGAAAAACTTTATCATGATATATACCTATTTTACCTTATTAGTGTCCATTTATTCTTTAAATCCATTCTTGTATGAAGACGTTTATGATACAACCATTTGTTATGCTCCGTGACATGATTATGTTACCCATTTCTTTCCATAGGTTACCCTTATGTTTATGTTTGATTTTTCATATGGAACATATATTCATAAATATGTTATGATGGTTGTTCCTAGATAGGTTTCCAATGCATTAGGTAACGTTTACTATCATGATATGTCATGTTGGGACAAGGAGTGATCTTGATTCCTTTATGGGACTTTGTCCAATATTTGATATAGTCTTGGAAGTTAGCCTTGAATTATGTTTATGTAATGTTATATATTCTTTACATATTCCTATGATTCCATGATTATATATTCCCATTTTATATATATATTTATTCCTTATATTTATTAATGTTTCATTCCTTTTATGTCATCATGTTATTCCTTCTGACCCATTTCCAATGTTTTATTCCTATACTTATTCCCTTAATGAGATTTTTAGATCATCCTTTTTGTTTATATACTCACCAGGTTATCCTTTGAAGATTTAGTAGCTCATTATAAATTAGGTGGTCATTATGGAGATTAAATTAAATAATTTTTTATTTTGGTTTTAAGTTTCCAAATTATGTTCCAAATCTTACAATGTCATAAGACTTTACGATCCTTGGTTTTATTTGATGATTAGTTATGATTAAAATAATGTAATGATATATGTAAATGTCTAGGGTCTTTGTGGATAGAATTCTTTAAATGGTGAAAAAATTATATCCTGGATAACTATTTATTGTATCATATCAACAAAACAAACATCACTTGATAGAAATTTAAAATTAAATGGATGTGTGGTCACTTTTGGAAATGATATATCATTGAATGTGAAGGTAATAAGATTTTCCAAATTTGATGAGAAGAGGTTTAATTCAAATAAAATTACATTTTTCATGTATTCAGTCACAATATCTTAAGTGTATCTTAAATTTATGATAGTGGTAAAAAGGTTCAATATTGAAAAAAATAATGTTTCATTTGGAGGTTGACGGATTTCATAATCATCATGAAAGGATATAAATAAATAAATAATATATTACAAATTTTATATTATTAAAAAACATATTGTAAGACCATGAAGAAGATGATGATATTTATCATAGAATACATGTCAATTTAGTTCAAAAGACCATGAGATAGAATTTAATGTATATTGTTTTCAGAAATATTTTTTGATATAATACACATTCATGTGTTGATTATATTTTCCCACTTTGTGTTTGTTTTGTATTTATTGTAACCAATCTATAAGTATTCATGAATTTTGAAGTAAATATATTGAATAAAAAATTAATCGAAGTTGAAAATGTTTGGAGTAAATTGGACAACCCAATATTGTTGTTAAATAAATATTCTCAAGTTTTGTGTTACCTTATATTGGGTACTTCATAATTAAATAACATATATTGGGATGTTGACTTAATGATATTTCTAGTTATTATATTGGAATATTTTAGGAGATTCATTTACCGTTGAAGGAAAAAGTTATTTGACGATTTAGAGTTCCATATATAATTTTTAAAAATATTTTTTTAATAATATAAATGTTTAGGGACCTAGGCCAATTAAACCATAGAAATGGGGGGTGAATTAGTGGTTTTATTGTATTAATTCAATATTTCTTCAACTAAATTTATTGAAGCTATTAATTTTATTGATATATTCAAAATTATCTTATTTTCTCCCCTCGTGTAATATAGTAATGAAATAGAGAGATGAACACTGTATTTACACGGTTCAGTTGAAAAGAACACTCTTTGTCATGTTAGTTAGACAACCTAATATAGAATCTACACTAAATATACAAGTGGATAAAATGAAGATCGATTATCCAAAAATGATAAAATCCCCTTGTATCTTGTTAGAACTCAGTCAAAAATCTCTTATTCTACAATTGTCTATAAAAAATAATTTCAATCCTCTTCAGTTACTGATTTGACATCGTAATCACAAGCTCCTATTTTGATCTAATGACTGAAATACCTCCTTATTCTTCAAGGAAGTTAGTACATCATAATGAATTATTTTCTTCTATAAGATAGTAGGATATGGTTTTACCATGTATAACACCTTTAAGAACTTCAATAGCGGTCCATGAAGAATTTCATTACTAGTCTTAAAAGTCTCCACTGATCTTAATAGATCAATATATTCCTTATCCTTCATTAATTTTTATGTTTACAGAATATTACCTACTTCTTCAATGGAACCTAACATTATCTCTATCTCTCTCTCTATTTAATATAGTAGAGTATTATGCACTCATAATTCTTACATAGTTTATGTGAGTTCTCAATAATCCATCTACACATTTTTTATTTCACAAACATGTTATATAATCCTATAAAATAATATCACATAAATAATGTTTTTTATATTTGACATATGTAAACTTCATGATCTTAAAATTCTGGTGCGACATTTCCTTTTAAATTAGTTAGAGACATTCCTAATTTATTCTTTACTTAGAATCCCTCTTTAAAATCTCTCGAAGACTAGAAATATTTCCATTTTAAATTTTTTAATATTTTGATCATAGAGTCTCTATAAATATCATATCTTATCAATTATTTAATAATATCACCATCCATATATGTCCAAATATTTATTTGTAGAAAACTGTGATGGGGAACCTCTTCTTGTGTTCATGGCACTATTATCAATCTCATCAACTTATCATATGCTTAAGAAACCTAAAAAAGTAATACACTTGGATAACATCTTAAGCACTTGACTTTAATATTATCAATTAGAATAATTATCATTAAAACCATCATAAATAATGCATATAATGGTCCATGATATTTTAAAACTTATATCTTATTCCCTTACTAGACAAACGTCATGCATCCAAAGTCTCGCTGATATTGCACGACAGTGTGGCAGCATATCCATTTAATAGAAAATTTGGTGTAGACTCAGTACCCTTGGTGTGGATTTAATATTATATTATAGTTTATTTCTTAGCTAAAAATCCATTAATCTTATATAATTTCTACTTGATTTATTCATTGACTCTTAGTAGTATGAATCATGATCAATTTGATTAATCATGGTTCTTGAAACCTTTAATAACATCATACACATTGTATAAATTATTTATTAAAAATATTAAAATCATTGAAACATATATCATCCAAGTATAAAAGAGAATATGTAAAAGAGTCCATGAAGATTGACTATGAGTTTCGGCCATGTGAAGTAGAAAATCTACCACATGTAATGTATGGACTGTATGTACAACCTTCTAGCCATGATGACGAGTCATATTAAGAAACCATCTATTTCAACCACATGACCACATATATCAGCCATGTGAAGCAACTGAATGAATTGTATTATCCATATTATTTGACAACATGAATCGATGACGAGGAAGTAAAGTGTCCTTATGAGGGGACCATTTATAGCGAATATATGTATATCCATCTGACCATTAAAATAAACTAAGCATCCTATCTCATTCTATAAATTATAGAATTTTGTCACTTCAAACCAGCGCCTCTTCAAACAATTTTCAACCTTTTTCATTAAACTCAAATCCTCTTCCACTTTTTTTGTATATAGTTTCTCTACATCCATAAACACATATACAAGATTTATTTTAGTTTAAACACATCAACCATCATTTTATTACTCCCAATTTATCTTGAAACTCTCCAGTTTATTTCTTCAAGATATAGCATGATACCATTATTGGTACGGATGAATTATAATGTATGAAAACCAATACCAACCCATAAATCCATAAAAATACCCTATGAATCACCACATATTCCACCGAACACAAATTTAATCACTGAAAATAAATAAACACATTGGATGGATTGTATTTATTGTTAATGATTCAATATGTTTTTGGTACAAGAATTGGAGATCCTTGTGTGATTATTGTGGATTAATTGGTTTTCATTGGATGAATCACCGAGCATAACATCTAATACCAACCCATGAATCCATAAAAATCATCCAGGAATCACTAATTCATACTCCATATACATATTGACTCATTGAAAATAAACAGAATTCATCCAATGGGAATTTTAATCTCTAGATATGGATTTTATATTCAATACCACAACACACCTCTCATGTCAATTTGTGTGGTCCCCCCATATTGACAAAAACTATAAACACAATGTTGGGGCCATCTCACCTCATTTACCTAATTCATAAACACAACTTATTATTTGTTTTCAATTATGAATTTTAGATTTATCCATATTTAGGAAATATAATACCTTATGATTTTTATGTGGAATGATCCTTAAGTAATGAAACACTAAGTCTAGATTTGCAATCATATTATAGAAAACAATATTGTATAACTAATATTTTCAATGTTTTCCATAAACAAAAACTCCCGTGATACTTTTATCATAACTCATTTTAGTGGATTCTCATATAGATTCATCAAGTATCCCACACACCTTATAAGAAACAAATCAATGATTTCAAATAAAAAGCATAAAATTCACCTTTTTATCACATTTTCATTAGACAACGCTCTACCATAACTTTTTTTTGAAGTAATCATAAATAAGTGTTGTAGTTGTGATTTGAAAACCTCAAGCTCCAGATTTTATGGTGTTTTCTGAATTTTCTATAATTTCTAGATTCATAAAGCTTGTGACATATTTTTACCCCATCATTATATTTTATCCACCTAAAGGGATACACTATCTTTTCACTATGTAACTTGAAATACCCCATGAATTATTCATTATTTTTTATATAATGTGTGAAATACTCAATATTATCCTTCAATTCCATGCATATTATAAAAAATTAATAAGAATAATAGTGAATAAGGATAGAACTCTATTTTTTAAAAAAAAATAAACAATCAAGAATAGAGTTTTCCCTTAACATTGGCCACTAAGACATTAAATTATCATCAGTTCTCCTCTATTCAATAACCTCAATGGGTTATTATTAATTTCATTCATTAAATTTTTTAGTTACGTAATGTAATTTTGTTTTACACATATGATGTTAGATTAACTTACTTTCCTATTGATTATCGATGATTCCTCCAATACTATTCTTTAAATGGTTATATTTTCGTAAAATAATTTTATCCATGTCCAACTTTCTCAAAAATTTTATATAGATTTTTTTGTATCATTAATTCACTACTTGTTAATGATTCTTCATGAATATTAATATTCTCATTTATAGAAATATTCTATGTATTTCCAACTTATTCTAGGGTAATAACTTTTTTCATATAGATTTAGTATCTATCTATTTTTCATATATTCACATGGATATCTCTAACTGATGCAACCAAATATCTAATTAATCTTTCATGACCTACTAAAAATATTCAAGTATGTCACATGTCTTATTAAATGAATTAACATTACATTACTTTATAAAATTTAGAATTGTGTATTTATATACCTTTCACAATGTAAGAAATATATCTAGGTATTATAGTAATTCACTCTCCATTCTTGTGGTCTTGATGTCTATATCATCAATACAGTTCTTATAGAAATCCCAATATATTTTTGTCATACATATTTGGTGGATCAGATCACAAATTTCTTTCTCAAAATTTCTTATCTCAATATCTCATTATAAGTTAGCATTAGTTAATTTATAATCCATATAAAATACATAATATACCAGAGTGATAATGATTTATTTCCATACATTTTAGATCAGTATGATATCCCTTGAAATAATAATATTATACATTGAATTGAAACTTTTATAGTATTATATTGTTATTGTCATAAAACAACATAAGAATTATTTTCATTGAATATGTGATTATATTCACTCATTTATTCCATTATTTAGTATAGAATATCTCATATCATATTCCATCTTCATCTAAAACATGCGAGACTAGTTTTCAAAAACTGTACTGTTAGATAAATTAAATATTTTTTTGGTATAGTTTTGTAATTGATTCCCCTTAATTTTCATAAAACTTCTACTCACAGGCCTGATAATATTCACTTTTAGTCCCAATATACTAGTAAATTGTTCTATACTATTAATGAACTCATTTCATTCTAATAAACACTTGTATTTTGTGTCTGCCGATTATTCTTTCCTCATTGAAATATTTTATTTAATGTAATATATCATTTTATCAGGTTAATACATCTTAAATATATTTTTATTTCTCTAATAAACATGGGTTGTTTATTTTCTATCATAAACATATTTCTCATTAATTACTTTTTTATTTTCATTCTATAGTTCTATCTTTTATTTATTGATCTATATAGTGTTATTAAATGATATTTCCAAATTCTCATTTATTATCCATTCAACTATAGTTATTATCTCACCATAATCATAAATACAAAATGAATCACATATTTTTTAAACATTTAAAAGGAAATTTAAATATTAATATAAATAGATACATGACGATACATCGAATTTATCATGATTTATCATCAAATTATTCTTCAAACTACTTGAATGCTTCTCTATACTTTTATTTTTTTTCCTGTTTTTTATGTTTATAATCTTCCTCTTTATATTTTGATTCAATGACCTTATTTATTGGAAAATCATAGGAAAAGTGGACAAGGATATCTCAATTCTACCACTTTTGTGATCATTTTATTTTACCTTCTATTTTCTCTTTCTAAATATCTTTGAATGAAGACCAGTAGAATTATTTGAGTCTTCCTTTTCATTATCATACTTAAATGAAATTGGTTCTAAAACATTAAATTATATGAATATTACTTTCCTTATACCCTCAATATTCATCTCATCTTTATATCTTTTCATGAAATATGCAGTTTTCCTCATCTCTTGTGATATGAATATCATGTGTATCTCATATGGTTTCCAAACATCTCTTCTATCTATGATTAACTGATTTAGTAAATTCTTTATTTTTTTAAAATATTGAATCCCATTGCTTCTCAGTATAACGTTTGATGTTTCCCAGAATATCATTGACACTTTTAAAGTACTCATTAATTCTCTCATCATCATTCATGTTTATTTCTCCAAATTTTCTATCAACCATTTTAACATGAATACTTTGAATTTTATATTTCCTACATAACTTTTCTTAATATTTTCCTAGATATCATTTTCAGTTTGAAGACCCAAAACCACGGTATAAACCTTTTCTGATAATGATATTAAGATTGAATTTTTTTATATTCCATGTAACTCTATATTTCTCATATCATCTTGAGTCATGTATGAACCTTCTTAAATGAGTGGAAAACCAACTATTATAGTATCTCTCACTTAAAGTCCAAGTTAAATGAGGTAAGGTAGCATATTATTACTTTAGATGTGATAATTAAATATATAAAAAGATAAAAATCCCCTATTATTCACATAATTGTTATTTTTTATTCCTCATAAACCTATATTGATCATTCAATGGGAACCTTTTATCTAATACCTATTGAAGTAACTCTATATGGTTGTACCACTTAAAAGCGTAGTGAATCAATGTTCCTATGTAATTATTTCTAAAATTTTCAATTCAACCTCTTGAACTTGTTAATGATATCGATACACTCAAAATTAGTAACAACCTCATCTTGTATGCAATAATAATGAAATAGAGATAATAACACAATATTTAAATGGTTAGTCTAAAATTTCAACTCATTTCCATATTTTATAGACACATAAACATGGATTCTCCACTAAATATCCATGTGGATTCAATAAATGTTTGTTAGGTACCCCAAATTAAACCATTTAGAAGTTGGTTAGATACCCATGTTAAAAATATCCTTTTATAAAATTGTCTAGACATCCCAATTTCCAAAATCTTAAATAACAAGGTAGACACCCTAGTTACAATCTCCTCTAATTTTGATCTATTGATAGAAATAATTCCCTCATCTTCAGGCTAGTTACTATAACTCTAATAATGATATTACTCCCTGAGAAAATAAAATTTGGTTTTTAGGGGTATAATAACTTGAAGAAAATTAATAGTCATTAATGGAGAACAATAATATGGATATTGAAACCCTATAAATATCTTGATTGTTTTGGATATTTCTCAACCTCAATGAATACTTGAGTATATATTAGATTAACTTATTCTTAAATTCCACCCAACATTATATCTATCTCTCACTTCTCGATATAGTTGGGTATCAAGATCTAATAATTATTTCATGGTTTATATGAGTTATCAGTAATCTATCTACACATTCATCCTTTACCTTAATATTATATAATCATATAAAATAATATAGCCTAAATATTATTTTCCATATTCAAAATATGGAAACTCAATGATCTTTAAATTAATTCCTGATTATCTCTTTCAAATTAATCATAGATATTCAAAATTCATTTGTCATTCAAATATCCCCATATAAATATTCTATTGACTTATAATATTTCCTTCATTAATATGAAAATTTTGTGATCATAGAATATTAAAAAATCTGATGGAATTTTAATTCATCAATAATATCACCATTCATGCATGCATGAATATTTTAATACATGAACCTGTGTTGTGGAACATCCTCCTCCAGTTGTGGTTCTCTTCCCAATCTCACGGACATATCATATGACTTTGAAAATAAATAAAGGATTACACTTGTAAAAAGGATTATTATATATCATTTTTTATTATTAATTATTAAAATTCATCATATAGTTACCATGAAGAAATATTGTGCTGTTATTGTTGTTTTTAACCTTACTTCTTCTCATCACATCAGTGGCACTATGGGAATCAAAATTCCAACTGAAATTTCACTATGGTATAGAGACATTTCATTTTCATAGAAACTATGGTATAACATCCATATCTTCATCATGTTGATAAAATTAAGTTATAGATTCTTTCTTGACTAAAACTTCTTCAATCTCTATTAATCGCTTATGGTTTGATTCTATTACTCTCAATAGATTGGATAATGATCAATTTGATAAATTGAGATACTTTAATTCATTAAGAAAATAATAATAATATTATAATTTGTTTCATAAGAATATTAGTATTTTGAAAACATATTTTCACCCAGAAGATAAGATACCGCTTTTAAAAGTTTTTATGAAAATAAACTATGTAAAGTAGATAAGCCACCACATTTAATGAATCAACTACTTGTATAAACATCAAACCATGTCAATTTACTTGATGAAGCATACATTTGGATTGGCCAGATGACCATGAAAATCAAAATTGTGAAGGGACCTTAGGAATTAGATACACTACATGGATGGAATGATAGGTAGTCAAGTGACCATATGAGGAGACCATCTATATCTAACACTTTTAAATCCTTTTGATTGTATAGATTTTATGACCATTCTATCATAGTCTAGAAATTACATACTTTCACCACCTCAAACTAGGGCCAACTAATACCATATTTAGCCTTCATCAATCAAATTAAAACTTATTCCATGATATTATATAAAATATATCTATATACACTAATTATTTTACTAGTTTTCAGTAAGGATCAACACATCATTCATCAAATTATTGTCATAACATTCTCTTGAACCTCTCTACTATAGTTATCAAAGTTATAGCATCATACAGTTATGGAATTGGATAAATCATAGAGCATGCCTTCAATTATGAACACATGAATCCATAAAAATAATTCAAAAATCAAAACTTATTTCACCAAATACATATTGAATCATTGATAAAAAAATAAAATTAATCCAATGTGAAATTCATAAGGAACATAAAGAAGATCTATTCATGTTATTTATGATAATAATTGGAATGAAATATGAATGAAGCTATTAAAGAGAGGAGAATTGAATAAGGATGGAAGTTTGGTCTTATGTTTGTCATAATAAATATTTAATTTTCAATGTATAAGAGGTTTACACAAAAAATATTCCATCTCTAGGGGAGTTTACCTGAGCAACCACTATATCCTATAAGGACACCAGACCATGATCAAATGAGAGACCTCTATGAGATCCATCCTAGTGTATAAGAAAACCACCTACACTGATAAATGTAGGTATGTAGAGCTTGGGAAAAGGATGTTTATTCACCTCTTTATGAGTCAACATAGTGGACCACTGGAAAAAAACACCTATAGTTGGAATTTATCATGATGGCGATGAGGTTTTTTTGGTTATAAACTTGTGACATCGACAATGAAGATTAATTGTGGGTCTTAGGAATTCATTGAAATATTAATTCATTTAAAATATCTATACATTAACATTTCCTCAAACGATTACATACTAAGTCTTCTAATACCTAATGATCAAGAGTAACTTTCATAAGTTAATCCTCATCGTTCTTCTAAACATATTCTATTATGGAAAAGGGATTTAGAGATGATTTATATGGGAGTGTTCAAAGATCATAATAACTTAGTCATGTATACAAATCAACTAAATATCCAATATTTTTTAAAGTAATGAAAATACATGTAGTTTTTTTGAGAATATTATTTATGAAAAGTGGTTAAAGTACTTATGAAACATCTATATATGACATTCATTTTCAAATGAATTCTTATCTTTGCAGAATTTATCAAAGAGAAGTATCATATGTCTTTGATGATAATTTTGTATAACTTGTGACATTTTATTAGGAAATCTTGATTGTTTCTATATGAGTTTTAAAATCCAATAATTCTATATGACTTTTTGGTTGTATATATTTGTTCATATGAATTTCATATAATATGACTTGATTCATATGACCTTAATGAATTGTTGACTATAAGACTTAAAATTCCATTGATATTGAATGAAATGATGATAGATAATAAAATATCTCTGTTACAAAATATTATTATTTTGATCATTAGAATTTAAGTATAAGATGGAACTGAGGAGGATTTATAGAGGGTAATATGCCCTAAAATCTTGCAGCCAGGACTAAAAATAATTATTCCGTGATGAACTTAGGCATACATGGATATTGAGGAACATTTCATGGAAATATTTTAAAATGGGAGAATACAATGATGTTTCCAAAATAGAAATAATAATGAATAAATATTTATGAGATGATATAGGGATTAAAGATCTGAGATTTATAGAGGTTTTGAATTACCAAAAATCATAGTGTTTCAAAACATAGATTTCATGAAGTTTCGGGAATATTTTTAGAGAAGAATCCTAATGGAAGATATATTTTTGAAACTGTTAATATAATTATATTATAGTTCAATGATGATGATGATATGTTATAGAAATTTTTATTTCAAGAATGTAAATACTTTTGATAAGTGGAGTAAAAAAATATGAATTTGATACTCTTCAGACATTATATTTCATGTAAGAATGTGGAGAGAATATCTAGTATTGTTGTTATGCATGGATAAAGAATATTAGAGGAATAATACCCTATCTTTGGTCCCATACACTAAATAAGGAGAATACTTAATGTACTATAATTATAAAAAAGAAAGAAAGAATAAAAATAAGGGAAAGTGTTAAATAAATGATACTTATATGCTCTCTAGATCAAAAATTAAGTGAAAAATGATGAAGGGGTAAGATAATTTCATTCATATAAGTAGAAAAAAATTGAGGTTATGTAGTTCATTTCAATTATAACAATGAATTAGGTAAATTTTACCTAAGAAAGAGAATAATAATAAGATGTGGGTATCTTTTTTTTCTATGAAGTAAAAGGATAATGAGAAGTTACTACTAGAACATCATATATTGAAGTCATAGAATAATATGGGAACCAAGAAGTATGTTTCTTTTATCAATGTTGATGAATTAGAATATGTTATAATTTCTCACAACTATGAAAGTAATATAAGAGGGAGAATAAGAAGAATAAAAGATTTGCATCGTGAAAAATTGAAGTCTCAACTGGTTTCAAACTCATTTGTTATTGAAAATAACTCATTGAAGTATACACTATTAAAAAGTAGTATAATGATATGTATAGAGGCTAAATTTGGGATAGTTTATCCCTAGAATAAGGTAATCTAGATTGTTTTCTTTCCCCCATGTTATGTTTAGGTAAAAACACTTTAAGATCATGTTTCTTCCTAGAAAAACCACTATAACTAGTATATCCTTATAGTAGAAATATTTTTATCAGAATCCCCTGAAAAATTCATGGAATATATAATATTTTTGAGTAGTGAAACTTGTATGAATATTTTGTGACATATTATAATTATTTTAATTTTCTTATCTACAAAATGTGTGAGAGAACCAATATTGAGAGTATTGAGATCCTAATTGATTAAAGTAGTAGAGGGAGAAAAAATTAAATTAATCAAAAAGAGACTAGTAGTAATTCACCTCTATCTTATTAGTGTTGTTCATATCCTAATGTGATCCTATAATAGGTATCAGATTTGATCAAATCTTTTACTGGATTCTTGATTATTGAGGTTGTTATTTGTTGAAGATATGTGTCTATTTTGTAATTTATAATAGAATCTCCTAGTTTGTGAAGATATACACATTTCAAATTAGAATTATATTTATACTGAAAATATGATGACTGATAATAATAGATTTAATAGAATATTGAAGAAGGCATCCCTTTTAATCCAAGAATATTGAGTTTATGTTTTTCTTTAAATTAATTCAAGGGATGAAAAATTTTAACTAAAAGAGGAACAATAGGTGGTTTAGTCTACCATAATCATAGTGGAAAACCCTTATAAATATAATGATTCAAGAAAACTAATTTAGTAAAATGCATGTGAAAACTCCTTCTCAAACTATCTTAAAGGTGAACTAATATTTAGTTAGAGTGATCATACATCAACATATTTTACTATATATTCAATAAAATATATATTTATTTTTTTCCTATAGAACTAGTCTCTTTGGTTTTTTGGAATTATCAAAAGTTATTAGGAAGTGATCGCTATATTGAGGAGGTGATAGAGAAAATGGTGAATGATTTAGAAGAAAACACATTATCCAGTATTAATATCATTAAAAACTCGAGGGGAAAAAGCTTCAAATTTTAATCTTGAAGCAAAGTAATACATGTTTTAAGAATAGTGGTTTAATAAACATCTAAAAAGGATGAGTCCGCTAATGAATTTTATCAGAATATCCATGAATTAGATTTTTTTAAAATAGGCTTGATGTTACAAATGAATAGTTGGTCATTAAATCTATGAATAATAAGTATATTGACACAATTTTATAATAAAATATCAATATTGATATTGATGGAGTTGAAATAATTAAAAAAAATGTGAAAAAATTGAAGGCATTGAAGATTGGAAAACACATTTTCAATATGAAGTATCTTGGTATGGAGATTAAAATGTAAAATCTAGAAACTACTAAATCTATTTGTCTACAAGTTGTTGAGAGAAATCTTGATATTGTTTCACAAATGTTACATGAGGATTAATGTTGAAAAAATACTCTATATGGGTGAAAAAATATAATGGGATCAACTCATGATCAATCCTCAGAAAGATCAATGATAGAGTTAACATCCATTCCAAAATATGATATTTATTCTAAATTGTTATTTGTGGACTGTTTAAATTTAAAAAATAAATATATAAAAAATGGATAATTATTAAAGATAAGAATCCCTCAACCATATATTATATGGAAAGAATAATGAGAATGATTGCTGGTTCCAAAAAATAATACCAACTAGTAATATAGAGGTCCCAAAAACAACATGTTCATAGCACTGGAAATTCTAGAAAACACGTTGTAGGTAAAATAAGATCACGATTTTTGGGTCACTATTTATGCTATAACATATTTGGTAAATGTGAATCAGATTTTTCATTTAATCCATTCGTCTCAAAAACATAACGGAACTCATTATATAGAGTATAAAGAAAATAAATATTCAATAGAAACCAATTTAAATGAATCATTTAACCTCTATAAAATTTAAAAACATGATTAAATCTATGATATTTTTTGTGGTTATGGACATAATAACGGTTCATGATCATCTCATTGTGTGTCAAATTTAAATAGGAAAAAATACCAAAATATTTTGTGAAGAAATAATTGAAACTATTAGAAAATAATTTTTCAAAAGAATAAAACTAGAATACTCCTATAATGTTTTATAATAATGATGAGTCATCCTTGAAAAAAATGATTTAAAGTAAATTAAAATCTAAATCATGTCTAGGAAGTTCTAGGGGTTTCAAATTTCTAAAAATATTAATGTGAATAAAATAAATCTCAATAATCCATGTAGAAAAACAAAAAATGTGATGAATATTCCTAAATACTATGTAGTTACTTTTCCACCTTTTTGGAATGTGAAAAGAGGGTATAAGAAGCACAAGAAAAACTAGCTCTAAAGGAGAAGAAGGAATTATAAACCAATATCCATAATTTCCTAGGTGTTATCAAAAAATGAAAACCCCATTGTTAAAGAAAATTTGTTTGAAATATGCAATAATTCATTGAACAATGATAAATTTTTTATTATAACACCCTGAACATTTAGTTTAAAAGAATAATGTGCAAGATAGATTTCATAACACATAACAACGAGCATTAAGTGAACACCAATATATTATAAAAATATTATTATTTAAATATGACCATTATAACCCGGTTCTAAAACTGAAAGTATGAATACGAAAAAAAATATTACTAAAATATTCATAAATCTTTTACATAATTAAAATTTATTTATTAATGCATAATAAGTAAGTACTAAATATTTTATAAAACTATAATTTATTTAAATAATGTAATTTGAAAGTCCAATTATATTTTTTATTTAATTTTACTATAAAATAATATTTATTTAATTATAAATTTTTTAAATAATTCCATAGGATTCAACATTATAATTGATTGTGATAAAAGAACATTTTTATGCCTTAAACATATTTATCTAAACCCCGATTTTCAATGCATTTAAACATTTATATTAAAATTTAATTCTTGAACTTATAGAAATTTAATCCTAAATATTTGATTCCATGTTCTGAATTATTTGTTTTTAATTTGTAAATAGGAACCTTTTATTTTTAGTCATTATGAATAGTAACCATGCTAAAATTTATCACCTTGGTATTCGGTAAAATTGGATAAAAATGGTTATAACTATAGAATAAGGCTTAAAAATTATCCATAAACTCGAATTTATTTAATTATATGTGTTTAATTCAACCATAACCTTCATATATTAAAACCTATGGCATCCTGGATCCATTTGTCTCTAATAAACACCTTTACATTATTTTAAGTAAAATAAAATTCCAAAATGCCATACTCTTGATTTTTAATTTGTCTTATATGTTCACATGGGGATAAAAAAAAGCTATGAATTAATATAAAAGTTTATATTTTACTAAAATAATTTATTTTTATGATGGTAATTTATTGTAAATTTTTAGTGATGGTCTAATTACATTAAATTCTTACACCGAATAGACACAATGCATATGCAAGCAGTGAAAAATTTAATATAAATGATTTTAGAAACATAAAAATTAATATTTTTTGGAATATTTTTGGGGTCACATAAATTTTATGACTAATATTAATGTATTATGTATTCCTAAAGACTTTATATTGTAATTCTATTCCTATCATGACGTCCTTAAATCAAAACTTGTGAATAGTTCTTAAAATGACTTTAATTGTATTTTATGTTAAATAATATTTTCTAAAGTGATTTAAAATTCATAAATTTTTTGATATAAACCAGTATGGATGAGATATCGTCTAAAATATCACTACTTGACTATTTTTTAGAAAATTATTAACTTAGAAGTAAATTTATAACCCCTTAAGAATGGAAATTTGTTTACCACGGTTAAGGTTGAATTTTTTTAATGAAGGTGTTAAAAAATATAAGAATTAAAATTACAAATAAAATAGTACCATTTTATTGGATAAAGTCATTTGAACTATACCTAATATTTTCTTCAAAAAAAATTCCACTTGGTGACACTTTCACTTGAAAAATAATTTATTACATTAAGACCTTTGATGTATTTATATGTGTGTCTTTTCCTTAACTAGATAAGGATAGAAACTATCCCCTATTATTCACAACACCTTTATCCACTTAACTAAAATAAACCATCTTAAAACTCATAAAAACTCTTATAAATGTTTTTGAGGTGATTTCATAATTAAAATCTCTTCCCTATAGTCTTTAAGAAGATATCCAATGGCAAGATCTCAATGACGAGGCAATCGTCTTAACTAATATATTTAATTTTATTTATTATTTTACCTCCTTTAATTATTTTCTAAACAATTAAAATATAAATAAATAATTATATCCCATATATTATGATGTAATTTTTTTATGGAATATCCTTTATCCATCTCCTTTCAATTATGTGGGGAATAAAACTATCCCACATGCATATGTGTGGACTACCACCTCATCACAATGATATGTTTCATTTTACATATCCATATTTCATAGATTATTATTATGATGGATTTAATGTTTATATATTATATTTATAAAATAATTATTATTCTTTAATTTTAATGTCTTATGTACCATATTATCATCTCATCTGTGGGAAAATGATAATGTCACGCATGATTACATCTGGACTACCACCTCTACGAAGCAATGTGATTCATTTTTCATTTTCTCTATACATTGATGTTAATAAGGAAATATTTAAATAATATATCTTATATTTATGACAATAAAATGTTTCTAAAAAGTGGAATTATTATTTACCTTTCTTTCGTTCCATCCATCAAAAAGTGGAAACGTCACTTGAGCGTACATATAAACTACCATCTCCACAGAGTGATGTAATTAATGTTTCATCAAAACGTTATATGAATGGTTAAAAAAGAGTATACAATTAAAAAAATGACATTTATTACATTATTATTATTATCTGGAGACGATGTAACAAAGATCAATGTAAATTTTTTGGAATGGACAAACTGAAAAAGAAAATAATTAAAACATAGAATCAGTGATTCTAATAACAATTATAATTAAATTTTAAATGTTATAAGTGGATAATATATGATATAATAATTATTTACATGTTTTTATAATAGAATTAAAATAATTAAAATTTAGTTTACATGATTCTAGAATATTTATAAATAATGTGAGACTTGAGGTAAGGGTCCTTCATCTCAAAATCATTTCACCAAGGCATGTTTGATGTTTTGTACCTATTTTTGTTTTTGAGGTGTATATAATACCCATTTTACAATTTATATCATGGATACTTCTTAATTAATGGTATTTAAGATTAAAATTCAAATTATTCCTTATGTGGTAGTTTGATTAAAAAGTTACAAAATTATAATGGTTTATCTTGTCCAATTGAATTATTTAGGACATATGTTTTGTTAAATAACTATTTTATTTTATGGGATGTATATACATAAAAAATTATATTTTATATTATTAATATATTTAAATTCATGGAATTTAATGTTTAATTTTATTTTATTTCTTCCATGGCTGTTATGATTCAAAAATTACTAATACTGAAATGGTTTTTAAATTACAGTCTCATTTTTTCTGAGTTTTTTTTCATAAATTTATAATGATGAAATTAAATGATATATCACTCAAAAAACTATATTTATTATTATAATATGGTTATTTATATGGAATACAAGTTTTCTTTTCATTTTTATCTCTTTATATACTTAGGATTCTGAAAGAATTTCCTCAAGGAGTACCGACCTTGTTTTTGTGTTTGTTCGAGAATATTTTTCTTCCATGTAAATATATTAATTAAAAAACTAGTAATGGTTTTTATTTTTTATATACATTTATTAAATTAATTTTTATCATTGTTTTACTTTTATAAATTTTTTTAAAAGGAATATTTTTATTCATTTTCTAAATGAGGTATTTGTTTTTGTTGGTGTGAAAAAAATCTTTATTTTAATGATTAAAACATGAACATAATTATCCTCTATCATCACCCTCAATGATTTTAATATATTTTTTAATTTATATATAGTTATTTTCATGACCCGTACCCTGGGGCCCGTATCGTGACTACCCCAAGCCTGCCTTCCATAGGCCAGGGGCTGGCGACTATCACCAAAGGCGTAAATCCCTAAACTGGGAATGCATTACCTTTATAACTATAAAAAAACACAACTGAGTACACAACTGGAACCAGAATACTAAATAAAACTGAATACAAAAGAAGTGATGGAAAGTAAAAGGGGTCGGAAATACAAGCCCAATAGGAAAGTACAAGTACAACTGAAAAGCAGGTACATCTGAGGAAAAGTAAATCAGCTACTGGGTCGTCTGCGGGGGTTCTTACCTGATGGGTAGGTACAGATGGCCTCCTCAGCACTCTACGTCCATCCGTCTTCTCTGCGTACCGTCATGCCGAGTGGTCCACCACCAGGTACCGTCCAGTCCTGCTACTCTCTTCCTCAGTCAGCGTTGTCCATCGTCTGCAACCAACACAATGAGGTGTGGGCATAACCCGTGTATGGGTGAGTATAACAATACTGAGTAGAGACCCCGAGACCCTCAAGGTCTCACAAAATCCATTAAGGATAAACCTCAAAGTATGAAATCAATGGATAACCATTACTTAGGTATATGACCATACATATAACTAAGTTATTTAGTAACCCATCTCATTCATGAGGAAAACACAAAAGTCATTGACTCAACTCAAACCAGGATTTTCATTATCGAAACCACGACTGCTGGAGAAATCCTCCTCTGTAGAGTATAGTGGGCATGCTGAGACACCAAGGTGCTTCTCACTAACCTTGGATTGCTGAGGTACTCCTCCTGTCGAGTACCGTGGGTCAGCTTCCAACTACCAGGCACTCCTCCGTTGTGGGTCTACCGCCAACTACTAGGCGCTCCCCTAATAGCCTGCAGAGGTACTCTTCCTACCGAGTACCATGGGTCTGCCGCAAACTAATAGGTACTCCTCCACCGTGGGTTTTCCACCAACTACCAGGAGCTCCACACTAGGCTAGTCAAATCACTACGAGTCAAATCGGTTAAGCAGTCGTCATGTCTCAACCAGCTACAAGGTCTATGCACTCTGTCAGCTCATCTCTAGAAGGATCAACTCCACAAGCTACTTGGGGATAATCCAACTGTTGAAAAGTTCCAAAAATAAGTATCTAAAAGGTTTTCCACATCATAGGGGTCTCAACGCAATAGACAGCGCGTCAATCGGATGCCCTCTATGTTAGTTATTATCCTTTTAGTCCCAGGTCCCCTGTTGGATTTGTGTACAATCCAACCTGACCGTAACTCAACTATACCCTGAACTCCAGTGAGATATACTAAAAGGGACGGCTACGCTCCAAGAATACCGGCACCCCAGACGGTTCGTCAAACGGACGTCCAGTGCCAAAGATATGGCCAAAGAAAGTAAAGGGGTAGTAATGGGCCTCGGCCCAGTCCGACCCGGTCGGACCGACTCGGCCCAACCGAGATTGGGCCGACCCGGTCTGGGTCAACCCCGTCAGATTGGCTGGGTTTAACCCTACCCATTGGGTGGGTCATCCCGTCATGTTCGGCCTGGTCTGCTGGGCCCGGCCCAGTGGACTGTGAGGGCGGTTCGGCCCAGAGCGTTGCGAGGGCGCGACCTGACACGACTCGACCCAGAGGGCGCGGCTAGGGAGGTTCAGCCAGGGCACCGTGAGGGGGCTGGGACACCGGCTCGACCGGGTGGCCATGAGGGAGCCGGGATGCCGTGGGGGTGCCAGGTAAGGCGTGGGGGCACCGGGCAGGCCATAACAGGGGATGGGAAAGCCGTGGATGGGCGTCGGGGGCGCTGGGCAGGGCACAACAGGGCACCGGGGGAAAAGGGTAGGGCACCGGGCATGGTGCTGCAGGGTGCCGGGGGCACTAGGAAGGGCGCCAGCGGGGCGCCGGGGGCGCCGGGCAGGGCGGAGCAGGGCACCGAGGGCGTCGAGAAGGGCGCAGCCAGGCGCTGGGGGCACCGGGTAGGGTGCCGGCAGGGCATGAGGTAGGGTGCCGGGTAGGGCGCCGGGGGGGCGCTGGGCAGGGCGCATCGGGGCGTCGGGGGTGGCAGGCAGGGTGCCATCGGGGAGACGGTCGTCAAATCCTACCAACTTGAAATAACCCCCTACCTTGCTTGATGTTTTTCGACATTGGCGTGGGGAGACGGTCGTCGATCCGTTGACGGTGTTGTGGAAGTAAGACATCTCACGATGGTTGTGGAAGACGCTCCACATCGGTAGGATTCGATGAAGGGAGTCAAAGAAGAATCATTGTCGGCGTTCTTTGCGTTCTTCGTTCTTTGTGGGGAGGAGCGTTCATTGTTGGAAGAACTTTTCTCCCAAGCTTTCCTCTTCTCAAGTTTCACCAAAATGCAAAGTGAAAATAATATTAGATTGAGTCATCTAATATTACGTTGGCATAACAATTCAAAAAGGAGAAATAAATTACGTAGGCTCCCCTAATTAATCCACGAGAGGTTGGCACATTAATTAAAGGGTTTGGATCCATTTAATTAAAGGGGTTGGCTTCATTTAATTAAATGGGAAGGTGGAGAGGCTCCAAGGGTGGTGGTACCATTAAGTGGGGAGTTCAAGGGTTCTCCCCACTTAATGAAGAGTTTCATGGGGTTAAAAGTCAGGTGGTCCCCACCTCATTTATCCTCCCATGGGAGTTAGAGTTCGGGTGGTCCCCACCACCATAACCTCTCATGGGAGGTTAAGATGTGGTGTCCCCCAACTCCAACCTTATCTTGGAGGTTTTAACCTCCACACACCCAAAGGTGGCTCAAATAAAACAAAGTTGTTGCACACTTTATTTTATTATTTTTTATAAAAAAGCATAAACTAACATTTATTCTCAACCAACTACCGTCGAGGTTAAAGTCTTCTTAAGAGAATACCGGCACTGCGAGTTCAACGGTTCCCTTGTATTTTAGTTCTGAGCACCGGTTCAAAAGTTATAAAAACCCGCTCGTACGTTTACAGAATGTACCCGAACAAAACTTCAGAAATTGATTCTAGGCACACCGGGCCTCGGAATCAAGCTCTGTAAAAATTCGCGGGCTCATAAAATTTCCATGTGTTAAAAAAAATTCCATGGGATTTGAGGGTCTTTAAATTTATTTTCAAGTATAATTTTTTCTTTAATATTTTATAAATGTCAAGATTTTAATTTTTTTCATTTAAAAATGAAAAGGGTATTTTCCACTAGAAAATGATCCAATGATATTTTAAATGTATTTTCATCTATAAAAACATTAATTTTTTTACATATGATTCAATATTGATAAAATCCAATTATTCCCTATTTATAATTTATAACTATGATTATCAAATAAATATAAAACCTATTTTATCTTCCATAGTTTATGTTATGACGAAATGATAACATTTTTCATGATTTTGTGGAATAGATTTGATGGATTATGATTATTTGATGAGTGAGTCTCTTATATACCTCCAATTAATTTGATAATGATTAATGTTTTATGATATCAAAGTGTACATGGAAATTTATACCATGCCCAAAAAAGGTAAAAATGTATGTTATCCCAAGAAAAAAAGTGGGTACAAAGGAGGTTTTCCCAATCCTGGAACAGGTACACGAGTGGTTTGCCCATGCCTATCATGTGGTGAATGTCTTGGTGGGTAACCTTAAAATAATATTTCTATAATAATAATTATTAAATAATTTATTACACTCTTTAATAACATGATATTATATCAATATTATTCTCTCAAATATCATGTTCTTTGATTCCTTTATGATTTGTGTCTTGTAAACTTCCAATATTTATACAATGACACATTAGTTTGATATATGATTTACAGGGAATGATTTTAAAATGTTAAGATAATTTTAATATACCCTTATGCTCAAGTTATGATTAAAAATGATCATTTATATAAATCACCCTTGTTTACCCTTAGAGATAATATGAGACTACCCTTTATTTGGTTCCTTTTCCACAGGATATGAAGAATGTTTTTAAGTATGATATGTCTTTGTAGGGTGCTAGTTATTAGTAGATTAATGTGAGATGATGTAGATATTTTATGTACCAGGTGTTTATGTATCTAGGTTTCCATGGAAACTAAACCATTGTGATTAAGGGATCCATTGTAATGATATTTAACGAATATTCCTGTAATAAGTTGTAATATTTATGTATGAAATGATTTTATCACTTAAGTTTGTATTAGATCATGTTTTAGTTATTTATGAAACTTTTATGAGAAAACATTTGTGAGAACCATTAGGATATGTTTAATTACATAATATCTTCAATATTTAAGATAAATTAATAAGTTGTGTTTTCCTAGAAAATGAATCCATATGTGGATATTGACAAGTGGTTGTAGTTGCGTAACAAATTAAAATTTGGGTAATAGCTCTAAAAGTATAATATTGGGTATTAAATAGATCATCACCAGTGCATTATAAGTTATCCTATGATGCACGCGAGGGTAGATAATCTCAAAGGATATTTTTTGGTTCATTCAAATTTTCTTAACGTACAATTTTTAATGATTTGAATATATGATAACCATGGATATCCTAGGATAAAAATAGGGTGAATAGATTGAAAATAATTTTTCATGATTTAGAAATCCTATAAATTAATTTTATGATTATATGATTTATCACTATGATTATTTTTTCTTAGATTATGTATTTTTCGTTTAGTCAATTGTTGAAACTATGAGGACTCATGTTAAAATGGAATGTCACAGATGATGAAACGATTGTCCTAATGAGAAACCAAATGAAATAGGACATGGAATTTAAAATATTTGGATTATTACTAATTATCTCTCTAGATATATTATTAGAAACCAAAATATTGGTTAGATTTTGAATAAAGCAAGTGAGTTGATATTGAAGTTTGATGAAGACCATGGATGAATCAATATTTACCTTCTTACATGTTAATAATTTAGGAAGATGCACCTAGAGAAATGTATCAAAGGAACAAGAATATGTTTTGTGTTGGGACTAGAAGTACATAGAGAAAGTTACTACTAAAAAAATGAAGAGTTCAATAAATAGAAATAAATTACATCCTATTGTACCATTTAAAATTCATAGTATCATGTGTGGGGAACTTGGTCATTATCCGATTATAAGCCTTGTTCGATGGTTAAACTCATAGACTAAGGATGGGATTGAACAATTACAATATTTGAAGTTGAATGATTAAATTATTTATGTATTATGATTATAGAATTATATTTCATCAATGATATTCTAGTAATTAGAATCATGATACGTATAAGGATTTTTATAACATAATTTTTTATTATGAATTTAAAAAAATATTGAATGGTAATAATAATGTAGAAAATTGATTTAGTGTGAAGGTGATATTTTTTTAAAACACATGATTAAGGGACATATAACACATAATATTTTTCTGATGTTTAGTTAATATTTACCAATCATGATAAAGAAATGATCAATATTGATAAGCTAAATTGGATAGTATTTATGACGTTGCAATTTATTAGTGATTTGAAAAAAAATCTTTTATATTATATTTAAGAAAAATTTCTATATTTTTGGGTTTATGGAATATATTATATAGTTTTGATTATATTTAAGGAATAAGGATAGATTTAAAATTTGGAATATTTTATGTTTTGATTGATATTTTATGGTGATTCCGATTATTTTAGGTATTGATTATCATTTTCAAAGAGAATATATGATCATAGTATTCATATGTTTTGTTTGTGAAATTAGGAGAAACATTATGTTGTTTGGGGATTAAAGATATGTTCATTTTTTGAAAATTAGTGATTATTTCTCTAATTTTTTTTGGTTTTGAATTCGCTTAGACATATATTAGGAGACTCATAAAGCTTTCTATTTATTGAATTGTATAAATTGGAATTTGTGTGTTATTGTTTAGGTTTTAGCGATTAACAAATTATTTCATTATATTAATATTTATATATATTGGATCACCAATGTTAATCATTTTATTTTATTTTTCAAATATCTAGAGATGGTAGGAATGAGTTTTCATTATTTTATAGATCATATGATCTATAAATATTTAATTTTAGTAATTCAGGCAAGAAATTTTGATATTTAAAATTCTTTTAATGAAGTAAGAGTTGAAGGAGAAATTAACCAAAACACAACTAGAAGATTAAATAATGATTATGAAACAAAAAAGAATTTATGATAGTATATTTTCTCATATTCTCTATCTTAATAGAAAATTAATTCCTTAACTCTAGGAATATGATCTGAAAAATGAATCAAACAATTTTTATGAGTTTATGTTCATTTCACCCCTCGTAGATTTATAAATATATTTTTATTGTTGACTTCTTTAGGACTCTTTTCTCTATCTATCTATATAATTATTTGGACATTACCTTCCTCCTCCATGCCCATATTTTCTCTTCATGATATTCTTCTCCAAGAATCTTATAATTTTTAATTTCACATGACCTTTATGTTTCCAACCCCCATATTTTCAAAGGAAATGTTATCATCCCTTTATACAGTATGAGTTTTCAGAAAAGGAATTTTCAAATATTGAACCATTTATTACTAATAAAAAATCGGGTGGTTGTAATTTATTTATTGGTTAGAGAATCTAAAATTCCAAAAAATTATTGTAAAATTATTCTATGCTTAATAGCTTGATTAACATGCAACACCAAGCATTTATCGAACTGAAATACACTATAAAAATATTATTATCAAAGTTTTATCTTTATATCCAAGCCATTAAAATAGTGGTATGAAGACGAATAACCATATTATGAAAAATACATATAATGTTTTTATACAATTAAAATTTATATATTAATACATAATAAATAAGTACCCAGTTTTATGATAATTCATTTTATAATTAAAAAATACATTTTCTTGAAAAATGGGTTTTATTTAATTTTGTGTATAGAAATTGTAATTAATTTATATTATTTTTAGAAATTTTATATTAGGGAATGAATATCATTTTTAAAATCATCATGTTAAATTTATCTGAGGGTTAATTTTTTCGATAATTTAAAAAAATTATTTTTAATTTAATAGTGAAAAATACTGATTTTTTTAATACTATAATTAAATTAAATCAAGTAACTTAAAAGTAAAATCTGTTTTAGATAAGTTTTTAAAGTAAAATAATATCAATTTTATAAAAAAATAATATAAATATTTTTATAGGAATCAACATTGTATTTGATTTGGGTATAAGTTTATTTTTATACTTAAACATCTAATTGTATAAAAAATGATTCTCATTTTATTTTTTGAATCTAGATTAAATTTTATTTATATAACTTCTATAAATTGATTACTGAAATAATGGATTGAATATTTGGAATGATATGTTTAACATTTGTTAAATAGGTCCCTTTTATTTTTTGTTATTATGAATTGTAATTGGGGAAAAATTTATCACATCACTAAATTGTGAATCATAATAAACAAGGTCAAAATATATAATAGAGATTAAAAACATCCATATCGTTGAATATATTTCATTTAATTAGTTTAATTAGAACAAAAATTCATATATTAAGAAATATTTAATTTTGATATGATTTTTATCTGATAAATACATTTATATTATTTTAAATAATGAAAATTCCAAAATGTCACACTCTTTCATTTAATTTATATTAAATGTTTTTATAATAATTTAAATATATTATAAAATAATATATAACAATATTTTCAACATAAATAATTTTTTTTAATTATGGTAATTTATTTTTAGTTGTTAGTTTTGGTATAATTACCTTAAATTCTTACAAAACACTAATATAGTTCTTGATCAGGCAGTAAAAAAATAAAAATAAATGATTTTCAAAAAATTAAAAGTTAAAATATTTGGATGGATTATTATATCACGTGAATTTTATGACTAATAATAAAATATAATTTTTGTTTAATGATTTTATATTCTAATTCCATTCGTGAACTCATATATTTGCTGTAAAAATATTTAAATAGTTATTAAATTGACTTTAATGGTATTTTATGAAAAATAATATTTCATTAAATGATTTAAAAATAATAATAAATTTTAAATATTAAATAAGGGTTGGTATATGGTCTAAAATTTCGTCAATTTTCCATTGTAGGAATTTTTATAACTTATATGTAAATTTATTACCCTTTAAAAGTGGAAAAGTTTTTACCTTGGTTAGGTTTAAAATTTGATAACGAAAGGGTTAAACTAAAGGATGAGGTTTTAAATACCAAATAAAATTGTAAATGTTTTATATTTTTAATGGATTTAAAACTTAAAAAATCTTATAATTGAAATTTTGGCCACTTAATGCCACTTTCACTTGAAAAATAATTCTTGAATTTAAATCTTTTAAGTAATTAAATATGTATCCTTTCCTCTATTATAAAAGGAAACCATATATATTCTATTATTCACACCACCATGAGAAAATTATCAAGAATAAAACCAATAAATACCTCATATTTTAATCCATATCCATGATATGTAGGTTCTTGTCTCCTAAAATGAACATTCATAGGGTCCTTAAGAAGATATCCAAAGGAGGTTTCTAAAAGAGGAGGTAGTCTTAACTGATCTATTTCATTCTAATTATTCTTTTACCTCAGTAAATATTTTACCAAAAAATAAATTATAATAACATCAACATATCAAATATTCTCAGATGTTATTATGTATATGGAAAAACCTTTATCCATCCCCTTTCCATCAAGTGGGAATTGGAAGTGTCACTTGTGTGTATGTGGGGACTACCAACTCCACATAGCGATATGATTCATTTTCCATAAGTATCATTCATAGTTTGTTATTATAATGGATATAATATTTATATATGATGTTTAAGATATAATTATATCATATAATCATAATATTTTATCAACCATATTACCATTTCATCTATTGGAAAATAATAAATTCGCTCATGCATAAGTGTGGGCTACCACTTCCACGAAGGGATATAATTAATTTTTCATTTACTCATTACATGGATAAAAATAAAGATACAATAAATCAATATATATGGAATTTTTTATATAATAATTATTTTGGGATGTTTAATTATTATTTACCTTTATTTCATTCCATCCATCCAAATGTGGAAACAACTGCCGTGTGTATATATGTACTTCTATCTCCTTGAAGTTCTTTAATTCATTTTTAAAAACCACTTTATATAAATGGTTATAAAATTTATATAATTATTAAATAATATATTTATGAAATTAATAATATTTTTGAGATTATATAACCATTATCAAAGTAAAAAAACTTGAACTTCCAACCTGAAAAATGAAATAGTTAACACCTAAAAACAATTATTTTAAAATGAAATTATTAATAAATAGGTATTGAATTGTCATATGAGGATAATATATGATAATATATGTTTTTATATGGTTTTTTTATTGAATTATAATGGATTTAAATTTATTATACAGGATGTTATAACATTTAAGAAGTAATTTAAACTTAATATGCTGGGTTTTCATCTCAATATTGTTTTGTTGAGACATGTTTGATTTTATGCACCTATTTACGTTTCTAGGTGTATATAGAACCCAATTTAAATGTTATATCAATTATGATTCTTAATGAATGGTATTTTAAGTTAAAATTTAAATAATTTAGTCCAATGGATTTGGATTTCAGCAATACCTATGCTTTAAGCATTTATCATCTCAAATTGTCTTTTTGGGGACACATGTTATGTTATACACCTATTTTATTTTGTGGGGGGTATATAATTTTACATAGATATTTTATATCATTAAAGTATATATATTCATGGTATTTAATGTTCCATATGAGATTATTTCTATAATGTGGGTTATGATCCAAAATTTATCAAATAAGTAAGGGTTTTTACATTATAATCTCATTTTTACTTAGATTTTTTTATGCTTAAATTTATGATGATAAATTGTATAACTTATCTCACATAAATACTATGATTATTTTTCTCCACTTTTTATTTTTAGTGAATACATGGTTTAATTTTATTTTTCTGTCTTTATATACACAATAGACTAAAAGAATGTTTTAACAGAAAATAGAATTGTTTTCTCTTTATTAGAAAATATTTTTATTCCATGCACTTATTTTAATTTAAATGTATTCAAGAATGAATTTAATTTTATTCAAATATGTATTAATGAAAATTTTAACCATGTTTTAATTTATATAAAAAATAAAAATGAATATTTTTATCATTTTTTAAATGAGGTACATTTTATCGAAGGCCTGAAAAGAATATTTTTTTAACAATTACTGCATTAAATGAATTTTCTCCTACTATGATCACTCAATAATTTAAATATTTCATTAAAATTAACCCTTTTTTTCAAGAAAAATTTTCTATTAATATTTAAAAATTTTATTAACTTATAAAAATTTATTTCAAAATAAAAACTATATTTTCCTTAAGCAAATGTTGTAGTGATAATTTAAAAGTATTTTCATATATGAAGTCATAAATTGATGTAACATATGCTTCATTGTAAATATAATATAATTATACCATATTTATTCTTTCTCTAAATGGATTATGATTGTGATGACAAAATATAGATGATACCCTTTTTCTTTTTTGTCAGTTATGTTATGATGAAATGATAAATGATTTTTTGATTTCATGGTATACACATGAATAGGTTATAATTATATAATGGGTGGGTCTGTTATAGACCTCTAATGAATTGGGCTAATATTAATATACAATGAGCTCAAACGGTACATGAGTTGTTATCTGAATCCCGAAAGAGGGTACACAAAATATGTTCCCAAGACTAATAGAAGATATATAAGAGTTTCTCCCAAGTTTAATGTATGTACAAGTGTGGTTATCCCAAGCCTAACATGTGATGAATGTCATGGTGGGTAGCCTTGACATAATATTTCTATGATTACGATTACGACACACAATTTTCCACTCTTTTGTGACATGATCTTATTCCAAAGTTATGTGATCATGGATCAGGTTTTTTGATTCATTTATTATTCATGTCTTATGAATTTCCAAGACTTTTTCTATGAATAGTGACTATAATCTATGAATTCTGGGGTACGATTTTCAAATATTAAAATCATGTTCATATACAATTATGTTATTTTTTTATTATAATGGATAATATATTAATATAAACATTGTTTTTTCTTACTAGTAATCTGAACTCACCCATATTTATGTTTCCTTTTCTCTAGGATATAAAGAAAGGTTTTAAATATGATATTCTTAAGAAGGGTGCTAGTTATAAAGAGCTTATTAGAAGATGATATATATCTTTTATTTATAATTTGTTTATGTCTTTATGTATCCAAATACAGTAAAACTTTATGTATTTTTTCATGGATTGTATACATCTATAATGATTATTCATATAACAAGATGTTATATTTATGAATGTAATTATATGGTCACCTCAATTGGTATCACAACAAGGTTTAGTTTTTTTGATACTTGGATGAAAAAAAATTAGTGAGAACCCTTTTGATAACCTTAAGTATAAGAGAAAATCCTATGATATAATAAAGAAAAGAGTGTGGCTTTCCTTCCAAATACATCTCTATCTCAATACCAGAAAGTGGATGTGGTTGTGGAATAGATGTACCCAAGGGATACATCTATGGATGGGGAATATTGGGTATTAACTAAATATTTACCTATTCATGATGAGTAGGCTTAATTCATTGCATGATTTTTAAGAAAAGTGTGGTTTTGGGTTCACTGTCACGACCCATCCTCGGGGCCCATGCCGTGACTACCCCAAGCCCGCCTTCCATAGGCCAGGGGCTGGCGACTAGCACCATAGGCATAAATCC
Source organism: Viscum album (assembly GCA_963277665.1). Lineage (NCBI taxonomy): Eukaryota > Viridiplantae > Streptophyta > Magnoliopsida > Santalales > Viscaceae > Viscum > Viscum album. The sequence goes on along the minus strand of OY728127.1, from coordinate 396,767,995 downwards.
ATAAGTTGGGAAGGCGTTGCCTTTATAAAAGTAAACAAACACAACAGAGTAAGCAACAGGAAGTAAACACTAAGTAAAACTGAATACAAAAGGGTGTGCTGGAAAGTAAATGGGCTAGTATACAATCCCAAATAAACAACAAGTACAAGTAAAAAGAGACAAACAGCTGAAAGTAAAGAGCAGCTCCGGGATTGTCCTCCAGGGATTCTTACCTGAAGGGTAGGTACAGATGCCCACCTCAGCTCTCATGTCCTTCAGTCTCCTCTGTGTGCCGACTCGTCTCAAGGTCCACTTCTAGGTACTGTCCGGTCATGGCGCTCTCAGCCTCCGTCAGTTTTGTCCGTTGTTTGCATCCAACACAATGAGGTGCGGGCATAGCCCGTGTAGGGGTGAGTATAACGATACTCAGTAGGGACCCCGAGACCTGAAAGGTCTCACAATATCCACTAAGTATAAAGAAAATAAGAAAGATAAAATCATGAAGTATCAACCAAACTTACTAAGGTATATGCCCATACATATACCTAAGTTATCAATCTCAGTCTGGCTCCAACTCTCGAGCCCAAGCACAAAAAAATTCCATAAAAAAGTAAATTCATTCACCATGATGATAATGGTTGAAAGACATGACTCAGCTCACACAGGTATGCCACAATAGTAGATAGACATCGATGATCAGATGTAGCCACTTGATCTTCTAAGTTGTCGGACCCACATAGGATACAGGACAAGTTAAGGTATCAGACCCACACAGGATACAGGACCAGCTGTCTCGTCTAAGTTATCAGACCCACACAGGATACAGGACCAGATATAATTCATCTGAGCTATCGGACCCACATAGGATACAGGACCAGTTATTCTGTCGGACCCACACAGGACATAGGAATAGAAGTCAGAACTATCTAATCCACACAGGATTCCAGTATAGTAGTCTTTGTTGTAAAACCCACATAGGATTCCGGTACAGAATTCGTCACTGTCGAACCCACACAGGATTTCGGTACAGAAGTCCTCGCTGTCGAACCCACAGAGGATTCCGGTACAGAAGTCGTCGTTGTCGAACCCACACAGGATCCCAGTACGGAAGTCGTCGCAGCCAGCTCTAGGGTTCTCGCACATAGCACGCTCGATATCAGGAGGGTCCACTCCTCGATCAAAGGGGTCGATACATCAACTATAAAAAAGTCCTAAGTTTATGTATCCTGATGTTCTGTCTTATCAAAAGAAACCCAACGCGACAGACGACTCGTCAATCAGACGCCTGGTTTAAAAGTTATTGGCTTTTCTTTTTCAAGGGCCCGGTTGGATTTACGCTCGATCCAAACCCGGCCATTTTCCAAAGTCATCCAAAACTCACTTAGAGTTTCTCAAAAGGAACACCTCGTTGCAAGGGTCCCAGTGCCACAGACAGCGCGTCGTTCAGACGCACAGTCTTGAAGATATTCACATTTAAGCGAAGTCGGGCCCGGCCCGTTAAGCCCAGTAGGCTGTGGCAGGTCGGCCCGACCCGGTTCGGCAGGTCCGACCCGACCCGTTAAGCCCAGTGGGCTGTGGTGGGTCGGCCTGACCCAGTTCGGTGGGTCCGACACAGCTGGGGGTCAGCCTGGCCCGGTGGAGCGCGACCCACCCGCAGACCCAGCCTGGCGGGTCCGACCCTGTTGGTGGGTCAGCCCGACCCGGTGGGGCGCGACCCCTCCGCGGACCCGGCCTACATTGTGGGCCGGTCCGGTTCACCCAGTGGTGCTGAGCGTCGCCTCCTCTCCCTAACCGTCCGGCCGAAGCCGGCCGGTTCTGTCTGGCGCGAGCGGCCCGCACACCGGGCTGCTGTTCCTCCCATGCGGTGCCCCGGTTTCCTTCAGCCCGGCCGGCAGGCGGCCGGCCAGTCTTCCCATCGAGCAGCCCACGGAATGCGGCCCGTGGTCTTCTCCGCAGCGTGGTGCCTAACGGCGCCGCGGTCCTCCAGCCCAGCCGGCAGGCGTCCGACCTGTTCGGTTCGTCCGAGCTGACCAAAGATGCGGGCCACAGTTTCCCCCACACGGCCAGCGCGACGGTGCCGGTCCACCTCCACCGCAGCCCGACCTGTCTGCGGCCTTCGGTTTCTACCACCTTCAGTCACCGCCACCTCATGCCCGTGGCCTCTTCCTCTGGCGTGGTGCGACGGCACCCTGCCCTATCCGCTCCGGCTCCATTTTCAACGCAAACAAGAATCAACGGAGGTTCGTCAGGCCGTGTTCGTTCGGCCCGCGCCCTCCGCGTTAGGAGATAACAAAAGGATAATGATGAACCATAGCATTCATCATGTATGAAGGTATAATTTTATTCAATTAAAATTATACAAATCTCCCTACCTCAATTTCATCGTTGAACGTCGACGAGTCGCGGAAGTCGGTCATTGCCAAAACGGAAGTCATTCCGTCAACGTCGGAGGGAATGACATTGTTGTTGGTGACGTTCTTTGAAGGTGGCATCTTCCCTTTCTTTCTCCTGTTGGAAGGAAAGAGACGCATCATCATTCTTCGGTGGAAACATCGTTCTTCATCGAGAGGATATCGTTCCTCCAAGCGTTCTCCCAAAACTCCACAATTTCTCTCAACAAAAGTGTTTCCAAAATTATAGAGATAACCCTCTATTATTTTTATGGAACAAAAACTCAAGAGTTGTCCTTCATTAATGGTGACAACACACTTGATTAATTGTGGAGAGATGAATTCAAAATTCAAACAAGGGATGTTGAGAGTTTCAACATTAAATTGGAAGAGTTAGAATATTAAGAGACTCTCCACAATTAAATGTGAGTTACATGGGGGTTTAAGGGGAGTTCAAGAGGAGTTTAAGAGTTTGAGCTCGTGTGGGACCCACCACATAATATCTTCCCATGGGAGGTTATGTGGGGGTTGGCCCCACCTCCAACTTCCCTTTGGAGAAAAAAACCACCACCCAAATAAAAATTATGTCACAAATAAAGTTTTATTTAATTATGAGAATCCCCAAGAATTATATTCCACTCCCAACCAAATGCAACTGCGGTAAATGTCCCCTTAAGCTAATACTGGCGCTACAAGTTCATCGATGTCCTCAGATTTCAATTCCGAGCACCGGTTCAAAAGTTATAAAACACCGCTCGCACGTTTACTGAACGTACCTGAAAAAATTTTCGGAAAATTATTAACAGCCTCCCTCGACCTATTACGGTAGAGGTTAGGCTCTGCCTAGGTGAAACACACCCCAAAGAACCCAACTGTACCCTCGTATTTTCAATATGAGTTAAAATTTAAAAGTTATGAATTTTATTATAAAATAATTTTCACTTAATTATTTTATTTGCGGCCAAAAACTAACTTTCTCTAGTGGCCCTCACCGACCCAAGTTAGTATCTTCTTACAAAAAGGCTACCCTCACGAGTTTAGAAATGGTGTCATATTTTTAATCCAAGTTACCATTTGTGAGTTATATGCATTTGAAAAATAAAATAACTTTATTTAATTATTTTATTTACTGTTATTCCATTTTCGGGTTTTCTCACAGGAGGACTGTGCCGAATAGACTTAAGTCATGCCTAGGGTAAACCCGCCATGCTGAGTGAAACATTTGCCTTAGATTTCTGATCTGAGTAACTTTTTAAGAGTTATTCCACTTTTTTAGGAAAAATGCATACGGGCGTTTATTTAAGCTTAGAAAAACTTCGACGGATCATTCCGGGAACTCCGGGCCTCGGAATCGCGCGCTGTCAGAAACTACGGACTCATAAAATTCCCAATAATTTAAGAAAAACATTTACTTGAAATTTCTGGCTCTTTACATTACCCCCAACTCCAGGATTTACGTCCCCGTAAGCTACAACTCAAACTAAGGGAACAAATGGGGGTACTGAGCAAGCATTTGAGCCTCCCGCTCCCATGTGCTCTCCTAGAGGTTCCCGTGCTGCTAGAAAACGCGCACCAGAGGAACTGAACATCCACGAAGGACCCGCTCCTATCGATCCTCAATCTCCACTAGAACCTCCCAAAAATTCACCCTGTCATCGATATCCAAATCCCCGTGGTCGATGATGTGAGATGGGTCATGCATGTATCTCCTCAGCTGAGATACATGGAAGACATCATGCACCCAGTGTAACTGAGGTGGATGGGACAAGCAGTATGACACCTCGCATCCCCTACTGAGGACCTCGAAAGGTCCAATGAATTGCGGAGATAATTTTTCACCTCGGCCAAATATCCGTAGACCTCATCGAGGAGAGACCCATAGAAAGACATGGTCTCCATCCTCGAATGTCAGAGGTCTTCGTCTCCTAGATTTATGTGGAAGACCCATCACGAATTCCATGGATATATGATCCTACTTCCACTCTGGGACCTCCAAAGGCTGAACCAAGCCTGATGGTACCTGTTGTTCCGCCTTCACTTGCTGAAAAGTGATCCATTGTGAGAGAAAATATGCCACTTCTTTCTTCATTCCCGGCCTCCCGTGCTGTCGTTGGAGGTCCTGATACATCATTGTCACTCCAGGATGTAACACTAAAGGAGATGTGTGGAACTGCCTCCACACTTCCTCCTAAAGTGCAACTAGTACCATGGTACATCCTCTGAAGAGGATGACATGTTCCCCACCTTCAGAAAACCCATCAGGTGCCTGACCTGAGGATATCTGAGCACGTCGTGTCTCACAGTCAATGTCCCCATGCTGTGCCTCCCTGACTCACTGAAGAAGAGAAGAAGTGACTGTGAGAGACTACAGAAAGGCTGCTCCATCTCTATCCAAAAAGGATATCTGTAACGCGGCCAGCTGCTCCATCACCTCTCCAGCAAGCTGAATGCCTAATCTCTTGATGATAGAATCTAATACAACATTATCCTTCAGAGGAGTATAGATTATCTCGAAGTCATAGTCCTGGAGGAACTCGAGCCATCGTCGTTGTCTCAGGTTCAAGTACTTCTACGAGAAGATGTACCTGAGACTTTTGTGGTCAGAGTAGACTGTAAAGAGTTCGCCCATAAGATAGTGCAACCAAATCTTCATGGAGAAGACCACTACTGCTAACTCCAGGTAATGGGTACCATAGTTCTACTCGTGCTGTCTCAACTGCCGAGAACCATACGCAATCACTACTCGCTCCTGCATCAGGACACACCTGAGTCCGGTCCCTGATGCGTCGCAGTAAACTACATACCCAATGCCCTCCTCTGGTAGCATCAAGATGGGTTCACCAGTCTACCTCTGCCTCAGCTCCTGAAAGCTCTGTTGGCATCTCTCTGACCACACAAAGGGTTTACCCTTCTTCGTCAACACTGAAAGCGGTGCTGCAACTCTGGAGAAGTCTGGCACAATGGTAAGTCTGGTCGACCCATGAGTGATCGACTGCACCCTCTTATGCATGATTCCATCCTGTGCTGCCTGGGTTTTCCTTTTTACCGACCAAGGAAAACCCCAACCCAACGTTGTAGATAAACCATGACCTTTTTTCCTAATATAGTCAGTTTGTGTATAAACTATGGTTGCCTAGTCCATACCCAAACTAACGTCGTAAGGCCTCGACGCTGCAACCAAGAGGTAACAACTGAAAATCTCGCCTCAAGGGTCAGATCACACCATCAGCATAAGTGTGATTATAGAGTCTCCTCCCAAAGATATCTCCAGACATGAGGGTCAAGTCACCGGATTAACCGGAAACTCTGGGTCTGAGAAAAGATTTGTGGAAGGAAGGAATGATTCGTATCTATATCTGTTGATAAAGCAGCTAGTAGTAGACATAGACCGTACCACAAATAATTCCTAGAGCCTTTGGGTCACACTCCTTGACCGCATGCAGCTATTTTCTTCCCCTCCACTCCAGCTCCCTGAGCCTAGCGGGGACTACAAAGGCGGGTGGTTGTATCATGTCGAAATGTTTACCACTTCATGCTGCTCTCCTAGCTCTGCTTCCTCGTCTGCTGTCCTACAGATTCATATATCCTTAACACTTCCTCTTCTTAAAACTTTCTACACACTTAAGCATCTGATTCTGGCACCAGTTTCATTCTTTCAAATTGCTAACATTCACTGGCTGTATCCGCTCAGCCAATGATCTTTCAACCACAAAGGTTCTCTCCATCCTCTAACATAAGTTGGAATGAATAGATGAAAAAGTTCTGGATCCGATATCCTTAACCACACCTCACTCAAAGGTCCGAGCTCTAAAGCACTGATCGTATCATATTCATCAAGTATGAGGAAAGATCGGTATGCCACGATGAATACTCAGCTACCGACATGTCATCCTGCCGAAGATGTAAAAGCTCTAGCAAACTCTCAGCCACCTCCTCAAGCTAGTCCTCAGCCACCAGTGAGTCGGGGTCACCTCAGAACCTAAGGGGTATCTGATGCTGAAACATGTGTAAGGCACTAAGCCTACAAGTGTCCTCTACCAGTACCACCGGTATTGTCTGCTGACCAACGGGCAGTGATATAGTTGGCACACTGCCCAAAGGCACCATCTCGGAAAATGATACAATTACTGAAACCTTACCACTATACGGACTATCCTCATGGCCATTCACTGAAAAAGATTAGTAGATAAGATCAACATCTGCTCTACTAGTGTCTCAACTAGGTGGAAAACTCCACTAATTGCCTCAATCCAGTCCTTTACTGCTTGGGAATCTGTCTCGCCTCGAAACCTCAGAGGCCTCTACTGATGGAACTTGTGCAATGCGCTCAGTCGGTGTGCACCGTCCTCCAATGCGGCTAGTGGCATCTTCTGCCCAACGGTTGGTGGTGTTGCTGGTACACCACCCGAAGGTGCCAACATAGTAAGAGGGCCCTGCACCAGATCCTTGTCACTCGGTGGGCTGTTATTGTGTATTCTCTCAGGAACCCTAGCTGGCTATCTTCACAGCGACATCCTGATAAGGAATAGGTGCGCCACGGTAAATAAGTTGTACCTGGTGAGATAACTAAAAGAGACCACAAAGGAAACTCTTGAAACACACATGCAATCAGTTTTTTCGTGCACTGAGTTGGAAATCAGAAGTTAGTGTCCTGGTGTATGGATACGTTGGCCGCCGCACCAACACTGGAATCCCTGGACTAAAAACCACACTCAATACTCTTAACACTATTTATTCACAGTAAGGCAGATCAGAGTCCTAAGTTCAGCGGTAGAACCGACTCCTCTGATACCAATTTGTCACGACCTGTCCTCGGGGCCCGTGCCGTGACTACCCCAAGCCTGCATTCCATTGTCCAGGGGCTGGCAACTAGCACCAAAGGTGTAAAAATGAAAGTTGGGAATGAATTTCCATTATAAAAGTAAAAAAAACACAATAGAGTATGAAACAATAAGTAAACACTAAGTAAAACTGAATACAAAAGAGTGTGCTGGAATGTAAATGGGCCAGTATACAAACCCAGCTGAACAACAAGTATAAGTAAAAAAGAAAAAACAACTGAAAGTAAAGAGCATCTCCTAGATCATCCTCCAGGGATTCCTACCTAAAGGTTAGGTACAGATGGCCCCCTCAGCTCTCATGTCTGTTAGTATCCTCCGTGTGCCGACTCGTCGCAAGGTCCACCTCCAGGTACCGTCCAGTCGTGGCACTCTCGGCCTCTGTCAGCATTGTTCGTCACCAGCATCCAACACAACGAGGTGCGAGCATAGCCTGTGCAGGGGTGAGTATAATGATACTCAGTAGGGACCCCGAGACCCTCAAGGTCTCACAATATCCACTAAGGATAAAAAAATAAGAAAGATACAATCATGAAGTATCAACCAACCTTACTTGGGTATATGCCCATACATATACCTAAGTTATCAATCTCAGTCTGGATCCAACTCTCAGGCCCAATCACAAACCAATTCCACAAAGGAAGTAAAGTCATTGACCATAATGATAATGTTTGAAAGACATGACTCAGATCACACATGTATTCCACAATAATAGAGAGATATAGATGATCAGATGTAGCCACTGGATCATCTAAGCTATCAGACCCACACAGGATACAGGACCAGCTAAGCGGTCGGACCCAAAAAGGATACATGACCATCTATCTCATCTAAGATATCAGACCCACAAAGGATAAAGGACCAGCAATAATTAATCTAAGCTATCGGACCCACACAGGATACAGGAACAACTATTCTATCGGACCAACACAGGATACAGGAACAGAAGTCAGAACTGTCGAACCCACACAGGATTCCGGTACAGTAGTCGTCATTGTCAAACCCACACAGGATTCCGGTATAGAAGTCGTCGCTATCGAACTCACAGAGGATTCTGGTACAGAAGTCGTCGTTGTCGAACCCACATAGGATTCCGATATAGAAGTCATTGCTTTCGAACCCACACAGAATTCCAGTACAGAAGTCATCACAGCCAGATCTAGGGTTCCCGCACACAGCACACTCGATTCCGGGAGGGTCTACTCCTCGAGCAAAGATGTTGATACATAAACTATCACTAAGTCCTGAGTTTATGTATCCCAAAGTTCCGTCTCATCAAAAGAAACCCAACGTGATAGACGGTGCGTCAATCGGACTCCCGGTCTGAAAGTTATTGGCTTTTTCGTTCCAGGGGCATGGTTGGATTTACATTCGATCCAAAACCGGCTATTTTCCAAAGTCTTCCAAAACCAAATTAGAGTAGAAAAAAGGGCCACCTCATCGCAAGGGTCCCAGTGCCATAGACGAAGCTTCGTTCGGATGCATAGTCTTGAGGATATTTGCATTTAAGCGAAGTCGGGCCCGACCCGTTAAGCCCAGTGGGCTGTGGTGGGTTGGCCCGACCCAGTTCGGCGGGTCCGACCCGACTGTGGGTTAGCCCGACCCAGTGGAGCACGGCCCACCCGCGGACCCAACCCGGCGGGTCCGACCCGGTTGGGGGGTCGGCCCAGCCCGGTGGGGCGCAGCCCACCCGCGGACCCGACCCAATTTGCGGGCCGGTCCGGTTCACTCGGAAGCATCGAGAGATGCCGCGTCTCCTTGCCTGGTCAGCTGAAGCCCGACAGTTCTGTCCGGTGCGAGTGGCCCGCACAATGGGCCTCTGTTTATCCCATGCGGCACCAAGCGGCGCCGTAGTTTACTTCAGCCCGGCCGGCAGGCGACCGACCGGTTCACCCGCCGAGCGGCCCGCGGATTGTGGGTCACGGTCTTCTCCACAGTGCAGTGCCTAGCGGTGACACGGTCCTCCAGCCTGGCCGGCAAGCAGCCCACTGGTTCGGTTCGTTCGAGTAGCCCGCGGATGCGTGCCCCAGTTTCCCCCATGCGGCCGGCGCGACGACACCGGTCCTCCACTGCCGCGGCCCGGCCTGGCCATGGCCTTCAGTTGCCACCGCCTTCGGTCGCCACTGCCTCATGAACGTGGCCTCTTCCTCCGGTGTGGTGCAACGACCCCGCCCCCTACCGGCTCTGCCTTCATTGTCAACACAAACAAGAATCAACAGAGGGTCTTCGGGCCGTGTTCGTTCAGCCCGCGCTGTCCACGTTAGGCGATAAAAAAAGACCAAAGACGAACCATAACATTCATCATGGACGAGGGTATAATTTTATTCAATAAAATTATACAAAACTCCCTACCTCAATTTCGTCGTTGAACGTCAATGAGTCGTGGAAGTCGGTCGTTGCGGAAGACGGACGCCATTTCTTCAACATTAGAGGGAATGATGTTGTCGTTGGCGACGTTCTTCGTGGGCGGCATCTTCCCTTTCTTGCTCCGGTTGGAAGAAAAGAGATGTGTCATCGTTCTTCAGTGGAAACAACGTTCTTCATCGAGAGGATATCGTTCCTCCAAGCGTTCCCCCAAAACTCCAGTATTTCTCTCAACAAAAGTTTTTCCAAAATAATAGAGATATCCCTCTATTATTTTTATGGCACAACAACTCAAGAGTTTTCCTTCATTAATTACGACAACACACTTGATTAATTGCGGATAGATGGATTCAAAATTCAAACAAGGGAGGTGGAGAGTTTCAACATTAAATTGGTAGAGTTAGAATATTAAGAGACTCTCCATAATTAAATGTGAGTTACATGGGGGTTTAAGGGGAGTTCAAGAGGACTTTAAGAGTTTGAGCTCGTGTGGGCCCGTACACATAATATCCTCCCATGGGAGGTTATGTGGGGGTGGGCCCTACCTCCAACTTCCCATTGGAGAAAAAAAAACCACCACCCAAATAAAAATTATGTCACACATAAATTTTTATATAATTTTGAGAATCCCCAAAAATTAACTTCCACTCCCGACCAAACAAAACTATAGTAATGGTCCCCTTAAGAGAATACCGACACTTCAAGTTCATTAGTGTCCTCATATTTTAATTCCGAGCACCGGTTCAAAAGTTATAAAACTCCGCTCACACGTTTACTGAACATACCCGAAAAAAAGTTCAGAAAATTATTAACAGCCTCCCTAGACCCACTACGGTCGAGGTTAGTCTCTGCCTAGGTGAAAAACTCCCCAATGAACCAAAAGGTACCCTCAGATTTCCAATCTGAGTTACCATTTAAAAGTTATGAATTTTACAATAAAATAATTATCACTTAATTATTTTATTTACGGCCAAAAACTAACTTTTTTATGGTGGACCTTGCTGACCCAAGTTAGTATCTTCTTAAAGAAAGTATACCATCATGAGTTCATCAGTGGTCTCGGATTTTTAATCTGAGTTAACATTTGTGAGTTATAAGTATTTGAAAAATAAAATTACTTTATTTAATTATTTTATTTAAGGTTATGCCATTTTTGGGTTTTCTCACAGGAGGCCCGTGCCGACTAAAATTAATTCATGCTTATGATAAACCCCCCATCCTGAACGAAAAGGTGGCCTCAGATTTTTGATCCAAGTAAAAATTTAAGAGTTATTCCCCTCTTTCAGGAAAACTGCATATGTGCGTTTATTTAAGCTTAACAAAACATCGAAGGATCATTCTGGGCACTCCGGGCCTCAGAATCACGCTCCGTCAGAAACTGCAGACTCGTAAAATTACCAAGAATTTAAGAAAAAAAATTCCTTGAAATTTCAAGGTCTTTACATTCTCTAAAAATTTTGAAACCCATTTTCTTTATAATATATTAGCACCAACAGATCCAGAAACTCTTGGTGGTCTAATGTTTTATCATTGTAAGGATGTTGTGGAGTTTCAAAAATATATCCAGACAACATATTTATATGAAAATAGACACATGAGGTCAAATAGTGTAATCCTTAATTCATCGTCTCCACTCAACTCAGTTGGATAGAGGTAGTGTGTGGAACACTAAAGGGGTTTGTTCAAGTGATATCTTTTCTAGAATCTTAGAGGGAGAACAATGGACCAACTTATAGGTTTGAGGCATTGGATGTCCATGGATGATTAGAGTATTGTATATAAAGATCAAAGCAGGAGTACTTCATCCCACTAATTTCAAAATTAAGTGATAACCTGGCACATTGGATGTGTAATTTTATTAATTGGGGAAATGTTCATTTGTTTTTATAACTTAACACTTGAAATCAGGCATATGTTTACTAATACAATAGTGAAGCAGTGTAACACCATGGATTATGAGAAAATATTAAATCATGTAAAATTATTATTATTATGTCTTATTTTTATCATTTATCCTAATATTTATTTTTGGGAATGTTTTAATGTTTGGTATTATGGTTAGGTGATTTGTGTATGTATTTTCTTCAATGCTATGGTCACTACAGCATGGCCACATTTTTTAATTTTGTTTGTGACTTCATAATTTCTAGTAGATATCATATGGTGGTTTAAATTATGGTATCTATGATCCCAATTTTTTTTATCAAATCCTTGATTAGAGTTTTATACATTTAGGCCTTAGTGTAGGTGTTTTAGAGATCAATTTAGTAGAAAATTTTGCTTTTTATCTTGTACGATAATATCTATAAGAAGTTATATATCCCCTTATACATTGACCAAAATAAAGTAGGAGTTTAGATTTTTTTAAGGATGGAATTAGATAAGTGTATGTTTTTGGTGGTGATGTTTTATGAAATAGACTTTGGGTTTTGGACGATGGAAATGGAATATTGTTTTATTTAAAAGGACCTGGATATTTTGTAGTTGGAATCCAAGATATAAGCAACAAAAAATTATGGTAGAGGCTAGAAAATAAATTAGTGGGTTTGGAATATATTTCAATATCCCAAATATGTCTTATAAAAATTGGGAAGTGAAGATAACATCCGAACTTATATATACCCTTATTTATTATATGAGAAATTTTCTATCATGAAGAAGTCATTCTTGTTGTGGAGACTTGTCGACAATCCTATGTTATAAGAAATTTCATATGCTGATCAAATCAAAAAATTTAGTATGATCGAAATCCAGTTGGAATAAGTGAAGACAAAATTTAGAAATCTAGAATGGCCATTTTTATTAATTTACATGATCCTTGAATGATGGGATGAAATGGTGACATCTATTAGAAATTACTAAACCGTAATTGAAGTTCACTAGTGTTAGAGGCCTTATCTTTAACAAAAAAATTCACAATAAGGATATCCATAAATAATTTGGAGATTCCTAAAGTGAAAATGGAATGGGGTGTCTAAGAGCTCATAATAGTCACTTAAAGGGAAAAAAGAGGAGTTGAAGAAGCATTTTGTCAATGTAAGGTGATCATTTTTGATGATATAATGGGAGTAAATGTATCTATAAGAAGGATTATAATGAGAAAAGAGTCATGCCAAGAAAATATACTTCTAAATGGATATTTTTATCTTATATTAATATATAGGAGGGGTATATTCCTAAGTACCGCTATCTCACTTGAGTCTTCGATGAAAGAATTTGGAGGTTCATTACACACGACATGAAAAAGAGAAAGTATAAATCATTATATATCATAAATATTTAGTAGGGAATATATGTAAGATGAAAATCCTCTCAAGATCATTTGTGTGGGAGAAATTTATATCTGGATTAGTAATATAATAATGTAACTCGACAAACTAAGGCCCTAAATGGCCAATAGTAGGCCAAGATTTCCTCCCCAAGACTACCAGAACCAGTTCAAGGGATTATGACTAGCATTGAGAAGGAATATCTGACAATGTTAGAAGAATTTTCATATAAAACTTAAAACAAACACATCTATAATACACAAGATAATCCAAAATTATAGTAGGATAAATAAATAATTAGTTGAAGTAAATAATACTAATTATTATACATTCATTAGTTAGTAAGTAAAAGTATATCCCAAAAAACAAATACAAGGGAAATAATACATATGATGAGTCTTTAGAAGACAATGTTATGAGAAACTTATATATGATATAAAAAATCTTACATCACACTCCAGCCATTGCGGTCACTGCCAATATCATGAACCAAAATTCTCCCAATTACATCTCCAAGAATCATCGAACATCAGCTCGAGACAATCCTTGCATGCTCTATTTATACCCAGATCATCTATGAACCCATGTGTAATCTTCATAGACACAATATGTGTGGTAATCAATATCACGAATGAGTGAGAATGAAAATTCATAGTAGGATGCCCTAAAAATAAAAATATGAACATAAAGTATAAATTCATTTCAAATTTTTGTATATGGTTACTATAATGAAGAGAAAGAAATTAAATATACTCAAAGATAGATCAAATACCGTAGTACTAGAGAGTAACTGTATATATAAAATGGGAAGAATAATCCATATATTCCCAACCACTAGAAGCTTCAAGGATGTACATAGATTTCCCAGTCATATTATCTCGAAAACACAGTCACAATATGAAGAGAAAATATGGATGCTCAAAGTTATGAAAATTAAATAATATACAAATTAGATATAAGCCTATACATCACATATCAAAGGCCATCAACGTGATGCCCGGGGAGTCACAAGTCTCAAGGAATCACACACAACCTAAAATTTCCATCTACAACACCACTACAACAATCCATAGAGGGGACCAAGCTCATCACTAAAGAACACTTGCTAGTCAAGGGAACAATGCATCCTCTAAAACATAAATACCTTACCATGATGAGGTATCTCTACTTTGGACCAAGCTCATCTCTAAAGAACACTTTCCACAAGTCTCCTGGACGCAGCAATAGGTAGATGGTGGAGCTTGATGCTCTAGGTGCATGACGAGGCATCTCTACTTTGGACGGACTTCGAGAGCCTCTTCTGCTTGGAGTTAATTCCAGCCACCCTCTGCGCGGTGCACATCCAGGAGTTAATATAGCTGTGGCAGGGCAGCATGACAGTAGCCCAGTACTCGGTGAGATTTACCAACCTCTCGTGCTACTCTACGGACATGGTACGAGACCCATTCTTCCGGGCCCGAACCTTAGAGTAGGTACTGAGGCATGAGATCAGGGCTTTGATGATATCCCTTAGCATTTCGATGCAGGCAGGAGTACTGGAGCGAGCCCTTCTTGTGGAGAGATTCATTGATGAGCCTACGCCGGTAACGAGGCCTACCGCAGGGTGACACATAACGGAGTCTTCTGCACCCGGCAGTAGACATATGTTGCAGAGGTCCAAGCGGACCAAGCCATTAGGTGGGAGACCTCAGGATACTGGTTTGGAGGTGTGAGGCACATGAAGAAGAGCCAGTCATACGAGCAGCAGGCAGTGCTATGCATGCGGCGGGCAGGGCCACATAACTCGTGACTGCCCGACCCGCCATGCAGAGGAGCAGTAGACGGTTGAGGGACCACCCAGGCAGAGGCAGAGGTTCAACCATGGTGGTCCGCAGGGAGCTGGTGGACGAGGCAGAGGAGCTAGCCGAGCAGCAGGTGGTGGATGACGCTTCGAGGCTCTACCACCACCACCACCAAGAGGTCCACCCCAACCACAGGGAGCTGGCAGATAGGGGAAGGCTCAACTCCAGGTAGTCTAGGCCTATGACCATGGTGCACCTGAGATGATTCAAGGTACAATCTGTGTCTACTCCACCCTTGCTGCAGTTCTTATAGACACATGAGTGAGTCATTATTTCATTTCCTCTGCCCTTGTTCAGAGCTCAGAGATTCTGACAGAGCCATTGGCTCGATACTTATGGCTAGAGACTTCTACGGGAGCAGAATCGATGATTACACATTGGTTCTGGTAGTGTGATTTTACTCTAGGAGGCGAGAGCTTTGACTGGGATCTTCTTGTAGTGGCGTCGAGGCCTTACGACGTCATCTTGGGCATGGATTATCTATCTACAGTTCATGCCTAGATTGACTATATTAGGATCAAAGTGCGGTGTGTCCGCACAGATGGGAGCAGGTTCACCTTCACCGGTGAGAAGGGAGCCTTTGCAACGTAGGATGGACTTACGTAGAGGAGAGGGCAGCCGATCACACATCAGTTGGCTCGTCTTATTCTCGGAGCGGTTGATGTGCGGAGTCTGAGTTTTCCTGTTGTGGTGGATCAGTTTGCGGACGTTTTCCATGATGACGTTCTAGGACTACCTCCTCACAGAGAGGTAGACTTCTATATTGACCTATACCCTGGGACAACCCCGATATCTACTCCAGCATATCGGATGGATCCCGCTGAGCTGCAAGAGCTGCGGGTACCACTGGAAGACTTTTAGGGAAAAGGATTCATCCAACCCAGTGTTTCACCCTGGGCTTCTCCGATTTTATTCCCCAAGAAGGTGTATGGGAGCTTACGAATATGTGTCAACTACTGTCGCCTGAATCAGGTGACTATAAAGAACAAGTATCCACTCCCGATGATTGAAGACCTCTTTGATCATCTCAAGGTAGCACGATGGTTCTAAAAGATAGACCTCAGTTCAGGCTATCATCAGCTCAGAGTTCGAGATGAGAATGTGCAGAATATGGCCTTCAGGTGTCGGTATGGCCACTATGAGTTCTTGGTTATGCCCTTTGGTGTAACCAACGCTCCAGCAGTGTTCATGAGTCTCATGAACAAGATATTCTAGCCTTACCTCGATCGATTTGTCGTAGTCTTCATTGACGACATACTGATTTACTCGACTACTGAGGAGGAGCACGCCTACCACTTACGGGTTGTACTAGGCACACTCCGAGAGCACTATCTTTATGGTAAGATCTCGAATTTTCAGTTCTGGATTCGAGAGGTCCACTTCTTGGGGAACGTCATCTCTGAGGCAAGAGTTTCTATGGATCCTGTGAAGATCGAGGCAGTACTTACTTGGGAGTCACCCAGGAGTGTGACGGAGGTGCGGAGTTTCCTAGCTCTGGCTGGGTACTATCAGAGATTTGTGCCAGACTTCTCCAAAGTTGCAGTACCGCTTTCAGCTTTGAGGAAGAAGGGGAAACTCTTCGTGTGGTCAGATATATGTCAGAAGAGCTTCCAGGAGCTAAGACATATATTGACCAGTATACCCATCTTGAGGCTACCGGAGGAGGGAGTAGGGTACGCAGTTTACTCCGATGCATCAGGGACTGGACTTAGGTGTGTACTGATGTAGGAGCGGGCAGTGATTGATTATGGTTCACGAAAATTGAGGCAGCATGAGCAGAACTACGCTACCCATGACCTGGAGTTAGTATTAGTGGTCTTCTCCTTGAAGATGTGGCAGAACTATCTTATGGGCGAGCTCTTTATAGTCTAATATGACCACCAGAGTCTCAGGTATATCTTCTCGCAGAAGGACCTGAACCTGAGATAGCGGCGATGACTCAAGTTCCTCCAGGACTATGACTTTGAGAGAGTCTATACTCCTGGGAAGGGGAACGTAGTAGCAGATGATCTCAGCAGGAGATCAGGCATTCAGCTACTTGGATAGGTGATAAAGTAGCTATCCGCGTTGCAGATATCCTTTGTGGTTGGAGATGGAACAACCTTTCTACAGTCACTCGCAGTCACTCCTCCACTACTTCAGTGGGTCAGAGAGGCACAACGTGGGGACGTTGACTGTGAGGCGCGACGTGCTCAGATATCCTAAGGGCCGGCACCTGATGGATTTTCTGTAGGAGGAGAGCACGTTATCCTTTTCAGGGGATGTACAATGGTACCGGTTTCATTATAGGAGGAGGTACTGAGGGAGTTTCACACTTCCCCTTTAGCGGTACATCCAGGAGTAGCAAAGATGTACCAGGATCTTAGATGACAACACTGTTTGCCGGGTATGAAGAAGGTTGTGGTAGAGTTCATTTCACGATGTCTCACCTGCCAGTAGGTGAAGGTGGAGCACCTGGTTCTGGCAGGCTTGGTACACCCCTTAGAGGACCCGAAGTGGAAGTGGGATGAGATATCCATGGATTTTGTGACGGGGCTTCCATGTACTTCCAGAGGACACGACTCCATTTGAGTGATCATAGACCGACTCACCAAGTCGGCCCAATTCCTACCTATCAGAGTGTAGGGCTCAGTGGAGAGTTTGGGACACCTCTACTTTCAGGAGATCGTACGACTTCATGGTGTGACATCGTCTATCGTCTCCGATTGAGATGCTCGCTTTACTTCCCAGTTTGGAAGGGGTTGCAGGAGGCATTTGGGATGCAGCTATGCTTGAGCACTACCTTTCATCCTCAGATGGATGGCCAGACAGAGAGGACCATTCATACTCTCGAGGACATTCTCCGTGCATGTGTCCTCGACTTTGGTCGCAGTTGGGAGAATCACCAACCCTTGATGGAGTTTGTGTACAACAACAGCTACCACTCCACCATCGGGATAGCACCATACGAGGCATTGTACGACCGACCATGCAGATCACCTCTGTGAAGGAATGACCCTAGGGAGTCAGCACTCGTAGGACCGGAGATGGTTCAGGCTACAACAGAGAAGGTACAGATCATCCAGGAGCAGATGAGGACTGCACAGAGCAGACAGAAATCCTATGATGATAGGTGATAGAGACCACTGGAGTTCGAGGATGGAGACAACATTTTCTTATGGGTCTCACCTCGACGTGGATTACAGATATTTGGCCGGGGCGGCAAGTTATATTTATGCTTCATCGGACCATTACAGGTTCTCAGTAGGGTAGGCGAGGTGGCTTATCGCCTAGCCCTTCCACCTCAGTTGCAATGGGTGCACGACGTCTTCCATTTATCTCAGCTGAGGAGATACGTGCACGACCCAACGCATATCATTGATCATGGGGAACTAGATATCGATGATGGGGAGACATTTTCGGAGGTCCCAGTGGATATTGATGATCGACAGGAGCGGGTCCTACATGGATGGTCGATTCCTCTGCTGCACATTCGTTGGTAGCACGAGAACCTCCAGCAGAGCACATGGGAGCGGGAGGCTCAGATGCATGCACAATACCCTCAATTGTTTCCCTAGTTTATGATGTAGCTTTATGGGGACGTAAATCCATGAGGTGGGAGTAATGTAAAGACCCATAAATTTCAAGGAAATTTTTTTTCTTAAATACTTTGGAATTTTACGAGTCTGTGGCTTCTGACGAAACTTGATTTCGAGTCCCAGTGTGCTCGGAATCAATTTCCAAAGTTTAGCTCAGGTACGTTCAGTAAACGAACGAGTGGGATTTTCTATCTTTTGAACCGGTGCTCGAAATTGAAATCTGATGGCACCGGTAAACTCGTAGTGCCAGTAATTTCTTAAGAGGACTTTTACCGTAGATGCGTTTGCACAGGAGAAGAAGTTAAATTTTGTGGATTAATTGAGAGGTGAATAAAATTGTGGAACAATTTTATTTTTATATCTTAAGTGGTTATATCCTACACGGGGGAGTTGGGATGGGACCCACAAGCTCCTAACTACCCATGTGAGGATAATTGTGAGGTGGGGCCCACACGAGCCCCAACCCTTCACATTCCCTAAAACTCCTTAAACCTCCCCCTCTAAACTTGTTAACTCCTCTTTAATGAGGACTCTTCCTCTACCTCTCTCACTCCATTAAAACTTTCCAACCCATCACTTAATTAATTATACAACTCATGGTTTAATTAATTAAGTGAATTGGAATTTTGAATTTTGTAATTTTGAATGCATGGCACGATTTAATAAAATAAGGAGAAGCCTTATTTTATTTTTGGTTGGCTTGTTGTGTTGAGATTTTGGGGAGAGAGCTCTTGAGTTTTGAAGAACGCTTCATCTCCTTTGTTGAAGAACGCCAACTTTCCGATGAAGAACATCGACTTGGCGACCCCTAATTATCCATCCTATTCTTCCTCCGCGACAAGGGAGGAGACACCGATGCGGGAACTCACCAATGACGTCACGCCTTGTTTTCTTCTCTTCATGATAAAAAGGGGAGACACCGCTTCCTCCTCAGATGCTCTCCGTTGACGTCTACGAATCCTTATCTCGCGACGCCATCAACTGTGACACCGACGTTCGACATCAATTATTGAGGTAGGGGTTAATTATTGAAATTTGATGTTTACGTACTCCGTATTGATTGGAAATCTTTGTCTAAATATGGCCGATTGTTATCATTTTACGCAGAGGGTGTGGGCCGAACGAACACGGCCTGGCAACCCTCCGTTGTTCTCGTTTAATTATTCAATAATCAACAATCGAAGGCAGAGGAGGCATGACGCCGTCACGCCGTGCCGTGAACGAGATAAGGGAGGCTGACGCCGTCACGCCGGTTGTGCGGGAAGAAATGTGGCCCGCTACACAGGCCGCTTCGGTGGAAGAACCAGTCGGCCCATCGGCCGGCCGGGCGAAGAGGAGCCGCGTCGCCGCGCTGGAAGACCCGCGGCCCGCCCATACGGGCCGTGTGCGTAGAAGACCGGCCGATTTGGGGAAGGGCAGCACCGCCGGTGCAGAAAACCGCCCCCCCCTCCCCTGGAACCTACGCGGCGTCGGCTGAGCCGGCCGGGCCGCGCGCCCAGCCGGGCCGCGCCAGGCCGGGACGATCCGGGCCAGGCCAGGATGAGCCGAGCTGCGCTAGGCCAGGTCAGGCCACACCGGGATGAGCCGGGCTATGCCGGGCCAGGCCGGGCCGGGCCGCGCACCGCCGGGCCGCGCCACTTCGGGCCGGGAAGCGCCACTTCGGGCCGGGACGCGTCTCTTTGGGCCGAGTTGAGTATTTTCTTCGGACCGGTCTGACACCCCTGCTGGGTCGGACCCGTCAAACTGGGTCAACCTGACCTAGTCAGCCCACTGGGCTAAACAGGTCGGGCCTATTGATCACTTAAACGGGAATAACTTTAGGACTGCGCGTCCAATCAACGCGTCGTCTACAGAACCAGGACGCTTTCGACGAGATAGTTCTTTTGCGATACTCTAAGTGAGTTTCCGATGAATTTGGATATCAGCTGGGTTAGAAACGAGCGTATTTCTAACCGGGCCCCTGGGACAGAAAAGCCAATATCTCTCAGACCGGGCGTCCGATTGATGCGCCGTCTGTTGCATTGAGTTCCTATTGACGAGACAGAACTTCGGGATACATCAACTCTAGACTTTGTGACAATTGATTTATCAAACCCCCTTTGCTCGTGGAGAAGACCCTCCCGGAATCGAGCGTGCTGTGTGATGGAAACCTAGAGCTGGCTGCGACTGCGACGACGATGACGACTGTACTTGGATCCTACGTGGGTTCGGCAGTGAGGATGACTGTACTTGGATCCTTCATGGGTTCGGCAATGATGATGACTGTACTTGGATCCTAATTCGGTTTGACAGTGATGGTTACTGTACTTGGATCCTACGTGGGTTCGGCAACGATGACTTCTATACTTCGATCCTACGTGGGTTCGGAAGGGAAGATGATTCAGAGGCTAAATCTATCATCTCCACCCCAATTCATGAGTAGTATACCTGTGTGAGCTGAGTCTTGACTTTCAGTCATTATCTTCGATGTGATTGACTTGCTTTCCTATGTGGACTGGGTTGTGCTTTCCTGTGTGGATTGGGTTGAACTTGGGCTCATGAGTTGGAGCCAAACTGGAATTGATGACTTAGGTATATGTATGGGCATATAACTAAGTAGATTTGGTTGATACTTTGTGTTTGTATATTTTCCCTTTTGGTTTATCCTTTGTGGGTTATGGGAGACCTTTGGGGGCCTCAAGGTCCCTACTGAGTATCGTATACTCACCCCTGCATGGGCTATGCCTGCACTACGTTGTGTTGGATGTAGACGACAGACATCACTGATTGAGGTGGAGTCTTGTGGAGCGGGATGGTACATGGAGGTGGACCACTTGGTGGGATGTACACGGAGCGGACAACCGGACTCGAGGAGCTAATGAGATCATTTGTACCCACCCTTCAGGTGGGATACCCAAAGGAAGACTCAGTGGTTGCTGGTTTACTTTACTGTAGTTGTTATTTATTTTCTGTTGTACTGTACTTTCAGTTGGGTTTGTATTCTGGCCCATTTACTTACCAAATCTTACTTTTGTACTCAGTTACTTAGTGTTGACTTCATCTTTCATACTCTGTTGTGTTTTTTTACTTATATAAAGTCAATTCCTTCCCTTTTATCAGGATCTACGCCTTTAGTGCTAGTCGCTAGCCCCTGGCCTATGGAAGGCGGGCTTGGGGTAGTCACGAAACGGGCCCCGAGGATGGGTCGTGATAGTATTCTATCCATAACTATAGTGGGGGATCCATGCCTCTCCATTGGATATGAAATTGCATAGGAGTTACAGACCCATATAATGTACCTACACCCTGATTTAACACTAGGGTGGTGGATACCATCCACATGGATAAAGGTCCCATGCCTCATGTATTCATGGGAGGATACTGGACTTATCAATATATTGAGGTGGGGTACTCATACACTAAAATAACCATTCCACCAGGGGATACCGACCCCAATATCCCTTTGAAGAACACACCCAAACCCCATCATCGACCCTACAAAGCTAAAAATTAAATCTTCCCATCACGCCATGAAAATGGAATCAAATGGGAGAATAGACCATACAATTTTTATCTATATAGGAAAATAATTTGCATAACCAGTTTAGTTATTTAAAAACTGGGAATGAGATCAAAATTATGCATTTCATCATGTTAAAAACAAGAGGTGATACGTGATGATACATGAATCCCATGACAAGATTTAGATTTAAGTTTCACACATTAGTAACAAAATTTTTATCTTGATAACCATATTTTTATGTTATATATGTATCACCCATCCATCATCTGGATAAAAAGCTACAATAAAAAAATGATTTAATAACAGTATTATAATAATAATAATAATAATAATAATAATAATTATTATTATCATTATAATTATGGATGTTTTTTTGTTGTTATTGTTGTTTTTGATCATGATAATGTTGATTCTATTATTAAAAAAACACACACAAATATATATATATATATTAAGGATAGGGTAAAATTCACACCTCCCCTTTAAATGCGCTCCCCATCCTCTCACAAAGACAACACCACTTCCCTCCCTTCCACATGAATTTACCTTTCTTTTTAGAAACAAAAATCACTAGGGGGAACCCCAATCCACCTTTCCCGACTAAATAGAATGAAGTGAGATGTGGTGGCCCATGTGGTTGCATCCAATTGTAAGACGCAGTCGGCCTTCACGCCTTGTCACCTAAATCCCAACCACATCATAGAACAACCCTTTCTTAGTCTCACTATTTACATCATCGAACTTAATTGCCTCCATATTTCTCTCATATGACCTCCATCATCTGAGACACCTAGTTCCAGCACTAGTCTCCAACACCCTTTTATCAAGCCTCACTATTATCATATTTTCCCCATACACTTATCTCATGACATTCACTCACTCGAGTTACCCTTCACCATTTCCTTCCAATGTGGGTATCTAATTTATCATCATGCCATAAAAATGAACTAATACCAAAGAATATTTTGGAATAAATAACCATACTCTATCATCTGATCCATTTTTTAATGTGTGTTTTATCTAGATAAGAACACATAAAGGAGGAGTATGAAATCGACAATAATAATGAATAATATTTTTCAAGAAATTCAATTTTTTTAAAATAATAATACCCCTTTATAGAAAACCATGAAATAATAAATGAGATTTAATAACAATCCCTACATCATATAGTAATTTTCATCACTTTTATTTTCCTCACAAGAAAGGTTTCGTTCATCTATTTTTCTATAGATCTAATTTTTTTCTTTGATTACAATGTCTTTTTGACCATGAACCTATCTCTCTCTCTCCAACACAGGGTTTTCCAATAACGAGAATAGCTAACCTTTTATAGGTTCTATATCATGGATAATATGTAAGAAACTCCATATGGTTCTCCATAAATAAATAATTCATTTAGTCAATCAAATGATCTAATCAATAAATTTAATTAATTAATCCACCTATGATGGAAAACACACAAGATCCCCAGTGTGAACAAAACTAACACCACTCCTATAGTAATCTTCATGTTCTAGGTGAAACCATTGTATTGATCTCCCAATCTGAGACTCTATTTAAGACACATAATCACTCCATCATACTCACATGTTCACTAATTTAAAATATCATTTTTATTCAAAATATATTTTTCATGAGGCTTCCTCATTCCTAAAATTTCATACTGACTAATCTAGGGGTAACCACCATACCCAAAATTCAATATTACCATTGATTAATATTTATGAGGTCATCTATATGGGTAAATTTACCATATTACACTTCATATTGTCCCAAGGCTCCAAAAACATAAAATCAAGCATAGTATCAACTAGGAAATGACTAGACCTATACACCCTCACCTAATTTAACCTTTTACATCACAAAAATAGAATCAAGCAAGGATTAAAAATAATATTTATCACAAAAAAATTTTGTGCATAAACTACTGACCATCAAAATTAATCCCTTTATCCATAAATGTTTGAGTTCTAAGAGAACACAATACACAACTGTCAAGGAAATAAGCATCAGAAAATAATTATCCAGAAACATGAATGTTCCTCAAGTAATTCTTTATATGCCTCTGAACCCAAAATATGATTTGTTAAAATGCTCATGTTTGGTCAGAATGTATCATTTCCCACATTTAAAGAGAAATCAATTTGGATTTCAAATAAATTAAATCCATATATATTATACCCTAATAATGGGAACTTCACCATATTTATCATCATCATTAGGGAATATTCTAGACTAAATGATCTTGGAAATCACATTAACTCCATTTATATCTAATTCATGACTAGTATTTTGGTCTCTAGATTATGGAATAAGAGAAACATAACACATCTTCCAAACCACCTATGAAAAAATACATGAGAATCACATATATGTATCTTTATCCCCACTAGGATTTCATCTACCATCAATGATATAAAAGACTTGTTTTCATAAATTGTTCACAATAGATGTTGATAGGCGCATCAGGCGTACAACAAATATTATCCAATAGATCAATACTATACCATTACCAATTAGGTGGTCCAATCCACTACAATTCAATGCAGATGGTCCTAAATATTTATATGAAACTCATATATTATCTCTATACACAATGATAAACTTTTATGAGTGGCCATAAATAACAAATTTTAGTGAATACCACATCCTCCATCACATAAAAAGTGATACAATATAGAAGGTTCTCACAAATTGATTCATTGGGGATTCTATATTGAGGGACATTATCGACTAGAGTGGTCTCCAATCCAATTTCCCATCACCACATCAAATTCTACCATCAAGAAAATTGAAATATCTTCTTGGGAAGTGATTGAATTTATTTCCACAACTATAGAACCCATAATGGTCACATGATAGAGGATATTTGGTAATAGGGAATCCAAAAATTGACACCATCACTATTTTGGCCTCTATCACACAATGAAAGGGTGTTATGCCAAAAACATCAAAAAAATGTGAGAAATTTATCCCTAAACACTTGATAATCACTAATACACAACTAAGTTGTCACATGAAACAATCATCACACTAACACAAGGGTATCCACTAAGAAGTTCCAAAAACCACACCCCTACTATAAATCTATGATCCCAACATCCACTGAGAATTAATCCCATGAAGAGAAAAAGTAGTATAAGAGAGTAGTTCCCACACTATAATAGTTTACCATATAGAAGAATGTCTCACTAAAAGACTATAGTAATATCTAAACACTTGATTGGCTACACCTTGAAACACCTCATGGGATTTTTTTGGCTTAAAACTCAACAAGATCAATTGGAAAGTTATGTAATGCATCAGATTTTTTGTGTATTATTTTTGGATATTATATAGATTATTTTTGAGACTAGGAGGTGTGATGATGTTCCATTATGTGTCTCAGTGTTTAAAAATAATTTTTTTAATTATATTTAATATATTAAAGACCAAACACAAATAGCCTTTCTAAAAAAGTGGAATAACTTCTAAAGAGGTTCCCAGATTAGATATCGAAGGTCACCATTGAGATTATATCACAAGGTTTAAACTAGGAACTATTTAACATTAGTTGTCATGGGATGTTTGTATAAAGTCTATCCTAGGTATAGAGATTAAAAAAATAATTGATTAATATTATTTTATTTAATTTGTGTTGATGTAGTGACTAGTTAGTCTATAAAAATACTATTAGGTCATAATTAGAGGGTTAGTCGTATAACCCTTGAAGATGATGGAGAACCCTTGGAGAGAATATTGAAGAATTCTCTTAGAAGATCAGTGACACGATCTTGGATCGATGTTCGATGCATCTCAAATTCAATGGATCTCACAAACTATAATGACAAAACCCTGTTATTCATCGAAGATCAATCCAAATCAAGGTAGGGCATGTGTTTTGATTTTATTCTACCCAATTCATGATTTCTTTAATGAAGGCGAATCGATCAATGAACAGATTTATCCATAGTTTTATTTTT
This sequence comes from Viscum album, assembly GCA_963277665.1. Lineage (NCBI taxonomy): Eukaryota > Viridiplantae > Streptophyta > Magnoliopsida > Santalales > Viscaceae > Viscum > Viscum album. Next base: position 396,742,269 of record OY728127.1, on the reverse strand, counting down.
ATGTGGGATAGGTTGTTTTATGGGGTTTTAATAGGAGAATATCTTTGTAATTTAATTTATTAATATTGCCGTTCTAATAGAAACAAATTGAGATCAACACAAACATAAATGAAGATCTATTCATCCATTTTTTTTGTGTTTTTCTTACCCAATTCTGTATTTGTCATGGGAATTCTATTTTTGGCCCATGAATTGTTAAATTTCGATCAATCAATAATTTTACACTTGTTTCTTGGTGTAATGATATGAGATTCTATATGTGGGATTATCACAACAAGACAGATGTGTGAATATGGATGCTGAGTGAGTTGGATGATGGTGGATAACTAATTTCCCATTCTATGGATTTCTTCGGTGCACAACCAAAAATGGGTATTTGATCTGTTCTCTGAGTAGATCTAAAAATAGAAAATGTTGTTTAACTATGGTGAGGATTGGATGAGTTGGTATCTTTGATATCATTGTGAAACAGTCTTTGGATCAAAGGCCAGAGGCACTATATCTAACACAATAGTAGATCTAGGATTCAATAGAATGTCATGCTACACATCCTGTAATTTGGATCTACATGCCATGTATGACCCCAATATAGTTTCTAGGGTTTTTAGTAGGAGTTAATAATCAAACGACATGTGACCATGTCACACAGAATGTGACCTCTCCCAGGAGACTCGGCGTATACCTTGGAGGTTTGTAGATACATGGGGAGTATCGGGGTTGGGGCATGCTATGTAATCCCCTACATGGAAACGAGTTGGACTAGGTACATGGGCTAAGCTATGTACTGGTATGTAGGAATATGTATATGGGTTAGAGACATGTACTGGAACATGGGTAGACCACAGGGGCTGCGTACAATCCATGTTGTACTGCACAAACAGGGTTTGATGACTTGGGACATTTACACAGGTTGGACTCTGGGTCAAGGGACATAGCGTGTGACCCCTAATATAGGCTTTTTATACTTTTATACATTTCATTGAGCCCTTATCCTCCATATCCGGTACAATTTTCATTAGGGTGCCTTCCCCTTATTCTTTCCCTAATGGTTATTATGTAATAATCCCCTACTCCATGGACTACTAACCCTTCAGCATGAATTATTGGATAGAGTTGTTGGAATCCAGCTGTGAGGCCTAGAGTGAGATCCTGTAATCATCTTCATGCCCAAGGTGGAGTTATTGTTATCTTCGTGACCAACACAATGTGGATTTCTATGCTCTACTTAGCAGGTTAATCTATATTAGTTTGTTGGTATCACCCCATGTCCTTGGAAATTATAGTCATCTATTTATCTTATTATCTTTAAACTATCAATATGTTCTTTCCCATGTAGAGACCTAATGAGTAGTACCTCTTGGTTGGACATCATTTGTTCTATTAGACCCAGGAGTGTGTTATCTTAGATGAGTTCTTTGTGGAGTCTTTGAGTTGGATTACTAGGATGATATACAATGGTTTCCAAATACCTCTAGACTGTGTGTCTTGGTTGAGTATATCTATATAATCTTATTATATTCACTGTATACATATAATAGTGTAGAGTTGTCTATTTTCTTTTGTTGTATTATTTTTGATTTTGGGGTGTCCTATTGAGTATTGTCATACCAACCACTTCATGGAATTTTCATGAACAGTTCATGTATTTTGCAGATGATCAACTATTTGACAGAGTCCAAAGATGAACATGACTAAATAGTTCTTAGTGAGACTAGACAAACCAAGGTGTATTCCTATGGATTTCTGACTGTATTCCAAAAACAAAATTTCAGGTTGGACTTTTTTTTTTATATTCTTCATTGTGGGATTGTATTTGGCCCTATCTAAATTATTTTAGCTCCCTTGGTACTATGGATATAGGATCTAGATGTATGCATGCATGGTTGTTCAGTTGTTTTTACCTTTCATCACTGTATAGGCTTATGGATGTGTCTGTGTATATAGGTACTTAGGCTATGGCCTCCCATGTCAGTGATATGTCATCTCAACACTAGTCTTTAGCCCATGTCCTATTAGAGGTGGGCTTGGGGAGTCATGAAATGAGCCCCACTAGGAAAAATTATGACAGAGTGGTATCAGAGCAGTTGGTTCAACATTAGGACAGTGAGTTTGTGAGATTAGTTTGGGGAAATAGTGTAAAGTGGTTAGTTCTTATTTCAGGCCATGTAATCTAGTATTGGTGCGATGGTCGATGAATCCATACACTAGGACTCGGATCACCTACTTTTTGACTTGGTACAAGGGGAAACTGGTTGCAGTGAAACCAATGGTACATGCATCATATAGTAATGAGTTGTTTTTTCCATATACTTCTTCAGTAATCTCTCTAAATATACGCATTTATCATCGTACATATTGTTTTTTTCAAGATGACTCTGTATCTTATTTTAGATTGGATTTAGCCTCAAGATCATGAGGATGATCCCCGCAGCGATGAGGCATCGATACAGGTCCCAGTTCCTAAGATGTTACCTTCAAGTGGGGCACCACCCATACCACCACTTGTAGGGTAGCACATGGTACTTTTAATACTAGTAGATGAGGTGTTCAGACTGATCACACTTCACAAGTTTCAATGATAGAGACCCCTTAGGTTATGAGGGAATCCTGACCCACATGAGCTTGTGGACTATCTGGAGGTGGTGACCAAAGTCTTACAACTAGTCAAGACACCAGAAGATCAGATGGTGGTCCTAACAGCAAGTCATCTTCATGGATATGTTGGGTGATGATGTTGTTTGATTACCTATTATTATGATGAGGTGACTCTTTCTGGGGTATAGTTTTAGTTCCTTTTTCTGAGATAAGTTTTCACCAGCAATGTTGAGGATTGTACATATCTAGGAGCTTCTGCAACTCTAGCAGGGTAGAATGAATGCATCTAAGTAATCATAAAGGTTTACCAGCAAATATTGGTACTCAATAGATATGATTCAAGATCAGTTTTTCAGGGCTCAGACCTTCGAGTGAGGTCATCAAAGAGACATCTGATCTACTGTTATACCTATGTGCATTCCAACCTATGATGGGGTGCTAGAGCAAGCTTTGGTGGTTGAGAGTTTCTTGGATGAGAATATAAAACCAATGGTTGTTAGCAGTGGATAAGAAGGGTAAGAAACCTCATCATTAGGGATCCGAAATTAGTCTCAAGGACTTAGTGGTTTGGGACATTTCAAGAAAACCTTCCAGGATATAGCATCTATAGTTCAGGGATCACAGTGTGGGTCCAGTTAACCCAGAGAGAGGAGGTGTTGCTCACGTGATCATTGGGGAAATATTACACATGATTTTCTGTTCCTCTCTATAGGTGACATAGAAACCATGGATGAGCCACCAAGGTAGAGAATTTGGTAGGAGCAGTAATGTTTGAAAGGTGGTGGAAGTTCCTAAGGATATGGAAGAGCATCAAGAGGTGGAAACTGTTTTGACATGTTACAACCACCACCCCTAGGTGGTCCACGTCAGGCTTAGGGACCTAGAGGACAGTAGCGGGGAGAGCTTCTGGCTATCAAAGCATACAACCCAGAGGCTCTGGGAATGATACAAGGTATAATATATATATTTTTGAACATATCTTCATTAAAAATAGACATAGGTTTTAGTCATTCCATTCTTTCCACATACCTTCTAAAAGACTTAGACATGTTGGTTTAACCTTTTGGCATGAATTTTATGCTTAGAGACTCCTGCAAGAGATGATTCAGTGATAAAATACTTGTGTCAAAAGTGTGACCAAACTCTTTGAGGTGAAAGTTTCTGTTGTAATCTCTTGGTAGTAGTGTCAAGGACTTACGGAACCATTCTTGGAATAGATTGGTTATCTATAGTTCATGAGAAGATTTACTATTTTAGGTGTTGGGTGTGGTGTGTCCACTATATTGAAACCAAGTTCTTCTTTTTCGGTTAAAAATAAATCTAGGAAGCACAATATGGGCTCATTCATAGGAGGGTGTAGCCAATTACTCATCAGTTTGATAGCCTAACTCTTGGTTTAGTGGATGTTGTTAGTTCCTCGTTTCCTACAGTGCTTCCAGAGTATGAGGACATCCTCCTTGAGGATGTTCTAGGTTTACCTCCCCACTAATAGATAGAAATATACTTTTAGCTACACCTTGGGATGTGACTGATATATACACCAGAATATTGGATGTCTTCCACAGACCTTCATGAGATAGAGGTGTAGTTGGAAGACTTATAGAGGAAGAGAATTGTTCAACCTAGTGTTTCACCATGGGTAGCCCCAATTTTATTTTCCATGAATGAAGACATGAGCACAAGGTTTTGTGAGGACAACTGGCACTTGAAATAGGAGACCATAAAGAAATAGTATCCACTACCAAGGATACATGACATATTTGATCAGTTGATAGGGGCCTGATTGTTCTCGAAGGTTGATCTCAGGTCATGTTATCACCTATTGTGAGTATGGGATGAGGAAATACCAAAGATGGAATTGAAATCTTGTTATGGTCACTATGAGTACTTGGTGATGCCCTTTGGTAGGAATAAGACATCGACCATCTTCATGGAACTCATGAACAAGATCTTTCTGATTTACTTAAACATGTTCATGGTAGTCTTCATCGATGATATTATTTTGTACTATGAATCCGGGGAGGAGAATGTGAGACACTTGAGGATAGTTCTGGACATACACCGAGATCACCAACTTTAGAGAAGTCTCTTGAATTTTTAGTTATAGATTTGGGTGGTCCACTTTCTAGGACATGTTATCTCATCAGATGGAGTGGTGGTGGACCCAGCTAATGTTGAGGAAGTGTTAGGTTAGGAGCCACCCAAAAGTGTGATGGATGTGAAGATATTCCATGGGTTGGGAGGATATTACGAGAGATTAATACGTAATTTCTGCAGAATATCAGCACCCTTGATAGCTTTTACTTGAATGGGGTATCCATTCATGTGGAAAAAGAGGTTCCAGAAGGATTTTTAACATTTGTGGTAGATTTTGACGAGCATTCCCATATTTATATTATCGGAGGAGGGTGTTGAGTGTGTAGTGTTATACGATGCATCTTGAACTAGGCTTAGGTGGGTTCTGATGTAGTGGAAAGAGGTGATTGCCTATTGTTCAGTCTAGTTCAGACTACATGAGTAGAACTAAATGACCCAAAATCTTTAGCTAGCATTGGTGGTCATTGCTTTGAATATGTAGAGATATTACCTAGTGGGTGAGCGGTTTATCATCTACTCCAAACACATGAGTCTCAAGTATATCTTCTCTCAGATGGATCTCAACTTGAGACAGAGGAGATAACTAGAGTTCCACAAGGTTTAGGACATGGAAATTTTCTATAATCCTAGGATGGGGGATGTGGTAGAAGATGTTCTCAATAATATATCTAGTTGACAATTGTTGAATGAGGCGTTAGATAAGTTGGAATCATTATAGTTATCTTTTACAGATGGAGATGGAGAAGCTTAACTACAGTCGACGATTTTTAACCCTCCCCTCTTACAATGATTCTGGGAGGTTCATCTTGGGGATGATTAATATGAGACCCAATGTACTCAGATATCAATATGGCATGATCTTAATAAATATTCTAAATGAGGGGAGCACACCATTATTTTCAGAGGATGCACAATGGTATTTATGAGGTTATAGGAGGAGGTTATGAGAGTATTTTATACGTCCCCTTTAATGGTATATCTAGGTATGGAAAATATGTATCGGGGCATATGAAATATGTTTAGGTGTCTAATGATGAATAAAGGAGTTGTAGAGTTGTCTCTTGATGACTTACATGTCAGCAAGTGAAGGTTGAGCACCATGTTCCAGTGGGTTTAGCTCAAGGCTTTGAGGTACTAGAGTGGAAGTGACATGGGATTTATATAGGATTTGAAATGGTCTTCACATGTATAACTAGGGGAAATGATTCCATCTAGTTTATCATAGAATGAATCACTATGTCATCCCACTCCCTAACTATAAGAGTGTAGAGAATAGTACAGAGCTTGAGATGCCTATATGTGAAGGAGACAGTATGAATCCAAAGAGTTTCATTGATGATTGTTTCTTATCATGACTATTTCATCGCATACCAATCACGGGAGGGATTGCAGGAGGAATTTGGGAGTCAGTTATGATTAATCACAACATTTTACCCACAAACTGATGGCCAGACTAAGCTGATCATTCTGGTTCTGGAGGACATGCAGTGAGCTTGTACATTGGACTTTGTTCATAGTTGGAAGGATCACCTACCACAGGTGGAGTTCACGTAAAAAAACATTTACCATTTCACCATTGGTGTAACACCCGAGACTTTTATGTTATATAAATCATCAAAGGAGTCTTTTTCTACACAACACTTGCTTGGATTGCTTTACACGAAATCATAACCTTCCTCGATAGCTTGCGTCATATGCAATACTGAGTTTCACTAAACAACGATATGCTATTGAAATATTATTAAAACTAGCAGTTATGAATAGTAATAACCACTTTTTGAAATTTTATAAATTTTATTTTTCAAAATGGACTTCATTTTTGGATTCGGAATATCGAAATTAGCCTAGGGTGAAATTTTGGTATTTTTCTGAAAACTTTCAATTTTTGATGAATAGTGAAACCACTAAGTGGTAGTTAAAAAACTGAATTTTTCATAAAACTTAATTTTACTGCTTCTGTGAGTGGAATTTCAAAAATCCGAGAGACACGGTTGATGTCAGTAAGTAAAATATGGTTCAATGAGATGAAAATAATTTTTTGGTCAATAGTAACTTTTTACTTTTTTTACCACGGTTAAAAGTAAATAGGGTAATTAAGGGTAAAGATGATATTATTATTAGCCTAACACATGTACTAATTCTATTGGACAAGTGTAATTCGACCAAAAACAAACTTAGGAATAAAATATGACCATTTAGGCCCACTTGGATTAGATTAGGACATTTATTATTAATTTATTTAAGGAAGGGTTAAAATAGTTAAAATCAAAGTTTAATAAGTAAATAATTTTTAATATGGGGTTATAAATAAGATAAATTCGATTATAAATATTTATTAGAAATCTCAAAAGATTTCCTACATAATGGTATTTTATTTGTAATTTTTATACATTAAATAATTTAATTTATTTATGACACAAAGATGATGCAGTAATTATCTTATTAATGAAATATTGACATAATTAATGTTATAAACACCAAAATAAATGTAATTTGAGACTTTTTATGAATTACAATACTTTTATAGGTTAATATGACATGTTATTATTGATTTAATTAACTTTTTTCGAACTAATCATTCTGTTATGATTTTCACAAAAATCAATTACTAAATAGTGTCAAAATTGACATAAAATAGTTTTTAAAAAAAATATTATATTAGTAATTGTTATTTTATTCCTAAAAATATAAGGTTCGGCCAAATGACTTAGATAAGGTTATATATATTAATAATAAACAACTTGGGGTTCTTTTGGATTCTTATAGTAAGTTTATTAACCTTATAGTATAAGAACACAAGAAGACACGGTAAAAGTAAAATTATTTAACTTAATGTTAAATCTAAATGATAAGGTTAAAATAGGAACCTAAACTTTTCTAAATTATATTGGATGAGAGTATTTCGACCCATCCCCACCTTAGCTTCGAAATATATCAATTTTGAGCTATTTAAAACCGAACTTGACTTTATAATAAAATAATATTTTTAGTTTTCCCAAAGGTGCCCCTCTCCTCCCTTATAAAAGGGCACCTCCTCCCCCTCTTCCTCACACCACTTTGAGCCTTCAAGCTCGGCCAAACCTGCCAATTCCTCCTCTACACTTTTCTAGAGACATCCTAGAGGTCTTGGTCTTCTTCAAAGACCAATTTTAGTGCCCTAAAAGAAGGTCTCAAAGAAGCACTTCAAAGAAGAGGTAATGTCCGTTACCGATTCTTTCATCTTTATTTCTTCTTCCACTTCTTCTTCTTTAGTTGTTTCATTATGAAGTAATAAAATCAGTATCAATCATATACTGATATGTTATTATAAGTATGAAACAACCCTATTTCACCATCTATCCATCCTACGGAAAAAGAAATCACCGTGCGTGCGTACGTACGGAATACCGTCTCCACGCCGTGGTGTAATCTATTTTCCACCACCACCTTACTTGGATGGGTATAATGGTGTAAATAATGACTATATATGACTATTATAAAGTGATACTGATTCTGAAATAGTATACACACACTCCAATACAATTCCACGATCATAGGAATGATATCATCACTCGTGCGTACGTACGGAATACCATCTCCACGATGTGATGCGACTCGTTCTACATGATCTTCATTTCATAATGATTATATAAATGAATTGAATGAATGAATATGATATATATTACACTAATACCATTCTGTAAATGAGGTATCTATAACCTAAATATAAGAATAAGAATTTATTCGACAAAACACGCATAAGAACAAAAAGTTATAAACACCCGAATAACAAGTAGCAATGAAATATTACTACTAAGAAGCTAAGAAAATGACCATATATGATATCATAAAAATAAGTATGATTATGGAATAATTCAATAACATTATTTAAATCATTATACAGGAGGTTTGGACACTCACGAAGCAAAACGGACCTAAGGTAAGGGATAATTTTTCAAATCTCATTTTTATCCGAGATTGCTTATTCGTAAGTATTTACTGGGGTTATTGCTATCATCCATGTTCATGTTTTATAAAAGTGTATTCATGTATGTTTAAAGTCCTTTTTACCCATTCTTTACTTTTACTACATGGTATGTAAGGAATCTTTCTTTTGTTTACGTTACGAGGTACTTTTTGACTTTTCCGGCAAAAGTACGAGAAGAATGTCTTTTTAACTTATACGGTACGAACAGATTTTTACGGTTTTATAAATCCTTATTTTCATGAATCTTCCTCCAAAATATTTCATGACTATTTTCAACAAAATCCTTTTCTTTTAAAATTGCATGATGTTTTGTGAAAAGAAATTAATTTTGAAGAAAAAAGGATATTTTCCTCAAGAATTCATTTCAATCATTTTATAAAAACTATTTTTCCTCTAAGATGACATTATTTCATATGTGTATGTTTCAAGTATAATGTCTCTATGATTTAAATGGTTTCACTTTTATTATTATGAAATGATATCCATTTATTTTATATGAATTATGTGATGATGGGATGATGTTTACGAAACCCATTTTATTTATTGGATTTTTATGAATGATGTATGTTTATTTTGTGGCACAAGTAAGAATGATTTCATTATGAGATGGGTGGGACCTATATCTCCCTCCAATGCATTGGGTAAAGATTTTATATCTCATGAGATAGACATGGCTGGAACGGTAGGTTATACCGGTTCAGTGAAACTGGACTGAAACGAGGGTGACTCGGTTCAAAAATGGACTTTGTCCACTAAGATAGTCTTGGAAATGAGTCTTGACTAATAAGAAATGATTCTCTATGATTATGTGTGTATGCCACAAAGTTTCATGTTTTAAGTTATTATTATTGTGATTACATTTCACTACCATGATTTATCCCATGTTATGAAATTATGATCTCTTTTGCAGGTTAATATTTCCAAAAGTTATGTGCTTATGTATATGATGTGATTGATATTTCTTTTGTTTACCCTTACTGATCATTTGAGCTCACCCTTTTGTATGTTTTATTTCCCCAGGTCAGGAAGAAGGTTATTAAGTAAGATATTCCAAAAGGGACTATATATATGATGAAATAAATGGGAGACAGTTTAGACGCTTTATGAACCAGTTGTTTATGTTTCCCAGTTTCTAAAGACACTATACCTATACGGTCCTTTCATGGTTTTGTTATATGTTGTAATAAGTATGCTTCAATTTTTAAGTATTAACAATTTATGTAAAGTATGGGTCGTTATAGTTGGTATCAGAGGAAAGGTATAGTCAACCTTTGGAAACTATGATGTGAAAGCCTTAGTAAGAACCCTAAGGATAAGTCTAAGCATAGAACACAATCTTAGTGTTTTAGAAATGGCCATGAATAACCTAGTATAAGACCTTAAGTGTGAAATTTTATTCTTGATTATGTGGTTTTCCTATTATAATTAGTGTTTCTCACACTATTCTTTTTGGTTTAGTCAATGGCTAGAACCCGAAGAAACCGTGTTAATGCGGAATGCGACGGGCAATGCAATGATTGTCCCCCTGAGCAACCAAATGTTATGGGAGCTGGAATGAAAAATCTTGTATCCATGCTCACAAAACTTTCTCAAGCTATGAATCATACAGGACTTCCAAACGAGAAAAGGAAGGAGCAACATTCTATTAAATCCTTCATGAGGCAGCATCTACCTTCTTTCAGCAGGTCTACTGATCCATTAGTTTCCGAACAATGGATTAGTACTACTGAAAAGATATTTTCAGTTCTTCAATGTTCTGAACATGATAAAGTCATCCTAGCAGTGTATCGTTTGGAAGGAGATGCTGATCAATGGTGGAATATTGTTAAGAATACGAGGCAAAGGGATGAAATTGAGTCCATGGAATGAGACGAGTTCAAGAACTTATTTTTCAATAAGTACTTCCCTCGTATTTTCCGAACAATGATGGAGAAAGAGTTTCTTGAACTGAAGCAAAAGGGTGATGAATCTGTTGGTACCTATGAAGCAAATTTTACAAGACTTGCAGGGTACGCTTCTGGTATTATTATCCAACCTGAGAGTAAGATCGATCGATTCTTTAGTGGCTTAAAACCAAGTCTTCGAAGGGCGTTATCCATAAGGTACTTCAATAGCTATGATGAAATCGTTCAATGTGCTCTCAAATTCGAGATGGAGATTGGAGTAACCCATCAGCCATATGGGTTTGATAAGAAGAGGAAAATGGAATTCAAAGGAAAATATAAAGATCACACTGAAAAGAAGATGAGCTTTCCCTTATGCACAAAGTGTGGAAAGAAACATGGAGGGAGTTGTCTTAAAGGGACAAGTAAATGTTTCAAATGTGGAAAGGAAGGTCATCGGGCATTTGAATGCCGCGATGATGGGAAGAAGATGTCTAATGATGCAAACAAAGGAAGGGATACACAGAATGAACCTACTACACTTCAATGTTTCAAGTGTAAGGAGATGGGACATTATGCCAATAAATGCCCTAATCCAAGGGTTGATGATGATGGTCGACGTAAACAAACTCTTAAGGCTAAAGAAAAAGGAAAGTCACATGCAATTTCTATCAGCGACGTGGAGTATGATAACGATGTGGTGAAAGGTACACTTACCATCCACTCTAAAGTAGAAAATGTTTTATTTGATTCTGGATCCACCCACTCTTTTATTTCTGAAGAATTTTCTAAGGGTATCACCGTATTACCTCAACAATTAGATGTTGAGTTAGCAGTGACAACACCTAATGGCACAACAGTCGCATCAAAAGTTTATAATTCTTCTCCGATCGAAGTTTGTGGGAAAGTGATTCCTGAAAATCTTGTGATCCTTCCTATAGTGGAATTTGATGTGATTCTTGGAATGGAATGGATTTCTTTATATGGAGCTCATATCAATTGCTAAAGAAGGGAAGTCACATTTCATATTCCAGATCAATCTATGATCGTCTATCAATGCAAGGATGAACATAAACTTCTAGTGGAAATTTCTTCCATTTTATGGGTATTGATTCCACTAAATGAAGGTTATTTATCTCAAATGGTTGGTGAGAAACTCATGATTAAGAATATGCCCATTGTACGAGAGTTTGATGATGTCTTTCCAGAGGAATTACCGGGTCTTCCACCGAATCGTGAAGTTGAGTTTTCAATAGAACTCGTACCGGGTGCTTTGCCTATTTCAAAGACACCTTATAGAATGGCCCCAATTGAGTTGTAGGAATTGAAGAAGCAACTCCAAGAGAATATTGATAAGGGATTCATACGCCCTAGTGCGTCACCTTGGGGAGCACCTGTTCTATTTGTTAAGAAGAAAGATGGATCAATGAGACTCTGCATTGATTATCGAGAACTTAACAAGATCACTATCAAGAACAAATATCCTCTCCCACGCATTGATGACTTATTTGAACAACTACGCGGAGCTCAATACTTTTCCAAGATTGATCTTCATTCAGGGTATCATCAATTAAGGGTCAAAAGGGAGGATATACCAAAGACGGCTTTCCGTACAAGGTATGGACACTATGAATTTATAGTGATGCCATTTGGTCTTACTAATGCCCCTGCTATCTTCATGGATCTGATGAATAGTGTCTTTAGAGACTATCTTGATCAATTTGTGGTAGTCTTTATAGATGATATTCTTGTCTATTCAAAGAGCAAGGAAGAACATGAAGATCACTTGAGAATTATATTGAAGACCCTGAGAAAGGAGAAGATTTATTCTAAATTTACCAAGTGTGAATTTTGGCTTCAAAAAGTTGCATTTTTGGGTCACATAATCTCAAAAGAGGGGATATCTGTGGATCCAGCAAAAACAGAGGTTATCGAAAGATGGTCGAGACCAACAACAGTAACTGAGATCCGAAGTTTTCTTGGTTTGGCTGGATATTATCGACGTTTTGTGAAAGATTTTTCACGATTATCTAATCCACTCACCAAGTTGACCTGGAAAGGAGTTAAGTTTGTCTAGATGGAAGAATGTGAAGAGAATTTCAAGGAGTTGAAAAGAAGGTTATCCAGTGAACCTATGCTCACACTGCCTTTTAGTGGAGAAAGGTTTGTGATCTATAGTGACGAATTCAAGAAGGGATTGGGGTGTGTTCTTATGAAAAATGATATGGTGATAGCTTATGCCTCACGACAGTTGAAAATCCATGAGCAAAATTACCCAACGCATGATTTGGAGTTAGTTGCGGTAATCTTTGCGTTAAAGATTTGGAGGCATTAACTTTATGGTAAAAGGTGTGATATTTATACTGATCATAAAAGTTTAAAGTATATTTTCACACAAAAGGAGCTGAATATGCGTCAAAGAAGATGGTTGGAGCTGATTAAGGATTATGACTGCTCAATCCATTACCATCCTGGGAAAGAAAACATGGTGGTAGATGAATTAAGTCGACAAGACCATGCTAGTTTATCCATGACGAGGATCACAAAAGATCCAATATTTATGGATTTACAAAGGATGGATCTTGGAATTCTAATGGAAGGGGAAAAATCTTATCTTTCTCAAATGAATGTTCAACCATCTATACATGTGAAGATTAAAGAGGCACAAAAAGAAGATGTCGAGTTACAAAAGAAGGTGAGAAATGTTCCTGAATTCAACCTTGATTGTGATGGGATAATAAAGTTCAAGAATCGGGTTTGTGTTCCTCCCATCCCCGAATTAAATAAGGAGCTGCTGGATGAGGCTCATAGTTCTTCATTATCTATTCATCCTGGAAGCACAAAGATGTATAGGGACCTGAAAGAGTACTTCTGGTGGGATGGCATGAAAAGAGATGTTGCTGAATATGTCTCTCGATGCTTGGTTTGTCAACAAGTTAAAGCTGAGAGACAGAAGTCTAAGGGGATGTTACAACCATTACCCATACCTGAATGGAAATGGGAAAACATCACTATGGACTTTGTCATAGGACTTCCTAAAACATCCAAAGGCAATAATGCTATCTGGGTCATAGTTGATCGTCTTACAAAGTCTGCACACTTCATTGCTATTAGAGAGGATTTCTCTCTGGATCAGCTTGCCAGGATATATGTAAAGGAAGTGGTAAGATTTCATAGAGTACCACTTTCTATTATATCTGATCGGGATCCGAGATTTACCTTGAAGTTCTGGCGAAGTCTTCAGCATACTCTGGATACAGAGTTGAGTTTCAGCACTGCTTATCATCCTCAGACAGACGGTCAGTCTGAGAGAACAATTCAAACCCTAGAAGATATATTGAGAGCTTGCTTTATGGATTTTAAAGGTGGTTGGGATCAACACCTACCTTTGGTGGAATTTTCTTATAATAATATCTTTCACTCCAGTATTCAGATGGATCCTTATGAATCTCTCTATGGAAAGAAATGCAGGACTCCAACTTGCTGGGATGAAGTTGGGGAAAGAAAGCTATTAGGACCTGATCTCGTTGCTGAAATGGCAGAAAAGGTCAGATCTATTCAACAACAAATAAGAGCAGATCAGAGTCGACAGAAAAGTTATGCCGACAACCGAAGAAAAGACCTAGAGTTTGAAGTGGGTGATAAAGTGTTCTTACGAATATCTCCCTAGAAGAGAGTCATGAGATTTGGAAAGAAGGGGAAGTTGAGCCCTAGATATATCGGTCCTTTCGAAATACTGGATCGTGTTGGGAAGGTAGCTTACCGATTGGCGCTTCCACCGAATCTCTCTCAAGTTCACGATGTGTTCCATGTATCTCTCCTGAGAAAGTACATACCTGATCCTTCACATGTACTCAGCTCAGAAGTTATACCACTAGAGCAAGATCTTTCTTATGAAGAACAACCGATAGAGATTCTGGATCGTAGCGAAAAAGTCCTACGAAACAAGACCACTCGATTGGTGAAAGTTTTATGGAGGAACCACCAATTATAAGAATCTACATGGGAGCTTGAGGATATGATGAGGGAGAGGTATCCTCATCTGTTTGTTACAAAGTGACAAATTTCGAGGGCGAAATTCATTTGAAGGGGGGGTAGAATGTAACACCCGAGACTTTTATGTTATATAAATCATCAAAGGAATCTTTTTCTACACAACACTTTCTTGACTTGCTTTACACGAAATCACGACCTTCCTTGATAGCTTGCGTCATACGCAATACCGAGTTTCACTAAACAACGACATGCTATTGAAATATTATTAAAACTAGCCGTTATGAATAGTAATAACCACTTTTTGAAATTTTATAAATTTTATTTTTCAAAATGGACTTCATTTTTGGATTCGGAATATCGAAATTATCCTAGGGTGAAATTTTGGTATTTTTCTGAAAACTTTCAATTTTTGATGAATAGTGAAACCACTAAGTGGTAGTTAGAAAACTGAATTTTTCATAAAACTTAATTTTACCGCTTCTGTGAGTGGAATTTCAAAAATCCGAGAGACATGGTTGATGTTAGTAAGTAAAATGTGGTTCAATGAGATGAAAATAATTTTTTGGTGAATAGTAACTTTTTACTTTTTTTACCACAGTTAAAAGTAAATAGGGTAATTAAGGATAAAGATGATATTATTATTACCCTAACACGTGTCCTAATTCTATTGGACAAGTTTAATTCGACCAAAAACAAACTTAGGAATAAAATATGACCATTTAGGCCCACTTGGATTAGATTAGGACATTTATTATTAATATATTTAAAGAAGGGTTAAAATAGTTAAAATCAATGTTTAATAAGTAAATAATTTTTAATATGGGGTTATACATAAGATAAATTCGACTATAAATATTCATTAGAAAGCTAAAAATATTTCCTACATAATGGTATTTTATTTGTAATTTTTAGACATTAAATAATTTAATTTATTTATGACACAAAGATGATGCAATAATTATCTTATTAATGAAATATTGACATAATTAATGTTATAAACACCAAAATAAATGTAATTTGAGACTGTTTATGAATTCCAATAATTTTATAGGTTAATATGACATGTTATTAGTGATTTAATTAACCTTTTTCTAACTAATAATTCTGTTATAATTTTCACAAAAATCAATTACTAAATAGTGTCAAAATTGACATAAAATAGTTTTTAAAACAAATATTATATTAGTAATTGTTATTTTATTCCTAAAAATCTAAGGTTCGGCCATATGACTTAGATAAGTATATATATATTAATAATAAACAACTTTGGGTTCTTTTGGCTACTTAAAGTAAGTTTATTAACCTTATAGTATAAGAACACAAGAAGACACGGTAAAAATAAAATTATTTAACTTAATGTTAAATCTAAATGATAAGGTTAAAATAGGAACCTAAACTTGTCTAAATTCTATTGGATGAGAGGGTTTCGACCCATCCCCATATTAGATTCGAAATATATCAATTTGGAGCTATTTAAAACCGAACTTGACTTTATAATAAAATAATATTTTTAGTTTTCCCAAAGGTGCCCCTCTCCTCCCTTATAAAAGGGCACCTCCTCCCCCTCTTCCTCACACCACTTTGAGCCTTCAAGCTCGGCCAAACCCTGCCAATTCCTCCTCTCCACTTCCCTAGAGACATCCTAGAGGTCCTAGTCTTCTTCAAAGACCAATTTTAGTTCCCTAAAAGAAGGTCTCAAAGAAGCACTTCAAAGAAGAGGTAATGTCCGTTACCGATTCTTTCATCTTTATTTCTTCTTCCACTTCTTCTTCTTTAGTTGTTTCATTATGAAGTAATAACATCAGTATCAATAATATACTGATATGTTATTATAAGTATGAAACAACCCTATTTCACTATTTATCCATCCTATGGAAAAAGAAATCACCGCGCGTGCGTACGTACGGAATACCGTCTCCACGCCGTGGTGTAATCTATTTTCCACCACCACCTTACTTGGATAGGTATAACGGTGTAAATAATGACTATATATTACTATTATAAAGTTATACTGATTATGAAATAGTATACATACACTCCAATACAATTCCACGATCATAGGAACGATATCATCACTCGTGCGTGCGTACGGAATACCGTCTCCACGATGTGATGCGACTCGTTCTACATGATCTTAATTTAATAATGATTATATAAATGAATTGAATGAATTAATATGATATATATTACACTAATAAGATTCTGTAAATTAGGTATCTATAACCTAAATATAAGAATAATAATTTATTCGACAAAACACGCATAAGAACAAAAAGTTATAAACACCCGAATAACAAGTAGCAATGAAATATTACTACTAAGAAGCTAAGAAAATGACCATATATGATATCATAAAAATAAGTATGATTCTGGAATAAGTCAATAACATTATTTAAATCATTATACAGGAGGTTCAGACAATTACAAAGCAAAATGGACCTAGGGTAAGGGATAATTTTTCAAATCTCATTTTTATCCGAGATTGCTTATTCATAAGTATTTACTGGGGTTATTGCTATCATCCATGTTCATGTTTTATAAAAGTGTATTCATTTATGTTTAAAGTCCTTTTTACCCATTCTTTAATTTTACTACATGGTATGTAAGGAATCCTTCTTTTGTTTACATTACGAGGTACTTTTTGACTTTTCCGGCAAAAGTACGAGAAGAATGTCTTTTTAACATATACGGCACGAACGGATTTTTATGGTTTTATAAAGCCTTATTTTCATGAAGCTTCCTCAAAAATATTTCATGACTATTTTCAAAAAAATCCTTTTCTTTTAAAATTGCATGATGTTTTGTGAAAAGAAATTAATTTTGAAGAAAAAAGGATATTTTCCTCAGGAATTCATTTCAAGCGTTTTATCAAAACCATTTTTCATCTAAGATGACATTATTTCATATGTGTATGTTTCAAGTATAATGTCTCTATGATTTACATGGTCTCACTTTTCTTATTATGAAATTATATCCATTTATTTTATATGGATTATGTGATGATGGGATGATGTTTATGAAACCCATTTTATTTATTGTGTTTTTATGAATGATGTATGTTTATTTTGTGGCACAAGTAAGAATGATTTCATTATGAGATGGGTGAGACCTATATCTCCCTCCAATGCATTGGGTAAAGATTTTATATCTCATGAGATAGACATGGCTGGAACGGTAGGTTATACCGGTTCAGTGAAACAGGACTGAAACGAGGGTGACTCGGTTCAGAAATGGACTTTGTCCACTAAGATAGTCTTGGAAATGAGTCTTGACTAATAAGAAATGATTCTCTATGATTATGTGTGTATGCCACAAAGTTTCATGTTTTAATTTATGATTATTGTGATTACATTTCACTGCCATGATTTATCCCATGTTATGAAATTATGATCTCTTTTACAGGTTAAGATTTCCAAAAGTTATGTGCTTATGTATATGATGTGATTGATATTTCTTTTGTGTACCCTTACTGAGCATTTGAGCTCACCCTTTTGTATGTTTTCCTTCCCCAGGCCAGGAAGAAGGTTATTAATTAAGATATGCCAAAAGGGACTATAGATATGATGAAATAAATGGGAGATAGTGTAGACGCTTTATGAACCAGTTGTTTATGTTTCCCAGTTTCTAAAGACACTATACCTATATGGTCTTTTTGTGGTTTTGTTATATGTTGTAATAAGTATGCTTCAATTTTGAAGTATTAACAATGTATGTAAATTATGGGTCGTTATAATTGGCATGGAACCATTCAAGGCTTTGTACCAGCAACCCTGTAGGTCACCACATCGCTAGATAAACCCAGGAGTATTGGAACTCATGGGTGTAGAGTTATTGAAAGCAATAATAGAGAAGGCGCAGATCATCTAGGAGTAGATGAAGACTACATAGAACCATTATACATAATTTGATGTCACTCAGCAATGAAATTTTGAGTTTGAGGAAGGATACCATGTGTTCTTATGGGTTTCACCTTGACGTGGGTTAAAAATATTTGGACCGGATGGTAAGATATCTTCGGGGTTCAACAGAACTTTCTAGACACTACATAGAGTTTGCATGGTGGAATACTTCTTAGATCTACCCCTGAAGTTAGATTGGGTGCACAAAGTCATTCACATGTTGCAACTAATTAGGTATGTGCATGACCCACCACATGTTATTGACTTAGACGAGCTAGACATCAAGGATGGATAAACCATTTCTAAGTACTTGGTAGAGGTTGAGGATCAACCAGATAAGATACTTCATGGGAAATCAATTCCATTAATGTGTGTCTAGTAGCATCACAAGAATATATAGGAGATAACATTGGAGAGGGAGGCTCATATTCATGCTTAGTACCCACATCTTTTTTAGTATCCTTTTTTTTTTGTATTTTGAGTGTCATAAAGACCCAAGGTAGTGGAGAATGTAATGTCCCATATTTTCTACATATTATTTTAAGATATTATATTGATTATGTTTGAGGAAGGGTACGAAGACAACATGCTACACTGAGGCCCAGTGTGCTTAGAATACATTTTTAAAATATATTGAAAATATTAAATAGCACCCACAAATACTTTTCCTGAAAAAGTGTAATAACTTCTAAATGGTTTCCCAAATCTAAATTTTGTGGGCACTGTTGAACTAAAAATGTGATGTTTACCCTAGGTGTGACTAAAAGTTATTCATCACATTCCATTTGTAGAGAAAACATTTCTGGCATGAAAATGAATAAAATTATTGAAAAAAATTATTTTATTTCATTTCTGTTGATGTGTTAACTAGTTAGTCATTAAAAACACTATCATATCAGTATTCCAAGTTTTTTTCCTAACCCTGGAGATGTTAGAAAACCGTTGGGGAGACTATTGAATCGTTATCACTGGTGATCAGTGATAGTATCATGGATTCAAGATCGATGCGCCTTTAATTCAAAGGATATATCCAAAGAAATGGTGAAACCTTGTTCCTCATCAACGATCGATCCTAATCAAGGTAGGGAATGTGTTTTTTTATTCTTCCCTATTCATGATTTCTATGATGATGGTGAATAAATAAGTGAATTGATTGATCCATAGTATCATCATCATGCAAGATGAGTTGTTTTGTTGGGTTTTAAAGGGAGAAAATCATTTCAATTTGATTTATTTTAATTTTAACTCTAATGAGAATGAATTGAGATCAATGTGAACATAGATTTAGGTCTATTTCTTCAATCCATTATTGTGATCTTCTCATCCAGTTCATCATTCATTGTATGCATTCCTCGGTTGGTCCATGACTCGAAACATCCTAATCAATCGATCATTGAACACCCATTTCTTGGTGCAATGATCAAAAATCGCTGATAGGGGATTGGCAGAACACGACTGAGTTATGACGATGAAGACATTGTGATTCAGACATTAGAGGATAATAGATTTTTCATTCTCATCTGCTTAATAGAGAATGATTATTAGATCCGTTCTCTAATCAGATTGGACAATGGAACACATTTTTTGACTAATAGTGTCTTAGACAATTTGGATCATCGAACTCATGGAAAAAAGATCGATTTATTGAAGGTCGATGGTGTCAGATTGAATGCGGGAGAAGATTTAGGATTCTACAAAATCCCATGCTACATGACATGTAATCTTGATCTACATGCCATGTGGCCGCCCTGTGTGAAGACTTGGGTTTTCTATAGGATTTAATGATCAAATGGCATGTGGCCTCTCCTAAGAGACTTGGAATGTACTTTATAGGTAATGAACACGGGTGGAGAATATAGGTTACAACACTCTATGTTCCCCCCTACACGGACATGGGGTAGACCAGGTACACATGCTAAGCCATATACTAGTACATGGAAAAATCTATACTGGATGGATCCATGTACTAGAACATGGTTATAGTACATGGGAATCCAACATGATGTGTAGTACTACATATACATGGATTGATGACATGGGCCTTTTACACCTATAGGACCCATGGTGAAGGGACATGGAATGTGACCCCTACTGCACGTTGTGTACTCTTTTAAAAATAGCATGGAGCCCTTGTAATATATATCTTAGAAAAGTTTTTTTAGGGTGTGTTCCCCTTATACTTTCATTGAAAGTTGGTATGGTATCATATCCTACTCCTAGTATTTTGATCCCTTTAGAATAAATTCTTGTATAGAGTCATTAGAATCCCTCCAAGAGGCCTAGATTGAGATCCTCTATTCATATTTGTTCCATAGGGGGATTTCTTGGAATCATCATGACAAAAACAATGTAGTCATAGATTCTCTACGTAGCGGGTTAATCCAAATTGTGTAGTTTGTATCTCCCCATAGACAAGGGAGTGATCCACATTTTTGTATCATATTCTCTTCATATTATCATTATGTTCTTTCTCAAGATGATACCAAACGAGCGGTACCTCTTGGATGGACATCATCAGTGCTATCGAACTCAGGATTGTGTTATCTTGGATGAGTTCTTTATGGAATCATGGAGTTGGAATCCTAGGCTGATACACTAGTGTTGGGATGCACATCTAAACTATGTGTCTTTTTTGAATATATCTTGATATTCTTATTATATGTGTTGTAGACATATACCTTTATAGATATAACTATATTACCTTTTTTGAAATTTTTGTGGTTTTGGGGTGTCCTACTGAGTATTTTTATACTCACCCCTACATGGGATTTTCTATAATGTTACGTGCCCTGTGAAGACAATCAATATTTTTACAAAGTCATAGGTGGAAAAGTAGTAGATGTTTCTTAGTGATACTTGATAGAATGGGGTGTATTCATACAGATTTTTGATACAAGTCCTAGTACATAATTTCATGTTGGGATTGTATTTTTAGACTCTTCATGGGGGGATTTAATTTTGCTATGTTTATTTCTTTTACTTCCTATCACTCTCTGGTTATGAGATCTAGATGTATGGATACATGTTTGTTCATTTTTTTTACATTTCAGGATCATATAGGCACGAATATGTGTTTGTGTACCGATACTTAAGATAAGGCCTCCCATGTTAGTGATATGCATTCTTGGTATTAGTATCTAGCCCTATTTTTATTGGATGCGGGCTTGGGGAGTCACAACATGGGCCCCTATGAGACGGGTCATGACAAGTTGACCTTCCCATATGTCAACATTCGAATTACATCCTCAAAATTAAATTTGACTCATACAATAGCCTCTCATTAAGGGAATACTAGAGGATACCCATGAAAGTCTTCCATGAATTCATCAACATGATAGGTATAATTTTATCCTCCTTATACATAAAACACAAATCCACATTACTAGCTAATAGATAGTTATCCCTATCACCTAGAGGGTCTACTCCACTGGTGACACACGATGTCACTAATAATGAATAACCAATTCATATCAAGCCAGGCATCACCACACCGTTTCACTTCCATTAGTGATACAAGAAAGGAATAAAACTTCACCAAGGATAAAATCAATTCTTTAGGGGTGAGAAAGTAATTCTCACCATCATAGGATGTTCCCAAGTCAACTAGGGTTCCACCATAATCTCTAGCTCCTAAACATATAGTGCATGATGAATAACTTACACCAATTCTGACTGATATAAGAGTCTATGAAGAAAATAAATACATCATACTATAATTTAGAACTATTTACACCATAGTGTAACAATATAATAATCACATCATCTTACATACTCATCAAACCCAACTAAATTAGAACTAACTCAGGGTAAAAATAATGGGAGAGGATATAGGAGTCATATAACTTCAACTACTCATCCATCATCAAATATCCCCCAAAAAACTCTGTAGTACTCAATACTGATTAAAATAATGGAGTTATTAGTATCATAAATAATCTCAATATGGAGGTTCATTGAAGTCACCACTATGGCTACCTTCAAATGGAAATATAAACTTCTTCAAGAATTGGGTCAAATCAATGTAATAAATTCCCAGTCTGTCAATACTTTCACAGGTTTCTCCGAAAAATGTTGTTTTTTTATGAAAGAGTTACCATGAATCCAAATTATTTTCCTCTAGTTTCCTTACCTAAACCATGATATCAAAAAAATAGACTATAAAAAATATAATCATAAGACACATTGGAAATTCCATGGCCTCAATGCATATATAAAAATTATTGTACCACCCTACAAAAGTTAAATATCCTCCAATAAACCATGTCTTAGAAAAAGGTCCCTAACCCTATTAAATTTATAGAAATATATCACTGAGTTCAATAAAGAGAAATGAAACACCCTAGTGGATCATAATGTAATGTAAGGAGTAAAATTCATGAATCATAATATAGTCAGTGCGTGCCAAACCAAACCAAAATGAAAGTACCTATTTCCAAATAATTTACTATAACCCATGGATTAGGATCATCACAACCACTATAAATCACACACTATATATAAAAAATGTTAGTTTTACCCTTATCTATAATATTTTACATTCACCCAAGAAAAATATTGCACAAAGTATAAATAAGAGTGAAGATTACTCAGATAAAAATGAAAGGATAACCTGGAAAAAAAATCTAAAAAAACACCTCATTACTCACCATCTGATGGTGTAAAGTTATAAATATAGCATATGTTTTTCATGAACCATCATCTATAAGGAGATAGTTATCATTAATTTTTGACTTTCTTTTGATAGAAGGAATCATAAGGATTAGAAAATATCATCAAAAATTCGCATGGAATGTATATGAAATATCATTACTATTTTCTATATAATGATTGTACCATATTATGGGTACGTTTAAATAATTCTTGAAATATATGGGCTGACTATTAGGTTATTAGAGTCCAAAAATGATACATCAGTAGGTATACATATGCCTATGTCCTTGGTCTAATAACTTAATTCAAGAAACCTCATTATATCACTTCCCTAATACTCCAAAACCATTATTCACATTACTAATAGCTCTAAACATTACCCCATAGGATAAACATACTCTAATATAACTTTAACAACACCCGACCCACTTGGTACCTAAACAAGATGGCAGTCAGATGTGTTTTCTTCCTCATGACTATAACCAATAATCTAGGGGCTCGTGAATAGAATGGGGTATCCATTTCTGACTACATGGGATGTTGTATTTAATTAAAACCTATAATAAACACATATACAATGAAAAATATTACCCCAAATATTAGTAGGATATATACGTGATCAAATTAATTTAACAATAATGAATAAAATGAATGCATGAGAAAATAATTACAAATATATACTATAAGTTAATTTCAAGGTAAATAGTACATCTAATGAATTTTTAGAAGAAAATAAACTAAGAGTATCCTCTATGTTATAATAACTCCTTGATCACACTACAATAATTTTGTTCACCACTACTATCTCAAATAAAAAAAATCATAAATGAATCTCAAAGGATCAAAGTAGTTCAGATCTTAAGAAGCCACACCAAATTCATGTCTAACCAATCATATATAATGTAACACCCCAACCCCACTAGACTGGAGCTGGTGAATTACTTGTGATATTTTCATGGTTATAAGGAATGAAAATCCCGAAGGAATGATCAGTTTAGTAGTCTTGAAGAAACTAGATACATAGATTTAACACAAAATACATTGTATAAGTTTACAAGATACAATACATAATGAAAAACAAAAACTGAATCCACAAGCACTCAATAAATGAACTCCTCTTCAAAACCAGTTGAAGGTAAACAATGAAAGGGGTGAGATCAAATGATCAGTAAGGGTTAAAAATAGTGTAAGCATGAGTACAATAATAAGTGAATCACAAACAATATGACATAATCAATATGGCATAGTGAATAAATGAATAACTAATTCCATTAAAAAACTATAAATGAAACTGCATCCATAGATTTTGTCATAGTGAAAATATCATGGATAATAATAAAAACTGATAATGAATAAAGAGAAATTACTATTAATTGGACGTCATGTATCTGTCACATGAACCGTAATACTATAAAAACGGTTTAGTTCTACGGGTAGAAACCCGTTTGATTTTTGGAAACAAACTCGAAGGGTCTGTCACCAAACTCTTTTGTCTCATGAGACCTACCAATGCTTCGAGGGGCTATAATGGGACCCACTCACCTCTATATCCAAGAATTCTTTATAAATAGATTCAATACAAGAGAAATATGTATTTACAATATCTGTATAGAATAGAGGATACAGATTCATCAACATTTCCACAGTCAAAATAATATTCAAAATAAATATCGTATGTAAAATGGTATACGACTTAGACAATAATAATATCCATGATATCAGAATATGGATATTTAAATTGAATATACATTCAATTGAAAAGTGATATCAAATGGGATGTAGGTACACCACATAATAAATAGTAGGTGCATAATTACTAAGCAAGTCACAACGAAGTGAAAATTGAGACAAAGCTCGTTACCGTGTTGTATTCAATTGAGTCATATGAAAAAGAGTTAATAACCACCAAAAGAGTCACATAATAAAATGAATATAATGAGAACCATGATAACATATGTCAAATATTCGTACACCTATACCACATATAATAAATAAGAGGTGAACAATGGAGATCCTACAGAATTGAACGTGAGATGAGAAAAACCCCTTACAAAAAATTTAGCATTGTAACGAGTGTTCTTGCGAGGGCTTAATGAGAGATAGAAAGGTAATACCATGATTTATATATCATAAGGGCAGTATACGGGAGATGATAAAACATACCCCATCATTTGAAATTAAAAACAAAAGCACGCAAGATAGGGTGGATTCTTGAATAAAAGTGAGAGAGAGGATCCCTTACCTTATGCTTGAAGGTGTTCTTAACTTGTTATTAAAGACATGAATAAATAGATTAGGATTATTAATTAATAATTCCAGAACCTATTTTATATGTAAATTATTTATTATAATCCTTTTTAGTTCATTCTAGGCCTTTTTAACTGGTTATAAGGTTCAATTTCATTGTCCGGGCTTGTTTGTTTACTTGGTTTTAAATGATTGGTTCACTTATATTCAAGTTTGGATAAATATATAAGATGGATGTGGTGGTCCAAAAATGAAGTTATACTCTATTATTTAATATCTAGGATATTACATGGTTTTAATTTTAATTTGGGTTACATAGATTGAAGTCAAATTTTTATATATATAACCTTAGTGATAACCGTTTTGGCTAATCGGTGGGTTTGATTACGATGAAATTTATCTGCTTTATAACTTAATACCATGTGTAAAAAAGTATTATAGAAATAAAAATAGGATATATTACATAATAATCTGGTTCAACCATAACACAAATGGTTTCCTAACTAGAATTAAATATTACAATAGAAATCGATAAACAGTTATCCTTGAATGTGCTAAATTAGCACATCTCAAACGGTGCTTTCATTTCTTTCAAATAAAAGTGGGGAAAAGAGATAAGATAATGGAATATATACCATTAGCATGAAAAAATTCTATTACATGTATGTTACTAGATTTATCATACTATTTTGGTGAAGGGAGGTGAGAAAAGAAACAAAAATAAAAGAACTTAAAAGAAAAGAAGGGATTTGAAAGAGGAATTTACCTCTTGAGACTTCCTCCTTTGAGAACCTCTTAAGGATAGAGGTTTTGGTCTTTTTATGAGACCAAAGCTTTCTGGATGTGGGGGAGGAGGTTGGGAAGGTATTTGGACAGAATTTGGAGAGGGAACAAGGCTTGATAGGAGTGAATGGAAGGGGGGTGAGAGGGGGTTTTACGGTGGAGGAGAGAGGGGATTTCTTAATATAAAACTCATTAATTCATTATTTATCCTCAAGAAAAGTAATAGTGAGTATTTCATGACCAATAATAGTAATTTTATCATTTTACACCGAACCAATTGGGATTACATCAGCAAAACATCGCACATCACTCTATAATTAGTGCATTTATCTTAATTTTGCAATTTATGGTAGGTCACTATTCATAAAAAATTCATGTATTTTAGAAAAATCCCAAAAATTCACCCTAACCATTTTTTGATGTGTGGAATCCAAAAATGAAGTCCATTTTTCAAAAATAATTTTCTAAATATGATTAGTTAAATATTTAATTAAATCCTTATTTAATTGAATTATATAAACACTTAGAATATTCATCTTCGTCTTTAGGGTGTCTAAATTCATTTATACACTCAAGGGTATAGATACCATTCATAAGAGTCATATTACTATTCATAAGGGTAAGTTACTATTCATAAGGGAAAGTTACTATTCATAAGGGTAGGTTACTATTCACTAAAAATTAAGTTAATTCTATTAGACTCTAGATATCATCTTGTACACAACTGTGTATATCATATTTTTAAAATTCAAATCACAGAGCGGGTAAATTTAAGTTTATTGGAAAATTTATGTCTATCTCCTATAAGTAACCATGTTTTGTTCCATAGGGGCTCAATGATTCATGAAATATAGGTTACCTAATGAATACAATGTATTTAAGAGAAACATACAGTAAAATGTTTGGGGTGCTACATTATTCCCTCCTTCGGAAATTTAGTCCTCGAAATTTTTTGTATTAAGCCCACCAAAAATATGTGGGTGATTCTTTTTCATAACATCCTCAGGTTCCCATGTTGCTTCCTCCATATTCTGGTTTCTCCCAAGAACCTTCACTAGGAAAGTTGTCTGATTTTTCAATACCTGTTCCCTTGTTTCAAGAATCCCAATAGGTTTTTCACAATATGACAAATCAGGTTCCACTTCAATTTCTTCATATTTGAGAACATGCGCTGGGTCTGACATGTATTTCTTTAACAATGACACATGGAACACATCATGAAATCTAGAGAGATTTGGCAGCATATCTTGATGGTAAGCTACAGATCTGATTCTTTCCAGAATTTCAAATGTCCTGATGTACCTGGGGCTTAGTTTCCCTTTCTTACCGAACCTTAGGACACGCTTCCATGGAGATAATTTCAGAAAGATATGATCTCCCACCTGGAATTCCAAATCCTTTCTCTGATTGTCAGCACAACTTTTCTGCCTACTTTGGGCTACCTTAATATGGGCTTGGATTTTCTTCACCTTTGCTGTGGTCTCTTCAATAAGTTCTGAGCCTATAAGTTTCCTCTCACCAACTTCGTCCCATCAAGTTGGAGTTCGACATCTCTTTCCATACAAAGCTTCATATGGAGCCATTTGAATACTAGAATGGAAACTATTGTTGTAAGAAAATTCCACCAAAGGTAAGTATTGATCTCAAATACCTTGGAAGTCAAGAGAGATTGACCTAAACATGTCTTCTAGAGTTTTTATAGTCCTTTCAGACTGCCTGTTGGTTTGGGGGTGATATGCGGTACTCATACGAAGCTCGGTATTCAAAGCCTTCTGGAGGTTTTTCCATAATTTTGATGTAAACCGGGGATCTCGATTGGATACAATTGATAGAGGTACACCATGAAGTATTATAACTTCATTAATATATAGTCTTTCCAGGCGCTCGAGTGGAAAATCCTCTCATATTGGAAGGAAATGTGCTGATTTTGTGAGACGATCAACAATTACCCATATTGCATCGTTCCTTCTAGGTGTCCTCGGTAGTCTGGTGATAAAATCCATCGTAATGCTATCCCACTTCCACATAAGAATAGGTAGAGGTTGCATCACTACTTTGAGATGTTGTCTCTCTACCTTCACTTGTTGAAAAACTAGACACCTTGACACGTAGTCAGCAGTTTCCCGCTTCATATTATCCCACCAGAAATATTCCTTCAGATCTCTATACATCTTGGTGATACCCAGGTGTATAGAGAAATTTTAGCTATGGGAATCATCTAATAGTTCCCTTTTTAGATCAAGTATTGATGGAACACATAACCTCTTCCCAAATTTCAGAACTCCTTCTTCATACACGAAGTCAGGCAGTCTTCCATCCTTGACCGCATTAATTTTCTTGTGCAGATTCTCATCATCAGATTGAGAGCTTTTTATTTTCTCTAATAAAGATAGTTTAGAAATCATTTGAAAGAGAAAATATGTTTCCCCTTCCTTATCAATTCTTATATCCATCTTCAGTAGATCCATGAATATAGGATTTCTTTCAATCCTCATTTGAGTCAGAAGGCCATGATCGTTCCTACTTAATGTATCTACCACCTTATTTTGCTTTCCTGGGTGGTAGTGTATTGAAAAATCATAATCTTTTAGTAACTCAAGCCATCTTATTTGTCACATGTTGAATTTTTTTGTGTGAAAAAGTATTTCAAACTCTTGTGGTCCGTATAGATCCCACATCTCTCTCCGTAGAGATAATGCCTCCATATTTTCAGAGAAAATATTACGATTTCTATCTCAAGATCATGAGTTGGATAATTTTTCTCACGAGTCTTCAACTATATTGATGCATAAGTAATAACTTTATCGTTTTGCATAAGGATGCAACCCATCCCATTCTTTGATGCATCGCTGTATATCACAAATCCATCACTACCAGATGGAAGAGTCAAAATTGGAGCATTGAGCAATATTCTTTTCGATTCTTTGAAGCACTCTGTACACTCTTTTGTCCACCCAAATTTAACTCTTTTACGTGTGAGCTTGGTTAGTGGGTTAGCCAGTTGGGAAAAATTATGAACGAAACACCGATAGTAACCCACTAAGACAAAAAAACCACGTACCTCTGTTATGTTTGTTGGCGTGGGCCAATCTTGGATTGACTTTGTCTTTGTAGGAACAACTAGAATTCCATCCTTAGAGACAATATGGCCTAGAAAAGAAACTAATTGAAGCCAGAATTCGCACATTCTAAACTTCCCATATAATTCATTTCTTCTAAGAGTTTCCAGAATACTCCACAAGTGATTCTCATGGTCTTCATAGCTTTTTGAGTATACCAGGATATCATCGATGAACACCACAACAAAGTTATCAAGATATTACTTGAAAACTATATTCATTAAATCCATGAAAATGGAGGGTGCATTAGTTAGTCCAAATGGCATCACCGTAAACTCGTAATGCCCATACCTGGTTCAAAATGCTGTCTTAGGAATATCTTCCTTCCACACACACAGTTGATGATATCCGGACCGAAGATCAATCTTCGAAAAGTATTGGGCTCCTTGGATTTTATCAAATAAATCATCAATCTGAGGCAGAGGATACTTATTATTTATTTCAATATCATTTATTTACCTATAATCAATGCATAGCCTCATGGATCCATCTTTCTTCTTGACAAATAGGACCGGGGCTCCCCATAGAGAAACACTAGGACAAATAAATCAGTTGTCACTCATATCCTCTAGTTGTTTCTTTAGCTCCACTAACTCCATAGTGGCCATTCTATAGGGGGTCTTTGATATAGGTCTCGCACCCGGAATTAAATCAGTAGAGAACTCAACTTCCCTATCTGGAGGATGTCAAGGTAAATCCCATGGAAATACATCAATGTACTCTTGAACTATGTGCACATCATCAATTTGAATATTTCTTTCCTCACCCATTGATATTGGTTTATATTCCTCTCCAAGTATTGCATTCAGTAGAGCTACTGGTGGTGGTTCTCGATAAGAATCAGGTGGCGATGTTTCTGCCCTAAAGATAAGGGATTCTACACTATTTTAAAAAATTGTAACTTCCTTCATCTTATAATAAATCTTCACATCATAATTTGAGAGCCAATCCATACTGAGAATTATATCAAATTCAGTAATTGGTATGATGGTAAGGTTAGAAACTAAAGAACGTTTTGGTGACTGGAGGGGGACTAGTCAACATGCCTTTGTTGCAATGATACATCCCTCGGGAGTTTTGACTGACAACTCCTTTATTAAATCAAATTGTACATATCTAATTTTCTTGGAAAACTGAGAAGATATAAATGAATGCGATGATCCAGAATCAATAAGGTGTTGTATAAGTTTTAGGAAATAATTAAAGTACCTTCTACCACATCATTAGGAACTTCGAACTCCGCAGTTGTAATTGCATAATCTCTCCCTTGCTCTCTTGGCCTTTTCTAAGTCATGTTCCCTTGGCGTTTAGGACACTCATTTTCATAGAGTCCCATCTCTCTGAAATTGTAGTGTTTAATATCATTGAATTGTTTCTTCCCCTTTCATTCATCGTATCGATGACCCTTTTCTCCGCAGCTATAGAAGACTCCCATTCCTTTCAAGCATTTCCCGAGATGATTCTTTCCACAGTTCTCACATAATGGGAATCTATTCGTTACCTTGATCTTATTTGGTGCTTCTCCTTTTCCTTTGTTATCCGAGTACTGCTTCTTATCTTGGTTTCCTTTGAAAATATTTGATCTAGAAAATTCCCTCTTTGTTTTGATGGCACTTGATACAATTCCATCATATGATGAAAATGTTTGAGAATCCAGTGCCCTCCGAAGACTTGGTTTAAGACCTTCAAAGAAATGATCAATCTTGTCTGCCAAGTCACGTACGTAATCTACAACCTACCTTGCCAGCCTTATAAAAGTAGCCTCATACTCTGCAACACTGTCTTCTTCCCTTTGTTTTAAGCTAATAAATTTCCTTTTCATTTCAGTTTGTTGCTCACGAGGGAAATATTTTTCGAAGAATATTCCCTTAAAATTCCTCCACTCCATATCTTTTATTTCTTTTTCCTCCATGGTATTCTGAATCAAGGACCACCATTGGTCAGCGTCACCCTTGAGACAATATACTGCCAGCACCACCTTCTCATTCTCATTGCATCTTAATTCCATGAATATCTTTTCAAGTGACTTGATCCACTGCTCAGCTACCACTGGATTAGTAGTCCCACTGAAATATGGGTGCTTTTTCCGCATGAAAAGATCCAACACAGGTGTGGAATGGTTATTCGTTACAACTTGAGTAATTTGTCCCAATATAGTCATGATCTGATCTGCTCCTACATTGAATGTGTTGACTTGATCAGTAGTGAGATCCCTAACTTTCCCATGAGTATTTATTCCCCTCCTTCCATTAGAATCCATTTCTAAATAATGGGATAAACTAGATTAGTTTATGAATATTAAATAGAAAATAACTCAACATGTATTTAAATTCTATGCATAGCTAATCTTATAAACATGAGTTCTATGAGGTAAAATTTACATTAAACTCCCTCATAATGGATTGTAAAGAAAATATGAATTATCCTAAGCATATCCCCTAGGAGTGGCGTAACCAAGAGTGCAGAAAGGCCCGTTTTCGTTTACCAGTTCTCATTTGAGTCCAGCTCAAAGTGGTGTTTTCGGGTTTTACCCCTAGATACATCTGTGCTAGAGTTGCCTCTACCTACTCATATCCAGACAGGGTTGTACTGATTAAAAGATCCAAATAATCTATTCCTTACCAAAATACCAGGAAGTTCTTGTACGTTTATCCTCAAATACTACCTTAGGGATTTGTTCCCTACTATATATTTCCTACTCTAGTTTCCAAGTTTACTACTAAACTTCCACTGAAACCAACTATAACACCCCGACCCTACTAGGTTGGAGCCAGTTCATTACTTGTGATATTGGAATGGTTAGAAGGAATGAAAACCCCGAAGGAAATATCAGTTTAGTATTCTTGAAGAAATTAGATACATAGATTTAACCCAAAATGTATTGGATAAGGTTACAAGATACAATACATAATGAAAAACAAAAACTGAATCCACGAGGACTCAATAAATGACCTCCTCTTCAAAACCAGTTGAAGGTAAACAATGAAATAGGTGAGCTCAAATGCTCAGTAAGGGTTAAAAATAGCATAATCATGAGTACAATAATAAGTGAATCACAAACAATCTGACATAATCAATATGGCATAGTGAATAAATGAATAACTAATGTCATTAATAAACTATAAATGAAACTTCATCCATAGATTTTGTCATAGTGAAAATCTCATGGATAATAATAACAACCGGTAATGAATAAAGAGAAATGATTATTAATTGGACGTCATGTATCTAGAAAATTAACCATAATACCGTAAAAATAGTTTAGTTCTATGGGTAGAAACTCGTCTGATTTTTGGAAACAAACTCGACGGGTCTGTCGCCAAACTGTTTTGTCTCATGAGACCTACCGATACATCGAGGGGATATAGTGGGCCCCACCCACCTCTACATACAATCATTCTTTATAAATAGATTC
This sequence comes from Viscum album, assembly GCA_963277665.1. Classification (NCBI taxonomy): domain Eukaryota; kingdom Viridiplantae; phylum Streptophyta; class Magnoliopsida; order Santalales; family Viscaceae; genus Viscum; species Viscum album. Next base: position 396,709,618 of record OY728127.1, on the reverse strand, counting down.
AATACCAGAGCAATATGTATTTACATTATCAGTATAGAATAGAGGATACAGATTCATCAACATTTCCACAGTCAAAACAACATTCAAAATAAATACCGTATGTAAAATGGTATAAAGAATAGACAATAATAATATCCATGATATGAGAATATGTATATTTAAATGGAATATAATTTTAATTTAAAATTGATATCAAATGGGAAGTAGGTACACCACATAAGAAAGAGTAGGTGCACAATTACTAAGCAAGTCACAACGAAGTGAAAATTGAGACAAAGATCGTTACCGTGTTGTATTCAATTGAGTCGTATGAAAAAGAGTTAATAAACACCAAAAGAGTCACATAATACAATGAATATAATGAGAACCATGATAACATATGTCAAATGGCAGTACACCTATACCACATATAATAAATAAGAGGTGAACAATGGAGATCCCACAGAATTGAAAGTGAGATGAGAAAAACCCCTTACAAACATTTCGGCATGGTAACAAGTGTTATTGCGAGGTCTTAATGAGAGATAGATAGTTATCACATGATTTATATATCATAAGGTCAGTATAGGGGAGATGATACAACATACCCCATCATTGGAAATTAAAAACAAAAGCACACAAGATAGGGTGGATTCTTGAATAAAAGTGAGAGAGAGGATGCCTTACCTTATGCTTGAAGGTGTTCTTGACTTGTTATTAAATACCTGAATAAACAAATTAGGATTATTAATTCATAAGTCCAAAACCTATTTTATATGTAAATGATTTATTATAATCCTTTTTAGTTCATTCTAGGCCTTTTTGATTGGTTATAAGGTTCAATTTCATTGTTCGGGCTTGTTTGTTTTCTTGGTTTTAAATGATTGGCTCACTTATATTCAAGTTTGGATAAATATATAATATGGATGTGGTTGTAAAGAAATGAAGTTATACTCTATTAGTGAACATCTAGGAGATTACATAGTTTTAAATTTAATTTGTGTTACTTATATTGAATTCGAATATATATATATATAACCTTATTGATAACCATTTTGGCTAATCAGTGGGTTTTATTATGATGAACATTTTTTGCTTTATAACTTAATACCATGTGTAAAAAAGTATTAAAAAACTAAAAATAGGTTATATTACATAATAATCTGGTTCAACCATAACAAAAATGGTTTCCTGACAATAATTAAATATTATAATAGAAATTGATAAACCATTGTCCTTGAATTTTCTAAATTAACACATCTCAAACGATGCTTTCATTTCTTTCTAATAAAAGTGGGGAAATGAGAGAAGATAATGGAATATATACCAATAACATGAAAACATTCAAGTACATGTATGTTACTGGATTTATCATATAATTTTGGTGAAGGGGGGTGAGAAAAGAAACAAAAATAAAAGAACTTAAAAGAAAAGAAGGGATTTGAAAGAGGAATTTACCTCTTGAGACTTCCTCCTTTGAGAACCTCTTAAGGGGAGAGGTTTTGGTCTTTTTATGAGACCAAAGCTTGATGGACGTGGGGGCAGAGGTTGGGAAGGTATTTGGACAGAATTTGGAGAAGGCATAAGGCTTGAGAGGAGTGAATGGAAGGGGGGGGGGGGGTGAGAGGGGGTTTTATAGTAGAGGAGAGAGGGGATTTCTTAATATAAAACTCATTAATTTATTATTTCTCCTCAAGACAAGGAATATTGAGTATTCCATGACCAAAAATAGTAATTTTATCATGTGATCCCGAACCAAGTGGGCTTACATCAGCCGAACATCACACATGACTCTATAATTCATGTATTTATCTTAGTTTTTCAATTTAAGGTAGGTCGCTATTCATAAAAAATTCATGTATTTTAGAAAAATATGAAAAAAACACCCTAACCATTTTTCAATGTGTAGAATCAAAAAATGAAGTCCATTTTTCAAAGATAATTTTATAAATATGATTAATTAAATATTTAATTAAATCCTTATTTAATTGAATTATATAAACACTTAGAATATTCATCTTTATCTTTAGGGTGTCTAAATTCATTTATACACTCAAGGATATGAATACCATTCATAAGAGTCATATTACTATTCATAAGGGTATGTTACTATTCATAAGGGTAGGTTACTATTCATAATGGTAGGTTAATATTCACCGAAAATTAAGTTAATTCTATCAGACTCTAAATATCATATTGAACACAACCGTGTATATCAGATTTTTAAAATTCAAATCACAGAGCTGGTAAATTTAAGTTTGGTGGAAAAGTTATGGATATCTCCTATAAGTAACCATGTTTTGTACCATAGGGGCTCAACTATTCATGAAATATAGGCTACCTAATGAATATAGTTTATTTAAGAGAAACATGCCATAAAATGTTTGGGGTGATACATGTAAGCCTATGTGTAATCTACATATACATAACATGTGATTGAATAAGGCCCATTCATGAGTGAGTATAATCATACCTAGTGTGATTCCCCTAAAATCATAATGGAAACATGAAGCAAACAATTATCTCAAATCATGGTATGTAGTGACCAAGAGTAAGAAAAAGAGGAAAACCAAAGACCAAGATATCTTAAAGGACTTGGTATTAGGGAGTGACCAGATACATAACAGGGAAGGATAAATATGATATACCCAACCACTAGAAATATTAAGGAAATACATCAAAGTCCTTGAGATCCCCACTATAACACATTAGGGTAAAAATATATAAGGAAACTATAGATTCTCATTGTAGAAAAATTAACAAAAAAATATGTTGTAGATAGTCATCAATAAATTTCATCTTGATGGAAATAAAGGGGGTGAATGAGGAGTCACAAGTCTCAAAAAATCCTACACTATTTAGCCATTTAATTTAATACACTACTGCCAGAATCCATGGAAAGGATCCCACTCATTGCTGAATCATTCTCACCCATAGAGAAAAAAACACACCCTCTAGATCATCAATATAGTACCATCGATAACGTCTCAAAAATACCCATGTTAGACATCAATGTAACCAATTTAGAACTATTATGGGGGACTGATGCCTCTGTACTGGATAAGTAGTGGTCAAAGGAATATTTACTATGGTTAAGGAACATCACGCAGGTTGATATCTTAAATAGAGGGATATCAAATCCTTAGATAGGGAAACCATTCCCATCCTTTGTATGGGGGATATAGAACCTATTAATATAAAGGAAGTGGGGCAATCATGAACTAACATAAACATTCCGTAAAGGGTATACCTAACCCTATATGTGTATAATTATCACAACTGAGACTCATTATTATCCTTAGAGAGATAAATAATATATATTTATATATCAATTCAAAAAAAGCCTTAATTTGAAAAATTTTCTTCACCACAGTAGTCTAGGAAAAAAATTCAGATGATATTCTATTTACTTAATGAAATGGTTATCAGATAAAAAGTATGCATCTCTTCATATAAAATAGGGAAACACACATGATGGGACCTAGGACCCATGGCCCGAGTTAGTTTAAGTACCACTTATTTATCTTAAAAAATCATCTCAATTACCTGGTAATGATGCCATAGAATGATCACCCATTTGTTTTCTCAATTAAAAGTTACTATCAGAATAATAATAATTAGTAACAATAGTAATATTATTAAAATTATAAAAAACCAAACACTCATATATTTTAGGTAGGGTAAAATTCCTTTATCACCCTTATACGCACACCCCACTCCCCCTCAAACACATACCATGAAGCCCCACTTCCCTCACTACACACAATAGTGTATATCATAATTAGACTCACGGTCAACACCCACACATCTTCAAAAGTGGATTAATATAAATATCTTCCACCACTATCCACTAAGAGTATCATTTTTATGTTTCATCCTTGATCTGACATTTTTCCCTATCCCTCTTTTGGCCTCTTTCATTAAGGCTTCCTTACACCATCCTTGGTCTCCAACCCTATTTATCCACACGCTTGATCTTTCTCCTTCCTAATCCACCTATCATGAGGCCTCCACTCACCCAATCCTCCCTTCACCACTGTTATCCAATGCTAATGTTAGAAACCCCAACGCACATTCTATATGGAGATAAGAGACAGGATAAGGGAGATAAATGTATAGATAATATTTTTTTTTTATTTTTTGGTCCAACATGGATGTATAGTGGGATATAAAGAGTACATAGGGAAGAAGAAAAGGAAAATGAGATTAATTCATATTCCCCACAAGGTGACACTATTTTTCTTCATTGTCCTATCAATAAAAATTCACTAATAAAGAACAATGTCAGGGATAATCTTGCATAATCGAACATCTGATATCAATTCACTAGATGTTGAATCACTAATAAAAGAACATAAAGGACATGTATGAAATTAATAATAAAAATCAATAATGATTTCTGGATATATTCTCAAAAATCCAAAATATAAAAATAAAAATAATGAATATAAGAAAATGAAGAATGGATAATAGAGATTAAATAATAAGCCTAACCTTCTAATAAAATGACCCTCACTTTGATCTGTTGCTAAAATGAGGTTTTGTTCATTGATGTCACTGCCTATCTAATTTCCTCTTGTGATTACAATGTTTTCTCTAACATATACTAGTGTCTCCCCCTCAATATAGGGTTGCACAATGATGATACCAAAAAACACTATGAAGAAACATAGTAGGGATTATAGATATAAAATTACACAATGTTATATATATATATAAATAAATTCCTTTAATCATTCAACTAATTAAATCTTTTTTAATCCAGTTGTTAAGGGAAACACCTAGGAGATTTGGTCTGAAAATAACTAACACCACTCCTAGGGTAAACCACACAATATAAACACAATCATCGCTATTTTTTCTGAATATGAGTCTATATTTATATTACATAATAATTTTAGCATAATAAAAAGGGTGTGTATTTAAAATATTATTTTTATACCTCATATTTATTTTTTAAGGATCAACCACACTCGCAATCTCATGGAGGCTCATCCCAAGGGGTATAACAATACACAGATTCAACAGATACATATTATTTTTATAAGGTCTTATGTAAGGAAAAATTTATTATTTTAACCCTATTAAAGTCTCAGGACTCTAAAAACTAATAATAATGTTATATATCAATTGAAAAAAATTCTGATCGGTACACATACGCATTATAGAGTTACGTGGAGTGTCTCATATTCTCAGGTGAAGGAAAATTTTAATCTTAGTAGGAAAACATGATGACATGGATGTCTATATAAAATTTCTATATGGATCATTGAATTTTTTTACAACTCCATGGATGTAGAAAATGAAGTAAATGACGGGGTGTTTTACATCACAAGAGCCTCGTAAGGTGCAAGGTATGTCAAAGAGTTAACTTCTGCTAAATATTTTTTGATTATTTGGGACATTTCAATGATAAAGAGATGAAAATAATTTAAAAATTGATATGTTTATGTTCAATTTCATAGAGTATAGAAATTAACCAGATTATAATATTGAGAACCAGTTTATGGTTTCCTTTAAAATGGAAGGAAAGACACTAATGCACTGAATGTATGAGCTAGTTCACATGGATGTTTTTAGACCAACACTGGTGAACTCTCATAGAGGTTCACTCTTCTAGATGAACATAATAGATTATTCCACATAGAATTTAGTGGTGTACATTATTAAGTATATGTCAATTGTGTTCCAAAATTTCATCAAATAGAGATCGATGATGGAGAAAGTTTTCAAACATAACGTCAAATTATTATGGTCAGAAAATCACGGGGAATATAGTAGTATGTTTTTGAGGTTCTTCTTGAGGGATGTGATTTTTGAGAAGACTATACTAGAAAATCTAGAATAAAATAGAGTTTCATAAATAATTAACAAAAAACTAGTGGAAAATCATGAATCACAATGATTTATATAGGTTTCCCCAAGGTGTATGTCATGAGATAAGATAGTGAATAAGTATCATGTATGTTACTTTATTGGTTATAATGATGAAAAATTTGTATTTTGAGTATAGGGTAATGACTCTTGAAAGGCCATCAAAATATATAATGTGATCCTTAATGAAGGGATCCTATGGGAGAATAAAAACCAAGAAGAAAATACAAGTGAGAGAATAGTACAATCAGACGATGATGTTGAACGAGATAGACATACAAACATTAGGTATGTTCTATAAAATTTAGAGAGCACATCAGTGTAGGAATTACCTGAATTATTAAAGGATTTACTAGAATAAAGTCATATTTTGATTGTGATTATGAGTTCTAAAGTACCAAAGATCTCAAGGGATGCATAATATTGAGAAAAAGATCAAGAATTAACATGATAAGAGGAGTATTTTTGAATGATGAAATCCATAGATGGAGTTTTATAGATCTATTATATTTACTATCCAATTTTATTGGTATAAAAGTAGTTTCCACTGTTTACATCTAACAAATGACAGGGAGCCCGAGATTGATAACGAGTCCAAAGGTTTTGGGAGACTCAAATAAATAGAAGTATGATATGATGGATAAAATTTATTCTATCCATGTATCTAGAAAATCAGAGCTAACCGATATAACTACTATTAAAAATTGTTAAAAAAAATGTCTATATAATATAAAGGAAGAAGAAGATGGTAGATAACATTACTACGTATGTCTAGTCATGAATTTTTTTAAATAGATGGAGAGTGTATATTTCTTTGAGATATTTTCTATAACCATTAAACAAAGGACTATATATATGGTGTTAAGTATGGTTTCATCAGAATGAAATCATCTTGAGTAGTTGGTTGTTAAGAAAAAATTTCTTAATACGGTCATAAATGATAAAATTTACACAGAGAAACTAGCCAGTTTCAAGGATCATGAAAACTAGGATCAGATGTGAACCTTCAAATGGAGTCTTTAGGATTTGAAGTATGCACCAAGATAATGGAATCAAAATTTCAATGATTACACGATGGGTCTTATGTTTGTTCACAGTAATTAAAACTATTTCAAATATTGGATGGTGTTTGATGATGGGATTTCATCAAATATTTAACTTATATTGGTTACATGATAATTTATGATCAAGTAGTGAAAAGTATCAATGAAGTAAAGGATATACTATCCAAATGTTTTGATATGAATGAAATTGGTCTGAGAAATAATATTTATAGTAATAATTTAATAAGAGACTTTATTTTGGGTACATTATACATGATCCAATTAGAGTATTTCCAAAAGGTGATGTAGTGCTTCATAATGAGTGATGAGAAATTAGTGACCACACACCTAGACAAAAAAAATTTTAATAGCAAGAAGAGAGAGTCATGAATAAAAGATAAGGTCGAGTATATGATGATGGTTTCATATGAATCAACATTCAAAATTTTGATTTACAATAGGGTTTGTATTCATCTATACATTGATCATGTTGTATAGTTGTTAATAGGTTTATAAAAAACCATGACATATATGATTTGGAGTTTGTTAAGTGGATTCTATAGTATAAGAATGGGTTCTGAAGAATGTATCTTTACTTCAGAATAGAAAATCCCCAACATGTGTTTATGGTCATAACCTTTAGGGAATAATTTGACACATAGAATAAAATATCTAGATATGTGTTCAATTTTAGTGGGATGATAGTGAGTTAGATGTCTAAGATTTAACTAATAGTTACAATCTCTAGAACATAATTAGAGTGCATTGATTTGATGGAATACGAGGAGGAGTTGGTTTGGATGAAAGGGTTTTTGGGGTATCTTGGTAGAAGGAAAGTAGTATGAGTAATTTTTTTTGGATTCATAGAATTAAATCCACTTAGTTAGAAATATATTTTTTCATTATATGATGAATTACATTATGGTGAACTATGACATCATTAAGAAGTTGTTATAGGATATAGTGACTGATCTATAAAATATTAAAAGAACTCAAAATACATGGGACATGATTAAAAATGTGGTTATCATGGATGTATTAAATTGATGTTGCACCTCAGATAGACTAGGATAATTGGAATCATTTTGGGGAACAATTCTTGCTCTAATTTTTTTAATAATAGAAATAAGTATTTTAGAGCCGATGGTAGACTTTGTTTAACCCAAAAAAGTGATTCTAAAGTGGTAGATTATTAGGGTCTCGATCATGTGTGAAATCAAATTTCTATCTATGATATTTGGAACAAAATAAGGATAAACTCTAGGTAGCCTAATATATGACCATTGTGAGGAAACTATAGAGTGACAATGACAAATCCATACAACTAGATTCTATGAAAATAGATATGAGTAGTTGTATGATGTATAATGAGAGTCATTTTTTCTTCTCAACTCTTTTTAATAAAGGAAGTTCTTGGAACATGGAAGGGGTTTTAACTAGTAATATCATCATATGAATATTATATAGAACATAATGAAATTACTAGGGATTTTGAGGTGGTTAAATTCCATGGTTAAATAGAGGATTTTCCCTGGATATTGGAGCATATGGACTTATTACTTTGAATTTTGGAAGGCATAAAATATCAAAACACCAGTTGGGTTTATCTATTTAATGAGAAGATAGTTATTTTTTAACATAAAACTTATAATAACCATAAAATATCCTAAAAAAATTATTAATATTTCTCCCATAGATGAATATGTAATTATCGACCATGAAATATTTTTTCTCATGGATTGTTTTTTTATTTCTATTTCTACTTCCAATATATTTTTATTTGGTGTCTCTAAAGGCTATATATTATAGTGAGTTAATTTGTGTGTTGCATTTATCCCATGTTCCATTCATTTTAGTGTAGGACCTTTCTATATGTTTCACACTTTTATATGTTCCAGTAGATATCATCTGGTGGTTTAAGAGATGTTTTCCATGATCCTAATAGGTGGAATTTTGGAATCACTTAGAGAAAAATTGAGTAACATGAACTAGTTCACCAACCTTTTCAATCAGGTGTTGATTTCTATAATGAATCAATAGAAATCAAGTTCAATGGTGGTATTTTCCTAATTCTTATAAGGACGTGAAACTAACTAAATAAATAGAACATACTCTATATAAGCAGGAATTCTAGTACACATGGTAAATAGAGATTTAAAGATTACTTATAATTGGTAATAAAATTATATTACATGAAAATGTGACTAGAATTATTATGTTTTCTAATTGTAATTAAATGAATTTTTTTATACCATTGAATTACGAAATCATTTCCAAACCATGTAAACCGAAATAATATTTCATTACATGTTTAATTTACTTTTTTTCTTAAATACCATGTGGGTTGTGATTTTTATTGAGTGTGTATGATTTTGAATCGAAGTGGTGAGAAATGTGAATAATATTCCTATATTCTAGTACATCAATGTTGAGGGTTCACATCCTAAGGGTTTAATACAAAAAATGTATCATATAGTGGAATTCATGTTGTAAATATATGTTGTGATGTATTATTAATAAGTGTTACCAAAGTTTGTGGTTTTTTTCTTTCTCATCAATACACTCTGAGGAAAATATGATATATCAATTTATAACATTAAAGATATTTATTTTTTGGTTGGAGTTAAGCATCTTCGATACATATAGAATTGGAATAAGTTAAGGTTAATATAGAAAATTTTGATGAAATGGATTTTAGATTATGTATAACTAAAATGGATGATCATATCTTCTAGAAGAATTATGATGTTCCATTAACTAAACATCATCTATAAAATATGGAAATGTCCAAATTGGAATGATTAGGACATAAAGTGCCAGGTCTGATTATTATTTCATTGTAATAAAACATGGAAATTAATATATTGGAATTGGAGACCATAATTGAGGTTGTAAAGGACCTAGAGTATATGTATCATAATTCAACAGAAATTATTAATTTTTTGATGATAGGAAGGTTGTTTTACATGAGGATATCAGAATATAGAACTATAAAAGGTCATGTGAATGAATTAAACATGATCTGAGGGAATCTCAAATAAGTGAAGGTGAAACTTTAATAATATTTTTTTGTGCTTATACTACTGTCATCTTTTCCGAATACATGGGACATAGTAGTAATGATTTCAGGCATTTCCTACTGAAAACCCAAATTGGTGTTAGAGAATATTTTTAAATAATTATTGTTCAAAGAACTCAAAAAGTAAATTTTATATACAATATGGTTATTCTCTCAATGTATATGGAATAGTACAATAATAGTAATAGAAAATTTATAATAAAAAATTAGAAGATAGGTCTCAAGATAGAAGCCAAGGAAAATTGGTTGGTCCTAGCCCTACATACTAGTAGTGTTGTAATAAAGGACATATTTATAAGGATTGAAACATTCATTGGAAAAAATATAATAACAGGATTTTGAAGTTAAAATTATATGATCAATGATAATGTAATTATATTCCTTCTACTATGAGTTTTTTTTGGAGTCATGAGTGATTGGTTCTAGAGCATCGTTCAACTAAATAGTTGAACATAGATGCATGGTAAAATATATTTCTGCTATATTTAACATGGTTATCTTGGAGGATGATGAGTCTTTGAAAATTATGTGCAATAAAGATGGTATTGTCTGGGAAAAGAACTAAACATTCATACATTTGAAATAAGTTTGACACATCTAGGGGATACAAAAGAACCTAATTTCTGTAGTACAACTAGATGAAGTTGGTTATGAAGCTGGCTCTTACAGTAGAGTTTGGATGATGACTTAATGTTCTATATTTTTTACATGATCATGAAAAAACGGGACCTTTTATCTAAATTAAATAACAAATGGAGTGACATTTTATTGAGAAACAACATCTAATACTCTAGAGTTTTGGAACAGTCATCTTGGACATCTCAATGAGAAGAACATAAAACATATGATGGGAACAAGTAATATTAAATATTTATAACACCAATTTTAGAAGTTTTAGTTATTGTTTGATTATGATGTATAAGAGGGATTCCTTTAACATAAATGGATGGAATCCCCTTGGTCAGAAAGTAGAACTAGTTCACTTGGTCATTTGTGGGGATACCCTAGTCTAATCTACTGGTGGGTCACATTGATTTGTGAATGTAATTGATTATTTGAAAATGAATGTATCTATTTAGATTATTTATAATAGTAATAATTTATTTATAGTATTAATTAAATTTAATTCCATGAAAAATGATGGAAATTGGTTGGAAGTTAAAATTTGTAAGATCTAATAATAGAGTTAAACACAATATAAGAAACTTTTGTAACATTTTTCTAAAGTAATGGATTAGACTAATGAGAATTATAACTTGTACAATATAGAAGAATATTGTTTTGAGAATATGAATAAGAAATTGAATAAAAAGTAATCAAGTAGGTGATACATTCATAAATACCCAATATTATTTGGGTGGAAGAAGTAAACATTGTGGCACACATGGTTATATAAGTTTTTCTGCACAAATGAGATAGGATGTTCATAAATATTTATGTTTTGGAAAACATCTAGAAGTTAAAAACCTAAAAATATTTGGAATCCTTAACTAAGATTATGCCAATTCTATGGAAATATAAAAAAACAATGAAAATTCAAAAACATATTTCTTTATGGGATATAGAAAAGATGATTTGGGTTTCTGACGGTGGTATTATGAAAAAAAGACATCATAAGATACGATGTTATTTTCATTTAAAACGTTATATGGAAGGATTGAAACGTATATGATGAGGAAATTGAGATCGTGGAATTAGCTAATGAATTCCAAGTTGACATGAACAATGATATTAGATGAAGAAAAGTTCTAGAAAGTTCATATATCTTCACTAAAGGAAAAAAATTGAGAGTAGTTGATAATGTACGTTAGTTATCTAGGTCTTATGATTACAAAGTGAAATATATAGAAAATATAACATTATAAGATGTTTATATAGTGTTTTGAGCACCAAAAGATTTATTTCCAAAAAGAGTTGAGTTAAAATTTCATGTTTTGATATCTTCTTGTGTTTGGTAGAGTCTAAAGGTTTGGGGTTCAAATAAATTTTCTACTTCTAATGGATGAGGGAGAAACTGAAATCCTAGAAGAGGAATCAACTCACATTGACATGAGATTGTGGGATTCATCAATATTTAAATAAATATATAATTTTTAATCCAATGTAACAATATAACTAACTAATTTACCATAATGGAAATAATCCATGAGATTAATTTGATGTTTTATTTGAAGAATGAATCTAACCAAATCAAGTAGTATAAGCTGTAGTTGGTGGTGGTGGGAATCAAATCTATGGAAGGAATATAATTCTATGAAATATTCTCACTGATATTTAGGAACACTACTATTTTTACAGTGATGATCCGAGTTTCTTTTAATCCACACCATGAGTATATGGATATAAATACAACCTTTAGTCATAGTGACTTGGGTGAAAATATTTATATAAAATAACCAGTGAGTCCAAAAGATTATCCTAATTAAAACATGGCATATAGTTTGAAGATAAACCTATATATATTGAAAAATTTATTAAGTAATTGTAATAAAAGTTCAATTCATTCATGGTTAAATAATGCTTCACTTGAAGTAACATTGATCACTATTCATACCAGAAAATATGGGTTGATGAGACTTTCTTCATGATTATCCTATATGTAGATGATATGTTTCAAACAAGTCTTTTCATTAAAAGGATTCAAAATTTAAATAATAACTTTTTTAGATGGTTTGAGATGAAATTTCTCAAAGAAGAAAAAAATATTTTGGGAGTGAATATTATGAGGGATATGAAAGCTAAAACTTTTTTCTTACCTTAATGAAACTATATTTAAATTTTCATCAAAAGGTTTTAGATTACCAAATGGAAAATGGTCTCAACTCCATTGGAAATAATCTTCAATGTGTTCAAGTATAAAGAACCAAAAATGGAATAATTGTTATGGTACATTAGGAAATTTCGTTTTTTATTAGTGGTAGGTGGTCAGATGTACTCCATGATATGTACTCAACCATACATTGCTTTTGCACTTTAAATGGGGATTTTTTTCATGTTGAATCCTAGAAGGGGAAACTGAGAGGTTGTAGAATAGATAATTCTATTCTTAAAGGTATCTTAGGATACAAATCTATTCTATATGAAAAATGACCCATTGAATTTTTATGTTGATGTCATATTTATTGCGGATTCAGAGACCCAAAAGAGAACCACAACTTTTCTATTCACCATTGAAGGAATAACCATCTTCTGGATGTCATGGATGGTAACATTATCTATAATATAATATGATTATTTAGAAATAATGTGAGTGGGTCAAGAACATATATTATTAATACATTTTATCAAATAAATTGGAAGATGTCAGGGGTTGAGTGTTATTCTATGATAGTTAGTGTACAATATACATGGCTCGAATTCCAATTTTATATACAATGATGAGACAAAAACACCTGAAATACCACTTAATTTATAATTTTTTTTGGAGAAAAAGGTGTGAGAGTTGGGAATGATATGTGTGATTTATAATCTAGTGTACATGTTCACCAAGACATTATTCTAAGAGTGTTTGAGGAGAAACAATACCTCAGTGGTTCTTGGTTGAATAAAAAGAGATTGAGAACAGTAACCTATGTTTACTGTAAAGAATCAAGAATGATCACAAGTGTTGGAGAATTTATAAGAGGTTTATTGAAGTATTCTTAAGGTAAGATATTTTTGGTATGGTAATACAATTACTGTTAATATTACATCAATGGGGTAGAGATAAACCATATAATAACTCAGTAGTGATGGTTAAGTAAATGAAAAAAATATTTTGAGAACAATATGATAAATATATGATAATATCATCTGATGAAAATGTGTATCGGACTAGAGGATGGTGAAACAAAGTAATAGTTACTATTAGGAACTCATATGATATTACAATGGATCATTACTATCATGATTTTACAAAAAATGGTGGAACATTCACATAACTTAGAGAAATGTTGTGTAACTTGGAAAAGTTCAATTCTTTCAGTGGTTTTGTGAAAATTGTTTCAAGACATCAATAGTCACTGAGTTTAATGGTGGTATGTCCATAGAACATGTATGGTTCTCATAAATATCTAACCAATTCTTCCCAAACAGAAACCAAGCGGGGATTCTACATGGTCTATGGAACACCTCCTCTTACTCTAGAGGTTGTCGACTATCAGTGATATCCTAGATCGTAATGGGAAGACTATAAAATCTAATATAAATCCCATGGGTCATTACTGAATCTACTAAAAAATTTCATGACACATCCATATGGTGAACAAAAAAAATGTGGATAAATAAATAGGGATCTATTATAGTCCCCATAGTTTATAATAAAAAAATTTAAATCATCCATATTATGAGGTGAACCATATTTGGTTAGTAGATAAACATGGAATAAAATAAATAAACAATATTTCATAATTTATATAACTACTCATATAACATCCTACTATGTCAATATCCTCTATTACCTTCCAGACCTATACCTTGAGTCCAACTCCAAGTGACCACTGTGTCTTAAGTGAAAATTGGATGGTTTAACCATGTACATGAAAATCCATTATGTGTCCATGAGCATGTGTGATTTAATGACCTAGTAGACTTCCCAAATGTCTCAATAATACTATGTTCTACTATAATCTAGTATATGTTGATACAATAATTATATAATGAGTACATTAGTGTCAGTGAAGCACACCCACCTAGATATAATAACATGAAATGCACAAAAAATCATATAAGTCAGGCCATGATGTGCTAACCAAGGCACTATTATAATTTACCACACCTTCTTCAGTTTCATTTTGGAAGGAAGATGTAAACTTATACCATAAAATAACTCATACCTAGGGATACATGGTAGGGTTTCAACTGAGATGATATATAGTGGACACTTGAAGACATTGGGTGGTGCTTCATCCAATCCTCAACCCTCTTCATGAAGGATTTTGGATAGATCATAAGTCCATGTGCTTCAACCCATCCCTCATCACTTGTGGTAGGTCCAGCATCTATGTTTCACATCAACCCACAACTCTACCCCCAGAGAAATCTTCGATAGAAGCCTACAAAGGAAATTTCCATTTCATTTACAAGGAACCAATCCATGTTTGGAAGGCTCCTCAATCTAGTACCCTCTTCAGGTTATAGTAATCACATGGAACCATCTTTGTAGACTCAAGGGAGGTCACACAAATCATGTCATGCCATTCCCATAGACACTAGGGTGGTAATAGTTGAGAACACTTGGGAAGCCCCATAGATTCTGGGGAGGCCATTTTCAAACACCATTTTCCTTCCCCACAAAAATTGGGTAGGAAAAAATAAGCACACTCATGCACCTTATATATAACATCTCCATTAAGGAAATAGTGCCTTTAGACCTAGTCCCAAAACTAAAACACATTCCAAAACTAACTTGAACCTTCAAGGGTTCTTCACATCCATATGTACCAACTATCACTTTGATACCATAAGAAAATTCTCATAGGTCCACCCACACACCACATGAATGATTACACACAATCCATAAGCACTTACAAATGGGAATCATAATTAGCACACAATCATTGGATAATATGAAATCTCCCTCATGAGGTCAAAAGACTGAAAAAAACATATCCTTTAAATTCTAACATCCCCATGAAAACCAAGTCAATTACCTCTGTAATTTTTTTTTCAAAAATCCATCTCATGTTGATTAACTCACTCTAATCCCTTGGATAAAATATTATAAATTTAGAAAACATGTATGAAATTTCATTAAAAAACTATTTCTCAAATTAAAAATACCAATGAAATTCCATTTTATCATAACCACATTTTAAAATAAATGTTTAAAATGAAATTTCATTCCATTTTTAAAAACACTAAATGCCTCCAAATATAAAATAAGGAATTCCTCCAGTGCTATTTCAACCAAAGAACCACCATCAAACTGTTTAACAATTTATATTGTGCATGTTGAATATTAGGCTGATTAAAACCTCCCCTTACCATATGGGACATCTCACACAAGAATAATTGTATGATAGAACATAATACTATTGATGCACACAAACCTTAAATCCCAAAAAGAACAAGAGACTCATGTAATTACAAGGCCCCTAACCTAAATTGATAATCCAATAAATTCATCCAAGATGATACCGAATTCCACAGAATCCAAGAGAACTTGTATCATTTATAAAGTTTATTAATTTAATTGATTATACAATTAAATATGAAAACCCAAAATGGTATATCTGACTCCAAACTCATTAAGCAGACCAATTTCCTAAGTTTTATGAGAAACTGTGTGTAATCTACTCACGATGCACCTCAGATATATGGAAAGAAAAAAGACCAATATTATAAACTTAGATCAAATAAAAATTTAACCCAAAATCACTAGAAAAATTAAATAAGTCTATAGAACAACATACCTTGCATAAAAGGATTAGTTATGTCTTGTTTCTAGCCACATAAAATTTTCTATACGAGCTAAATATGAATGCCCAAATGGTCCCAATTATTTGTATATAATTTATAGTAATCAATCATTCAAATACCTATAAAAAATTATAAAAATTAGGAGAGATACAAGAGGGAGTGGGAGGGAATATCAGTTGGAATCACAATCTAAACTACTAAGAATTGACCTAAAATATAGTGGAAGGGGGAATATTTAATGACCTAAACATTTATAAATGATATTATTATATGAATGAATGGATACCATATTAAGTAATGTAATTATAAAAACACATGAAATACTTTTGTTATTTTGGATAGTTATAATTTATATACTATCATATTTTAAAGAGTATTAAGCATCTTAACTGTTGATAATATAGAAATTTTATAGTGATCATTAATATTAGTATATATTTGAGGTTTTGATAATGTTTAATTAACACAAATGAAGGGAGTGATTCCCTCGACCGGTAGGATCATTCCATATGAATCCCATTTACCAGAGCATATGAGGAGATGAAATCACTTGGATTTTACCTTCACCAAGACTGTGATGAGTATCAATAACTTAAAAATGAGACAAACCAGTTAAGGGATAAGATCATGTTAATCGAGATCACAACCCAAACCATGTTCACCGAGCCACCCCAAGAAAGTGACACCACCACACACCTTACCTTAAGGGGTACACTAGCATAATAAGTGGTTATATGTCTAGACCCTAATTATGATTTTTATAGTATCTTAATAAAATAATTATTATATTTACTATTTTTTTCATTATTACTTTATATGATGAATTTAATGAAAACTATATATTGATATAAAGAAATTACAAATTTATTTTTGGGAACTATATAGTTATGATTAAAATAATATTTTTAAAAAGAGTTATAATATTTAATTTATTTCTTATTTTTATGAAATATTATTATTAAAACATATTTATTTTATGATTAATGATAATATAATTTAATAAAGTCCAATATTTTTTTTTATAATTGTCCAAAATTGGTTAGTGTCATTAAAAACTAGTATCATTATGTATATAAGGATTTTTATTTAAAATTTTAAATTCTCATATTAAGAAAATTATTTTGGTAAAAAAATTTCATTTCTAATAGAAAAAAGTAAATATTAACCAATGGTTAATTTTTAATAATTTTCTTAGAGAGTTGAATTATTGGGTAAAATTTAAACAAGGTATAAATATAATATGCATTTCGAAATCATAATATCCCAAAAGTGATGTAAAAAATATTATAAAGGGAATCCTTGAAAAAAATACATTTTAATTTTAAGATAATTTATTTCTAAATTTATTTGATTAATTTTATAAACCCTTAAATCATAAAAAAACCTATACTATATTTTAATATTTTAAAATAAATTCTTTATAGACATGACTCACTTCCAGATTACCATGGATATTAATTTATATTATTTAGTTACTATCTATATAAATTAATTAAAACCACTACTATTTGGTATATACCATGGTAAAAATCATGGGAAAGATTATTATTTTGATTACATTATTATATAGAATCCAAAACCTATGTTTAGATATTAATAATGAAATCCCCCTCTTTTTCTATAAATACCCACCCATCCTCCAAATCATATTCACTCAAAACCAACTGAGAAATAATTTAATCCACCTTTCACTCTCTAGATCACTCCAAATGTATTCCTAAGAAAAGATGATGCTCCTACCATTCTAGTACAATCACTCTCCCAAGATAAGGGATCACTCTCTTCCTTTTCATTCAAGCACATTCTTCAGTTTATGATTTGTTTTCCTATCATCAATGTTGGAATATGTTTTTTCACATCATTTTTACTATACCTATGATTTTAATGTAATTATATAACCACTTTCACTCTCATTAAACCCTTAATTTGAATAATTATATACACTCATTATTCTTCTAAAATTTTCCTATAATTTTCTTTGCAAAACATTTGTGTAGTGAATGTAATACTTAGAAAGTGGTAAAAACCAGGATAAGAAAGTTCCCATTAATGTAGGGATGGCTATAGCTGTTCATGGATGGGACTTCAATATTTCTTATTCTACATCAGTAGTTCCAAATTTTAATAAATTTTATGTGATTTTAAAAATGATATGTTCCATAATAAGGATGTAAGTTTGTTTCATACATCTATTGTTAAGAAGTCTTTGGTTTCTATTTTTTATGGAATGAGGACCCTTATTGTCTCATATCTCAGTAGGGAAATGGTTATAACTTACAATATGATTAGAGAAGAGGTTTAGAATTTGTTCGTGGAGATTATATAAAAAGGTATGGTAAGGTGAAATCCATATCTAGAATGGAGGTTGGTAATGAAACAAGATATGTGGAGGCATAATGCATGAAATAAGTTGGAATTGATCATGACCCATGTTGACCGAAAACCCCTAATGTTACAATGTTTAATTTAACATTTGTCTTGGTTTCTAAATATTATATGGATATGTGTATCCAAAATGAAGTTGTTTCTTCATTAATTACTTCTTCTAATATTTAATAGGGGAAGGAAAAATTACTTTCAAAGGTAAGAACCTATAACCGTTTTGATTTTCTTGCATCTGAAATTAGTGAGGAGGATGGTCAAGGTAATGATAATGAATTTAGAGATTAATAAATGAAATAATTTATGGATGTTGGACTCCTGGATAATGTATGTGGTCCATGGATGTAGGTGCATACATGGAGAATAGGTAAATATCCTCGTGGAAGGGGTGGGTGCTCCTCCCACCATCGCTTGAGCCCCTGATCTCGAACTACATGAGTTTACATTTCTTATTTTCCTATGTTTTTCTGATTTGAAATATTTTTATTTCTTGTTCCACCTTTTTATTTATTTTCCTTTATTCAATAAAGGGGCCATTGAGTCTTGAACTTTTCAAAAAAACATTTGTGTAGTGAATACCCTTCATCATTTACAATCAAGGGTATTCACCTTGAGGCATGTATCCTTGATTGGTTTGGTTATTCCATGAACATAACATAAACACCATAATCATGGGATTAAATGTAAAGAAATATTCTCTTATGATGTATAATCAATGTGGCACAAAAAATCATGTACATGATATGACTATGACAGGTGTTCCTAAAAATATATATCCTTTCAATGCAATGTTTAATGTTTTTATGTCATGATATACCTTGTATAGTTGATATGAGGTTATCCTAAGGACACAATGTTATGTTTTCTTAGTTATTAGTCTTGACTAATGTTTACGATTCTAGGTGTTATTTTATTATCACATTCCAATGTTTCCTTGATGATATCATCTTATGAAACGTTAAGATGTTCATGATTATCACTATCTCCTTCATGTATCATAATGTTATGCCTCTTGAATCACATTAACTACTTTACCTTATGCTATGATTTTATTAATCCCTTACTGGGCTTTATAGATCATCCCTTTCTTATGTACGTCCCTTGGTTTTACTTTTTTGTATTAGATGATCCGTGGAATATTATGGAATGTTTTGGAGTTTTTAGATAATGGTTTTTTATCCATGTTTATGTTATTATTCTATGCACCTAATTTACCAATGAAACTATGCCTCATGATATATTGGAATTATATTATGTGTTTATTTATGTAATAAATCAGGAATTAAAGTGTATAAAAGTTATGGGTCTTCATAGAAGAGTAGATCCAAAGAGTGATATCCCTCTTTATCAATTGTATACAATAAAATGAGCCCTAGAGGGATTCCCAAAATTAGAGCCCCATGAAAAAAGGATCATAAATCTATCTTAAAAATATTTTTTCCACACTTTAAAATCATAAATAGGGGTTCACCGTATGAGCTGACTTCAAGCCTGAGATATAAACCCACTTCCCTAATATTCATAGAATGATATATATGGTCACACTGTGGATGGACTCCTAATGGTAAATCTAGAAGCCCAACCACACAAAATCCTAGAAAAATATTCACAAACACTAGATAAATCCCCTAAGACCCATGTTATGTCAAAAAAAACTTATTATAGAAATTCTAATTCCATGAATCTCAATGTGTGTATCAATTCCCAAAACAAACCTTCAACCAAATGAAAAAAATTGAGATTCCATTAGGAATTTCCAACCTATAATGAAACATGAAATTTAAAACTTTCTACCACAATGCTTATCATCCATTAAAATACATATTATACTTCTATACATGATCCTTGAACTTCTTAAAGTCACCAACTCAGGGGTTACACTCTATATCTCATCTCCAAATTCCCATAACACATTAGTTGTGAAACTCCAAACACCAAGCCTAAAAAAATAATATGTTCCTCTAAAATATAATATAGATCCAATACTTGAAAACTGTCATTTTGTGGCGGTTTTTTTGTGGTAGTTTTAAAAACCGCCGTTAAATGGTTTTCAGACCGCTATTTCACAGTGGTGTTTTCGCGGCGGTTTAAAAACCGTCGTGATATTTCATAATTTTTTTTTATTTTGATTTTAAATCTTTTTGAGGATTAGCGGTGGTTTTTTAAAAAACCACCACGAAATAGGGGCGGTTTGTGTAAAACCGCCGCGAAATTAAAGGAAAAAAAACACGAGAAACCCCGAAATCACTAAAACAACCATAACTTTTGATCCGGTCGTCCTTTGGAGCACCACGACCAGTCAAATCGAAGATCATGAAGAGATATAGAGGCATGTATAATCAAAACCGTGAGACGGTCTAAGGTGCGGAAGATATGAGAGTTATAAGAAAGTTGAAAAAAGTTCTCCAACTTCAAACGACCATAACTTTCGCTCCGGGTGTCCGTTTGGGCTCTACCACATATCAAATCAAATACATTAAAGAGATATACACACAAATTCGATGGAAGCATGTTTTTCGACCCCAAAAACCCCTCCAAAGGCCTCCAAAACCCCATTTCCATCACCGGAGTCCCGTCGAACATGTCGTTGAACAGACCTAACTTTTGATCCGCATGTTAGTTCAGACTCCTCCACCTGCCAGATCGTAGTTCGTTCCATGAGATTTAGTTTGACTGGTCGTGGCACCCACATGGACTCCTGGATCATAAGTTATGGCCTTTTTAGTGGGTATCGGGTTTGTTATGTTTTTCGATGCCTCGTTTCAAGCACCTGTTCCCCTTCAGTTTTTTTAAATTGTCACAACTTCCAATCTGCCGGTCCATTCGGTCTCTTTCACCTATCAGCTCGAAGATCATTTTAGGATATTTGATTTGACTGGTTGCGGATCTTGAATGGACTCCCGGGTCATAAGTTATCTCTGTTAATGTAAGTCCATTATTTTTGTCACGTTATGACCGTTTTGACAGATTTTAATGGTTGCTCCATTTATTACTGCTTATTTGGGTTTCCATGACTTGTTATTTTTATCAATGTTTTTTTGTGGGTTATTTTGATGATTATGTTGAATTCTTAAGGGGTTTTTCAGAGTTCTCATGAGTTTTCATGCGTTCTCATGCTTTCGAATGCTTCCTTCTTCATGCTTCTCCATCTTTTTTCATGCATTTTCATAATTTTTCATCCCTTATCACGCCTTTTAGTAATTTTTCATGTGTTTCATTTATTATTTATTATTTATAATATACATTAATTTATTTACTATCTATTATTTGTTACTGGTTATTTATTATTTATTATTTATTATTTATTATTTATTATTTATATTTATTTATTATTTATATTTATTTATTATTTTTAGTAATTATAAATTATTAATTATTTATATTTATTTATTATTTATATTTATCTATTATTTATTATTTATTATTCATTATTTATTATTTATTGTTTATTGTTTATTATTTATTATATATTATTTATTATTATTATTATTATTATTATTTTATTATATATTATACATTATATATTATATATTATATATTATATATTTTTATTTATTTATTATTATTTATTGTTTATTATTTATTATTTATTGTTTATAATTTATTATTTATTATTATTATTTATTAATATTAATATTATTTATTATTTATTATTTATTATTTATTAGTTATTAGTTACTATTTATTATTTATTTATTTATAATTATTAATTATGTGTTATTTATTATTATTAATATTTATTATTTATTGTTTATTGTTTATTATTATTTATTATTAGTATTTATTATTTATTATGTATTATTTATTACTTATTAGTAATTATTTATTATTTATTATTTATTAATTACTATTTACTATTTATTATTTATTATTTATTATTTATTATTTATTATTTATTATTTACAATTTATTATTTATTATTTATTATTTATTTTTTATTATTATTTATTATTTATTTATTATTTATTATTTATTATTTATTATTTATTATTTATGTGTTATTTATTATTATTTATTATTTATTATTTATTATTTATTATTTATTATTTATTATTTATTATTTATTATTTATTATTTATTATTTATTATTTATTATTTATTATTTACTATTTATTATTTATTATTTATTATTATTCATTATTTATTATTTATTATTTACTATTTATTATTTATTATTATTTATTATTTCTTATTTCTTATTTATTATTATTTATTGTTTATTGTTTATTGTTTATTGTTTGTTATTTATTGTTTGTTATTTATTATGTATTATTCCTTATTCCTTATTTATTATTTATTATTTATTATTTATTATTTATTATTTATTATTTATTATTTACTCTTTTAATTTCGTAATTTTATTATTTTATTATTTTATTTTCATAATTTTATAATTTATGTAAATATTACTATAATTTATTTGTTATTTATTATAATAAACAGTAAATAATAATAAATAACTCAATAAATAACTAATAAATCAATAAGTATTAATTATTAATTATTGGTTATTAATTATTGATTATTGTTTATTGTTTAATTATTATTGAGTTTATATCTATTAGTTATGTATTATTTGTTTTCTCAATTTTAATATATAAGTATATTAAATTCTGTTTTTTAACCACATGATGAGCTTACTGGAGTGGTAAAGTCATTTGAAAATATTCAAGAGGTTAGGGGTTCAAATCTCACCAAACGCAGTATTTCTTTATATTGCATGTGCATGTGCATGGGCATGTGTATGGGCATGTGCATGGGCATGTGCATGGGCATGAGCATGCATTCATGGATAAAGTAAATAAAGTAATGCAAATTAAATGAAATAAATAAAATAAATATGAAATAAATAAAATAAATACGAAATAAATAAATAAAATACGAAATAAATAAATAAAATACGAAATAAATAAATAAAATATGAAATAAATAAATAAAATACGAAATAAATAAATAAAATACGAAATAAATAAATAAAATAAATAGGAATAAATAAAATAAATAAAACAAATATGAATAAATAAAATAAATAAAATAAAATAAAATAAATAAAATAAATAAGAAATAAATAAGAAATAAATGAGAAATAAATAAGAAATAAATAAGAAATAAATATGAAATAAATAAGAAATAAATAAGAAATAAATAAGAAATAAATACCAAATAAATAAGAAATAAATACCAAATTAAAGAAATAAATAAAATAAATACAAAATAAATAAATAAATAAATAAATAAATAAATAAATAAATAAATAAATAACTAAATAAATAAATAAATAAATAAATAAATAAATAAATACATAAATAGATAAATAGATAAATAGATAAATCGATAAATAAATACATAAATAAATTTAAAAAAATAAATATAAAAAAAACCGCCGCTAAAAAACCGCCGTGAAACGTTCTACAATGGTTTTGAAAACCGCCGCGAATAGTTTCCCGATGCACAATTTAGCGGCGGTTTTTCAAAACCGCTGCCAATCGATTTAGCGGCAGTTTAAACTACCGCGAAACGAAAAAAAACCGCCACTAAATCCGTATTTTTCCGTAGTGATCCTAAAACTATGTAAAACCTAACCTAATAGATGATCCCAATGTAGTTTCCACCTCACCAAATCCATCTCTTTGCAACCACTATAATGGATCTGTCCTAGATCAACATCCCTTTAAAGGGATTAACCTCAAATGTTGATGCATAACTATATGACCAAAAAATGATTCTATACACCAAGAGGCATCATAAAATCATATTGTATACACACTAAGTTACAAACTTGAAACCTAGTATACTTTCTTAGTCAGTTCCCCAAAACACCACATCCATTTTCATACTCCACACCAAGCACTAACACATTCTCAATCCAACTCACCCCTGATCACATCTACTCGAACCTCAATAATGATGCATATAAACCTACTAAAACCACTAATCCCATGTACTTTTCCACAAAAAAAACTATATCCAACAAAATATTCAAATCTCCAACCATTTATTCTCCAAGAAACTAGATCAATTAGATCCACCTGCACACATGATTTTTTGATTCCCACTCCCGAGTCTCCTCCTAAAGACATCCGTGAAATCATAATTCTCAAGTGAGGGGTTCTAACTTTAGTTGAATCACATTAATCACATAAATGTATTACAAACACATAATTATACCCAAAATAAACATGCATTCCACTAACCAATCATTCCCACTAATGACCCCATATATTGGTCCAGGTCATACCCATTAGTTGTAATGTCAATCTCTCATGATCCCCTAGACATTAACACACCAAAAAAAAAACAATTTGTGACATTTCATCACATGATTTACCCCCCCCCCCCAAATCAATTAAAAAATGGAGTTTTAACCATGAATAATGTGTTGAAATGGGGTTTCTCCCATTTAATAATGTGATAAATGGGGATTTCACCACCAAAATAATGGGAAGAAACACTATTCACCCTCTCAACCATGTCATAAGACATTTTTAATAATAATAAAAACCTATATAATATCACAAAATACAATAAAAAAGATAGAACCGCCATCTCCCATGTGAACACCAACCATTAAACACATATTATTAAAACCATTATGGTTCTCAATGAAGTCCATAAATTCCAAAAACTGATGTTTCAATAAATAATTAACCCAAGCCTATTGTCCTCCCAATAATAATTCTTCCCTATAAATGGATAATTATAACTACTATTTTTCACCACCATAAGAATCACCTAATGAATACACATTAGTGGTCTAACCTATAAAATCATCAATGAAACATAAAGGGGTACAATCCATATACCCATCAAAATAAAATTTTTCTACTCAATAAAAACATCAAACATACAACGATGAGATATCCATATAAGGATATATCAATAATTACATGTAATACCTAATGAAAGCATGAATAAACATCTTGGGAACCACCTCATAAACCAATGAAGGTCAATAAAACTAGTATACAAAAGAATGAATTTTTCTCTTCACATCAAAACTAACGTAATGAAAAAACCTTCCAAAATCCCATAGTGGTTTCAAAGAAGACATGGAATACAAGATGATCACACAATGCAAGTCTATGGGTTACCCTAGCCAACACACACATATTCGAGAAGTGTAGTTTACATTGGAAGAAGAAATGCATTTTAAAAACCCATTCAAATAATTTTCCACTCAATAAAACTCACCTATAATTCTAAAACTTTCCTTGGATCCTAAGTGTTTGACTATAAAAATTAAATCACTAAAAACCCTATCCTAGAGGGACACTTTACAGAATACCAATCATATGACTAGAAATACTTTTTGAAAAAATTTTAAACCACATTTTTGAAATCCAATTTTCCAAATCATTTCCTCATAAATCCAAAACCATTTCAGAATCACTAGATTCATGAGCTATTTCAATTAAAACCATCATCCAAAAATATTTATGCACAAACAATGCCACCAAATCAGTGTTCTTTGAAGAAATGTTTTTTTACAAATTATAATATCACCAAAAACCATTTCTCTATAAAGGACATGTAAACTCATCAAAAAAAAATATCAAGAATCAAAAAAAATCCCCTCATATCCATATTAATAAAAACACCCTTGAATTATATGTGAGAAAATATTATTTATATGAAATGTTTAATTAATTAATATAGATTATGATGAGGTGTTATTTCAAACAACACCACTCATAGACATTTGTATCTTTCCCCTGGAATTCCTCTACTAGGATGCAAGATCAATTCATAATATCCTAGTGAATACCTATGACACATTCTGAGTCTCATCCATCCAAAGTGGTATTCTCAATCCAAACCAACACCTCCTTCATCCTAGATTTCCTTGTCCTAAAATAGGATATCACCTATAAACATTATTTTCAACTAAAGTCATGTTATACAGGAATGTGCACGATGTACTACCTAATTCAGGGAAACCAAACTCTATTTCTAACTACACTACCCATTTAAAAACATTCTATGATAGTATTTTTTAATTCCCCAACATGTGACACCCAAAAAGAGCATTATCAGGAATGCTACACGAACTCAGGAGTTCCTCCCTATATAAAGAGTCTGCTGACTAATGGAGAAGACCTAGATAGTAATGTGGATATCATTCAATCTAAAATAAATCCTAATGTTCATGTCTGAATCTACAAAAAATTCCATATGACCCATACATATGATGGAAATACAAAAACCCTATGGACATGTAAACTAGGATCCAAAAAGGTCCCTCACATTCCTAAAAACCATGTGGTAAATAGTTTATATAATTTGGTAAACCATAACATGGCCATATATAAACATGTAACCAAATAAATAACTAAAATGGAACACTACCTAGAACTAATCACATATAATAATTATGATTCCATGACATTGAAAAATTGTTAGTCGAGTATCATGTGTCTAACTCCATGTGTTATTAGTCCTAAATTTAAATAGAAAGGTATACCCATAAACATTGAAACCCATTCCATGTATGCTAGTATGAGGTGATTCTAAAAAACCAGTATAAATCCCCCATTACATAATTATACTGAGTGTTTTTGTGATCATATGGACATCAATTCAATATATATACAAGGATATTATTCATATCCATGAAACTCACCAACCTGAAAATCATAACAAACATTTCACAATAGTCATACAAGTCCATTCGTCATTTTCTATCTAGGGAACCATGACAACTGATCTTACCTAATTTGTCTCCCTTCCATAAAGAAGATGCTCCCACATATAATAACCTAAATAATACCTAAAAAAATGTTTAGGTTGTTAGTTAATATTATGTTTATCCCGTACCTAATGACTTCGGGTGGGGCATCGTTCAAACAATGACCCACTACCCAAAGGATCTAGGCACGATCCTACATCCATGAACCATGAACCATCCATCATCACTTGAGGGAGGTCTATTACCTATGGGTCAAATCATCTAATGATCTAGCTGCAAGTCACTCCTCTACCCAAGCCTACTAAAGAAATGTAAAATTTATGCACACCTTCCCAATCCATGTCCAATAAGGACCTCTGAGAAATACTCTCCCTATGGTATGGTCATCACACTAATCAATCTCCATAGACTCTATAAAGGTCCAATTTTTCATGCTAGACTATCCTTCTAGACATTGGGGAGGGTACGAAAAGAATACATTAGAATAAAAAACTAGTCATGTATCTAAATTCACAGATAACTACCAGGAAATAGTCCTCTTGGGACCAAGTTCTAAATCTAGAAAACATTAAAAAATAGCTCAAATGAACTAGGGGATTATTACATCTATCGAGGAAAACCTTCACTTTGATACCATATGCCCATATTTTTGTAATTATTCCCACATAACAAATGCATAATTTGGAAAAAATGTTCTCATCGATCTACCCACACTACCCATGCATAAACATACATAGTCAATAAGAACTAAAAAACGGGAAGAAGAAAAATCACACTATCATTGGAAAAAATATGGAATCGACCCCAGGAATTCAAACAGACTAAACAATCCATTCCAAGACATTACACAACTCCCTCAAAGTCCTACTAAAATAAATCTTTATTAAAACAATTTTAAATATAATATCATACTGATTAAATTTCACTATGACCCTGTAAAAATTCCTACAATGTTCCAAAACCAGTTTTGATATGTCATTTCGAAACCCTTTTTCAAGTCACCAATCCCCCAAGAAATTCCCTTTAGATAAAACAAAATTTTAAAATACATTTAAAAAATTTAATACATTTCAATTTTTATAAAAAACAAATGAATCCAAATAGACTATAAAGTGGGTTGTTGGTGCTTAATACTAATGTGGAAAATAAAGCACAAATACTATAATGAATAAGATACTCAAGTAAAGTCAATGCCCTCTACCTCAACTGACGATCCAATATATCCATCCAATATGGTGTTGATTTACACTAATTCCATGAGCACCTCCATCATCCTTAAAAAAATTAATTTAATTAAATAATTTAAACAAAAAACCCAAAATGGTATATGAGATTCCATATTCACAGAGTAGTCTAATGACACAAGAATAACAAGAAACCAAGTGTGTTCCACTCCTGACATACCACCAATCATAGGCAGAAAAATCCTCAAATTATAAACCATAACCAAATCCAATTTCATAAAAAAACCATAAATATATCTATGGTAAAATATTCATTTTTAAACAAAAAATGATGGATATTTTTATAGCCCGACATATATCCTCTATGATCTATATAGTAATTCCCCAATGGGTGAAATGATTTCACTATATTTCAAATAAATTATTCTTAAAATCCCGGAGCACAAATTTAAAAAAAATTATAAGAGAGATAATATGGAGAATTATGGGATTGACATCACTTGTAACCATGTTCTAAACCACCAATAAGGACAAAAAAATTGAATTAATGGAGAAAAAAGGGAAGATCCAAATAGGGATCTCCCCCTTCTTCAAATTCTTAGAATAAAGAGAACCCATAAGGGGTTATGAAAATATGACCCAAAACCAAATTATTTAAAAGGACCTAAAAAAAGTGGGTCTCCAAACTTTCATACCTTGAAAAAAGGGTTCACATTGTGAACTGACTCAACAAAAGGGGTATAATCCCTCTATCCAAATTTTCACAACATGACCTACATGGTCACATTGTGAATGGTCAAAAAATAGTAAATTCAGAACACTGACCATTAAAAATCCTCCCCTACATCTGAAGAACCCTATAACACATCCCTTGATCCCCAATGAAGGTATACCAAACACCCATTAAAGACATTATAATAGTCAGAATCCCATCCTGATCCTCGATTCTTAAAAAACCATCCATCGAAGGAAAAAAACTCAAATTCCATTAATTATTTCAATCTAATAATAATGTGGGTTCTTATATTAGTACTACTAGATAATTGGATGGAACATACTATATCTAAATGGGACCACAAGTACACATGGTAATTTTTTTAGATATTACATTTAATTAATAATATTTTTTTTAAATTGTAAATATGATTGTAATTTTTCTATATTTTGATTATAATTGATAGTGTTTATCCTATGGATATATAATTTATTTTCCAAATCGTGTAAAACTATTTTTCATTACCTTTATTGTTTAAATTTACACGTATCTTGAATTTTGTGTAATTTATGAGTTTTCGAAAGATTTTACTAGTTTAACATGGTGTGATGAGTAGGGTGAAAAGTATTTCTATCAACCAGAACACCAACCTCACGAGAATCCATATAGAGGGTATATTTTGAAGTGTGACAAATTAAGTAGATGATTTATAGAAAATGAACATTGTGTTGGATTCATAATAAAATATAATAATGTTGAATTATGAAACATACATGTAGAGACCCTAAGCTTATCGTACATGGACATTACATTACTTTTGCGGAATACTTAGTACATAACAAACACACACACACAAGGATCGTAATAGTTTAGTGTCTTTGGAAACTCGGAACGTAATCTTCTAATCGTGGTGAAAGATCTTCAATATCTCCCA
Organism: Viscum album; assembly: GCA_963277665.1. Lineage (NCBI taxonomy): Eukaryota > Viridiplantae > Streptophyta > Magnoliopsida > Santalales > Viscaceae > Viscum > Viscum album. The sequence goes on along the minus strand of OY728127.1, from coordinate 396,679,343 downwards.
TAAAGATCTTCCCTTTTTTTTACCTAAAAACCTTTCTTTATATCCTGGGGAAAAGAAAACATAAAAGGGTGAGCTCAAATTCTCAGTAAGGGTAAACAAAAGAAATATCAATCACATCATATACATAAGAACATAGCTTTTGGAAATCTTAACCTGCAAAAGAGCTCATAATATCATAACATGGGATAAATCATAGAAGTGAAAATGAGATCCCCATAATCATAACATAAAACTTGAAACTTTGTGGCATGCACACATAATCATGGAAAATCATTTCTTGTTAGTCATGACTCATTTCCAAGACTATCTTAGTGGACAAGTCCCTTTCTGAACCGAGTTCACTCCTCGTTTCAGTCCTGTATCACTGAACCGAAATAACCTTCCGTTCCAGCCATGTCTATCTCATGAGATATAAAATCTTTACCCAATGCATTGGAGGGAGATATAGGTCCCACCCATCTTATAATGAATCCTTTCTTATGTGTGCCACATAATCATAAAACATACATCATCGCATAACACATGTAACAAAAATGGGATTCTTGAAACATCATGACATCATAAATCAATTCATATAAGATAAAGGAATTCATAAAAATAATTCCATCACAACATGAACAAATCAATTTAATAATAGGTATAAAAACAGAACCCTTTATTATCTTAGATGGAAAATAATTTTGATAAAACACTTGAACTCCATTCTTGAGGAAAATATCCTTTATTCTTCAAAAACATTTTTCCTTTCATAACATGTCATACAACTTTAAAATAAAAGAAGTTGATTAAAAATAAACTTGAAAACTTGTAAAGGAAGCTTCTTGGAAACAATGTTTTAAAAATCCATTCATGCCGTATAAGTTAAAAAAATCATTCTTCGTACTTTTGTCGGAAAAGTCAAAAAGTACCTCGTATGACAAAAGATTCCTTTCATAGATATTACTAAAAACTCACCGAAGGGTAAAAATGGATTTAAAAAATTGTATGTGGATGGAAATAATATTACATATTGATGAAACATGGATGTGGATGATAAAATACACCCCAGTAAATACTTATGAATAAACAATCTCGGATAAAAATGAGATTGTGATATTTCCCTTACCTTAGGTCCGACTTGCTTTGTAAGTGTCCGAACCTCCTGTATAATGATTTAAATCATGTTGTTGACTTATTACAGAATCATATTCATTGTTATGATATCATATATGGTTCACTTATGACATTATATTACCCGTTCTTTTGTAAATTCCATGTTAAAGAAGCGTTTTGGGTAAAATCGTTTCATTTATCGTAGGTGTTTTGACTTGTTGTTCTTGACATCATTATTACTTATATCATGATTTACTCACTTCCAGAATATAAAATATGATTTATATATCATATATATTCAGTATATATATATATATATAATAGGTAGATAAATAAAATGAAAAACACCGTTCATGGAGACGGTAGTCCGTACGTACGCATGAACGCTGTTTTCCTTTCCTTATTGTCTTGAAATGGAAGTAAGCAGATGACATACATATGTATATATATACATAAATCCAGTAGCTTTATAATGTCATATATTTCATTATTATTTCTTATATATACATTATAATCATTCTTAAATGGTTAACATGGAGAATGAATCTCATCGCGTCGTGGAGACGGTAGTCCGTACGTACGCACGAGCGATGATATCATTTCTATAAATATTGAATTGAATTGGAGTGGATCATACAATATATCAGAATCAATATGATGTTGTAATAACTATGTATAGTTATTCTTTACACCATTATACCCATCCTTGTAAGGTGATGATGGAAAATAGATTACACCACGGCGTGGAGACGGTATTCCGTACGTACGCACGCGCGGTGATTTCATTTTTCCGTAGGATGGATAGAAGGTGAATTAGGGTTGTTTCATATTTATAATGACATATCAGTATATGAGTGATACTGATGTTATTACTTCATAATGAAACAACCTAAGAAGAAGAAGTGGAAGAAGAAATAAAGATGAAAGAATTGGTAACGGTAATTACCTCTTCTTTGAAGTGCCTCTTTGAGACCTCCTCTTAGGGCACTAAAATTGGTCTTTGAGGAAGACCAGAACCTCTAGGATGTTGCTAGGGAAGTGGAGAGGATAAATTGGCAGGGGTTTGCCGAGCTTGAGTGCTCAAATTGATGTGAGGAGGAGGGGGAGGAGGTGTCCTTTTATAGGGGAGGAGAGGGGCACCTTAGGAATTCTTAAAAATATTAATTTATAATAAATCTAAACCCACTTAAAAACCTCCAAAAATGACTCATATTCGAAGCTTAGATGAGATAGAGTTGTAATCTCATCATCCAATCAAATTTAGACATGTTTGGATCTTATTTTAAACCTTATCAATTAGATTTAACTCTAAGTTAAATAATTTGACTTTTACCGTGTCTTTTTGTTTTCTTTCACTATATGGTTAATAAACTTACTATAAAATTCCAAAAGAACCCCAAATTGTTTATTATTAATATATATACCCTTATCTAAGTCATTTGGCCGAACCTTAGATTTTTAGAAATACAATAACAATTAATAATATAATATTTGATTTAAAAACTATTTTGTGTCAATTTTGACACTATTTGATATATGATTTTTGTGAAAGTCATAACAGAATTAAATGTTCGAAAAAAGTTGATTAAATCAACATTAATATATCATATTAACCTATAAAATTATTGGAATTCATAAAAAGTCTCAAATTATATTTATTTTGGTGTTTATAACATCAATTATGTCAATATTTCATTAATAAGGTAATTACTGCATCATCATTGTGTCATAAATAAATTAAATTATTTGATGTATAAAAATTACAAATAAAATACCATCATGTAGTAAATCGTTTTATCTTTCTAATGAATATTTAAAATCGAATTTATCTTATGTATAACCCCATATTAAAAATGATTTACTTATTAAACTTTGATTTTAACTATTTTAACCCTTCTTTAAATAAATTAATAATAAATGTCCTAATCTAATCCAAGTGGGCCTAAATGGTCATATTTTATTCCTAAGTTTGTTTTTGGTCGAATTACACTTGTCCAATAGAATTAGGACATGTTTTAGGGTAATAGTAATATCATATTTACCCTTAGTTACCCTATTTACTATTAACCGCGGTAAAAAAAAAAAAGTAAAAAGTTACTATTCACTAAAAATTATTTTCATCTCATTGAACCACATTTTACTTACTGACATCAACCGTGTCTCTCGGATTTTTGAAATTCCATTCACATAAGCGGTAAAATTAAGTTTTATGAAAGATTCAGTTTTTTAACTACCACTTAGTAGTTTCACTATTCATCAAAAATTGATGTTTTTCAGAACAGTGCCAAAATTTCATCCTAAGCTATATTTCATATTCCGAATTCAAAAATGAAGTCTATTTTACCAAATTCATAACATAGAAGTTGCATTAATTAATTTTATAATTAAATCCCGCTGTTAAAACAAATAGCGTGTTTTTAAGAAACAATATCTATCAAAAGATTGACACTTGTTTATGTCTAGTTTAAATGTGAAATTACATCCAATGACCAAAATTGTATTAAATTGTAAAAATATATTCTAAATATACTTTAAAACCACTCAAATTAATGATTTATCACTATTAATTATTTCGATTAAAAAAGTTGTTTTTAATTATAATTTAGTAATTTTCACTATTCATCAGAATATGAAAGTTATCCGAAAAGTACCAAAATTTCACCTTAGGCTAAATTCGATACTCCGAATCCAAAAATGAAGTCCATTTTAAAATTTCTAAAATTTAAAAAGTGGTTATTACTATTCATAACGGCTAGTTTTAATAATATTTTAATAGCATATCATTGTTTCGTGAAACTCAGTATTACGTACCACACACGCTATCGAGGAAGGTTGCGATTGCGTGTAATGCAAGGCAAGTCAAGGATGCGTGTTGTGCAAGCTCCTTTTGGTGTAGCGTACAACACAAGACATTAGTGAAATAAAAAGAATATTTTTCATAAAATCTCGGGCTGTTACATTCTACCCCCCTTAACATGAATTTCGCCCTCGAAATTCGTCGGGGTTATAAATGGTTTACTATTCGAAAGTTTCTTTAATAGAAACCCACATCGTAAAAAGGAATACCAAAACTTGGCTTTAAAAACTAAAGTATGAAATGTAACGATTACCCAAATAAACTAATCACTAGGTTTCCACATAGGTGAAAATATGGATATGGAAGAGAAATCTAACCATCATGTTCTGATGGAGAGTAGTAGAGAACATGGCTATGGAAAAGCCAGTAATCACAAATCCATAAATTTGTGACGATCTAAGGTACCGTCTGATTCATCAGGTATAAGATAACTAGGACAACATTTTTGGTATTCAAGATCATTTCCCTAAAGTTGAAAATTTGAATTAGAATAAATACTTTCTTTATTTTGGTACAATCTCACTGTTGTTCATGCCTTGAACAATTTCCACTTCATCTCTTAAATAAATGAAGTTGAATTTGTTATTCGTGAAGTGTTAGCAGATCATGTGATAGAATGACGGGTCATTCCATCTGTCTCAAAAGGTTAGAAAAATTTATATACATAAGTCGATCTATAGTGGGATTAATCATATATGGTTCCTAAAATGGGATTATACTTCATATATCATACTGCTTAATATAATAACACTAGTTTCTACTAAACAGGGACTTCTTGTAGGTCAGTGGTAGGCGATAAAGGCCAATCGCACTTCGGTTGTGGGTTCGATTCCTACAGCCTTTTCCGAAGCGATGGGCTGTCGCCCGTCCTGCAGGTTGTCCTTTTTCTAAAACTACGTTACTATAACATCCCATCAATAATATCGAAAATCTTCTATCCATAAACAATACTAACTTATGTCCAACATAATCCATTTTAATCTTTAGGCTTGTCCATAATACTGCAGTCCACTCTCATAATATAGTGAAAACGATTACCAGAGATTTAATACTGTCGTTGATCCCCACATATCATAAGATATGTCTTGTTGGTCACATTCTAAACATTCAAAGTCCTTAATCGTGTATTCTCTTGAATACCTTAGTGAAAACATGAGTGCAGTTAAAAGTTAACACTTTCCACATACCAAAATCCTCAAAATTCTATATACTCAAACCATGATATCACTTAGTCCTTATATCAATCATGAGCTCATGAATACTATCAAACATTTAATTTTCTCCTTATCCCTTCATTATGCGCATATCATCTACATTCCAAATATATCTGAATAACCTTTCATGGATAGTGGTACCATTAATCATACACTTTCATAACTCAAGGAAAGACAACAATGTAACAATCCTCAGATGTCTCTTTATTCCATAGTACCATGAGATTTCTTATACAACATTACACATGATAAACATGTAATCATTCCACAACATTCTTAAACCATTGACCGAGCTTCAACAATTCTTTCATCTCACATATCATTTGTAGTCTCTTCATCATCATCCACATAAATACTACCCATATGACCATACTGATTCTCTTCATGAGTCTTTCCCTTAGGGAATTTGTTTTCATAATGCCCATACATTCCACATTTAAAACACTTAACCATTTTTGATGTCATAGCAATACCATTATCCTCATCCACGGTGTTAACCGACCCTTTTCCTTTGCACTTACTTGCTTTGTGTCCTTCTTTTCCACACCCAAAGCATCTTCCAGTTCCCTTGAAACATTCTCCTTGATGCCTCTTCCCACATGATTTACATAGGGGAAATTGAACTTTCTTTCCTCTATGATCATCATGGAACTCCATCTTTCTCTTATTAGTCGAGTCAGGAAACTTACCAAATTTTACTTTATTGATCATGTTGTGAGATTGCTGATTCGGCATAATAATGATGTTTGGACATCCAAATCCCATTTCATTTGGTTTCTCATGAAGAATATCATTCCATTGTCCATCATATCCTCCATTATTGTGAATCATCTTGTTTCCAGCCATTTTCTAAAACCCAAACAGAATAGTGTTAGATGCAAAAATCGAAATAAAAGGGGGAGTAACTTAAATATCTATCATCTTTAGTTTAATATAATATCGTTACCATAGTTCTAGAACTATATCCTATACGTATACTTATCCTTAGGGGCATCCCTAGACATACCTTAGAAATATCTCTAGGGATCTCACTAACGTTTTCACATCCTAGTTTCCAAAGGTTGACTAAACCTTTCCTCTGATACCAACTGTAGAGACCCTAAGCTTATCGTACATGGACATTACATTACTTTTGCGGAATACTTAGTACATAACAAACACACACACACAAGGATCGTAATAGTTTAGTGTCTTTGGAAACTCGGAATGTAATCTTCTAATCGTGGTGAAAGATCTTCAATATCTCCCATAAAGATCTTCCCTTTTTTTTTACCTAAAATCCTTTCTTTATATCCTGGGGAAAAGAAAACATAAAAGGGTGAGCTCAAATGCTCAGTAAGGGTAAACAAAAGAAATATCAATCACATCATATACATAAGAACATAGCTTTTGGAAATCTTAACCTGCAAAAGAGCTCATAATATCATAACATGGGATAAATCATAGAAGTGAAAATGAGATCCCCATAATCATAACATAAAACTTGAAACTTTGTGGCATGCACACATAATCATGGAAAATCATTTCTTGTTAGTCATGACTCATTGCCAAGACTATCTTAGTGGACAAGTCCCTTTCTGAACCGAGTTCACTCCTCGTTTCAGTCCTGTATCACTGAACCGAAATAACCTTCCGTTCCAGCCATGTCTATCTCATGAGATATAAAATCTTTACCCAATGCATTGGAGGGAGATATAGGTCCCACCCATCTTATAATGAATCCTTTCTTATGTGTGCCACATAATCATAAAACATACATCATCGCATAACACATGTAACAAAAATGGGATTCTTGAAACATCATGACATCATAAATCAATTCATATAAGATAAAGGAATTCATAAAAATAATTCCATCACAACATGAACAAATCAATTTAATAATAGGGATAAAAACATAACCCTTTATTATCTTAGATGGAAAATAATTTTGATAAAACACTTGAACTCCATTCTTGAGGAAAATATCCTTTATTCTTCAAAAACATTTTTCCTTTCAGAACATGTCATACAACTTTAAAATAAAAGAAGTTGATTAAAAATAAACTTGAAAACTTGTAAAGGAAGCTTCTTGGAAACAATGTTTTAAAAATCCATTCATGCCGTATAAGTTAAAAAAATCATTCTTCGTACTTTTGTCGGAAAAGTCAAAAAGTACCTCGTATGACAAAAGATTCCTTTCATAGATATTACTAAAAACTCACCGAAGGGTAAAAATGGATTTAAACAATTGTATGTGGATGGAAATAATATTACATATTGATGAAACATGGATGTGGATGATAAAATACACCCCAGTAAATACTTATGAATAAACAATCTCGGATAAAAATGAGATTGTGATATTTCCCTTACCTTAGGTCCGACTTGATTTGTAAGTGTCCGAACCTCCTGTATAATGATTTAAATCATGTTATTGACTTATTACAGAATCATATTCATTGTTATGATATCATATATGGTTCACTTATGACATTATATTACCCGTTCTTTTGTAAATTCCATGTTAAAGAAGCGTTTTGGGTAAAATCGTTTCATTTATCGTAGGTGTTTTGACTTGTTGTTCTTGACATCATTATTACTTATATCATGATTTACTCACTTCCAGAATATAAAATATGATTTATATATCATATATATTCAGTATATATATATATATAATAGGTAGATAAATAAAATGAAAAACACCGTTCATGGAGACGGTAGTCCGTACGTACGCATGAACGCTGTTTTCCTTTCCTTATTGTCTTGAAATGGAAGTAAGCAGATGACATACATATGTATATATATAGATAAATCCAGTAGCTTTATAATGTCATATATTTCATTATTATTTCTTATATATACATTATAATCATTCTTAAATGGTTAACATGGAGAATGAATCTCATCGCGTCGTGGAGACGGTAGTCCGTACGTACGCACGAGCGATGATATCATTTCTATAAATATTGAATTGAATTGGAGTGGATCATACAATATATAAGAATCAATATGATGTTGTAATAACTATGTATAGTTATTCTTTACACCATTATACCCATCCTTGTAAGGTGATGGTGGAAAATAGATTACACCACGGCGTGGAGACGGTATTCCGTACGTACGCACGCGCGGTGATTTCATTTTTCCGTAGGATGGATAGAAGGTGAATTAGGGTTGTTTCATATTTATAATAACATATCAGTATATGAGTGATACTGATGTTATTACTTCATAATGAAACAACCTAAGAAGAAGAAGTGGAAGAAGAAATAAAGATGAAAGAATTGGTAACGGTAATTACCTCTTCTTTGAAGTGCCTCTTTGAGACCTCCTCTTAGGGCACTAAAATTGGTCTTTGAGGAAGACCAGAACCTCTAGGATGTTGCTAGGGAAGTGGAGAGGATAAATTGGCAGGGGTTGTCCGAGCTTGAGTGCTCAAATTGATGTGAGGAGGAGGGGGAGGAGGTGTCCTTTTATAGGGGAGGAGAGGGGCACCTTAGGAATTCTTAAAAATATTAATTTATAATAAATCTAACCCCACTTAAAAACCTCAAAAAATGACTCATATTCGAAGCTTAGATGAGATAGAGTTGTAATCTCATCATCCAATCAAATTTAGACATGTTTGGATCTTATTTTAAACCTTATCAATTAGATTTAACTCTAAGTTAAATAATTTGACTTTTACCGTGTCTTTTTGTTTTCTTTCACTATATGGTTAATAAACTTACTATAACATTCCAAACGAACCCCAAATTGTTTATTATTAATATATATATCCTTATCTAAGTCATTTGGCCGAACCATAGATTTTTAGGAATACAATAACAATTAATAATATAATATTTGATTTAAAAACTATTTTGTGTCAATTTTGACACTATTTGATATATGATTTTTGTGAAAGTCATAACAGAATTAAATGTTCGAAACAAGTTGATTAAATCAACATTAATATATCATAGTAACCTATAAAATTATTGTAATTCATAAAAAGTCTCAAATTATATTTATTTTGGTGTTTATAACATCAATTATGTCAATATTTCATTAATAAGGTAATTACTGCGTCATCATTGTGTCATAAATAAATTAAATTATTTGATGTCTAAAAATTACAAATAAAATACCATCATGTAGTAAATCTTTTTAGCTTTCTAATGAATATTTACAATCGAATTTATCTTATGTATAACCCCATAGTAAAAATGATTTACTTATTAAAATTTGATTTTGACTATTTTAACCCTTCTTTAAATAAATTAATAATAAATGTCCTAATCTAATCCAAGTGGGCCTAAATGGTCATATTTTATTCCTAAGTTTGTTTTTGGTAGAATTACACTTGTCCAATAGAATTAGGACAGGTGTTAGGGTAATAGTAATATCATATTTACCCTTAGTTACCCTATTTACTATTAACCGCGGTAAAAAAAAAGTAAAAAGTTACTATTCACCAAAAATTATTTTCATCTCATTGAACCACATTTTACTTACTGACATCAACCGTGTCTCTCGGATTTTTGAAATTCCATTCACATAAGCGGTAAAATTAAGTTTTATGAAAAATTCAGTTTTTTAACTACCACTTAGTAGTTTCACTATTCATCAAAAATTGATGTTTTTCAGAACAGTGCCAAAATTTCATCCTAAGCTATATTTCATATTCCGAATTCAAAAATGATGTCTATTTTACCAAATTCATAACATAGAAGTTGCATTAATTAATTTTATAATTAAATCCCGCTGTTAAAACAAATAGCGTGTTTTTAAGAAACAATATCTATCAAAAGATTGACACTTGTTTATGTCTAGTTTAAATGTGAAATTACATCCAATGACCAAAATTGTATTAAATTGTAAAAATATATTCTAAATATACTTTAAAACCACTCAAATTAATGATTTATCACTATTAATTATTTCGATTAAAAAAGTTGTTTTTAATTATAATTTAGTAATTTTCACTATTCATCAGAATATGAAAGTTATCCGAAAAGTACCAAAATTTCACCTTAGGCTAAATTCGATACTCCGAATCCAAAAATGAAGTCCATTTTAAAATTTCTAAAATTTAAAAAGTGGTTATTACTATTCATAACGGCTAGTTTTAATAATATTTTAATAGCATATCATTGTTTCGTGAAACTCAGTATTACGTACCACACACGCTATCGAGGAAGGTTGCGATTGCGTGTAATGCAAGGCAAGTCAAGGATGCGTGTTGTGCAAGCTCCTTTTGGTGTAGCGTACAACACAAGACATTAGTGAAATAAAAAGAATATTTTTCATAAAATCTCGGGCTGTTACAATACATATATTGTGTTGTGTGTCATGAAGGAAAGATAGAGAACAATATTTACAAACTTATGGAGATAAAAATAGATATTTCACTTGATTTAATTCAAATTTAAATACATATACTGAGGATATTGATGTGAACCAATACAGATAAGTATTTTATCACTCTTGTTACTGATTTTAATTTTTTTGAAAATATTTATTTGATTTCAATAAATTATATTCTCTTGTTAAGTTTAAATACTTTCATAGATGTGATAAAAATAAAATGGGGTTTGCTCTCAGAATTTCTCAGTCTAACAATTGATCCAAGTACATGGATGAAAAAATTTAGGTATATCATAAAATTCATAGAAATAAATGAATATAGTACTCTATAAAAACAATAAAAATGGATTTTTAAATGGAAGAACATAAGATTCATTGAAATGTGAAGAAACATGTTATATGAGTACGGATGTTCAATAACATTTGGGAAATGTAAATAATCATAGCTATCTATATTTTTAATTACTATATTTTTTGAGAAAAGTCAATGAGTTCACCTTATGATATTTGGTTAGTGAAGAAGCCCTACTTTAAGGTATTTAAGGTATTAAATAACTCTTTCTAGATCAATATTAAAATAAAAAAATTGTTAGAATTTGATGAATAAGTCAGAAGAGGAATATTTCTTGGATATACACATGATGGAAGAATATATCAATGTTATAATTAGAATACATAGAAAATCATAGTTATATATGATTTTATAATCCATAAATATAATGTAACATTACAAAAATAATTTTTGGATGATGATGAGATTTAATAAGAACTTGGATAAAGGGTTTTATTGCAAGGAACATATTTAAATGAAGACAATTTATAAAATTTATAGGTTTATTATGATGTTTCTAGTGTTGAATAAGTCCAAAGAACAAAGTTTATTTATTCTATTAATACAAAAAAATATGTGGATACTGTAAAAATTATTAGATGCAACATTAAGAGTACTCAAAATAAATAGTTGGGAAAAATAGAAAAAAACATAATCAAATCTGATGGATTTACAATGAATCAAGCTAAGAAATTTTAATAATGTAAATATTACTCTAATTTTACTATGCTAATGGAAACTAGTTTAGATTAGAAATACTTTGTAGAATAAAGATATTGGATAATTGGATAGTAAATAGGCTTCCCCCATGGATAATATTAGACACTCGAAATAAAATGGAAGATATATTACCACCTCCTCCTCCAATGGCTTGAAGGCCTTCATTTTTTATTTATTTTTGATAATCCACCTTTCAAGGGGTAAGGTGGAACCCTAAAAAGGCCCGTAGGCGTAAGTATTACATAGACTGTAGTCATTAGAGGAATTAATTTCCCGTAGGCTTCAAACATTACATACAACCCAGACTAACTACTTGGAACTGCTCCTCCCCAGCATCTTTATCCTGAAATCATCTCTCCACCTTCACATGGCTATTCGGCTAGGCATTCTCGTGCATGCACAGGCTTGTCCCAATGGAAGGTGCCATACCCACTCATTCTTGCAATCTGTTTAGCTTCTGCTGTGGTGAAATCTCCTTGCTCATCCTCATTGTAGAGCTTATTCCTTGTAGGTTATCTGGTTTGCATCTGCACTTAAGGTGGCCCGAAGGCCTTGAGGTGGCCCTAAGGCCTTACTGACCCAAAGTCTTGTGTGTCCTGAAGGCCTTAAAGGACTCAGGGACCAAATCAGTGTCCTGAAGGCCAAAACGGGGGCACCTTCACGGCTGCTACAGTGCCAGATAGTGTCTGCTACAGTTCCCACTATAGTACCTGCTACATTACTGCACAGTCATGCTACAGTACCTACTACAGTACTGCTACAGTACCCCCGAACATTCTGCCTCTGTCTGGATTTGATCCCTAGTTACTTGGATGCACTTACCGAGTCCTTACCCACATCCTCATTTTTTTCTATAATGAAATACTTTTTTGGAATCCTATGAAAGGCTTCTTTGGATATGATTAAAAAATACGAGGATATAAAATTCAAAGGCAATATATTTATATACATTAGAGAAATGGAGAATATGGAAGGAATGACTCAAGGACTTAATGTCGTATATATAGAGTGGTTATATTTTAATTCTAAAATTACCCTCCGTAAAATTAAACATGATTTTTTTTATTGATAACCATATTTAAGTTAGGCATTTTATCACCTTAGGTATTCATGAAAATTTCAATATTAGTCCAGATTATGATATTACATATTTATCATGGAATTAGAAACATGACTCTCATATGTAAGGGATTAACTTAGAATGTATCTCTATTCATGTATATTGATTTTTTAATGGTATGTTTTTTATTTGTTCCTATCAATTTTCTCTTTCATCCTTCAGAGTGGTTTTTCAAAATAATAAAAAATTGGAACAGAGTATCAATATAAAACTAGATTGGTTTCATAGGTTAAATCAAAGATCAATAATGGGTTTTTATGACATTATTATTGGATTTCATCTTATAATAAGTGATAAATAAGTTCTAGAATAATGAAACATGGTAATTGATGTCACTACTTAAATATGATAATATAATCAGAATGAAATGAATTTTTTTAAATTAAATTTAATGTAAGTGGATATGTAACATGGAATAAATAAAATCCTATTTGAAAGGGTTACTCTTAATTTTATGATATTTAATTTTAGGAGAATTTCTCTCTAGTCCCATGTTTATAAATGATTGAAACATGTCTTCCAATATGTTCTCAATGAAGATAAAAAGTATATTAAAGGAATATAAAGTATTTAGTTTTAAATAGAGATATTTATTATGAGGATTAAAGTTATCTAATTGAATATATAATATTTTAATTTCATAGTTCTAATGTTTCAAAGATAAATAATGTTATTTATAGACTTAAGAAAGATTCATTATCATGGAATAAAAATTTAGATAGTACCATGAAGAGGAAAAAACAATATGATAGATACTCATTCATATTGATTGTGAATGAGAATGAAATGATTTTGTTGGGATTAAGTGATGAATTTTGAGAAAATTTCTATCAAAATAAAAGGGAATGTTGAAATATCAATGATTTTTTATATGTAATTATTTTATTTATTTAAAATTGTTAATAAGACAATTTTTTCTATCATAAAAAATTTATTCTCATGATTTGTTTAAAAGGTTTTGAATAGAAGACTCAATAGATGTTTCAAATAATATTTAACTTGAATAAAAATTATCTTTAATTGAAAAAGGAATGAGTGTGGATCAAAAAGAGTTTCAATGGTTAATTAGAAGTGTAAATTACATGATGATGCTACGATTGATTATTATGCTTTTACTTACACATTGTTCTCAATTTTAGATTATCCAAAGGGAGCCACATCTAGTTGAAAAGAAGGAAAAAATTTTCTATATAAATTGAACACTTTAATTTTACATGATATTTGAAAATTTTATATATTTACAGATTTATATATATTTTTATCATGACTGGTAACATGATGTGGGTGATTAGAAATATACTTTTGCATTACCATTATTTATTATAGGATTCTATGACTCATTACACTCCGTGAAGTAAAATTTAGTCCCATTAATCACAATAGATGATAATTATGTTGTGACATCACAATCCAAAAAGAAATTTATACTAATTAATTCACAAATTAATGAAATGATGTAAAAGTAATATATTGTTTAAGTATTTGGTGAAAAAACTATAGTTCAATCAAATTATAAAATAATCTGATGAAATATTTATGATCAAAACCTATTAATATCAAATAAAACATCCATAAGGATATAGAAAATGCAGTGATATATACTTAGAATATTTTATAAAAAAGGACAAAATAGAGGATGTCATGAAAAATAACATGATTAAGTATTTCTTATATCACATCAAAAGTATTATTGGGATTAGATTAACTTTTACATTCTGTATGAGTTCATTATTATATTTTCCCTCTTTCATTGATTTATATTATTTAAATGATTGAGAGAACATTGTGATATTATTAAAATTGGGGATAATGAAAATTCAATGAACACATAATTTTTAAATATCAATGCCAATGAATAGGTAATATAAACCAAGGAATAGAAATTGAGTTATCAGGTTTTTACAACAAGTTAACTTTCTAGCAAAAACCCACAGGGTCAAATAATTCAAATTTAAACATATAATGCAACTATGTATGAAGTATTCATGATATTATATATTATATTTTTATTATATTGAATATATTAAAGAAATTAGTTGCATAACATTAATATATTCCTCAATGAAGGGAAATCTATATGAAATCCCTTACCTCGACTCTAGAATTTCCATGTATATCCTTTAACTCATGTATTATAAACTTATATTACATTTTCGATTTAATTAAGAATATTGTTTTATTATTACTAACTTGTACATAAATAATCTATTTTTATTATATTATAGAAATATTTAAATTCTAAATCAGTTTAGTCCATATAGGGTGTTTTGAGGACGCTTGGTTCATTGTCTAAAAATGGAATTGGTACGTTGACTGTGGTACAAGGGGTATTTTATAAATTATCTAGAATAATAAAAATAAAAATAATAATATTTTTATCATATTTATTCATAAATTTTAAATTTAAAACCATTCAATGATGGTGTTTATAAAAAATGAATTATATTTGAATAATGGAGATGGTAGGCCGTATGTATGTGTGTGTAATGTTTCCATTTAAAAAATTCATTAAATTTTTTTTATAAGTATTATTCTACCTTTACAGAATTCTTATAATATTATAAATATAATATTTTTTCATTAAATGCACTTATATATTTCATCCGTGGGATTTGGTGATGAATAATGAATCACATCACGTTGTATAGGTGGTAGTCCACATGTATGCACGAATAATGTAATCATTTTTTAGTGTAAGAAATAAAATGATAAATTATCTTTATAAAATTATAAATTTTTCTTTTTTATCATAATTATGTCATTTATATCACTTATATTCATTAACTTTACCTTATTTAATTCTATTTAAATCATTAGTGAAAAAGAAATCACATCGATTTGTGAGTTAGTGGTTTTTTGTACACACAAATGGCATAATCATGTCACGCATTTGTGAGAAGATAAGATAAAAAAATCACATCGGTTTTTGTGGTGGTAGTCCACCGTACACAAGAACAATTGTTTTATTTCAAATTTGATGCAGGAAGATATGGATATATGTTTTTACATTAACATAATAATATATATATATATATATATATATATAAATGGGAAATAATTATATTGTTATATAATCATAATTGATTAATATTTTATTGACGTGTAAGGGGAATTAAAATAAAAATTATCAGTTTAGAATGATACTTATTTTCCATAAACATGTTTTTGGATAGCCCCAAAATACTTCTTAGGATTGATTTTTTCTCAAACTGGTGGATTTTGGTCATGGAGATGTAAGTAAATAAGGGATTTTAGAAGATATTAACTAAAAAAATTATTTTATGTTTTTAATATAATGGGAAATATGATGTCCTTTTATAAATGCAGGAGTTGAAAAAGTAGGATTTTTTGAAATGAAAATGTTATACCCATGAATTTTAGATTCCACAAGGCTCCAAAATTGAACATTATTTATCCATGTAGATTTATTTTATATATATGTCTATAAAATTATTTTATACAAGAACATATGTCATTTTAACCATTTTTTATTATTTTAACCTCCCTGTAAACTTGATTTCTCCAAAATCGTGCAAAATGATTTTAACTATTTTAACTATTCATTATGACAAAAAAATAAGTTGAACTTATTATATTATATAAATATTGATGATTATAAATTTGGAATGAATTTTAACATGTTTAGTTCAAATAATTTGAATAATTTAAATTAATATTAATCCCCTAGATGTGACTAAAATGTGGGTTTTCAAAATATCTATTTTTAGAGAATAATATTATTTTATATTAACACTATTAACATCAATAATCATTATATTTTTGTCAATATTTATTTATAGATATAAAATATGTACATTTTAGTTAAATAATTCCTGAATATGGGGTTTCTAATTAATTAAAATGGACGATCACTATCTACTTTAAAATATTTTTTAGAAAACAAACTTTTTTTAAACACATAAATAATCTTATATTAAAATAAAATATACAGATGATTTAAATTTAAATAATTGAATTAAAAAACAACCATGTACTAATTAAATCACCCTATGTGAAATTAAAATCCAAATTTTACTTTTTAATAACAAAATATATTGAAAATATATGATAGTTATTCAAAAAATGGAATTTTTCACCATTGAAGGGAAAATCAATATTTTATGAAAAATACAAAAAATAGAATAATTTAGTTTTTATATTATGAATTAGATTATGAATTCAATATTATAAAATAAATTTTATATGATATCTCTAAATTTTTTGTAATATTTTCACACAAAATGTGTTGGTGATCTTTTTTGATGTGAACATATTCTTGGTGAATAAAATAATTTTAATATAAATTGATTAATTATATAATAATAATTTATCTATAATTCTACACTAAGTAAAGTATATAGATATGTTTTATAATTTAGTTGATATTATTCATACACTATAATTTAGTCACAAGTTTATAATGTTCATAATTCAGAAGTAATATTTCATCATTTGGTCAAGTTCAGTGTTTCAATTCTTATAAGTTATATAATATAGTTTCATTTTCTAAAATATCAGGGTATTACATTCTCCAACTATTATTAAATTTCATCCCCACAACTTTACTATGATCTTAATAACCACTATTTTCAAATTTAAAAATAATAATTGTAAAATTTCACTTTGTAAAAAGGGTTATTAAAACTCCTACTTGCAATGAGAGGGAGAGAAGGAAGTACAACATTTATTTTCAATATAGTAAAACTAGGATACCCTGTAGGAGAGCTTTAGTGGGAAGTTAATATTTGTAAATTGAAGAATAATTTAATACCAAAATAAGTTTATAGTGTGATAGAGATCATTGATCTAATGATAATGAATGGACATAAGAAGGTTAACTACCACTAAAACACATTCCAAAGAGGTTTGAAAGGACCATTATTTCCTTGGAATTGAATGTAATGGGATTTTTTTTCATTTTAATTACCCTTTTCTTATAGATGAGGATTTATATATCCTCTAGAATAATAACATAAGTAACTATACTTAATTAACATGTTTATTTTCATCCTTACATTAATTTCCACAGGAATATCCTACTTTATTCTAAATAATTTTTATTAAAGTTGTTTTTTAGTTCCCAATCCACTAAAATGATCTATTAAATAATCACATAACCACAAAATGTTTAACAATATATTCCTACTACATTTGAATTTTAACTACTACCAAATTGGTTAAAATAAGGTAATAAGTTTCCCAAAATGAATAAACATTAATATGATGAAATAATACATTAATTTACAAAATTCAATTGTTAATACAAAAGTTAAAACTAAATAATTCCACAAATTAATTACCCAATAACCCCCAAAAAATAAAATTTGTTAGTGTTTTAATTTTGAAGGATATCACATACATTTAAACTTAAAATCCCAAAATATATGATCTTATTCTGAAATAATATTAATAACTTAATCATTAAAACACATTTCAATCCCATATATATATATAAATAAATTTGTTTTGAAAATATACATTAACATTATATTTAAATAAAATAGTAAAAAAATAATGTCATACTATCATGTAAATCACATAAGAAAGTGGCAGGCATTTCACCCATGTCACCCTTTGGTTGTGGGTTCAAGCACCACATCCTTAATTGATATGATAGGTTGTCTTGTAGCCTTCATATTTTCCTTTATCCAGTAATTATTTTCATATAATGTTCCAAGAAATTTGATTAATATCTTAAAATATTAATATAATTATCAATGAACATATAATACTTAAAGTATACAAAATACTTTTTAATCATTAAAATATAACTCCTTCTCAAATAAACCTTCATTTTTAACTTAAGGGTTTCATATACCCCAACATAGTAAAACATCACCGAAAATGTCATCATTCACCACAAAATTTTATTATATAAAACCTCAAAAGGGGTATTAAGGACATTAAAATAATAATTGGCCTTAAAGTTGTAAACAAATGATTCAGTCAAAAATATTTAAGATAACCTCACATCAAGACAACCTAATATCCAAAATTTTATAATCCATTAATATGATACATACTATAATATCCTTAAACCCACACTCCCCGATCAAATGATAAAAATATACTAATTACATTTCTCAATTTCTTACTTATGAATGTGACCCATTTTTTCATCCAAAACAAACAACAACAAAATGAAATAATGGATAATTTAAAATACTAAGGAAATTTTACATATAATTTTTTATATAATTTATAAAAATTGTTACATAAATAATACCCATGTATTGTAGTGTGTATTTTTCAAAATAAACCCATAACTTCTTATTTCACATTAAGTCTTCATCATCTCCCACAAAATTATTCACATTAGAAAAATTTATATAAAAAAATAATCCAACATAATCCTTCATATCTTATAGAATGAGAAACATGATATAGGTGTGCTAAAATTCCAAGAATGGGTAAAAATAAGAATCTTAAACTGAATGTCAACAGTGAGCATAAGAAAATCATGATGGTATGATGACATAGTCAATGTTATTGAGAACGACATAAGAATATCCATACCCATTAATGCATGGAGAATCATTCATGAAATATGGAATAAAGATTTATCAAATGTAATAGTTATAATAATCTACAATCAAAATATATGTGGTTCCAATCTTGATCAATGGAATTATTAAAACCCCACAGTAAGTATCATGAAAATTTGTTAACATCATGGAACATCATCTTAATATCACTCTTAAAAATCGATTATACAATATGAAATACTACCCTAACTAGTGAAAATAATGAATTTGAGGGATATATTGGATGCACACATCCTTGGTTTATCATTAAACCACCAATACTTTCTTTATCAAAGAACCATTGATCATTGTTTAATAACGCAACCCCCTTATCCATGGTGTATAACAGTACTGTCTACCATCATAAAAAATTTCCAAAAACCATAGAAAAATTATTAGACTAGAAATAAATCATATCATCATAAAAATCATAGAAACATTCGTTAATATATTCATAAAAAAGTCTAAAATTTGTAATAATAAATGGGATCCATAATAATCTAATGAAAAAAACATAATTCGTCCAGTGAAAAAGAAGGATGGTATCATTTCAAAATATTCTAGTGGAGAATAAGTAAAATCAAGGGTTTTTTTGTTGATAAATGTAAATACTATTAAAATTTCATTTGAAACATTATTTAGGAAAATAAATTTTTTACTTTGAGTAACATAAAGCTATGCCATCTTGGATGGAAAATTATTTTGAAATATTTCTTGGAACATTTCATGAAAAAAATATCATTTCCATTTTATTTTTTTTTAATTATAAAAAATTAATGAAATAATTTTATTTGAGTTTTTCCATTGATAATTAAAAAGTATTATTTAAAACAATGATTGCCCATTACTATGTAAAATTTCATTCATTCCGAGTAAATTTTAAAAATTAAAATTCTTTTCAAACATTATGTCAAGGGAGTCAAAGTGACCCATTTTAAAAATGATGAGAAATTTACTTTTCTAAAAATATTTATAATAAAGTGAATATATGAAAGAAATATATATAGTAAATAATTAATTTCTAATGAAGAATAAATTTAAAAATATCTTATAAAACATTGATATGGAAGAGAAAATATTCCAAATCAAAAAAAATATAAATGGTCAGTATTACTTATAAACAAATTCTCAATATTTCTTTAATAAATAAAGAAATAGAAATTAATCATTTAAACCAAATTCATGATAAGATGAGAAGAAATGATAGTTGTTTTATGAATATAAGATCATATTATTTCTACCTAAATAACCCTTAACATAAAAAATCCTATAATAAAAATAGATTGTATCATAAAGCCTTTACCTATTTAGTAACTTATCAATCTTACACCCCATGAAAAAATACAGTCAAATGAAAATTAATATTTCCTAAAAAAGATCAAATTTTTGATATAATAAATCATTTTACAAGTATCTAGACATTATAAAATATGAGTGTTTAATAAAAAAAATATGTACCAAAGGATTCAATTTGAGAAAAGCAACCCTAAAAATGATCATAAAATTAGATTGAGATTTAATAAATGAATATATTATGTATATAAAATGTAAATCTATATAAAATAAGTTTTAATATTAGAATTATATTAAAAATTTATTACACACATTCTTAGAAAATAAAATATGGTGAAGAAGTCATATAATCCCAATGAAAAAAATGAGTTAGGAAAACCATGACTATGTGGTAACATTCACGTTTAAGCCTCTTGGATAAAATAATTAAAATTAAAATTTAAAAGACCATTATTTATGAATATTTCAAGATATTACTAATTTTATTGTGTTTATGTACTCTTTATTAAACAAATTATATTCATAACATTAAAATATGCCTCCTTCAATGAAAATTAAGATGAATACTCAATCCACAAGTCCATAAATTCCTTGTATTTCTTTAAAATCCTTTATGATAAACATATATGAATTATTTTATTTCATTTAGAAACATTTAAAATATTAGTAAACTATACATAGATAATTTTATTTTATTATTTTAATGTTAAATTGAAGTTCTTATTTAGCTTAGTTCAGGTTGGGTGTTTTGAGGAAATTTAGTTCATTATTTCAAAAAAGGATTTGGTGTGTTATGAATGGTGAAAGGTATCACTGTTCTATAATATATTAAATATTAATTTTGAAATATTTATAATATTAATACACAAATTAATATTATTATAAAATCCATTAATGACTATTATGAGAAATAAACTACGTTATAATCCTCGAGATGGTAGGTTGTACAAATGCATGGGTAATATTTTCATTTTCATTCTAACATTATAGAAGGAATATAAGTATTATTTTATAATCAAATAATGTAAATATTATAATAAATACCATATTATTTCGTTAACTATATTTATACATATATTCCTTGTGATGCTAGATGAAAAAAGAATCACATCGCTTATTGGAGGTGGTAGTCCACATGTATGAACAAAGAAGTTATAATTCCCCACTATAAGAAATAAAATTATAAATTATATTTTTATAATGTCAAATGTTAATTTATAAAATAATTATTTAATTTATATTACTTATATTAATTTATATTATTCTTATTGGATTATAGTCAGTCATGATTAAAAATAAATCACATCATTTTGCAACGTAGAAGCCCACCATACACATGAGCATCATTATCGTATCCCACAATAAAATAGAATGTAAAATGGTATATGTGATAACATAAATTCATAAGTATAATTACATTAAAAATATCATATATAAAATTTATATGTATTATTAGGAAAAGACATGAGGGGAGATAATGAAAAATGAATTATATCGATTCTCGAGGCAGTATTCCACTATACACTCATCCAATGGGTTCATTTAAAATTTGATGAAAGATGAGATGGATATAGGATAGGAAATTAAAATAAAAATTCTAAATATATTTGAGAATTTTTTTTCATTATATCATCATAATTTAAAAATATTTTAAGTTGCTGGAATATAAAATTTAAAAAAAATCCCAGTTAATTATAATGCCACTTTTTCAGACATATTCCTCAGGTTAGTACCCAAATACTTGTTAGGATGTATTTATAATAAAAAAAATTAGATCTACGTATTTTTTAGGATTCTATAGAATGGATTTGCTAAGTCCATGGAGAACCTAAATGGATTTAATACTGTGAATAAAACAGGAGAGGTGGTGACCTTTAATAAGTGGGGGAGATGACATATTTGGAATTTTGGAAAAGAAAATATGATACCCAAAATTTTCACATTCCATGAGGATATAAAATGAAATATAAATGATAATTATATGAAATAATATTTAAGTAAGTCCCTACTATATATTTTATACATGTTTTATGTAACATCCTATAAAGATGAACGGTTAAAAGGACAATCATACTACCCATGTAACCAACATGCACATTTTTCATGAGTTTTACTAATTATAAATCTATTTTTATGTGTTATTTTCCAAGAGTAGTGATCAAAATGGGTGAAGTCTTAGGATTTTTCTCAAGGTGTGTTTGAATGAGGAAAAAAAAACTAAAGAAACATGTGTTGGCCTATGGGGATGTTCATTAGTTTGATAAGTGACCTCAGTGTCTAATATCCTATATTATGCTACGAAGAAAATAATGGTATTAAAGGATACCCATGTGGTCATTTGAAAAGGTTCATATCCTTTTTTAGGTTATATCATTGAATTTTAGGTCATTTTAACCCTTATCTTTTTGGTTTATCTATTAGTAAACCCATTGTCATCTTAACTATGGTAAAATATTTTTGTTGTATTCACTAATCATTATGACCAAAAAATAAGTTGAGCATATTATATGATCTAATTTTTTTGTTTAAGAACATTTAATTAATTTTAGAAAATTAAATTTACATATGTGGCATAATTTAATTTAAAATTAAACCTATATCCATGATGAAAAAGTTGTTTTTGAACATACATAAATTTCTAGCACAAGATGATTTTATATCAACTCTATGACTAGTAATCATCATTATAAAAATTTAATTTAATATATATATACATACACACAAAATAAATAAATATCATTTATTCCATTCCAAATTATACTTTTTTAATCAATTAAAATAGGGATATAATATTGACATTAAACCAGTTTTTAGAAAAAATATGTTTTTAAACCCCACAACAAAACAACACTAAAATCTAATATACAAATGATTAAAATTTAATTAACTAGATTAAATATAAATTTTTATTAATTATGTTAAATAAATAATAAGTCAAATAATAATGAAACTTTTAAATTTCTTAATTTATTAAAAATAATTGATAGTTTTAAAAAACATTATGTTTTTTACTATTCTTTGAAAAAACAATATATTCCAAAAAAATCCCAAAAATTCACCCTAGATTAATTATAATATTTTTATAAAAGAAATTAATTTTATCAATTACATTTTATATATTCTTTGGAAAATAATTATAATAATTTCCCACAAAAACAAATTTATAAATTTTTGAAGAAAACATATTTTTGAAAAAAATTACTTTAATAAAAATTTAGAGGTTATTTACAATGAATTTATCAAAAAATTTATATTGAGTATGAAATTTATGTATATATATACATATATATATCATAATTTAGCCAGTATTATTCAAACACACCATGTAAATTACTATGATATAATAGTCACATTTAATTTGTAATATTTTTTGGTTTGTTCATGTTTGGTGTTGCATATCTTGTATGCTATCTAAGAAAGATTCTTTCCTAACATCTTGAAGTTTTATACCATTATATTCCCAAAATAACATTAAAATAAACTAGGGGGATAATAATAACATATGTAGGAAGTACATTCCCACAAACTTATATCATAAAGTAGCTATAGATATTATATACGATTGATGTACCATTATAAGTGTTTTTAATAACTTTTTATTTATTAATTCTGGTGTGGCGTTCCAAACCTGGGTGCCAATTAGAGGTGTCTGATCCTGGTTAGCCGCATGGACACAAGTAGATCTCCCTGAATGTTAGATGCTGATGACAAGTAGTGAGGGCGTTGGATGTGTCTGTGGGGAGTCTATGACCTCATAACTAGAGTGTAGTACAATGGGAAAATAAGATAACAATAAGTAAATAGTTGAAGCAAAATATAAACTGATAGAACAAAAGAAGTATAAAACAATAATAAATAACTTAAGTGGGTAATAATTATACAAAAATGTTGATGATTCATGTCATGTCTTTATAAAACAAGAAAACATGAATATAAGGTAGTAAGAAAATGTACTATACAAAAGAAGAAAATATAATCCAAAAACAATCACAGCATCCGAAGCTATAGCTCTGTCATCTTCCACCAAGATCCATCCTAATCAATAAAGAAATATTATGTGTCCAAGGTGGGAGGATTCCCATTGTAAATAGCTACATACATGCAAAATTCATGGTTTCCATTTTCAGACCATATATGGGGTGAGATAAATCTATTTAGTCCACCAATAATGATATATATAACATCAATTCCATGTAATTTAAATTAAAATAGTTTCCAAGAATGCATATATAATATTAAAGAAATATGGTTATGTAAATAACCAAGTACTTACTCCATCCTCATCTAGTGTGTGAACATTTAATCATTTAATTAAATAATTATGTTCTAGTTGACTAATAAATCACCCGAGGTATAGCCATCCTTGATATTATGTCATGATAACAGTTTTTAAGGATTCAAGATATAAAAATCCATCCATGTTGATAATTATAATCAATATAATCCAATGTAAAAAAGGAATCCTTGACCATAGAGGTAAAGAAAAATTAGGTAATAAACTATATCTTATTTATTAGGGGGAAGGGTGTAATTCAATGGGAATCGGTCTAGGAATTCCAAAATAATGATTCTAATATATCTCAAGGAATTCATCCAATGTAAATCATGATAATTAATAAATAGGCCCATGGGTTTATAAAAGAATCCAAATGTTCGTATATGTGATGATAGATCTAAGGAATGAATCCAAGGAATCTTATTACAATGATAATGGAAGGATCCTACAATTTCATTTCAAGCATCAACTACTTGAGAAAGATTGGGTTCCAAGGTGGGCCACACCTTTGGAAACCATCCTTATTGAATTGAAATGGAATTCTCGAGTGGTCAATGCATTCCCTCATAAATCCCAAGTTATCTTGAGTTTGACAACACCAGTAATAATGTTAAGTCCATTATAAAGTAGGCACATTTTACATAATAAATTCATCAATTAAGGCTTGGTAATAATCATTGAATTTAAATAATCCAATGGGTTCATTACATACGTCTCATTACTATGTATAGGATAATAGAACATGAACGAATATATTAATTCATATATGTCATGTTAAATTCAACAGGGTTACTCTTATTCCTTACATAATCATAGAAATGCATTCTACATACATGAAATCAAATCATTATATTACATTAAAAAATCCAAATCATATACATAGTATATATTATATTTCCATATTTATGATTCATTAATTATATTGAAAAATAAGGATAGAATGGATAAATGGAACTATCAGATGAAAGGACTAACCATTAGTAATTCTACAATAATTATTTTTAGGAATGGATTCCCATTTGTAGGGTCATTCCATTGCCCATCTAAATAGCAGTGCAGACAACTATGTGAAACCATAAAGGGAATAATTATGGAATCAACCAAAATTGGATTAATAGTATTGAGGTTACAACCTCTAACAACATGAATATCATTTATTAAACAAGATATAGAAGACATGCATGATGAATATAAGCATGGTATTTGAATTAAGTAGGAAACAACTGATGAAATTGGTGTACACACAAAAATGACAATTTATAAAATGGTGAAACATATGGGATGAGTAATAGACCACTAACATCATACTCATATGATTATCCTTGTCCAATATCAGAAATAAGTTTGGATTTTATCAAAACTGATATAATAAAATGATCAATGACTTGAATATATGGAATGTGTGTCTACATCTAAATAAAGTCATTGGTTGAAAGAGTAAACATGAATGGATAAAAATGAATTGATATCTTAAAGAGTAGAATCAAATGAGATAAATGGTGCTTCGATCAAACTATATATGAATGAATGAGATCCAAAGATACTAAAGAGATTCATAGGAGATCAAAGAGGATAATAACCTATTACTTTCCACCAGAATGAATGAATGAGGTAAAATAAGTTCTAAAATCCTTATTATGTAGAAATGGTAAATTATACTAATATTTCTATGACTCATAGTTTGGCCACACAGTAGGAAAAACCATGTGAAAACTATTCCCTATCATTTTTTGGGAGGGTAAAATCACATGGTTTGGCCTCATGATTTGAGAAACAATGAGGTATCCTTGAAAAAAACCTCTGAAAAAATGTCTGATGTTTTTTCATGGGAATAAATCCATTGGAACATGGTTAAGGGAAAACCATGAACCCTTTTTAACCCCACTATAATTCCTCAAATGGCTAGGAGAGACTATGCTGGACGGGTCGCATAATTTCTACTGACCATGTGACCTAGAGTTTTTCTCCATCATAAAGTGTTATGAGTTCTGATCAATCCCCAAACACCATAAAAAACTAATCACATCATTAGGCATACATATTAGGTCAAAAATAATAAATTAGACCAAATTACAAGGGATCCCAACCCTAGAGAAGAATAACGTTCTTATATTCATTCCCCCTTAAAGATACATGTCCCCAAGTTCACCTTCCATGGGAGGAAAAATATTATATAAGAACATATCTAACCACTGGGTACGTACATTGGCCTCATTCTCCCAAGTATCATCCTATAAACAGTCATGTTTCCATAGAAACCTTAATACTGGGAAAGAGCACCCTCATAGAACATTCTATATCTAGTTAATGTTGCATATAGGATACTCATAAAATAAGAATATTTATCTAAATCAACTTCATTGAGATAAAAAAACATGAGATGGGTTGACATGATATACTTGATGCTATGAAATGTGGAGACATCATGCCTAAAATGGTACCTATGAGGTGGTAGAAACTGATAGGCTACCAGCCCGAATGTCTCTAGAATCTCAAATAACCTTTCATAATGAGGAGACAACTTCCCTTACCTATGTATCTGTCTATTCCCATTCCTGGGAGATACCCACAGGAAAACAAATTTCCCGACCTCAAACTCTGGAGGGATTCATTGGTTATAGGCATAAGATATATTTCTAAACGGAGTAGTAAACTTACACTTCCTGGTGAGCTGCATCTTCTTCGAACTCTCCTACACCAGATAGGTACCTCGTAATAGTGCCTCTACTTCCTCTATCCATCACAAGGTTGAATAGAATAAACTACCATAGATTCCATTAGAAGGATCTATATGAATCATCTCCATAAATATATTATTATATAAAAACTTGAATATTTGGATAATATTCTCCCATGAACCACTAAAATAAATGAATCATGCTGAGAGTTGGTCCTCTAACCCCTATATCAACATCAATATGATGGTAAAATTTTGTTCTCATAAAAACCTTCGTGCCCATATTTTTTGTAACCACTACCATAACTATAACATGAAGTAGAAATCACTATAAAAAATAATAGTATGAGGGTCCTCGTGTAGTATTATGATCTCACAGACATAAATTATTCCCCACTCATCAATTAATAATGTTTCATATATTGGAAGGAAGTGGGATACATTTGTCAGTTGGTCAATCACTACCAAAAATAGATCTTTACCTCAAGGATACCTAGGGAAGATGACTAAAAATTATGTGTAAACATCATCCAATTTCCAT
The DNA here is from genome assembly GCA_963277665.1 of Viscum album. NCBI lineage: Eukaryota > Viridiplantae > Streptophyta > Magnoliopsida > Santalales > Viscaceae > Viscum > Viscum album. Next base: position 396,651,364 of record OY728127.1, on the reverse strand, counting down.
TTCGGGATTGGAATTAGTTGCAATAAACCTATAGGTTATTGGTGCCCCACCTTCACCTGTTGGAAGGTGTAACACCCTATCATTAAATCTATTATCTTACATTTCATTCCAATAAACCAATACTAGCCTCTCTTATATTAATACATCTGAAATATGCCTAGATGAATTAATAAATGAGAAGAGTGGGAGTCATGCATCACCTCATCACTCATATTTGTAGGAACATAGACATTTCCATGTATATGTAGGTTGTAATCCCGGTCCACAAACCAATATACAGGTGGGTCATCCCCAGAAATTCTCTCAAGGAGAAAAATGACTTCATGATATGAAAATTTATTACTCATAACCTTCTCAATGAGGAAAGCAGTATCTCTTAAGGATGAGAGATGAGTCAGCTCATGACTATCTTGAAATATCAAATGTTTCTCATAAATGAGGACCATAAATTTCCATTTTTTACTAGATTCAATTATAGCATAAAATTGAGTTTTCCAAATCAGTGCATTATCTATAAAATTTCCTTTTAAAGGAATAAAAGCATCCTCAAAATGGAAGTACTGAAGATATTTGATCCATATTTGACATCTAATATTCATTTCATGTTTTTTAATGATATATTTGAGGGTCTTTTGGTCTGTATACACTATAAAGTCATAACTTATTATATAATATTTCAAACAATGTGTGGCATGGAAAACTGTTTCAAGCACCAGGTCAGGTGTCGGGTAATTTCTATCTTGTAACCTCAAATGTTGAGATACACACAAAATGACTCTATCCCCTTTCATTTTACCTACTCATTGTTCGATGAATGATCCCTCAAAAAACATCATATATCCTCTACCAAGATCTAGTAGAATCAAAATTGGTCCCAAAACAATCCCCTATTTCATCTCTTAAAAGTATTTTTCACACTCTTATAACCACAACAACATAACTCCATTCATTATAAGTCTAGTAAGGGATGCATAAAGTTATGATAAGTCCTGTATGAAACACTTTTATTATCTAACCATCCTCATGAAACATCATATATCAAACACGTTCTTATTCTAATCCTAGGAAACTGTAGCGGCCACTATCTATAGGTCAATAGATACTCTTGATTCCATGATAATATGACATAAGAAATGATATTTGTCGATCCAAAAATGGAACATAGCAATATCTTCATAAATATGATTCCCTTATAGTGTATTCAAAATGATCTAATTTTTTATAGCTTGGTCTCTATGAGAGTGCGAATATGAAAAGATGTGGTCCTCAAATTCCATGGAAAAAATATTTAAATAGGTGTAGAGAACCTTATTCATCTAAACCATGAAAATGGAGGGAGAATTCATGGGATTGAAAAGAATAATTATATACTTATATAGTATAAAAATTCTATGGAAATATATACAAGGTATGTCTGATGGCATGACTAGCCCATGATTATAGCATGATCTCAGGTTGTTCTTAGAAAACACCCTAGCTCCTCCAATTTGGTCTAATATATCATCTATTTGATGTAGTGGATACAAGTCCCTGATGGTATGTTATTTAAAAAATGTCTAATCCAATCATAAAAAAGGGCCCCATCCTTATTATTGGATAAAATAATTGGTGAACCCCATGAGGAAGTGCTAGGTTCTATACAACCCATGGACTCTAGATCCTTTGACTGCTACTTGATCTCTCAGAGCATAGCATGTGTCATCCTATAGGGAGGGAGAATTTTTTTTTCTCCTAGAGACCTATCAATCATAAACTATACATCTATCTCTTGTGGAAATCTAATGAAATTTTTGGGAATGAATCCCCTAAAACGTTATATTATCGGAAGAAATTCAACCTGATGTAAACCCTAATCTTTCATGAAGAGATTAGAAATCTAAATGGTCACTCCATCTATCCCATGATCCTCTGGTCCAAATATATTGTCCTTGTCATCTCACTCACCCATATATAGATAACTAATCCCCTATGGTGATGTAAATGATACCATGTGGCTATATAAGTTTAAAATAAGTGAAATGGAACTAACCAATCCATCCCAAAAAATGAAATTGAAGCAAGTCATCATGACAAAAAAGATGCCCCAGAAGATAGGGTTACCTCTTACCTCGAGGGTATAGTCCCTAAATTTGTGTATTACCTCATACCATACTCCCAAAAATGTATCTAGTTCATTACACCACATTAATACTATATTTCAATCCTAATACATTCCATGATAGATAAAGAGATGATGGCGTGTGAAATTGATTTATCAAATAATGTAGACATTTTAGAGGATGCTACTTGAATTGTACCTTGTACTGTAGATGGTCCTGCACTCTCATCTGAGGGTATCAGCTGTAATGCATGAAACTAACAAGACCCACATTTTTTTTGATGCAGTTGGGTTAACCTTAGTAAGCCTTTTCTACTAGTTATAATGATCTAGAGGCTAGATACCATGGCCATGATCTCCTCCTCAACCAGTCATTTTTGTTAAACTCTAAATCCACTCTTGATGGGGAATAAAATAATTGTACCCTTAAGGTGGAGATGGTGTGAATCATCTTCCAATAGAAGATAATATAATTGTCTAAAAGAATCTCTACAGGTGTCCCATACATCGATAATATTAATACTATAGAGGGTCATTATCATAGTGAGACTTCACATTACCCTGTTGTACACACTAATGGAAAATAATAGAACTTACAATATGGTTACTATAACAGCTACTAATTTGACATGAATCCATGAGGAAAAATTTCATACTACAAAAATAACTTCTAGAATGCCTCATCACTAGTCCTATGTGCATTTTACCATCTAATTCCCTTAGGTTGTGCTTAGTTGTAAGAGCCTAGTTGACTATTTCAGAAATGTTTGGAAGAAAAAAAACATTCACCCGAGAATAGAGGGTATATGTGATCCCATGCTTAAAATGTATGAAACATGAAATCTCATCACATGTTAGAAGTAATGAAAAGTGTTGCAACTCAGTAAATCAAGTTGAATAATCCCCGACTAATATAGAACCCTAAACAAGATGAAGGACCTCTCTGACTCGGTCATCCCTCCATGTTTGAGGAAAGAAGTGATAATAGAAGGAAGTCTAGAAATCATCCCATACCATGCCCTGATAGAGTCCATCTTGGGTAATCACATCCCACCAGCATTTGGCCAAATCATGCATCATGTACATAGAATTATTAGCCCTCATCTATATAGGCATCTTTAGATGCTCAAAGATAGATATAGTAGAATCCAGCCAATACACAATAATATATGGTGTGTAATCCCCTAATAATGTGGGAGGATTATACTACTGGAACTGATGTATTGAATCATCCATCATAGGTTTGGGTCATGGAGCACCATTCTTAGACTGCATCCTACACAGGAAAATATGACGAAGTTGAGTGTTACTGACCAGATTTGGTATAATAGGTGGTGCCTCAAGTGGAACTCCCGATATTAAGACTAGAATATTAAGGCCCAACAAATATATAGCATGGTATTAACCACCCTTATGACACATGAAATAAGGAAATGGTGGTGGCATTGCAATAAAAAATTCAAGAAAAGGCCTTAGAACAAGCTTAAAAGAATATGTACGATAATAGAAAAAATTTAATGAAACTAAATGGCTCACATACCTTGGAATACTATCCAAAAAACCCACATTTAAGGATATGAATTCGTATGTGATATTTTTTAAAATATTGGGGTTCTAGTAGGAGAAGCTTCAATAGTACATTACCTCTTCATTTACAGGAAACTGCATTATTTTATAAATCAATATTTACGTTTCAAATTTAATTTTATCATAAACATATGTAAAAATATGTTTGTAATGGAATTACATTTCTAGTGAATTAGGGCCCATATACCTTATCACTAAAATCAATACCCATTTAATCTCAATTCATCCCATGTACATTTGGTATCAGAATTTAACATATTATATATGATGGCTTGACTCAATAAACATACCATTACAACCCATTAGGGAGCTTACACATCATAGATTTAAACTGTAAATCACTCAATTATTGCGAAAGAGTATCATATGCATAATATAACTACAATAACATTATTCAACAATCATATGAAAAATAGGAAAAAAGAAGAAGTGAATTTCCCCTATATGGAATAGTATATGCCAAGAATATGAATTATAGGTTTCTATGATGACTCATTTGACAATTATCGTTACGATTATATCATTATACCAATAATAAAATGAAATAATCAATTATAACAATAATAAAAACTGTCACATGGAATGTGCGTCACCCAACTGTGAGAGAATGTCTACAATAATAAGAAAAATAAGAATAATAACTATAGTTTAGTAAACATGGAAATTAACCCAAGCATAGGTCGTCTACACCCTAGAAAAAATTAAAATAATGTTCTAAGGGGTCCAAATGTCCTTTCTGTTGCCTCCAAATAGAAAATCAACTATGGAACACATTTGATAATACTTTTTGAAATTACAAACCTAGGTTTCACTCAGAGGTTCCCCGAGCATAGTTGGCCACATGGCCGTAAGTGAATCTCCCCATATTCTAATGGCTTCCAACTAGTAGTGAGGGCCTAGGTTGTTTCCACGAGGAGACTATAACCTCATCACAATTGATTAGAATAATGGATTAATAAGATAACAACATGTAAATAGCGGAAGTGTAATATAAAAATATGGCACAAAAGAAGCAGAAATGAATATTAAATAACTAAAGAAACTGATAATAATTTATATAAGACGATGATGAATGTCAAGCCTCCATAAAATTGGAAGACATTAATACATGTAAGTAGGAAATATTACTAAATAAAAGAAGAAAAAGAAGAAAAAAACCATCCTAGCATTCCAAGATCGAGCTCTATCATCCGCGACCAAGCTCAATCCATTGCCAGAAAGAAATATCAGTCGTACAAGGTAGGATGATTCCCCTTTTCAACACATGCATGCATGTATTCTTCTATTGTGCTAATAGTGGACCACCTAGGTTAAGATATAAATGTTAATAGGCCACCACCGATAACATCAATAACTTATATTCTATGTAATATAAACTGAAAAAATGTGAAATCATTCATACATAAAAGTAAATTAGTAAAATAATTTTAATACACAAGTAACTTATTCAGCCTCTATTGGTGTTTTAACATGCAATAATTTCATTAATTAAATATGTTCTAGTTTACAAGTTTTTCATGTGAGGTATAACCGAACTGAAAACATGTCATGTTAACAGTATCAAAGAGTATAAGATATAATAATTCATCTGTGATGATAATAATAAAAAAGATGATCAAAGGTAATAATGAAGGCATACTTGACCTTAAGGGTTGAGCCAACTCTAGTAAGAAAATATCGCTTGTATATAAGGGGCAAGAGTGTAATCCAAGGGGAAACACCTAATGCATTCCAATATAATGATTCTAATATAATTCAAGTAATTCATATAAGGTAAAACTAGATAAGAAATGATTATCCCCAATGGTGTATCATGCAAGGCACATGTCAATAGACTTCATGATGGATCCAAGGAGTAGATCCATGGAATCTTATAATAATGATACCAGAGGAATCCTCCTGTGTCATATAGTGATTCCAAAATTAAACACTGATTGAAAACTGAGGTGGGTCTCAACCATTGAAACCAACATTCTTGAATCAAAATGGTGTCCGTGGGTGATCAAGTATTTCCCTCAGGAATCCATGGATGGCTATAGTTTTCCCACAACTATAATAATATCAAGGTCCTTATACAGTATGAAACTTATACATAATTCATTTTAATTAATTCTAGGTTATAATCAGGCCATTTAATTAATCCAAAGCATTAATTCCATACCATTCATTAGTGTGATGAGGATAATAGGATGTGAAACCATTTATTAATCTGTATATATCATGTTCAATTCATTAGGCCCACTCCAGTACCTTCAATAAGCATGTAAAGGTGTGCTATGGATGTCCAACCAAATAATTCAATTACATTTAATTAGGCCAAGTCATACACAGCAGGTACTTTTCCTTTCCATTTTGAAGATTCATTTTTTATATTTAACTATTTCATTAGAAGGGTTAAGTGGAACTATCACATAAAAGGGTTAATAGTTAGAAATTCTATAATCATTATATTGATTAAGGGATTTCCCTTAACTGGGTTAATGCATATCACACCCAAATAATGACACGTAAAACCATGTCAAATCATTATAGGCATAATTATGGAATCATCCTACGTGGTATGAATAACATTTATGTTATATCCTCTAACGACATGCATATAATTTATTAAGCAACATCTAGAACATGTTTATGATGAATATAATCTCGTATTTTGAATTAAATAGGAATATCCAGATGAAATTAGTGCATGCACAATTATGACAGTTTATAAAATGATGAAATTTGAGTGATGGGTTATAGAACACCAACCTCGTACTCGTATGAATCCCCATATCTAGTTTGGCCTATATCACAAGAAATATGAATAACGGTTCAATTCTATGATAATATGGAATATTATACCACATCTAAATAGCATTGTAGATAAAAATAAGAACAACGAATGACTAAAAATGAATTGAGATATTGACAAGAGGAATCCAACAAGATGATTGGTTCTCAAATCAAACTCTAGACAGATGAATGGGATTAAAAGAGAAAAAATAGATTCAAAGGTTGTAAAAGTTGATAAAAACACACAAATATCTAATGGAATTAAAAAAGGAGTAAAAATAAAGATTAAACATTTAATTAAAGGGGAAATGGTAATTTCACATAACATTATTAGGTTATATAGTTTTCCAAATAGTTGGATAAAATGTGCGCAAATCATGCACTATTTACTATAAGGAGTGTAAAATCTCATGGTTAGGCCACACGGAAAGGGAAACCATCCACCAATCCTGAAAAAAGTCTCTTATAAAATGAATATTTTTTTCATTGTTGTGTGGCCCTTGGTTCTTGTATTGGGAAATGTGTGTTTCTTTATTCACGCCACCACCCAAGCCGGCACTGTTAGGAGATACCATGTGGGTTGGGGCGCATGGTTTCTAATAACCATGCGACCTAGTGTTTCTCTCCATCAGCCAAGGATAGGGGATATAAAATGGCCGCAAACACCCACATAACCTTTATATCCTCATTAGGCATCCAAATTTAGTTAATATTAAGGAATTAGACCAAATTAAAAAGGATCCATACCTATGTGAAAATCAGTTTCATACATTATGAACCATATTAACAATAGTATATACATTTCATGATATAACCAAATTTACATGACTATGCTCAAATAAAATATTATAATATTTTTTTGTTTCTATCAACATATAATCTTTATCAATATATCTTCATTCCCTTAATAAAGCCAAAATGGTTAACATATTCATCAAAAATAATATAGAGAAATTATAAAGTCAAAAAAATTGTTCATATGATGTCTAAATCAATAAACCATGTTTTGAATCATGGAAACATTAGGGTTAGCCTATTTCATTAATTGTTACAATCTATTTAAATCCTTCATAATTTATTATGAAGAAAATGGTATTCCACCCAAGCATATTCGGTGAGAGTTTCAAACTAGGAGCACAATAAGTGCCTGCTAACTATACACTTGAATGACGGTCGATATATAGTTGACTAAATCTTTCAGGGATATTACCCTTAGAAGAATACATTCCAAAACCACATCTATTTGAATTATCTAGGATGGGATGTGTCATTATGAAAACTACATAATATATATCTTACAAAAACATAACGACACTATCCTATAGACTTATACCCTAGGTTTTCAACAAAGTTCCTTAATCAAAATCATAAATGATTGAATAAAACCTTCTGTAATACAAACCAATAAAATAAAATAATTTCAATAAATAAATATTATATATCTTTAGATAATTATTCAACATATAACTTTACAAACCATGCTAGAACCATAATTTTTTTTTGTCATTGGAAACATAGTTATGTATAAAACTTGTTCATATGATATTTTTATCATATCCAACTAATATAATTATAAATAGAACTCCTATTAGAAATATCATACATGAAACACTTATTCACAAAATTATAAATGGAACCCTAATAATTAGTGAGTTCGTATTCTTAGTAATGGAAAATATGGGATATATCAACCATTATATAAGATTAACATGACAATAATGATATTGAAACAAGATCGTATCATTTGAAAACCATACCCACCCTGTCATATATTATAATTAGCATTCATTGAATAAATAATGGATTTTCATAAGACACGAATCATAATAAAATCAATGAACATGTTTCCTAAGATCATAATATTAGCATAAGATATAATTTTTTGGCATATAGATATACATAGAAAATAATTTCTATAGAAAATGATTACATTGAAGGCTATCATAGTGGATGGGGGTTTTCCCATCATTACATAATATCCTTAGTCCATGATCACTACCAAAACAATCATAGTAGACAAAGTAATTTATTGAACTAGGATGACTTCTTATTCTTTTCTTCATTATCTCATGAGATATCCCTCATTTACCAATTCATTGGAAGGATATATAATTTATTTCCCACCCATCACATAATGAAAACCAGCCTTATGTGCTCCATATGATCATAAAACATTAATCATATAATGAAACATGGAAAATAAATTCTATTCAAAAATATTTCATAATTTAGTCATAGTATAACCTGTGAAAAAAATGATATTCATAAAGGTTTGAACATAACATAATTTACAAATGTGAAAGAAATGGGTCACATGGAATCATTCTTATATCATAATCACCATCATCATCCAACTAAATAATGAAATAGTGTAGTATCATTTTTTCAAATAAAAACAATGAACATGTAAAATAAAATGATGTTATCATTAATGAGAATCAACGTTAAAATACTACTTCAAAATTTCTTAATGAAAATAACCTTTTCAATTTGACATCACATACTGAAAAGATACAAATATCCCAAATTTTAAATAAACCGTCTAATTTCAAAATAACTTTGAAAAAATATAATGTAATATTCAAATCAGTATGTATTCATAAGGACCATAAATTCTATTTACATTGTGTATGATATAAAAAAAGGTCATATAACATTATTTGGTAAAAAGAAAAAAGTTCCACATTTAGAAAAAGGAAAAAAGATTTAGTTTGAACCATTTAGTAAAAATTCAATCATTGGTAAAAATTAATTTAATTATTCATAGGATAATGTTAAAATATATTAATGATAACATTTTTAAAAAACAAGTATATTGAGGAAAATTGTTTTTGCCTGAAGTGAGAGATAATATCTATTTTCCAAAAAAAATCATTTAAAATTTCATGTTCATAAAGAGGATAAAATGAATGGAAAATATATAGAATCAAAAAAAATGGAGAATAAAATTCATTAGATTATTATGATATAGATCATAATATTTTATCTTCAATATCATAATCATAAGAAAACCCGATAAACAATGATATTTCAACATAAATATCTTACCTCAAGTTTGGGATTTTTCAAATGAGATATATCCTGCATTATAATAAAATTTATTTTATTTTACATACATACCATAATCATGTACATGACTATATTATCATATATAATCCACTTATAAAATTTCCTCACCGATTTATTAATAATTTAATACTAAAATTGTTTTTTCATGTGTTAAGAAATGAAAATTTTATTTTAAAAAATAACTTTTAAGTGAATCACTGGAACACTGGCATGATTTAGGAAGACAATATCATCTAAAAACATAATAAATAACAATACATTTCTTTGGGTTCTTAAAAATATTGGAATTATTCAACCTATATGAACTAAAATTTATTGTGCTAACATTTGTATCTGGGTCATCCTTAATAAGATCTTCAAAATGGATGGATATCATTCCCAATTTTAAATATAATCCTCTAAATTTATCTTCCTTTAATTAATGCCTCCTGTCAAAATATGACCTTTTTTATTGATTCAAATACTTTCCATCACATTATAAATAAATAACAAATTTCAATCAAATTTTATATTGACATCATCCTATGGATCATTTATTGAGAAAGAATTGTTTGATATTTATTATATAGAGTGAAGAATGGGATCCTTGGATTTTACTTTAGATGCTTCCTCCTTATCATTCACCTTATTTCTGACCAATGTTTCATGAAGCACTACTACATTTTTAATTTCCTCTAGAAGTTTCAGTTTATAAATTTTCTTATCTCACACACATACACAGAAATTTCCTGCAAATTTTATGGGAATTAAATCATTCCAAATATGTTCCCTTTTCCCTTAGGTTCATCATGATAAAACATTTTATCTTCACCTTAAGATTTCTTACACATATTTTTGACCAAGTAATGCACAATGGATTTTAATTCCAACTCCTTTATGTCCCTATAATTCTTTACAAACCTTTTCTCCTTGTGTTTTTTAAGTAAGATTAATCCTTACAACCATTAAATTTCTTCCACATGTGCACAATAAAACTCCCTAAGTCCTGAATTCCCTTAATTATAGCCTTTCATGAGAATATAGGTTCATTAGTTCTTATCCCGATAAATTTTTTATACTCTTATACCATATAAAATATTAATAAAGATATAAATTATATATATATATATTATAAATTTATTTATAGTTTTCTTAAGAATAAATAGATACAAAAATGAATGACACTGTCCAGGGAGATAGTTGGCCTTACACCAGCATGATATTCATTTCCAATTTTTGACTGAGGGAAGTAAATAAATTTAATAATAAATCACCTATCAAAATTCATTATTATATCATATTAATTATATATACTCTTAAAATATATCATTATTATCATTTATGTAAGGAAAAAATAAAGAAAAATTAATCACATCACTTTATAGAGGTGGTAGCCACACAAACACATGTGTGACATTATTGTTTTCCAACAGATGGTAAAGTAAGAAGGTTTATATTATATTACTATAAAAAATAATAAGTAAATAATAAAAATAATATAAAATTATTAAATTACTTGTAATAACCATATGTTGAAGATTGTGGTGGAAAATAATTTTTATATCAATGTGGAGGCCTTAGTCTACCTATAAGAATGAGGGATATTATAACTACTCATTAGATGGAAACGAGGGTTAATAATGATGATCCGATAATCCCAATGAAATTTAATTATATGAAGGAAACTGGAGATATAATTTTATGTTGAGTTTAAAATATTTATATTAGTAATATTAATAATTAATTTGAATTTGGTAGGGTTGGACGATAAACTCTATTTTGGTTGTCATCCTTTAGATTTAATCAAAATAAACATTGGAATAGTATCTTAATATGACTGCACACTATATTTCATGGATAGGGATGTTTGGAATATAATTGGAATGATTTTGGATAATCTATTTGAGTCAATGTGGCCTAATGATGAGAGAGGAGTGTATTCCTTTTATAAGTGGGAAAGATTCTACACATGTAATTTCCTAATATTTTAAAATATAGTAAGGTTATACTCAATAATTTTTTTAAAATCCCTTTTTTTAGTTACATGAATAGTAATTTATATAATTTGAGATTGTAAAATACACAGGTTAGGATTGTTGAGTTACCATGATGTTTATACTTGTTTTAGATGTATTTTTAGAGGTGAACGATATATACATAGTTAGTAAAAACCATTCACAACCTCTAAGAAATTATGAAGCATATTTTTAGAGTAACTGGAATGGCACATGATTGGAACATAGTTTGGAAAAACTCTACGACTGCCTAGGGGAAACTATATAAATTTACACAAATGGAAAAGCATGGATGGATCTTGGTTTGTATATATGTGCATACCATCCCTTGGAGGGTGTGCCTAAAAGTGTAGCAATGCATGGTTGGTGCATAAGCTTCCAAACATGTAAGTCCTAACTCCACTGTGTATATCTAGAAAAAAAAATTTTGTGGATATTACCATAACTAACAAACAAATCCTCAATTAATCTTATAATCCCTTATGATCATGAATCCCATGATCTCGCTTGGCCTGATAGACAATCCAAACTGATCCAAAGGTGACTATTAGGAGAAGGAAAGCACTTTAGAGACCCGAGGTCATCAATAAGAGTATGTTATTCTTTATTCATAATATATCAATTCTTATTCTCTTTCTAAAAACAATTGTTGTCATTCATTATAGGTAGTCCTATTTTTTATTACATGAATCTTGATAATATCATTTTGGTTATACTAATGGAAAGGATTGATGTGGTTATATATAGAGTATTATGGTGTTGTTTTCCATTTTTTCAGACTATGAAGAGGTAGGTGACTTCTCTATGTTCTCTATTAGAATTAGATTTTTATGTCATAGTTTTGATTATTACTTTAATCTAAAAATATTTTTCAAACCTTATGTGAATTTTGAGGGAAATTATGTTTTTTAAATAGTTTGGAAATTGGGACCTGAATAGATTTTAGGAATAATGTCATTTTTCATAATTTCAAAATTATAGTTTTGAAATTTTTATTTTTTTGGATATTGAAAAGTGGTTTAAGGAAATGTTCCCAAAAAATAATTAGATTAATTAAAAATTACTTTGCATGGGATTTTATATACATGGTTGGTTTGATTTCATGTTCTTGACATGATTCTTAATATGTGGAATATACCATTGGCATATGAGGGCATGACCTAGGATATAGGGTGTGTGACATTGGGGAACATGTAAATTAAACACCTTGTGAAAACATGGTGGATGGATGATAAACTACTCATAATAATTGAAATTTATCATGAACCTATGTGTGTGTGTGGAAACATGGAATGAGTATTATAAATAACATGATATTTTTTTAAAAAAATTGTAATTTATTACCGTTGGAAATTATATATGGTTTTGACATAAATTGGATAAACTACATTTAAACTATTTTATATAAAATTTGTTAACATTTTTCCCTAGTGGCTTGAGTTGGTAAGTAATTGGGGAAATCATATTGAGTTTATACTAACCCCCTACTTGGGATCATCAGTGCATCTGCATACATCAACCAATGAGACACAAGTAAAGGGAAGGTATCATATTACTCTTGTGATGCATCTTGATTCCATGGGAATTGAATGTAGTGTTGGATCATGTAGCTCAGTTGGGTGCATCTTGGAAATAAGTCTTTTTGTGTCTATGTGTCTTGGAGTATGATGTATTTTTCTGATTTTTTTCTTTTTTTTTCCATTGGTAAACCAATAATTTTTATTACTATTATGTATACCTTTAGTTTTATTATTATTCATTAATTATATATAGGATTGTAAGTTTATTGTTTAGGTTTTTCTTAATGTTTTTAAAAGGGGAGAATTGACCCCCGATATTCATCACATCCTCGGAATTTATTTCCCACCAGTGTGGTCTTGGTAATGTATCTTAAGGAGAGTTACTCAAAAATGACTTCTCAAACCAATGATAAGAGGATAGATATTAAAATAGTATTATTATAAGTCTATCCATTTATCATTTTGGGAAAACTTTTATCAGCACTTCTTAATCTGTGAATTTGGTTTCTAGAAAGTGTATAAGAATATCAAAAAAAGAAATATATAGTAAAAAAGACATAGCTAACCATTTTATACTAAACATCATATTATCAGTACAGCTTGAGATCAATATTGGTTTAGAGAAACATCTAGTTGTACTTTAACTTAATCATCAGGTGGTTTTCGGATATTCTTTACATAACATGATTTCTCTGTAAGGATTCCATCTAGGACCACATTTTTTATTTTAAGAATAATTATTTATGAAATTTTAAATATATTGTTGAATTTTAAAAATGGATATGGTCGTTGGAGATTAAAGATAATGGTTATGTTATTTTTATAAAATTTATCAAAAAAAATTAAATTATAGGATTTTGTAAATGTAAGATTGTGATAAGTGTTGATATTGTAAATTAGAGTTATGAAGACTTAGGTTTATAGTGTGTGGGACTAAATTAAATTTTATTGTTTCATAGAAAAAAGTAATAGGTATACGTTGCTGTAATAAACTAGAATAAGCGTAACATCCCAAGTAAGTAATGAATAATAAATATTTTTATCTATGTCTATTAATGAATTAGATAGTGTTTTAGAGGCTTAAAATGAAAATAAATCCAATCTTAAGCATGGAATACACTAATATTTTTAAAAGATTGTTTTACTGCCTTTTGATGGAAAACCATTTATAAATCTATCTTTTGAAAATTTTATAAGCTATGTTTGTCAAAATAAACTTATTCTTTATTATTGGGACATCAAAATTTACTTTGTGTGAATTTTTGGTATTTTTCTGACAATATTCATTTGTTTAATGAATAGTGAAAAATACTACATTTTACATCAAAACTGCTTTTTACTCTAATTTATTTATAGTATTAGATTATCTTTTTAATTTGTTTTAAAGTGAAATTAGAATATATTTTTACCATTAGATCCAATGGTGGTCATTAGGATTAATTTCACTTTGGAATTGGGCATAAACTAATGCTAAACTTTTCATAGATATTGTTTCAAAAAAACCCGCTATTTGTCATGACAGCGGAAATTAATTATTAAATTAATTAATATGACTTATATGTTTTGAATTTTTTAAAATAGACTTCATTTTTGAATTCGGAATATCAAATATAGCTTAGGGTGAATTTTTGGTATCTTTCTGAAAAACTTCAATTTTTGATGAATAGTGAAACCACTAAGTGGTAGTTAAAGAAACTAATTTTTTGTTTAAATGAAACTTTTCCACTTCTGTGATTTGATTTTCAAAAATCCGACATACATGGTTCTCATTAAGAAGTAAAATGTGGTTCAATGAGATTAAAATAATTTTTTGGTAAATAGTAACTTTTAAGTTCTTAATCGCGATTAGTGGTAATTAGTGTAGTTTAAGGTAAAAATAATGTTTTAATAATATGAGATGAGCTTCAAACATGTCCTAACCTCATTGGATGTGTCATGGCCGAACAAGAAAATCCATGGGTCAACTTTGGGACCCCATGGAGCCACTTTGGTTGGGAAATGACATAAATAATTTTTTATTTAATGTTAAAGTAAAAATGACACAAACAAGAGATGTTTTACAAAAACAATTTTTACATGGGGTTATACAAGTCAGATTTTTGATTATAAATATTAATTGGAAAGATAAAAAGATTTCCTACATCATAGTATTTGTTTTATAATTTTTAGACTTTAAATAAATTAAAATATTTATGACATCATGATGATGCAGCGATTACCTCATTAATAAAGGATTTAAATAAAATGAAATGATAATGTAAAATCTATGCACTACACATGTCCAAAACCTATTTTATGGGTGTATTTCGAACCCTTATCACCTTACCCTAGAATTATATCAATTTGGGATCTTTTGAATCTGAAACGCATTTTAAAATAATGTAACATTTCTTGACTTTCCAAGAGTGCCCCTCCTCTCCTCTTATAAAAGGCCCCCACCTCTACCTTTTTACCCACACTCCCAAAGCCTTTGGATCGGCCAAAACCTGACCATTTTGTCTCTAAACATCCCTCTATTACTCCTTGAAGCCTCACTTTGGGCAGAAGTCTTCCCAAGGAAGCCTTTGAGCTCAAACCAAAAGGAGTTACCTGATTTTAAGGTAATGTCTTCACTTGAGTCCTTTTGTTTTATTTTGATTCTCCAACCCCCTAAACTCTTTTTATTCATTTCTTTTGTAACAAATAAATTATCTTCAATATACTAGGATTTTGTTATAATAATTATTTGAGATACACTTACACACACCTACATATAATGGTTAAAGGACATAATGTTTCTGTGGATGGTGAATTTATGCCTCCCGAAATGATGATTGTTCAACATTCTTTTAACACCTTCAAAGGTGGCCATTAAGATGTCACTATATTTATATATGATATATAATATGTTTATGTTTTCCTTAAGCTTATGTATTTTTCATTTTGGGCATACCTTTATGGTTTCCATTATGGGTAAACGCGATATCTTCATTTAAGGAAGTGCGGACTACCGCCCCCTCAAAGTGATTTGATTCGTTAAATACCATATGTAGGACGTATAAAGGATGGAACTATGATATTATATATGATATTATACTGGAATTATAATATACCTTTATATAATTATGATTCCATTCTATAAAATACGAAATAGAAATGAAAGTAGCATTCATGCATACGTACGGCTTACCGTCTCCATGAACGGTGCATTTCATTTCTTACCTCTAAATGATTATGTAATATTATAAATGCATGCATATACTGGATATATATGACAAATATGATATCTACATCATGAATACCATTCTGGATATAATGGATACATGAAAAACGTGCAATTATAAAGGGTTTGTTTTTGACTGAAGTACCAATGATCGTTAAAACGACCGTTATTAACTTAAATAATTACATAGTGTTAATGACATGGAAATAAGTGATATAAAAGGAATAATGAACTTGAAAAAGGTTCTTAAAAAATTAGAAATTAACTCAAGTTTTTTATTCAGGAGATTAAAGAACGACCGAGTCAAGTCAGACCCGAGGTATGGGACTTCGTCTCAATCTCCTTTCATTGAGGCATATTTTGTTTTATACACAACCTTCTTTTATTCGGTGTATAAACCCCTTTGACTTTTACATTTATTCAAAAGTAATCTTTTTTATACGAAGCATTTACTAAACGACCAAAGGGAATATTTTTGTCGTACGTATGCGGCGACAACGACTTCTCCGCCGCCGTGACCGTTATTTGAGTTTCGGCTTCCTCTACAAGACATACCTTTTTTTAAAAGAAAAATAAATACCATGTTTTACTTTTATTTTATTTTGGTATTGAAAATAGTTTTCATAATGTTTTTATATCAATTTGTTGTATTGATATCTTGTGATTGAAAGGTGGAAATGTTATGTTTCCTTTATGCATGTTTTATGTGATACGATTATGTTGAGGTTCTTGGGCATTATTATGAAGACGGGTGGTTCTGTGATAAACTAAGGGCGGGTGAGCCCGATATAGCTCTCCAATTCATTGGGTAACGCGAAGGAGTGAAATGTTAAGGTTTCTCTGAAGATATTTAGGGAATATACTGTGATGGGTATTCCAAACGTAACCAAGAGGGTTACTCCCTATGTAAGAATGTTATGAATGCCTCAAGTTACCTTTATATCTTATGATTTCTATGATTTATTCATGATTTTATGAGGTATGTTAAAGTGCTTATGTTTTATAGGTAAAGTATGATTTCATTATTATGTATATATGTACCCATGTTTCCTTTTCATATTTTTATATCCCTTACTGAGCTTTTTATGCTCATCCCATGTTTTTTTGAAATTTTTTTCACAGGTCAAGGGAAAGGTACATGATATGATGATAGTGTCAAGGAAGTGTCAAGAAAGAATCCATATTTTATTTTAAATATGTTTCCATTGATGGGAAAGAAGAATACTATCTTTATGTAACCACTTTGTTTATATGTGGAATGTAATTAAAGTTTTATGATCTAATTCTCTAAAACTCTAAACCCAAAAGATCCTCAATGTGTAATCTTGTAATAACTCAAGATTAAGTAAGGTTTAAGGCTGGGGCCTTATAGTTGGTATCAAAGGTCGGTTTAGATAACTTTAAGAGTTAGAATTCTATTAAATGATTATCCAAAAATATTTTTTATGGTCAAATTGAAGTGATATAGCATTTGAAGATTACCATGTTGCTTCATCTAAGACATGTTTGTTCAGAATGGTTTTCCGTAGAGGAAACAGGGAAGCAGTGCTAGGAAGGCATACAGAAGGAAATAACCTTCCAAATCAGCATCTTGAGATGGTCGGAATTGGAACTGAACAGTTTTTTGCAGTAATGGCGCAGTTGACTCAAGCGATAAATGGTGGTGGTATCCATGCACGAGATCAGCCATATCAACCGCAGAGGAACATGTCAGTGGTGGAAAATTTCATGGGGAAACATCCCCCATCATTCAGAGGATCATCTAACCCTGTGTTAGCTGAAGGGTGGATTAAAACACTGGAGAAGATTTTTGATGTCATGGGGTGTTCATAAAATCAAAAGGTTAGTCTTTCTATTTACCATTTGGAGGGTGAGGCAGATCAGTGGTGGTCTATGGTTAAAAATATCAGGGACGCCGATGAGATTGATGCTCTTTACTGGGAAGAATTCAAAGGTATGTTTTTGAGAAGTATTTTCCTAAGGCTGTTCGACTTAGGATGGAAAAGAAATTCTTGTAATTGAGACAAGAGGAAGACTCAGTGGCCGCCTATGAAGAAAGGTTCACTCGATTGGAAAGGTATGCTCCAAATTTTATCCGAGACCTTGATAGTAAAATCAATCGTTTTTACTCAGGATTAAATCCAAAATATCGAAGGGCATTAGCTTCTCGTGAGTTTAAAAGTTATGAAAAGCTTGTTCGATGTGATGAGAAGGTGGAAATGGAGTTTTCCGATGATCAAGTGTTCTATAACAACCAACAGAAGAAGAGACCGAGGTGGCAAGAGAAAGGTAAGAATTCTTCAAAAAAGTCTGATGGTAAGAAAACTAAGTTTCCAGTTTGTGATAAATGTGGAAAAAGGCATGCTGGGGAATGTCTTCTGAATTCTGGAAAGTGCTACTAATGTGGTAAGATGGGACATAAGGCTCGTTATTTCACTGAAAAGGATCAAGGTGAAGGTAAGACCAAATTTGATTTACAGTTGGTGAAATGTTATAAGTGCAATGAGATGGGTCACTATGCAAACAAGTGTCCGACAAAGAGCTTGAGTGATGGAAAGAATTTAGACTACAAGAAGAAAGGGGTGGTGAAATCCTTTGCAACTACTTCAGCAGATGTCGGGCCATCAAATGAAGTTGTATCAGGTACTTTGTTTGTTTTTTCAGATTATGCCAGTGTGTTGTTTGATTCGGGGTCTACACATTCTTTCATCTCTGAAAAATTTTCTAGTAAAATGGGAATAACATCTCAAGAAATGACTCCTGAACTTTTGGTAAAAACACCTGGGGGAAATGTTGAGGCAAAAATAATTTATAAGAATCTTCCTATCCTTATATGTGGAAAGAACCTACTTGCAAACCTTATTGTTCTACCTCTAGTAAAGTTTGATGTTATCCTGGGTATGGATTTGATCTCTATTTACCATGCTAAGATTGACTGTAGAGCTAAAGAAGTTTTTTTTCAGAAAGACTTTCAGTTTGTGTACAAGAATGAACCCTTACTGTTGATAACTTATCAAGAGGCCGAGAAACTTGTAAAATATGGAAATGAATGTTACCTTGCACACATCATTGGAAATAAAGGAATTGTTCAGATTAATGATGTGCCAGTGGTAAATGAGTATCCTGATGTTTTTCCTGATGATTTGCCTGGAATAATACCAAATCGAGAAGCTGAATTTACTGTTGACTTAGTTCCTGATGCTAAGACAATTTCAAAACCCCCTTATCAAATGGCTCAAATTGGACTTTTAGATTTGAAGGAGGAATTGCAAGATTTATTAGAGAAAGGTTTCATTCGACCTAGCACATGACCATGGGGTGCTCCTGTTTTATTTGTTAAAAAGAAAGTTGGTTCAATGAGAATTTGCATTGATTATAGAGCCTTGAATAACATCACTATTAAGAACAAATATCCTTTTCCTCATATCGATGATTTGTTTGATTAGCTCCAGGGAGCTCAGTATTTTTCAAAGATTGACTTGAGATCGGGGTACCATCAGCTGAAGGTAAAGGAAGCAGATGTTCCGAAGACCGCGTTATGTACAAGATATGGCCATTATGAATTTTTAGTAATGCCTTTTGGGCTAACAAATGTACCTGCTGTATTCATGGACTTAATGAATAGAATTTTCCATGAGTTCTTGGATATGTTTGTTGTGGTTTTTATTGATGATATTTTGGTGTTTTCTAAAAGTAAAGAGGAGCGTGAAAGACATTTAAGGGTTATCTTGCACACCTTAAAAGAAAATAAATTGTATGGGAAATTCAGCAAGTGTGAGTTTTGGTTGCAAAAAATTTCTTTCCTTGGTCACATTGTTTCTAAAGATGGGATAACTGTTGATCCTGCAAAAACAAAAGTTGTGGAAGACTGGACAAGACCCACAAATGTAACGGAGATTCGTAGCTTCCTTGGTTTGGCAGGCTATTACCGAAGGTTTGTTAGAAATTTTTCATGGTTATCTAGTCCAATGACTAAGCTAACTCGGAAGGGTGTTAAGTTTATCTGGACAAAAGAATGTGATGATTGTTTTTAGGAACTGAAAAGAAGATTGGTGAATGCTCCAGTTTTGGCACTACCTTCCAGGAATGGTGAGTTTGTTATCTACAGTGATGCTTCATTGAAAGGACTTGGTTGCATCCTAATGCAGAATGATCAGGTAATTGCTTATGCTTCACGACAGTTGAAAACTCATGAGGTAAATTACCCTACACATGATTTGGAATTAGGTGTTGTTGTTTTTGCTTTAAAAATTTAGAGACATCATTTGTATGGAGTAAAGTGTGAAATATATACTGATCACAAAAGTTTAAAGTAGATATTCACTCAGAAAGAGTTAAACATGAGACAGAGGAGATGGCTGGAATTAATCAAGGATTATGATTTTACAATTCATTACCATCCGGGAAAAGCAAATAAAGTGGCTGATGCTTTGAGTCGAAAAAGTAATGATTCATTAACAATGTTGCGTTTGGAACGTGATCCTTTGGTTAAGGATTTTATGAACTTTGGCATAGAAGTTGTTGGTGCAGGAATTTCTTTTATTTTTTTCAGGTATCAGTGAGATCATCTCTATCAGATAGAATCAAGCAATCATAGAAGCAAGACAGTGAGTTATAGAAAAAGGTAGATCTGGTTCAGAAAGGTAAGTTTACTGAATTCAACATTGATAATGATTGTGTTTTGAGATTTGGGAAGAGATTGTGTGTTCCTTGTGATTCACTGTTGAAGAGAGAGTTGTTATGTGAATCTCATAGTTCTCCGTTTTCAGTTCATCCTGGCAGTACTAAGATGTACAGAGATCTGCGGGAGTATTACTGGTGGGATGGAATGAAAAGAGATATTGCTGATTTTACTGTGAGGTGTTTGACATGTCAACAGGTTAAAGCAGAGCGGCAGTTACCGAAAGGGATGCTTCAGCCTTTACCAGTGCCAGAGTGGAAATGGGAGAATATATCCATGGACTTTATTGTGGGATTACCGAAGACATCTCGAGGTAATAATGCAATCTGGGCTATTGTTGATCGCTTGACTAAATCTGCTCATTTCCTTGCTATACGAGATACTTTTTCCCTAGATCAACTTTCCCGTTTGTAACTTAAAGAGATAGTCAGGTTACATGGAGTTCCTCTCTCCATTGTATCTGATCGTGATCCCAGATTCACTTCTAACTTTTGGAAAGGCCTTCAGAAGTCATTGGGTACTGAATTAAATTTTAGTACAACATTTCATCCTCAATCAGATGGGCAGTTAGAACGAACAATTCAGACCTTGGAGGATATTCTACGAGCTTGTTCGATGGATTATAAGGGATGTTGGGACCAACATCTTTCTTTGGTTTAATTTTCATATAATAACAGTTTTCATTCCAGTATACAGATGGCACCATTTGAGGCGTTATATGGAAAGCGGTGTCGAACTCCAGATTTCTGGGATGAAGTGGGTGAAAGGAAGTTGATGGGACCAGAATTGGTAGAAGAGATGGCAGAAAAAGTTCAGATGATTCAGAAACACATGATAACAGTTCAAAGTAGGCAGAAGAGTTATGCAGACAACAGGAGGAAGGATCTAACTTTTGAGGTAGGTGGTCATGTTTTTCTCAAAGTCTCACCATGGAAAAGTGTGATGAGATTTGGTAAGAAAGGAAAGTTGAGTCCAAGGTTCATTGGACCATATGAAATTCTGGAGAGAGTTAGATCAGTTGCTTATCGAGTAGCTTTACCTCCGAGTTTATCTCAGGTACACAATGTTTTTCATGTTTCGATGCTGAGAAAGTACATGCCAGATCTATCTCTTGTTTTGAGTCCAGAGGTAGTTCATCAGGAAGAGAACCTATCATAAGAGGAAGAACCAGTCCAGATTCTTGACCATAGGGAGAAAGTGTTACAGAATAAGGTGATTAATCAGGTAAAGGTTTTGTGAAAAAACCACATGATGGAAGAGGCAACATGGGATTCTGAAAATGCAATGAGGGATAAGTACCCCCATTTATTCGATAAGTAAATAAATTGAGGGGACGCAATTTTATAAAGGGGGGAAGGATGTAACATCCCAAGTAAGTAATGAATAATAGATATTTTTATCTATGTCTATTAATGAATTAGATAGTGTTTTAGAGGCTTAAAATGAAAATAAATCCAATCTTAAGCATGGAATACACTAATATTTTTAAAAGATTGTTTTACTGCCTTTTGATGGAAAACAATTTATAAATATATATATTGACAATTTTAAAAGCTATGTTTGTCAAAATAAACTTATTCTTTATGATTGGGACATCAAAATTTACTTTGTGTGAATTTTTGGTATTTTTCTGACAATATTCATTTTTTAATGAATAGTGGAAAATACTGCATTTTACATCAAAACTGCTTTTTACTCTAATTTATTTATATGATTAGATTATCTTTTGAATTGGTTTTAAAGTGAAATTAGAATATATTTTTACCATTTAATCCAATGGTGGTCATTAGGATTAATTTCACTTTGGAATTGGGCATAAACTAATGCCAAACTTTTCATAGATATTGTTTCAAAAAAACCCGCTATTTGTCATGACAGCGGGAATTAATTATTAAATTAATTAATGTGACTTATATGTTTTGAATTTTGTAAAATAGAATTCGTTTTTGAATTCGGAATATCAAATATAGCTTAGGGTGAATTTTTGGTATCTTTCTGAAAAACATCAATTTTTGATGAATAGTGAAACCACTAAGTGGTAGTTAAAGAAACTGATTTTTCGTTTAAATGAAACTTTGCCACTTCTGTGATTTGATTTTCAAAAAGCCGACATAAATGTTTGTCATTAAGAAGTAAAATTTTTTTCAATGAGATTAAAATAATTTTTTGGTGAATAGTAACTTTTAAGTTCTTAATCGCGATTAGTGGTAATTAGTGTAGTTTAAGGTAAAAATAATGTTTTAATAATATGAGATGAGCTTAACACATGTCCTACCCTCATTGGATGTGTCATGTCCGACCCAGACAATCCATGGGTCAACTTGGGGACCCCATTGAGCCACTTTGGTTGGGAAATGACATAAATAATTTTTTATTTAATGTTAAAGTAAAAATGACACAAACAAGAGATGTTTTACTAAAACAATTTTTACATGGGGTTATACAAGTCATATTTTTCATTATAAATAGTCATTGGAAAGATGAAAAGATTTCCTACATCATAGTATTTTTTTATAATTTTTAGACTTTAAATAAATTAAATTATTTATGACATCATGATGATGCAGCGATTACCTCATTAATAAAGGATTTAAATGAAATGAAATGATAATGTAAAATATATGAACTAAACATGTCCAAAACCTATTTTATGGGTTTATTTCGAACCCTTATCACCTTAACCTAGAATTATATCAATGTGGGACCTTTTGAATCCGAAACTCATTTTAAAATAAAGTAACATTTCTTTACCTTCCAAGAGTGCCCCTCCTCTCCTCTTATAAACGGCCCCCACCTCTACCTCCTTACCCACACTCCCAAAGCCTTTGGCTCGGCCAAACCCTGCCCATTTTGTCTCTCCACATCCCTCTCTTACTCCTTGAAGCCTCACTTTTGTCAGAATTCTTCCCAAGTAAGCCTTTGAGCTCAAACCAAAGGGAGTTACCCGATTTTAAGGTAATGTCTTCACTTGAGTCCTTTTGTTTTATTTTGCTTCTCCAACCCCATAAACTCTTTTTATTCATTTTTTTTGTTACAACTACAGTATATTCAATATACTAGGATGTTTTTATAAGAAGGATTAGAGCTACACTTACACACACCTACATCTAATGGTTAAAGGACATACTGTTTCCGTGGATGGTGAATTTATGCCTCCCGAAATGATGATTGTTCAAAATTATTTTAACACCTTCAAAGGTGTCCATTAATATGTCACTATATTTATATATGATATATAATATGTTTATGTTTTCCTTAAGCTTCTGTATTTTTCATTTTGGGCATGCCTTTATGGTTTCCATTATGTGGGACTACCACCCCCTCAAAGTGATTTGATTCGTTAAATACCATATGTGGGACGTATAAAGTATGGAACTATGATATTATATATGATATTATACTGGAATTATAATATACCTTTATATAATTATGATTCCATTCTATAAAATATGAAATAGAAATGAAAGTATCATTCATGCGTACGTACGGCTTACCGTCTCCATGAACGGTGCATTTCATTTCTTACCTCTAAATGATTATGTAATATTATAAATTCATGAATTTATTGGATATATATGACAAATATGATATCTACATCATGAATACCATTATGGATATAATGGATACATGAACAACTTGTAATTATAAAGGGTTTATTTTTTACTCAAGTACCAATGATCGTTAAAACGACCGTTATTAACTTAAATAATTACATAGTGTTCATGACATGTAAATAAGTTATATAAAAGGAATAATGAACTTGAAAAAGGTTCTTAAACAAATAGAAATTAACTCAAGTTTATTATTCAGTAGATTAAAGAACGACTGAGTCAAGTCGGACCCGAGGTATGGGACTTCGTCTCAATCTCCTTTCATTGAGGCATATTTTGTTTTATACAAAACCTTCTTTTATACGGTGTATAAACCCCTTTGACTTTTAACTTTATTAAAAAGGAATATTTTTTATACGAAGCGTTTACTAAACGACAAAAGGGAATGTTTTTGTCGTACGTATGCGGTGACAACAACTTCTCTGCCGCCGTGACCGTTATTTGAGTTTCGGCTTCATCTACAAGCCATACCTTTTTTAAAAGAAAAATAAATACCATGTTTTACTTTTATTTTATTTTGTAATTGAAAATGGTTTTCATAATGTTTTTATATCAATGTGTTGTATTGGTATTTTATGATTGAAAGGTGTAAATGTTATGTTTCCTTTATGCATGTTTTATGTGATACAATTATGTTGAGGTTCTTGGGAATTATTATGAAGATGGGTGGTTCTGTGATAAACTAAGGGCGGGTGAGCCCGATATAGCTCTCCAATGCATTGGGTAACGCGAAGGAGTGAAACGTTAAGGTTTTCTGAAGAGATTTAGGGAATATACTGTGATTGGTATTCCAAACGTAACCAAGAGGGTTACTCCCTACGTAAGAATGTTATGAATGCCTCAAGTTACCTTTATGTCTTATGATTTCTATGATTTATTCATGATTTGATGAGGTATGTTAAAGTGCTTATGTTTTATGGGTAAAGTATGATTTCATTCTTATGTATATATGTACCCATGTTTCCTTTCCATATTTTTATATCCCTTACTGAGCTTTTTATGGTCATCCCATGTTTTTTTGAAATGTTTTTCACAGGTCAAGGGAAAGGTACATGATATGATGATAGTGTCAAGGAAGTGTCAAGAAAGAATCCATATTTTATTTTAAATATGTTTCCATTGATGGGAAATAAGAATACTATCTTTATGTAACCAATTTCTTTATATGTGGAATGTAATTCAAGTTTTATAATCTAATTCTCTAAAACTTCAAACCCGAAAAGATCCTCAATGTGTAATCTTGTAATAACTCAAGATTAAGTAAGGTTTTAGGGTGGGGCCTTATAATAGGATTCTGAAAATGTGGATTCACCAAAGCCATAGTTGAACCAAAAACTGGTCCAGTGTATTTTCGATCCACTTTAGGTCATTAATATGGGTAATCAAATTGAGGTGCAAAAACAAGTTTACTATTTTGTTTACTTAAAAACTCATAATCCACCAACCATTTGAGGAGATTTTGAACCAGAAAGTATATAAGTCATATTAAATAAGACTAATAAAATCATTGATTCCATTAGAACTCTAATATAATTGAATTTAATGTTATAAATATACATTATGGAAGATCTAGCACACAATTTGTGGGATTTACAAGTCCATTCTAATGATGAACAAGGTATTACTTAGCTTTTTTTGAAAAAATATTTTATAACCGATTCTATCCCCACAACATTTAGATTTCTAGAAGAACATTATTCTTCAGTTTTAATGACGAATATATCTCCATAATAGATTATAAAACTAAAATTATGAATTTGTCTATTTTTCCTTGGAATAAGATCCATGTTATTCCTTGATGGATTTTTTTGTCATTTTTGTGACAAAAAATTAACTAAAAAATGGTGATCCTTGTATTATAGTCTATATAGAAATTTTTATTGGAGAATAGGTAAAAAAAATGTCATGACCCATCCCCGGGGGCCCGTATCGTGACTACCCCAAACCTGCCTCCCATAGGCCAGGGGCAGACGACTAGCACTAGAGGCATAAATCCCTAAACTGGGAAGGTATTGCCCTTATAAACTGAAACACACACACAAAAGAGTATGTGCTAGAAGTAAAACACCAAAAAAATCTATATACAAAAGAGTGATGAAAAGTAAAGGGGCCGGAAATACAAGACCAAAAGGAAACTACAATAAAACTGAAATAAAAGTACAGCTAAAGAAATGTAAGAAGCTATTGGGTCGTCCTCTGGGGTTCCTACTTGAAGGGTAGGTATAGATGGACTCCTCAGCACTCCACGTCCGTCTATCCACTCCAAGCACCGTCACGCTGAGTGGTCCACCTCCGGGTACTGTCCAGTCCTACTACTCTTTGCCCCAGTCAGCATTGCCCGTCGTCTGCAACCAACATAATGAGGTGCAGGCATAGCCCATGCAGGGGTGAGTATAACAATACTCAGTAGGGACCCTGAGACCCTCAAGGTCTCAAAGAATCCAAAAAGGATAAACCACAAAGTATGAATTCAACGGATAACTATTTCGTAGTTATATGCCCATACATATAACTAAGTTATCTAGTAACCCATCTCAATCATGAGGAAAAAACAAAAGTCATTGAATCAGCTCAAAACAGGATTTTATTCTAGGGGTTGTATCAAGTAACTACCCCAGTCACACTGTCGGAACCTCGGATGATGGTGTACTCCTCCTCTATCGAGTAGAGTGGGTCTGCCACATCACACAAAGGCACTTCCCACTATCCTTGGACTACTGAGGTACTCCTCCTGTCGAGTACCATGGGTCTGCTGCGTCACATAGAGGCACTCCCCACCACAGGTCTGTCGTGCTCACAGAGAAGTTCTCCCCCTCATAGCCTGCTGAGGTACTCCTCCTGTCGAGTACCGTGAGTCTATCGCGCTCACACAGAGGCACTTCCCACCGTGGGTCTACTACGCTTACACAGAGGCACTCCCCACTGGGCCAATCGAATCCCACTGAGTCGAATCGGTCAAGCAGTCATCAGGTCTCAGCCAACTAATAGGTCTCTATACCCTGTCCGCTCACCTCTGGAAGGATCCGCTCCATGACCTAATGGTCAATACTCATACTGTCATGAAGTCCCATGTAGAAGTATCTCAAAGTTCCACCTCGACATAGGGGTCTCAACGCAACAGACGATGCATCAATCGGATGCCCAGTCTGTGAGTTATTAGCATTTCCGTCCTGGGGGCCTGGTTGGTTTTAGGTTCAAACCAACTCGATCGTACCCCAACTGTTTCCAAACCTCATGTGGAGTATTCCAAAAGCACTATATCTCTCTAAGATTTATGTCTCCATAGACAGTTCGTCAATCAGACACTCATAGCCCAAGTTATGGATGAAAAGGTGTATTCGGGTCAAACGGGTTCGGACTGGGGTCTGACCCCGTCCGTGGGTCTGACCCGGCCCGAGGGCGGCCTAGCAGCCCACGTGGCCTGGCCGGAAAGCGGCTGATGGCTCCCTGCGGGGCCTACCCTAGCCGCATCAATGGGGGAGGCGTGCGCCCCTTGGATACCTGAACAGATGAACCATTCGGGTGGGGACCAAACTAGCTCTTCGCCGCGGCCTGCCCTGGCCGTGGCTCTCCTCCTCCACGCGGTAGGGTGATGTCGCACCCTTTCGGTGACTCGGCAACCTTGTTCTTCCAGTTTCTTCATGACCAGCCCCTTGGCGGCCGCCGTTGCTCCATCGCGGTTCACTCTTCCGGCGGCGCTATTGCGCCGCTGCCGCCGTCAACAAGCAATGAAAATAAAGGGGAGGGTTGGGCCATGTTCGTGCAGCCCGAGCCTTCCATGTTATAGTGATATCAATAGACAAAATCATCACCCATGATTGAACGATGTAGAATGGAAACAAATTCAATCTCAAATTCGCTACCTCATATTGTTGTTCGTTGACGATGTTGTGGAAAGGCGGACGTCGTTCCGTTGAAGTCGAAAAGAAGACGATGAAGTCAAGGACGACGTCATAGGCGTTCTTCAAGGATGATGATTCCCTTTCTTGCCTCGGTTGTGGATAGTTCTTCATTGGGAGAATTAGTTCCTCTAAGCTCTTCCAACCCCTCTCCCAATGCTCTTCCAAATGAATATGCCAACCAAAAATAATGGGTTAGGCTAACCCATTATTTAATTTTTGGTCAAAATATTCAAAATATTTCAACATAATTAATTAATGTTCCATTAATTAATTTGAGTGGATTGTCACATTTATGAGGGAAGTTCAAGAGTCCCCCCCCCCCACTTATGGAGAGTTTAAGGGGGTTTAAAGCCCGTGTGGTCCCCACCACTTTAATTGATAAGAGGTGTTTAGACCTCGGGTGGGCCCCACCACCATAACCTCTCATGGGAGGTTATGGTGTGGTGGACCCCACCTCTAACCTCCCCTTAGAGGTTTAAACACCAAATAAAAATGAGCTACACATTTATTTTTATTTAATTTAATTTTTAAAAACTCTAAAAACTAACTTTCATTCTTGACCAACTGACATCAAGGTGAAAGTCTTCTTAAGCGAATATAAGCGCTGCTAGTTGAACGGTGCACTCAGATTTTAGTTCCGAACACCGGTTAAAAAGCTATAAAATCCCGCTCGTACATTTACTGAATGTACTTGAACAAAACTTCAGAAATTGATTCCGGGCACATCGGGCATCAGAATCAAGCGCCGTAAATTTTCGCGGACTCATAAAAATCCCATGTATTAAAAACCATCCATGTAATTTCAGGGTCTTTACAAAAGGGATAACTTTTGAGAATCGTTAAGAGGGATAATGTTTATTCATGTTGTAATATTTTGACCTCTACCGCTTGGAATAATTTGAAGAGGGACACCTACATCTAGATTGGTGGGACACATAACAATCCTACCATTGTATCTATAAATATTCCTCCTTGATTGAAAATTTAGCCATGTAATTTGAAACATGGTTGTTTTAAGGATATGAAATTATATTGTATGATACAAACTAGATATTGGGATAATTTTAATCAGATGGGACATCAATAACATTGTTGTTATAGTGCATTATTGATTTTCTCTATAGAAACATACCATGTTTCTTAGACATTTTATTGTTTGGACAGATGAGAATAGAAGAATAACACTTGTAATAATATTTGAGTGATCCTTGGTGATTATTGTTACACCATGGATCCCAATCATTTGAAATATTAATAAGGTAATACAGTGCAATTCATAGAGATTAATATGTAATATGGATCCAATCATGTGATCATTGATGATTAATTTCATGTGTCTATGATGATTGGTGGGATTTATTTAAATTATACCAATATGAAATCATTGTATGATATGTTTCAATCCCACTAATTTACACCTTCTCATCTTGTTAGTCATATGGTTTTCCATGTGGAGAAAATTCCTTCTCTTTTAAAACTCAAAACTCCTCTTGGAAAAAGATAGTGTCGATCAGTTATGTGTAACAGGTTTCTAATAAATATTAATGTATTTGAGTTTCTGTTTCATTTATCTATTCTTGAGATTTATATGTATTTTTTTATTTTTGGGTATGGATTGGATAACATTGTACAATTACCATATCTAAGGTAATTCCTGAAAGGTTAGTTTTACATCACTTTATGGAATTGAATATCTTTTTAGAAGATATTTGGATATTGGATTGTAGAACATGACTTGTGGAACTTGTATTGTGAAAAATATATTATCATTTGGGAAAATTTACTTTTTAATATGGGGATAGAATCAGAAATATAATTTATTCAAATATCATTTACAATTTTCAAGATGTTTTTCATGAAAACTTCATCGGGTTTCCATCCGAAAGAGAAGTTGAGTTTATGACTGATATCCTAATTGGGACATATCCTATATCATTTCCTAATTATAGGAAGACACATTATGTATTGAGGTAGAGGAATTTTAAGTTGTAAATATAAACGGATCATTTGACCAAGCATGTCTCCATGGGTAGCACGAGTTCATTTTATAAATAAGGTGGATATAAATCTTAGGTATTGTGTGCATTATCATAATTTTATCCATGTTATGATAAAGGATTGGTATCCCATTCAAATAATCAATAACATGTATGATATATTTAGGAGATACAAGAGGTTCACTAAAATTTGTTTAGGTTTAGTATATCACCAACTGTGAGTTCGAAAAGAGCATATTATAAAGGCATATTTTAGAAGATGATATACCCATTATGAGTATGTGGTTATGACTTTGGGTCTCATGAATTAAACATCTGAATTTATGTATGTAATTAATCATATTGTATAAATTTATCTATATTCCATTTTAGTGTTTTTAGTTCATGAAATTATGTTGTATTCTTGGAAGAATATTTATACTGACAGTAATATGGATATAGTGTTCAGTATCTTATGGGATCATGGACATTATTCTAGGTCGTCAAAGTTTGAATTATGGATACAAGAGGTAAATATACATAGAAATTTAATTTATGGAAAACGTAATTTCTTTGGATCTAGAAAGGATAGAAGTTTTTATCTTTTGGATATCATCGATGAATTTTAATGAGATTAACATTTCCATTTTCATTACCCGATACTACATATATTATTCATAGGAATTTTTATGTTTTTCCTCATTGATGAAATATTTTATGATTAAAGGATTACCTTTAAAATTTAAAAATTAATATCAATAATACATTTAAGAACATAATTTTATACTTATATTAGTACCTATCCTCATATTTCTAGAGTCTGGATATGGAAATGTGGTCTATTGTAATTTATATGGATCTGGGATTTGAATTTTTTTCATGTCAGAGATTATGTTTTTTTACATATGGTTAATAAAATATATGGATTCATGAGAATAACTAACCAACACATGATTTGGATCATTCTCTAATAGTTAATTTTTAAAATACATTGTGTCACAATCATTTTTTTATTAATTTTATTTTGTAAATAGATCATAAAATAATGAATCACATTATTTCAAACATAGATTTGAATTTGAGGAAATCAAGATGGATGGGATAACATCAAATGTTTTACATTAACATGTTGTATACACCATTGAGATGAAATTATTTAAATTTTTTATTATGTAATAATTTATATTTTTAGTTGTTTGAAGAGGCTGCAAACCAATGGTAGAAAAAATCAAACATAGATTATATGAATATAGATTATACATAACAAGGTAATGATATATTTTTCATTCAATTTTATATTATTATGTATTTGGTTAAGAATTTCAGAAGTTTTTATAAAATAGGATTTGTATGTGTTACCATGTGGTCAAAACTCAATGTTTTGGAAATATTGAGAGACATATGTTGGATGGGAGTTTAGTATTATGGATTAGATATCTGATTGTTATATATTTGTCTTATCATGAACAAATTATTAGTGTCTACCACTATTCAAGATGGAATTTTCATCATGTTATTTAGTTAATGTATGATTCATTTAAAGAATATTGTTTTGTGTGTTTTCATGAAAAGGGATGTAGTGGAGTAAGTCTTGAGTTTCCTCACTTGTCCTCTGGTCAAGGAAAAGCATAAATGACTAGATATAATATTAAAACAATCACAAATACATGGGTAAAAATGGGAGAAAATAATAATGGATTTTTTAATATGAATACCAATGATATTTTAGAGACAAGATGAATATGAGTGATTGTGTATTAACTCAAAAAAATAAGATCCCTACATATATATTTGTGTAAAAAATATGGTGGAGGAAATTTCCAATATATATATTTATGATATTTTAAATATTCAGGGTGCCCCTGTCTCAATTTTATCTGACTGGGACCCCTTGTTAAAATCTAATTTTTATAAATCCATACATTTTTCCTTTAGAACCCAGTCAACCATGATCATGGATTATCATCCAAAAATGGATGGACAATATTAATGGGAAATTTTTTTGGAGTACATTCTTTTAGCCTGTGTAATTGATTTTGTATTCTCATTAGAGGATTACATGTCAATAGTGGAGCTTTTATACAATAAAAACTATCTAGATTTGATATATATAGGTCCTTTTAAATCATTGTAGGTTCTTCTATATCATTTTACACATTATCATGTGGTAGTATACAAGACATCACAAATCATATTGATCCTTATACAAGAAAAAATATAGAATATTCAATTAATCAGAAAATGAATGGTGAAAGCTCAAAATAAATTAGAAATCATATACAAAACAGTGTAGATGACTATTATCATTTTATGTTGATGGTACTATTTTCTTGGGAATATATCAAGGTCTTGGGAATTTTCATTTTAGTAAATATGAAAATCTTTCCCAATGATACATTGAACGTTTTGGGAAACTTGAACTCAATTATGAAGTTTCATATTGGTTACCTTACCAAAACAATTATAGTGATTGGAAATCAAGTTTAATGTATCTTAATTGAAAAATTACCATCTTGATCCTAACAATGTGATTTGATGGGAAAATGTTGATCTTGAACCTGATTCTATATTGATTCATGTTCCTATAATGATTGTAGACATGTAAGAATTTTTTTTATAATAAAATAATTGCTTTATTGTGTTTTTAAGGAAACTTGTTATGATTAAGGAAGAAATGTATGAGCATGAAAAGGAAATTATAGAGAAATGGATTGAACAATTTCAGGACAATACCGTTTTAGTTAATTTTAGTTATGTAAAGACAAATGGTGGGGGTGATTTAACACTGTTGGTTTCTATTACATGAAAATTTATTTATTTACATTGAACATAGAAAATTCTTAGTTTTTTTGTGTTTCTAGTATGTGTAGACTTGTTTTTGAGGTTTTATTAGAGGTTCCTGGTTAGTATATACCTATCCCCAAATCTAGGATTTCATGTAATTAGTTTTTTCTGTAACTGTGTAAGTGAACTGTTAGTGTATGTTTTTTCAAAAATATATCTCTTCCCTAGGGAAACTATGAAAATTGAGATAGATGGAAAATAAATGTTGGAAAATGGTTTGTCAAACATGAGAGAAAATCATCTGGGGGTGTCCTTGATATAGAATCATTATATGGTTGGTGCACAATTTCCCAAACTATGTAGCCTAACTGTGTGGCATATAGTTTTTATAAAAAAATTGTGGTTATGTTGTAAATTAACCATCAAAACCATATTTAATCATCTAAAACCTCAATAACTTGAATTTCATTCACTCCCAAGGATTTAGAGACATTCTCCTTCGATCTAGATGTTTCTTTTATGAGACTGAAATTGCATTTTAGATCTAGGATCACCAATATATACATTTTCTTACATGTTATTCTATTGATATATTATTATTTTCTCTACATATAAACCGTAGATGTAGTCTATTATGGATTGATATATTTTTTGAGATGAGACTATATATAATATATAGTTGGATTAATTAAGTTGAATGTTCAGTGTGATCATATCCACAGTTTTATAGTGTTGTTTATCTTTTTTCTTACCATGGAGAGGTAGGTAGGGTCTCTATCATCTCTTTATTATCTAGAACCTGAACTCTTATATTTTTTAATTGTTTCTTATTTTTTTATAATCCTTTTGTGATTCATGATAGAAATCCAACATTGGTTATATTTTTTAGATTATGAAATTTAATGGATTTCAGGAAGACCATATGTTTTAATAATTTTATAACTTTTATTTCCAAATTTGGTAATTATTTTGATGCTCTAAAGTGGGTTCTTAAATGTTTTTAAAGAATAATTGGTTTTTTAAAATGGAACAGAATGGGTTTTGGAAAACATGTTTGGTTTGAGTTCATGTTTTCAATGATAAAATTAACAAGTAGCACTTATCATTAGGGTACAAAGAAATGACCCAGGATATCTATCTTATGCCATTGATGTGTAAGGAGATTGGACACCTTTTCATTACTCTGTAGATTGATGAGATACCTCTCATGAATTTGGAACTATTATTGGTATAAATGTGTGTTTTTAGAAACAAGGAATGAGTATTCCATGTAACATGATATGGTTTTAGAACATGATAATTTATTTCCATTGGAATATGTTTAGGATTTAGATATAAATTGTTAAAAATGTATTTAAAATGTTTTATATAAGTGTTAATCACCTATTTTTTAAAAGTGGATTAAGTAGGAATGTTATTGTGGAAACACTACATAGTTTATACTCACCCCCATCAAAGATATTTAGGGTGTTCTTAGATGACATATATCAAAACACATGAAGTTTCTACCATGATGTGTCTTGAGTTTGTGTGTATATCAGGTGAAGTATGTTCATTGGGATGGGTCTAGAGTTTCTTAAAATCAAGTATTTTTATTTTCTATTGGTCATTGAGTGCATTTTATTTTATTTATTATTATCTTCTATTTCCATTGGTAATCTTTTATTATTGTTTACTGTTGGGTATACCATTGGTAGTATTGTTGTTCATGCTTCATATAGAGGATTGGATATTTACTGTGTATATAATTATGAATGTTTTCTTTAAATAAAAAACCATCCCCTAATGTTTATTAAATCACTTTTAATTTATTACTAGCCATTGTTGTCATAGGGATATCTCCTTAGGCCAGTACCACCACTGCAAATTCTCAAGCTAATGATGAGGGGATGGAAGTTAAAGAAATGCTTCCAAATCACAAGATATTTAAAGGTAGTTTATTTTATGTTTGAAATATGGCCATTCAATATGGTTTAAAAAATTTTCATCAATAAACAAAACCAAGACACTTCATTCAATCACCCAATAAATACATTATAACTTTTATAGTAGTAATGAATTTTTTTCTTCAGTTACCATTCATGATAACTAAAATTTATGTTAACCTTAATAAATAGTATTAATTATTCTGATTTGAGATATGAACCCCATTTTATCAAATTCAATTCATATAAATATAATAATTTATTTTAAAAATAATCTTTGAAAACTCAATGAAAAGTGGTTTCCAATAAGAAAATATTTTTTATGTATAAAATGTTTTTATACCATTATATGAATAAAATTTACTCCAATGTAATTAATTGTATTATTCATAATACGAGTAATCTAATTCCAACTTTCAATCCATTTTAAAATAATTATAACATTGTAAATGCTTGAAATTAAAACATAATTAAAAAAATAGTACAATTCATTATTCAATGGAAAATATATATTTTCAGTAGATTATCAAAAATATACTATATGATAATTTTTATAAAATGACTTAAAAAATGAAATTCATTTTTTAAATAAAAATTAATTTTTTTTAAATTAATTATATTTTATAAAAAAAATTTAGTTAACCAATTATTAAAGAAAAAACTATTTTAAAAGCATATAATAAATATGTAAAAAATGTTTACATAATTATAAATATATTTTCTTTGTTTAAAACATTTATAAATATTTTTAAAAAATATTAATTCCTATTAATTTTGAAATTTTAACAACTAGGTTATGATGGTATAATATATTATTGTTCATTTAGACTCATTATTGTTTGTATCACATGATATCGATGAAATTAATTTTTTTGAAGATAAATATATCACCAAATAATTCGATGTTAAATATAATTAATCCCACACATAACACTATGGATGTGACTTACTTGACCAGGATGATGATAAAAATTATTGATGAGTCTTAATATGCTTATCCTAAACAAAACATTATTGATGAGTCTTAATATGCTTATCCTAAACAAAACATTATTGATGAGTATTGATGTACACATACCATGAATAGTGATATAATAAGATATAAAGAATTACCAAAGGAATTCAATGTCTATATAGATCTTGGGAAACCCATCAAATTATAATTCATTAATAATATTTTTTTCATGTCAATTTGAAAGCAATTACAAATTCAGTATTATATGATTTTCCCGTAGAAAAAATACAGTAATTTGATCAAATAATATTTAAATATTAGTAAATAACAATTAATCATGATAATTTTTTTTAATTTATTTAGAAAATATAAAATATGGGGTATAAATTTTATTCAATTACGTTCGTAATTTATCAAATGTATGGGTATTTGGATAAAAATATTTAATTAAGAGAAGGATTTAAATTTATTATCAATGGAAAGGAATTTGAGGTATGGTCATGGTTATGATTTGTTAAATATATGACAAAAAAACTTTAATGATAATAATTTCTAATATATATATTTTATTCTAAAAATACTATACAAATACAAGATCTTTGGTAATAAAAAAGATAATTTTTTTACATAATATCCATTAATGAAAAATATGAAATTCAGGGAAGCAAAACATAAAAAATGTTCTAATGGGTGTAATTTGTATAAATCCTCTCATATATGAAGAAAATTTTGTTGAAATAAGAGAAATTATATTTATTTTCTAACAAATAATAACATAGTTTTTATAAATATTTAGGTAAATAATTTTTTGTAATTTTAATGTACTGACATAAATATAATATTTTTATTAAATAAAATTAAAAAATAAATAATAATTAATAATTAAAACATAAAATAAAATTCATCATTGACAAGGAAACATAATAGGAATATAGGGAGATGAAATTGAATATTTTTAAAAGTGTTGTAATTTTTTTAAATATTATTAGAAAAATATAAAAATGAGTCACATTTAATTATAATTATTTCAAAATCTGATAATATGAATTTTAAAATATAATTTAAATAACAAAATATCCTAATTATGGTTCCATGAAATGAAAAATATTTAAAATATAATTAAAGTGGGTTAGAAGATAAGGAAACCATAAATATTTTCATTGTACATATCATATGGTTTGACTTAATAGACGATTGGAAATGGACCCATGAATCCATGAATATCACAAGAAAATAAATTAGAAATAATAATATTTTATATAAAATAATAATATTATAAATAGTAAAAGATTTAGATATTGAGATACTTAGGGATAGAGAAAATAACTATGATAATAAAAATATATAATAAATACATCTTATGAACTTGTTTGGTATAAAATATAAAAAATAATGTATTATTAGAGACCATAAATTCAAAAAAAATGGAAGCTTAAATAGTAAAAAACACATAAAATACCTTTTATATGAAAATATGAATATAATGATGAAAATATAGTAAGTATACTTGAAAATAAGTAATATTTGTAGAGATAATCTAATATTAAGTATGGATTTTCATTATGTATCCTCTACGATAATGTATAACAAAATTATATTAATTATTTACCTTATTTATAAACTTTTTAATTTTTAGTTGATAATTATTGTTCATTTTAATTCATTGATTTTTATATATTTATCCTTTATTGAATTTATTTTTTTTATATTTTCACTTTGAGGTAGTTTGGTTTATAATAAAAAAAAATTTCTTTGATGTAAGTTGATAGAAACTATCCAGTGGTCATCTAGCCCCATAAGTGTCATGAACTAAGTTTTGGATTTATCTATGACTGATGAATTTAAATTAAATATAATAATGTAAAAATTTATTAGCATAAACCCTAGTGTGATTGTTTATATGAAATGTATTTTTTAACAAGCACATATTCTTTTATTCCCAAATAAAATATATGATAATATTTTATTATTATAATATATTAATTTATAAAATAAATTTTTAATAATTTATATGATGGATATAACTTTATGAAAATGTCATTGTTCACTTATATAGTGTAAAATCACAAAAAGTCGGTGATATTTTTCAACAATAGTTAAAATAAGGGAAAATAAATTTTTTATGTGTTATAATAATATAATCTTATTATTAAATAATTTTTAAATGTTACATTTAGTGATTAATTACTTAATATAACGGGGTAATTATAGAATTAAAAGGAAAGTACATAGTTTTGGAATTCTTTATTTGAATATATAAATGAATTTTTAAAAAGGGTTTAATGAGTGGGAATTTAAAATCTAAAATTAATAATTAATAAAAATTTAGATAACAAAATCAATATAATATCACGAAGGAATATTAATTAAAAGTATAATCAGGATCTGTGTGATCACTAATATGTGGGTTAATCAATTATGACCAATTTTAATGTTTTCTTACTTGCGATAAAACAATATCCTCTCATTAGTGTGTAATGACCCTCCTAGAAAATAAACAAGGAAAACCATAGGGAAAAATGTATTTACAATGCTCATTACACATTAAGAGTAGATAATCCTTGGAATTGTTTGAATTCAATCCATGAACACACAATACAATTTAAAATAACTCTTTTTGTTGTCACAATAATAAGTAAATATCCTTATCTTGAGTATAAAAATAGTCTTTATAACAGTTATTGTGATCCTAAAACAAATAATATGACAAAAAACTATTTTGTAAGATTAGTAAGAAACTTATGTAACTTTATTTAGTATATTTTCACTTGGTTGCATGAGATTTCTTCACATTTTATTTTTATTTATGTGCTTATTCTTCCTATTTATTTTTTTTCACATAAGTGAGAATAATATTTCATTGTAAATATATGTATGAATCTTTCCATCATATGAATTCTTCATCTATTTCACTTGGTTAGATGAAAATTGGAATGATTCAAGGTTTTACAATAATCTTCTCATGCCAGTCACCTTTAAAAAATTGATAGGAATATTTTTTCATCACTACCTCAAGTAATATCAATTGAATCCGTGGCCATCTGGTATTATCTTATATATTTTTATCTGATCACTTCTTTTCGCATTTTTTTGCAAAACCAATATTTTGGAAAACACTAAAATTTATCTCTTAATGAACAAAATTTTATTTGATGGGAAACATATTCCAAAAAACCTCATGTATTTCTTCTCTATGGTGTATAATGACAATGTGACTTTTTGTGGTTCCTCACTAATATATATAGGTACCCATATTTTAATTTTTTATCTGAAATCATGGACTCCAAAAAATTAATATTTGTATTTCCCCACTCATATATTTGGAACACAAGTCAAAAAAATCAATGATTCAGTACATTCAATCTTTATTAATGATATAAATATTCCTTACCACTCGATTTAAAATATATTCATCGAAATTATTTAACACAATATATGAATAAAGATTAGTACCTTAGTGATTAATGAATCTTCGAATGTCCAGTACAACATCATCATAAACATGGATTTATGAAAGCATTGTAAGGATCATAACACATTCTATCTGGTACAATTTTTTAGAAACTTTTAAATCTAGAAAAATGTTCTTGAGTTCTCCTTGAAAACATCAGAGGAGTAACAAAGAGATAAGACAAACGAACATTACTCAATTTGATGAATTACTTTTGAAACTTTTTTAGGATCAATTCTTATAAAGACTTCAATCATATGGAAATGTAAAATTTTATTAAATAGGATTCCAAACTTATATCCAAACGATGAACTAATAATAATGGTTCTTCTTTTCTAATATTAAAATAGACTTTGTAATGGTTTGTATGATAGAATTATGTAAATTACTCTTTTTGACACTTCTTCAAACATCCTTTGAATATAAGAAATAATCATTGTATGTATGAAAAGTCTTTCAATGCTAAATCTCAATTAAATTTTATTCATTTAATGATGAACCATTAAACATAATTAGGTCACAACATGAAATTTTTATCGATAGACCATTTTCTAATAACATAAATATAGTAAACTTTCTAAAACATCATTACATGAACATTATAAACTTGATCCTATATATCCCCTTTTAAACACAAGCATGGATCCTCATAAATATTTGTAATTAGGTTGTTTTATACTTTTATAACATTCAATTATCCCCTGATTTTCATTATCTGACATCAATTTCAAATAAAATATTTGATCATAACTAGATAAAACATAAGTGCATAACTCCTTTTACTAGTCTCAGAATATTAGCCTCGGTTTGGTTAGACTCTATGGTCTCCATCCATTCGGCTCCACCTTCATTATTCGGTAACATTCCTTCTAAAATCATACTATAAAAGATACTATAAGGAAACATTTTCTATTGAAAAAAAATTATTATTATACAAACATAAAACACATGATTGAGACATTAAGATCATCGCACTAACCATCTTAATTGATTTTGGTAATGCAAAAAAGGAAATACAAAAGAAAACCCACATTCTTCTTAACTAACTTCTTGTAATCATAATAATGACTCATAATATTTTGGCCTAAAAAGTCTCACTATTAATTTTTTTATAAAATAAGGAAAATAAAATAATAAAACATTTTAACTCATTTTTTTGATCTTTTATCTAAAAAATGTAATACTATATTAGTGAAATGGATGTTGGAAACAAGAATCATAAAAAGTACTATGATTTTTATAATATTGTGAGTTAAGAATCATTTATTACAAACAACTTAAACATGTTATTTCACTTTAAATATTCTTCCCATAATATCATATTCCTTCATCAATGTCATCAAACTATAAAAAGAGTTCAAATATTATTATAATCATAACATACAAAATTTAAACACTACCTTTAAATATATTATATCTCAAAATTTAAAAAAAATATTCTAATGAAATGATTTTTCTGTATATTTTTATAAAATATGAAAACACTATACAAATGATATTTAAGAAAGGGGATAGAAAAACATATTACAGTAAAAAATTGTATTTGGTACTTACTGTCACTTATTCATGTTAGATTATTACAAACCAAGATAAGTGGAAACATCACAAAAAATAAAAACCCATTCCCATTTTTCTTCATCCACATTAATTTCAATTTATTTTAATGGTAGAAATATATGTATCTTATGTAGTAATAATGGTTATAAATTATGCTTTTATATTCCAAGTCACAAATAATTCTTCCACGATGTATAATACATCTCATGTATTTCCTCCATCATCATAAAAACTTGACCAATAAGTATATTTATAAATATATGGATAAATCTTTCCTACACTATAATATTTTATTAAAAAATCATTTTTTATTTTGATATATCTAAGAATTATTTTTCAAGCTATATAATTTGATTTATTTGGAATACATTAACGCCTGAAACAAAGTGTAATAGTAGATATGATATCATTCCATGATTCGATTAGTAATAATAGGATTCCAATCAACTTTTTATACTCTTTAGGATCAACCACTATTCCATGGAAATACTTATTTAATGTTATTACCTGTTAAATAATCATGGAAAATTGAATTGAATAATCCAGGTAGAGCATATTTATATGTTCCATAGCATAGTTTTCTTGAGATAGGATAATCTAGTTCATATTTTGAGAGAATTTTAAACCAATAAAGTAGTTCATTTTACTTGACATGGAAATTTCAAATAACTCTTCAACTGCTCAGTAAACCTTTCGTACATTTATTTATCTTCCCTTATAAATATAATACCATCAGCATAAACAATTATAATGAGGTAAACATCCTGATTTTCATTTGTTGTGACTAAATAGTTAAATCATCCTTTCATGAAATTAAAAGGTCTTATGAATGTATATAATTAAAAATACAAATCTCTTATAGATTTCTTCAACTCTTAATGATACTTAATTAACATGGACACATCTCTTTTTTTCTGTCCAATCATGATGATACACAACTATTTAAATAAACATTTTCATCAATCACTCCATTAAGAAAATATACCATAATATCTAACTAGATTATGTTATATATTCATTGTATAGTGATATAAATTTTTTTTCCAATAGTTTCAAATCATTCTACTCAGGAAAATGAATCATCAAATTCAATTAAATAAATAATTATGTAGACATTTTAACAAGTCAGACCCTATTTCTTACCACTTCCCAATTTTTGTTCAAGTTGTTTAAATTTTTTTTCCAATCACAATCTTATTTTCTAGTTTGGGTACAATTTTCCTTGTGTCATTCATTATAGTTTGACATGGCTCTCAATTCATGGAATCAATCCAATATTGATTCTTTATAGCTTGTTAAATACCTCTTAGCTCAATCTATTAAAATATAGATGTATGTCAAACTAAACTCAATGTGTCTCTGATTTGAACCATTATTCCTTGACAGCTAATGATGTTTCGGGATACAACAAGTTTCCGAATCCTAGGATGAGATGAATGAAAATTTTCATCATCACATAAAATAGATATGTGTAAATAATTATCTACAAAACTTCAACATATTTATCTCATGCAGAAAATTTGTTATACTATTGAAACATAAGAATAACATCTTCAATTTCTATTATTTCTACAACTGATAGTGAATAAATTATATTTGATTGTTCCAATACATTCATGTTTTCAGATTTCAAAAATTTTCATGTTTAATTATTATAGAAATTGAATCCTCTCCCATTAAAAGTGTAACCAAGAATAATTTCATCAATAACTATTTAATAAAAAATTTCATTATTTTCACGTTTAACATTAATATCATAGGGACTTCCAAACACCATTAGTAATTTCAAAATTGCGGCTTCTTTATAATTTGTCTCCTAAAGACTAATATAAAATTTGTTTCTCTAGAAATAATGATTATGAAATTGAATAAAAAAACAATATCTTGCCTCGAAATTTATCATGAAGTATCATTTTTAATTAGTATAGTTCATGTTATCTTAACCAAAATTTTGTTTCTTATTTAAACAACAATATTATATTTTATTGAGTATGGTGTACTAAATTGATGAATTATTCCACACTTTTTTAAGATAATATCTAGATTTTACAATTTTATATTTGACAACATTAT
Source organism: Viscum album (assembly GCA_963277665.1). NCBI lineage: Eukaryota > Viridiplantae > Streptophyta > Magnoliopsida > Santalales > Viscaceae > Viscum > Viscum album. Next base: position 396,608,204 of record OY728127.1, on the reverse strand, counting down.
ATATTTTAATTGTATTAAGAAACTTTCCACATTTCTTCTCTTCAATTCTCTTGAAACTGAAAAACATTTTGGGATACTCAGATTTATGATTCAAAAAAATAAAAAATAAAATATGAGTAAATTCTTCAATAAACATAATAATTTACATAAATATGTTTTTAACTATTTTATCAAGGGCCCACATATGTAGAAATAAATTTTATCAAAGGGATATTTTTAATGTACCAAAACATTCATTTATAATGAATTTATAATCAAAACATTATTAAATATGAAACAACACCAATCTATTATTATTTTCATGTAATTAATATCACAAATAATCTATTGCTTTGAAACATTTCTCATGTTTTTTTGACACATAGGCCTAACATATTATTAAACAGCTAATATGTCCACTCATTCTCTAATTGCATGATCTCTACATATTACCAACATGAAATATGATTCACATGATTAATTTCCCTGTTATAAAACTTTCAAATCATAAAATAACATAAAAAAAACTTATCATCTAAATAAAATTATGTTTTCTTCCATAGAGTTGTAAAACACATAAAAAACTATGTTTCATTCATTTAACAGATATGTCACTTTATTATTTTATCTTTTCTACCCTAATGATAGTAGATCAGCTTCCTTTGATTATGAGGGAATCATCATTTAAAAATTTTATTATACCTTATTTTTAACCCTTCACATTATTCAATAAAATAAAATCATCTTTCATTTTTGAAGAACAAACACTTTCTAGTATCCAATGATGTTCTCCATTAGTCTAATTGATGGAATCTTCAATAACTAAAGCCTTGTCATTGTATATTTCTTCCGTATCTCATGGATATTGAGTTTTGTTATGTATAAGTTGTTATGCTAGTGATAAGGAATGAAATTATTTAACAAGATATCATATATGATAATATTTTTTACAAATACATTCTACTTGTTATAGTCTATTTTAAATCCAAAAAATAACTTTCTTAGGTCATCTTTAATAACCAAGTTCAATCCCCCTAAAACTCTGCCCGTAGTTCAGTCTTGATTCATTTTATTTTCAATGATTAAACCAAAAAATTTACACTCCATGCCAAATTATTCCATATACTAGAAATTCCCATAGAATGAAGTTTTTTCTCTATTACATTGTTACTATTATGAACTATATACCAATATTCCATCATCTTCATTACTATCGGCATTAGCACACTCTTGTGAACCAATGTTTTGGTAAACTCCCAACACCTTATTTATTTTATTAAATTTTATCTCAATTATATAATTATCTAAAGTATTTATATATGTTGGTCTAGATATTCAAACTCATGAAATTTCAGTATTGCTGACTCCCTTGTTTTGGAAAAACACATGGTCTTCATAAAATTCCAATTCTTCTATGAATTTTCAACATTCATGTTATCGTTTTAGGATATGTTTATTTATTTATAGATGGTTTAAATTTATTATAACATTTTTTAACTTCTGATACCATATTATTCATTTTTTTTCTCATCACATAGCTTCACCAAATGTTTTTTTTGAAAAATTTCAACTTATGTCTCCTTCGTGGTAATCTTTTCTTCAAGATTTTATTTTTTCCCTCTTTATCAAGTAACTTATTCCAATAATAATTCAATTTTAGTAACATGTATTCAATATGAAATAATTTCTATTTGGTGGCTAAAATATCATATTTCTTCAACTTCATGTTATCACTTTCTTGTTTAAAAAACTTTTTTTGTTATTATATCTACTTAGTTTTAAGCATAAACTCTAAATTAGTCTCCTATTATTCTTTAGATCTATATCTATCATCAATGGATTACTTTTCATAATTAACTATAGAAATAAGTAATTTTTTTAGAATTATCACTAGCATTTTTTACATCAAATTCACTATAATCATAATCCAACTCACATTTAACAAAAGATTACACATATTTCTTTATTGTAAATATTTTTTTTTCATTTTTCGGCCTCATTTTTTCCTTCTTTTCACAGACGTTCTTTCTCTCATACAAGCTTTTTCCATATCATTTTATTCATTTATGTCACAAACCAAATCTGGTCACCACTAATACGAGCACCAAACCTGGACCATGAAAAGTCTCGTAGGACATTCCCAATCCCCAGGGGATGGAACTAGTGCCCGGGTATCATAAAATGAGAATTGGAAATGATTTACCTGATTTGATATACTTAAAAAAACAAATGAATCCAATAAAATGAATCTGGATTTTTCAAACCAAACAATCTTTTTAAAAAATTCAGAACTGAATTAAATAGTTTAGAACAACTCACCAAGAATATAACAAAGGTACAAAACCAAAAATAAACAGCCCAAGAACCATCATGTCAAGGGGCACCTCCCTCAATCCTTCTTCATAAGACTTCACCATCAAGGACCAGCTAGAAACCCAAACAACTGGAACTAAAAACTGTACCCTACACGCGATAACAAAAATAACCAAGTCTACTTACACCCAAGGGTGTAAGTAGGGTTTGAGACAATGCCTATTAGGATAAAACTACTTAGATATTCCATGTGATAAACATTCAATGATGAAAAACATGAAATTTTACATAAAAAGGAAATGATAGTTACAATTTCTAATAGATGCAACTTAAAAATTAAAATAGTTTTCAAGTGGGATATCATTAAGAATAATTTTTTAAAAAAACAATGTCAACACAACTGAATTTTCCTTCCAACCATATTGTATACCGATGGTAAGCACAAAGTAACTAATGATCACAAGCAATAGGAAATAACCCCAAGGCACTAGCTAGTTGTGGGTCCCCAGTACCTCGTATCTTAGTGACAGTAACCATCATTATATCTATTCTTGTGCACGAGCCACTAGTAGGGAACATACCCACAACCTAGTGGTCCCCAATCATCATCATCATAGTTTATTTAGTGTTGTAAGCGTCAAACTTTCTATGTGAAACTGAGGGAAAACCCCACATATTCACGAGCATACAAGTACACGTCCACCCACATAGATACCTGAGTTTCCCTCTTGTGCTTAAACAAGTTCAACAAGACAAGAAATATAATTTTCATATGAAAATATCACTTCCAAATCAAACATTCACCAAACAGCCCACATGTACATCACACAAGTCAAAAAATCCATTTTTTCATTCAAATTGATTTTGAAATCAAACTCACACCAAAATAGACAACATCACATTTCGTAAATATTTAAAAATTCAATGAATCCGTTAAGAATTTTATAAAATATTTCCCAATATGCTAAACATCACATAACAGCCCACTTGCAGGTTCCATAATACGCTTTTCCTAAAAAAAGTCCATTTTTTACATCACACTCACACAAAACAACCAAAAACATGTTTCACACCCACATCACATGTAACGTCCTGGTTCTAGAAGCCACCCAGAGGCGCCCCATACCCGGTTGGTCACATGGCCTCAAGCACATTTCCCCAAATGCTAGAGGCTGCCGACTAGCAGCGAGGGCCTTGGGTGTGATAGTGGGGAAAATATGCCCTCATTGGCAGAGTACACAGTGGAAGAAGAATAAACATGCAATAGTAGAAGCAGTAATAACCAACAATATAAACAGCAAAAGACTAAATCAACAAACTAGAGCACATATGTATATATGAAATGATGCAAGATACATATCTAGGAAAGTATCCAACCAAGTCACAATGTTGGAAATCACAACAGTACCAAAACAAGTACCAAAGAAAATAAAACAACTCCTTATCATTGCAATCCAAAGCTCGGTCCCACGCTCTCCTGATCCAAGCTATCAAGTACCGGAAGTCGAAGGGCACTTTCCCTTGTCTATACCTGCAACAACATAGTCTATTTGGGACCAAAAACATGACCCAAATAGGGTGTGAGACTAAATCCCAGTAGTCATTCACCCAAAGACCTGTGCCTAACAGTCAGTGAGTATATGGAAGGAAAAAGTACAATAAGCAGTAAACAACAACAGAAAGCAATAAGCAGTAATAGTAAGTAGTAAGGTAGGATGATACATAGAAGAAAAAAAATCCACAACCAGTCAACAACAGTGAAGAAAATAGCTAAAAAATAGGAACCCCCTGGGAAGTACTCGCAGCCAACCCCTCTGGTCCTATCCAAGAAGTACCATAACCCTCTCGGCAGTGCACTCAGCCTAACCCCTCTGCCTTGGTCATACAAATTTATCAGACTCTCTAGGGAAGTGCACTCCGTCAATTCCCCTTATAGTCTAGGGTAATCAGGGAATCTCTTGAGGAAGATCACGCGGTCAAAACCTCTTAGCCCCAAGGTCTAGAGACTCTCTGAGGAAGCTATCTCGATCAATTCCTCCTATAGCCTCAGGTATACCACATACTCTCTGAGGAAGCTCACTCGGTCAATTCCTCCTATAGCCTGGGAAGGTTCTTAAGAGATTCGTACAAGGTAAGACTATCTGAGAAAGCTCACTCGGTCTACCCTCCTGTAGTCTATAAAATCCAAGACTCTCTCGGAGCTCACTCGGTCCATCCCCTCTATAGTCTACAAAATCCAAGACTCTCTGGGAAGCTCACTCAGTCTATCCCTTATAGTCTATAGCACCAGGTTCTCTCAGCCCCATGCCGGTCAGTGCATAATAATTCTATAAGGATAAAGTACACCTATAGAGCTACTTTTCTATCCAAATTACACCTATAGATCTACTTAGCTAAACCGTCTACAAGGAAACAAGCATTTCATGAGTTTCACTTCAACCTATAACCACAAGGAATGCAACAAGTATAGCAGCCAGAGGCAAACGAGACCCAAGGTCGTAGACAGAACAAGAAAGGGAAAAATACATCTGAGCACAACAAAAATATCCTCTAACAAGGTCGAATTTCCTCTATACAATCGTACAAGCAAGGCAGGAAAACAACGAAGTCAAGAAGGGTAACACGCGAGAACCCGTTCGCGGGTATCGGTGGAAATTCACACATAAAACTCAGAGACATTGAACGGTAAGACACAAACCACCTACCTCGATCCTAGGAGATCGATATACGTGCACAATGATGACAGATTCTCCTTAGAATGTCGTAGATCTGATAAAACGTCTGAAACACATAAACCACAATAACTTGAAAACGAGGAGGAAACATGGAACAAGGCCAAAGTAGAAGAGAGAACTCACTGTTGCGCTTCCAACACAATCAACCATGCTCAAATCGGAGAACGGACGGATAGGCGGGGGCTCAGTGAAGATCTGGACGTACAGGTCTCTCTCGGATGAACCAAACCTAGAAGAAGACGGTTATGATGATGAGGCACGACCCCAGTCCGTTTAGTGAAAAAAAAAAAGAAAAGTACACGACGTTTATTTTTAAAGTACACGGCATGTAGTGGGTTTTTCCGTACTCCACTAAAATCATCCTCCACATCACCCCTACACATCGTGTGTGTGGTCCGGACACGGCCAACACACGGTTTCGAGCGGGAAAAGAGTACACGGCGTGTACTCAGAAAGTACACGGCGTGTACTTCAAAAATTTCCAGAAACTCCAAAAATTCTCAAAAACTCTAGAAAAGGAAAGACATACCTAAAATGAAGATCCAAGTTCTTACAAACTTCCCCCCTTAAAGAAATTCATCCCCGAATTTCCCTAGAGAGGCGTAAAAGAAGAAACCCTGAACAGCTCCGGCCACTGCGATCGAACCTCGGCCTCCCTCTCCCAAGTCTCATCCTGTACTCACCCGTGCTTCCATAGCACCCATACCAGAGGAAAAAACTGGCCTCATAGAACCTTTGTACTGTGATCGAAAATCCAGATAGGATGCTCCTCAAACAACGCATCTGCTTCAAGCACAACCTCCTCGGGTTGGAAGACATGATATGGGTCTGAAAAGTAACGTTGGAGCTGAGAGACGTGGAAGAAATCATACATGGACTGGTACCTATGAGGTACTTGCAACTGATAGGCAACCAGCCCAACTCTCTCCAACACCTCAAAAGGTCTGACGTACCATGGTGAAAGCTTTCCCTGCCTCCGAATCCTCTTGTGCCCCAACCTCGGTGCGACATGCAAGAAAACCTGATCTCCAACCTCGAACTCCAGAGGTCGTCTCCGCTGATCAGCATAAGACTTCTGCTGAGATTGTGTTGTAACCATCTGCTTACGAATCAGCTATATCTTCTCTGAAGTATCCTGAACAAGACGAGGTCCCAACAAAGCTACCTCTCCTGCCTCCAGCCAGCGTAAGGGTGATCGACATGGTCTACCGTACAGAACCACATATGGTGCCATCTGAATGGTCTCCTGAAAACTGTTGTTGTAGGCGAACTCCACCATATCTATATTATTCTCCCAAGAACCATTGAAATATAGAATGCAAGCTCAGAGCATGTCCTCAAGCACCTAGATCGTGCGCTCGGATTGGCCATCAGTCTGGGGATGGTATGTTGTACCTAAAAGTACATGTGTACCCAAATACTTTTGAAGTCCCTGCCATAACCAAGAGGTAAAGCGCACATCCCTGTCTGAAACAATGGAGTGTGGAACTCCATGTAGATGTACGATCTCTCTGATCTACAGTCATCCCAGATCATCAACACTGAAGGTCTCCTTGATCGGTAAGAAGTGTGCTACCTTCGTAATCTTGTCAATGACGACCCAAACAACATCACTTCCCCAAGGTGGCCTTGGTTACCCGGTCATGAAGTCCATCGCGACATCGTTCCATTTCCACTCTGGAATGTGTAACTACTGCAAAAGCCACGCTGGTCACTAATGCTCTACTTTCACCTGTTGACAAGTAGAACATCTCATGAAAAAACCAGCAACATCTCTCTTCATACCTAGCCACCAGTACTGGCGATGAAGGTCCCGATACATCTTGGTGACGCCAGGATGTACTGCCCAAACTGAGGAATGAAAATCCTGCATCAGCTCCTCGCATATATCTGCTGGCACTCATACGCATCCCTAGAAGTGCAAGATCTCATCCTCGCACACTGTCCATCTTGGAAGAGGGTCCCCTCCTGACACACTCTCCCGCAGGACCAAGGCCTATGAGTCTAATAGCTGTATCATTCGCACACGATCAATAAGTGTAGAGGTAATAGTCACAAATAAAAGGAAGGTATATCCCTGCTTGTCGTACACCTACATGTGCATCTCAGAGAATAGAGCCATAAGCTGCCACTCACTACTGGCCTCCTGAACTGCTTGAATCAGAGTTCTCCTACTCAATGCATCATCCACTGCATTGCCCTTTCCCGGCGTATAGGCGAGCTCGAAGTCGAAAGACTGAGGATACTCGACCCACCTGCGCTGTCTCAAATAAATATCGCGCTGAGTGAAGATATACATGAGACTCTTGTGGTCGGTGAAAACCACAAAGTGCTCTCGTAGAATACAGTGTCTCCAACAGCGCAAGGCATGAACAACTGCTGCCAACTCAAGATCATGCGTAGGGTAGTTCCTCTCATGTGGCCTCAACTGCCGAGACCCGTACACAATAACTCCATCTCCCTATATAATCACAGCTCCTAGCCCGATACCTGAAGCATCACAGTAAACAGTATAGCCCTTGCCCGGCTCTGGCAAGACTAGTATCGACGCTGATGTCAACCACCCTTTCAGCTCCTGAAAGGAGGACTCACAAAAATATGACCATAAAAACTTCGCCCCCTTTTTGGTCAGACTTGTCAATGGTGCTTCTAGGCGCGAGAAGTCCTGAAAGAAGTGTCTGTAGTATCCATCCAGCCCTAGGAAATTCCACACCTCAAAGACGTTCTTCGGATGCTCCCAGGAAACTACAGCTCTTCTTTCTTTGGGTCCACTGACACTCCTGTCTCCGAGATAACATGACCCAGAAAGTGAATCTGATCCATCCAAAAGTGGCACTTCGAGAGTTTAGCATACATCCAATGCTCTCTCAGTGTACTCAGAACGATCTTAAGATGTGTGGCCTAGTCATGTCGAGTGTGAGAGTACACCAAGATATCCTCCATGAAGACCACGACAAAGGAGTCAAAGTATGGATGGAACACTCGGTTAATCAGTTCCATGAAGACTATAGGCGCATTCATGAGACCGAACGACATGACTGTGTACTCGAAAAGACCATACCTGCTCATGAACGTTGTCAGAGGTATATCTGATGGTCTGACGCGCAACTGATGATAACCGGACCTCATGTCGATCTTCGAGAACTCCCGGGCTCCTCTAAGCTGATCAAAGAGGTAATCGATCCTAGGTAAGGGATATCGGTTCTTGACCATCAACTGGTTCAGCTTCCGATAATCCACACAAAGCCGAAGGGTACCGTCTGCCTTCTTTGCAAATAAGACAGAAGAACCCCATGGAGAAGTACTGGGTCTGATGAAACCCTTTGCCTGAAACTCCTCCAACTACTTCTTGAGCTCCTACAACTCATGTGTAGACATCCTATAAGGAGTAATGGACACCGTTTCCACTCCTGGAACGATCTCAATCGAGAATTCTACCTCATGCTCCGGAGGTAAACCTCAAAATTTCTCTGGAAAGATATCCCTGAAACGATCGACCACTGGGGGAAAGTCTAACTGTGAAGTCCCCTGGTCATCCAGGTAAGGACTGGTGATCTGGGCTATAACTTCCCCAATCCCATGATGCTCTGGTTCAGCTCTACCCAGCTAGACATCCCACTCGCCTATATGAAGGAAAGATCTGCCCCTGGTGATATGAAACTCACCCTGCGACGATAGCAATCGACGACCGCCTAGAAAGGAACCAACCAGTCCATAACGAGAATGACTTCATAGCCCATAATCTCTAGGATATAGAGGTCCCATAAGAAATGACACCCCGCAACCTCAAGAGGTCACTCTCTTCACTGACATACGCTAGATGTCCTTATTCCCAACAGCATGTCAAGAGTCAACAAGTAGGAAGAAGAAAAGATATAGAGCCCAAGGATCTCCACAACCGCAACAGAGATAAATCTATGGGAATCACCAGTATCGAAAAGAGCTGAAGATAAAACTAAGGCTACTAAAATCGTACCTCGAATAGTAGAAGGGATGAGATCCTGCTCCTGGTAGGTCTACTCCAAGGCAAAAGACTGGCCTGCACCATGGTCCTGCGCCCCTAGCTGACCGCTCTGAGCTGATCCACTCTGCTGTCGCTGATGACCTGGTGATTGACCACCACGGCCGCGACCTCCACCTCGGTTAGAATGGCCGGAAGAACTCCAGTTCCCAGACTGGTGGGAGACTGGTGAAGCATCTCCAGAATGCAGGGTCATAGAGGAACCCCTACCACCAGCTGAAGGTGATAAGATGTGACAAAAATGCTAAAGATGGCCCACCTTGCCGCAAGACCGGCACTCCATCGGATCCCTCTAGCACTGAGGCCATATATGCCCACTCCTACCGCACTAGTAGCATACAACCTGGCTGCCAGAAGACGCATCCCGCGAACCCCGATCTCCTTGAGAAGACTCTCTACGATGCTTCCTACTGTCCGTAGGAGGAACACGAGCCCTGGATATCAAACCGCCCTGGATCACTGCTCTAGAATCCCTCAGATTACGCTCAGTGATCAACGCCTGGTTGAAGATGGAGGATATAGAAGTCAACTGGAAGATATTCACCTGGGAATGGATCTTCGGCCTGAGTATATCCTCAAACTTCCTAGCAAGGAACAACTGATCACTTGCTGGGATCGGTGTGGAACGCTGCAGCTCAGTGAAATGAGACGAGTACTCCATAACAGAAAGAGTACACTACTATAGACACATAAACTCCCTGGCTCGATCAGCCCTTAGGGTCTCCGGATAGAATTAGTCATAGAAGGTGCATCGAAAATCATCCCAAGACATATCCTGCTGACGCCCTGACCGTGAGATCACCTCCCACCACCTCTTGGAAGTGTCCTGGAGCATGTAAGTATTTGGATTTACCCTTTTCTCTGGAGGGATCTCTAGGTGCTTGAATATGGTCAGTGTGGCCTCTATCCACGAAGCTGCAGCCTGGGGTCCTCCATCCCCTGAAAGAGTAGGAGGATGCTGCTACTGGAAAACCCGCGTCAACTCAGCTATTGACGGGGCAGGAGGCGACGCTCCCTAGAAGGTCTACATCATCCTCAAGAATCCCTCCCTGAACTGTGCATCAGCGCCTGCGACGGGTATAACGACTGGTGCCAAGGCTAGCACAACAGGAGGATCTGCAGGAGGTCTCTGATCAGCCATATATGGCGTCTGATCACTGCCTAACGACAGGCGTACAACCGGAGGATGTCTCAGAGGCATAGCTTTGAAAAATAAAAAGCATACCTTAGATCAGGATTAATAAAGACAGAAAAACACAAGAGTACAAAACTGGGAAAGGGGGAAGGAAAACACACAAGTTTACAAAACACGACTACACGGCGTGTATAAAAACTACACGACGTGCCTTCTTAATCCACTGACAGGGGCGTGTATTCTTGCCCTAAAGGTCGTGTGACACCTCAAACTACACGACATGTTGACCCAACACAGGACGTGTACATGAAGACTATTACCATGCCCGGGTCTCTTTACACGATTAACTCACACGTCTCAGACTAACCTCAGACTATCCGACGTGTTCCCTAGGGACACTGCGTGTACTAGACACTGACTCGGCGGCCCGTGTTGTTAGTTACATGGCCTTCTACATGGCTGGCCCTTACACGGTGTGTTTTGAACAAAAAAAGCGTGTATAGGAGAAGGTGACACCGTCTCATGTTGTTCGTGACATGGCTGGGTACCTGGGCAAGACTACACGACATGTTCCAAAAGCAACACGGCGTGTCCTACTCAAGCTTCCCCGACCCGTGTTGTTAGTGATACAGTTGGGTACAAGGCTCTACACTACATAGCATGTACATACCGTAAATGGAGTGCTCCTGACATTATTTTCACAACACCATGTTCCTGCACACATAGTCCGTAACACGGCCTAAAAACAACACGACGTGTAACCAGAAAGTACACGTCGTGTATTCTGGGTTTTTCTGGGAAGTAGCTCAGAAACTGCATTGAAGCCCAGAAACATGGAAAACAAGGTAAAGAGGTGCCAAATTCCGATCCGTGAGGGCCCATACTCCTCACGAATCAAATCTTGGCATCCCCTACAGTCATGTACAAGAGAAAACAGGATCATGATCCACCAATTTCCGATTCAAGAGGGCCCATAACACCTCAAGAATCAAAATTTGGCATTGATTTAAACAAAGTACAATAAAAACAATTCTCTAAAAATCAGTTGAGATTCTATCAAGAATCTAGCACAACAGCATGCATAATCTACACAACGTCTATCACAACAGCATGCAATCGCTAATGCACCATAGATGGCATGGAAAGAATGCATGGCATGCGATTTATACGATTGCCTATATGATTCATCAGATGGCATACCCTCATCTCATCGGGTTGTGATAGAAATAGAACTGTAATATTAAACAATAACAGCACAAGGCATGGGAATTACTCTAGGTGAAATCATATCAACCGTAAAATCTCAAAACCAGAAATCTACAATAAACGAGGTAGTATGGCTTTTCCCTGTACACGGTTTAGCTACTCTGAGGCACAGATTATTACCAAGTAACAAATATGTCCTATCCCTGGCTAAAGTATCCAAACAATAAGTCAAGAGAAAAGGATCCTTTGATACCACTTTGTAACGTCCCGGTTCCGGAAGCCACCCAGAGGCGCCCTGTACCCGGTTGGTCACATGGCCTCAAGCGCATTTCCCCAAACGCCAGAGGCTGCCGACTAGAAGATAGGGCCTTGGGTGTGATAGTGGGGAAACTATTCCCTCATTAGTAGAGTACACAGTGGAAGAATAATAAACATGCAATAGCAGAAGCAGTAATAACCAACAACATAAATAGAAAAAGACAAAATCAACAATCTAAAGCACATATGTATATATGAAATGATGCATGATACATATCTAGGAAAGAAGCCAACCAATTCACAATGCTGTAAATCACTACACTACCAAAATAAGTAAAAAATAAAATAAAACAGCCCCTCAGCATCGCAAGCCAAATCTCATTCCCATGCTCTCATGCTCCAAGCTATCAAGTACCGGAAGTCGAAGGGCGCTTGCCCTTGTCTATACCTGTAATAACATAGTCTGTTTGGGCCCAAAACCATGACCCAAACATGGTGTGAGACTAAATCCCATTAGGCATTCACCTGAAGATTTGTTCCTAACAGTCAGTGAGTATACGGTAGGTAAAAGTACAATAAGCAGTAAATAGAAACAGCAAGCAATAAGCAGTAATAGTAAACAGTAAGGCAGGATGATACATAGCAGAAAAACAATCCATTACCAGTCAACAACAGTAAAGAAAACACCTAACAAATAGGAACCCCCCTGGGAAGTACTCGCAGACAACCCCTCTGGTCATATCCAAGAAGTACCACAACCCTCCGGGCAGTGCACTCAGCCTAACCCCTCTGGCTTGGTCATACGAATTTATCAGACTCTCTGGGGAAGCGTACTACATCAATTCCCCTTATAGTCTAGGGTGGTTAGGGACTTTCTTGAGGACGATCATGCGGTCTAACCCTCTTAGCCCCAAGGTCTAAAGACTCTCTGAGGAAGCTATCTCAGTCAATTCCCCCTATAGCCTCAGGTATAACACAGACTCTCTGAGGAAGCTCACTCGGTCATTCCTCCTCTATCCTGGGAAGGTTATTAAGAGATTCAAACAAGGTAAGACTCTCTGAGGAAGCTCACTTAGTCTACCCTCCCGTATTCTATAAAATCCAAGACTCTCTGGGAGCTCACTCAGTCCATCCCCTTTATAGTCTACAAAATCCAAGACTCTCTAGGAAGCTCACTCGCCCTATCCCTTATAGTCTATAGCATCGGGTTCTCTCATTCCCATGCCAGTTAGTGCATAATAATGCCATAAGGATAAATTACACCTATAGAGATACTTGGATATCCAAAGGACACCTATAGTGCTACTTAGCTAAATCGTCTATAGGGCAACAAGCATGTCATGAGTTTCACTTCAACCTATAACCACAAGGCATGAAACAAGTGTAGCATCCAAATGAAAATGAGACCCAAGGTCATAAACAGAATAAGAAAGAGAAAAATACATCTGAGCACAACAAAAATATCCTCTAAAAGGGTCAAATTTCCTCTATACAAGCATACAAGCAAGGCAGGAAAACAACGAAGGCAATAAGGGTAACACGCGATACCCCGTTCGCAGGTATCAGTGGAAATTCCCCCATAAAACTCAGAGACTTTGAACGGTAAGGCACAAACCACCTACCTCGATCCTAAGAGATCGATATAAATGCACAACAACAACAGATTCTCCTTAGAACATCGTAGATCTAAGAAAACGTCTGAAACACATAAACCATGATAACTTGAAAATGAGGAGGAAACATGGAACAAGGAAAAAGCAGAAGAGAGAACTCACCGCTGCGCTTCCAACGCAACTGACCATGCTCGAATCAGAGAACGGACAGATAGGTAGGGGCTCGGTGAAGATCCGGCCGTACGGGTTGCTCTCGGAAGAACCCGACCTTAAAGAAGATGGTTATGAACTATGATGCACGACCCCAGTCCGTTTAGTGAAAAAAAGTACACTGCGTGTATTTTTAACGTACACGACGTGTAGTGGGATTTTCCGTACTCCGCTAAAATCAGCCTCCACGTCACACCTACACACCGTGTGTTTGGTCCGGACACGGCCAGAACATGGTTTCGAGCAGGAAAAGAGTACACGGCATGTACTCCGAAAGTACACGGCGTGTACTTTAAAAATTTCCAGAAACTCCAAAAATTCTCAAAAACTCTAGAAAAGGAAAGACATACCTAAAATGAAGATCCGGGTTCTTACATCACAATTTCATAAATCACCTCGACAAATTAAAAAACATTACCAAAAGGTTTGACTTAAAAACTGACCACTTTATCTTTCAAAAACACATTTTAAGAAAATATTACCACAGAAAAAGTACATAAGAAACCATTTCACATTTTTTGTAACTCATTAAATCATTTACAATTTTCATAAAATCAACCCAAGGGTTATAACTATGTTTTTTCCATAGAACCCAATTCTGAATCCTCATTGAAGGTCAGAATCACACCAATACCAATCCAAATGAGAATTGGAAGCCTGAAAATATTTATTTAACCACTCTCAAGTATTATAAAATTACCTCAAATAATACCACAAAAGATTCACATGGAAAACACACATTTTCATAAAACACTTTCAAGAGGCATTACATGGTTTTGCACATAAAACCTATTAAAAGAACCTCTTTTAAACCCAAAGTCACACCAAGATAATACTAAAGTAGAATTTCCATCCCAACATGATTTATTACATCAGTTTCATATGTTATAAAACACACCCAAACAATACCCCAAGGGTTACACATGAAAAAAACCCAATTTCCAACTAAAATGCATCTATAAAATTAAATTCTTAACCAAATCCATCATAAACAGTTTCACACAACACACAGAATATTAGGAAGATTACAAATATGTAATTCAAGCAAAATAAATCATCTATAAATGATCACACATGGAATCGCCTACTGAAAGTGCCGAAACCCTCAAATATTGGTGCGAAACATCAGCTACACCACCTCCACATCTCAAGGAAGTGAAAAGAAACAAAAAAACCTAAATATTTCACCCAAAAGATAGGAATCTAGACCCTAGGCATGAACCCTAATTTCTGGACATTTTAGAACTCAAGAAAGGGTGAAATAAACCCTACGTAAAAAGAAGAAATCAAAGAGAGAAATACTTACTTGAAGAATTGTTTAAGAGATCTCCCTAAATCCACCAAAATATGAATTCCCAAGTAACCAAAACTGATATGGAGGCTCATAGGAGGAATAGTAGGTAATTTTGGGACAAAAATGGGGGGAAAAGAATGAAAATTGAAGGTGTTAGGAAAAAATCATTTTACCTCTTCAAATCTGGTCGATTTGAAAAACCCTATGATGTTCTATACTAAATCGTGATGGAAAAGAGCTCCAAAGAGGGGGGAAAGAGGATGGGAGCGCAAATAGGTTTAGTTTTCTTCAATGACACTTAGAATCACCAAAAAATTCTTAATATTGAATAATCTATTAATGAAAACGTTTTTTAACTTGAAATGGGCTTTCGGGCCAACCTAATTCCTTAAATAAAAACCCAAATACTCAATTATTATGGATTCCAAAAGGGTCCAAATTGAAATCGTGGTGTTAATAGTTCAGGGGAGACCATTTTGGAATTGGAATGGGTGAAAAATATTAAAAAAATGAAAAAAGTTATAAAATAAACAAAATTGGTTTTTAAATCTGGAAATGAGATGACGGTTTGGCCCAAATCATGAAAACTCACCCTTTTCTCCAAAAAAGCATAGGAAACCCACAAAACAAAGAAATAATGGAAATTAAATGAAAAAATAAATTTAAAAGAAGTCATTGATGTGACAATTATCCCCACCATGAAAACTTTCCATTGCCAGAAAGCCACAACAAGGCCAAATACAAAAACCCAACCCAACCGATAAACCATGATGTACTTCTTTGCCAAGTTTCTCCCCCAAAGGCCAAAGCACCTCCAATGATCAATTAAGGGAGGATTACTCTAAAAAAATATACCACTTTACTAAAATGATTAATAACATTAATAATTTATCCCAAAATAAAACTTCTCAAACACTATCTGAACATGACTCAAGCAATTCACCCAAACGAACAACAACGTCGAACAAGGTTACACTTACCTTACTTTAAGTAAACCATTGGGTGTTCTCCAATACCAACGTTTACTCGAGGATGATGTTGGTAGCTAGATATCTCTGAATGAGAATACCTACCACCAATCCAAGACCATGGATAAATATGAGTTATTGGTACGGGGGGACACAATTAGGCTCCCCACCATAAGAGAGAACCAATATTTTTCCCGTGACAGAATCTGGACACTAATATGGGGAGGCTTGAATGGACTCCCTGGTATAAAGGGTAGACATGCATTGAATATTTACGATGGTACATAAATGAGAATCATAGTGGGTCTCCCCACCATAAGAAATAACCATCTTAACTAACCAGCATGGGCTGAAACAAAAAGGCCAAAAAATGTAATGATTTGGGAAGGCTACACGGTTAGTCCAGACGGTTTGGGAAACCATGCACTTACTCTGGAGGACATTCTTTCCACATGGTTTCCTAGAAAATATTCACTACTAATCGTTCATAACCCATGTGCTCAGACTATCAATCCAAATTTCAAACCATTCTCCAAATACTCAATGGAAACCAACAGGGGATGGAATAACATTGGGTGAGGACATGGGTACAAGGCCCTCCACCTATTTCCACTGAACATGAAAAACAGAAGAACGATGATGACACAAGAGGTTTAAAATATTCCTATCATTCATATCAAGTATAAGACTTTGTACAAGGGTTTAAACGACTTTGGGATTTCCCTTGGCTGTGAGGCAGCTTCTCCCCGAGACCTATGGCTGGAGCTTAAATGATTGAAGCATCTTCGGCCTCGCAGTTAGGCTTTGGAAACCCCCTAAATTAGAATTCTTCTTTCGGTTCCCCCAAAAACTACACCGCAATCCCTGATAAGTTTTCCAAGACATAACACATTCAAAACTCACTTTACCCTAACCTGATATATCACTGAAACAAGGGATTAGAAGATGTACACACATCACACCTTATTTATTCGGGCAGAAAACAATAGAAGTAAAGAACAACTATATTCACCTTCCTCTAAAATGGAAGATTTTGATGTTTTTTCAAGGGAGACATTATCCCAACATAATAGAGACTCTCATAGGATTGCATGACTTTCACCTTTAAGGTCAATCGAGCACATGACATCACAAGGCATCACCGAACATGACCATTGTGACTGATATAAACAATTCCTCGAGAGGGACCTTATACAACATCCCCAAACAACCCACAATTCTTTACTGTGGCCAAAATATTCTCTCGTGACCAGATTTCTCACACTAGTAGTTTAACGTGAACTAATTCTTCGAAGAGTCTACAAAGGACCAAGAGGATCTCTTAAACACCATCCAGATACTCATCCATGCTAACAACCCCAGTCTAATTCCACCATCGGCAAATCAGGAAACTTATGAATCTAAGGTCTCTTTCAACATTCCATGATCAATCTCCCACTACAAGAGGATAAAAAAACCAAGAAAGGAAAGGGTGTGTACTAAATCTACAAAGCTCAATGAAAATATTCCTTATATTGATCTATGGAGGGTCTTCAAATATCGAAACAATCCGCGTTGCACTTTAGTTGTGAACTAAACCTTAATGGGGTGTACCTTATCCAACAATTGAACCCACCCAACCAATACGGTACATTGGTGAAGATATACCAAAAACCAGATCCAAACACATGAAGGGAACCACTGTAACGGTGTCCAGAAACATATATCAGAAGAGACTACTAACCGGCCCTTCTACCTAGCTTACCGACCAAACACAAACCCAAAACACGGTTCGAACAGGAGGGGTTCATGGACTCAAAACATCCCAGAACATCAAAATTATCCAAAAACACATAATATACACCATCCCAAAAAATTCATCAAGACATCATGTTTTTCTTTAAAAACATTTCTTTGAAAACAAACAATTCACCAGTTAGCATATCCACCAATGGTACCCCATGGGCCTCACACATGCATGTTTTTGTGCCACACCGAGCACCATCCTCATATCTGTCCTGGAACTCATCCATTCATTCCATTAACCATCCATTATTCCATATAACCCCATGCATTTAGTCTCTCACAGAAATAACAAAGGTTAAAACAAAAATTCTTTCCACTTTTCAAAACCAAAATAGTCAACCAATACCTCTTTTTTCTCAAAACTGCTAACCATGAAATCAAACCCAAAGTATATCTTACCAAAAATTCTAGAAAGTAAAAATCATTTATGTAATGTCCCGACCCCAGTTACCCAGAGTCGGTGCATTATTACGTATCTTTGGCATGATAAAAAAAGATCAAATCTTGAAAGACCGATTAGTTTAGTAGCCTTGGAATCACTAGATACATTAATAAAGTTTACATTGCATCATAAAGTGAAAAACTAAAACAACATCTTGTATCCATAGACCACACTCATATCCTCGTACTATCTGTGCAGGTCATTCATAAAATAATATTTCACATCCTGGAAAAAATAAAACATAGAAAGTGGTGAGCTCAGATGCTTAGTGAGGATAACAATATAGCGGAAACTTTCATAAATACACATAAACATTTAAGGTAATGTATAACTAAAACAAAATCCTTTTAAACTTGAACTTAAGCATAATATGGAAAGGTTAAAATGAAATAATTCCATTTAATTATTCACATGGATATTCTACTAGTTGAATAATCACATGAAATATAAATAACCACTTTCATAATAATGGAATGCATAATGTCAGACTATCATAACCACATAGTCAAGGCCATGTGCCAAGAGTACAAATAAGATTTTGTCAAGGCCTTGTTCCAAGACACTAGTTTGTCTCATGAGACCTACCGATGCATCGAGGAGCTATATCAGGCTCCACCCGTCACTTACTAAGTCCAATGTATTCCCCATATGAACAGGTTTAAACATAACATAAACATTCGTATCAAAACTAGCATATGAAATGTCAATACTTTCTCCATAAAAAATTAATGGTATAAAAATTTCACATTCACAGTCAAACATAACTCATTAAATACAATATGGAAGATTGTATTGTAACAGATTAACCTCAATTGAGAATAATGGAGGATATTGACATAGATGAAAATAATCATCAAAACTATTAGAGAGAAATATCCCCCTTTTTCTTGAAATCATTTAAAAGTCACACTATTTGTCAAGAATCCATTTAAAAGTATATTTTTGAATCAAATTGTCCCATGCCACTTTGAAACTTTTAAAAGGAATTTTAATTTTAAAACATTAATGTCCATATAAATAAATTCTTAATTTTTTTTTAAAACGTGGACATTAATGAGAATGACTTATAATAATAAATCTTTAAAACTTTTTAAATGATATTTTAGTTAGAGTTCCTAACCAAAAGAGAGACACTTGAATAAAAATAATTGAGGTAATCAAAAAATTTTAATATCATGAGAATAAAGGGATTCATGATATACTATGTCAAATTACATTATATATACCATATAAAAGTGATTTGGTGTATAATAACAAAGAAGTCTCAATGGAATGTAAATTGAGGTGAAATCTCTTATAAAGAATGTATCATTAGGTTAAGGATAAATCAACGACATAATAATGTGTGATAAATATAAATACACTAAATATTATTAGATATTCAGTGTGAATCAATCATAATACATTCACACATATTCTTGTAAAAACAACACCAATGAATTGGATGTTTAACTCAAAAAATGGAGATTGAGTTAAAATTACTCTTATCAAGTTCATATCGATGACTTGAGAATTTATCAATGGAGTGATTATGTGTATCAAAATTATATCCACATAAAGGGGAGTGGAAATTATGAAATGTCCAAATGAATAGTGATTCCACACATAAACTTGGAATAAAATAATCAATGAAGTATGCGTAAAGCCAAATGAGTGGAAATTGAGATTACAAATTCCCTTATCGATTTGGTAACTTATGAAACATACAACCATGAAATAAGGATCATAAAATGATGATGTAGATATCCATAAATTAAAGTATATTACACAATGAATACAATCATGGGTAGTACACACACCACATGCAATAAATAAGTGGTGAACAATGGAAATCTCACGGAATTAAAAGTGAGATAAGAAACCCCTTACTTTGTACCTTTTCTTTGGTCGAGGTTAGGTTAACCTACTTTATAATGGATAAATAATTGTTATTTAATTATACAAGAATCATATACATTAATATGATATCATATATGATCTTTTAACATTGATTTTTTGATAATATCTTAGTATTATCGTCGTTTCGGGTGTTCATGGATTAGTTTTACTTTATATTATTTGTTATCTGAGCCATATTTGTTATGGAAGGGATGTATATTATTCATATAAAGAATGATATAATGTCTTTAAACATTATTTTTAATCGTCAAATGAAATTTAGTCTTGAATGGATATGATGGGGAATGAATCTCATCGCGTTCGTGGAGACGGTAATCCGTACGTACGCACGAGCGACACTATCATTCTTTTGATATTAAAATAATATATATTTGGATGGTATATCATATATAAAGAATAATTATAAAGTTATATTTATTATTTACATGAATTACACATCATTATTATACACATCCAAATAATAATATATTGAATAACAATTACACCACGACGTGGAGACGGTAGGCCGTACGTACGCACATATGGTGACATGTCATTAAAAGGATGGATAGAATACTGAATATGGTTGTACAATATTTATAATAACATCATAGTATATAGAAGATACTGGATTTATTATTTTATAATGTAAATAACAAAAAAAGAAGAAGTGGAAGAAGAAAGGAACTTGAAAGAGGGTGGTGAAATCATTACATCTTCTTTGGGTTCTTCCTTTTGATTTGATCAAAAGGGCTCCTTAATTTGGCTTTATGACTAAAGGAATGCCTCTAGGATGAATTTAGGAGAGTTGATAGGATATTTGTTCCAGGGTTGTCCCAGAAAAAAGGCTTTGAAGGTGTGTATTATAGAGAAGTGGGAGTGCCCTTTTATAAGAGTGGTGATGGCCACCTTAGGAAAAACATAAAATATTATTTTATAATAAATTCATATTCGGTTTATAATGGATTCAAAGTGACTTAATGATAAGGTGGGGATGGATCTAAAACCACTCAACCAATTGCTTTTTGACAGGTTTGGGTCACTATATTAACCTTAACGTTTAGATTTAACTCTTAGTTAAATAGTTTGACATTTACCATGTCTCTTTGTATTTTTATATTATATGGTGAATAAACTTACTATATAATTCTAAGAGAACCATAAGTGGTTCATTAATGATACAACTATAATTATTTAAGTTATTTAGCCGAACCTTATATTTTTAGGAATATAATATCAATTAATAATATAATATTTGATTTAAAAACTCTTTTATGTCAATTTTGACACTATTTGGTATTTTGTTTTTGCTAAATTCATACCAGAATTATTAATTCAAAAAAAATCATCTAAAAAACTATAATATGTCATATTATCCTATAAATTTAGTGTAATTAATAAAAAGTCTCAAATTACATTTATTTAGATATTTATAATATCAATTATTTTATTATTTCATTAATTAGGTAATTATTTCATCACAATTGTGTCATAAATAAATTACATTATTTAATGTATAAAAATTATAAATAAAATACCATTATGTATAAAATCTATTTAGATTTATAATAAATATTTATAATCGAATTTATTTTATGTATAACCCTATATTAAAAATGTTTTAGTTATTAAACTTTGATTTTAACTCTTTTAACTCTTTTTGAATTAAATAATAATAAATGTCCTAATCTAATCCAAGTGGACCAAAGAGGTTCATATTTTATTCCTAAGGTTTTTTTTGGTCTAATTATACTTATCCAATAGAATTAGGACATGTTTTAGGGTAATAATAATATCATTTTTACCCTTAATTACCCTATTTACTTTTAACCGTGTTAAATAAAAGTAAAAAGTTACAATTCACCAAAAATTATTTCTATCTCATTGAACCACATTTTATTCCTTAATATTAACCGTGTCTCTAGGGTTTTCGAAATTCCACTCACAGAAGCGGTAAAATTAAGTTTTATGTGAATTTGCAAATTCTTCTAGGAGGTGGGTAAAAGACGGTGAAAAGTTCAATAAATTTTTTATATATCTAAAATTATTCTGAACTAACTCCAATGAATTTCATTGAACTTATATAGGTATTATGTATCTATTTTGACCTTAATTAAATTTAAATAAAATAAATAATTATTTAAATAAAAATTAGGTTTTAAACAATAACTTAGTGTTTTTTCACTATTCATCAAAATTTGAATGTTTTCAGAAAAATACCAAAAATTCACCCTAAGCTAATTTTAATATTTCTAATCCAAAAATGAAGTCCATTTTGAAAGATAAAATTTATAAAATTTCAAAAAGTGGGTATTCTATTCATAACGGCTAGTTTGATTGGTTGTGGTGTGTATTAGAACTTGAAGTTGCGTACAACACACACCAATGTATTACTCAAAGAGAAGCGTACCGTGGAAGCTTGGGGTGTTACATTCTCCCCTCCTTCAATAAATTTAGTCCTCACAATCTTTAAAATTGGGCTTGGGGATATAATGGAAAGTCCCACATCAGAAAAAGATTCAATAAAACTGTCACTTTAAAAGAATGACAGAGAAGTACAAAGGTCACCCGAGATATCCTATACTTGGATTACATGTAGAAAAAAATGGATATGGATGATAAACTAAGTGTCAAGTTATGATGGAGAGGGATAGAAAACATGATCAGGAGAAAGTTAACAACAATAAAACCACAAACTTGTGATAGGACAAATGGTCATTAGTTTCCCAGTAGGAAAAGTAAACGGACAACATTTTTTTTGTTTTAAGTTACATTACATAAATATGAGGAATAAAATTCTGAGATTGACTAAGAACATAAATATATATACTTAGTTTTTAAGTAAAGTATCATTCTTTAATAAATTTCTACTACTAACTCAATTTTAAACGATGAGTATTCAAGAATAATTGGTCACACTGGAAGAGCTAGAATAAACTTCTTATAGAATCACATGATCCAAGAAGGATAAAATATATATTTACCTTGTCTTTAGAGATTAATCAAAACCAAAATGGTTAGTATAAGATCTGATGATCCCCCAAATGGATATTTTATTAGAGAAAGAAACACTAATATTAATTTCTAAAATTAATCCAAAAATACCCCTAAGTTAAATAAATAGCATTCAATGAATAATTGTCCTTAAAATCCATAAATATATTCCAAACTAATATTGAAACCCAAAACTTATAAGAATTTGGTTATGTAGTCTTCCACATTAAATTGTATCTCCAAATGACATCAACTACTATTAAAGTCACATACTTAAAAGTAATTAATCTAATCACATATTCTCTATTATAGATTAATCATTTCCATAAATAACCCAAATCACTATAAATACACAATAAAAACATAGATAAAAATATATCATCACTCCTCAAATGAAATCCCATAGTATTCTATTTTCCTTTGGCATATAGTATTCCCAACAAAGCAAACATCTTCCAAAATAACATTTATCACTTAATCACCAAATCATTTTCCTATACTAAGGGTATTCATTTGATAAGACATAAGATCCCAAATCAACTCATTATTGATCAATAAAATCATTTAACTAAAAATAATTATTCACACTAACCAGAGACTTCACATAGTCCAGTGGTAAGCGATAAATCCCAATCTCACTTTGGTTGTGGGTTCAATTCCCATATCTTTGTCCGACGCGATGGGTTGTCACACGGTCTATGTGTTGTCCTTTTTCAAAAAATATATTTTATAACATTACCAAAATGAGATAAATTCTTCAAAATAACCATAACATAATTTATCCACAAATGTTATCACATAACTTTCATTTTCATCCCAAAATATAGTAACTTGTAATTACCTCAAACCGAAAGATCATATAAAACCAAATGGTTATTTATAACTATATCCACAAGATAAAAGATAAGTCTTCCTCAAATATCATTCTCACATGGAAAACTACATGGTTACAAATAAAAGAGAAAAATATTCCAAAGTAATCCCATCTACAAGGAGAAATAATAATTTTAAACATTTATCCAACCATTTATTCCCACATAGCTTCTTCTTTGACCAAGAAAATATCATATAGAATAGGGAATTCACTCAGGTAATGGATAAGTCCCCTACATTTACAAAAATGACTGTAAATGGATTATTTGGACCATTTTTATTTTCTTCGATAGTACTATTAATTTTTCCTCGTCAATTATTCACTTTATTTCCTTCTTTCCCGCACTTAAAGAATTTATTTGTTCCATTGAGACACTTTCCTGGGTGTATCCTTCTACATTTCCTGCATGATCGAAATTGAGGATTCTTTTCTCCATGGTATCTACTGTTGGAGATCTTATCATTCATCACCTTTCTCTTCTTTGTTGAGTCCAGGAGTTGGTTAATATATATGTTGTTGATCATATTTTTTGAAAACTTATTTGGCATGAACATGATATATTTTACGCCTATCAACATTCCATTTGGTTTATCATCACCGCCACCATTCCCACCTTGTACATCATTCTCAAAGTTACTATGACTTCCTTGGAATCCAGCCATTTTCTAAAACCAGAATGCATTGTGTGAGTAACAGTAGTCATAAAATCATTTAGAGAATATCATGACACCATATTCTTAATTTGAAACACCTTAGGATTAAATAAGGTAATTTATTCACATATTATATTAAAATACTTCAAATTGGTTTGTAAAGAAAATGTAAATTATCCAAATCATATCCCCTTGTAGCATCATAACCAAGAGTGAAGCAAGGCCTGTTGTCGTGCACCAGTTCCCATTCGAGTCTAGGTCAAAGTGGTGTTTTCGGGTTTTACCCCTAGGTACATCTGTGCCAGAGCCTCCTCTACCTACTCGTATCCAGATAGGGATGTATTTCTTGGAAAACTCACAAAATCTATACAATACCAAAATTCTAGGAAGTTCTTCTTTACTAATCCCCAAAGTCTATCTTAGGGCTATGTGCTCTAATCAGAGTTTATCTAAATCTAGTTTCCATGATTTGTACTAAACTTCCTCTAATACCAACTGTAACACCCCAACCCCAGTTACCTAGATTCAATGAATTATTACGTATCATTGGCATGATCAAAAAAGATCAAGTCTTGAAAGTCTGATTATTTTAGTAGCCTTGGAATCACTAGATACATTCACAAAGTTTATATTGCATCATAAAGTGAAAAACTACAACAACATATTGTCTCCATATACCACAATCATATCCTCATACTATCCCTGTAGGTCATTCATAAAATACTTCTTCATATCCTGGGAAAATAAAACATAGAAAGGGGTGAGCTCAGATGCTCAGTAAATATAACAATATAGCGGAAACTTTCATAAATAAGCATAAACATTTAAGGCAATGTATAAATAAAAGAAAAGCCTTTTAAACCTGAAATTCAGCATAATATGGCCAGGATAAAATAAAATAATTCCATTTAATTATTCACATGGATATTCTACTAGTCGAATAATCACATGCAATATCAATAACCACTTTCATAATAATGGAATGCATAATGTCATACTATCATAACCACATAGTCAAGGCCTTATGCCAAGACTACAAATAATATTTTGTCAAGGCCTTGTTCCAAGACACTATTTTGTCTCATAATACCTACCGATGCATTGAGAAGCTATAGCGATATCCACCCATCACTTACCAAGTCAAATGCATTCCTCATATGAACAGGTTTAAACATAACATAAACATTCATATTAAAACTAGCATACGAAATGTCAATACTTTCTCCATAAACCATGAATGGTATAAAAATATCACATACACAATCAAACATAACTCATTCAATACAATATTGATGATTGTATTGTAACAGATTAACCTCAATCGAGAATAATTAAGGATATTGACATAGATTAAAATAATCATCAAAACTATTAGATAGAAATACCCCCCTTTTTCTTGAAATCATTTAAAAGTCACACTATTCATCAAGAATCCATTTAAAAGTAGATTTTTGAATCAAAGTTTCCCATACCACTTTGAAAATTTTAAAAGGAATTTTAATTTTAAAACTTTAATGTCCATATAAATAAATTCTTAAAATCGTTTTTAAAACATGGACATTAATGAGAAAGATTTAGAATAATAAATCTTTAAAACTTTTTAAATGATATTTTAGTTAGAGTTCCTAACCAAAAGAGAGACACTTGAATACAAATAATTGAGGTAATAAAAACTTTTTAATATCATGAGAATAAAGGTATTCATGATATACTATGTCAAAGTACATTATATACACCATATAAAATTGATTTTGTGTATAATAACAAAGAAGTCTTAATGGAATGTAAATTGAGGTGAAATCTATTATAAAGACAATATCCTTAGGTTAAGGATAAATCAACAACATAATAAAGTGTGATAAATATAAATACACTCAATATGATTAGATATTCAGTGTGAATCAATCAGAAGGCATTCACACATATTCTTGTAAAAACAACACCAATGAATTGGATGTTTAACTCAATAAATGGAGATTGAGTTAAAAATACTCTTATCAAGTTCATATCGATGACCTGATAATTTATAAATGGAGTGATTATGTGTATCAAAAGTATATCCACAGAAAGGGGAGTGGAAATTATGACATAAGCAAATGAATAGTGCTTCTACACATAATCTTGGAGTAAAATAATCAATGAAGTATGAGTAAAGCCGAATGAGTGGAAATTGAGATTTCAAATTCTCTTATCGATTTGGTAACTTAAAAAACATACAAACATGAAAGAAGGATCATACAATGATGATTTAGATATAAATAAATTAAAGTATATTACACAATTAATACAATCATGGGCAGTACACACACCACATGCCATAAATAATTGGTGAACAATGGAAATCTCACGGAATTAAAAGTGAGATAAGAAACCCCTTAATTTGTAATTTTTCCTTGTTAGAGGGTAGGTTAACCTCATTTATAATGGTTAAATAATTGTTATTTAATTATACAAGAATCATATACATTAATATGACATCATATATGATCTTTTAACATTGATTTATTGATAATATCTTAGTATTATCGTCGTTTCGGGTGTTAACAGATTTGTTTTACTTTATATTATTTGTTATGTGAGACATATTTTTTATGTATTGGATGTATATTATTCAATTGAAGAATTATATCATGCCTCTAAACATTATTTTTAATCATAAAATGAAATTTAGTCTTGAATGGATATGATGGGGAATGGATCTCATCGCGTTCGTGGAGACGATAATCCGTACGTACGCACGAGCGACAATATCATTCTTTTGATATTAAAATAATATATATTTGGATGGTATATCATATATACAGAATCATTATCAAGTTATATTTATTATTTAAATGAATTACACATCATTATTATACACATCCAAATAATAATATATTGAATAACAATTACACCACGACGTGGAGACGGTAGGCCGTACATACGCATGTATGGTGACATGTCATTCAAAAGATGGATAGAATAATGAATATGGTTGTACCATATTTATAATAACATAACAGTATATATAATATAATGGAGTTATTATTTTAGAATGGAAATAACAAATAAAGAAGAAGTGGAAGAAGAAAGGAACTTGAAAGAGGGTGGTGAAATCATTACCTCTTCTTCGGGTTCTTCCTTTTGGTTTGATCAAAAGGGCTCCTTAAGTTGGCTTTATGACTAAAGGAAGGACTCTAGGATGAAGTGAGGGAAGTTGAGAGGATATTTAGGCAGGGGTTGGCTGAGACAAAAGGCTTTGAAGGTGTGAATTAGAGAGAAGGGTGAGTACCCTTTTATAAGAGGGGTGAGGGGCACCTTAGGAAAAACTGAAAATATTATTTAATAATAAATTCATATTCGGTTTATAGTGGCTCCAAAGTGACTTATTTAAAGGATAAGGTGGGTAGGGGTCTAAACCAACTCAAATAATAGGTTTTAGACAGGTTTGGGTCACAATATTAACCTTAACGTTTAGATTTAACTCTTAGTTAAATAGTTTGACATTACCATGTCTCTTTGTATTTTTATATTATATTGCTAATAAACATACTATATACTTCTAATCGAACCACAAGTGTATCATTAAGGACACAAATATCATTATGTAAGTCCTTTTCCCGAACCGTAGATTTTTGGGAATTGAATATCATTTAATAATATAATACTTAATTTAAAAACTCTTTTATGTCAATTTTGACACTATTTGGTATTTTGTTTTTTCTAAATTCATAACAACATTATTACTTCGAAAAAAATTCATCTAACAAACCCTAATATGTCATATTAACCTAAACAATTAGTGGAATTCATAAAAATTATCAAATTAAATTTATTTTTATATTTATAATATCAATTATTTTAATATTTCATTAATTACGTAATTACTGCATCACCATTGTGTCATTAATAAATTAAGTTATATAATGTCTAAAAATTATAAATAAAATACCGTTATGTAGGAAATATTTTTATCTTTATAATGAATATTTATAATCTAATTTATCTTATGTATAACCCTATATTAAAAATGTTTTAGTTATTAAACTTTGATTTTAACTCTTTTAACTCTTTTTGAATTAAATAATAATAAATGTCCTAATCTAATTTAAGTGGACCAAAGAGGTTTATATTTTATTCCTAAGATTTTTTTGGTCGAATTATACTTAGGCAATCGAATTAGGACATGTGTTAGGGTAATAATAATATCATTTTTACCCTTAATTACCCTATTTACTTTTAACCGTGGTAAATAAAAGTAAAAAGTTACTATTCACCAAAAATTATTTTTATCTCATTGAACCACATTTTAATCCTTGATATTAACTATGTCTCTCGGATTTTCTAAATTCTACTCACAGAAGCGGTAAAATTACGTTTTATGTGAATTTGCAAATTCTCCTAGTAGGTGGGTAAAAGACGGTGAAAAGTTCAATAAAATTTTTATATATCTAAAATTATTCTAAAATAACTCCAATGAATTAAATTGAAATTATATAGGTATTATGTATCTATTTTGACCTTAATTAAATTTAAATAAAATAAATAATTATTTAAATAAAAATTCGGTTTTAAACAATAACTTAGTATTTTCACTATTCATAAAAAATTGAATGTTTTCAGAAAAATACTAAAAATTCACCCTAAGCTAATTTCGATATTCCAAATCCAAAAATGAAGTCCATTTTTAAGGAAATTTTTTTTAAAATTTCAAAAGTGGGTATTACTATTCATATCGGCTAGTTTGATTGGTTGTGGTGTGTATTAGAACTTGAAGTTGCGTACAACACACGCCACTGTATTATTCAAAGAGAAGCGTACCGTGGAAGCTCAGGGTGTTAAAATTTAAATGAAAAATCACTTTCTAGTCATAAATATTAATTTCAAAACATATCAACCCATTAAAACACCTCTCAACAGTTTAGAAAACTCTATTGCAAACAATTTTTCAAAACCAACTTTAACACAATTTTCTGCTTTCAAAAGGGGTGTAAACACACCATTTTCCATTTCAAAAAAATTCTTAAAACTCAGTTCCATCATTTCACAATTCAAACCCTTCCATATTGATTAGAAAATTATTTCAAAAAAAAATAACGCTTCTTAAAACCATGTCATTTTTTTTAAAACCTAACTTCCAAGATTTCAAAATTAAAGGACACGGGACAATGCAAGGGGAAACTAGCTTCTATATGGGTGACTCGGACATATGGTTGGAATCCATACTCCAATCACTTCACCATCACAGAGAGTGTTCTAGGGAAATATCCCCATCTCCACATAGCTTTCCAGACCTTGCGTGCTCACTGATACCATTAACCCAACTCTCATTTCATTTCCCTTAATCATCATCAAACCAAGAAAACCAAAGGACTCAGAAAAGTCATGTCTTCCCTTGGAGACATGAATCCCTTCATGACATGTGGTGATCAGCCACACTACTGATGACCAGAATTCCAACTCCCAACAATCCAAACTCTAGGCTATCCCAACTATTCCCCAAATAACATGACCAAAAGAGTTAACCGGAACCTCCTCTAATACCACTTAGTCATGAACCATATCAGGTCACCCCCAATATAAGCACCAAACCCAGCCCATGAAAAGTCTCTAAGGGCATTCCTGATCCCCACAGGCTGGAACAAGTTCCTGGGTATTATAAAATGAGAATTGGGAATGATTTACCAGAGTTTATAAACATAAAACAACAAATGAATCCAATAAAACGAACCTGGACTTTTTTCAAACCAAAAAATATTTTACAAAAATTTAGAACTGAATTACATATTTTAAAACAACTCACTAAGACTATAAAAATGTAAAAAACCAAAAATAAACAGCCCAATAACCCTCATGGTAAGGGGAACCACCCTCTAGCCATTTTCATACGACTTCACCACCATAGACCTGCTAGAAACTCGAACAACTGGCACTAAAAACTGTACTCAACCTGTGAAAACAAAAATAACCAAGTCTACTTACACCCAAGGGTGTAAGTAGGGTGTGAGACAATTCCCAGTAAGATACCACCACTAAGATATTCCATGTGATAAACATTCAAAGATGAAAGGTTTGCATGTTTTCATAAACATGGAATGCTAGTTACAATTTCTAAAAGATGCTACATAAAAAATAAAACAGTTTTCAAGTTGGATATCATTAAGAATCAACATTTTAAAAAATATTGTCAACACTGCATAATTTTTTAGCAAACCATACCATATGCCGATGGTAAGACGAAAGTAACTAATGAGCACAAGCAATAGGAAATAACCCCTAGACACTAGCTCGTTGTGGGTGTTAGGTACCTTGTATCTCGGTGAGAGTAACCATCACAATATATGTTCTCATGCACGATCCACTAGTAGGGAACATACCCATAACCTAGTGGCCTCAAATAATCATCATAATAGTTTAGTTAGTGTTTTAAGCGTCAAACTTGCTACGTGAAACTAAGGCCAAACCTCACAGATTCACTAGAATACTAGTACACGTCCACCTACCTAGATACCCGGGTATCCCTTTTGTGATCAAACAAGTTCAACAATACAAGAAATATTATTTTCACATGAAAATATCACTTCCACATCAAAAATTTACAAAACATACCACATGTACATCACAGAAGTCACAAAATCCACTTTTTCATTCAAATTGATTTTGAAATCAAACTCACACCAAAATACCCCACAACACATTTTGCACATCATTTGCAATTCAACAGATATGTTTAATTTTTTATAACTCTTTCCAAATATTCTAAACATCACATAAAAGCCCACTCACATGTTATATAATACACTTTTCATAAACAAAGTCCATTTTTCACATAACACCCTTACAAAACAGCTCAAAAACATGTTTTTCACCCACATTACAATTTCATAAATCACCTCGACAAATTACAAAACATTACCAAAATGTTTGAAATAAAAATTGAAAACTTTATCTTTCAAAAAATCATTTTAAGAACATAATACCACTAAAATAGTAAATAATCAACCATTTCACACTTTGTGTAACTCATTAAATCATTTACAATTTTCATAAAACCAACCCAAGGGGTATAACTATATTTTGCCCACAAAACCAAATTCCAAATCCTCTTTCAAAGAGAAAATCACACCAACATGAATAAAATTAGAATTTTTTGCCCTTACAATATTTATTTAAACACTCTAAAGTATTAGAAAATCACCTCAAATAATACCACAAAAGATGCACATGAAAAACACACATTTTCATAAAATTCTTTCAAGAGGCATTACATGGTTTCACACATAAAACCCATTAAAAGACCCTCTTTTAAACCCAAAGGAATACCAAGTCCCTACCAAATCATAATTTTCAGCCCAACAAGAATTATTACATCAATTTCATATGTTATAAAACACACCCAAACAATACCCCAAGGGTTACACACGAAAAACACCCAATTTCAAACAAAAATGAAACTATAAAATTAAATTCTCAACCAAATCCATCATAAATAGTTTTCTCACAACAAAAAGAACATGAGTAACATGAAAAATAAGTAATTCAAGAAAACTAACTCATATATAAATTATCGCACATGGAATAACCTACTGAAAGTGTCGAAACCCTCAAATATTGGTGCAAAACATGTACCGCACCACCGCCGCACCTCAAGGAAGTGTAAAGAAACCTAAAACCACAATATTTTACCCAAAAGAAAGGAATTTAGACCCTAGGCATGAACCCTAACTTCTGGACATTTTAGAACTCATGAAAGGGTGAAATAAACCCAAATGAAAGAGAAGAAATCAAATAGAGAAAAACATACTTATAGATATCTTGTAGAGATATCCCCAAATCCACCAAAATATGAATCTTCATGCAACCAAAACTAGTATGAAGGCTCAAAGGAGTCATAGTAGGTCATTTGGGGACTGAAATGGGGGAAAAGAACGAAAAATTAAGGAGTTAGGAAATAATCATTTTACCTCTTCAAATCCGGTCTATTTGAGAAACCCTATGTTGTTCTGTACTAAATTGCGATGGAAACGAGCTCCAATGATGGGGTAAAGAGGAGGGGTGCTCGGGTGGGTTCAATGGGCTTGGGTGACACTAGGAATCACTAAAAAATCCTTAAAATTGAATAAGTTATTAATGAAAACATTTTTTTTAAATTGGAAATGGTCTTTCGTGCTAGGAAAATTCCTTAATTAAAAACCCAAATCCACCATTATTATGGATTCCTAAAGGGTCCAAATTGAAATGGTGGTGTTAATAGGTCAGGGGCAGCCATTTAGGAATTGTAATGGGTGAAAAATATTAAAAACTGAAAATGTTATAAAATAAACAAAATTGGTTTTTAAATTCAGAAATGAGCTCATAGTTTGACCCAAATCATGAAAACTCACCCTTTCGTCAAAATAAGCTCGGGAAACCCCCAAAACAAAGAAATAATGGAAATTAAATGAAAAAATAAATTTAAATGAAGTCATGTATGTGACAATTTAACAATATAAAATTTTCTCAAAAATGTAGAATGGTTGTTCTTATATTGAAAATCTACAATAAAATTACTTTTTTACTTCTATATGCCTCATTTAGACATTATAGAAAATAATGTCATGTATTCATCAAATTTATTATTAACCTCACATTCAATGTAAGAGTCCCCATTTTCTACCTTGTTAAAATTTTATTTCTTTTATTACCCTTATGTTTTGAATAATTTTTCCCATTCAACATTCACATCATTATTTTCTTCATTTTGTCTTCTCATTTTGTAAGTGTTGAAAATTTTAATAATATCATCTAGAGATAGAGTTGTATGATTTGTGTATTTGACATGTGCCTGTCATGGGGTGTGAAAAAAATAAATAAAACCTATGTTTAAATGTATTAAAGTAGGTAACTGAAGTTGTCTCCAGAGAGGAGTGCACAACAATTACGTTTGTCACTTAAATTAAAGAAATAAGAAGAGGTTATTTTTGAAATTGTTTGAGTTGAAAAATAAAGAAAGCAATTGAAAAGAAAGGTTGAACACTAATGGATGAAGAGAGTGATGGGGTTAGGGTATGATACCCTTTTGTAATGTCATAATATTAACAAAGATCATCTTACCTTTCTTCTTTCTGAATGACAAATGAAAGACTCCTCAATCGAGTTATCTATAACCCTTGGTTAAAGAAGAAAATAAAACCCACTCCTATGTGTAAGGAAGTTCATAAACAATACCTAAACAACTAAGGCAAGTCCCGATCGGGAATTTTTTCTCCTTATAACTCTAGAAAATTTTTACTAGTTCCACACACATGCCAACGATCGTTAGACACTCACCACCTAACACAATCTGCTCAATCGAGACAAATTGCACTAGGCAGAGGGAGATTAAAAGTCTTCAACCAAAGCTATTAAAAATGAATACACCAAACTCAAAATATGATCGCATTAAGAGAATTTGGAAACACTAAAAATATATTTCATTCAAAATAAAGATAAGGTTTTACATTTAATCACAAAACACCGACATTACAAAAGAGAAACTCCCCCTTCCCCGATCACTGAAAGGTTTTACCCCTCCATGTGAAGGGTATTAGAGTTGAAAGGGGAAGAAGAGAGCATGATGAAACTAAGTAAAAAGAAAATAGAAAATATGAATAAATTCAAGAACTTAATCCTCCAGCATAGCCCTTCTTGCACATTATTCAACCCCTTTGAATGGAAGTGAACAGTCTTATTTATAGGCTTGGGGAGTAGAAAATTTCCCTCCTAAATTTCCCTCCCGAAAGATTGAGTCCGGTTGGCATAGTAAATGACCGCATTTGGAAACTAGTCCTTCTTGAGAGTTGTGCCTCCATCTCTCTTCTGTCGACACATGAAATTTTAGCTTCATTGGCTAGGAAATGAAGGAGGTATGGCCGCCTCACTCAGAATATTTAATTCTTCCAGACAGACATTTCGTCATCCAATGCACTGAGTTCCAACGCATCAATAACCTTGATAATGAAAGAATCATGCGTGGCCATATTAATGTAACTTGTCACGCCAGATGTTTTCCAGCTTCATGTAAAATTTCAGCTCCAATGGTTCGTCCATTAATGATATATGGTCCCAAAATAAAATTATGCATTTTTGTGCATAGTTTTCGAGGCCTGATTGTGAGATGAATTTGAGCATCCAAATAATGGATTGAGCTTTGGGTCCACAAGGATAAACTGAAGCCCAGGATCCTATAGAGCCTAAAAAAGGAATCATACAATTTGGATCAAACATATAAAAGATATGCCCGAAATACAGAAGCTCCACAAAACGTCTAAATATCCAAAATTAACCAATTTCCACAATTAAACCCATAATTCACCAGAACACTAAAATGATACAAAACAACTCAAATTGATTAATTTTATGGGGTTAAATAATTGAAACACATATGAAAAATAATGAAAATATTATCTCTATCAATTCCCCCACACTTAGCACTTGGACTCCCGGACAAGTCAAAATCAAAATCAAATCAAAGAAAATTCAAAACACATGCCATTTAGATCCACCAATTCCACACCAAGAAATAAAAGATATCATGCCTCATCCATAAAAATTATTACAAGTTCTAAAATCAGATCATTCAATATTTTTCCTCTTTATTTTTCCTTTCATACACAGAAGACACCTACCTCGCATGATTTTTCTCTCATCTCACAAATATCACTTTTCATCAAAGTTTTTCTCATCCAAACCAATGCAAGGGTCACTATAGGTTTCAAAAACTCATACTTCTCCACCCGATGTGAGTCAAGGACATGTGTTTATCATGAGGACTTTTCAAGGTTGTTTTGTGGCTTTCAGTTGGTAGGATTTTTATGTGAAAAATTCTGAGGCCGAATGAGGAGGTTTTGGCTCTTTTAAAAGCAAAATTGCATAATTCTAATTTTCACTCAATTATGGTATCCTCCTCGCTACCCTTAGTATAAATTCATCTCCATCATCATAAAATCCCAAGAAATGTTCAAATATATCAGAATTTTTGTAGAAAAAATTTCAATATTCTCAAACATGATTTTTCTTGAAAGCTCCAAAAAGGCACAACTTTCTTCCTCCATTAGAAGCTCCAGAAAGACATAGCTTCTTTTATCATGAAAGCTCTAGAAAAGGCACAGCTTTCAACATAATGATTTTTCATCAGCACACACATCTCTTCAGCATTTTAATTTCCACCAAATGTTTCACCAAATGAGTTATCACAACACAAGACAGCCTCCCCCACACTTAAGTTCAACTAGATCATGCAATTTCACTTCAAGATCAGGTTGGATAGGGAAAAATTGGCTTATAATGTGGCTAACCTAACAGGTTGTTCATGGCTTCTATGGGCTAAAAGGATTAAATGTACAAGTTAGGCCATAATGAAAGGGGTTATCTTGAAAAGGGGGCTTTCAAACCAAATAAATTCCACAATAATTTAAAACACATGTTCCCCAAACCCTCAAGTTTTGAAAGGAATGAATCAAATTATGGTTAAAACAAGCGTGGTCTGGTTCTCTCAAGAAGTGAGTTGAATGAAAATAATATAACAATAATGGTTCAAAAGCCTCACGGGAAAGTGATTTCAAAGATAAAGTCATTGAAATGTTGCATGAGATTCAAAAACCTGAGTACTTTTCATGAAATTTCCAAAGAATTGAACTTGAAACAAAATAATTTTCAGCATTAATTTAAGCTCAATTTTAGGGAATAAATTGGTTCACTCAATGACATGGGTTTCAGAAATGGCAATGATAATCATTTCAGCTCAAAATTTTTATAAACACACCAAAAAACTAAAAAATAAACACACAAAAAATTGAAACTAGACATTTTTTTTGAAATCAAACCCAAAATGAAAATCCTAAACTACCAAGGTTCCATCCCCACACTTAAATGATGTAGTGTCCTCAATGAATTCAAGTGTATTTAACATGTAAGAATATTTTAAAATGAATCACAATAGCAAGAAAGTGTAAAGGAGAGGTACAACTGGACTTATTAGTAGACCGGTTGGAGGAGCAGGATCTCCTCCAGTGGATCTGATGGGATGGTCCCTTGGAATTTCTTCAATCTGTGCCCATTAATAGTGAATGGCTCTTGCTCTCCATCCTTCACAATCTACACAGCACCGAAAGGATATACATGAGTAACTACAAAAGGACCCTCCCATATGGAACAAAGTTTACCTAGCATCGGCTTGAGTATTGAATTGAATAGCGGCACTTTATCTCAAGGATGTAATTCTTTTGGTTGGATTAGCTTATCATGAGCCACTCTTGTTCTCTCTTTGTAAATCTTGGAATTTTCAAATGATTCTTTTCGAATTTCCTCCAGCTCCTGTAACTACAACTGTATCTCTTTCCCAACATTTTCAATATCCTAATTCATCTTTCTCATAGCCCAATATGCCTTATGCTCCAGTTCCACAGGTAGGTGAAAACGTTTCCCATAAATCAGCATATATGGAATCATTCCAATCGGGGTCTTGTAGGATGTCCTATAAGCCCATAATGTGTCTTCCAGCTTATGGCTCCAAACCTTCCTGTTTTTTTAATAGTCTTCTCTAAAATTCCTTTGATTCCCCTATTGGACACTTCAGCTCGACCATTTGTTTGTGGGTGATAGGGAGTTGATGTTTTATGATGCACCCCATACTTCTTCAGAAAAGCCTCCATTCTCCTATTTCAAAAGTGATTCCCTTGATCACGGATGATGGCTCGAGGAACTCCAAACCTACAAAATATGTTAGTCCTGACAAAATCACAAACAACTTTAGCATCATCAGTCCTTGTGGCTTTTTCTTCCAGCCATTTGGAAACATAATCAACCGCAAGAAAGATATAAGAATTTCCAAATGACATTGGGAAAGGGCCCATAAAATCTATCCCCCAGACTTCAAAAATCTGAGAAAAATTAAGTGGTTGTTAGGGAATTTCTTGTCTCTTTGAAATGTTTCCAGAAAAGTGACATTTTGGACACCTTTTGCAAAATTCATGAGAATCTTTAAAAATTGTTGGCCAATAAAGTCCAGATTCTAAAAACTTCTGTGCTTTCCTTTGAGGTACAAAGTGTCCTCTACAAGCTAATGTGTGACAAAAATCAAAGACAGAACCAATTTCACTCTCAGGAAAACATCTTCTTATCACTTGTTCATTGAAAATCTTCCAAAGAAACTGATCATCCCAAATGTAATATCTAGATTCAGATTTCAGTTTGTGAATTTTATGAGAATTTAAATGAGATGGGACCTGAGATGTTAGTAGATAATTGACCATGTCAGCATACCAAGGAACTTCTCCTTTAACCATTTACAACTTCTCTCCTGGAAGGTGATCATTCAGTGTTTCTCTTTCTGGAATTTCAGCTTCAGTAGTGTTTGGAAGTATACTTAAATGATCATCCACATGGTTCTCCGATCCCTTTTTGTCCTTGATTTCTATGTTGAACTCATGTAGTAGTAACATCCATCTCACCAGCCTCGGTTTAGCTTCCGCCTTCTTCATCAAGTACCCGAGATCTGCATGATCAGAAAATACAGTGACTTTAGTTCCAAGAAGATATGATCTAAATCATTCCAAATAAAAAACAACTTCTAAAAACTCCTTTTCTATAGTTGTGTAATTGAATTGAGCCTCATCCAAGGTTCTTGAATCATATTCAATGACTTGTGGCCTTCCCTCAATTCTCGGAGAAAGGACTACTCCAACTTCTTGGTTGGAAGCATCACAAAGTAGCTCAAATGATATTTCCCAATTTGGTGGTTGCATCACAGGTGGTTCAATGAATCTCCTCTTCAGCTCATCAAAGGATTCCCTACATGCACCATTGAAATAAAAATCAGTATCTTTCAAAAGTAATAGAGAGAGAGGGAGAGAAATCTTACTGAAATCCTTGGTAAACCTTTTGTAGAATCCTGCATGTCCTAAAAAATATCTAACATGCTTCACACAAGTTGGGTAAGGCAAAGAATTTATCACTTCAATTTTTGAATTATCAACTTCAATTCCCTTTTTATAAATGACATGACCAAGAAAAATCCCGCTCTGAACCATGAAATGAAACTTTTCAAAATTTAAGAAAAGATTCTTTTCAATGCAGGTTTTCAAAAGTTTTTCTAGATTTTTCAAACAATGGTCAAAAGAGTTTCCAAACACCCTAAAATAATCCAAGAAAACCTCCAATAAATCTTCAATGTGATCATAAAATATACTTACCATGCACCTATAAAATGTACCTAGAGCATTACATAATCCAAATGGCATCCTTTTATATGAAAAAGTTCCAAAGGGACATGTCAAGGTTGTCTTCTCTTGATACTCAGGAGTGATGGGTACCTAGAAATAACATGAAAATCCATCAAAAAAGAAATAATGAGTTCTCCCAACCAATCTCTCTAACATCTGATCAATGAAGGGAATGGGGAAATGATCTTTCCGAGTTACCTGATTCAACTTCCTAAAATCAATGCACACTCTCCAGTTATTTTGAATTCTCAGAGGGATTAATTCATTCTTTTCATTCCTCACAGTGGTTAGGCCAGTTTTTTTGAAACTTCATGAATTGGACTAACCCACTGTGAATCTGAGATGGGATATATGATCCCAGCTTCCAAAAGCTTCTTTATCTCCTTCTTCACAACCTCCATCAAAGTGGGACTCAACCTCCTATGGGGTTTCCTGATAGGTTTGGAATCTCCCTCAAGAAAAATTCTATGTGAGCATATATTTGGGTTGATTCCTATAATATCACCTAAACTCCACCCTATCGCTTGGATATTATCTCTCAAAAGATATATCAATGATTTCTCTTGGGTTTTAGAGAGATTATGAGAAATTATCACTGGTAGTTTCTCTTCGTCCCTAAGGTACACATATTTCAAATCGGTGGGGAGTGGTTTGAGTTACAAATCAGGGGGATGCTCAAGGGATGAAACTAAATTGACATTTCCAACTTCCAAATTTTGTACCTCCTGCATACAAGAAACCATATCATATTCCTCATCATTTAACAAATCATCAAAGAAATTATATTTTACCTCTTCCTCCCATATGAATTCAGAATCTCCAGTATCTTGGGTATCCACATGTTCAATGATATTTTCAATGGAATAAGTCTCTCCTAAGTCTAAGAATTCATAAAGCATACCTGATTCTTTATTGGGTTCTGCACTAACATCATGAGAAAGAGAAAAGAGGGAGTGATCATCTGATGGGTGCCTCATGGATTCAAAAATATTGAAGTGGATCGTGCTCTCTCCAAACTCCATGGTGAGTGTCCCCTCATGGACATTGATGATGTTTTTAGCCGTTTTCAAGAAATTTCCCCCCAAAATGATGGGTGAATGTGACGGGATCCTATATTCTTTCATATTTAGAAAGTAGAAGTCATATGGGAATAAGAGATCTTTGACTTTCACATGGACATCCTCCAAAACTTTTGCAGGGAAAACTGTGGATCTATTTGCAAACTGGACCGCCACTCTTGTGGGCTTCAAGTCTCCTATCTGCGAAGGAGTGTTTACTGAGTGAGGAAATACATTAATTTAATCACCTAAATCACACAAATAATTAGAGAAATTTAAATAACCAATGGTGCATGGAATAGAAAATTTCCCTGGATCTTGAAATTTTGTTGGCAATTGTGGTGTGATAAGGGCTGAGACACTTCTTCCCAAGTTGATCCATTCATTCCCTTGAAGTCTCCTCTTCTTGGTGCACAGATCCTTCAAAAATTTAGCATACTTTGGAATTTTATTGACTGTATCAAGTAAGGGGATATTGATTTCCACTTTCTAGAAGGTGTCCAGAATTTCTTTTTGAAGTGCTTCCTCCTGAAATTTATTTGATTCAATCATCCTTGATGGAAATGGATAGGGTATGTCTTTTTTCTCCCTTTTTTCCTTTGAAATGGTGTTTCTTGTCTCTTTTTCCTTGTCCTATCCTTATCTTCCTCATCTTTCTTCTCTTTTTCACATTTAATTTTCACATAATTTTCAGAGTTTTCAGCTTCATTCTCCCTCAACTCAAGTGGTCTTATTTCAGGTTCATGGGATGCTAGTGGTGATATCTCTTTTCCCCTTATTGTTATTATCATGCTGACATTCTCCTTTGGGTTTGGGATTGTTTTGGAAGGAAGTTTCCAAGGATTTTTGGTTAGGAATTCCATGATACCTTCAAACTTGGTAGTCAAATCTTTTACAGAGCCTTTCAGTCCCTCAATATCAGATATATGTTGTTGGTTCAAAATTATGGGTTGTGAACTGGTTGATGGATGATCATAGGATTTTAAGAAAGTGGGTGGTTGGTGATGAGAAGGCTGGCTATAAGATTTCTTTTGTTGAAATGGTGGTGGGGTTTTGGAATTGTTGCTGGAATGGGGGTCTAGCTAGATTCTGTTGATTTCCAAAGCCATATTGAACATGGTTTGGCTCTCTCCATCCATGATTTTGTTGGTACTGCCTTGGTTGAAAGGTTTCCACACAAGCTTCCATTCCCTGTATTTCATCACATTGGTCAGTGAAATGATCAGGTGATGCGCATAAACCGCATACCTTGGATGGTGTTTGTTAGTCGCCCACTTGTTTCAAGGATATCTGTCTCACCAAACTAGTTAGCTCTTCAATATTAGTTTCTATTAAGGGTGATGGATGAGAAGTTTGTACCTCATGAATACCTCTTGTTCCAATACCTCTTGTACCAAACTATTGGGAGTTCTGAGATATCTTCTCAATGAAACCTTTTGCTTCTTCAGGATACTTTTCAATAAATGCACCTCCAGATGATGCATCAAGAAGGTTCCTATAATTTTCCAGTAAGCCTTGATAGAAGAAGACAAGAAAGTGATGATTCTCGATGGCTTGATGTGGGCAGCTAGCACATATATTTTTAAAACTTTCCCAATACTCATAAATGGTTTCACCAGATGAATGTTTGATGGCATAGATCTCCTTTCTGATGGCTATGCTTCTAGAGGAGGGGAAGAATATTTGCATGAAGCATCTCACCATGTCATTCCAATCATCCACATCTACAGGTTTTAGACCATACAACCAATCTTTCGCAGATCCTTCCAATGAAAACTGAAATTCCTTACACTTTACTTGTTCCTCAACTACTCCATGTGGTATGAAGGTTGAGCAGACATGTGTGAACTCTTTAATATTCTTGTTGGGATCTTCACCTACCAAGCCATGAAACTTTGGAAGCAATGGTATCATATTTGATTTCATCTTAAAATCATTTTGTAACAATGGCATGACAAGTTTATTATTCTAATTAATGAATTGTGGGGCACAAAGGTCTCTAAGTGTTGGGTTTTGATTTCCAGCCATTATGACTGGCTCAGAGTGAACACTTGAAGTTTCACTCGAGTATGTGAGGGAAATTTCCTCAAATTCAGAATGTAAATTGAGGTTTCTGATCCTATTCAACAAAGTTCTTTCAATTTCAGGATCAATGGGGTAAGGTTTAGTGTTTGAGGTTCTAGTCATGAAACTTAATAATGACAGTAATAAAAGAGAGAAAAAAACTGTTGGCACTACCTCCCCGGCAATGGCGCCACGTTTTGAACCGTGCCTATCATGGGGTGTGACAAAAACAAATAAAACCTAAGTTAAAATTTAGTAAAGTAGGTAACCTAAGTTGTCTCCAGAGAGGAGTTCACAACAATTACGTTTGTCACTTAAATTAAAGAAAGAAGAAGAGGTTATTTTTTAAATTGTTTGAGTTGAAAAATAAAGCAAGCAATTGAAAAGAAAGTTTGAACACTAATGGATGAATAGAGTGATGGGCTTATGGTAGTATCACATTTTTTAATGTCATCATAGTCACAAATATCATCTTACCTTTCTTCTTTTTAAATGAAAAATGAAAGACTCGCCGATCAATTTATCTATCACCCTTGGTTGAACTCACTCCTATGTGCATGGATGTTCATAAACAATACCTAAACAACTAATGAAAGTCTAGATAGTGAATTTTTACTCATCATAACTCTATAAAAGGTTTACTATTTCCACACATGTGCCAACGATCGTTAGACACTCACCACCTAACACAATCTGCTCGATCGAGACAAATTGCACTAGACAGAGGGAGATTAAAAGTCTTTAACCAAAGCTATTAAAAATGAATACACCAAACTCAAAATACGATAGTATTAAGATAATTGGGAAACACTAAGAATATATGTCATTCAAAAGAAAGATATGTTTTTACATTTAAGCACAAAACTCCGACATTACAAAAGAGAAACTCCCCCTTCCCCGATCACTGAAAGGTTTTACCCCTCCATGTGAAGGGTATTAGAGTTGAAAGAGGAAGAAGAGAGAATGATGAAACTAAGTAAAAATAAAATATAAAATACAAATAACTTCAAGAACTTAATCCTCCAAAACAGCCCTTCTTGCACCTTCTTCAAACCCTTTGAATGGAAGTGAACACTCTTATTTATAGGCTGGGAGAGTAGAAAATTTCCCTCCAAAATTACTCCCCCGAAATTTTGAGTCCGGTTGGAATAATAAATGACCGAATTTGGAAATTGGTCCTTCTTGAAATTTTCTCCTAGATCTCGCAGCTGTCGATACATGAAATTTCAGCTTCATTGGATATGACATGAAGGATTTATGGGCTCCTCACTCATAATATTTAATTCTGCCAGAGAGACTTTTTGTCTTCCAATGCACCGAGTTACAAGGCATTAATGACCTTGAGAATTAAAGAATCATGAGAGGCCATATTAATGACACTTGTCACTCCGGATTTTTTCCAATTCCATGTAAGATTTCATCTCAATGGTTCATCCATTAATGATATATGGGCCCCACAATAAAATTATGCAGTTCTGTGCACAATTTTTGAGGCCAGATTTGTGAGCTGAATTTGAGCTTCCAAATGAAGGATTGATATTTGGGTCTAGCAGGATAAACTGAATCCCACAAGCATATAGAGCCTACAAAAAAGTAATCATACAATTTGGATAAAAAATATAAAAGATATTCCCAAAATACAGAAGCTCCACAAAACGTCTAAATTTCCAAAATTAACCAATTTCCACAATTAAGCCCATAATCCTACAAAACACTAAAATGATACAAATCAACTCAAATTGATTAATTTTAAGGGGTTAAATCATTGAAACACTTATGAAAAATAATGAATATAGTATCTCTATCAATTCCCCCACACTTAGCACTTGGACTCATGGACAAATCACAATCAAAATCAAATCAAAGCAAATTCAAAACGCATGCCATTTAGATCCACCAATTTCACACCAAGAAATAAACGATACCATGAATCATCCATAACCATTATTCAAAGTTCTAAAATCAGATCATTCAATATTTTTCCTCTTCATTTCTCCTCCCATTCACACAAGACACCTACCTCACATGAATTTTCTCCCATCTCACAAATATCACTTTTCATCAAAGTTTTTCTCATCTAAGAAAATGAAAGGGTCACCATAGGTTTGAAAAACTCCTACTTCTCCACCTGATGTGAGTCGGGGACATGTGTTTATAATGAGGAATTTTAAAGGTTGTTATGTGGCTTTCGGTTGGTAGGTTTTTTATCTGGAAAATTATGAGGCCGAATGAGGAGGGTTTGGCTCTTTTTGAAGCAAAATTGCAAAATTCTAATTTTCACTCAATTATGGTATCCTCCTCACTACCCTTAGTAGAAATTAATCTCCATCATCATAAAATATCAAGAAATGTTCAAAAAGCTCAGGATTTCAGTAGTAAAAATTTCAATCTTCTCAAACATGATTTTTCTTAAAAGCACCTGAAAAGGCACAGATTTCTTCCTCCATTAGAAGCTCTAGAAAGACACAAATACTTTTATCATGAAAGCTCCGTAAAAGGCACAGATTTCAACATAATGATTTTTCATCAGCACACACATCTCTTCAGCATTTGAATTTCCTCCCAATGTTTCACCAAATGAGTTAGCGCAACACAAGACAGCTTCCCCCACACTTAAGTTCAACTAGATCATTCAATTTCACTTCAAGAGAAGGTTGGATAGGGAAAAATTGGCTTATAATGTGGCTAACCTAATAGGTTGTTCATGGATTATATGGGATATAAGGATTAAATGTACAAGTTAGGCCATAATGAATGGGATTATCTTGAAAAGGGGGCTTTCAAACCAAAGAAATGCCTCAATCATTTAAAACACATGTACCCCAAACCCTCAAGTTTTGAAAGGAATGAATCAAATTATGGTTAAAACAAGCATGGTATGGTTCTATCAATAAGTGAGGTGAATGAAAAGAATATAACAATAATGGTTCAGAAGCCCCACAGAAATGTGATTTCAAACATAAAGATAGTGAAATGTGGCATGAGATTCAAAAACTTGAGTACTTTTCATAAAATTCCCAAAGAATTGAACTTGAAACAAAATCATTTTCAACATTCATTTAAGCTCAGTTTTAGGGAATAAATTGGTTAACTCAATGACATGGGTTTCAAAAATGGCAATGATAATCATTTCAGCCCAAAAGTTTTAAAAACACACAAAAAACTTGAAAATAAACACACACAACAAAAAATTGAAAACAAACATTTTTTTTAAAACAAACGCAAAATGAAAATCCTAAACTACCAAGGTTCCCTCCCCCACACTTAAATGATGCAGTGTCCTCAATGAATTAAAGTGT
Source organism: Viscum album (assembly GCA_963277665.1). NCBI lineage: Eukaryota > Viridiplantae > Streptophyta > Magnoliopsida > Santalales > Viscaceae > Viscum > Viscum album. The sequence goes on along the minus strand of OY728127.1, from coordinate 396,563,206 downwards.
ATTTAACATGTAAGTAGATTTTAAAATGAATCAAAATAGAAAAAAAGTATAAAGGAGAGGTACAACCTGACTTATTGGTAGACAGGTTGGAGGAGCGGGATCTCCTCTAGTGGATCTGATGGAATGGTCCCATGGAATTTCATCAGTCTGTGCCCATTAATAGTGAATGAATCCTGCTCTCCATCCTTCACAATATTCACATTACTGAAAGGAAATACATGAGTAACTATAAATGGACCCTCCCATCTGGAATACAGTTTACCTGGCATCAGCTTGAGTCTTGAATTGAATAGTAGAAATTTATCTCCAGGATAGAATTGTTTTGGTTGGATTAGCTTATCATGAGCCACTCTTGTTCTCTCTTTGTAAATCATGGAATATTCAAATGATTCTCATCTAATTTCCTCTAGCTCCTGTAACTACAACCGTCTCTATTTCCCAACATATTCAATATCAAAATTCATCTTTCTCACAACCCAATATGCCTTATGCTCTAGTTCCATAGGTATGTGACAACTTTTCCCATAAATCATCTTATATGGACTAATTCCAATCGCGGTCTTGTAGGCTATCCTATAAGCCCATAATGTGTCTTCCAGCTTCTGGCTCCAATCCTTCCTATTTGGTTTAACAGTCTTCTCTAAAATTCCATTGATTTCCCTATTAGACACTTTAGCTTGACCATTTGTTTGTGGGTGATAGGGATTTCATGTTTTATGATGCACCCCATACTTCTTCAGCAAATCCTCCATTATCCTATTGAAAGAGTGAGTCCCTTGATCACTGATGATGGCTCGAGGAACTCAAAACCTACAAAATATTTTAGTCCTGACAAAATCACAAACAACTTTAGCATCATCAGTCCTGGTGGCTTTTTCTTCCACCCATTTGGAAACATAATCAACTGCAAGAAAGATATAATAATTTCCAAATGACATTGGGAAAGGGCCCATACAATACATCCCCCAGACTTCAAAAATATCACAAAAATTAAGTGGTTGGTGGGGAATTTCTTGTCTCTTTTAAATGTTTCCAGAAAACTGACATTTTGGACACCTTTTGCAAAATTCCTGAGAATATTTAAAAATGGTTGGCCAATAAAGTCCAGATTCAAAAACCTTTCCTGATGTCTTTTGAGGTCCAAAGTGGCCTCCAAAAGATAATGTGTGAGAAAAATCAATGATAGAACCAATTTCACTCTCAGGAAAACATCTTCTTATCACTTGGTCATTGAAAATCTTCAAAAGAAACAGATCATCCCAAATGTAATATCTAGATTCAGCTTTCAGTTTGTGAATTTGATGAGAATTGAAATGAGATGGGACCTGAGATGTTACCATATAATTGACCATGTTAGCATACTAAGGAAATTATCCTTTAACCATGTACAAATTCTCTCCTGGAAGGTGATCATTCAGTGGTTCTCTTTCTGGAATTTCAACTTCAGCAGTGTTGTGAAGTTTGCTTAAATGATCAGCCACTTGGTTCTCCAATCCCTTTTTGTCCTTGATTTCTATGTTGAACTCCTGTAGTAGTAACATCCATCTCACCAGCCTCGTTTTAGCTTCAGCCTTCTTCATCAAGTACCTGAGAGCTGCATGATCAGAAAATACAGTGACTTTAGTTCCAAGAATATATGATCTAAATCTTTCCAAAGCAAAAACAACTACTAAAAAATCCTTTTCTGTGGTTGTGTAATTGAATTGAGCCGCATCCAAGGTTCTTGAAGCATATGCGATGACTTGTGGAATTCCCTCAATTCACTGAGAAAGGACTACTCCAACTTCTTGGTTGGAAGCATTACAAAGTAGCCCAAATGGTTCTTCCCAATTTGGTGGCTGCATCACAGGTGGTTCAATCAATCTCCTCTCCAGCTCATCAAAGGATTCCCTACATGCACCATTGAAATCAAAATCCGCATCTTTTAAAAGTAATATAGATATAGGGAGAGAAATATTACTGGAATCCTTGATAAACCTCCTGTAGAATCCTGCATGTCCAAAAAAAGATCTAACATGCTTCACACAAGTTGGGTAAGGCAAAGAATTTTTCACTTCAATTTTTGACTTATCAACTTCAATGCCTTTTTTGGAAATGACATGACCAAGAACAATCCATCTCCCAACCATGAAATGACACTTTTCAAAATTTAAAACAAGATTCTTTTCAATGCATGTTTTCAAAACTTTTTCCAGATTTTTCAAACAGTGGTCAAAAGAGTTTCCAAACACCGTGAAATCATCCAAGAAAACCTCCAAGAAATCTTCAATATGATGAGAAAATAAACTTACCATGAACCTCTAAAATGTACCTAGAGCATTACATAATCCAAATGGCATCCTTTTATATACAAAAGTGCCAAAGGGACATGTAAAGGTTGTCTTCTCTTGATCCTCAGGAGCAATGGGTACCTAGAAATAACCTAAAAATCCATCCAAAAAGAAATAATGAGTTCTCCTAGCCAATATTTCTAACATCTAATCAATGAAGGGAATGGGGAAATGATCATTCCGATTGACATGATTCAAATTCCTAAAATCAATGCACACTCTCCAGCTATTTTTAATTCTCCCAAGGATTAATTCATTCTTTTCATTCCTCACAATGGTTAGGCCAGTTTTTTTTGGAACTACATGAATTGGACTAACCCACTATGAATCTGAGATGGGATAGATGATCCCATCTTCCAAAAGCATCTCAATCTCCTTCTTCACAACCTCCATCAAAGTGGGATTCAACCTCCTTTAGGGTTTCCTAACAGGTTTGGAATCTCCCTCAAGAAAAATTCTATGTGAGCATATATTTGGGTTGATTCTTGGAATATCACCAAAACTCCACCCTATCGCTTGGATATTCTATCTTAAAAGATCTATCAATGATTTATCTTTGGTTTTAGAGATATTAATAGAAATTATCACTGTTAGTTTCTCTTCTTCCCTAAGGTACACATATTTCAAATCAGTGGGGAGTGGTTTGAGTTCCAAATCAGGGGGATGCTCAAGGGATGAAACTAAATTGACATTTCCCACTTCCAAATTTTGTACCTCCTGCACATAAGAAACCATATAATCTTCCTCATCATTTAATAAATCATCAAATAAATCAGATTTTACCTCTTACTCCCATATGAAGTCAGAATCTCCAGTATCTTGGGGATCCACATGTTCAATGATATTTTCAATGGAAGAAGTCTCTCCTAAGACTAAGAATTCATAAATCATACCTGGTTTTTCAATGGGTTCTGCACCAACTTCTTGAGAAAGTGAAAAGAGGGAGTGATCATCTGATGGGTGCCTCATGGATTCAAAAATATTTAAGTAGATCGTGCTCTCTCCAAAATCCATGGTGAGTGTCCCCTCATGGACATTGATGATGGTTTTAGCCATTTTCAAGAAAGGTCGCCCAAAAATGATGGGTGAATGTGACGAGCTCCTATCTTGTTCCATATTTTGCACATAGAAGTCAGCTGGGAATAAGAGATCTTTGACTTTCACAAGGAAATTCTCCAAAACTTTTGCAGGGAAAACTATGGATCTGTTTGCAAACTGGACCGCCACTCTTGTGGGATTCAAGTCACCTATCTGCATAGAAGTGTATACTGAGTGAGGAAATACATTAATTTAAGCACCTAAATCAAACAAATCATTAGAGAAAGTTAAAGAACCAATGTTGTATGGAATAGAAAATTTCCATGGATCTTGAAATTGTGTTGGTAATTGTGGTGTGATAAGGGCTGAGACACTTCTTCCCAAGTTTATCCTTTCATTCCCTTGAAGACCCCTCTTCATGGTGCACAGATCCTTCAAAAATTTAGCATACTTTGGAATTTGTTTGACTGCATCAAGTAAGGGGATACTGATTTCCACTTTCTGGAAGGTGTCCAGAATTTATTTTGGAAGTACTTCCTCCTACAGTTTCTTTGATTCAATCATCCTTGATGGAAATGGAGGGGGTATGTCGTTCTTATCCCTTTTTTTCCTTTGAAATGGTGTTTCTTGTCTCTTTTTCCTTGGCATATCCTTCTCTTTATCCTTTTTCTTCTCTTTTTCACAATGAATTTTCACATAATTTTCAGAGTTTTCAACTTCATTATCCCTCAACTCAAGTGGCCTTATTTCAGGTTCATGGGATGCTTGTGGTGAGATCTCTTTTCCACTTCTTGTTATTATCATGCTGACATTCTTTTTTGGTTTTGGGAATGTTTGGGAAGGAAGTTTCCCAGGATTTTTGGTTAGGAATTCTATGAGACCTTGAAACTTGGTGGTCAAATCTTTTATAGAGCCTTTCAGTCCCTCAATATCATATATATGTTGTTGGTTCAAAATTATGGGTTGTGCACTGGATGATGGATGCTCATATGACTTTAATAAAGTGGGTGGTTGGTGATGAGAATGCTGGCTATAAGATTTCATTTGTTGAAATTGTGGGGGGTCTTGGAATTGTTGCTGGAATGGGGCTCTTGCTTGATTTTGTTGATTTCCAAACCCATATTGAACATGGTTTGGCTCTCCCCATCCTTGCTTTTGTTGGTACTACCTTGGTTGAAATGTTTCCGCACAAGTTTCCATTCCCTGTATTTCAGTACATTGGTCAGTGAAATGATCAGGTGATGCGCATAAACCACATACCTTAGATGGTGCTTGTTGGTCGCCCACTTGTTTCAAGGCTATTTGTCTCACCAAACTAGTTAGCTCTTCAATCTTAGTTTCTAGTAAGGGTGATGGATGAGAAGTTCGTACCTCCTGAATACCTCTTGTTCCAATACCTCTTGTACCAAACTGTTGTGAGTTCTCAGAAATCTTCTCTTCTTCTGGTGACTTTTCAATCAATGCACCTCCAGATGATGCATAAAGAAGGTTCCAATAATTGTCCAGTAAGCCTTGATAGAAGAAGACAAGAAAGTGATGATCCTCGATGGCTTGATGTGGGCAGCTGGCACATATCTTTTTAAATCATCCCTAGTACTCATAAAGGGTTTCTTCAGATGAATTTTTTATGGCATAAATCTCCTTTTTGATGGTTGTGCTTCTAGAGGCGGGGAAGAATATTTGCATGAATCATCTCACCAGGTCATTCCAATCATCCACATCTCCAGGTTTTAGACCATACAACCATTATTTCATAGCTCCTTCCAATGAAAACATAAATTCCTTCCACTTTACTTGTTCCTCAAGTACTCCACGTGGTATGAAGGTTGAGGAAACATGTGTGAACTCTTTAATATGCTTGTTGGGATCTTCACATTCCAAGAAATGAAACTTTGGAAGCAATGGTATCATATTAGGTTTCATCTCAAAATCATTTTGTAACACTGGCATGATAAGTTGATTAATCTGATTAATGAATTGTGGGGCACAAAGGTCTCTAAGAGTTGGGTTTTGATTTCCAGCCATTATGACTGGCTCAGAGTGAACACTTGAAGTTTCACTCGAGTATGTGAGAGAAATTTCCTCAAATTCAGATTGTAAATTGAGGTTTCTGATCCTATTCGACAAAGTTCTTTAAATTTCCGGATCAATGGGGTAAGGTTCAGTGTTTGAGGTTCTAGTCATGAAACTTAAGAATAAAAGTAATAAAAGAGAGAAAAAAAACTGTTGGCACTACCTCCCCGGCAACAGCGCTATGTTTTGACACGTGACTATCGTGGGGTGTGAAAAAAACAAACAAATCCTAAGTTAAAATGTAGTAAAGTAGGTAACCTAAGTTGTCTCCAGAGAGGAGTGCACAACAATTACGTTTGTCACTTAAATTAAAGAAAGAAGAAGAGGTTCTTTTTGAAATTGTTTGAGTTGAAAAATAAAGCAAGAAAATGAAAAGAAAGGTTAAACACTAATGGATGAAGAGAGTGATGGGGTTAGGGTAGGATCACCTTTTTTAATGTCATAATAGTCACAAATATCATCTTACCTTTCTTCCTTTTGAATGAAAAATGAAATAATTCTCAATTGAGTTATCTATCACCCTTGGTTAAAGAAGAAAATAGAACTCACTCCTATGTGCATGGAAGTTCATAAACAATCCCTAAACAAATAAGGAAAGTCCCGATCGAGAATTTTTTCTCCTTAGAACTCTATAAAAAGTATACTAGTTCCACACAAGTGCCAACGATCGTTAGACACTCACCACCTAACACAATCTGCTCGATCGAGACAAATTGAACTATGCGGAGGGAGATTAAAAGTCTTTAACCAGAGCTATTAAAAATGAATACACCAAACTCAGAATACAATCATATTAAGATAATTGGGAAACATTAAGAATATATTTCATTCAAAAGAAAGATAAGGTTTTACATTTAAGCACAAAACTCCGACATTACAAAAGAGAAACTCCCCCTTCCCTGATCACTGAAAGGTTTTACACCTCCATGTGAAGGGTATTAGAGTTGAAAGGGGAAGAAGAGAGAATGATGAAAATAAGTAAAAATAAAATAGAAAATACAAAGAACTTAGAGAACTTAATCCTCCATCACATCCCTTCTTGCACCTTCTTCAACCCCTTTGAATGGAAGTGAACACTCTTATTTATAGGCTTGGGGAGTAGAAAATTTCCCTCCAAAATTACCCCCCGAAGGTTTGAGTCATGTTGGCATAGTAAATGACCGAATTTGGAAAATTGGTACTTATTGAAAGTTTCTCCTCCATCTCTCATATGACGACACACGGAATTTCAGCTTCATCGGACAGGAAATGAAGGAGTTAAGGCTGCCGCACTCAGAATATTTAATTCTGCCAGACAGAATTTTTGTCTTCCAATGCACGGAGTTAGAACACATTAATGGCCTGGATAATTAAAGAATCATGCGTGTCCATATTAATGAAACTTGTCACACCGGATGTTTTCCATCTCCTTGTAAAATTTCAGCTCCAATGGTTCGTCCATTAATGAGATATTGTCCCCATAATAAAATAATGCAGTTCTGTGTACAGTTTTTGAGGCCTGACATGTGAGCTGAATTTGAGCTTCCAAAGGATGGATTGAGCTTTGAGTCCAGAAGGATAAACTGAATCTCACGAGCATATAGAGTCTAAGAAAAGGAATAATACGATTTGAATCAAACATATAAAATATATTCCTAAAATACAGAAGCTTCACAAAATGTCTAAATTTCCAAAAATTGACCAATTTCCATAATTAAGCCCATAATTCACCAAAACACTAAAATGATACAAATCAACTAAAATTGATTAATTTTAAGGGGTTAAATCATTGAAACACATATGAAAAATAATGAAAATATTATCTCTATCAATTCCCCCACACTTATCACCTGGACTCCCGGACAAATCAAAATCAAAATCAAATCAAAACAAATTCAAAACACATGCCATTTAGATCCACCAATTCCACCCCAAGATATAAAAGATATAATGACTCATACATAATCATTATTACAAGTTCTCAAATAATATCATTAAATATTTTTCCTCTTCATTTCTCCTCCCATTCACACAAGACACCTACCTCACATGAATTTTCTCTCATCTCACAAATATCACTTTTCATCAAAGTTTTTCTCATCCAAACCAATGCAAGGGTCACCATAGGTTTGAAAAACTCCTACTTCTCCACCCAATGTGAGTCAAGGACATGTGTTTATCATGAGGACTTTTCAAGGTTATTCTGTGGCTTTCAGTTGGTAGGATGTTTATGTGAAAAATTATGAGGCCGAATGAGGAGGGTTTGGCTCTTTTTGAAGCAAAATTGCACAATTCTAATTTTCACTCAATTATGGTATCCTGCTCACTAAACTTAGTATAAATTCATCTCCATCATCATAAAATCTCAAGAAATGTTCAAACAGCTAAGAATTTCAGTAGAAAAAATTCCAATCTTCTCAAACATGATTTTTTTTGAAAGCTCCAGAAAAGGCACAACTTTATTCCTCCATTAGAAGCTCCAGAAAGACACAACTTATTTTATCATGAAAGCTCCAGAAAAGGCATAGCTTTCAACATAATTATTTTTCATCAGCACACACATCTCTTCATCATTTTAATTTCCACCCAATGTTTCACCAAATGAGTTAGCACAACACAAGACAGCTTCCCCCACACTTAAGTTAAACTAGATCATGAAATTTCACTTCAAGAGAAGGTTGGATAGGGAAAAATTGGCTTATAATGTGGCTAACCTAATAGGTTGTTCATGGATTCTATGGGATACAAAGATTAAATGTAAAAGTTAGGCCATAATGAAAGAGATTATCTTGAAAATGGGGCTTTCAAACCATATAAATTCCTCAATCATTTAAAACACATGTACCCCAAACCCTCAAGTTTTTAAAGGAATGAATCAAATTATGGTTAAAACAAGCATGTTATGGTTCTCTCAAGAAGTGAGTTGAATGAAAAGAATATAAAAATAATAGTTTATAAGCCTCATGGGAAAGTGATTTTAAAGATAAAGACAGGGAAATGTGGAATGAGATTCAAATACCTAAGTACTTTTCATGAAATTCCCAAAGAATTGAACTTGAAAAAAAAATCATTTTCAGCATTCATTTAAGCTCAGTTTCAGGGAATAATTTGGTTCAATCAATGACATGGGTTTCAAAAATGGAAATGATAGTCATTTCAGCTCAAAAGTTTTAAAAACACACCAAAAAATAAAAAATAAACACACACAACAAAAAATTGAAAACAAATTTTTTTTGAAAACAAACACAAAATGAAAATTCTAAACTACCAAGGTTCCCTACCCCACACTTAAATGATGCAGTGTCCTCAGTGAATTCAAGTGTATTTAACATGTAAGTAGATTTTAAAATGAATCACAATATCATGAAAGTGTAAAGGAGAGGTACAACCTGACTTATTGGTAGACAGGTTGGAGGAGAGGGATCTCCTCCAGTGGATCAGATGGAATGGTCCCATGGAATTTCTTTAGTCTGTGGACATTAATAGTGAATGGATCCTACTCTCCATCCTTCACAATCTACACATCACCAAAAGGATATACATGAGTAACTATAAAAGGACCCTCCCATCTAGAATGGAGTTTACCTGGCATCAGCTTGAGTCTTGAATTGAATAGAATCACTTTATCCCTAGGATGGAATTATTTTGGTTGGATTAGCTAATCATGATACACTCTTGTTCTCTCTTTGTAAATCTTGTAAATTTAAAACGCTTCTCTTCTAATTTCCTCCAGCTCCGGTAACTACAAAAGTCTCTCTTTCCCAGCATTTTCAATATCCAAATTCTTCTTTCTCAGAGCCCAATATGTCTTATGCTCCAGTTCCACATGTAGGTGATAACTTTTCCCATAAATCAGCCTATATGGACTCATTCCAATCGTGGTCTTGTAGGTTGTCCTATAATCACAAAATGTGTCTTCCATCTTCTGTCTCCAATCCTTCCTGTTTGGTTTAACAGTATTCTCTAAAATTCCTTTGATTTCCCTATTGGACACTTCAGCTTGACCATTTATTTGTGGGTGATAGGGAGTTGATGTTTTATGATGCACCCCATACTTCTTCAGCAAAGCCTCCATTATACTATTTCAAAAGTGAGTACCTTGATCACTGATGATGGATCGAGGAACTCCAAACCTAAAAAATATGTTAGTCCTAACAAAATCACAAACAACTTTAGCATCATCAGTCCTGGTGGCTTTTGCTTCCACCCATTTGGAAACATAATCAACCGCAAGAAAGATATAAGAATTTCCAAATGACATTGGGAAAGGGCCCATAAAATCTTTCCCCCATACTTCAAAAATCTCACAAAAATTATGTGGTTGTTGGGGCATTTATTGTTTCTTTTAAATGTTTCCAGAAAACTGACATTTTGGACACCTTTTGAAAAATTCATGAGAATCTTTCAAAATGGTTGGACAATAAAGCCCAGATTCTAAAACCTTCTGTGCTATCCTTTGAGGTCCAAAGTGGCCTCCACAAGATAATGTGTGACAAAAATCAAAGATAGAACCAATTTCACTCTCAAAAAATAATCTTCTTATCACTTGTTCATTGAAAATCTTCCAATGAAACGGATCATCCCAAATGTAATATCTAGATTCAGCTTTCAGTTTGTGAATTTGATGAGAATTGAAATGAGATGGGAGCTGATATGTTACCAAATAATTGACCATGTCAGCATACCAAGGCACTTCTCCTTTAACCATGTACAACTACTCTCCTAGAAGGTGATCATTCAGTGGTTCTCTTTCTGGAATTTTAGCTTCAACAGTGTTGGGAAGTCTGCTTAAATAATCAGCCACTTGGTTCTCCGATCCCTTTTTGTCCTTGATTTCTATGTTGAACTCCTGTAGTAGTAGTAACATCCATCTCACCAGCCTCAGTTTAGCTTCATCCTTCTTCATCAAGTACCTGATAGCTGCATGATCAGAAAATACAGTGAATTTAGTTCCAAGAAGATATGATCTATATCTTTCCAAAGAAAAAACAACTGCTAAAAACTCCTTTTCTGTGGTTGTGTAATTTAATTGAGCCGCATCCAAGGTTCTTGAAGCATATTTAATGACCTTTGGCCTTCCCTCAATTCGCTAATAAAGGACTACTCCAACTTCTTGGTTGGAAGCATCACAAAATAGCTCAAATGGTTCTTCCCAATTTGGTGGCTTCATCACACGTGGTTCAATCAATCTCCTCTTCAACTCATAAAAGGATTCCCTACATGCACCATTAAAATCAAAATTAGCATCTTTCAAAAGTAATCTAGAGAGAGGGAGATAAATCTTACTGAAATCCTTGATAAACCTCATGTAGAATCCTGCATGTCCTAAAAAAGATCTAACATGCTTCACACAAGTTGGGTAAGGAAAAGAATTTATCACTTCAATTTTTGACTTATCAACTTCAATGCCCTTTTTGGAAATGACATGACCAAGAACAATCCCTCTCTCAACCATGAAATGACACTTTTCAAAATTTAAAACAAGATTCTTTTCAATGCAGGTTTTCAAAACTTTTTCCATATTTTTCAAACAATGGTCAAAAGAGTTTCCAAACACCATGAAATAATCCAAGAAAACCTCCAAGAAATCTTCAATGTGATCAGAAAATATACTTACCATGCACCTCTGAAATGTACCTGGAGAATTACATAATCCAAATGGCATCCTTTTATGTGAAAAAGTTCCAAAGGGATATGTAAAGGTTGTCTTCTCTTGATCCTCAAGAGAAATGGGTACCTGGAAATAACCTGAAAATACATCCAAAAAGCAATAATGAGTTCTCCTAGACAATCTCTCTAACATATGATCAATGAAGGTAATGGGGAAATGATCATTATGAGTGACCTGATTCCACTTCCTAAAATCAATGAACACTCTCCAGCTATTTTGAATTCTCACATGGATTAATTCATTCTTTTCATTCCTCACAGTGGTTAAGCTAGTTTTTTTGGAACTACATGAATTGGACTAACCCACTGTGAATCTGAGATGGGATAGATGATCCCAGCTTCCAAAATCTTCTCAATATCCTACTTCACAACCTCCATCAAAGTGGAATTCAACCTCCTTTGGGGTTTCCTGATAGGTTTGGAATCTCCCTCAAGAAAAATTCTATGTGAGCATATATTTGGGTTGATTCCTGGAATATCATCTAAACTCCACCCTATCACTTGGATATTCTCTCTCCAAATATCTATCAATGATTTCTCTTGGGTTTTAGAGAGATTATTAGAAATTATCACTGGTAGTTTCTCTCCGTCCCTAAGGTACACATATTTCAAATTAGTGGGGAGTGGTTTGAGTTCCAAATTATGGGGATGCTCAAGGGATGAAACTAAATTGACATTTCCCCCTTCCAAATTTTGTACCTCCTGCACACAAGAAACCATATCATCTTCCTCATCATTTAACAAATCATCAAAGAAATCAGATTTTACCTCTTCCTCCTATATGAAGTTAGAATCTCTAGTATCTTGGGCATCCACATGTTCAATGATATTTTCAAGGGAAGAAGTCTCTCCTAAGTCTACGAATTCATAAAGAATACCTGATTCTTCAATGGGTTCTGCACCAACTTCATGAGAAAGAGAAAAGAGGGAGTTATCATCTGATGGGTTCCTCATGGATTCAAAAATATTGAAGTGGATCATGCTCTCTCCAAACTCCATGGTGAGTGTCCCCTCCTGGAAATTGATGATGGTTTTAGCCGTTTTCAAGAAAGGTCTCCCCAAAATGATGGGTGAATGTGACGGGCTCCTATCTTCTTCCATATTTAGCAAGTAGAAGTCAGTTGAGAATAATAGATCTTTGACTTTCACAAGGACATCCTTCAAAACTCCTGCAGGGAAAACTGTGGATCTATTTGCAAGCTAGACCACCACTCTTGTGGGATTCAAGTCTCCTATCTTTAAATAAGTGTATACTGAGTGAGGAAATACATTAATTTAAGCACCTAAATCACACAAATCATTAGATAAATTTAAATAACCAATGGTGCATGGAAAAGAAAATGTCCCTGGATATTGACATTTGGTTGGAAATTGTGGCATGATAAGGGCTGAGACACTTCTTCCCAAGTTGATCCTTTAATTCCCTTGAAGTATCCTCTTCTTGGTGCACAGATCCTTCAAAACTTTAGCATACTTTGGAATTTGTTTGACTTCATCAAGTAAGAGGATATTGATTTCTACTTTCTGGAAGGTGTCTAGAATTTATTTTTGAAGTGCTTCCTCCTGAAATTTCTTTGATTCAATCATCCTAGATGGAAATGTAGGGGGTATGTCTTTCATCTCCCTTTGTTCCCTTTGAAATGGTGTTTCTTGTCTCTTTTTCCTTGGCCTATCCTTCTCTTCCTCCTCTTTCTTCTATTTTTCACAATGAATTTTCACAGAATTTTCAGAGTTTTCAACTTCATTCTCCCTCAACTCAAGTGGTCTTATTTTAGGTTAATGTGTTGCTGGTGGGGAGATCTCTTTTCCACTTCTTGTTATTATCATGATGACATTCTCCTTTGGGTTTGGGATTGTTTGGGAAGGAAGTTTCCCAGGATTTTTGGTTAGGAATTCCATGATACCTTCAAACTTGGTGGTCAAATATTTTACAAAGCCTTTCAGTAACTCAATATTAGATATATGTTGTTGGTTCAAAATTATGGGTTGTGCACTGGTTTATGGCTACTCATAGGATTTTAAGAAAGTGGGTGGTTGGTGATGAGAAGTCTGGATATAAGATTTCTTATGTTGATATAGTGGGGGGTTTTGGAATTGTTGCTGGAATGGGGGTCTAGCTTGATTCTGCTGATTTCAAAACCCATATTGAACATGGTTTGGCTCTATCCATCCTTGATTTTGTTGGTACTGCCTTGGTTGAAAGGTTTCCACACAAGTTTCCATTCCCTGTATTTCACCACATTGGTTAGTGAAATGATCAGGTGATGCGCATAAACCACATACCTTAGATGGTGCTTGTTGGTCGCCAACTTGTTTCAAGGATATCTGTCTCACCAAACTAGTTAGTTGTTAAATATTAGTTTCTAGTAAGGGTGATGGATGAGAAGTTTGTACCTCATGAATACCTCTTGTTCCAGTACCTATTGTACCAAACTGTTGCGAGTTCTGAGAAATCTTCTCAATCAAACCTTTTGCTTCTTCTAGCGACTTGTCAATCTATGCACCTCTAGATGATGCATCAAGAAGGTTACTATCATTTTCTAGTAAGCCTTGATAGAATAAGACAATAAAGTGATGATCCTCAATGGATTGATGTGGGTAGCTAGCACATAGCTTTTTAAATCTTTCTCAGTACTCATAAAGGGTTTCTCCAGATGATTGTTTGATTGCATAGATCTCCTTCCTGACAGCTGTGCTTCTAGAGGCGGGGAAGAATCTTTGCATGAAGCATCTCATCAGGTCATTCCAATCATCCACATCTCCAAGTTGTAACCATACAACCATTCTTTAGCAACTCCTTACAACGAAAACAGAAACACCATCCACTTTACTTGTTCATCAACTACTCCACGTGGTCTGAAAGTTGAGAAGACATGTGTGAACTCTTTAATATTCTTTTTGGGATCTTCACCTGCCAAGACATGAAACTTTTGAAGCAATGGTATCATATTAGGTTTCATCTCAAAATAATTTTGTAACACTGGCATGACAAGTTGATTATTTAGATTAATGAATTGTGGGGCACAAAGGTCACTAAGAGTTGGGTTTTGATTTCCATCCATAATGACAGGCTCAGAGTGAACACTTGAAGTTTCACTTGAGTCTATGAGAGATATTTCCTCAAATTCAGATTGTAAATTGAGGTTTTGGATCCTATTAAACAAAGTTCTTTCAATTTCAGGATCAATGGGGAAAGGTTCAGTGTTTAAGGTTCTATTCATTCAACTTTAGAATGAAAGTAAGAAAAGAGAGAAAAAAACTATTGGCACTACCTCCCCAGAAATGGCACCATGTTTTGACACGTGCCTATCATGGGGTGTGAAAAAAACAAATAAAACCTAAACTAAAATGTATTAAAGTAGGTAACCTAATTTTTCTCCAGAGAGGAGTGCACAACTATTATGTTTGTCACTTAAATTAAAGAAAGAAGAAGAGGTTCTTTTTGAAATTGTTTGAGTTGAAAAATAAAGAAAACAATTGAAAAGAAAGGTAGAACACTAATGGATAAAGAGAGTGATGGGGTCAGGGTAGGATCACCTTTTGTAATGTCATCATAGTCACAAATATCATCTTACCTTTCTTCCTTTTTATTGACAAATTAAAGACTCCTCGATCGAGTTATCTATCACCCTTGGTTAAAGAAGAAAATAGAACTCACTCCTATGTGTATGGAAGTTAATAAACAATCCCTAAACAACTAAGGCAAGTCAAAATGGGGAATTGTTACTCCATAGAACTCTAGAAAATGTTTACTAGTTCCACACACGTGCCAACGATTGTTAGACACTCACCACCTAACACAATCTGCTCGATCGAGACAAATTGCACTAGGTGGAGGGAGATTAAAAGTCTTTAACCAAAGATATTAAAAATGAATATAGAAAACTCAAAATACGATCACATTAAGAGAATTGGGAAACAGTAAGAATATATTTCATTCAAAATAAAGATAAGGTTTTACATTTAAGCACAAAACTCCGACATTACAAAAGAGAAACTCCCCCTTCCCCGATCACTCAAAGTTCTTACCCCTCCATGTGAAGGGTATTAGAGTTAAAAGGGGAAGAAGAGAGCATAATGAAACTAAGTAAAAAAAATAGAAAATAAAAAGAACATCAAGAAATTAATCCTCCAGCACAACCCTTCTTGCACCTTCTTCAACCCGTTTGAATGGAGGTGAACACTCTTATTTATAGGTTTGGGGAGTAGAAAAGTTCCCTCCAAAATTACTACCCCAAACTTTTGAGTCCGGTTGGCATAGTAAATAATCGAATTTGGAAATTGTTCCTTCTTTAAAGTTGTTCCTCCATCTCTCATCTGTCGACACACAAAATTTCACCTTCATTTTCTAGGAAATGAAGGAGTTATTGCCGCCACACACAGAATATTTAATTCTGCCAGACAGACATTTTGTCTTCCAATGCACCGAGTTCCAACGCATTAATGACCTTGATAATGAAAGAATAATGAGAGGAAATATTAATAAAACTTTTAACTACCAATGTTTTCAGCTCAAAGTAAAATATCATCTCTAATGATTTGTCCATTAATGAGATATGGGCCCCATAATAAAATTATGCAGTTCTGTGCACAGTTTATGAGGCCTGACTTGTGAGCTGAATTTGAGCTTCCAAATGATGGATTGAGCTTTGGGTCTAGAAGGATAAACTGAATCCCATGAGAATATAGAGCCTAAAAAAGGAATTATACAATTCGGATAAAAAATATAAAAGATATTCACGAAATACAGAAGCTCCCCAAAATGTCTAAATTTCCAAAATTAACCAATTTCCACAATTAAGCCCATAATTCACCAAAACACTAAAATGATACAAATCGACTAAAATTGATTACTTTTAAGGGGTTAAGTAATTTAAGCACATATGAAAAATAATGAAAATATTATCTCTATTAGTATTATAAATATGATACATTGTCATCAAATTATCTAGATGTATTTATAGAATATTTTCATCAATAGATGAATATTCCACCATCTCAATGAAATATCTTATAGTTCATAATATGTCATTAAAAATAATGTTTAAGTCACCAAATGAATCATCTTACCCCGATTTACAATCTTCACATATCAATCTATATATTTGTGACATTTCATTCATTAATTTAAAATTTCATTCATAAATTTTATTAATGTTTTCCATGATTCCATTCTCTATTCTAATAAAATGTATCCTTGTAAACTCACATTAATATTGAAGGAAATGTATAACATTTATAGGTTTCCATAATTCTCCAAATTCTTATTACCATCATTTTTTAATGAAACACCCTTATTATGTTGAGGAAAACAATATGTATAAACTTAAAGGGATTTTTTGAAAATGGAAATATAAAAAGGTATCATTCTATACTTTTTGATATGGCACATTTTTCATAAATTAAAAGAATCCCTATATTTTTTCACCAAGTTATGAAAATCTATGTCAACCTTAATTTTCAAAAAACATTATTAAAGAGTTAGGGAAGGTAAATTTCATGTTGATTCCAGTTGAAATGTCTAGTATATATCTTCTTGATCAGTGACAAGAAAATGGGGTGAATCAGTGATATTTTAGTTTTAAGATTTACTACATAATAAATAACATTTTCCACTAATTGGTGAGTAATAACCTGGCTGGAAAACAGAAAACAAGCTAATCCATAGGGAAAAAATTATTTAGAGGGTTCAATACTCAGTATGAGTAAATACTCATTATCATGGTTTGAAATAAATCCAAGAACGCAAAACCACTATAAAATAAACCATTTTGTTGTTACATATTGTATGGAATAACATTACTTATGATTTATTATATTACTTCTGACAATCCATGTGCTCCTCGCAAATATAATATGATATAACAATGTTAGTTATAAAAAATAATCCCCTTGTCTTACTAGATTCAGTACATTTTAACTATTTTTATCAAAAAATCATTACCCGTAGATTTTATTCATGTACATATTTTTCATCTTCAGGTTATTACATATTAGTGAAACAGAACATTCTTTAGGGACTTTTGTAAGAAAATATTCATCTTAACACTTATTCATAGAGTACCATCAGTTAAATGAAACTTGATCAGATTCCCAATTCATCAAATAACCTATTGACACCATTATTCTGATATTAATATATATTAAATTATATACAGTACCACATCTATAGGTATCAACTGAAACCCTATTAATATAATATTCTCTTTTCTTTGTTTATTTTATCACTTATCCAGATAATATTTGTACGATAATTATAAATCAAAAACTATGATTGGTATTTATTAATAATCCTATAATTTCTGTGGTTGAAATCTTATCCCACAAAACCACTAGAAATTCCACTCCCTTGTTCATAATAAAAAATTTAGTTTTTATGATGCCTTCACTCATTTATATAGGAACCCATCTTAAAAATAATAGGAAAAAGCCTAGAATTTAGGAACATTAAATTATAATTATCCTATAAATTTTTTAAAAACCTAATGAAAAAATTCAATATATGACCACGTTTAAACATACTAAAATATATGAACTTTAATTAATAATCATTTCCAAATATGTTCTTCAATATTCTTTCAAACTCAACTAGAGTCACAATTCTTCCCTACATGATTAATAAATCATTGAACGTCTATTAAAACATTGTTAGATTAAATTCATAATGAAAACATAATAGAGACCTCATAACATTCATGTTAAAAAGAATCATAGTAGCCCTGTTATTCCATGAAACTTCATCTAATGATCCTTCACAACTATATAGTAATGATTCAAAAATCATTAACAATACACATTCTCTGATTCATGACTTTCTTGAAAACAATAATTCCATAATTTCATATAGATACATCAATTTAAAGAACATAAATATGTTTTTTTAATTACACTCAACCTTATTTAAGTTATATGGAATGATAAACTTTGGTTAATTTTGGGAAATATTAAAAATGATTTTATTATGGTCCATCTGGTGGACTCCATTCAATAACATTACCCTTAGTTATCTATTCTCTTTAATTGACATGGTTAATAAATATATATCTAATATAACTTTTTACAGACCCAATTACATAACATCTTAGACCATGAAATATAGTTCATGAATCATTATTACTTCATAACATGAACATTTAATAGCTGAAACTTTGTCTGATAACATCTGTCTGGTGTATATTAATGAAATTTATGGCACAAAATTTTTACAGTCAATCATCAGTCACCTAATTTATAATAAATCTTGAATCGTGAGATGTTTTTTTAATAGTAATGCTTGATACTTTTCGAATAGAACATAATCTCATTATTTTCATCATTGAACATTATTTTTTGATATATATTTTGATCTTAATTTGTTAAACCTTTAGTTCCCCACTCCTTCCACTATCCCTTGTCCTATTGGACTATGTTGTATATGCCCGTTCAGTTCTACCATCTTTGTAATTCCCTAGAATTATATCAATGCTATTTACCTTCATATAATTATGTCATATCAAATAAGTCACATAAAAAAACTTTTAGGAAACAATATAATTTTATAAATTAATAATGAATGAAATAAGTGGTTTCTAGTAAATTAATTATCATAATACAATAAAATAGTAATGTGACATTTGGAATAGTAATATAACCATTAGGGATTGCAATCTGGCCAATAAAATTGTATCATCACCAATGAAAGTATATATAAAATTTATGCATCATATAAATGATAATATGATATTTTATACCATGGAATAACTAAATAATTGTTTTAAAAATTGTCAATTAAACATTATTATTTTTATGAAAAATAAAAATTATTTACATTTTTATGATTAATATAATGATTTAAAATAAATTTTATTTTGATAAAATTGATTCATAAATTAATGTTTCTTTTTCTTGTGATTTTAATATAATTTAATGACATAGTAATCGATTTATCATAATATTATAAAATCAGTTATAATATTAATTTTTTTAATAAATGATTATTTTAATTAAAAAATAAATTTCTCATATTTGGAATTTTTTTTCCAAAAATAGAGTAATTTTTTTATTTATACAAGTAAAAAAATGGTAATGGTTAATTTTAAGTATGTTTCTAAAATAATTTAACTTTTTTTTGAATAGTGAAATGTTATAATTTATGATATAAGCTAAATTAAAATTTTATTGAGTCATGAATGATATACAGATGATTTAAGAACCACTAGATATAACTAACATGCATTATTTTCTATATTTAGTTCCAGTAATTATAACTATTGATATTCTTCCGCTAAAATATTAAACAAGTGAACAAAATAATCCAAAACACCTCTCTCCATGACTATAAATACCACCACTCACAACCTCTTCTCCTCAAACCTCAAAATCCTTAAAAAATTTCCAAATTCTACCCAATCATCTTCCATTTTATCTCCCCCTTATCTACGAGACTTTGGTATCATTAAAAGACAAAACTAAAGTGCTTCAAGGAGTTTCTCAAGGTATATGAAATCAAGAGGTAAAAACCTATTTTTTTTCTTTTAATTTCCAATAAATTTATTTTGTTTTATTTTCCCATCACCATCTCCCCTTATCAGAGTGAAAAGATAAATACATAAAAATTTATATACCTTAATTTTATTGGGAAGATTTTACAACCCATAATAATTTATTTTCCCATCCCCTTTTGTTCTAAAAATAAAGTCATCTTCAATGATGTGTTGATTTATCATATTAAAGGATGATGAGTTTTTAGTATCAATTACCACCTTCAATATTGGAGATAAATAGATTTTTATGGTTTAAATAGGCTATATTATATTTATTATAGAATTTTAAAGTTATGGAACTAGTATATATACATAATATTAATAAATAAAACAAAACGAGTTCGTGATGATCGAAAAACACCACAATAATCTAAACGATTATAATTGAAATTTTATCTATTGAATATTCCTTACATATAGAAACAATGATATATAATAACATTTTGTAATATTTATTTTCATTTATTATATATAACTTCAATTATAGATAACTATCCTCATTTTACATGATTTTTCTTACATGTAAACAAGTAAACTGATCACAAAAACCAAAGAAACGAACACTCTTGAATGAAGAAATTGAATTTTATGACTCATAAAAAATTCAAAAAATGAACTTATTAAAATTAAATAAATAAAAAAATACATAATTTGTATGTTACTAATTTAAATATTAATTAATCTAATTTGATTATGTGGGAAATTAAGTTCAAATGTAGAAAACTTTCAGACCTAGGGTGTGGGTTTCTTTCCGAACATCCAATATTACATTAGGTTAGGCTTTCTCTCTATTTACCTCAATTTAGTTCATAATTCATGTTATTTACTCCTCATAAATTCTATTATTATTTTCCAAACATTTTTACCTATCTCAATACATCATTCATTGATAATGAAATACCTATTTTATAAGTTTCCCTTTTAAATTCCTCTCGTTAAGAATGCCAGATCAAAGGGGCCATCCCAAATCCTTACCAATTTTGATGTACTATACATATTTATTGTAAGAATCCATTATTTTTTTAAATCACTATTTAATAATTAAAAAATTTCTTGTTTATTTCTGGTGTTAAACGAATAATTTTACCTTTCCTTTTTAAAGTATTTATAACATTTTCACTTTATCTGCACTAAATTGGTTCATTTCTAATGTTTCTTAGGATCACTTTTTACATATTTTCAATATTTTGATATAATTTATCATGATATATGCCTATTTTAAACTATTAATTTTCATTTATGATTTATATACATTATTTCATGGAAACATTAATGATACACCATTTTTTTATGCTCTATGACATTATTACGATACCCATTTCTTTCAATTGGTAACCCACTTATTTATATTGGATTAATCATATGGCACAAATATTCATGAAAATTAGATGATGGGTGATCCCATATTATAACTACACTATCCTATTTCAAATATTATTATATGATTTTAAGCCTAACTAGCCATCCAGTACAAGCCATGTATTGTAAATTCTAGTGTTTTTGTATGATCTGGTACGTAGAACTGGAAATGCAGAATTAGAATAGATCATCATTATTTTAAACCTAAATAAAGATAGAATAAATTTTACAGAGCTCATACATATGTATAGGATAACCTGGGGAATACATGAACAAATGGATGAGTTAAAATCCTAGTAATGGAATAAGCATAAGAATAAATAATAGTACATGGGATAAAAACCATAAAAAATAACATAAAAAGGCATAAACATACAGAAACATAATATATAGAACATGGGATCAGGTAATAATTGAATAATAGTAATTTTTTGCAACATAAAACATGACATAAGCATGTTTCCTAGCTTATTGCACATGAGGGAGAAAGAGTCATGGTTGACCACCAAGACCATTACACATGGAGCACGAGTCAAGGGTAACAATTATGATCGTTGCGCATGGTTTCTCATGAGACTAAACATTGAAAAATTAAATTGAGTTATATATTGGGTCACCCATCAAAACATGTTCATTAATATGTGATCCACATAAAGAATCATGCATAAGGAATCAAACATAAGGGTTACTCATTGAATGAATTAGGTATCATAATAATGTCAAAAGGCGTATCAAAAAGCAATATCATAATGGTGTGCATGAAATAATGGATTTAAATCATAAATGGAAATTACTAATGGAACATAGGAAAAGATCATGATAATTTATGTCATACTTAAGTGAAATAATATAAAAATGTGTTTAAGAAATATTTTATATAAACCATTTTAGTGCTAGTTATGGAAAATATTCAAAGGGAATTTAAAGAAAAAACGTGAATATTATTTTATGTAAAACCAGAAATGAACATAGATAGTTTTCATTATAAAATTATTGATTTTAGAAAAACATTGGTCGCTTAAAATAGATGATGGAGTTCACTTGAAAATGGGTAATAATTTTGTATGTTTCCTTTAATCGGGAATGCTTTTTGGGACGAATTGAGAAGAAAACCTTATTAAAACATGTATATCCATAAAAAAGAAGGAATAAATGATCTGGATACATGATTTTGGAACATATACACATAATATATATTATTTATATGAAAATTATGAAGATCTAATTTATGTTAAAGAGGGAGAAAGCATACCCTGATGGAAAATAGTGGTTTGATAAGAATCAGTTACCTTATATTTGAAAATCGTCTGTACTTGATGATAAATACCTAGAATATAAGATTAAATACATTAATTATTTAATTAAAAACCTTTTATAAATTCATTTTATATATTTTTTGTTTATTAAGTTCATTTATAGACCTTTTAAGGGTTATGATATTCAATTTCATTTTTTGTGAGTGTTGTTTTCCATGGTCTTCATGATTGGTTTACTAATATGCAGGTACGAAAAATCATGTAAAATGAAAAAGGATTCCGATAATTGAAGTTATATGTTATTATTGGTAATAAATATGGTTAAATATTATTATAAATAATTTGAGTATATGTTATGAGGATGAATCATTTGATAAATAGTGGATAATTGTTTGGATTATTTTGGGTGGTTTTCCTCACAATGAACTTGTCTTGTTATATTATTTAACATCATGTGTACATAATTATTATAGAACATTACATAGGCTGTAATTAATATATTATATTTTTTATCCATAAAAATTATTTTACGACAAGCCTTAAAGGAGATAATGGAAAATGAAAAAATTTCATTCTTGCAGGTGATAAATTAACACCTCATGAATAATGATTGAATTTTTAGAATAAAAGGGAGAGGAGAGGGGTTTACTAATGGATTACACCACTATCACGAAAAAATTATATTACAAGAGAGGTAATAGAGTTATCATACCATTTTGATGAGGGGATGCGAGGAGAGAAAAATATAAGATCATTAAAAGAAATTAAAAGAAAAAGAAATATGAATTTACCTCTAGAATTTCTTCTCCTTGAAAACCTTATTAGGGGGAAGGTTTTATACTTCTGTGGGAAACAAGAGCTTCTGGACATGGGGAAGGGTCTTTAGAATATTATTGGTCATAATTTGGATAGATCATAAAGATTGGAAACTGTAAGAAGATGTTGTGGTTGGGGTGAAATTTATAGTGCAGGAGAGGAGGGTTTTCTCATTTTTTATCCAGTAGTTTATTATTTTCTTTCAAGATTATGAATGTTTTATACATCCATATACAATAAAATAATTATTTTATGCTCAATATTATGGTTCTTACATCTTTGATAACTCAAATAATATTATATTTAACTTATAATGTATATATATGATAAATTATCATATTTTACTATTCACCCAAATCCAACTATTTTAGAAAAATACAAAAAAATCAACCTAAACATTTTTTGATGTGTAGAATTAAAAAATATCACCGTTTTATGAATATAATTGTCTAAATATGATACATATTATTTTTAATTAAAATCATCATTTACATGGAAAATACCAAATTTTAAATTATAACTTACATTATTAATCTTTGAAAAATTAATTGACATCTCTTAAAATTATCTACTAATTTTAAGATAAAAAATAATAATAATTTATTAATATATTTTTCTGAACTGATTTTTATTCTAAAACATTATATTAATTATAAAATTGAAAATAAACACTTCTATTATATAAAAATATCCACACAAAATTAATTATTTCCAAAACATTTATTTACTTATACTATGATATAATTATATCATATTTTAATATATAAGATGGATAAATTTTATTTTAACTGACTTTGGAGAGGTTACATATTGATTGGTTGGTTTACTATTCATAAGGGCCACATTACTATTCCAAAGGTCAAGTTATTATTCTAGTAATATGTGTTATTTAACTTTTAGAAATAACTCATATTTTATTCAATAATAATTTATAATGTTTATATTGTGTTATTAATTTGATTTTATGTGATTATAATTTATGAAATATTTATAAGAATGGAATTTTCATTGATAAAATTTTGGGTCATTACATTCTTTCCCACTTAAGAAATTTATCCCTTGAAATATTTTTTACATACTATTGGGAAAATAGGTGAGGGTACATCTCCTTCATCACTTCCACTAGTTCCATTGTTGCCCCTTCATGCTTATGGCTTCGCCACATTTATTTGACTAGGTGAGTAGTTTTTTTGGGTGGAATATTATCTATATAATCCATGATCTTCATGGGAATATCCTATTAATAGAGATCATTCTATAATTGTACCACCTCTGAATTTAGTACTTGTGATGGATCTGGTATGTACTTCCTTAAGAGGGATACATTGAATACATCGAGTACTTGAGGCCTGGTATGTGGAAGTGCTAGTTGATAGGCCACGAATCAGACATGATCAAGGATCTATAAGGGGATGAAGTACCTAAGACTCAACATTCCATTCATCACAAATCACACGGTCCTCTTCCATAGACATATGCATAGGAATACCATGTATCTAGCTTTAAACTCATGTTATCATTAGCAATTTTCTACATATCTCTTATGTTGACATTGGGATGTCTTGATATGATACTAAATAGTTTTCTCCATTTCCATAATATCTTCAACCATTTATGGTCCTAGAAGCTTACATTCATTGAATTCATCATAGGATTCTAGTGGTTTTCATATTTTCCCACAAAGAGATTCATAAGGATCCATTTGGATACTTGATTAGAAACTGTTGTTGTAGGAGAACTCAACTAAGTGAAGATGTTGTTCCCATACTCCTTTGAATTCCATAGAATATGATCTCAATAAGTCTTCTAGTGTATGAATAGTCCACTCAGATTGGCCATCATTCTAAGGATGATTGGATGTACTAAAGTTTATCATAGTATTTAGAGTATATTAGATACTTTTCCATAAATTGGAGGTAAATATAAAATCATGATCAGATACAATCGACCGTGGTACTATATTAATATTTACCACTTATTTGATGTATATCTGTGCAAGTTGATCTAGTGAGAAGTCCTCTCTAATTTGGTAATGTTAGCTATCTTTGTGAGACAATCCACAACAACCCATATAGAATTGTTCACTATGGGTGTCTTTGGAAGTCTAGTGAAAATGTCCATATTGATGATTTCCCATTTCCATTTTGGTATGTTTAATAGTTTAATCACCCCATTAGACATTTGTATTTCAGTATTTACTTGCTTACATACCTAGAATATTGATGTATATTAAGTGATCTGTTTCTTCATATTATCGAAAAAATAGTTTTCTCTGAGATATCAATACATTATTTTTATCCCTGGCTAAATTAAGGTGGTTGAGCTATCTGTGTCATCCATAAGAACTTTCTTTACATATGGATTGAATGGTACACAATTTTGTGACCAAAATTTTATGACTCTATCCTCATCAATATGGAACTCTTAGGATTTCCCATTCCTGAAAACTTCCACCCTTTTATGAATTTCCACATCATTTATTTAATAATTCATTATTTTCTCTATGGGGGACGATTGAGTAATCATTTGAGAATGTATTGATGATGTTCCTCCATTAATGATTCGAATTTTCATCCTTTGCATGGCTAAGAAAATAGGATCCTTCTCAATTATAATCTTTGACAAAGATGCAGTATTTATTCTACTTAGAGAATCTACCATTATATTTTCATTGCTAAAATGGTATTGGATTGAGAAATCATAATATAATATGATATATAACCATCATTTATGTCACATATTAAGCTCCTTCTATGGGAAAATATATTTGAGTATCCTATGAGAATTCAATATCTCGCACTTCTCCCCTAGAGATAGTGCCACTATATTTTTAATGTAGAGATCATAGCTTCCCTCTCCAGATCATGTGTAGGATATTGTTTCTCATGAATCATCAACTGCCTTAAGGGGTAGGCTATAACTTAACAATTTTTCGTCAGTATGTTGAAAAAGACCTTATTCGAAGCATCATTGTAGACCACCCAGAGTTCCCCACTTAATGGGAGTGTTAGCACTGTCACTATAATATGCCTCCCTTGAAATCCATAAAACATTTCTCAAATTCATGATCTCTAAAAAACTTCAATCCCATTATTTTCATTGTGGTTATTGGGTTCATCAATAGTGAGAAGTTATTCATAAATCATGAGTAATATTGCACTAGACAAAAAAAACTATATACCTTAATTATAGACATTTTCTTGGGCCCCTATTTGATTGAATTTATCATGGAAGGGTCCACAGATATCCCGTTGGTGGTGATTAAATTCCCTAAGAATGATACTTCCCCTTCTAGAACTCTCATTTACTGTATTTTTAATACATTTTCTCCCTTGAAAAATTTTCATCATAGTATTCAAATGCTTCTCATGTTCCTCTATGCACTTTGAGTATATCATAATATCATCAATAAAGAATAAAAAAATTGTCTAGGTTATATATCTATACCATATTACTTAATTCTATTAATTTTAATGGGTAATTTCTTATTCTGAAAGTCATCACTATGAATTAACATTATATATAATTCAATATAAAGGTAGTCTTGGGAATATATTTCTTCCTCACCTTTAATTAGTGATATCATGACTGATGTTCCACCCTGGGGAAATCGCAGGCCCCATGTAGCTGAACAAACAAGTCATCTATCCAAAGTAGGGGATAATTGTTCTTTATTGTAATTTTTTGAGCTCTTGATAATCTATAAAGAGGAACATTGATACATCCTTCTTATTTACAAAGATGACTAGTGAACCCCATGGTTAGGCACTTGGACATATAGAACCCTTGTCCAGATTATGTTGTAACTGCTTATTTATTTCTTCAAACACAATGGTGGAAATTATATAAAGTGTCTTTAATATTGGTAGAGGTTCAAAAAATTTCCTATTGAGAACTCACCCTCTCGATCATGAAGAAGACTATAGAACTCTTCAAGGAACACATCAATGTATTCCATCGCAATGGGAATGTCATCATGCATGATTTATCATTTGTCTCAATCATTTGATCTAGATATAATTTCTCAAAAGGTGACAATATCCACACTTGAGATAATGATTTTGAAGGTGATTCTTTATCCTCCTTACACTTGTAAAGAATTTTAGGATGCTTCAGGATGTGAAGAGTGATCTCCCATTCCCAATATTTTATATTGGGTTTATATAAAGATAGAAAATCCATGCCCAAAGTAGCATCATATTCTACCAAAGGTAGTATGAAAAGATTTTATAGAAGGATCTACCCACAAATATTAACCTTGGGAGAGTTATATAATTTAAACATGAAAATTTCCACAATCATTTTTCTCATAGATAACTAGAGCTCCATATTTTGAGGTTGTGACAGAATAGTTATACTAAAATTTCAAGATATGAAATAATTCATAGAACTAGAATAAAATATTACATTTTCTATTCTCAAATGAATAACTATCATACCTGTCAGCATATCATTTTCTGGATCCACCTCACTAGTAGTGATATCATATACCCTTCTATGCTACATTGGTGGTCATTGTTTTTGATTTCCTCAAAAAACTCTTGTCTTGGAGAAGTAGCCCACACAATGCACAAGATCTTTATAGTTGAAACACTACCCTACTTACTGAGTGCTTATATAAACCTTATTTTTTTCTTCCACATTAGTGGAATTCTTAATATCCCTTCGATATTTATTAGTGAGATTCCATATTCTTCCAAATTTCGATCATTTATTAGTTCCCATTAAATATATCCCATGATGATTCTTCCATACATTTTGAAACATGGGATATTGGGTCTTATTTCTATCATGGGATTAATCTACTGATCCACCCTAATTAGACCCCAATTTCCAATTTTTTTAAATTTGTACCACGAGACCACTAAGAGTGTCCAATATCCATCTCAACCTTGAGGGCATAACAAACTATCTCTTCATACCTATCGAATTCTTGAATCACCAATGATTTTCATATGATCTAATTTAGTCTTAAAAAGAAGTGATCCACCTTGATTTCAGTGTTCATGATAATGGAAGAGTCATATCTTCCAATCATTGTAATTTCTGGTTCATACACCAGGATAGGTCATCTTCCATATTCATTAGTCTGATGAAATCTCCTAATATCTTAAGATAGAGGAGTCATGGAATATATTTATTGAAAAATATTTTCCAGATATCTTCTCATTCCATGGAATCAATTTCCTCCTTAGTCATTGTGTTCTTGATCAGTTTCCACCATTGATCATCTTCCCCATTAAAATGATAAACTTTTAGTACAACATTCTCTTCTTCTAAGCACTGGAGGATAAATAATATCATCTCAGTGGAAATAATCCATTATTTTACAAGGATAGGATCAGAAGATCCACTAAACATGGAAAACCTTTATCACATGAAGGATTCAATGAAAAAATTCTCTCTCTTAGGGGAAGGAGGGATTTACACATGATTCATATTATTGTTCATAACATGAGCTAGTTGATAAAGTACTTTCATGATGTTTTGAGTACCAGTTACAATAATAGTTAGCATATAATTATGGTAATCATCACATTGCCTATAAAAATGATTAATGGAAGGGGTTCTTCTATTTCTAGCCATTAACTAAGAATAAGAATGTGTTATTAGGTAATCGAATACTTAGCTAATAAGTATAATACAAGGAAACATTAATCATAAAATGATAAAATTTAAAGGGAATGCATATCCTAACATGTTATTCCCTAGGTTGAAATCTAGGTTATCCATGACCAGTTTCCTTACATATATTATTTTGAGCAATTTCTTTGTTACCATAATAATGGGTTTTAATTATCTTATTAATTTACCAATGCATATCCCCCAAGAGTTTCAAACCAGATGTGTAGTAAGGACCATTATTGTGTACCAAGTTACACTGAGTCTGGGCCATGACACATTGTTGGAGCTGTTATCCCTAGGTACATCTATTCTATAACCACATCCACTTGTAGTATCTAGGCAATGATTTATTTAATTGATAAACCACTTAATCTATAGTTACAAAAATTTAGGGATGTTTTCATATACATAATCTTATCCCTAGGGTTATTCATAATGTTCTCATGTCATAATATAAAAAATAACTACTCTTTGTCTTTTTCTACCAACTATAGTGACCCTATCATTTTTCACATATTGTTATATCATTTTAAAAATAACAATCCATCAATTAAAATACAAGGATCATAATGTATATGATAGGATGAACTTGTATACACATTTTGTTATCATTTATCTATTGATTTTCATTGATTTACATGATAATTCATGTTGTATATGTTCAGTTTTACAGGAATAAATTGTCATGGGATTCAAAGGAATAATGTTTCAAAAGTGATGAAATTGCTCAATACACATCGTGTACCTTCCTTACACATCATGTACTAGAGGTTCACAACCTGCCCAAGTTGTGAAGCCATGCTGTGATCAAGCCAAGAAGACAGCGAAGAAAAACCAGTGCGTATCATGAATACCCCGTACATGAGGTAATTCCAGTCAACGTAGTTACTAAGAAATCCAAGATAAATCCGAAAAAAGGAACAATTGGAGGCCAATAACCATCGTGAACACTCACTGCATGATTTGTAGTCAGTCAAATGTCTTAAATATTCCAGATACTTTGGAGGAATATATGAGATCCGAAATATGTAGAAATATACACAGATCAATAATACGCAACGTGTACCTATAGAACACATTGTGACCAATTCCTCCTATAAGTACAGTGTTGTGACAAGACATTTCATTCATTTGGGGAGAGGCACAACCACTAGGAGATGCTATAGTATTTCACTATAGATTGGTTTTTTATTATTTTTTTCAATACTTTATCTCATGTAATCATTAAATTATTGATAGTTTAATTCAAATCTCTATTTTCATTTGCTCTCATTATTCTCCCTTCTTTTCTTATCTTTCCTATATGGGTATTGGATTATTCATTGTCAACAACCACCTGCTGATGATTGGATAAACCTATAGGGGAGAGCGTGAGTGGTCAAAGAGGGGTGTATACCATTACAAATAGATTTAATTTTTTTTATTAATGATAATTATATGTGATAGTATCACATTGTTCCATCATTCTTATTTTATTCATCATCAATTCATGAAAAAAATGTTTTCAATAACAAACAAACCCCAATATGATTGAGATAATTTATTCAGGATCATTGAATTGAATTGCTATTATTCATTTCAAAATCTGAACTAAATTCATGCTTTCTATTTTGATTCTTCAAACCATGATAAATTGGGATTATAGGGTAGTTTGATAGGGAATGATCATTTCATCTATCAATGAAACTATTTTGTTGCACAACTATTTACTATAATTATTTTCTGAGTGAAGATAAATTTATTTACCAAGAATACCCCTGGAGAGTGGTTCTCCTCTCTTTAAATTTATCTATTTCAACTAATTTATTTCAATTATGTAAGTTATTTTATAAAATCAATATGAATTGGAGTTAACTAACCTTTAGTTAAGAGTTTTCATCGATGCGTTCCCCGCTCTCTATGGGTATGACACCACACATATGCTATGTCGTGTCATTGTAGAATGTATTGTTCTGGATAATATAAATTTATAATATGAATCATTCCCAAAGGAACTAATGATGCCTTTCGGGTGTATCAAATTTTAGCGATGTTACTAGGGAAAGTGGAGAATTGCAGATCACTCAAGAAAGATTGTTTAGGTCAATGTCTTTTCTTATCCAATTTATGTTTAGTGACATTAGATTAGTTAATTCTATAGCTAATTTTTTTATCATATATTATTTTTTGGTAGTTTTTTAGGGTTTGTAGGATGAGTGTTCTTATGAATCAATATTATGCTGCTACACCATCAGAATTCATTGAATATCTAGAGTATCAGACCATAAGAGAAGCATTAAATTCTTAAGGGTGGACACAAAAAAACAATAACTGGACTGATTTTTATTCTCCTAAGAATGATTAATTCCAACCTTCACTGTGGAATGAAATCTACTATAATCCCAACAGTGAAGTTCCAGACTATCAAAGATACTGAGGAACATGGTGGTTCTAGCAATACACTCATGATGACTACTACGCTCAACAAACTCAAGATCAATAACTTGATGAAATACTAACAAGATTACTCACCCAATGCATTGAAGTGACGGGAAAGAGGATGGACTATAATAAGGCTGGACTCAAAGAGCAATGATAGTTGACTACTCACCTTGCTCAAATCATTTCAAATTTTCATTCTATTGTTAATTTCTTACCAATAGTTTCTAATTTATATACATGTTTCTTTAAATATGATGAACATCAGGATGTAGGGGATGCCCAACCTTTTGAAATAATTGAACCTCAAGATAAAAACATTCAAGAAGACCATTCCTAACAACAACCTCAAAATCCTAATTCATATGACATTCTTTCCGCATTGCTCACCAAATTCAGTCTAGTGTTGTATAAGTGAATGGATGATCATGAATCCCTACATAGTGAATAAAGAGATTTGATTCCAAGCCTTTATCATTTTATTTAAAATTTAACTTCTCTAGTGTTAAACTTACCATCAAAATCTAACGTAGGGATTGATTGGTTTGAAGATGATGTAGATCAAAAGGTGGAGTAAGTTAATACTGGAGAAACAAAAAGGGAAGAAATATCTAAGGCCAAAAACAAGGAACATTTTATGGAGTATGTTGGAAACATTGAAAACAATGATCTTTTAGACTAGGAAGATGTTTCAGGACGTGAGGCACCACTTCTATATATAGAAAAATACCAATAAGAACAATGATAATTATAGTGAATTTATGATGGAAGAAGAAAAATTAAATGAAGAGGACAATAATAAAACATCCATCGACCTCAGGGGTATTTTTAAGACTGAAGATGAATGGGACGCCCTTCTATAATTTTGGGAATAAGATATGAACAACGAGGCTCTACCTAGGGAATATATTCAAACATGTGCACCCAATAAAGTGAAGTAAGAAGTATTGGTGGACCAAGTGAACTATAAAATTTAGTTGTATTTTGATTTCTTATAATTTTCATTACATCTACCCACATATTGTTCCCCAACACTAGTCATGAATTTCCAATGGATGAGGAAGCGAAAGAAAACCCAAGATTCAAAAAAAATATTTATGTGGTTAAATCCAAGACAATTAGCTTTGTACCTTGTTCTAATTATCTAAAAAGGTAAAAAATCGAGCTAAATATCTTTTAAAAGGTGAAGCTACTGGGAGGCAACCTGGATATTAAAATTGCATTCTAGGACATAGATTTATTTAATAAGTTTTAATAAATTTTTGGGTTGTTTTCATATTTCCCTATTTAATCCAAATAATTTAAATTATCAATGGAATGTACTTTCAATTTTTCATTTTAAATTTTAGGTCCCAAGAAGGAAGGATTAAGAAGAAACTAAAGAGCTGGAAATTGGAATATTACATGTCGTATGATAACAATACACATCGTGAACTTGTCAAAAAACAACTTGACATAATCATTCAAAAAAATAAATGGAAGTGGAGTACTATTTATACTTGTTAATATCATTTCACCCCTATTTTTTCTAGCACAAGATTTAAAAAATGAATTGAATTAGATTCTCGCAAAAAATGCTTGAATTTTTTGACTTGGACACACTGATCTAGGAGACATTAGCATCAAAGAGAAATATTTTAACAAGTTGGAAAATTTGAAATAAGATGTTCATAAATGGAAAAGATATAGATGGAAATATTAAAGTCATCTTATTACCTTAATTTGGAATTTTTTGAAAATTTATTATAGATTTGATTTCTTTTCATGATGTTGATTCCTAGAAGCATTCTTTTAGTAAAATGATTATTCATTTTCATGCCATGACCTTATTTAATCCTACTCTATTACCATTCCTGAGAGGATTTATTAACAAATATTTCCTATTTTTTTGATCATATTTATTGATTGCCTAGTTGGGCATGTAAATCTACTATAACATGAATTTTTATCTTGTCAAAGGTATGAATATAAAAATTCAATTTTAAAATGACTATGGAATTTTATTAATGAACTCTTTTATCCTGATACCCACTTGCACATTGTTCCTCCTTTAACCCATAGAATCCATGGATGGACTTCTAAGGATTAAGCCATGTTACAAGACATTATTTCCTTTTCCACCTAGATATATCTATTTTTAATGATATTCAATTGAGTGATTGTGGGGGAGGGGTTTTTATGGTAGATATAGGATGTGATATCTTGAGGGAATCAACATGGTGTTTTCATAGGATTGTGGGGAAGGTTCATATTTATATTCATTATATTCCAATGTATGTCCCTTTTATTGCAAAAAAAAATGAAAAAAACAAAGAAAAAAATAGGTTTTGAATTGGGAGAATCAAAAAAACCATTTTACAGACTAATGATTTTTATCATATGTGGTTAGGTGGTGGATGCGTGGTTTATTCCAAGTATGAATTAAAAAAATGGAAAATTAAAAACAATAACAACAAGAGTGGGATATTTTTCATTATGATTACTTTGTTTGTGAGCCTTCACTATATGCTTTGGGGGGGGGGGTGAGATGACATTACATTTTAGTGAGTAGCATTTCATTGAGATTTTATTTTGAATATAATGAAATGTACATTATATTTTATCCTAATCCTTTATCCTTACATTATTTTCATCATTTTACCTACCTTCCCTCAGCCATTTAGTTTTTTGATCCCTAGTTTAAATCCATCATGATTAATTGTGATATTTTTCATTACGGTTTAGAGAAAGTAGATTTAATGAAATCCTATGCTTATGCACATGTACGTGAGGTATGAGAATGACTCCATTAAAGTTTTACCTTTAGTTATGAGAGAAAAAATTTATGGTTAAGTAAACAATAAATGGAAAGGGGGTTAATGAATGCTTGAAAACTATGTGTGAAATGGTATAAATTTATTGAATTATATATTTTTAATGGATCATCATTTTGGGGATTATTTTCTGGGTAGGATTTTTTCTTAAAAAATCTCCAATTATAACTTCTTTTTATTACCATTATAATTTCAAAATTCCCTTATTGATGTGTATATCCGTAGTGATTTGATGTTGAGGTTTTTCTCAAGGGCGATCAAAGATTTGAGTGTTGGGGGATTTCATATGGAGAATTTATAGACAATTCTATTTCATATATATATAGATTTTCATTGATTTAATTTATAATTCATGTGGAATATGTTCTATTTTATAGGAATAAGGCTTCATGGGATTCAAAATAATAAAGGCAGAAATGTGTAGAAATTCTGTAGTACACATCGTGTACCTTCCTTACGCATCGTGTACTGGAGGTTCATGGCCTGCCCCATGTCCTGAAGCCAAGTCATGGCCAAGCCAAGAAACCAACAAAGTAAAACTAGCACAGGTCATGAACACCTCCTACATGATGTGATTCTAGTCAAAGCAGTTACTGAGAAATCTATGAGAAATATGCGCAAAGGAACAGTGGAGGCTAGTACACATTGTGAACACTCACTACATGATGTGTAGTCAGTCAAACATCATAAATTGGCCAGATAGGCATGAGGAACATGGGGGATCCAAAATCCATGGAAATTTATGCGGATCAATGATACAAAATGTGTACCTCTAGTACATGTCATGACTAAATCCACCTATAAATATAGTGTCGTGAAATAACATTTCATTCATCCAGGGAGAGGTGAAACCACCAAGAAATTTTGTAGGATTCCACCATAGATATGTTTTTTATTACGTTTTTCATTCATTTATCTCATTTAATCATTTAATTATTTTTATTTTAATTCCAAACTATCTTTTTATTCCCTCTCCTTCTTCTCCCTTATGGTCAAATATCTCTGCTATGGGTATTGGTTTATTCATCTTCACCAACCACCCGCTGATGATTGGCTAAACGAGTAAGGGAGAGCAGGATTGGTCAATGGGGGTGTGTACCATAACTAATATATTGACCTTTGATCATAATGATAATTATATGTGATATTATCATGTTGTACATACATGTTTATTTTATTCATCATAGATTCATGGACCAAATGTTTTAAATAATAAATGAATCCCAACATGATTCAGATAATTTATGCATGAACATTTAATTGAATTACTCTTCTACTTTTGGAAATCTGAACTAAATTCACTTTATCAATTTTGATTTTTTTGACCAAGATAAATTGAGATTCTAGCATAGTTTTATAGGGAATGAACATTTCCTCTATAAATGAATCAATTTGGTTTCACTACTATTTAGTATAATTATTTTATGAGTGGGGATAAATTTATTTACCAAAACCACCTATGGAGACTGGTTCCCCTCTATTCTTTTTCTCTATTTCAACTCATTTATTTCAATTACATAAGAATTTTAATAAAATCTATAAGAATTGGAGAATCCTAACAATTAGTTAAGAGTTTTCATTGATGTGTTCCCCGCTCTATGTGGGCACCAACCCAAACTTCTTCAATGCTACGTCGTAAGAGCTAGTATTGTTCGGGATAATATAAATTTTTTAATTTGACTCCCTCCTTAAGGAAATAACAACACCTTTAGGGTTTATCATTATAGTATCTTTGGATGATTAGGTGCATAGAACTTAATACATTTAAATATAATATAACATCATTATTTTAAACATAAATAAAAGCTTCTAACTTAAATTTATCCCCTACATCATTATTTTATAACTTGGGGAATAAATGAACAAAGGGATGAGCTAAAATCTCAATAAGAGAATAAGAATAAGTATAAATGTTAGCACACAGGTTAGAAAGGTATAATAAGGTAATATAAAATAGCATAAATAAATAGAAACATAACATATAGAATATGTGATCATGTAATCATGGAATCATAGTAATGTGGTAGAGAAATAAAAAATGACATAAGAATGATTCAAGGCTCATTTTACATGAAGAACACGAGTCACAGTTAACCACCAAGATTGTTTCCCATGTAGAATGACTCAAGGATAACCACAAAGATCACTTCAGATTACATCTCATGAGACTAAAAATTACCCAATTCATTGGAGTGCTATCTGGGAGCACCCATCATAACATGTTCCTGAATATGTGTGACACATAAACAATAATACATATGGAATAAAACATAAGGGTTACTCATGGAAATAATTACATATAATAATCATGTCAAAAGGATTATTCAAAAGGAATATCATAATGTTGCCCATGAAAGAATGGATTTAAATCATTCAAAGAAATTAATGAGGGAAAATATGCATATAAAATTATTATGGATGTCAAACATATGTGAAAATATGTAAAAAGATCATGTAAGAAACATTAGAAATGATACATTTTATTAAGGTTTATGGAATATATTAAAGTAGAATTTAGAGAGTACAAGGAAATAATATTTTATAAAAAACCAAAAGTGAACCAAGAATGTTTTCATAATAAAATGTGTGATTTTTAAAAAAAATAATGGCATCATAAAACAAAATATGGAGTTCACTTTAAAATAGATAATATTTGGGGAAGTTCCCTTTAATCAGGATTTCTTTTCAGGAAGAATTGAGAAGTGAACCATATTAAAAAATGTATATCCCAAAAAAAAAGACAAAATGATCTGGATACATGAGTTTGGAAAATATAATTATAATGTAGAAATATTATATAAAAGGAATAAATATTTAAATTATGTTAAAGAGGTATAAAGCATAACTTTGAAGGAAAAAATGGATGATTGAGAAGAATAACTTACCTTATGTCTGAAACGGTTATGCACTTGATCATAATATCTTGGATAATCAGATTAAATCCATTAATTAATTAATTACAAACCTTTTATAATAAATTTTATTTATTATAATTTTATTATGTTCATTTATGACCCTATTTATGGGTTATGATATTCAATTCTATCATTTGGGAGCATTGTTTTCTTTAGATTTCATGATCGGCTAACTTATATACATGTATGGAAAATTTTGTAAAATGAGAAAAGTTTCCCAGAATTAAATTTATATGTTATTAATTACCATATATAAGGTTAAATGATCTAAAAAATACTTTTCTTATATTTTATGATTATGAATCATTAGATAAACAACTAATGATAATTTTTTGTTAAATTTGGGAAGTTTTCACACACAATGACTTTGTTTTGTTTCATTATTTAACATCATGTGTATATAATGACTCCAGAATAGAAAATAGTCTATAATAAATATATTATAATTTTTATAACCATAAAAATGGGTTTCTAACCATCCTTGAAGGATTTAGTCGAAAATAAAATTTTTTCGTGCTTGAAGGTAATAAATTGACACCTCACGAACGATGTTTTCCATTTTAGAATAAATGTTAGAGAACATGGGGTTTAAGGAAAAGTTATTTCTATAGAATAAAACATTTCTAATACATGTATGTTACTAGATTTATAATACCATTTTTATGATGGGAGGTGAGGAGAGAATAATAAAATTAATTGAAAAGAAATTAATAGAAAAGGAAAGAGGAAATTACCACTTGAATATATCCTACTTGAAAACCTTCATAAAGCATAATTTTTTTGTCTTTTAATTAGAAAATAAGCTCATGGACGTGGGTAAGTGGCTTGAGAAGAGTATTGGGAAGTATTTGGGAAAGGCTCAATGCTTGGAAGGTGTATGGAGAAGTGGTGGTGAGGGATGGTATTTGTAGTGGATGAGAGGGGTGATATCTCATTATTTATTCATTATATTTTTATTTTTGATCAAGACTATGAATAGTTTTTGAATTATCACCAAATAAAATAATGAAATTAAGAGATGTTCGATATTATTGTTCTTACATTTGTGATTACTCAAGGAATACCGTATTTAACTTATAATGTGTATATACCATAAATTACCTTATTTTACTATTCAAAAAAATTTAATTATTTTAGATAAATCCAAAAATTCAACCTAACCATTTTTTTGATTTTTATAATTAAAAAATGGACACTATTTTATAAAAATAATATTTTAAATAATATAAATTTATCTTTTAATTCAAATCATCATATACATGGAAAATACTAATTAAAAAATTAAAACTAATTTTATAACACTTTGAAAAATTTATTAATGATTCATAAAAGTATCATATAATTATAAGAAAAGAAAATATTAATTTATGAAAACATTTTATTGTAATTTTTTTTATTTTAATACATTATATTAATTATAATGTTGAAAATAAAAACTTATGTTTTATATAAATATCAACAGTAAATTAATAATTTTCAAAACACTTATTTACATGTACTATGATATAATTATATCATATTTTCATTTATAATATGGTTAAATTTTATTTATACTTTTTTAGAAGAGGTTACTATTCCATTGGACAATTTACTATTCATATAAGTCACATTACTATTTCAAAGGTAAGTAACTATTCTAATAGTTTCGGTTCTTAAACTCCTAGAAATACCTTTTATTTAATTATATATTCATTTATAATGTTTGTATTTTATTCTTAATTTGATTTTATTTGATTATACATTATGACATAATTATATTAAGGTAATTTCCTATGATAAAATTTTGTGATTTTACACATATAGTGCTTCAATGCATTGGGTATTGTTTAATCTCATGAAATGTCATGTGCAATGGTCTTGGTGGTTATCCTTGACTCCCAACTTATGCAATATTCATGGTGGGTATCCTTGAATCATGCTTAGGTCAAGTTTCATGTTTTTTCCTCATATTTTATGAAACCATGATAACATGATACCATGTTCTATATGTTTTGCTAAAATATTTTCATTCATGTTCTATGTCTTGTTATGTCATAAATGTATTCCTTCTTTCTGAAGTGATTTGAGTTATTCAAATATTTATTTCCCTTACTAGGATCATTATCTCATCCATTGGTTCTTGTATTCATCAAGTTATCATATGTAGTTGTAAGATCTAAAAGGAAGTTAAGTGCTCTTTTGGAGAAGAAATAAAATAAGGTTTTATTTTCATTTCATGCTTTCTAAATATGTATATAATATTCAAAATAAGGTAGACATTATGATACATAGAATGTATTATAATAATTAATTAATCATAAAATAACTTAATAAAATGTGTAATAGGCTTGAGACATAATTGATCGAATCATAGAATGATGTAGTTATATTTGAAGATTTGGACTAGAGAACTTTAGTATGAACCGTAGGGATAATTCTATCATAATGGATAACATAGGTTTAATCTTACAGAATCAAAAGATATGATATACTTTTAATACACAATATTATACCTCTATGTTAAAATTTTCCTTTTTAGATTCTTATTGGTTATATATTCAAGCCCCCTAATCATAATATTTTTTTCTTAGTTAATAGCTGGAAATAGGAGAACCCATTACAATAGTTAATGTGATGATTTCCCCACTGAAATTCCAAATTTGAGGGGAATAGGGGCTCAAGACCTTAGGATAGTACTTTCATAGATTTATAAAGTTATGAATATAACATGAATCATGTGGAATTCCACCCTTATTCCAAGGAGAAAGTTGAGGTTGAATATGATAAAATACACCTACTATTAATGTATCTTATGATCCCCACCTCGAAAAACTTGTTTTAACTCCATTGAGAATATATTCCTTATCCTATAGTGATCATAAGAAGATAAATTTGTGATAATGGTATATCATTTTGATGAGGAAGATGATATGTTGTGGAAGTTTATAAAGAAAAAAATTTCCAAATAATATATTGATTCCATGGATTTGGATAAATTAAATAAAATATTATTTATTAAATATTTTCCCTAAATCCTCCATCTAAAGATAGATGGAGAGTTCCTCAGACTAAAGTAGAAGGAAGATAAGTCCATCAAGGAGTAGAAAGAAAAATTTTGAAGGCTTTCACGATACACCTCAGTCTTTTTCATGAACACTAAAAGCAAGGTGGATCATTTCTATAGTGGAATAAAGTCATGTGTATGAAAAAAATTAGTGATTTGAGAAATTTATAGATATCATGGGATTTTTTG
This sequence comes from Viscum album, assembly GCA_963277665.1. NCBI lineage: Eukaryota > Viridiplantae > Streptophyta > Magnoliopsida > Santalales > Viscaceae > Viscum > Viscum album. The sequence continues at coordinate 396,523,160 of OY728127.1, read as the reverse complement.
TTGTTCCCTTATGGATGAAATGGAGATAAGTGATTCTTTATAGTATCACTATCCTGGAGATAAAATTCAAAAAATGGTGTTTAATGTGGGAGGATAAACAAATAAAGTCCATGATGGAAAGAAAATACAACATCCCACATGTGAATGTTGTGGGATTAAGGATCTTGGGAACTGTTTAAAAGGAGCCAGAAAATTATTAAAATTTAGAAGAGTGGGGCATCTTGGTAATAGATTACAAAGGGATAAGAATAATCCCACTAATGATAAAGAATAAATTATGGTCTTGGTCAACACTGATCTTGTAGAACAGTGTTTCAACTACATGGAACATGGGAATTATGCAAACCATTTCCCTAAGCCTAGGTTTGTTGGAGGCAATCAATAACCACATCCAAAGAATCATAGAAGGTAATATGATATGAATTCTACTAAGGTGGATCCCAACAATGATATTGTAAAATGAATGTTGGTTATTTGTTCAATAAAATAGAATATAGTATTTTATTGTAGTTCTACTAATTCATTCATATCATTCATGTTTAGTGGAACTATTCAAACACCACCTTAAAATTAGGTGGTTGAGTTCTATGTGAGAACATAAAATTGGGATATTAGTTTATCAAAAGAATATAACTCCTCCCGGGTTAATGTTTATGGACTAAAACTATGTGAAAATATTCTCTTACTTCCTTTGGTGGATTATGATGATATATTTGGCATGGAATGTATATCTTTATAAAAATCCAACATCTATTTTTAGGGAAAAAAATATCACTCTTCACATCCCGAAGTATCATCCAATTCAGTAAAAATGTATGGTTGTGGATGAATCTTCATCCAAATAATCTCTAAAATAGCTTATATTATTTCCTTATGATCATTCATATCTAGATCAAATAATTTTGAAGAGAATACGACCATGATTGAATACAATCCCAATATGTGGGACTATAGTGATGTGTCCCCCGAATAGTTGTTAGGTCTTCCTGTTAACCAAGAAGTTGAGTTCTGAAATGAACATGTTAGTTTATATCCACCTATATCAACGACACCATATTGAATGTAAAACATTGAGTTGGAGGAACTAAAGAAGATATTACACGAGAATCTGGGAAAGGGTTTTATCTTCCCAAGTTCATCATCAGGGGGTGCACTGGTCCTATTCATCATAAATGAAGGAGAGATCAATGAACCTCTACATTATTTATCATGATATCAAAAAAATCAATATAATGAACAACTATCCCTTTCCACATATATATGAGTTATTTGATCAACTACATGGGGATAAGTATTTCTCAATGAAGGACCATCCATTAGGATATCACCATTTAAATGTAAGTAAGGAAGATATTCTCAGGTCTACCATTCCCACAAGATTTGTGAACTATGAGTTCATTGTGATTCCATTCAGACCCACTAATGCCCAAGAAATTTTCATATACATTATGAATATAGTCTTTAGATATTACCTCATCAAATTTTTGGTAATCATTATTGAGTATATTTTGATATACTCAAGGTCATAACCCCCTCTGCTCAAAGTGTATCCATCCTAGACTGGAAATGGGAGAATAGAGAATGTGATAGCTGAGTCCCGCCTCCAGTAGGCCCTAGGTGGCAAACTAGCACCAAGGGTATAGTAAATATGCAGATGGGAGGTATTTCCCTCTAGAAGAAAAAATTGAACGAGAGAGATATAATATCGAACCCAACTAACTCGTGTTCAGACTGAAGTATAAAATAAATGAAAAGGTTAACATGTGTAATGGGAAGCAAGAAGTACTACAAATAAAATGAAAACAATAAGTACCAAAAAACGTAAGCATGACAATGCCTATGAAGACCAAATAGCTTCAACTAAACCCCAGTCTAGTAGTTACCATCCTTATCTCAAACATGGTCCAGATAAACTAATTTTTTTTTGATATATACATAGGGTGAGTATAATAGTATACTCAGTAAGATCCTCCCTAGAGCCTCTTATGAAAAAGGTAATGAAGGACTACTAAATCATAATTAAGAAAATGTGATACCATCTCACCACCTAAATAGGTATACTAAATTCCTATCCTCGCCATGGCTACTCTCACCAAGTATCGCATACAAGAAAATGTAATATGATAAAAATATCATGGGTACCCTTCTACAACTCCCCCCACTAGTTTTACTCTCTTCCCCAACATCGCACGTCCTGAGAATCTCAATCTAAAAAGGATATCCAACACACACCTTGGCATAGCACCACAATGTGAACCTCGTGAAACACACCACCACGTCAACGTTACCAAAAGTCACTAGGTTGCTTACGGGAACCTACACAGCATGTATAACGTATATCATACACCATGTTTTATACCTTAATCCATCACAACCCATATAATGAGTAAGGATCCTCAAGTCATCACAAACTATACACATTATACCTATACTAGTCGTTAAGAAACTATATCCAGAATACTTGTGTGGAAAATCAACATAAGACATGACATAACTCTACACACATATATGGGGAAAACTAACCATTGTGAATAACATTAAATATAACTTCCAAGAGAAGAGTGAAGGAAAAAATGGAGTAGTCATCCATCTATCCTCCCATAGGATAGTTGAGTAAAACACCCCTATGGATTTGAATACCTATGGTGTCAGTTTCCCTAATAGGCATGGTGAAGTAGAATATGAGAAAAAAATGCACATGATATAATATAACTCAAAACCACACTATGGGAATAACCTAGTATCGTACTCAATAATAGATAATGTCTCTATGATACTCAGAAGATACTGCTAAGAACAAATTTCATATAAGGACACAACAATTTACGGATCCACCTAAAATCATTTATTCATTTTCATCAGTTTCAATTTATGTTAATTAATTCATTAAAAATTAATTAATTGTTTAAATTTCCACATTATATTTCAATATCGTCATAAAAAATTTACATGCCCTCCATGAATAAGAAATTCTAGTCCACAGCTTCTCAGAATTATACCCAACCATTGCATCCCAACAAGATCCCACCCCATGGGTTAAACATTTATTCATTTATTAACATTATATATTTCAATATTATAGGGTATTCGAGGAAAACATCATATGGTACCAAAAAAGGTAAACAACCAAGAACATACATCTACCTCAAGTAGCGGGTAAAGGAAATTAGAAAATCAAACAACCTAGTTTTCAGCCAAAAAAGATTCAAACAAGCATCATTCTTTCTTATCAATAGGTATGTCATGCTTCAACTTGTTTTTTCATATTTTATTTCCTCCCTAAACTCCACATTCATATCCCAACGCATCTCCCCATCACAAGCATCAATTTTTGCCCCAAAAACTGGACCTTCCTACCCCACATAACCCAACCACCCTCTAGGCTCATCCATTCTTTCCTCACATCACATCCAGGCCTCCTCCCCCCACTTCACAAGAGTTTTGTCTCTAGAACATCATTACTTATAGGAAACAAACCAGAAACTAGGATCTTGTCCCCAAAAAAAGTCTTACAACATTCACACACAATGATCTCTCATGGCTCCAAAGCACACAGTACTCAGTATTTACAAGAATATGGGAAACTAGAGCCCTATAAAGGCATTATATTTAATCACATAATCAATTATTATTCCATATTGAATTAATTAATTCATTATTCATATGTTTCAACTATGGAAAACCTAAGATGTGATCTAGTACAAGTTTTCATAAATTAATTAAAAAATTACATAAAAATTCCTTTAATACCATTATCCACAATAGTCAACATGTTTCACATATTTATTCAATTAAATCAGGGAATGAAAGGTAAATTCATTTAAACATGCATGCATAATTAATATTACAACACACTAGATTCATTAAACATGCCTCTTTATTCTTCTAGAATATTAATTAAATATTAATTCTAGCTATAAATTCATTTCCAATTCCACATGATAATCTAATAAAGGAATAGATACCCCCTATCTTGAAAAAAAGATGGAAGACATTATCACGATAAATAAAATAAAATCACCTTGTGATCGATATAAATTATTTAAACCAGGTAAAGGAAGTATTAGTTAAATTTTATTTTGATCAAAGGTGATAAATCATGATATCTCTACAGTTGAATGTAAATAAATATAGAAGTAATTAATCCCCTATATCAAAAGGGCATCAATGTTATGTACTTGAGAATGGACCAATTTTTCAGATCTCGATCAACTCTCCCGCAAGAACAACATCCACTTGAGGACAGTGCACCACATTCGCGCCAACAAACAACCAAAAAAAACACCTTGAGAAATAGGGATATTAAACACCAAAATATGAAAAACATTAACAAGAATAAAGTGATAAATGAAACTGAAAGAATAGAGGTATTACATACCTTGGATCGATGATGGATCTAAGGAGGAAATATAGAGATCGATCTGTGAAAAAGGAATAACCAAAGCATTGAAGTGGGTGTTTTTGGGTCACCTAGATTTGAGAGAGAGGTGATGCATCCATGGGGTTTGACAAACTCAACAGGTTAAAAATGTTTTAAACATACAACACTATGGATTTACATGACGTTTAAATCCCTTTCACAACTCTTAATCCTCATGGTTTAATTTCTACCAGAAAATGACTCACCCTTTTTATTTTAGTTATTTTTAAACCCCAATTTATTACAAATTGTGCATCCTACATTCACATCATATAAAAGGTTTATATAGTGAAATATCCCTTCTCACACATTTTACTAGAAGAAATCCTCCAAAAATAGTCAAAGAATCCTCCATAAAACATGATATTCAAAAACACATATGGGTTCATTCCATTTTGATTTGAGACCTTACATTAGATACCTCTCAAAACATTCTCATCATCGAGAATCCAGAATCAACCATGTGAATAAAGAGAAAAGATTTGTCCTAATAGAACCCTCTCAAGATACCTCCCAAGGATCTCACCACCATAGGATAACAACCACGACACAAAGGGAACAACATGAAAATATGAAAATATCACAATCACATATCAAAAACTCTCTTGATGAAGATACCTATCAAAGAGAGGAAGTCACAAAAAGAAAAAAGAGAAATCCATATGATAAACCAGAAAAGGTATACCACAAAAAAAACAAATAGAATTTTAGGAGATGAGATAAGAATAAAAAAACTAAGGGTACTGAACACTTATCTACAACTCACATTCACAGGTAATATCCACCATTCCTCTATGACACCATAAGACATGAACCAAGGGTATATCATGCCAGTGAAACACCTTATCTTAGAGGTCCTAGATCTCTACATGCCGCTTATTGAAGGCCGAATCATCATAAAAATAAATATATCTACAATCAATGATGTCAGAGTCACTATTATGATTATGAAGGTGTTGAAACTTGTAACGGAAATATGTATCTGACTCATATATGAGGGAATAATTATTTGATATTCCATGGCTCCAAAATGAGATAAAAACTCAAAATTACCAAAATACTAGGGAGAAATATTACTCCAATGACCAAACCTCTGCTACCCATGATTGAGATTCACATTCAACAAGACATGATCCCCAATTTCGAACCCCATATGTCTAATCTTATGGTCGGAATAGTACTTATGATGTTCTTGCACTACTTTCGTCTTCTCACGAATGACCTAAACCATCTATGATGTATTCAGTACTTGTTCTAGATCAAGAATTGTTGACACTCTATCCTCAGTCTAGCACAATGAATAATGAAAAGGTCTCCCATTCCAAGCTTCAAATGGTTCCATACTGATAGTGGAGCGAAAACTGTTGTTGTAATTGAACTATACCATGGGTTGGTGCTTCATCCATGATCCTCCAAAACCAGAGACACAAGTGTGTAATGTGTCTTCAAGAGTCTAGATCCTCCACTCTATTAGACCATCCATCTGTGACTAAAAATTATTGTTATGGAATAGTTGAGTACCAAAAGAATACTATATTACTCTCCACACCCTGGAGGTAAAAAAATGATCTCTATAAGAAATTATCATCCTCAGGAAATTGTGAAGTCTCAGAACCTCTTCTAGATACCACCTCGACAAAACCTCCACTAATATAGACTCCTTGATCCCTATAAAGTTGATGATTTCATGAAATGATTCACTAAAACCCATATAACATCATAGTCTCCCTGATCTCAAGGTAAACTGACCCTAGAGTTGATCTAGATGTCCTTTAACTTTCACAAACTAACATCAAACAGATAGAGAAAACTACTAATAGCATGGTACTAATCCATACCCTTCTGGAAGACCAATCATTGGGATAAAAAATCCACATCTTAATGCTTCAACCCAGGCCACTAAAACTAACCCCTTAATGCTCGGTACATCTTTTCATTCCATGATTAACCTTAAAAGGTGAACTACTGAATTATCTAACAACCATCTCATGCATCACCAATAAAAAAACATCCCTGAAATAACAATTTTTTTCATACTCATACCTAACAACATGATACTCACTATAAACAACTCAGTATATCTAGACCTCCACCTCATGATCCACCAAATGGGATTCCACCTCTCGCTGCACCAGAAATGACTACACCTTCATCTCAAAAAGGAAACCTCTGAACCCAACTTCTCCCATATCGTGATGTAATTATGAATTTTCTTCCATCACTATTCTGGAATTACATAATTCATACACTGCATCACTATGTGAATTCCTATTTAGAATATCGGCCAAAATATTCCCCTTTCCTGGTGTAAATGAAATCTCAAAGTTGTAGTCCTGTCGGAACTCCATCCACCAAAGTTGGCACAAGTTCAAGTCATGTTGGGAGAAAACATGCCTTAGGGTCTTATGATTAGTGAGGACCCCAAAGAACTCAATGATGAGGTAACATCTCAAAAAAATCAAGGAAAATAGTATTGATTCCAATTGGATATCGTTGGTGGAATAGTTATTCTCATGGGGACAAAAAATTTGGGGACCACATGAAATAGCCTATCTATGATGAAAAATAATACATCCCAACCCAGGATGCAAAGAATAATAGAAAAACTCATAATTAACTACTTATTTTGGTAGATAATGAACTTCACCACTTACAAACATCTCCTTTAGATACTAAAAAGTATTTTTCACTAATCAGCCCACAAGAATACACGATCCATTCTTGTCAACACTGTTAGTGGATTCCCAAATAGAGGGAAATTATCTATGAACATCCTATAATAGTATGCAAGACTACCACATTCCTAGGGGATGAAAGTGACACAATTTCTTATATATTCTATGGATATAAAACTACTCCCTATAATAATTCACAATTCCCCTAGAAAAAACATCTCATTCCCAAGACAAACACATCAACAACTTCTGAAACCACTGCTCATGATGTAGAACTCCGAAAATTGAACACAAATGCTCTGCATTCTCTTTATCAGATATATAGTACAAAAGTATTTCATCAATGAAAACCACAATGAACATGTCCATGAATTTACAGAACACAATGTTCATTAACCCCATGAACTCTACAAGAGAATTTGTTATACCAAAAAGCATCACAACAAACACATAATTGTCATGCCGATAATGGAAATCAATCTCCAAGATATCCTCATTCATTATACTCACTTCATGATATCCTGACTAAAAATTGATCCTTTAAAACCAACTTTCACCATTAATTTGGTCAAATAGATCACCGATCCATGGAAGAGGACAAAATGTCTTCACTATCACATGGTTCAAGCAACGTTAATCAATACACAACCATAAACTACAATAAAACTTCTTCATGAAAAAAACTATTGAACCCCATGGTAACATGCCTAGATGATCAAAACCAAAATGAAATAGACCATCAAGATATATACACATCTCTCACAACTCTCAAGGAACAATTCTATACAGATAAATCAAGATTAAAGACACTCTTGACTATAGTTTGATCCCTAAATCAATGTCTTATCAAGGGGGAAACTCTATAATCTCTTTTATAAAGGAATTAGGTCACACATCTATAGCCCTAGGAAACACTAACTATTTAACATATGAATAACTCAACATTATCTCAACCAACAAGGATTACAAGGGTGAGACATGCCTCTTACCAATCTGAGGCTCTCTCTCACCAAAAAACACTATTTTATCTCTATCATCAACGATGAACAAACCCTAAATCCTGAATAAATACATGGTATCCTACACCAAATACAACCAATCCATGCCGAGGATGATGTCACATGGATGTATCTATAAACATAATAAATCTACCCAAGAGTGGTGATACCCCAGTACAAGATCATAGCCACTATATACATCAAGTAAGTCGTCTCGACCTCCAACTATCCAAGTCAATTCCAGGGGAATTAGAATTTTCTCCACCACAATTACCAAATAATGGACAAGGGTAGGTGATATAAAGGTGTGTGTCACTCCCAAATCAAACAAGGCATGCACCCATGTAGAAAAAAATAAAAGGGTACCATGAAGCACATCAGGCTGGCCTCGTGCTACCAATACTAAAGCATAAAGCTGACCATGACCTACTCCATGGCCTCTCTGACCATATTGATGACTACCTCTATGGAAACATTATAATATATGTGGACAGGTAGTGTCCCGTGGCTATCAACCTCCTACCCCATACAATCTCTATAGATCCCATATTAGAGCAACTGACTGCTGGTGGCTCAGTTGGAACAACATCTGAATAGAATCATGAAGTTGAAAAAATGGCGCATGATTACCACTCAGAAAGGCCACACACTATAACTACTGACGATCTCATTCCCCACAAGAAAAAAAAAGAATCTAATCCCTTGACATATTATTGAGAGCCTCTGCCCTTAGAGAAACGAGACATTAGGGTTTGGGACCTACTCCATGCTGATCGGAAAATACTCTGTCCTAAAAACGAGGAACCCCAAACAACAAATCTACTATATGATGAATCCTGATGAATCCCCTATAATGATGATCCATTTACTGATAACTTCCTCTAAATGACCTCTTATATCTCCAATACCTTGAGATATTTCTTCATCAAAAATGGGGCGACCTTACTTTGGATCTCTATATGAAAAGCCTCCTTGAAATTCCCCATCATTGGATTCCTCATCTAGAAATAGGTTAAAAACATTTCGAAGAACATTCCTAAAATAGATTCAAAAATATCCCAAACTAGATCATCCCTACAGAAGGTTATGTAGGTCCTAGAGATTGGACACCTTCATGGTCGAAGAAATAAACTCAACTGTGAACTGGTCTCGAAACTCCTACCTCGAGGTATCAAACTCCTTATGATCTATGAGGAACAAGAACCACCACTACCTCATTGCCACACAAAACACCGCTCTAACCAATGATTCCTAGATTTCCATATAGGAATGGATCTCATGAAAGGATATCTAAAACTCCTCCAAAAAGTCTTCCATGAATGCATCTGAAAAGAGAAATCATACCTCTACAGATTCTAGTGCTGAAACTCTCAGAGTGCCCTCCTCTAGGTTTTTTTATCAACCTCTATCCTACAACAATCTGCTGGTGCAACTTGAAGAACATATTCTTCATGAACCTGATGATGAATTCGACTAGGATCTATTCATTTAAAATAAAAAATATTTATATCTCAAAAACATGGAATATAAAATACCTTAAGAGTAATTAATTTTTCCCTTTTTTAATCATTTTACATTAACCTGTCCCAATGTCTACCCATTCAAACACATTATCAAATATAATGATGCCAAATCATTTCCTAGGTCTCTACCGTGCAACTAGTATCACCTCATTTAGTATTTGTTGTAAGCTTAAAGGACCATGCATCATATCGTAGGGGCCCTAAATACCCATGTCTAATCTAGTCTACCATGTACACAATGCTATCGAAACATAGATGATACCATTTCCATACCATCCCACACAACCTCACCTATTCCTAACTCCAAACTCCATACAATCCCTCAACAAGAGCTATAAAACCACTCTTTTATGTCCCCCTACCCAAAAATTATACCCCCTCTTGGCCCAGAAATGGGTGAAGAGAGTTAGTGACACTCGAGTTCGACCTTCAATAGGCCTTGAGTTAGCAACTAGCACTGAGGGTATAGTAAATACACATGTGGGGGTGAATTTCCCAATAAGAGAACACCTATGAAAGATAGAGATAAGAATGAAACAAAACAAATGCTATTCAGAATATATAATAAAAGAAAATATAAAGTGAACATATGTAATGTCAATAAATAGATTCTAAAACTGAATGAAAAAATATTAGTGCTAATAAAATGTGATGATGACAGTGACCATGAATCCCAAATAGCTCCTACAAAACCCTAATCTAATAGTAACCATCTCAATATCCAACCTGATCTAGCTTACATAAAAATAATTTTTATATATATTGTGTGAATATAACAATATACTCAATAGGATCCTCCCCAGATAATCTCTTGAAAATGTTAAAGAAAGTATGCTAAAGCATAGTGAACAACAAGTGAAAATAACTCATCATCTAAATAGTTATAATATGTTCCCAACCTCACCATGGATACTCTCACAAGTATCTCCTAAAATATCATAAAATATAACAAATAATAATGAGGGTACCCTGCTACCTCTTCCCAACTCGTTTGCTGCTCTGACCCAGCATCACATGTCTTGGGCATCTCTCTCCAAAAAGGTTAACCTGTAGACACCAAGGTGTAGCACCTCAACATGCCCCTCATGCAACATACCAGAAAATACATAAAACTAAAAGAAATCATATAGTTTTTGGGAGACACCACATATCATATAACACCTTCCATACATTACGTGCTACACCTCATGCCATAACATCCCATACACTGAGCATGTATCCTCAATCTGTCCCATTACGTACACATTATACATATCATAGTGATTAGGAAATGATATCTAGAATAAATCCATTTGAAATAACACAATAAATTAAAACACTGACCACACATATATGGAGAAAATTAACTACCATTCATAACAACACAAATAACTACCAATAGAAGAGAGCAAGCCAAAGGCGGTAGTCAGCCATCCATCCTCCCTCCAAGATGTAGAGGAAAACACCCCATAGGGATTAGAATCCCTAGGGTTCTAGTTAACCAAACAAAAATAGTAGAGTAGTGTATGAAAACAGAAAATTCATATCATATAATATAACTCACACCCACACTATGTGCATAACCTAGTCTCAAACTCAACTACAACTAATGACTCTTAGACTTATGGCTGCCACTTGTAAGACCAGGTTTTCTATAAGTACACGACTATTTAAGGAGCTACAATAAATTATTTATTACATACCGTCTGTTTCACTTTATTTTAATTAATCCAGTAACCATTACATTTTACACATTACATTGAATTTGAATCACAACAAAGATCCATGCCCCCGGGCATAAGAAAACTGAGTCCATGGTTTCCGAGAATTATAACCTCAGCATAGCATCCCAACAATCTTAAACCACATGAGATAAATATTTATTCATTTATTAACAATACCACCTTACATAATATCAGGTATTCTTGTAAAACATCTTAATCTACAAAAATGGGTAAACAAACAAGCACATCCATCTACCTAATGTAGTGGGGAATGGAATGTAGATAATATAAAAACCTGGATATTAGTAAAACAATGGATTCAAACAAGAATCCATGTTTTATATCAATAGGAAACCCAACTTCAAATCATTCTATCATCTCTGGTTTCTTATCTAACCCCCACATGCATATCTCGATCCATCCTCCATCACAAAAATCAATTTTTACCACAATAACTGATCCTCACCACCCCACAAACAACAACATCCCTACAGGATCATCCATTCAAGGCTCATGTCACATACATGACACCTCAACCCACACCTAATGTTTTATATAAATATCACATCACAAGATGTAGGAAAAAAATATAGCAATTGAGCCCGTGTCCCTAAAAAAGGCATTCGACCTTCACACACAATGATTTGTCACCACTCCATAGTATAAGGCACTCATAATTTATAAGAAAGAGGGAAACTTAGGCAATACAAAGGATTTATCTTTTATCACAAAAAGGATTCTTATTGCATATTGAATTAACTTATTCATTATTCCCATGTTCTTAATAAGAGGAGCCTAAGCAGCAAGCTAAAACAAGATATTTCAAATTAATTAAATTATTAAATTAACATGACTTAAATTAATTTATCAACAAGAATTAACATGATTCAAATCATTATTCAATTCCATTAACACATGAAAAGCTAATTCATTTAATCATGACTGCGTCATTAAGATTTAGACAGACCAGATTCATTAAACATACCTCTTTGATCTTTTAACTAATTAATAATCAATAATTTTGACTTCATATTCTTTACAAATTCCACATGAGAATTCATGAAAGGTATGTAAACCGCAATATCTAGCCAAAAATATGTAGGGAATTATCACAGTATAAAACAAAAACATTGACATGTGATCAGTAAATCTTTTTTAATCTGTTCAAGTAAATATTAGGGTAATTTCATTGTGATCTAGGGGGATACATCATGATAGATATACAATTGAATTTAAATAAATAGAGAATAAATGAACCCCCTACAAAAAAAGGCTATCAATGTTATTTTATGAGGATTGAACAATGTTTTGGATCACAATTTCCTATCCCACAAGAGCTGAATCCACCTAAGGATTCCCTACCACAGCACCACCAACAAGAAACCAAAAGTATTGCATTAAAAAATGGAGATCCTGTGACATCTCATGGGAATGTAGAATGGTATGAATCATATAAAAGAAACCAAAATAATGAATTTTTATCATACCTTGGATTGAATACGGATTGAAGGAGTGGAGTTAGAGATCGATCCATGACAAAGGAATCCCCAAAACATCAAAAATGGTGCTTCTAGGTCCCCTAGAATTGGGAGAGTTGTACTAAAATCACAGTTTTTAAAAACCTGACTAGATGAAAACATTTAAAACAACATCATAGAAGATTTACCTGGAATGTAAATGCCGTTAACCATATTTAATCCTCAAAGTTCAGTTTCTTCCAAAAAACTTTTAAACACCAATTTATTAGACATCGTGAAAACTACTTTCATGTCTTTTAAAATATTTATAAGAAGTGAAATCTCCATGCATCAATATGTTTGCAGCTAAACACCTATATACATACTCAAAGAATATTCCATGCACCTCGATCTTTATAAATGTGAAATGAGGTCCATCCACATGGATCCAAGCCATTACACTCCATGATTGAGGAGGAACATGAGGTGAATTGTAAACCATGGTAAGGAATTTGCGAAGGGAGAATTTAAATGAAAAGTATAGTAAATGTGAGTTATTAATGGTGGATAATTGATTCTAGATTTTTTATATCACCATCATAGTAATATATTTGGACCCGTCCTAGACAAAAGAAATCGTTATTTTCATAGGATAACATCTATAATAGATATCCAATGTTTTAGTGGTCTAGCTGGGTATTACTGTAAATTTGTAAGGAACTTCTCATGATCTTAAAAACCAATAACCATGATGAATCAAAATCGAGTGAAGTTTTTATAGAGCATTCGATGTGAAGATTGATTCGAAGAGTCTAAAAATATGCTTACCACTACACCAGTGCTAACACTGATGAAAAGTGGGGAACTCATAGTGTTGTACATTGAATATTAAAATAAGGGCTTAGGCCGTATACTAATTAAATATGATGATTTTATAGCCTACACCTCAAGTATGTTGGAAATTAATGAGAAAAACTATCCCAAACTTTACATGGAGTTGGCAGCTATGATCTTTTCATTGAAAATATAAAAAAAACATATCTATGGGGATAAGTGTGAAATATATACTAATAATTTGAGCCTCAACTACATATTCACAAAAAATAATCTTAATATGCAACAATGATGATTTTTAGAGCTCATCATGGATTATGAATACTCAATCCACTATCATCTTGGTAAGGAAAATAATGTGGTTCTTGAACATTTTCAGTGATGAGAATTGAGAAGGATCCAATCATATTAGACGTATAATAGATGGATAAGGGAATCATTAAGAAAGGAAAAACATCAATCCATTATCAAATAGTTTTTCAATCATCCCTTAAGATTAATATAATAGATTCTAAAATAAATTATGTTTAAATTAAAAAATGGAATAAGCTGTCAGAAATGAGAAAACCTCAGAGTTCCTAATTTATGATGAAAAAGTCAGGAAATTTGGTTCATTAATTTATATACCATCATATACAGAGATAATGAAAGGGCATATAAATGATGAAAATAGATCAACCTTCTCTATTCACCTAGGGATAAAAAATATGTAGATATCTGAGAGCTCTATTGGTGGGTCCCTATAAATAAGTAGATCGCTAAATATACACCAAAGTGTATGGTGTGTTAATAAGTGAAGGATGAAAGAATCAATTCCATTGGGATGATGAAACTATTACCCATACCAACCTAGAAATGGGAACACATAACCACGGACATTTTCAATGGACATCAAAAGACATCTAGAGGAGAAAATGATAAATGGGTTGTTTTGGATCATTTTACATAGATCACCCAGTTTATCACAATTCAAGAGGAATTATCACATTATCTACTTCCATAAATATAAATTATAGAAGTGGTGAGGCTATAAGGAGTACAATTATCTATTGTATCTAATCAAGATTAGAGATTTACCTCCATGGTCAGAAAAAGAATCCCACATGATATAAATAGTCAGATGAACATCAGTACAACCTATCATCCACAAACAGATGATCAATCTGAGGGGAATATTCATACATAGGATGACATAGTGGGAGAGTTTTCTATAGACTTCATGAAAGATGGAACCAATACGTACCTTTGGTTGAGTAATCCTACAAAAATATTTTAACTGTATAATAAAAATGGCTCCATATGAAGCCTATTATGGGAAAATATGTTGAACACCAGCATGAGGGGATGAAGTTAATGAAACAAACTGTTATGACCTAAAATGTACGAATAAATTGTAGAAATGGTGAAACCCATTCATCAAATTATTTGGGAACCACAATTTTGATATAAGATATATTAAGACAATTGTTGATGAGAGAAATAATATATGATTTGACTCTTGGAATTCCTCTACATATCTCTATGTAAGAGGATCATGATATTTGAAAAGAAAGGAAAGCTACGTCTCTCGTATATCTGACACTCCAAGATTCGTGATTGTGTTCAAGATGTGGCTTAATGACATGAAATTATACTAAACATGTCTCCTGTACACAATATATTCCATGCATCCCTCTCGTGAAAGCACATACTTAATCGCTCACATGTACTAAATTCAAGGGTGGTACAATTTGAAAATGAACTCTCTTACAAGGAGCTGCTAGTGAAGATATTGGTTCATAGAGATAATGTTCTACGCAACAAGACCACTCACCAGGCCAATGTAGTATGGTGGAACCATAATTATAAATATAGAACATGGGAATAATAGGAAGTAATGAAGGAGAAATACCCTAACCTATTTTCCTCTATGTTTGTAAAATGAAATTCTGAGGGAGGAATTTCATTAGGGGGGAAGAATGTAATGACCCATAATTATATCAATGAAATTCCCCTTCTTATAAGTATTTTTATAGCATACATCACATAAAATCATATACAAGACTAAATACGTACTATATAAATACAATATTAATGAAATAAGAGGCTTTTAGAAATTAAAACACCAAAACCAAAGGAATAGTAACATGACCATTGGAATAGTAATTTTACCTATAGAAATAGTAATCTGGATACTAAAATAGTATCCTCACCTACAAAAGTATAAATAATATTTACTCATCTAATCAATGAAAATACAATATATTTATATCATGGAGTAAGTAAATAATTGTTTAAAAATGATAAATTAGGGATCAATATTTTTGTGAAACATGAATGTTTATTTATAATTTTATAAATAATAGAATGATTTAAAATAAAATTTATTTTCCTGAAATAGATTCATAAATTATTATTTTTCTTATTACTATAATTTAAATTCATGAGACCCTAATTTATTTTTTAAAGTTTTATAAAATTAGTTATAATTTTATAATCATTATTTTTTGAATAAATGAATATTTTTATTAAAAAATTACACATATACATATATATTCATTAAATGGATCCCTTTTTTAATTATACAAGTCTATAAATATTTAGGGTGAATTTTAAGGATTTTTCTAAAATAGAAGAATTTTTTGTGAATAGTGAAATATGATAATTTACAAAATATGATAAATACATGAATTATTAATTCATGAATCATGTACGACTGATGTAAGAACCATTGATTCTTACCCAAATTCACAATTTATAGTACATAGTCACAAGAATCCTTACTATTGATAGATTTGAACCAAAATAATAAGCAATTGAATAAAGTCATCAGAAAACACCCCTCATCTACACTAAAAATACCACCCCACACCACCTCTTATTCTCACATATCAAAATCCTTGAAGCTTGTAAAAATTATAACTGGTACTCTTCCTATGGCTATGCACCTCTTCTAGGAGCCTTTTTTCTGAATAAAATACCAATATTTGGGGCCACAATTTGGTTCTCAAGGAGAAGAAATGAATTGGTAAAAACCTCTTTCTTTTTCTTTTAATTTCCTTAGATTTATTTTTTTTCCTTTTCCTATCCTTAGATAACCTAATGAAAGTGAGATGATAAATGTAGTATCATTTATATAGTATAATTTTATTGTGTTAATTGAAAAACCTATCATCATTTATTTTCCCCTACCATTTTTTTTTCTAAAAATGAATACTCCATTTGTGATGTGTTAATTTTTCATATTCATGGATGACGAGATTTCAATTTCCTTTAAAACTCTTTGGTCCAATCATAATATTTTTATTATGGTTAAAAAATATAATAAATATAAATATTTTCTTATTTAGCATTCTAGAAACACTATATAAACATAATACTTATTAATAAATCAAAACTAGTTTTTAATGACCGTAAAATTATAAAAATAATCTAAACCTTTATCATTGACGTTTTATCTAATGAGTAATACTCACATCTTAAAAAAATTATATATATGAACAATTAATAATATTTACTTTCATTAATAACATATAAATTCAATTCTGGACATCTATTCACATTTTTCATGATTTTTTGTACATGTATACATGTAAACTTATCATGAAAAACAAGGAAATGAACACTCCTGAACAACAAAATTGAATCTAATAACTCAAAAAATTCCATAAATGAACATAATAAAGTTATAATATATAAATTAATTTTATAATAGGTTATTAATTAAATTATTAATGAATAAAATTTAATGATCTAATACGTTAAGTTCCAGTGTGTAACACTTTCTAACATATGGTAAGGGATTCTATCAGACCATCCATTTTTTCCTTTAGGTTATGATTTCTCTATCATTAAACAAATGTAATTACCAATTATACTTATATAATCCTCTTAAATTATTTTTCTATGATTCAAAAATATTTACCTAGATCAATTATTCTTTCTTTTTTGGGTAAATACATGTTTCATATTGTCCCCTTCTGCATTCTTCTCGATAAGAAAGCCCAATCAAAGGGAACTTCCCGTATTCTTTCCCATTTCCTAGTACCATAAAAAATATACTTTAATAAATAATTATTTTTAAAAATTGACTTATTTTATCATGAAAAACTATCTCAGTTCATTTCTATTATTACACAAATAATTATGCATTTCTTGTTTAAAAGGATCATTAAAACATTCCCCTAAAACACACTAAAGTGGCTCATTACTAAAGCTTCCTAAAAACATGTTTTTACATATTTTCCATTCATTTGGGAATCATTTATTATTATCGATTACAATCCTAACTTATCAATGTAAATTTATTATTTAAATCTATTCTTTCATAGATACTTTTATGATATGCCTACAGGTTATGCTCTATGACATGATTACGATTCCCATTTCTTTTTGTGGGGAACCCTTATGTTTATGTATGATTAATCATATGGAAAACATATGAATTAATATATATGTTGGGTGAACCCATATAGTTCCCCAATGTATTCATTACTATTTAGTCCCAAGGTATTTCTTGTGCAAGGTCTTGGTGGGTAGCCTTGACTCATGATCCTCCATGTGCAATGCTTATGGTGGGTAGACTTTACTTCTGATTTTGAAATATTTTATGTTGTTGCCACATTTTATATGATTCCATGATTAAATGATCGCATGTTATATATTGTATTCTTCCATATATTCATTCATGTTCCATGTATTTTTATGTCATCATGTTATTCCATATAACCCATGTGTTTTTCTTTATTCATATGTTTATTTCCCATTCTGTTATTTTTATCTCACCTCATTGTTTATGTACTACCTAGGTTATCCTACATAGATGTAAGAGTTAAATGTATACAAGAAGATATTTACGCAGAATAAATAAAATATGTTTTTATTTCGGTTTCATGTTTTATATTTATGTATTTAATATTCCAAAGACACCAAACTTTACAATCATTAGAATGTATTTTTTCGTTAATTAGGCTTAAACTTTTGAATTAAAATGTGTAAAAGCCTAGGAATGATATGTAATATGTTTTATAAGATTCCTTCTAGAATCTTATTAAGTATAACTATCTATAGAAACATAATACTATTTAATGTTTTTCATATAAATATGAAGAACTTGTTTGAAACATTAATATCATCTCACTAATAATCTTAAGAGATTAGGAATTCACAATTAGATACCATATAAAAATTTAACCTCATTATTTTTAACCCACTTCTTATTGTCATAAAAATTCCTCAAAACCAATTGGCCACAATAACTAAAATAATTTTTATATTATTTTTTATTTAAAGTATCTCACATATGAAATAAAAATAGATAGATTTCATAAATTGTTATTTCAATGTAGTGACCCATTTTGAAGAAGAGATTTATGAGAGACAATGGGTTACCCATTATAAATGTTAGGTCAAAATAATATTAAAAAAATGATATAGAAACCCAATATCAATATAATTGGGGGTTATAATTAGTTTTAGATTGATTGACCTCACATAAGAATATTTTCCAGGAGTGACGGTTGGTCACACCAAGGGATTAAGGACTTGGGAAATGGAGTTTAGATACTATTTTGGGCTGACATTTTGAAAATAATGGTATATTGAAGTTGGGGATAAAGGGGTAGGTGATGTGTGTTTATATAGTGATGGTGGATCGTATAATTTATATTATTGTATTGATTATTTTATTATTTTGGTCGTAGATATGGAATAATGTTGATTCCACTAATTTTTTTTGTTATATGATAAAAAGTGGATTATTTGATATTTAAAATAAATATACATTTAATTGTATCTTAGAAACCCTTAATATGGGGTAAGGAA
Source organism: Viscum album (assembly GCA_963277665.1). Classification (NCBI taxonomy): domain Eukaryota; kingdom Viridiplantae; phylum Streptophyta; class Magnoliopsida; order Santalales; family Viscaceae; genus Viscum; species Viscum album. The sequence continues at coordinate 396,503,748 of OY728127.1, read as the reverse complement.
TCAAAAATGAGAAATTGTTTTTTTATTAGAATAAATATAATTTATTGTTCAAATTTTTAAATATAGGTTTATAAAATTAAATTATTGTTTTTAAATGTATTATTTAACAAATTATATATATATATATATATTATATTTTAAATTAATTTTATAAAATTTTATGTCATATTTATATCAAGATGATGTAATAAAAAAATATTCTTTTCATAAAAACTATTTTTTATATTTTATTGAAAAATAATTTTTTTGATAAAAATCCTTAAAACCCAACCAAAGATAATTTCAAAACTATTATTCAAAATTAAAATTCTATTTTGTAAAATCTAAATAATATATATTATAAATTTTTCATTTATATACAATCATATAATACATGGAGTATTTTTTTCAGATAAATAGTCTTTCTCTTTCTATGAATGATTAAAATATTTTTAATATTATTTATTGTTATAATATGTTTTATAATTATATATTTATATATTAAAAATATAAATAAATCATAAAATTAATTTTCTAATTATGGGGAAAAGATATTTTAAATAAATAATAATGAAATCTATTTTAGTGAGGCAAAAATTAAAAACATTGATTATAATGTAACACTAATGGACTTTATACTATTCTCACAACAAAATTATAAAATTTTAAGGACCATTTTATTAAACTAATAAAATTTCTATATACAAATAAATTAATTTTAAAATAAAAATAAAAAATATTTTATGATTTTATTTTATTATTAAAAATATTATTTTATATTTTAAATGTAAAAAAGCAGAGTAACAAAAAAATGTAGATATAATATGAAATATTATTTAGAAACTAAATGTACTATTACATAAAATAAAATTGCTGATAAAAATAATTTAACAGAAAAAAAGATATTAAACAATTTTTTTTATCAAATTTTATACATAAAATTTCATATAACATTACATTTAATGGTTACATGTCAAAACTCATTGAATATGATAATATGTATCATTAATTGGTAAACATTAGAGTACCATTTCTTTATTACCATTTACTTTTTATATGAAAATAATTCTAATGTAGGTATGAAATTAATGAACCATGAATACAATAAAAGGGATATTCATTAAAAAATAATAAATAATTTTTAATCATAAAAACCCACTATACATGCATTAATATAACAAATAAAAATATTCCATGGAAATACAAAGGATATATATGCGTATATAAATTATTGGTACCATAAAAAATTTGATGAAATGATTTATAAATTTTCATATTTAATTTGAGAATGAAAATGTATGAAAATATTTATTATAAGTCTAGGATATTGTACTTAAAATCATTAATTTACTCACACATAACTCATCCCATGCATATTGAGGCCATGATCCAAGAATTCCTAAAACTAATCAACCATGTTTCAAAAATAATAATTTGTCACAAGTAATTACATAATACATTTTAATATCTATTTTTGATATAAATATACCACTATTTACCCAACATGGGTGAAATTATGATCCCTAAGTAATATTTATTTTATATAAATTTGGTATTAAATTATGAACAATCTGTCATACATGGTTTTAACATTTATACAATGATTTATAATTCATTATGAATAAGATTCTATCAAAATACTTCAATTTGTTATGATATATATCATATTAAAATTAACACAGGTAAATATCTCTCCAATTGTTGGGTTTAGAATGAAGAGAATGTTAAAAAGGAAATATGTGTTAATGGATTAAGGTGTAAGAGGGGACTATTTTTATATTATTTTCCAGAAAACATCCATTCATCATATGGTAAATTTATAAAATTTTATCATGTGAATGATTTTTAAAAAAATGTGAATTGACTATGTAATTACTTTGCTGAGTCAATAAATTAATTTTCCAATGATAAATATTATGAAAATTATTTAAACTGACCACAAACAAAACCATTTCACTACCTAAAATTTTTTAACATTATTTTCATTTTAATTTTTTATCTACTCATAACCCATCAATGTGGTAACAAATCATTTCATATTGTTTTCTAAAACTATATCAATCTAATATAGGTGGTTTTAAATAAAAATTTATTTCTTACCTCAAATAAGTGTTACATGTTATAATTTAATTTCAAAATTATAATTCTAATAAATTACCAAATATCATTGTACAAAATCAACAATAGGATGTATGATACAAGTCAAAAAAATTCTTATATATCACTGTATAATAAATGATAAAAACTATTTAATTTATTATGACTGAATTATGTAACCTCAAATGCTATAATTTATCATCTAATACCCAATAATATGATGCTTCCATACCATTCATCAAATTGAATCCAACATAACAATACAAATTCCACCCTATTATCTTTTCCATAAAATATTAATATTATAGAAAAATGATTTATATTATGCCTAGTAGGGATTAAAAATATATGATGACTAGTAATTTTAAATATATCTCTCAAAAAATGTCTTAATTCATTTTTTATACAATTTATTTTATAAAAACTGAAATCCATAAAAATAGTATCTCATAACATGGGGAAAATCTATTAAACTATAAAAACTATAGGCCTTAACTGAGGTCTCACTAGAAAAGATATTATCTATAATGATTATTATTAATTATTGGTTATCTAATAACTGTTGTGAAAAATACCTTCTACATTGTTTATTTAATAAATGATGCCTTAAACTAATAAAAAGGTATTTTTATCATTCTTTATGTTAATAATGGATGTTAAAAATATTTTGTATAATATTTTTAATAGTATTTACTTCCAATACCTCACTGTAAAAATATTATGAAAAATGTTTTTATCATAAATTATTGCAATAATCAATGTTTCGATGAAAACCTAACATGAAAAATCCATTTTTTAACATCTTACTTGCACATTTTTTCTTTCCCACAAAAATATTTTTCCTTTCACAAATGAAAATATCAATTTTTTTCATTGTAGACATGAAATTTTTATTATAGACTACAAATAAATCATTCTTCAAACTCTTTTATCTGTTTCCATTTCAAACATATATTTCTCCCCCAATTATGAAATATATCACGTCTAAAATTAGTAAACATAAATTTATCTTTCTACCTATACTATTCATTCATAGGATCTAAATTCTAACTAAATATCAAATATTTAAGAGGGGACTATGGGGTTTATGAGGATATAAATAATGGAAATTATTTCAATAGTGATGATTTAATTTTATTGAATAATTTTTTCCTTGTATCCATGAATCATGGTAAAATACATGGATTGATTTCAATTATTTGGTTCTGATTTTTCCCTAACATTGTACATTATATTTTTTGATTAATATCATAATATAATTTAAAAAACATTATTTCTATTCAATTCCATACTTTTAAACTGGTAATTTTATTAGATAAAAATATGACCGTTTCTGTGGAATATCTAAACAACCATTAGGGCTCGACATTCTCTCATATTTTGTTTTCCAAAAAATTATATTTTACGTCACTGGTTTAAATTACTAATGTGAGAAATAAGTTTCTACATCATATTAATGAATAAAAAAATGAAATATAAATTTTGACAATATTTTTTAAATAAAAAAACATAAAATATTATAAAAACATATTCATTATGGTTGTAATAGATAATGTAAATATTTCTAGTATCAATTTTAATAATCAATTTTAAATATATATTTTTCAGAACACTCAAAAATAATTTATCCCTAAAAACTATTTCTAAAAACATAATAACCTGATAAAAACAATATTTGCTTATGATTTTTAATTATGACATATTGTAGGTGGAATATCCCTCAGATTAACTACATTAGTAAACTAAATAAGACTATGAAATAATAGAAAACCACTATCAGTACAAAAGATTATACCAAATTTTATTAATAAATTATTATAGAAATTAATAATGCATATATATGTTTAATTTAGATGATCCAAAAAAACAATAAACCAATATTTTATCATTCAGCCTCTAAAATCCAAGTAATGTAGTAATAACATAATATACACACTTCAAATAATTATAGTCAATGATAAAGGTCTCTTAGAGAATTTAATATATATATATATGATATTATTTAAATCATAATGAAAATAAAAAAACGTAACTTAGACCCCGATAATATCACTAAATTTATGGTATATAATATATACAATAACTATATATAAATAAAATTTCATATAAGATAATAAACTAATATTACCTACAATAAAAATAATATATACATTTTTATTATATTCCCCCATGAAATTCATCCTTATCCAATGTGACTTTTAGTCTATTTTACACTCATTCAATAGTTTTTAGTAATCATAAAATGTTTTTCTCCTATTTTTAAATTCATTTCATAATAGTTCATGGAAGTTTTTTTTATTTTTTTAAAGAAGAAAGGGTTGAAGTATACATCTAGAATCGTACAAGTGATTCCATATCTTCCCATTGGAATATAATTAAATTTTGAGAAATATTACATGAGTTGATAAAGAATATATAAGTTAATATTAATTTTTTCTAAACATATATTATTTTTATGATAAATAAAGAATACTAAATAGATTCAATACAATTATATTGATTATTTTTAAATCTATAATGAATTAATGTCTTTTTTATATTCTATTAAATTTCTTCTCACTATGTAATGGTGGTTCCTCAAAACATCACCTTTTCTTGTAATGTGATGCCAATGTTAAATCAATAAATTTATTATTTGTAAATAAATTTAAAATTTATTGGTAAAAACTTTTAATATGAAAATATATTAATTTTTAGGTTTCCCATGACAAGAGATACTCTACATCTACGAGAAATATTCTTATAGAAATGTGACAATTATTTTATCATGTTTGTGGAAGCCCGATATTTTTAATTAAAAGAAGAAACACTATTTTTTATTGGTAGAGGAGGAACCAATTACATGGACTATGTACCACGAACATATATCCCAAAATATCTAAACATAAGTACCTTACCCATTATATAGGTCAGCTATGATAATAAAGGCCACTATCTACGTCAACCATATCTATTCCACAACTAGGGTCATCAAGCCGAGCCTTGTTGAAATTTTCATGAATCACTAAGAGCTCACCCCACAAACATGAATCATTCATAATATACCACAATATTTTTTCACCAGGGCCTTACCATTCCACTGGGGATCCACCATCCCTTCTATTGCAGTCATCCAGATTTCAAAGATGATGGAAAAAACTCTACTTACTATCACATGTCGCATGTATGTCACATGGGACAATCATTATTTACATTAACATCAATACCACTATCTCCAATACATTATTACCTGGGGACCACACCCTTATCTTCAAAATAATGAATCCAACAACCAATTTTGATGCTACAGGGGATCAATGCCTCACTTTTTATGTAGTAAAAAATGTGGTGGACCACTCATCCAACTCCACAACAACACCTATAGAAATGAAAGTGAATATTCTTGATTGATGAATATGAACTGAATTCATATAGACATGATCATAATTTTTTATAAGTTTTATATACTATCTTAATAATATTAATCACTTAAGATGAATTATAAGGAGACAAAAGTATAAGTAATGTAACATCTCGTTACGTTTTCAGGTACTTTTGATGATTCTAAGTACTTATGTTTTTGAAAAAATGACTAGGGGGTGCGTTTGGGTGGACTTTTAGCAAAATCAAAAGGGTAGTGGCTTGTGCACGGTTTGACAAACCGTGCAACCAAACCATTCCAACCAAGAAGCACTGGATTGGGGGTACTCACAGTGTGCGCACGGTTTGACAAACCATGTGGACCGTGCACCTCTGGACAGTGAGGTCTGCACGGTGTGCGCACGGTTTAACAAACTGTGCGCCTTTGCCCAGAAATTGTGCGTTCTGGTTTTTAATTCTGAAAATATCTTTTAAAACCACAATAACCCACATGACTTACATTATTTAGACCTTGGCTCGGGATAGGCTCATTTTAGGTCTCTCATAAGCTTCTTAGAGAGATTCCAAGGCGATCCGAACAGCATTCTTCGAGATTGAAGGCCCAAATTGAAGATCTGCTCTCCTCCTAGTAAGTGGTTTTCATCCCATTGTGTTTCTCGTTGTTTCCTCTATCTTTCCTTGACCTTTTCATGGGATATTTCCTTTTTTTTCATGGATCTATACCTATGAGTTGAGGTATAGATCTAGGTTTTTGAATCTAGATCTAATCTTTCAAGATCTTGATCCCTTGAAACTTGATTTTGGTTTTAGGGTTTTAAATCTGGAACTTGATCGGCAACGTTATGCCGCTCGGTTTTTGGGGGCTTCTCTTTGGGTTATCTTCCTACAATAGATTAAGGTAGGTGGTTTTGTCTCGACTTTCCAAATTGTTTATCCTGGTATTGCTTGATTTATTTCAATTTTTGATTTAAATTCAATTGCTCAAGTTTCTTTCAATTAAATTGATAAAAACTCGATTCCATTGAATTGATATTTTTGAAATGGTTTTGGCTTAGTAATTTGGGAAAAACCCCAATTCCATTGAATTGGGTGTGTTTATGGAAAATTGGTCAATTTAAATTGTTTAATTTAAATTGTGAATTTGATGGAAATGTTTTTCAATTAAATTGTTGAATTTAATTGTGGAAAAGAAATGTGTAATGATGGAATTGGTTTTGGATGGATTTTCAAACTTGTGAAATGGCTTAAAATGATTTGATAGAAACCCATTGGTTTTATCTTGTGAAAAAGGCATGTTTTGAATAAAATCTTTTTTGGTTTTTAATGGAATGAGATTGGCACTTTTGAAATTGAAGAATGGGATTGATCGTATTTTAATCATTCTTAAAATAGTTCACCCATAATGTAGGAGCGCATGAAATCCTTTGATAGTTAGTGAGTTATTTGGATACACTCTACGATACAACAACGTTCTAAAACATACTTGCAGCGGGTCACATTCCCGATGGGTTGGTGACGAGTCTCCCTTGGACAGTGTCATAAGGGCGTGTGTATACACATCTTGCTGAGTTCGCATAGAGATTGTGGAATCCTATAACTGGTTAATACTATCATATCTGTTGGCAGATGACCATGTTGCTCGCCTGAATATTTATATTTGTGATATAAATGTATGCCAATGCTTTTGAACTGGTTTACATGCCTGCTGAATTTATATAAACTACTTTATATAAATGTTTTATTTAAGCCATTGTTTTAGAAATATTCCACCATTTTGTAAAGTCTTTGTTTAAAGTATTTATTTCCATCATTTGAAAATGAATAGAATGATTTTTTGAAATATGCTTTTGAAATTTCCAACCCTGTTTATTTGAAAATTGAAATTTTTTCTTTGGATATTCTCTATTTGGAATCTGTTATGGAATCTTTGGTGGTATCCTACTAGGCTTAGGCTCACACCCTACTTTTTCCTTCAGGTGTTTGTAGACTTTCCTCTTCCAGGATCGAGAAAAGGGAAGGGACCTTTTGGAGGTGGTTCTAGCTGCTGATCTTTGGACTTGGTGAGTTGTGTCCTTGGGGACCTTAGGCTATTTTTCCCATTTTAGTACTTTGGTTGTTGTTCTTTGGATTCTTGTGCCTCTTTGTGTTCGGGTAATTTACTCCCAGTGGAGTTTCTTGTGTTATGCATACTGTTTTTTTTACTCTTGCTTCTGCATTCTTGTGGAAAATTCGTTCCCACTTGTATGTTGTACGAGGCCAGGTGCTAGTCACCGACCCATGGGGATCGGGAACGCCCTTTGGGTTATGTCAGGACTGGCTCGGTTATCGGGTTACCAGGGTACCCGGGCTGGTTCGTCACAAATTGGTATCAGAGGGAGGTTTGTTGAACATCTTGCCTTGATGACAGTATGCATTTGAGTTTTCTTATCGGGACTTAGGAGGTAGTTGTGATTGAGTTCCTGGCCAGCTCTCACCATAGTGAACCTTAAGTCACCAGGGGTAGTTAGGGAAATACGACTTGTGGATAAGTTCTAGTATTTCCCTGTTTTGATTTGGATAGAGTGGAATCCAAATCTTGTTATTCCTTCTTATAATATTTTTTCCTTGTTACTCAGTTGGTGTTTTAATCTATGTCTTTTCTGGTGTTGTGTATCATCATCCCTCCGAAAAGACGTGGGAGTCAGATCCAAAAACAGGCTGCTACTGAACCTCAGCAAGCTTGTCCTATTGTGGATCTGAGTCTGGTTGAGGTGATTGTTCGCACTGTCCAAGCTCTAGGATAGGCACCACCTTTAGTCCCTGTTCAGACTCCAGCTTTAGATCCTCAAAATGATATTCTCTGAAGTCATTCTCAAGAGTTCCTACACCAGAAGCCACCAGTCTTCAAAGGCTCCACTGATCCTCAACATGATGAGGAATGGTTGAGTAATATTGAACGTCTGTTTGGGTTCTTGGAGACACCTGAGGTGATCAAGTTGAAGTGTACCACCTTTGTGATGGAGGGACCAAGCAGAAGATGGTGGGACACGATGGTGACGGCAGGGAGAAAAGAGGGTTTGGAGTGGAACGACTTTAGGGTTTTTTCACTGATCAGTTCTATCCAGAATCAATGGTGTTGTCCAAGGCTGTGGAGTTTTTCAAACTTGAGAAGGCCAACAAAACCATGAATGAGTACTCAAATCGCTTTGCTGAGTTGGTACAGTTTGCTTATGAAATTGTATCTAATGAGAGGATGAAGGCTTGATGATTTGAGTTAGGGATTCGATCAGATATCCATTCACATGTTTTCTTATTAAATCTGCCCTCTTATGCTGATGTGCTAGATAGGGCGATGATGGTTGAGATGGATCTGGAAGGAATGTCATGGTTGAAGGGAGTTTCCTTTCCTCCTTGTGATAGTGTTGGTCATTTTAAAGGGAAACGTAAGTGTGATGCCTCATATGGTAGTTCTCGACATCAGAGTCATTCTAGACCTTCGGTAGCACCAGGAGGGGATCCTTTGACTTGCTATCAGTGTGAAAAGTCGGGGCATTCTAAGCGGGTTTGCATTGAGGCACCCAAGAACTGTAGCTCCTGCGGACGTTTGGGGAACTTACAGAGATTCTGCCATCACTTCTCTACTCCACATATTGGAACAGGATCATCAGAACATCCAAATACTACGGGGCAATCAAATGCTTCACATGCAAAAAGGTTCCAGCCACAAGCATCCGGAACGAAGCTTCTTCACGCAGTGGAAGAGTCTACTGAGGTAGCTGATGCGGGTCCTGCCATTGTGAGAGGTACGATCACTATAGCTTCATCCTTAGTGACAACACTTTTTGATACTGGTGAATCTCACTCTTTTATATCAACTCATGTTGTTAATCTACTTAATCTACCCATGAAACTTTTGTCTTGTGTGATGGATATTACTACACCTCTTGGTACGGTGAGAGAGAAGGGTCTCTGTAGTCCTGCTTGCATCTTCTTCCTATCAGATGTCGAGCTTGTTTGAGACTTTTTGGTTCTCGACATGAAATCTTTTGACATCATATTTGGGATGGATTGGATAATTGCCAATAAAGCCCGGATTGATTATTATCTTCGATGGGTCTACCTTACTACACCCAGTGGTGTGCCTCTGGTATTTCAAAGAGAATGGGACCCAAGGTCTCACAGAGCAGGACCTTATTATCCAAAGTTGGGGAAAAATATATCAGTGATTGCTTTTAATCTAGAGAATGATGCAACGAGTGTTGATCTTCCTCCAGTCATCGCTGAGTTTCCAGACGTGTTTCCTTCTGACTTCTCTGGTATGCCGCCAGTAAGGGAGATCGATTTTTCAATTGATTTAATACCTGGTACTCAATTGGTTTCTATCCCTTCTTACCGAATGGCTCCAGCCAAATTAAAAGAACTGAAGTTTCAGTTAGACGATCTTCTTGAGAAAGGTTTTATTCGCCCGAGTGTGTCACCTTGGGCAGCACCAGTTCTCTTTTCCAAGAAGGTTGATGGTTCTCTATGCTTATGTGTAGATTATCAAAAGATCAATTGAGTTACGATAAAGAACAAATATCTGTTACCTCGAATTGATGATTTGTTTGATCAATTAAAAGGGTCGATATGGTTTTCAAATATTGATCTACGATCTGGTTACCATCAGTTGAGGATAAAAGAATCTGACATTCATAAGACTACTTTTCTAAGTAGGTATGGCCATTATGAGTACCCTGTTATTCCCTTTGGCCTGACAACTGCTCCTACAGTTTTTATGGCTTTGATGAACTGAGTTTTCCATGAGTATCTGGATACTTTCGTGGAAGTCTTTGTGGATGAAATTCTTGTTTACTCCAAGTCTGAGGAGGATCATGTGCATCATCTGAGAACAGTTCTGGGTCTTATAAGGAATCACCAACTTTATTCCAAGCTTTCAAAGTGTGATTTCAGGATTCGGGAAGTGAAGTTCTTGGGACATGTCGTATCAGAACAAGGAATATCAGTTGATCTCGAGAAGGTGTAAGCTTTTATGACTTGGGAACAACAACGAAATGTTTTCGATATTCGGAGCTTCTTGGGCTTAGTAGGATATTATCGCTGTTTTGTTAAAGACTTCTCAAAGTTAGCTTCTCCAATGACTGCTCTGACTCGGAAGGGAGTGAAATTTTCCTTGAATGATAAGTGTCAGAGTTATTTTTTTGAGCTAAAGCGTATTTTGACTACTTCACCGATGTTAACTCTTCCTGAGGCTGGGATGAGTTACATGGTTTTCTGTGATGCATCGGGTTCAGGTTTGGGTTGTGTACTCATGTCGGGTGATCATGTTGTTGTCTGTGGGTCTCGTCAGCTTAAGCCTCATGAGAAGAATTATCCTACCCATAACCTTGAACTTGCAGTTGTAATGCACACACTTAAGTCTAGGAGACATTACCTTTATGGAGAAAGGTTTACTGTGTTTTCAGACCACAAAATCTTGAGTTATATCTTCTCTCAAAAAGATTTGAATCTCTACCAAAGGCATTGGGTGGAGTACTTGCAATATTTCAACTTTGACATTACCTATACCCTAGGGAAAGGGAATGTCGTTGCAGATGCGTTAAGCAGGAAACTTCTATCACAGGATATGAAATAATCTTCAGAAGAGTGGAGTTTGATGGCTCTTTTTTCACAGTTTCAAGTTGGAGATGAGTGGAAGGGGAATGAAGTTTCTTTAGCTAGTGTTCATTTGACATCTTCTCTTCTTGAGTTAATTCTTCGGGAACAAAAACTGGATGATGAATTCCATAACATTAGGGACTCTATTTATGGTGGGGAGACCGTCACACAGTGGTCATTCTCTAAAGAGGGTGTTCTGTGTTATCGAAATCATTATGTTGTGCCGTTATCGGCAATGAAGGGTGTGATGAGGGATTTCCATAACTCTCAATGGGCTGGGCACCCGGGGACCACGAATATTTTCTATGATATGCGGCGGCTATTCTGATGGCCAGGTATGAGATGAGACATTACTGAGTTTGTATCTCATTGCTATACATTCCAGAAGGTAAAAGTCGAGCATCAGAAGCCGTCGGGTTTACTTCAACCACTTCCATTCCCTACATGGAAGTGGGATGAAATCTCTATGGAATTTGTGGTTGGGTTACCTCAAACCCAGAGGAAGAAGAACGCGATATGGGTTGTGATCGACAAGCTTACCAAGTCGGCTAACTTTATACCAATTCGAGATACAACCAAAGTTGAGGAGTTGGGAAATATCTATGTGAAAGAAGTTGTTCATTTACATGGAGTTCCATATTCTATAGTATCTGATAGGGATCCTCGGTTTACTTCTCGCTTTTGGAGAGGCCTTTAGGAGGCCCTGGGATCTCAGGTCCATTTGAGCACGGCCTACCATCCTCAGTCAGATGGCCAGACAGAGAGAGTTATTCAGATTCTTGAGGATATGCTCCATGCTTGTGTTCTTGATTTTGGTGGGTCTTGGGATGATCATTTGGGGCTAGTTGAGTTCTCTTATAACAATAGTTATCAATCTGTGATTAAAATGGATCATTTTGAGGATTTTTATGGTTGTCCTTGTAAATATCCCTTATGTTGGTCGGAGATTGGTGAAAGTTTCTTGGTAGGACCGAGTTTGGTCCAAGAGATGACATCTAAGATCCAGTTGATTTTTCAGAGAATTTTGACAGCTCAGAGTCGGTACAAGTCTTATGCTGATCATCTCCGTAGACCTTTAGAGTTCTCTGTTGGTGACCAGGTGTTCTTGAAAGTTTCACCCCGGTTAGGTCATCGATGGCTTGTGAGGCAAGGGGAGCTTGCTCCTCATTTTGTGGGACCTTTCGAGGTTGTTGGTCTTGTGGGGAAAGTTTCTTACCATCTAACTCTACCACCATAGATGAAGTCAATACATAACATGTTTCATGTATCGCAGCTGTGAAAGTATCTCTCTGATCCATCTCATGTTGTGAGCTGGAGTGATCTAGAGGTTGAACCATATTTATTTGTGACTGAGCGACTAGTCAGTGTTATTGATTCTGAGACCAAGGTACTTTGTGGGAGAACAATACCTTTGGTCTGTATACTTTGGCAGCATGGTTCAGATTCTCATTAGACTTGGGAAAGAGAGGCACTAATGAGAGAGGAGTGGCCTCATATTTTTGAAATGGATGTTTCTTCATAGGGTTTCTGCGGGCATAAAGGTCTTATGGTGGGGAGGATGTAACATCCCATTACGTTTTCAGGTACTTTTGATGTTTCTAAGTACTTATGTTTTGGAAAAAATGATTTGGGGGTACGTTTGGGTGGACTTTTAGCAAAATCAAAAGGGCAGTGGCTTGTGCATGGTTTGCGCACGGTTTGACAAACCGTGCGACCAAACCGTGCCAACCAAGCAGCACTTGATAGGGGGGTACGCATATTGTGTGCATGGTTTGACAAACCGTGTGACCAAACCATGTGGACCGTGCACCTCTGGATAGTGAGGTCTACACAGTGTGTGCACGGTTTAACAAACCGTGCGCCTTTTCCCAGAAACCGTGTCTGCAGGTTTTTAATTCCGAAAATCTCTTTTAAAACCACCCAAACCCCTGGGACTTCCATTATTTTAACCTTGGCTCGGGCTTGGGTCATTTAATGTCTATCCTAAGCTTCCTAGAGAGATTCCAAGGTGATATGAACATCTTTCTTTGAGATTGAAGGCTTGAATTGAAGATTTACTCTCCTCCCAGTAGGTGGTTCCATCCCAACTTGCCAAATTGTTTATCCTTGTATTTCTTGATTTATTTCAATTGTTGATTTAAATTCAATTTCTCATGTTTTATTCAATTAAATTGATAAAAACTTGATTCCATTGAATTGAGATGTTTGAAATGGTTTTGGCTTAGGAATTCGGGAAAAACCCCAATTCCATTAAATTGGGTGTGTTTATGGAAAATTGGTCAATTTAAATTGTGAATTTGATGGAAATGTTTTTCAATTAAATTTTTGAATTTAATTGTGGAAAAGAAATGTGTAATGATGGAATTGGTTTTGGATGGATTTTTAAACTAGTGAAATTGCTTAAAATGATTTGATAGAAACCCATTGGTTTTATCTTGTGAAAAATGCATGTTTTGAATAAAACATTTTTTGGTTTTAAATGAAATGAGATTGGAACTTTTGAAATGGAAGAATGGGATTGATCGTATTTTAATAATTATTAAAATAGTTCGCCCATCATGTAGGAGAGCATGCAAGCCTTTGATAGTTAGTGAGTTATTTGGATACACTCTACGATATGAAAATGTTCTAAAACATACTTGTGGTGGGTCACATCCTCAATGGGTTGGTGACGAGTCTCCTTTGGCCAGTGTCATAGGGACGTGTGTATACACATCTTGCTGAGTTCACATAGAGAGTGCGAAATCCTATAACTGGTTAATACTATCGTATCTGTTGGAAGATGACCATGTTGCTCGCCTGAATATTTATATTTGTGATAGAAATGTATGCCAATGCTTTTGAAATATTTTACATGCCTACTGAATTTATATAAACTGTTTTATATAAATGTTTTATTTAAGCCATTGTTTTATAAATATTCCATCATTTTGTAAATTATTTGTTTAAAGTATTTATTTCCATCATTTGAAAATGAATAGCATGATTTGTTGAAATATGCTTTTAAACTTCCAAACATATTTATTTTAAAATTGAAAGTTTTTCATTGGATATTCTCCATTTTTCAGATGTTATAGAATATTTGGTGGTATCCTGCTGGGCTTAGGCTCACACCCTACTTTTGCCTTCGGGTGTTTGTAGACTTTCTTCTTCCAGGATCGAGCGAAGGGAATGGAACTTTTGGAGGTGGTTCTAGATGCTGATCTTTGGACTTGGTGAGTTGTGTCCGTGGGGACCTTAGGCTGTTTTTCCTGTTTTAGTACTTAGGTTGTTGTAATTTGGCTTCTTGTGCCTCTTTGTGTTCTGGTACTTTACTCCCAATGGAGTTTCTTGTGTTATGCATACTGTTTTGTTTTACTCTTGCTTCTGCATTCTTGTGGAAAATTCGTTCCCACTTGTATGTTGTACGATTCTAGGTTCTAGTCGCCGACCCATGGGGATCAGGAATTCCCTTCGGGTTATGTCAAGACCGGCTTGGTTATTGGGTTACCAAGGTACCCGGGCTAGTTCATGACAAGTAACCCATGAGAGAATATTTCACCAAAAAATTAATTTGATGTGGTTGAAATTTAATCCATGGAGAAGTTATTATATATTCAATATAAGGTGAATTTATATAATTCTACAAGAGTTTCTATAAAATATTTTCTATTAGAATTATTGATGTTATGAAAATATGGGATTAGTTCACATGAGAGGAAAATAATGTCCAAGGATAATATTGGATATTATACACTACAATATTGAACAATATTAATGAATTTATAATAATTATATAAAATATATAACAAAGTATAAGGTTAATATAAATTTAATATTCTAGGATTATGATATGGAATTATAAGTTTCATCTTCTCACATATATGTTTCATTTATTGAATTTGGAGATGCATTTGAGAATGAAAATTCACTTAATATCTTGTACAATGAAACTAAATATTTTTTATGAGGTTAAGGGAATGTATCCTCCCATGATCCCCAATATTATAATACTAAGTCTAAGAATATTTTTTATATAGAGAATAGTATCTAATATATAACTAGTTTTCATGTATATATGTGAATTTATGTAACTATTTCCAATATCATGGATGTGAGTTCACCCTCAAACTATAATGTTTTATTATAGATTTTTTATATTTGTTTTTTACATAATTTTTATAAAAAACCATATAATTAGGTCTATTTTATAATTATATTAATCCATCAATGCGAGAAAAAATATTTTATTCAAAGAAAAATATATAAATTATTGACCAAGTGGAAAATTATATACCAAGTTTCATGGATGCTATCCCATGATGGATCACTCTCAATATATAGATTTTGGGGTTAGAGAATAGTTTTTTTACTATATAATACATTTAAACTATTTTGATGGCGATGATTACAATACTGGGAGTATGTTCATTCATCATGAAGACTATAAACTATATAAAAACATAATGATGAAGAAAATATATAATGAATGATTTATATAATATTTTCTTAATTATGTTTGTCACTCATGAATTTATAGTCAACCAATAAATTTTAATGATATATATATATAAACAAAAATAATCATAGTTTGAGATTAGTTTTTAGTAGATGTCACCCATTCTTTAAGAAATATTAATATTTTGTCAAAATTTAATTTTTTTAATATCATTTTTTAACAAAAAAGGTCCTTTTTTATATAAAAAAATTATTTATTTAAATTATATATATATGTATTGAGAAAGTGATGTTTCTAAATTTTAATGTTCAAAAAGTCTTAAATTAAAATAGTTTGTCTTATTGAAAATTCAATACCAATTGGTATAATACCTATAAATATTAATGATCAGTTTTATATATTTGGAAAATCCTCTTAATATTTTTATTAAAAATATTGTGGCTAAAGATAGTTTGTAAAAATAATGTGTAGAAATAATGGTGACTATCATAAAATAATAAACAAACTTATTAAAAAAATTTATTTGAATATATTTCTAAAGTGATTTATTCTCTAAAAAACTATCCGTTTTAATTTTTTATACACAGAGATAAACTTTTTCCTTTTTTTGTGACTATAATCTTATATTTTTTTACTTATTAATTATTATAATTATTTAATAATTTA
This sequence comes from Viscum album, assembly GCA_963277665.1. Taxonomy (NCBI): domain Eukaryota; kingdom Viridiplantae; phylum Streptophyta; class Magnoliopsida; order Santalales; family Viscaceae; genus Viscum; species Viscum album. Next base: position 396,487,574 of record OY728127.1, on the reverse strand, counting down.
TAAATATAAACTTTGTGGTAGTTGATTTCCTTGTTCTTTAATTTGTATTAATTCTGGGTTTTATTATATCAATCGAAATATACTTCTATTATATTGATAAAAAATCATCAATTGGTATTTTATTTCTTGGATGGACTATAGGGATCACATGAAAAAATTAATATAATTTGTTACAAGAATTGTATATTCTAGTAAGGATGAATTTTTTTATTAAATAATTGAAAAGGAATACTAATAAAATACAAAGAAATATCTCCAATATTTTAGGATATAATTAGATATATGTTTTTATATAGTTACTTTATGAATTAATAATTACTAAAAGTGTATATTAACTCTCACTAAAAATGATTTAGTGTATTCAAAATATTATATTGGGTATTATGAGTATAATAAAAAAATTATCATTACGAATTTAAGGGGGAGATAAATGTGAACACTAATGAAATCGTTAAATATCTATAGTGTGATGAAGTTGTGCAGTTTACATCATATAGTTTAATTTTTTTTATTATGAATATAAAAAATATGGTGAATGAAAATATTCAATTTTATCTTTATAAAATTTTCAATAAAGATAAAAATTTCAAGAGGTGTTTAATTTTTTTTGTGATATCGATATAAAAAAAGATATCATAGAGGTTGTATCGGTGAATATATTTTTAAAAAAGTTTTTGAAATTGAATTAATTAAAAATATATCATGAATATATAATCAATATCATCTATTAAACTCTAAAAATTCATTAATGATCAATTATAATGATGGAAATAATACCTAATTTGATTAAATCCTTTGATTTTGTATTATCATAATCAATAATTTTAATTCATATTTGGGATTCAATTGTTTTCCATATAAAAGAATTTCAATTTTCAATTATAATTTTATTAGAATATGATACCACAAATCCTTAAATTTATAGGGATGATGGAATTGGATCATAGGGATCTCATTTAGCTAATATGGAGAAGTTCTTTTGAGAAAATGGAGTCTTTTTATTTTATATCATAATATTAAAGATTCCTATAGATGTTCCAAAAATATAATTTATTTATTTATTTTTAGAATGATAAGTAAGAACATTTCCCATAAAATAATACTATCAAAATTCTATACTATTTAGGATCATTTGTGAAATTAAATATGTGAACATAAATTGAGAGATCCTAAGTAAATAATCAAAGGGATTTAATTCGATGAAGATGAATTCAAAGAAAATTAAATAGACTCAAATGATAAAGAAAGATTGTTAGAGGATACCATAAAATTAGAATATTATTCATAAATTCATATAATTATTTTATTGAATAAATAATATATTGACTATATTGAATATTAAAAAAATTAGATATATTAAATATTCTTAATGAGTAACTATGGTTCTAAGAAAAGGGACATTATTAAAAAGTGTAATCCAATAATTTTGAGATTGATGGAAAAATGGTAGAGAAGGTTATTATCTAAAAATTTGTATAAGTTGAAAATTTAGAAACAAAAAAAAATTAAATTTTAGGGAAGACTACTACTACTATAAAATTCCTTCCACTGATGAACATACTGAATTATAATGATACCTTTTGAGAACACTATTTTCGTAAATATTTTATAGTTTTAGGGTTTTATATGAAAAAGTTAGTCATAAAAACCCTTAAAATTAATAGGTTGTAATATTATATAGAAAATTTTTTTAATTCTTCTTATCATTATTTGATGTTTATAAAGGGACTAAAATGGGTTAAATATTAGAATTAAATATCTAAATATGATGTATGTTTAATATATGAATATAGTATATAAGGATATTATATTATTTTCAGTATATATTATTATATATAAAAGGACAAATGGTTTTGAAAAAAGTAATATAGAATAAAAATAAAAAAATTAGTGGGGTAAATTGTGAGGTTGATTAGTCAGTTATGATATTAATGGAGGAATTCATCTAATCAAATGAGATTTATTTATGGTATATATTTTTATCATAATTCTATGTGTACTGATATTACAATGCACTCCCTAAAATAATATCATGATCATCAAAATACATTATACATTATATATGCTATATTCATTAGTGAAATTGTGAAAATGTATACATTCATTAATTAAAACAGAAATGAGGGATGAAAATGTTCATTTTGAATGAAAATCCTCTAAATAAGAAAGGTATAATCCATAACCACTTCCATATAATTTACCTATAGATTGTGTTTCCAAAAGCGAGAGAGTGGTAACACATCTAGATCAATATATATATATATATATATAATTAAAAAGTATAGATTTTCATAATGATTTAAAAATTAATAAATGAAGTTATTGGGTTTTATTATTTAGGATTCCAGTATTTTTCAATATATTTCATGTTTCATCACTCAATTTTAATTATTTTTTGTTTATAATGATAAAAAAACTGAATGGGGAGATATAAAATCTATTCAATTAAATTTTTTTTAGTGGTTATTATAAATAATAATCCACAAGTAAATAGAGAATATATAGAGTAATATCGATAAATTTCAAAATTCATTGAACTTGACCAAAAGTCATGAATAAAAAAGAGTATCATGATAAAGATATTGAATTATTTTCACTCTATTAAGATATAATGGAATATATTCCATTATAAATGAGAATTATTATCATAAAGTAATTGAATATTCTAATAAATATCACTTATTCGTTATTGAGGTTGAAACTGTCTCTCAAGAAATATTATATTTGGAAAGTCAAACATGAGTTTTAATGATAACATGGATCATCATAAGTTTCCATATATTTATATTCTTGTGAGTTTTTGGTATTGTGTGTTTAATATTTTTTGGTTCTCATGATTATATACATTAACAACCACGTGATTATATATTCAAATAAATAACTACATTTTATTTATGAAAAACCATATCCAACATAAGTAAATCAATGTTTTTATTTAATTTCATAATGTAACAAAATCAAGTATATATATTAATTAAAATTTCATGGACTTATTATGGGAAATAAATATAAATTAATACCCAAAATAGAAGATAATATCCACAAGGTCATGTTTCTCAAAAGACACTAAGATAATAAGAAATATATTTTATTTGAATAAAATATCTACCAAAGAATATAATTTTTATAGATGACATATAAAATAAATCTGAATACCATATTAGATTATGGGATATGAGGATTTATATGATGTAATGAGGATAAATAGTTATTATATTACATTTTAGAATCCTTAACGTCAATCCTCATAACAATAAATTATTTTAAGCATTGTGAATAATGATCATCAGACATCATAACTATTTAATTATTACCAATATTAATATATTCATTCTTGGATTCTTGTTTGGTGTTGTATATATATAAATAATGGAAATTACATAAATTCATTTTAATATAATAGAGTGATTGTTGTCAAAATTTCAAAAAAATATATTCAAATTCTACATATATAATAGAAAGGAGATGATAACATCACCCATATTTTGTATAAATGATCTAAAAATGATAATATATGAAATGAGTGTTTGATGTGATCTTGTCAAGGGGTGCTCTTAGGATATTTTCCCTCTGGGGAACCCTAGGGTTTTTCCTCTAACATGTAAATAAGGTCTCTGGCAGGGTTGATGGGGTCAGTGTAGGCTCTCAGTGAGATGGAAGGTCCAAGGAGGAAGCGTCTTTGGGAATTTTCTTTAACGACTTTCTTTAGGGAATGGTTCCGCACAGAGGCTTTGAGGTTCTCCCAGGCTTTAGGAAATGGCATCTTACAATGGTGGCAAGGGGTTTTAAGCTCAATTTGGCTATTGGATTTTAACAGAGGCGATGAAGGAGATGAGCCTTTTGATGTTGTCATGTTGCCACTTTATAGAGGATGACGTCGAGACAGATGTTGATTTTTTGCCAAAAATTTCGAAACCTTGTCGTAGAGGTGAAGGCGCTACTGCGAACTCTAAATATGATGATGAGATCCATTCTGATAAGCATTGTTTCTAGGTTTTCTTTACTATCGATGAATTTTGAGCCCTAGGTCTGACCGAGGTTGTTTGAAGATGCATCAATTGTTGAGGTTCCACCACCATTTAAGTCAATACCAGATTAGATATGCATTTAGATCTAATGAATACTGAACCAAGGTACCATCAAAGCTGATGAAGCCTCCAGAATCACTATGATGATTTTCAATCATCTTGGCCTCAATTCATAAATCTGGATTTGATTATGGCCTTTTTCATTCATTTTTTCACCTACATTGTATTTTTATTCCTTATATCTCAAACAGTGATGTTTGTGTCTGCGATGCTTGTGTATGTGGGTTGTATGGGCAGTTTTCTTCCTATAGTTGATTGTAATTTGGGACATCTCACCATTTACATTCCCTCCAATTCATTTTTATGGGTTCTCTGCTCTAGTTCTAGTATTCCTGCATTATCTCTAAGGTAGTGCATCGTAGTGGTCTTTTTGATCCATTGGGATGTAAGTTCAATCCATCAGTCTAGGGAAATCATTAGCGATGATCAGTTCGATGGGTTTTTTGTGACTTGTTTGATTTTTTATTTGAGTGATGACTTTTGAAATTTGAAATGGGTGGTACATGAGTTAGTGTTTATTTTTGGTTTTATTGTGAATTTTGATGGTAGAAGAAACTAGTAACCTATAAGGATCAGTGCCAGATGAGGATTACAAAGCTGAAAGCTTCTATCTGTGCATGACCATTCAAATTTGGATGAACGAGATGGTATGGTTTTTCTATCTGTACTAGGATCAGGCAATCTTGCTTGAGACAACATATTGATCGGTCATGTGAGGTGAAAGCTTAAGATATTGATATAGTTGTTGGGAAGGGGTATATCTTGGTAGTATATATCTGGGTAATTTAGTGTATTCGGTTTTCCACATTTTCCTCAAAAGTGCTTTTGAAAAAAATTTAATTTTTATTCAGTTAGTCTAATATATAAAACCTAAATAGAATACCATAAAATAAAAGTTAAAGGTTATTTAATGTTTCAAAATATTAATGATAGTACAATATTATGTGGATAAGCTATCATTTCTTACAAAAAACTGAGGGTTTATATTTTTATAATAGGGGTTTGTGTCAATAGGAGTTAAGGTGGTGTTTGTGTGTAAGACCATTTTATAAAAAAATTAATTTTCTATGATACTAATTTTTAAAAATTATACCATTCTTAGATAAAAAATAATTTCCACATTATTAGAATTAAAATATGATCAAATAGTATAAATAAATATAATAAAGACATACATTTTTTATAAGAGGCAGTATGTGCTATTTTTGTTGATTCAATAAGGTTTTCCTTATGACTTTTCCATTACTTCTTGTTTTGAAAATCACAAACACCTTATCTTTAAGGAAAATTTATTTTATAAGGAAAATCGCTTTTATAAGGAAAATTGCTTTTATAAGGAAAATTTCTTTTATAAGGAAGATTGCTTTTGTAAGAAAAATCACCCTTGTAACATTTTCATTCATATATTTCTTAAGTATAAGATTCGGATTCATTTCTGTTTTCTCGGATTTGTTTGAAACTTTGATATAAAGTATTCTATTTTAGGATCCGAATTCTGGATAAGAACTATAATAAAGTTTCACTCCGAAATCCAGATGAGAACTGTGATAAAGTTTCATTCCAAACTCTCGATACGAACTCTGATTAAGTTCTACTCCAGATTCAGGATACGAATCCTTAGGAAGTTCAACAACGAATTCTCATTACGAATTCTGATGAGGGATTCTCATTATGAATTCTGATGAGGAATTCTCATTACGAATCCTGATGATGAATTCTCATTACAAATTCTAATGATGAATTCTCATTCCAAATTATCATTCCGAATTCACCTATTAAATAGAATCTGATCATCTTTGTTTTATACACTCCGTATTTGTTTAGACTCCGAAAAATTATTTTTGTTTACACTCCGAACATTCATTCCGAACTTTTGAGTTAGATTTTAAAACAGTGTCTTACATTATGTTACACTTGTTTTGTTATAAAATGGTGTCGTCCATTCTGTTATAAAACTAACCGTTGGCTAAGTGACACGTGTACAGGTCCCTCCGATTTTTAAGGAAAATATGATCGTTGGGAAGGAGGCTGACCTTGCCTATAAATAGGAGCTCATTTGAAAAGAGCACATATCTGATGGATAACTTCTTTGACATTGTGCATACATGCTGTTGAAGTGATTTCTAGAGAGAGAGGCTCTTATTAAACTCGCAAAGCTTCGTGCGACACCGAATGTTGGTGATTACATTCGGGGACTTCCGGGGATAGGAAGACAGAGGTTTCCAACACCTTGAAGTTGAGGGCTTCCTTGCTGAGAAAGACAGAGGTGACCAACTACCTTAAAGTTGAGGTCTTGCGGGGATAGTAAGACAGAGACTCCGATCATCGTATCGAGGGATTACCCTGGTGTGGGTAAGACAGACTTGCTTGAAATTATAAATCAAGGGACCTTTATCCAAGGTTGTTGGATACCCTTCTCTTTGGGTTAAAAGACTAATATCTTGTTACTTTTAGTTTTACTACTTGTTTATTTCTGCTGCATTTTGTATTATAAGGAAAGTATAACTTTCTTATACTTCCTTACTTGTACTCCGTTTCATTTAGATTCTATACGCTTTAAGGTAGAATCACATATTGTAATCTTTTGTTAAGTTTAAATTTCCGGAACCATATTTCTGGAACCTACTTTCGAAATATCTTTCTAGGTTTTCATTTGGTATTAGAGGTGTTTTGAATTTTCTAAGTTTAAACCTTGTTAAACTTAGCCCTTTCCTTTGCTTAAGGAAACCATAGTTATTCATAACCAACATTAAAGGTTCCAAAGGAATTTTTAAAGTATACAATTCACCCCCCCTCTTGTAAATTGAGTATCTACATCACTATTTCGATCCTACAATTTTTTTCTAAAAAACATGAATATTTTATAAATAGATATAACATATAATACAATATTTATGATATAATAAATGTATTGTGGAAACTCCATGAGTCATAAAGACAAATTATTTGGAAGATTTTAAAATGAATGAAACAAATAACAGGAATAATATCACATGAAAAATCAATTTATGTTGTTTCGTAATGATCCTTACATCAACGGAGATGAAAAAAATTATCTAATCCTGGGAGAATAATTATAAGTCTATTTTCAATTATTACTAAATTGAAACCCTAGCTTGAATGGGATATTATAGAAGATAATACAACTATTCAAGCATCTATAGTGGTTATTAACAATTATATATTGTCTGATGACTAGAATTCAATGGAGCTACAATATCATTGTATCCAATGATTGAGGTGAAACTATTACCATTTCACATTGAACACTTATATATATCCTTATTGATTTCTCATGTTCATCACTCCTATATTATGAAAGGGTTTTCTAGAATTCCCAGTCAGAGTTTTGGTTTGTTCAATAGTTTGGGACACTAGTAGTAAACCCATATTAATAAAAAATATCAGTCTATACTATTCCAAAAACTACTCACATTGAGCCTTATCGAATATGTTGGTCTACTTTTAATGCTACGAACTAGGAAAACTTACATAATCTGAGATCTGTCTCTTTTTTACCAACTATTGGGATCTTTACATATAAAAATCAATTAAAATATGAATATTCTTTAAATAATAGATGTTTTATCTCTCCATTCTCCCACCGTATTCTCCAAAATTCTAAATCAACCCCTATATTCATCAATAGAGACAAAAAAAGTCACATCAGTGCCTTAACCTGTCTATAAAAATCATCTTTTTCAACTTATATTCTAGTTTTTTGGTTCCATGAATCTTATAAAATATTAGTAACCCAACCTTTAAAATTCTTTTGATATAATGATACTTCAAATTATTTTTAATCATATAATAATGATACATAGTTTTCATTAAAAAATATATTTCACTCTAACTATTATGTTGAATTATATTTTCCTATCACTTTCTCTCTATCTCTCATATGAATTTTTCTTTCCATACTTTCTATTTCCCAACATCTATTATAAAAATTTATTCAAACTCTATGGTATAATTATCCACTACCTATTTAGTTTAGATATCCATCTCACTTCAGTTCCTCCAAATGTAAATATATCATATATGGTACTCTATCTGCTTTTGAAAATGCTTCCATGGTCATCATAGATATAACACTACAATTATTTTCCATTATGAAAGAATAATTCTACTTTACTTCATTAATTTATATACCTTAGTACCCACTTCTAATCTCCACAATGTTGTTTTAAAATATTATCAATGTACCTTATCATAACTCCCACTACATGAGAACTGTCAGGTCAAGTAAATACCATGAAATACATTATCATTCAAACCACTTTTGCATATTGAACATTTTTAGTGTACTTATCAACTTATATTTCCTTCATTACATGCACCACTGATATATTTAAAATATATTCTATAGGAATATAAATCAATTATGCTTCCATTATAGTGAATATTTTTGAACCATTTCCAAATTTCTCATATTGTGACATCATGAAGGATCCATCTATACAATCTCTTTTGATCTTTATACCCTATATCTTCCGACATCTCCAATTTCTTTCATCTCAAATTCATTATTCATATCTCATTTTATCACATCCATCCACAATAAAAATTATCATTGAATGATCATTTCATCCACATATAGAATTATTATACTGTATCAATAACCAAAAGAAATGAAATAAAAAAATGATCTATGGATCATCGTGTATATGGTTTTTTAATAGTGATTTCATTAAAAAAATATTTCTTCTAATGGGTTCTTACTTTAATCTATATATGATCTAATGGTGTTTGAACACCAGTTCATCCTTCCCAAACTACGCATATCCCTATGGTTGTTTCATATAAAAAACCTTTTATATATTTCCATGAAGGAAATTTATTTTCAAATCAATATTCTCATTATGTATGTATTCTGATGAAATAATATTGAGTACCATTCATACGGTGGTAAGATTCATTATAGGTATGAAAATATTAGTGAAATCTACACCTTCTTTCTAGTGAAAATTTTGATCCTCCATCCTTTCCTTGTATCTTCACTTATCATCATGTATTTTCTTGACTCGTATACCAATTTATTCTACAATTCATTTTTTCTTGTAGGAAAGGATTCATCTCCCATGTATTATTATTATACCATAATGAAATCACCTCCATCATTTTTATCTCACACTTGTTTGACTCTTCCAACTTTATTAAATTGTTAAAATATTCATGGTCTCCACCATTGGTTAATAACAATAAATATAAGGAAGAAGAATACCTATAAATAGTCCTTCTCACCCTTTTTGATCTCCTCAACTCGAAATAAGGAGTAGGGTCCATGGGTTTCGATGTCACATGCTCAGGTACACCTTCATGATCAACTTTCTCTTGGAAATATAATTCTTGATTTTCAAAATAAACTTCTTCTACATCATAGTCCTTATATGTAACACCCTTAATAAATTTCTTATATTATCTTCTAATGATCTTTTTATTCATTTCGACCCAAAAGAGATAAAAAATTACTTATCACCAAATCAAATAAACATTATTTGGTCAAAGAATCAAGCTTTCCAGTTTCATTAATATATATATATTTATATTCCACACAACCAAAGGCTTATAAATGTGAGAGTATTATCACATTTCCAAACCACTACTCCTTTGGAAGACATTAAAATATTAGTAAATATAGAATATTATTGATGATATATGTAGAAATTTTCACTGGATTAGTCTAAAATGTCTATGGTATCCTTGAGTACAACAGCATACACCTAAAATTTTCATTCATTTTCAAATTAATCCATTTATCTAAACGATTATGTTATAGTGTACCTGACATACTATTCTGAAAATTAACTCCAAAATTATAAAATAATTCCCTAAAATATATATTTTAAAACTCTCCTTCATTGTTAGACATTAATAATTTCCACTTTGATCCTAAATCAATATCCACCATTGTCTTCCACTTCTAGAAAATTTCAAACACAACAAATTTTATTTTCAGAAAGTGAACCCATACCTTCCTTGATGTTATATCAATTGAAGTCACATAATATTATGACCATATAAAAAATTTTATTTGAACATGCCACCAAAAACTAGTTTAAACCAACTAAAGATTCCCAACCTTTAATGTTCTTCCTCATTTTTCAAATGATACATTCATCTACTTTCCTACGATACAATCATCACACCAGATGACATCCATTGACTTCATCTCCAATAACATTTTATTTTATTTCAACACAATCATCCCCTGCACGCTAATTTGGCCTACCATTTAGTTCCATTATTTTAAATCCCCAATACAATTTATTAATACCAACATATACATTAATGTTTTAGTCAAGTTATATACGATACCATTTTTTCCTCCCCGATCTATCACTATAAATCCTTTTGTAATATTTCATGAATCATATTTGAAAATGGAAATAAAACCTTCATTATAATAATAATTGAAAAAATATGATATCTTATTTATCAGTGGATATAAATTTCTTTTTCGAGAAACAAAAAAAGTCTCACTCTAGGCCTTGATTCATGTATAACTATACTACATAATCTACATGAGTTCTTCATTAACAAGAAGTAACTTAATAAAATATCAATGAAAATAATTTTTAAGGAAACCATTTTTTAATTATATTGGAATGATTAACCTAATTCTAAAATCCATTTTTACATAGGGAAATACATGATTTGTAGAAAGACAACACTACTTCTTTTTACCATGGAATTTTTTATTGGTTTCATGTGCCTTTCAATTTTCTCTACACTACGTCATAATTTGCACATTTATCATGTAAAACCAAGAATTGGGAGGACATCACTCTATCTTGTCTCAACATTTTACCTAATATTTCAATCAACCATTTTGATTAAATAATTAAATATATCATCCTCCTCATTCCACATTCTATAAAAAACCAGAGAATAATCTCAACTCCCTTACATTATTATCCTCACTAAGGATTAGGTCTCCCACATAATTTATAACTAGATCTGTATTCCATTAAAAATTATTCACAACTGTTATATTTTCTTACCCATAAATTATTAATGAGAATAGTAAAATTATTGACATAACACATTATAGATCATAATTCCCACTGATGAAAAATAACCTATGATGGTGCTAAATTTGTTGACGTGCTAAGAAACAATATTCCAATAAATAATATTCATATTGAGTAATTATCACATCAGGTAGAGGTTGTTCATCAAATAAGGATTATCATAAAAACTTATGGGACATTTCATCATCCAGGCCTTTTTATTCTCCTCTTATATATTGAATACCAATTTCTTTCTAAAATAATTTATAAAACACATAAAACCAATCTATCTAGTAGCTACAACCTTTTATTTTTAATATCTATTTCCTTTTCGCCAACAAATAGAAAGTGTAACTCATTTTGATACTAATAATATTCTATCTACATCTTCTACTAAATGAAGTTATTTTCATCAATTTGGTCAATATTTAAATTGAAATATTACATAACTATCATTAAATTCAGGAAATCAAAACTCAAGATCTGATAACAATCAGTATGGAAACACTTTTAGAAATAATGAAAAATTGTTTAACAGATGGGGGAAAATAATGAAAAAAGAACACATAGATTATCACATGAAACAACGACTTAGGTGGTTTTGGAAATGATCTCTATATTTATGAAGAGGTGGGAAACATCATTGATTTTGGGAATATAATTACATGGTAGTTTTGGAGTTTCAAAAAAAAACATAGGAAAAATAAGCGTATAGATATGGGGAAGAAAATATTCCAAAAATATCAGTGTATTTCTACTTTTATACTATAACTAGCCATTCCATGTCCTTGGAGCTATTGTATCACAATCCCAAATTTTAAAGATACTATAGTAACAACATCAATGTTTACAATTTTATTATTACCTATCATTGTAACCTAGTTCGATCTTCTATAGTAGAGTGAGATATTCTATAGGGTAATTTTGGAGTTTGGTTCTTGTGTGTAGTCTAGGATATTAGAAATCTTCCCAATGATAACCATTGGATTGGGTTAAACCATTCTAAAAATTATTTTTCATGAACATACTATACCAAAAATAGTTATGTTAGACATAAATAAGGACTAAAAATATTACTAGAGAACGTATAGGTGTAGTGGATCATTAATGTGTGAGGGTAATTACTAAATATTATAATAAAATCAAATACTCAATTGTTTATTCCTAAAAAATAACTCACCACACTAAAAAATAACCTTCATTCATAAAATGTTTCCTTATATTTTTTTTCATTCATCATTAATTTTATACAGAGTAATATATCCCTTAATAATATATTTAGTTATGAGGATATTTTTTGACTCATGGTTTTGGTTTAATTTCTAGTATGTGCATAATTGTAAGTGTTCTATTACTGTAACTATTTATCATATTTGAAATTATTTTATATTAATACATTGAATATTTAGTTTCCAATTATATAATTATTATATAATCATTTAATTTAATTTATTTCACTTATGAATCGTGAGATTATCTAATATCCCTCCTTATACTAAATTTATAAGTCCATAAATTTACTATAATAGTTATTATTCATTCATGAAAAAAAATCATTTATAAATTCCTAACAATGTTATGTATTAATGAAATTGTAAATATAAAGATTTTTAATGGTTGAATTTATCTAGTTATTTATAAGATATATATCAATTAGATTTAATATAGACTCAAATGGGATGGTTATATATATTATTACATGTGAACCTTCATCATTGATATCACCAGTATTGAGAGATCATTTTTTAAGAATTGTATATCCTCTATTGGAATCAATTATATGGGTACATTGTAAAAAAAGTTATGGTGATCATCAATATTTAACTTCATGTTAATATGTAAAACCATTGTATATAATCTCACTTCCATAGTGATTCTTTTGATTTATATATTTTTATGCTTTAATATGACCCTTTTAATGATGTTTTACTTGTGCATATTTCATTAATAAGGTACCCATCAATTTTAAATACATTATACTCTATGGTATTGTTAAATGTTAATAACCTTGGAAACCACACCATTTGAATTATTATAGGAAATATATGAAAGAATTTATCTACCAATATTCTATACAAGTAATAAATGTATTCAAATCATTATTAAATATTATGACCACTATTTGCATGTTTTTTATTTGATTGTTATGAAAATTATACTGAATAAAATGTTATCATGTGATATAAATTATTTTGGTTGGTATGTAGTGGTGGGACATAAAATTATATACCCTCTTAGAGTTCTATTTATTTTCACGAGACAAATATGATAAGGTAACAAGAGTATCCATACCCTTTAAGTAAGATATATTTCCATATGATCATAATGATATTTTAAATATTAATCATTATGAATTCCATTCAGTATGATAAATGTATTGTTATATATTCTATGATTTATCTCTTTGATCCTTCCTTATTATGTATGTCATGATTATCATTTCATGATAATAAATTAATATGTAAAACCTTAAAGACATTCTAAGCTACCTTGATTATTATGTTCCATTTTTCCTTAGGGATTCAAGATGATTTGTTTGTATAATATACTAAGGGCATCATATATAGGTTTTAATTTTGAATTTCAAAATTTTTAATGTGGTATGTACAATAAATTTTTACATGTAAATGAAATATTCATGTATGTATCTAGACTCATTAGTCCTTAATGACTTTAATCAAATTTATGATACCCTATGTATTTTATTTCATTGTAATAGGCTATTGGTGAGTTTATTTATTGTCATTATAATAGTTTTAAATCAATTTTAGTGACAAAAATATATACTCTATTTGGAAGAACAAATGTAGAAAAATAATATCGAGCATTTTTTCATCATGCTCACTAATATATTGGAAAATATATATAACCAAAATATAATGTCCCAATTTATTGAAGAACATAAATTATTACATTAAATTCATTAAGAGTAAAGGAAATAAAAATAATTAGATGTTGAGGGACAAAGGTTTGGAGTTTATATTTGTTGTTATATATGTAAATGCTCTGAATGATGTATTTGTATGTTCTAGGTTCATAGACTCCAAATTATTCCATATATTAGTTTACATTTTCTTTACACATTCATTTTTCTCTTAAAAGTTCTAATGAATTATTCAACTTACTTATGATGGAATAATAAAGTAATTTTAAATTAAAATGCTATTTAAATATTTAGTTTTGATACAAATATATTAGACAATGGGAATTATAATATATAGTTGGTCACTAGTTTAAAATATACCTTCCTACCAATGAAAGACATAAATATAATATTAGGGATGGATTTTATCTCCATTTATCCATCTCATATATAATATAATGAAATAAAGGTCACTATTTATCATGAAGGTATTAAGAATATTTTTAGAGGGGAAATTTTTTATTAGAATCATTTTATGATCCATTCTCTATAGATCATGATAGTTAAACCATTGGTATTAAATGTGATGATATATAAAAAATATGGTATAAATAGTGTAATATAATTCAATACATGTGTGTCATATCATGAACCAGCATAGATGACCTAGAAATATTTGTTATAAACCATTTCACCATATGACCCAAAGGGCATTCTTGATCCCCACTGGTGCGCGACATGCACCTCGGAATAAAAAAAAATATTGTAATGGTTTTAACTAACCTAATAATATTCCAATATGGAAATTATTATTAAATGAGGAGAAAAATAATATTCCATAAATAGAGTCAATGAGTTGTAGCGATACACCCAATGAAAAAAATACTAATAACATAAAACATAAACAAAGAAGAAACCCAAATTAGAACAAACAAATGATAGATAACTCAATGAATATTGTGGTAAACATACAACTATCTCACAACTAAATACTGAATACCAGTTAATTATGAAACCTTCCACCACATGGAAGCACTTTCCCCTTTTTGAAATCATATAAAACATGGTGAATACACACCCAATGGTATGTATAGGGTGTGAGAACAATATGGATAGTGGGATACCAAATTATATTCCATAATTATTATTTGTTAAATAATACAATTATGATCATTTTAAAAGGAATAAAAGTCATGAAACCAAAATTTCACAATATATATCAAAATATTGAAAAAAAAATTCAGTTATTATTAAAAAATTTCTTACAAAACTATTTTAAATACATTTAAAATATCCCATTTAACATTTTAAATTAATGCATCTTAAATCCATGTCAAACAATAGAAAGATGGAATATACCTATAGGATAATATATGTATAACTAAGAAAGACTTCTCTTAAAATGACCATTCATGACTTGGGCACACCGAACCAATACCCATCACAATGAACAGACGTGAAGATGACTACCTCGATGTGTGATTCCACCTACTAATCATGGAAACACATCACTCTATAACCCTATACTATGTCATTTGGTATCCCATATGAATAAATTTTCCAATCATTTACAATGAGATTTTAACATTTCTACAATAAAGAAAAGAATATTTTTTATTATAAACCATTCTATGAAATCCAATTTTCTTTAGCATGTAAATAATGCATTGAATTGAACATTTCACTATCACATACAATGGGGGAAACAATTTTAGGTCAAAACCAACAATAATCATAATTTATTAAATCATCTTCTATGTCATTAGAAATTTAGATAACATTTTATGAGTTGGGATAGATTACATTTTGTATAAAACAATGAATTTCATTGAATTTACCAACCTCAAAAACGTGATATGATAAGATTTATATTGGGTCCACACACCAAACGAAGAAGGTGACTAGTAGAATATAGAGCATATATATAAAACATGAATCCAAAATTAAGTATATATAATTCATCAATTTTTATAAAAAGGTAATTGCAAGAAATCACATACCAAAATTATTCATGATGTGTACTCAATAATAAATAATGATCAAGAAAATAATTTCCATTTCCAGGATGGATATATAAGATTATTAATTAGATCATGGAACAATCCTTGAATCTATCCCCTACATTACTGATCTACCATTAAATTCAATGATAAAATATTGGATATAGATGAGAAACATAGAATAGATACATAACATTTATAAATATTGTTTCAATTCCCAAAAATTATTTTAAATTATTTTAAATTATTCACCAGACTGAATGGCATCTCCAAAATATCTAGGATAATCCTCCTAGGTCATGATCTTATTCCATATGGTGAATAAATATTCAATTATCATTTATTTTAGTTTTGAAAATAGAAAATATTATTAATTAAATATCATTGCACTATATGGCTACATGGGTTGTAAAATTATCATACAAATGTGAATCACTTTTTGGGCTACCAGAGAAGCCACATGATTAGAATAACTATGTGAAAACTGTAAATATGTTCAACACCCATGTTTCATGGTTTGGGGAGATGGAAAATTGGTTTTTCCAAAAAACTAACTAATCTTGAATCATTCATTGCAACTCCAAAACAGGTTCCATGTTTTCATTAGATTATCCATTTAGTATTCCCTCTATATTCCCCAACTAGGAATAAGTTTAAAACCCCAAAAAAATTCACAATAAACTCACATAAAATAAATGTTGATAAAATATAATCAAGAAATAGTAAAAATAGAGGATATATATTCCTAAAAGTTAATTATGTGTATCAAAATTCTCCCCACTATATAACATTATCACACAATAATTTCATGTCATAGAAGGTTGGTCCCAAAAGATATGACTCTGTTGTTCCCTCCTCACCTCTTACGTTTCCAACATCTGATGAGAAACCATTCCATGCGACTTTAAAAAATGAACCAACATAATGATATATCCACACAATAAATTAAACATATTCTTAGTGATGTATAATGTTTCTTTATCCATATAGACAACCAACTCCAGACCAATATCCTAATTTCACTAGACATTAGTACGATTTGAATAATATTACATTGGGTGAGTTATATGGAATACACCATGAAAATAAGTCAATTATGAGTGTAAAATCTACTTATAGTCCATATTGATGATTAGATCAACAATTTAAAATGCTCCAACATTACTTTGAGATAAATTACCCGACATCCCAAGATAATGGTTACCAAAAAGAGGTGATACTTTCAAGAAAATATGGTCGCTAATGTAGAATTCCATATCATTCCACTGATGAAAAAGGTATGATGTTTGTCTATATAAGACCACATCCAAGCATAAATATGTTAAATTAATCTTAGATGACATATAGTTGATGATTTTTTCTCCCACAAGATAATCTTCACCAATCATTGGCCAACAAAGAGTATATTTAAAAGGGAAAACATTCACAGCATCAAATGGATCTATTTTTATAGAAAACTGGTCACTTTTTTTATAAGGAAAAATATAGTAGAGCCACATTTATATCCCAATATATTTCAAAATCATGAAAAAAATCACTAATATTATCCTCTTGGATCTGAAAAACCTACTCATTCTGGATAGCTTTTGGGGATGATAAGTTATACTAAATTGGAAATAAGTCCCAATCGCCTCCTAGAGAAAATTCTTGGATTAAGAGGTAATGACAGGTTCCCTATAATAGATAATAGATGGTAGAACCACATTCCACCTCAATCCCCCACACACATATAATTTTTACAAATCCTAAAATTTAAGTGTATTTTATATTAGAATGAAGTGTGATGAATGAGTCAACCAATCAATCACCACCCAGATAAAAGCCATACCATGATAATTTCATAGTAATAAGAAAGTGAAATCCAGGTATACCTTGTGAAATTTACAAACTAGTATAGGAAGAGGATAAAGTAGAAAAGAAGTATTTTGGTCCTTATACTTAATATTATAGAAGTAATTTCAATGATACACTCTTTAATATATCTCTGGCTTTATTCCTAGCAACCAAAACCAAAGATTCATGTCATAAAAAATCATCATGGTGTTTGGTTGAACAACCCTAGAGGAACTACAACAACCCTTCCTTATGATGTTCTTAATATATATGATGATTATGAATATACATCTTAAAAAATAATCCCTTCCAAAGAGACAATCCAGCTGATGATAGTCTCCCCACCATATACGGATTCTTTGAATTCCATAAACTCATTATCTGACACCCATAACTAAATAATCAACTCCACGAGAGGTGAAATGAAAAAATAAATTTACAAAATCATAAATATGTCATTCCACTCTCTTAAAGATTCATTTTATAAAAGATTAACTGGAGAATAAATTCATCCATTGATATTACAATATCATTATAAGACTATTCCATTATTAGGTTGTCAATAAATGTATTCCCTATCTATAGGGTTTATGATATTTTAAAGTCAAATTTCTAAATTTACTCAACCCATCACCCCTGCCTAATGTTCATGTATTTTTTCAAGAAGATGTATCCCATAATATCATAATTGTAAAAGACAACAAACTGTTCCCCAAAAAGATAGTTTCAATAACACAAAACATAATTCATTACTATTATGATTTTGAGACAGTTATTAGGACAACTATATTAATGTGTCTAAAGATGACGAGAGATTTATACCATGATATTTTCTCCATACACATGCACAAATCCAATATATACATCTAATATATAATAAAAAATCAGATTTCCATAAACTAATTCTAGTAAAATCCTAATAATATATTAATTTACATTTGCATTCAATTCATTATTGGTGTTCAGAAATTTATCAACCCACAAAAATTCACCCCGTTATTAGTAATATTTAGAAAAAATGATGCATCTTTTGAAAAGTTTTTCAGGATTTAATTATAATAACTAGCCAAAACCAACAATATTATCATCTCAATTAATCTATATATATATATCCTCCCATGAAAATAAAACCATTATATTTTGGGGTTAACTATGATTCCATGTTCCGAAATTACATGTCCAGATTATGTTACTTCCCCAATCCAAAAGTCAATTATTGATTAATCCACATCAAGATAGTGATTCCATATGATTACCAAACCAATTTAGATGATTATAATTATCCTCCACTTATATTGAATAAAGTATGATATTATAAAAAAATAACACAATAATTATATTGAGATGCTAGTGGAATATATGGTTCCTTAATTCTATAAAATCTATCGGAGAATTAACCGTGCCAAATAATATCCCAATATATTCAAAGTGACCATATATACACCAAAAATAATTATTTGGGATATCTGAATCATTAAATATGAGATTATGATAAAAAATACTAATTTTAATCTTTGATAACCACTTTTCACCCTACAAATAATCAAGTACATCATAAAGGCGGAGAAATATATATTTATTCTTAATAGACACCAGACTATGCTTCTAATAATCACCAAAATGTTGAATAGTTCCAAAATACATATTGGAAGAAGAATAGGTGATCCCCAAGTCAAAAAAATGGATGAATCAAACTATTCACTTTTAATTCATTGAATTAAATTTTCAACTCTTTTGAGACAGATGGTTTTGAATGATCAAAAGTAATAATGGTCCACTGTGTTTGAACAAAAAGATCAATAGAAAATTAAACCAATCATACTAAAAGATGGAAAAATAAATCAACATTGAATAATTTTGGTAAATCCATGACCAGAAAATCAATATCATGACTACACAATTTATTCAAAAACATTGAAACAAAAGTAGATATTAGAGTATATATTTTTCATTGAGGAGATCCTACTCTGAAATACCTCTTGTGACTTTACCCATATCCATCTGGGACAACCCATTTGTTTGTTAAAGGACACCCAAAACTGATTGAAATAAACCGCAGGTTGATGGTAATCCAACCAATTCATCATAGTGATAACATCAAGGAGATTGAGGTTGATAACAATTACATCTCAATCTATATCAAAATTGAAGATCATGAAGGAACATAGGGGTAATAGAAAACTCTACACCCTTTTCATCCTAATAGGAATTACCAACTCCATAATGAACAATATGTGTTACATTTCATGTTTCAAAGGAACCAAAAAATTTGTTGACACAGTGGAATGAGAGGATCCTATATCAATCAAACATCACACAATTGATGATTCAATAATGATTGTACATATAATTATCATTTTTCCAATGTCAATATCACCAGACACTTCTATCCTACATGAATCAACTTCACTCTATTGGAATGGGTATAGATCCCTATAGTCAAAGATGCTTCCAACTATGTCATTGTTCCATTTGGATAAGATTAACCAGATATATAAAGAAGAGAATCCAAATCCACCTAGATCCTCTCCAAATTACATAAATGACCACATTTAGTACATATATTATAAGGCCTTGGTTAAAAATTCTTCATGTGAACACTCCTCCCAAACTAGTATCATGTAGAATAGAATACATCCATCTTATACCGATGGTGTAGATGGATCTCAATGTTGGGAGATACCACAACCACCTCTAAGATTCTTGTTAAACTTCCTATTATTTCCATGTAACCCACTAAGGATTCTATTAGGTATATAATGTTGTTGAACGGAAACTATATTTCCTTCAACATTTATTTATATCATCAGTTCTCTATAAAACACCTTTATATATGATAAAATAATATCATCAAATACCAAATAATTAATTTCAAATCACAAATCAATCTAAAATATTAAACCCTTCATCTTTTATCTTTTGATAACCATAAGAGAAAATTGAACCAATTAAATAAAAGGATCAGCATTCTAGGACACTAAACTATCATGTTGATGAATAGGGATAAATTCCATAAACATTTCCATATTCATTGATTATAGAAAGAACTACTAATAGAATATGGTCTTGAAATCCTTCCACCCCAAGCCCTCATGTTTCATCACCTAAACCACACTACCCATCAATCTCTTATTGTGTCCGCCAATGTTAAATATATCATACTTAAACTTAATCGAAAATTTATCCTCTAATAACATAAACATTTGATCAATATTATAGAACCAATTATCCACATTCTAAGTTTGATTCATTCCTTGAATGGAAAGAGGCATCTAATATTTTAATTTTAGATCTCAAATTTATCTCCTCCATATCATAGATGTTTTTCCAAGGGTGATTTGGGGGAAGTGGTACATGTTGTTAAACATCATAAACTTTCGATGCTATCTCCTCAACATGGTTATGATTAATCGTCGGGTTCTCTCATAGATAATCACTCACATATCCCTCTTTGGAAATAGGTGAAATTATTTGGGAGGCATGATACTATATAAATCAATGAAAGAAGATATTCTGGAAAGGAATAAATTCCAATTTGATTATAGTTAACATAATTAATTAACAATGAAAATTTCAAAACTCATCGTGAGAGACAAACATCACACCATCCGATTTTATCTTTAGTTTGTTAAATGAGTTTTTCGGAAATTTCTCACAGGAAACAACATATGTACTAGAAATAATATCTTCTCTCTACCGAACTCCCAAAAAACAAAATACATGATCAAGAGCCGCTATGGATATATTTTTTTCCCTAAACCCACCTTGAGAAAAAATAATCCATATTTGAAATTGATGTGTAACAGGACAAAATGGATTTCGAAATCCCCACAAGATATGGAATTATATCTAGGGTTCAAAAAATGGAATGATTTCTAAAAACACAATAATAATCCATCAAGTATGTTATTAGTAAATAGGGAGAAAATATAACACCAATAGATTCAAACAATAGTAGTGATTCCTCAAAGAGAAAAAAAATCTGATCATGAAAAATATAAACAAGGATTGAAGCCTATATTACTCAAAACCATTGACATCTAACTACATTTTTCAATCAGAATGATTCCCACTATATTACCAAATGATACTTAATCCCATTTATCTATGAAACCCACTACTTCATAATAGTATATTTAACTTTTATGCATCATATAGAACATGTTCAACATGAACTCTATGGTAGCATTTAGATTCTTGAGTTTAATTTAAAAAAACATAATTTTTTTCCATTAACTTATATTAAAATAATAATATATACATATTATTGATAAAATTAGATATTTTTTAGTTTTTTGAATTATTTTTTATTTCAATGATCATAATAACTAAAAAATGTACAATATTTTTATATAGTTTTCAAATTGGAAATTAAATGATCCTTATTTTATTCTACTGATGAAAAAGTCAAGGAAAAAAAATTTAAACGATTTAAATTACAAAAAATGAAATTAAAAAAATTGAAGAATAGAAAAAAGAAAAATTATTTGATATAAAACCAAGTACATCTATAAAGAATATTTATAGGAACCACACTTTTAATAAAATATGAAAAGAATAGATTTAAAAATTACTTCATTTATCCATTACATTCAAGGTATCCTTAATTTTATACGTTTCATAAATTATTTCTTCTCTTCTCCATAATCACTCTTCAATTTGTGTTGGTAGCAGTGCAACATCACAATTCAAGTACAAGAGATATTTTTTTCCCCAAAATGGTATCCCTAAATAGACAGTTGGATTTTTAATTGTTGTCCCATCCTCGTTATCCCTCAATCATTTAGAATCATAATATGAATTGATAAAATAGAAATAATAAGATCATAACAAGGCTATCCTCAAACAATTGAAGCCCTCATTAGAAATATATATAAATAAAAATTAAACAGAATAGAATTTCACTCATCACTATGGAATTTAAAATCATAAAGAAGAGCATTAACATTCAGAATGATCTTTTTGAAAATTATACTAATGTTCATCTAATGTGGAAAGTTTGGATTTATTTGTATGCAGCATTGTAACAAACCCCCAAATTTGGAATTAAACAAAATTCAGTATCATTTGTAATGGAATCACTGGGAATATAATCATATAAAGACAAGATCAACTTATTACTTCTTGTATCAATTGGTTAGTTCAGTTCCACTAAAGTGATCTAAAATTCTGATGCAATTAATCTGATATTTTAGTTTCATATCACCATATTTTTATAAAACATATACACATTCATTATTTCATAAATTATTTATCAAAATATATTTCTCCAATTACATGAGAATATAAATGGACAAGCAACATATAATATTTTAATATTGTGTTTTTTTGTTTCAAAAATAAATAAACGTGTGAGTTGTTGAATAAAAAATCTCTCCACCAATATGTCCCTTTTTTGAAGGAAATAAACACTTATAAAATTTAAAATGAGGTAAAATAGAATTAAATAATGTTCAATTTTTTATTTTGATGTGGAATTTTTATTCCCTTATTTCTTTGCTTTGTTTCGAAACTAGGACTAGATAAGATTTTGTTGTGAAAGATAAATCTACACAAAAATCTCCCATATAAATATTTATATATATATATGGTAAACATATAATTTATAAAATATTATTTATTAACTTTTAAAAGATAATTATAGATACTCAATATTCATTTATAATAATAGGAAAACAAAAAAAACACATCAAAAGTTTCATAAATTTCTTCACAATATCTATCATTAGTAAGTAAAAATGAATCTATTTCTCAGCAAAAAATATAAAATATTATGTAAGAAAAACATCAAGAATGTTTTTAACATACTCACATGTTTTATTTTCAAAATGAAATACATATATAGAATGAAAAAGAAAAAATATATGTTAATACAATCCAAAATTAAAAAATTTATACAGTTTTAGAATATTTTAAATCATTTGTTTATGATTCCATTGGAACATCTATGAAGCATTATATAATCATGTAAATTATTTTAACCAATTTTGATGAAATCAATTATATTTTCATCTATTTGGTTTTTACCATACATCCATATCTAAAAATAACGACGTACAATTTTAGTTCAGTTTGAACATCAGTATCTATAAAACATTAATGGATCATATAAATAATATCCACATAAAAAATATGAATCCACATTTTCATACATTGATTTTCTCCATATTCACCAAAAAATAGAGTAACTACTTTAACTATTTATGATTATTTTGATGTATCAAGTAATGATACTTATAATATATTCACCAGAAAGATATGTACAATCAAAATCATTTCAATAGAAAAGTGAAGTTTGAAATAATATCCACATAAAAAATTTTGAGATTGATATAATTATATATTCATTATATATTCCTATCATCCAAATAATCATTGGTTATATATGTATGATTCATAATTTTGGCTTTAAAAATATATGGATAAAAACATATCTCATTCAATATCTCTTAATAATTAAATTTATAAATTCTTTGAATATTGATGAAAAATTTACATTTTTGAAAAGTAAATTTAACATCCTTTAAAATATGCAATTTAACAATTTAAAAAAATTATCACCCCATAAATTGACCAATAATTTCAATTGTTTAGTAATCAAAATAAGTAAAGGGATTAATATTTTATGAATTTGTCTTTAAGAAATTATGGATGACCATCCGCTTTCATGGATGGTTCATAAAAGGATTTGAAAAAATCAAATCATATACAAAAATGTAATGAAAAATCATAATTTCAAAACCTAAGCATGATTTTAATGTATATAATGAAAGTATAATTGATTTTGATAATCGCATGGATTTTGAAAAAATATTGAATCAAAAATCAAATGAAATTTTGAAATTAAAAATTGTTATGAAATTAAAAAAACCAAAATTATAAAATTTATGTAATTCAGAAACGTTTTGAAATTAAAAAATTTTCGGCAATATATATAACCATCAAAAGTGAAAAAAATTTCCCCTTTTTATAGAATATGTTTTATTATAAGGACATAGATGAAATATAAAGTGGATTGAAAGTGGCATCAAATTTATCATCCCCTTCTATTGTTAAATATATTTGAATATAAAGGAAGTAGTAGGTTTAATAAAAATATCAATAAGATTAATTTTGATTATGATGATGTCAATAATTTTATATCCATCTAGATCCATAATAAAATTATGTCATATATCTAGGTTCGTATCTTGTTTGTTATGTACTATGTTCCTATATAAGGATATGTAACTAGTTCCATCATAGTGAATTATATTTTTGAGTAAACCTCAATCCAAAATCCATGCGTGTGTATTGCATAAAAAATATATGAGAATAGAAAATTTTAATTACTACATATAACTCTTTAATAGTGAAAAGTGCTACAAATTTTTTTTCCTTTATAGACTAATAGTTAAAATATTCCTTAAATAAATTACATGTTTTTAGTATATATTTTATATCTCATATACATCAGATAATGTATGAATCTAAGTAAATTTTTGAATACAATATTATTTCATGTTGAACTAAATAATTCATGTTTTGATATACATTTATGGTGTTTGAAAATGATTTTTTACCACATTCGAATGAGATTTTACTGGATTAGAATAAAATTGAGATATAAACATACTAAAAATATTATATATAGTTGACTTTATGTAAGGTATTGTAAACACAAGATCATACATGTTTAATGATTATAATAAACTAGTAATGACCCAAATCCTTTTTTGATTTATTTAGTTCCTTTCTTATAATAATTTAATATGGTATAAAACAGATACATAGTAATTAGATCAAAATAAAAACTCTAATATCATAAGATAATAGTTAAATAAGTGTATTTAAATAAATTATGGAACCTATACCGAAGGAATAATAACATGACCTTTGGAATGGTAAAATGGCCATTAGAAATAGTAATCTATCCAATAGAATAGTAACCTCACCTTTGAAAGTGTAAATAAAATATATTCATCTTATAAATTAAAATTTGATATAATTATATCTTAGTATAAGTAAATAAATATTTTAAAAAAAATCAATTATGTCGTGGGTTTTTTTGAAAAATAGTAATGTTTATTAATAATTTTATAATTTATAAAATTATTGAAAATAAAATTTATTTCCATAATGTAGACACATAAATTAATTTTTTTTCTTATGATTACAATACAATTTCATGAGAACTTAATTAATTTTTCAATGTGGCATAAAGTCAGTTATAATTTCAAAATTGGTATTTTTAGAATAAATGATGATTTTTATTATCAATTAAATTTATCATAGAGAGAAAATTATTTTCATTAAATGGAGTAACATTTTATATTGTAAACATTGAAAAATGGTTAGGTTGAAATTTTTGGATTTTTCTAAAATACATTAATTTTTTGTGAATAGTAAAATATGGTAATTTATAGTATATATACATTATAATTTAATTACCCCATTCCATCCGTCATTTTTGTTGTAATCACCACAATCTAAAACTCCCCTCAATTATTTTAATAAATTTTGTCATAATTCTCAAACTATTAATAGTCTTTAGACAAAATAATAAAATAATGAATACAAAAATAAAAAACACCCTTATCTTCCAACATAAACACCACCCACCATAAAATATTCTCATAACACCTTCCAACCCATAAATATTGTTCATGTTATACCTATTGTACATCTAAATACCCTCCCCCATGTTCATGTTCCCTTAGTGTCATCAAAATACCAAAACCTTTTCCCTATAGAGGTTCTGAAGGAGGAGAAATTCAAGAGGCAGACTCCTCTTTATTTACCTTTTAATTTCATTTAAAATTAATTTATTTTATTATCCTATACTCACATAAACTTGTTAATGTGGAATGATAAATAAATTATCTTCTATAAACTCTAATTTTATTATGTTAATGAAAAAATTCATCTTTTAATCTCATCAATTTTCCATTTATTCTAAAAATGAAAATATCATCTATGGCATGACGATTTACTACCACCATGGATGATAAATTTTTATTTTCACTACTCCCTTCAAGGATGGTTATAAAAACAATAACATGATTAAATAATAATTTATTATATGCTTTATAATTTATATAATTTTCTAGATACAATGTATAAACATTATTTTAAATAAAATTATATAATCTCATAATGGCGGTAAAAACAACCAAACTAAATAAAATCTTCTTCATTAATGTTTTATCTAATAAATTATCATCAAACCATATAAAAAATGATATATAAGATCAATATAACTTCCTTATATTCATTAATAACATATAATTTCAGGTCTATAGAATAATTATTTTTGTACATTCACTTCCAAACTTGTAAACAAGCGAACTGAACATGAAAATCAAGAAAATTAAATAATCATGAAAGATGAAATGGAAAACAATAGCTCATAAAAAATTCAATAAATGATCATATTAAAAATATAATAAATAAAATAAATGTAGAATATATTCTATATTTCTTATTTAATGAGTTAATTTTTTTTATCCGGTATATTTAATTCAATAATGGACTAAGAAATAAGATAAAGGTATTCTAAAACACCACTATGTTGCCTTGGGTTATACCTCTTTCATAAAATTTCTAGTATAGATGTTACTTAAGTATAATTTCATTACCCTTGACATATATTATAGGGGATATTCTTATTTAAAATTTAATTTTATTTAAATTAAATGATATTTAAAAATATCACTTCGTTCAAAAAATACACCATTCACTTATCATGAGATTGTTTCTTCTCCACTCGAGATTGATGAGTCTTATACAAAGTATGTAATTATCTCTTTCATTTGGGAACCACGTAGTTTTTTCTTGAATGTATTAATTATTTAATGAATCTGATTCCTTTCCAAGGGTTATTTTATGTGTAATATTGAGAGACATTCTATGTGGCATGCATGATTATGTAAATGTTAGGATATGATAGGCGTGCTTGGAATTTTATAGTACTACAATGCAATGTGTAACGTGATGTATAACATGAGATAAGGTGTAATATGTGTGAAAGTGATTCCATATTTTTTTATAATGATTATTTTATAATTATTCCAATATTATATTCCTGAAAATAATGATATATTTGTCCAAAACTAGATGTGGTTTTTTACCACATAGACATGCTGTTTAATTTTTATGTATTTCCACATTCACTGTCTTTATCTACTGATTCCTCTCATGATTATGTTGATTATACCATGATTATTTTATGATTATTATTATTATTATTTTAAAGTGTGTTATATTTATTCGTGTTCTTATCCATCCTCTTTCTGGTATATTAGGTCACCCAATTCTTTGATGTATATCCTCAGGTGATTACATATGCTAAAGCAAACATGAGGGCCACTATAAAGCAAGAGAAGAAGGAATTAAATATATATATATATTTGTTTTATTGTTTATGTTTCGTCAATAGTCCCAATTTTCCCAAGACACTAAACCATTGGGTCTTGATTTTAACTCTTTTATGTTGTTTATCATAAAAATGATGTAATAATCATATATACAGGTGTAGGGTCACAATAGTTGGTATCATATTGTAGTTTTGTTACTTTGGGAATCCTGATTATAAAATATTAGTTATAACCATTAGTTTGAGACTATGTATATGTAAGCACCAAATAATATTTATTTTAGAATAATTCTAAACTTAGGGATCCCATAAGTTATGTATTTAATATTAATTAAACAAGGGAATAATTTATTTTTCCATGAATACTAAACAATTTTTTTAAAACCATTTCAATTTTAGAAATGGTGGGAACTATAAGAAACCAGGGAAATAACCAATGTGAGGTACAATGCAGTGATTTCCCAAACAACATCCCCAATGCCTTGTGTGGTACGGTTCAAAATTTTGTGGCAATTATTACCGAGTTGTATTTGGATATGAATAATTACCTGAAAATGTATAACATCCTACTTCACCTAGGAGGGAGAAACTATCTATCATGTCTTTGATGTGGCAATGAACATGGATGTTTATTGTATCTTCTGATCAACTCATTGGGGAATAGGGGGTCAACTCAATGTATAAGATCTTTTCTATACATTACTATTATAATACAGAGAAGGTGACTCTAACCATTTACCATCTAGATTTAGTTTCTTAAAAATGGTAGGCATTAATTAAGAATACCATTCCAAAGGAATAATTTCAAGAGATGGAGTTGGAATAATCTAAGATAAATATTCTTAATAAGAATTCCCCTTGAAATCTTCATACAAATATAGAGTGAGAATTCATAGAGCTAAAGAAAAAGGAAGGTGAAACTGTCATAACCTATGAAGGAAATTTCACAAGTCTTGAAATGTATGCTTTATGTTTTTTTATCAAAAGTGATAGAAACATTTATAGATTGTATAGTATTTCAAAACCACACATTTGAACGGCTCTAAGAATTTGATACTTTTGGAGTTATGAATAAGTTATTAAATTTTCTATAAATGTTGAGATGGTGTTTGGAGAATGGTTCCATGGATATGGTGATAATAAATGAAAGATGGAGTTTCAATCTAGTGGATATAATGAAAAAATTGGAATGAAATCCCAACCACTCAAATGCCAAAATTATTAGAAGAATCAACATGGGAACCTGTTAAAAGAGACATTGAAATCCTATATGTCTATGATATAAGGCCACCAAGCTCATGAATGTCAAAGAGAAAAAATTAAGATGGCTGATATGATGAAGTAAAGGAGAGAACCACCAATGGTTCAATGCTTCAACTGTATGGGGGTAAAGGGAACTATGAAAGCTAGTGCACTAAACCTCATGTCCTTGAGGGTAATCAACATCATCATCCAACAATGTAAATGGATAAATGTAAGGCTTATGCCATCAATACTGCTAAAGTGGATTAAGGAAATGAGGTCATACAAGGTGGAAATCCTATTCACTAAAGAATTGAAACAGTATTCTTTTATTTTGCTTCTATAGATTCCTTTATATCATAAATGTTTTTTCTAACTATTTAAACAATTCCTTGAAACCTTGATGTAGATATAACTATAAAAAGTCCTTGTGATGATATCAATGCATTCCAATTGTTGGAATCGTCTCCTATTGGATTATGTGGGAATATTCTTCTTGAGAATCTCTTGATACTCCCCTTGAAGGAATTCAATGTTATACCGGGGGTGCATTGGTTCTCGTTTTATAAATAACACATAAACTTTCTAGAAAAGGAAATATCTTTTCAAATACTAAACCATCCCATGATCCTCTAAAAATGCTATTAATATCATGAATCTCTTTTGGAAAATCCTTCAATGGTGTGGGTGTAGATTCCCTATAAATAATAATACCTTGCTCAAATGGCCAAGTCAAAGGAATGTTTCTATAAATGTGAAATTCCCATTATGAGGGAATTTTGTGATTTATTTCCTAAAGAGTATCCAAGACATACCACAGACCGTGAGGTAGAGTTCACAATGGAATCCTTACATGGAGCAACTCATATATCAAAATAACCCTACTTTATGGATTTGATCAAACAATATGATTTAAATAAGTAGATAGAAGAGAATGTGGAAAAGTGTTCATATTCCCTAGTGCATCTTCTTGGGGTGAGTCATTTCACTTTTTAAAAGAAAAATGATGGATCAAATTAGTTGATTAAAAATGTTCAGTAACTCAACACGATCACCATAAAGAAAAAGTAACATATTCAAAGTATTGATGCATTTCTTGATCATCTATGATGCTATCAATACATTGAAATGTATATATTCATTATGGATATTATCAACAAAAGGTAAAAAAGATGATATTCAGAATATTACATTTAATACAATGTATGGGAACTATGCATTTCTTGGGATGTATGTTGTAATTACTAATTCCCCTACAATCTTCATGGATTTTATGAATATATTATTTATACATTACATTGAAAAAAAATTGTATTTTTTGTTAGCAATATTCACATATACAATAGGAGTATGAAGGAATACAAAGAATGTATATGGATTGTTCATGTGACATTGAGGAATGAGAAATTGTATGCCATGTTCATTAAGTGTGACATTGGGATACAACATGTCACATTTTTTATACATGTGATCACAAGTGATGGAATTTCTATAGACCCTTTAAATGAAATAGAAATTGAGTAATGGACCAGACCCTCTAGTGTCATATAAATTCACAGGTTTCTTGGATTAGTAGGGTATAATTACATTTTGTGACATTTTTATCATGCTTTTATAGACACTATATATGTTAATAATGAAATGGGTAATGTATGTATGGATGGGATAATGTGATGAATACTTCATGGAGCTAATGAAGGGGTTGATCACTACACCTATACTAATATTACCGAAACATGTCGAAAGTTTTTTTTTATAAATATTGATTCTTAAAATAAAGGATTGTGTTGTGTACTCATATAAAATGATAATTTAATAGCCTATGCCTCATGACAGTTGATGATCCTCGTGTAGAACTACCTGATGCATGATCTAGAGTAAGCATCTCTGATATTTTCATAGAAAATATTACCTCTATGGTGTGAAGTGTGACATATATTCCAATCATAAGAGTCCAAAGTATATATTAAAATGAAAAGATCTCAATTTGAATCAAATGATATGGTTATAGATAATAATGGACTACTATTTTTATATTCACTATCATCCTTTGAATTCAAACAAGTTGGATGATTTCGTTAGTAGAAAAGAACCTTCTACACAATCATTGATGTGGATTTAGAAGGACCCTATATTTATGGATATGTAAAGGATGGATTTGGAAATGATAAAGTAATGTAATACATCCTACCTTTGAAAAATAAATTCCCAACCACATATACAAGAGAAAATAAGGGAGGTATAAATGGATGATATAGAGCTTCAAAAGATTGTGAAAGCAGAAAAGGAAGGGAATCTACAACAGTTCTGTATCAATGATGATGGTGTAATTCAGTTTTGAACTCGGATTCGAGTTCTTTCATCACCAAAGTTAATGAATGTTCTACTGGATATTTCAAAAATCTCAACTTTTTCTATCCATATTAGAATTACTAAGATTTAATGTGATCTAGGATAACACATTTGGTTAGACAACCTAAAAATGAAGATTGCAAAGTATATCTCATTGTACATGATATTTCAGCTTGTTAAAGAAGAGAGATAGAATTCCAATGGGATGATGAAACCATTACCTATAATCATGTGGAAATGTAATAATGTCACCAAGGAAATCACCATTATACTTCGAAAGACATCAACAAGAAACAATTACATATGGGATGTGGTGGAATAACTCATCAAATATTCCCCATTTATTATTATTTTATAAGATCTCTCACATGAAATATTTACTAGGATATATGTGATGGAATTTGTAAGGCTGCATCGAGATCCACATTTGATTATCTCTAATCATGATCCCAACTTTAAAACTATTTTCTAAAGAAGTCTGTCACATGATTTGAGTACTGAATTGAATTTTAGAATGAATTCTAACCCCCAAACTGATTTCCAATATGAAAGGACTGATCCGATGGTTGAAGAAATTCTTAGAGCCTGCTTAATGGAATTTATAGGTGGATGTGATCAACATCTCCCATTGGTTGAGATCTCATACAACAATAGCTTCCACTAAAGTATTCAGATGGATCCATATGAATCTCTACATGTAAAGTGATGTAGAACTCCCACCTATTGGGAAGAAGTCAAAGAAAAAATGCTAATCAAACTTGATATTGCCCATGAGATTATAGAGAAGTTCAAGCTGTCTAGAAAAATATCAATGATACTCTGAGTTAGAAAATTAACTATGCTAACAAACATTGAAGGGACTTGGAGTTCAATGTTGGAGATAAATTCTCCCTTCAAATATCACCATGGAAGAGATTCATACAGTTTAGAAATAATGGGATTCTTGGCCCAAGGTACATTGTCCCCTTTTAGGAACTTAATCATATAAGAGCATTGGCTTATCATCTTTCAATTCCACTATATAAGTATCATGTTCATGATGTGTTTTATTTAAATCTCATGTGGAAGTACATACCTGACTACTAACATGTATTGAAATGAGATGTGGTACAACTAGAAAATGATCTATCTTTTTATGAGAATCTAATAAATATTTTGGACCTCAAAGATAAGGATATAATCAACAAGGAAACCCACCAAATCTTAGTGTTTTATAGGAACCATAACTATGAATAAGTGACTTGGTAATTAGAGGAGGTGATGAAGGTGATGTACCTCACCTATTTATGTAAAATGAAATTTTGAGGGTGAAATTTCAAAAGGGAGGAAGAATTTATCAAACCAAAATGTTTTTCAATGTAATTAATTCCTTTCATATAATCACATTCTATTTTATAAAACACATACATATAATGAAGATACAATTATAATCATTTATCTAATAAAACAACAATGAAATAACTATATTTAAATCAATTATTTAAGGATTATAACTTGATCGTTGAAATAGTAACATATCTATTAGGAATAGTAATTTGGACAATAGAATAGTAACATCACCTAAGAATTTATAAATTCAATTTATGCAACATATAAATGAGATTTGGAAAAGATTATAACTTTTTATATATAGATAAATGTTTTTAAAATGAAAAATTAAGATAATGTATTTTGGTAAAAAAATATATGTTTACATACAATTTTAAAATTAATAAAATGATTTTAAAAAACTTATTTTCCCAAAAGACACTCATAATTTAAAATGTTTTGTCTTATGATTATAAGACAATTTTGTGAGTTATTAATTCAATTTTTAGTGCGTCACAAAATCGGTTATAATTTCAAATTTATATTTCTGTAAAAAATTATAATTTTAATTAAAAGTTAAAGTTATTATATTTATAAAATTATTTTCATAAAATGGAAAAAAATTTAAATTTTACACGATGAATAATTGTTAGAGTGAATATTTGGGGATTTTCTAAAATATGTTAATTTTTTGTTAATAGTAAAATATGGTAATTTACGGTATATATACATTATAAGTTAAATACACTATTACTTGAGTCATTTATGATTTAATCACCATAATATCAAATACCCCATTATTATTTTATTATTTTCAGTGAAAATTCTTAAACTATTCAGGGTATCAAGCCAAAATAATTAACGAATGTGTATAATAATAAAAAAACACACCTCTCCTCCCCTATACATGAAAACCCTCACAACCTATTCTCCTCACACCTTCCAAGCCTTGAAGTTTGTCTATTTTATAACAAATAATATTCTAAATAACATTCCTCAAATCTAAGAGACATTTTTATCATCAAAACACCAACACCTTGTCCATATGGGGGTTCTCGAGGAGCAGAAAGTGAAGAGGTAACATCCACTTTTAATTTATTTTCAATTTCACCTCTTCTCTTGTTCTATAATCACCTAAACTTATCTAAGTGGAGTGATAACTACATTATCTTTTTATATAATAGAATAGTATTTTGTTACTGGAATAATTCATCTTTAAATATAGTCTCCTTTATTTTTATTCTAAAAATGAATATATTTTCGGTTGTGTGTTGATTTACCACCACTATGGATAATGCGTTCTAATTTTTCACTACCACCTTCATGATTGGTCATAAAACTGGTATTATGGTTAGAAAATAGAAGGTGAATTGTTAATAACATATATTTTCAATTATGATGAATCATCCTCATTGTACATGAACTTCCATACATATAAACAAGTGAACCGATCCTGGACACTATGATAAAGAACACTCACGAATGATGTAATTATACTCTATAACTCATCAAAAGGCCATAAATGAACTTAATAAAACTATAATAAAGGAAATTATTTTATAAATGGTTACTTATTTGTTAATTAATGAGTTTATGTTTATTATCCAGCATATTAAGGTGAATTATGAACACATGAATAAGGTAAGGGGATTATTAAAAAAACTCAATTACCTTGGGTTTTCCCTCATTAACTGCATTTTCCGTGTTTATTTTACATTAAATTGCCATGAATAGTTTTTTATCAATTTATTTTATTTTTTGAATATACATGTTTCTAATCTAAATTTATAAAAATTCAACGATCTTAAAAAATAACACTTTTATCCCAAAATA
This sequence comes from Viscum album, assembly GCA_963277665.1. Lineage (NCBI taxonomy): Eukaryota > Viridiplantae > Streptophyta > Magnoliopsida > Santalales > Viscaceae > Viscum > Viscum album. Next base: position 396,452,688 of record OY728127.1, on the reverse strand, counting down.
AATCCTTTACTTCTCATTAGATTGTATATTATTCACTAATTATTGATGATTCTTATACCAAGTATGTTATTACCTATTTATTTTGGGAACCCCAATTTTTGTTCCTGGATGGTTTATTTATGAAATGGAACCCATTCATTTCCTTTGATTATATTATTTTTATGATTGATATAATTTTTTGTGGCATGCATTATTAGGTAAATGTTATTCTATGATTAGTGCACCCAGAATTATATAGCGCTACACTGCCATGGGTAATGTCATGTATATCATGAGAAAATGTGAAATATGCCAGAACATTATGTGGCTTTTTTTCACAATGAATATTTTATGATTAGTCAAATATGTTATCCGGTAACATGACTCAAGATTTATTCAAAACTATGTTTGGTAATTGACCTCTATGAAATGATGTTTCTTTTTTATGTATTTCCACATTACATGAATTTATATAATTTTTCATCTCATGATTTTGTTTTTTATACCATTATTATGTTATAATTATGATTATTATTCTCACCCATGTTATATAGATTCATGTTCATATCTATCCTCTTAGAAGGATTTTGGCTCACCCCTTTCTTTGATATATATCATCTGGTTATTAATTATACAAAGGGGAACACAAGGGCCACTAAGAATCTATACAATAAGGATTTAATTTGTGATTTTTTTTATTATTTAAATTTTATGAATGGTCATAATTTTCTAGAGAATCTAGTCTTATGGAACTTAATTTTGTAATGATTTTATGTTTTCTATCATTAAAATGTTGTAGTAATAGTTTAAGAAAATATAGGGTCACTATATAACAAATTTACTGGTTCTATTAATATAATTTTTTATAAAAGATGAAAAAAGAAGTACTACACTTTAATTTATTGGGAAAAATAAAATGGTATTGTGATTATTCATGTATATTTATATTGTGATAATGTATTTTATTATGGTTTTTCAAAAATCATTAAGCCATAGAGAAAGGCGAGTCATGCCCACAAGCTCATTTTAGTCTAATTTTTCATATGTTCATAAAACATATTTGATTGTGATATATGATTCAATGAAAATATTATTTAATCAAAAAATATTTGAAAAATGAATGTGTTTTTGTGTTTTTTATGAAAATAATTGTATAGTGGTTATTTTAACATTATTGTTTTGATGTAAATATCTAGAAAGTATATTATACCATGGTCAAGGGTCTTTTATATCCAGAGTTATTTAGTAAGTTTAAATAAATTCACCATATATTTTGTATCATCAAACCTAGGATGTTATTTAATATAAACATCCTTTTGATAACATCCATTAAGGAAAAAAATAATCATGTCCATTTATTATAAGGTGAATTTTAGATGTGTTATAATTGATAATTGGAATCCAATAGATTTTTTATAAAAATGATATTAAAAATTTAACCATAATTTTTTCCTTCAACTTCATAATAACCTTTTATTACAAGACATTCTTTTTTTGGAATAATTATTTATTTTTTATGAAATTTTTTTTCAAAAAAATCCAATTAACCCCCTTTCTTATAGACCTATAGGACCCTAAAATATGATCCAAACATGGTTACATTCAAATTGATTGCGTTTTTAATGGATTTATATTATTCATATTTCATTAGTTAATGAATCATAATCCTTTTTATGTTTTAATTGTGATACAAATGAATGATGCTCATAATTATTTAACAAAAAAAATCTATTTTAACTGTTTGACCTACATATCGAATTATATTTTCACAATTATGTTTCCTTATGATGAATTTATTTCTACGATTAGTGGTTTTTTATATCTTGAGATATCATATGTACAATATCTATTTACTTAGCTTCATGATATTGAAAATATTTTTGACTAAATTCCAAAGATTTTACAATAATTTTTAATATGTTTTTTCTAGTAAATTAATAAAATAATTTAAAACATTATCCTTAGGGTTTCAAAATTAAAATGATTATACAAAAAAATGACTTGTTTCATCAAAATTTACATGAACTATTTTCTTCAAAATATTATTTATTTTAATAAATAAACTAAAATCCTTATAATTTGTAGAATAACCAACAAAATTAATTCATTGGCTTTGGGGAAAATTATGTAACTAATATTTTTATATTTAATATGAATTCTTAACATTCAAAAATGATAAAGTAATAATTTTTGGGATTTCTTCCAGTCTACAAATAATAAAGAGAATTAATAAGAAAATTATTAAGTGAAACATAGTATATTTGATAAAAAGTAGTAACCACAACCATAAACCAAATATTTCTTGAAATAGAATACTTACATTACAATGTTTGAGAAATTTATTAAGTAATTGTATTTTTTAATTCAACCACACCATTTCTCTATGGTGATCTTAGTGGAAAAATATTAGTAATACAATTTTTTCAAATAAAGGATTCAAAATAAGAATTAATAAACGGTCCACCATGACCACACCAGATAGTAAACTGATGTATTTTTTTCCGATTTTAAATATAATCATGAAAAACATTAAAATTTAAAAAATATTCAGTTTTTATATAAGAAAAGAGAATCAAGAAAATAATTTTTAACCATCAACAAAGGCATATAAATTGCATTTTAATAAAATAAATTAAGAAGGCATGGGACCAAAAACATCCATGTGAACTAAAAAAATGATTTTTTAGTTGATACTTCTCTTTTATATTTAAATTAATACATTTGGTGCATGAAATTTTGTAAATAATCTTCAACTTGGGTTGAATAAATGATTTTTTCTGGTAAATCCATAACATGAAATTTCCTATATTTTTTTGTTAATTTCCAAAAATTATAGAGTCTTAATATTTTATGACTTATCAAAGATTATTATTTAATTTCCCTTGAACATGTAAAATGAAATTTAATAAATTCTTTTATGTTTACTATATTAATTCATCATGCTAATTGGATGATAAAATGAAATTACATTTTGAATATTGAATAGTACATTTTTCAATCATCAAGACCACATGATATCCCTTATCATGTAACATAATTATACTGATAAGGTTATTATTATTTCATAAAACCAATATATGTTTTTAAATAAGAGTTTTTTTTTGGAAAATAAATCTTACTAATTCCGATGATCTCACCCTATACACTATCTGCAAAAGTAAATACACTATTTAGCTCATTGAAATTTATGATATTTTATTTTCTCTAGTTACATAATGTGAATAACCACTTTAAATGTATGAATTTATTATACTAATGATATTCATCATCTTTTACATAAACAAATAAAATTAATTTATTGTACCTACACATGTTTGGGTCGCTTTATAATAGTAAATAACACATTTGTAAACATTTTTTTCAAATATTTTTTATTGTATAAGTGATAGTTCTTATAAATTAGTATCTCAGTGAAAAAAAATATTGATCATTTTTTATCGAACAAAATTTCATACGCTTGACTACAATTTGGCATTTATTACCAAAATATGCACTTTTAGGTAAAAAAATATTTGAGTAGAAAAAAGGTTTATCAAAAATAAAATATATTACACATGATGTTTTAGATGGTCATATTGGATTATACATTTTATCATAAATTTTATTCCTAGAATTAAAATTGGATTAAATATTATTTGAAAAAAACATCATATTTTAGTTGAAAAACCAAATTTTAATTTCTATCATCCTATTTTCTATCAAAAAATCAAGTCAATAAAATTTTGATCAACAAAAATTTTTATTTCTAAATCTCGATCAAATGATTTTTGATCCATATATTTTTTATGATATAATATAGTTTTTAAATATAATTCAGTTCAATTTTTTCATATATATGAATTACATTTTAATATTTTTATATTTGAGATAATAACCATATCTTTTGGAAACTCATATATATTTTTTAAAATATTATTATCTCAACACCTAAGTGTAACATGTATATCAATTTATTATATAAAAGGTACTTTTTATCAATAATAATGTGAATCAAATTTTTCAAAAACAATAAAATTTTATTCTCATTTTTCTAATGTAGTTGAATAAAAAATTTCAGTATTATAAGTAATGTTCGAATCAATGATTAATTTTTTCTACAGTTTCTGATGTTGCCTTTTCCATGTAGCATTTTCCCATCCATTGAATATTTGAATAGAGTCCCACAATTTTCATATATTCTAATCCACTACCATTTGATGATGTTTCTGAATATGTATCAATTTCACTATAATTATAAGTATCTATATCACTAAATCATTTCTTCCATTTAATTTAGAATACCTTACAAAATTTTAAATTTTCTTTTTCACTTTATAAACATTAAGTCTGATTTGACATTACTTATCTCATTCATTAATTATAAATTTTGGATAATATTTTTTATCCCCCAAATATTTCTTCTCATTTTAATTAAGATATCATTAGTTTAAATTTCCAACAGGTTTATTAATTCTTATTATAATTTAATAATGTTCTGAATTTTTGTCTTCTAAATTACATGGATGTAAATTTTTACATATTCACAAAAAAATAGATTTTTTATTAATAGAAAATGTATAAAAAATATTGGAAATAGGATTATAGGAAGTAGATGTAATGGAAACAAAATTATTCATTTTTAATATTCTATAAAATCATTTATGGATTATCTCATTTTGCATCATTATTCCCTTTAATTAATCTTAAATAGTTTTTTTTAAATCCCAGTACCATTATTCATTGTCCTCAAGGACTCCCATTTTTTGGGAATAATTTTTATCATATTTTCAGTGATTTGATATTATTATAACTATTTTTCACCAATGAATTGTAAAATATTGAAAATTATAATAACTCACTGACGAATCCATGTTAGAATTTCTATAGGTAGAAAATCGAAATTATAACAAATAGATCTAATCATAGATCATGGAATTTCTAAAAAAAATTAGTTCCAAAATTATTTATAACTATATTATTCCAAATTTAGTTTTCCTTTTCACATGAGAATATCTGGATATAGATGTTCCTGTTAAAATAACATAATAAAGCATTGAAAATATAGTTGTTTATTTGATATTCTAGCTATTGTTCATGAGAAAATTTAACTAAATCTGTATCTAGATAATTTTTTTTCTTATAATAATGATAAAATTGTAAAATAATATATTAATAATATAAAATTTTATATTATCATTCCATTAATCATAATTATATCTATCAAAAATAGCAGGTCCTTTCAGATTTAATATTTTGAGTGTTCTAACTGGTACATCGTCCATCAGAAAAGAAAAATCCTCTAAAAATGGTTAGTTTTAAGAAATTTATTTATAATTACAAAAAATAATGGAAATAAAAAAAATAAAAAAAATTAAATTTATTAATCATTGTAAACAATTATTTCATGCTAATATTTTGGAGGTGCAATGGAAATCAATATATAAGAGTGGGTGAATAGTATTTGAAAAAACATATAATTTTTATCATCTTCATGTATTAAAATATTAATATTTTCTAATTCACTATGGAATTAGAGATTTATTGGTTATTGAATTACTGTTGAGATCAATGTTTAGTGTAACTAAAACAATTATTGTATTAAAATACAGTTTTCACCACATAAATTTAACGATAACTATTTTAAATAGTTGTGGAAGATATAAAAGTATAAAAACATTAAACTATATATGTTATATAACCTGATATTCATAATGAAATTGAAATGATGTCTAAATATAAAAATACATTTTATTAGTTATAAAAACAAATACTCATATAATGGATAATTATATAGAACATAATTTTAAACTAATGATAATGGTATATATATAAATCTAATATGATGTATCTGAAATATTCAACATGTTGTAAAGTATCCTTGATTATATACCTATTACAAGGTATTTCTTCTTATCCCTAAATTCCCCCAACTATGCCTATTGGTAGAACCTCATATTTATAATGAAAGTATAGAAGCTTTGTCTTCCTATTAATAAAATACCTTGATCGGTGGGTCAAATATTCCTCTATCATTATATCCCCAAATATCTCGATCACATTGGATCTAAAGAGAAAAATATACAATGGAAAAACTAATGTCATTACAATGAAAACCTCATAATACAATATCTCTTTGTCAAAATAATCTAAAATAAAAATTACATTTATTTCAAAAACACATAGAAATAAGGAATTCTAAATCATCCATATGAACAACATTTGAATTCTCTTTTGATACATTTTACTATTTAACACTTGATGATCAAGGTTCATATATATTTATAGGAGAAAAATATTACAAACTAAAATGGTTGAATTCAATGAAACATGGGATTATTTATAATATCATAGATGACAATGTATTTATCTATTTTTAAGCTCAACATGACACTTCATATGCTAATGGGTATGTTTTGCACTACTTTAGTGCTCTAAAATTCCTATGCATGTAATCAGATTATGGAACATTAGATCACTGGATTTTAGTAAATCATTTAGAGGCATAATTTTTTATAAATATGATACTAGAAGATCATTTTAAAAAACAAAATAAATCCTATGTTTGATCATTTTTATATGAAATGTATTTTTATTTTCAAAATAATGAAAAAATTGATCTATTGAATTTACAATCTCTCCAAAAAGAACACATAGGGTGTGAGAATATTATTCATTGTAGGATCCAACTAATTATTCCATAATCATTCCTTGTTAAATAATTAAAATTTTTAATTTTAAATAAAAGTAAGGCATGTCAAATAATATTCACAAGGAGGATATGTAAAAGTACATTGCTAAAAAATGGGAATGAATATGTAGGTTTCGGTTTGATCCTCTAATAGAGACACAAAAAAATTAGATTTTTAAGAAAATTTCCATGATGGTCCTACACTTCATTGACCACAAATTGGTATCACATTCTTCAGATAGGGCTTGGGCAGCGACGGGTGCACCAGATCTATTGTGGGCTCTGTCTGAGCTTGCTTTGTAGTGAGCCGAAGAACTCTCGGTGTCTATTTATGTGGTCCTATACAGAGTTATCTCTTATGAATGTCATGATCCAATGTGATCCTTGTTTTGGGTGACTTTGGCGGCGACTGATCCATTCGAGCGGCATGCCCTGGTGGTCTCGGTTACTGTAGCATTGGCGTCATCTATGCTTGCATCATCTATGAGATGTGCATCTGAGAGAACCCAAGACAAGTTGAATCTAATTGATAAAAGGTTGGGAAATAAGATTTTTGCAGGACATGTTCCTGTTGATTCTCATTTTTATGAGGAGGTGTTTATGACTAGGACATTTTTGTGGGTAGTTGTGGGGGCACTACTGAAGTTTCCACAAGGATGCACTAGGCAATCCATGATGCTCTTGATGTGGGTACAACTACTAAGCTCCCTTTTTATAGATTCAAATGCGATCTTTATTCATCTATTAAAAGAAAAGGGAATATATAGAACATCAAAGATGACCCTGTTACGGCCTTAGAGAGTCTTAAAATGGGTGATTCCTCAATTATTACTCATTTATTTCATCCTAAAGGCTCTCAACCTCTAAAAATTGATGAACTCAAAGAGCGTATTTTGTTGATTTAGGATTTCCCAACATGTAAGTGTGTCTCTCTTGGTCCAGGATACTTCCACATTATTTTTCTGATGGATGAATTGAACATCTGAGGTAAAGTAGTTGATTCAGTTGTGCTAAAACCTAGAATTATTCACTTCCTCTAATGGGATAAAAAATGAATCTCTTTGTGGTTAGAAACACAACTACCCAATTTTGGGTGTGGGTGTATGGGTTAAATTGGATAATCTGAAACCCAAAAATATTGTATGATATTTCTCTATCCATCGTCATTCTGATTAAAATTGTCGAGGAAATTGAAGTGGCTCGATTTGTACACTTTGTTATGTTCTTAGTTGAGGATGAACTGGGATCTAATCTTGTTTAAAAGATAACGATTCCAACTGATGATGGTATTATTGAGCTGAATATTGTTTTCTAAAAAATTCCTAAATTCTGCAAGGGATTCAATGTTATTGGTCATGATTAATCTATTTTTCAGCACTCCATAGTTTATAGCTTCTTTTCTCTGTATTTTCATGACTTGAACAATTGTCTTAAGAAGAAAAAAAGTTCATAGCTCGAAAAATTGAATTTTCTCCCTAGTTTCAAATTATGAGGGAAAAGGCCTATGTAAGAGTGAAGATGGTATGTACATTACTAAAGACAATGTTAAGCAGAAGAAGGAGGTGTAGGGTGTTGATTTTGGGGATGCATCCAACCCAATAGTTGATGAGAAGGGTGACCACCCAAGCGACTTACCTAATGTCCATGAATTCACCTCTAGTAAAAATACGATGTCTTGGGATGAAATATTTTCTGAAGAGGTGAATGTTCACAATACTAACAACAAAAAAGTAAATCGTGTTGTATCATATAAAAATCAATCTTGTTAGACTCTTAATGATTATGACTCAATAGAAAAATAATGGTTTGAAGAGGAAATCCAACTCATGGTTGACCATCAACTCTCACAAGAATGGATTACTCCCTCATTTAGAAAAAAAGTAAGAAAATTTTAGAATTCGATTCTCCAGTGATTTTCAAAACTTTTCATGATTTTGAAAAATCAGTTTTGGATAGTGAGGGATTTCAACTTGTATATTATAATAAGAACAATTCTCTAATGGTTTCCATAGTGGTGGTTGAGTATTCAACTATAGGTGACACTGCTTCTCACTATGACTAGAATATTGATGCCCCCCTTAAGATGCATGATTCAATCAAGAGGCTTTGGCTCTGGCTGAAGTAAGGGGTGTTTGAGGGGAATATGACTCTAGTGACAAGAGATGCCTCTCCTAGAAAATGTATGGAAATACCATAGGTAGATCTTATTATGAAATCATTGATATTGAGACTCTTTATGAGAGAATTTAATCTCTTCCTCCAAGTAGGTGGGATCTATTGGTCATGGTAAGGGTTGTGGAAGGGAAGAATGGATTACAATCCAAGAAGAATAATGGAATCTCACTGCGTGACTATTGAAAAATATTAACAACTAGGTTTTTTTCTCGGGGTTTCCTTGTATTTCTGTACTCTTCTCAGTTCCTATCTTTTTCTTTCTTTTCTAAAAAGAGGTTCGTGCTTTATATTTCCGTAAAAAAATCACATTCACAATTTATATCAGAACACATAAATTCACTTTTTAAAATATATTAAAATATTTTTCTATAAAATAGTTTAAAAATAAATTTAAAAACTATTTGACATTATAAAGCATCCATTTTATAGTAAAAAAAATGAATAAAACAACATAAATTTCCCCTAGTAAAACATAGTTCTATTCTTGCTCTGTTTCTTGTACAATGATTAATTATGAACAATGTGCACTAAACTAGTCCATGAAATTATAAGCTAATGAGTATAGGAATACCCCATTGTGTGATTCCCCCTATGAAGTAATGTAAACTGTTCCCTGACCTGATAACAATTAGATACCATGATGTGTGGTTTCTCCCTATAATTCATAGAAATAATTACCTTCCTAAAAATCATCATATGTAACATGGTATCCCTTGTGGTGAGCATTTATAATAATTTCCAGAGGGATAAAAAAAATCAAAAATCAATCTAGAAAAACTTTTTCACGCCCAAACATGCTTTTAAATTGAATTTTCTTAAAAAATCCAATAATAGATTGAAATAAACCTTTTAGTGACAAATACTAATGGGGAAACCATTTTATTTAAAAAAACATAAATAAATTACAATAAATCAATGATAATTCCATTAAGAGTTGAGAAATATTGTTTTGTAATTGGAGTCCCTGTATAGTTTATAAAAAATACAATAGATGAAACCACACAACTTAATTACATTGTATTGTCTTAATTCAGTGGAATCTACAGTCAAAAGAAATGATATGGGTCTAAAAATCTATAAAAGAGAAATTTACCATGAATTCCTAATTATGAATATCTATTTCATTATTTTATAGAATAAATAATGTGATTAAATTAGTTTATAAAATGATTCATTGAGAATGTGAAAAAATAATTTATTATCTGAATAATAATTCCCTATTTCAATATATATCAACTTGAACCCCAGTTAGATTATGAAAAAATACATAGATATTTCCCTTATAACCCCAATAAAGGGTTCTTATCATGGATAAAAGTGTTTATCTATAAGAAAAATGAATAATTAAGACATAACTTCTATAAATTATCACATAATACCCATGTATCCAAATAAATTATTAATAAATACTCATGGAATATCTTAAATATCCAATGTCAGTACCCTATATCGAGATCCTATTACACTTGAAAATAATTAAGGCCACTAATCGGGGTTTTCTATCATAAAATTAAAATTATAATTAATTAATTAACATCACATATATTTATATATGGTTTGTAAAACCATTCTCCAACCATGAACCCCTTTTTGGGATACTAGAGAAGACACACCATTTAGAAACATGAATTTACAAGCCATGTGAGAAATATGTTAAATACCTACATACCATATTTCATTGTTTGAGGATAAGGATGTATGGTTTGGCCTACCTATGTTTTCATAGTGTTCACACCTCTAGAAATAAAAAACAACTTGTATGTTTTGTTTGCATGGCCCGTATTGTTTAACCCAACAATGCATCAACCATGCATAGGCCCTGAAAAGTTTAAAAAATAAAAAATTTCATTTTAGAAAACTATAAAAAACTCCAATCAATAGATATTCCAAATAAAATGATTTCAATAATAGGAAATTATTTTAGGATTTTTCATATCATATTATATTACAAAGATATATTTCATGATGAATTTTTAATATTTCTTCTAGAAGAAGATGAATTGTTTTCTATAAAACATATTCATGATCAAAACACTAAATTCAATCCACCTTATCATATAACCTCAGTTGAGTTAATGGTATTGAAGAAAAATATATATTTTTTCATATGATATTTATATATATATATGTTTTTTTGTTAGGGGTAACCTATAGTATTTATAAATTATGATAATGGGTCATTATTTTTGTGTAATGACTATATATATAAGAATATCACCATAATAAAAAGTACCATTTATATTGAATTGATGATTAATATGATGATCTTCTAGTGGAATAATTTTTTTGGGTAGATTTTTTATTAGGGTACCATTAACACAATGTAAAAAAAATCAGATATCCCTTTCTATACAATATATATACATTATGACTTCATAGTTATGCATTTTTTAAATAAATGTATTTTCAGATTTAACTATTAGTATTATTAATAAATATATAGACTTTCATTTGTGGTTATTTTTTATTATATTTTCAAATATTCAAATATATATTATATGAATGAAAATGAATTATAAATGATAGTGAAAATAATAAGTGAAAATGATCTATATGAAAATGTCACGACCCGTCCCCCGAGGCCCGTATCGTGACTACCGCAAGCCCGCCTTCCATAGGCCAGGGGATGGCGACTAGCACCAAAGGCGCAATTCCCTAAAAACTAGGAAGGAATTTCCTTTATAAAACGTAAACACACACAAACAGAGTACAAGTGGAAGCAACACTATGTAAAGAAGTATAAAAATCATGTTGAAAGTACAAGGGGCCAGAAATACAAGACCAACAGAAAGGTACAACTACAACTGAAAGAAAGTACAACTGAAAAGAAAAAAAAGCTGAAAGGTGAAGCAGCTCCTGGATCGTTTTCCGAGTTCCTACCTGAAGGGTAGGTACAGATGTCCTCCTCATCACTTCACTTCTATCGGTCTGCTCCCTGTGTTGTCACACCGAGTGTCTACCTCAAGGTATCGTCCAGTCCTCGTACACTCTACCTCGGTCAGCACTGTCTGTCGTCTGCATCTAACACAATGAGGTGCGGGCATAGCCCATGCAGGGGTGAGTATAACGATACTCAGTAGGGACCCCGAGACCCTCAAGGTCTCACAAAATCCGACAAGGGTAAACCACAAAGAAAGATCTCAACAGATAACCTTTACATAGGTATATTCCCATACATATACCTAAGTTATCATGTAATCCATCTCAATCATGAGGAAAACACAAAGGTCATTGACTCAGCTCAAACTGGGATTTTATTCATGATGTTGAAACCACGGCTGCTAGAGAACTCCTCCTCTGTTGAGTACAGTGGGTCTGCCGCTACAACCAAGTGCTTCCCACTAACCATGGATTGTTGAATTACTCCACATGTCGAGTACTGTGGGCCTGCTACTACAACCAAGCGCTTACCACTATGGGTATGCCACTACAACCAAGCACATCCCCTTATAGCCTATAGAGGTACTCCTTCTGTTGAGTACCACAGGTCTGCTGCTACAACCAAGCTCTCCTCCACCGTGGTTCTGCTGCTACAACCAATCGCACCCCACTGGGCCATCCGAATCACTTCGAGTCGATTGATCAGCAGTTGTCAAGTCTCAGCCAGCTACTAGGTCTCTATACTCCGAATGCTCATCTCTGGGAGGATCCGCTTCATGAGCTACTGATCGACAGTCCAAGTGTCACAAAGTCCCACAAAGGAATATCTCAAAGACCCGTCACTACATAGGGATCTCAACGCAACAGACGGCGCGTCAATCAGACGCCCAGTCTGTGAGTTATTAGCCTTTTTGTCCCAGGGGCCCAGTTGGATTCGTGTACGAACCAACCCAACTATATCTCAACTATACCCCGAACTCCCATGGGGTATACTCAAAGGAAACTTATCTCAACAATATTACCAATGTCTCTAACGGTTCGTCAAACGGACGTCTGGTCTGAGAGTTATTGGCTTTTCCGTTCCATGGGCCTGGTTGGTTTTTAAGCTAAAACCAACCCGAACATACTCCAACTGCATCCAAACCTCAAGTGGAGTATTCCAAAAGAACCGTCTCAACATAAGGAAACTAACATAGTTTATGGCACATCAATTAGACGTCTGGTCCTTAAGTTATAAGCGTTTCCGCTTTGAGGTCCCGGTTGGTTTCAGGTTTGAACCAACCCGGCCATACACAAACTTTGCCAAAACACTGAGTGTAATATACCAAAACGACCTTCTCAATCCAAGGATTACTATGCAACTGAAACTGCATCGATCGGAGATCCGTATATCATGTTATGGGAATTTAAACGAATCTGGTCCGAAAAAAGGGGGTCTGGACCCGGTCCGACCCGTCCCAACCCACCCTGGGTCGGCCTGTACTAGGTCCTGCCCACTAGGGCGCGGCGCGGCCTGGCCTGCGGCCGGCCCCGGCTCGGCCCTCCTCGCCGGGTGGGGGGGCGTGGCCTCCCCAACTAGTGTAGCTTAATGTCGCGCCCCCTACTTCCGGGATGGCAAATGCCGTTTCGGTTCCTCCCACCGCCGTGGCTCAGCCGCGGCTGTCTACTCCGGCGGCGCGCTGTCGCCGCCAGTCGCCACTACCCCCGCCTTCCGTGGACCATCGGGCGTGCTCCGGTGGTTCGTTTTTCCCACCGTCTGCGCCAGTGGCTCTCCCGGGACCCTCTATTCACTGTGAATGCTTCAAATCGCCATTGTGGCCCCATTTCGTCATTGGCCGTCAATCCGCACATAGAAAAACAACCTGCAGAGGGTCTTCGGGTCGTGTTTGTTCAGCCCGCGCCCTCCGCTTTAGGCGTTATCAATTGGGAAAAGATAAACATGGTTTCATGTAGAACAAAAAACAATTTTATTCAAGTAAAATTGAAGCAATCCACCATACATTGAAAAAGATTCGCGGTAGTCAAGCGTCGCGGAATATGGCGTTGTGGGGAGATGATGTCAACTTTTTGACGTCGGGAAAAAGGGCCGAGGATGGCGCATCGTCGGCGTTCCTCGCGGGTGGCTCTATATCCTTTAGTTTGGTCGATGATTGAATGTGATGAAGAAACTCCTCGGCGGTTCTTCGTTGGAAGGGATGGTGTTCTTTCTTTTAAAGAAAAACACCCTTCTCTACTTTCCAAAGCTCCCACAAAGTTCCAACAAAACATGTTCCAAAACAAAATATAATAGCTAAGCTATTATTTTATTCACACACGTAATTCAAAATTCAAACAAGTCAATTAATTAATTGAAGAGGTTGAACCCATTTATTAAAATGTGTTGGCACATATTTAAGAGAGAGAGAGGGAGGTGAAGAGATCTCTTAATTAGGGGGGGTTGTCAATGAAATTAATGAAGGGGAGAGTTATGGGGAGTTCAAGAGAGTAATGGGGAGTTCAAGAGTTTAGGGCACGTTTGGGCCCCAACCCACAAATATCCTCTCATGGGAGGTTATGTGGGTGTGGGCCCCACCTCTAACTCCCCTTGGGAGGAAAAAACCACCCTTCACAAATAAAAATATCAACACATATTTATATTTATTTTTTTAATAAAAACCTGAAAATTAACTTCTCCTCCCATCAAAACGCAACTGCGATAAAGGTCCCCTTAGGCGAATACCTGCACTGCGAGTTCATCGGTGTGCTCAGATTTCAATTCCAATCACTGGTTCAAAAGATAGAAAAACCCGCACGTACGTTTATTGAATGTACCAGAACAAAACTTCGGAAATTGATTCCGGGCACACCTGGACTCAAAATCAAGATCCGTCAAAATCCACAGACTCATAAAATTACAAATAAATTTAGAAAAAAAATTCTTTGAAATTTACGGTTCTTTACATTACTCCCACCTCAGGGCTTTAATTCCCTGTAAAGCTACAACACAAACTAGGGAAACAAAAGGGGTACTGAGCATGCATCTGAGTCTCTTGTTCCCAAGTTCTCCCCTAGAGGTTCTTGTGCTACCAGTGAATGCACACCAGAGGAATCGATCATCCACGTAGGACCAGCTTCTATCGATCCTCATCTCTACTGGAACCTTTGTGAATGTTTCCTCGTCTTCGATGTCCAGCTCCCCATGGTCGAGGACGTGGAACAGGTCGTGCATGTATCTCCTCAGCTGAGATACGTGGAAGACGTCGTGCACCCGGTGCAACTGAGGTGGAAGGGATAGGCGGTAAGCCACCTCGCCTACTCTACTGAGGAAAAAGGAGGAGTGACTGTAAGAGACTAAAGATAGGCTGCACCTCTCTATCCACAAAGTATTTATGTACGGCAGCCAGCTGCTCAGTAGCCTCTCCAAGAAGCTGAATACCAGTCCTCCTGCTTAGCGCAACTACAACCATGTTTCCTCTCTTAGGAGAATAGTCTATCTTGAATTCATAGTCCCTAAGGAACTCAAACCATCATCGTTGTCTTAGGTTCAGGTCTTTCTTAGAGAATATACACCTAAGACTATTGATATTAGAGTAAACTGTAAACCGTTCACTTGATGAAAAATGGGTGAGACTACCCAATTGTAAGTAATCATCTCCACCCTTATTTTTCTATGCTCTACAAGACCTTCTATGATTTCTCTTCTGCCGAAAAGAGAAATCTGGTCTCATCCCCTAGATAAACCACTTTCTTTGCCTAATACAGTCAATCCTGACATGAACAGTACAATCCATGTTATGAATGACGTCGTAAGGCCTTGACGCTACTACCAAGAGATCTAACCATTACTCTCGCCTCTAAGGTTTGAGTCACACTGTTGGCATCAGTGTGTGGTTACTGGGTCTCCTTCAGTAGAAAACTCAAAATTGAGGGTCAAGTCAATAGTTTTAACTGGAACCTCTCAGTATCAACCATACAAAAAGGACAGGGAAGTAAACATCACAAAGATAAGTGTATTTTATTACTGCAACTCAAAGTACAAAGACACATAACAACCACATATAACTACTTCAAGGAAACTAGAAGAACCAAGAACAAAGGCCTCCTTGCCTTGAACTAGTCCCGCTCATGTCCTCCCGCTTCCGGAGATCCATAGTCGTATGCTTCAGCTGCCTAAACTTGTGCTCTCCCATGTCCACCCATTCCCTGCGGTCGGGGTGGACCTCCTGGTGGTGGTGGTGGCAACACATCAAAGCGTCATCCACCTCCTGCGGCACGACCAGCTCCTCCGCCTCGGTCTCCTGCTCTTTGCGGTCTGCCTCAGTCGAACCTCTATCTTTGCTTCGGAGGTCCTTCGTCTATCTGCAGATCATTTGTATTTTGGGTCAGATATCACGTTCCATGTGACCAAGCCCGCCATAGGAGTAACATTGTCCACTCCTGGTAAGTCGTTCTCCACCCTGGGTGCCTCGCACACATGATCCTGGGTCATGCGGTCGACCACCTGTGGGTCTGGTCCTCTTGGACCTCTGCATCACCTGTCTACTGCCATCTCCAGAAGACTCCATTGCATGTTGACTATTGGTAGGTCCTGCTACTGGAGTTTGCTCAGTAAGGAAACTCTCCACTAGGAGGGATCTCTCCAACACCCCTGTCTATTTCGAGATGTTGTGAGAAACAATTAAAGCTCTAATCTCTCCACTGAGCCCCTTATCGAAAGTCTGGGCCCTGAAGAATGGGTCTTGTACCATATCTGTAGAGTAGCGTGAGAGGTCTGTGAACCTCGCTGAGTACTGTGCCACCGTCATTCTACCCTGCTGTA
Source organism: Viscum album (assembly GCA_963277665.1). NCBI lineage: Eukaryota > Viridiplantae > Streptophyta > Magnoliopsida > Santalales > Viscaceae > Viscum > Viscum album. The sequence goes on along the minus strand of OY728127.1, from coordinate 396,436,189 downwards.
GATGTCTTAGCTCCTGAATATGCCCCGCTCGAAGGGTGGCTGGTACATTCTCCGCCCGGAACAGGCTTTTGAAGTCTGCACATAGAAGTGTCGCCTTGTCGTGCATCTAGAGCATCAGGCTCCACCATCTACCTGCTACTGCCTGAAGGATGCTGGCAGTAAGGATCACCATAAACTCTGCTGGAATCCCTACTAGCCTAAAGACTCTCAGCACAGCCTCCATCCAATCCTCAGTCGCCTGTGGGTCCTTCTCTCCCTGGAACCTAGGTGGCCTCTGGTGCTGGAACTCGTGTAGTGCGCTCAAATGGCATGCATCACCTGCTGCTGGGGATGGTGGCATCGGTGGCCCAATGGGTGGTAGTACCGTCGGTGCCTCCACTGGTGCCTCAAATGGGTGAGGGCCCTATACTGAGGCCTTATCGCTTGGCGTCCCGTCAGTACGTACAACTCTCAGGGCTCTAGCTGGTCATCCGTGTTGAGGCATCCTGAAAGAAATAGATGTGACACGGTCAAAAGACTATAACTAGTGAGATGACCTGGTTTGACCTGACTTAAGGAAAAATTTTGAAAACACACACACAATTAGTGTTTTCGTGCACTGGTTCGGAAATTAGACGTCAGGGTCCTGGTGTATGGATACGTCGGCCGCCCGCACCAACACTGGACTCCCTAAACTGAAAACCACACTTAGTACCCTTAACACTATGGATTCACAGAAAATAATGATCAGAGTCCTAAGTTTTGTGGTAGAACTGACGTCCTCTGATACCAATTTGTCACGACCCATCCCCCAGGGCCCTTATCGTGACTACCCCAAAGCCACCTTCCATAGGCCAGGGGCTGGCGACTAGCACCAAAGGCATAATTCCCTAAAAACATTGAAGGCGTTGCCATTATAAAATGTAAACACACACAATCAGAGTACAAGCGGAAGCAACACTGTGTAAAGCAATGTAACAAGCGTGCTGAAAGTAAAAGGGGCCAGAAATACAAGCCCAACAGAAAGGTATAGCTACAACTAAACGAAAGTACAACTGAAAAGACAAACAACTGCAAGGTGAAGAAGCTCCTGGATCATTCTCTGAGTTCCTACCTGAAGGGTAGGTACAGATTTCCTCCTCAGCACTCCGCATCTATCGGTCTGATCCATGTGTCGTCACGTCGAGTGTCTACCTCTGGGTACCGTCCAATCTTCATAAACTCTGCCTCGGTCAGAACTATCTGTCGTCTGAATCCAACACAACGAGGTGCGGGCATAGCCCGTGTAGGGGTGAGTATAACGATACTTAGTAGAGAACCCGAGACCCTCAAGGTATCAAAAAATCTGAAAAGGTTAAACCACAAAGAAAGATCTCAACAGATAACCTTTACTTAGGTATATTCCCATACATGTACCTAAGTTATCAAGTAACCCATCTCAATCCTGAGGAAAACACAAAGGTCATTGACTCAGCTCAAACCAGGATTTTTTTCATGATGTAGAAACCACGGTTGTTGGAGAAATCCTCCTCTGTCGAGTACAGTGGGCCCTCCATAACAACCAAGTGCTTCCCACTAACATTGTACTGCTTAAGTAATCCACCTGTTGAGTACTGTGGGCCTGCTGCTACAACCAAGCGCTTCCCACCATGGGTATGCCACTACAACCAAGAACACCCCCTCACAGCCTACAGAGGTACTCCTTCTGTCATGTACCGCAGGTCTACCGCTACAACAAAGCGCTCCTTCGCCGTGGGTCTGCTTCTACAACCAAGTGCACCCCACTGGGCCATCTGAATCACTCCGAGTCGATCGATCAGCAGTCGTCAAGTCTCAGACCACTATTAGGTCTCTGTACTCCGAATGCTCGTCTCCGGGAGGATCCGCTCCACGAGCTACTGGTCGACACTCCAAGTGTCACAAAGTCCCACGAAGGAATATCTCAAAGATCTGTAACGACATAGGGATCCCAACGCAACAGACGACGCGTCAATCAGACGCCCGGTCTGTGAGTTATTAGCCTTTTTATCCCGGGCGCCCGGTTGGTTTCGTGTATGAACCAACCCGACCGCTTCTCAAATATACCCCGAACTCCTACGGGTTATACTCAAAGGAACCTTTTCTCAATGATATTACCAACACCGTTGATGGTTCCTCAAACGGACGTCTGGTCAGAGAGTTATTGGCTTTTCCGTTCCAGGGGCCCGGTTGGTTTTTAAGCTAAAACCAACCTGACCGTTCTTCAACTGCATCCAAACCTCAAGTGGAGTATGCCAAAAGAACCGTCTCAACATAAGGAAACCAACTTAGTTAACGGCACGTCAATCGGGCGTCCGGTCCTTAAGTTATAAGCGTTTTCGCTCCGAGGGCCCAGTTGGTTTCGGGTTCAAACCAACCCGGCCATACCAAAAATTAGTCGAAACCCTGAGAGTAATATATCAAAACCACCAGCGCGATCCAAGGATTCCTACTCAACTAACGGTGTGTCGATCGGAGGTTCGTATCTCAAGTTATTTGCGTTTAAACGAATCTGGACTGAAAAAAGGGGGTCTGGGCCCGGTCCGACCCGGCCCAACCCACCCTGGGTCGGCCCGAACCGGGTCGAACCGACCAGGGTCCGGGTCCGGCCCACGGCTGGCACGGCCCAGCCTGTGGCCGGCCGCGGCGCGACCCACCCCGCCGCGCGGGGGGCGTGGCCGCCCCAGCAGGCGCGACTTAATGTCTCGCCTCCCTTGTTCCGGAACGGAAAAAGTCGTTTTAGTTCCTCCCTCCGCTGAGGCTCAACCGCAGTGGTCTGCTCCAGCGTCGCGCCACCACGCCAGCGAGGCACGCCGCCGCCGCCTTCCGCCGACCACCGGACACGCTCAGGTGGTCCATTTTTCCCACCTCCTGCGCCAGCAGCTCTCCTGGGACCCGCTCTTCACTGCAACGTCTTCAAATCGCCGTTGCGGACCCGTTTCGTCGTCACCCGTCAATCCGCGCACAGAAAAACAACATGCAGAGGGTCTTCGGGCCGTGTTTGTTCAGTTTGCGCCCTCCGCATTAGGCATTATCTATTAGGAAAATATAAACATGGTTTCACGTAGAACGAAAAAAAAATTTATTCAAATTAAATTGAAGCAATCCACCCTACCTTGAAAAAGATTCGCGGTAGTCGAGCGTCGTGGAATATGGCGTCGCGGGGAGATGACGTCAACTTGTTGACATCGGGAAAAAGGGTCGAGGATGGCACGTCATCGGCGTTCCTCACGGGTGGCTCCATCTCCTTTGGTTTTGCCTAAGATCGAAGGTGATGAAGAAGCTCCTCGGCGGTTCTTCGTTGGAAGGGATGGTGTTCTTTATTTGAGAGAAAAATACCCTTCTCTACTTTTCCAGAGCTCCCACAATGTTCCAACAAAACAAGTTCCAAAACAAATATAATAGCTAAGCTATTATTTTATTCACACACATAATTCAAAATTCAAACAACTCAATTAATTAATTGAAGAGGTTGAACTCATTAATTAAAATGTGTTGGCACATATTTTAGAGAGAGAGGGAGGTGAAGAGATCTCTTAATTAAAGAGGGGGTTGTCAAAGAAATTAATTAAGGGGAGAGTTATGGGGAGTTCAAGAGAGTTATGGGGAGTTCAAGAGTTTAGGGCACGTGTGGGCACCACCCCACAAATATCCTCTCATGGGAGGTTATGTGGGGGTGGGGCCCACCTCTAACTCCCCCTGGGAGGAAAAAACCACCCTCCACAAATAAAAATATCAACACATATTTTTATGTATTTTTTTAATAACAACCCGAAATTTAACTTCTCCTCCCGTCCAAACACAACTACGGTAAAGGTCCCCTTAGGCGAATACCAGTGTTGCGAGTTCATCGGTGTCCTCATATTTCAATTCCGAGCACCGGTTCAAAAGACAGAAAAAATCGCACGTACGTTTACAAAATATACCCAAACAAAACTTTGGAAATTTATTCCGGTCACACCGTTCCTCGGAATCAAGTGTCGTCAGAAGCCACAGACTCGTAAAATTCCAAATAAATTAAGAAAAAAAATTCCTTGAAATTTATGGGTCTTTATAGAAAAAATTAACAATGTTTTATTTTGGATTCAACATGATTCTTTATTTAGAATTATTGTCACTATAGGTTGTATACATTTTTCAAATAAATAATATATATATATATAATACCTTCTTTTATATTATTTTCATTATTTATATTAAAGGTTTTTGAATTATTTACCTAATTAGAATATTTATAGTCCAATTAAACTAATATGTTTGTCAAAATAATATGGGTAAATGATTTTAAATTATGTTTTGAAGAAATAAATGGATTATAGATCAATGTGCCTATTTTTTACTTATCTGATAGAAAAGGAATGATTTTTTATGTGTAATAATGTATCAAGTAAGGAAATAGGGATAGTCCTTTAGAAATGTTATGATGTTGTATCCAATGTTACATTAATAATAATATTATATTAGAAAATTATAAAATGATTGTTTTAGAGTGGGATGGAGTACCTATTTACCTAAAAATATATTGGTTCTAACTCTATAGATATATCTAGGAAATATATAAAGTTCATAAGAGTAATAAGTATATATTAACATTAAATGAAATAAAAATCTAGAAACAAGAAGTATTAAACTACTCATGGATTATTACAACGGTATACAGTACCATCATGAATAAGAAACCAATGTATTTTGAATTTTAGTAGTAAGAACAGATACTAATCCAATATTTGGACCTATAATGTTATAATTATTTTGGATATTGTAGGGATGAACTTAATAATTATGTGATAATATAATGTAGGATACCATTTCAAAATAATTTATTGACCATATTCATTAGAGAATACTGAAAATGAAAAATTGAATAAATGTATGTACAAAACTATATTATAATTATATAAAATAGAAATAAGAAAAAATTTATATTTATGTTATATTATTATGGTTTGGTACTAGTTTAACTATATTATCAATATCTTAGGTGAAGAAGGAGATGTAAGGTGATTATCATAACTCTAATATCCCTTCATACCTTCTAAATAGATAAATTTATGTTGGTATATACATGGACATTTCTAGTAGGATAATATGAAATGATTTTTTTTACTATATAGTGTGATGTTTGGTATTTCAAAAATTGTTTTAGGAGATTATGTTCTCTAATGTAATTATTAAAACTATAGTTATAGCATTATTATGTATGAAATTGTCATTTTGGACTTCTTTGGATAGTTTTGTTATGTCATCCAATAAGAAAAATACAATATGGGTTTTCTAGGGATTTTATACAATCTAATATCATTTCCTAGAAATAAAATAATTTCTACCCACTGTAAACCATTCAATAAATTATATTAATTGTGTAATAATACTCAACGTAACATTAATATCAATAGTATCTAATCAAAATCAGTGATTCACATCAATGTTGTATAGACTTATACCAAAATCATATATTATTGAGTAAAACCAAACCATGAATATCATCCTCAATATATATTCCGTATAAAATTATCATCTAGATATTATAGGATAAGGTGATTCCATTATCAAATGTTTACTTTGAAATTTTTTTCACTAACACACATGGATTCTAAGGAATTTTGTTTTAGTGTTTTCTATTGATGGAATTGAAATTTAATAATAGTTTTTTATTATTCCTAAAAATTGGTACTTATTAATAACTTCATGGTAAATGATATCAAACATCCACTAGTAGGCATGAAGTTAATGAAAGTATTTGTTCGGACTTATAACTTTAAAGGATAAAATAAAAAAATGTTAGAGTTATCTAATTGAATATCAAAATATCCAAAAGTATAAAAATCTATAATGAAAAATTAAATAAAGGATCTAGAGGAAAATGTGGGATATTATTTATTTATAAATATATCATGTTTTAAGGGAGTTAGATGGTTAATCAATAAAAAACTTAACACAATTTATATTAGGTATTTAGAATATTATAAAACTATTATTTATGGAATACCAGTTTTGATGCTATCCAACCTTTATAAATATCATGATAACTTATATGTATCAATTTTATATAAGTAAATGATAATCCAAATTCATATACATTATAGTCATTATGTCTCATTTGATTATATATTTTAATGTAATTAATATTCAATAAATTTTCATAATTTGATAGAGAATGTTATTTAAAAATTGTATGAATTTAATAATATAGTAGTTTTAGAAGAAATAAAATTTGGAAAATGAGTCATGGGAGCTTGAAAAAGTAATGATAAAGTTCTATTTTCATTTATTCTGGAATCAAGACACAATTTAAAAGATAAATTTATTTTAAAATGGGATATTATAATAACCAATACATTATATTTGAAAATAAATATACAAGTAAATATTTTTTTACAATACCTTTGTTTAATAAACATTATTTACCTTTATTTCTCTATAGTAATAGATTAAATAATAAATATTTCATAATGATACAAACTCTCAAACAATGATCAACCATTATAATATTAATATTATAGTTACACAAATTGAATCCAAAAGGACCATTAGAATGTCCTCTCAAGTATTGATCATTTTTAAATAGTAACAATGATTATAAAGAATTTCATAGGGGTTTGGTATTTTAATTATAGAATGGAAGGTTTGTGGGAAATTGATGATATTATGTTAAAATTGAATGGGATCTCAGGGATAATCAACCTTTTATAATTCTCCTAAATCAATAACATGTATGAAAGAAATGTATGATGGATTTTATTTTTTATAAAAATGGCGTCCTTGAGATTGAGAGTTGTCACTATTAATGTAGGAAAATTTAATTTTGAAGGATTGTATTAAAAAATCACATTTTAAATCCATAATGTCACTATCAATATTTTTTTGACTAAAAAAATTATATGGTCATATAAATACATTTTCCATGAAAACCTAGTTTCAGTGAATTTTTTTATGGTCAAATATGATATAATTTCCCTTATTGAATATTAAATTCACCTATAGGTTGACATTAAAATTAGAGATATTAGTCGAAAATAAAATTTCATATTCTTTTTTTATATCTCTTTTTTGGTATAGTTATATATGGGGCAAGGCCTCACCATTTAGGATTCATAGATTACAATTTTTTCATAAAAGTCTTGGAAATAAAATTTTCTTTCCACAAGAAATAAGTAATAAAATAACATGAATAATCAAAACCAATTGGAGTAAACATGTGTAATAAATAATAATTAATATAATGACTAAAATATAAATATCTATTCGATTATATTTCCCAAGAAACAATATGATTTAAATAAAAAATATACATTGCTAAAATTGAACACTCCATAGAATATATATTTCAAAAAAAATTAAACAAAAGAGACTATAATTATATATAATGTGTTATACAATATTTATTCTATATTGTGAGGATATATAAATGATACATCTCTATATATAATCAAAACCATTGGGTATCAAGAACATCCAAAATGAAATTTTTTGTGATCTTAACTATAATTAATATAGTGCTCATATGGTGATATTTGGAAGATATATATATATATATATATATAATTTAAGTGACATAAAATTGTTTTTCAAAAGGATTATCCATGGAAATGAATCGTTGAAAAATAAAAAAAACAATTCTTCAATATGATGTTGGTAAGGATGTAGAATCTCTAGGGACTACCATTAATGAAACCCATTCACAACTCAAACAATTGAAGATTCAATAGAACCAATAATAGGATAATATTAATAATAATTGAATCATTTATTATAATTTCTCTTATTTCAATGCTTAACTATAGGTGTTTTGATTTTTTAATAAGTCGTAACATATTTTGAGGTAGTGTTATATATATTTTTACATTTACTTGATAATAAAATATGATGTCACTATATAACATTTTATTTGAGGTATACCATCCTTTATTAATTTTTTTTATAAAATTATATGTATAATTTTATAAAACATATTTCATATTTTTAGTCCTGATGGGGAATTTTTGTAAGGGATGAAATAATGAATTTTTTTGAAAAATAAGTAAAACATGGTAATAATATTGGAATGAGGTATAATATAATTTAAATAATATAATAATTTTGTAAGTGTGACCCATATCAACCATAATTATTTTTATCTTCTTAATATTAGAAACAAATATAATTTCTGATGTGTATGTTGTGTAGTTGATAATTTAAGGGTGTATTATCTCTTAAAATAATTAAAAATAAAATATTATATTCTTTATTGAAAAAAGTTTACACACAAAACCTATAAATACTCTCCATTTTTAACATATTCTCACAAAATATATGTTTCATCTTGATATTTATCTAAAATTATCACCCAATTAAATGTCTATCTAATTTTTAGATCTTTGATGTCCATAAGGTTTTGTTCGGTGTCTTGTAAGAATGAAATTTTTGGGTCTCGTACCTCTCTTTCTCTACTCATATTTTAATTTTTTTTAATAATATTTCCTATAGTCAGTTACATATCCATGTATTATTCCATATACATGTTAGTTATGTTAATATCCTATAATATTAATATGATTTATCCTCACTCTAACATATTTTCCAATCAGGATCCTATTAATATATTACAAGAGTAATTTTTCGTTCTAGAAAAATTCTTTACATTATTATTATAATAATTCCTGTGTTGAACTTGTATTTGTGACATTATTCATATAGAATTTCATATAGTGGGAAAAAATTTATTTTAGGAAATTATATGTCTGGTGTTTCCTGTATAGATAAATGAATTAGAGAAAACCTTATATTAGAATAAGTGAACATTTTAAAGAGATGATTCCATGAATTGGAATTATTTCTTGATGAAATTTTCTTCCAAAAACTAAATCAAATATGTTGGTCACATACATATAAATTCATATAAATGTATTCATCAAAATATTATTATAACTATGGAAAACCTATAAAATCATCATTTCATAGTAATATATTAGTCTACAATATTGAAAAATCATTGATTAGACTATTTCAATATATAATGATAGTTTTGGTTTCACTTTTATCATGTACTTCATATTATGAATACCCTATACTAAACCATATTATTATTGATTATTCAAATAAACAGTCTTACAATTTGGTTGAATGGTGGTAATTAATAACATGAATATATATTCCTTGCTTCTATATAAGAAAACGTTGTTCAAGAAATATGAAAAGAATAGTTTTCAGATTATTTGTAGACTGTATAGTATTGATCATTATTTCCATTATTTTATAAACAATATTTTTATACTATATAATTTAATTAGTATTTTGGAAGATATTAAATTTATTAATAAATTTATAAAAACAACATGTAAAATTTAGATAAAATTATTTTTACATGGATTAATGTGATAAATTATTTATTTTAACTCCAAGATTAATATATTTTAGATTCTTCTTCTACAGTAAAAAATTCGAAATCTAAAATTTTTAAACTAGTCAAATTGGAATATTCCTTTATAATTTACATCCATTCACAAAATTTTTCTTCAAAAGAGATTTTATAATATGTTTAAATAAAATAAATCCATCATATGTGTATTATTATGGGATTTAAATGATTTATACATCTTCCTATCACACAGTAGATGTTTTCTCTCCACCTTCACATAATTCTCAAAATTATAATCACATATCAATAAAATAAACATATTTTATTTTATTAAATTTTATATAACAGTATAGAGGTAAATGTGATTTCATTTCACATAACTATGAGTCCATTTAAATTTCCCCTTTGTGAACCCATATCTGTTATTAGACAAAATTAATATGGAATGAGGGGGATTGATTAGTGGTTCTCGTTTTTACAAATTATTTTCCTTGGAATTTATTTCTTTGTCACATGTAATATTATGGATACACTCTTAAAATATATTCCTCTCTTCTATTAATTAATAAAAATAATCTTATATTCTAATAGAATTTAACTAGTTTCAAATTTAATGTGAGAGCTTAATACTTTATATGTTATATTTGTGTTCAAATAATTGGATTATAAGTAATATAATATTGGTTAAAAGGGAGGTTAAATCTAAATCCATGACTCATGATAAGCTATCAAAAGATAGTTATATGTATGGGTATATGAAATAATTGAACATACATTACATTAGTAAATTGATGGAATAGCTAATTCTAGTACCACCAGACTTTGAATATTTCCTCACCACCCTTGGTTGAATCAGATATTCATATCACTATCAGATTCCTTGAGAACATTAATTATATTTTGTTTAGGATTAAATTATTCTAGTAGATGATTATGAATGAATAATTTGTATTTTATTCATCATATTACATATTCCTAGTGATGAATATATCAACAAGAGCCTAAATGAAGAACAAGATCTTCTTCATTCTCAACAAAAATTACCTATGTTTATAACACTATAAAATAACTTATTTTGAAATCTATTGAAAATAAGAGAGTGCAACACTAGTAAATATTTCTCAAATATTAAATATTGTATATAATCTTGTATCATCCATTCTCTATATTCTTAACCATGTTTCAACATTTCATTCAAACAATTTATATTCTAATTTATTCAAAATGAATACATCCAAGTTAATTTTTTGAAACTCCAATATTACTAAAACATATGAATAAGACTAGAAGAATAATTTCATTTTTCACAAAAAAAAAGATAATTCTAAATATTTTATTTGAAATAAACTTGATATTATTCCATGATCCTTCCCTTTTAATATCATTATATATACACTTTATAAAGGAATAATCTCATCCAAAGATATTTTGGAATTAAATTTAGGATAAATCATAAAAATATTTAGGTTCCATTTACTACGGAATTAAATTTATCATATGCTCTTAATATTTGATTAAATCAGATGAATCTAGAGGTCATAAAATCAAAGAAATCTTAAACTTAAATTAGCGTTTTATACTGATGTTATAAGCTCTCATAAATTTTTAAATATTTAGCTCAAAATTTATTTAGTTTTACTTGTGAAGTAATATAATCCAATTTCATAGTAATGTAAGTAATGTCAAATAGTTACCCATACCATTAAAGACCTAATATCTCCCCTCCTCAAATTTGGATCATCAATGAATACCCACTATAGATTTTTGTGAAACTATTTTATGATTCGTACATATAGTATTTATCTAAAATAGTAATGGAATATAACAAGATGATTTCATTTAATATATTCTTATAGTTAGTATCAAAAGTTATACATTTAGGATCATTACAATTTTTCATATTCCTGGGGTTTAAATTCGTATGCTTGAAGTCATATAGTAGAGTAAATATATTTGATGGAGAATTATGATAGTAAAATATTATACATTTAAAATCCATAGGATAAGGGTCTAGTCCATTATATATATAGATTATGACATCTATTCAATTTTCAAATGGCATAGAGCCATCCAAAAACACTTCAATCCACTTCAAAACTCTTTAGAAACACATCTCAAAGATCTCAAGAATTTATAAAGGCCTGAAAGGGAATAAAAAATAATCATAATTAGTAGGGTTACATCGATATCCCATAATTTTTTTTAACCCATGAAAGTATTTCTCAACAACACCTCAAAACATAAATTCATTTACGGAAGATACCAAATGATAAACATTTTTAAAATTAAATAATCATGACACAAAATTATAGTTTATGTTATAATTTTTTATAGAAAAATATCTTTTAATATAACCAACATTATGTATATGTGATAAAGTTATCTCCCCCTCATTCATTATAGTCACATCTCCAAAAAACACCACTTTTTCTCAATGATAACAACTAATTAATTGGGACCAATATATATATAAACATTGTTCTCTATAAAATATTTTTTCACCTTTTATCACACATTTAAAACATGGTACTATGATCAATGGAGATCGTATAGAATGTTTTCAATGATTTTGGATGGGAATTAATACTGATTTTAATCCTCAAAAATCAATAATCTACCCTTAGTGATAGTGATGGTGAAAATATCAGCCAACTGTTCTTGAGTAAGTAAAAATTCATTATTAGTGTCAGAATCTTCCACCTTATTTTTAATTAATTGATATCTTATATCATTATAAATTCGAATTGAGTGTTTTATAATATTTTTAGAGTGGACTATAACAAATTGATTAAAATAAAGAATTCTATGTGTTTTCCCCCTTGACAAAAAAATCATTAAATCCTTCAACTATATCATTAGTGTTTTGGTATAGAGACACATACATTTAATAAATAAATATTACATTATATTAAATAAATATTCAAAACTAAACATTACAAACGGTGTTAGAATCTAATAGATTTAGTTTTTTTTGGAAACTTGGATATATAAAAAACTTTTTCTTAACTGGTCTACATAAAATCTATGTAATTTATTTATAAATATAATCCTATAAAGAAATATCATACATAAAGTCTTTCTTCATTACCATTAAAATGTAAACATAAGGATGGGTGAGCTCCGAAACTCATTAAGGGTAAACAAGGAAGATACCAATAATTATGTAATAATAATATGAGAATTAGTGTATGTGAAAATGATCATAAATTTCAAAAACCAATCCCGTCATAAAATATATCATAGTATTTATTCATAACCTAAATCATTGAAATTTTATAAGTCATGAATCATAAAAGAATTAAATAACAATTTCCATTAGATCATAAAATTATCATATGACATAAGTTTGTTGAAGAAATATATGTCGAGAAAATAATTTCCTTATTCAAGGTTCAGTACAAACTAATATCATAGTGGATTCTTTTTACACCCCATTACATCATATCCCTACTTAAGGTTCACCCCCAAGACTATCATATTATATAGATTCACTAACTGAACTGGTTCAATTCCACATTCTTGTCTTTATTATCTCGTGAGATATACATATTTACCCATTGAATTTTAGGTATCTATAAATCTCGGATCACCCATCACATAATTAAAATCATATATTTGTGTTCCCAAAGATCATAAAACATACATCATATCATAACCAGTGATTAGGAAATGAGTTTCATAAAAATTTAAATATTTCATCATAAAAAAATAGTTAAAAATAAATATGTTTCATAAACATATCCTCTTCTAAAAAATAAATTAATTATGGAAAGAATAATAATGGTATCATGGATCATATACCATGTAAAACAAATGTATCATTAAATAAAGTAATTTTAGAAGACAATCCCATTAAAATATTGTTAGATTATTTGTGAGGGAAATACACATTTCATTTTGAAATCACACCATTAAAATTTAAATCAATTAAAAATATTATGGAATAAATTTTACATTAAAATTTACTTTGAATAATTTTTATTAAAATTGAAAACATTGAATGGTTCTAAGGTCTTGAAATTTTGTTCATGTCTTATAAGTTAAAATAAATATTCCTTTCACATTTTTTGGTAAAAAGTCCAAAGTACCACATTCAAAAAATAAAGAGTAATAAATTTAATCCATTATGTTAAAATTAAATAATGTTTAAAAATTAAATAAAAATTTCATAGATGGATATTAATAATATTCTTGAAAATATTTTTAGAAATCAGTTGTATGTAAGAAAAAGTACTTTTAACTGAAAATAGATATAATGTCAGTATTCCAAAAAAATATTATTTCAGTGTCTTGAGTTCTTAAAGAGAGAGGAATGAAATAATAATATTTAATCTATATAAATGATGATATTAGAAGATAATTAATTGGATTACTAATATGTAGAAAATAAAATTTCATCTTAAAAAAATTACAATCAATATAAATAAAAAAAATATTGTACCATAAATCTTTTACATAATGTTCGATATTCATCGAATGAACACTAACATCCACTTTAATAAATTAAAATATATTAAAAATAAAAAATAGTAATTTACATATTTATTATATCATAAAAGATAAAATTATTAAACTTCAACACCCATTTATTAAAAATTCCATATTAATAAAATACTTTTTGAGTGTTAACTACTTCATTTTTCATGAAAGTTTTAGTTATTCAGTTTGATTCATTTTACTTTGATAAAGGTTCCAACATACCAATAATGTTATTTATGATATATATATATATATATCATGTTTATTCAATATATAAATTCTTATGATCTTCCATAAATAGTGGCGATAAAAAATGAATAACACCATTTAAGGTGAATGTACGTTTTATATATGCATGAACGATGTTTTCACTTATTGACAGATAAAATGATTGAAAAGTAAATATTAATTCACCATTCTATAATAATTATTATATCATATTTATCATATATATTAAATAAATATATATTTATTACAATCCATATAATGATGAAATGGACAACTTATATCATCTATATGTGGAGGTGGTAGTCCACACATCTGCATGAGTGACATTATTGTTTTCCAAAATATGAGAAGTTATAAATGTAGATATGATATTATAATTATAAAATAATAGTTATATCATAAATATCATATATTAACTTTATAACTATCAAAATTACCCATCATGTATTATGGTAATAAAAAATGTATTGTATCCTTATATTGAAGCGGTAGTCACCACGTAAGCCCGAGCAACAATTGTACTTCATGTTTTATGAAACAAAGTGTAGATAATGGTGGTTTATTGATAAAATTATAACTTAATAAAATTCAAGATAGTGAATGTATTATTTCATTATTAATACAATAAATCTAGAGGAGGCTAAAGAAGAAATAATTTTAAAGAGGCCAGGTATAAAGATTAACACTTCTTCTCTTAATATCCTTTAGATACATTTTTAATAACCCATGTAGTAGTATTCCAGGAAGACCATAACCTATAAAATTTTTTAGGTAATTTTAGTATAGATTTTCTTGGTTTTGGTCAAGCTAAATTGATCAATATGGTGTAATGAAAAGAGAGATGGGGTGTCCTTTTATAGGAGAGGGAAAGGAAACACATATAGTTATATAAAATATATAAATATATTTAAAAAAATTTCATGTATAATGCATAAAATATCCATTAATTTCATGATAAAGAGGATATTTTCGAAAAAACTCATAATATTAAATTTTTAATGGTTTTTATGTCATTTTAAATATTATATTTTGGTCTAACCCCTTTGTTTACCAATTTAATACTTAATCACATTAATGAATTTTTCAATATTAGTGGGTTATAATTTCTCATAAAATTTAACAATTGTCACATAAATGGAAAAGGGGTAAATTTTGGACTATTTGATCAATTTATTTGTTAGGTTTTAAGATGTAAAGACTTTAGAATATTTTTAAATATGTTTTTTATAAAATATCATTAGTAACATTTTTGATAATTTTTATTGAATCTAACTTTAAATAAATCAATATTAGAAGGAATTAAAATAAAAAAAGTCACATAAATTATATGTTATTATTAAGAATAAATCTGTTTTTAACCATATGTAATAAAAAAGTATTAATTTTGATGTTTTTTAGAATAATTTACTTTGACTTTTTGAATTCTTCCAAAATTGTTGTGTCAAAATTGTGTAATCACTAATGGTACTTATAGAATTACTAAAAGTTAAAAATTTATCTGTGAAATGTACTTAATTATTTTTTTAGAAATATCATTTTAAGAATAATAATTACCATATATCAACATTATGAATATTGGTGATTGAAATGGAATTAATTATATTATTATAAATAATTTGGATCATATGTTACTTTATTGAAAAACACAAAATATAATTGTACTTTTTATTTTCCTGATTTAGTGAAAAGAAATGATAGTATTTTAAAAATATGTATTTTTCACTATTCATAGAAAAATCAATAATTTTTGAAAAAGATCAAATTTTCCCACTATGTTATATCTCATTTTATTATTTAAAAAATAAGGTTTATATATTCAAATTAATTTTATAAAAGGGTGTATATTAATGATATTATTTTAATACAAAATTAAATAAAAAAAATTATGGAAGAATTAATTTTAAGGAATACAATGTGTTTACTAAAAAATGAAAACATATTTATCAACATATTTTATTTATCTAAAAACATTATGAATTTTTATAACAACCCTGCTCATTATTTCACACATAAACATAATTTATGACATAAAATATAAACTTGTTAAAAAGAAGAAGATTTGGAGGTCTAGTGTCTTTGGGGATTAGGAACATTAAATAACAAATTAAAACATGAAATGCACATCTTTATTGAAAACTTATTTTACATCACCACACAAATTCCTTCTTACTTAGAATCGCATGGGATAACCTGGGGACATGCATAAAAAAGGGTGAGCTATAATGCCCAATAAGAGATTAGAAAAGGTATAACATGAAGAATACTGTACATATTAGCAAATAGACATATCAATGGTGTGTAATAGAAACATGAACATAAAGTCATGATATAGCATGACTATCCTAACATTGAAATGTGACAACAACCTTTAACATAATATTAACATAAGAAAAGGCTCATTTGATATGGAGCATGAGTAAACCCTAATTTCACTTGCATTAGCATGATTAAACCATCATTGCACTTGAGGTATCAATACACTAATCTTTACCCAATGCATTAGAGCGCTATCAGGGTTCACCCTTCTTAATCATTTCATTTCTTGCATAAGTATGCCACATGGATCCTATAACATGGATTCAGTAAACATAATAATTTTATCCATGATAAAGGAATGTGGAATTAAAACATGGAGCTCTATAATCAATAAGTAAATGTGAATAAAGTTGAATACCCTTTACAGAGAAATGGGCAGGGTATTCACTACATGATGACTTTGGCTTGCAAAATCACGGTGTAATTTTGGCAGCATAACAGTGTGACATAAGAATTCATAAAAATGGATGATGAGTGAGAAACAGTTGTCTCATATTATGTACATGAAATGTACATTAAGGGTTAATATAGATACATGTTCCAACATATTTAATGGAATTTAGATTCATAAAACAAAAGCATTATTTGAATGTAAATGAGAAGAGAGAAATTCCTTACGAAATTTTGGCATGGTAATGTGTGTACATGGAAGGAATTTATGAGAGATAAAGAGGTCTCTCATAATTCAAACATAATGAGGGATATAAGGGGGAGCAAATAAATCATATACCAACATTTTTAATTTGAATTAAAAGGGTATAACAACATAAATAAACCTAGAAAAAATGACAAAGGAAGAAATCCCTTACATGGATGTCTGGTCCAAAAGTATTGGGAGTGGCTTGATATAAGCTTCCAGGGAGCTTGGGGTTCCTTGGGAGAATATTAGAGGGAGGATGGTAGGGTAGGTACATGATAAAAGGGTTTTGAGTGAAGAGAAGTGGGATCTTGGGTATGTTTATATATGAAAAGAGATAAATTTCTTTATTAATTTGGTTTTGGACACTGTACATTAAACTAATTAGAACTACAATCAATCCCATGGGTTTTGCCCAAGATTTTATACAAAGGGGTGCAGAAAACATTATTTTATAAGGATAATGTCCGAACGTATTAAAATATTAGGCTTGATTATGTGGAGGTGAGTAACAATATCAAGGAAATCATTTTAAAAAGTTAAAATGTTTTATAAGTCTCATAGGGTCCACTAAAGATTTTTAAAATAAATCGAACAAACCTAAATTCACATTATTTTAAAGTTAAAGAATACATTGGCTAAATATCCCATTTATAGTATTTTATTACATCACTATTGGGTCATTAAGAAGTCATAAAACAAATTATATATTTAAACGGTATCTGATTTTCACCCAAAAATTCCACAGTCTTAGAAAATTATGAAAAATTCACCATTGGATAATTTCAAAATCCGGATTCCAAAAATAATATTAATATTATCTAAATAATTTTATAAACTTGAGAATTTTTAATTTTAAAATAATAACAAACATTTATCTAAAATTCATGGGTTTTGACAAAAAATACTTTGAAACCATAATAAAAATTTCATTTGTATTTATAAAATTTATAAAATCATTTATATTTATTAAAAAGTAATTTTTTAATAATAATTTTTTAAAATATTATTTAATTAAAAAATCAATTAATTCACCAAAACAAATTTCTTAATTGAATATTAACTAAAAAAATACTATTAGTGATTTAAAATCTATTTACAAAGTGACAATAATAAAATGAATGTATATTCTTCACATAATCATAGTGATAGGGTCTTGTTAAATAACTCTTTATAACACTCATATATAACCTAAGGGTAAGGTGTGTGATGGTGAAATACTCTTGGGGTGCCTTGGATAACATCACTCGGGTGGTAATCTCTATCAACTTCCACTTCTCCTGTATGTGGTTCCATTCGAGCTTAATGTGTTGAAGCTCGGCTTGGGCTTGGTCAAGAGTGAAGCCTGGTGATGCCACCTCCTTTCTGAGCTCTGTCAAATGGGCTTCGTACGAAGCAATTCTACTAGATGAGTTCATTGGTTCCTTTATTTGAGTAAATTGGATTTGTTAAAGCCCAATATTTATACTAATCAATTGATCAGTTTTTAATGACTATATTAGAAATAGAAACAACTCATAACAGATATTAAAATCCAAAAACATAAAACCAAATAAGTGAATATGATTTATATAACCATCTTAAATAATAATACATTTAATCATATCAAGAGAAATTTTCATTATTAAAAGTCTGGTTCACTACAATCTTCCCCCCTTAAGAATTTTTTCTCCCAAAATTTCCTTTTCCCACAATAAACAGATGTGGGTAACTCCGCCTCATCACTTCCTCTTGTTACCACGTTGCTTCTTCAATATTTTGGTTTCTCCACAAAACTTTCATGATGGGAATTGTCTTATTTCATATAAATTTTTCTCAATGATTTAAGATCTTCACCAGCTTCTCTTCATAGGAGAGATCATACTCCAATGGTACCAACTCTAGATTGAGTACATGTGATGGATTAGGTATGTACTTTCTCAAAAGTGATACATGGAATACATCATGTACTTGAGATAGGTTCGGTGGGAGTGACAGTCGATATTCCACTACTCCAATGTGATCAAGGATATCAAAAGGGCCGATGTAACTTGGAATAAGCTTTTCATTCAATCAAAATATTATAACTCTCTTCCATGGTGATATTCGGAGGAATACCATGTCTGTGACATCAAACTCTATCTCTCGTTGATGATTATCAGCGTATCTCTTTTGTTGACTCTGAGAAGATTTATTGTGATTCTGGATGGTCTTAACATTATCCCCCATTTCTTTGACCATTTCTAGACCTAGAAGTTTTTTCTCCCCAACATCATCCCAACATTCTGGTGTTCTGCACCTCTTTCTTTAAAGGGCTTCTTAAGGATTTATTTCGATTCATGAGTGGAAATTTTTGTTTTATGATATCTAAATTAGAGTAATATGTTGATCCCATCATCCTTTGAAGTTCAGTGTGCATGATTTGAACATGTTGTCAAGTGTTTGGATAGTTCGCTCAGATTGGCCATCATTTTGATGATGATAACCGTAATTAAGTTCAGCTCAGTATTCAAAGCATGTTGAAGAATCTTCCAAAAACATAGAGGTGAATCTTGGATCTCGATTGGATACAATCGATAGTGGTACTCCATGCCTCCTTACCACATTTATGAGGTATATCTGTTTTAGTTGATCCAATGAGAAATCCTCCCAAATAGAAATGAAGTGTGTGGTCTTTTTAAGATGATCCACAATAACCAATATAGCTTTGTTTCCTTTTGACATCTTTGAATATCCAGTGGAAAAGTCCATGGTCATTTTTTCCCATTTCCGTGTTGGTATGGGTAATAGTTGAATCATCCCCTTAGACTTCTGCCTCAAAACCTTCACTTGTTGACATACTTGGAACATTCATGTATACTCATCAATCTCATTATTCATGTTATACCACCAATAAATCTCTCAGTGCTCTCGATAAATCTCTATTTTTCCTGGGTGAATGAAGAAATTCGATCAATGTGCATTATCCAAAAGATCTTTCTTTAAATCTGGATCTGATGGAACACATAGTCTTGAACCAAATCTCACAATTCATTCTCCATTAACATTGGACTCTAAGGATTCCCATTTTCTGATAGTTTCCACTTTATTCTGAATTCCCACATCATTCTTTTGAGCATCCTTTAACACTTCCAAAAGAAGCAGGTGAGAAATAAATTGGGAAAGGATTGATATTGTTCCCTTCTTTATGATTCTCCTGTCAATATTCATGAAATACAAGAAGATTGGATCATTTTCAACACTCATCAATGATATAATCACCAGTTATTCTCTATATAGATCATCCTCCACCATGTTCACTTTCCCAGGGTTGTAATGGATTGAGAAGTCATAGTCTTTGATCAGATCTAACTGTCTTCATTGGCGCATATTAAAATATTTCTGTGTGAATATATAATTGAGGCTTTTTTGGTCCGTATATGCTTCACACTTATCCCCAAAGAGGCAATGTCACAATATTTTGAAATTGAATATCACTACAACCAACACCATATCTTGTGTTGGATAGTTTTTCTCATTAGCTTTCAATTGCCTTGAAGCATGGGCAATGCCTTTTTAATTTTTCATCAACACACATCCCATGCCCTTCTTCGATGAATCCCTAAATACCATGAAAATTTATCCACTTTTGTGTATTTTGATCATGGGCACAATGAGAATCCTCCTTTTCAACTCCATGAAGCTATCTTTATATTCATCACTCCAAGAAAACTTTAATCCCTTCCAGGTTATCTTGGTTATTATAACAACCCATCTCTTTATTACACACATAAACATGATTTATAACATATAAATGCACATAAGAAAACTCTTATGATCAATAGGTCTAGTGTCTTGTGAAATTAAGAACACTAAATAACAACTTAGGACATAAAAACACAACATCTTTATTGAAAACATCCTTTACATGACCAATACATTCATTCATACATAGCATTGCATGGATAACCTGAGGACAATCATATGTAAAGGGTGAGATATAAAGACCAGTAAGGGAGTAAAAAGACATAAAATTAATAATACATCAAGTATTAGTAAATAGTCATATCAAAGGAGCATAAGAGAAATAGAAACAGAAAGGCATGATATAACATGACTATCATAACATGGAAATGTAGAAACAACACTTAACAAGGTAGTAGCATGAGACAAGGATCATTGAACATAGAGAATAAGTAAACAATCATTTCAATTGAATTAGCGTGATTAATTCCTCATTACACTTGACATATCACAATATTAATCTTTACATAGTGCATGGGAGCCCTATCTGGGCGCACCCTTCTTAAACATTCATTTCATGCATAAGTGTGCCACATAGATCATGCAACATGGATTAATTAAACAAAATCATTTATTCCATGATAAAAGAATTTATAATTCACACATGAAACTATATAATCAATTTTTAAATGTTCATAAAGGTGATTAACCTTGATATAGAAATGGGCATGGTATTCACTACAAAATGACTTTGGCTTGAGAAAAATCATGGTTAAATTTCAGTTGCATAACGATGTGACATAAGAATTCATAAAAATGGTTGATGATAGATAAATGTGTGCATCATAATATTTAACTGAAATGGAAATTAAGGGGTTCATATAGATACATGTCCCAACCAATGTAGTGTAATTTAGATTCATAATACAAAACAATTACTTAAATGTGAATGAGAAGAGAGAAATTCCTTACGGAATTTCGACATGGTAACGAGTATACTTAGAAAGCATTAATGTGTGGAAAAGAGGTATCTAATAATTTCAAAAAAATGGAGGGGAATATAAGGGAGGTGAAAAATCATACCCCAAAATTATTAATTGAAAGTAAAAGGGTATTACAACATAAAAAAACATGGATAAAAATAAGAAAGGAAGGAACCCCTTACTTGGAAGTGTGATCCCAAAGGCTTGTGTGAGGCATGAGAGGGGCTTATTGGGAGCTTGAGGCACCTTGGGAGGATTATAGAGAGAGGAGGGAAAAAGTTGGTCAAAATCCGGAGGCTTTGAGTGAAGGGGAAGTGGGAGCTTGGGTGGGTTTATATATGAAAGGGGGGGGGGAATTCATTATTATTTAGGTTTTGGATCCGACACATTAAATTAATAAAAACCAAAAAAAATCCCAAATTTTTCTTCCATTGTTTTTTCTAGATTTAATTGGGAAAAAAATTATAAGTCCAATGGCCAAATTTCTTAAAATATTAGGTTTTCTTATGTGGAGGTGAGTCACACTTTCAAAGAAATCATTTTAAAAATTGAAAATGTTTTATAAGTCTTGGAGGGTACCCTGAAGCTTTGTAAAATAAATCAAACAAACCAAAAATAAAATTATTTTAATGGTAAAACATATATGGGCCAAACACCCCATTTATAATATTTTATTACATCACTATTAGGTCATTACGATGTCATAAAACACATTATATAATTAAATGGTATTTAATTTTTACCCAAAAATTTGAATGTCTGGAAAAATTATGAAAAATTCACCATTGGATAATTTTGACATCCTAATTTCAAAAATAATATCCATTTTATCTAAATAATTTTCTTAATATGTGATTTTTTACTTTTAAAATAAAAACCGACGTTTATCCAAAATTTATCGGTTTGGAAAAAAATTGGCATTCAAACTTTAATAAATATTAAAATTGTATTCATAAAAATTAGAAGATCATTTATATTTAATAAAAATAAATTTATTAATAATATTTTATTAAAATATTAGTTATTTCAAAAATCCATTAATTCATCCAAATAGATTTCTTAATTGGATATTAACGAAAAATACTATTTGTTCTTTAAAAAATTATATACAAAGTAAGAATAATAAAATAATTGTATAGTATTTATTATATACAAAAATAAGGTACATAATAATAGTGTTATGTTATTGTTACATAAACCCTTATAACACTCACATAAGACCTAAGGGTAAGCTGTGTGATGGTGACAGACTCTTGGGGTGGCTCGGATAACATCGCTCAGGTGGTAATCCCTATCAACATTCACTTCTCACGTAGGTGGTTCCATTTGAGCTTAGCGTGTTGAAGCTCAGCTTGGGCTTGGTCAAGAGTGAATCCCAATGATGCCACCACCTTTCCGAGCTCCGACAAATGGGCTTCATGGAGAGAAATTCCAATCGATGTGGCTATCACTTCCATTTTCTGAGTAAATTGGATTTGTAAAAGCCCTATATTTATACTAATCTTCTTATAAATATTAAATAGCTATATTATCAAGGATCAAAATTCTTAACATTATTTTAAAATTAAAAAACATAAAACCAAGGAAGATAATATAACCATTTTACATAATAATACATTTAATTTCATCAAGGGGAATTTTTATTAATATATGTTTGGGTCGTTACAATTTTCCCTACTTAAGAAATTTCTCCCTAGAAATTTTTTTCCCACCCTAAAAGAGATGAAGGTAACTTTGTTTCATTACTTCTTCTGATTCTCACATTGTTTCTTCAAAGTTTTGGTTTTGTCACAACACCTTGACGAGGGGCATTGTATTATTTTGTAGAACTTTTTCCCTACGATCTAAGATCTTCACTGACTTCTCTTCATAGGATAGGTCATTCTCCAGTGGTAATACATTTGGATTGATTACATGGGATAGATCATGTATGTCCTTCATTAAGAGTGATAAAAGGAATACGTCACATACTCGAGATAGGTTCGGTGGGAGTTCTAATCGATAGGCCATTGCTCCAATGTGATCAAGGATCTAAAAAAGGTCGACGTACCTTGGATTAAGATTTCCCTACCTACCAAATCTCATAACTCTCTTCCATGGTGATATGTGGAGGAATACCATGTATCCAATATCAAACTCTAGGTCTCATAAACTATTATTAGAATAGCTTTAATGTTTTGTTTTATGGTCTTGACCTTCTCCACCATTTCATCGACCATTTCTAGTCCTAAGAGTTTTCTCTCCCCAACTTCGTCCCAATATGTCAGTGTTCTACACCTCTTCCCATATAGGTCTTCATAAAGATCGATTTGGATCATGGATTGAAAACTGTTATTCTAAGAGAACTCAACCAGAAGAAGATGTTGATCCCATCCTCCTTGAAGTCCATAGAGATTGCTCTCAACAAGTCCTCAAGTGTTTGGATTGTCCGCTCAGATTGGACATCAGTTTTAGGATGCTAAGTTGTGCTAATGTTTATCTTAGTATCCAGGGAAGTTTGAAGAATCTTCCAAAACATAGAGGTGAATATTGGTTCTCAATCAGATACAATCGATAGTGGTACTCCATGCAGCTTGACCACGTCTCTGATATATATCTATCCCTATTGACCTAGTGAGAAATCCTCCCGAATTGCAATGAAGTGTACAGTCTTTGTAAGATGATCCACAACTACACAGATAGCATTGTTTCCTTTAGATGTATTCCGATTTCCAGTGACAATGACCATGGGGATTTTCTCCCATTTCTTTGCCGTTATGGTTAATGGTTGCATCATCCCTTTATACATCTTCCTCTTATCCTTCACTTTCATACATACCAGACACTTTTATGTATACTCAGTGATCTTTTTATTCATGTTATCCCACGAATAATGCTCTTAGAGATCTTGATACATCATTATGTTTCCTAGGTGAATAGAAAAATTTGAACTATGTGCATCATCCAAATGTTACTTCTTTAACTCCAGATTCGATGGATCACACAGTCTTTACCCAAATCTCACAATTCCTTATTCATTGACATTGAACCCCAAGGATTTCCCATTTCTGATAGTTTACACCTTTATCTGAATTCTCACATCATCCTTTTGATCATCCTTTAACCTTTCTAAAAGAGATGATTGATCAATCATTTGTGAAAGGATTGATGATGTTCTCTTCTTTATGATTCCAATGTCCATATTCATCAAATCTAAGAAGATTGGATCCTTTTCAATTCTCATCAATGATAGAATATGTGGGTCCTTTCTACTTATAGCATCTTCCACCTTGTTCACTTCCCCAGGGTGGTATTGGATTGACCATTTATAGTCTTTGATCAGCTCTAACCATCATTGTTGGCACATATTCAACTCTTTATGTGTGAATATATACTTGAGGTTATTGTGATCCGTTTATATTTCACACTTCTACTGAAAGATGTAATGTTTCCAAATATTAAAATAAATGATTACTACAACCAACTCCAGATCATGTGTTGTATATTTCTACTCATGAAATTTTAATTTCCATGAATCATAGTCAATGAATTCGTCATTTTTCATCAATACACAACCCATTCCCTTATTTGAAGCATCACTAAATACCACAGAAAGATCTTCACTCGTGGGTAGTGTTAGCACATGCTCAATAATAAGCCTCCTTTTCAACTCCTTGAATATATCTACTCTTTAATCACTCTAAGAAAACATTACTCCCTTCCTAGATTTCTTGGTAATAGTTTTGGAAAATCATGATAAATTTCTCACAAATCGGCGATAACATCCAGCTAACCCCATGAAGCTACAGAAATCCATCACCGATGTTGGCCTCATCCATCCCTCAAATGAATCTGTCTTGGAGGGATCCATAGATATCCCATTGCTTGTGATGATATGACCCAAGAATGATACATCCTTTAACCACCACTCACACTTTCTATTATTTTCATAGAGCTTAGCCTTTCACAAGGTATATAGTACAGTTCTTAGATGCTCCTCATGCTCCTCCTTGGTTTTGGAGTATATTAGAATATCATCTATAAAGACTACAAAAAAAATTTCTAAGAAATCTCTAAAGACTCTATTCATCAAGTCCATGAAGATTTCTAGAGCATTAGTGAGTCTGAAAGGCATTACTATGAATTCATAGTGCCCGAACCTTGTACGAAAAGCATCCTTGGGGATATCCTCCTTCTTCACCCTTACTTGGTAATATCCCAACCACAAATCCACCTTGAGATGTATTATGTTCCACATAGCTGATCGAACAATTCATCAATTCAGGGAAGAGGATAATTATTCTTTATCGTGATTTTGTTTAGCTCACGATAATTAATGAAAAGTTACATTGACCCATCCGTCTTATTAAAGAAGAGTATCGGTGCACCCCATGGTGAAGATCTTGGGAGTATAAACCCTTTATCTAGATTCTCCTATAGTTTTTTCTTCATCTCCTCATTCTCCACAACAGCCATTCAATACAGAGTCATGGATATTGGAAAAACCCTAGGTTTAAGCTCAATTTAGAATTCAACATATCTTCTAGGAGGAAGACTATGAAATTCCTTGGGAAACACTTCAACAAATTCCCTCAAAATAGGTATGTATTCAAGGATGGTTTCTTCCTTATACTCAATCAATTGATTCAAATACATGTTCTCATAGTGCAGTAATATCCATGGTTGAGATGATGGTGCAGAATAAGATTGATATTCCTCCTTGTACATGTATAGAATCGGTGGTCGATTCTCTTTATAAAGAGTGATTTCCCTCTCATGGCAGTTTAGGTTGGGTCTATATAAGGAAAGTCAATCCATGTAAATAATTGAATAAAATTCCACTAGAGGGAGTATGATGAGGTTCAATGGAAAGTTCCATCCACAGATTGTGACAGGGGAGGAGTTATACTCATGGGTTACAATGATTTCCCCATTTTACGTACTCATCGACATCATTAATTCCATGATTTGTAGTGGTGTTGGGATTGTTATACTAAAATTTCAGGGTAGAAAAGAATGTGTTGAACCAGAATAAAAAAGTACATTTGCTATTATTGAATGAAAAACAAGCATTACGGTCACCACTTCATTGTCAGGTTTCACTTCGGCAGTAGTGATGGAAAAATCTCACCCTTGCTACCTTGGAGGTCATTGGTTTCCTCTGAAAACCCTTGGCTTCGGAAACTGGTTTGTTAAGTTCCATGGTTAATTATAGTTAAAGCAATGAACAATGAATTGATGGTCAAATGGAGCATTCCTATCTTCTATCACAACTATGGGTTTCTCTTGTCGGTATTTAATAGCTAGGTTCCCTTCTCTTCCACACCTAAAGCATTTCCTCATCCCCTTTAGGTAATTTCTAGGGTTCTTCTTTCCACACCTTTGGTGAGTGGGTGATGGATTTTATTAGTGCCATTGTATTTATACATTATACTTCTAGTATTGATGTCTAGCTTACGCTTCTTATCCCCATGAGACACCTAAGATTCACTGATCTCCATTTCAACTTTGAGGGAACATTAGACAACTTCCTCATAGCTATCGAAGCCACAGATTGCTAGAGCTTTCCAAAGGCTGGGTTTTTGTTTTCCAAAAAAGCAATCAACCTTGCTTTTGAGGGTAATGACAAAAATTGAGGCATATCTTGCAAGCCATGTGAAGATTTCCTTGTATGATCTGATGAATTGTTCATCTTTTTCACTTTATGGTAAGGATGTACCTTTCCATCTTAAGTCCAAGGGTGCGTAGAAAATATTTATCGGAAAACATCTTATAGAAATCCTTTTATTCCAACTCTTCGATCTCCTACCCAAGCATCCTTTTTTTGATCAATGTACACCATTTATATGATTCACCCTCCATATGATAAGAATCCAAAATAACTTTCTCTTGTTCAGAACATTAATGGATGGAAAAGATATTTTCAATGGAGTTGATCCATTGTTTGAAAAATGAGGTATCAGATGATCCATTAAAAGTAGGAGGCCTTTGTCTCATGAAGCTCTCAATAGTGACTTGTTATTTCATTGGGAGGGTTGAAAGTTCCTATTGACCCATGTTTATATTCAAATCTTGAGTTAACTAAGAGAGTATTAGGACAAATTTCGTGATTCCCACTCCCATTGGATTGGGATCTCATTAGAATAGTCATCACATTGATCTTCTCATCAGTTGTTAGCCCGAGTCCACATATTACTATCCATTACATGGAATAAAAGGAAAGTTGGGGGTAACACATAAAGGGTAATCCAAGGACAAAAATGTATGACATATATATAACTTTTATCTCCTTAACTTATGAATCTATTGGCTTCAATCTATGTTATCCATGATCTACTTCCCATCATTTATTCATAAGGGATTTTTTCCCTTAACAATGGTTCATACTAAGCATGATAATTTACCAAATAATCTCCCCTGGGTGTTTAATAAACAAGAGTGAAACAAGGCCTGTTGTCGTGCACCAATTCCCATTCTAGTCTAGATCAAAGCGGTGTTTTCGGGTTTTACCCCTACATACATATGTGCCAGAGCCGCCACTACCTACTCGTATCCAGATAGGGATGTATTTTATTGATAATCCAATTACCCAATAATCACTAATATTTAGGGATGTTTTTATTATTGTTAGTCTTAACCCTAAATATTTCACTAGGGTTTTCTAATCCCAATCCCAAAAATAATTGAACCTATCCTCAGATATCAACTATAAAAACCATGCTCTTTATTACAATCATAAACATGATTTATTACATAAATATGCACATAAGACAACTCTGAGGATCAATAGGTATAGTGTATTGAAAAATTAGACACATTATATAACAACATGGGACACAAAAACACAACATCTTTACTGAAAAGTTCTTTTACATGACCACTACATTCCTTCGTACTTAGCACCGCATGGGATAACCTGAGGACATGCATAAGAAAAGGGTGAGCTATAAAGCCTAGTAAGGGAGTAAAAAAGACATAACATGAATACTACAATACATGTTAGGAAATAGACTTATCAAAGTGGAATAATAGAAATATGAACATAAAGGCATGATATAGCATGATTATCATAACATGGAAATGTGGCAACAACACTTAAAATGGTATTCGCATGAACCAAGGATCATTATAAATGGAGAATGAGTAAACCCTCATTATACATGAATTAGAATGAGTAAACCCTCATTTCATTTGTTGTATCATTATATTAATTTTTACCCAATTCATTAGAGTGATATCAGGGAACACCTTTCTTAAACATTTCATTTCATGTATAAGTGTGCCACAAAGATCATACAACAAGGATTCATGAAACATCATCATTTATTCCATGATAAAATAATGTTGAATTCATACATAAAGCTCTATAATCAATAATTTAATGTGCATAATGGTGAATACCCTTGATAGAGAAATGGGCATGGAATTCACTACACATTGACTTTGGTTGGAAAAAAAATCTTGGTGCAATTGCGGCAACATAACAGTGTGGCATACGAATTCATAAAAATGGTTTATCAGAGAGAAATGGGTTTCTCATCATATGTAAATGAAATGGAAAGTAAGGGGTTCATATAGATACATGTCCCAACAAATGTAATGGAATTTAGATTAATAATACCAAACAATTCCTTGAATGTGAATGAGAAGAGTGAAATTGTAACAGAATTTCAGAATGGTAATAGGTGTACATGGGAGGTATTAATGAGAGAGAAATAAGTCCTTCAAAATTTCAAACATAGGGAGGTTAATATAAGTGTGGTTATAAATCATAAGCCTTCATTTTTAATTGAAATTAAAAGGGTATTATAACATAAAGAAACATGTATGAAAATAAGAATGGAAGGAATCCCTTACATGGAAGTGTGATCCCAAAAGCTTGGGAGAGGCTGGAGTGAGGCTTCTTGGGAGCCCAAGGAACCTTGGGAGGATTATATATTGAGGAAGGAAGAGGTTGGTCAAGATCCAAAGGCTTTTATTGAAGAGGAAGTGGGATCTTGTGTTGGTTTATATAGGAAAAGGGAGGGAATTCTTTATTATTTATTTTTTGGATCCTACACATTGAACTAATCAAAAAAACTAAACAGCCCATGGATTTTTACCATAGTTTATCCAAAATGGTAGTGGAAGACACTATTTTATAGGGAAAATTTCTGAAATTCTTAAAATATAAGGCTTGCTTATGTGGAGGTGAGTCACACTCTCATGGAAATCAATTTAAAATGTTAAAATGTTTTATATGTCTTGCAGGGTCCACTAAAGCTTTGTAAAATAAATCAAACAAACATAAAATCACATTATTTTAATGTTAAACCATATATTATCCAAATAACCCATTTATAGTATTTTATTACATCACTATTGGGTCATTATGATGTCATAAATCACATTATATAATGAAATTGTATTTAATTTTTTCCCAAAACTTCGACTGTCTCGGAAAATTATGAAACATTCACTATTGGATAATATCAATGTCCTGATTCCAAAAATAATATCCATTTTATCTAAATAATTTTCTAAATATGTGAATTTTTACTTTTAAAATAAAAATCTATATTTATCGATAAATCATGGGTTTTGACAAAAAACGGATTTCAAACCTTAATAAAAACTATAAATGTATTCATAAAACTTATAAGATAATTTATATTTTTTAAAAAAAATTAAAAATTTTAATTAAAACATTCTTTAATTTGAAAATCCCTTAATTCATCCAAATATATTTCATAATTGAATATTAACTAAATAAACTATTTATTGTTTAAAAAAATATTTACAAAGTAACAATAATAAAATGAATGTAAATTATTTATTATATTAAAAAATAATGGACATAATAATAGTGCCAAGGTCGTGTTACGTAACCCCTTATAACACTCACATAAGAACTAAGGATAAGGTGTGTGGTGGTGACATACTTCTGGGGTGGATCAGATAACATCGTGTGTGTGGTAATCTCTATCAACATCCACTTCTCACATTGGCGGTTTCGTTCGAGCTTAACGTGTTGAAGCTCGGCTTGGGCTTGGTCAACAGCGATGACCATTGACGCAACCTTCTTTCCGAGCTCCGATAAATTTGCTTTGTACAGAGCAATTATATAGGATGAGGCCATCACTTCTTTTTTCTGAGTAAATTGGATTTTTTTAAAGCTCTATATTTATGATAATCATGTTGTCACTATTCAACGGCTATATTAGCAACAATCACAATTCTTAACGGTATTTTAATGTCTAAAAACATGAAACTAAGGAAGTGAATATAACCATTTTATGTAATAAGAAATTTAATTATTTTAAGAGGATTTTTCATTAAAAAATATTTGGTCATTATAGTAACGGGGTTGGACAATCAGGTGAAATTTCTCACAAATCCGAAATAATATCCAGATAACCCAAAAAAGCTATGGATATCGGTCATCAATTTTGGCCTCGGCCATCCCACAATTTCAGTTTCCATAGAGGGATCCACAGATAACCCATTTCTTGTGATGATATGACCCATGAATGAGACCTCCTTCAACCAGAACTCACTCTTTTTGTACTTCGCAAAGAGATTCTCCTTTCGCAAGGTCTCTAGTGTAGTGATTAGATTCTCCTCATGCTCTTCCTTAGTTTTGGAGTACATTAGAATATCATCTATAAATACAACCACAAATTTATTGAGGTAATATCTAAATACCATATTCATCAAGTCCACATATATTAATGGAGCATTAGTGAGTCTGAAAGGCATTACTATGAATTCATAGTGCCCGTACCTTATACCAAAATGAGACTTGGGGATATCCTCCTTATTCAATATTACTTGGTAATAGCCTAACCATAAATCCACCTTGGAGAATTATTTTTCTCCATGTAGTTTACTGAACAATTCATCAATTTGGGGTAGATGATACTTGTTCTTTATAGTGAATTTGTTAAGCGCACGATAATCATTGAAAAGGTGCATTGACCTATCCTTATTTTTGACGAAGAGGACTAGTTCACCCCATGGTGAAGAACTTGAGAATATAAACCCTTTATCTAGCTTATCCTATAGTTTTTTATTCAACTCCTCATACACCACAACAACCATTCTATATGGATTCTTGGATATTAGAAACACCCTAGGTATAAGATCAATTGAGAATTCAACATCTCTTCTTTAATGAAGACTAGGAAATTACTTGGGAAACCCTTCAGCGAATTCCATCATAATAAGAATCTTTTTAAGGATGGTTTCTTCCTTAGACACAATCAACAGAGAAAGATATGCATTCTCATAGGGTAGTAATATCCACGTTTTAGATGATGTAACTAAAGAAGATTCATCCTCCTCCTTTCACTTGTACAAAATTGAGGGTCGATTCACCATATAATGAGTGATTTCTCTATCATGAAAATTTATGTTGTCTTTATATAAAGAAAGCCTACCCATGCCATGAATTGGATCAAATTTCACTTGGGGGAGTGTGATGAGGTACTTTGGGAAGTTCAAACCACAAATTGTGATATGGGAGGAGTTATATTCATGGGATTCAATGATTGCCCCATTTTCCATTCTCACCGACATCTTTAATTGTATGATTTGTGGTGGTGTAGGGATTTATCTAATAAAATTTATAGATATAAAAGAATTCATAAAACTAGAATAAAAAACTATATTCTCTATTATTGAATGATTAACCATCATACCTGTCACAAATTCTTCATCAGGGTTCACTTCAGAGGTAGTGATGGAAATAGTTCACCCTTATTGCCTTCTAGGTTTTTTTTGCATTCGAAAAACATTGGCATAAGGAAATGGTTTGAAAAGTGCCATGGTTATTTATAGTTTAAGAAATGAACAACATGGTTAGTGTCAAATAGAGCATTCCTCTCCTCTATCATAGCTATAAGTTTTTCTTGTCTACCATTAATGTTCAGGCTCCCTTCTCTTCCACACCTAAAGCATTTTCTTGAACCATTCAAAATTTTCTAGGGTGCTTCTTTCCAAAAATTTAGCAATAAGGGTGCTATATTTTCTTAACATCGTTGGATTTATACATCATACAACCATAATTAAATTCTAACTTACACTAGTTTTCCCCATGATACCCCTGAGATTCTCTGATGTCCATTTCGACCTTGAGGGAACATCAGACAATTTACTCATAGCTTTTGAAGTCCCTGATCTCTAAGGATTTTCTTAGGATATTATTTTGGCCACAAAATAATCGGTAAACCTTTAATTTGGGTGTAACGACAAATACAGAGGCATATCATGCAAGCCTTGTGAATTTTTCCTTGTATGCTCTGATGGATTCATCGTCATTTTTTCTTTAGGGCAAGGAAGTCCCTTACCATCTTAAGTCAGACGGTGTGAGGACAATATTTACTGAAAAACTATTTGAGGAAATCCTTCCATTTCAATTCCTTGATCTCCTCCTCAAGCTTCATATTTTTGATCAATTACCACTATTGAACAACATCACCCTCCATACGATAAGCATCCAAAAGTACCTTATCTTGTTCAGAACATTGAAGGATGGAGAAGATCTTCTCAATGGAGTTGATCCATTATTTGGTGATTGAGGGATCAGATGATCCATTAATAGTAGGAGGCCTTTGTCTCATGAATCTCTCGATAGATAATTTTTCATTGTTAGGTGGGGGGGGGTTGAACATTACTCTTGACCCATGTTTCTATTCAAAACATGATTTAACTGAGAGAGTATTGTGACAAATTTTGTGATTCTCGCTCCCACCGGATTGGGTATCTCATTTGAACAGTCGTCACATTGATCATATCATCAGTTGTTAGCCCGAGGAATCCTATTAATATCCATTGGCAGGAATAAAAAGAATTTTAGGGGTAACACAAAAAGTGTAATCCAAACACAAAAGGGATAACTTATAAATTACTTTTATTTCCTTCACTTATGAATTTATAATTTTCACTATATTTTATCCATGATCTATTTCCCAAAAAGTATTTTTAGAGGCATTTTCTTTAATCCCGTAATAATGTTTCATACTAAGATCATGAATTTAAAAAAGAATATCCCATGGGAATGTCATTACCAAGAGTGTTGCATGGTACG
This sequence comes from Viscum album, assembly GCA_963277665.1. Taxonomy (NCBI): domain Eukaryota; kingdom Viridiplantae; phylum Streptophyta; class Magnoliopsida; order Santalales; family Viscaceae; genus Viscum; species Viscum album. The sequence continues at coordinate 396,402,464 of OY728127.1, read as the reverse complement.
TTGTCGTGCACCCATTCCCATTCGAGTCTAGCTCAAAGCGGTGTTTTCAGGTTTTACCCCTTGATACATATATGCCAGAGCTAGCTCTACCTGCTCGTATCTAGATAGGGATGTCTTTGATTGATAAAAAACATACTAAATACTCACCAAAATTCAGGTATGTTTTTATTATACTTAGTCTTATCCCTAAGACTTTCACTAGGGTTTTCTAATCCTAATCCCAAATATAACTAAACCTATCATCTAATACCAACTATAACAACCACGCTCTTTGTTTCACATGTAAACATAATTTATTACATATAATATTAACTTGATACAATATAGAAGATCAAGAGGTCTAGTGAATTTTGGGAATAGAAACATTACATAACATCTTAAAACTTGAATTACAAATCTTTATTTAAAACGTATTTCATTTGACCGCACAAATCCCTTTGTACTTAACATTGCATGGGATAACCTGATGACATGAATAAAAAAGGTTGAGCTATAAAGACCAGTAAGGGAGTAAAAAAGGCAAAAAATTAAGAATACAGTAAATTTTAGGTAATATTCATATCAATGGATCATAAGAGAAACCTGAACATAATGAAATCATATAGCATGATTATAATAACATGAAAATTTGGAAACAACATTTAACATGATATTAGTATGAGCCAAGGCTAATTGAACATAGATCATGAGTAAAAAATCATTTAACTTGCATTTTCATGAGTAAGCCCTCATTGAACTTGATGTATCATGATACTAATCTTTACCCAATTCATTGGAGCTCTATTAAGGCGCACCCTTCTTAATCATTTCTTTTTAGGCATAAGTGTGCCACACGAATCATATAACATGGATTCAGAAAAAATCATCATTTATTCAATGATAAACAAATGTGGAATAAATAAATTAATCTCTTTAATAAATAAGTATTTGTGAATAAAGGTTAATAATGTTGATAGAGAAATGGGCATGGTATTCACTACACAATGACTTTGGCTGGGAAAATTGCAGTGCAATTTTGGAAGCATAACGACATGACATATAAATTCATAATATTGGTTGATGAGTGAGAAATGGGTGTCTCATAAAATTTACATTAAATGGAAAGTAAGGGGATTATATAGATACATGTCCCAACATATGTAATGGAATTCATATTCATAAAAAAATAATTTCTTGAATGTAAATGAGAAGAGAGAAATTCCTTACGGAATTTTGGCATGATAACATGTGTCAATGAGAGGAATTAATGAAATATAATGTGGTATATAATCAATTAAAAAAAGGAGGGCAGTATGGGGGAGGTGATAAATCATACCCCTACATTTGTAATTGAAATTAAAAGGTTATAAAAATATAATGAAACCCATACCAAAATGAGAAAGGAAGAAATCCCTTACATGGAAGTGTGATCCCAATGGATTGGGAGGGGTTTGAGAGAGGATTAATGGGAGCTTATGGCACCTTGGTAGGATATTATAGAGAGGACATAAGGTTAATAATGTGATCCAAGGGTTTTTTGTGAAGAGAATTTGGAGTTTGTGTGTGTTTATTTAGGAAAAAAGAGGGAAATATTTATTACTTATGTTTTGGATACTACACACTAAACTAATCAAATCTAAAGACCAACCCATGATTTTTACCCTGTTTTCATCTGAATGGGAGTGAAAAAAATTATTTTATAAGGAAAATGGCCGAACATATTGCAATATTAGGCTTTATTATGTCTAGGTGAGTCACACTCTCTAGGAAATCATTTTAAAAAGTTAAAATGTTTTTTAAGTCTTGGAGGGTTTACTAAATCTTTTTAAAATAAATAAAAAAAAACCTAAAATCACATTATTTTAAATTAAAAACATATATTGGCCAGAAATCCCATTTATAATATTTTATTACATCACTATTGGGTCATTATGATTTCATAAAACACATTATATATTTAAATGGTATTTAATTTTAACCCAATAATTTAGCTACCTCGGAAAAGTATGAAAAAATCACCATTCGATAATTTCAACATCCTGATTCCAAAAATAATATTCATCTTATCTAAATAATTGTCTAAAAATGGGAATTTTTACTTTTAAAATAAAAACCTATATTTATAAAAAAATTATGGGTTTTGAAAAAAAATGGCTTTCAAACCTTAATAAAAATTACAATTGTATTCATAAAAATTATATAATCATTTATATTTAAATAAAAGTAATTTAGTAATAATTTTTTAATAAAAAATTATTGAATTAAAATATCCAATAATTCATCCAAATATATTTCTTAATTGAATATTAACTAAAAAAATACTATTTGTTCTTTAAAAACAATTTACAATGTAATAATAATAAAATGAATGTATATGCTTCCCATAATAATAGTGCTAGATTATTGTTATATAACCCCTTATAACACCAACATATTACCTAAGGGTAAGGTGTGATATAGTGAATGACTCTTGGGGTGGCTCAGATAACATATCATGGGTGGAAATCTCTATCAACTTCCACTTCTCCCGTAGGTGGTTCTATTCGAGCATAACGTGTTAGAGCTCGGATTGGACTTTTTCAAGAGCAAGGCTCAGTGACACCACCTCATTTCTGAGCTCTAAAAAATGGGCTTCATATGGAGAAGTTCTAGTGTATGTGGTCATCAATTCATTTTTCTGAGTAAATTGGATTTTCTATACACCTATATTTATACTAATCAATTGTTCACTGATCAATGCCTATATTGGAAACAATTTCAATTCTTAAGGGTATTTTAAAATCCAAAAACATACAACCAAATAAGTTCATATGTTTTATTTAACCATCTTATATAATAATACATTTAATCAATCCAAAAAGAATTTTTATCAGTAAATGTTTGGGTCATTACAATTTTTTTTCAAAATTTTATTATTCCAATTCATTGTGCCATTTTAAAAACTATTTTATGAAGGTATATTTTGTTAAGGTTCATTTAGAATTAAGGTGTCTTGTATCAAAATATTTCAGTGAAATTAAATTTATTTAAAGGGAGATAAATCATGAAATATTTGGGTGTTACATTATACCCAATATAAAATGAAATTACCCATTAAAATTATATTACTATGATACAAACAAATGAAGATATATTTTTTTCAACACATCCTTGGGTTTCCTTGTAGATTTTTCAAAATTATGATTCCAATTGAGATATTTAACCAAATGAGTTTTCATGTACATTTGATATTTTACCCTAAGATAAAACATTTATAATTTATTTTCATCATTCAAATGATCATTATTTCAGGGTATAAACTCTATGTAAAATACATGTGATGGATTAGGTATGTACTTCCTTAGGAGATACACATGGAACACATCCTACTCTTGAGAGAGGTTTGGTGTAAGTGAAAAATGATAAGCTACCAACCCTACCTGATTAAGAATCTAAAAGGGGAAAATATATATGGGGCTTAAACATCCATTATTTTGTAATATCATTACCATATTTCATTTAGAAATTGAAAACAATATATTCTGACCAACTTCAAATTCAATATTTCACTAATGGTTGTCATCATAAATTTTCGGTTAACTCTAAGCTATTATGATGTGATAATGAATGGATCAATCATTATCTATAATTTCCTCAACTATATTAGTTCCAATATACTTAATTTTACAACTTCATCCCAACACATTAGCTTTCTATAATTATTTCCACTAAGGGTTTCATAGGGATCAATATGAATACTATGGTAGAGTCAATGGTTCTATGAAAAATTGAATAGAGGATGATATTAATCCCAACAGCCCTTGAAATCTATAGAATATTAATTCCTCATATACTCTAAGGTATTATTTTTTATATCAAAATAAATACTTATTTTATAATGAAAAGTAGTAATTAAATTCAACTTTGTTTCCACAGTGTGTTAAATCTGTTGTGGAATTTTCTGATTTCTATTATTGGATGGGTAATGATTATAACATAACCATAGGGTTATGCCTCTCAACCTAGAATTTATAACAAACAAATCACCAAGATACATACTCTAAAATATATCATTTCATGTTATCCCACTAGAAATAATATTTTTTTACTTTATACATATTTGAACTTTTAGTAATTATACGTAATGATGAACTACATGATTCATCCAAAAGAATCCTCTATCAAGGATATTATTGATGGATTAGATACTTGGATGAAATAAACATGTCATTCTATCAAAATGATGGTGGAATTCAATAACATCTCTCACCTTCTTCTGTTTCTCTATGTCTTCCTTATGTGCCAATTTAATATTTACACTGATATATTTTTGAACACTCGATTAAAGAAGACATGATTTCACCTCATACATCAATATGAACATATCCAACCATTGAAAAAATAGAAATATTGGACTTTTTTATCCTCAACATAGATAAAAATGAATTATCCTATTAACTCATAGATTATTCAACCTTGTTTACCATCCAAGGGAGGTAGTTTATTTAGAAATAAAAACCATTAATGAACTCCAATAGTATTACATAGAGTATACTCATTCCTATATGAGTGATTATAGACTTTAATATTTTCTTATTTTTAAATATTCAACACTTATCCCTATAAATATAATTTTTCCTTATTAGTAATGAAAAATTTACTCCAGAAAACTCCAAATCATCATTTGTGTCATTTTTCATAAAAAAATTATATTCTAATGAGGTATAAAAATCACCGTAAAATACTTAATGTGGACACACCCAAGTACCATACTTTATGGATGAAAAAATAATATAGTATTCACAACTCTAGGGTAAAGTTGGAAATTTTCTAATAACTAACAATATCTTCAATTCAATGAAGTTTTTCTCACATTCATCTCTCTATAAGATATTGGCCCGTATTTGAGTCAACATGATGAGTGGATTAGATATCCATATAATATAAATCACAAGGAATTGATAATATCCTGAAAAACAAAGAAAACTAAAGATCTCAGTCATTGTGGTTATTTTGGAAAAACGTTAAACAATATCTACCTTTCATTGATAGATTTGTAGACCCTTTCTTGAGATTATATTGACCAAAAAAATCTTATTTGAGTACGAAAACACCCTTGGTAAATTTTTCATTAAACATTTAATTCCATCATGTAGTCAATATAATCATTTGGTGATTCTCATGCTCTATATTAATCTAAGAAAATATAGGAATGTAACCATTCAAGACTAATACAAACTGATAATGTTAATTTCTAAAGACTCTATTCAATAAATCCATTAAAATAATGAGGGAATTGGTAATACCTAATGGAATCCATAAAAATTCATATTTTACATACCTCGTAATAAAATATTTTATTGGGTATGCCATTACATTTGAACCTTAGTTGATTTTATCCCAATCAATGATCAATCATGGATAAATAATGAGCTCCTCATAATTGATCCAATAAATAATCAATATAAGGAAGAAGAAAATTATTCTCTATTGTGATCTTGTTCAGATCATGATAATAAATGAATAGTTACATTAACCCAACAGTCTTCTTAAAAAATAAAATTGTTGCACTACATGGTGATAAAAATAGATTTCTTAATCCTTTATCCAGATTGACATGGATTTACTTTATTAAATAAATAAAATAAATTGGTTCCATTCGATAAGGATTTTTTGGAATAGGTGTAGATCCAAGATTGAGTTATATTGAAAATTCAACATCATGATTTAAGAGAACATAAATAAATGTATCCTAATAAATATAAAAAATCTCATATGGTTGATGAATATTTGATGTTGAGTTAATCTCCAACCATCTTAGATAAAAACATCTTATTAATATGAAATAATAACTATATAGTGGATGCTATATCCATTGAAATATCAAATTTATCATCACACTGGTAGAAATTAATAGGTTGGATGAGTGTGTAAAATGTGACATCATTTAAAAAATAATTGATATGGGATTTATGTAATGAAATCCAATCCATACCTAAGATAAAAAAAATAACTATTGGGGGAATAATGTGTTTTTTAGGAAAGACATTCCAAAAAAATCCATCATAGAAGAGTAATATACTTTTGATGTGATCACCATACAATTAGGGTTCTTCACTACTAATTGATCATATAATTTATGAGGATAATAATTAAAATATCAAGAGGATTTTCATGATATAAAGGAATTCATTTTTCTATGATCAAATATGATATTTCAATATTTGATCATCCTTCTCACCAGCACAACATCATCATTATATCGTAAATCCAATAATAAAAATTGGTTATCATGACCATATAGAATTATTAATCACAATGATAAATCATATAAATTAATTCATAGGATTTCAATTTTTTGAAAACTTCTTTTCAATATTTTACACCATAGGCTTGAAATATTTTATCCTCAGTTATCATCAATTTATATCCTTTATAATTTTTCATTATGAAAATTTTAATTAACCAAATAATATCCCTCATAGAGTGTCATCCCAAGTATTCAATAAGGGAACACACCATGCACCCAAATGATGGATGAGATATACTCAACAAACACTTTTGGGGCCTTTTGTCATATATGTATCCATACAAAAAGTAAATCTACTAGTAAAATAAAAAAATCGATGTCTTTATTGGAAAACCACAGTCATTTATTTATAATAAAATTTTAAATTATCATTTTCATTGGATTATCATAATGGTATTACCAATTATTTTTCATCCACATTTCCAAATGTAACTAATCCTTTCTATCAGATGAACTATAGTGCCCACACTATTCATAAATTGATATTGCATATTATTTTAATAATATTCATTATATAACATTATGATCCCCACCATGATTATATAGGTTTAGTTTAATTGTAAAAGTGGATACAAAAAAATATTTTTGTAAGATATTTACAAAATATTCTTCTAATATCATCGTAACTAGAACCATTCTTAGGCTTATCATACATAAAATCATTATTCATAAACTAGCGAAGGAAAGATATAAAATTATGAGATTATATTCTTAGTAATGGTAAAAAATTGAGATATATTTGAAAAAATAAAAATTAACTGAGATTATTTTTATTAGAACATGATAAAATCTTTTGAAAACCATATCCAGTATATCATACATTATAATCAAGATTCATGGAGAAAATCTTTGCAGTCTATAAGCCGTTAATCATAAAAAAATCATAAAATAGAATCCATTGGATCAAAACCATTGCATAAGAAAAACGTTTGATGAATACACATAATAATAGAAAATCATTTCCATAGTTAAGGACCACACTGAATAATATCATAGTGTATCAGGTACACTCTCCACTCTATCATAACCTTAGTCATGGTTCACTACCAATACTATAATTGTGGAAATAGTCTCATCATGAATTGTTTTCACTCAAAATTCCAATATTTTTTTATAACATGAGATATACATATTTTCCCAATTCATTGAAGAGATATGTATTTTCATTCCCAAACAACACCTCATTAAAATCATACATATGAATGATACATGACTAAAAAATCATCATATTATAACCCATGAAAATGGAATTTATTTTTATAAACATTTCAACATTTCATTACATTGTATCTCATGAAAAAATAATGGGTTTAACAAACCACTCATAATTAAAATATGAAAAATCCAAAAAATAATAATTATGGTTTCATTGGATCACATACCCAATAAAAAATAAGATAAATCAATGTACATCATCTTAGATGAGAATTATAATAAATAACCTCCATAATATTTCTTGAGGAAAATACCAATTTCATTTTGGAATAATTTATTCAAAATATATTAAATTTTAAATATATTTTTGAGTTTTTATAAAAATAGAACAACTAATATATGTGTTGGATGATTAAAAATATTGGGAACTCATAATGGTGTAAAATTATGTTCATGTTGTGTATGTTAAAATAAATATTCCTTTCGTATTTCTAGTAAAAAGTTAAAAGTACTTCATTTGGAAATTGAAAGGATGATTCCATTTAAGAAATTTTTTACAAATTAAATCATTTGTAAAAGTGACATTAAGTTATCATATTAGCATAATAGTAATATTCTAGATACCATTTTTTGAAAAATAGGTACATGGTTGAAAAATTATTTTCAACAAAAAATATAAATTCAGTTTTCATTAAAAATATTCATTATGTATCTTTAGTACATAAAGAGTGGAAATGAATTATAAAAATTAAATCTGTATGAATAAATAGAGGATAAAAAATAATTAATATTTTTTGAGAGGTTGATAATAAAATTTCATCATCTTTAACTTAATAATAAACAATACTAATATATAATGAAGTTGTAAAATTATTCTGTAACATTAAGTTCAACATTCATGGAATGTTATCTAACCTCAAACATAATAAATTTAAATTTATTACAATTTATAATAGAATCTTGTTATTATTTATTATATCATATATGATCCAACTGTAATAACTCAACTCCCATTTTCTAAAAATTCCTTTTTAAAATCATATTTTTTGGGTGTTAACAAAAAAAATTTAAGGATGGTTTGGCTATGTTGTTCTAGTCCTTTTATTTGTATCATGGTTCCATCATCTAAATTATATTATTTATGATATGAATATAATATATTTTTCAATTATATAAAAATTTAGAACCATCCATATGATTTTTTGATATAAAAATTAAATAAACCATTCATGGATATGGTTGGTCATACTTATGCCAGAACAATATTTTCATTATTTGACGAATGAAAAAAAAAAGGTAATGATTAGTAATGATTTATAGATTCATTATTATATCATATATATCATATGTATTAATTAAATCTATCCTTATTAAAATCAATTAAAATTTTAAATTGAAAATAAATATCATCGCTTTGTGGTGGAGGTAGCTCTCACACATGCATGGGTGTTTCAAATAGATATGAAGGTGAGAAAATAAATATGTTATTCTATTTGAAGAATAAAAATTGTATCAAAAATATCTTATATAAACATTATAACCGTCATTATACATATCCATGAAATATGGTTATATCTATATGCGGAGGTGGTAGCGAACATGTATGCCTGATCCATGATTTCACTCCACATTTGATGGAAAGATGGTAGATAATGGTTGTTTAATGATCATAATGACATTAACAAGTATTAATGATAACGACTTTATTATTTTTTTGATAAGTGTCACATATTTTTTTAGATTTATAGGAATAAATAATTTGAAATAGGTCGGCTAAGATGATTACCACTCCTTCTATTATCTTTATTAGATCCTTTCTTACGGACCCATATAATTGTCTTTTAATATGAAAAAAACATGTAATTCCTTGATATAGAAGTTGATAAGATAATTTTAAAGGGTTTACATGTGATATGTGGTTAAATTTAATATAAATAAAATATATAATGGGGGTCCCTTTATAGGGGATGGAAGGTACATACATGGAATTACATAAAATATTTAAATATAATTATTGTATTTCACTTATATAATTGTTAAATATTTTCATGAATTCTAATATAAGCATAATATGGTAGAAAATCATCATTTAAAAAAATTTAGATAGTTTTTTTGAGTCATTTAAAATATTATGTTCTATTTTAACCCCTTTGTTAACTGATTTTAACATTAACTACGATGATGAATGTTTTAAACATAATGGGCTATTATTTTACATATAAGTAGATAAATGTATCATAAATGGAAATTTAATGAAATATTAAACTATTTATCATAATTAATGTCATATTTCAATAAGTTTATGATTTTCAAATAAATGAAAAAATATTAACCACCATAAAATATCATTTCTATCATTTTTGGTGATATTTATATAATTAGAAAAAAAAGGAATCAAAATAAAAAACTAAATACAATATAATCTTGTTATACCCAAATTATAAATTACTATTAATAATAGAATTCATGTGTGAAAATATTTCATTACAAAAATATTACTTTTAAAATTTTTTTAAATCAATAACATTTATTTTTCTAATACTTCCACAACCATAGTGTTAGTGTTGTGTATGAATTTAAGGTACTTATGAAATTAATAATTAGTAGAAAATGTTTACATATTAAAATAAATAATTCATATTCAAAATAAACACATATATTCTTGTATAAATAATTATTATCTCTATTTTAACATTAAAATGATATTAAAATAAAGAGAGTGATATTTTGGAATATGTTCTCATAAAATAATAAAAATGTCATTGCCAATAAAAATGGAACTCATTGCCATATATTATAATTTTGGATTACTATGGACGTTTCATTCTCTTATAATAAAAAAAGAATCATTTACAGTTACTTTTGAGACCTTATCACTTTATTTGAACCACTTTTTATATATTTTACACTTACTAAGAAGAAAAATATTTTCCATAGTTAATACGTATAATGACCAAAAAATTAAAAATATTCACCAAATTTGTAATTTTTATTTAGAATATGGAATCAATTTTTCATGACTTGGTTTCTAGAAAATAACAGAATTTATTTTAATTTAAATGTATAAAACCCAACATAATACTATTTAATTGTTTTTATGCATAATGATTATCTTATATCACAATCATGAATATTTCAAATTAAAATTTAATTAATTAAGTTTTGAAAAATTTAAGGTAATATATTCCATTTATGGAAATATCCAAAATATATTTGGACATTTTAATTATTTTATTTAATTTATATAAATAAAAGTTTTTGAAAATTATAAATTATTCACAATTCACTGATAGTCAAACATTTCAAAAAACACCTAAAATTTCACCATATGTTAATTTTTAAATACTAATTTCAAATATAATATTAATTTTATCAAATAAATTTTCTAAAATATGTATGAATTAATTATATTACTTTCTCACAAATATGAATATAATGAAATATTGAGGAGAAAATTATTTTTAAAGAATATGATAACTTTATGAATAAATAAACACATCATTATATATATATTTTATTTATATTAAACCATTATACAAAACATTTTTTTAAAATATTTTTATTTCAATTCACTCTACCAATTTAACTTCCATGTTATAATGCTATATTATATTATGGTAAATTTAGGCTTAGGGTTTTCTATATCATAAGGTATCACAGAAATTAAATTTATTTGTATATAAATAAATTATAAAATATCACATTTTGATAATAGTTAGTAGTATAAGAAACATATTAGGCCTTAATATGTGACTAATTTTGGTCAAAATCCATTTAAAATATCCAGTAATATATTTGGCTAACATAATATGATACTTATTTTGGTCACATTTATAATTATCCTAGAGACTCATACTATAAACAATATTAAGACTAAAATCAATGATATAAAGAAATATAATAATAATTATATTGAATTCACATTGATTTATACTCTCTCCATTAGAATCTAAAGACAATTGAATCCACACTTGAATGTGTATTCCTAGTTTAGTTTTCTCCTCCATCTCAAAAATCATCAACAATTAACTAGAATACACTTCATGAGATTAGAAAATAGAATTTTCTTTATGAATTATTTATAAATCAATTAAATATCTCAAATAAAATATTATGGAGAAATCAAATTGTTGCATCATTTCATTTTTAAATTCATGAAAAACATTATAACACCACTTAAAAAAATTATATCATCTACATTTAAAATTATAATAAGTAAACCTATCTTTATCTCATTAAAATAAATGTTTTTTCCAATATCCCCTGGTTAATTATAACCTCACTCAAATAGTTATAATGCATCAACTACATGGACCTTGGTGCATTTATTAAAGCATAAAAATATATCTATAATTAAAATCTTGTTCTTAAAAACACATTTTTGTCAATTATTTTATTATTATTGGTTCTTAGAATATGATAACATATATGATTTATATAATTATAATAGATATTTTCCTCTATATAATCCATCCAAACATTATATTGATAGTATTTAACAAATTAATATAGACCAATATGTGATATTAAATCATTGGTGTCGACAAACTGTAACATTATTCTGGTTTTGTCTTGAGTTGACTAGTTTCTAAGAAAATTATCTATATCGACATATTTAACTAGATTTTGATACATTAGTTATATTTTATTATAAATGCCATCCTCATAATTTGTATGATATTAATCTATGTCAATAAACTATGGTCAAAATTCTTCTTAAAAAACACAATCTTCTTTAAATTATACATTTTTTAATATTCTTCATAACAAACAAATGAATATATAGAATTAGATTTTATATCGTTATAAATTATTGCTACAAAAATTTATTAATCAACTATATATAGAATTTTATTCAAATATATATATCCTTTTTTACTAAAATTATATCCCAAGTTCATAGCCTCCTCGGTATTTTCATTAATGATTCCCAATCTTATGTATTTATTTTTTACAAGGTAAGGACAACCAAAATATCAAAATTAGTCCACAATTGGATTCCTTATATACCAAATCTCATAGGAAGTCATGTCATAATTTGATATCAAAAAACACATGTTCTTAATATGAATATAAATGTGAACAAATTTCCCTCAATATAATTTTAAGAGAATAAATCCATCTAACATTATTCTTCAAAACTCAAGAATCATTAAGTTATTTCCCATGGAAACTCTATTTTATTCGTGTGTATATGTGTTATTGTAGAAGTGTTTAGTTAAATTATTTTCAAGATATGATTAAAAATATCAATTTAAAAGAAAAATCAAATTATCAAATCATAATTTCAGGATGAACACCCCCAAATAAATCATTACTATTTTTTAAAATGTTTTTAAAATATCCCCTATCAATAAATTTTGTTTTATAATAATTACATTTCAATTAAATTAAAATCATAAAGAAATTTAATGAAATAAACATGAACCTTAGTGTAATTATTTCTCACGATTCTACACAACTCATATTATATCAAATCATGAGGCATGGTAGTAGTCCCTATTTCACCTCTTTCATGTCTTCTTGGTGTCTTTTTTCATTCATTAATACTAAACAAACTATAAACCTATATTTTCTGAGTCGTGGAATGTCCCTCCCAACACCAAATAAGGAGATAATTATGAAACTTCATTGAAAATGGTGACTCAAAAATATATTCTATAGTTTATTTTCATCATTCCAAATCTGGTTGTAGGAATTTTTTGAGCCTCCAATCCTAATGAGGATTCTAGTAAAACAACCACATATAGTGATAATCATCCTATATTTTATTTTCTTGAAAAAACAACTATCTCCATATAATTTATTAATAATCATCCTATATTGTATTGTCTTAGTAAAACAACTATTCCCCATAAAATTTTCATTATTCCATTCAACACTCAACTAAGTCACATAGAGTATATTTTTAATAATCCCAAAAATCACATAAGATATCATTTAATATTAGTTTTTAGGCCTCTATTTCACCTATTAAAATAACCTTGATCATTATGGAAATTTTATTTTAAATTTTTTTTGAACCACTGTCATGTTATTATATTTTTCATAACCATTTTATACTGTATAATATGTTATAACAATCTATGGTGAAGGATCTATGTCATGATCCTTATACCTGAATGCAAAGACACCTTAATAAAAATGACCTCTCACCAATGATTTTATACTAAATCTCCCTTTCCTTATTCATATTTTTTTTATTAACCTGGAATTGTGTTCATAAATTGGCCTTCATGGTGAAATTTTTTATCATGTAGGAATAGAACTCCCCCTTCCCTTCAAACATATTTTGGATAGAAATCATATATGTGTTCCAATTTTATGTTTTCCTCCTCATAGATATATTTTTTGTTGTATGTGTAACTCCACAAATATTTTTCTATTATTTGATTTCCATAAAGGGAATTATTTTATAAAAAACATAATCATTATAAATATTAGCTATATATCATCAATATTATCCCCTGAAATTGTATCATCCATAAAACTATAGTTTTTTTTGTAAAACATCTTGTTTTATTAAAGAAATATCAACCATTCATTTCATAAGGATTTAATAGATTTTATTTTTTCTAGTAATTATAAATAATATTTTATGAATTATAATTACTATAATGCTTTATCCAAACCTAGGTTTCAATAGTTTGGAATTAGGGTCATGAACTATTAGATAAAAATGATGTGAAATTTGTAGAAACCTAGTTGTAGATTTTACATGAGTAGGTGTACAAGTTCAGTCGTTATTGTGTAATGATTCATTTTATAAATAAATATCCTTCCCAATATTAGTATTAGAATTTTCATGTATATTTTCATCCATAAAAAAATTAATTAAAATGAATATGTTGTTCATCTCGACCTAGTAATGTGTTATCAAGATGTTTTATGATTTCCTCTTTATTAAACACTTTAACTTTGAGATTATTGATCTCATCAATGTGATAATTTTCTTTAATGAAAAATTAATATTAATATTTCATAATCCATCCCAAATATCAAATAATAAATTTAGATTCTTTCTCAACATTGGTATTTCTATCCATTCATTCTTCATGATTGGTTTTAACATTCACACTATATAAGTCACATCTCCATCTTCTTCTCCTTCATGAATTGAGTTTTCTTCCATTTTATGAACCAATATTTTCACAATAAGTTTTATGATTCCATAATCCATCTCACTCACTATTTTTCTATATCAATAATTTAGGAAGATAATTATTCCATTTTTACTAGAATAATTAGTTTATTTATTTTGTGAATTATCTTTATTCCATTATCTGACATCTTAATCAATTTGGAGAATCTGAATTTTGACAGAGGTCGTGGATTCTCTTTGACTTCTTCATCACTGGACTCCATGTTATTCTTTTATATTAGAATATCTTTAAAAAATCATTATTTCCCCACACCTAAATAATTTTAGTGTGGGAATTCCACTAAAGTCCCCTTTTCCTATTATCAAATAATTTAATATAAAATTTATAACATTTGTGTGGATTTTATCATATTCATCAAAATCCACTATGGAAGTAGTGAAAACATCATCCTCTCCCTTATTATTAATTTTTAATATGGATTTAAATGTAATATATTATTTATATTTCTTCATCAATATTTTTTTTTTATTATTCTATAAATCCATCGAGTATTGTGAAACACATTATGTGAAAGATCAACCCACTCATTAATGGTTGAAATATTTATATCAGTACCCTATGGAATATTTACCATTAATATTTTTTAAGAAATTAAATCATTCAATATTATATCTAAAAACAATTATATGTATAAAAATTTCCATTAAAACTTTAAAATAGTCATTTATGGGTTCTCCTAAATTTATTTTGACATATCCAAATAGAATCTAAATTCATTGACTTGGATTTTTCCTCCATACAAGTTTTAATATTGGTCTTAAATGTTATTAGCCATCCTTAATCCCCCATATTAGTGTAATCATTTTATAACAAGGATTATTTTATATAATTATCATCTTTTGAATTAATTTAAAGGTTTATCGTACTACAAAATTGTCACGACCCGACCTCGGGGCCCGTGCCGTGACTACCCCAAGCCCGCCTTCCATAGGCCAGGGGCTGGCGACTAGCACCAAGGCGTAAAATCCCGGTAAACAGGGAAGGCATTGCCTTTATAAGTAACAACCACCACAGAGTCAGCAAGCGGAAAGTAACTACAAAGTGCAGAAAAGTAAAGGGGGCCGAAATACAAGCCCAACTGAAAGTACAACTGAAAAGGAAAAAGAACAGCAACTGAAGAAAAGACGGTGGCCTCGTGTCGTCCACTGGAAATCCCACCTGAAGGGTGGGTACAGATAGCCTCCAGGCTCCTCGGGTCCCACATCCGCTCCGAGCACGTCCCGCCCAGTGGTCCGCCTCCAGGTACCGTCCTGCTCCACGCCCCAACCGAGATCAGCGCTGTCCGTCGTCTGCATCCAACACAACAAGGTACGGGCATAGCCCGTGCAGGGGTGAGTATAAGCTACTCAGTAAGGACCCCGAGACCCCCGAAGGTCTCCCGAAATCCACAAAGGATATAGCACAAAAGGAAGGTGCAATCACGAAGTAACATCTGACTCGACTTAGGTATATGCCCATACATATACCTAAGTCCCCAATTCTAGCTCTGCTCACGAGCTCAAGAACAACTCAATCCACACAGGAAAGCAAGACTCAAATCCACAAAGGTGAGTAAACAGTAAATCCACATAGGTTAGTTCAACACATTCCACAAAGGAGAGTAACATAAGATTCAGCTCAACCAGGTATACTTTTTCAGATGACGTCAAAGATGATCACTGATCCATCTAAGTCGTCGGACCCACGAAGGATCGATAGGTACTAACCTCGGCAATGACCCACACAGGATCGGGCCCACACAGGACCTGTAGCAATGGCTCACACAGAACCGTAAGAGATGACCCACACAGGATCGGGCCCACATAGGACCTGTAGCACTGATCCACGTAGGATCGCTGAGTGCAGTAGTCGACGCAGTCCACTGAGGATCTCTGCACAGTCGTTGCCGCAATCCACGAAGGATCTCTGCTCTGTCGTCGTCGCAGTCCACGGAGGATCTCTGCTCTGTCGTCGTCGCAGTCCACGGAGGATCTCTGCTCTGTCGTCGAAGTCACAGCCAGTGCTAGGGTTCCCGCACACAGCGAGCTCGTTTAGGAGGGTCCGCTCCACGAGCCAAGAGGCTGATACATCAACTGACACGTAGTCCGAAGTTGATGTATCCAAAGGTTCCGTATCGACAACAGGATCTCAACGCAACAGACGGCGCGTCAATCGGACGCCCGGTCTGAGAGTTATTGGCATTTTCGTCCCAGGGGCCCGGTTGGTTTTTAGGGCAAAACCAACCCGACCGTACTCCACCTGTGTCCGATCCTCGGGCGGAGTATTCCAAAAGTTCCGTCTCACTTAGAGGAAACTACCACAGCTAACGGTACGTCGATCGGACGTCCGTAGCTCAAGTTATGAGCGTTTCCGCTCCGAGGGCCCGGTTGGTTTCGTGTACGAACCAACCCGGCCGAACCCAAAGTCTTCCGAAACCTTGAGTGTAATATACCGAAACGACCGTATCGATCCAAGGATCGCGTAGCCGCTGACGATTCGTCAATTGGAGGTCCTAGGTCCAAGATATGGGCAAAAGACCGAAGAGGGCCCGAAAACGGGGGTTCTGGGCCCGGGGCGACCCGGCTAGGCCGGGTCCGGTCCGGCCTGGGCGCGGCCCGGCCGACCGGACCGGCCGGCTCAGCTTCGGCCGAGCGGCCGAAGAAAACCGCCGCGGGTTTGACCCGCGGCTTCGAGGAACGCGGCCCGCGCGGGCCGCGTGCTGGGTGGCCGGACCGCGGACGCGGTCCGGGATGTCGCCGCCACCGCGGCTCGGCCGCGGCGGAATTTTTGGTGGCGGGCCGGGCGCCGCCGCCTCCGGTCACCGGCGACCCGCGCCGCTGCCATCTTCCGCGGGCCGCCGGAGTTGCTCCGGTGGCCCGATTCCTCTCCCGTCTGCGCCGTTGCTCCTCCCGGGGGCCGATCTTCACTGCGGGATCAACGGATCGCCCTTGCTGCACGGTTCGTCGTCGTCCGCCAAATCCGCACAACAAAAGATCGGCGGAGGGTTGCCGGGTCTTGTTCGTTAGATCCGCACCCTCCGCGTTAGTCATAAAAATCATCGGGAGGGATTAAGGCAGCCACAATTTTATCCAAAAATAAAACTGTTCAAGTTTGGTTCTTTAATTAAAAAGAATTAGATCACGGGAACGAATCACCAAGAAAAATAAAATCCCTACCTCGATGTCGCCGTCGGACGTGAGGTCGTCGCGGAAGGAGGGGATCGTCGCGTCGTCGTGGAAGAGACGTTCGTCGCACCGCGGGAAAAACGTCGCGCCGACGATCTCCGGATCTAGAACAAACGGATTTAATTAATTAAATCCGTTGTCATTGAATTTAAAAAGGGAGAATTAAATGATCCGTTTCTCACCTTAGTTGCCGAACGAGGATCGGCCGCGGAAGAAGAGGCGTCGCCGAAGAACGTCGCGGGTAGAGCTCGTCGACGTCGCAGATCACGGTGTGCGTCGTCGAATTCCGGTCGCCGGCGTTCTTCGCGTTCTTCGCGTTCTTCGCGAGGAGAGTGGAGGCTCAGAGAATTTGCACAACGATAGCAATCCTCCAAAATAGACAAGTTTGTCTATTTTATTAATTTTCCAACGAATGCAAACGCGTAAGTAACGACCCATTAAATTCGTTGAATTAATTCAACGAATGAAACAGCCCATTTAATTCACGAAATAAACCGCCCAATTAAATGGTCTGTTAAGAAATTAAAGAAAACGCGCCGGTTGACTTTTCAGTTACTTTGACGGGTTTTCGCGGGCGCGTTACTTAGCGAAAGAAACGGCGGGGCTCGTGCGGGCCCCACCTCACAAATATCCTACCAAGGGGTAGGGTATTTCCGGATAGCACCCTATCCGCTTTAACTCAGTTCAAGTGGCTTCCAAGTGACTTCCAAGCGGCTTAAGTGAAATAAAATAAAGTTGTCGCACAACCTTTATTTTATTTCCGACTTAAAGCCCAAAATTTTAAAAACCACGGTTGAGCAAACGCAACTCCGGAAGAGGTGTTTCTAAGCAAATACCGGCGCTGCGATTCCATCGGTGCCCTCAGAATTCGATTCCGGGCACCGGTTCAAAAGATAGAAAAACTCGCTCGTCCGTTCACTGAACGTACCCGAGCCAAACTTCGGAAATTGATTCCGGGCACACCGGGCCTCGGAATCAGGTGCCGTCTGAAGCTGCGCTCTTGCAAAATTCCAAAGAAAATTAAGAAAAAAATTTCCTTGAAATTTGCGGGTCTTTACATTACTCACACCTCAGGGCTTTACGTCCCCGTAAAGATACATCAAAAACTAGGGGAACAAATGGGGGTACTGAGCACGCATCTGAGCCTCTCGCTCCCAAGTGCTCTCCTGGAGGTTCCCGTGCTACCATCTGACGCGCACAAGAGGAATCGACCGCCCACGTAGGACACGCTCCTGTTGATCCTCGATCTCCACTGGGACCTCCGCAAAAGTCGCCCCATCGTCCACGTCCAGCTCCCCAAAGTCGATGATGTGCGTCGGGTCGTGCACGTATCTCCTCAGCTGAGACACGTGGAAGACGTCGTGCACCCGGTGCAACTGAGGTGGTAGAGCCAGGCGATAAGCCACCTCTCCTATCCTGCTGAGGACCTGGAAAGGCCCGATGAAGCGTGGAGACAACTTGCCGCCTCGGCCAAATCTCCGTAAACCACGTCGAGGTGAGACACGCAAAAAGACGTGGTCGCCATCCTCGAACTCTAGTGGCCTCCGCCTCCTGTCAGCATATGACTTCTATCGGCTCTGAGCTGTCCTCATCCTCTCCTGGATGATCTGGACCTTCTCTGTCGTGGCTCGGACCATCTCTGGTCCCACGAGTGCTGACTCCCCAGGGTCTGTTCAGCACAACGGTGATCTGCAGGGTCTGCCGTACAACGCCTCGTATGGTGCCATCCCGATGGTGGAGTGGTAGCTGTTGTTGTACGCGAACTCCACCAAGGGTAGGTGGTCCTCCCAGCTGCGACCAAAGTCGAGAACACATGCACGGAGCATGTCCTCGAGTGTCTGTATGGTCCTCTCCGTCTGACCATCCGTCTGAGGGTGGAAGGCTGTGCTCAGATGGAGCCGCGTCCCGAACGCCTCCTAAAACCCCTTCCAAAGCCGGGAAGTGAAACGAGCATCTCGATCGGAGACGATAGACGATGGCACACCGTGAAGCCGTACGATCTCCTGGACGTAAAGACGTCCCAAGCTCTCCACTGAGCCCTGCTCTCTGATGGGTAAGAAGTGTGCTGACTTGGTGAGTCGGTCGACAATCACCCAAATGGAGTCGTGACCTCTGGAAGTGCGTGGAAGTCCAGTCACGAAGTCCATAGATATGTCATCCCACTTCCACTCCGGGACCTCCAAGGGCTGTACCAAGCCTGCTGGTACCTGATGCTCTGCCTTCACCTGCTAGCAGGTGAGGCATCGTGAAACGAACTCTGCCACAGCTTTCTTCATGCCCGACCACCAGTGCTGTCGTCTGAGATCCTGGTACATCTTCGCCACTCCGGGATGCACCGCCAAGGGAGAAGTGTGAAACTCTCTCAGCACCTCCTCTCGTAAAGCAACTGGTACGAAGGTACGTCCTCTGAAAAGGATGTCGTGCTCTGCTCCAAGGGAGAAGCCATCAGGCACCTGACCTGAGGATATTAGTGCACGCCGGGTCTCACAGTCAGCATCCCCACGCTGAGCCTCTCTGACCCGCTGTAGAAGTGGAGGAGAGACTGTGAGAGACTGAAGAAAGGCTGCTCCGTCTCTATCCACGAAGGATATCTGTAAGGAGGCTAGCTGCTTCGTCGCCTCCTCAAGTAGCCGAATGCCCATCCTCCTGCTGAGGGCATCGGCTACCACGTTCCCCTTCCCAGGAGTATAGACTATCTCAAAGTCATAGTCCTGGAGGAACTCAAGCCATCTCCGCTGTCTCAGGTTCAGGTCCTTCTGAGAGAAGATATACGTGAGACTCTGGTGGTCAGAAAAGACTGTGAAGCGCTCGCCCATCAGATAGTGCCGCCAAGTATTTAGAGCGAAGACCACTGCTGCTAACTCCAGGTCATGAGTGGCGTAGTTCTGCTCATTCGGCCTCAACTGACGTGATCCGTAGGCGATCACGGCCCGCTCCTGCATCAGGATGCACCCGAGTCCAGTCCCTGATGCATCGCAGTAAACTACGTATCCAACTCCCTCCTCAGACAACCTCAAGATAGGTGCGCTGGTCAATCTCAGTCTCAGCTCCTGGAAGCTCTGCTGACATCTGTCTGACCACACAAAGGGTTTCCCCTTCTTTGTCAAGGCTGAGAGTGGTGCCGCAACTCTGGAGAAGTCTGGCACAAATCTCCGATAGTATCCGGCTAGGCCTAAGAAGCTCCGCACCTCCGTCACGCTCCTGGGTGGCTCCCAAGCTAGCACTGCCTCGATCTTCGCGGGATCCACTGCAACTCCCGCCTCAGAGATGA
Organism: Viscum album; assembly: GCA_963277665.1. Lineage (NCBI taxonomy): Eukaryota > Viridiplantae > Streptophyta > Magnoliopsida > Santalales > Viscaceae > Viscum > Viscum album. The sequence goes on along the minus strand of OY728127.1, from coordinate 396,381,443 downwards.
CGTGCCCTAAGAAGTGGACCTCACGTAACCAGAACTGGCACTTTGAGAGCTTGCCATAAAGCTGGTGCTCTCGGAGTGTGTCTAGCACAACTCGCAGGTGGTAGGCATGCTCCTCCTCAGTCGTCAAGTATACCAAAATGTCGTCAATGAAGACCACGACAAATCGGTCGAGGTATGGCTGGAAGATCCTATTCATGAGGCTCATGAACACTGCTGGAGCATTGGTTACACCGAACGGCATAACCAAGAACTCATAATGGCCATACCGACACCTGAAGGTCGTCTTCTGCACGTCCTCGTCTCGAACTCTAAGCTGATGATAGCCTGACCGGAGGTCTATCTTCGAGAACCACCGCGCTCCCTTAAGCTGATCGAAGAGGTCATCAATCCGTGGCAGCGGATACTTGTTCCTCACTTTCACCTGGTTCAGGCGACGATAGTCGACACACAGTCGCAAGCTCCCGTCCGCCTTCTTGGCGAACAATATCATGGAAGCCCAGGGTGAAACACTGGGTCGGATAAACCCCTTGCTCTGCAAGTCCTCCAACTGTTCCCTCAGCTCTCGAAACTCGGCGGGGGCCATCCGGTATGCTGGAGTAGATATCGGGGCTGTCCCGGGGTACAAGTCGATGTAAAAGTCTACCTCTCTACGAGGAGGTAGCCCTGGAACGTCGTCGGGAAAGACGTCCACGTACTGGTCCACCACTGCAGGAAAAACTGGACTCCGCACGTCCACTGCTCCTAGGATGAGGCTAGCCAACTGATGAGAGATGGGCTTCACTCTCCTCCGCGGAAGTCCATCCTGTGCTGCAAAGGTTCCCTTCTCGCCGGTGAAGGTAAACCTGCTCCCGTCGGTGCGAACACATCACACCTTGCGCCTAAAACAGTCGATCTGGGCATGAACCGTGGATAGCCAATCCATGCCCAAGATGACGTCGTAAGGCCTCGGCGCCGCTACAAGGAGATCCCAGCCGAAGCTCTCGCCTCCTAGAGTAAGCTCACACAGCCGACACCAGTGTGTAATCGTCGAGTCTGCTCCCGTAGGAGTCTCTAGCCGTAAGGATCGAGCCAACGGCTCAGTCGGAATCGCCGAGCTCCGAACAAGGGTAGAGGCTATGAAAGAGTGACTCGCTCCTGTGTCTATAAGTACTGCAGCAAGGGTGTAATAGACACAGATCGTACCTCGAATCATCTCTGGCATGTCGGGGTCGTAGGCCTCCACTGCCTGGAGCTGGGCCTGTCCCTGCCCACCAGCTCCCTGTGGTCGAGGTGGCCCTCCTGGTGGTGGTGGGGGTAGAGCCTGGAAGCGTCGCCCACCACCCGCTGCTCGGCCAGCTCCTCTGTCTCGTCCGCCTCCTCCCTGCGGACCGCCACGGTCGACCCTCTGCCTCTGCCTGGGTGGCCCCTCCACTGTCTGCTGCTCCTCTGATCGGCGAGTCGGGCAGTCACGAGCCATGTGACCCTGCCCGCCGCAGGAGTAGCACAGCCTGCCTCTCGGAAGGCTGGCACTCCGCTGTGTGCCCCGCACTGCTGAGCCGGTGTCCTGAGGCCGTCTGCGTGGGGGTCTGGTCTGCCTGGACCCGAGAGTCATCCGTCGGCTACCTGCTGCCGAAGACTCAGCTACCTGCCGCCCTGCGCTAGGTCTCGCCGCTGAAGAAGGCTCTTCCAGGAAGCTCTCGATCAGGAGGGCTCGCTCCAGCACTCCCGCCTGGGTCGGAATGCTGAGGGAGATCAGCGACGCCCGAATCTCCTGTCGCAAGCCCTGCTCGAAGGTCCGGGCCCGGAAGAAGGGGTCTCGTACCATGTCGGTCGAGTAGCGAGATAGTTCAGTGAACCTCGCCGCGTACTGAGCGACCGTCATGCTGCCCTGGCGCAGCTGGAGAAGCTCCTGGATGCGCACCGCTCGGAGGGTGGCCGGGACGAACTCAGAGCGGAAGAGGCTCTCGAAGTCCGTCCAGAGCAAGGATGCCTCATCGTGAACCTGGAGCATCAAGCTCCACCATCGTCCTGCCGCCGCCTGTAGGAGGCTCACCGCGAGAATCACCATGAGATCCGCTGGTGTCCTCACTAGCCTAAAGATCTGTACCACCGCCTCTAGCCAGTCCTCGGCGGCCTGGGGGTCCGCCTCACCGCGAAACCTGGGCGGTCGCTGGCTCGGAAACTCATGCAGTGCCCTGAGGCGACGTGCATCGTCAGCGTCTGGTACTGGTAGCATCGGTGGCTCGGCGGGTAAAGCTATCGCCGGTTCCACTGCTGGCAAAGGGCCCTGCACCGAGGCCTCGTCGCTCGGTGGGCTGCCGTCGCGCCCTACACTCGGAACCCTAGCTGGCTGTCGTCGCGGGGCCATCCTGAAAAGGAGAACAAGATCACCACAGTCAGAACATTATACCTGGTGAGCTGGCACAAGTAATCACAAGGAAAACTTGATACTTTCATGAAGCAGATCAGTATACCCGGTGAGCTGACACAAGTAATCACAAAGAAAACTTGAAACACACACGCAATCAATGTTTTCATGCATTAAGTCGGAAATCAGGAGTCAGGGTCCTGGTGTACGGATACGTCGTCCGCCGCACCAACACTGGGCTCCCTGAACTGATAACCACACTCAATACACTAAACACTCTTGCTTCATATAGGAAGAAAAGACGATCAGAGTCTGCGGTAGAACCGACCGCCTCTGATACCAATTTGTCACGACCCGACCTCGGGGCCCGTGCCGTGAGTACCCCAAGCCCGCCTTCCATAGGCCAGGGGCTGGCGACTAGCACCAAGGCGTAAAATCCCGGTAAACAGGGAAGGCATTGCCTTTATAAGTAACAACCACCACAGAGTCAGCAAGCGGAAAGTAACTACAAAGTGCAGAAAAGTAAAGGGGGCCGGAATACAAGCCCAACTGAAAGTACAACTGAAAAGGAAAAAGAACAGCAACTGAAGAAAAGACGGCGGCCTCGTGTCGTCCACTGGCAATCCCACCTGAAGGGTGGGTACAGATAGCCTCCAGGCTCCTCGGGTCCCATGTCCGCTCCGAGCACGTCCCGCCCAGTGGTCCGCCTCCAGGTACCGTCCTGCTCCACACCCCAACCGAGATCAGCGCTGTCTGTCGTCTGCATCCAACACAACAAGGTGCGGGCATAGCCTGTGCAGGGGTGAGTATAAGCTACTCAGTAAGGACCCCGAGACCCCCGAAGGTCTCCCGAAATCCACAAAGGATATCGCACAAAAGGAAGATGCAATCACGAAGTAACATCTGACTCGAGTTAGGTATATGCCCATACATATACCTAAGTCCCCAATTCTAGCTCTGCTCACGAGCTCAAGAACAACTCAATCCACACAGGAAAGCAAGACTCAAATCCACAAAGGAGAGTAAACAGTAAATCCACATAGGTTAGTTAAACACATTCCACAAAGGAGAGTAACATAAGATTCAGCTCAACCAGGTATACTTTTTCAGATGACGTCAAAGATGATCACTGATCCATCTAAGTCGTCGGACCCACGAAGGATCGATAGGTACTAACCTCGGCAATGACCCACACAGGATCGGGCCCACACAGGACCTGTATCAATGGCTCACACAGAACCGTAAGGGATGACCCACACAGGATCGGGCCCACATAGGACTTGTAGCACTGATCCACGTAGGATCGCTGAGTGCAGTAGTCGACGCAGTCCACTGAGGATCTCTGCACAGTCGTTGCCGCAGTCCACGAAGGATCTCTGCTCTGTCGTCGTCGCAGTCCACGGAGGATCTCTGCTCTGTCGTCGTCGCAGTCCACGGAGGATCTCTGCTCTGTCGTCGAAGTCACAGCCAGCGCTAGGGTTCCCGCACACAGCGAGCTCGTTTAGGAGGGTCCGCTCCACGAGCCGAGAGGCTGATACATCAACTGACACGTAGTCCGAAGTTGATGTATCCAAAGGTTCCGTATCGACAACAGGATCTCAACGCAACAGACGGCGCGTCAATCGGACGTCCGGTCTGAGAGTTATTGGCATTTTCGTCCTAGGGGCCCGGTTGGTTTTTAGGGCAAAACCAACCCGAACGTACTCCGCCTGTGTCCGATCCTCGGGCGGAGTATGCCAAAAGTTCCGTCTCACTTAGAGGAAACTACCACAGCTGACGGTACGTCGATCGGACGTCCGTAGCTCAAGTTATGAGCGTTTCCGCTCCGAGGGCCCGGTTGGTTTCGTGTACGAACCAACCCGGCCGAACCCAAAGTCTTCCGAAACCTTGAGTGTAATATACCGAAACGACCGTATCGATCCAAGGATCGCGTAGCCGCTGACGGTTCGTCAATCGGAGGTCCTAGGTCCAAGATATGGGCAAAAGACCGAAGAGGGCCCGAAAACGGGGGTTCTGGGCTCGAGGCGACCCGGCCCGAACCACCCCTGGGTCGGCCGAACCGGGTCGACCCGAACCGGGTCGACCTGACCCGGACCGACCCGGCTAGGCCGGGTCCGGTCCGGCCTGGGCGCGGCCCGGCCGGCTCGGCTTCGGCCGAGCGGCCGAAGAAAACCGCCGCGGGTTTGACCCGCGGCTTGGAGGAACGCGGCCCGCGCTGGCCGCGTGCTGGGTGGCCGGACCGCGGACGCGGTCCGGGATGTCGCCGCCACCACGGATCGGCCGCGGCGTAATTTCCGGCGGCGCGCCGGGCGCCGCCGCCGCCATCTTCCGCGGGCCGCCGGAGTTGCTCCGGTGGCCCGATTCCTCTCCCGTCTGCGCCGTTGCTCCTCCCGGGGGCCGATCTTCACTGCGGGATCAACGGATCGCCCTTGCCGCACAGTTCATCGTCGTCCGCCAAATCCGCACAACAAAAGATCGGCGGAGGGTTGCCGGGTCTTGTTCGTTAGATCCGCACCCTCCGCGTTAGTCATAAAAATCATCGGGAGGGATTAAGGCAGCCACAATTTTATCCAAAAATAAAATTGTTCAAGTTTGGTTCTTTAATTAAAAAGAATTAGATCACGGGAACGAATCACCAAGAAAAATAAAATCCCTACCTTGATGTCGCCGTCGGACGTGAGGTCGTCGCGGAATCGCTCGTCGCGGAAGGAGGGGATCGTCGCGTCGTCGCGGAAGAGACGTTCGTCGCACCGCGGGAAAAACGTCGCGCCGACAATCTCCGGATCTAGAACAAACGGATTTAATTAATTAAATCCGTTGTCATTCAAATTAAAAAGGGAGAATTAAATGATCCGTTTCTCACCTTAGTTTCCGAACGAGGATCGGTCGCGGAAGAAGAGGCGTCGCCGAAGAACGTCGCGGGTAGAGCTCGTCGACGTCGCAGATCACGGTGTGCGTCGTTGAATTCCGGTCGCCGGCGTTCTTCGCGTTCTTCGCGTTCTTCGCGAGGAGAGTGGAGGCTCAGAGAATTCGCACAACGATATCAATCCTCCAAAATAGACAAGTTTGTCTATTTTATTAATTTGCCAACGAACGCAAACGCGTAAGTAACGACCCATTAAATTCGTTGAATTAATTCAACGAATGAAACAGCCCAATTAATTCACGAAATAAACCGCCCAATTAAATGGTCTGTTAAGAAATTAAAGAAAACGCGCCGGTTGACTTTTCAGTTACTTTGACGGGTTTTCGCGGGCGCGTTACTTAGCGAAAGAAACGGCGGGGCTCGTGCGGGCCCCACCTCACAAATATCCTACCAAGGGGTAGGGTATTTCCGGATAGCACCCTATCCGCTTTAACTCAGTTCAAGTGGCTTCCAAGTGACTTCCAAGCGGCTTAAGTGAAATAAAATAAAGTTGTCGCACAACCTTTATTTTATTTCCGACTTAAAGCCCAAAATTTTAAAAACCACGGTTGAGCAAACGCAACTCCGGAAGAGGCGTTTCTAAGCAAATACCGGCGCTGCGATTCCATCGGTGCCCTCAGAATTCGATTCCGGGCACCGGTTCAAAAGATAGAAAAACCCGCTCGTCCGTTCACTGAACGTACCCGAGCCAAACTTCGGAAATTGATTCCGGGCACACCGGGCCTCGGAATCAGGTGCCGTCTGAAGCTGCGCTCTTGAAAAATTCCAAAGAAAATTAAGAAAAAAATTTCCTTGAAATTTGCGGGTCTTTACAAAAATGGCATGAAACCATCCCCATTAATTATTGGAATGCCTATATTAATAAAATCACAAATTTCAAATACATGTTTGAGTAGCTATGGTGGAATTAAATTCATCTAACCATAAAAAGTTTAACAATAAAACAATATAACATATATAATATTCATGGAACACTAAACATCCATATTTTTTCTTATAAATAGTCTGAAAGTAGGGGGCATCAAAATAATAAGTTTGGAAGTACACAAATTAGTTATAACACCTATGAGTGTGTTGGGGAGGGGGTATTAGTGGGGATTGTTCCTAATTTTTTTGTCTATAACGAATTAAAACCCTCTGACCAATAAGACTTGTGATTCACTCGTTAAATATATTCCTCACCCATATTCATGAATAATAATAATAATAATAATAAATAAATATTTGAAGATTTTTTCTCAACATGAGAGTGTAAACTCTTATATGTTTAGTTTGGTTTTTGAGACCAACATTACCACTAATGTAATAGGAATTACAAATCGTGTTAATGTATATACATTAATCCTGAAAATCATTCACGGGTGAGTTTAATGTAGGGGATAATGATATCCTTGATCTTGTTTTGCAATAGAAATTGAATGTTAATATCTACCTTGATACCACCATCATTTAAATATTTCCTCCTTGCTTATCATTGAACAAAATATTCATAAAATCATCATATGAAACAACATAAAATATTAGATATTTTTTGGGAAATTCTTCTATGATCATATGAATATGAATGAAGTACAATATATTGAAGATAATATTCCTTCTTGACATTCCATTCCTAGGTTAACTATATTGAGAAAATCAATAGTTCATCCTTTATAGGAATGTAATAGTGAATCCTAGGTCCATATATTTCAAATTCAATCTCATTGATACAACATCATATCAATCATTCTTAAAACTCTCAATCATTTTTCCCTTCTTCATTTCAATATATTAGATTCACATAAATTTGAAGAAATATAATTCCATAATTATATTTTGAAAATCCCATTTTTACCATCCACATTAATAATCCATTAATAAAATAATATTATACTGTGAAATATAATTTCATTTACAAAACAACTTGACACCTAGAAATTATCCCATGATTTTTCTTATTAAATCTCATTGAATCAATGATTAATATTGTTTTGAATGATTTATTTTACTGAGGCCAAAATATTTTGTAAGTACAAGAACGTTGATGAATCACCTTATTTTTATTTCCTATATATAAGAATTAGAAATTCTAGAAACTCTACATTTTGAGATTTATCGTATGACATTGTATTATATATGATCATTAAATTCAATGAATAATATCAAAGACATATGCTAAAGTGGTATTCTTTCATTCATTTTCCAATATTTTAATCCATCATGTATTTGAGATGACATGTGAATTCAAATGATCCAAATTCATACTCTTGTTATATTCTATTCTACCTTTCCATAAAACATATACACTCAATACTTATCATTGTCTGAGTTCAAAGAGATAAGATCCAATAATTTAATAATATAATGTGTTATGGTGATAAATAATGGTGATGAAGGCATATGAAAAATTCATAAAATCGTGATGAGGTCTTCTAATAGAGTGATTTCGTCAGAGAATAAAATTAATATGTTCTATAAAATTTTAATTTTAATGTTTTATAAATAAAAATATGTACACTCAATGTCTTATGGTTGATAAAATAAAAATGACAGTGTCTTTCCATCAAACAATTTCATATGGTGAAGTTTCATATATTGAGGGACATTACATTTTTTCATCTTCAGGATAAGAATTTTTGATGTTATTCAAATTACTCATAACCATCAGAAAAATATTATAAACACTTCCAAAAACATCAGAAACACATCTCAGTGATATTAACTATTCATAAATGGTTAAAAAGAGAAAATCATCCCCAATACCAAGTGAATATCACATTTCAGTATGAAAATGGATTCAATTGATTCAAATATTATTATACTTTTGCGTAAAAAAAAATTTGAAGTTATGGATGATATGTAACTCGAACCCTTATTCACATTGATAGAGTATTAATTGTAAAATAATGGAGTATATTGGAATATTCATCTAGATATCACTCAAAGGAACAATATTAAACTCTTTTGATGGATCATTGTGGTTTTTATTTTTTTAAATGAAAGCATTAGAAATAGTTCAATGGATATAAAATTATTCAATAATGGTGTTTTTAAATACTCAAAACGTTTTCTAAACATATAATGAATGGGATACCTTGTGGTATATTTAGATCATGGAGACACATTTGAAAATATTGGAATATCTGATAGAAATGTTGAAAACAATATAGGGGCTACAATCATTACTGGGATGATAGTGTTAACAACTCAACATGATTTCATCCCACATTCGATATTCATTGATCATCTGACGCTCTATATGAATTTTACATTGTTAATATTAATAGTATTATCCAAGAATCATGAAATGATGTTGTGTGTCTGAAATTGAGTTCAAAACTAGTGTATTTTTGTAATTTTGTGATCATTCATGTCATAGATTTGAGTGATATTAAGAGACACTAAAATTAATTTAATGATGTGAGAAATAAAAATTGTCAATTATAGGATTATTAAGGACATTTATTATCATGTAAACATTCATTTTGGTAATCTAATTAAACATTTTACTAATTTACCTTCATATAATTTCAATTATTTGGAGATATTTTATCCCATAAAATCCGTTTTCTTCCATTAAGGATGGGTTACTTATATCTTATTCCATTAATTAGTTTTTTTCATTAGTTTACCTTGAGTTGTCATAGTGACTCTAGGATAATTAAACTCTTAATGTATGAATGATAAAATCATAGTAATAAATAAATGAATACACTGAATACATTTTTGTTTGATATTGGTGGAGTTTAATCAATTTCTAGTTAATGAGGTAGTAAACATAGTTTTTAATTAGATACCAGCGATCATTAGTTAGATTTAATTTCATTGAATTGAATTTATTTAATTTCTATAATATTAAAAAGGATTGAATTTATATGTAATTATTTTTTCTATCTTTAATGTGGATTTGAATTCCTCAAACATATTTCTCCAACCACATAATTACTATATTATGTTGTTATTTATTTAATAGGATACATATAATTATTTTATATGGGTATATATCATTGTTTGAAAAAATTTATGGAACACCACATAGTGAGGATAAAAACATCACATCATTTTCTCATTGAAGCTTTTGGGATGCAATATTTTATATTTTTAAATTCAATTTAAAAAGCACCATTTTTTTAAAGAATATAAATAATTATATAACATTTAACTTTGAACCCAAATGTTTTTTGATTTCAATTATATAGTAACAAATCATTTCCTAAATGTTTTTTCATATTTTTTAAACAAGTTTAGTACAATTATTTTTTGGTTTCTATAAATGAATATTATTTATTTTAACTTTCATGGCCATGAAAATAATGATCAATAAAGGGACCTTAAAAGGCCTATATTGAATCATAAACTTCTATTCCTGTGTATTTTAGATCTAATTTCAAATTATAATTGTAGGTATATTGATTCATTTAATTTTTTTGGCGACTCCCCAATGGGAATTATTGTTACTAATTATTTTATGGAAACCCTAATGGTATTTTTCCACAAATCTATAAACATTTCAATCTAATGTTGATTTCAAGTCCAATTGGTCAATCATAGCTTTTAGTAGTGGGGTTGAAATAGTTAATGATCCTTTATATATCAATGGAACATTTATAATGATCGATGATCAATTAAACACTGAAAATATGATGGATAGTCCATGGAAAAGATTTTTGATTTTAACACTATGTTTTAGATGGATGAAAATGTTGGATCTGTTCAATCATCTATTGTATGAATATAATTATTATTGAATTTTCTATAAATTGAATTTTTTAGCCATGCTAGTTTTTGACAAATATACATGGTATATAAAGAATTATTTTTAATCGTTTACATTAACCTTGATATAACATTTAATAATACTACAAAAAATAATTTATTTGAATCTATGAAAAATTACACTATCTAAATTTGTAACTCATACCACCATCCTATTCTGGTTACTCTTTTATAAGAAGGAATAGAAATCTATCCCTTTAAATTTTAATAATGTGTATTCGAAACAATATGATTTTAGGGAGACTATTGATTAAAATGGGGAAGTGAATGAACTATATTATGGATTAATTTTCATATCACGAGAAGATTAAAAATAAATAAAAAATAGAGTCAGTGAATGGATTAAAGGCCAAATTTATGACACTGTTATGGAAGCTAAATACATGGAGGGATGTTTATCTAAACTATATGAAGAAAACACTGGGTCAGAATGTGATGAAATGGAATATCAAAGGGAGGATTATGAACCAACCGTCGTTGAAATTGGTCAATGTTTAAAATTTGTATTCCTACTAACTAATGTATATGTGGGAAGTAGGCTCGAACACACAAAGAAGGCGTTATTGACCAAAACATTTCCAAAATATTTTAAAATACCCCACTGTTGTCAGCAGTGGAGTAGTTTTTCGATTTTTTTTCTTTTTATAATTTTTATTTTTTTTTATTTTTTTTATTATAAGGCATTAAAGTTACAAAACATTTTTAGTTTTTGATCTAGACTAAGATGAAGTAGAAAAGAGTTTGAAAACAATGAACTACAAAAATGTAAAACACTGCTAAATGAACTATAAAAGTAAAACACTAGGGGAAAATTCTCAATTATACTGGTTTTTAAAGTATTCCAATTCACTTAAAAGTATTTGCAGTATACCCCCGTTCAAAGAGAACAAATTATTCACTCTCCATGAGTTATGTAAGACTGGCTGATTAATTTTAGAGTCTGCCACTCCAAAATTGATCGTGTGAGAAAATTTTGATTTGAAAATGACCACAGGGTGAACTCATCATAAGTCCTGAAGTTTTATGAATTTATTATCTTTTGAAAGATGTATCCATGATCAATCTCGCCAACGGATTGTGGAGTTTTGAAATTAAGTTCTAGTGGTACAAAAAAATTGAACGAATTCAGTATTGATCTCGCTAATTAATAATGAATATATTGAAATGATTAAGTGAAAAAGAAAATTTAAAGATAACCAACAGAACATCAATTTCTCCTTGAATAAAAAGATTTTCCAAGAAATAGTTCTCATTATCAAAACAAAATTTGAGAACATTGCTAAATAGAGTAAAAGAGTTCAAATACAAGGGAAACCGAACTCCCCAAGAGATTCTCTACTCCTGAGCTCCGCTGACTCCAAGGATGTCCACCAGATCTCTCTGCTCCAAAGAGAGAGAAGCTGTTGAAATCTTGATGATCACTGATGTGTTTGTTTCCTTAAATGTACCCCCTCCAAATTCAACTGCTTTATTTTCTTTTAATATCCACTTTTACCTGCTGCTCGTCACTGCCTCGTTTCCACCTGCATACATTGGTTCCTTACTTTGGCACCTCACACGTGCGTTTTTTCATGAACCACACGTTGCACTAGATTATCCCTTTTAACTAACTTTGGGTGAAGTTGGATGAATGCGCTAGGTCATTTTTCCATCTATTGAATGAACCTACGCAATAAAAACAAAAAACACTGTTAAAACACGAAGGAAATAATAAAAATATAAATTTAAGACAATGGCTTATTAAAATGTATTTTAAAAGAATTTGAAAACTTTTAAATAATTTTGTTAAATAAATTATTTTATTAGCGTTATTAATAACTAGTAATTATATTATACTAATTTGAAATAATAATGTTATTAACATAGTTATTATTATAAAAGTTAAATAATAATAATTAATTACATATTTAAGAATTTTTATGTTTATTAAATTGGTTAATGAAAACTAAATAAATCCTCATGAACGTTTGAATTTTAAAAATTTAATTAAATATTAAATATAAAATATTATTATTATTTAATTAAATAATTAACTTATTTAATTTAATATATTTATTAAAGTTACTTTTTGTTGCGAATAATGATTTCTATTAGTTTATTAATGAATTAAATTATGTTACTTTATTTAAATTTACTTATAAATTATTATTATATATTTTATTTAATATATTTTGTTATTAAATAATTATAAATTTTTTGACAAGAAAAAATATAATTAATGAGTTTATTATAATTCAATTACATTATTTTAATTTAGAAGATTAATTTAATAAAATTTAGATTAATTAACAAAATTTAATAAACTGTTCTATTATTTGAAATTTATTAACTTATAATAGTTAATGATTGATATTTTTATTTTAATTATTATTTATGTTTAAGTTTTAACTTAAGTTATCTTTTAATTTTTTTTGATATTATTATTATTTTTTAAATTATCTCTATTTTTTATATTATTATTATTATATAATTGTCTTCTTCCTTCCCCCCATTCACGACGCAAACCTAAGGGGGTTCCTCTTCGATTCGTTTTCTCAAGAGGTGCAGTGAAGTGTTGACTCCGAGCTCCTCCCTCGGACTGGTGCGGCTGTGAAGGATCGTGGTTATGGCGTTCTTCATGTACATCAAATACTTTAGCTTGCTTCAAGATCCTCTGGTGGAACGATTCCACATTCACTGCCAATTCCTACGGATCTCCTCTCCCTCGAACTACAGCGTTTCATGGGTTGCATCAACTCAGCCTCTCCTCCTTTAGCACGGCTCGGGTCAGTGGACAACATCCCACAACAGCGGCGGATATCACCCCGGAAGGCAGCCACCTCGAATGGCTGGCATCATGAACCCGCGGCGGCTGTGGCAGATCCAAGCGCCCGAAAATCCAATCCTTACAACAGACAAGGCATAACAACATGGGAAACTCGAGTCCTTTGGGTTCATCTCCCATGGTGGCGTAGGCTCAGATCTGATGCGTTAGTTTTAAAAAAACAAGTCATCGATATTTAAAACAAGATACCGAAGCTGATGCGTATGAACGCTGAGACCGACAACATTGCAAAGTGATCGGTGAGTCAATTCACCGATAGTTAAAAAACTGTTGTAAAGTTGTTTAAGAAATAAAATAAGCAAATAACATCATAAATTAAAAAAATAAATCTCTAATTAATTAATTTTAAACAAATAAAACAAAAGACTAAAAGGTAAATTAAATAAAAACACAATTAATTTAAGTCACCTTTTGACAATCCATTGGTGTGTCATATGTACACAACTAAAAAAATAGATATAGTAATCTTAAAACCATTAATTACCTAAAACTAACACTTAAATTATTTAAACAAATTAATTGATTAATTTATTAAAAACACAAATCTATCTAAATTAACTAAAAAAACAGAAGCTGGGTTATTGACTAGATTAAACTTTAAAATATGAAAATTTAATAATTAATTATAACTGTTTAATTAATAAATAGAATTAAATTAATAAATGGATGAAATTAATAGTTGTTGACTCTACATTCTTAATTGCTTTAATTAATCTAATATATTAAGGTGATGAAAGTATTAAAATTATAAACTAGATAATTAATGAACAAAAAGAACACATAAAAACACATTATTTTATTAGATTGAAACTTAGGTTATTTTTCTTACAGAATATAAACACCTAGAATGATTAAACAAATAAATTAACTAAGCTAATTTATTTTAATGAGTCTAAATTAAAGGGAATAATATTATATTAAAAACTAAATTAATTAATACACAAATAAGTTGATTAAATGATTAATTAACAGATGAAAAAAATTATTAAATAGTTAGCAGAATAAATACTACAAGTCAAAATAATAAAATATATGACAATAAAAATTAATAAATCTAAATTAACTATTTTAAAGACTGAAATTACATAATTAATTATAAAATTTGATAAATTAATGAATTTAATTAAAAAGGTACAAAAATACATTTTTTTAATAAAAAGTTTTAAAAAGTTAATTAAAAAAATGAAAATTATGTAAAAACATGTGGCAAAACTATGAAAAACAAGGCCACATCAAATTCCCCCACACATAAACATAGTTTGTCCTCAAACAATAACATTCATTATTACAATTGAGAAACAAAATTATTTGTATGATTCATCTCAAACTATAACATGTCCAACGCTTAAGAACGGAGGACTCGAGACTCAGTTTAGGCTTATGAAATCAAATACTCAAATGAAGCCATACCCAAAACCAATACTAAAGTGGTAATAAAGAAATCAAAGAATCATCTATCAATAAGAATTCATGACTCATATATGACACTACTTAATGACCAAATCCAATCCAAGCTTATGAGCTAACATCATGAGTAAAAAGAGGTTAAAATTAAGTGGAGTTAAGAACTTAACAGTGGGAACTTTGTACAAGGACTCTTTCCTAAGTTCCAAAGATAATTTTTTTTATGAATCACCTTAATGATAGAACCTAAATGAATTATATATAATCAAAATGATCCCTTATTTGTCTAAAGTTCATCATTCCTCTCACCTTAATGAATCTGTTTTTGACTCTAGACACTTTATTTATTTTTCCCCAAGCCATGTATCCATGTGCTAAGCACTGTGCATGCGCACTTATTGAAGGTGTACAAAGGGCTTTTATAGTAAATAGAAACACACCTAGTATCTAGGGTCTCAGATTTACGCCGTGGAATCCAAGATGTCCAGACTACTCCAGTTTCAAAAGATTTATATCAACATTCATTTATACTAGATCACTAAAATTATAACCTTTTTTAATAAAATAAAATAAGAATATTGACACTACGGGAAAAAACGATTATTGCGATGCGGTATTTACGACGGGTCTTATTCCCGTCGCAATTGCAATGACACGGTTTGCGCGCCAAAACGCGGGAAGGATATTTGTGATGGGTAGAAGGCTACCCTTCGCAAGTACCCGACGGTGGTAAATCGTAGTTGCGACGGGGAAATTTCCCCGTCGCAAAAAAATATTCACCCGGTATTATTTGCGATGGGCCCCGTCGCCAATACCGGCCGCTGTAAAGCCTATTTGCGACGGTCACCTATAACCCGTCGCAAAATACCATGCGGTCGTAAATACGTTTTTGCGACCGGACTATTTACTCGTCGCAACATATAATCCAACGAGAGGTATTTTTGACGGGATCCGTCGCAAATACCGGCGGCGGTAAATAGGAATTTGCGACGGGGATATCCTCCCATCGCAAATACCGGCGGCGGTAAATAGGAATTTGCGACGGGGATATCCACCCGTCGCTAATGGTGTGGCATTTGCGACGGGCCCGTCGCAACAACCCTTTTACCCGCCGCCCGTAATTAGTGCGGGCGAAGGTATTTGCGATGGGCCCCGTCGCGAATACTGGTAGCGGTAAATAAAAATTTGCGACAGGGATAGCCGCCCATCGCTAATGGTGGCTATTTGCGACGGGCCCGTCGCAAAAGTCCTTTTACCCGCCGCCTGTATTTAATGCGGGCGAAGGCATTTGTGACGGTATCCCGTCGCAATACCTCATATTTGCGACGGTCACCCGTCGCAATACCTCGTATTTGCGACGGTCACCCGTCGCAAATACGACCGTCGCAAATAATCTAACCTATATATACACCTCATCCGTTTTTTTTCATAACAATCAGATCTCTATTCTTCTCTCTCTCTAATTTTCAGTTCTGAGTAGATTTTTTTTTAATTTTTTCTTTCGAGAAGAGGAAGGAAGGAGTTAGAAGGCGCATATTACTAAAGGTATTTTTTTAATTATTAAATTATTTTTAATTGTTAATTGTTATTTTTATTTTTAATTGTTAATTTTTTTAATAGAATGTTTAGCTATATAGTATAATTAGTTTATGTGCTTGTACTAAATAATCCTTGTCTGGGTACGAACAAGTAGAGGCGGCTCTGACACAGATGTACCTAGGAGTGAAAACTCTGACAAGGTGTTTCGAGCTTGACTCGGGGTAACCTGGTACACGACAATGGGCCTTGCTGCACTCTTGGTTCGACACTCCCGTGTGATGTTTTGGTAATAATTAGAAATAAATATATAATTATCAAATAATTAAGAAATAATTAGATTTAATTAAAATAATTATCAAATAATTAGGAAATAATTAGATTTAATTGATTAGAAATAATTATGAAACAATTAAAATAATTAGGAAACAATTAAAATAATTAGGAAACAATTAAAATAATTAGGAAACAATTAGATTTAATTAGGAAACAATTAGATTTAATTAGGAAACAATTAGATTTAATTAGGAAACAATTAGATTTAATTAGGAAACAATTAGATTTAATTAGGAAACAATTAGATTTAATTAGGAAACGTGATTGACCGCTCATCTACCTCAATTTTCTTTTCATTTGTGTGTTGAGCCTTGACAGGAAACTTCTGCCTCCACATGTAATATCTGCTTTTACTGTCAAAATTATCAACCTCCTCGCCAATATAGAGGTGATGAGATTTATAATTTTGACAGTTAAAGCACATATTATATGTGGATTCAGAAGTTTCCTGTCAACCTCAACACACAAATGAAAAGAAAATTGAGGTAGATGAGCGGTCAATTACGTTTGTTTTTCTATTCATTGATTGATTAACCACCCGACGTATATGCATATCTTCACATTTATAATTAATAACATAATTAGTAACATAATTAGTAACATAATTAGTAACATAATTAGTAATATAATTAGTAACATAAATAGTAACCTAATATAAAATATTATATTACTCTAATATTAATAGTTAAATAATACTTATAATATAATTATTTTATTATTATATGTTTAATATTTATAAAAAATATTAATATTATTAAAATTATAAAAAATTTATAAAATATTACAACTATCAATATTTTCAACAAGTTTTTCTTTATTCTTAACAGTTCAAATCTTAAAGGGTCACCAATTTTTAGGTCATGCCCAATAAAAAGTTTGCATCAACCGTGTCCAATGTAAACTCTATAATTGTTCTTTTTTGGTTGATCACCTCGCAAGTAGCGTTGCAATAGGACAACCCAAGTCATGTCTTTCTCATTACTTGTGTCATCCTATTGCAACACTACTTGCGAGATGATCAACCATGGAAGGACAATTATAGAGTTTAACTTGGACAAGGTTGACCCAAACTTTTTATTGGGCATGACCTAAAAATTGGCGACCCTTTAAGATTTGAACATGTTAAGAATAAAGCAAAATCTGTTGGAAATATTGAGATTTGTAATAATTAGTAATAATTACTAATAAAATTAATCAAAAATCAAATAAATTCAAGTACATGGTTATAAATTGGCACAATTTCCAGCAGATTGACGGCTACCATTTGTTCAATGTCTCATATCTTTGCTACTTTCTCCCACTGAAATCAGTATAAAAAATGTGCTCTAACGTATGTCAGAGCAAGTGTTTCATACTGATTTCAGTCGGGAGAAAGTTAAAAAGAGATGAGCCATCAGACAAATCATAATAATTAGTAATATAATCTTCACAACGATGATTAAAAAATTTAGTTTCATTATTCAAGCATATTTCATTTTGCCAAGTATTGCTAAGTATTTCTAAATTAATAATAATTAGTGAGGATGATTACAAACTAATTGTGTCGCCTATAATTATTGGTAATTACTAATAAATAACTGTAATTATGTATCTTCTTTTTTTAGGATATTGTTTCTTATATCAAATTATTTAACAATAGTAATGGTTTTAAATTTTGTAGAAAAATATATATGAATATGGAACAAGGAAATCGACATCAATCATTATTAGATGATCGTGCTTGGATAAATCAGCGCAGAAATCCAAACGGTTCTAGTTTAAATCCTGTATATGTTGATGGTGTTGAAGCTTTCTTATCATTTTCATCATCAAACCCGGAATTTGTTTCAGAAGGGAAAATTAAGTGTCCTTGTAAAAAATGTGCTCTGAGAACGTTTGAGACATTTGACATCGTTGGGAAACATCTCTTGCGTTATGGTTTTCAATCAGATTATATTTTTTCCTATCAACACGGTGAACGTAGTTCCAGAGAAGATACTAATAATTTGATTTCAGATCCATCACAGTTTCAGAATTTAGTACATGATGTTGTAGGGTCATCCGTTCAACAAATAGAAATTGAGGATGATGTTGATTCACCTCCCGAGTTGGCACCATCTGAATTTTCTGAGTTGTTCATGTCTGCTGAGGATGCATTATATCCTGGTTGCAAGATAAGAAAATTAGAAGCAGTTGCAAAATTTATGTCTATTAAATCAGATAATGGAATGTCAACTAACTGTTTTGATCAGATATTTTCTTTGGTTAAAGCACTGTTACCTGAAGGAAATGTGCTGCCTGCAAATTATTATGAGAGCAAAAGACTCGTTCGTAATCTAGGCCTTAGTTATCAGAATATCCATGCATGTTCAAATGATTTCATCTTATATTCTGGTGAAAATGAGTCGTTGGATAGTTGTCCCACATGTGGACAATCGAGGTATAAAGAAGCTCAATCAGGGAAGTCTGTATTGATTCCTGTAAAACAGTTGAGATATTTCCCGCTTACACCTAGGTTGCAGCGTTTATTTATGTCTCAGAACACAGAGACAATGATGTCATGGCACAAAACCAATATTTCAAATGGTAAAAGCTTGATTCATCCATCTAATGGCGATTCAGGGAAACATTTTGATCAAGTACATCCGTCTTTTGCTTTAGAATCCCGAAATGTGCGATTGGGTCTTTCTACTGATGGTTTTTGTCCATTTGGATCTTTTGGTAGTCAGTATTCCTGTTGGCCTGTCTTTATAACTCCGTACAATTTGCCTCCATGGATGTTGATGAAAGAGCCTTATATATTTTTGACATTATTAATCCCAGGACATCCGAAAAAGAATATTGATGTTTATTTGAAACCACTGATTGATGAGTTAAATTTATTATGGAGTCATGGTGTTTGTACAAATGATGCTGCTACAAAACAGAATTTTGTAATGAAAGCTGCTTTGATGCGGACAATTAGTGACTTCCCGGCATATGGTATGTTATCTGGCTGGAGTACACATGGTCCAAAATCATATCCTTATAGTATGGGAGACAACAAAGCATTTATGCTCGTGAATGGAAAAAAACCTAGCTATTTTGACTATCATCGCAGATTTCTTCCAATCGATCATCCTTTTCGGAGGAATAAATCTCATTTCCGAAAAGGCAGAATTGAAAGAGATGAACCTCCAAAAATGATCTCAGGTACAAAGTTACAATCATTTGTATTTTCATTACCTTCCATCAATTTTGGACCGACAATAAACCAACAGAAAATTCATGGTTTTGGGAAAGAACACAATTGGACAAAACAGAGCATTTTTTGGAATCTACCATATTGGTCTGATTTGTTGGTCCGACACATGTTAGATGTCATGCATATTGAGAAGAACTATTTTGATAATTTATTTCATACAATTTTGGATACACTGGGTAAAACCAAAGATAACGTAAAGGCACGATTAGATCTTGCCCAAATTTGCAGGCGACCAGAACATGAATTGTTTGAAAATGTCAGATCACAGAGATTAATGAAGCCAAAAGCAGCTTATACACTGACCAAAGAGAGTCACTTATTATTTTGTCAGTGTATTGCATATTTGAGACTTCCAGATGGCTATGCTTCCAACTTGGTTAGATGTGTTAAAAATGGTCATATTACCGGATTAGAAAGTCATGACTGTCTTATTATAATGGAAAGACTTATGCCTATTAGATTAAGAGGTTTGTTGAATTATACGATTTGGGATTCGATAATAGATATATCATATTTTTTCCGATACATGTGTGAGGTGACAACATACTATGATACACTAAGAAAACTGGAAGAAGCTGTTGTTGTAATTATATGCAAATTGGAAAAAATCTTTCCGCCGGCTTTCTTTGACTCGATGGAACATTTGATATTAAATTTTCCACATGAAGAAAAATGTGGAGGTCCGGTTCAATTTCGATGGATGTACCCATTTGAGAGATGCATGCAGAAATTGAAGAAAAAAGTCAGTAACAAAGCATCAGTTGAAGGCTCAATTGCTGAAGCTTATTTGCAAGAAGAAATTGCTTTATTATGCTCTCATTATTTTGAATTTGAATATCCCTCAAAATTTAACCGCATGGGCCGGAATGAGGGGAATGTTGATGATGATATGAACAATCAATTATCAGTTTTCAATCAGCCCGGACATGGCTTTGGTGGAGTTCACGATAGATGGATTTCAGATGATGAACATCATAGAGCTCATACATATGTTCTACTCAACTGTGAAGAAATGTCACCAATTGTATAGTGAGTGCTCTTATCCCTTATTCTATAGATTCTGTTATAGTAAATTAATCATATTGTATTTGTAGGTTATATGATGATCATATCAAGAAACAATTTCCACAAATTACAACAGCTGTCTTAGAAGAACGTCGGCAAAAAATTTTTCCTACTGGTTTCAAAAACTGGTAACATACATTCTTTTTTGGTTTTACATATAAAATCAATTTATTACTTGTAATAGTGATAAATGTTTTAAAAAATTTCAGGTATCTGTACATGCTGATAAGATTGATAGTCGATTGCGTATTTTGAGTAGCCCACCATCCAAAATGGTTAAATCTTATAATGCATATGTGGTTAATGGTTATCGCTTTCATACACGTGCATATGGGGAATCAAAGAAAACAATGAATAGTGGTGTTTTTTTGAAGGGATCACATAATAGAGATATTGAAGTTGACTTTTATGGCATGCTTGAAGAAATTATTGAACTATGTTATTTGGGACAGAATTATGTAATAATGTTTAAATGTCGATGGCTGGATACTGAGAGAGGCTTGCGTATTCATCCGACTCATGGAATTGTTGATATTAAACATAAAAGTCTTCTTGCAGTAAATGAACCACTTTTATTAGCTCATCAGGCACATCAAATTTATTATGCAAAATACTATGCTACTGCAAAAGAGTTGGATGATTGGTGGAGTATAATAAAAGTTAAATCATGAGAAAACTAGTTTACTCAAACTGAATGTGGTTCCACTGAAGTGCAAGGCAATGAAATTTTTCAGGACACTCCTCAAAACACATCTTTTTCACAAAGAGACATGAATATTGAGGATGACACCCCATAGTTAAGGGTCGATGGTGATGATGTTGTCAATGATGTTACAACTGAATTTGAAATGACAAGAGATGATGACAGTGAAACTAATATGGAAATTGATGATGTTGATGAGGAAGATGAAGACATTGACATTGACAACTATGAAGATGATGATGAAGATGAACATTGACAGAGTAAAATGCTGGTTTGAATCATAACAAATATATATCTATACATAATAGTTATTTTCAACTGTTTGCTAATAACAGTCATTTCATGTTTCAGATGGACTCAGAAACGTTTCGTCAGTTGCTGGAGGCTGATCTACCTATGGATGATGAGGTTCTTGAGTCATCTGACCCTCAGGCTATTGGCACTACAGGGAGCACTCGAAGGGGGCGTGGTCTTGCCAGACCGATGATTCCAGATCCTATCCCAGAGCGATGTCCACCTCTTGGATTCTATGCGCACACGCGGTGGTATGGTAACCTGTGTATTTTAGTTATCTTTCATTATAATTTATTAATATTCTAATTGTTTGATTATTTGTTCATTTTCCACAGATTTACGAATATAGCTATTGGACAGGAGAGCGCTATCTTGCGCAATTATTTTTCTCAGCCCTGACTCACATGGGATCAGATTCACACTGACGTGCAGGCCGCCATGTTCGATCATTGGCTGGTACGTAATTAAATATTATTTATTTTGAAATTTAATTCATTAATAACATTATATTAGGGTTTATGGTATCCCATCGATGAGAGCATGCGTGCCACTATCCACGCGGCATGAGTGGTGTCTATACGTGACCGTTTCCGTCAGTTTTTGCATAATTTGAGAAAGACGACTGTGAAGAAAGCCAGAGTGACAGAATTTGATGAGTCCTGTAGATCCCACCGACCAGAGTACATTTCATCTCACGTTTGGGATGGATTATGTACACACTAGTTGGGTGGTGGGTTTCAGAGGAGATCTGCATTGGGTCGACAGAATCGAGGGAGACAAGAGGTGACGCATCGAGCCGGTAGTCGTACATTCAGTGCGCATAGAGAGTGTCTGGTAAGTACTCTTTTTTAATATTTTATAAATCTTTAAATATAAACAGTTTATTTTATATTCATATAGGAAGCCGAGCAGCCCGGTATTTTGGCATACGGTGTTTATCGGAGGATGTACACTGACCCAGCTACTGGAGAGATTAGAGCTGACCGCCAGCGTCAGATTGTGGTCAGTATTATTTTCTTTTCAGTTTGAAAATTAAATGCATATAATATTTTCATTATTTTAATTTCTAATTGAAACTTAAGGAGTCATATGAGGCCACGAACTCTCATACACAGGCTGAGAGTCAAGACGAGACGGGTGATCAGACTAGTGCCCACCATTTTGATGAGACGACATGGATGCAGGCGACTCAATATGGTTTTGAAAAGGGCCGAGTAGTTGATATCAGCTCTCATTTGACTCCTGAAGCTTATTATGGTATTTCTGCGATGTCGGTGTCTAGCTTGAGAGGAGCTCGTGGAGAGACATAATCTTCTGCCTCACAGTATCAGGAGCAACTGCGTGCTCAGAGTCAGCTTATAGAGGATTTGCGTCAGGGGCAGGAGAAGATGCGTCAGCAGCACGATGAGGAGATGCGTCGACGGCAGGAGCAGATGCGTCAGTAGCAGGATGAGGAGAGACGTCGATATGAGGAGCAACATCAGGAGTATATGGAGTATATGCGTCGTCTGACTCATAGTTTAGGGATGGAGTTTCCTCCAACACCTCCTCCAGGTCCTCCAGGTCCTCCAGATTATCCACCCCCAGTGATTTTTTTAGATGTAATAAACATTTGAGTTCATATTTTATTGTCATATTAACTATTTACAATTCCTCTTTAATATTGGTACGAATATTACGTGATTTAATTTTTTTTATTTGTTTTAATATATTATTACTTATTAGTATTATTTTTAATGTCTACTTATTTTAGTAATATTACTTTTAATATTTTATATTTATTATTAATATTGAGAAGTTTATAATTTTATAATTTTATTAATATTAATAATATTAATATTATTTTTTCATAAATATGTATGTTTATTTTAATAATAATATTATTATATTAATTTTTTATATTAATAATATTAGTACTATTATTATTATTTTTTGATATTAATATTTCATAATATATAATATTATATTATTTATATTCATATTATTATTATTTTTTTATATTAATATTTTATAATTATTTTATATATATATTTTATTATTAATATTATAATAATATAATTTATTTATATTATTAATATCAATATTATTATTATATAGATAGTTTAATAATAATAATATTATATTAATTTTTTGTATTATTAATATTAGTATTATTATATTATATTATATTATTTATATTCATATTATTATTATTTTATATTAATATTTCATAATTATATTTTATATATTTTTTTATTTATATTATAATAATATAATTTTTTTATATTATTAATATTATTATTATTTTTATATAATATTATACGATTTGTATTAATTATTTAATTTTTTTTTTAATATTTGCGACGGGTACATTTGCGATGGGAATTCCCGTCGTAAATGTTTTTTACAGTACCATTTGCGACGGGACAAATACCCGTCGAGAAAACCTTTCTGCGACGGTCCGTCGCAAATACCTTCGTCGTAAGTATTTTTTTAAATTTTACATTTACAATGGGATTCTGACCTGTCGTAACTAATATATCTGCGACGACCTGTCACAAATACCTTTTTTATATATAAACGAAAAATTATTTGCGACGGGGGACAAATACCGTCGCAAATAATATTTTTGTGATGGGACCGCCACAAAAACACCTATTTGCGACACCGTTTTCGGCAACGAGCGATTTGCGACGAAGCCCCGTTGCAAAAGGCCTTTTGCGACGGGATCCCGTTGCAAATGGCCCGTCGCAAATATTCACTTTTCCTATAGTGTGAAGCCCCTATAATAGAGTGAAACTTCAAGTTCCAACTGCTATGATCATAACTCCAAAAAAATGTAACCCAAATAATTTTTAAAGGCAGTCCATAATCTTAAATCTCTGTTGAACCACTAAGGAAAGAACACTTAGCAGCCATCCATTAATATTAATTTCACACTCAATGTGTTAGGTTTCCGGGGCCCGCAACGGAAGCCGGTGGGCCGGGGATTTTAAAATTTTCGTCGGTGCAATGACGGTACTTGTCGTTGCCGACGATCCGAGCCCCAGAGAGGTCTGAGGATCTCGCGTAGATTTTTAAGAGCACAAAAAATAAAAGGAAAACATACTCGTTGCATATCTGAAGCCGTTGTCGACCGGTACTTTTCGACGGCGATCGTTGCACGAAGGATCCATAACATGATCCCTCTATATTGTCCACACGCGCCTCAAATATCCACAGGAATGCCGATCGTCGAACTCCGGGTGCTAGCGCGGCGATTCTACGATATCTTCGACGTCCCGACGATCACCGCATCATCGATCTTGCGATGCATGAGGAGAAACTTGATCCGAGCTCTTGGATCTTCATCTTCTCTCTCTAGGAAGCAAGAGGAGAGAGAGGATCTCAAATTTCATTCCATAAATGAATGAATAGTGATGTGCACACCAAATAGAGAGAGCCTCCTCTCTTATTTATAGACATGTTGATAAATACCCGGTTGGGTTCCTTGACCCCCGTATATTTCAAATTTCTCTAAATAAATAATTATGACGACTTAAACCTGCATCAATATTATTTATTAATTTGTTTCACATACTTGTAATATATATAAAATATATTACGTGATAAAATCCAAGCCATTTAACTCGACTCGTTGTCCTGCTTAATATTAAACAAACCTTGAATATTAAATAATATTCGTTCGATTAATATTTTCTCGTATTTACTAAACTCATAAATACATTAAATAAATTCAATCCCAAATATTCATGACTTGAATATTAATGAATTTATTTAATTCTTTTGGTGATCGACAACTTGGACAACGCTCGGACCCCGTGGCGGGGCCCACTATGTCCATATACCTATTCAACTGAATAGGTGCAGATTCTTGAATATGCTGTTGTGTGTGACCCTCTAGGCCCTTATCTCGATAGCAGTGAATAAAATTCACAGACCAAGAGCGGGGTCTAGCAACCCGTCATGTCCCCTAAAGAGATAAGGATAGTCATAGCAACGACTACCATCCTACAAACACTGACTATGTACTATAGTCTCTTTGTCATTTGATATCTCATAAAGCAGGACGCACTCTTGTGTCATTATCCTTATCTTGATTTATTATTTGTTGATCTATCTGGATGGATTCACCTTTCTACTGCTTTGGCCAAAGACTTATGAAGGTAGCACCATCCTGATCAACCAGGCCTGAGATATATAGCTTCCTAAACTTGGAAGCGACAAATCCTTTCTTGACCATTCAACCAACTTTATACCACCAACGACGCACCCAATACAAACTACCTCGCCACGACATTACTTCCATGGTTTTCACATTGCATCAAAGTACGTAATTAAATGATATACATTGGTAATGGTCTCAAGTCAGAAGACCAATACACATTTCTGTAGATAGGAACAACCAATGACACCCAAAACATGTGGTGTTCCTATTGATGTGTCCGTCCTCATGATCTCACTACTAGAGATCACCAAGTGCGAAATTCATGAGAAGAAGTCTCAATGCTTATGATCCCCCAGCAGCTGATAGTCAGACATATACTGTGTCCAGTCAGTAAGATGTATCTAGACTATAGAACATATAATTAAGATCAATGTCATTGTATCTTGAGGTTCTCATTATAGCCTGGGATCTGCTATAACCTCTCGACACGACAACTAACCTTTGGACATTACCATTATTACAGTGGATGCAGAAAAGTCTGCACTATAATGGTAAGATATCATCATGCATATCTAACTGTACACATGATACGGTAATCAAAAGTACTACATAGTTGGGTCTAGGGAACCCACTATTTCAACACTCCCACTTACACTAGAGCCAACTTGCAAACTAAACTTGTTAGCTACTCACATGATAAATACCATGCTTCTGCTGAGTAATGGCTTTAACTGCTGGGCCTTCCACGTTTTCGCTGCGTGGCATATCTGCTATATGCAACCTCATCGACTTGAGTAAAACTCATCAAGATAAGGTATCCCCGAGTAGATTATTTTTTTCCATTGGTATAACTTGACAACTTGGCTAGTAAGAATATCATAATTATCATTATGATAATACTTTTCTCACTAGGTATGAATCCAAGAATTGGAACAAATCATTGCAATTTATAACTGCTTCTTAACTGCTTTAGAAGCTACAACGTACTCTGTATTTGTAGGTGTGGATACCACAAGCTTTTATGAGCTTGACTCGCTCATATCCTTTACCTAACTACGATGCTCGATCAAATTGATCCAAGGATTACTGGTTTGTGTCCCACCATAACAAGTATACCTTCCTCTCCATATTCCAAGTACATATCATTTGTACTTACCGAAGTACAAAAAGATAGTTCTGACTGCATCACTTGCTGTGCTCCAGGATATAATTGATATCTTCATATAATAAATTATATCCTGAAAGTATGAATTATTGTAAATATTATGGAATATGTGATTGATCCATCGCTAAATCATATGGTATCAATTCATAAATTTAATCTCTACACATGATCTGAACATGTTAACCTGTAGAGATTAAGCCATGTGACATAGGAAACAATTTTGAACTTGAATTGTTCCAACTTGTATTTATTCAATATAATGTCACTATATGTATGATTGACTAGGACCAATCAACATTTGGATCTACCTCAGTGAATCATGATCCCTAGAACTTAGGTTGCTACTTGGAGTCAATCATTGTAGAATTGCTTTTAACATGATCTTATCTAACTGTAAGATCAAAATTTGTTTTCATATGTTGCCGAACATATTCAGAAAAACATTGGCACTCCCACTATCCTTTGGTAGACACAATGCAAAGATTCATTTATAATTAATTCTCTATGATCTTGTTGCTTACTTTAATCCAGAATTGGATTTCAGTAACTTTCAACCCTTATTGGCATCATTTTATTTCATCATCTCTTTTTAGTTGCGTCGTATAGACACCTTCCACGAAATATGATCTTGACATCCAATTAATAATAAAAGGATCTTAGAAGTTTACCTATGACAAGTAAAATTCTAATAGATTTAGGCGTACTGACTTGGTATAAACAATCAAGCCTTATTAGTACCATACTTTTACCATCCATGTACCATTTCATTTGAATACCGACCACAATATTCAATTTATAAGCCCCCTTTGCAATTTGATACATGGAATCCATTATTAAATTTTAGTTGATCTTTTCAATCTTAGCTCGTTGCCTAATACTACTTACTTGTAGGATTTATTATTCTCAATGAATAATTTATCACCGGCCACGGTGAATATAAAACCATCACCATGGTTTCATACTTCCTACACAGTATGTGTCTCTGGAACATTCCTATTCCACATGTACTTTTGGAACTTGTTCCCTATGCCAACCATTTGTGCATCTCGATCATTGACTAAGTCTAATTCAATCCATATCCCACTATCTCTAATAGAGATGTTCACCCTTGCATAGAAATTTAGTCTAATGCTTGACTATATCTTTTCTATCTTAGGGATTTATGTAATATTTTAAGAACTGTTAAGATAATTACCTTAGATGCACAACATGTTTAACTTGATGCATGTTTGTTTAAATCCTAACAAACGCTTTGCATCTAAACCCGTCTTATGACATAATGGTTTTTCCATCATACTATGACTCGTATGATATCCATTTGTCATTTTAGTTGGCATATTGGTTATGGGTTTACGCTATTATTTGCAAATCACATTTTGAAATATGATGGAAGTTTCCACAAGTTGCAACATTGATACAAATTACATCATAACTTTGATGTGTAACATATGCATTTAGGAATTGCTCCACGCTACATGTTTGTTGATCAATGTTAATATGTAAGACTTTATCATCGATCCTCCTTATGAACGTCAACATAGTGATGTAGATAAGGTAACATGCGTTTATGAATTAATCCACGCTACATTATCATGATCGATGATTGCTTGGTCAAGATATTCTTAGGCCTGCCGATTTGAAGAAAATCATATCTTCTGACCAAACGTATACTTCATTGGTACATTCCTTAATGACTTAAAGGAATCTTATGAAGTATCTTTACCTCTAGCTTTCTTTGGAACAGTTCACACTCTCGCGTTGAACTAACCTCAGAAGCTTTGTGGCGTACCTTTATTTCCAAAGGTTTCTTTGTCTAAACTAAAGATGTCAATTATACCATAGGTGTTTAGCTGTGCCGATCCTAAATACCATACTGGGTATATAGTTGATGTCTGCTTTTAGTTTTACTTGACATAGAATCACATTGCCACAACTGGGTAGGTCTTACATTTTATATTCATCATGAATTTCTATTGATTCAAATAGTAGTGAACTATTTGTTGAGTATGTCACCTCAAACAACATTCATTCCAAAACATGGAATAATGTCTCATAATGTCCAAATGGGCACATGAGATAAATGTTTTTGGTTATACTCCACAACTTGTTCAATTTGAATCAATCACTTGGCAATTAGAAGTTATGTGTTTCTCCCTGCTGACTTAGGAATCACCCTTTCTCAGCTGCTTGGAGAAAACACTTTACTTATAGTAATGTTTCTATAATTTCTTGGTTATTGTATATCAATAAAATATGTGAAAAGCATACTATATTTAAATACCCAAGAAGTATGAGAGAAATCAATAGTTTTATTTGATGAATATTAACTGAACAAGGAGCGTGAACTTGCTTCTTGTATTTCAGTTTTTAAACTTCCATGAATTCATTTCATTATGTTATGCAAATAACCTCCTGTTAAATAACAAAACACTTTTCTTTGAAGGACATAACAAAGGTGCCTTTGGCGTAACTTTCCATAGGCCTTTTCTCCTTGTCATTCAATGTATTCTCCATAAGAATAAAATATGGCGTTATCTCCAATATTATTTTTACTTGGTGAATGTTACCTTAACGGTAATGAAGCGCTTACTCTATACGGTTCGTTTTTAAAGTTAAACGAAACAAGAGTAATTGGGTATAAAAGGTATAAGAATGGGATGACATGAAAGATTATGAACTGTCTTTCACTTTACACAAACCGAGTGTAATCATCACATTCAAATATTGCTTCACTTTCTCCTCGAAAGGATCTTGGAGATGAGACTACATGTGATCATCATCCAAGTATTGATGTAGCGACCACAAATAACATCAGAATTTGATGATAGAATTATGACAGAACCATCATATGCTTTATTCATGAGTCTCCTGTAAGCTGTTTTACACCCTCGCTTCTTAAGGTGGCTTAACAGGTTGGGACACAAGCACCTTGAATTTCCATTATGGTAGTAATGTGCGCAAGCACCTATACTACATTTGGAATTTCATGCTTGGTTTAGACATTATCTTTGTCCAATGTTTATCGTAGTTATATTATGGTATTTCTTGCCTTTATCTACAAAAATACTTTAGCAGATTGTACTTTTATGTGATTACCTAATCTGACATTACTGATTATTTAATCATTAAATGTCTCCCACTAATTTTTCGAATTCTAGGAACCCTCTGTACTAGAATCATAATACTGTTGAGTATTCTAGTGGCAAGGTACCCTGAACCTCCCTCATAGTCTACAAGCTAGGGCTACGCCACTAATCGGAGGGTCCAAGGTAGGCTTTTGGCCGGCCAACCGCATTAGCTCGCGGTTCCTTGATCTTTTGAGTGAAGTCCCAGCTTCAAAAATCATTTACTGATTTACTCAACGCTTGCCTATAAAATTACAAAAAACTAGATAAGGCTATATCCTTGCTGCAATTTTAGTTAAGTCGACCCACCACACAAATAAGAACTCTCCGGTAGTAAGAGGCACCCTCAGCTGAGGCATGAACCAACACCTTGAACACCCGGTTTTGTTCAAACTTGAATGATGGAAGGCTATTTGTGACTTAATAATTTCTTTGATGGTTTTAGGTTTTTCTCTCGACGAATGTAATCCATTTCTATTAATCTTTTTCATCTATGTTGTCGCGCTCACAACTGAACTTTAATAGAAAAACATACACCGCTTCTTTATGCATTTTATTATCTATTATTTTATGTGTTTTCCCGCTGTTCTAAAATTGCATAAAATAATAAACAAATGCATAAAGGTAAACCACTACTCGACTTGTCTTGAGAATCTAAACAACCTAAGCGCATCATACCTGAGTCGTATGCTTGACTCTTGATGCATCTCGACCCGTACTGTATGTCTGCTTTTCATTTGGAGCATCGCCTCGTCTTGGCAGGGTCTACGTCGTGTCTTGGAATACCAACTTGCCTTGGTGGAATTCACACGTCGTCTTGCACCGTCATACACCGCCTCATCTTGGAGGGGTCTATGTCGCTTGCCATCTTTTTCTGAAGTACAAAGGTACTCGTGCGCAGGCGAGGGGAACTCGAGTATAAATGTACATCATATAAATTGGGCGCGCAGGCCCTTATACATTTTAACTAAAAAATGAAAGACGATGCGCAAACCGTCGTTTAATTAATTATACACATCACACACAATTTAAATAATTAATTAAATGAATAATTAAAATTAGACATTCCAGGGTTGATGCTCAAGACCAGACGATGGGTAAAAGATATTATGCGATAAAAATTAAAATGCATAAATTAAGTACGAGGGTTTATTTAATTAAATTAAATGAATTAAATAATTCAAATAATTTAATTAATTATCGGTCAGTCAATTAATTTAATTTTAGTTTTTAAAATTAAATTAATTAATTAATTTAATTTAATATCTAAATTAAATTAATTCTTATCGGGTATTAAAAAATTATTTCACTACAATTAATATATTAATTAATTTAAGTAATTAAATTAATTAATTAAATTAATTGATTTATCTTAAACCCATGTCAAGGGTTACCTACCCGCTAGGAGGACCGGGCAACGGCCGGGTAAGGTTGGCCAGGGTGCTCCCGGGGCGGAGCTGAGGTGGGCGGCCGGTCGCGGGTGCACTGCATGTACTAGCGCTAAGCGGGTTTACCCGCGGGTCCAGGCGGAGTGGACAGTGCGGTGTTCGGAGGGAGAAGCGTTGCTACAAGGAGCCTTAGGCTGGGTTGCGCGAGGGAGGAGGCATGCAAAGCGGGCGGCCTATGCGGTGGGGTGCCATCGGCAGAGGGGGTGCTGCTGGGCTGGGCGGACGGCTTCGCATGCGGCAGGAGGGAGGGCCAGCTATTCATGTGCCCTCCTGTTTCTGGTGCAGCAGGTCCGTGCGAAGGGAGGGCCAAAGCTGGGCAGCAGGAGGGTCTGACCGAAGGCGGTGCGACGCCCTGGCTATGCACTGTAGGGAGAGGGGCATGACGGTTCTTCTACGTGCTGTGCAGGAGGAGGGCCAGGCGGAGGGCCTGCTGCGGTAGGGTGCAGAGGGGAGGTGCGACTGCCTCCTGTGCAGCATCCTGCTACAGGCAGCGTGGGAAGAGGGGTCCGCTCGGACCCCTGGATTTGCTCCTTTTTTTTGTTTGTGTGCTTTCCACGGGCCGCCCCTACCCCTTTTTTTGTCTGTTTTTGTCTTCCATGCGGAAGACGTTCCCCCCTTTTGTTTTTTTGTTGATTTCGTCATGCGGCCAGGCCAGACCCCCCTTTAGTGTTTTTTTGAATAGAGACTTGACCCGTTGGGTCAAGTCATCCCTTTTTTTCTAAAGGATATATATTAGCCTTTAATAATAATAATAATTATTATTCTAATAATTATTATAATAATAATAAAATAATTATTATTTTAATAATTATAAAACAATTATTATTTTTATTAATTTATGATGATAATTATTATCATTAAATAATAATAATTATTATCCTTGTTTTTGTTTTAGGCAAAACCAAAACAAGAACGATGATCAGAAACGGTTGTAAAATAATACCCGCGATCCTTTCTTAAAATTTCAAATGACCATATCTTGGTCATTTGAAATTGGATCGGCGCACAGTTTGAACCGTTGTGATAGATTTTGTACCCTCTACTTAATTTTATGCAAATTAATTTTATTTGGATCAGAAAATCTATGCACTCCCTCTGATACCACTGTTAGGTTTCCGGGGCCCGCAGCGGAAGCCGGTGGGCTGGGGATTTTAAAATTTTCGTCGGTGCAACGACGGTACTTGTCGTTGCCGACGATCCGAGCCCCGTAGAGGTCTAAGGATCTCATGTCGATTGTTAAGAGCACAAAAATAAAAGGAAAACATACTCGTTGCATATCCGAAGCTGTTTTCGACCGCTACTTGTCGACGACGATCGTTTCACGAAGGATCCATAGCAGGATCCCTCTAGATCATCCTCACGTGCCTCAAATATCCACAAGAACGCCGATCATCAAACTCCGGGTGCTAGCGCGGTGATTCAACGATATCTTCGACATCCTTACGATCACCACATCATCGATCTTGCAATGCATGAGAAGAAACTTGATCCGACCTCTTGGATCTTCATCTTCTCTCGGTAGGAAGTGGGAGGAGAGAGAGGCTCTCAAATTTCATTCCATAAATGAATGAATAGTGATGTGCACACCAAAGAGAGAGAGACTCCTCACTTATTTATAGAAATGTTGATAAATACCCGGTTGGGTTCCCCAGCCCCCGTATATTTCAACGTTCTCTAAATAAATAATTATGACGACTTAAAACTGCATCAATATTATTTATTAATTTTATCACATACTTGTAATATATATAAAATATATTACGTGATAAAATCCGAGACATTTAACTCGACTCGTTGTCCCGCTTAATATTAAACGAACCTTGAATATTAAATAATATTCGTTCGATTAATATTTTCTCGTATTTAATAAACTCGTAAATACATTAAATAAATTCAATCACAAATATTCATGACTTGAATATTAATTAATTTATTTAATTCTTTTGGTGATCGACAACTTGGAAAATGCTCGGACCCCGTGGCGGGGCCCATTATGTCCATATACCTATTCAACTGAATAGGTGCAGATTCTTGAATATGCTGTTGTGTGTGACCCTCTAGGCCCTTATCTCGATAGTAGTGAATAAAATTCACAGACCAAGAGCAGGGTCTAGCAACCCGTCATGGCCCCTAAAGAGATAAGGATAGTCATAGCAATGACTACCATCCTATGAACACTGACTGTGTACTATAGTCTCTTTGTCATTTGATATCTCATAAAGCAGGATGCACTCTTTTGTCATTGTCCTTATCTTGCTTTATTATTTGTTGGTGTATCCGGATGGATTCGCCTTTCTACTGCTTTGGCCAATGACATATGAAGGTAGCACCATCCTGATCAACCATGCCTAAGATATACAACTTCCTAAACTTGGAGGCGACAAATCCTTTCTTAACCATTCAACCAACGTCATACCACCAACGACGCACCCAATACAAACTACCTCGCCACGACATTACTGCCATGGTTTTCACCTTGCATCAAAGTACGTAATTAAATGATATACATTGGTAATGGTCTCAAGTCATGAGACCAATACACATGTCCATAGATAGGAACAACCAATGACACCCAAAACATGTGGTGTTCCTATTGTCGGGTCTGTCCTCATGATCTCACTACTAGAGATCACCAAGTGCGAACTTCATGAGAAGAAGTCTCAATGCTTATAAGTCCCCAACACCTGATAGTTAGAACTGTGTCCAGTCAGTAAGATGTATCTAGACTATAGAACATATATTTAAGATCAATGTCATTGTATCTTGAGGTTCTCAGTATAGCCTGGGATCTGCCATAACCTCTCGACATGGTAACTAACCTTTATACATTACCATTATTATAGTGGATGCAGAAAAGTCTGCACTATAATGGTAAGATATCATCATTCATATCTAACTGTACACATGATACGGTAATCAAAAGTACTACATAGTTGGGTCTAGGGCACCCAATATTTCAACACAATGCACAACTTAACTACCAAAGAAATATTTTCCATAGGAAATAACCATTTGAGTTCAATGTACAACCTGAAATTGTGCATAAATTTTGGAAAAAATTAACCATTTTTTTTAAAAAAATGTATTAATTTGCAGTGGGAATTTGATGGGCTTAAATTTAAGCACAGTTTAGCAGAGTCAAAAAATGTCCCCATCCCCCACAATTAAAATCCAACATTGTACCCAAATAGGAATTCCAAATGTTAGAAAAACAATTTAACAGTTAATGTTGAAAATTTATTTTCAATAGAGTAGATCTAGGACAAGTTAAAATGGTCACTTTGAGGTTCAAAAAGAATTTCTTTTCCACAATGAATATCATAATAACAATTTCATTTACAAATACATGCATTATCATCTAAGTTAGTATTAGATATTTTCATTATAGTTCAAACAGTGTTATGTAACTTGTAAGTGCCCAGTGAATTGGGTGTAGTAGTTTGAGAAAGTGTGAATCCAAATGAATGTTTAATATAGCCGATAGATGTATTCTAAACACCCTAATAACTAATCTGTGTCAATAAAAAACACGACAACCAATGTGCTTATACCCCCCCACAGAAATAGTTTCAATTAGTTAAATGATTTTGACAATAATAAAATTCAATTTTTCAGTAAGTAGAAACAAGAAAAATTATTTTATTCAACTTAGTGACATGCGAATTTTTTTTTATAAACAACCTGTAGCGGATTTTTCAAGAAAACATGTAATAGTTTTTTCTAATACGAGAAGAATTTATAACAGTAGTAGCTAAAATTTATTAAATCACAGTTTCTGACTCACCAATAGTACTATCAATGTTGCCTCAGTAGAAGCACTAATGAGTAACCAACAGCAGGGTATCAGTGGCTAAAGTGCATCTAACTCACCGAAGTAGTAACTGTGAATTAGCCATGATTTTTTATTTATGTGAATAGGAGCAGAAAAATGAATACAAGAATTAAAATATAATTACTTCCCGGAATTGAAGTTTCTTTTTTAAAGTTCCAGCATGAGAATTCCACTCCTTAAATGACACCACCGTAGCTTCTAGATTACTCTGAAATAGAACAAGGTAACCAAGGGAAAGCAGTAATAGGAATTTCACAAAAACAGTTCACATAGAAAACACTTTATTCAAGGTTAAAATGAAACAAGAAATGACAAAAAGAACAATGGGTTACCTCCCATGCAGTGGTAAGTTTTACTGTCCTCAACCATAATTTTTTCAAATCATTTCTCAAACAGAGTGAAGGAAGCCAAGCCCTTTGGTTGTCCCTCAAAATAAAGTTTCACTCTCTACCCATTAACCAATATGGGTTTTTTATCATCACCTAAAATTTCAACAGATCCATTCTTAAGAACTCTAACAATAGTAAAAGGTCCAGACCACTTATATTTCAACTTTCTAGGGAAGTGTTTGAGTCTAGAATTAAAGGGAATAACCTTTTGTCTAGGTTTGAATTCTTTGGTTTGTATGATCTAATCATGGAAGATTTTAATCCTCTCTTAATATATTCTTGAATTATCATAAATCTCTCTCCTAATTTCATCTAACTCACTCATCTCAAGAAATATTCTCTCACCAACACTCTTAAAATCAATGTTAATAACCTTAAATGCCTAATTAAATTTATGTTGCAACTCCACAAGTAAATGAAAACATTTTCCACACAATAGCCTATAATGAGACATACCTATTAGGGTATGAAAAGTAGTTCTATAAGACCTTAAAGCATCATCCAATTTAAGAGACCAGTCTTTATTAGAGTTTGACATAATTTTCTAAAGTATTTGTTTTAGTTCTCTATTTGAGATTTCCACTAATCCAACGGACTGTGGATGATAAGGTGTTGCAGTTTTTTGAACACAACAATATTACTCCATCAAATATTCAAACATTTAATTCCTAATGTGTGTTCCATTATTAGTTATAAAGTATTTGGGAACTCCAAATCTTGATAATACATTTTTTTAACAAATTTAACAACACCATTCTCTTGATTGTTGGGCAGTGCAACTATCTCAACCCACTTTGGAACATAATCTACAGAAACAAGAATATAATCATTCATATGAGATGATGGAAATGGAACCATGAATTCTAAACCCCGTACATAAAAAAATATATCCTCCTATAATACCTTTTTAGGGTTACTCCAGCTTCCTACAAACATTTCCTAACATATGGCACCTATCACATCCAACTACAGATCTTCTAACATCCTTAAAAAGGGTGGGACAATAGAAACTAGATTATAAGACATTATAAGAAGTTTTTTCACCACCACGGTGACCTCCCCAAGGTGAGGAGTGACAAATCTCAAAGATAGTAACAATTTCTTCTTTCGGAATAATCTTACTCAGAATACCATCATCACATCTTATAAATAGCAGGGGATCATCCCATAGAAAAAATTTATGCTCTGAAATGAATTTATTCTTTTTGTTATAGGACAAATTTTTGGGAAAGACACCTACTACAAGGAAGTTGGAAAAAATCATCATACCATGAAGATTGTCTAATAGAAATAGAGAGCATTTTTTCATCAAGAAAAAAAAAGACTTCATTTCCCTAGGATCTTTAGATTGAGTAAGAGTAATCCTGGAATGATGGCCAATAACTAAATTTTTAGATCTTTTCTTATCCCTAATATCTGAATAAAATTCTTGTAACAATAAAATCCATCTAATCAGCCAGGGTTGCATTTTTTTCTAAGTAAAAAATTACTTCAATGAAGAATGATCATTGAAAATGATTACTTTTGAGCCTAACAAATACTGTCTAATCTTATCTATAAAAAAAAATAGCTATCCATTCTTTTTCTGTGGTGGTATAATTCTTTTGGGACTCATCTAGCAGTCGAAGAGAATAATATACCACATGTAACTTCCTATCTCTCCTCTATCCAAGGAAAGCACTAACAACCATGTCACTAGCATCACACATATGTTAAAAAGGTAATTTCTAGTCAGGTGTAGTTATTATGGGTGATTTAGTGAGTTTCTATTTAAGAAAATTGAATTATTTCAAACCTTTTTCATCAAAAATTGAATGTTAAAACCTTGAGAATAAATGAACACAAGGGCTTAGATATTTTGGAAATGTCTTTTATGAACCTTCGGTAAAAACTGGCATGCCCTAGAAAACTTCATATAGCTATAAGATTTTACATAGGTGGTAGTTTTTGAATGAATTATATCATTTTAGTATCAACATCAAATCCTCTCATTGAATATTTATGACCTAAAACAATACCCTTTGTGACCATGAATTGAAACTTCCCCAAATTAAGAACATGGTTGGTTTCAATGCATCTTTCGCTGACTAACTCAAGATATTTTAATCATGAATCAAAATTACTACCCACAAGGGAAATGTCATCCATGAAAACATCAATGTTTCTTTCAATAATTTTTGAAAACTAGCCATCATACACCTTTCAAAGGTGGCTGGAGCTCTACACAACCCAAAGTGAATCTTCCTGTAGGCAAATGTCTGTAAGGGGATGTGAATTTTGTATTCTCCTGATCCTATAGAGCAATGAGAATTTGGTTGTAACCAGATTACCCATCTAGGAAACAGAAAAATTCGTTTCCAGCAAGCCTATCAAGAATTTGATCAAGGAAGGTCATTAGAAAATGATCCTTCCCAGTTGTTGCATTAAGCTTCTTATAATCTATACAAACTCTCCATTTTGGGGAATTACTAAATTTTTTTTCTTAATTTTTTTCATATTTAAAAATAGTGAAACCTACTTTCTTTGGGACAACCTGGACTGGGATGACCTAAGAAATATCATAAATAGGATATATTATTCCAGTGTCTATAAATTTAATGACTTCCTCTCTCACAACTTCTTTATTATTTGGATTTAATCTTATTTGACACTCTACCCAAGTCTAATGATTAGGTTCCATAGGAATTTTGTTCATACAGAATGAGGGACTAATACCATTTATATCATCTATTTTCCTACCCATGGAGGATTGATATTTGTTCAATACCCTCAATAATATCTCCTCTTGAATTTCATTCAACTTAGTAGAAATTCTGATAGAAAAAATATAATTCTCACCCAAAAATGAGTATTTCAAATGGGAAGGGATTGGTTTTAGTTCAAGAGTAGGAGGTTCTAAACTTGAAGGAATACTGTTAAGACTAAGAGGTCCAAAATCATTAACATATCTCTTTAAAGGAGTATTAAATGATGAAATATTTTCAATTTCAATCTCAGTTTCAGAAATTTCAGCACCGCTATCCAAATTGTGTATCACATTGTCTTGATTTTCCATATCATAATTCAACATGTTTATTAAAGTATAATCATCAAGTTGTCTCAAAATAACTCCCTCTACATCATAAAAATTCATAGTAAGGTTAGTGTTAATAGAAACACCCTCAACTTCACTCAAAAAGCTTCTATGTTGAGAAGTAGAGGACTCCTCTGTAGAAAAAACTGGACAGTAGTCCAGTTCTAAAAAAAATTGTTTAGATTTAGTTTTTGAGCTTAATTTTCAACTTATGAACCATTTAGGTCACATTTTTCAACTTAAAAATGATTTTCTTCAAAAAAAGATTTAT
The DNA here is from genome assembly GCA_963277665.1 of Viscum album. NCBI lineage: Eukaryota > Viridiplantae > Streptophyta > Magnoliopsida > Santalales > Viscaceae > Viscum > Viscum album. The sequence continues at coordinate 396,342,580 of OY728127.1, read as the reverse complement.
TTTTATATTCTTCAGAGTTTTTAGTAGAGTTTTCATCCTCTAAGGACTCTACCATTGAAATTTTTTCTAAAAAGGTTGGTCCTTTGAAATTTTGAAACAAATTGAATTCTTCTTGTTGTTCTACAGTTTTGAAAATTGGTTAACCCTTTGAAAAATCAATAACATCACCACCTATGGCCAAGAAGGGCCTACCCAAGATGATGGGCACATATTGATCACACATGATATCTATGGCTAAAAAACTTGTAGGCAGAAACAGATTCCCAAATCCAACTAGCTAGTCATCTACACTACCTATAGCATAAGTGAAAGATCTATCAGCTAACTATAGTATGATTGTGGTGGGTTGAAGGTCACCCAACCTCAATTTTTGAAATAGTGAGTATGGGGGTCAATTAAAACTAGTACCTAAATAATATAAATAGTTGAGATGATCATAATTTCATAGGGTACATGGGATAACAAAGCTACCTGGGTCTTTCAATTTAGGTGGATCTTATTTTGGAGTATAGAACTGCACTCTTCAGTGAGTCTATAAGTAGAAAATTCTTGAAGGGTATTCTTTTTTGAAAAAATTATCTTAATGGATTTAAAATAAGATAGAATTTTAATCAAGGCTTGAATGAATGAAATGTTCACTTGATGTTTGGACAAGAGACCAATGAAATGAAGAAGTTCAACCCTGTTATCACTTTGAGGTTTAAACTTTTCCAGGAAGGTAATGTGTAGGGATTTTTTTCAAAAAAGTGGTTATATCCCTCACATATTCAACATTTTTTATTTTCCTTTGTTATTTTTATTTTTAGAATAATTTTCAGCTTGAGTCTCAGGTGAAAAATTTAAATTCTCATCATTTTCAAGGATTTTCTATGAATTTCTAGCATGTGAACAAAGCATATTTTTGATTCTAGAATCATGAATATTTTCATTTTGGGAAATTTCATTGTCTTTTTCTACAGTAGTTTGCAAATTCATCCCACTTATAGTTACTACCTCCATCGCATTCTCCCAAGGGTTATGTTTAGTTGTGCTTAGAAGTATACATTTTTTCGTAGAAGAAAATTCATTAGAAAGTTGGCCTAGACGTGTTTCCTTTTTCAGCATTCTAACATCATTTTTCATTTTATCTATCTCATAATGGTTTTTTTGTTTGGTTAGATGATTCATGTATCTTTCCTCTTGAGAATTAATCTTGTTCAAAATTAGACCATGTTTAGAATAAATTTTGTTATCATTGTTTCCTGGTGAATTTGAAGACTCACCCATTTGTAGATTTTGAATGTTTGGTCCTGGTTGGTTCTCATAGTTAGGGGAAATTGATTGATTAATTAAACCTTGATCATTCCAGGGAAGATTTGGATTGTTCCTATAGCCTTGATTGCATTTATTTGAAAAAAGATAATCATTAGGAGGCATTCTGTTACCACAATTATCAATTTTAGAGTTCTCTTCTTGTTGGGATGACAGATCAAAGTTAGTATAGAAGTTTTCAGTACGCCCAAACATTTTACATTGTGAACATTTTTCTAAAAATTATTTATTGGTGATTTGATATCCAATATGGTTAATTTTTTTCTTAGAGTTTTGTTTCATTAATGATTGTAGTTGGTTGGTGATTTCAGCATATTGATCTTGTGTTTCATTCATTGAACAAGGGTTTGGGTTTTTATTCACTCTTTTTATTCTTTAATTTTTATGTTGTGAATTCAGATCAAGATTATTTAATATTTGTCTCAACTCATCATCTATCATGTCATTGTAATTACCCCCAACAACCTGATCAACTAGATTATATCCTGCGGATGAAAGCCCTTCATAAAAGGTGTCCATGAGAAGGTGAGATGGGAGTTGATGATGAGGAAACTTCCTAAGAATACCCCTAAATCTATCCCAAGATTCATGAAAATATTCTCCATCCTCTTGATAAAAACTAGTGATATTTGTTCTATGATCACAATTAATTCTTTGAGGATAAAATATCATTATAAAGGAATGGTACACTTGATCCCAGTTTTCAGATATGTTGTTATATAGACTTAGAAACCAATTCATAGAATTACCTTAAAGATAAAAGGGGAAAACTCTCAACCTCATATAATTTTATGTGAGTCCAAGAAGAGGTAATTGTTGCACAATGTTATAGAAGTATATAATAAAGGCAAGAGATTCCTCTTTAGAGAGACCATTGAATACATGCAGCAATGAAATGTGTGATTATTTAAGATCTTAATTTGTTGATCTAGGTGATAACCTAATAGAAGATGGATTGCTCAAAACATGAAGAATTTGGAACTCCCTCATCTTAGTACTTTAAGTTTCTTTTAAGAGTTATAAATGGTTTGAAATTCATTAGGTGTAGGAACACTATTGTCAAGATTCTCTATTTCAATTTTGTTCTTATTTCTTAGAGCAGTGAGATGTTTGTCTATTTCAATGTTTAGGGTCTTTATTCTATCTGTAGTAGACCAAATGTTCATTAAATAAGTGATAAAAATTAAAATTCAGCACAAAAATAATAAATAAAAGATCAGGAATATAGAAAAAATAGCAAATCATTAGAAAATGATGCAGATTTGTTTTATAAAGATTTCAATTTTTTCTAATATTTTGGTGTTTTTTATATGTTATTTGTTTTATTTTTTTAGAAAAATGAATGGATCATGCCCTCCCTAGAAATGGATCAAAAAACATGACCCGACCATCATTAAAACCGGTCAAAGTTTAAAATTTATATTCCTACTAACTTCTATATATGTGTCAAGAAGGGTCAAACCCACAAAGATGGCGATATTGACCAAAACTTTTGTAAAACTTTTCAAAAGACCCCACTATTGTTAGCAGTGGAGTTGGTTTTCAATTTTTTACTTTTTTTACTTATTTTTGTTTCTTTATAATGTAGTAATGTAACACAACATTTTTATTTTTTTATCTAGACTAAGATGAAGTAGAAAATAGTTTGAAAACAACGAACAAAAAAATGTAGAACGTTGATAAATTAACAATCAAAGTAAAATGCCCAGGGAAAATTCTCCATTCTACTAGTTTTTAAAGCATTCCAATTCACTTAAAAGTTGTTGCAGTATACCACCGTTTAAAGAGAATGACTTACTTACCGTTCCCTGAGTTAAGTCATAAAAGTTGATCAATTTCATAGTTTACTACACCAAAATAGATGAACTATGAAAATGTTTATTTGAAAATTAAAACAAGATGAACTTACCATATATCCTAAAGTTTTATGAAATTATTATCATTTGAACGATGTGTCCACAATCAATCTCGCCGACTGATTGTGGAGTTTTGAAATTATTTTCCACTGGTACAAAGCAATTTAAGGAATTTAGTATTGATCTCACTGATCAATAATGAATACGTCAAAATTATTAAGAGAAAAAAAAAATTTAAAGTTAAACAACAAAACATAAATTTCTCCCCTAAATAAAACATTGAACTAGGTATAGTGCTCATTATCATAACAGCTTGTGAGAAAATTTTTAAACAGTGTAAAAGAGGTCAAATACAAGGGAAATAGAACTCCCTAAGAGATACTCTTCTCCTGATCACCTTTGACTCCAAGGTTGTCCACCTGATTTCTTTGCTTAGATGAGAGAGAAGTTTTAAAGGTCTGAAAGATCTCCGATGTGTGTGTGTCCTAAAATTTGTACCACCTCAATATTTCACTGCTTTGTTTGATTTTAATATCCATAGTAACTTGCTGCTCATCACGACCTCTTTTCCACTGACATACTCCAGTTCCTTACATTCACACTGCACACATGTGTTTTTTCATGAACCACATGTCGCTCTAGATTCTACCTAGTGACTAACTTTAGGTGAAGTTAGTTAAATGGACTTGGTCATTTTTCCATCTATTTAATGATCCTACATAAGAAAAAAACAACAAAGTTAAAACATGAAAAAATAATAAAAATTTATAATTTAAAGCAATGGCTTATTAAAATGCCTTTTAAAAGAATTAATAATCATTTAACTAATGTTATTAAATAAATTATTTTATTAGAGTTATTAATTAGTAGTTATTAAATTATATGAATATGAACTAATAAAGTTATTAACATAATTATTATTATAAAAGTTAAATAATAATAATTAATTATATAACTAAGTATTATTAAGATTATTAAATACGATTATGAAAAGTAAATAAATCCTCATGAACATTTGAATTGAAAAAATTTAATTAATTATTAATTATTAATTATTTTTATTATTTAATTAATTAATTAACTTATTTAATTTAATATATTTAATAAATTTACTTTTATTTGTGAATAAAGATGTCTATTAGTTTATTAATGAATTAAATTATGTTACATTATTTAAATTTACTTATAAATTATTATTAAGTATTTTATATAATATATTTTATTATTAAATAATTTTAAATTTTTTAACAATAAACAATATAATTAATGAGTTTGTTATAATTAAATTACATTAATTTAATTTAGAAGATTAGTTTAATAAAATTTAGATCAATTAACTAAATTAAAAAAACTTTTTTATATTTATAAAACTATTAACTTATAATAATAAAAGATTAATATTTTTATTTTAATTATTATTTAAGTTTATGTTTTAACTTATGTTTTCTTTTAATTTTTTAATATAATTATTTTTTAATTGTGTTTATTTTTTATATTATTATTATTATTATTATTATTTAATTGTCTTCTTCCTTCCCCCTATTCACGATGCAAACCTAAGGGCGTTCCTCTTCAGTTCGTTTTCACTAGAGGAGCAACGATAGGTTGAGTCTAAGGTCCTCTCACGGATTGGTGCAGCAGGAAAGGATCATGGTTGCGGCGTTCTCTAGGTACATGTTCAACTTCAACTTGCTTCCTGATCCTTCGGTGGCTCGATTCCTCATTCACAGCTCGATTCCTATAGATCTCCTCTCCATTGAACAAAGGCGTGTTAGGGGTTGCATCAGTAAAGCCTCTCCTCCTTCAGCGCAGCTCGGGTCAGTAGAAAACATCCCACAATAGTGGTGGATATCATCCCAGAAGGTAGCCACCTCGAATAGAAGGAATCATGAACTGGAGGCAGCTTTAGCAGATCCAAGTGGTTGAAAATCCAACCCTTACAGTAGACAAGGTAGAACAAAAGGGGAAACTCGAGCCCTATGGGTTCATCTCCCATGGTGGTGTAGGATCAAATCCACAACGATTGATTGAAGTTTCCATATCTGCAGTTTTTTGGTTCAGAATTCTCCTGATAGATCAGGGCTGGATAAAGGGTATTGAAGCTGTGTGAGTGATCTTCAATATGTGATTTTTATGGTGGCTTGATATTTGTTATTTGATGTAGGGGTGAGATTAAGACACCTATAGATGTATCGGTAGTAGGAAGAAGGTGAGAGACCAATGAGGATTGGTAGCTTGTGAATCAGTAAGAATAACTATAAATAGAAGGAAATCAGGCATCAGTGAGTCGCAGTCGCAAGGAAATGAGAGATTGACACCGAAAATAAAAATAAAGGGTTTTTTTTTGTAGCAACATGCAGGGAGGAGAAACCAATGATGTTTCGGTTTGAATGATTGGCGAGTGGGTGGATAAGTATCACTGAGTCTAGTTGTCTCAGCAATGATTGACATTAAAATTTCACCGATAGTTTTTTTTTAAATGGGTCACTGTTATTTTAAGAAAACAAGTCACCGATATTTAAAACAAGAGACCTATGCCGACCCACATAATCGGTGAGACTGAAACCATTGCAAAGTGATCGGTGAGTCAATTGAACAATAGTTAAATTTTTTTTTTGAGTCCTTTAAGAAATAAAATAAACAAATAACAAGTTAAATTAAAAACTTCATACTCTAATTAATTAATTAACAAAAAATAAAAAAAGTCTAAAAGAAAAATTAAATAAAAACGTAATTAATTCCAGTCACCATTTGACAATCCAATGGTGAGTCTTGTGTACACGACTAAAATAATAGATATAATAAACTGAAAACCAGTAATTAACTAAAACTAACAATTAAATTATTTAATATAACTAATTTATTAATTTATTAAAAAAAATCTAAATAAATTATCTAAAAAAACATAAACTCGGTTATTGATTAGATTAAACTTCAAAATGAAAAATTTAAATAATAAAATGTAACTATTTAATTAATAAACAGAATTAAATTAATAAAAAAATGAATTTAATAGTTGTTGACTGTAAATTCCCAACTGATGTTATTAATTTAAAATATTAAGGAAGTTAAAGTTTTAAAATTACAAACATAAAAATTAATGAACAAAAATAACACTTTAAAACACTTTATTTTATTAGATTAAAATAAAAGTTATTTACTTATAGAATATAAACTGAAAAAATGATTAAAAAAATAAATTAATAAATCATATTTATTTTATTGAGTCTCAATTAATGGGAAGAATATTATATCAAAATATAAATTAATCAATGCAAAAATAATATGATTAAATGATTAATTAACAAAAGAAACAAATTATAAGATTGTGAGCAGAATAAATACAACTGATAAAAATAATAAAATATATGAGAATAAAAATTATTAAATCTAAATTAATTATTTTAAAGTATAAAATTACATAATTAGTTATAAAATTTTATAAATTAATTAAAATAATATAAGATGTACAAAAATTACATTTATTTAATAAAACGTGTAAAAATATTAATTAAAAATTTTAAATTTTTGTAAAAAAATTTGGAAAAACTATGTAAAATAAGGACACATAATATTCTATAACTAAAAGACTAAAATACCTATTAATAAATAAACATGACATTGAAAATGTATTTATTAAAGTCAGGTGGTTAAAATAAGTGGATCAAAATACATCATTTTCTTGACCCCTTCAATGTGAATGAGGGGCTTCCAAACCAATCTATCCAATTTTAGTTGAGGAGAATATTGTAATATAATTGGGATAATTATCATATCACATCATATTTTATTTTAATGGAACATTTGATGGGGATAATAGTCTAGGTATAAAGGTTAATGTGTGAGTTATTTCATCATTGACTAATATAAAGTAGAAAACCATTCAAATCAAAAATAATTTTTCTCTTAAAATTATGTACGAAAGATTATGCATCAATGTGAATAGTTCACCAAGTCATAAATGTTTTATTTTTTTTGGAATTTTATGATATTATTTACCCTGATATTGAGTGATTTTTCCATGGTTTAAACCAATGTGGCCTCCTTTCAATGGGTATAAAGTCACAATTCCTTTCCCGTCAACCCAAAGTGTATAATGTAATCCATTTACATATTTTTGGGAATATGGAACATTGTAACTATATAATCTATATTATTATCTAGGTTATTACTAATATAATTGAACTAGTGGCCAAAAAACACATCTCCCAGAACATGTTTGGTTTAAGAAAGGTTTGGTGAAATCAATATTGACTTATTACTACTTGTCATAGTGTTATCCTTTTTATGAATCCCAATAGAGTATGATATATTCCATTGAAGGTAAATTTAAGGAAGGATTTTTACATATTGATTTAGGTATTTATTTTTAATAATTTATATTTTTTGTAATTTGTGATTAATTCACTATTCCATTTGGAATTTATTCCACTATATTATGATCTATATGGTTTTAAATTGTTCCACAATGGAATAATTTTAATGAAACTAGGTTGTTTCAAAATTTGTTCCTCTCTCAGCTATAATTCTGAATATTTATGAAGACTATATCATAAAATACAAAACAAAAATGTTAATGAGGGGAACCTTAGGGCGATTCATTATGTAAGAGGTTTAACATATCTGTCACATTTATTCTATGTAGATAATATTGTTATTTTCTATTTTGATGATTTAAAGAATATTAAAATGATCAATAAAATCATCAAGAATTATGATAGAATGTGAGGATAATATATCTATCATGAGAACTACATTATCTACATTGGAATAATCATTTCATCTAATTAGAAATCATTCACTCTCAATTATCATGGTATTATAGAGGGTGGTTAATAAATTATATACTTGGGACTTTTAATTTTATGGAGGAGGGCCAAGGTGATTTATTTCTATGATATTTCATTCTCAATTATAGGTCAATAAATGAAATGTAAAATAAAATCACAATTTATTATTGAAATTATTTTTTAACATAATGTTGTTTTCATTGAATTTTTTTTCATATGATTCTATTATATATATGGCCATATAATCTTCTCATGTTATTTTGTACTTATATAAAGATAATTTATTTTATTTATTTTGTTATTGAAATGAGATTTGGAACTATTTAATGGGATGCCTATTGCAGGTTTATTAGATCACTGGGTTTTGGGAAATGAATTTTGAGAAATTAAACATAGCTCTTGAATCTCACATCTTGTGGATGATTTTGGTTAATATAATTATCTACGAGTGATTTCAAAAATATAAATTTCATAAAAGAAATAAATTATGGAACCTCTATTACTTGGATTCATTTATATAGACACTATCAAGGTATGTGTATTAAAATATTATTCTTCACTCTTGAGAGAATTTTTAATGTAACTGTAGCCTCATTTTTTAGATTTATAATGAGATTTAATTTCCTATAGGATATAAGGTGGATAATTATTGTATTATTTCGGAATGAGACATCACCATAAGGGGTTGCATGGAAAATAAAATTGGGTGTTTTCCTTCTTTTATTCAGTCAGTCATTTTAAAATATTTCATTATACCAAATTAGGATACTCTCATATATGATTTAATAATTAATAGATTTATTAATATAGAGAAATACATCATTTTAAAAATGGGATGAACAAATCATGATTAATAATGGTTCAAATATTATTTCAATCATGGGATTATTGACTTTATATTATTTATCATGTAGTCAATTCTCCTAAGAGAATACCAACTATTGAGAAAATAGAATATTTTGGTTCTAAATTACGTTATATGTATATATATTAATTTCATGTCTAGTGGGGATTAAGAGGAACATAACTCATTAAATTTTACATTATAGAATATCCTTTAGTGAATAATAAATACCTTTTTCAAAATCTACAATCATTAATTTTGTAGCATGGTGGAGCTTATATAGATATACATACTTATAGGGGGAGTATAATCAATCAAAAAAATAATCAATATTTGAGTAGATCATAAATAGTTATATTGTGGTTGCGTAAGGGGGGTGGTATCTATAAATTTGAAGAAGTATATTAAAGACTTAATAGTAGAAAACATCAATGAGAGTGGAACTATATATTCACAGATACATTATAAGGGATGTAATGATTCTTTAGAAGATATGAATGTATAATTCCCTTAGGGATTCACTATTTTATGATTAATTAGATTAATATATGGCTATAATAATGTGAATATATTTTTAAAATATATATATAACCATAAATTAGAGGGGGAGTAAAGGTCAACATGGATAGAGCATCAATACAGAACCCATGTGAAGTAGGTTATATGGGTATTTTTAGAGTTCACCAATGGAAAAATATTTAATGATTATATTATTATTATGGTAGCATTTCTACTCATGAATTATAGATACATTGAATCATTATAGTAGTTTGAATTACTAACTAGTAAGAATTTATATTCTTATGATTTTAAAGTCACTATAGTTTAAATATTCATGTGAATAATAAAAACCAATATATCACTCATGGGAGTCACTTGCATAATACTGGGAATCTACAAAGTATTTCTATTCCCTTTATTTTTTTATCACTGAAATATTTAGGAAAACACCATATATTGATGATTATCATTCCTAATAATTTTTTGGTTTCTTGTTTTTTTGGTTGTATGATGTTCTCTAGGACTTAAATGACATAGTGGGAAAAATAAAAAAAATTCACTATAAAAACATGCTCCATTAACAAACCATAATTAAGAGCATACTAGAAAATATTTCACCTTATCACAATCACAAGATCATTTGGGATGATATTTTTATATAATTATAACCGATAATTATATATCAAACTAGTAAATTACTCTACGGAATCATCCAATAAGGGTTATTTTTTATATAAATAATATCTTTAAATTTAAATGGTATTATCAATTTTTCACTTTTACTTCATTATATATGACTATATTTTCACCACACATAATTCCAAATGCATAATTTATAACCATAAAAAATATTTTTATAACTTTGTATGACCATAAAAATCTCATAATGATATATTAAAAAAAGAAATGTGTTAGACCATTTCAAATTAATCAAATCCATAAGGAACGTATCATGTTTTATATGATTACTTTTGAGCTCAAATAATATTTCACATACTCATTAATGTAGAATAATTTTCATGGGTTTTTAATAAAAATGTTGAATAAATAATTAAGGAAAAATCATAATCATGATATTTTTATAGGAAATATGAGATCCTTATAAACAATCTTCTTCAGACATAAGCTTTTATCCATTAAAAGTGTAATAACATATCTTAAAAAAACTCATTTTAATTTTTTTGTGAAATCAAAATAATTAATATAAAATAAATTTAAAATCATTGAGTAATTATGTAATATTAAATGAAATCATATAAAAACCACAAAAAAAGAAAAATGTACATTATTAATTCAAATATATCCCTTAGGAGTAACTTATTCTCTTGATATCTATCACTTTACACAGTTCATTGGAGAGAAATATTTGGCTCACCAATTATCATATCTATATAAATATCGTCCATTAAAATGTACAAGAACCATATAATACAGAAAATGTATAAAATCATTAATTTCAGTCATAAAATTCCACAAAATATTCTATTTAATATATATACATAAATACAATCTAGAAATATGTAAAAATAAAGGGGAATCCTTTTTTTAAAAAATATTTTAATTTATAAAAATAATATGAAATAATTTTCTTTCTAAACACATGAATTAATATAAAGTAATCATCTTAAATAATAATGTTCAGGAATTTTGGATTTTTTATTTGTGCCACAAACATGAAAAATGTTCCTATTCACACATTTTTAAAAAACTGATATAAAAACAATTAATATTATTTTTTTTAGAAAAATATAATATATATTATATATCATTAAAAATAAATTAAAAATCCAATTTTATTATAAGAATAAAATTATTTTAATTTTTTAAGAAACATGGATACGGGGAAAAGTGTTGGAAAGAAAACCATAAAACATTTTAAATAAATATTTTATGAAAATACGTTTCAACTATTATAACGTTTCAATCAAAATAAAATATAAGGAGAGAAATTAAATGTAATTTAAAACCACTACAAGTTTAGTAATTTAATGGTAAATTACATTCATACCACAGTTTTGTCACCACATAGAAGGAAATATGTGGTAAAGATTGTATAATCCTCAACGAATGAAAAATTAAAACATGATATCCCAAATTTTGGACATCCACTTAGTCAAAATCTATCTGAAATCCTACTTAATTAATATATATTTGTTATAAATATATACTATTTATCATAATATATATGAGTCATTTATAACATTTTAAAGAAATTTATTAATAATTCCTTGTAAAAATAAATATTTTGTTTGTAATTGTTCCATTTCACATGTTTGTTTTGGTTTGGTAGTTAAAATCATTGACCAATGGTAATGTATTAATCAAAATAATAATTATCATGTTGAATAAAAACATACATTTTTTTATTATTCTTTATTCCCATGGATTCATTATAGATCTTATTTTAACAGTTTTCAATAAAAGATAAAATTCCATTTTTAGTGGATTTGATCCCATATAATGAATTTATTTTATTACTAATTATATAGATATTTTTATCATTAAATAAGCTTTAAATAGTTATAAATTCCTTTTAATTACATAATACTAACATTATCTATCATTTCATAATCATTTATTACATACACAATATAACAATGTTAATTTTTGAGGTAAAACTGACCTAAAAAAGTATGTGTTATAACTAAAAAAATGAGTAATAATATGATATTATATACTGATAATATAACTTTGATATAATACAAATCATGTTAAACATTAATTATTAATTCAATTGATTGAATCTTATGAATTTACCTGTTATTCAGTAATGAAAAACGAATCACATGTCTTTATAGAGGTGGTAGTCCCTGAGGATGCACGTGCAATGTTATCATTTACCAACAAAAGGAAGGGTAAGATAGTAAGGGATATCTTATCATTATAAATTCATAATAATTACAGAATATTAACATTATCTTACTATCTTGTGGAACATAAAAAATTCAATTCCAATTGTAAGGTGAGAAGGGTGGAAATTAATTCATATGATAATAATTAATATGATATTTTTTTGGCCTTATCAATATGTTTTAGCCTTAATTAATATATTCTACTCCATACTATGGTGATAATAATTTACCATATTCACTACTCATTCTCACCTAAAATAAAATTTAAGTCATTAAGAAATTTGAACCTCATGATTTTAAATTTTATATCCATTTTTCAAATTCAATTGTTAGAAGTGGTTGGATCAAAATTTAAATACACATTAACAAAAAAAGAGTTATTAGATATTGTGTTATAAACATTAAAATGAACTTATACCAAAGTAAAATATAATATTTATTTATACTGAATTAATTAGACTATGTTTAGTAAAATTGATCTTATTTTACGTTAAAAAAATTTTAATTATAATGGTACTTTTAATTTACATAATTAAAAAAAAGAAATGAATGTTTTATGAAAATCCATAATTTTCACTATTTAAATAATTATTTAACTTTTTAGAAAAATCAAAATAATTTAAATTAATCTAATTTTGAAATATTAATTTAAAAACTTTTTCAATTTTATTGGAAATAATTTTTAAAAATTGAATAAATTAATTATAATATTCTTGCAGAAAATGTAATAGAAAACATTTTTGAAAAAAAAATTATTTTTGAATTATAAAAATAATTCTTATTAATTCAATATCTATAAAAATATGTTAGGTTAATGATCATAAATTTAATAATATATATTACTGATAAATTATTTGAAAATTTTTGTGCATTAATTACCCTAATTTTATTTTTTAAAAATATATTGTGAACGTAAAATTAATTTTTAAAACATTTTCCCATTAATCTTATATGATTTTATTTAAAATTAATTTCATATTTCCAAGGAAAGAATCACTAAATTTTTAATAAGATAAATTTTATACATATGTTTATTAATTTTGAAAATCTTATTAATATTCATAAGTCCAACAATTAGTTTATAATTATTATTCAATATTTCTTGTCACACCTGAAAAAATTCATATTATTCTTTTTAAATTAAAATATAATGGTGTTAAATTTTATCCACTTAGAGACATTTCACCCTTAATATTTTATATCATGTTCGATTAAATGGGTTTTAAAACATTTTTTAGAAGTAATTCTGATGTGTGGAAAATAAAACCCAAGACCATGGATGAAAAAAATCAATTATATACATACAATTTTTTAAATAAAACATCCTAATAATGGATAGTATAGAATAATTTTTAAATGTGGAAAATTTAAATATGAAGGTCACATTGAATTACATAAAATCAGGTTCCAAAATAAAAATAACATTCGTATGAATAGAAAATATTTTCATTGAAGATAAATCACTACTAAAGAGGACAAGAATTATTTTCAACAACACTATAAATTAATTAAAAAAATTAATCTTGGGGGAATATATAAATTTAATTATATTTCTTCCCATATTGATAATATACCAATAATTAATCCAAATACGTTGATAAGGAATTCATTTTCATTTGAATATCATTTTAAAGGGTTGGGGAATTATTTCACAATCAATATTGAGAACATGGGAAATATTCCTACATTATTTATTTATATATATAAATTCAATTTAATCCTTAGGATGTATGTTTCATTATGTTTATATATATATTTTCCCAGATTCCTAGTTATGAATATCTTTGATTAATATTTTTTATAGATAAATTATGAAAATAAAATTCAAATAATTCATAAGATCCATTAAAGAAAGGAACTTTATACCTATTATCTTTACTAAAATAAAAATATTTATAAAAATGACTATAATTACTAAAATTAAAAAATATTACATTAATCAGTCAATAAAAAATCAAAATTTAACTTAAATCACTCCTTTAATAAGACTCTTCAATATATGACTGACTAAACACGAAAAAAATTGTTTAAAATGATTTGGTCAAATATTATTCTAAGATCACATTATATTTTTCTCCAAACACCATCAATATTTCAAAATGTGACATTCATATATGTATATTCTATACATAGATAATATTAAAAATATTCAAATCCTTTTAAAAAATACCAAAACAACTATAATGACATAATAAAATGGTAAATGTTTTCAAATGAAAACTCATCATTTATTCAATAAAAAAACCACATATTAGGGAAAAATATTCAATTTTCCGAAATCATATAATTTTCAAAAAAATATAGTGAGATCATTCTATAGTAATATTATTTAAATTATAAATCTATATTAAATAATATTAAAAATAATTAATGTTTATATATTATATTTTTCAATTACTATGGTATTTTTATATTTTTTATTTTCATTATTAAAAATATATTTACAAAATCATAAAAACGAAATTATAAAATTAAAATTATTCTAATAAATTTAGAATGTTAAAATTACCTTAGAATTCAATTTTTTTATATTTTTCAAATAGATATCACGGGCAATGGTGAAGTGAACATATATTACAACTTTTTTCATTATTAGAACAGTTGTATGACAAAGAAATTTATAAAAACAATTCATGGGAAAATATATATTTCATAATTGAAACTATAAATTTCAAATTATTTATTGTATTTTAGAAACATATGTATGATATTTTTAACTTAATTAATATTTGTCACCAAAATTATGTTTTTAACATTATACAGTAAGTATTTTAAAATTAATTTTTAGAATTAAATAAAAAATATATTTAAATTTTAAATCAGAAGGTAATAATTATATAATAAGATACATTTCCTTTTTGTATATAAAGGATAAATTATCTTGGTAAATATTTTCTACCATGGTAAAAAAAAATTATTATTATTAGTAACCTAAGTGGTAAAATGTTAAAGTTGTAAAAAACATTAATTGAGTTTCTAAAGAGTGGATAAACCTTATCTTTTATCAAATATTTTATTTCTCAAATTTTTTCCATTTTCCTTCAGATTGATTTTAACACCATGAATTTTTATGGACCTTTTTTCAAATAAATTAAATTTTCATTTATGTTTTACAATACCCTAAGTCCAACATTACATTCAAATTGTAATGAATTAGAATATGTTACAGGGTAGAAAATCAGTGTATAATACATGAATAATCATATTAGCGTATTTTACACACAACAATGACATGGTGTATATTACACGCCACAAGAACTTGGCATACGTTACAAGCACAACTGATGTTTCTACGAAACATAATTTTACTATTACTATAATTTATATGATATAATTATAAACTATACATTAAACATTATTATATGAATAATAAATAATATTTTTAATTTTTTTATAATTTATTTACATAAATAGGACATATTGATAATTAAATATATAATTTTGGGAAAAATCATTATATGTTTTAAAAACAATTTTCTCAGATTAACTGTATTTAATGTCTTTCTATGAAAAATAATAAAATTAATCATACAAAAATTTATAAAATTAATTTTGTAAAATAAGAGTCATTTTTTAATTTATAATAACTAAATTATCTTTAGGTGAATTTTTTGGGATTTTTCTGAGAAACATTATTTTTTGAAGAATAGTGAAAAATACCAAATTTTATTTCAAGACTACATTTTCATATAATTTATTTATAATGCTAAATTACCTTTTTTTAAATTAAATTAGAATATATTTTTTTCAATCGACCCAATTTTTGTCATTTTAATCATTTTCACTTCGAAATTTGATTAAAAAGATGGAATATGTTTGATCATTTTTACTTTAAAACCCAATTGTGTCATCTAGTCAACATGATTAGATTTAAATTAATTTATATAAATCATGAGATTAATAATTTTAAAAATGGATTCCATATTTCAATTCAGCATAATTTATAATTTCTTATAAGGTCAACTTATTTCTGACATAAAATATTAGTGAATTTCGTTAAATATAATTACAACAATTAAGGTTAAATTAATCGAAATAAGGTACTAAACCAAAACATTATAGCCCAAAATAACATTTAAACTTATCCAAAATACATTGAATGGAAATATTTGGATTCTATCATCCCTTTTCTCAGCATTGGATCATTATTGGATCCATATGCAACATGAAAAATGTGGGTTAAATTCTCTCTTCAAATATTTACAAGAGTGGCACTCCTCTTTCATTATAAAAGGACCCCACCTCTCATTCTTCATCACAATGCTAAAACCACTTTTTATTGTATAATATTTGGAAAATAATTTTCCCAAAATATCTTCATTACTCTAAAAATCCTCCACTTAGGAAGAAATAAATCCAAGGAAGCCTTCTATCAACAAACCAAAAGGATTTACCTGATTAAGAGGTGACGTACCCTCTCAGGATACTTTATTTAATTTTCTTTCACCACCTATACACTATATATAGTCAATTATTGTATACCATAACCATTATCTTCAATATTTTATGTATTTTTTATTCTATGGTTTTGAGAAACACTTACACACACTTCCATTTAAGGGGTAATAGACATATTTTTTATGTGTATGATGAACTACCTCCTCACTAAACGATGATTGTTCATTTTTCATCTACCCCGTATAATTATATAAATAATGAGGAAAAACATATTTATTTATTCCATATATTATATTTTTTATTTATTTAATTTTATTTATTCCTTTTACCACATACATATTATTATTTTCCATTTGGTATAAGTACGTTAATTTTGTTTGAGAAAATGTGGACTACCGCCCCGTAAAGCAATGTAATTCATCCACACACTACAAGGAATATTATAACGATGGGTAGAGTGAACTTATATTATATATATAAAATCATAATGTTACTATAATTTTTTTATATAAATATATACATATTTTTCATTTTATTTCTTTCTTTAAATACAACAGTAAAAATGGAAACAACATTCATGTATATGTACGACTTACCGTCTCAATGAACGGTGTATTCTATTTCATACTATTATATTCTATATATTATTATAATAAACATAAAATGAATATAAATTATATTTATATCATGTATTACACTCTCGAATTATGATATATGTATATGGACCACTAATATAACAAATTAAGATATATGCGAAGAACAAAACAGATATTACCTGATGTAAAACCTAACATAGGATTGTTAAAATGAGGGTAATATAAGGCCATAATAAAAAATTATGTTATTAGATATAATAATTCAGTTCTTTAAATTATTTATAATAATTTTTTATTTATTATAAAGGTGGTTTTAATGAGTATGACAAGAGTCAGGACACGAGGTAAGGGAATTTCATCTCAATTTTTATTTCTATGAGATGCATACTTTATTCACCACTAATTCCTTTTTATGTGATGTGTATACTAACCAAGTATGTATTAAATAATTCTTATATTGAAATAAATTATTATTTACATATCAATTTTATGATATTTATTTCATGGGGTTTCAGTTTCAAATGTTACAAAGTGAGTAAAATAGTTTTCTCTCAATTTTCCTCCTTTGAGAATCATGTTTTGTTATGCCCCCAAATTATTTTTCAAGGGGTATATAAATCCATTTTAAGTGTTATATTCTGAATACCATTTTTTAATTATATTTTAAGCTTTATATAATTTCATTTTCTTTTAGGGATAATATGATTTCACGTAACCAAGTGGTAAGAGTTTATTGAATCAACCCCAACACTTTTCAAGATTGTAAATGATTATGCTTATTTGATGAAGTATTTATATATATATCTCAAGAAAATTCATGTTTTTTCTTATACACAATTTATTCAATATATATTAATGTATTATTACCATTTTTCCACTCATTGGTACTTAATATAATTTAGAAAATATTTTTTAAAAATATGATTGTATCTATTTCTCCAGTTGAAACCTGTTTTATTTTAAACCCATATTTTTAAAAAATGTGTTCAAATGATAAATAAAGATAATTTTCAAGGAAAATATTTTTAATTTTTTTATTGTTTTAAAATATTCATTTATATATTTTATAAATTATTTTAAAATAATTTTTTTTTCAAAATGTTTTATGTTTTAAAAACAAATTAAAAAAAGAAAGGATATTTTTATAAGGAAATGTTTTAAAAATATTATTAAAAATTATTTCCCACGTAGGATAACAACTATTAGTGTAACTCTAGACTTTATGAGGGAAATTATTCAATGTTTCCATTCAAATTTTCTATCTGAATGTAATATGTTTTTATGTAATTATTATCCTGAAAATAATTTCTCTTTCACATGTTATAGGAATTTGAAACACAATTATTTTCTTGAGTTATATTTATAATGAAATTATTATGAAACCTATATTTTTTCACATGTTAGGATATGATTACATGCTTATAATCACCATTCCATTTCATAGATTATGGTTTAATTATTTACGATCTTGTGGCACTTTTATGTAAGATTTAATTACGAGATGGGTGTGACCTATATATTCCTCCAATGAATTAGGAAAATAGTTATATATAATAATATAGAATAATATGTACTTGGGAATGAACCTTGATTACTATGATGGACATGGTAGTGAACCCTAACTACCAATATGGTCTGAGTAGTGAATTCATGATACTAATATGGGCATGGCTGTGAACCATGACTACCAATATAGTATGTGGAGTGAACCCATACTACCAAGATGGTCTTGGAAGTGATGCCCTGGATGCTACAGAAATCATATTATATTCTTATATGTCTTCCACAATTCCATGTATTATTCTAATGTTATGATTTTGTGGATTATGTTACATATTTCCATATGATTCATGTATTATGAACTCCATGAATTATTCTATGACTCGTGTATATAATCTTTGATATGAAGGGTATGATCTTCAGTGTTTATGATCATGTTCTCATACCCTTATACTCATGATTATGCTTACATATCTCCCTTGTTCACCCTTACTGATCATTTGATCTCACCTAGTTTTATGTTTCCTTTCTCAGGTTATGGAGACATGTATTATGTTTTATGTTTATATGAAGGGTCCCAATCACAAAAAACCTAGTGAGTGATATTATATCTCAATTATGTATCAGTGTTTAGGTTTATATGTTTCTAAAGGCACTGGACAAGTATGGTCTTTCAATGTCTATTTGTATAATTTTTTATGTACACTACAATATATATGTAATGTAAATGTATGTCAATATGGGGTCGTTATAGTTGGTATCATAACAATATTTTAGTTAACCTTTAGAATTAAGTGTAAGAAAACCTTAGTGATAATCCTAAGGACATGTCTAGGGATAATTGTTAGGATAATAAAAGGTAAAGAAAAATGTTTTATAATTTTAGTAAAGGATAGAGTGAGTGTATTTCTGGAAATACAACCCTTTATGCATAGTACAAGTGGATGTGGATCTGAAATATATGTAGCTAGGGGTAATAATTCTGATAGGATGTTTCAGGCCAGACTTGGGGTAATCTGGTACAAGACAATAGGCCTTACTAGACACCTATTTTGATATTTCTAGGGGATATGCAGTGGGAATTAAAAAAACCTTCAATAACCATCATGAAGAAATAAAATATAAGTTTCATTTGAATAAGATAGGGCAATCCTATAGTTTCATTGATTAAGGATGTTTCCATAATGTATACATCATATAAGTGACTTTTCATGATTACATGGATACTTGATATGATAACAACACCTTACTCTATGCTTTTGGCTTTAGTTAATGGATAGAACATGAAATAATCCCATTAAGAATGATTGTGAGGGAAAATTTAATAATTTCCCTCCCGAGAAACCATATTCTATAGGATATGGAATAGAAAACATCATTACCATCATAACATAACTTTATTAAGCTATGAATCATGGTGGACTTCTAAATGAGCAATGGAGGGTAGAACACTCTATTGAGTATTTCATGAGGCAACATCCGTCTTATTTCATAGGTTCTTTTGATCAACATTTTTTGAACAGTAGATTAGTACTACTAAAATAAAATTCCTTATTCTCCAGTGTTCAGAGAATGAGAATGTAACTCTGGCCATGTATTTTTTATAAGGAAAATTTTAATAGTATTGGACTCTATTCAAGAATAGTGGGTGTAAGATGAGATTGAATCCATGTATTGGGTTGAGTTCAAGAACATATTTTTCAATAAGTATATTCCTTGTATTTTTCATACCATTATAGAGACAGAGTTCTATGAGTTTAAAGAAAGGGATGATAAATCTGTATTTACCTATGAGGATAATTTCATTAGACATGTGAGGTATGATTTAGGAATTACCTTCCAACCAGAATGTAAATATGATAGGTTCATTAGTGGAATAAATCAAATTATCTATTGTGATTAGGCCATAAAAGACATTAGTATCTATGAAGAGATTGTGAATTGTGCAACCATGTTTGAAATAGAGCTTAGAGTCACGTATCAATCTTATTGTTTTGAAAATAATATGAAGATTGATTTTAATATAAAATCTAAAAACCATGAAGAAAAGAAGATGATATTTTCATTGTGCTCTACGTATTGGAAAAAGTAAAGAGGAAATTTCCTTAAGGAGTTAAATAAATGTTTTATGTGTTTAAGGGAAGGACATCAGGAATTTTATTTCTAAAGTGATGCGATAAGGTTAGCTAACATTGTGAATGGGGAAAGAGAGGCAAATAATTCACCTCCCTTGATTTAGTACTAGAAGTGTACAGTGAACATGAATTATGCTAAACACTAACCAAACCCAAGGGATGGTGATGGTGATCAATTTCAACAATCGATTAAGCTAAGAGGCAAGGGGAAATATCATACAATCTCTATTTTCTTATGAGGTGTGAGATAACATTGTGTGAAATGTACACTTACTATCCCTTATAGAACTACTAATGTCATATTTGATTCTAGATCTACTGGGTCATTCATATGTAAATAATTTTCTAAGGGTGTTAAGATTACACAAAAACAATTAGATGCATAAATAGTTTTGAAACAACCCTAATGGTATGAGGAATTCATCACAAGCCTATGATTCCTCTCCGGTCAAAACCTGTGGAAATATGATTTTCTAAAATCATGTCATTCTTCCTTTGGCTGAATTTGATGTAATCATAGGAATGGAATGGATTTATTTGATTAAATCCCAAATCTATTTTCATGGAAGGGATGTTACATTAAATATTTCAAACCCTCCTATGATCATCCATAAATGTGGCGCTAAGTATGAACTTCCTATGGAGATTAAATCCAGTTTATGGGTCATAATTTCCATTAAAAGGCTTGTTTATCAAAAAATGGTTAGTGAGAAAATCGACATCAATGATATACCTGTAGTTCAGGATTTTGTGGATGACTTTCTAGAAGAGTGGCCAAGCCTACCACTAAAATGAAATGTTGATTTACCAAAAGTACTCATACATGGATTCACACAAATTTCCAAGACTCTTTGTAGAAGTTTTGTTATTGAGTTTCATTAATTGAATAAGAAACTCCAAGAAAACTGTGATAATGGATTTATTCATCCATGCGTGTCACTATTTTTTATACCCATTATTTTGGTGAAAAATAAATATGGATAAATGTCACTATGAATTTATTATTATGTTTTGAACAAGATCAAAATCAAGAACAACTATCCTCTTCCGTATATTGATGACTTGTTTGATAAAATATGTAGAGATCAATACTTTTCGAAGATTGACCATCATTCTAGATATCATAAATTCAGGTCTAAGAAAGAGGATATACCCAAGTTAAAATTATGTAAAAGGAATGGACACTTTGAATATATTATTATTCCTTTTGGTCTTAATAATCCCCCTACTTTCATCATGGACTTAATGCATAAGGGGTCCTTTGAGTGTCTACACATCTTCTCTATTGCGGGGCTAGGGTTTCTTCCTTCGGAGTCTGTCCCTCCCCTCTAGTGTAACTCATACAGAACAGAGTCGATGTCCTCCATCTTAGCATTGGTGTCAATCGATGTGGATGCTTCCAGATTCGTTAGCTTGGGTGAGGCGTTGTCATCATCATCCTTTCCCATCTTGACAGGAAAAAGTTTCAGTGTTGGTTCATGGCTCGGTGTTAGCAGAAGAATCATTCCACTTGGAATCTAGTGTTTCTCTGGTGTGTCTCAGTGTTGGCCCTAGAGTGGTGTGGAGGGGGGAGTGTCTCTTGTTTTGGTCTTCCCATGGTACTTCAGTCTTTTTGAAGGGTTTATCTCAGTGATTATTTCATTCGTTTTGATTGAGTTTATTTGGTGGTTTTATTAGTGTAAGATGACATTCTGACACACCCTATTGGTTCCCCCCCCATTTCTTATGGTCTTATTGCATCAGAATTTGGGGATGGTGCATCTGCGATCCTATTTTTAAGTAGATCCATGACCAAAATGGTGCTTCTGATTCAGAGCGTCCCAGATCCCCTTATCCATGATGTTCTTTTGGTGTGGTACTGGGACATTTATTCATAGGTGATCAAGGTCCAGCTTTGTGATCCTTTGATTGTATTTGGATTTCTCCAACGATCACAATAGTGGTTGGATTCACGAGTAGCGTGACAGGGTTCATCTTGAGGAGGTGAATCATAAAGCTCCATGGAAGAGGGGTGTTTTTATGTTTTTATTATGATGGAGTGAAATTGTGGAATCATGATATGATTTTGGTTGTGGTGATCTCCTTGTGGCCCTATGGTTCGAGGTTCGAGTGTCGCTACAACAGTTCTCATACATGGGGTTGCTCCATATGGGGTTTAAAGCAGTGGGTTTTCTCCCTATCCTTACATCTAGAATTGTATGTTTGAGAGGGTAGGTCTTTTCCTTCAGTAGCAGTCCTGTATATTCATACACAGAACAATTACCCGAGTAGCAAGGAGTATGAGGATGCTTATCTTAATGTTTTTATGATGGATTTGGGTTCTTCTCTGTAGGCATTAATGAGTTGTTTAGCCTTAAATTTTTTCACCGTGGGGGTTTTATTGTTTTTAAGTCATTGGTTTCATGTATGGTTTCTCTCTTTTTCCTCAAAAGATTTTGAGTAATAAATAATTAATTTTTAGTCAGTCTTTATGAATGTAATTAATAAAGTCTTTAGAGATTACCTAGATCAGTTTGTTGTAGTCATTATAGATGATATCCCTATCTATTCAAAGTGAAAGTAAGACCATAAAGATCACAAGTGAATTTAACTGAAGACCCATTGGACGGAGAATCTATATAAAAATTTTACAAAGTGTGAATTTTGGATGAAAAATGATTCATTTCTGGTTCACCTAATCTCTATAAAAGGTATAGTAGTAGATCCATCAAAGATGGAGGCTATTGAATGCTGGCATAAACTATCCATGATGACTGAGATTCATAAATTTCATGGATTATCTTCATATTATTTACATTTTATGGATTAGTTCACAAAATTATATAATCATATGACCATGTTAACTCAAAAGGGTTTCAAATTTCTCTAGACAAATTAATGTGAGGAACATTTCATGGAACTAAAGAGAAGGTTAGTCATTGCACCTATGCCAACATTACCCTATAGTGGATAAGAGTTTTTAATATGTAGTGATGCATAAAAAATGAAATAAGATTCATTCTTATGTAGAATAACTTGTTTATAGCCTATGCCTCATGAAAATTGAAGATTAATCTGAAAAATTACCCAACTCATGATTTAGAGTTAACAGTGGTAATTTTCACATTAAATATATGAAGTCATTATCTTTATGGAGGCTATTGAATGCTAGCCTAAACTATCCATGATGACTGAGATTCATAAATTTCATGGATTATCTTCATATTATTTACATTTTCTAGATTAGTTCACAAGATTATATAATCATATGACCATGTTAACTCAGAAGGGTTTCAAATTTCTCTAGACAAATTAATGTGAGGAATATTTCATGGAACTAAAGAGAAGGTTAGTCATTGCACCTATGCTAACATTACCCTATAGTGGATAAGGGTTTTTAATATGTAGTGATGCATAAAAAATGAAATAAGATTCATTCTTATGTAGAATAACTTGTTTATAGCCTATGCCTCATGAAAATTGAAGATTAATCTGAAAAATTACCCAACTCATGATTTAGAGTTAACAGTGGTAATTTTCACATTAAATATATGAAGTCATTATATTTATGGAGAAATTTGAGATATATATATACTGATCATAAAATTATAAAATATATATTCACACAAAAGGATTTAAATAGGTTCCAGAGAAGGTGGTTAGAGTTTATAGTTGATTATAACTTCTCAATACATTACCTCCATTGGAAAGTAAAGATGGTGGTCAATGAATTGATTTAGAGAGATCATGATAGATTATCAATAATAACAATGAAAAGAGATCAAATATTTCTAGATTTGAAAAGGATATATCTAGAAATCCAGAGGGAAGGGGGAAAAGATTATATTTCTCAAATGAATGCCCATCCCTATATCTATGAGATGATTAAGGAGGCACAAAAGGAAGATGTCGAGCTACACAAAGAAGTCAGAAATGTTCCTGAGTTTAACCTTAAATAGGATGGAATGATATAGTTCAGGAACCATCTATTTGTTCCTTCCATATCTGATTTAATAAAGGGGATGTTAGTGGAAGCTCATAGTTCATCATTCTCTATTCATCTTGGAATAATGGAGATGTATAGGGACTTAGAAAAAGACATCTTCTGGGATTACATGAAGATAGATTTCGTAGTGTTTATATCTTGGTTCTTTATATGCCAATATGTTAAGGATAAATGAACAAGTAAAAGGGGTTATTGCATCCACTACCCATACAATAATGTAAATTGGAGAACAACACTCTATTTGTTTCTTTTAGACTTCCCAAAAATTCTAATGGGTTTAATGTTATATGGGTGGTAGTTGATCACATTACTATGTTAGCACACTTCATCTCTATCAAAGAAGAATTCTCTCTAGATCATCTTGCCAAGATATACAATAAGGAAGTTTTAAGGTTTCATGGAGTACCAAATTATGTTGTATCATATTGGGATGCAAGGTTTATCTCAATGTTCTGGTGAAGTCTTCAGTAATCACTTGATACAGAATTGATCTTCAGCACAAATTTTCAACCTCAGACCGATGGTCAGTCTGAAAGATAAATTCAACCCCAATAGGATATGTTGAGATATTTTTCCCTATATTTCAAAGGTGTGTTGGATGAACACCTTCCTATATATGATTTTTCATACAATAATAGCTTTCACTCATGAATTCAGATTTCACTTTATGAATCCCTCTATGGGAAGAAATGTAGAGCTCCAATGTGATAGGATAAGTTTTGAGAAAGAAAGAAATTAAGACTTGAGATCACTAAATACATGTTTGAGAGGGATAGAACCATTTACAAGAATATAACAGAAGATCAAAGTAAGTAGTAAAGTTATGATGATAACCATTGGAATTATCTAGAATTAGAATTTATTGAAATATTGTTTCTATGAATCTCTCCATAGAGTAACTTTATGATGTTTTTAAAGAAATATAGACTAATCCCTATGTATATTAGTCCTTTTTGGATTCTTAATCATATCGAGATGGTATCCAATCTCTTGGAAATTCCTCCAAATCTCCCTCAAGTCTATGATGTGTTCTGTGTCTCTCTCCTAAGGATGTACATGCTAGAATATTCACTAGTATTGATCTCAGAGGTCATACCACTAGAGTAGGATATTTATTACAAATAACAACTAGTTTAAATTCTATACTGATCCGAGAAAGTTCTTCAAAACAATACCACTCACATTGTTAATGTTTTGTAAAGAAATCACCAATTATGGGAAGATATATAGGAACTTCAGGATATGATAAAGTAGAAGAATCTTCATTTTTTACCTGGTGAATAAATTTGAGTGAGAAATTCATTTTATGGGGGTATAGTGCAATACCTTGAGTTTTTATGGACCTTTTTTTGAATAATTTAAATTTTCATTTATGTTTTGTAAAGAACTATGTCAAACATTCAATTCACTTGGAAACGACAGGGTGTATATAACAAGAATCCAACTAAAAGTATGATACTTGGAACATCTACTTGGTTTATGTTATTTTCAACACCAACTTGGTGTCTATTATAAGCAACACTAACTTGGCATACATTAAAAACAACTATGATGTTTCAATGAAACATCATTTTACAATTATATTTATTTAAATAAGATAATTATAACTTAGCCATTATACATAATTATATGAATATTAATTACTAATTTTTATATATTTTTATAATTGTTTTATATAAATAAAACTTATTGATAATGAAATATATAATTTTTAGTAAAGTTCATATATGTTTAAAAATACAACTTTCTCAAATGAACTGCTTTTAATGCCCTTCTATGAAATAAATAAAAATAATTTTATAAAAATTTATCAATGGAATTTGAAAAAATATATTTTATTTTTGAATTTATAATATCCAAATTATATTTGAGAATTTTTTTGGGATTTTTATGAGAAAATTCATTTTTGGATGAATTTCAAAAGATACGGGATTTTAATTAAAAATTTACTTTTTATCTTATTTATTTATGAGGTTAAATAATATTTTAATGGTGTTTAAAAGTTTAATTAGATAATATTTTTAGGATTCAAACCAATTTTTATCATTTTAATCAATTTCACATTGAAATTGAATATAAAAATTATAGTAAAATTTTTATCATTTTTACTTTAAAAACCCGTAGTGTCGTCCCATCAGCGCGATTAACTATAAATTAACTACAACCATTTATGTTATTAGAAATTGGAAAAATGTATTCTATAATTTTAATCAAAATAATTTTGAATTTTTAATAATTTGATCATATATTTTTACCAAAAATATTATTGAAAGTGATTAAAATTAATTATAATGATTAAGGTTACATTAAGTTCAATAAGGGACAAAACCATAACCTCTGGGCCCAAAAAGAAATAAATAATTTTTCAAAATTTATTGGATGGATTTTTTTTACCATATTCTCATTTTTTAGGCTTTTTAACATTATTGTATCCACATTAATCTTGAAAAATGTTTGTGGAATTATCTCTTAAAATATTTATAAGAGTGTCACTTCTCCTTCATTATAAAAGGTCACGACCTATCCCTCATATTCTGAAATATAATACCACTTCGGATAGACCAAGATATACCAAATAAAATTCCAAACAACCCTAACTTCTGTATAGAATCCTCCCCTTTTTTATAAATAAATCCAAGGAAGCCTTTTGGGACAATCCAAAAGGACTGGCAAGATTAATAAGTAATGACTTATCTCAAGCTCTTTTATTTTATTTTTTTTCTCCACCCCTACACTATTTGTATTCCATAAATATATAAAAAACATTATATTTAATTTAATAGTTAGTCTTTATGATAATGATTATACCTACACTAACAAAAACTTCCATCCAATGGGTAACAAATATATTGTTTGTGTATACGATAAACTCCCACCTCACTTAGCGATGATTGGTCATTTTTCCTCTACGACCTCTCATAGTTGACATTGTGATGGGAAATATGTCTATATATGTCATATATGATATTTATTGTAAATTTAATATTCTTTATTCATTTTAGAACACATGTATTTTTAATTTCCATTTGGTGTAAATACAATAATTTGGTTCTAGTATGTATGGACTACCACCCCCTCAAATCGATGTGATTCATTCACACACTACATGTAATGTTTTAAGGATGGTTTTAGTAAACATATATGATATATAAAACATTATAATTCTAATTTAATTATATTATATACATATATAAATATATTTCATTTTCATTCTTTCTTTTAATATGACAATAAAAATTAAAACATCGTTCATGCAAACGTACAACTTACTATCTCCATGAACTTTGTCTTCCATTACATACATAAATATTATATATAATATTATAATACAAATAAATTAATATACAAGATATTTATGTCATTTTTTACATTTCCTAATCATTATATAAATATAAGGACCAAATATATAATAAATTTAGGCACATGTGGAGAATAAAGTGGATATTACAAGAAGTGGAACCTTAATATATGGTTTTTAACAAGAGGGTAATCTAAAGTCACAATCAAAACAAATTTAAGACTAGTTATAATAATATGGTTCTTGAAAATATATTTAATAAATTTATATATATTATACAGGTGGTTTGAATGCGTACAATAATAGTCAAGACATAAGGTTAGGGGATTTTATCTAACATTTAATTTCTGTGAGATAAATACTTTATTCACCACCAATTTATTTTTTTTGTGGGGTGTAAACTTCCCATGGATGTATTAAATTTTTCATGTAAATAAATTAGTGTTAATTTAAATATACATTTTATGATCTTTCTTTTATAGGTTTTAGGCTTCAAAAGTTACCAAATTGGTAAAATAGTTTTGTCTCAACTTTCCTTCGTTGAGACTCATGTTTTGTTATGCACCAAAATTAATTTTTCGAGGTGTATATACATCAATTTTAAATGTTATATCATGAATCTAATTATTTTTTTATATTTTATTATTTATTAAAAGTCTTTTTCTTACATGGATATCATGATCCCATGTAACCAGGTGGTAAGAGTTTATTTAAACAATATCATCGCATTTCGATATTGTTAATGATTATGCTTATTTGAGGAAAGATTATGTTATGTATATCAATAAAACTCATAGGTTTACTTATCATCTATTTATTAAAGATATATCCATGTATTAGTACCTATTTTGAACTCTTTGGTTGTTAATAAAATATTTTTAAGAAAATTATGATTGTATCACACTCTCTGGTTGGACCCCTATTTCATTTCAAAAACCATGTTTTCAAAACTATTTCAAAAAACATTTTAAATTGATTGTTTATGATAATTTTCATGGAAAAATTATTTTAGGATTGTTTTATTTCTTTTAAATAATAAATTATATGTTTTCATAACTACTTTCAAAGAAAATGGGTTTCAAAAGGTTTTATGTTTTAAAAATAGTTTTTTTGAAGAAGAAATGATATTTTTCTAAGGAAATAATTTAAAAGATCATTCAAAATTATTTCACGTATAAGATAAAATATTTTGGTGTCAATCATGAATTTTTTGGAAAATAATTCAATTTTATACATCCATATTATTTTTTTGAATGAATTAAGTTTTTATTTCATGATATTTATGAAAGTGGTTTCCCTTTCACGAGGTATAGGCTTTTGAAACCATCTTTTTTCACGAGTTATGTTTATGAAGAAATGATTTCAAAAAATATATTTTTCTATAGGCTATGAAATTATTACGTGGTTATAATACATATTTCTTTTCATGGGTTATGATATGATTATTTATAATATTTTGGAACTTGTATGTATGATTTCATTTTGAGATGGGTGGGACCTATATCTCCCTCCAATGAATTGGGTAAATATTTATATCTCATGAGATAAATGAAGATGGTCTTGGAAATGATCCATAACTACTAATACAACCATTAGAGTGAACCGTGGCTAAAAATATGGTATTAGTATTTAACTCATGCAAATATGATTGAAATGGGAGTGAACCATGAATACCAATATTTTATGAGGAGTGAACCCATACTACCAAGATTTTCATGTTAGTGATGCCTTAGCAGCAATGGAAATCATACAATATGCTAATGTGTTTACCACAATTCCTTGTATTATTCCAATGTTATACTTTCATGTCTTATGTTTTTTATTTCCTTATGATTCATGTTTTATAAATATCCATGATTTATGACATGATTCATATATATGATACATGATATATATGATATGATCTACTATTTTCCTGATCATGTTCTCATACCCTTATGGTCAAGATTATTCTTACATATATCCCTCGTTTACCCTTATGTAGCATTTCAGATCACCCCTTTTTATGTTTCATTCCCCAGGTTATGAATATTTTTATTAGGGTTTCTATGTTTAAGAAGGAATATAGTTAAGAATAACCTAGTGGGAGAAAATGTAGCTCAAATATATATCATTGTTTATGTTTCCATGTTCTCGAAGGCACTGGACTAGTACGGTATTTCAGAATCTATTTGTATAATGTTTTATGTATTGTGAAAAAGTTATGCAAAGATAATTTATTTTTGGACTGGGTCATTATATTGATGTTAATTATTGAAAATTATTTTCTAGATAAATAAATGACACTCTTCTTCAGCTATAAAATGGGATATCCTCTCCTCACTTAAGGTAACTGAAAACTCCCTCATTTCATCACAAAATTTTCCCAAAAATATCCTAGACACCCCTATTTTTTATGGAGGTCATTTTCTTCCCATAATGACATCCTTAAGATTATTAACCCACTAATTAATGGATATAACATTACAAGTGTGGTGTACATTTATTTTTTACTTCTTTCCCTTTTCTTTTTCATTGTGTGAATTTTTTATCTATAAAATTTAATTCCAAAATATCAAATTGATAAAATAATAATATTTACTATATTTTTATTTTAAGATAACATTCGGACTATAATTAATGATAGTTTTCATTTTTCCTAATAAAATATAAAACAGCATTTTTGTGTGCGTAGATTATCGCCTCCAAAAAATATCATGTTACTTTTTCCAAAACCACATTAAATCGGTGGACATAATTTTTAAATGAAAAAATAATTATGATATTTTTTAAAGAATTCATATTTTAATTTATAAAAAAAAAATTATTTCTCTCAATCTATGGAAAATGAGTTTGTAAACCGTGTGCATGTGTGGACTACCACATCCATTTTATGATTGATTTATATTTTTATTTTCACCACTACCTTAAATTCATGGAATTGATAATTGGTTAAATGGATAAATATTATGTTTTATACATTATTATGGTTATCATATTAATATTTAATGAACTTATTAATGATATGGTCAGTAAATTATAATCATTAATTAAATCCATTAAAAATCATTATAAGAAGTAAATCTTTAATTAAAATTAATTAGTATTTTCATATACATTACATATTCTTATAAATATTTTTCTAATTATGATATATCACACTAATAGTCCCTATATGATACCATCATGATAAATTTTTTATGGTATTATAAATAAATCACCCCATTAATCATCCATTAAGTAGGGTATGTTCTAGTTTTGGTTGATTTGACCACCTACATGAACTATGATATAAAATTATATAATAAATTATTATAAAAACATATTTATTAGTGTAATATTATATAGATTTGTTTATATTTATTTTTTTGGGTTTGTAAAAGATATTTCAATATAAAACACATTAATTGTTAAGACACCCATCGTAGGTTGAAAATCAAAGACAATTGTTCATTGTTGATTTCATATCCTTTCATAATGAATAATGTACTCATGAAAGGAAATATAAACATAATAACAAAATTATATTCCATCCATTATAGTAATATAATTTGACTTGGAATTATTATCATTGGGAGTGGAATAAATAATGAACCTTCTCCTATGAAACTACTTTAAAGGGTCATAAAATTAAACACGCGATGTTGGAAAAATAAGAATAATTTGACTAATATATATTTAGAAATTTTATTGATGAAAATTATAAATAGTGTTATGTATGAATATAGTTCTAAGATAGTGTATTTATATATTTAATTATTTATATACTAGGTTATTGTATATTTTACAAAGAGGGAATAAATTTAAGGTGATCATTCTCAAAAATTTAATTCCATTAGAGATATTTCTTAATGTGAACCATGATACCATTAATATTGTGTGATTACTACATAATGAAAAAAAATCATTATAATAATGTTGTTTTTGTAAAAATATATTTTTTTAATTTAATATAATGAGGTTCAAATAATACCAATGTGGGAGGGGTCAATTAAAATATTACTCAAACCATAAGATTTTTTATTTTGAATATTATTTTCAAATCAACATTGTTTCATAATTATAATCCACATTGGTAATATGTAATATTTTAAAAAACCTAAATCATATTCATTGGGTAATTATGTGGATTTACATGTCACCTCACAAAATTTCCCAATTCACAAATTTTTTACTTGGATTTTTTATTATAAGTGAAACCAAATATATATATTTTTCTCATTTAGGAACATCCATTTTCTATATATGTATTCATTGAATTCTTATTCAGTTAAATTTTAAATTATTACATAATTTATTATTTTCATTTTACACTATTTAGTATTATTTTAAAATATTAAATAATATTTCAAATTTTTTGTGTGTGGTTCATTTCGAACAAAATATTCAAAGATGCAGTTTTCAATGATTACATGTGAAAATGTAATTCCACCCGAGTTTTCATCATATATTAACATATCCCATTATAATTTTATATTTCTAGAATAAATTAATAGTTTTAAAATATTTTTAAAAAATATTTTCTTCAATTCATTCTGAATGTTATGAATATATATTGTATCCAAAAAAATTACAAAAATAATAAAATGTAATTCATTTGAATCTATATTTTTTTTAATATTTTATACAATTTCAATAAAATTGCTAAAAAGATAGAATTTTATTTATTTATCTATATAGTATTTTAAATTTCAATCTCATTTGGATAAATATATCACTTTTCATTTTCCTTGAATAATAATTTTAAGTGTATAATAGAAATTTTATTAAAATTACTTTCCTCATTGAGTACCTTTTTTTATTATATTTATTTAACAATGTTCATCTAGATGGAAAAAATTGACTTATTTGGGGAAAATATTAAATTATCCATATAACCATTTCCTATATGGTGTAAATACTATATTCATTATTATCATTATTAAATTGTGTATATATATAGGAAGTTACATAATTTCATTTGATAACCATTTACTTCAATGGGAATATCATGCCAATATTATCAATGGAACTATTATGGATTATCTTATATCAATCCATCTAAAACCAATTTTCATTCAATGGATTCTTTATTATGTATTGAAAAAACCAATTTTCTTTCCATGGGTTCTAAATAATATTAAAGTTAATTATTTTGATTTGAAATTGTTTATTCAAAAAATTTTATTTCCATGGGTTCTTTATAATATAATAAGTGATGGAAATAATGTGGAATATATATATATATATATATATATGTGTGTGATGAAAGGTGAGATCCTACATCACCCTAAAATGCATTTGTTTAAAGTTTACATGTCATGAGATAAATATTTGTGATTGAATTTTATTTTTTCACAAGCATGAGAAATTATGTTGGGGATCAATATAGTAAAACAACCTATAATAATATTTTTGAACAATTTTAAAGGTGCTACATAGCTTTATGCATATTCTCTTGACTCTATTAAATCCTCAAGGATAATGTTTATTAACTCATTTTTCACAATATTTTGATTCATTACTTATGATATATCATGTTCTATACAATGATATATAATATATTCTTTTTTTTATATATATTTTAGTCTATGTCAAGATTATACACATATGTTCATATTCATTTAACCTGTGATATTTGATTTTTACCACATATGATTACCCTTACTGAGAATCTGAGCTCACACCTTTATTAATTTTCTATCAATCCAAGTAATGAAGATGATTATAACATATCAAAAGTATAAAATTGAGTCCAATGTGTCTCAATTGCATAGATATGTTCAAAAGGGTGGTTCATAGAGTATTCTTATTTTGGAAAATTTTTTTTGTAGTGGGGAGATTTTTATATTTTCAAAATCGATTTCATCGATAGGGTTTTTTTTATTGAAAAACCATCTAACCCCATATATACTGAGTTAGTATCCAACAATGTGAATATAAATAGTAATTTATGTTTTATGCCCACGATTCTTAAGAACTCACATTGTTCGATAGGATCAAATGTCATGATCATCACACCCATGGTGGGATTTCTTCCAATCTTGGGAATCTATTGTACATTTAATATATTTTCTTGAATCATTCTGAAGACCTAAATCTGGAGTAGTTACCCTAATAATGTAATCAATTTCCAAATCCATTTTAAATTAACATGTCATCCCATCCATGAAACTATCCATATATGTTCAAGGTTCATGATGTTATTACCCATTATTACCTAATAATGAGAGGCTACTAATGTTTAAACTATATTATTGGGATATATAGAGTTTATTTCCTAATAGGTATAATATTTGCATTTTTATTTTTGGACTCAACCTCAATAAGGTGTCTTATGTATCTAGTTAAAAAATAGTAATCAAAACCCACATAGTTCATAGTGGGACCATAACCTGAATTTTTTTACATGCGATAAGGACCATTTTAAGGAAGTCGAGAATTGGAATTGGATGTTCAGTCCTTAAGAAGGCATCCTACATAACTTGTATATATAAAAATGAGAGTATATGTAGTTCTGATTAGGAATTTGTGTCATAAATGGTTCCACCATGGTGGTTTTTATGGGTATTGTCATGACCCGTCCCAGTGGGGCCCACGCCGTGACTCCCCAAGCCCACCTCCAATATTCCAGGGGCTGGTGACTACCACCGAGTAGGCATATTACTAATCATGGAAGGCATTTCCTAAGTACCTGTACACATGCGAACATCTCCAAGCCCACAAATGCTGAAATGTTAAAAAACACTAAGGAAAAAAATGCATGCATACAACTAAACCCAATCAACAGAGTATGACGAAAGGTAAAGTACTGAAAGTAAATAGGGACAGAATACAAGCCCACCAAAACAAAAGTTTGAAAACTACAAAGTTTAACCTGTAAACACAAAAGGTACTAGGACTGCTACTCGTAGATGTAGGAACACCTCGGCCTGTAGGGAACTGAGAAATCTCGGTCCTGTCTTGGTCCACCCTGGACTCCGTCAAAAGACTGCTCATCTGCATAAGACACGACACGTGCGGGCAAAGCCCGTTCAGGGGTGACTATACCAATACTCAGTAGAGGACCCTGAAAACCAAAAAGTGGTACACAAAGTAAAGGTACAATCATCTATGCACATTATATGTCTAAAAAACATATAGCACAAACCAAATATACTCAAAACCTAGACCCATAGTCTAGAGACAAGTCACACAACCGCATACCCCCAGCTAGGGGTTCAGTTTGAAGATTCCACGAAGCACTCGTTCTGGGAGAACACACTCCATGAGTCTTATAGATTTGATGACGTCCATCTGAGAAGTACTGTTTGTCGGGAAGCATCATGAGAGGTAGTTAAACTCATTAAGGGAGACACACTACTAAGTGAGAAGGTTACGGTAGATAGATGCACTCATTACAAGAGACACACTCCTGAGTGGGAAAGATCATAATACAGAGATGAGGATCATGTCTAGGGCCATGCTGAATACCACAAATCATCTGGAATTCACCTTCTAGGTAGAGGATCGATGCCCAGTGGAGTTAGTCACGTCGATGCTGGACTCTACCTTGGGTCAATAATGGATAGAGGGTCTCGATCTGGTCCTCTCGGATGGATGCCCGACTCTATCATAGAAAGTCATGCTGAAGGGATCATACTCCCGTAAAAGGAAATGATGCCTGAACTTCAGGGGAATGAGAAGAAGGGGCACTAACCCAAATGAAAGATGTCCAAGACACGGTGAACAAGAGGACCATGCCGTTTTCCAAAAAGTACATGACATGTAGAAAAGTTACACGTCGTATTGTCTGACCCTGGGTACTGCCCGTGTACAATGGCTCGTGTCGTAAGGCTGGTTGTGTAGAAAAACCGAGTACACGGAATGTAGTACGGTGTACACGTCATTTCCAAGTGACTGGGTTTAGCTCTGTGTACGCAGGCCATGTGCCCGTACACAATCATCAACCCGTGTACTCCAACCCGTGTAATCGGTACACGGGGTGACCCGCGTTACTGGCCTCGCCTGGCCGTGTGATGAAGTAAATTGTTGTGCACTCCATCCTGTGTCTGTATACCCCCTGGATACACACCGAGTTCCACGTATCTGCCTCTTCCATGCTGTACACATCGTGTCGCCTTAAGCTGTGTAGTCCAACCCATGTTCGTGTACTTCCCAAGATACACGCCAAGCTTCGGGGAAAGCCTAATACTCCATTTGACTAGGGTCACATGCTGTGTGATTCCTTTATAACCCCCAAAATCCTAGCCGCCGCCGCCAGTACTACACAGCGTGCTTTTCGGGAGTACACGCTGTGTATTCTGAACATTTCCAGAATCACAGACCTTCGCCGTCGCGCCTCCAGTGATGCTCTGTTGGTCGATCCGGGTGCCCGATCACCACGAAACTCCCAGGTTTTGGTCGCTCTAACACCAAAAGGCCGATTCCGTTGTTTTAGAACCTCTGACCAGCTCCAAAAACATGCAACGATCCAACTGCGCGAAGAATGCTTGAAGAGCGGCCCTTCCTGATCCGGTCTGATTCATTGTCCGCTATCGTCGTCGCACCTCCACAAGGTCGTTGGGGTGTCGATTCTTCAATTTTGGATCATTTTATCATAGAACGGATAGGAAACGATCCGTTTTTCATTGCCCCGCGAAGAATGAAAAGAACGCTTGAGAAGAAAATGGGGGAAAGAAAACCAATTAAACAAAAAGAGGAATGAACCTCCGCCGTCGTTCATCACAACGATGATCCGCTCCCATTAATAGGCTTAAACGGAGCAGAAAATCAACAAAAAAATCAACATGGATTAATTTCCCCCATAATCATCCCAAAGAAAACCCTCCCACAAGAACGTACGAATATGCGGATCAACTTGTTCGTGGTTGATCCGCGTTCGTCATTTAAATCAAAAACATGGAAAGGAAAATTAAATATCAAACCCCTACCTCAGGAATGGATCGATCACCGACAAAGAGGTCATTCTACTGTCATCGTCGAGATCATCCAACATTGTTGGCGCAATGATTCGCAGCTTCGACCTGTTGTCGTTTGTCACCGAAAGTTTTCTCCAGCGTTTCTCTAAATCTTATGCCAACGATCAACGTTCGATTATCCCAATAAAAAGGGAAACGTATTTGAAATAAAAAAACACTGTGGTATTAAGGGGTCCAACTTTCCATTCTTGATTCATTATGAAGTTCCATTTAATTAAGGAAACAGCTTCCCCATTGCCACGCTGCAATAGATGTTTCCATAAAAGATATAAAATAAACTTGCGAATTTATTTTATTTTATTTTAATTAAAATGTTCGATAAATAACTTTTGCCCTCGACCTGCACTGGTCGAGGTTAGGCTCATTCATATGTAAATTCATCACCTCAGACACAACAGTTCCCTCATATTTTTAATCCGGGCATCCATTTGGAAACTGCCATAACCACGCATAAGTGCTGACTTACTTAACTTAAAATAGTTCAAACCACCATTTCGAGCTCACTGGGCCTCGGAATGATGTGCTGTCTTCACTCCAGGTCTTGAAATAATTCCATATAAAATTTAAAAATAATACACGGAAAATACGAGACATTAAATTTTCCCCACCTTGGGGATTTACGTCCCCAAAAATCCAAAACAAAGACTACTAAAAAAGTTGTGGGTACTGGGCACGGATCTGGGCCTCC
Organism: Viscum album; assembly: GCA_963277665.1. Taxonomy (NCBI): domain Eukaryota; kingdom Viridiplantae; phylum Streptophyta; class Magnoliopsida; order Santalales; family Viscaceae; genus Viscum; species Viscum album. The sequence goes on along the minus strand of OY728127.1, from coordinate 396,304,887 downwards.
CACTCCCACGTGCTCTTCGAAAGATTCCCGTGCTGCCATCGGATGTGCACCAAGGGAATCGATCACCCATGAAGGATCCTCTCCTGCTGATCCTTGATCTCCACTGGGTACTCAAAAAAGGTCTCTCCATCCTCGATGTCCAGCTCACCCCAATCGATGATGTGTGATGGGTCATGCATGTACCTCCTCAGCTACGACACGTGGAAGACATCATGTACCCGATGCAACTGTGGAGGTAGATCTAGGCGGTATGCCACCTCACCAACTCTGCACAGTATCTGGAAAGGTCAAATGAACCTCGAAGATAGCTTTCCACCTTATCCAAATCTCCAAAACCATCTTCGAGGTGAGACCCATAGAAATACGTGGTCTTCCTCTTCGAACTCTAGAGGTCTCCATCGTCTGTCAACATAAGACTTATGACGACTCTGTGCAGTCTTCATCCACTCCCATATGATCTACACCTTCTCTGGGGTAGCTCGCACCAACTCTGGGCCCATGAGTGATAACTCTTTGGGGTCGGTCCAACAAATCGGTGATCGGTAGGGTCTCCCATACAAGGCCTCGAACGGTGCCATACCAATGGTGGAGTGGTAGCTATTGCTGTATGAAAACTCCACTAGTGGTAGGTGGTCCTTCCAACCACGAACAAAGTCCAAGACACATGATCACAACATATCCTCTAGAACCTGAATGGTCCTCTCCGTCTGACCATCAGTCTAGGGATGAAATGCTGTGCTCAAGTGTAGCTGAGTCCCAAAAGCCTCCTGCAATCCCTTCCTCAACCGGGATGTGAAACAGGTGTCTCGGTCCGAGACTATTGTCGAGGGGACTCCATGAAGACGAACTATATCATACACGTAGAGGCATCCCAAGCTCTCTACGGTACTCTGCTCCCTGATAGCTAGGAAGTGGGCCAACTTGGTGAGTCGGTCAACGATCACCCAGATGGAATCATGCCCCTTGGACATCCAAGGTAAGCCTATCAAGAAGTCCATTGATATTCCATCCCACTTTCACTCTGGATCTTCCAGGGGGTGAGCTAATCCTGCTGGAACCTAGTGCTCGGCCTTCACCTGCTGGAATGTAAGGCATCGGGAAACGAACTCCGCTACTGCCTTCTTCATGCCTGACCACCAGAACTATCATCGGAGGTCCTAGTACATCTTTTTCAATCAAGGATGTACTGCCAAAGGGGATGAATGAAACTACCTCTGGACCTCCTCCTGCAATGTCACTGGTACAACAGTGCATCCTTTGAAAAGAAGTACGTGCTCCCCACTTTGTGAATATCCATCAGGAACATGTCCTGTGGATAACTGAGCACGTAGGGCCACATAGTCGACATCTCCTGGATGCCTCCCCCTAACCCATTGTAAGAGTGGAGGGGTGACAACCATTGAATGTAGGTAAGTTGTATCCTATCCATCCATGAAGGACAACTGAAACATGGCTAACTACTCTATCGCCTCACTCAATAGTTGTGAGCTCAACCTTCTGCTAAGAGCATCTACCACCTTGTTCCCCTTCCCAAGAGTATAGATGATCTCGAAATCATAATCCTGGAGGAACTCTAGCCAACTCCTCTACCTCATATTTAGATCCTTCTATGAGAAGATGTACTTGAGGCTCTTGTGGTTAGAGTAGATGATAAACCGCTCGCCCATAAGGTAGTGTCGCCACATCTTCAATACGAAGACTACCGTTGCCAACTCGAGATCATGGGTCGCATTGTTCTACTCATGTGGCCTAAGTTGGTGTGAACCATAAGCAATCACCACCTACCTCTGAATCAGGACAAAGCCAAGCCCGGTCCCTGATGCGTCGCATAAAACTATGTACTCGACACCCTCCTTCAGTAATCTTAAGACTGGGGTGCTTGTCAAACTCAGTCTCAACCACTCGAAATCCTGCTGGAACTTCTCTTTCCACACGAAGGGTTGCCCCTTCCTGGTCAAGGCCGTCATTGGTGTTGATATCCGGGAGAAATCAGGAATGAATCTCCTATAATATCCTACCAACCCAAGGAAGATCCGAACCTCCGTCACACTCCGAGGTGGCTCCCATGATAGCGCAGCCTCCACCATGGCTGGGTCTATAGCTACTCTATCTACTGAGATGACATGTACCAGAAAGTGGACCACATGAATCTAGAACTAGCACTTTGAGAGCTTCACATAAATCTGGTGCTCCCGAAGTACGTCAAGAAGCATCCGCAGGTGTATCGCATGCTCCTCTTCTGATGCTGAGTATACAAGGATGTCGTCGATGAAGACCACTACAAACCGGTCCAAGTACAGATAGAATATCAGATTAATCAGTCCCATGAACACTACAGGGGCGTTCATCATGCTGAAAGGCATCACCAAGTACTCATAGTGACCGTAGAGGCATCTGAAAGCTGTCTTCGGTATATCCTCATCCCGTACTCATAACTGGTGAAAGCCCGATTGAAGGAAAACCTTCAAGAATCACTGTTCCCCTATTAGCTGATCGAAGAGGTCATCAATCCTTGGAAGTGGATAATTGTTCTTCCCCGTCACCTATTTCAGGCACTGGTAATCCACATGCAACCTCAGACTCCCATCTACCTTCTTAGCACACAAGACTGGGGCCGCCCAGGGTGAAACGTTGGGTCTCACGAAACCCTTGCTCTACCAATCCTCCAACTACACCCTCATCTCGTGAAGCTCTACATGAGCCATCCGATATGTTGATGAGGAAATCAGTGTCGTCCTGGGGTGTAAGTTGATGCAGAAGTCGATTTACCATTGGGGAGGTAATCCTGGTACATCTTTGGGAAAGAAGCCCTCATACTCCACCACTACTACTGGGAACTGGGAGATCAAAACATCCATTGCTCCAAGGGAAAGGCTAGCCAACTCATGAGCGATTGGATGCACCCTCCTATGCATAATCCCATTTTGTGCTTCCTGGGTTTCACTTTCTCTGACAAAGGAAAACGTCGTTCCATCACGGCGGACACAAAACTCTCTTCACCTAAAACAGTAAATATGGGCATGGACCGAAGATAACCCATCCATACCGAGAATGACATCATAAGGCCTCGACGCTATGGACAAGAGGTTCCAACTAAAACTATCACCTCCAAGGGTAAGATCACACTATCTGCAAAGGTGCGTGATCGTCGAGTCTCTTCCCATAGGTGTCTCCAAGTGTAAGGATCGAGTCAACAGTTCTACCAGAATCTCGAGGTTTCGTACATGACATGTGGCTATGAAGGAATGGCTGGCACCTATGTCTACAAGTATGACATATAAGGTAGAAAAGACACAGATCATACATCGAATCATCCCTGGAGCACCTAGGTCACATGCCTCGACTGCATGCAGCTGTCCCCATCTATATCCCCCTTATCCCTGAGCCTTGTGTGGACCTCCTAGGGGGTGGTGGTGGAAGTAAGTCAAAGCGTCTGCAACCAACCGTAGCTCTCCCATCTCCTCTTACACATCGGCCAACTGGTGGGTCTGTCTGCTCCACTCTCTGCCTCTTCCTCAGTGGTCCATCCACCGCTTCCTTATCAACAGCTTGACGGGTCAGACAATCTCAAGCGAGATGTCCCCTACCATCGTACGCATAACATCACTTATCCCTAGGATGAATGGATCAAGACTGAGAGACCTGGACTGTAAATCCTCTGTCCTAGGTCCTTTTATGATGTTTCACATATCCAAATCCCTGATCCTGACATTGGCTCCCTGCTTCCAGGGTCTCCACACCTGTCTACCTGCTACTGACCATCGTCGGCTGTCTATGCTCCGCCAAGAAGCTCTCGATCACCAAGGCCCTGTCGAGCACTCAATCATAAGTCAAAATTCATAGAGGCATGACACTATCTCGGATGTCTCTACGTAGACCTCGCTCGAAGGTATGAGATCTAATGTACTGATCCAGGACCATATCCATCGAGTACCGGGCGAGGTTGGTGAACCTCGATGAATAGTCATCTACTGTCATACTACCCTACTGAAGCTGAAGAAGCTCATGGATGAGCAAATCTCTCAGTGTAACTGGAGTGAAATCCTACCTGAATATTTGCTCAAAATCCATCTATGAAAGAGTCTCCTTGTCGTGAGTCTGTGTGGTCAGACTCCACCATCATCGTGCCAAATCCTGAAGAAGGCTCGCTCCTAGGATCACCATCTAGTCTGCTGGTGTCCTCACTAGATGGAAAAATCTAGTCACCATCTCAAGCCAGTACTTAGATGCCTGAGGATCAGGCTCGCATCGGAACCCGAGGGGTCTCTGTGTCTCGAACTCGTGGAGAATGCTATGCCTGTGCTCCTCATCAGTCAGTACCGTAGGTACCACGGGCTGCTCCACTGGCGGAAGCATAACTAGTGCACCACCTGGTGGAAACGCCTGGGGAACTGGTAACTATATCAAAGCCTTTTCACTGAGGGGGTCATCCTCATGATCGCACCGCTGAATTCTAGCGGGTATGCGTCATGGAGGCATCCTGTAAGGAAACAAGATGTACCATGGTCAATGAGTATATCTGGATAGCTGACACAAAGGACATGGAAAACATAACCCATTCCTATATGATGCATGTACCATTATTTTACTTCCCCGCAACTAGTGTTTTCATGTACCGAGTCTAAAAGTAGGTTATCAAAGTCCTGGTGTATGGATACATCGCTCGTCGTACCAACACTAGAGTCTCTGTCCTGAAAGCTGAACTCGAAACACTAAACAATATTTCCCGAAACCAATATCACAGACTCTTGGTCCTAAGGTAGAACCGAAAACCTCTGATACCACTCTTTCATGACCCGTCCCAGTGGGGCCCATGCCGTGACCCCACAAGCCCACCTCCAATAGGCCAGGGGCTGGTGACTAGAACCGAGTAGGCATATTACTAATCATGGGAGGCATTGCCTAAGTACCTGTGAACATGGACACATCTCCAAGACCACAAATGCTGAAATGTAAAAAAACACTAAGGAACAAAAATTCATGCATACAACTAAACCACACCAACAGAGTATGATGAAAGGTAACACACTGAAAGTAAATTGGGCCAAAATAAAAGCCCACCAAAACAAAATTCTGAAAACTGCAAAGTCCAACCTATCAACACAAAAGGTACTGGTACTACTGCTCGTAGCTATCGGAACTCCTTGGCCTATAGGGAACTCAGAAAGCTCTTTCCTATCCTGGTCTACCATATTCTTCGTCAAAAGGATGCTCATCTGCACAAGATACGACACATGCGGGAAAAGCCTGTGCAGAGGTGAGTATAACAATACTCAGTAGAGGACCCTAAAAACCACAAATCAGTACACAACGTAAAGGTACAGTAAGATATGAATAGTATATGTATACAGAACACATAGAATAAACTAGATATACTCAAAACCCAAACCCATAGTCTAGATACAAGTCACACAACCACATAACCCAAGATAGGGGTTCAGTTCGAAGATTCCATGAAGCACTCATTCCGGGAGAACACACTCCACGAGTCTTATAGCTCTGATGATGTCCGTTCGAGAAGTATTGTTCATCAGGAAGCATCACGAGAGGTAGTTACACTCATTAAGGCAGACACACTTCTGAGTGAGAAGGTTACGGTAGATAGATGCAATCATTATGGGAGACACACTCTTGAGTGGGAAAGATCATGATACACAGATGAGGATCACTTCCCGGTCCATGGCGGATACCGCAACTCATCCAGAATTCACCTTCTAGGTAGAGGATCGATTCCTGGTGGAGTTGGTCACGTCGATGCCAGACTCTACCTTGGCTCAAGAATGGATAGAGGATCTCGATACTGGCCTCTTGGATGGATGCCTGACCCTATCACAGAAAGTACTACTGAAGGGATCAAACTCCTGTAAAAGGAAACGATGCCTGGACTTTAGGGGAATGAGAAGAAGGGGCAGTAACCCAAACTAAAGATGTCCAAGACATGGTGAATAAGAGGACCATGCCGTTTTTCAAAAAGTACACGGCATATAGAAAAGTTACACGATGTGTTTTCTGAGCTCGGGTACTGCCCGTGTACAACGACCCATGTCGTAAGGCTGGTTGTGTAGAAAAACTGATTACATGGTGTGTAGTACGATGTACACGCCATGTATGAGTGATGGGGGTTGGCTTAGTGTACGCTAGCCATGTGCCCGTACATGGTCATCAACCAGTGTACACCAACCCGTGTAATTGGTACACGTGGTGACTTGCGTTATTGGCCTCGCCTAGCCGTGTGATGGAGTCCACAGTCGTGCACTCCATCCCGTGTCCGTGTACCCCCTGGATACACGCCGAGTTCCACATATCCACCTCTTCCATTCTATACACGTCGTGTCTCTTAAATCGGTGCAGTCCGACCCAAGTCCGTGTACTTCCCAAGATACATGCTGAGCTTCAGGGAAAGCCTAACACGCTGTGTGACCAGGGTCACACGCCGTTTGATTCCTCTCTGACCCCTGAAACCCTAGCCTTCACCTCTATTACTACACAACATGTTCTTCAGGAGTACACGCCGTGTATTCTAGAAATTTCTAGAATCACGGACCTCCGCCGTCGCGCCTCCGGTGATGCTCCGTTCGTCGATCCGGCCACCCGATCTCCACAAAACTCCCAGGTTTTGGTCTCCCCAACACCATGAAGCTGATTCAGTTTTTTTCGGACCTTCGATCGGCTCTGAAAACATGCAACGATCCAACTGCATGAAGAGTGCTCGAAGAACGGCCCTTCCCGATCTGGTCTGATTCGTCGTCCGCTATCGTCGTCGCACCTCTGCAAGGTCTTTGGGGTGTCGATTCTTCAATTTGGGATTGTCGCACCACAGAAAAGATATGCAATAATCTGTTTTTCATCACCCCATGAAGAATGCGAAGAACGCGTGAGAAAAAAATTGGGGAAAGAAAACCAATCAAACAAAAAGAGGAATGAACCTCCATCGTTGTTCATCACGACATTGATTCACTCCCGTTAACAGGCTTAAACGGAGTCGAAAATCAACAATAAAATCAACATGGATTAATTTACCCCATAATCATCCCAAAGAAAACCTTCCCGCAGGAACGTACGAATCTACGGATCAACTTGTTCGTGGTTGATCCACATTCTTCGTTTAAATCAAAAACGGGAAAAGAAAATTAATTAACAAACCCCTACCTCATGAAGGGATCGATCATCGATGAAGATACGATGCTACTGTCATTGTCGAGATCCTCTAACCTTTTTGGCGCAGTGATTCACAACTTCGACGTCATCATTCGTCGCCGAGAGTTTTCTCCAGAGTTTCTCTCAATCTTATGCCAATGATCAATGTCCGATTATCCCAATAAAAAGGGAAACATATTTGACATAAAAAATGATGCGGTATTAATGGGTCTAACATTCCATTCTTGAGTCATTATGACGTGCCATTTAATTAAGGAAACAGCTTCCCCATTTCTGCGCTGTAGTGGATGTTTCCATAAAAGAAATAAAATAAACTTGCAAATTTATTTTATTTTATTTTAATTAAAATGTCTGAATATTATCTTTTCCCCTCAACCCGCGTCGGTCGAGGTTAGGCTCTTTCTTAGGTAATGTCGTCGCCCTGGATGCAATGGTGCCCTCCGATTTTTAATCTGGGCATCCATTTGGAAACTTCCACAACCGCACACAAGTCCCGACTCACTTAACTTAAAAAAGTTCAAACCACTATTCCGGACTCACTGGGCCTCAGAATGATGTTCCGTCTTCAGACCTGGTCTCGAAATAATTCCATATAAAATTTAAAAATAATACATGGAAAATACAATACATTACATGTATTATGTATATGGAGTCTTTCCCTAAGATATTTGGTCATGAGTAATTACATCTAAATAAATGATTTATATAAATAACATTTTAAATGAATACCACCGAAGGGCATTAGAATCATAATGATTGAATGATTATTTCTAGCCTATAATCATGCATGAGTCACACTCTATGTGAGAAAAAAAGGTTGTGTATGATTGGACTCATCATATAATAGAGTATTTGTTTGAGTCTTACACACAAGTTTTAACTTATATATTTTTATATTTGGTGTAAAAACAATGGTTTCCAAATGGAAATATGATCATAAGAGCATGAATAATATGGATATATGAATATTGGCCATAGTAATTGTGATTTTATGGATTATATGGGGGGTCATAATGTCACTATTGTGGACATGTTTGTGAGAAAATAGCTGATATAAGAATGTTTGATATAGATACTGGGCCTTATCAATGTGTTTTATATATCCTTTAAAGACAATAATCAAGTTTGTCATGGCTCACAAGGTTCTTAAACAACTTATTAGTGGGTATAGGTAACCAATAATCATTATAATTATTCACCCTAAGTTTAGAAATATTTCTACATCTTAAGGAAAAAACAGTAGTGGATAACAATGTCACATGTTTATTCAATACCCATTGGTAGGAAAAGATAGAGAAACAGAAATGGAATATTTATAAAGATCACTTGGTATGTACTTCCTTTCAAGGGAATAGATAAAATATTGAATTATGTGTTAAAGTCACTTGTAAATTATGGAAAATCCACACATCAGGGTATTTCCTAGTAAGAGGTTCTTATCCTGTTGATCTACTTGGTTTGAGGAAACTATTCAAAGTGTGCCTACCTTATAAGGACGATATGTCTTAGGGTGTCATCCTATGAAATATAGATTCTCTGGTGGATATTAGATAACATATATGAAATGTTAGTGGGTTCTTGTATGACCAAAATAACATGATCAAAGGTTTTACATGATCTAGGATGACATTTATAGGGGCTCTATAAAGACAAGGAATTTATTTCTGTATTTTCTCCTGTTATACATGTTGTCATGTTTGGAGGCTATCACATATGAAGGATAAAATGTCTGATGTTTTTCACATGATCCAGAGTGCCATTTCTAGATGTTGTATCATGATAAGTCTTACACGACTAGTGTACTACACATTTTCCCTTCTGGTGAAAAAAATGTGACTTATTTCATATTTGGATTTTTTTTAATTTATATATTTTTATGGTGTAAATACCATAACACATGTCCATATATTGTCCATAAAGTCATCATGTGTCCAGGAAAGAATATTTAGAGGCATTTACCTAACCAACAATCCATCTCGGGATTAATATTAATTTAACATATTTTAATTTATTATTAATAATTTTAATTTATATGTCTCTTAATAGAATCATTATACATTAATCCCTCTCCTTTCAATATGTCGTTCTGAATCGCTTTTCATATACTACAATTCTCTTCATTTTCAAATTGTGGTGGGGGGGGGGGGGTTATAAGAATAATTTCCCCTATATATATATTCTTATTTATATGGGGAACAAGAAAAATACCTTGGCTTCATTATTTTTATGGAAATCATTATATGTCAACAATTACTTATATACTTGGCATTATCAATCTACAAATAAATAGTGATGTCCATCCCTCAATAAATGATAAATAGGGAACACATAACTAGTTGGCCATTAATAGAATTTTAAATCAGGTAATCCTATTAAATTAATTGATTATTACTGAGTCAATCTGAAGAAATTCAGGATACATTGCATGAATCATACGAAAGACATATACATGGCCCATTGTGTGATTATAATGTCTTGTTAAAGGTCCATCACTTGAGCAGTGAACTTATCATGAAAAATGAACAATCACCCTATGTAAAAAACAGAAAAATTCTTATATATTAATGTTCCAATCATCTATTAAATTTATAAAATGATCCTTTAAGATATTGTCTAGAATTATTTAACCCTTGCATCACATGAACAATTGTAGATAATAATTTGAAACACTTTAGCTTTCCTCATGTCCTGATTTTCATAGAGTTGATAACATAGTTTTCAAAGGGGTAATATCATGATAATTTATGGATCATGAAATGATGAAAAAAAATTAATGGAAAAACTATTTTGGTTTCATTTGGTTAATTACTTTATTTCTAATGGATTTCATAATCGTGTGTCTCTCCACTTTTTTCATGATGGAATAACCTAGGAGGGTTATCCATGTGTGGTCATGATTCTCTTTTTTCCCTTTATGGAAAAATGATTCCCATAAATTGGGTATTTCATCAACTCTAGTTTTAAAATGTTTATTTGGTAGGCATAAATAAATTTCCCCCATCAGAAGTGGTGTCAGAAGGAAAGAGCATGGAAATAGTTCTAAGGAAGTGAATAACCACATGTGTCCCTCAAACTTCTTCCCATTATTATTTTTAATAACTCTTGGTCTCTAGAGAGACCTTTGGTATTCTGTAAGATTCCATATAAATAGGATGGTATAAGGATTATAATTTCACTTGCCACTTCTGAGGTTTGGAGAGATCTCGAAAAATTTCACAAGAGAGCATCATGAGATCATGTACCAAAATCACATTGTCAGAAACAATCATGTGATTATTATTATTTAATTCTTTATGAAACCTATTTTTGAGTAGATAATCCACTATCTATCAATGATAATTTAGACACACTATCTCACATGTCCTTGGTGATAGTTTTCTATAAAATTATTCACACATACTTCCAATTGTGATGCGATCAAATGACATAAAATGGGTCATGTGATCATGAGACTCTAAATAAATCACATGCCAAAAAAAGATACATCCATATAAATGATATTTTATATTTATTAAATCCTTTTTACCCTAATTTTTTTCATAATAATGCTCATTATGTCTCAATCCATATGGATTTGATGTCATGGGAATCAACTAAGATGTCATCTAGAAGGGATATGATTTTTCGGAACAAAAAAATAAATCTATTATATTGGGTATTCTCTAACAAGTATGTTTTATAGGTTTTTCATTCAATATCTCTTTAAATCTATCCTTTATCTCAAATATTGTCATGAAATAACTTCATCCTTATGGAAAATATATCCATCCATTATCCCCACTACACTCTTCCACCTTACTAGTTCTTATCTTCATTAAATTCAATATTAGATATTATCATTGGGAATATAAAAGTGATCATGTAACTATTCCAAGAATCATCCTATTAAACAAATACAACATCTATGGTCATGGATGGTTAAAATATCTCTCATCAACTATTTTCCCCATGTTACTCAAATATAATCATATCCTCTTTGGAATTTCTAATGGGTAGATAGAGTTTGAAATGGTATTTTCACCATGATGGATAATTTTACAATGTATGGGTAGGGTAGTTCTTGGATAAATGGACTTGTATGGAGTTTTTTGATCAACATCTCACTTTCCACCACTATGAGAAAATGTGGGTTTCTCAATTCATCATGTAAAATAAACTAGAAATCCATAGAGAATTGATCATTCATTGGTGTCCTAGAACTAACTGCTTTCACCTTACACATTGTGAATTTTTGAATCATCATATGGGATTTCTATTATATTAGGGGAATATCTCCCCTTAGGATGATATATGTTGAGTTTCTCCTTGTTGTAAACATTTTGGATGAACCTGAATAGAGTCTTACATGATATAGGGACATTCTCACCCTTGTGAGGTAGAATCTAAATAAATAGATGATATTATAGACAATATTATCTTTCAAATAAGGGATACATTTTCCTTTTCTAGAGAATTGCTTAGCTAAATACTACATGTACTCATCATCAGAACTCTCAATATACTCAGGACAGAGAGGTATCATATTATAACATCTTAGATGATGGTGATATTTATTTATTGGGATATAATTTGAGACTCAGTGTTCCTTCAATTATTTAGTTTTTTTTGGATTTTTGGATATGTTTCTAAATGGATGGATTTAGACATTTCAATGCTCCCCTAAGAATAACAATAAAATGTCAACATACTGAGATCAAAGAATCCCTTAATAACCAATATGTGGTGATCCATAGTGTGAATGGATATATTTATTAATCAACTTGATCATGAATAATTATGGTTTCAATCATGGTGGTGGTTACTACATATAGGTATGAATAGTCAAACGTTACGGGGGGATAAATATTTATCTTCATCAGCATTTTTTCAAGGTATTGTCAACATTAATATAACAATTATGTATTTTTTGGGGGATTATAGGTTTCTAGGGTGAACCAATCACCACATTAATATCTAATATATACTCCCAAAGGAACATATGATGAGGATAATTCAATGATGTCGTGTAGGCCAACGATGAAGGTTACACTATTTAGAAGGGTCTATTGATGGAAATTACTTCTGGACCTAAGTCAACACTATCTACCCCTCCTCTATTTCTATATTAAATTTATTTAGTGTATCCCTCTTTAATTGGTATTTCATTATACCATAAAATAGTAGACAAAGAGAGAAAAATATCTGATTCCCTCTAGACTATTATCAACAACTGAGAAATTCACTTTGAAAGATCATTTTTTTCTTTCATTGTGGGATTATTTAGTAGAATATCCTATCTTTACTATTTATATAGGATCCCATCATGTTCCCATGGGGGTGGATGAACCCAAATTTAGGGGGAAACATATGCCTTCAATTACTCTTGTAGAACTATTATCATCGGTTTCAATTCAAGGAGGTGTAGAGGTAGCTAGGGTCTCAGAAATGTTAGACGTTACACACATTATAGATTCATTAGTTCCAGTTTCTTCTGACACTTCAATGGAATGTTCACTCCATCATGAGGATGACAATGAAAACTACTCATCCAATAATTATGATATGATATAAGAATCATTGGGTGAGGGTAAGCACTCCATTTTTCGAATATGAATGAATTTTAATATCAATAATATGCTATTTGACTGTTCATTATGCCTCTCTCTCTCTTCATGTCATCTCATAGATTATTCTAATTTATAAAACATATGTGATCCCAAAATTTTAACTAATTCCAAAATGTGATCCCTCATCCCCTGAAGATGGAACAAAGATGGAAGATGCCTACAGTGACATGGATGAGATGGGTATGTTTTTAGTATATATCATGATCATTGATTTTGTGGAAGCATTTTGTTTCTTATCTAAAATATAACAACCTATTGACCACTTTATCACAATAACCTTGCCTCTTATATCCGGGGATTGGAATCCTCCTACATCCTGATCCCTCCTTATAGGAATAATTAGAATAGAGACAATTTATTTACCAAGTCTGTCAAAGGGTCCAAGTGTCAGTTCCTCTCATATTGACTATGTCCCTTAATATATTTCCATTACTGGACTAAGCATGTGTCATAGTTTATAGAATGTTTTATTTAATCCACAACTACAATGGGGAGTGAGGGGGGATTTGCAGAGTATAATCATAAGGGGTCCCTTTGATATGTTTTTGTCTAATTGGTCCATCTGTAGTATACATTCACCAACCTCATCTATGGGATGTTTTACTATCTATATATTTATTCTAGGGTAAATGAGACATTCTCTGTGAGAGAGAATAAGCAAATCCTTATGAAAATGGCGTCAATGGAAGTTCCCATATCCTCATCCAAAAAATGTCAGGATTAGGATCTGAATGATGCTTCCCATTTTGAAATAGAATTATTAGACCACCAATGTATGGATAGTGATGGTGATTTTGATATTTATAGTTTTTTTAGGAGTTTTCCTGATTATATTATAAGCTAAAAGCCTCAATGAAAACAATATATGGGTAGCAAGGGCATATGGATGTGGTAGAGAATCCTATAATGATTGATCTTTCTGTAAATGAGAAATTACAATAGGACACATAGGTGGAAGTATAGTCTTCTTATAAATTGATCCAATCCATAGACTCCATGGAATAATAATTACAGAATATGAAGGAATCATCAGAGAAAATTTATAATGGGCCCATAATTTTAAAGTATTTTTTTTGTGATTTTATAGGAGAGACTAAAGGTTGTTGAGATTCCATCCTTCAATTATAAATTATCCATGAACAAATATTTGTAATTTTCAATGTTTCATTCATGTCTTCTTCCATTTATTATATTATTATAATTTTTATGGTATTTTATCATATAGAGCATCAAATACAAAATATATTATAATACCAAGTGAAACAAATCATGATCTCAAACACCCAATTCATAAAATAACACTCATTAGAGTAGCTGATAGATGATTAATAGAATAAGTATCATCTTTGACTTATCTAATCCAGTCCTTTATAGATCATTTGTTTCAAAAAGAAATTTTGGTTAAATATTTATTAGAGGTAGATTTACCTTTCTATTGGATAATATAGAGGCATAGAAAGCATAACTCAATTTTTTCCTAGTCTAGGTAATGTTCCCTACAAGATTTTTATATCTTATTTTCATCCTTTACTTTGGAATAGTTACTAAGGATGAATATCTGAATGAGTGGAGACATTTTTTTCAAACTCCCTTTTTGGGTTTTAAGTATAAAAAGTTGTATGTCTATTTTGATTTTTTGTGTATTATATTTTAATCTAGGCCAATTGGGAGTTATACGTTTTGGTTGAACATATTAGACCTTGGGTTTCAAGGGTTTATGATCTTATATCTCAAACATTTTTTTTCTATAGTGGTCGGTAATGTATCTCATACCTTCTATCGATATAGTTTAAGGCTACATATATCTAACCTTATATAGTGATAGTTTAAGTTCTAATATCATGAACCATGTGTTTTTTATTTTGTGTCCTTATAGGTCATACATTATTTTTAATTCATATACATAATACAGGGAGGATGAATATACCTAATGGGACCAGACATTGTATATCATTATTGAGATTCAAAATATTGAGTATTCATGATGGGTTCTAACACCCTATGTTCATTATGAAATTAGGATAGATGAATATTCAGGAAGGGTATTGAAACATTTCATCATTGTTGATATTTTGATGAAAGATTATTTAGTAAGGTTAATGACACCCATAATCCTTGCAGAAGATGTGATAGATGACTATTCGTGATGGTTCTGAACACCCTGTATCCTTTTTTTGATGATGGGTTTTGTATATGGTGATTTATTGTTAGCGATGCCATTTCCACCTAGATACATGGAATATGAGATTTGTAAATCATTCATTAAATAGTTTGAACCAAAGGTAATGAAATGGGAATGATGTTCTAGGGGTGATTGCAAAACACTCTCAGTTGTTGTGTTCGATTATGATGATTCAAATGCTCACCTGGATTGAAGGACATTTCATTCAGGTCCATGATTCATTTAGTTGATGGGTTATATGGCCTTATTGAGACCTTAATAATACATAGTTAATTATATGGTTCTTCACTCATTTAAAATGCATGTGAAATATTATATACAGTTAAAACAAATAGAATGTAATGTTTTAGTTGGAGATAAGACTATACAAGGAGGGTTCTAAAACCATTGGGGGAGTTTATATTATAATCATGAAGCTTATTCCAAACACCATGTGGTTTGAAATCACATAAAATGAATCTTAAAAAGTTTCCAGAATGAGGTATGACATTCCTTCTCTGAATATTAGTATAATACTTGGTTACAAAACATCATTGATTTCATATCCACTTGAAAATTTTTGTCATAGAAATTTTAAATCATGATCTAATAATAACCATGTAAAATAAAAATATAGACCAGTGGGTACATTTATACCATTAGTAATAGTGGGAAAAATCAACACACATAGTCATATAATTATCACATTGATGTAATGGGTATCATTCCTCCAAGACTAAATCATTCACTAATCATAAGCTCAATGGATTTGAGTTATAAACCATTAATTAGTTGTAGGATACATTTAGAGTAGTCTATCCTGGTTAATAAAATACTACATGTAAGAACCAAGGGAAATTTCTTCAAGCGACGGGGCTCTAGGAGACGTGTCTCAAATCAAAGATTGGGTCTATGTCAACCCAGACTTCAGAATCAAGAATGAGGTTTATAGAAGGATTAATATTAATGATGGGATTATGCATCCTTTATTTTTATTCTATGTTTACTAATCATGTTATTGGAAAGAGGGGGTTTAATAAATCAAAAAAACAACGTTTTTCTGGACTAGAGGGTACTAGTGATAATGAATCGAATTCTAATAGGATTAATATATAAGCTCTATGAGACTTATTCTTTGTTACATATTATATATCTTTTTACTAATATCAGGATATTAAGAGTTTAAAGAGAAATGACTTGATTTTTTCTCATAAATCAATTTTCATTATTTTAACCTAAAAATTATTATGTCTCCATCATTAGAAGTTGAGAGTAATGAAATTTAGACCATCAAAGGCTAGATTTTATGGTTTTATGACTTTCACCAATGTGCATGTAGTTTATGGTTGTGATATATGTGGACCTAGTATTTTAGGAATATTACACAATAACATTATTAGGATCTCAATGTTTGAAAGTATTCTAACAACATTTTTAATAGAGGATGAAAGTGATGAAAATTATGTCCCAAGGTTCTTATATCATGATGGATGGTATGATACAACCATGCCTAGGGTGAGAATGAATAGTATTGAGGTTACAGGTTCCACAGTGATGTCTTCAAGGATCATAAGGATCATAGGGTATTTTTAAGGTAATAACGCAATTGGTTGATAGAAAAAGGCTCATATATTGCTACATTTGTAGATATTCATAGTTAATCAAAGGGTTCCTTGACTCAAGGTTATTTTTTAAAAGGGTTGTGACATATTTTTGATAATTAGAGACACTCAATATGATAATTGTGATTTGTTTATTGAATTTTTCAAAATAGTGATGAAATCACACCCAAAAATTTGTTAACCATGGGAAGGATCTTATAGACCTTTGATAAGGAGTCTTGTGGAATGATGGTATGCATAGTTTAACATCATATTGTGGGAATGTTCATTCCATGTTTTTTGACATCATTTTATGAGGAATTAATTGTCTTGCAGTTTCATATCATCTAAAATGGTTATCTCACATAGATTGTATTATCATGATATAAGGATGTGGGAACCGACATCAAAATATTCAATTTATCTCAAGGTACACATTTCCTTAGTCATGTCCATTAAAATGCAGGAGGTATTTTAATTCATTAATTGGATTATGGGTTGATTTACATATGGTTCACAAACATTAGATTAGATATGACTCATAAATAGGGAAACCATATGTATATTCGACTCATACATATGTGGATTGAGTCTATATGACTCTACAAATCTTATATAGTTTATTGTTTTTCATAATGGACCAATGATTCCTCCAACATTTTCCCATGATACTCCCCATCATGGGTCTTGAGGATAGAAATCAGGTCACAAAAGTCTATTCATTGGAATCAATCTATATAGATTTATCTCATATAAAGAAGGGGGATGGTATCATTGTTTTATTTTTTGTTTAGTAATAGGATTTAAGGATCCATGATTCACTACATATTTTCGAGGGTCAGGACTCAAGCATCACATATTTCTTAATTATATAGTCCCCCACATCAATCTGATTCATATGCGGTGGAGGAGGCATTTTTTACTTATCTAAGAACCATATATGAGAGTCATCCTATGAAACAATATGGATAGTCTTTAGGAAATAAAAATCATTCCCCAATTTATAATAGTGCCATTACAAGAGTTATGTGTCACTTTAATATTTTAGTATATAAGATAAAAGGGGACATGGTTCCTTTTTTTGAAATTTATTACTTTTCATGGTAATGGATGACCTACGTTTCACTACGTATTCTATAGGTATTTTAATCAAAATGAAAATAGTTCTTAGAAATGATTAAGTTACCCTTACATTGGAATGACTCATATGTAGTGGAAGACTCATGTTCCATTTTGGAATAAAATCCACTCACTGTCATTCAGGTTTATGATCATTAACAATCTATAATACCATTAAGGAAGAGGATCTATTATTGTATGTAGACTTCATTAGTTGTGTGATATATATAGTTTCATTGGAAAAAAAGTTCGATATATTTTAATATGAATAAAGAACCAATGAGGCTATGATATTGGTGAACCCATGGTTTGTCCAAGGTTTTATACCCATGAGTCACTACATATCCCGAAAGATCTTGAATAAAAATAGATGTAGTTATTACAATTAAATATTCCATTCATAGTCTAGGAACATGTGTAGTGAATGGATGAATTATTGTATTTAGGATCAGGGTGAATGTGTACCCAGTTGTGCACCATATATTTTTACATGGATCTAACTCTCAGGTTGGGAGACAAGTAGCTATATGGAGTGGTATATTATAGGAAATGTAATGTCACGATGAATTGACTTCTCGCATCATATTTTAACTTCATATTTTATGGATAATAAACATACAATATGACCTCATTAGAGAAGGATGTATGGAATTTATCCCTGATGAGTGAATATTTAGTCATCAGGATGAGGTAGGGGAATTATTATCTAAATATTTCACATGGCCCAAGATTTAAGAATATGATAATAACTATGAATCATAGAAGGAAATTAATCAATCTACACGTAGTTAATAATATATTCCCCATATAGATCTTACTAATATGCAAGGAGGGGGAATTTTTATATAAAATCATTCCACTTGAATGGTCCATGAAATATTAATCACTTAAATGGTCCCCTATATAGATTGATCTCACACATACAGAAAGTTAATTTACATAGTGTATTCTAGAATGGGAATAAAACATTCAACATAATCATATAATTACGGATAAGGGTCACATAACCTTCCAAGATTCAAGATCCCATATAGGGAGTTCATTCTATAGGATGTTCTTCATTATGATGTTTTTGTTCTAACAATATGTTTCAAGTATCATTTATTTTAATGTCATGTTACATAGACTGATCCCTAAGAAGAATGAATAACTCATAGAGTTTTCGTATTAAAAATGTAATGTCCTTGAATTTCCATGTATTTTTTTTAAAATTTATATGGAATTATTTTGAGATCACATGCTTTGACGGCAAGTGATTTCGAGGCCCGGTGAGCCCGAAATGGAATGTTGAACTTTTTTTAAGTTATCTTAAGTAAACCTGTGAGTGGGTTTTTCTAACATTTGAACTATTCCTTAGATCAGAAATATTAGGCCACTTTTGAACTCAAAACACCAGGAATCACCTAGAAGGACTAAACTTTGACTGGAAAGGGTCAGACAGAAAAGTTCTTTTTCAGACTTTTTGGAAAATAAAAAAACAACTTTAAAAAGTTATTTAATCTATTTTCTCAATAGTTGAGTAGAGGACGACGATGCTGCGGTGCGGCGACGAGGTGATGAAGAGTGAAATTAAATGAGGATCCTTAGTGGATCATTTGTTCAAGCGTAATAGCTATGTTGTTTTATTAATGAAACAATGTAACGATGCAACGTCGCAGTATAGCATAAATGATACAACATGTTTTCTTTTTATTAAACTATCGCATTTGAGAGATTTTAGAATTAAACCCTGGGGATTATCTAATGAACCTATGAAATAATTACTCTCTAATGAAGAATGATGAACACAATAATGAATGCCAATGATTCAAAGATCGATGAAGATGGTGTGTATCCCATCTATCCTCATCAGCAGATCTAACAATTAAGGTAGTGATGGCTTTGTACTTGATTTCCCCATTCTTTATTCTAAATCAATGAATGCAGATCAATATAGGAATTGGTTTATCCGTAGATCAGGTGTTCCTATGGGATGGTTCTTTCCTTGTGCTTTCTTCTAGGGATTGTTGATATCTTTATATAACTATGATATGAAATCCTTCCATTTTTAAAAATTCATATGTAGAGGGAATGGGCCGACAAGAAAAAGGCCCAATACCCTCCGCCTTTTGTGGTATTGGTGGAGGAACATTCAAAATGTTGGAAAGGAGACTTCGAGACTGACATAGTGAAGGTGGTATCAACGACCCTATTGGGGATGAAGGTTTGAGAAATGGACTACTGGATCCACTATGGTGTCCCGTAGAAGGAACTTTCGGTATGCCGGGAGTGGCACGCAGCGGCAGCCGTAGATGGAGGAAGGCGGTGAGAACATCGGTGATCAGCGGTGATGTGGAAGTGTGGTGCCGACCAACATAGTGTGGAAGGGTGGCCAATGTATGGGCCACTGGGGCGACCAGCAGTGGTGGCCAACAGTGGCGCTTGTAGGTGGGAGGTCATGCCAATAGGAGCCGCATGCAGGTGGAGTGACTGTCCCTTGCCGGCTTCACAAGCAGAGGAGGCGCACCCCACACGTGCCACGAGGGAGGGGTCAGTGGCTCGTTGACCACGATGGTTGGTTGTACGCTGCTGTAGCCTAGTGCCACATAGAAGGAAGAGGCCAATGGGAAAACACGGGGGGGGGGGGGGGGGTGGCTGGACCGGCCGCACACACACCAACCGGACCAGATGAGCCGTTTCGGGCATAATCGGATGGTCCGTGCCAGTTCAGGTCGATCTGAGTTGTGCTAGAAAACCGGACCTCTCAAGTGGTGTGGATTAAATTTTGAGCTCGTCTGCTTAGTAGACCAGACCAACAGGATAAAACAGGGCCATGCGGAAGATCGGGATAGGAAAAGAGACTGGTTTTCTAGTACATGATGAGCCCAATAAATTTGGGTCACTGGGTGACCAAGAAGACTAGACCCATATCCAATCTCGGCCAGGTCCAGTAATCCCCCATGGGCTAGGCATATAAGACAGGTCATGCAGGACCCAAGTCTGGGGTTGGTTGGGTCGGTACGAGTGAATCGGACTAGGCCCAGACACAACCAGCCACTATTTGTTAAAATGACCATATCTGGAAACCGAGTGTCCGATTGATGATCCATTTACAGCATTGTGATCCTCTTAATGATGTAGTCCTTTTGAGATACTCTACATGAGTTTTGGATGAGGTTGGAGTATGACTAGATTGGATTAGACTCGAATCCAACAAGACCATTTTTACAAAAATGCCCATGTCTTACAGACCAGGTGTCCATTCAACGCACCATCTATTACATTGGGACTCTTATGAGGATATTATACTTTGGGTTACTCTATGTGGGAATTCCTAGAGGTTGAGGTATGATCTATGGATTGAGGAGATGATCCTCCAAAAATCATCTGTGCTAAGTGAGAGAATCCAGTTAATGGATGTGACATGATGAATAAAGAGATACCATTCATTATTATCATAAGAGTGACCCTTCATGAATCATCATAAGTGTGACCCTTCATGGATCAACATGAGAAAGATCCTTTGTGGATTAAAAGTAGCATGAACCATCATGGATCAACTGTATAGAAACCCATCGTTGACCTGTAACAGAGCGACCCTTCATGAATCAGCAGTAGAGGGACCCATTGTGGATCAACCATAGAGCCTCTCAACAGAATAAGATGATCTATCTTTATGAAAAATTATATTTAATTTTTTACATAAGATATACTTGGTGTGAGTTGTGTCTTTTTATTTGTGGTTTACATTGAGATCTTACTTTGTGGTATTTTTACTTTTTGGATTTCTGTGAGACCCGAGTTGGCTTCGGGGTCCTTAGTGAGTATTTTTATACTCAATCGTGCATAGGTTTCACCCACATCGATTGTGTCTTTTGGAGATGGACAATAACATTGACTGGGACATTAGGGTGCTAGGGATAGATGGCGCTCATAGGTGGATCGATAGACATCGTGGGCTGCAGTGACATATGTCTTTGAGCCATACCTACCCTTCAGGTAGGATCCTTGGCAGACAACCTCCAGATCTTGTAATCCTATTGATTCACATTCCTTTCAGTTGGGATTGTATTCTGACCCCTTTACATTCAGTTTACACCTTTCACACTAAGTGGTGGTGCTTTGGGGTGGTTGTATTACATTATTTCCATTGTGGTTTTCTTTGTGTAGTATGCCATGTCTGTGTGTGTAAAGGATTAAAAGAAATGCATTCCATTTTTTAGTATATACATTTTCTGTGCTAGTCACTATCCCTTGGACTGTGGAAGACAAGCTTGGGGTAGTCGCAACACGGGCCCCAAGGGATGGGTTGTGACAATGCAGTATCTGATGATGGTCATTTCTACCAGAGGAACTAAGAGTCTATATTTTTATATGGGAACAACAGTGTTAAGTGTCTTGAGTTTGGAATTCTGTTCGAGGAGTCCAGTGATGGTCCTGTGGCTGAAGTATCAATATTCTAGGACCCTGAACACTATTTTCCGACTTGGTACATGAAAATTATAGTTGAATGTGTTTTGGAAATGTTTTTGTCTTGATCTCTTTTCAGT
Organism: Viscum album; assembly: GCA_963277665.1. NCBI lineage: Eukaryota > Viridiplantae > Streptophyta > Magnoliopsida > Santalales > Viscaceae > Viscum > Viscum album. The sequence continues at coordinate 396,282,713 of OY728127.1, read as the reverse complement.
TAGATCCCCAGGTATAACTTATTTACCATGGTATATCTTTTTCTCTACAGGATGCCTCCATAAAGACAGCTTGCTTGGATTCCAGTGAGGGATCAGGATGATGTCCCACTTAGTGATGAGGTGGTACTGTAAGGACAAGATATAGCGATAAAAACTTCTATTGGTTTACTAGAAGCACCACCACTCGAAGAACAACGGTTGCTACCAGCTCCTCCCCTAGAATGTGCACACTGACTATGTACATTGCACATGTTCCAGAGATAGAGGCCTCTGAGGTTTCAAGGCGAGACAGGTCCTCAGGCAGTTATGGATTTTATGGAGGCAATTATATAGGTTTTTCTCTGGGTAGAGACACCTAGATACTATATGGTGGTCCTAGACACTATCCTTTTTAGGGAACAATAGGGAGATGATGATTCTTGATGCTCGAGACCTCATATGGGATGACCCTAGGATGTAGGGTCAGAGGTGCAGAGATTGCAAGGAAGAGGAGGTCAGCTGAGGGCAACAGGTTGTTACTCCTGCAGTGGGCAGGGACACATGGCTCGTGAATACCTGACCCACCACATAGACAATCTGCATATGGTCAAGGAACCTCCAAGGAAAAGGAAGAAGTTCGGGTGAGGAGGTCCACATGGTGGCGTATGTGGTAGGGGAGTAGGTCGAGTGGTAGGTGGTGGACAATAGTTTGAGGTACTACCTACACCACCCTCAAGTGGTCGACCATGGTTTTAGGGAGGTAGTGGACAGGGGGAGCTCAGCTTCAGGTATTAGAGGCCTATAACCACAACACACCAGTGATTATAAGAGGTATGATCTTTGTCTTCTCCAACTTAGCTGCAATTCTCATAGACAAGGTTGCCAGTCACTCTTTTTTTCCACGAACCTCGTTTACTTCTTAGAAATTCCAGTGGATCCATTTTCTCAATCATTATGATTAGAGACTTCTACAGGATAGTATTTAATGATTACATAGTTTTTCCAGTAGTGTGTGTTTACTCTAAGAGGCAAGAGATTTAGGTAATATCTCCTAGTAGCAGCGTCGAGGCCTTAAGAAATCATCTAGGGTATGAAATAATTATCTATAGTATATGACCAGATCGAATCTTTTAGGATAAATGTGAGGTGTGTCCACAAGTATGTGAACAGGTTTTCCTTCACTAGAAAGAAGGAATACTTTGCAGTATAGGATAAAATTTCTCAAAGAAGGGTGTTGTTGATCACTCACCAGTTGGCTAGCCTCACCCTCGGTGTAGTGGACGAGAGGATTCTAATATTTCTTGTAGTGGTGGATGAGTATTAGGATGTATTCCATGAGGATGTTCCGGGACTACCTTCTCACAAAGAGGTAGACTTATGCATCGACCTGTACCTACAGACGGTGCTGATATCAACATAGGAATATTGGATGGCTCCTGTGGAGCTGCGTGAATTGAGGTTACAGCTAGAGGATGTGGAGGATAAGGGGTTTGTAAGGCCCAGTGTTTCACCATAGGTAGACCTACTATTGTTTGTGAACACGGAAGATGGGATCTTGAGGCTATTCATGGACTAATGATGCTAGAATTAGGTGAACATGAAGAAAAAGTATCCTCTACTGAGGATTCGTGACTTCTTTGACCAGCTGAAGGGAGCGAGGTGGTTCTCGAAGATTGAACTCAGATGAGGATACAATCATCTTCGAGTAAGGGATGGGGATGTATCGAAGACAACATTTAGATGATGGTATGACCAATTTGAGTTTTTGGTGATGCTTTTCGGTGTGACCAATTCCACAGTGGTGTTAATGGGACTCATGAATATGATTTTACAGCCTTACATCAATTGTTTCCTGGTTGTCTTCATTGATGAAATCTTGGTGCACTCGGCATCGGAGGAGGATCAAGCTAGATAACTATATATAGTCCTGGATACACTTTGAGATAACTTGCTTTACAGTAAGCTCTTGAAGTGCCGGTTCTGGATTCAGGAGGTCCAATTTTTGGGAAATGTATTCTCAGAGGCTAGAGTTGCAGTGGATCTGGTGAAGGTAGAGGTAGTGAATACTTGAGAATCACCCAGGTGCGTGACTGAGGTATGGAGTTTCCTTTTTTGGGTAGGCTATTACATGAGGATCGTGCCTGAAATTTCCAGAGTAAAAACACCTTTATCTACCTTGAAATGGAAGATACATCCCATCATGTGGATTTAAGAGTACCAGAAGAGTTTTCATAAGCTCAGATAGAGACTCGCGAGTACCACCACCAAGTGTCTACCAGAAGAGGTTGTTGGGTATGTAGTCTTTTGCAACGCATTAGGGACCAGAATAGGTTGTGTCTTGATTCAGGGGTGAGCAGTGATCTCTTAAATGTCATAGAAGTTGAGGAAACATGAGCAGGACTACGCGACACATGACCTGAAGTTAGCAGCGACGGTCTTTGCCATGAATATGTAGTGGCACTACTTGATGTGTGAACAATTTACCGTCCAATATAAACACAGGAGTCTAAACTATATATTCTCGTAGAAGAACCTGAACATGATTCAACAGTGATGGATATAGTTTCTCTAGGACTATGACTTTGAGATAGTCTATACTCTTGTAAAGGGGATCGTGGTGGCAGAATCACTAAGCAGGAGGTCTAGTTTGCTACTGGTGAGTGTGGTAATGGAACAGTTAGCCGCAATGCAGATATCCTTCATGGATGATGATTTAGTAGATTACCTTTAATCTATGACTATCAATCCACCACTCCATTAGTGAGTTAAGGAGGCAAAGCTGGTGAATGTTGATTTTGTGGCCTGACGTGCTTAGTTATCCTATGGAAAATATCCTGATAGATTTTGGATAGGTGGGAAACACTCCATACTTTTCAGAGGACACACCATAGTAATAGTGATTTTATGGGAGGATTTGTTGAGGGAGTTCCATACATCCCATTTAGAGGTACATCCTGGCGTGGAAAATATGTACCAGGACAGCTGATGTCAGTACTGGTTTCCAAAGATGAAGAAATTAGTGGCAGAGTTTGTTTCATGATGCCTCACTTGTCAGTAAGAGAAGGTTGAGCATCAGGACCTAGTAGTCTTGACACACCCACATGATGTACTAAAGTAAAAGTGGGATGATATCTCCAATAAATTCATGATGGGGTTACCATGCACGAGTAGGGGCCATGACTATATCTGGGTGATCGTTGACCGACTCACCATGTCAGCTCACTTCCTACCCATCAAGGAGCATGGATTGATAGAGGGCTTGGGGAACCTCTACATCTAGGAGATAATATGGCTTCATGGGGTTCCCATTACGATCATCTTAGACTATGATGTGCTCCTTACATAACAGTTGTGTAAGGGGTTGCAAGAGGCATTTGGGACATAGCTATGATTTTGCATAGCTTTTCAATCCTAGAAGGATGATCAGATGGTGCGGACCATACAGACCTTGGAGGAAATGCTTCATTCTTGCTTCTATGATTTTGGTTGTAGTTGGGAGGAAAACCTACCACTGGTGGAGTTTTCAAACAAGAATATCTATCACTCCACCATTGGCATGAAACCATTTGAAGCCTTGTACGAGTGGCCAAGAAGATCACCTCTATGCTGGACAGACCTAGGGGAGTAAGAACTCATGGGTCTAGAGTTATAAAGGGATACCACTGGGAAGGTGAAAATCATCCATGATAGGATGAGGACTACACAGAGAAAACATAAGTCTTATGACAATATGAGATGAATACCCTTGTAGTTCAAGGAGAGATATCATGTTTTCCTTTGGGTATCACCACGATGAGGATTGCAGAGACTTGTCTGGGGCGAAAAGTTTTCTATGAGATTCATTGGACCATTCAAAATCCTCAAAATTGTTGGCGAGGTAATGTACCACCTAGATCTTCCCCCATAGATGCCCCAGGAGAATGATGTTTTCTAAGTGTTGTTGTTGAGGAGATACGTGCATGATCCATCACACATCATCAACTGGGGAGAGCTGGACATTGATCATGGGGAGACATTTGTGGAGTTCCCAATGGAGATAGAATATCTATAAGAGTAGGTTCTTCATGGACGGTTCATTCCTCTGATGTGCATTTAGTGGCAGTACGAGAATCTCCAAGAGAGCACATGAGAGTGGGGGGCTCAGATTCGTGCTCAGTACCCTTGCATGTTTGATTATCCTTTTTGTTGGATTTCCGGGATGTAATGCCTTAAGGTGGGGAGAATGTAATGTCCAATAACTTACTTGTAATTTTTTCAAAATTATATGGAATTATTTAATGAACACACACTTTGAAGACATGTGATTTCGAGGCCCAATGATCCCGAAATATAATTTTGAACTTTTTTTACATTCGCTTAAGTAAATATGAGAGAATGTTTTTATAAAATTTGAACTAGTGATCAGATAAAAAATATGAACAAACTGTTGAACTCAGAATGTCAGGATTCAACTAGAAAAGAAATAACTTTCACCAGAAAGGGTCAGATAGAAAAGTTATTTTTTGGAATTTTCGGAAAATAATAAAATAAATTTAAAAAGTTATTTTATTTTATTTTATAACCGTTGAGTGGAAGACGACAGTGCTACGGTGTGGAAATGAGGCAAAGAATATGCGCAATAAATGAGGATCCTTAATGTCTTTTTTGTGCAAGCGTAATTGGTACGTTGTTTCATAAATGAAATAGGGTAACGATGCGACATCACAACGTAACAGAAACGCTGCGATGTATTTACTTTTTATTAAACTAAAGCATTGTAGATAGTTGAGAATTAAACCATAAGGATTATATGAAAAAACTATAGAGGAATTATTCTCCAATGAATAATGATTAATGTGGAGACGAATTACAATGATTCACAGATCGACAGAGACAACACGAATATCATCTATCATCTGCAGCAGATCCCACAATCAAGGTAAGGATTCCTTTTTTCTTGAATTTCCCGTTATTCATTCTAAACAAACAAACACAGATCAACCCATGAATAGTTTGATCTATAGATTGGGTGTTCTTGTAAGGGGGATCTTTCTTTGTGGGTTTTAGAGGGGTTGTTGATTGCTTGATAGAGCTGTGATACCCAAGCCTCCCATGTTTTAAACATCGAATACTAAGGGTGCAGGCCAACACGAATAAGGCTAGATCCCCTCCAACTTATGTGTTATGGGTTGAAAAACATTCCAAATGTTAGAAAGGAAATTTCAAGATAGTCACATTGAAGGTGGAATCCTTACGGTCCCATATGTGTTGACGGTTTGAGTAATGGACCCCCGAAGAAACTCTGGTTTCCCGCAGAAGGAACCGTTGGCGCACCAGCGACGACCACCGAAGGAGAAGTTAAGCAGCACTCCCATCAGCGTGCGGTAGTTGCTGTGGGACTTGAAAATATTTCCACAATTATGTGGAGGTGCATTTCCTCATAGAGGGGTTTCCCGCATCTGTGCCTCTTTGGCGACTGGTGGTGATGGCCGCATGTGGGAGTGGGCGCCAACTGGCGCCGCATACAGGTGGAGCGGCCGACCCTCACCGGCCGCACAGGAGAAGGTGATATGCCTGATTCACACTATAGTGTAGGAGTTCATGGCCCTTCGGATATGGTCATCACCTATACGTGGTGCCATCCTGGCACCGTGTATAAGGGAGTGACCCACGTGTGGAAAAAGGGGCACAACCGACTGAATCAGCCCCAAACACCCCAACCGGACTGGCTGGCCCCCCTGGGTTGAGATGGGCCAGCATACCAGGCTACCCGAGCAACCTAGATAAACATTTGAGTGGGTACACTTTATCGTACCTACCCAACGGGATAGAAGTATGGCATTTGGCATCCTGGGCAAGGAAAAGAGACCGACCCACCAGTGCGGGCTAAGGCAGATAAATTTCTGGTCACTCGTTGACCAAGAGGACAAGACCCATGACCAACCTCGACCAGGTTTAGTAAGGCCCAATGGGTCATACTAATGGGCTATGCAGACTAGATGGGTCATATAGGACCTCAGGCTAGGATTGGTCAGGTCGGTCTGACTGAGTCAAACTCGGCCCAGACGCAACCGACCCATGTTTACTAAAACACTCGTATCTTGAAAACGATGTGTCCCATTGACAAGACGTTTGTGGATTTGGGACCCACTTGAATAGTAAGTCATTCTGATATAATCTATGTGAGTTTTGGAAGAGGTTTCCATATGATCGGGTTGTATCAAACTCGAATCCAATCGGGCCCTTTTTATAAAAATGCCCATATCTTATAGACCAAGTGTTTGTTCGACGTTCCGTTTGTTGCGTTAGGACCCCTACAACAAGAAGGTCCTTTGGGTTACTCTATCTGGGACATCATGTCTGTTGTGTTATGACCAATGTCTTGAGGAACATATCATCTTGAAATCAAGCGTGCTATGTGTGGGAATCTAGTGGATATCTATGATGTGAAGAATGAAGCGGGACCCTTTGTGGATCAGCATAAGAGTGACCCTTCATGGATCAACATAAGTGCGACCCTCATTATATTAGTGTATGAGGGAACCTTCATGGATCAGTATGATAGTGACTCTTCATGGATCAACAACAGCACAACCCATCGTAGATCATCCGTAGAGTGACATGTCATCGATTAATAGAAGAGAGACCCATTGTGGATCAACAATAGATCAACCCATCATGGATCAGCTGCAGATCCTCTCAACAAAATAATATGAAATAGATTTATGACTAATAATCTTTACTTATGTATTTATGTTATACCTTGTTTGAGATGTGTATTTTTCTTTGTGCTTTACTTTGAGATCTTTCCTTGTGGTATTTTTCTGTTGTGGATTTTTGTGAGACCAGAGTTGTTCTTGGGGTCCTTATTGAGTATTTTTATACTCTACCCTACATGGGATTCACCCAAACCTATTGTGTATTTTGTAGAAGATGGATAGATTTTCCTTGGAGTTTGGGGATCCAGGGTTTGATAGTGCTCGGAGGTGGATCGATAGATGAGGTGTGCTATCGTGACAAGTGATAGTGAGATGTACCTACCCTACAGGTAGTATCCTTGGTGGAATAACTCCAGTGCTTGTACTTATATTTCAATAATTTCCATTCAGTTGTGCTGGTATTATGGCCCCATTACTTTCAGTTTACACCTCTCACTCTTACTGGTGGTAATTTGTGGTGGTTGTATTACTTTCTTAACTTTGTGGTTTTATTTGTGCATTATTCCCTATCTCTGTGTGTACATTTTTAATGGAAATTACTTCCGTTTTGTGGGATATAGCTTTACATACCTAGTCACCAGCCCCTATCCAATTGAAGGAGGTTCTGGAGTTGTCATGTAATGGGCCCTAGGGTACGGGTCGTGACACAAAAGAGGTGTGAATCTCGAAATGAAATGGTACATGGACACAATGTTATACGCATAATTTGAAAATGGGTTTGATGCATAGATGTGTATCATAAATGGTTTATAAATCATCTTGAATATTTAGGTATGAGATATGTAAATAATAAACCATAAATATCAGTTTATTTAGATATAGGATACTAGTTGGTATAGGTCAACCACTTGTAAGGGAGGAAAACTATATTTCACACAATCAGGATAAAATATCCTAGAATAAAAGGGGAACAATCCTTCTGGGAAAAAACATCCCCTAGGTCACAAGTTTTGAGACATTTTTTTATTCAATAGTGAAGCCTACTGGGGTCCCTTTGGTTCATCCAATCTTTGTTACCAATGATCTACAGTTGAGAACAAAGAGTATGTGGGCTCAAGGACCATGGGTTTCTAGGAGAATTGTAACAGATTAATGAATTTATTATTATTAACCTAGTTATGGATGGTATAAAAGTGTATCATGGAGATAATAATTTTCAATAAGGGATTGAGAAACCTAAAATTTAGTCTATTGTGTATTGAATGCAAACTCAATGAGATGTTAAAAACATGTGATTCTTGAGTAAAAAATCATCAGTGGGGTTGATTAATTTAGTGTGAGGAGATCACTTCAAGAAATTTAATGTCACATGTCAATGATGAGTATACATTTATTTGAATAAGAATCCTATCCATTGTTCTATCCAGAGTGATTTTCTCTGTTACCTAAGATCTCATGAGTCCAACATGGTGTGAGAAACAAGAGAATATTATGAAATTGAATAAAACACGCCCGATTACATGAAAGGGTACATGAAAGGGAATTAATATATCAATAAAAGCAGAGTTCCCTACATGAATTTTATTATCATGATAGAGTAAAATTAATAGTAACAATGATATATGGTTTTCCCTAATGTATATGGTTCAGGAAACAATACATATCCCATGAATGTGGGAATCCATCCGCATATAATTGAAATATATTGTGCCTAAGTATATATAGTTTTGATATATTGATAGGGTATTTTTATAAGATAATTTTTCATCTAGGACTATTATTAATGAACATGGAATCAGTACATATCTAATATCATTCAAAATCAAGCATGTTATAGTTTTGATAATACAATTACCTACATAAGTCTTTCCAATACACCATGGTAGTTGTATTTTTTTCTATAAGGTATTGGTCCACCATGTGTTGAAGACTTATACATACATCTAGATATCATGTAGTGAATAATAGATACACCATGAGTGGGAAATTCTATGAAATTTATAGGAATATAGGATGTACACTATCCTTGGTGTTTAACATCTTTCGATGATAACAACATTTTTCTACTTAATATCATGTGACTAAGAAATATTGATTCTCATGTGTATAATCAACAAGAAATTTATGAAAAAAATTTATCTATCATGTAGAAATTCATTCATTGATATCAGTTGGTTTGTATTTGAATATGTTTTATTATGAGAGAGATAATTACTCAATATCTATTCTATTCTGAATTTATGTTTATGATAGAAATTATAATCAAATTACTTATATTTACTAAACATGATCCCTTATGGAGATCTGATTCTCACATAGGGAAGGTGAAATTTTATTTTTTATACATATATAGCTCATTCATAGAAGATTTCCAATGAATATACACCTTATATTGAGAACGAATGAAACCAATTTTGGTTGTGGATTTGGTTCAGGGATTAATTTGAGGATACCATGTTTTTATGTAGGGTTTTTTCTGAATAACTCATCATGAGTTGGTAAACACCTTCAAAAAAATATTTTTATTTAGTTCAAGATTATACATATATAAGGGAGGAATGTACCATCGGGAAAATATATGTTGTGTAGTTTCACGTCATACATAAAAGACAACTATGTAGTTTAAAGTCTTTCATCAAGGACTTTAGATGTCTCACAATTTAACATCATGTGACTCATATGATTTATATATAGTTTAATTTCATACATTAAGGAAATATTACATGATTTTTAATGTCATTTAGTAAGGACATTAGTGTTATGTTGTCTATAGATTTCACAGGACTTAGGTCTGGAATTTTAATTTTATGTGACCTGGATGTATGTATTAATGCAAGAATCATGATAATTTATTCCTAATAATGATTCTATTAGTGGGAGGTGTGATGTTTTCCACATAAACTATATGTAATGAGTAATATCCATTATAATATGACTTGTTTATTATTTAATTACCTTCCTACTTATGTACTATATTTTAGATTTTCTTCCCTGTTGTTATATGTGTTCTAACAACAAATAACAATTCTTTTTGTTGGAATTAGTAGATCCAATCAATTTTTTAGAACTTTTGAAATCATGTTTTGATAGACTTCAATGTTGTGGATTTAATGAAAAGAGTTCCCATCAATTCATTCTGGATCATCGAGTCTCTTCTATGACTATTCAACATTTGATTATTTCCAACATATAGAAATAAAAATTAAGAGAAACAACACATCAATGGGTAAAAAATCCTATATTCCATAAAATAAAATTTACGAGTTCACACTCATGGTAGTGAGGATCATGGTATAGTAAACTCATAAAAAATTCCAATTCTTATATGGTTAAGACGTATTGTCTATTTTTCACTACATTGAGAAGCATATTTGAGAGTTCCTTATTTTATACCTCTATGTTTCCATTTTAAACTACATTTAAATTATATGAATTGATATATAATATATTATACTCATTATATAATCTCATAGTCTCATAATAATATACGTTTCTTCCATATTTAATAAAAATCTTATATGGGACATTGAACTTTGTAATTACATTGGAATTCTGAAAGTTGATGATACTTTTTGTCATGGAATCCTTATGTGATATGGACTTGGCACATTTGTAGATAAAATTACTTGTAGTAATTATATATATAAAATTATTAGATATAGATGGGAGTATGGCCCCATAACATCTATTCCCCATGATGATATCTTTCATGTTTACTTAGTTGTGTGTATAATATCTAGTGGATGAGTAATGATTCTTTCATTATTATGAAATGCATGAAAATTATAGGTTAATTATAATTAGTCCTAAATCATCATATTACATTTGAAACTATTCTTCCTAATTTGGAGGGAGATCCAGGTATCAAAATGATTTTAACCATGAGAGACTTCATAGAAATCCTTCATAATAGTTGAGGTATCTCCTTGTTCAATTCAACTAATGAGGATTCCTTTGAATCCTTTCTTATATTGGGATTTTAGTTCATTTATCATATCCCAAATGGTGACATTTTCTTCCCAATTTCCCATATGTTAACTCTTTGCTCGATCTTATTATATCATCCCATATCAATGTTAATACACTATCGGAATTATCCATCCAAGAGTAGACTTCATCTCATCACTTCCTTGGGAGGTGTTGATCATATTTATTTCTTCCATTTCATAGATGATGACTCCTTGAACAAACCTTCAATGTGTTTTATAGAAAACTAACTTATCCAATTCATTATTATAAATAACTATTTTTTTTGGTGTCCAACACATCATCATGATTATTTTGTGATCGTTGGACAAAGTGCAGTGTTAGATAAAAATAGATCTCCTTATTTAGTCCCCTTTCAAAAAAAAATGATAGGTTTCATTTATTCCTTCATGATGGAATACTTTCCAATGATCTATTTAATAATGGACTATATGTCACCTTTTGATATCCAGGTATGAGATCTTCAGCTATAAGTATTTCTCCTTACCAATAATAAGGGCTTGATATTATTCCATATTTTCGGTGTAGCATTTATCTAGTGAGAATGGTTCGGACAATTTTCTTATATGGGGAAACAAATACAATCCCTAGACAAATGTGGTTGAGCTTTAAAATATCCTGTCTTTTCCGGATAAAACATCTGGATATCCAATTAAAAAAATTCCCACTTTTGGGGGGTGGGTTCATGGAAATATTAGACCTCCATTCCTATAAGTTCAGTATTCAATAGCATTCCTTTTAGGATATAATGATCTATATGGGAATCAAATATCTCTTTTCCCTTTTAAAAACCTCTAGGATACAAATAAGATGTATCTCTATTATTGGGAAACAACCCATTAATTTTAGAATGCTTTTAGAATAGATTATTTAAGGGTATACTTGTTCAGATCATCATGAGAAACCTTGTGGACATTGTGGTACTACATGTAATGCCTCATCTTTTATAATGTGAAGATGTTTGTGCTGTAATTATTCTTAATATAATAATTTTGCATCTCAACATCTAGAGTTATATGGATATGATTATAAATACTGTATTCATTCCTACATCATTTCTCAATGAGACAAAGGTAATAAATGATCACCTCATAGTGTATATATATTTAATTAGTAGTTTGCCTTATTTTGGGGGAATTAAAAATATTGGATTAACTAGGTACTATATGAAATTATCAAAATCAACCTTGATTTCATCATCTAATGGTCAGAATCCCCTTTCAACATTAAATTATTGAAGTAGAGATATATTCCTTCATGGATGGATATTAAGATAATGATATAAGCAAGGTTGTAAAATCTTGGGTTTTTTAATGGGATGAAAATCCTCAATCAGTTTGAATTTATTTTTTTTGGTGAGATGGAAAACATTCATTTTGATCTTCAAAAACTAATTATTCGGTTTTCACTGACATATGACCTCGTTTTTAGTTTAATTTTATTTTATGAAAAATTACTTGCGGTTTGGGGAGATTTTTTTTTTCTGTAGGGCCTAAAACCTCATTTATATGAATGCACTGAGATTAGAACATAGTTTAGGCAAACCATACATATTCCCAAGATCAACAATTCAACCTACCAATAATACTAGTCAGGTTTTATGATTATACACTAAATGAGGCTAATATTCATTTTTAATATATATAATATTCATTCTATTTATTATTCATAAACACCATTTTAGTGCATTTTACACTTTGAACATCATTTCACATTATGATCGTAATACCTTCTTAAAATGCACTATTATGTGGTACATTTTTGAACATCATTTAAAGTACCCAATGATTCATCTGAATTTAAGGAATGTAATTATCCATATTTCAATTTGATATTTTTGGATATTTATATACACTTTAATATGATCATGTTTCATTTAGGGATCAGTGGAGAATTCATGGAAGAAGATGGGGATATTTTGTGATGAAAGGAAACAATTCTGGAGAAGTCAGATTGGACACCAGCCCACTAATGAGAATGTGGGGCCCAACATAAAAACCCAATGAAGACCAAATTTCATGGGATTCTAGAAGAAATATATAGTAATAAATAATTATTCATGATCCAGTGCTAATTCGGCCTCCATTGTGGTCATTTAGGCGGCCCAAGTTAGAGATAAAATTATGGGCCAGATTCTGCATCCCAGAAAAACATCCCACTAATCTAATAATATCTCTGAATCTATAAATCCAAATGGGACCAAATTTTACACGAGGTTAGGACACATCGGGAGTTCCATTTTCTTATTCTATGTCCCACTCTGATTCGGCCATATAGAAGTTCTTACAAACTCTTCGGTTCGTTGGATGAAAGCTGGCTTCCACCTCAGGTCAAGTGTGGAAAAGTCCAAGTTCCACAAGCTTTCCACCACCCTAGGCCTTCCATAATCAAGTGGGATGCTTTGTACAGTTGTAGGATCGACCCAAGGCTTCCAAAATGCCTATTTAAGGTAGTTATGGTGGAGTATTTTTTCATCTTTGGTGATTTGTTCAATTGTAATGTTATGCTGCGATTTTGTTGTCTCAAGTTTGTCTTTCACATGTAAGTTGTTCAATTCCCTTTAGTTTATTAATAAAATTTATTCTTATCCTTTTATTTTATTGTTCTCCATCTCACTTTGATACCGTTTCCTCAAGGTGTGAATTTATTCACACCAAATCTTGTGAAATTATTCACACAACGGTGGAGTGATCATTTTATTTTTATTGTTTTCTTTACTTCTCCATTTCCTCCTTCATGAGTCTACTTTCCGCTTCCATTGAAACCATAGTATCAATGGAGGGATAACCCAATTATGGGTTGATCCAAGGGAGTAGAAAGGGTCTGTATTGGATGTTATTTATCACCCCATTAATGTATAATCACTTCTTTTAATTGAGATTTTTATTTGATGATTTTTAAACTCCATCGTCCTTGTTGAATTTAAGGCCACACACTTCAAGTGCTAATAAGAAACTTTACCTTGAAGTGCTCAAAACATTGATCATTAAAGTGTATAAGTGATTAATATTAAAGTGTATAGGTATTAAACTAGTAAGTGAGGATTTTTTTTGATCTTCTTAAATGATCCCATCTCAAATATCAGAAATTGAAATAGTTGAAAAAGAATTTCATCCAATCCACCCCGAGCGATAAACTAGGATAAAATCATTATTTTAAATTGAATTTACTTAAATATTTTAGTTATCTTTTAAACCCATATAAAATCAACCCATGTTGGACACTTCATATCCAAAAATAGTCCATATAATGTACGTGTCTATCAGTTTCTTCTTAGGTCTTTGAGGATTCAAAAACCCAAGCTAAACTACAAGGACTCTTCTACCTTCATCTCTTTGGTAAATTTTAGCGTGAATCAAATTTTGGCGCCGTTGCCGAGGGCCCATGTAAGTAATCTAAACACCCATTCTATTCTCCCCCATTTCTTCTTTTCTTATCCAAATTCTCTTATCTTTTCCCTTTCTCATTTTTTTTGGCGCATGTCCGCCTACACCTGCCATCAATCAAACCGTCTAGTTAGGGTGGATAGTCCTAGGGTTGGGGAGTCAAGTACACCAAGTAAACTCTTTCCATTAGATCCTAATCTTCCTAATACTCTAGAGTCAAAAATTGATCCCATTTGAATGGAAGGTCTTCAAAGAAACCAACTCATAAACCATGGTGGAAACCAAAATGGAAACCCAAATGAGGTAGCCCCAAACATGGGGAATGCAGTTGATCAAACCATGAATGACTACCTCGCACCTTCCTGGACCAATGCCCCCTCATGCATTAGACACAACTACCTAGGATATTCCAACTACATCTTTAAACCCCATGTACTAAACCATCTTCCCACATTCCATGGACTGGAGTCCGAGATGCCCTACCTTCACATTAAGGAGTTCAATGACATTGTAGAAACCATGTGTCCCCCACATCAACTAGAATCAGCTAAGATGAGGCTATTGACGAGTTGTTCCACCGAATTTATGTTATTAGTGTCTCAAATTATAATAACCCTAACAAGTATAGCACCAGTAGGGGTCGATCCATGGGGAACTTTAAGAGGTTACTCTTATCGTTTTCAACTTTGTTTGTATATTTCTTTTAGTGAAGGCTGCTGAATTTAGAGTCGATTTTGTTGGGTTGTTTTTAGGTACAAAAAGAACAATTATTTTTTAAGTTTATTTTAAAAAATTAACTGCTAGAATGAAAGAAAAGATGGGAAAATTGGTTTTGATGCAAATAAGAATAAGAATGCATTGGGGTTATGTATTTGTGATAAGTTGATTATTAAATTAAATTTCTTATGAGGTTCTTTTGTTCATGATAATCCAACACTCTAGATTATAATTTGTAATTAAGCTTCCTTGGTCTAGATCACTTAATATTAAGAGCTGAAGTAACCAACTCCTTGGTCTGGTAGTCAATTTTTAATAGATCTTTATTTGGCTTAGTCCATTTTGAGCTGACAAATCCTTTCAATGGTCATCAAATTATTAGTCGTTATTCTTCTTTTGAATCCCTAAAGATTCTGCCCTTGGTCCGGTATAGAATTTTCAGTGATAATATGTAGTGATTTAAGAAGAATACAAAGAGATTATTAAAACAAACACATTTATAGTAACTTAATTAAAATTACAACTCATCAGTCTCCACAACTCCAACACACTGGGTGTTTAGTTACACATATTGAAAATGAAAAATGGAAAATTATTAATACCCGATGAAATCATGCTTGGAATTTTGAGGTCGAAATGATTTTTCAGTAGAAGAACAACAGTATTACGGCGGTAGAGCGTCTCTCCTTTAGAACTTCATCCCTTGTTCTCCACACCACACCTTAATCTCCACTTCTCAACTTCTTGGTCCGGAGGCCAAGGCCTCTTTTTATAGGAAAAATAATTACACGACGTGTATAGAAAGTACACGCCGTGTAATTTTCGTCAACGTGCTTTAGGCTTCCTTTTCTCCACTGGTATGTGGCCTAACATGCCATCTTTGACTTTAAACATGGCGCCTCTTGGTAGGTGAGTGTACATGACATGTAGTTCCGCCATACCCGGTGTGTAGTATCAAAATTTGGCCACAAACCCCTTCTAGAATATAAGACACGACGTGTAGAAATGGAACACGCCATGTCTCCTTCAGCGGCCACATGGGCGTGTAGAATCTTCTCAGCCACCAGCCGCTTCTAGAATGTCATACATGGCATGAAACGCCGCCCCACATGGCGTGTAGTGTCTAGATGGTGACTTGGGAAGGTACTCCCCCCTTTGATCCGTGTCCCTATCTGAATATACATGACGTGTATAAAACTACACGCCGTGTAGTTGAAAAATTCTCATATACGTCCCTTGATTTGTGTATTTGGGTATAAAACTCCTGAAAATAGACAAGGTCACCAAAATCAAAGTATTTTTCCTTGAAGAAGTAGGTATTTGGTGAAAATTTGTTTTTATTGTTAGTAAAGTGTATGAAAATGCATACACAAATTGGGTGTATTAGATATTTCCTTTTTCTTTAAAGGATTGAGCTAAAAATTGGCTAAAAAGTTTGAGACAATCATCCATAAAATCTTGGGACCGACTACAAAGATAATTCTACAAAAAAAACCATTCCCCACCACAAAAAAATTGCACTTAAAAATATTATCCAAAACAATTTTGAAAAAGAGGGAGATTCATTCAATGAAACATGGGAGAGGTTCAAAGACACTCTAAACATGGTTCCACACCATGGTTTTTCTATTCCTGAACAATTGATAATTTTCTATGAAGGGTTGGGTCCAGGGAAGAAAAAATCCATTGACATGATGTGCAATGGAACCTTTAAAAACAAATCCCCAAATGATGCTTATGCGTATCTAGAAAGCCTTTTTGAACAAAACCAAACATGGTAAACTTCACATTATTCTGAAAAGACACAAAGAACTACTGGAATTCATACACTTAGAGAAGAGGAAAGCCTTAGGGATAAACTTGCAGCACTCTCTAGGAAGGTTGAAGAGATAGACCTTAGGAAAGTGCATGAAATCCAAATTGTAGACCCTATTTGCACAATTTGTGATAAACATTACCATAAGATAGACAACTTCCCAACCATTCCATACATCAAGGATGTTCTTTTAGGAGGACCCCCAATGGAAGTAAATTCCTTGAACTTTCAAAATCCTCAATACCAAAATAACTTTAACCCAAGGTATAATGACCACCCAAGATTTCTCTAGAAAGATGACCAATAACCTAGCCAACCACAGGGTCAAAATACTTATGCCCATTAGAACTACCAAACCCATAACTAGTTCCAAAACCAACCTATCCAATACCAACAGCCAACGGTCCATTTTCAACAAACCATCCCACCTCCAAAATATCCCCATGGTATAAACAAATCTTCTCAAGTACCAAACCAAACTGTTCCACAAAGCCTACTAGAACAACTGTGAAAACAAATGGAGAGGATGAAATCGGAAGTATCTTACCTAAAAAAGAACTTCAAACCATCAAAACAAGAAAGAAACCCATGCCTACTCAGGCGGTGCCATCCTCAACTTCAAGGGGAGAGTCAAGTTGTACTCAAACTACTCATGAACAACTAAAGGCTGTGACTGTTTTAAGAAGTGGGAAATCAATTGAGAAACCTGAACAACCAATTCATAAGACACATGAACATTCAAATGTGGATGAAAATTCAAATGAACCAAATGATCAAACTAAAAAACATGATAACATTGTCAAAGAAACAACTCTTCAACAAACAACCCCACAACCTGTACCATTTCCTCAATGCATGAGGGGGAAAACCAGGCCTGAATTGAGTGAAACATTGATGGAAATATTCTCACAAGTCAAGTTGAAAATTCCCCTTATCGATTCCATCCAAACCATACCTGCCTACTTAAAGTACCTTAAGGACTTGTGCACTTTTAAAAGAATATTTTCACATAAAAACCAAGTCCTTATGGATGCTAATGTGAGTACAACCATTCAAGGGACCATTCCTCCTAAGTTGAATGACTCGGGTTTCCCTTACATCAATGTTGAACTAGGAGAGAGCCAAGTTGTCAAGGCCTGGTGTGACCTAGGTGCTAGTGTCAATATCATTCCATATGCTGTGTACTACCAGTTAGGCCTAGAAGAGCTCCAACCCACATCTGTCACACTTCAACTTGCTGATTGTAGCATTAGGGTTCCAAAGGGGATTTTAAAGGATGTTCTGGTAAAGGTTGAAAAATTCATCTACCCTGCTGACTTCATTGTCCTTGACAACCATCCAAACTTATGAAATAAGGAACAAACCCCAATTATCCTTGGTCATCCCTTCCTTTCAACAATCAACTCTGTTATCTGAGTCCGAAATGGGAACATGACCATCACATTTGTAAACATGAGTCTAAAGTTGAACATCTATAATGAAAGATCACAAATTGGGGATGACGAGGGCATTCATGAAGTAAACATGATAGGAAGCATTGATAACGAATCCATAGAACATCAAGGAATATTTGATGAATGTTTAAGTCAGGATGAGATTTATTTCCTTTGTTCATATGAAGTAAGTTTATCTCCTTGGCTTGAATCATTTTCAAATTGCTCTTATGATGAAGTATTAGGTCCAACAATCAGTGAAACCTTTCAAAAACCACATTTATGGAGACCAATCAAACTTCCTTCCCTAAATCTGATCAAACCAATCTTGTAGCTGAAACTTTTATATTTGGGGAATAAATCCTATATGAAACTCTAAAAAAATTGATATTGATCCAATGTCCCAATATTCTGCTGAAATTATGAAAAAACCTAATCTTTAATTGAAGGAACTTCCTGCTACACTCAAGTATGCCTTCATAGGGGACAATCAAACACATCCTATTGTCATTTATTCTTATCTTGAAGCCAATCATGAGAGGATTCTTCTAGATGTCCTTAAGAGACATAAGAAATACATTGGTTAAACCATGTCTGATATTCTGAGGATTAGCCCACTTATCGGGACTCATAGGATTGTTCTGGAATCTGATTCAAATCCATGTCGTCAACCTCAACGGCGACTCAATACTAATATCATGGAGGTAGTAAGGAAAGAAGTTCTGAAATTGTTAAAAGCTAGTATCATATATCCCATAGCTGAGAGTGAATGGGTGAGCCCAATCCAAGTGGTTCCAAAAAAGGCTGAAATCACAGTGATAACCAATGAGGATGGAGAGATTCTTCCAACAAGGGTGAGTAGTGGATGGAGGGTCTGCATTGACTATAGGAAGCTAAACCCCTTCACCAAGAAGGACCATTTCCCCTTACCATTCATTGAACACATCCCTGAGAGAGTGGCAGGTCATGCCCTCTACTGTTTCTTAGATGGGTACTCAGGGTATAATCAAATTGAGGTCTCCCTATGAGGATCAATGGAAGACTACATTCACATGTCCATTCGACACCTTTTATTTCAAACGCATGCCCTTCTGGTTATGCAATTCCCATCGAACCTTCCAAAGGTGCAAGATGGGAATCTCCTTAGACATGGTAGGGGATTGTCTTGAGGTCTTCATGGATGACTTCTATGTGTTTGGGGATACATTTGAGGGATGTCTTCAGAATGTGGAGAGAGTCTTGTCAAGATGTAAAGAAAAAAATCTGGTCCTAAACTGGGAAAGATACCATTTCATGGTTAAAGAGGGACTATTTCAAGGCAATCTGGTCTTAGGTAGGGGGATTGAAGTTGATAAATCCAAGGTTGACATCATTTGTTACCTTCCATCACCCAAAACTGTCAAGGAAGTGAGGTCTTTCTTAGGACATGCTGGTTTCTATAGAAGATTCATCAAGGAATTTAGTTCATCTCTCTTCTCCTTTGTGCTCTCCTAGTAAAGGATGCTCCATTTGTTTAGACAAAAAGCTGTGAGCATTCATTCTCAATCCTCAAATCCTCTCTCACCTATCCTCCCATTATGAAATCTCTAAATTGGGGCCTTCCTTTCGAATTTATGTGTGATGCCAATGACTTTGAATTAGAAGCTATGTTAGGAAAATGTTGTGATAAAACTCCTTATGTCATTGCTTATGCAATAAAATCCTTAAATTATTCCCAAATCAACTACACCACCACTGAAAAGGAGTTAATTTCTATTGTGTTTGCCTTAGAGAAGTTTAGGTCCTACCTCTTAGGATCCCCCATCACTGTGTTCACTGACTATTATACACTAAAATACCTCTTCCAAAAACAAGATGCTAAGGCTATACTGATTAGGTGGGTCCTTCTGTTACAAGAATTTGACCTCACAATTAAGGATAAAAAGGGAGTTTAAAATGTTGTAGCTGATCACCTCTCTAGGATGGAATTAAAATAAAAATAAAATCACCTTTCTGTATATGATTCATTCCCTAATGAACACCTATACTCTGTGAGTGACTTCCCTTGGTATGCCGACATAACTAATTTCTTAGTTATAGGAGTCATTCCAAAATTATTAGGGACTCAAGATCAAAGTAAATTCCTTTCTGATGTTAGAAACTATGTTTTTGAGGATCCATACCTCTAGAAGTTTTGCCCTGACCAAGTCATTAAGAGTTATGTCCCAGAATCTCCACAAGATTCCATCCTTAAATTCTATCATAGTGAGGCATGTTGAGGTCACTTTTCCTCTAATAAATCATCTTCTAAGATTCTTCAATGTGGTCTGTTCTGGCCCACCCCCTCAAAGGACTCCTACACATTTTGTCAAAGCTATCCTTGGTGTCAAAAAGTTAGGTCCATCACAAAAAGGAATCAAATGCCACTCACTCCCATCTTAGTGGTTGAAATATTTGACTGTTTGGGAATTGATTTCATGGGTCCCTTCCCAAACTCTAGGGGATATCTTTAAATTATCTTAGCTATCGATTATGTCTCCAAATAGTTTGAGGGCATTCCTACAAAATCCAATGATCCTAAAACTGTGATTAGATTTCTCAAGGAAAACATATTCTCAAGATTTTGAATTCCTAGGGATATCATTAGTGACCGTGGAACTCAATTTTGCAATCGTCCATTCTCATCACTCATGAAAAAATATGGATTTTTTCACAAAGTGTCCACTTCTTACCACCCACAGAACAATGGTCAAGATGAGTTAGCCAATCATGAAATCAAACAAATTCTTGAGAAAACTGTCAATCATTCTAGGAAATATTGGTATGAGAAACTCTTGGATGCTCTTTGGGAATATCGTAAAACATTCAAAACCATCCTAGGAATGTCACCATATAGTTTGGTTTATGGAAAAGAATGCCATTTACCTATTGAAATTGAGCATAAGGCCTTTTGTGCAATTAAGAAAATGGCTTATGATCTCTCATTGGCCGGAACAAAAAGGAAATTAGATATCAATAAACTGGAGGAACAAAGGATGGAGGCTTATGAAAATTCAAGGATCAATACAGCTAGAGTTCAAGCCTACCAATCTAGGAATATCAAGGTCAAACATTTTGAACCGGGAAAACTTGTGCTGTTGTATAGTTCAAAACTTCATTTACACTCGGGAAAGTTAAGGTCTAGATGGTCAGGTCCTTTCATAGTGCATCATGTATACCCCCACGGGGCATTAGAGATTAAAGATCCCACAAGTGGTTACATTTTCACAGTCAATGGTCAAAGGTTAAAACCATTCATTGAATTATTCAATAAAAAGGAAATAAAGGTTGAGTTAACTGAGCCAACCTATGAACCTGAAAAAAATTGATAGATTTAGGATCCATGTCGGGCTAGCGACATTAAACAAAGTGCTGCATGGGAGGAAACCCATGGTTTTAAAGTTTCCTATCATTTTCTTATTTAAATAAAATTTATATTTTAAATAGGATTAATTAATCATTTTTATATTTAAAAAAATAGACTGTTGACCTGTTCTTCTATTATGAGTATGGATGGTTATGAAAGGGAAGCACCATATTCATCCGTGTAACGTGGTGTGATCCTTGAGTAATGCCTTACCCAGAAATTTAAAAAGAAGACAATGTATCATCAGTTTATTTGATTTTAATATTTTTGTAGGTTAAAATAAAAATACAAAATAAATAAATAAAAACATAATAATAATAAAAAAAAGGGACACGTCATGGGTCGTGGGTCAAACCCTATCACAATCGGCAAAGTCGTGGGGATCCGAACCCAGGACTGAAGGGAGACAGGGGCGCGTGATTACCACTAACCCATGGCTTTTTTGTGTTTCCTTATTCTATAATTTTTATATATATACTTATATTTTACTTTATTTATTATATAAATATATATATATATATATATATATATTTTGTTTTTTTTGTTTTGTTTTTACTTTTTCTACTAGGGAACTCTGCATGTGACATGGATATCAAAGGATTAAAAGGGAGAAGTAATAATTTCAACTTCAACCACCAGGTGACTTCATTCCATGATCCTCATTTTCAATTTCTTTTTTGAACTTTCATTCTCTACCTCTACCCCCTTCTAAATTTTCTTTTCTTTAAACACTGGGGACAGTGTTATTTTAAGTTGCGAGGGGGAAGATAAAATAAAAAATGATTTTGTGTTAAAAAAATGAATGATTTGAAAAAAACGTGTAAATGGAAGGAAAAATTCCTTTAACTTTGAAAATGGTAATACACATTGCACACTTTGAAACTGAATATCAAATAATTTAGCATGCCATGATTTTGATTTTAATCCTTGTATAATTTCATGAGCATAGATTTTGGAAAGTGTGGCTGTCCAATGTGATATTTCATCGTTTATATTTTCATCCAAATAAAAAAAGATCACAATGCGCATCTTTTGGATTGTGGGGTATTAGTTTGAGTTCATGGGGTCCCCCAAATTAATAACATAGGTTTGGTGATCATTTTAGTTTTAATATGAGTATTCAATAAAAAATAAAAAATAATGATAAATTTGCACGTAGAGTAATGGAATGACCTAATGCATGGCTTTCGGCACTTGGGGATCGTGACACCATAGTTTTCTGGCCTAGAGTTAGTAATTTTATCTATATTTGTGGTAATTTGATTTTGTTTTTGACTGATTTAACTTGATATTATGCCTGAGTATGTGGGCTCCACTTGGTGCCCTATGGTCTTTGAGCGTGGGAGTCATCGGCAAAGCCTCGCTACAGGGGTTGACTCTTTTGAGTGAAATTTCAATTACCATGGAAAAATTGGAAAAACAAATTATACAATTAAAAAAATTGAATACTCATCTTAATATTGAAATGTGATTCCACCTAGCACTTCCTTAATTTACCCGTTGAATAAATATGAACCCCCATGTCTATTGTGATGCACAACACATCCTCATACTTAATTGATATTGGATGAAATATGGCAATGAATTTGAACAAAGGAATGAGCTTGGGATTGGGATCTGATTATGAAACTATCGTGTATTAACTTATTTTGATGGGTTTCATGATTGTTTGGTTTAAGGGTTTTTGGTGATCATTGTGTATTAAAATGTTTTTGGAAAAGGGAATTCGAATTTCATATTGTTGAGATATATTTTTATCGGGATTAGCAAAACTCAAGTTGGGGGGTGTGATTAGACAATAAATGAGGCTAATATTCATTGTTAATATATATAATATTAATTTTATTCATTATTCATAAACACCATTTTAGTGCATTTTACACTTTGAACATCATTTCACATTATGATTGTAATACCTTCTTAAAATGCACTATTTTGTGGTACATTTTTGAACATCATTTAAAGTACCCAATGATTCATCTGATTTTAAGAAATGTAATTATCCATATTTCAATTTGATATTTTGGTAAATTTATCTAAACTTCAATATGATAATGTTTCATTTAGGTATCAATGGATAATTCATGGAAGAAGATGGGGATATTTTGTGATGAAAGGAAACAATTCTGGAGAAGTCAGATTGGACACCAGCCCACTGATGAGAATGTGGGGCCCCAAATACAAACCCAATGAAGCCGAAATTTCTTGGGATGCTATAATAAATATATAGGAACAAATAAGTCTTCAGGAGACAGTGCTAATTCAGCCTCCATTGTGGTCATTTAGGCGGCCCAAGTTAGAGATAAAATTCTGAGCCAGATTCTGCGGCCCAGAAAAACAGCCTACTAATCTAATAATATCTCAGAATATACAACTAAAAATGGGCCCAAATTGTACAGGAGTTTAGGAGACATTCAGGAATCCATTTACTTCTTCTATGTCCCACTATTATTCCGCCATCTAGAAGGTATTACAAGAGCATCTGTTCAGTGGATGAATGGATGCCACCTCGAGTCAAGTGTGGAAAAGTCCAAGTTCCACAAGATTTCCACCACCCTAGGCCTACCATAATCAAGTGGGATGATTTTTACTATTTTAGGCTCGACCCAAGTCTTCCAAAATGCCTATTTAAGGTAGTGGTGGTGGAGGAGGTTTCCATCTTTGGTTCTTTGTTCAATTGTAATGTTGTGCTGCAATTTTGTTGTCTCAAGTTTGTCTTTCACATGTAAGTTGTTCAATTCACTTTAGTTTCTTAATAAAAGTTCTTCTTCTCCTCTTATTCTATTGTTCTCCATCTCACTTTGATATCTTTTCCTCAAGGTGAGAATTTATTCACCAAAAATCTAGTGACATTATTCACACAACGGTGGAGTGATCATTTTATTTTTATTGTTTTCTTTACTTCTGCATTTCCTCCCTCATGAGTCTACTTTTCACTTCCATTGAAACCGTAGAATCAATGGAGGGATAAACCACCTATGGGTTGATCCAAAGGAGTAGAAAGGGGATGGATTTGTTGTTATTTATCACCACATTAATGTCTAATCACTTATTTTAATTGAGATTTATATTTGATGTTTTTTAAACTCCATCGTCCTTGTTGAATTTAAGGCCACACACTTCAAGTGATAATACGAACCTTCTTGAAGTGTTCAAAACTTTGATCCTTCAAGTGTATAGTTGATTAGTATTAAAGTGTGTAGGTATTAAACCAGTAAGTGAGGATGTTGTTTGATCTTATTAAATGAACCCATCTCAAATATTAGAAATTGAAATAGTTGAAAAAGAATTTCATCTAATCCACCCCGAGCGATAACCTAGGGTCAACTCATTATTTTAAATTGAATTCACTTATATCTGTTATTTATCCTTTAAACCCATATAAAATCAACCCAAGTTGGCCACTTTATAGCCAAAAATAGTCCATAGAGTGTACGTGTCTATAGGTTTCTTCTTAGGTCTCTGAGGATTCGACAACCCAAGCTAAACTACAAGGACCATTCTACCTTTATCTCTTGGGTAAATTTGAGCATGAATCAGTTTGTCAAATAATGAAAGGGAACCTAGACATATGTTTCTTCTTCATCTTTTTATAGAGGTATTTGATATGGTTTGTAAAAGGTTAATGAAAATGTGTGCCTAACCAACATGCAAGTGGTGTTCAGACTACGGAAACCACATGATTGGAACATGGTTATCCAAACCATGTAGCCAAATGGGGAATCCCATTAAAAATTAAAAGACTGACATTTCCCTCATACCCTATTTATTTCATCCTTACTTATTTCTTCCTCCTTCCACCACACAAACATTGGTTCTATCTTATTCTTATCCATCCTAGAATTGATCCATATTCCATGATCTAACTCCAATCATTGATCTCTTGGTGTCTTTGGATTCATATTAGTAAGAGGTTAATCCAATAGATTATATTTTAGTTTACATTTCCATATATAATTTTTAATTTGTTAAAGATCTTTTTTCTATTTTTGGGCTTTCAACATAAAATCTATATTCTTTCGATTTGGATCTTGTTTGACTCTAATATTAGATTAGTGAGAAACTACTTTTATGAGGTTGGTGTTACCTTTCTTTCTCCTCTTTTTTTGGGGGTTCGTTCTATATACACTGCTTCGGTTAACCAAATGATACCAATAAAATTATAGAGTATCCTTTTCGGTTTAATTAATTGATGTTGATGGATGCCTCTATGAATTCCCATTACAATGATTATGTATGTTAATCTTGGTTAGGGGGATTGGGTAGTTCAGTTGTTTAGGCCAAGGTTTTGTTATAAATTAAATTTCAATTTTTATAATTATTTTCATGGCATTGTGGAAATGTGATGGTCTTTTCTTGTGGATTGATGTGATTATGATCACCTGGACAATGGAGACATAGTTCATCTATTTGAGAATGGATTGGGTTACTTGGGGTGATGTAGATCACCAGGTTCAGACCACATGCCTATTAGACTGAGGAAATGTGGTCGTTAAAAATGGGGCATGGACCATGTGACTTGAGATGGGGATGACCATCATGATTTATTGACATGGTCATAGGGGGATGAGGTTATGAATGATGTGGTTATTGAGAAATTGTTATTTTTTATCATGATTTGTTTGCTGATATTCCATTGTAGTCATGTATACATAAATATGACTCTGATCGTGGTGGTTTTAAGAACTATTTGGGGTGGTACCCCCCATAGATTATGTTTCCTAGGTAATGATGATGTCTATCAAATTTATTGGGGACGTTCACGATAGAAATATACATGGATAGTGTTGTACAATTTTTTGATGATGATGAGACCATCATTTGGGGAGCTAAGACACACCGTTATACTTGAGACTGTTGAGCTGGGATTTTGAGAGGGATGGATATCATCAGGCTTTAGGAAATCATTCATTAAGTTGATAGTTATTATATATTTTTATGATATATTTATCTATGTCTCAGTTCAATGGGTTTTTGAGATAGCAAAGAAACTTTGATTGGATTTATGTGTTACCTTTGTCTAATTGTTGGTTTTACTGTAAGATCGCCGACTATTCGATTATTGGCACATAGTTCTACTAACAAGGTTAAAAGTGGAACCTGGGGGTTTTCTAGAATTTCTATTATTTAGGTAATTCATTAGGATTATGTCATGGACCCTTTCCACTATAATTATATATATATATATAGATATGTGTTTTACCCCAAATGTATATATAATTTTGTTCATGTTATTAGACTGACACTAAAAATTGATGAAGCAAGTTATTGATTCCTTATTTCTGTGGAGCATAATGGATGTGAGTGGTTATTGAACATAAAAGTGATGGATATTTATATATATATATATATATCAAATACATTGGCATAATAATTGATGTAAGATAGAAACACATTAATTTTAGTGTAGTGATATTTTTTTAAACACCATCTATGGGACCTTTGGGATGAGTTTAGACATTATCTCTCTCTAACTGGTTAAGGTACTCAGCCTAGGATCATGACATTATGGATTAAGTTGGAACTTTTTTTCATTGGATGGTTGGTAGTGGACACTGGTGGTTCCTCTGCATCATCTGGAGTTAGATTTTGTGTTTTATAATTCATTATAGGTATGTATTAATATGTATGGACATGGGATACCAGATATTATTGTTATTTTTTATGTACTAGTGGGACTTCACATGACTGTATACATATGGTATTATTATCATTTGGATTGTTTATTATTATTTTATTGTTGAATTATTCTTTAGTTTATTTATCTTGTTTCATTAGTTTAGTTATGTTCATTCTTCCAATACTATATTTTTATATGGAACATTATTATTAACACTAATATATGTTATAATATCCCCACTACGACCTATTAAACCCTCACTTCTAGTTGAAAATGTTTGGTGAACTGGGAGGCATGCCTAAAGAACCAGTGGTACTCCATCACGATGCATGGTTTTAAGTGGATCCATGTTTGGGGATCTAAAAATCATACTAGAGGAGTTTTCTTCTATGTGATTCTATAATAGGATTTGGAGAGATGCACATGGTATCAATCAAGTTTAATTTTTTTATTTGATCTTACTATTTGGGCTATATTAGATTAGAGATATGGATGTAGTTAGGAATCGGTAAAGATAAAGTGTTTGGGGGCCTTTATCCCCATGAACGAGGTATATACAAAGTTTCCCATGGTAGAAATTTGATGTCCCTCTTTACTATTTTACAATTGGGTTGATTTTCACACTGAAAGGTACACATTAGAGTGATAGTTATCTTTTATTTTATTTTTACCCTTAGCATGGTTAGGAAAGGGAGATTTGTATATGCATCCACATAGGTACTTAGGATCATAAGGTATATTATCCTAGTGATTGTAATTGGGAACATGGATTTCACTAAGAGAGGTTTCTTTGTTGAAGGTTTCAATAAAAATATAAACAGTGTTCACTTTCATAGATTTTTTTTTGTGAAATTATACTCATCCAGCCTAACCATGTGGTCCTAATGAGATCATTATGTGATTATATGTGATTTAATATGCATCTGATAAATTGTAATGACCCTGTTTGGGAAGGAGGGTATGATGATTGGGGTTGTAATGTTGAAATTGTCAAAAATGAAGATAAATATTATTTTCTTTTTTTAATTATTCAATGGAATTATACTCAGATACCATAGATGGATACATCATAAATGATGAATCTCCTTTCTATGGGTAGGTAGGGTCCATGAGGCTTGATATTACATGATACCCGACCATGATATGTGTAGTTAAGGGTCCTTGAGGCTTGATGTCATGTGACATGGTGTGAAAGGGGAGTGTACGGGTGGTGAGATGAACCTCTAGTTAGAGACTTCCCTATCAGTCATATTTTTATATATACTTTTATGTTTGTTAGACCATCTTGATTATTATTTAGTGGCATGACACTGATAATTATTCTGGTGGAGTGTCAGGTGGGAGGTGAAATGGTTCCCCAAGGATCCATGGGCTGAGGCCCTAGAGGGTTTAGATGACCATGAACCATAGGTAGAGGCTTTGATACATGTACGACAAGTGATGATGGCTGAATTTGGGCCATGTCTTGATGAGAAGGTTAGTGTGGGCCTAGATCAAGTAATACCTGGTATTGAAAGATGATCCCAAATAGATGAACCATATAGGGTGTACCTAACTCAGGAGTTCCAACAATAGAACCCACCATTGTTTCAGTGTGAGTGGTGGACCATAGAGGGAAGAAAAATAAATCTAGTTGGTGTAGACCATTTTAGATCAGATCGAGACACCACCATGATGGAGGGGGAATATTGAAACATACATGCTCATAGGACTAAAAAAACGATTGTGGTGTGTGTAGGTACATACAAGAAGAGATGGGTGATAGACCAAGATGGATTTCAAGGATAGAATCTTCAAGTATTTATTTTGAGAGACACTGAGGGAGGACAATGCATTTATTTTCCTGAATATCTAGCTTTTGGATATATCTATCATTATCTATGTGGAAAATTTTAGATACCTATCATTATTTTCCCATACTATAGTGGGTGATGTCATCTCAATGGTGTGGAATTTTGAGTATCTATTTTGGAATTCCATCAAGGATTACATGAATATCATCATGATAAAATTATTTTCAAAGATGGTCTACAATGATATGATAGACTAGGGGAATTTAATATACTGGTATTATATTATCTAGTAGATGACATCTCGTGTGTCAAGTGTGGAATCTTATTATAGTAGGAAGAAGAGACATGATGAATCTCAACAGCCCAGCCATTATATATTTTTATGTATACCACTAAGGACTCAGTTTTCAATAGGGTGATTCCATGGAGGAAAGCTATGGATGATTCAGACCTCGTGTGATGTTGTTCTCATGGAGTACTAGGCATACAACCATATGGGAAATCGAGAGAGGTTCTCTAGTAATGATTCTCAAATATATCTGATCCATGGACCAAGGATGTCTTGAGGATCTTGGTCGTGCCTAAAGTGGTACTAGGAGCTTATAGCTGGTAATCAACTAAACGATGAAGTTGTGGAAGACATATAGGGGCCCGATAGTGGTGTCAGTGGCTAGTAGCTAGTGCAACTTCATAGGGAGGCCATGCCCTAGGTAGTCCTGTATTGGTCTAGGTTCATTTATTTGGTCTTCCCGGTGAAGAGCAAGTTGGGGTAATCGAGTGACTAGGTTTCCTTTTATGTTGTGATTCATCCAGTTTTGGTGTATAGGATTTATCTATATGGTTTTTGTACTAACAATGTGATGGTCACTATGATGGTATTAGTTATCATGAAGTGTATATATATATGAGGTGCATTGTAACTAGGGCTTGGTTATAGGAATAAATGTGAATGGGTGTCTATTTGAGGGTCTTATACACCAGTATTTTATGGGAATTCATATTTATATATGACATAGGTTTATTTTGATCATCTTTTGAGATGAATTACCTATGGAAATATGATAAGATATAGGATCAGATGGGTGTCAGATATGACACTATTATGATTTGAGAACATGATTATGTGAATGAATGAATATGTGTCATGGGTGACCATTGAGTCTGGGTGTGGTCATTGAAATAATTAGGAGGCTTGAATTGAGGTTTGGGAAATGACAAGGTATGTAACTCCTATAGTGGGGATTGCCTTGAGAGGTTTTGGCATGTAAAAAAATAAACTGGGTAGGCTAGGATTGATTGAATGATATGGGTATGTTCAGTATCATATCCAATAAATGATCTATTTGTGGGGTATGATCTTAGTTATGTGTGGGAGATCGTGATGTCCATAGATTTTGATCAGGATGAAAATATGAAACTAGTTTGATTTTTTGTTTCTCGTGAGAGGGAAACATTATTTTTAAATATAGAAACCTAATTTCAAGAGTTTGGTTGAACTAATGGTCAAATTTGTGATGGTTTAAGTACTAGAACGTTCCTTAGGGTTTTGGGAATGTTTTAGGTGCATCATTTCTTAATAAATTATTTTTAGAAACGAATTAATAGGGAAACAAGGTTTAGAAAAACCATTTATCCTACCTGGTGTAACTGTGCAGCCTACCAAGTGCAGTTGACACTATTTTTCAAACCATGTAGGTTGGGATGCATGACCATGTGAGACATATGAAATTTTCGACAGAGGGATTTCACACAGTTTGTGAAACATTTGGACAACAGTACTCCAAGTATGTGTGCTAGTGGTGTTTTGATAGTGGGAACCACACTCTTTGCGCATTGTTAGTCAAACCATGTTGTCCATTAAAAAGTGGTAATCTTAAATTTTACCCTCCTTACCTATTTCATTCTTCCTATCTTCTTTCTTCCTTCATCCACTAAATTTATTAGTGGTTCTCTACCATTCTTATCACTCATTGATTTAATCCATGTTCCATGATCATGAATTGACCCTTGATCCATTAGTGAACATGATTTTTTTCTACATAAAACCTTGAATATTCAAGATTATATTTCTATTTTATCTATCTATATAGAAATCTAAATATGTGTGAGAACATTTTCACTATTTTCAGGGTTTTCATCTAAAAAATAGTTTTCTTCTGATTCGACACAATTTTGAAGTCGATATTAGACAACCGAGTGTATATTAGTTTGAGGTAGCTGGTGACTTGGTTTATCCTTAATTTTTAATGTGTTTTGTAGTATTGTTTTATAACAATTTCATAGTTTTATTATGATATAACCATAATACAATGATTCTAGTATTTTTATTAAAAAATTGTTTTCGTGGGGTGCCTCTATACACGACCTAGGAAATAATTACTTCTGATAATCCTAGTGAGGGGGCTAGGAGCAAATTGAATGTTTTGGTTGGGTGTGTGTTATAAATTATTACTTTTTATATGGAATTTATTAGTTAAATAAGAATTTTATTTATTTTTATTGAGGATTTAGGTGATTTTGATCTAATGGATAGAGGTTACATTATTTGTTCAAATAGGCATGGAACATGATACATGGGGTGATGTTGATCCCTAGTTTGAGTTGAAAAGATCATTTTTCTGAAGCAATTGCATCTTAAGGATAAAGGAATAGAATATGTGACTTAGTATGGTGTTTAAAATTGATATTCATTGGCATACTCATAGGTCATGAGGTTATTGATGCTG
The DNA here is from genome assembly GCA_963277665.1 of Viscum album. Lineage (NCBI taxonomy): Eukaryota > Viridiplantae > Streptophyta > Magnoliopsida > Santalales > Viscaceae > Viscum > Viscum album. The sequence goes on along the minus strand of OY728127.1, from coordinate 396,251,233 downwards.
TGTCTTGGAATGTTTTTTGATTTCCACTCCTCATTTGTTAGATGATGAATCATTAGAGTTGTGTCCATAGAGATAGGACTTAGATCAAGGTGGTGTTCTCCACTCATTTAGGGTAGAGACCCCCATATATTTTGTGGATTCGGGGATGGTGTTGACAATCACATGTACTTGGGGGTGCTAACCATATAAAGCCACATGGATGGTGATGGACCATCAGTTGATGAAGATGAGAGCATTAGTTGGGGGCTAAGGATCACCAAGATACATGGGGTGATTGTGCCAGGATTTTTGAGGGGGGAATATATAGTTAGCCCTGGAGACATTTACTATTCAGACAATGGGGATTATATATACTAGAGGATAGATTTAGAAATGCCTTAGTAAATTAGGATATAGAGATGTTGGTGACTCATTGAGTGGAGGTATATAAGACCAGAATCTTATAGTTGGGTGTGTCGTAAGGACGTCAGCTCATTGATTTTTTGAACATGGTGTTTGTGACATAGGTATAGTTTAAAATTATGGTTCAATAGTAATTTTATTAAAAAATTATTTCATGTGATTATGTTAAATCTACTCTCATCTAAAAATATATACTTTCATATCAGATCATATTCCTTATATATAATTTCAGAACATGTTCAAATAGGTACTGAAGATGGTTAAGGAAGGTGATCCATTCCTTTTTTTGATCACATGGGATGTATGTAATTATTAAAAATGAATGTGATTCCTTTTTTTACAATTCACATACACCATCAAAATCATGCATGTATTATTTGAATGCATTATTGGATTCCAATTCTGATTTATCCTCACACCGTAAATGGGCCCTTCAGGAAATGTGTAGTCATTTTTTCTTTGTGATCAGGTACGGTGTTGAGCTCAATTTCAAGATCTTAGTAATGAAATTAGACCTTCTTTCATGGTAAGGATGGTAGTGTTCCATTGTACCATTTTGGTTCCTTTTCATTAGTTAGATTTGACTTTTGATTTTCAACATTCTTTATTTATATGTACAGATATGGTCATAAACATGATACCCAACTTTATTATTATTTTTTATGATTTTTTTGAATTTATATGTTCATATTATAATATTATTATTTCATGTTGGATTTTTTATTATTCTGTAACAATTGTATTGTGCTTCTACAGATTTATCTTGTTACTTCTGCTAAATTATGTTCTTTCATCTCCTCTAATATTTTTATATTGACCATCATTATTATCACCACAATAGGGTATAGTATCCCCACTATAAACACTCATGCAATCATTGATATTAGGAATCCTTTTTGGTATAGGTGGCTCACCTAAGAACCATAATACTCTCAACTAGAGCACATTTTATTTGGCTCCCTGTTTTGGGTTCTATAGAGGATCCATTTGAGCCCTCAAGAACAATTTATCATTTTTAGGAGGTGGAATATCATGAATTTCAATAGTTTTATATTGGTCAAACTCAATACTATAGAGACTTACCACACAACTAAGTAATTTCCATAATATTACCAAAAAATCACATTTTAGGGAATTCATCTTCAAACTATGATCATCAAATTTTATTAAGATCATTTGAATATTAGATAGGTGATCACAATCCTACTAAGACATAACCACCTAGTCATTGACATAACATTATATTATTGTCCCTATGGTGGTTCTTAATAATAGATTTTTGGTACATTAATATATAATGATATATTTATTCAACACAAAGAGCATGATCTAGTAACGTAATAATCCTTGTGGTGACTTGATTACTGTAGATACCTCATATTGTAGGTCCATGTTAATCTTGTTATATCTAGAATAGCCAATAATGATGGAAATGTCATAGAATCTCATATATTTATTGATTTTGAGTTATTTGATTAGTATTATAAAATCAAACAATGGGATGTGTCGATTGAAATTCCTAAAATTGATACAATCCTAGATCTTCCTATTCTTGTTCATAATTTTAACAATATTGGAAATCCATTTTTGTGTACTACATCTCTCACATGAAGTAATATTTAATAAAATTTTCAAATTATTCTTCTACAATAGTTCGTGTGAGGGATGCATTATCTTTTATTCTTGTTTGAAACTTCAATGTTCATTTGGAAAGCTGAGGTAATGAGTTCCCATGATGTAGTACATTATAATAATATCTATGTAATTCTACTAAAACACATATTAGTGATTATTTAAAAATTAAATGCATGTATCAAGCTATTTAAGGGGGAATGGAAGTACATAATAGTGTGGGACATGGTATCTATTCCATTCCCATATTTACCATCATGAGATAAAAAATGGTGGTAGAGATCCCCCCATAATAACATTCTAGAGGGGTGTCCCTGAAGTCATCCTCTTCTACATCCATATCCATATTAGTGGGAGAACCATCAAGCATTGTAGATACCCTGAGATAATCATTAACATTATCAAAGGATAAGAGGATATTGTGAGAAGCCATGGAATATTGAACTACTGTGTATGTTGTATTTAATCATAAGGATGTTTTCATCTGTGAAGATTCCTCTAGGAGAGGATATGTTTGGAAATACTATGTTATATATAATTTCTACGAGGGAATTTTTTATTTTTTCTAATGGTGCAAGGGAGTTTTGTTATCCAAATAATGCACTGGATTTATTATTAATTTAGAATCACACATCATATGGTTCCATCATTATGGTGTAGAGATGTGATATTTAATCTTTTGTACTATAATAAATTATTGGTTCTAGATCTATATCCTTGATCAAATTAATGGGAAACACATTGTCACTACAATGAATGGTCGAATGGTTTATAGGCATGAAATCCAATCCATTAGGAGAGAAACTCTACATTTCACCCTCTTTCATTAGTTATTTTACATTACACTTTTTTAAACTCACCTATATATAATGGGACTCCAAATATTCAAAGGGGGATTTATCAACACATAATATGACAACTTTCCCATTGATAGGATATTTCAATCACTGATAGAATTTTGATGGCACTATTGTATGAATATAATTCCATGATCTCCCACATTAGAAATTATATGATTTGTATTATTGTTTAAATATGAAATAATCATTAAATATGGTGTAATATAATTGGTATTTACTATTTATCTTTTGAGGGACCTTTTCTCTCTCTTTTCATACCCTTAATTTTTTTTGCTTTGTTGGAGAAAAATAGACGACATTGTATCCAAAATGTCAAAGGGTCAAAATCAGTATGAGATTAAAACTAAAAATGTTTTTAATGAGATCCCATATAACATTGGAAATATTGATCATTCCTTAAACATGTAAGGTCTGGATATGTACTTGTATAAATTCTTCATGACCTTTCTCTATGAATGAGATTGTGGCATAAAATTCTATCATATTAGTTTCTACCTAATAATTTGCATCTCTAGAAACAACATTATTAATCTACAGGGGCCTCTGAAGATCCTAAAAAATCTCATCCCAATGTTATTTTGAGAGTTAATGAGTATCTTGGATTGAGACTTTGTCTATGAATATATCAAATTATTTAAATATTTCATACTTCTATACTAGAGGCTGAAACTTCCTAGCATAGGGTCTTTCATTAGCAAGCAGCTTAGGGGATGATGTATTTGAGGTATATCAGACTAGGAATCGAACTGATTTTGAGGTAATGTCTATTTGTAATGGTGTGGTTAATACAAGTTTTCCCCCTTTTGGACTGGTTTAATAGTTATAATTATACAATCCATTTATCCAAGAAAATTGGATTTTCATTACCACTGAAAGACTTTGAGGAGTGTCCATGATCTTGTTATAATATTTGAATCACTATCCAATGGGTCTCAACCAAAAATATTTAATCTTAAATGATACAAAAATGACATTGCATTGGACCATTACTATACCTTCCACTATTACATCATCTTCTATGACCTCATCCTCTAACTCCCTAAGGATGTACATGGAACTCGAATGCATATGTATATTCACCATCACTAAAAAAGTTTTATATGTGGATAATGATAGAAGATTCAAAAATAACATCATCATTTAATGATGATTATATTTTGTGGGGTTGTTCTCATACTCATAGATACAATGAAAATATTTTTTTAAGAGTTAGATCTAGTTTGGGAGGGGGCAAGACACTTCTTCTTGTCCCATTTCATACATTTGATGAAAATTTTCCCCTCCGGTTGGCAGCTTTAATGCTTTCCCAATAAGTATCGGTATTGCGACTGGTCAACATAGAAACACATTAAGGGTTAAAATTCCTTGTACAACTGTCACTCAAGTCATCTAGTCATTGAATGTTTTTTCATGTTTAGCAGGAACTTATTTCAAGTAATGCCTTATTTATTTTTGGATGGTTTTCAGAAAAGGTAAATGCATCAAGGTGATTCCTAGTATGACATATCTTGATTAAACCATTATTAAGAATATTTTCGTAATGGAAATATAGTCTTAAATTTGATAAATAGGTGCCATGTGTAATGGTATGTATTTAGGTTGTGTCTAAGACCATCCTCTTTGGGTTCCCTAGGCTTCACCAGATTGATGAGATTTTTTTCCATGGATTTGAGATAATACATAGTAAACTAAACATTTTTTATGGAATATAATTTTTTTTTATATTACTCCTATTTTATTGTAACATAATCTACCTTGAACTTATATTGTAATGACCCAACCCTTGTTACCTAGAGTCGGTGCATTAATTTAATACATTGGCATGATTATAAGAAATCATGTCCTGAAGGATTGATTGGTTTAGTATTTTTGGAAAATAGATTACATAAATTAACATTAAATTACACATTCAAACATAAAACACATAATAAATAATCCATTGTGAATTCCATTATTCCCCTAGATTAACCCTGCATATTAAACATAATACACATCATAGAATCCTAGGAAAAAGAAAACACAAGAAAAGGGTGAGATCAGATGATTAGTAAGGATAAAAATTAGAAGAAACTATCATAAATAAGCATAAACATTTAATGAAATGTATAAAACTAAAACAAAATCATTTTAAACATAAACATCCGCATAATATGGAAAAGATAAATCAAATAATTCCATTTACTTATTCACATGGATATTCTACTAGTCGAATAATCACATGTAATATCAATACCTAATTTCATAATGATGGAATGCATAATGCCGGACATCATAACCACATAGTCGAGTCCTCTAGCCAAGACTAAAAATAATATTTTTTCAAGGCCTTATGCCAAGATACTAGTTTGTATCATGAGACCTACCGATGCATCGAGGAGCTATAGTGGGCTCCACCCATCACTTACTAAGTCCAATTCATTCCTTATATGAAAAGTTTGAAACATAACATAAGCATTCATATCAATAATAGCATACGAAATATTAATACATTAACCATAAACCATGAATGGTATAAAAATAACACATCCATAATAAAATGTATAAAAAAACCTTCAATACCATATGTAAGATTTTTATTATAATAAATCAAATGCAGACAAGTATAAAATCCATTATAGGATGTTGGCATAGATGAAATCAAAACTATTTCAGAGAAATATCTCTTTTTATTTTGAAATCTTTTAAAAGTAATGTATTTATAAAACAAAACATTTATTTTTGAAATATTTGTATAATATTGTAATGGATTCTTAAAAGGTGTTATAACGACAGAGAATAGCTTCACCTGCTGTATATATTAAAAAACATTCTTACCTTAATTTTTCGAAAAGGTCATAAAGTTCCCTATTTGGAAAACGCCAGATATATTCCATTCAAACCATTTTATAAAATTCAAACAAGGGTATAAATGTCTTTAAACCATATTTTAGTAAATAGTAAAATGTTTTGAAATAATTTTTTATGAAATACTGATGTGGATGATAAAGAGGTCCCAGTAGATACTCAAGTAAAAACAACCTCGGATAACAAAGAGATTGTGATATTAACCCTTACCTTGTACTTTTCCATGGATGAGGGTACGTTAACCTCCAGTATAATAACTAAATGATTGTTATTAAATTATACAATAACTACATACATAAATATGATATCATATATGATCTTATAATATTTATTTTTTAATAATATTTTTGTATTATCATTGTTTTGTGTGTTAACTGAATCATTTTCCTTTATATGTTTTGTTATATAAGAAATGTTTGTTATGGATCAGATGAATTTGATTCATATCTAGAATGATATTAAGTTCTTAAAAATTAATTTTAAAAATCCAATTAAAATTATTCTTTAATGGTTATAATGGGGAATGAATATCATCGCATTTGTGGAGACGGTAATCCGTACGTACGCCTGAATGCTACATCCATTTCTTTTTTTAATTTCAAATGGAAAGAAAAAAATGATACATAGGTATTTTATTATTCCAGTATAACATAATATTTTATATATTTTATTTAAGTTCATTACCACCATCCTTTATATGTTCCATGTATGGTATGAAAGAGTCATATCACTTTATGGGGGCGGTAGTCCGCACTTCATCAAATGAAATTATCGTATATATACAACATGAAAATAATAAATGTATGAAATAAAAGATAATTAAATAAGATTATAGATAAAATAAATATCATAAATATCATATATAATTACAGTTTAATAATAATGGCCACCATAAGAGGTGGTAGTAGAAGATTGAATAATCATCGTTTTGTGAGGAAGTAGTTCGTCGTTCCTAGAAACATTATGTTCTATACCCATTAGATGGAGGTGTGTGTATGTTTAGTTCAAATCCATCTCATAAAAAAATTTATTATATTCAGGATACTAGTGTTGTTTTAAAAGAAAGGAATACAGAGAGTATAGGGGGTTGAAGAAGTAAAATAAAAGAAAAGAACTTAAGAAAAGATGTTAACTTTAAATCGTGCAACTCCCTTTGGTATAAACCAAAAGGCTTCCTTGAATTGCCTTCGGCCTAAGGTAAGGATTATAAGAGGAATATAGGGATGTAGGTAGATTAATTGGGCATAGTTTGGATGATCCACGGGGCTTGATAGGTGTGAGAAATGGGTTAGATGTGATGTATTTTTATAGTGGAGTAGAGGAGCTCTTTTGGAAAGTTTGAAAATATTATTTTATTATATAATTATTTTCTGTTTCTAAAGGTCCAAATACCATTAATGTAGAAGATAAGATGACTCATGTTCGAAATCAAATCATCCAATAAGAATTTGACAGATTTTGGATACTTTTTAAATTTTTATTATCTTATTTATTTAAATGATTCATTAATGTGGTAAACACAACATTATTATTGTTTCATAAATAATTTTATTATATGATGTCTGAAATTAAAAAAAATACCATGCTAAGGAAATATTTTTTTCATTCATATGAATATTTATAGTCAAAAAGATATGTTATATAACTCTATATAAAAATTGTTTTACTAAAAGATATATGTATATGTCATTTTTGTCTTTACTTTAAATTAATTAATATAAAGTGTCATTATCACTATCAAGTGGCTCCATGGGGTCACTAAATCAACCCAAGGATGCCCATGGTCGGACATGTATCAACCAATAGGAATAATACGCATGTTAGGATAATTTAATATTATTATAATAATATTTGTTTACCCATATTTACCCCATTTACCTTTTAACCATGGTAAATAAAATATTTACTGAAGTAAATATTCATATTGTCTAAAAATAAAAGTTACTTATTTAAAAAATTTGGAAATCCTGATTCCAAATATGGAATCCATTTTTACAAATTCATAACAAATAAGTGGTAGAAATTAATTTAAAATTAATTCCTCTTGTCAAAACAAAAAAACTTGTTTTTAAGAAATAATAACTATCAAAAGATTGACACTTGTTTATGTCCAGTTTAAATTTGAAATTACATCCAATGACCTAAATTATATTAAATTATAAAAATATAATCTAATGAAACTTTAAAACCACTAAAATGTATAATTTAACACTATAAATTATTTCAATTATAAAAATTGTTTTCAATTAAATTTTTTTTATTTTTCACTATTCATCAAAATATGAAAGTTATTAGAAAATTACAAAAAATTTGTCCAAACTAAATTATTAGGTCCCAATTATAAATAGAAATTTAATTTTATTAAATCATATATATAAAACTTTCAAATATTGGTTTAAAAAGTTTCTCCATTAAAACGTGTTAAAATTTCATTTTTTGAAAAGTACTTCTTTTATCTAAAAAATAAATTTGTTCTTATATTATGTCTAACGAACAAATAATATGGATTATAAAATTATATGGAGTATATAAAATTGCAAATTCAGTTAATACTATTCATAACCATTTTTTGAACAGCTAGTTTGGTAAGTTGTGGTGCGCTCAAACTCACTGTTGCGTGTAGCACAAGTTATTGAATTATTTTGAAAAGATAACATACTATAAAGTCATGGGGTGTTATATTCTCCCCTCCATTAATAAATAGTGTCCTATAAATTCGAAATTGTTCTTCGAAAATAAAATTTTAAAATTAGAAAAATACTATTATGGAAAACCCCCAATGAAAATTGGGTTAATAAAATTTACTGTTAATAAGTGGGAAAGAGAAATGAAAAACTCACAACCAAATTATGATATCGATTAGGAGAACATAAGTGGAAATTAGAGACACATAATTGGAGGGAAAATATAAATATTTATATGGAGTGATTGAGGTCATCTATGAAAAACAATTGTAAAATTGAGGGCCCCAAAACCATCAATCTATGACGATTTAAAATAACATCGGTTAAAAAAAGGTATTTGGATAACACATTTTTTGTTTTAATATCCCTCCCCTAAAGATTAAGAATTAATTAATTCATTTAATAAGAATAAATAAATATATACATGACTATTAGAGTTTCACCCTTCAACTAATTCCAACATAAACTCTTCTTTCACTCCAAAAGATAATAGAATTCAAAAATATTATATTATCCACATCATACAAGGTTCCAAAAATAATGAATTTATAATTAATTTTTAATAATATTTAAAAAAACTACATTATACAATCCCATACATCACATAGGTCAGTGGTAAGTGATGCACCATTGTCTCCCTTTAGTTGTGGGTTCAAGTCTCGAAGCCTTGTCAGGTACGACGGATTCTCACCCGACCTCCGAGTTTTCCTTTTTATAACAATCCAAAATTAATATTAAGAAATTCTTTAACCATAACAATAGTATCCAATCTAAAACATGATCCATTCCAACCATTAGACTTATCCAAAATACTCCTGTCCAAGCTCACTGTCCAAAATTTATAAGGAAGGTAAACACAATGAAGATCCTTTTTTCCACGTAATAATATTTAAATACCTTCATCATGTATTCTTGTAAAACACGGAAACACCCTAAATTACCATAAAACCTTATTTATTAAATTCATGCTCCCTTATTCCTTATAGTATATTGGAAATGCTCCATATATCTAAAAATGTTGTAAACTCCAAAAATAATGGAATAAACAAACAATTATTTAGTTTCAAAGTAGTCAAAAATATTGAATATAATTTATCCAAATCAATAATATCTTATTCCAAAATCAATACCTCAATATTAGAACCATATAAAGGTTTATCTTTCCTTCAACCATGTATTTTTTAAAAGTTTAACTTTTTATTGAGTCACTTTTCTAAGAAACATATAATCTCCAATCCTCAATGAAATAGTACTACAATACAATACTTATTTATTTACATAATTCATATAAATGGTACATCGTTGATACAACACTCAAATGAAATAATTATTTAATAAAAATATAAGAACACTAGTCATTACTCTTCATTTGTGGTAGTATCATACCTTGATTATTATCAAATAGAATCATTTGGGGTATACTCTGATGATTTGGCCATTGATTCGCGTAGTGTCCCCACGCATTGTAGTTGAAACATCGTACATTTGAAACATTTTTCTTTCCCTTTCAATCACATACTTGGTGTCCTTTTTCTCCACACTTATAATAAAATCACATTACCTTCAATCATTTAGAAATGTTATATCTTTCCACAGTTATCACATTTGGGAAAAATCCTTTTTTCACATCTTCCCTTTATCCATCTTTCTCTCTACCATAATTTTATTCTCTTGCATCCCTTCAAAGCCATAGGAATCAGAGAATTATTTACTTATCTTATTAACAAATTAAACTATTTTTTCATATGAGGAGAATATGTGGGAGACTATTACGCTTCTAAATGTTGGCTTAATACCATGAAAGATATGATCCTTCTTACTTTGTGGATCATGCATATTTCTGGAGTTATCATTCCTTCTACTGGGCAACATTTCTAAACAATGACATACACTAGGTTAGTTAATGAATTGAAATGAATAATTCCAAACTTTTAAAATACCTAACATAAATTGAAAATTTTATGCATATAATGCATAATCATAAAAATGTTTTATTTGAGTAATTATTTACTCATTAATTATTTATAATGGTTTGTAAGGAAAATGTGAATTATCCTAAGACTATCCCCTGAGAGTGTCGTAACCAAGAGTGCAGCAAGGCCCATTTTCATATACCAGGATACCCAGGGTCAAGCCTGAAACTCCTTTTCGGAGTTTTCACTCATAGGTAGATCTGTGCCAGATCCACCTCTACCTTCTCATATCCAGACATGGATTTATTTCTTGAAAATTCAAAAAATCTCTACATTACCAAAATTCTAGGATGTTCTTATATACTAATCCTGAAAGTCTATCTTATTGTAATGTTTTATAATCAGAGTTTTTCTAAATCTAGTTTCCATGTTAATTTTTAAACATTCTCTGATACCAACTATGAAACCCCAACCCCAGTTACCTAGATTCGGTGCAATATTTTAATACATAGGAAAGATTACAAGGAATTGTGTCTCAAAGGACCGATCAGTATGACAGTATTGTAAAATAGATTATATAAATTAATGTTACATTACACATTCAAACATAAAACACAGTATAAATAATCTATTGTGAAAGAAATTATTAACCTAGATTAAAACTTCATATCAGACATAATTCACTTCAAGGAATCTTGGGAAAAATAAAACATAAGAAATGGGTGAGATTAGATGCTCAGTAAGGATAAAAATTAGTGGAAACTATCATAAATAAGCATATAAATTTATGGAAATGTATAAAACAAAAAAATCCTTCTAAACTTAAACTTCATCATAATATGGAAAAGATAAATCAAATAATTCCATTTACTTCTTCACATGGATATTATACTATTCGAATAATCAGTTGTAATATCTATAGATAATTTCAAAATTATAGAATGCATAATGCCGGACATCATAACCGCATTGTTAAGGTCTCATGCCAAGATTAAAATATGATTTTTTCAAGGACTTGTGCCAAGACAGTATTTTTTCTCATGAGGCCTACCGATGCATCGAGGAGCTATTTTGGACTCCAGCCATCATGTTCTAAGTCCAATACATTCCTTATATGAATAAGTATAAACATAACATAAACATTTTTATTATAACTAGCATATGAAATTTTAATACATAAAACATAAACAACAAATGTTATAAAAATAACACATCCATAGTCAAACATATCACAAAACTTTAAATACAATATGGAATATTTTTATCCTAAAAAATCAACTTCAAACAAGTATATAATCAATTAAAGGATATTGACAAAGATGAAATCAAAACTATTTGAGAGAAATAAATATTTATATTTTGAAATAATTTAAAAGTCATGTAATTATAAAAGAAAAAATTTATTTTGAAAATATTCTTATAAACAAGTAATGGAATCCTCAAAGGTGTTATAATGGTAGAGAATATCCACACCTGTCGTATATGTTAAAAAAACATTCTTACCTTAATTTGATAAAAAGGTCATAAAGTTCCTTGTTGGGAAAATGACCGAAAGATTCCATTCAAACCATTTTATAAAAGTCCAACAAGGGTTAAAATGACTTTAACCCATAGTCTAGTAAATAGTAATTTTTTTTGAAATATATTTTTAAGAAACACAGATGTGGATGATAAAGAGGTCCCAATAGATACTTACATAAAAACAAACTCAGATAATAAAGAGATTGTGAAATTAAACATTACCTTGTACCATTCCTTGTTAGAGGGTACATTAACCTCCTATATAATAGTTAAATCATTGTTATTAGAGTATAAAAGAACCACATACATAAATATGATATCATATATGATCTTCTAATATTGCTTTGTTAATAATATTTTAGTAGTATCATTGTTTCGAGTGTTAACTGGTTCGTTTTCATTTATATGTTTTGTTATGTAAGGGATGTTGGTTATGGATAGGATGTATTTGATTCATATCATGAATGATATTATGTTCTAAAAAATTATCTTTAATAATCAAATTAAAATTATTCTTGAATGGTTATGATGGGGATTGAATCTCATCACATTTGTGGAGACGGTAATCCGTACGTACACACGAATGCAACTTCCAATTCATTTTTTTAGTTTAAAAGGAAATAAAACCAAATGATACATAGGTATATTATTATTCTAGTATAATATAATATTTTATATATGTTACATAAGTTCATTAACACCATCCTTTATACATTCCATGTATGGTGTGAATGAGTCATATCACTTTGAGGGGGTGGTAGTCCGCATTTCCTCAAATGAAATTATTGTATATATACAACATGTAAATAATAAAGGTATGATATAAAAGAGAATTACAGAAGATTATAGATAAAATAAATATAATAAATATCATATATAATTACAGTTTCTTCATAATGGGCACTATAAGAGGTGGTCGTAGAAGATTGAACAATCATGATTTCGTGAGGCAGTAGTTCGCCATCCACGAAACATTATGTTCTATACTTATTATATGGTGGTGTGTGCAAGAGTAGTTCAAATACATCTCATAACTAAAACCAAGTATATTGAGGAAACTTGTGTTTTTATAAACGAAAGGACGAAAGAGAGTTTAGGGGGTTAAAGAAGTAAAATAAAATAAAAGAACTTAAGAGGAGATGTTACCTTTAAATCAGGTAACTCCCATTGGATTGAACCAAAAGGTTTCCTTGAAGTGATTTTTTCCTAAGGTAATGATTCTAAGAGTAAGATAGGGATGTATAAAGATTAATTGGGTAGACTTTTGATGAGCCAAGGTGCTTGAGAGGTGTGGGTAATGGGTTAGAGGTGATGGCTTTTTATAATGGAGGGGAGGAGCACTTTAGTAATGTTTGAAAATATTATTTTATTATATAATTATTTTCAGTTTCTAAAGGTCCAAAACACATTAAATTTGAATATAATATGAATCATGTTCTAATTAAAATCATCCAATAATAATTGTACATGTTTTTTATATTGTTTTATTTTTTATAATCTTATTTATTTAAATCATTTATTAATGAGGTAAACAGTGCATCATTATTATGTCATAGATAATTGTATTTACGTGATGCCTAAAAATTATAAAAAATACCATGATGTTGGAAATAATTTTATATTTCAAATGAATAATAATATTATAAAGGACAACTTATATAACCCCATGTAATTTTTTACTGAAAGGTATATGTTTATATCATTTCTGTCTTTACTTTAAATTAATTAATATAAAGTGTCATTATCCCTCTCAAATAGCTCCATGGGGTCCCAAAATCAACCCAAGGATTCCCATGGTCGGAAATCTATCACCATATTGGAATAATACACATGTTAGGGAAATTTAATATTATTATAATAATATTTTTTTACCCTTATTTAGTATATTTTCCCCTTAACCATGCTAAATAAAATATTTACTGAAGTAAATATTCATAATGCCTAAAAATAAAAGATACCTTTTTACATAATTTGGACCAATTTATTCCAAATATGGAATCAAATTTTCTAAATTAAAAACACAGAAGTGGCAGAAATTAATTTAAAATTAATTCCTATTGTCAAAACAAAAAACTTGTTTTTAAGAAATAATAACTAGTAAAAGATTGACAGTTCTTTATGTCCAGTTTAAATGTGAAATTACATCATATGACCTAAATTATATTAAATTATAAAAATATAATCTAATGATACTTTAAAACAACTCAAATTTATAATTTAACACTACAAATTATTTTGTTTAAAAAAATATTTTCAATTAAAATTTAGTATTTTTCAATATTCATCAAATTATGAAAGTTATCAGAAAAGTACCAAAAATTTATCCAAACTAAATTTTTATTTCTCACTTCTAATTAATAATTTAATTTAATTATATTGAATACATAAAAGTGTAATTATTGATTTAAAAAAGGTTCTCCATTAAAAGGTGGTAAAAATGCATTTTTTGATAAATACTTCTTTTATCTGAAAAAATTAATTTGTTCTTATATTATCTCTAAGGAACAAATAATATGGATTCTAAAATTATATGGAGTTTATAAAATTCAAAATTCAGTTAATACTATTCATAACCAATTTTTGAACGGCTAGTTTGGTTAGTCGTGGTGCGCTCGAACTCGGTATTGTGTGTAACACCAGTTATTGAATTACTTTGAAGAGATAACATTCTATGAAATTGTGGGGTGTTACATATGTTGAGGAATATTTTGTTGATATTTTTTTCTATATAAGGTTTTGGGTGATTTGGGGCCCTGATTGGTTCTCTAGTGGGATCCATTATAAGAATGGGCATCACATTATTTTATTAGGCTTTTACAAATCATTTCCCTCATGTTTCTGGAAGGGGATATGATATAGCCATGGATCATCAAATTCCTTCTTCTATTCACTTTAATGTTTCTAAAAATTCTGTAAAACTATATAAATATTTCATTTGTATTAAATATGTATTTAACTTTTCATGACGGTTCTCTGCGAAACATCCCAAAAAGTATTCATCCATTAGGGTAATATTGAGTGTGTATGACATCTTTATCCATTTGGTGATAATGTTATAGACTCTCCAATTTTCACCCTATTTTCATGTTGTGAGTTTGAAAATCATCATCTTATATGGTGTGGAGTTAAACTAATAGAGTTATTTTTGAATATGGTCTTGCTAGCATGTGATGTACCCCACTAGGAGGATAGTATACCAATAGAAATATGGCCCCACCAGTGTTTGAATGAGACATCCCAATTTCTTTTGCATCTTGTAGGTATTTAAGTACTATCATTGGACCATATAGACATAAGATGCTTGTGGGATATTTTTACTGACACCATGTTCAATCAATGGTTGAAAATATACAGTGGCTAAAATCAGGCGGATGCAATGTTTCATCAACCTATTTAGGGCATGAATTCCAATCAGAATATAATGATACATGGTTCCCTTTCTTGGATTCCATCCAATAATCTAGACACTCATTATTATTAGGGAGATCTTGGGGTACCACTATCGGGATTACTATATTATCCCGAGAAACAATAGAGGTTTTGTGTGTCAGTACAAATTTCATATCTAACCATTTTCCAATTCATGAAATGACCATATGGTCAATCTAGTAAAGAGGTGGTTTTCACCATAACAGGGGGAAATTACATTCATACTCTACTTAATTCATTATGTAAACTTCTTATCTGAATATAGAGAGGGTTTTATGATCATGTTCCACCCTCACAAGTTGATTAACCCCTTTTTGACAAATGGGTGTATGGATAAACATTTACAATTAAAGGTGGTACCTAGTGGTAATGTTAAGAAAAAGTAATTCCTCTGTTAACTATTTGAGGTTCTTTAATTCATTGTCATATTGTTCCTTCCATTATTCCTCATAGGGGAGTTCAATCCTTATATGTGAAATGTAGGAAATATATACACATTTTCCTTTTCCTAAGTTGTAAAGTCGATGAGGGGGTAGAAGATTATCATTTATAGGCTCCAGGATTTAGTTACACCTTTCATTTCATATATCTATTCCCACAACATGTGTATCTACAGTACTCACATAATGTGGAATCATCCATATATCATTCACATTGACATTATCATATTGGTCTATATCAAATATAGTGTTAATTATGTATATGTTTACTGAGGCATACTAAGATACATTGGTCACCCACTCATTGACCAAATTGTTGGGTGAAAATTTACTTGTTATTTCACCTTCATGATCAACATTATGGTAATTCCTCTATCCCTTAATGTATTTTTCCCCTTTTCATATTACCCTTGTACTCTTTTATTTTCATTTCCATACACTCCTCATGTCTTCGCCTATGAATTCTTATCTTGAGAGAGATTATGATAAATAATTTTGAGTATGCCACAAGTGATTGGGGTGTGTCTCAAAGTGGTAGGAACTATTGGGGTTTTAGCAATTGTTATTTGATGTATTTTTTAGAAAAGACTGATTTCCATTGGGGGTATGATAAAAAGTCTCCAATCCCAATGGTCCAAGGCTGATTTAGGGAAATAAATGGAACTCTATGATCATATTTATTAGTATTCTATGACTGATGCGGTGATGGTCATGATTGCAATGTACCTAAACCTATGGAAAATGGTTTATTTCATCAAAAATTTCATTGAGACCCTATTAGTGGTTGATGGCCACAACCGTGGATATAGAGAAAAAAATACCCTCTTCCATTAGGGTGGGTTTGCACCTGAATTACTTCAATGGATTATTCTGTTATAATATGGACAATTAGAAACAATTTCATTCATGCATAGACCATTTGCAGTGCATTCATATAATGGGGGTCTCTTATTGTGGGGAGCTTCCAGGAAGTCTAATACTTTTGTTGGCTTCCCTAACACACATCACCCTTTTTCCAAGAGGCATGCCTTGGGAACCTATTAGAATCTATCTCTATCCACTCAGGTTGTTTTTACATTATTGAGTTCAAGTAAGCTCATTGTATTGACATAATTGATCATTTATTCTTTGGTATCATGATATATCACATGGCGTTGACATTGTAGGACATCACATAGGGTGAGAATTATTATCTCTATGATGGGATGATGTGAAATTCTATGTACTCATCCTCTTCATGTACGAATGGCTGATGAGGAATTGGGGATTAATTATTAGAGAGACACTAGTTTTTGAAAGTAAGAATGACATAGTATATTACATTGTATTTAAGAATTCAAGTCTCAGGCTGCAGAGAGAGCATCTAGTCACATTTTGAAGGAGACTGGGTTTTTGGAATAGATATGACCCCCATATTTCTTAGAACAAAACTTTCTATCCATTTACTATTGAAAGGATTAAAAAATTTCTATCATAGAAAAGGAATAAAATCCCCTTTTAGCTCATAAGGGGCTTTATAATTGGAAATTATGATTGGTCAAAACCATAATGGGAGGTTTTTTTAGCCGTCTCCTTCCATATAACCCTTCCAATATCTTCTTTCTCATAAGTATATTCATCCATCATGGTATGACCACAAATTTATTTTCTCTAGGTCACCTACATAATGATGTGACTTATTTCTAGAGGTTGATGGGGTACTATATGTGGTTAAACACATTGCTTTGAGTACATCTCAAAATGATCGTATCTTGATATAGAGAGCATTTCCATTTTTGGGTGAGATATCAATATGGGGAGCTATTAAATCATGGATTTCATGGGTTTGATTCTATTAATCCATCTCTATAGTTCCATGATGAGGACTATGATGGTACCTGTATCTTTATGATTTGATCGAAGAGTTAGTGGATCATTGAGTTGATTCAGATATGTGTTTTATAGACTTGTGGACACTTGTATTGCGTAGAGTAGGAATATAATTTAAAATCTACATCATACCAAAATAAGGTGACCTCCCTTTTCATGATTAATTAGAGTATGGTAATGTTGGGTGGTGATCACTGAAATATGATCATGATTGTCTCTTAATGCGAGGATATGGGCACACTTTTGATAACCAACTAGAGTATTTTGGTGAGTTTATTTTTTTATAAGAATATGAGCCTACATTTGGCTAGTTAATGGAATATTATAGTCAACCATAGGTGAATCAAGGATATGATACCGTTTCAAATTTTCATTCCACGATGAAATATACCTTCGAATATTAGGAATAAGACATTTTTATGAGCATCCTCACGTATATCACCCAAAGGATGCCAGTGTAGCCTTTCATTGGTGGGTTCAAGAGTATGTCCATGGATCCTAGAATTTATTATACTACATCATGTAATATCTTTATTTTGGAATGTAATATGAGCCTTCCTCAGTATGATTGTCAAATGGGGTTGAAAAACCCCATTTGAGGAGGAAGAATGACCCTACTCATGTTCCCTTCTAGAATTTTACTTCATTTATTCAATATGAATATTCAACATTGATTTTGGGATATCAAAACTATTTTAAAGAAACCTAGAAAGAATGGTAAAATAGGTCCAATCCTATGCCTCATCCTTTACCAAAATATATAGATAATCCTTGTCTATGGGTACAAAAATATTCTCTTACTATAGAGTAGACACCAGTTCAAGTTTATCATGGTGGTAAGATGATCTGGTTGTTGAAAAAGGAATATGATCTCGTCCTTATATATGTTCCAACACTATAATATACAGAAATATATCTTCTATGATGATCAGAATATAGTGACAGGTCAATATTATATGTGTAGAGGTATATTCCCACACATTCACTATCTCTATGATATATTTGATGATGTATTCAATTTAATTAGGAATACAATGCTACTGTATTCATCATTGTGATATCGAAATATTTTGGCGGTATTAAAGAGTCAGGGTGTGGATATGTGTCTACATCATGCTTAATGTTAGGATATTTTGGTAGACATGGTCCAGGAAAGTAGGGACATGGGCCTACTCAACCGTTACCTCTACAATGTAAAAGTAGAATTAGTTAATGGATGAAATAATATGGGTCCACTCCCACTGGGCCATTTCTTACAATGCCTAGTGATACCTCAATGGAGCATTGATCTATATAATTGGGGTGGTGGTCTATTGGGTAGCATAATTAGTAGGTGACTAAAGGGAATTTGTGGGAAAACTAAAATGGTGATGTTTTTCATGAGACCTCTTTGGAGGATCCTAGAGAAGGATGGAGCGATGGTCAAAACCATGGTCCACCTTCCATAGGTATAGAATATGTCTAGTTTCATACATTAGGGATATTTCCCTGAAGTGTTTAGTGATGGATTCATGTGTTTATAGCTTTATTGCAGCCTTCCTTAAGTGAGGTGGTCATATAGGCTACAACATCTAGAGACCTCTATGTGTAGGCTCAAGATCTAGGATTGTACCATTTTTTTGTTACTCACTAACCATTAAATTTTACACCAGATGATAAAGTTGTCACATAGGTGATGTAATTTTGTGATTTTGGGTGGTTACGACATAGATGAGGTTCCACCATGGTTCCATAATGATTCCATTAACTCATGTCAAGGTGATATTTTTGAGAACTGTATTTGTAGTCAAGAGGAAAAATGGAACATGGATGTTGATAAGTTCACCATTACATGGATGGAACATATTTAATTATCTATTCTAGGGAAAAAAATATTTTCTTTCTCATTGTCAGTTTGGCCAGTTTTCATTTATGGAATTTGATGAAATGGCCCATTTTATCAGAAATAGGGCTACATATTATTATTGAAATATTCATGACGATTTGACCATTTTGTATTTTAAGTGGATCATTCTTTTGGTCCTAAAATATCAATATAATGGGATTAGTATAGTTTCATATTCAATAAATTTGGATGGGTTTACCCATAGAAACACGAAATCACTCCCACATCCATAAAAATTTACGATCCTTACTTCCAAAGGAAGATTATCATCAGTGTGTCATACCAATGACACTTAGAAACTATCATTTGTCGAGAGTATGGGATCAAATTCTCATCACACAATTTTTAAGGGGAAACTAATGAAATATTTCTAAATCTCCAATAGATTTTTGACAAGATCATGAATCTTTCCCATGATCTAATTTGGGCCTTGTTTCCCTAAAATATCAATCAGTTTCCAAGCCCCTATATATGCTATAGAGAATACAACCAATTACTCCATCTATATGTATTTTAGGTTCTCAATCTTGTTTCACATTATAACCATTAAACGAGGGGTTAAGTATGTTGTGAAGCTACATGAATGGGATATAATGTGTTCATTATCATAAAGGGGTAAAATTAGTGTTTTGATATTGTAATTGAACCTAGAATAGGTTTAATGTATATTATGCAAAAATATAAGGAATCAAAACACATATAGTTCATATTTGAACTATATTGTGTAGTTTAACATGAAATATAAAGGTATTTTTAAGTCATTTTATCAATGGATATCGTAGAATGAGCATTAGGACAGATTCCTACATATATTATAGAGAAAATATTATGAGTATACATAGTCCCTATTATGTATATATATCATATTGTTTTTGAATAAATAGGTTTTGATGCATATTATACATATTTAAGCTTATATATTATATTTAAATTGGATTTTCCCCTAAAATTAAATAAAATGGAATAAAGAATACATCTAAAAAGTGTCCCATACCAAGGGAATTGTTATCTTGTTGATAAAACAATATTGACCGATCTCTATGTAACCTTGAGTCATGATTGATGCATGAAACAATACGTAATGGATGAGTTGAATCATCATATGAAAATTCATTTTTGTGGGGACTACATGTTGAGGATTTAGTGATATTTATATATATATGGAACACACACTGTGCTTTCTTTATGGGTAAATAATCATATATCAATGAAGAATAAGTTTCCATGATCCTTTTGTAGATACATTGATATGTGAATGTTTTATGGGGATAAAAATTATTTTTGGGGGTCATAAAATTGTGAGAAGAGATGATAGAAATATTTTTGATATGGTTATGGGTCCTTAGAAAGGTTTCATACATATCCTTTCATGGATAGAATCATATTCCTCATAGTTATTAAGGTGACAAACCTAAATATGGGAGGGGAATGGTACCCAATACTCATGAGGATAATTTCCTTATAGTGTAGAGATATTTTGGAATCATAGTGACTAGCACCATGGAGGATTCCCATATCACATATTTTTCTCCAGACATTGACATGCAATGATAGAGTAATAGAAAGAAATTATTGATCATACTCACATGGAATGGTGTCCCTTTTGAGGGAATGACTCGAATAAGGCTACATGATTTCACAAATCTAGTTTATTATTTTCACTATCTATATAAATTGGATGCATGAACAATATATCATAGGCTATTATGAAATGTATGAGGGTGTCTTCCTAACATGGTTGACATGTTTGGGGGATGTCATCTAAAGAGGATGGCATGTCTGATGGCTATCACATGACAAGGCTGACATGTACCATGATTGTCATGTGATATAGCATGACATGAATTGGGTCTATCTCAGGACAAGGGAACCATGTTAAAATTTTTTCTTGTGATCTAGGTCGACATGTTTCAAAGGCTATCACATGAAAATGTTGATATATCCAATAGTTTTTGTGTGATCTAAGATGATATTTCCAAAGGTTGATTCATGAAAAGGTTGTCATGTCTAGAGAATTATACTTGATCAATGAACATATCACATGATTTGTGTCATATCCTTTCCTATGAAATAACACAACAACCATCCTTTAAGAATCCTATAATTTACATCATATTGCTTCATAAACCATAGGATATTTTCCATTAGTTTCCTATCAGGGAATCACATGATGAATCTAGCATATCCAGAGTCCATATCATGATCAAAAAAGAAATATCATGATCAACTTTTTTATTAGTAGCGACCATATCCAATAATCACATGACAAATTAGGATTGGATAATTGGTCTACCATTAATAGCCGCATCAATCATATAACCCATTCATATTACTAGATTTCCATGGCATTGGCCACAATAATTTGAGGGGATGTCACATGATACTAAAAGTAGACATGTCCAAGTGCCATCACATGGTCAAGATAACATGTCCAAATGCCTTCTTATGATCATATAATTACTCATGTGAACCACCGAAGGCCTCCATGTAAAACACAACGTAACTATCATCATGTAAGGGTCCCATCATTTATCTCTTGTATCACATGATATGTTCAACTATTTTCAATCATTTTTTCATTATGGCTTCATGCGATCAAGCATAGATGAACACCCAAATCACATATGACCTTATTATTACATCCTTTTCATGGAATAAATAATACTTTTTCCACGGGGTGGATCATGGGATCATTAATGGATCATGAATTGATGAAAAATCTTTGTCTTGGAAAAATTTAATTGGTGATCTTCATGGAATCATGTGACTTGTCAAGGATTACAGGATCATGAGTATCTCCATGAGGCACACAATAACATAACCTATATGTGTGATCTATATGTTTTCATTCTTTTCTATTTCCCTTTTGTGGGAATATTTTTATCATACATTAGGTATTTCATTAACTCAAGATTCCCAAATTTAATTATTCAATCATAATGAAGTGTCGTAAGACATGTTTCATATGTAGTCGGTCACCTACATCTTTTCATTGAGTTAACAACTTCATGATGTATTATTTATCAATCAACTATCACCACATTCATTCCTGATCTCATAATTAATAAAAATAAATATTTAATAAACTATAAGAAATTATTAAAATTTATAATTACTTTTTATAATAATTTATAATTGGAAAAAATATGATATCCTTACATAGTGGTGTAAACTCACCAAAACCAAGAAAAAATATGTACATTTCCCACTCACCATGAACTATGACCTATTAAATGTAAAACTGATAATTTATAAACCCACATAATTTATCAATTTCATTTGATTCCACCAATATACTAATACAAACTTACTATGCTTGATACCTCAAGTGAAATAGCTTGTAATAATGGCCTAGAATTTTCTATATGCCACTAGAACCCAATAATAATAATCTTTTGGTTATGATATTTTCTATAATTATCTAGAGGAAAGAAAACTCAAATACATTGGTAGGAAAAAATATTAGGGAAATAAGAATGTTTGAATGAGACCGAAAAGGATTAAAAATCAATTTGAGGTATTTAAATTAACTGCAATCACATATGTCATTGGATTTAATAGATGGTGTAGAGAGGGAGGTCCAATTGGACCTGCAATTACATTACATAACCAAATCATTGACCAAAGATAGAGTCTCCATTATAATAAAATATAATTTTCCCAAACTCACACCCCCATTGAAAAAATTAATATGGTTACTACTAGGATCCTACTATTTAACCACCTAATAGACCACTATCTACCATGTGGAAAACCATATAATGATAGATTACCAAACTAATGGGAAAACCCATTTATATATATATGGTAAGTCAATGTTATTCTATTGGGTACACAGTTACTTTCCCATGAAACCCCGAATTTCATTATAATTAATAAATACAAAAAAACACACTAAAAGTATTATACATCAATAACTCCACATATAGAACAATATTACTCCATTTTAAACGTATAAAAAATAATACTTTCATGATTTAATTACCATTTTCTAACATTACATCAAATCAAATTTATTTTTGAGTATGATATTTTGTTCTATAACCACCAATACGTAACATCATGGGACCTTAAATACTCTACATTATTTTTTACAATAATCAAGAAGATTATTTTTTTTATGTATAATATAATGTTCTTGAAAATGAAATTGGATTCACACTTAACCTCACTTGGTTTCTCAAATGTTATAGTTTTTACACTACACCAAAATTTGTGTTTCTATATTATTATCAAAATACATTATGATTTGATATGTAATTAATATTATTCAATACAAAAGAAAACTAGTCATGTTCAGCTTCACTATCACAACTAGAAATAAGATCTATACCAACAGTTTTGGGTAAACCATTAGTATAGTTCACTTATATGGACCTATACCAAAGGTTTGGCCAAAACTGTTGGTATATGTTAGTAATTTGGACCTATACCAACAGTTTTGGACTAAACATTGGTATAGGGGGGACCAATAACAATGGCTTGGGGAAAACCGTTGGTATAGGTCACTTATATGGACCTATGCCAACAGTTTTGGCCCAACCATTGGTATTGGTCCCAAAATCGAAGAATCTATACCAACGGTTTTGAGAACCGTTGGTATAGTTACATGTATTTTTTATGAAATCTTCTTATAGATAACATTAAATAAATCAAAATTTAAAATATTAATGATAATAAATATATATATTTATGAAATTATGTTCACAAAAGTCATGTTAGGTTAGTGGTTAGGTCGTTAAATCACAAACTGGAGGTACTGGGATCAAAGCCAACCAAATGCTTCTTTTTTGAAATACATATACCAACTATTTTATGGAACTGTTGGTATAGATTCTTCATATTACTTATACCAATGGTTTGGAATACCATTGGTATAGGTCTATAAATATGGTTTTCCCAAAACCGTTGGTAGATACCTATCCCCATGGATTACTTGTCAATGGTTCTCCAAACTGTTGGTATAGGATATACCAACTGTTTGGAGGCCTATACCAATGGTTTAAAACCGTTGGTATAATGTATTTTTCTAGTAGTGTATACTTAAATAATAAATAAAACTGATATTTAGTTCACTACAGAACTAACTACCTAAAAAATCTCAATAGTTTTCACACCATGTCACCAACATGTATATCCAAAACAATGACGCTTTTTAATTTATAGTGAAATCCATAAAATATAAAATCAAAGATATCAAAAAAATAGTTACTTTTTTTTTCTATAATAGAATAATTATTTCCTTAAAATCAACCATTTTTTATCTTCTAATCCTCCCTCATAGTATCCCACTAAATAATCATCTCATCACATAAACACCTAGCTCATTACACTCATCATACAACTCAATCGATATCACTAACATTACTCCATTCCAAAATAAAATATTTTTATTTCTTGATTACCATATTCATTACTTTCATAATAACTTAATTATGCCTAAAAATCATAATGTGATAATCCCACCTAGGAATTTCCCTATAAAATGGATATGTCACCTATTTATATCTAAGAACCATCATGATAAATTTATCATGCCAATATTTGGGTTCATTAAAAATTCAACCTTACTAATTTATTAATACATCGAAGATAAGGGTTGAATATACAAGATTTTTTTATTATTCATCTCACTATAGGATTTCCTTGTCATTTTTCATTAATCATTGTTATGAATGTTTTTTATCACACCCTATACAGTAATTTTCTTGACAAAATAATATTTTCTATAATATATTTTTCACATGATACTCTAACATGGCCTAACCCATCCAAACACCACATATTTTGATAATAAGATAATTATGCAACTATAGGGTTACATTTGATAGGAATTGAGTTTAATACTTATGACAAAAGGAAATATAAATACAAAAAGGTTTTATCCTAAACCAAAATACAATAAATACCTAACAACAATACAGAAAATATATCCAATATAACATATGAATAATTTTACTATATAACATCAATTTGAATGTAACAATAGACAACTGACAATAAACAAAATAGAATATTTTGAAGAAAATATTAAATTGAAAATATCACTATGATAAACTGACATACAATAGAGGAAAAGGCTTGTACACTATATGAACATTTTTGATGTGAGCACCAGTAATAATAAAACTCTACCAAGAACCATCAACTTCCACCTTGTACCAATAATATTATCTTTACTATCTTCATTTTCTCTAACTACCAAAGGAACCTTTAGTCCTCGAATGATATACATAGAAACAATTATTTTTGGTCCTGAGGCCTATATATGGGTGATTAGAAACATATCTAGTAGAATTAATTGAATCCAAAAATCATAGACAAAAAATAAGATATAATAAAACCCATGTATGAGTGTAAATGATAGGTAAACCCAACATAAATAGTTATTAACTCAAATAAAGTCTATAATGTAAAACAATTCACACTCAACTATATTCATTTCTATGAAAATTTATATCTCACGTGCTTCTATAGATACCTACTACAACCCTAGTCTTATAAAATTCAATGTCAACATCATAGATTTAATCCACACCATGTAGAAAACCGAGTGATCATGATATATAACTGAATTACATATTTTCCCAACTCACCATTATAACTATTATATATTATAAAATTTTATTTTACCCCATCTACTATAATAGGGGAACCACATTAATATCTATAACTTATCATAGTCGAGGGAACTCCATACCATAAGGGAGGATAAAAACACTTGACAAATATCATAATCAAATCACTAAACTCTATAATTAATAGAAAATTACACTAGATATTATATTACATGAGGGGTTTATCAACTCTAATAGTAGTATGGGGAACCCATACCATGTTAGGACTGGGGGATATTGACCCCTCACTAAAATGGAGGACCCAGACCCTGAGAATGGAAACATGACACCTAAGTCTAATAGGAGGGTTACGTACTCTATAATATATATAGGGGACTGAACCCCAATCCCAACACATCCCTATGGGTTTTTGAAAAAAAAATTATCCGTTGGAAATCTATCCCCCACAATTATACCATGTTCTCAAATATAACCCACTTTATATACCCTAAAAACTTCTAAAATAGGCGATACTAGAAATGTGATATATATCAATTAGTTTTTGATGGAACAAATATCCCAATGGAAAACTCATGGATCAATTTATGAGTCCTTAGTGAATAAAAAAATTCTTATCATTTTCTTACTAAATGGTGGGTCACTATAAGGAACTTATTATTTTAGTGAGTTGGGAAGGTTTTTTATAAGCTACCGTGACATCCATGTTGAGTTTCATGTTGAACTAATTTGGTGGGATGTTCTATATTTTAGGCATAAGTCACATCCCCTCACCAAACATACATTAAATCACTTATATGTATAAGGTATTTGAGGATACATGGATACTTGGTGTGTACAACCTATAAATAATTAGGAGCTTTTATTTGTGTACACATCATGTGTGATAAGTTACATGAAATTTGGTTCCAAAAATTCAACATGGAATGTACACGGGTATCATGATGAGGAACTTTGTCTCATAATACATGGTGTATGACATTTAATGACATAGTATGTGTTATTTAACATATAATGTAATGAATCTAATTGTATAAGGATCCATGAAAGGAAATTTTTATTAAGCTACATGATGTGTATTTGGTTACAAAATGTCTAAATTCAAATCATATGCCCCCTAGAAGCCACATGTATTCATTTTTCTATATCCTCATGTAACCATGTCTACCAATGTGTTTTTCACACATGAAAATACCATTAAAACACCACATTAATACCTATAAATTAATCAAATATTAACTAGAATGTCAATTTACTATCATTCATTGTTATAAATTTCATTGGAGAAATGTTGAGTCCCCTATCATGTAATTGGGTCATGTGTGACCTCTAAGTATCGAATTCCTATTATTATGGAATACATACAAGAGGGAATATTATGACATGAATGAGGATGAATAAATTAAGAATAATGGTAGGTGTAGTGGAATAGCCACCAAAAGTTTGGTCAAAATTTAAGGCCGTTGAAGATTGTATAAGTACAATAAGTTGAAATAACAATTCACCTCAACAACCATAAGAAAGATAATTTTTCAAATATTTTTTTATATTTTTATAATTTACTGTGTAATATTGAGGATGTTGAAACCTGAATAAACTAATTGGAAATATTTCATTATATAGATATTAATTTATTATTTATTATTTACTCAACCAAATATTATAATTCCCCTTCAATATTTACTTGAAAAAAATTATTCACCCATGATAGATAAAAAAATATTGATATTTTATATTGAAAAAATTATAAGATGAGATGAAAATTATAAAATTATATATTAAATTGTAAAATATAAATAATTGAAATATTTTATATTTCATCATTATAACACAGTAATGTATCTCCAATGATAATTATTTAGGAGTTTTTTTAATCGGGGTTATTTAAAGAGAATGATAATTTTTTCTATAAAAATTATTATTTTCAAACAAAATATTGATCATTTCGATACATGATATTTATCATCAATGAAATTAGTGGTTTGTCTCCATTATTATGATCTCTATTATCACCAAAAGATGACCGACTCTACCCCATGAACTATTATATCCCTCTACTGTCTAATTTTTCCCTTAGTTTATGGAAAGGGAGGAAATCCTAACTTAGAATAATCATATAACATGACTTTATAAATGTTAATAATTATTTAAGTCAGTCATTTATTTAAAGGCCAAAAATATGCTAGGTCTCTGGGCTGACATCCTGAAATAAAAATAATACCAAGACACAAATAAAATATATAATTCAAAAACAACTGTAATATTCAAATTTTTATATATTGGTTCACTTAGGAAACCTTGGAATACATTTATATGGGATAAATATTTCATATTTAAAAATTATTAAATATATTTTTAAAAAACACACTCTTGAAAAATTACAAGAATCCATCATAAGGTTGACCACCACATTCCAATATAAATAAAAAGATTTGAACTTTTTTTGACATCATATTATATTGGAAAATTATAATTTTACCCCTAATATGGGACTTGAGACTTATTATCTAAAAAATAATCTATGTAAATTAAACTAAAGTTATCAGTTTTACAACTCCTACGTCTTTAAACCATTTCATCATTAAAAAGGAAATAAATCATGTCTATTCCCACAAAATCTCACAAGATATCTGATATGGTAAACTACGAGTCCTTTTTAGTAATTCATTTCACATTAAGGTTCTAAATCATAAATTAACTTTTCATTCATCTACACCTATGTATAACATTTACCCAGTCACTTTGACTCTAATGATCATGAATAGTAATTATATAACATGTGGTCATAAGTCTATGTGATAGAATAGACACAATGAATCTTCTTCTAACATTTGGTTGGTTTGTTACCATGAATATTTTTGCAGGAGATCCATGATCCCCCAAAATTAACTATAAACTCAATTAAATTCACATAGAAAACATTAAACCAAATTAAAATATATAGTATTGTGATTTACAAAAGGATTATAAATAATACCCATAATAAATATTGAGAAGTGGAATTATAAAAATCAAATCGTAACACATATATACATTACATCATTTTTTATGAATTCATAAAAATTACACAAATTGATTCCCAAAGACATTATTAGTTTAGTGACTTTAGAAGCATGGAAACATAAAAACTGGTACACGAGTGAGCTAAATTACCTCCCATTATGTTCTCTAAGACTAGAACCCCTCTAAACATGCCATACATAAAATATATCTTTATATACAAGGGAATTAAAAAATACAAGTGGTGTGCTTAGATTATCTATAAGGGTAAATATGGGAGATATGTAAGAATAAACATGAGAACATAATCATAACATTCCAACATTTTACCCTGAATATGAATGATGATACACATGAATCATGTCATAATGGTTTGTAGTTAATAAGGAATGAATCATAACGATATCAATATCATAATCCATTAAAGTATAACATATAAGTATGACGTGTAATTTTGGAAGATAGATAATCTGGTTATATCATTTCCTATAAGTCAAGATGAATTTATAGAACTTATTAGGGAACTACATGGGGACTACACCTATTTAGAGGGACACACAACCATCCGCAGTCACAGTCCTTCCAATTTAAAGGATTTGGTTTCTCCATGTCCATATAGTAGCTCGTGTTTCCCCATATTACCATAGTGGATCTGGTTTCCCCAACATCCAATAGTGGATTGGGTTTCCCCATCATCCCATAGTGGATCGGGTTTCCCCATATTGAATAGTTGATCAATCCCTTCTAATAGAATAAAATAATTATCACATGAGATATAAATCATTATCGAATTTATGAGAGGGATATATAGGTCCCAAACATTTAATAATTTAATCATACATATATGTTCCACAAGATTATAAAAAGTCATCTCATAACCCAAATAATGGATTGGGTTTATTAAACATGTAATCCTATATTATCTTATACAAAATATATAGGTTTCATAATTATTTCATCAAAATCATCACCAATGAACATAAGAGGGTTTCATTGTCTTATAACATGTGAAAAAGATATCACTTTCATAAGAATCATTCCATCAAAACATAATCCATTCAGGGAAATAATAGGAATATAACCATTAGATCATTTACATATAAGGTCATGAGTAACACCAACAGAAGTTATCATAGATGGAAAATAATTTTTAAATGTATTTTAAAAACATTTCTTGATGAAAATATTCTTTATTCTTTGAAAAATGATTTTTTAAAATATAAAAACTTTTTAATTTTTTAAAAAAACATTGAAAACATATAAATAATGAATTAAAAAAATTTAAAAAACATTTCACAGAAAACACATTGAAATATTATAATAAAATCATGGATTTGTTTTGAATACAATTTCTCTGAAAAAACTTTGGAAACTTATAAGGAAATCATAAAAAAGTTTTGAAACCATTTCGTTGAAACAACATTGAAAACATATATGGATATCAAAAAAACCTTTTGAAAACTTTTTCATTTGAAATTAAATTGAATGCACATAAAAGAATATTTTAAATAATGGAAATTCATTATTTTGAAGACAACCATTTTAAAACATAAAATGTAATCATTGAAAATAACTTTAAAAAAAGTAAACATAAATTTGTTTTTGAAACCCGGTTTTCTTTAAAAATAATTTTAAAATAAAAAAATTACTATACTATTAGTAAAATAATTTGATTTAAAAAAATAACCCTGTAAACATTAAAAAGGATGTATCATAGAAATTTTGGTCATGATAGCATGTAATTCCATACATACCAAACTTTCCTTTTTCTCTATAAAAATTTAGAAAAGTACCTTTATTTGAAAAGGGAATGATGAATCCATTAAAAAATAATTAAAAAAGTAATAAATGGGGTAAAATATATTTTAAAAATCATATAAATATGGTAAATTTTTTTGAAAACCTTTTTATAAAATACTATTTTGAGATAACATAGATTTCGAAACAAAAGGAGAAATAAATTTGGGTTTTCATAAAAGCACATTCTTATTTAACTTATGTAAAAAATAGTTGAAAATTTATAACATTAATTTGATATAAAATTTATAAATAGAGAGTAATAGAATTAATTTGATTTATTAAGATATGGAAGATAAAATTTCATCAACGGAAGCATAACCATTAACAATCTCGACAAATAATGAGATTGTATCTTAAAATAGTTACCACTTTGGAAAAAATAATTCATAATAAAATGTAACAAATAACATTAAATGAATCTTTATATATCACTAAAATAACACAATTTAATTATTTAAAATTTAAATGGAATTATAAAAACCTCATAAAAAATATAGATTCATAACGTGGCATGTGTTTTAAAGAAGGAAACTTGTGACAAAATTTCATTATCGATTTGGTAACAATGAAAATATAATCCCAATTAAATAAATAAATATATCATAAAATGGATATGTAAATATCCATAAAAATATTTATAATAATCATAAAATACATCCATGGTAATTATACACACCACAAAAAAATAAAGTAGTGGTGAATAGGGAATGTATCTCACAGGAATAAAACATGAGATGAAATTACCCTGCCATATGTCAAAAAAATCATTGTACTCATTCAAAAAAACCAGTATAATAAATATAAGTTTATTATAAATCAACCATATAAAAATTTATTATATTTAATACCATATATTTATTTATATCACCCGCTTATTACCACTTCCATGTTAAGGATATGTTTCAGGTAATATCCTCTCTTTTTTGCATGTGCCTTAATTTGTTACATTTTTTGTCTTTATATAAATATCAAGATTTCTAGAATTTAAAAAATTAAATAAATATCATTTATACTAATTATATGTAAATTATAATAATCTATATAATATATAATTATTAAATGAAATATAACATTCAAAGAAATGGGAGGCTGTACATACTGATGGTAATTATTTCTGTTTTATTATAATAAAGAAAAATAAATGTAAATAAAATAAATGTAAATATATTATAAAAATAAATATGACTTATTATATCATATATATCATATAGTTTTCATAAAACCATCCTTAATAAAATCTATATAATGTGTGGATGAACCACATCACATTGGGGAGGTGGTAGTCCACATATCCCCAAATGAAATTATCGTATTTAGACATAATGGAATGCATAAAGGTATATTTTATATAATAATTACAGAAGAAGAAATACATCATAAAAATAAAATATATATTATAGAAACATAGTTTCCATCATAATCACCCCCATGAGTGGTGGTATTTGAGAAATGAAAGACATCCTTTTGTGAGGTGGTAGTTCATCGTATACAAAAACGGTATGCTCATTACCCATTATATGAAATTGTGTGTGCGTGTAGGTTGAAGCATTAGATTAAAAATATATTAGTGTTTTGAGGATATATAAGATATTATATAATAATTTAATGACAATAATTAATGTGGTGGAGGACTAAACTAAATTAAATGATCTTGAGGATGGATGTTTAATCTTCTTTGGGTAACTCCATTTTATTTGGAAAAAATGTCTTCCTTGGTTGGATCTATGAAAAAATTGAGGCTTCAAGGTGGATGGGAGGGAATTTGGGAGCCTATTAGAGTGGGGTTTTACAGATTTATAGTGATTTAGAGGTGTCAATAAGTGGGAGGGGTGAGTGCCTTTATATAGTGGAGAAGGAGTGGCATTCTACTAAAATATTAGAAGGGAGTTCCACCCAAATTTTTACTATGATATGTGGATACAACAATAGTAAGTGTTAGACAAAATGGGGGATATGGTCAATATATCTCCATGAAGTTATTTTTTTACAATTTTCATGGTCATTTGGGACATTAAATATTCGGTGTAGTTCCATGTAAAGCTAATTTTCTTCTTAATCATTGTAATAAATTTTAAATACTTTTACTAATGTTTTTTGTAAAAAAAATTGTTGAAATTATATGAAATTATAAATTATAATGTTACAATTATATAATCCATTTCAAAAAATTATAAACATAGAAGTGGTAGAAATTTATTCAATTATCATCTCGTAGATGGAATGACACTGAGCATTTCTAAAGTAAAAATGTACAGAAGTTAGCAATGTTTTATATCCAATTTCAAAGTAAAATTGCTTCCAATGACATAAATTGGATTAATTGATGTATAATTTATATAAATAATCTAAAAATGGATTAAAAATATAATTTATCTATATAAATAGATAATAGTGAAACATAGTTTTGATTTAAAATTCTATATTTTTCTTTAAAAATAAAAAAATGAAACTTCACATAAAAATAAAAAAAATGCACCCTAAGATAATTTTTTTCCTATTTCAAAAAATAGTTTTATTTTTTCAAATAAAAATTACAAAATTTCCATAAATCATATTTAAAATAGTGTTTCCATTAATAGGAGGTAATATTATCATTTAAAAGTGTACAAATATTTCTTCTAGAAATTAGATTTATTCTTATATTATACGTATCAAATATAATGGATGTGTATAATATATATTTATTTAATATATTATATATAATTTTAATTTAAAAAAATTAATAAAAAGTGTTTTTTTAATTTATTGAGCTAAAATTGTGTTTTTATAAAGAATTTTTTCCATCAAAAAATAGTTTCTTTATTTTTGAAATAGTTATTACATTCACTTATACTAATTAATAACAAAAAAATCATTTTATATACATGTGTATAATATATTTGTTTTTAATTTAGATAATATTATTTGTAACTTTCTTTAAAATATACATGTGTTTGCTATAATAACATTTTAATAATCATATTAATTGTATATTATAGTTTCCTAAAACATCAGCCTTTTTTATAAAAAAATCTATCAGTGGGACTCAATATTGTGTGTAATAGAAGAGAAATATAGTTTTTAGTGTACCAAAAGATAATATATGTGGTGCATTTAGCGAAAGCAAGCCAAACTTAGTTCTTAAATTTATAATAAAACTATATTCAGTGTTTCATGAAATTAGAAATATCAAAAACATTAAATTAATTCAAAAAAAGATATTTCAAAAATATCTGGGTGTTATAGGATGATTTATTTCTTCTTCAATTACATGTGTTTACTTAGAAAGTGATATGTTTTAACTCTATAGTCAATAATAATTAAGACATCAAAAAATTTAAACATGATATTTATTCTTTGAAAAATGGGAACCTAACCAACACACATCCACTTCTAAATAAGACCACAAACCATAAAAAACAGACTACGTCAGGTTATGGTTGCTCTCTATGAAAATTAATAATGATAATGTAAATTATATAACATGAACATCATTCAACTAAAATCATGGTAATAGTCATTTTTCCTTATTTTCACACTAAATTAATTTGTCATACCATACCCATTTAGAGGACCAACAATATCAGCTCTATACCCCAAGATGACACACGACAACTAATGAAAAAAATTAAACCCAAGAGAACAAAGAGATTGAGATTATGTATGACGGTTATTAATTCCTTGTTAGAACAATAATATTTTATATTCAACATCTTACTTTGTGACCTTTTCTAAAAACAAGTTCACCACAACTATTGTTCCAAACTATCCAGTTTCATTTTTTAAAATATATCCATTTTTTTGTTGAATAAAGTGGTTATACATGGGGGTTTTATACATTATTGTGTTTTCTTTAGAATTCATGTTTGATAAATAAATACACTGATCATTTGTTAAAATTTTAGAGTTTATAATTTCCAAAACTAAGGAAAATATTTTTTCGAGTATTAACCTTTTAAAAAACCTGATGATATATAAATGATGAGAAAAAATGAGGGGGTCGTGAAAATTAATTACTGAATAAAACAATTGTTCCTTCCCATGTAAAGATATATGACCTAGTATAAAAAAATATATAGGTGTAAACTAAGGTAATATAAATCTTGTTAATGGTGGATGATATGAGAAAATTGAGGGTCATAACATTTAAAGATTCATATGTATAAACAGTTCGGAGTGCATGGTGATTCTTTGAGGATTAGGTTGGTTATCCTCTCAGGTTTTGGGTAGTAAGGGATTACAAAGGATAACAATAACTGTTTTTGGGATTATTCATCCATTGTGATTCCACTTCAAGTATTCTTAAGTGAATTCAATCAAATTATTTTACAAATATTAAAATAGATGTGATGTGGTTATTGATATCTACATGAAAAAATGATTAATTGAGGAACATCAGATGATATTTTCTAGGTTCATTAAATCAAGGTTCATGTGTCACCATTGAAATTATTTTTAAGGTTTCTTAAATATAATGTTGATATATCATTAATAATGTGATCGACCACACACCCATCATTGATCAACTACTTTATGTTTATGTAACCACGTGATCATTTGAATAATCGACCACATGAAAACTTAAATACTAATTGTGATATTTATAGGGTATGGAAACTAACTATATGATTTGATATGGATCAACCATTAGGGTTCACAGTAGTTGGACATAACAATATATTGACCCAACATGAGTAATTCAACCTATTTCATGAATAATCTTATGTTATCATTGTCTTTATGATGTTGTCAACATCATAAATTCATATAAATATAGGGAAAAAATAAATTTAATTTTCTCACATTCTCCATTTTATGTAAAGATGAAGCATTTATTGTGTCTAATATTTGATATTAAAGGATGTGAGAATATGATAGTAGGAAAATTCATAATGTATATATAGTCTTCATGATGTTGTAGATATCATAACTTCATTTAAATTTAGGGATAAAATAAATTTCATGTTTGATATAACAAAATAATGGAAATGATTGATTTATGTAAATAATGATTATATATTTTATCGTGATAAAAATATATAAATGATAAAAAATTATTATATAAATTTATATAAAGTTTTCTTTATAAATTTCTAGTTTTGAGGAACTTAAATGAATATTAAATATTTATATATCACGTGGAAATGTCCTAACGCTTTAGAAGGAGATTTAAAAATTAACTAAAAGATCTTGAATGAGTTTATTTTTAGAATTAAAAATTGAAAAATATATTACTGTTTTAAATGTGAATATTACATACCCAAGAGATTCATGGAACATCTAAATCTTAGATGAGAAAAATATCATTCAATAGTAAATTTCCCATTACTATAATTATATGATGCATGTATTGAAAAATTTGTGTATTTTGAAATTATATGTCATTATAAATGTTTTATGTATTCAAACACTATTCAATATCATAGAGAGAAATTTATTTAAAGATGATTATTTCTATAATATGGAGATCAAATGTACCCAATAATTCATATAAAGAGATGAATCAGATATCTAAATACCTGAATAGAGTTTCAAATCCATAAAACCTATTTTATAATGTTTTTTATTATCTTTTATATTTAAAAATGTGTACACCAGATCCTATAACCTCTTAGAGGAATATTATTCAATGGTAACTAGAGATTATTCTGCCATTTTATCGAAGAATGACTGAATTATCGATATGGGTGTATAACCCGTCAATGAGGAACAACAGTTGGGTTGTAAAACGATTCATGATAGAAGAGTTGGTCACTAGGTTGTATAAATATAAATTACTATATAATTGAATATTGGTGAGTTTAATCAGTTCATATTGAACATATGTGATTGTGGGGTTAAAAAAATGCCACTCAAAAAGATATAAGATACTGTTATCATTGAAAATAAGACTATAGTGGAGAATCCAAGAATTGGTGTTTAACAAACAAATAAATGAATAAGGATTTTCTAAAAACATTGGAAATACTATTTTCTAATCTCTCTTATATTATTTTTATACCTGAGGTTAGTTATTGAGTTACCGCTACATGGATTGAGGAAATTAAAATTTTCAATATTTATAATTAGGAATAAAATAATTCATAAAAGAGTTTACAATAAAATCTCCATATTGATATTTATTCTGTCATTGGGTTATACAAGGGGTATTATATAATATAGGTTTCCTCTTAAGAACATAGTTTTACCCCTAATTATTTTTATTATTTTATATATTGAGAATTTTTACGAACTATTCGATATATATTTCATAGAGAAAAGGGAAGATACCTATTTTTTTTAAAAAACTTGATATTTCTCCCAAAACTCTGAAAAATAGAAATATAAGATAGACAAGGAGGCATAAGAAGAATCTAAAAGTAAATAGAGACACACCACTAATATATAGTAATAATATTTTTACTAGTATTAATAATTCCATTGATTATAATTATTCTAATTAAGTATTCTCAAAATGCATTGATAATTATTAACTTACTATTTTTCATTTTCTATTAATGGTAATATTCAGAAGGATCCTAATGAAATGGTAAATATTATTTATTATTTTATCATGGGAATGAATTTATAAGAAACAATGATAGAGGAAGGAATATAATAATTGTATAATATACTTAGTAAGATGTTTTGAAATTGAATTTCACTCTAAGACCTCGTCGAAGTAAGTGGGGGATCAGTATCACATTACACAAAAAGATTTCTCATTATTGAATAAGAAATACAATGCTAAGTTACTGAAATCGAATTTTCATAAAAAATATATGTGGTAACTTTCTAGTTATATGAAAAGTGATATATAATCTATAATTATTTGAATGATTATGAATTGTAGGTTAATCTAAAAAGTTTGAAACATGATAACCT
This sequence comes from Viscum album, assembly GCA_963277665.1. Classification (NCBI taxonomy): domain Eukaryota; kingdom Viridiplantae; phylum Streptophyta; class Magnoliopsida; order Santalales; family Viscaceae; genus Viscum; species Viscum album. The sequence goes on along the minus strand of OY728127.1, from coordinate 396,213,536 downwards.
ATTCGAAGAAATTTAAAATTTTCATGATGATTAATTTAATAAGATAAAATGTTACTATTTGGACTTCCAAATAATTATCAAGGATAATAAGACATATCTAAAAATTAAATACATTGTGGTTAATATAACAATTAAAACAATGTAAATATAATAAGATATAAAATTATAATTTATTGAGATTAATATGTATCTATATATATTTAAATTAAGATACAAGGATCTAAGATATCTAAAATGAAATACATAAAGAGAATAATGTCATCATACAATCACGTAAAAACATCCTTCATTAAGAATATATCCCATTACCCATGAACTATCTTCTGTATCAATGTTGTTTTAATTTTCACTATAGGGTAAAAAATATATTTTTTAATTATAAATTGTAAAATGTAATAAAAATAACACAATGTCATAAGTATTGAATGATAGAATATGAATTAAGAGCTCTTAAACAAGATGATTTCTGAAGGTTTGGGGTTTCACTTAGGATGTGAAAGGAACTAAACTTGTTAAATTTTGACACATTATTGTAGAAAAGAATAGATGGAGGATCACATGATACTTTGGGATTTAATGGATGTTGGTCCATAATTAAATGGAATGTTTTCATAACAAGTGTATTCATGAAAATAATAAAAATACATATGTATGTAGGAAGAAATACATTTATTTCAAGGGTCATGTAGTCAAATGACTGAAATTTAGAATACTTTCTCACAAAATAGAAATACTGATGTTGAAAAATATATTCCAAACAGAGAAGAAACCTATGGGAAAAAATTAGACTGCAAGATTATAATGAATCAAGAAAAAAATGGAGTCTATATAAATCATCCCTTACTAATACTAGAAGAAAGTATTTTTCTAGGTTGATAATACACCCACATATTTATTTTTACTTTTGAAAATAAAATTAATCCCTCTTTATGCCTATATATTTTTCCATTTTCACTAACATATAGGAAAATATAGGCGATGTTTGAGAGTTATCAACTCTGATTTTTTTTGCTGAATTATTAGGGATTAGTACTGAATATAATTATCCATGGTTAATAATAACGTAATTAATACCTGAAGGGGTATAATACATATTAATTTTCTATCATATCTCCATATTCTGTTAAATGTGGAATTTAATGATTTCATTGAAAAAAAAACCATTGAATGGTGTATCACAATTAAAATTTTACCCCTTTATTTCAAATTTATCGTCAATTTTTTTGAAGGGGAGTTTGGATTGATAAAAATATAAGAAATTATGGGATTTATATGTCTTATAAATGAACAATTTTGAATGTTTATTTAGATATGTGTTTTTCACATGTTTTTATTAAAATAATATGTTTTATGTAGCCACATGAATGAAAAGATTTTGTTTTTTTAAAATTATATAATATGATTTTTTTATAAAAATCATGGGAAATCTTGATTATATATCTATTCTATTCAACCTTAGTTTTTTAATTGGTGGCTTAGTAAAGAATAGTTATTGGATATTTTCTAAAAAGAATATTTTATGTTCTCGTTATAGCAGGAAGAGAAATTTAATTAATATAATTTTAAAATAGAATGAGAGTATGTTATTTGGAAGAAGAAAAATGAGGTGAGAAGTTTCCTTATAGACCATTAGGATTTCATTTTAAATATAGAGGAGAATGAAATTTGTACTTGTATTGAAATTATGAATTTGAGGCGATATTGAAAACAATTAATAAGGGTGATATTATTGTGATAAAAGTTCTTGATTTTTTTAATATATCAATATATGGTTGGTTATAGAAATTGGTGATGAATAAGGTATTTTCATGGACTCAAGAGTTCAATTTGAATGTCATGCTTGATAAGACATTCATCCCTTTATTTGTGATGATTTTAGAGCAATTCGTAATGTATAAATCATGTATTAATGGTTTTTGGAAAATTAAAATTATTTAAAAATGGGATATATATTAGATTTTTTATATTATGAGAAGCCCATAAAAATAAATATTATAGGAAGATATTTGGTAATTTCTTGGGAATAATTAAAGATAAAAATAATAAAAGACGATTTGAGGAGGAAGCGACCTATTTTATATTATGGGGAAATTATAAATTTTTATTCTATACTTCATGGTGCATTTTTATTTTTATTTACTATAAAATTATTTTCTCTTATATTTCTCCAATATCACCTGGTATATTCTCTCCCTCTCATATTATTCCTCCTTATAGGATTTAGGGTTTCCCTCTTACCTATTTGCTCTGTTTCCTCATAAAAATAGCTCAAAGGGACCACATTTCCTTAATTCAAGAATTATCTATTGTTTAATCATGGTTTGTTTCATTCCTATAACCCTAATACATTGTATGGGTTTATGTTATGCCACATTCCCTATAATAGGGTCACCAAGATCCCCATGCCTATGTCGATTCTATACTCTCTTAATTTCCATATCCTTTGTTGTCTAATATCTCTAATTTATTTTTATGGAATATAGTTTCAATTTTAATAATATCTTGTTTGAATGATATATCATCCTAAAATTGTGTATTCAAGACCCTCCCCCTAGGGACCATTCCACGTCTACCCCAATACCACCTCCCATAGGCTAGGGGCTGGCTGGGAACTAGTGCCGAGTTGGCATATCCCAAAAATGGGTGGCATTTTCCTAAGTACCTGTACACACACACAAATACGAGACACAGATGCAGGAATGTTAAAACAATATTTAAAAAAATGGAAGGTTGGAAAGTAGAAAAATAAAGGTAAACAAGGCCATAATACATGTCCTACTAAAAGAAAAAGTTAAAGTCCTTAGAAATCCTCTACAGAAGACCCTATCTAAAGGGTAGGTACCGAAATAGTGGGTTGGATTCACAGAAGCACACCTCATCTGTCAGGTTACTCTAAAAAAACCTAGCCTTGGTACACCATGGACTCAATCAGATCATATACCATTTTCACAATACACCACATGTGCGAGAAAAGACCATACATGTGTGAGTAAAACAATACTCAGTAGGGAACCTCGAAACATGAATTAAAAGACCACGAATGATATACCACTGAGAATTAATAGTCATCTCAAAATAAGTATATGTCAACAACAAATATAAGAAGAACATACAAGTATACTTGTAAAGGATTCCAAGACACAAGGTATCATCTAATACTAGCCATAGGGTCCTGTTTTTAGAAAGATAGATTCCAGTAGATCTCACTCTTCAATCTATCTGAATTTAAGCACTTTGAACATGTCTAAAAAAGTATCTGAGAGAACAACTATTCTCGATACGTCAGGAAGTTTCCCTGAGACATTCGATCTCTCTAATACATGGAGTTTTGATATCACACCCATCAGAGTCACTAGAGTTAGATCACACCATATATATGACTATGGTACATAAATTTGATTGTCCTAAGAATAAACCATACCCTGAAGTAGTAACACATGGAGTGTAGGTAACACATAGAGTGTAGATAAAACAGATAGTGTATATAACAAATGGTGTATTGGTAACACACATGGTGTCATCAAATAATAAAGGAATAATTCCCTATTGGGGAATGTTAGTACCAACTCTGTCTATGTAAGACACATAGTCTATGTAAGACACACAGTCTAGGTAAGACACATAGCTTCTAGGTCGTAGATAGCCCTAGGAGTCTGTTCTTAGTATGCTCATTTTGGGAGAACCACCTCCTCGATCCCATAGTCTATATACTATATTCTATAGAAACTTACATAGAATTCTCAAAAGGGACACATTTTTGTGAGGGTCCCAACTCCATAAACTGCCCGTCAAACAGATGCATGGTTTGATAATTATGGGAATTTTACTAAAAAGGGTTTGGTTGGGTCCAAGGCCAACCCGAACAGACCAGACCCATAATGGGTCAACCCGATCTTTCCTGAACCAATGTCCCAACCCACAGGGAAGTGGGTCCAGCCCGCTGGGCCATTGGAACGGCACATATTTCCCGGTCTGACCCGTATGTGGAGTGCCAGCTTGCTTCGCTGGTCGTGGCCCAACCTGGCTATGGCCCCCTTCTTTCCCTGCACATGGCACAATCAATGTATCTAGACCACATGGCTCGAACGGTCTATGTGACTGCTAAATCCCATGTCTCTTCTATGTATTCATCCTTCGACACGCCTCTCACGAGTCAAGTCCCTCCGCTATGGCCGTGCATCGCTACGGTGGATCAGCTTGTCGCAGATCCTTCTCTCTACCCACTACCTTTCCAAAATGAGATCCTCTACCACTTGAGTTCACTGACACAACCCGATGTCAGATCCCAACCACTACTATGGGATCCTATCATGGATTTCGCTTACTTCCATGGTCCATCCTTGATTTATGATCACCGTTGCTACCCTACCAACTTCCATTCTGCTGTGCCCGCATGGGATGACCATGCCGTAGGGCCTGTGTAACCACCGCCATCATCCCGATCTTTCTAGAGAGATCGTCTCATGTCGTTCTTATCGTCGCATCTCCATGGAGTTTCTATAGTGTTAGGTGCTATTATTCGGGTCATTTCACCAGGATTCAAATGTGTAACAACTGTTCTCTATCAATATCATGAAGAATGTGAAGAATGAGGAAAAATCATAGGCATAAGAACACTTGAAGGACGATCCTTACCTTTGATCATTTTGGCCTTAGTTCATCATTATTAGAATGATCATGAAGAACGAGATGAAAATCAAAAAAAACTAATCCCATTTTTAATCCCATCAAGATAACTTCCATCCCACAATAAATATTAAATTGTGGGTCAACCTATTCATGGGTCGGTCTACATTCATCGTGAAACTTAAGAACGGAGAAATAATTCACTCATACAATCAACCCCCTACCTAGATTATGTTCAATTTTTGATGAAGAGATATTCTATCATTGTTGTTTGGGGATCTTGAAATCTTGATCCTCTATCCTCAATCCCCGATATTCGATTCATCGGATCCTAAGGTGGTCGATCCATCACCGTTTACCAATATTTTTTTCAGGATATTCCAAGGAATTTCTCCATGATTGTATTTCTAATCTAATATCCCTGTCAAGCTATTAAATGAAGAAATCACATTTCAACATCACCATTACAACATCACCATTCTATTTCATTCATAAAAGATAACATTATTCCCCATTGGAAAATCATAGAATTTCCATGCTGTGAATAGTTAAAAAGATATCAAATAAACATTTTAAAGTTAATTTTATTCTTCTCTAAAATCTCCAAAAATTGTCCTTCTCAATTGAACTATGTTGATCGATGTTAGGCCCCACCCAGGGAAAGAACACCCTCACGAGATCAATGGTGGTATCTGATTTTTAATCTGAGTTACCATTCATGAGTTATATGGATTTTAAAAATATTATAATTTTATTTAATTATTTTATTTATGGTTACATCCTTTTCAGGATTTTCCATAGAAGCCCCACACCAACTAATGTTGAGTCGCTCCTAGGGTAAACCCATTACTCTGAAAGCAAATGATCCCTCAAATTTTCGATCATTTTATCCATTTAATAGTTATTATAATTTTTTTCTGAAACTTGCTAAAGTTCTCTATTTAAAAATGTATCATTTTTTTCGAACCATTCTAGGAACAATGGGCCTCAAAATCTCATGCAGTCTCAGCACCTGGTCTCAAAAATTTCCCAATTAATTTATAAAAATAAAACTAGCAAAATCAATGTCATTTAATTTTACCCACCTTAAGGCTTTGTATCCTAGAAATCCAAACCAAGGGATAACCAAATAAATGAGGGTACGAGCATGAACCTATGTCCCCTGCTCCCATGTTCTCTTCTAGAGATTCTCGTACTACCACCAGGCACACACTAATGGAATCGACTACCCAGAGAGGTTCCTCTCCTACCAATCCTCGATCTCCACAACTAGGATGAAAAGTGATCATCCTAATCAGAAACTATCATCTATGGGATTCCATGAAGTTGAGATATCCCTTGCACGTAGAGAAATCCCATTCTCTCTACCGAACTCTGCTCTTGAAAAGCTAAGAGATGGATGACTTGGGGATTCAGTCAATGATCACATAGATGGTATTGTGTCCCCTGAATGTATGTGATAAACCCATCAAAATATCTGTCAATATCCATTCTAACTCCATTCCTATCACCCCATGGAAGAAAAGAGAAACCCCTACCAATCATAGAGGCATGACACAACGAGTTGACAAACCATGGAACTGATTCAAACAAGATATCATCTTTTATAACTACTGGTAACCCCATATTCAATGAGTTACTTAATCTGCAGTCATTGGTTGGACACCCACATGCATACCCCAATGCATCTCCCCATTCTAGGAATCAAATACTAATACTTTACAACCTATGAAAAAAAACATGCTCCACACTTTTCTAATATCCATCAAGGGCATTTTCCATTGGCAGCTGAGCATGTAATTTCTCATCATCGGTATCACCGAGTTGTGACTCTCTAACTCACTATAAGAGTGGAGTGGTAAAAACCACCAATTGATGGTAAGATACATCATCATTATTCTTAATGGATAACATTAATGATGCCAACTTCTTTTTTGACTCATTCAGAAACTACGAACTGGATCTCATGCTGAGAGATTCCGTTATCATGTTTACCATAACAAGAGTATAGACTCTCTCTAAGTCATAGTCCTAGAGGAAATATAACCAACACCTCTATATAATTTTTAGAGCCTTATGAGAGAATACATAATTAAGACTCTTGTTATATGAGTAGATGATAAACTACCAGCCTATCAGATATTGTCATCACATATTCAATGCAAAGACAACCATTGCCAACTCAAGATTGCGGGTCACGTAGTTTTTGTCTTATGGTCTTGAATAATATGAACCATAGACACTCAATGATTGCATCTGCATTAGGACACAACCATGATCGATCCCTAATACATTTCTGAACACCATGTACTCAAATCCATCCTATCACAAACTCAAGATTGTATCACTCATCAAACCCAATCTTAATTGATGAAAATACTAGAGGAACCTTTTTATCCATGTGAATGGTTTCCCCTTTCTATATATCAATGATTTTATTGACCCTTTTGTAGTGGATACTCATTCTCTATGATCACAAGGTTAAAGTTTGGGAAATAAACACATAACCTCAAACCTAGGGTCCTATTAATCCCTAACTTTAAAAGACCTCAACCTACACCCTCGTCTCACAAAGCTCTAAAAAATCCATCTAAAATACTAATTTGGATATCAGTGCAGTTTCAGGGTGTAGAGCTATACAGAATTCTATCTCCCTATGGGGAGTTAACTTGGAACATCTTTTGAGAAGTCTTCCTCGTACTCATACACTACTACTGGGAACTGAAAACTCATAACATTCAATACCTTGAGGGTAAGGCCAGATGACTCAATAGTGATCGACTGCACCCTCATATGCATGAATCTATCAGAAGATACCAAGATTTTATTCTTTCACAACCATGGAAACCCCCATTCCATCACAATAGACATGCCACAACCTTTTTTCCTAAAACCTTCAATCTGATCTAGGACTATCGATAACCAATCCATACCAAGAATGACTTCATAAGGCCACAATGCTATCACCTCGAGGTTCCCACTGAAGCACTCACCTCAAGGGTATGATCGCACTATCGGCATAAGTGTGATTATCAAGCTTCCTTCCATAGTTATATCCAGACATAAGGGTAAAGTCAATGGTTTAACCATAAACTCTAGGTCTCAAACATGATTCGTGACATGGAAGAATGATTATCACCTATGTATATTAATACGACATCTAAGAATAGACCCAGGTCATTACTCAAATCATTCCTAGAGCCCTTGGGTCATATGCCTTGACCGTATTCAGCAACCCCTTCCCCTATCCTTCAGCTCCTAGAGCTAGGTATGGACCACATGGGAGTGGTGGTTGTAAGATTTCCAAATATATACCACACCCTTTTGCTCTCCCATCTTCTCTGCCATGTATACTGCCCTAAAAATCCATATGTTCTTGTCACAGTCATTACCATGGTCGCCTATCCACCATTTCCTTATCTTCATCAAGATTATCGTGACAATCTCTAGTGAGATGTACCCTTCCATCTCATGAATATCACTTCCTCTCTATAAGACAACTGGACTCACCATATGAGACTATATTTGTAGATCCCCTGTCTTTGGACCACCTCTCGGAAGATACCACACATCCAAGTCCCTGAGACAGACATCGGTCTCCTTCTCTTGAAGTTTATGCTCCTGCTTTTCCACTACTAACATCCACAATAATTTTCTTCTCATCCAAAGGACGTTAAACCAAATTTTTTTTCTCTATCACCCTAGCATAATTATAAATGCATAGAGGAATAAAATTGAAATATAGGTCCATAAACACACCTCACTCATAGGTTCAAGCCCTGAAGTGCTGGTCGTATCACATTCATCAAGTACCTAGAAAAGTCAGTAAGCCTTGATGAATACTCATCTACTAATTGGTCATCCTCCCGAAGCATTTGAAGCTCTTGGGCACACATAGCCCTTATATTTTCTTGTGATTGATCCTCTGATTAAAATGGTTCTCAAAATCTACCCATAAAAGATACACATCATCAAAAGGTATGCTAATATAAATCCCACCACCACCCTACTAAGCCATGTAGAAGGGTCACTGTTATGACCACCATATGATCTTTTGGTTTCCTAACTAGATGGAAAGCTCAGTGAAAACCTCAAGTCAATCCTCAACCACCAGAAAGTCAATCTCACCTAGGAACCTGAGGGGTCGCTATAACAGAAACTCATGAAGAGTGTTTTGTAAGCGCATCTCATCTTCTACTACTATTAGTACCATGTTCTATTCCACATGTTGTGGTACAATAGGCACACCACACGAGGTGTTATCTCTGGTACAAATCTCTAAACTGATCTCATCACCCCGTGGATCATCCTCATGATCACGTGGTGAAATCTGGGATGGCTGTCTATGTGGATGTATTTTGAAACAAAACAAGATGTACCACAATCAATATAGTATACCTAGTGGTCTATCTAATAAAGGACATGGAAAATACAAACCATTATTATAGGATGCATCTACTATCAATTTCCCTATTACTAGTGTATTTAACATACTGATTCAAAAACAATAATTTATGGTCATGTATTATGTATACGTCGACCACAGTAAAAAATGGGATTCCCTGGCCTGAAAGAAGAACATGAAACACTTAACATTGTTTCTCTCTAACCAAACTCATAGCCTCTGGGTTCTTATGGGAAGACCAACCAAACTCTAATACTACTCTATCACAACCAGCCACTAAGTTATGGTGCCGTGACTACCCCAATTCCACCTTTCATAGGCCATGGGCTGGAAACTATCTTCGATAAGGAATATCAAAAACAAATGTGATGAATTTTACAATGTACCTATAAACATGCACTGAACTGCAATCCATGGATTCTGGAATTGGAAAACACAATGTAAACAAAAACAAGGTATTACTGTAGAAAATATAAGGTAAATGAGGCTTTAAAACAATACCATGAAAAAAAGGAAAAGAACAAGTCATTAGAACTCCTCCACAGAAAACCCAACCTGAAGGGTAGGTACAGAAATAGCTTTCTGGAGTTGTAGAAGCACACCTTGTCTAATGGGTCACTCTAAGAACCACCTAGCACCGATCCACCAATGACTCTATCAATGCTTCAAATATCTACCTAAGACATGACATGTGGGAGGAAATCCTCTGAGGGTGTGATTAAAACAATAATCAGTGGGGAACCCATAAATAAAAAGTAAAAAACCACAAGGGAAACACAACTTAGAATAAATAGTAAGCTTAAGAGAGGTATATGTCAACGAAACATATAATAAGAAAATCCAGGTATAATCATAAAGGATTCCTAGAATCATGGTCTCATCGACTTCCATCCATATGGTTCTACTCGTAGCATGATTGATTCCAAGAGATATCACTCCTCAAGTTATCTGAATGTATGCCCGTAGAACCGGTCTTCAAAAAGTATCTGAGAGAACACCAGTTCTTGATACATCATGAAGTTTCCCTGATACATTCAGTATCTCTAAGACATGGATTCTTGATATCACTTCTATTAGAGCCATTAGAGTCATCTAACTTCAGGTATAATTCCATGGTACATAAACATGATTGTTTCAAGAATCCACAGTACCCTCAATTAGCAACACAAGGTGTGTAGGAAACACATAGAGTGTCAGTAACATAAAGAGTGTAGATAACACATAGAGTATTGGAAACACAAAGAGTGTCATCAAATACTATAAGACAAACACACTAGTGGGAAAAGGTAGTACCAACTCAGTCTAGGTAAGACACATAGTATAAGTAAGACACATAGTCAAGCTAAGAAACCCTGCTTCTAGGTCGTATCTTGCCACATGATTCTATCATTAGCATGCCCATTTTGGGAGAACCACCTCCTTGAGCCAATAAGTCACTTTAAAACATCCAAATAAACTGATGTAGAGTTTATCAAAAGTAACACCATTTCCCTAGGGTCCCAACACTACAAACAACTAATGAAATGGATGCAAGGTTTGAGAGTTATGAGCATTTCTATAAAAGGGGTTGGTTTTGTCTACGGTCGGTTGGACCTGGGTCCAACTCAACCCGACATGGTTTAATGACCAAACCCAACCCAGTCTGGGTCATCCAGAACTGTACTAGCCTAAAGGGCTCGCATGCTGGGTTGATGGACCGACTCAACCTTCCCTATCTGGCCCATATGTTGTAGGTAGAATTGCTCTGATTTCCATGACCTGATATGACCGTGGCACCCCGATTCCCCCTCACGCCATTTAGTCATGTGCAGTACTCATTCAATGCATCAAGACTGCATGGTTCGGTTGTCCTGCATGACCACCAGATCTCGCGGCTCTACTGTGTGCCCCTCCTCTGATGGGACTCCAACGAGCCGCATCCCACTGCATCTCCGACGAGTCGAATCCCATAGTAGTGGCCCAACATACCGCGACCCATCTTGTTGTGGCCCAGATTTATGTGGCTCCCTATCACTACCCCCATAAATGATTCCACGGGATCCTATGCAGCCTAGGTTTACTGACATGGACTGATTCCTTGTCCTAGCCTCCATTGTGGCCTCTTTCCATGACATCCTCCTACCGCCACGGTCCCTCTTGGACCACAGATCACTACTTTTGGCAACCATTCAGCCATGTGCAAATAGCTCGACCACGCCACATGGACATTTTTGCCTCCACCACCGGCCTTGTCTCGCTGGAGTCCTTATCTTCCACTATTCCTACCTTTTCCCCCCTGCGGGGTTCCTATTGTGTCATGTTCTTGGTTTTATGTCATTGCTCCGTGAGTTATAGGCACAAAAACTATTCTCTCTCAAGATCACAAAGAATGTGAATAATGGGGAAAAAAGAGAGGCACAAGAAAACCCGAAGTATGATCCAAGCCTTTGTTAATCTATGCCTTAGTTATTATTGTTAGCGGGATCATTTATAATGAGAAGAAAATTAAAATGATCTAATAATCTTTTTAATCCCCATAAGATAACTCTTATCCCACAAGAATGATAAAACCAAAGATCAATCTATTTATGGGATGGTCCATGTTCATCGATAAATCTAAAATGGATAAATAATTAAATCATAAAATAAATACCCTACTGGGATTTGGTTTGATCGGTGATGAAGAGTGATTGCGTCATCGTGGTTCATTGTTTGTCGATCCTCGAATCTCGATCATTGATCCTTGATTCACCAGTTCCTGAAGTGTTCGATCCGTCCCTATTCACCAACATTTTTCTCTAAATAGTCCTGGGAAATTCTTGAGTATTATTCATCTAATCATGTATCTCTGTCAAGCGTTTAAATGAAGAAAACATGTTTTAGTGTCACCTTTGCAACATTGCAGCATCACCATGATATTCCATTCATTAAATAGAATGGGATATCCCACCACTTCATCATAACATCGCAATGATTCAAAACCATAAAAATAAATAAAATTAACTTCATTAAGATTTTTTTTCTTTAAAACGTTAAAAAATCAACTTTCACAGTCATCCCGCATTGGTCGATGTTGGGCCCCTTCTAGGGAAATCACCCACTCACGAGCTCAACAATGGTCTCAGATTTTTAATCCTATTTTTCGTTTATGAGTTATAAGGATTTGAAAAATAAAATAATTTTATTTAATAATTTTATTTATGGTTACATCCATTTTTTGTAATTCCACTGAAGCCTCATGCCGACTAAACATGAGTCGTGTATGGGGTAAAATCACTACTCTGAACGCAAAGGTGCCCTCATATTTCTGATCTGGGAAATCGTTAAAGAGTTATTCCAATTCTTGAAAAAAAATGCTCACACACACTATTTAAAAACATAACATTTTTTGATACACAATTCTAAGAACATAAAACCTCATAATCTTTTACCCACTCAGCACCTAGTCACTAAATTTTCTAAATGGATTTCTAAAAATAAAAGCAGGAAAATACGAGTAATTACAGGTTTTTTCTAACTCTGATCGACCTAGGTCCCCACTTCCAATGACAGATTATATATTTTTTATTGGTTCTTCTAGCCATGATTGACATCAACTAGAATTTAGATCCATTTGATGTCTAGAAATTTATATATCTATTTAAAATTGAAGAGTCAATGGAATATATTTAATGTCTTTTTATTGGTAGAAAATACTTCTATGCATCCTCATTTTTTCTTCATTCTTCATTAGTATTATTTATAGATGTACTGTTTCTCATTGGAGGATGGCTCAACCACTAATCGTAATGGGTATGTAGTATATTTGAAGAAGAATGATCATGAACTTGCTTTAAAATTTCATATATTTAGTTTTAGTGGTTCTTTGAAGATATTTTAACACCCAGAGTTATTTTTAAAAAAATAAACCCTATGTTTGATAGAGTACATGAAACAAAACACCAAGCCTAAATGAACCAATAAATATTACTTTCTAAAAATGACTATTATAGAATATCAATCAAATTTTTAGTATGAAATAGAGTTACTATATTATAAAAATTATGTGGTTTACACATGAATAAAATAAATTCCTTTATTTTCAGTTAATTAGAAATGAAAATAAAAATCATTTAAAAGTAAAAGAAATGTTTTTTCTATATAATTATTTTTAAGCGCACTATGTGTTTTTATGCTTGTAAATTATATTAATAACTATTAGTTATATTTATATATTACCTATTCATTAAACATTTTAATCATTAATATAATATATTTTCTATGAATTATAAAAGAATAAATCTAATATTAATTTTAAAACTAAATTTTTATAAAAAAAATTGTATTGTTGGGTGTCGTTATATTATTATAAATTTTATTTTTTCAAAAACTAAAAAATAAATTTTAAAAAATAAACATATTTTTTGTTTAAAAATCTAATATTTATATTTGACTCCTTTTTTGGGAATTTTCAAAAAATGATTAATTTTATAGGAATAATGAAAAAACATATTTTTATTAAATATTTCCCATACATTTAAATTATTTAAACATATAAATTTTTTATTAACATAGTTTTTAAATATAAATTAGTTTAATAATTTAATTATTAATCTTATTTAGTTTGATATATTCAATTATTTGATTAGTTTTGATATAAAAATATTTTTATACTTAACAAAACATTTTCATTTAATATCGCTACACATTGTATTTATGGTTTCAATTTAAAATTAAATTATACCATCTAATTGAATGTAATTTGATAAAATGGATTTAATATTTTGGATAAACTTAATTAACGTTAAGAAATATGGTTATATTAATTTTTTGTCATTATAAATAGTAACTATGGTAAATAATTATCATAGTGGTAATGGAAAATCATGTAATTAATGTTAAATATAATATTATAAGGTCGAAAAATTTAATCTATCACATTCCATAACTCTATTTGATGAGTGAAAATTAGCCATGTCAATCCACATATCAAATTAGTGTCTAAAAAGTGCTATATTTCCTATATTTTTTCCTTTATAAGACATTAGTAAAGGAAAATGAAAAATATATCTTTATTAATTTTAATATCTATAATATTTATATACAAGGAATGAAATTATTTTCAGTTAAAAATATTTATCTAAAATTTAGTTTTTTATTTATTTTAATTTATTTATAAATTTTAGTGATGACATAATGACACTAAATGTTAGTGAAATGTTCAAACATCATTTATTTAATTAAATAATTAAACTATAATTAATTATTGAATGATTATTAAAAGTAATAAAATATAAAAAAACCATGAATTTGGTAGATAAATTTAGAACTTTAGTGATATGTTAATGGAATATATTAAAATTTAAATTTTTTCATGTTATTTTAAAAACAATTATAAATGAATAGTTAAAAAAAAAATATATTAATGGTATTTTATGACAAATAATATTTTATTAAATGATTTTAATTTTCTAAAACCCCTATATTAATATAATCAATTGGGATATGGTATGAAATTTCATCAATGGTACATTTATAAAAAAATTTCCATTTATACTTACTATCATAACCACAAAATAGTAAAAACATTTTTATCACGATAATGATAAAAAAGGGAAAACACTGGTTAAACCCAAATGGTAGTACGAAAAACATCCTAAAAACATGTCATAATTTTTATTTTATGACTGTCTATATACTTCTACTCACCTTTAATTATATTTATATCAGTTATGATACATTTTTTAATGAAAAAACATTTATAATAATTCAATACTTTCAAAAACTATATGTGTTGCGCTCCCCTCAGTTATAAAGGGGAAAATATTCTCCTCTTTTCTTAAAAACTAAAAATAATTTTATATCTCCCATTACATACCCATATAATTTACTTACCCCAATAGTACATCATTTGGGAATTTTTTTTATTTTCCATACCACTCACTAAGGATTTTAGTTCAATCAGAAAGAGGTTGTTTGAAGAAGTGATACCTTTATTAAAAGATCATTTTGTTTTATTAATTCTACAATGTCTTTAAAATATTTTTCATGTAGGATTATATATAATAATTAATATATCATATAAATAAGATTTTGTTAAATTAATTGGATATCCAACATCCACCTCCTCTTCCATCAAATGGGAAACAATACAATCATTTGTTTGCAAGACATGATACCTCCTTTCAAATCGATATAATTAATTTTACATCATCACCTCTGATATATTTTTATGATGATAGATTGAATGTACATATCTAATATTCATTAAATATTTTTCATTATATTAAATCCATTATATTATTTTTTATTAAAATAATATTCACTAAAAAATGATAATTTTGTTCATGTATACATGTGGAATACCATCTCTATGATGTGATGTGATTTTATTTCAAAACCAAATTAAATTAAAAGTATATATAGGTTAATTCAATGAAATAATATGTCAGTTATTATATAATTATCATTATGCTAGGATAATATAATAACATCCTTTTTTTCAAATAAAATTTTGGAAAATGTAAATGCTACTCATGCGTACACACGACCTATTATCTCCATGATTGTATCTTATTAAAAAATTCATTAAATATTTCATTTTTGGTTTTAGAATTATAAATTATTTACAAAAATTCAAGTCATGTCCTTATTATTATTCCTTATATGCTAAAATAATGATTTCTTTGACCATTTACAACTACCAAATTCTGTTTTTACATATCATCCAAATAACATCAAAAGTAGGAAATGAACTTAAATGATTATGTAATTTTATATAACATGGTATTAAATAATAAATGGAACAATAAACCTAGAAATCTTATTAGTTAACAAAATAATTACATAATATTTTTTTTGGAATTAATGAATGTACATGATGTGTCAGACTTGAGGTAAGGTATTTCATATCAATTTCCCATCATTGATACATATTTTAATGTTATACACATATTTTCATTTATATGGTGACAATAATTAATGTTTTACAAACTTTATCCTTAAACTATAATAATTAATATTATTTTAAGTTATAATTCATTTTAATTCATTCGAGGGCTTTTGATTCAAAATTTACCAAAGCGATAATGGAATTAAGTCTCAATACATTTAATTCTCAAAGCAATTTATGTTAACGATTCATTTTGGGGAAATCATATGCAACAAGTATGATTAACTAAATCATTTTTATTATAAATTGGTGAATAATGTTATTTATGTTTTGGTTTCCATTCCATCCATTTTCAAATAAGGAAAACATCTTAAAACTTGTTTGGAAGTAATATTGATCTCATAGATTCTTTTATATTATCAACTTTCTCTCCCATGTTGCTATTTTCCTTAAAATATTGAAAATAATGATTTTTATAATATTGAACTATTTATTAGAGACATTTTTAACCTTATATTAATTTTTAATAATTATTTTAAATTTAATTATTAAATCATTTTTTGAAAAATGTACATTTTAGATTTTTTAATAAATATGTGAAACGAATGTTTTTTTTTCTTATTTGGCCTAAAAATAATTTCATTGAATAATGAATAGTAAAATTGATGATTATTCCAATAAATATTTAGTATGTTATTTTACAATAAATATTTTCCTGTAATTATTTTATAAATTTTTCTATTATAATGATTTTATAATATTGTTAATAGTTTATTTCCCCATGAAATATTCTATGTGTTATTTTGAATTCATTTTCATCAGTGATGATGACCATCAATTTTTTGGATTGCTTTTAATTTATATATATTAGTCTCTAACATATACACCTAGCGAATTATCAACACCAATGATGGATAAATATATGCCTTATGTTCATTTCACAAATTGATACATTCTAAAATACCTATTTTTTATGACATGAGACAAGATGATGCAAACCATTTCTTTCTATGAATAATTCGTATGTTTATACATTAATATTATCTCCCTTTTAGTGTGACACATAATTGTGGACATGATATTACAGGTGCATCGAAATAGTTGTCCAATGTATTGGGTATATATTTATTCTCCTGAGTTGATATGTATGGGATTTGGTAGTAAAAATAATTTAATATGGGGTTCTGTACACCATGTGATATTTTTGTGGAAATTAGACTTGACTAAGGATTATGCCATGATTTTTGTTTCTTCCATATTTCCTATATTTCCATGTTCTTATGATACCATTACATTTATATTATTTTACCATGTGATTACTCATGAGCCTTTTATTTAAGGTTATCAGGTTATAGCATTGACTCACACCTTACGCTTCCTTACCCTTTTTATTTGATTTCTAGGATTTTTAGATCACCCCATTGTTTTATTTATTCCATAAGTTATGCCGTGATATATTAGGTAGTCAGTGGGATATAGGATCCCATTATGATTTTTTTTTGTTTCAGTTTCCTTTGGATGTGTTGTAATAACATTCTTCTAATGAAACTAGTACTAAAGATAATTGGGTAGTATTTATTGTATATATATGTTAAAAAATTTGTAATAATATTTGTGGAAGGATTGGGATTATATAGTTCATATTATTAGATGTTATAGATATTTTGTGGTATTTGGATTAGATAAAATTATTTAAAAACATGGGGATAATTCTATATATAGGAAAAAAAATACAAAAATTTGGTTGATGAATATATTTTCTAGTTCTCCTAGAAATAAATCCATGAATGAATACAAAATTTTGTTGTAATTTCAAAACAGATTAATCTAGTTTTAATAACCCTAAAAATTGTTTTTTAGTTTTTATCAACCATCATTTAAGCGCATGGTTAGTGTGCCTTTAATGTGGACCAGGTTTTACCCACTTAGGGGATATTATTCATTTCATTCACATCCTTTTTATGAAATATCATGATTTATTTAAATAAATGATGATTCCAGATGGACTAGGTTGAGAAAAACATTTCAAATACTGAAATTACTTTGTGATGATTTGGATATACTATAAATGTTTTTCCATGAGTAAAATTATTATTTCAGACACCATTAGTTTTGGTTTCAGTCAATGGATATAAGAAAGATGAATGGTGTTAAGACTGGTTTTTCATGTAAAATGAATTGATTATGAGAAACCAAATGTGATTATGACATAATTGAATGATATTTTGAATTATCCAATGAAATTATCATGATATAAAAACCTTAACCAACATTGTGACTCACAAAATAAGGGTAGGATGGATTATGTTAAGATCTCCAGTGGAGGTGTGAATGGAGGAAATCAGTCTCAATTTCCTTCTTGTAGATTTTTTTTTTGAAAATTCACATAATTGAGTGTCATAATTGAATAATAAAATAATTTATGTATGTAAGATAATGGAATAGATCATAAAATTACTTTTAAAAAATGATGTGTTTAAAAGAGAGAAATAAAATTCATTGTTGATGTACATTTATAGATCATTTTCCTAATTATGTATAAAATGGAAATTATTCAAGTACATAGAATATTATAAATATTAACTCCGGAACCATGCAAGGACCTATATAATACAAGTCATTGTGGTCAAAGGATTGAAGTATTTATGTATTGGGAATCAAAAAAATAATTGGTAGAATTATTTTTATAAATGATGTAATAACTATATGAATTATTAAATATATAAAGGCTAAATTATTTTTGGAAAAAATATATAATTTTAAAAAATATTTTTTTTATTTGGGTTATTTAAAAAATGATTGTCATATAACATTAGGGCATATATACTTTGGGATGATACTTTAAAAGTGATTGATGTTATTTGTAGATAAATCATAAAATTATCATAGAAGAATATATAATATAATCACCATAATATCCAGGTTTCACATAATGTTATAAATATTTTAATTAAATATAATAATATTTTTTTATAAAATTAATAATTTGGAACTTTTGGAATTATTGTTGAATTTAATATATTTATGTTGAATTTATTAATTGAATGTTTACTCATTTATAGGAATTATATTATTGTTTTTTAATTAATTTTGATATTAATAATGTATAAAGATTTATGGAATACATGTTTAATCATTTTGGTATTGTGGAATCCATTAAAAGTATATTTTAGTGCTTCTGAAATTAAAAATTCCTCATGAATATTCACTGAATTAAGAAACATGCGATACTGTGGTGGAACTAAATTTACGGATAAACACTACATATAATTAAATATAGTTCATTGTTTCCATTGTGTATACATTGAAATAGATTCGAAAATATAGAATATGGATATAGAAACCGATAAAATATTATCCAGTTACCATTATTTTTTTATGAATTGATTGTCTTTTTCCAAACTCTTTTTTATGGTGTTCTGATCATTAACATTCTCGTGATCATTCAATTTTTTATAATCAGTTTTCTCTATCACTCATAATATGTTTTTTGGAATTATGTTTCCTAAATGTTCATATTCTCATATCCCACAAATTTTATCATTTTATGAATCCTATTATTTTTTATTCTTGACATCCTTCATTCTTCCATTTGTCTCTTTTCAAGAAGATGTTTTATAAAACCTTCTAATGATGTCGGATTTCAAACATGGTATTTTCAATTTTCAAACCATTGATTGTTGAGGAAAATTAATAATTACTAGGTATTAATTTAATAAATGGTAATGAATTTAACTTCTCATTTTTTCAAAATAAATTGAAATATATGTTTAAATGTGTAGATGACACGACACCCCAAGATGAAAATAACCAAAAAATATTACTATTTAAATATGATAATTTTAACTTTGTAATAAAATTGGTGGGTATTAATAGGAATAAATAATTTATAAAAATTATATTGTACAAATTTTTTTAAAATAAATTCATTTTGTATTCATTAATTGGAAATAAATATAAAAATAATTTGAAAGTAAAAGAAATATTTATCTAAGTTGTTGTTGTGTATTGTGTTTTCATCATAACAAATCAATTTAATCACTTTTAAAAATGAATTTAATGAGATTTATAATTGAAATATTCAATTTAGCATTTTATCATTTATCAAATATTTTTTTCAAAGAATGAGATAAGAATAAATATAGTTTTATGCTTAAAAACATTTTTCTAAAAAGTGATTAAATCATGTTTTGAATGCTCATTTTAATGTTAATTTTTGTGAAATTATTAAAATTTATTTCAAAAATGAATTTAATTTTCTATCTCAACATTAGGAAATTAGCTTGTAGAATATTTTATGATAATTTTATGAAAATATTAATTTTTTATTAATTGTGAAAGTATTGAATTTTATCAAAAACTGTATTCTCATTTAAAGATGTTATTAATTAAAATTTAATATCCATCAAATATATTTTTTGGATTTTATAAAAACACTTTATGGAAAAGTGGGATCCGCCAGGAACAAAAGACACACATAAGCGGGATGAGCTTGAAACCCCACCCAAGACCTGACCCGCTCAAAAGGAGAAACAGAACATCAACCAAAAACCAAAAATGAGACGAGCAAGAAACACTGCCCAGGGATGACCTGTCCAAAAATCACCACCAGAAAGTCATACCATCGAACACTGAGTCCATCTCAAAACCATCAAACACGTTACCCATCCTCAGGACGCTTCACCTGCACCAGTGACCACCCATCCAAGAAACGCAGTGCTTGGAGCTGGAATCCAGACCGTTAGAGCTGTGAGGGACAGGAGGGTCACCATAACACACAGAACAAGATGACCAAAGGGGAGGGCTCCATTTTCACCGCTAGGGCGAGAAGTAGCACCACCATACCAGAGGACCAGAACATGACTTCCATTACCAAGGAAACCAACACCATCCAAATTTAATATTAAAATGGTTATAAAAGAAAAATTATTAAAAATATATTATATTTAATATAATATATACCATTTGAATCAATTTAATGTTGATGTTTTTTATAATCAAATATTTATACTCAATGACGCTTTTCATTGGAAATCTACTTTTTGTCATGTTTATGGGTTTTATTTACCTTTTATTTCTCTAATTATATAAAATAAATATGATAAAGTGGAATCCATATTCCATATCTTAGTTACAAATATTAAAAAATATTTTCAAATTAATATTCAGTAATTTTAAATATTAATTAAATACAACAATTATTAGCATGGTAAGGGTATATCTGGTAATTAAGGATAAAAATTATTTGGTAAGGATTATAAATTGGTAGCAACACTTGAATTTATTCTATTTTATATTTTTTATTTGACACATTCCTTAAATTATTCTAATTTATTCCCACATGGTTCAATATTTATTTGATTAGTTCATTAATAAATATTATGTAAAATTTAATGATAATAATATCACTTTAATTATTTTATATCTATAATATTTTGTGACATCAATAAATAGAAATTATGTTCATTTTTAATTTTTAATTTAGAATGTAAATGAATCTTCATTATGATTATTTATTTTTATGTTTTGGTGATGATATAATAACCATAAATGCTCAAAAATCCAGAAAAACATTTATTTAATTAGTATTTAAATACAATAAATGATTTAAAAAAAGTAACAGTAAAAATACTTGAATTAATTATTTCTTTGAATTGATGTTTTATATAAATATAAAATCTTAGTGATGTGGGGTTGGAATATTTTCTAATTTATTCGTTTTTGTGTTATTATCAATGAAAAATTAAATAAATATTTTCCAAAATGTCGTTATTAATATTTTATGATAAGTAATTTTATATTAAATGATTTAATATTCATAAAAATTATATTAGAATAAAATTAAATTATATAGGGTTGAAAATATCATCTGTGTTCCATTTATTGGTCAAATGGACTTTTATATAACTATCTTGACCCCAAAAGAATAAAAATATTGTAATCATGATAATTTTTAAAAAGGGAAAACACATTTTAAAACAATTAGATATGAGTTGAAAAATTTTCATAACACTTCCAAATATTTTTTATTTATAGTATTTCAACCCATAATCGCATTATCTTAAAATTATGTTATTATGGATCCATTTTTTCATGAAAATTAATTTCTATTAATTTCCTAATATAAATTATTTCACAAGTGCCACTCCCCCACATATATAAAGGCCCCTCCTCTGCTCTTTTCTTTACACTTCAAAATCATTTATTTTAAGTGAATACCCAACTATATACCTTAATTTATCCCTTTAAAACATATAATATTACTTTTTTTATTATAAAAACCTCTTAGAAATTATTTCGGTGCAAAAATAAATAGGATTCCCAAATAAATGGTATCATTATTAACCTGAAATTTTGTTTTATTTATCTCTAATATTTTTCAAATATTGTTAAAATATTAATATAAAATAACAAAAGTATATCCCATATTTAAATATATTATTATGGTTATGGACTAAACTATATTTATCTACTAAACGAACAAATGGGAAACAAATCCATCATTTATGTGTTTTGCTGGCTACCTCTTCACGAACCGATGTAATTTGTTTTCCATCATCGCCACTCAGAGATGTTAATGATGATGGATTTAATTTATATATATCATATTCATGATATATTTATAATTTTGTAATTTTAATATATCATTTATTTTTAAACCATTATTTTCATGGAAAAATGATATTATGGTACATTCGTATGTGTGGACTACCCCAAACACAAAGTGAAATGATTCATTTTTCATAACCGCATCACATGGATATTATATATATTTTAAAATAAATAATTTTTTATTGATTTAATTAATATTATATAAATATAAACTATCACTTAACTTATTTATATCATTAACTATGAAAATAAAGTCATTACTTATGTGTACGTATGGAATATTGTTCGCTTTATAGTAACATAATTCATTTTTTATAACCAAACTTTTTGGTTGGTTTTAAAATAATAATTTATATTTAAAAATGATAATTATTTCATGATAATTATTATTCAAATGATGAAATAATGAACTCTTTGACCATAGTCAACATTCCAAATTCATTATTGGCTTATGTACCAAATATCCTCAAAAGTCATCCGTAAACATAACTGATTAAGTAATCATACAAAAAATGTTATTAAATAAAATAGAATTTATATTCAAAATGAAAATTTTTCTTAATAAAATAAATAATTAACATAATTTTATTATTCTAGAGTTAAATAATTTTTTTGATTCATACTTGAGGTAAGGGATTTCATCTCAATTTCCCTTCATTGAAGAATATTTTAATCTTATCCACCTAATTTCAATTATACATTGGAGACAAATACCAAATCTCATATTATATCATTAATCCAATATAATTCAAATTATTTTATGTTTCAACTAATTTTTCTTCACCTTAGGTGATTTTATATAAAATTTACACAAGAAGTAAATGCTTTTGGTTAGAGTCTATTTTTTTGAGGTTGTTTGTGTGTAGGGTTCCATTGGGGTAAGTAATATAAAATAATTTTCATAAAATATAAACCATTTATTCAATTATACTCATGTATTATTTTACTTTTTTGGATTCCATTTACTCCATTTTCTAATAATGAAACATCAAGAAAGTTGATTATAAGTAATACTATTGTTGCATCTTCTCTAAATCTTGAATCATTCTATTTAATATCTATATTTTCCTTAAAATATATTCTATACTTAATTTACTATTTTCAAATTATTTCTAACCATCCTATATAAATATATTTATAAGAAATTTTGACATTCTAAAAATTAATTAAAATGAATCAATCTATCGTTTTCCTAAAGAGTTAGATTTTGATTTTTTTAAAAATGTGGGAAAGGAATGTTTTCTTACAACATTAACAACATGAATTGAAATTCATATCATCATGACCAAAAAAATCATATAATACTTATTTTAAATTCAACATTTTTATTTTTAATTAAAATATTTTATATTATATTTTGTATATTTTTAGAATTTAATTAAGCAATTTAAAATTTAAAATATTATGTTCATGATGAAATAATCCACCTGATGTTTTAAAGAAATATTCAACAATGGTGGAAAAATATGAGGTCTTGGATTGCTTATAAAATCTGTATATATGTCTATTATATATATAACTAACTAATTATCCTATCATATGATGATGTAATAAATTCCTTATATTCATTTCTCAAATTCCGTCATTATGCAATATTTTTTTTATTATGACATGAGAAAATATCATGCAAACTATTTATATATAAGGGTAATTCATGTCTTTATACTGTACGATTGATTTACCTTTTTTAGAAGAAATAATCATGAATATGTAACAATGGGTTTACTCAGATAGCACTCAAATGAATTGGGTAATTATTTAGTCACATGAGATGTTATTTATAGGATTTGGTTTTAATGATAATCAAATATGGGAATTGGTCTACCATAGGATTTGGTATTCACAGTTATCCATGAGTTATCTTTATGCCATGATTTTCTTGCATCATCATTTATTATATTTCGATGTTATTATGATACCAAGTTCTTTATAATATCCTCCCATGGGAATATTGATGATCCTTCTATTTAATGATATCAGGTTATAACTTTGAATCACAAGTTTTTCTTTATTATAATGTTTATTCAATTACTGGTATTTTTAGATAGTTCAATTCTTTTATGTATTCCCCAGATTTTCCAATAATGTTTTAGGTGCTCAATGGGATATAATACATCATTAAGGAGAAAAATATATATTTCTTTTTAGTTTTATTTTTATGTATTATGAACCTAGTATTATAAAGTCACTAGGCCTCATGATATTAAGGTTTTACTTGTTGGATATATCTGTTAAAAATCATTAAATAATAGGTATGAAAGTCTCAGTTCATTGTAGTTAACATGTTCCCAATGGTGGTTTTTTTCAAGGTTTTCTTTCTGGTATAACCTTCAGATGATGGTGTTTATGGGTTTCCCCTATAGTGATGTTTGTGTACCAGGATGTTTCATTACATATAGTTGGTTATTTCATATTTTGTTGATGTTCTACATTGGTCTTATGGGAATATAATGGTTGTTGTTATTCCATAAATGAGATCAATATAGTTTCATTTTTTGGTTTTGATTTTGTTTTATTGAATTTTTTTATTCCGGATAGGAGGTTCCCTATGTAGATAGTGACTGGAAACTTCACTAGGTCCGATGAGTGAAAACTGAGGTTGGGCATTGATGCCAGGCTTAATGGAAAGCCTTTGGCTGTGACTATTTATTTTTTTTCATTTAATTGCATTTAAGAATTTAAAATGTTATATTTGTTTTTTTATCATTTTCCTATCATGTTATTATGGTTATATGTGTTGGTTGACAGATTTACCATTAAATTTGGTTTTTTAAAAAATTAAATTAAATTGAATTGTATAGGGAAACATTATTCCATCCCTCAACCAATGGTTAAACCGTAGCTATTCTATGCAGATGTGGGAACTATTTTTACTACATAGAGTGGCAGGTGGAAGGGAGGAGAATAGTGAGTGTCTGATCACATGAATAGTAAGATCTATAGGTATGGTAAAATATCAGTTCAGTGCAAGGAGACAAATGGTGGTCAGAATCTCTAGTGTGTGGATTTATATGATTCTATAGAAGACATGTAGATCCTTATGGGACTGTTCTTCCTAAATTATCCCATGGTTATTATTATTAAACATATGAAATCTATGAATTTTTTCAATTTTGGAAATTATTAAATGAAATAACTCTCCCCCTTAATGAAAACTAAAACATTTATTTATGTTCATGAGATTGGATTGGGAAGCATCATTCGATCTAAGGTTGTTCTTAATATTAATCAATCTGTGATTAATTTCCTATATCTGAATGAGATTAAACATATTTATATTGATTCAAGACAAACACATAATTTATTTACTACCCAATGGTCATGTGAACACATGACCAAATGCATGATCGATCTCATGAAATAAAGAATATCAACCTAGAGGCTCATACCATAGAAAAAAATATAAATTGAAATGGATTGATCCTATTGATTCATATTATTAGGACCTTCCATGAGATGGACCAATCATGATATATTTTGACATACCAAATGTCTAATAAATTGTTACTATTATTTCTACAATGTCAGATGATAGATATTGAAAAGAAACCACAAGTTGGAATGCTAGCTCTCATGAGTGTAGTAGATGTATCTCTCATTTAAAAAATTATATTTTGTGAGAAATAAAAATATATTTAGTGATTTTAGACCCTATATGGAAAAAATCACATAGAACATAAGATATAGTAACCACATAAATTATACTATATTGACATTGTGTTTGGTAATATCCATTTAACCATAAGAAGAGAATCCCACAAGATAACCATCATCAAGAATATAGTTAGCTCAAGTGATTATAGTCAAATGAAAAAATAGGTTATTGTGTATAAAAATTAATATTAAATGTTGTGTGAATAAAATAATAGAAGAGTTACACAGTTCTTCAATGTTATTTATAATTAATTATATGTTATTCGTGCATATAAATAATCGGTAAAAAAATTCCATTTTCAGAATAATGAGTTAGTTTCAATTATTGATTAGGTAGAATCTTGAAAATTTTTACTATAGAATAAAAAAATACATAAATGAAAATATATGAATGTGGATATTTTTTATAACATGTGATAAATAAATTCCAATTCTAAGGGAATATAAATTAAGATGAAATATTTTTATATTCTGTGGAAACAAAATAACTATTTTTATTTTTTTAAAAGGCTGACCATGTTTGATTTTATTTTAATTGAGAATTTAAAATGAAGAAATATATTATAGTTTAAATTTTAAGTTTAACTTTCTAAATGATTGATTTAAATATTATATTTTAAATGAAAAAAATCATTTGATATAGTTTTTTCAATGAGTATAAATATGTTATGTAGGTATTGATGGATTTGTGTATTTAGAAAATTTAATCCTTGAAAAACATTGAGAGTGTCTGGATAGTGAACAATATAAAACTTAAAGGATGATTTGAACTAAGTGATTCTATAGGAAGTAGATAACATAATATTGAATGTTTTTTTACTGAAAATGTTAACATCACTAAAGATCATGAATGATTTTTGAGATTACCAGAACTATTCCAAATAACATTTGATGATCCTAAAAAATAATAAAAGAGCACACCATACACTATACCATCATAGAGAATGATTACTTGAATTCCATTATATATGTTTATAATTATCGAACAATTAATGAAGACAAGACTAGATGGGTTGTATAACAAGTCATGAGGATTGGGTGGTTGGTTTATATAGAAATATTTGAAAAAAGAATAGTGGTTATTGTGTTCGATTAAACATAACTAGTGGTTCAACTATAAGGAATTATAACCATTAAAAGATTAACCTAGGAGATTTTGGGGTTTAAATAAAAAAAAAATACTCAATAGTAAATATAATTAATATCAATACTATAGTGATGAACCCATGTTGGGGTGTTTAACCAACATGCAAAGAAGTGTGTCTTTCTGCTAAACCATGAAAATATTTTGATCTGATCTATTGTATATTATTTCCTCACATGTGGTTAGGATATGAGTTACTACTAACTGTATTTAGATCATTAATATGTTCAATAGGTTTAATTAAAAAAATAATTAATAAGGGTTTATATATAAGAAGTGCTTTTTAAAATGTTATTTTGATAAAAATTTTAATTTTTTCTATCAGATTCTTATAAGGTATGTGGTGATCCTTTTCCTCTATAACATGACTTCATATGATTTTTTAACTATCATTTTGGTCTCAGAATAAGGTATTTACACTAGAATATTAGTTTGGTCGATTTGTGAACCATTTGAATATATATAGATTAATTAATATTTAATATTTAACTAATTAGTTATTAGTTTATTTTCACACATTTGTTTAGTGATATATTTTGAATGGTGGATCAGATTGAGATTACATATCATCCATTAAGTCCTGAATGGTATGTTCTTCCAGGGGGGGTATAAACTCAATTTGAGTGTAGGGGCGAGGATAGAACCCCTTTTTCTCTTTTTATGTTTATTTTTATTCCTTTTAATTTTCCTTTTTATTTTCTTCTTTCTAACATGGATTCTCACGAACACCCATCCATGGGTTTCCTTCACCATAACCGAAATAAGCTAGGGTGTTTTATAGAGAGAAATAGATAGAGAGAGGGTAGAGAGTCACAACAATAAATCTTAGGAGGATCTTGATCATCATGAGGTAGTTATGGGGTATAAATATTAGAAAAACAACACTAGATTCCACCAAAGGGTAGGATGGTTTTTAGTTCTTCCCTAAATCCATTTATATTTACAATTTTCATACTTGAATATCCTATTATGAATACTTTGGAACTTTCTAGGTTGATCTATATATTTTGAGGAGAAAACATGCGATTAATCAATTTATGTGGGTTCATATTATGAAATCCCAATAATATAATTTATAGTTTTGGAACAAACTCTGTTTATTATTCTTATTTATGGAAGAAGATCTTATTTTAAGTACATGTTTTATATAGGGTATTCATTTTATGTTTTATGACTCGACTATATAGCTGAGTAATGTCCCATGCATCATGGCTTGGGGAACCTAGCCCTGTAGGTAACACGACCATACCTCATGTGGGATTAATTCACTATAGATGTACATGGAAAGTTGAAGGACATTTCCATACCATGTAAGTTACATGGGAAGTATCCCCCTTAAGGGTACAACTCATGTACTAGATTAGCACATAGTGTACTTGGGTTTTTACTTTCCATGTCCGAATGGAGTATACGCCCAAGTGTGGATTTGGGGGTACACACTGTTAACTAGGTATAAACATAGTGTACTACCAACATATTACCCTTTTTAGGGGTTTTCCATATCATAATGACTAGAAGATATATTTTTTTCACTTGGGTAGTCCATTCAGATATTAATTCCATGTAGATCGCGATTGTTCTACCCATGATTTTAATTGATGACTCCAAGTTGGTTTTTTAGGGTATTTCCTAAATGGATAGGATCATCCAATGGTAGTAAAATATTGTTGTATTATATCTACCTTATACTTTTATTAATTTTATTAGATTATTTTAATCATAATTGGACACACATTTACAAATTCATGGATTGTAAAGTTGAGTGTCTTTGAATAATTAGGTACATAAAAATAAAATCATTGAAATTGAACAAAAGATATTTATTTTAATAATACATAAATATAAAATATATCCCATATATATCCTACATAATTATAAGATAACATGGGGAATTCATGAACATAAAAGATGTTCTAAAAATCATAGTATGTGCATAAACATAGGAATAAAGGAAAGCACATGGGTTAGAAGAAATAACATGATGACATAAAATGGAATGGAAAAAGTATAAACATAAAGAAGAATAACATGTAGAGAACAAGGACATGAAATCTTGGATTCATTGGAATGTTTAAACAACAAAAAACATGACATATTAATGAGTCAAGGATAACTACGATGTCAATTTCACATGGGGGAAAACATCCCATAAAGTAATCATGTTAAATCCCCATCCCAGCATGACATCTCATGTGACTAAAAATTACTCAATGCATTCAGGAACTATCTAGCAACACACATCATAACATGATTCTGAATAGGTGTTCTACATAATGAATCATACATAAGGAATAAACCACAAACTTAAGGGTTTCCCATAGAAATAATTATGTATCATAATTATGTCATAAGGTTTAACAAAAGGGAATATCATAATGGTTCCTATGAAACACTAGATTTAAATCATACATTGACATTAGTAATGTATAATAGTAACATATCATGATAATTTATTTCAATATGAAGTGAAAACAAATAAAAATAGTGTTCAAGAGTCATTAGAAATCAAATTTTTTAGGGCAAAGAGCGTTTAAAGTTGAAAAGGAATATTTGTTTTTATAAAACCAAAAATGAACCAAGGTAGTTTTCATGATTAAATTATTCATTTTTGAAAGTAATTTGGGATTAAAAAATAATATGTATTAAACCTCAAAATGGGTATGAAATGGGTATGTTCCCTTCAATTAGGCTTTCCTATTAAGAATATTTGTGAAGGGAAACTTATAAAACATGAATTTTCTAGAAAAAAATCATAAACTTATCTGGATACATGATTTTGGAACATATAAAAAAATAATTATTATTGAAAATTTAATAATAATTAAATTTTGTTAAATATATATATAGTGTAACCCAAAGGAAGAAATGGAGGTTTCGGTAGAATCCCTTAACTTATGTCCAAATGTGTTAAGCACTTGATCTTAGTGCCCTGGATAATCAAAGAAAATATATTAATTAATTAATTAAGAAACGATCATACATGTATTTAATTTATTATTTTTTTTATTATGTTTTCTTATAGCCTTTTTTATGAGTAATATATTTCAATTTCATCATTCAAGAGTGTTTGTTTTTTTTGGTTTTCATCTTCGACTCACTTGTTTCTGTGAATGAAAGATCCTATATACTGAGAATGATTCTCCAAAATTTAAATTATATATTATAAATTAAAATAAATAAGTGAAATTGATCATATATTTCATTTTTTTATATAGTATTATGATGATTTATTAGATAGAACCTTAATATAAATGATTTAATTTATTTTGGTGGGTTTTATTACCATTATGAGAATATATCGTTTTATTTCACATCGTGTATATATATTGGTTCCAGAACATAATATAACATATAATATGTACAATAAAATTTTATTTTACAATAATAATTGTTTAATGAACATCCTTGAAGGTGTTAGTGAGAAATGAAAACACATCGTCCATGGTGGTGTTAAGTCGACATACTACAAGTTAGAATTTAAGTTTTAGAATAAAATGAAATGGTAAGAGATTTGAAGATGAATTATTCCATTAACATAAAAAAATTATTGTTTATAAAATATAATAGATTTATCATTTCACTTGTACAATTGGCGATGATTATATAATATGAAAAAAAAACAATGTGAAATGAAATAAAAAAAAGAAAGAGGATTTACCTCTTGAATTTTTCTTCTTTAAGAGCCTCCTTAGGGTAAATGGTTTAGACGTTTGATGAGGGAATGAGATATTAGTTTTGAAGAAGGGGATATAAAAGAGTATTAAACATAAATTATAAAATATTAAATTCTTAATAGGTTTGAGGAGAATCAGTGGTGAGGGGTGGTATTTATAGTGGAGGAGATGGGTGTTTTTTTGAATATTTTAATCATTATATTATTATTTTTCCTATAAAATATGAATTAATTGAGAATTATCACTAAATATATTAAACAATAGTGTGAATTTTTTTATTATGGTTATCTCATTAGGGATATACCACTAAATCTTGTATATTACCTTTAGTTAATATATACCATATATTACTATATTTCACTATTCACCAAAAATTCAACTATTTCAAAAAAATCTCAAAAAATCACCCATAAATTATCTTAATGTGTAGAATAAAAAAATGGTGCCCATTTTATGAAAATAATTTCCCTAATAAAATAAATTTAATTTTCAATTGAAATAATCATTTACCTCAAAAATATCGATTTTAAAAATATAATTGATTTTAGAACACATTGAAAAACTAATAAAGGACTCGTAAAATTATATTTTAATCATAAGACCACAAAATATTAATTTATTAATACATTTAATTAAATTTATTTTTTTTAAATAATTATCTTAATTATAAAATGGTAATGAAACATTTATGTTTTATAAACAAATCTACACTTTATTAATAATTTCTAAAACATTTATTTACTTATACAATTATATTGTATTAGCATTTATTAGATGCCTAAATTTTATTTTATTATTTCATAGGATTTGTAACTATTCTATTATATGTATTGATATTACTAGGTGTCACGTTATTATTTTAAAGGCCAATTTACTATTCCATTCGTATAGGTTCTTTAACTTTTAGAAATACCTCTTACTTCATTAATTATTCATTTATAATATCTCTATTATTTTCTATATATAATTTTATGTGATTTATACTATATGACATAATTAAGACAAGGGGATTTCCATTTCTAATTTTTTTATGTCACATTCTTCCCCCTTATGAACTTGCACACTCAAAATTTCATTTTACATACTACATGGAAAACACATGAAGGTTATTCTCCTTTATATATTACACTAGTTATTTTGTTCCCTATTCATACATAAATTTCTTCCATAGTACTTTGACAAGGTGAGTAGTATTTTTAAATAGAACATTATCTCTACTATCAATGTTCTTCAATGGATGCTCCTCGTAAGAGAGATCATTCTCCAACAGTACCACATCTTCATTTAGTACATGTGACGGATTCAGAATGTACTTACTTTAGAGGTATACGTGGAATACATCGTGTGCTTAACACTGGGTGGTTGGAAGGTATAGTCGATATGCCTGAACTCAAATATGATCAATAATATCAAAGGGGCAGATGTACCTAGGACATAGATTTCAATTCTGCCAAATTCTCTGGATCCTATTCCATTGGGATATATGGAGGAATACTACATCTCAATCCTTAATATCAAGGTCTCTTAAATGATTATCTACATTGATTTTCCAAATTTTGTCTTATATGATGTGATTCTGAATGTTTTCCCCTTATTTACAATTTCTTCAACAATTTATGGTACTTTAAGCTTACATTCACTGATTTTTTCCCAACATTCAGGTGTTCTAAATTATTTCCCATAAAATGATTCATAAGGATCAATTTGGATGGTCATGTGGAAACTATTTTTTAAGAGAAATTGGCCCGGGGTAGATGTTGGTACAATACTCCTTTTAAGTCCATCAAATATTCTCTCGAAATGTCACCTAGTACTCGCATAGTCTATTCGGACTGGCCATCTATTTTAGGACAATAAGCCATACTGAAGTTTATCTCAGTTTTAAAAAAATGTTGAATAATTATCAAGAACATGGAAGTGAATCTTGGATTCCGATTAGTTAAAATATAGAGTGGTACTTAATTTATCCTGACCACTTCACTAATTTATATCCTTTAAAGTTGATCTAGTGAGAAGTCCTCCCAAATTGTGATAAATTGATCTATTTTATAATATTATCCACAAAACTCCATATATCATTGTTTCCTTTAGATGTATTTGGAAGTACAATGAGAAAGTGTATATGAATGTTTTCGCATTGACATAATTTTATGGGTAATGGTTTCATCATCCCTTTAGAAATTTCCCTTTCATCCTTTATTTGTTGACATAAATGGAACATTGATATATATATATATATACATATATTTATTCAACAATCTACTTTTTCATATTATCCAACTAATTGTTTTCTCAGAGATCTCGATACATCATTGTGATTCCTTAGTGAATAGAAAATGTTGAGATATATTCTTTATATAGAATATTATTCTTTATATCTAGGTTGGATGATACATATAGTTTTCACCTAAATTTTATAACTCTTTAGTCGTCAATTTTAAACTCTGAGGATTTACACATTCTCATGTATTCCACCATATTCTAAATTTCCACATAATTTAATTTAGAATCCTTAATTTTCAACATGAGGGATGCATGAGAAATCATTTGGGAATGGATTTTGGATTTACCTGCATTAATGATTCCATTTTCCATACTAAGAAAATAATAGAAGATTGGAACCTTCTCAATTTTCATTATTGATAATGTTGCAATATCCTTTCTATATTGAGCATCTGATGCCTTATTTTCCATAACTTGGTTGTATTGGATTGAGAAATAAAAATCCTTAAGGAGATCAAACCATCTTTTCTGGTTAATATTAAGCTATTTCTATGTGAATATATACTTGATGATTTTATGATGAGTATATATGTCACAATTTTCTACATAGATTTAATCCCTTCAGATTTTTAATGCAATGATGAAAACTTCCAACTCCATATCATGCATGGTATAGTTTTTATCATGATTTTATCATGTACCATGACGTGTTAGATATCACTTTATCATTTTATATCATTATATATCCTAATCCCCTCTTTGAAGCATCACTATAATCGACAAAGAGTTCCCATCTTTTCCGTAGTGTGAGAACTAGTGCAGAAAAATGACTATTTTCCATCTCATTGAAACATTATTAAAATTCCATGGTCTTGTCAGACAACACTCCCTTATGAGTCAAATTTTTTATTGGGTTTTACAATACTGAGAATTTATTCAAAAATAATCATTAATACCTAGAAAGACTAATGAAACTACATATCTCCTCTATAGATGTTATCCAGGTCCACTCTTCAATTGCCATTGTCTTGGATGTGTCGATAGATATTGAATTTATATTGATAACATGACATGAAAATTATACTTTCTCTATCCTTAAATCTAATTTTTCAGTACTTTTCATAGAGTATCTCCATTCAATAATTCGTCAACATAGTATTCAAATTCTCCTCATGTTCCTCTTTACTGATGAAGTATATCAGAATATCAAAAACAAAGACTACCAAAAATTTGTCAAGGTATTATCTAAAGACTATATTCATTAAATCTTTGAAAATTTCTAGATCATTAGTGAATTTTATGGGAATAACAATGAACCCATAGTGTCCATACCTCATTCAAAAGGCAGTCTTGGTAATATCATCCTTCTTCACAATTAATTGGTTATATCCCTACCAATGTTCCACCATTGAGAAATAATTTTCCCCACATAGTTTATCAAAAAAGTCATCTATTTTTGTTTTAGGATTCACGGTCATTAGCAGGATTTTTTAGTGATCGTGATAATTAAAATAGAGGCCCATTTATCCATCCTACTTCTTGAAGAAGTGGACAGGTGCACCCTTTGGTGAATCACTCAGGCATATAAAACCATTTTCCAAATTATCCTATAACTACTTATTTAGTTATTCTATATCAATGGTGGCTATTATATATGGTTTCTTTGGTATAGGAATAGATTTAAGAATATTTTCAATTGAGAACTCATCCTATCAGTCATGAGGATGAGAAATCAATTATTCAGGTAGCACATTGGTGAAGTCCCTCAAAATAGGCACTCCATGCACTATAATTATATTGTTTGCCTCAATAGTATTAGCTAGATATTATTTCTAATAATTCAAAAATTTCCAGAATTGAGATGTTGATTCAGATGGAGATTCATCACCCTTCTTATAGTTGTATAGAATTTTATGACACCTCGAGATGTGAAGAGTGATATCCCTACCCCAACAGTTGATGTTCTATTTGTATAATGATAGACAATCCATTCCCAATATAGCATTTAACACCACTAAAAGAAGTTAGAATGCATTTTTTTGAGTTTCTGTCCACAAAAATTAACCATGGAGGTGTTATACACTTTAGATGAAATAATTTCCCCATTTTCTATTCTCACATATAACTCAAGATTCATATTTTGAGGTGATTTTTGAATAGTTCTACTAAAAATACAAGATATGAATGAATGTGTAGAACCAGAATCAAATAGTTTATTTGATATTGTTGAATGAATAACCTACTTACCATTCACCACATTATTTCTAATCTCCACTATAGTAGTTGTGATAGAATATTCCCGTCCTTGAATAATTGAAGGTGGTTGTTGTTGATTCCTTCCAAAAACCATTGGTTTAGGGAAAAGGATTGCATAATTCCCATGTTCCTTATAATTTAAACACTTCACTATAGAATGGGAGTTGATCTGAATATTAAGTTATTCCTTTTCATTAATGGGAATATTCATAACCCTTCAGGAGTTTTTATCCATATTCCCCTATCTTCCACATATTTATAATATCTTATTTCTCTTTACTTAATTTCCATGATGCATTCTCTAATAATTTTGACACGCGGTATGTTGTGTCTTCTTTCCATCATGGGATTTATATGTTCATCAACCAATATTCAAAAATACTTTATTTTTTATCTCTAGACCCATGAGACCATTGAGATTCATTAATCCCCATTTCAACCTTATGGTCACAGTGCACAATCTTCTCTAAAATTTTGAAGTCTCAAATCATCAACTATTTTCATAGATTCGGCTGTAGTCCACTAAATAGGCGATCCACCATTCGTTCAATGATCATGGAAAAGATGGAGGCATATCATGCAATCCTTGTGAATTCTTCCTCATATTTCTTGATAGTTTCATCTTCCTAATAAATTAATATGAGTAATTACCTTTCCATTATGATATGAAGGGTTTGAGGAAAATATTTACAGAAAAATATTTTATTGAATTACTCCTGATCCATTGAATCAATTTCCTCTTTGGATGAGGTTTTCTTGATCAGTTTCCACTACTAATAATCTTCCCCATCAAAAAGACAAACCACAAGCACATTTTTATCTTCTTCTGAGCTCTAGAGGATAGATAATATCTTCTCAATAGAGTTATTCTAGTGTTCTATGAGGAGGGGGTTTGAAGATCCACTAAACATGTGAGGACTTTGTTGGGTGAAGTATTAGACTAGAACTTGCTATTTATTAGAAGAATGAGACTCTTCCACATGATTCATGTTATTATTAATAACTTTATCTAGTCTATAAATTACTATCAAGATGTTTTGAGAACCCATTCCCATCATATTTGGTATATCATTAGCGAAATATTCAAATTTTCTATCTCAATTTTTGGCTGGAGTGGATACTCTATGGGGGGGGGGGTGAATTAAGTTCCTATTAATAATTTATATTTAAAACATTTCAATTAAAATCCCCCAATTAAAATAAAAAGATAAACTTTAGTGAATTTGCAATACAGTAAAGGTTCAGTTAGGTTGTCAAGATATTTATTAGTTCTTAGTTAATATAATATAAAGATTAGATTAGATTTTGAAGCTAGCCTACTGGTTTACAATAAATACAAACACTTGCTAGTTTAGCTATCAAAGTAACTATAAAATAGATTTATATTTAATATACATAGTAGTAAAATATTCAAAATAGTTTTAACTAAAATAAACATGCACAACATTTTTAACCAATTGGTTCAGTCTCTAGATGAGACTTAGTCCTCTCAAATAGTTTATATAAAACTTTGTTCCACACCCTGGATCGGGGTTTACAACAGTACACAGACTATCCAGGTCACACTTGACCTCTACCACAGTTCTTCGTGGGAAAACTTAACAACAACACAAAGGCTGTCCAGGTCACACTCGACCTCTACCACTATCCACAGTGGGATACAAGAGAGTAAGGGATAGATTGAGTGAGGATTTAAGAATCCTCTAGGTCAGCACAAGAGAGAGTGTATTCTTAACAATACAGAGCACATAAACTTCTAAAAATGTAAATAATTTAAACACAATATATCTAAATAGGTAGAGATAAGTTTAGAATTCTCTATGTGTTTTCATTGAAGCTTTGGACTCCTTGGCTTTGAATCAGATTAAGCATGAGTCGTTCTTTGGAAGTGGTTTGAAAAACAGAGTATCATTTTTGTTCATTGACTTTCAGGTCCAGCTTGACCAGCTTGATTAGCTTGAGTGTAGGTGTAGTAGTTTGAATCTCTTCCCTCATTGAATGTTAAAGTTCTACAGATTCAGCATCTGTTCATCCTTATTCTTCTATAAATCACCTCGTGTATATCCAGAAACATGTTTTTATGTGCATTGAAGGAGAGACCTTATTCCACTAGCTCAAGGTTCCATTTTATATGTTCCTTGAGCTCTAGAAATAGGAATGATTTGTACTAGGTACGGTTTCCTGACATCCAAAAGACATCATTAATTAATATAGGTTGTGTTAAAAGCACAAAATATGACTGTTATTAATAACCAAATAGAGATAGAGTTTAGAGAAACAGTGACTGGTTTCCATTGGTAGCGCTTCTTATCATTGAATTTTTAGTGGTGGACTTGTAACGATAGACTTTGAATCGGTAGCTGTTACTCTCTGTAATGGTAGATTGCTTGTATCAGTAGCTGTTTGTGTGGTGGTAGCTCCTTGTATCGATGACTACAAGTAGAGGTGACTTCCTTTAGTGTTAGCTCTTTGTAGCGGTAGACTTATGTACCAGTGACCCATACCGGTGATATTGTAATGGTAGACTTCATAACAGTAGCTGTTACTCTGTATCAGTCAACTTGTGCATACTAGTAGACTTAATCTATTGATAGATCAGGTGTAATAGTAACAGTTTATATAATGGTGACCTTTCTATATCGATAGCTCTTCTGCATACTAGTGACCTTTCTGTATCGGTAGCTCATCTGCATACCCGTGACCTTTCTCTATCGGTAGCTCATCTGCATACCAGTGACCATTTTGCATCAGTAGGTGTTAGTCTGTTTATACAAACTATCCATAGATTAAGTTAGGATAAAACATTACAAAGGTTAACTGAATGTTCTTGCATGAAGATATATCATTTGAACATATTTCATCAGTTTTTATATTTTGACATTAAGCACTTAAATAGTAACTAATGTAATGAAAATTTTAATCATTAAACATTATTAGGGATTATCAAAACATAATTAATCATAATTGAGATTATCAAAACATAATTAATCAAAATTGAGATTATCAAAACATAATATATCATAATTAAGATTATAAAAATAGGTGAGTCCAACAATCTCCCCCGTTTTTATAATAAAAAATTATGGAAGGTAATACAAATGTATCAAAGAAGAAAATATTAGTACCCATGTCTGACATAGGTTCCTCTTTTATCAAATAATCCTCCCCCTTTATCATATTTCCCCCTTTATAATTTCTTCCCCTTTGGGATTAGAAAAAAGAAGGGAAGTATGAGATAAGGATGTAAAGAATGTATTAGAGGAAAATTAGACAATAAATGAAGTAAGTATAATAGGTAAAAACTAAGATAAAGAGATTGGAAGAGAGGTATATATTATGGAGTCAAAAGTACATAAGGATTAGATAAATTTTACACAAGGTACAAATGATCCCAATCAAATTCATCTGGACCCACTCAATCCACATCCTAAATGTCCACTTTGGATTTTCCTTTGGGATCGGAGGTAGACTCAGGCTGGGTAACGGCGGTTGAAGGCTTGGGAACTCCAAAAATGATCACTGGATGTTGAGCAACTAAAACAGTTCTTGGCCTATAGTGGGGACCTCTTTGAGTAATCATATGAGTCAAGTTTCTAATAACTTGAGCTGGGGTCATCTGAAAAGTAGAAGAAGGAGAGCCAGATGCAGGTAAAGCTGGAGGTACAGTTACTGGATGAGCATCTACATGCAAGAAGGATTGAAAGAGATTCCTGAAATCCATGATAATCCCTCCTCCTCTCTCCACAGAAGAAATGAAGTCATCCTTGTTTTCTAGGAATTTTTCCAAAGCTGGAGTCAGCTCCCTGAGCTTACTCACTTGGTATCTGAAGGCTTGAGTCACATGAGGAAATTTCAAATTTTCTAACAAAAGTTTGAGGTGATTGTTCAACTAATGTTTAGTGTAGACCCTTTGGAAATAGTAATCCACCTAGTCCTTTATTTATTTCTGAGAAACAAGAGGCCTCCCTCAGAATATCCTGAACAATTTTTCCTATATCTTTAGTGGTAGTCACCACCTGGGTCAAGGCAGCAGAGTCTACAGAGCCACTAGTGGAAGACTGTCCAAGCTCTTCTCTCATCACAGCTCTAATATGATCAATATCTAAATAAGGCCTAGGAGAACTCAGAGGTGCAACAGTAAAAGCTACTATTTCCTTCAAAGATTTAGTCAGCCCAGTAATGAGATTTTTAACAACAAAGTCCTGGGTCTTGAATTACTTTTTCATGGAATTCATAAATTATTCAAAAACGGATACCATCTTGCCAACTACACTATTCACAAATGACAAATCATTGTATGCTTGAGAATTAGAACTCATATAAGGTTCTATAGAGACAACTGATAAATTTAGAGATTCAACATCCTCTTCCAAGCTTGAGACTTGACTCTGGAAGGTCTTGACTTCATCCAAAATATTATATACATATTCAGGAAGAACATATTGAATAGATGAAATTAAAAAGTTCTCCATTCTTCTTATTTATTCCACAAAACAGGTCTTGAGATCATACTTCTGCTGATCTAGGTTATCTTTTCTTACTAAATCCATAGGTAATGTCTCAGAAAGGATATCATAACTAACATGTGGTCTTTTGATGGGTTTCTCATCTTCAGAATTAGAATAGTCCAACCCAAAAACTACAAAACCTGGATCTTCTGTCCAGTCTTCTATCTCATGTTCTGCTGATATAGTACCATGTCTGGTGGGGCACTCCCCCTCAATTTGTTCATTCTCCTAGACATGGACATCAATAGAAACCTCAATAGGAAAGTATTCCTTAGAAGAATCAGCCACAACTATTTCCATTTCACCAACAAGAGGATCATCAGGGCTAGGTGCAGGTTTGAGCATCTTAACCAAAACAACCTCTACAGGCATAGCAGAACTCCCAATTACTGGACTCAAACTCAAGGTACCTTCATATGAGCTATCAAAATCATATTCCCTCCCGGTTAAAGTAATTAGACGACTAGCCTCTTTATAAGAAAAACTCTGAGGTGCAAGTCTAGGAGGTAGGTCAGGATCTCCTCATTCTTCCACTGAAGTCTCTTCATCCTCATCATCGACAACATCACTATATGAAGGTTCATCTTCATCAGGTCCTAGACCTGGATCCCTCTCATCCTTAGGACTATAAGGATGATCCATATGAT
The DNA here is from genome assembly GCA_963277665.1 of Viscum album. Lineage (NCBI taxonomy): Eukaryota > Viridiplantae > Streptophyta > Magnoliopsida > Santalales > Viscaceae > Viscum > Viscum album. The sequence goes on along the minus strand of OY728127.1, from coordinate 396,172,937 downwards.
TAAATTTATCATACAATTTACCATCATCATTCACCCATTGTTTCTTCCAAGGGTTCCATCTTACTTTCATATACTTGCAGATAGTCTTAGTAATGTAGAAATTGTCTTTGACAACAATAGTTTAATCCCCAGATTCAGAAATACCTTTGACTTTTAACATAATGGAAATAATCTTAGCAAATAATAAGGTATTGGTCTTTGATTTAGCTCTAGTCATATCGTTTATCAAAATCATCCATAATCTTCATAGATTGACCTTCACTCCATTCCTAAATAAGTTCATCAAATATATATCCTGAAACATCAGGGTTGCAAAATCTCCTCTCTTGGGACTAATAAAATGATGAATGAACTTAAACAAAAATATTTTTTCTTTTTCTATTTCAGCAACATTCACTTTTTTAGGTGATCCATTCCCAGTTAACTCAAGAAAAGTAGCCTCATACTCAAAATGGTCACTAACTACAAGTAAAAATTTAGAAAAATATCCAAACATACCCTCACGTGGAACTTTCAAGCACTCAGCCCATTGAGCTGATGAAAAAGATATCTCCTTATGATTTACCACATAAATCATTCTGTTCTTATTTTATTCATTTCAAATCTAAAAAACTCATAAAACTCCTTAACTAGTTTCAGGTAATAATGCCCATTGTTGTTTGCAAAACAATCTAGTGATCCTTGCTCTTGTAAAACCCTCAAAATCAGAGACTTTCTTGACATTAACCACTCAGTACACAACTCATTCTCAATCACTATTTCCCCTCTTTGATAAATGCAGATTCTTAAAATTTCTCTCCTCTTTACTAGTACCACTACTACTTCTAGTGGCTACATAAGAAAATTTTTGTCGCTTCTCACTTGGCTCATTACATTCATCAATTTTCAGTCGCTTAACTCGGGCCATTTATAAAACAAGAAACTTAGGGTTCACAAGATTTCAGAGACTTGGTTAGGTGGGGACTTGGAAGGGTGGAGTTCGCGGTGGATTTAATGTTACTTAGACTCAAATTATATCATTTAGGAATCAAAAATATAATAATAAAAAAAAATATATTAAAAAAAATAAAGTATCACCGCTTAAAACACAAAAATTGAAAACAACACGATATATCAGTAACTAATCTACAGTTAAGGATTATAATGGTATGTACTACCAGTGAGGTATCCTAATAGTGAGGATTCTATAACAGTGTGGTGTGTCTAATGGTGAGGTTTGACTAACGGTGAGGTTTTTCTAACGGTGAGGTTTGTCTAACTGTGTGGTTTGTCTAACGGTGAGGTTTTTCTAACGGTGAGGTTTGTCTAACGGTGAGGTTTGTCAAATGGTGAGATTTGTCTAATGGTGAGGTTTTTCTAATGGAAAGTTTTGTCTAACAGTGAGGTTTGTTCAACGATGACGTTTGTCTAATGGTGAGGTTTGTGGATAGTTGATCATTCCTAATTCATGTATAATGTAACTTAATCTCTCTGAACATAAAGGATTTATAAATATATAATCTAGTTGACTTTCAATGCCTACAAATTCAATAGTTATATCACCCTTTTGATAGTGGTATCTTAGAAAGTGGTGCCATACATCAATGTGCTTAGTTCTAGAGTGAGATACCGGATTCTTAGAGATGTTGATTGCACTAGTGCTATCACATTTAATAGAAACACATTTAAAAACATATCCATAGTCCAACAAAGTGTGTTTGATCCACATAATCTGTGCACAACAACTACCACCAGCTATATATTCTGCTTCAGTAGTAGACAATGCAAATGAATTCTGCTTCTTACTACACTAAGATACTAATGATTTTCATAAAAAATGGAATGTTCCAGATGTGATGTTTCTATCAAACCTGCAACCAGTAATGTCCACATTTGAATATCTTAATAAATAAAAAGATTTTCATTTTGGATAAAATAAACCTAAATCAGTAGTATGTTTAAGATATTTAAAGATCCTTTTTACAGCAAGTAAGTGTGATTATTTCGTATTAGCTTGAAATAGTGTACACATACATACACTAAAAATAATATCAAGTCGACTAGAAGTTAGGTTAATTAATCTTCCAATCATACCTCTATAAATGGTTTCATCTGCTGGTTTCCCAAATTTATCAATATCCAACTAACAAGTCGTTCTCATAGGTGTATCACTTCCCTTATTACTATCCAACCACAAACGTTTTAATAAATACCTTGTGTGTTTACTTTGATTTAGAATAATACAATCCCTAATTTGAAAAATTTGAAATCCATGAAAATATTTGAGTTCTCCCATTAAGTTCATTTCAAATTCATTTTTCATAATCTTTGGAAAATCAGTACATAAAGAATTTTTATAAGATCAAAAAATAATATCATCAACATATATTTTTACTATCAAAAAATCTTTGGAAATATTTTTGATAAAAAGAGTGGGATCAAGAATTACTTTAGTAAAACCTTTTGAAATAAGAAAATTAGTAAGTCTATCATACCACACTCTTGGAGCTTGTTTTAAACCATATAAAGCTTTAGAATGTTTAAAAACATGATTTTGAAAAAGTTGATTTGTAAATCCAGGTGGTTGTTCAACAAAAACATCTTCAATTATAAAACCATTTAGAAATTCACTTTTGACATCCATTTGATATAACTTGAAATTATGATGAGATGCATAAGCAAGTAAGATACTAATGGATTATAATCGAGCTATGGGTGCAAAGGTTTCTTCATAGTCAATTCCTTCTTCTTGAGTGTAACCTTGTGAAACTAATATTGATTTGTTTCTTATGATGTTTCCAGATTCATCAACCTTATTTATAAACACCCATTTTATGCCTTTGGTCAAGGTGTCCTTAGGTTTTTCTACTAATTTACAAACATTGTTTCTTTCAAATTTACTTAACTCTTCTTGCATAGACATTACCCAAAATTTATCTTTGATAGCATCATGGATATTTTTAGGATCTGACTATGAAAGAAGGGCTTGATGTTCAACCTGATTTATTAAAGAAGCTCTAGTTAGTTTCCCTCTATCAAGATTACTTACAACATCATCTAAAGGATGATTCTTTAGAATCCTAATTGATCTAGTAAAGTTAGGACTAGAAATTTTAGGTTCTTCTCTAGGTTCGGGTTAACCAGCAACAAATTCTGAGATATTTCCAGAACTATTGGCCTTTACAACAGATTCACTGGTTTTATCATTAAGGTTCAGAACATACAAATCTTCTTCAAGATTTTCAAGGGAAGGTTTAGGTTCATGTGGATTAGTTTCATCAAATTTTATGTGAACAGATTCTGCCACACATTTGGTTCTTTTATTAAAATCTCTATAGGATTTCTAGTTAAATAATAATCATGAAAAATTCATTCATCACTCTTAGATGAAAATTTATCCAGATTATCTTTAGTATTCAGAATAAAAACATTACAAAAAAAAAACATTAAAATAACTAACTTTATTTTTTCTATTATTCCATAATTCATAAGAGGTCTTCTTAAGTACTGGTCTAATAAAAACTCTATTTATAATGTAACAAGCTGTATTTATAGCTTCATCCCAAAAATAAATAGGTAAATCATATTCATTTAGTATAGTTCGTGCAATTTTTTAAAGAGTCTTATTTCTTCTTTCTACTACACCATTCTGCTGAGGTGTCTTAGGGGAAAGAAGTTGTGATTTTAGCCATTGTGTGAGCATTATGATTCAAATTCTTGATTTTCAAACTCCCGACCATGATCACTTCTCAAGGTTTTAATCTCAAGTCCACTAAGGTTTTCTACAAACATGGAGTATTTAATAATTTAAGAGCAAGATTCAATTTTGTGAGCTACAAAATATACCCAAGTATATCTAGAAACATTTTCTACAAGGACCTAGACATAGTGCTTCCCATTTAAGCTAGAAACTATGGATGGTCCAAACAAATCCATGTGAACCAAATCGGGAGGTTGAGATGTTGAAACTTCTTTCTTTGATTTAAAATAAACATTATGTTTCTTTCCCTTTTGATAGGGATTACATACTTTGTCAGCTAGGAATTCAATTTTAGGTAGGTCTCTAACTAAGTTCTTCCTTGTTAGTTTTCTAAGTCAATGTATATTGCAGTGTCTTAATCTTATATGCCTAATCCATGATTCTTTATGAAAAGAATTTAAACAGGTAATATTTTTCTTAGCAATAAAATTCAAATATATAGCATAAAAATTTTCATTTCTTAATGCAGTAAACACCAAAACATTTTTAGAATAAAAAACATTACATGAATCAATTTAAAACTTAACATTAAATCCATCATTACACAACTGAGAAATTCATAATAGATTATACTTTAGTCCGTCAACAAATAAAACTTTAGAAATTAAAATTGAATCAGTGTTACCAATCTTTCCTAAGTTGATGATCTTTCCTTTTGAGTTATCCCCAAAGGTGACATATCCTCTATCAACTTTGACTATTCTTTTAAAACATAAAAAGTATCCTATCATATTTCTTGAACATCCACTGTCCAAGTACCATGTCTTCTTAAATGAACATTTTATGCAGGTTTCCTAAAACAAAATTTTAGATAGAAAATGATTTTGTTACCCAAATTTTCCTGCTTCCAGACAGGTTAGCAAGAAGAACTTTTGGTACCCAGATTTTTCAAATGGGTTTCATATAATCAATAGATTTATAGGATTTTGACAGATAAAAATTGTTTGATCTATAACCATGTAAGTAGCTAGTTGAGACATAGGAATTTCCAGAATTGGAACTAGCACCATACTGTCCAGATTTAGGAATAAATCTATTCTTTGTAATCGGTCTCTATCTAGGATGATAGCCTAAACCAGTAGTATACTTTGGTGTTACTTGTTTTCTTAGAATTTGTGTAAGAGTGTTCTTTCCATTAGTAAATTTTTCTAAATCTTTTATAAGTTTCTCATTAGACAATTTGAGTTCAGTATTCTCTTTGAGTAGTTGATCATTCTTTTCCTTTTCTACTTCAAGTGCAGTTTTAATAGTTCTAGTTAAAGCATGCTGCTTCATTAATGTTTTATAGTTGTCTTTCATCTCATTGCAAGTATCTTATAGCATATTACAGTATTCAAATAATTCTTCACTGGACCTATTTTTAGAATCAGAATCAGAATCATCTCCAGAATAATAAGGGTTTAAAGCAGGAGTATCCAATGTTACCTTAGATGTATTTTTCATGAAACACATATTAGATTTATGAGATTTTTTATCATGAGTGGTATCAAAATCACTTGAACTATCTTCTGAAGCACTCTAGGTTTATTTCATAGCTTTCTTGTATTTTCTATCCTTGTACTCATATTTCATCATCTATTTTAGCTTCAGAAAGTCAGCTTTCACATGTCCTTTCCTCTTGCATTCGTAGCAGACTATGTCATCACTTTTATCTGTCTTTTTCCAATCCTTCTTCAATTGAACTTTATTTTCATACTTTCCCTTGTAATTGGATTTTCTAAAAATTTATTTTTCTAATAAAACTTCTTAAATAATCAGGCTATTTGATCCATTTCAACATCACTATCAGATGCACTCTCTTCATTACTTGAACTATCACTTGCAGCATGAATTTTATCTTTGTCAATAATTTTTGATGTAGAAGTCTTGAAAGCTACAGAATTCTTCCTCGGTTCATCATATTCTTCCTTTTTTAGTTTCAAATTTTCTTCATAAATCATAAACTTACCAATCAGTTCCTTAATATGTAGTGAAATTATGTCGCATGATTCTCTTATTGAAACTGATGTGCCTCTCTATCTTTCTGGCAGACATCTTCGTATCCTCATGATTTGTTCCTTCGCTAGAACATCTTTTCCCAGTGAGCTCATTATATTGACTATCTCATTAAACCTGAGATACATATCAGAAATAGATTCATCAGTTTTCATTTTAAAATCATCATAATTAATAGTGTATGTGTTTAGTCTCATTTCTTTAACATTGGTTGTTAACTCAAGAGAAATAGCCAAGGTATCCCAGATTTCAGAAGCAGTCTTACAAGAAGACATTTGATTAAATTATTCATCTCCTAAAGAACAATACAGGGAATAAATTACTTTATAATTATTATTATAAGAATCTTTCATAGGTTTATCCCAAGTAGTTCTAATAGTCTCAGGAATCTTATACTGAGTCTCTATAGTAGTCCAGATGTTAAAGCCCATACTTTCTAAATGATTTTTCATTTTTATTTTTCATTGGTCATAATTAACACCATTAAAGAAAGGTGGATTGTTGGTAGTTTCACCTTATACACTAGTGGAAATACGGGCTTTAACGTCGTCGTAATAACGTCGGTTTTTTAAAAACCGACGCGAATAGTATATGCGGGGAATTTTTGGCGTCGGTTTTACACAAAACCGACGCCAAAAATAATTATGTTTTTTTTTTCGCGTCGGTTTTTCTAAAAACCGACGCGGAAAATCCTGTTTTAATCGGTTTTCCGCGTCGGTTTGTAGAAAAACCGACGCGGAAAACCTCTTCGACTATATTTTCCGCGTCGGTTTTCATGAAAACCGACGCCGAAACTCATAAAAAAAATATATTTCGCGTCGGTTTTAATGAAAACCGACGCGAAAAGTCTTTTAAAAATATTCACGGACAGAAACCCTCATTTTGTTCGTCCGTCGAAATCGAGTTCCGCTGCGGCGCTTCGGACTCCCGACGACCTTCGAACTTGATTTGCGATCTTGAACGGCCATTGTTGAAGGTTTTTTGTCGTCTGCACGATTTTGGGTATGTGTTCTTCCTATTTATCTCTTGTTTCATATCCCATTGTTTATTTCTTTATCAATAACCCTATTTTGCGTGATTTGGATTATTGGTTAGATTTTAGTTGTAATTTATCATTATTTTTTGTTTGTATTATCATTGTTGGTGTAGATTTGATATTGTTTGTTTTTGGAAGTAATTATACCGGTCGCAGTTTGGATTTAACATCTCAATTCGGGTTGAATAATTATGTAAGATTTTATATTATGTTGGATTTTAAATAATTATGTAAGATTTTATTTTATTTTATTTCAAACTAGATTAAAAGGGGCTTTAATTAAAAGTTAGAAATTTTGTAAGGTGAGTAGTGGCCTAATTAGTATTTGTATACTCATGTTTATCTACATTTCAGTTTTAGGATCTTATCCAGTTCTTTTTCCCTCTTAGGATGCATTCTGTTTCAGTTTGGGTTAGTGATTAGTGGGGACTTGAGCTCAGTTATTGTTTTACTTATCAAATTATCCCAAGTGTGCCTATTATAGGTTTTTTACGGATTTATTTAAATAGAATATGTGTAAATTTTTTCCATTTAAATGATGTTTTTACTACTTAAAATTATGGTTAAAAGTGTATTGAATTACTTTTGTGAGGACTAGGTGATTTAGGAGATGAAGTGTATTGAGGGAATTAGTTTATATCTATTTATAGTTATTCTTTATATTATTTCTACTGATTCAAATTTTGTGTTGATGTATAACCTATGGATAGGTCATTTCAGATTTCTGATAGAAATATGATGTTAATTACACTATGATTAATGGGTGAAATCATACCTAGTGATTGTTTTAGATGCCTATAATGCTTATTGTTAGTCTATGAGGATTAGGTACTCCCCTCAAGTATGTCATGGTCTAGTTTAGGTGTTTAATGGATAGATATCTTGGGTTGGTTCATGAAAATGGTATCAAAACCAAGATTTTTCAGAGGGTTTGGGTTTCCAAGTTCCCTTTGTTATTTGGCATTATAATGTTATTATGGATATAGGTTATAAAAAATCTAGTGCTACACATTGGGAAAAGTGTCATAATATCTTTTCCATTTGAATCCTTGAGTGTTTATGTAATTCTAGGATTTATTGTTGGATTTTGATATTGATTTTGATTGGTTTTATGTGTTTGATATAAAAATGATGATTGAATTACCAATGATGTGTAATCTATTTGGGGGTTCACTTAATATTGGGGTGATGGTGGATGAAGATTTGTAGCTATAGGTCTATCCCCCATAGTTAGGCCAACCATATGGAGCCCTTTTGAATAGTTTTAATGACTCTTCAAATCCCACAAGTAGTTTTGTTAATCGAGTTCCACATGTGTGTTTTAATACACATTGTTTTAAATAAGGATAGTTATTGCACTATTTTTCACATTAAGTTTTCCATGATTCATTCATGTTACATCAAATGAATAAAAAAATAAATATAGTGTGATCAATAGTAGTCATAGTGAGAAATCATATTATCTTGTATGTCATTCATATAATATTTATATCATGGAACTTTATTTTCAAAAAATGAAACCTTTGATTTAACCATTTTGTCCTTGTATTTCAATATAACACACATGTATATAATATTAAAATTAACTGTTTACTATATTTGTAAACGTGTTTCATATTTGATGTCTTTTATCTGATTATCAATAGTTTTTATGGAATATGTTTTTGTTTACAATTTATCTGATAGATATTTAAATGTTTTTATGTTTTAATATATTCATCAATTATATTGTGATATCAGGTATTAATGGATCATAATTGGATTTATCTACGAAGAACTACTAGTGAATATGAAAGAGGAGTTGACAATTTTTTGGAATTTGCTAAACGGCATAATCAAAATATTGATTTGATTTTCTGTCCATGTGTGAAGTGTGTAAATATGAGAAAGTTAAACTTCAGAGAAATCAAAGATCATCTCATTTGTTATGGTTTTAGCCTTAATTATACACGTTGGATCTTGCATGGTGAAAGAACTGAAAATTCAACATCCAATGTTGATGACGATATTCATAATGAGGCAGAGGATCGTATTGAAGAATTAATTCATGATTTAGGTGTTGAAACCATCGAAAAAACACCAACTGTTGAACGATTGTATGGAGATTCTGAGAAACCATTATTCCCAGGTTGCAGTAAATATACAGTGTTATCAGCAGTTTTGAGATTAGTTAACTTAAAAGCAAAAAATGGGTGGAGTGATAAAAGTTTCTCCAGTTTACTTGAGCTTTTAAAAGAGCTTCTTCCAGAAGGCAATGGGCTTCCAGATTCCAATTATGAGGCGAAGAAAATATTATGCCCAATGGGATTGGGGTATAAAAAGATACATGCTTGCCCCAATGATTGTGTACTATATAGGAAAGAAAATGAACATTTATCAAGTTGTCCTACATGTGGAACATCGCGCTATAAGATGGATGAGAAAGTCAACTCAGATTCATTTTCAGGTGATGTCATGTAACGTTATGAAAAATCAATTTTTTTACTTTCCAATGATATCATCCAATATTTTTTTCAAACAATTCTGATAATTCAATTCTGGTTTATTTTTAGGTACCAAAATCAAAACTCCATCTAAAGCATTTTGGTACCTTCCAATTATTCCTCGTTTGAAGCGTCTATTTGCAAATTCAAATGATGCAAAAAGGTTAAGATGGCATTCAGATGAGCGCATTTCTGATGGTAACTTACGTCACCCGGCCGATTCACCACAGTGGAAGAGTTTTGATAAAAAATTTCATGATTTTGGAAGTGAAGTTAGAAATCTCAGAATGGGATTGTGTACTGATGGAATGAATCCATATCGGAGCCTCAGTAGCCAACATAGTTCATGGCCTGTTTTGCTGGTACTTTACAACTTGTCCCCACATCTATGTATGAAGAAAAAATATGTTATGATGAGCTTGATGATTTCTGGACCAAAACAACCAGGAAATGATATTGATGTGTATCTTACACCATTGATTGAGGATTTAAAACTGCTATGGGAGAAAGGTGTTACAGTTTTCGATGCATACAAGAAAGAGTATTTTCTTTTGCGTGCTATGATAATGTTCACTATAAACGACTTTCCTGCGTATGGAAACTTATCTGGATATAGTGTTAAGGGACATAAAGCATGTCCAATTTGTGAAGAACAAACTTCATATTATCAATTGCAGAATGGAAGAAAGACAGTGTACATGGGACATCGAAGATTTTTGCGAATTGATCATCCTTATCGTAGATTGAGAAAAGCATTTAACGGTTTACAAGAATACAACCTCCCCCCTCAACCATTGTCAGCTGAAGAATATTATGACAGAGTGAAAGATATTGATTCAACATTCGGAAAGAGAAAAAGTTCTGGTTTACAAAAACATATCTGGAAGAAGCAGTCTATTTTTTTCAAACTACCTTATTGGAGATTTTTAGAGATAAAACATAACATTGATGTTATGCATGTTGAGAAAAACATATGTGATAGTTTGATTGGAACTTTGTTAGACATAAAAGGAAAGACAAAAGATGGATTACATGCTAGATTGGACTTGATGTTAATGCGAATACGTTTGGAGTTAGCTCCCGCTGTGAAAGGAAAAAGAACATATTTACCTCCGGCTTGTCACACATTAAGCAAGATTGAAAAGATGAATTTTTGTCAGTGTCTTCATGGTATTAAAGTACCCAGTGGTTTTTCTTCAAATGTGAGTAATTTTGTGTCATTGAAGGATTGTAAATTAATAGGTATGAAATCACATGATTGTCATGTGTTAATGCAACAAATTCTACCAGTAGCAGTGCGTGGTATATTACCGAAAGCTGTCAGGAAGACAATCATCAGGTTATGTAATTTCTTTAAATCCATTTGTAGCAAAGTCGTTGATCAAAATTTGTTAGATTTGTTGGAGAATGAAGCAACTCTTATTCTTTGTCAACTAGAAATGTATTTCCCACCCACATTTTTTGATATAATGGTTCATCTATTGGTTCATTTGGTGCGTGAGATAAGAATGTGTGGGCCTGTTTAGAAAAACCGACGCGGAAAACGCGGTTGAAAGCGGGTTTCCGCGTCGGTTTTTAGAAAAACCGACGCGGAAAATCCGGTTGAATGCGGTTTTCCGCGTCGGTTTTTCTAAAAACCGACGCGGAAAACCTATTCGAATATATTCTCCGCGTCGGTTTTTTAATGAACCGACGCGGAAAATAATGTCTACATGTAGCTTCGGCGTCGGTTTTATAAAAAACCGACGCCGAAGCTCATAAGCGAATTATTTTTCGCGTCGGTTTCTATGAACCGACGCGAAAACGCTATTTTTAACGTCGCCTATAAAGACGTCGGTTTATAACCGACGTTAAAAATAAAAAAAAACCGACGCGAAAAAGTGTTTTTGCACTAGTGATAATCTGTTATACATAACACTTAAGTTATATAAAGATATAAAAATTTATAATTAACAGAAAATTTAAGATCTTTAAGATACAACTATAATCAAAGATGAAAATTTTTCAAAAAAAAAGTGTTTTGAAAACCAATTAGTAAAATCCTCTGATACAAAATATTGGTCAGAGTGGATACTCAAGAGGGGGGGGGGGTGAATTGAGTTCCTATTAAAAATTTTTGTTTAAAATATTTCTATTAAAATCCCCCAATTAAAATAACAAGCTAAAATGTAGTGAATTTTCAATACAGTAAATGTTCAGTTAGGTTCTCAAGAGATTGATTAGTTAATAGTTAATCTAATATGAAGAATAGATTATCTTTTGAAACTATCTTACTGGTTTACAATAAATACAAACACTTTCTAGTTTAACTATCAGAGTAACTTTAAAATAGATTTATATTTAAGGTACTTAGCAGCGGAATATTCAAAATAGTTTTAACTAAAACAAACATGCATAGCAGTTTTAACCAAGAGGTTCAGTCTCAAGTTGAGACTTAGTCCTCTCATACAGTTTATATAAAACTTTGATCCACACCCTGGATCAGGGTTTACAATAGTGCACAGACTGTCCAGGTCACACTTGACCTCTACCACAGTTCCTCGTGGGAAAACTGAACAACAACACACTGGCTATCGAGGTCACACTTGACTTCTACCACTACCCACAGTGGGATATAAGAGAGTAATGGATATATTTAGTGAGGATTTAGGAATCCTCCAGTTCAGCACATGAGACAGCGTATGTTTAAAAATACAGAGCATATACACTTCTCAAAATGTAAATAATTGAAACACAATAGATCTAAACAAGTACAGATAAGTTTAGATTTCTCTATGTGTTTTCAGTGAAGCTCTGGACTCCTTGGATTTGAATCATATGAAGCTTGAGTACTTCTCTAGAAGTGGTTTTAAAAACACAGTATTATTTTTGTTCTTTGACATCTAGGTCCAGCATGACCAGCTTGATTAGCTTGAGTGTAGGTGTAGTCGTTTGAATCTCTTCACTCCTTGAATGTTCAAGTTCTATATATTCAGCATGTCTTCTTCCTTCTTCTTCTATAAATCACCTCATGTATATCCAGAAACTTCGTTTGTATGTGCGTTGAAGGAGATACCTTATTCCAGTAGCTCGATATTCCCTTTTAAATGATCCTTGAGCTCTGGAAATAGGAATGATTTGTACGAGGTACGGTTTCCTGACATCCAACAAACATCATTAATTAATATAGGTTACATTAAAATCCCAACATATGACCGTTGTTAGTAACCAAACAGAGATAGAGTGTTGAGAAGCAATGACTGGTTTCCATCAGCATCTCTTGGTATCATTGAACTTGTAGCGGTGGACTTGTAATGGTAGACTTTGCATCGGTAACGGTTACTCTCTGTAACGGTAGCTTGCTTGTATCGGTAGCTGTTTGTGTGGTGGTAGCTCCTTCTATTGATGACTATAAGTAGAGGTGAATTCCTTTAGCAGTAGCTCTTTTTAGCGGTAGACTTATGTACTAGTGACCCATACCAGATAGCTTGTAACGGTATACTTCATAACAGTAGATGTTACTATGTATCGATCTAATTGTGCATACCGGTAGACTTACTCTACCGGTAGCTTAGGTGTAACGGTAACTGTCTGCATACTAGTGACCTTTCTATATCGGTATCTCTTCTGCATATCGGTGAACTTTTTGTATCGGTAGCTCATCTACATACCGGTGACCTTTCTTTATCGGTATCTCATCTGCATACCGGGGACCTTTCGGTATCGGTAGGTGTTAGTCTATTTATGCAAACTATCCACAGATTAAGTTAGGATAAAACATTACAAAGTTTAACCGAATTTTCTTTCATGAAAGATATATCATGTGAACATATTTCATCAGTTTTTATATTTTGACAATAAGAACATAAACAGTAACTAAGGTAATGAAAAGTTTAATCAATAAACATTATTAGGGATTATCAAAACATAATTAATCATAATTGAGATTATGAAAACATAATTAATCATAATTTAGATTATCAAAACATAATTAATCATAATTGAGATTGTCAAAACAGGTGAGTCCAACATCAATGATTGTTCGCATGGGATAGTCTATTTCCATCCATTAACTGTGAAATAGAAAGAAAAATTTGGGAGAATGAATACTCAGCTAGTAATAATATAAAAAAAATAAAACATTTAACATACAAGGATAAACTTGAAAACGAAAATTATATCCAAACCTCTAATTCCCTGTGTTTAAATCTTGGATATATAAGGTGATATAATTAATCCTAGGGTTATTACTAATGTTTTTTATTTCTAATCTCAAAAAATAACAATAACATTCTCAAATACCAACAATAGTGACCCTAACCTTTTACACATTATATTTAATGATTTTACGCATTAGTATATATAAAATTATAATCCAATGGAAGTAAAGTTCAATGTCTTTGGATGATCGGGTACATAAAATTGAAAACATGGAAATAGAATAAAACCAATTTTTTAATCATACATAAAGAGATCCTATCAACCATTGATATCCTGCATCTTCATAAGATAAAATATCTAATTCATGAAAAGAACGGATGATCTAAAAATCCTAGTAAGGGTATAGACAAAATAATAATGCAAAGAACACTGGTTAAAAGGCATAACATGATGACATTAAAATTAGTGGAACAAGTATAAACATGAGAAATAATAATATATATAGCATGGGTTCATGTCATCATGGAATCATATGAATTTGAAAACAAAAGGAAATATGACATAAGCATGAGTAAAGGCTAACTACCAACACTATTTCACATGATAGACCACATCACATAAAGGAATCAAATTCACTCACTATCCCAACATGATGTATCATGAGACTACACAATATCTATAGAATTATGGTGAATTTCTTGTGAAACAATATTAATATTTTTATAAAGATCCATTCTACATTAAGAATCATACACAAGGAATAAAATATTATTACAAGGGTTCCCATGGAATGAATTGGGAATCATAATCATATAATACGACATAAAAAAATGGATTATCATAATGGTGACCATGAAAAATGGATTTAAATCATACATGGAAATTAATAATGTTATATAGGCATAAATAATTATTATTTAAATCTATTTGAAATGAAAAATTGTGAAAAGAGTGTTTAAAAGTCATTAGAAATTAAAAATTTTATTGCGGTGAGAGTAAAATATTAAAGAGTGTTTAAATCAGAAAAGCCATATTGGTTTTAATAAATCCAGAAATGAATCAATATAGTTTTCCATGATGAAATTAGTGGGTTGTTAAAAAAATGGAGGATTAAAATAAATTATAGAGTTTACTTATTAAATGGTAAGAAATTGGGAATTTCCCTTCTTTCGGGCTTGCTAAATAGGTTGATTTGAGAAGAGAAACTTATAAAAGTGGAATTTACACATAAAATAAGGATATATGGATCTGGATATATGATTTTGGAAAATATATAAATATTTGAGCCCTTCATTTTTATTTTTGGATTCTGAGATGTCTTCCGTAAAATCCATCATTTTAAAATATATTTATGATATTTAGAAATGGAATTCCTATCCATATGCAATTTGGGAAATGTGTCCTTAAGTTTATGATATTTGGGCATAAATTCCCTATGTTGATGATATTTGGGAATGAAAACCCTCTGTTTTGGATGTTAGTCTTGGTATCCTAATGATTATGATATATAGTCATGGAATACATGTTATTTATAATCATGGATGATTACGCTATAAAAAATGTAGGTATGATTAATCTCCCATTGATGGATTATATGACCATGTTGGTGAACATGGCATGTGATGAACCGGACCCTAATTCCACTTAACGAGTGCCCCAAGCCCAATGGGCCACATGTCCTTAAGTGAATATACCTGATCTTCAAAGGCTACCGTCTAACAACGAGGGTCTAGGGTGTGTCTGTGGGAAAACTATTACATCATTAGTAGAGTGTATTACCATAGAATGAATATAATGGAATAGTAAACAACAGAATCAATATAAATAAATAGAAAAATAAAACTGATGCAATAGAAAAGAAAGAAGAAAAATAACTATATCAACTGGAGCAGTGATGATGTAATGTCATGTCACTAGAAAAATGGAAATCAAGGATACATGGCAATAGGAATAAAATGATCCATAAGGTAAAAGAAAAATAATTCTACTCCAAGATTCCCGAGATCCTACTCGGTCAACTGCTATCAAGATCCATCCTATCAGTACACAATCAAGTATTGGAAGCCACATGCTTTCCTTTGTCAATACATAAAACCATGTAATCTACTCTGAGTACCAAACAGTAACCGGAGAGGGTGTGAGTTAAATCTCAGTGGGCCACCACCAATGGTGTCTATAAAATCTGGCCCGTATAATGGAATATAAAAGTGTGTAGGCTTGTATATATAATTTAAAGTAAGCATTATAATATAAATAAATAACCATGAACCTACTTCATCCCTCTGATGGTGTCTGAACATGTAAGAAGTTCATTAATTAATCAATTAGAATTTAATGATAATAGGTCATGTGAGGCTTAGCCAACAATGACAACACCTCGTGACAGTTTAAGTTGTAAAGGTCCCAAGATGTAACAAGGAAACCAGACAATGATATACAGTGAGGGAGTTCCAGGGTAAAATCCAAGGTAACGTAAACTCACAGAAAGCTAACTCAATAGTATCTGAGTCTAGATAATGGGTATTAGTGTAATATAATGAGCATAATCCAAGGCATTCTACAATAAGGTGCCTATCGAGTACAGGGTGATCGACCGAAGTAAAATGAGGCTATGAAAGGACTGGGCTCTACGGGCTTTCACCATGGAACCTACTAGTCAATTTTGGATCCAAGAAGTGTATCTGATGTATCGTGTAATAATGAAAGGGACCCAATAGTAGTATATTGGGAATCCAAGGAATGGACAAGTACTAGAGGCTAGGTAGGTATTAACCTAATAAAACTGTATCCTTGAATCAGAATGGGGTTCCAGTGACCCTAGGTATTCTCCTCTCAAAATCTAAAGAAAGATTTAGTCAGTCCATTCCTATTTGATATTGTAATCATGTAGTAAATATTTTGGTTCATGTATTACCTTCCATTTGTGTGGATATGTCAAGTAGAGTTGAAACCATTTATTTATTGGTCTACGCCTTTAATTCCATTAGTGTGGATATGCCTTGTAACATTGTAACCATTTATTAAGTCATATTTATCCATTAAGACATAATCAATTATTGAGGTTAACTCTACTACATTCCATCAACATGGAATGTGGTGCTATGGGCATCTAACCTTTATTAAATCTCTTTTATTAATCCAAAGTTATATACTTAGTATTATTGCCATTTCACATTTCCCAATTAAAAATTATTTGATAGCTCTTACCTTAGGTAGGTCAAGTGGAGAGAATACATGGTACATTCCACTATTCAATTCTTAGTAATAATAATCCATTTATAATAAAAAGACTCAAAAATAGAATGTTTATGTAATGACACACCCGAATGGCAGCTCTAATTCTCCAAAACACTAAAAACTTAATTATCGCATAACCTTTGACATGAGACGAATTGAGTTGTGGGTGAAACCACAAACAACTAATCACATATTTGAAAATAGAATAACATTAGGATTCTAATGAGTATAATCATGGAATGTAAATTTAAGAAACATTTTCCAAAAAAACTAGTGGTCCCCACACAAACATTCTAATAACAATGAACCATAGGGATGAGTTATTGACCACCAACCATAAAGTTGTACTGGTCTTCTCCTCCGGTATCGACCCATGATTTTCCTTGGATCAGAGTAGATCTATGAAAAGGTGAAAAACACTCACATGGTGATATCTAGTTCAAGGGTGGAAAATAATAAGAAAGACTAAATAAGACTCAATTATATACCTTTGTGTATCCAATGTGATGAATAGAAGCTCCATCAGATGTCAAATGAAGGATATATCTCGATCCCTAGCTTTGGCCTTCAAAATCTCTAATTGGGCGAAAAATGGAGGAAAATACTGCTCATTCTCAAATTAGGTGGAAGGAGGAGGATTAATAAATCATTAAGGGAGTTTTGGAATTTTTACATAGGTTATTATCTAGCACATAGTTTGTCTGCATGGTTTGTCAAACCGTGCGCAAACCGCGTGTAACAGTTCTTTCCGAAAAATCTTCCTCCCCACAGTTTACTCTAAACGGTGAGATGAGTCTGTTTCCTCCAAAAAGATGTGTTTCGGGCTCCGAACAATCCCCATACACCCTTGGATCCTTAACTAACTCATTAGGCATCCATATTAGGTTCAAAGAAAAGATTTAGACCGAAATTTTAGTGATCTATACCTGAGAGAAAAAACGGGTTCTTACAATCTTCCCCGCTTAAAAGTACTCCCCCCCGATTTCTCCTTCCAAGGGTATGGATTTTTTTTTGAGAATAGATATAGGCATTGTGCATGTACGTCCACTTCCCTCTCACATGTCTCGTGCAATACTTAGCCATGCTTCCACATCACCCGTACGATAGGGACATCCTACCTCATAGATCCTTCGTGCCATAGTCAATGATTCATACAAAATATTAATCAAAGGTATCATTGGATTCTAACTCAAATTTCATAGGATTAAAGGTATGAGATAGGCCATCATGATATTGTAAAAGCTGTGAGACATGAAAGATGTTATGCATGACATGGTACCTCTGAGGTAGTAGAAACCGATAAGCTACCGGACTGAGTCTCTCTAGAATCTCAAATAGACTGACGTAACAAGGTGAGAGATTTCCATACTTTCTTAACCATATATGATCGAGCCTGGGTGATACCTATAGAAAAAACAATCCCCAACCTCAAACTGAAGAGGTCATCGATGGAGATTGATATAAAATTTCTATCTAGAATGAGAAGTATTCATACATTTATTGATTAGATGGACCTATTCTAAAGTCTCTTGAACGAGACGAGGTCCTAGTATGGCTGCCACACTTGCCTCTATCTAAAACAAAGGTAAATGTAATGGCCTGACATATAATGCCTCAAAAGGATCCATCTAAATCATCGTCTGGAAACTATTATTATAGGATAACTCTATGATAGGGGATATGCTTCTCCCAAGAAATGATTTAATCCAGGATCCCTGCTCGGGACATATCCACCAAAACATGTATTGTCCATTCTGATTGTCCATTAATCTGAGGGTGAAAAACTATTCTTTGAAGCACCTGAGTTCCCAAAGCTTTTTGCAATCATTTCCAGAACTGTGAGGGGAAATGAGAATCCCTATCAGAAACGATAGTACATGGAACTCTATGTGGTCAAATGATCTCACAGACATATATTCTTCCCAGATCATCAACTAAGAAAGTCTCATGAATATGAATGAAGAGGGATGATTTTTTTAGTTGGTTAGTGACTACCAAGTTATCATCGCTACCCCTCGGCGACCTAGGTAAGATGACTATAAAATCCATGGTGACATCTTTCCATTTCCATTACAGTACTGAAAGTGGTTTTAACAAGTTACGCATCTCCCGTGCTCCATTTTAACCTACTGACAGGTGGAATAGAAAGTGATGAAACCTACAATATGACATTTCATCCAAGGCCACCAATACTGATGCCACATATCTCGATACATCTTTTAGATTCTTGGATGAACTTCCCAATGGGAAGTGTGTGACTCTTTCATCAAATCCTCTTTCACATATGTAGAAACCCAAATATGTCCACATAGACACAAGACATCATCTCTATCCACAGACCAATCCAGAGGTGGGTTATCTCCTTATATACTGTCATGGAGAACCAAATCTTCAAGATCTTAAAACTTCCTACTCCGCACCTTCTCAAGGAGGGACGAGGTAATTGTTAAGGTTGAGAGGTAAGACTGGTCATGATTATCGTGAATCTCCAGATGATGTTCATAAAACAAGTCCATTAACATCCATTCATCACTGGCTTCTGGTATGGATTATATTTGAGTTTTTTCGACTCAGTGAATCTACAACCACATTTCCATTTCCTGGTGTATTGGCATGTTCAATATAAAAGGATTAAATATATTAGACCAATCTTCACTGTCATAGGTTCATGTCACCCTGAGAAAAGATATACTTGAGTCCCTTGTAATCATTATACACCAAAAGGTTCTCACCCAATAGATAATATATCCAACAACGTAACAAATGGATAACTGCTGCTAGCTTGAGGTCTTCCATCAGGCAATTTCTCTAGTGAGGCCTCAACTATTGAGATCTGTACGTAACAACTTTTTCTTCAAGCATCAACACTACTCCTCGACCAATTCTGGATTCATCACATAAGCCAATATAACCTTTATCATGTTTTGGATGAATCAGAATTGGTTCCAAGACAAGCATCCCATTCATCTCCTAATAGTAATTCACACATTCTTCTGACCACATAAACTTGACACCCTTCTTTATAAATATAGTAAGAGGTGAAGAAAGATGTGAGATATACTATAATAAAAGCTTGTAATATCCAGCAAGCCCTAAGAAACTCCTGATATCAAACACCTTCTTATGCTGCTCCCAAAAGACTACATCACTCACATTTCTTATGGTCAATAGAAACTCCTAATTATGAAATAATATAACCCAAGATGTGGACCTTGTCGATATAGAAGTCACATTTAGCAAGATTGGCATAATTTTGATGCTCTCTTAGTGTACTCAAAACTAACTCAAAATGTTTGGAATGGTCATTATGAGTTCGAAAAGACACAAAGATTTCATTCACAAAGACCATGGAAAAAGTGTCCATGTATGGATGGAAAACCATATTCATAAAAAACACGAAAAAATTAGTAGCGTTCATAAGACTGAATGACATAAAAAGATACTCATACATACCATACCTACTAAGGAAATTTTTACAAGGTATGTTGGAGGGTCTGACATGCACCCGATGATAACTATATCATAGATCGAACATAAATAACACCTTTTCACCTCAGAGATGGACAAAGAGATCATCTATTTGAAGACTTGGATACTGGTTCTTGAACTTAAGCTGGTTCAACCTTCTATAATCCATGCATAAATGGAGTGTTCCATTCGCCTTCTTAGAAAAAATAACAGGTGAACCCTAAGAGGAAGTACTATTCCATATAAATACTTTGGCCTCTATGTCCTCTATCAACTGCTTGAGGTATTTAAGCTCTATAGGTTCCATCTTGTATGGAGGAATGGACACTAGAGCTGCTCCAGGTATATGGTATATTGAAAACTCTACCTCTCTCTCTCAGAAAGTAATCCAAAAAAGTTATCAGGAAAGTATTCACTAAAATGATCAACTACTACAGGGAAATATGTTTGATGAAAATCCTGGTCCTCCATGAAAATATTTTCAATCTTGGTGGTCACTCCACCTAGCCCATGATGCTTCTGTCCCGCTCTCCCAGCCTGGACATCCCACTGTCCTTTGAAAAGATAATTGTTTCCTTCTAGTGATGTAAAATAAACCCTTCAGTGATAACAATCTAAAAATCCATGATACTGGACTATCCATTCCATCCTGCGAATGTCATCGAAGCCCGTCATCTCAAGAACAGTTAGATTCCACAAGAAAGGGTAACTGCAAACCTCAACGGGACAATCCCTTTAATGGCATATGACCTCTATCTGTATTCCCAATGATTTATTGAGGTTCATTACACCATAGTGATACACTATCTATAGTCCGAGACTTTACATGATAGATATAGAAATAAATTAGTTTGAAGAATGTATATCAAACAAATCAGTGACAATATTCGAGGTTACTATAATAGTACCTTGTATAGTAGATGGTCCCTTACCCTGATCCTTAGGTATCAGATGTAAGGAATGAAACTGACCTGATCGAAAACCTATGCAACAGATGGAATACCACAGTAATGAATTATCTTATTGCATTGTTGGTGATCTGGGATCGAACTACGCTGGCAAGGACATCCTACTCATCTAGAACTACTAGTGATACCCCAACTGCCCACCTGACATGGTGCAAAAGAACTAACTCTTGAAGGTGGAGATGAAGCTAATCCATTTCCACTCAAATATGGTGGAAAGGTCTGGAAAAAGCACTGAAGATGAACCATACAACCACAAGGCCGACACTCCATAGGGTCTCCATCACACTAGGGATTCTTATGAATTGGTTTACAACACCGATGAAACACTATTGAGTTATCAAACTGGTTACTCTGGCTGCCACTATCTGGATGATAAACCTCAAGGGAACATTTCCTGCCACCAGAAGAACTACTGGCCTGACACATCACTGATCCTTTAAACCCAGTAATCGCTCCATAAGTCAAGTTACGCTCGGTGATAAGGGACTAATCAACTACTGTAGAGAAGGTAGGACAAATAAATACTTTCCCCTGAATATAGATGGCATATCAGATCCCATCCTTAAATCATCAAGAATTTGAAAGCTCATCACTGGCTATAAGCAGTGCAAAGCACTGTAAATTAGTGAGACATGATGAATATTACATAACTAACATAGAAACCTACTCAAGATGCATGAACTCTATGGGTCTTCTAGCTCTCAATGAATGATGAAAGAACTGATCATAAAAGGAAGTCATGAGGTCAACCCATAACATGCCCTAATAACGGCTGGCCTGGGTATTGACTTCTCACTAATGCTTGTCTAAATCTAGAAGCATGTATGTCGCAATCTTTACTCTCCTCTCCAGAGTAATTTATAGATGCTCAAATATAGACAGCATTTCCTATAACTAAGACTCAACAACCTGAGATTCGACATCCCAGGAAAAAGTATGAGGATGATGTTGCTGGAACTCATGGGTTAGATCCACCATCGTAGGTGCAGCTAGTTGAACACCTTGCATGGACTACATCAGATGTAGGAAACTATCACAGACTTGGGAATCAATGCTCAAATTAGGTAAAGCAGGTAGTGCCTTATGTGGCACTCTAGGAAGTAAGACTGGTGGCTCAGGGCACACCATGTCTAGAGCATGGTTGTCACCACCCTCCTAGTGAACGACACGAGGACTTCTTGGTGTAATTGGTCTAAAAATTCCATGTACAAAACTCAAAACAAGCTTGTAAGTAAGGATATAGAATAACTAGTAAAAAATATCATAAATAAACTAACTACCCATGGAATACTACCAAAACTACCCACTTAGACGCCCATGTATTGGTAAGTGACCAAGTATATGTTTATTTAATTTTGAAATTAATTATTTTCTTCACTCATTTACCATTCATAA
The DNA here is from genome assembly GCA_963277665.1 of Viscum album. Lineage (NCBI taxonomy): Eukaryota > Viridiplantae > Streptophyta > Magnoliopsida > Santalales > Viscaceae > Viscum > Viscum album. Next base: position 396,150,476 of record OY728127.1, on the reverse strand, counting down.
ACATTAAAATTTAGAATAAATATGTGAAACCAATTCATTTTTGATTTCAAGAATAAATTTATAATGGATAGTCAGTTCCGATGAATCAGTTTCCATACGCCCATCACAAAAAATGGAACCCATTTACTTATAGCATAATGGATTAACCCGATAAATTACTCATTCCAACCCATGAGGGACCATACAACTCATTAATTGATGAATTAAATTACTCAATAAAAGAAAATGTAATAAAATTATGAGAAACTATCAGAACATCACTCCACAATCAAAGGCTTATAAAGAACTGCAAAGTAGTTAAATGCACCTATATGGCATGGAAATATGCATGACATGAAAATTATAGGTGCCTTTGATAATACATGTAGAAATACTTGGTACCCTCATATAATTGGGCCAAGTATGAAATAAATACCCAAAGAGTAATAATCAACAAGACCACACGACATGTGAGTCACCCAACGGTGAAAAAATATCAACTTTAATAAGAAAAATAGAACAACAATTGCATTATGGGTAACTTGGTTTTTACCCCAAAAATGGCTTCACGACACCCATAATTGACTTATGAAAAATTCCCAAGCATTCCAATTCTCTAATATATTGTCTCTAAATTGTCAAGAACGAAATCAAACTACCACTAATACCACTTTGTGACAAACTAGATCAGGATTACACTTAACTAGTGCCCCAAGACCAGTGGGCCACTTGGCCTCAAACACATCTTCCTGAACTCCAAAGGCTGACGACTATAAGCGAGGGCCTAGGGTGTGTCCTTGGGATGACTATTCCCTCATTAGCAGAGTGTATCACATCGAAAAGAATATAATGGAATAGTAAATAATAGAATAAATATAAATAAATTGCGGAAGAAAATTGATGAACTAGATAACCAAGAATAAAAATAATTGTATCAACTGGAGCAGTGATGATGTAATGTCATTTTACTGGAGAACTGGAAATCATGGATACAATACAATAGGCACAAACTGTTCTATAAGGTAAAAGAAAACAATGTATACTCCATGAATCCCGAGTTCCTACTCGGTCATCTCCTATCATGATCTATACTATCAGCACACAATCAAGTATTGCAAGTTTCCTTCTTCCCTTTTTCAATACCCACTACCATGTAATCTAATCCAAGTACCTAACAGAACCCAGATATGATTTAAGATAAATCTTATTGGGCCACCACCAATGGTTTCTATAACATCAGGCCCATGTAATTGAATATAGTAGTGTACAGGCAAGCATATATAATGTAAATCAAGCAGTACAATATAACTAAATAACCAAGTACCTGCTTCAGCCCTCAGTTGGTGTCTGATCATGTAACCAATTCATTAATTAATCAATTACCATTTAATGCTAATAGGTCATGTGCGGCATAACCAACTCTGACATCACCTCGTGATAGTATAAGTAGTGAAGGTCCTAAGATGTAACAAGGAAACCAGACAATGAAATCTAGTGAGGGAGTTCTAGGTTAAAACCCAAGGTAATATAAACTCACGAAAATCTAACTCAATAGTATCTTAGTCTAACTAAGGGGTGAGAGTGTAGTCCAAGGAATTCCCCAATAAAGCACCTACCGAGTGCATGGTGATCTACCTAGGTAAAACAGGGCTATGAAAAGACCATGCCCTATGAGATTATACAGTGGAGCCAACTAGTCAATGCTGGATCCAAGGTGTGTATCTGAGGAAACTTATAATAAAGAAAGCGACCCAATGGTAGTGTAATGGAAATCTATGGAAAAGAAAAGAACAATAGTATAGGTGGGTATAAACCTATGAAAACCACATCCCTGAATCATACTGGGGTTCCTGAGACCCAAGGTATTATTCTCTTAGAATCCATGGAAGGAACTATTCTGTCCATTCTTATTGATATTTTAATCATGTAGTAACTCATTTGTTTCATGTATTTCCTTCCATTAGTGTGGATAGTTCATGTAGAGTTGAAACCATTTATTTACTAGACCATGCCTTGTATTTCATTAGCATGGATAATCAACGTAGCATTGCAACCATTTAATCAAGTCTTAGTTAGCCATTAAGGCATAATCAATTATTGAGGTTCACTCCACTACCTTCCATCAACATGGAAAGGGGTGATACCGGCATGTAACCATTATTCAATCTCTTTTATTAATGGAAATTTATATACTTAGTGTGCTTTTCATTTCACATTTCACATTTAATAATTATTTGACGGAACTTACCTTTGGTGGGTCAAGTAGTGAGCAAACATGGTACATTCCATTATGTAATTATCAGTAATAACACACCATTTATAATAAGAAGACTCACCTTTATAAACGTCAAGTAAAGGAACACTCAAACGATAACTAAAACATTCAAAAACACTAAAAACCTAATTATGGAATCACCCTTAACATGGGGATAATGGATTGTGGGTGAAAACACAAACAACTAATCACATATTTGGAAAGAGCATAATCATACGATTATAACGAGTATAATCATGGCATGTTAATTTAAGAAACAGTTTCCAACATAACCGATGGGCCCCACATGAACATTCCGAAAAAAAACATAATGGATGAGTTATAGACCACCCCATTAGGGTTGTACGAGTATTCTCCTCTGGAATCATCCCTTAATTTTCCTCGGATTGGAGTAGATCTTAAAAAAGTTGAAAAATGATCACAAGGCGATATCTAGGTCAAGGGTGAAATAGAAGATGAATGGATAAAGAGGACTCATGTACTTACAGTTGTACATCCAAAGTGATGAATGAAATATTGATTGGATTTCGGATGAAGGAGATCCCTTGATCCCAAACTTTGACCTTCATAAATCTCTAAATGGGTGAAAATGGAGGAAACTATCACTGGTTATCAGATCAGGAGGAAGGAGGACGATTAATAAATCATTATGGGTGTTTTGGACATTTTACATAGGTTTTTAGCCTGCACACGGTTTGTCTGCATGATTTGTCCAACTGTGTGCAAACCGTGCAAGACGGTTCTGCCCGAAAAGTCTTCCTCTACACTATTTGATCGAATTGTGCGCCACCCATGCATGATTACATAGGAAAATGGGGCATTCAAACTATTTGGATGAATAGCCATGTGCTAACTGTGTGAGGTGGCACTATCTAAAAAATTACCTTCCACTAGTTTTGGAAAACAATGCAGAAATCCAGCTCGATTTACTCAAAACAGTGCACAGAGTTTATTTCCTCCGAAAAGATGGGTTTTGGGTACCTAACTAACCCTGTACACACTCAAAACCTTAAGTAATGCATTAGGAATCCATATTAGGTCAAAATTAAATATTTATATTGATGTTTTAATGGATTCATACCTGATTGAAAAATTGGGTTCTTAGATGGTGCTCTTCATCGAAGATGTGACATATACTCCAAGATGATTACACTCTCTTGAGAGATGCGGGTGATTACTCTATAATAGATTGATTACTAGATCATAGTGGTGGAAAATGTTCTCCTCACCATTTATGTGACATCTAATCATGATTGATTACACTCTCCCAAGTGATGGAGATGATTACTCTCTCTTGATCAGATATTTTTGAGGGGTGGGCATGATGTCTCACTAGTGATCATTCCTTGTATATTGTTTAAGGGTTATATCCTGAGGTATTATCTATGTCACAATGTTGTGACCATCGAAAGACCAGGACATTGGGATCATTCATTTTATTGATTTACATAGATATTGTGTAATGATGTACATCTCTATACAATTTATATAACATTCCATTTATATGTCGAATCCACAATTACAATGATTTGAGGTGAGTATAGTTAAACCTAGGGTTATGAAACGTGTCCCCCTATGGTAGAATATCTTTTTTATAAATGTTTTCAGTGTTGGTAGAATCAGGCATTGATGATTGGGATATTGGCCCCTTGATCAGCTCAATTATACATGGATTGAGTGGCAGGCCATCCATCTCAATTCCCTTATCACAGAATATGCATGTGATCCATATTAGAAAGTCAAAAATCAAATATTTTTTATTTATTTTATTGTTTTTATCTTACTCATGTATATACATATTTATGCATATATAAATATGGGTATTTATATATTTATAAATGTATATATACATGATGACACATTGGCTTGTTTACCAGGATTATATACTTATGGACTAACAAGGGTTCATATAGTTTATTTTATTTATCATTTAATTTATGTCTTATCTAGGCTGATCATATTATATGAGAATTCACTAATGATAGTAGATTTATGGGTTCATCGTTGGGGTGGCATACTGAGATAATTCATCACCCCTATATAGGAACCACAATGTGTAGGTAGAACTTATTACTTATATTGAGGTTGATAAAAAATACCAAATTGTTAGTGTTGAGGCCCATATATTCATGATATAGTGAATTCACTCATGTTTATTCCTTATAAACAGACTAGAGTAGCGCCGTAGTTTCTTGAGGCCTAGTATATTGTCTAGATTGGAGATAATAGTAGAGCCTTGAACTTTTATTTAAATTTATTTTACACTTCTAGAAAAAAAATATTGTCATGGCTTAGAATCATGGTTTTAGCACCCCACAAAATGTGTTTTCTTATACCCATGGTTTTATGAAATGGGGAATTGTGACACATTGGTATTGACTTATAACCTTGGATTGACCAAACCATGTGTAAAGGCCCCAAATACACATGGTTATTATACAGTTGGTGAAGTAAATTTAAATTGTATGACCTATATCGATGGTTTTTTCAAACTATAGGTATAAACCTAAACAAAATCTTTGGTCAAACCATGGTTATAGGTCACTTATTAAAAATTAATTCGCTGGGATTTGATCCCGACACCACCCGCATACAGTCCAATGACTTTACCACTTCCCTAAAACCAATTTTATGTTCTTATTGTCAAATTATATATATTTATATATATAAAAATTTATATTAATTTTTCTTATTTTTTTGTTATTATTCAAGAATTATGGGCAATCCAGACCCATGTTTTGTTCAAACCGTCAGTATGGGTTCTTGCTGATAATTTTTTTCGCAGAAACCTATTACCATTGTTTACAAAACCATGAATATAGCCCAACACATACACACTATTTTTTTAAAATGTGGGTATAGATATTTACCATGAATCCCCCCATGGAATTTATTCCCATGGTTCTCCAAAAACAATGGATATAGGCCCTTCCAATGATTTTTTACCACAAAACCTATACCCACTATTCTCTAGAAACTATGGGTATTGGGTGGACCTATACCTACAGTTTTTTTCCATCTGTTTCGATAGCATTTTTTCCAGTAGTGTTATGTACTCTTTCATGTATGGTCAGCCTAGTGTGAGACCAGTGTTATATGTATGTCATGGGTTTTTTTGTGAATATATATAATTTGATTTTTTATTAAAACATGTTATATTTTAGTTTATTTACTACTTCCTCACTCTATTTACTTACTTATTTTCGAATATATATAGTAATTTATACTATTATATACTCTAGTATATGGTTATTCTCAATCCATTGACTCACATTAGACCCTCACTACTATTTGGAAGTCAATGTCACATGAAGAGGCTCACTTGATGCACTATGGGAAACATAATCAAAACACAAGATTAGTGGAATTTGGTTCAAGATATTATAGTGCACAATTGATTGACCACCTAGTAGAAACTAGATGGTTAAGTGGATCTATAAAATCACATATGTTTTGTATTATAGGTAAATTTTACCTAATAACGTGTTTAGATGACATAAACCCCACCACCCCCTGTAGAAAACGTTTCTAGTAAATTACATTGGAATACGACCACGTGATTCTAAAACATACCCCAATAATCTCATCATCTCTAACTAAATATGAAGTGGGACACTGTAATTGAATAATAATATACCACCAACGACTGATCAATACTATTCAATTATATCATCTCCACTCTATGAAAAAATTATTTTCATGGTAGCAACAACCATATTACACTAACATCAACAACACATTCCACTATCTTTTTTACAAACCAGACAGTATATTTTCTTGTTTTACATAGGATATCTGATAAATGATATACTATATTTTCCTAACCTCTGATAAAAAAATAAATATACTCCAATATTTAATTAGGGAAACATTTCATATAGATAAATGATCACATGTTATTCCACTTCATAGGTACCATTCCTCCTAAAAATACTTGTTATACTAAGATATTGGAAAATATGGGGATAGTTTGGTGTATTCAGATAAGGCTCCATCCACTATTCTAATATAGAGGTTTGATTCACCACTGTAAGTGAACTGTATCTCAACTACTCAACCATGAAATATATTATAAAACTATTGTCTATATATCCATATCTATTAAAACATCATATAATTCCATCATTACATGGTTTAATCCCACATAATATATATTTGACTAGAAGAAAATACCATAGGCTAACTAAAAAAGAGAATATGAATGACCACCACTAGTAGGAGTCTCTAGACATTGAGTTTAGAGTATGATATCAACATGAATATATAACTATTTAATTTCAACTCAAATGATAAAAGATATTGTCCCAATGTAAATGATTTTGAAAGTCTACAAGGAATTATGAAATCATGCTTCACACCATGTGGGTCTATGCCTGATCGAAGCCCTCTACTTTTCACATTCAACAACCAACATGGTTTTAAGTAATCCCTTTTAGGAATGGATAGATTAGTATTTGTGGTTTGTGTGGATGGACATGCCATCAACCCCTAGATAATGTCTCTCCACTAGACCACTACGATAGTACACCCCAAAAATGTCCATTGTGACTACCTTAGGAAGGTATATATTTAATATTTCTTTTATTAAAAAAGTATTCTTCCTGTAACCACTAAGTATAACATAAACAAAAAATATATCCTTCACTTATTCAAAATATTAATCTCTCTTTGGAGGTCATAAGAGACCCATTCTCAGGGACTCTAAAATAAATTTGGGTTGTACTAAGACATAACTGTAAGTCAATTACCTCTTTAATGACCATACATAAACATTAAAACATGGAGGCAGCATCCCTATATTTCACACAAGGATAACCAAAACAATAATTTCTCAAAAAATATCATCCTTATCATGAGACCTGAAGAGGGTCTATAATCTTCTAGAGTCAAACCAAACACAAAATCACAAAGTATTTTTTTTAAAACCCCTTTAAATATCACCATAGATGAATAATACAATCATGATAATATTAATTCATCATCCAATGGATCATTTTTCCATGAAGTGAATCCAATGTGAGAACCTCCATCTGGTTTTTTATTTTTGTGCTAGTTAGAGGTCATGGTTCACAGAATCGAAAAAATAAACTACCTTCTGGGGATCAGGATCACACTGATTCTTAGGTGGAATATTTCACTACAATGAACAAAATATATTCATTCCCTGAGTAGTCTCATTGGTATGTACTAACATCTTATTGAAAAGAAGGGTTTCCCAATTCACAATGATATTAAATAATACCTATTAATGTGATGTATAAACTTCATAAATTTCATTCCTTAAATAAATACTATATCACTCAAACAATTTATGGTGTGAGGATTAATAATATCCATGATCATGTCAAAAACATTTCCCGAAAGCTAAGATAACACTCTTTAGGGAACACAATTTTTTAGATAGGATAATCCCCTGGCCACTAGATCGCATCTCAAAATAAATTCAAAGAATGTATGTGAATAATCACAACTTACCAATATATTATTCATGTGAAAACATACTTGTACACATAAGATGTTTCCATAGAGTGTTGGGAATACTCATTGATTTTTTGATTCCTAGTCAAAGGATAATATATGGTGGTGTCCTTGGATTGATAACTAAACTCATGAACACATCAGCCTAAATTACCTTAATACTTATCCAATTATCATTAGAAAAAAGTCAAATTCCATCCATAAAACACTACCCAATTTAATATAATTCTCATAATATCTCACCCATAGACACCCAACCTAGGCTTTAATTATGCTGAGTGTACCACCCTAGGCCCACCTATGATATGGAAATTTTGGAAAATTAATACCCATAAGAATTATATATACATGTAAGTCCTTTCACAATACCATATTGAATTATATATGAAACCAATTTCAATAGATATATAAATTATAACACATGAATAATTAAAATACATAACAATTTAATTAATGTGAAAGAAGAAATCAATTGAAAACCACAAGAAAGTATCTATGGTAAATATAAAATTGATAATATTGCTTGTAACAGCTAACCTGTGATAGGGGAAAACAAACTCAATGTTTCATAAAAAATATGGTCTATGAATACCAATCAAAATCAATTACTACATATTCCACCATCATGAATGCACTAAACTAGTTTCACTATATTCACTATATCCGTTTCCTCATGGAAACAATAGTCTATAAAATATCATCACAGACACACCCTAGATTAAAGTAATGTCTAAATTATATTAGAACCACACCATGATATTTAATATCATGTGTGAATCATGATATACCATGTTTATCCCTTGTATCATAAAATTAATACTTGAAATCGAAGTTGTGATCCATATCATGAAGAAAACCAAACAATAATGATAAATAAAGAAAATACAATTCTTGCAAAACTCTTCACTATAATAAAGAAAAAAAATCAAAACTAAATTTCGAACAAATTAACTTTTCAAAAGTCCCATATATTGCTATTAAATTTTTGGGTTTATTAAATTATGAATAATAAACAATAATATAAGTAGAATAAAAAGAAATCATATTTATAGTATCACCTTGGATTAAATATCAACCCACATAAATATTAGAAATATTGAAATATTATAATTTTCTATACCATTCACCAATGTTACTTATTTGATAGCCCTGATAATCTTCCAAAGTGTTTGATATAATAAATAATATAGAAGAAAAAAACCAATCCCATCCCATGGTATCCATGATCCATGATCAAAATCTCTTCATATGGGAGGGACTATTCTTCACCTTGGGCGTGCTAGAACATTGATATGATATCGATATTGAACAAGTGATATTAAGGTATGTTGTAGTATTTTATATGAATAAAACAATCACTATCACAATAGAATATAATTGTAGAGATTTATATAACACACAAGGACACTGTTTGGGTGATATGTGTATAAAAAATGATTTATAATGAATTAGTTAATGCCTTGTAATCTTCATACAATTCATTAATGAATAAAAATTCCACATGCATTTCATACTATTAAATTCATTAAAAAATGTAAACCTAAGTGGGTTTAACTACTCAAATATTAATAAACATAACATTCGATCTCAAATAAAATAAATGGTAGTAGCATTCATAAAATATAATATCAGTCATGTACTGAAATATCATATTAAATAATAAAACACATATATGTTTCGTGGGTATATGAATCCCATTCATATACAATTAGTAAATATATCTACATCTGTCTCCCACTTGCATTAGACAATGAAAGTATTTTTTCCCTTTTATATTTAATTTTAAAATATACAATATCATATGAAACCATATCCAAAAATAATTTTTTATTTATTTAATAACTATTTTTAAAATCTGTCATTAGTTACACCTTATATCATATCATATGTAATACCTTTTGAACACCTAGTAAATATTTGTTTTCTATTAAATCTCAAATAATTTTGACGTATCAATTTGAAGGGAACCCAATCCCAACACATTAATCAATAAATATTGACCCCATGAACCATTATATTAATTAAATCTAATATTATTATATGGATATATATATATTTACGAAGTATTAGGGGTCTTTCAAGGAGCCAATGCTACTCATGCTATGAAACAATCCAGCATGATCTCCACCAAACATGTGTATCACTACACATGATTCAACTAGTATTCTTTATAAAAAAGAAGAATTTTCATATTTTTTTCCTTCATAGAAGTCAATTATAGTGCATGATAAATCGATTACATCAACACCATACAAGATACTATTCAATTCATTATTATGAGAGTATAAATAGAGATAGATGTCGAATACAATATATGTAATTCATCATCCTGAATTACCACATAACATGTCACTCATCTAACTAGAAAATTACATCATATATAATTTCTAGATGTAGTCACACACTCTATAATATATATCTATCGAGTGACCAAATTTCATACTCATCATTCAATAAGACCAATACCATTTCTAGATGAGCAAAAACTAATTACATGATCAGCAACATAACCAATATCATCTGATTAGTTGTTCCAATATAGAGAATATGTAATTTGGGTGTCAAAATATGGAGGTTCACATGCTACGTATCCCATAAACCTAATGTATTGTGGACCCAAATGTGTTATATTAAATCCTAGTTTACCAAATCGATTATTTATGTCATTCCCTATGGTATAATTGACATTCTATCAAGGTCAAAAAATTTATTTTCATTGCTTTGGATAATTTTTCAAATATCTATACCAGAGTCCTACTCACACAAACCATATATTTCCTAAAAAATTATAATTATCTGTCACATAAATCTCCCAATGATGACTCAAATTATTACTTTGACTGGTCAATTATAATTATTCCTTGAGAAATTTATACTAATATATATATATATATATATAATAAAAAAATGACACTAAGAGGCAATATAGTGAATTAATTTTAATATGATACATTCAATACACATAAAATCACATAAAAATATTTAACATAACCAACATAAGAAATTTTTAATCATATCATATATAATAAAATACCAAAATAAATTTATAAACTTCACATTCATGGTTTTTGTTAAATCATTACATCATAGGAAATCACTGTCACATATTTATTTAAAAATATGACAAAACCATCCCTAGGACTCTTTATTGAGCAACATCTATGAAATATATAAAAATTAATAATTTTGATTTTTAGTAATTATATTACAAACCTTTAAACTCTTTTAATATGTTCAAAATTATTAACTTTATAACATAAAATATTACGATTTGGATATTTGTTATATACTTATAACTCATTTTATTATCACCATCATCATCCATGGAAAAGTTTATGTTAAAGGTTACCATGTAAATTTTATAATAATGTAACTTTTAAATTATTAGTTTACTAGAATATCTTAACCCCTCTTAGGATAGCATGGAATTTACTCTATTAAAGTAACTAATGTAACCCATTTCATTTGTATTTCACTCCACACATGAAAATTTTTATGTATTTTAAGATTAATTAACATTTTAATATGATTGGTATGATACTATAGTGAAATAGTTAATTTTAGTTATTTATTTCAATAAATGTGAATCTTTAATTTTTATTATAATTACATATCTAAAAACATTAAGATATTAATTGTAAAACACATTAATCATACACATGTATAGTCCTTTAAGAAAAATAACAATATTTATATTCTAAATAGTAACTAGTTATAACCTGTTACACTTTATTCTACTATCGCTTATCCTAATTATTTTAGGATAATATGCGGAAGTGAATTTAACTTTGTAATGGTATAATCGTTTATTTGTTATCTTTTAACATCTATAAATGCATCCATACACTCAGTAATGTCTAGTATTTCTATTTCGATTAAAATATCATTTTAGTATAGAAAATAAAGATTTGTGTTGGTATGTAACACTTATTTTATCCTAGTAAAAATATTCCACAAATAAATTATATAATCCATATCATATATGTAATTTTATGTGTTCAAATAATTTTTTATCTTGATAAGAAGCTAACTATTCAACATACTCCACTGGTGGGTAGAGGAATCACATTCCATAAAATTACAACATTTATTTTCATCCACACTTTTTCCATTCCCTTATTTTCAATCATGTGATAGATTAGTCTGAAAATTATACCATGTGGACAAACAATTAAACTAAATATTATTCAAAACAACACATTTTTATCAAACCACTTCACTTATCACATATGAGGAATGAGATGTGGATATAAATTATATACCAAAATCCATTAGATATTGATGAATTCATTAAATGAAAATTATGTACATTAAATAAAATTTTCTACTTCATTTTATAGAATGATAAATCTCTATGAATTCTTACTTTGATTTTAAAATTATATATATTTATAACACTTGTATATTTGTAGATTCGGTTTAACATACCATTAAAAATTAAATAAATTATTTATATAAAAATTATATCTTATATAGAGATTACATAGAATTTTCTAAAACTCCTTTAGCTATCCTAATAATCCAATTTGGGGAATTATTAATATTTATCCATTAAAAACACTATGTATCAATTACCTTGATTTTTTCCTTGAAGAATCACTGTTGAACTTCTTAATATAACTTTTCTTCTTTTTGTATGATCTTTTTTTCACCATTCATTATCTATAAAAAATTAAAACCTAGAAAATATATTATTTAATAACTTTTTCTCTAAAAATTGATAATATCCATAGATATCTCTTGAATTAAATAACAATGTTGTAAGATTTACATATATGACAATATAATGAAAAACCAAACCAGAATAAGAAGTTTTTAGTCTCTCTTAATGCATGTTATATAATTGAATAAATCAAAATATAAATGTATTCAATTATGCAGACTAATCCTTAAAAATAACACATTCATTAATTTACGTCACAAAATTTTCAGTATTAAAATTTTAAGGCATTTGAGGCAGTGATGGCCTCCAAAAAGACCCCCTCCCTTGGTAGAGGGGGGATCGTCAATTCCCCATATGGCTCATCGATTTCTCCCTTTTTCAAATCCTGAGTTCCTACATTCATTTCTGAAAATACCTTTATCTCCCAAAGTTCCTGAGTTGTTCAATGGGATCCCGCAACTATCGATCACTGCCCATGAATTCACTGATGCCACATCTCTGTTAAACATGACTTTGATAGTGTGATTCAAGTAACGATATCCATCTTTAGATCTCTTTGATAATTTCATCTTTGATTCGTGGAATTTGAAGGAGTGTGCAACTATTGGTCTCTTTGAATCAAGGAACACAATGGTTCATTTTCATTTGGAGGAAGATCTAGTTTTGGAATGGTCCTCTGCTCCTCTAGCATGTGATGGCACTCGATTCTTTCTTTTCTTCTGGTCTTATGACTTCTACATGAAATGAGATTCTCTGACCATAGAAATCTGGGTAAGATTTCTTGTACTTCCACTTCCTTTCCAGAACCCTTCCATTATTCATATTCTTGGAAACATGGTAGGCCATTATATTTATTCCGATAGTAGAACCAAGGCTATGTGCCTTCCAGTTTCACCGCTAATATGCATTGAATTTGACCTCTCGAAGCCTCCGGTTAATTCGTTTTTCATTGCTGTGAGTGAGGAATTTAGATATAATCAGTTTGTGGTGTTTGAATTGTGGCTTGAGTATTTCTCCTGGTGTCTCAATGTTGGGCATTATAAGGATGTTTACAGGTGTAGAAGGGTGGATTTGCAGGTTGCAGTGGATGGACTAGTTGCGGGGAACTTGAAACATCGGCAAGGGAAATATCCTGTTAGTGAGTGGTTGTGCATGGAGTCCATTTGAAGTCGGTGGAGGTGTCTCTTAACCCTTGGGTGGATGTGGTGGCAGGGGGTTTGACGAATGATCTTGGTGTTCTTAATACAAAATGTCTGGTGGATAATTTCCAAACTGCAATAAAACCATCTGGGACCAATGGGGAAGTTCTTGAGGTTGAAAAAACTGGAGATATGGCGGATGCTGCGATCATAGTATACCTGATTGGAATAATGTTGTAGTGAGGGGAAGTCCTTCTGCGGGTATACAGGCTGGTGGGCCTTTGGATGAGAATAGAGGATGGGTGATGGTTTCATCTTGGATAAAGCCATAGCTGGGCAAGCAAGTGACCCACATTGCACTTGGTAATTGCTTTGTGGGTTTGATGAATGATGGTTTGGAAGTGCTTCAGGATCCGACTATGGTGGAGCAAGATGCTTCTTCTCTGCCACCTGGCTAGACACCGGTTGAATTTTCTGATGATCTTTATGGAATCATGACTCAGATTCATGGAAAATAATGTAAGCATGAGAGGCTTTCTCATGCAGACAAGGAAACTCAAAGGAGTGGTGGTTACAAAATACAGTCCAATTTTCAGCCCCCGAATGGTGTATGTGAAAATGATATTTTTCAGAAGGAGGTGCATGTTGATCTTGAAATTATGGAACATCTGCAATGATTAGTAATGGTTGATGCTAACAGTACCATCAGGTAATAACAAGAAGTTAATGATGGTTTCTAGGGTGTGCTTATCTTTGGAAATTAGGGAGATATATTTGAAAGTGAAAAGGAAAATGCGGGAAGGAGGGTCAGGACCTCTTATAGTGATGTTGTTAAAGGTAGAGAAAAGAATATGTCAGGGAAGGAAGATGTTATGACCAATCTAATAAGACGAAGGCAAAGGAAAGATTACTCCTCTATGACAAATCCACTGCCCACTATGTTCAGTAAAGGAAAAGATACTCAATCTAATGAGGAGTTTTTTATATCTGGAAAAGTTAAATATTAGGAAGAAGTATTTTAAGAAGATGAAGCACTATAATAACTCGGAATGGGAGTCGACCATTTCGGATGAAGCACTAATTTATGGGAATAATAATGGGTATCGTTTTTATGACATGTAGTTATTTTTCATGTCTTGTGATGTTTTTTCTTCACTTTTCCTTTATTTTAATAAATGGTTAGAGGCCTTGTCTCTGGATGAGATTTCTGGTAATTTTAAGGCCTTTTTTATTTATTGTTTTATAGAATTAGTTCATAACTCATACATAAAAATACCCAATAAATTTTTTTAACACATCTAATCAATATTGATTTCCCCATATTATTATTTCAAAACCAAACATGATTTATTTTTATGAATGCAATTCATTACCTTCAACATGACCTCTTTTATTCCCTAACCCAACTTAGAATCCCATGAAACGCATATAAAAAATGTTGGACGGTAAAAAAAATCATCAAGATATATAAAAATAAGAAAATTTTTAGTCGAGCGAAAAACATTAATATCCAAGAAAATAATATCTAATAAATTTACATTTTCCCATAATTAGAATTATTATCCCTTTAAAATGATCATTTATTTTAAAATGGTGAAAAAAATTATTTACATGAAAGATCATTAGCATGAATAGAAATTTCGTGTTAGTTCATTGGAGAATCATATCATAGGACCCTTATAGAACTCAAATAGAACCCTTAAAAATTGGGATAACAAGACATCTATCTTCTAAAATAATTTTTTTTTGAGATTATAATCATTAAATAATGCATTAGAGCGACATATGGGAGCACCCATAGTATATGTTATAACAGGATCACCCATTTCTAATTGGGAACACTATTCATATATAATTTATATGAACCACAACAAGAATAAAACAATCCATCATTTCAAAAAAAACTTTTTTAAACTCTTATCAAAATAACATTCAAATATTAAACTACCATTTTCATCCAAATAGAAATTTTCAATATAAAACGAACAATTAGTTTTAAGAAAACTTTTTAAAAAACAAAAAAACAAAAAATGGAAATATGGTTTTTTATTCCTGAAAAAATTAATTCATTAAATGGAATCTAGAAATAAAATAATTGAAACTGTGGTAAAAATTTTGTTGAATTCATGTACGTTAAGAATAAAATATTTAATTTTTTTACTTTTAAAAATGATCCATTCAAAACACCTAAAAAATATTCCATTTGAAGAACATTGAAATAATGTAAAAGGATCATTATAAATATTTTAAATCCATAAAAACACTTCCATTTTAATTTTTAAATTATGGAAATATAAGAGAAATATATCTTGAAGGAAAACAAAAAAATAATTTATTAAGATGAAAATTACCTTATCACTTTTGATATATTTAAATCATAAGCCCCATGAATGGATAAACCTAAAAACATTTAATAAAATCATAGTAGATAAATTAATTATATAACATGTCAAATTGTAAGTATATAAACCTTATACAATAATATCGGTCCGTAACATCAGAAAATGAATCAATGAAAGAAAAGAAAGACAAATTCCTTTTCCCTGAGTCTGGCTTACCATAAGTCTCTTTAACATATTGAATAATAAGAATATGTTAATTATTTTCATGATTGAGAAACTTTTACATTTATATTATTATTTTATTTAATCTATTATCATGTTATCTATAAATACATAATTTATTATGTGTCTGTGAGATGTTTTATCCTTATTCAACTTATGTGTCAAGATAGAATTCGGTAGGTTCATTATGGAAAAAGATTTAGTTGTTTAAAAATATATATAATAATAATCATGAAATAAATGTTAAATTTATACATAAATTATACTTTTAAAACCAATCATGAAATATTTTAATTAAAAAATGAACCAATGTAATGATCATTGAGATGGTAGGCTATGTGTACTCATGAGTATGATTTCCATTTTTCAATGAATAATATGAAAATAAGGTACCTGATATTTTATATTTAAAGAATTATCACATTATGATAAATTAAACAATATATATATATATACATATATTTCAATATAATGTTATTTTGATTAAAATATTAACTACATCGCTTCGAGTAGGCAGTAGTCCAGACTTCTATGAAGGACGTTATCATTTTTCTAGTGAGTGAAAATGTATTCGAATATGATGTATTATATTTAATTATTGGTTAATAAGTAATTATTATAATACATATATCATTTATATATCATATAATAATTATATTGACACTTATTACCTTCCATGTAATGTATTAGTGAAAAGCAATTCAAATCACTTCACGAGGCAGTAATCTTCCGTACACATGAGTAACATTATCAAATCCCATAAAAAATTGAAAATTAAAAAATGTTATATAATATATCATTAATTAATAGATATTAATATGTTATAATTATTATATATATAATTTATATCCATCATCCTAACAAACCCATATAGGTTGTAATAGAAAAATGAACGACATCGATTCGTGAGGCGATGGTCTGTTGTAGACACAAATGATTATTTATAACCCATATTATGGAAGATTAAAATTATTTAGATTATAAAATTGTAATAATAAAATATAAATATATCAAATATAATGAGTTTATTTTATAATATTTTTTTAATAATTACTGAATGGGGTAGAGAATGTAATTAAATAAAACCACTCGTTGAAGCATGATAACTCTTTTTTAAGTATGCTTCTTCGGTTTGCACCAAAATTCATCCTAGGATGGTTTTATTTCAAAAATAGAGATTATATGAAGAGGTTATGTGATTAATAATACAATTTTTTTGTTTTTGGAGGAACCAAATAGTTTTGAATGTTTTATGATAGGAGGATAGGGGTGGCCTTTTATAAGTGGGGGAGAGGGGACAATTGGTATTTTTTAATGTAATTGAGTGTTCTCATATTTTTCAATTGTAGAAGGGGGTATAAATAAAATATTATAGATCCTTATATGTTTAAGTGTCAATATATTTAATAAAACAATTTTTTGAAATGACTTATTGGTCATATTTACCATTATATTTTTAGCTTAATATACAAGTAAACCCATTTTTACCTTAACCACAAGAATAAATTTTTACTGTTTTCACTATTCTTCTTGGTGAAGAATTAAGTTAAAATTATTTACCATTATAAATTATTATTATTCCAAATATGTAATCCTTTTTTCCAAAGTCAATTCACATAATTGAAAATTTTTAATCTAAAATTAATCACTTAGACATTGTGAAATAGAATGTTTTTATGTTGAGTAAATTTTAAGAAAAATATGGTTCAATATTAACTATATAACTAATAATAATACATTTATGGTTCAAAATTAATATTTAATGTATTATAAAAAAATAATAATAATTTAAACCATTCCCCTTTATGTATTATTTTATTTAATGAAAATGTATAACCATTAAGAATTTCAAATTAGTTTTCTTAAAAGACAATATTTAAACACCAAAACAAACTTTTAGTAAATACACAATATTAAGTTAATTTAAATGATTTTATGTTGATAAAATGTAAATAAACAATAATTAAATTATTTTCTATCATATTCCAAACATGTTGGGACTTTTAAATTTCCGATTTTATTAAAAAGAAAATATTGTTTAAAAATTCTATATTTTTTGCTATTCAATGAAAATAAATAATTTATAAGAAATCCCAAAATTAAAAAGAAAATAAATTTTAATTGATAATTTCAAAAAAAAATTAAAACAAATATTCTAAAATTTTATGAAATAATCTTTTAAACAAAACCAATAAATAAAATCGATTAATTAAAACACTTTTATTTTTAATAAAAATTTACATAATATTTTTATTACTTAGATAAATATCTAATTCAAAGTATTAGTTGTAAAATTATTTATTGTATAATTACTTGGGTTGATAAATATATTAAACCAAAAAATTTTATTAAAAAAATTTGGTTTACATGAAATTATTAATTGAAAATTGAGATTAATAATTTAACATGCCAATATTTTTTATATACATGCATTGAAATAAATGTGATGTATTTGATATCATTCCTTACACACAACCTTGATACTAAATAATCTATTATATAGTACACTATAATAAGAAAAAAAAATAAATTTATATTCATAAATATTAATAACCATATTATGATAAATAGGTGTAAGTATTTCAAGAAGTTCATATTTGTGGATCAATACATAATAAATGAAAGGTTAATTTTCTATAATGTCATTTTATGATTCAAAAATATGTTATCTTCATAGATGTTTTATATCAATTTTTTCATGTGATAATTATAATTATTTGTCTAAAAAATTAATAAACATTATTTTAAGAAATAATTAACATTTTTTAAATAAACATTTCAATATTATCATTTGTTGAATTGTTAGAATTTATCTTAAAATATTATTTTTCTACGAATAATAGAAATTCTATTTTTTCTAAAAACCATTATATTTTCTTATAAATAAAACATTATGTTTTAAATTTAATATTACTTTTAAATAAGTTTTAAATATGTATTATTTTATTAAAAAAAATATATTTCATTAAATATTAATCAAAACTATACATGGTTTACGTATAGTTGTTTTTGTTATTAAAAACACATGTCTTTAAAAAACTGTATTTAAGAATGAAACTTATTTTTTTGTTAATAAATTGAAAATTGGTTTTAAAAAAATTTAATTAGTATATATTCAATAATATGTTTTAACATTCAGGTTATAATTTTTACAAGGAATTTAATTAAAGTTTATTATGATTTATATTTAAAGATTCATTTTTCTGAAATGGTTTTCCATTATGGGTTTGATAATTATTTAAAATTAAAAAATTGCACATATATTAGTTAAATCTGGTAAAATATATTTCATTCCTTTTATTAGAATAATTAATTTAATATAATGTGTTTAAATTATCTTTTTTTATACTTGTAAAAATAATAACCAAATTTACTATGATTATGGTTAAAAGGGAATTACCAAGGGGTTACTGTTGAACCATGATATTAGAATAGGATTTCCACCCAAAAAGGTAATTATTTTTTATAACAAATTTAAATTTCATATTATCAATCCACTGTTTATTTTTCTATTTGGATCAACATTCCCATTAAAGTGACCTTAAATAGTTGAAATATTTTAAAAAACTCCATGTGTTCCGACCCCTCACTTATAAAAGGTAACTAATTCTCATCCATTATTCAAAAAAATATGAAACTTCTCTATAATTTAATAAATAAATAATTTCTAGAATCCATCCATTAATCCTATATCTTCTTTTCTTCCTGTAAATTAAGTGCTTCTAGGAATAAGTTGTAAGCCAAATGTGGTGTCTCAAAGAAATTATATAAATCATACACATAAACATTCACTTTTATTTCCACTTATAAAAACTATAAATATGAATAATCCATCCAAAAAATGTACATTAATATTATTATAATGTTACAACCATTTACAACCACATTTCTATCAAACAAGAGATGAAACTACCACTCATGTGTTTGTGTGGACTACTACCTTTACACAGGGATAAAATTAATTTTTCATATACATCATTAATTGATAGTTATTTTGGTGGGTTTAATTTATTACATTATATTTATTATATAATTACTATAAAATAATTTATATTTCATATCTATATTATTACAGGACCATCTATTAGGAAATGATAACGTTGCTCATGCGGACGGGGGGACTACCACCTTCAAGAAGTAATGTGATTCATTTATCATTTCCAATTAACATAGATGTAAATAAGGAAAGATTTAATATATATGTTTATGATATTTATGATTTAATAATTATTTTTAAAATATTAATTAATTTCTACATTTTTCTCATTATATCCATTAAAAATTGGAGTCATCACTCATACATATTATGTACTAATGTATCCAGGTAGTGATGCAGTTTTTTTACCACTAATAAATTATAGGAACGTTTAAAAAATTTATATAATGAATTTATATAATATTTATATCATCATTAATATTATTTAGGTTAATTAATCAATATCAATGTTCATGGACTGTAATAGCTGAACTAAAACATACATGAAAAAAGAAGCAGTTTATAGTAAAATAATGATGATAATGAAAGATTAGTAATGAATGGGTGAGAAAATATTATATTTAAAACATATACAATATTATATGTATGATATGTGTTCTATTAAAGATTTAGAATAATAATTAAATTATTTATTCATGATGTTTGTTCATAGAATAAACAACTCATACTTTAGGTAAGTGGTTTTTGTCCCAATTTCATTTTTATAGAGATTGTTGATTCATAACGAATATGATGACTAATATATATGATCCATCTCACCCAAATAATATGTATTTCATTATAAAATTTATTATTTCTCTTTTTGAAACCATAATGATTGAAATAATATTTTTTAGGAAATGAAGATCTATTTTTTAATTCAGTTGAGAATCTTTTCTTCCATGTCCTTATTCTCATTCAAATATTTCATGAATGTTTTCAAAATTACAAAAAATTTATTTATTTTCAATTTCAAATCTGTTTTAACATTAATGACATGTTTTACATTGAATATTATTATTATTTTCTAAATTATTCCCTTTTGGATTTTTATGGAAAATGTAAAAGAAATTACTGTTTTAATTATTACACATGAGGTTATTTTCATACCATAAATATTAAATTTTTATTTAAAGATTACATTATAAACTCCTATATTAATTTATAAATAAAAAATTTTCCTTTTAATTTTTTAAAATTTATAGGTTAATTATTAGTGATTTCCAAATGAAAATGGAATTTTTAATAAGAAATTACCTAGGGGTTTCTTAAATTAATTTTCATCAAAGACAACACAATTTTTTTCTTATGATTTACATAGTGTATTATTAATTTTCACTATCATTATTTGTTCGTAGTAAAAAATATGATTATGATGTAGAAATTTTTATGAAACACCTATCATTTCAATGGTTTATTATATGATACTAGAAAGTCCATTTCATGAAAATTTGGAAGACATGTATTTCATTTTAATTTTGTTAAAGGTTGGATAAAAATTATATAGTTTTACAATGAATTGGGTGAATAAGTATATCTTCTGAGATAATAATGGATTGAATGGGTAGTTAACGTAGCATGATAAGTGAATTTATCAAATAAAATACTCTTAGGAGTGATCATTTTATAACAAAATAACTTAATTGGAAGGGATCCCAGTCCACTGTGGCAGTCTAGGAAGTGATCCTTAAATAATGAAATAATTTTATCTTGTTATTTGTGTGTCAAAAACATATTATTTATGCATTTGATTTGATTTTATAGATCATGATGGTTTATTTATGATTCTTAACTTCAATATATTATTTATTTTTAATAATTAATATTTATAATTTGATTAATGATTTTCATCAATGTATTAATGGGTATGATTTTCTAATGATGAGTTCATTTTTACATACCATTAGGATGATTTTATGCTACCTTATGTCCATTTATTGATAACCTTTATGATTAACCTTACATTTAACCTAATTTCACTCACTCTTATGTTACCCTTATTATTTTTGTGGAGAAAGGATTTTATGGTGTTATGTCTCAGAAGTGTGTTATTTGAGAGGAACATAATAATAAATGGTGTATATATTTTTTGTTCCATTTATTTATGTATCCATGTTTTCAATGACATTGGAATACAATATTTCTAATGGGGAATGAATATATATGTAATTGATATTATTGTTATGAATATTTATTATTTATGTTGGAAATGTATGAGTATCTATTGTTGGTATCCCATGATGGTTCAATAACATATGGAAACTAGGATGAGAAAACATTATTTGTAACCCTTAGGATACAATTCTGTATTGGAAAACATAATATGTTATAGTAATGAAAGACATATCGATTCCCTATGAAAATAATTTATTTTCAGAATATTAGAAGAGACAATGGTTTTTACATAGACACATTTAGTAGATATAACCCCAACTAGAGTTTGTAAAGTATATAATGAGCATCATTACGGTGCAAAGTTAATGGTCCCTTTTTATTAACCTATTTTAACACTGATTGAGGTTATGATTTTGTTAATTATCATTTTATTTATGAGCTATTATGAAGTACTTGATAAGATAATGTCCTAGGATAACCTAGGGTAAACCTAATGTGTCAAATATTGAATAGAAGGTGCCAAAATTTTAACATCTTATTAATTTTTTTAGGTTTTATGACTCTATTTTATGATGTGTTATGGTCTTACTAATCTTTTTGTTTTTTAAGAGATTTATGATAAAATGATAATGTTTTAGTTATGATGGGTATAATAAAATATTGAAGTATAATATTTGGTCAAAGACATAATTTCTTTATACCATGAAATATATTGATGAATGTTAATTATTACTCCGAGAAATTAGATGTTGGAATAGAATTAAAAGTACATAATATTATATAAATAACATCACTATTATAGGATTACTTTCACATTAATGTTTTTTGGAATGTGTTTCTTGAAAATATCATTATTCTCCCACTTTTTGATTTTGAAATATGTTTTTACATTAATTTTAATTATTTATATATATCCCATATTAATATCCAAATATGTGTATTCTTGTTTGATATTCAAAACCATCATATGATCACTTATCAGTGTAAGGATAACTATGAAATTCCAATGGAATTGAAATCTGTTTCTTGGGGTTGGACTCCTATTCAAAGGCATTATTTATCTCAGATGGGTGGTGATAAAATTCACCTAAAATATATTACCATTGTATGTGAGTTTGTTGATCCCAGTCTATTAGAGTTTCTTAGTATTTATCTTAATCATGATGTTAGGTTTTGAACAGAACTCAAACCTGGTGGAACACATATTTTAAATACATAAAAAAAGAGTGGCTCTTATTGATTTGAAGGAATTGAAGAAGAAAATCCAGGTGGATCTTGAAAAGGAATTCATTGAGAAACATTCATCACTACAGGGTGTACCTTTTCTTTTTTATTAAGAAGATAGATTGATTAATAAAAACCTACATTTATTATTGGGAACATAACAAGTTCATGATCAATAATATATACCATCATTCCCATATTGATGAATTGATTGATCAAATTTAGTGATCTTAATATTTTTAAATTATTCAACTTTAACTTGGATACTCTCAATTGAGGGTCAAAAGTGATGTCATACCCCCAAAAACCTTCTGATTGAGGCATGGAAATAATGAATTTATAGTCATTATGTTTCGTCTTTCTAATTCCCACTCTATCATTATGGATTTATCAAATATATATTTTATAAATTACCTTTATTTGTTTGAGGTAGTATTTATAGTTGGTATTATTATTTATTTGAGGAGAATATAAGAGTATGAAGATCAATTTAGGATTGTAATGATTTCCCTTGAGGATATGTGTCATGAAAAATATATCATGATTGAATTTTGACTATTGAAATTTTAATTTTTGGGTATGAATATCACATGTGTGGAAACAAAGGTGGAACCATCAAAGATATATGTTATTCAACAAGAGCTAACCCAACCATGGAGACTAAGATAGTTAGTATTCATGGAATATATGGATATTATCAATGCATTGTAAAGGATTTTTCTTGGATATCTAATACCATTAAAATATTAACTCGGAATGGATTTACGTTTATTTGGACCAATGAATGTGAAGAAAATTTCATGTATTTGAAGAGAAAGTTGATCAGTGAACATGTTCTCCCACTAAATTACAACAAATAAGGGTTTTTGATATATTGTTATATATTTAAAATGGGAATGACTATTCTATTATCAAGAGTTATACAGTGATAACTCATAAAAAAATCCAATAAAAGGTTAATGAGAAAAATTAACTGACTCATGATTTTATGTCATCATTGAAAATATTATCACGAAAAACATAAATGAATAAAATTTATGATTAATTTTGTGACATATTTACTGTTTATAAAATTATAAAGTATATATTCACAATGAAATAGTTGAATATTCTCAAAAGAAGATTGTAATTATTTATTAATGATTATGACTGGTTGATATGATTCCACCCTGGGAATGAAAATAAGGTGGACTGTGCTTTGAGTATAATGGATCATGCTAGATTATTGACTATGTGTATCTAAAAGACATAATATATAGGGATTTAAAAAGATGGAAATAGAAATGTTCATAAAATGGGAGAAATATTAGATATTTCAATTGAGTGTCCAACCATCTATCTATGTAATTATTATGTAGTCATACAATGACGATGTGGATATACAAAAGAAGGTGATAATTGTTTATATGATCAACCATTATTTTGATGGAATGATAATGATTATGAATCGATTTTTTCACTATTTAATGTATGAACAAAGGAATAGAATATTGTAACAAGCTCATATATCTTCATTATTTTTTCATGTTTTATATACGGAGATATATATAAATATAAATGATTATTTTTGGTGGAAAAATAATAAATGGGATTTTACAGTGTAGGTATCACAGTTGATGGTATATTATCTAGTAATAGATAAGAGATAAAATTTTAAGGGGATATTAATACCATTACACAGAACAAAAATGACAATTGGAAAACATCACCAGTGATTTCATTATTGTACCTCTCATAACATCTATAGGATGTAATTATATATGGGGTTTAGTTAATGACCTTATAAATTCATTATAATTCATTAATATTATTGAATATTACCCTTTTTATAATTTTATTTTAATATACATTATTGTATTGGTAAGGTTACATTGGGTACCACAATTCATTTTATCCGGTTGGTAATCGAGGTTTATATCAATATTCTATAGAAGTCATCAGTAATCTTTGGATATATTATCTTGTCTTAGTAAAAAATATCTGGCCTAGATAGATGTTCAGTCTAAGAGGAAAATTCATACCGAATATGATATATTTAGATCTTTTTCTCTAGATTTATATTATGTTCGGATCAACACCTTTCCATAGTGGCATTTTTCTACAACAATATATTTTAATTGATCATTCAAATTGATCTCATGAATAAATCTATGTAATTAAGTGACTAACTCTAATATTCCAGGATTATGTTAGGTAATGAAATATATTTGATACTATATAAGGTGAGGAAATAGAATATATGTTAAGTTTCATTCAGAAATACATCATGATAAGTCATAATGGATCAATGTTTTTTGCTGAAAACCCTCAATGAGATATGGAATTAGTTATTAGTGATAAATTATTCGTATTTAAATTTGATATGGAATAATTATATTAGGATTATAAATATATGAAATTAGATCCTAATGTATATTGGTCCATTCAAGTTTAATGAATGAGTAGGGACTATAGATTTCGAATTGGAACTCCCACAAATACTCTATCATTTTCATTATGTCATCCATGTATCTCTCCATTGGTTATATGCGCCAAATTCTTTATGGGTACATAACTGAAATATTATACCATTAGAGAATAATTTTTTATTTGAAAAAAACATTTTAAATCTTGGATCGTTGAGATAATGTTTTAACAAATAAGACTACTCAACCTGTCAATGTTCATTGGAGGAATCATAATTTTAAGGAAGCTACATAGGACCCTTAGGATATGATGATGTAAATACATCTTCATTTTTTATAATAGAGTGATAGAAATTGGACTTCATTATTCATTTTTATGTGGTATAATTTATCACCATTTTTTAAATATATTTACATTGAAATTAACCTGATGTTTTCTATAGGAATCATTACATACACCATCATTTCTAATTAAATATGATATAGTAAATCATTATTACATAGTCGTTAAATTTGATGGTATGATGGGTAATAAAAATTTAATGAAACATATTTATTAAATTATAAAATATAATTAATTTATTGATTAATTTATAAACAATAAGTAATCAATTTTCTATAAAGTAATTTTACACAACAAAAATATTTTTTCTAAAAAAATGTTATATATGAAAATTTTTAAATATGAAAATTATAATTTATTTTTTTCTATATTAATATATTTTATTTGAGGAATTGATATCAATTTTAATAACATCACGTAAATTTTATGTTTGGGGTAATTTTTATGATTTTTCAAGAAATGATTTATTTTTTTGTGAATGGTGACAAATTACTATTTTTTTAATAACTGTAAATTCGTTTCATCTAAAAGTAAGAAATATTTTTATATATTATCATAATTTAATATAATTTCCATTAATTATACATATTATAATTAATAATATTTTACCCATCATTAAATTTTTTTGTATATCTTTATTTTTTGGCTTAATTATACAATTTAATTTTATAATGCTTCTCTGCACGTAATGTGTTCTTTTGTAAATAAATTAAATCAGCCATTATAGATTAAATTATATAATGAAATTTATTTATTGTATATTCAATAATATATTTTATCATTTATATGATGGTTTTTTAAAAGGAATATAATGCATTAGAATGATGTTTATGCTTTAATATTGATTTTTAATGGATTTATGTTTTAATTTGAACACTTATTTAAAATTAAGTTATTCATTATAAAAAAATTGAATCTGTTAAAATAAATTTCATATTTTAAATAAGAATAATTAATATAATATAATTAATAAAACATAAATTTTCTATCACAGTGACTAGAAAAAGAAATAGAATTTTGGTGCGAAGATTATGGATAAAATGGGTTTTCCAAGGATAGATGGTTAAACTAAGAGATAATGGTAGGATATAAACAAACATATCTATAATTATTTATTCTTGAACACATTTTAAAATTTAAATTTTCTACCTTATGATCTCTGTCTATTTTTACCCACTTTCCCATGAGTGTCACCTTATATCATTGAAATCATTTAAGGAATTACATGTATGTCCCTCTCATCACTTATAAAATATAACAATTTATCCTTAATTATTAACATGATTTTATCCTTATATATCTTTGAATACCATATGAATATAATTCCATGTATAATTACCTTTATCATATAGCTTATGGTCTTCTCTTTAGACTAATCCTTAGGTATACAGTTTAATGCAAAGGGTGTCTCCTAAAGAATATGTATGGATCTTAACCAAGATCATTTAATTTTATTTATCCTTATACATATGCTAAATATGAATAATACAATGCAATAAATAATCTATGATTTTATTATTATGAAAATAATCATTTACCACCAATTATCCTTTTAAAATTTGATAAATTTATTACTCTTGGATTCCTCTAACCTACCGCCTCCACATTGGGATATGATTCATTTTCCATATACATCATTCATGGATGGTTTTTTATGAGATGTTAAATGTATTAATATTATTTTTATGTAATAATTAAGATACTAGTATTATGATATGTTATCAAATTTATTATCATCCCATCTTTTGGAAAATAAAAGCACCACTTCTTCATACATGAGAACTACGACCTCTATGAAGAAATCGATTTTTTTCACATACTCATTGCATGAATGGTGATATGGATAGATTTAATATATATATTAATATGATAATAATAATATAATAATGATTTTTGGGAATCAAATTAATAAATAGTTTTCTTATATAATATATTCTTCAAAATTCATACTTCACTCGTGCTTATGTACAGACTGTCATCTCCACATAGTGATGTAATTCATTTTTCATAATTGCTTTTTATTAATGGCTATCAATATTCTTAAAAAGAATACAAATTATATTTATATAATTATTGGAAATATTTATATGAAGGAACCATGATCAATGTTAATGGAACATAACCATTAAACCAAAAGATATGTGAAAAAAGAAACAACTACCACAAAAAAATACAATGATAATGATTGATTGTTAATTAATGGGTGATAATATGTTATAATAAAATCAGTTATTATGTTAATGATATTATTATTGTTATGGTATTGATGTATAATAAAATTGAAAATATTTCTTATTAAAGGATGATTTATAATTCTATTTATGAGAAAATATTTTAATTATGTTCTAAAAAATTTAGGAAATTTATTTGTTAAAATAGTCAACACTTTTTAAATATGAATATAAATATTATATTTTTTTGGAAACTTTGATAGTTTTATTAAAATAGAGATTTAACATGAAAAGTGAAAAAACTAATATTTTTTGATAATTGACGTTTCTTTTCATTTATTTACAATTTTACCTTTTATTTTGGAATAGTTTTTAAATTTCATTAAATAATTTTTATTTAAAATATTCCAAATATAGTTTTTTAAATTAATATTATTCATTATTTTACTAAGAAAAAAATTTATACTTAAATATGAATTTTCATAAAAATGCTTTACCATCACATTTTACAATTTTAATTTGAAATTAAATTCACCCACATATATATTTTCAAAATTAAAAAAATGAATTCATTAAATGGAATCATGGGTAAATATTTTGTAACTATTTCAATTTTTTTGTTCACCCAAATAATTATCTGTCATCATCTATCATATCTAGAGTATTATGACGTAATTAAATTATATATATATATTATTCATGAACTATTTTCCATTTTAAAATTATAATATAACATATATCTTATTACTATTCAACTCACTGAAAAATCATAAAGTTGTTCGTCTTCATATCTGGACTACCACCTCAATAATGTGATGTGATTCATTTTTCATTACCACGTAACACGAATTATATATATATATATATATTTAAATCTGTAATATTATATTTATGATATTATTATCTTTATATTAAGATAATATTATACTTTACTTCATTTCATAATGACTTTTGGAAAATGGTTTGATTACTCAAGTACATTCATGGTATGTCGTCTCTATAATTGCAACATAGTTTATTTTTCATTATATTGTTTAATTTTTGTAATTTAAAGAATAATTGATGTAAAAAAATATAATTAGTTCATGATTTTCCTTCTCGATATGATGGAATAATGACCTACTGGACCATAGGTTTCCTAACTGAATAATGTCAAAACATCAGACGTGAACTTAAATGATTAAGTAATTGTTATAACATTGTAATAAGTCAGATAAAAGGAATAGTATGCACAAAAATGTTTATGAAAAAAGAAATTAAATATCAAAATTTTATTATTCAGGATGATATGGAACACATGTGACGAGTCAGACTGGAGGTAGGGGACACATTACTTTTAAATCCTCTTTTTAAATGTTTTATCATTTTATTTTCTAAATCATTTTTTCCAAGTCCATATCCTTCTAAATGATATTTAGAAAATATTTATTTATACATCAATAGTTAATAGAGACCACGTTTTGAAAAAAATTGACTTTTTTATAATGTAGTTAAAAGAATCAATCAATTTAATTTTTTCTTTATGGGAATGTTTTTAAAAATAATACATTATCACATTTCTCTTTAAACCACTATTTATTCTACGTCTGTCTATTTTAGAAAATTGTTTTATGGATGTATTTATATGAATAAAAAATAATTATAAATGATATATTATTTCCCTTTTGACATTATTTCAATGGTTTTCAAAAGGATTATTTATATGTAATGATAGAATTTTTTTACAAAAAAGTGAAATTGAATTTTCAATTTTAAAATATACAATGAGGAAGAATTTTACCACCATCATAAAAATTATTTGATATTTGGATATAATTACATGGTTTCTTTTATTATTAAAATAAATACCATATTTCCCCTTGTTCTAGTAATTTTATTTTTTTTTAAAAAAATGGATCAAATATTCAATATTTTTTTTCTTGACCCAGGTCTGGGATCAATCCGTAACTACACCAAGGCCACCACAATAGGCCAGGGCTAGAGAATAGTGTATTGGCATGACTAACCCAGGGAGGCATTTTATTACATATTTAAATGTACAGACAAAACCATATTGATGCAGAAGTGTAGACAAAGAAGGCTAAAAGATGCAAAATTATGGGGAAACAACCATTCATGTTACACCTCTATTAATTACAAGAGTGAGGAAGTGTAAACAAAAAGGTGATGGAAAAAACACATTCCCCAAAACAATGATGTCACAAACTGAATCACCTAGGAAGTAAAACATTGAGATAGTCCATCTCAGGATCTCTATTTTGTGACCAACACACGTGGCCTAATGAACCAGGTACCTAGAAGCTCCCATTAATCACCATCGACCTATTGTTTGTCTAGATACGAAATGACACATGAGCGCAAAACCAATACTGGGATGAGTATATACATACCCAGTAGGATGACTCAAAATATAATGCGGGATAAGTAAGAGATAAAATATGAATTGAAATATAATGGATAATAAACATGATATATCTCAACATAATGAAAGATAGTGAGTTGCATCATCCAAGCCCATGGGGCTAATCATGGTGAGTATATGAACAACATATCGAGACTCTACCACCCATATAAGGAGAGTGAACTCTTCCAATGATATGTTTATAAACAATGAAATAACGTGTTATACCTCATTCATCTTCGAACCCCATGAGAAAAGAGTCAAGAAATCCAAATATTGGATATATATATATATGTGTTTATCAAGAGATTCCAAAATGGGAGGAAAATGCGAAATCCATCCGATAAATTATCCGAGGAAGTAGAGTTCCAATATTTAAAAAATTCCATAAAAAACCCAACATATCATGCATATTACCAAGAGCAATAATCTATTTCAAACCATGCCTCACCACTATTCCACATAGTCAAGGGGCCATAATCTCAATGTAGAAGACCCATGCCCTAGTAAAATAGGAAGGTTCCATTATGTTATTGAGGACCCATTCCAAGCCCACCAGGAGGCATCCACTTAAGAATTTGGTAGAAAATCCATGCACAACCTATTTTCATGGTTCCACTATAGAACTAAGTAGAGGACCCATTACCAACCCATCTAGAGGGTTCCACATTCAATGTTAGTAGAGGACCCACGCCCAGCCCAGGTATAGGATTCCAATCACGGAGTTGGTAGATGACAAACACCATGAGAAGTTGGAGGGTTCCCCTGTAGAAGTCTATATGGGACTCCTTCCTATCCCATCAAGAATGACCAACTATTCAATTCATCGAGGACCCCTGCACATCCCAGCTGAATAGTTCCACTATAGAGATCATCATGTACCCAAGCCGAGACCAACTAGAGGTTTCCACTCAAGAGGCTTGTAGAGGACCCATGCCCTAATCCAACAAAAGGGTTCCACTCTAAATTTTGGTAGAGAACCCATGCCGATCCTAGATTGAGGTTTCCCCAATAGACATTTTTGGCGACCCATGACCAGCCTAACATGATTGTTCCACTAGGATGCCTGTGGCGATCTGATGTGATCACTCCCATAATCATGCATCAACTAGAAAAGTGTCTTTCCTAAAACATTCCACATCATATAAAAGTACCCAAAAATAAGTTAATTATTGCATTATATGTTAAAACTCATATTATAGGATAATCGTGAGCAAATTTCTGAGTCATAATGATTGAGATAAATAAATATAATGTTTAATAAAAAATAAAAAAAGGGTAGATGAGGTGTGAGCAGATCCACATGGAATGTGGTCATGGTAAATCAAATCTTAATGTCCCTATAAGTACATGGAAAACTTATCGTGTATGTATAAATGGAATGTGTGGTATATTCATAGAGTAACCATACTACCCAAGGTCTTACTCTTATGCCTGATAGTGTCTATATACCAAAGTCGTGTTTGCATACATTACAACATAGAGTGACTCTCTACCTAGGTTTCCACCAGTGTTCTCTATCCAAGCCTGTATACATGAAAAAATTTCATGTTTAGGCCATGCTCTCTGTCACACGACTCTTATACAAAAGAATGAGGGACATGGAATGTAGGGAGTCTACATGATTTTCCATCCTTAGGGAAGTCCAAAAAACTATATTTCACTAGTAAGGGGCTACACTCCATGTCGTCATCATAGTATATGGGTTCTATTCAAATTTTTTACATTTTTTAGATCTACATCCCGTGATTCAAAACCCACTATCCCTCCATATATCATTCATCCACAAAATTGGAAATTAGTTGATCTGGATAGGGATCATCACTTCCATCCATCATTTTCTTGAAATCAGATTCTATTATTCCTCAATGGTTTTAACATATTCACAACGACTATATATCCATTCCATCATTGATTAGTTGATATATAATCATCAAATTAGACATTTAAATCTCAAAAACATCCCCAATATATGCATTATTTATTTTATTTTCCCCCTTACGTTAGTTCTTTGCAATTCCAAGTCTCTGATTAGTCTCTTTACCACAATAAACCATCAAATCAAGACCATAAGGTCTTATTGGTGAACAACACTAATCCATTTTGGAATAATGGAACATGAAAAAATGGCAGTCTACCCTAATAATTACTGGACAACTATCATGTACATGAATATCTGTGGTTAGAAGATAATTTAAAACCCAATTTCATCGGTAAAAGTATGCATGATCAAGAAAAAATCAACACAAATAAGTGAATTGGATTGATCTACTAAATCAATTTAATAAAAAGGTCATAATATAATTTTTTTTATTCTTTAATGAATATGGGAACACTTTTGGTTGAATAAAACACTCAACAATGATCAATGGATGCTATTGAATTTTCTGTGTCTGGATTTTCTATAATCCATAGTTTTGTCTTTGTTTGAGGCAATCTTCAAGTAGAAGGTGGGTCAAATGTTCCATAATCCTTCCAAATTTTATGTAGCTAACCCTGGAAGATTATCCATGGTATTATTCATATATAATATTTCTTTAGGTCAAATTAATTAATTAATAAATTAATCCACTGAATATACCACCAATGGGAGAGATATCTAATTACCTAGTGCTGACCTATTTTAGGTCGTGCCTTGGGTAAACATCACATTCTAGAAAAAACATGCTCTTAGATTTCAGATATGAAATTCTATTTAATAGGTACCCATTTATTTATGAGACTTTATGCATGTAATATAAAATATATTTTATGTTTTTATAAAATTAATTCTAGGAACAACAAGCATGTAAATCACACATTGTCTCAGTTCCCATCTCTTTAAATATATAGAGACATACTTCAAAGTCTTATAAGGGAAAAACTATGTCTCTAAACCACTCCCTACTTCAAGAATTGCATCCCTAAAAAAATTAAACCAACAAATTTTGATAATGAGACCACATATCACTATCCATCTCAAAGGATCTCTCCTACACATTCCCATTATAACACTACATGTGAATAAAGGGGATGGTCAATCAATGATGGGTCCCCTCCTGTCAATCCTTGATCTCCATCAGGTGCTCTATAATGGTGTCTACATTCTCAATGTCCATCTCTCCCCAGTTGATGATTTGTGTGGGGTCATGCATGTATCCAGTGTACTGACACATGGATAACATTTTGAACCCACTCCAACTATAGGGGTAGGTAGAGGTGGTAATAAATCCCACTAAACCTCATAAAAATCCTGGGTTGTCCATAAACCTCCAGGATAGCCTGCTCTTCGGATTAACCTCTATAATAGTTGTCATGGGGAACTCTATGGAAAACATTATCTCCCTTATTGATCTACAAGGTACTACAATGGTAATTTTCATAAGACAATTATCTATTCTGGTTCATCCTCATCCACTAATAGATGACCTTGAACTTCTATTTCGTCATCTCTACCATCTCTGGACCCACAAAAGATTTCATTCCAATAACTTTCCTACAAAATAGTGACCTAAATGGTATCCCATACAATAGATAAATGTTTTCATGCTGATAGTGGAGTGGAAGCTATTGTTGTATGAAAACCCTACCAAGGTAAAGTGATCATCCTAGTTCCATCCAATGTCTGAAACACAATCCCAAAACATATCCTCCAATACCTAGGTAGGGTGAAAGGTCTAATCATCTATCTTAGGGTGAATGGTTGTACTCATCCTCGTTTTTATAGAGAATTCATCCTAAATGACACCAAAATTGTGATGTAAACCAAGCATCACAATTTGTGACAATCGTCGAGGGCACCCCAAAAATTAAAAATGACCTCGCATATGTACAACTTCCAAAAAATCACCACTAAAATCTTCTCCATAAAAATATTAAAGTGTTTCAACTTTTTGAGTCGGCTAAATGTCACTAAGTTCGAATCATGGCCCTTCACTGTGTGTGGAAGTTCTATCACAACATCCATGGATATCAAAACCCATTTCCATTCTAGGATATCATGATTTTTCAACAAACCCCCAGTAACATTATTATCCTCCTACACCTACTAATAGGCGAGGTAGTAACAAGTGAGGCACCAAGAGATTAACTCAAATATTCTCTATCTCATGTTGGACCATCAAAACTATTGATGTAGGTATCTATAAATGTTCCTCATAATGGGATGTACAACCTTGGGAGTGATATGGAACATTCACATCACCTCCACCATCATCTTGATTGGATGAAGCGCCAATTCTAGAAAAAAATATGACATGATTCCCTTCTTCAAAAAATAATTATGGTCAATCCCCAATGGAGATCTATTCTCGTGGTGTCTCAACTAACTTGAACCTTATGTGGTATCTACCGTCCACTGCATCAAATAAAAGAAGATTCTAGCACATTTTTAATCACAATACACTACATACTACATTCCCTCCTCCAATAGTCTCAACATAGGAGAACTCTTCATCCTAATCGTCAACTCCTCGAAGGACCTCTAGAAATTCTCAATACCAAAAAATACCTCCCTTTCCATGTCAGAGTGGTCGATGGGGATATAATTCTGGAGAAGTCTTCCAAAAACAACATGTCCTACCTTTCCAAGCCATGAAAACTATGAACCTATAACACACACTTATGTGGGTCCCAATAAAGCACTACATTGATATTCACTAGTTTGATTAGTAAACCATGCTAAGAAAATAAATTCCCTAGAATGTAAACATCAAAAATCCAGAACATGAACATTGATATCTTTACATTAATCTGGATCCCTCAAATAAAATGCAGAACTATACTCAAGTGATTTCATGAACCTCATCTGATGTAGAGTATATGAGAATTTCACCATTAAATATTTCCAAAAAGGGTCCACAAATTGATAGAACACCTGGCTCATCAAAGCCACAAACATGGTGGAGGAGTTCATCACACCAAAAGGCCTCACCATGAACTCATAATGATCATAAATAATTTGTTATTTAATCATTATAATATTAGCCTCACAAACCCTCAAAAGTGGTAGAAATTCTATTTTTTGATATTAGAGACTGATATCACCCCGCACAACTGGTCATTGAGGTCATTGGTCATCGAAAATGGGTACTTTGTTCATTATCATGTCCCAGTTTAGGTGACCATAATACATGAAAAGCTGCAACTTCCATTCCATATTTTCCACAAACAACATCAAATATTCCAAGTGGGACATATTGTTTCTGAGGAAACCCTTCCATCGAAGGCTGTGTAACTATAGTTTTTTCAATCAGAGCTCAGTAGGGGCCATATGATATGAATAACAAGATATTAGATAATTTTTTTGATTTATTTCATTACAAAAAATCCATCTCCTACTTTAGATGTAGTCCCAAAAGGACATCAAGGAAGACATACATATAATCTTCCACAACTGAAAGAAACTAGATGCTTGATGTTACTTTTATATCAAGGGATATACATTCCAATTGATGGGCGTGGAGATGGAAACCCCTTCTTAGAGAACCCAATCACCCCCCTTGGATATATCTCTCGCCCATAAAGTTGAATATCATCACATCAGTGCATATGTATTGGACTCATTTGTGGTGAAATTTAACCTGGTATTGGAAATGGAAAAAGAATCCATACACAAGAAGAATTCATAGGGTTCATCCATGATTACCAAAAGTTACCATGTGATCCTATCTTCAATAATATATATCTCACACTGTTAGGGGAAAAAATACACCGAAGAAGCATTCCTTCAAGGAACCTCAAGATGAAGCTACTAGGATAACACCTCAAATAAGAGCTCCAACTCTCATAGTATGAGTGTAGAGATGATGGAATTAATGGAAAATGTGACTAATAATTATGAATATAGAGAATAATAAACACAAAAGACCATTAAACATCTTCTGGACAAGGGGTCATAAGCCTCCCAAGCCCCTGAAGTCCTCATCCTCAACCACTATCTCCCTAAGCCTAATTTGTGGTGCCTGGGGGTGGTTGTGGAAGGATCTCATAGCTTCATCCTCCACCCATAAGAACTCCTTATCCACTTTTATCTCTACCACCCTGGGGGCCACACTAACCTCTCTAGGGAGATCCCTAATCATGGATATGCCTCTATTGTGATGGTCTATAAGCTAACTCCATGTAACCCTTGGCAAGTCTAGTCATGAAGTGATGCACTATGTGACCTATACCATCACAAGAATTGCATAGAACCACTCTAGATATAATTGGTGCCCTATATTTCTATTTATAACACAACCATAAACCCATTTCTAATCAAGTAATGATATCTTATGCCAAGATCCTACTGACCGGTGCCTATTTGATGCTGCAGAAAACACTGCTCTATGATACCCACTCCAAGTGCCAGATGGCTCGAGTCCCTCTAACAAAAATTGATATTTCCATATTCCTCCCATGAGAATCCTATTATAGATGGAGATGCACAATGAAACCATGTTGGAATAGATCTCTCTACGGAGTCCCTACTCAATATTCCATGACCGAATGTAGCCATCATAGATTATGTCAACAGTGTATCAAGTATGGACTATGTAAATCTATGTGTAATCTCCCACATTATTACATCCCTATTGAAACTCTAGGATCTCCTAAATCCAAAATGAGTAAAAATATTAGTGTCAGTACAACTTATGTAACTTCTACTATAATTCATGCCATGAGAGTTTCAACTTATCATGCATCTAAGAAATAGGAAACCACCAGCACCCAACATCTATATGGAAAAGGTTATCTGCTACTGAAACTACCTAATCCACTAGTGTACATAAGATCTTGGATATATAGACCCCCAACCCTATCCATTATTCTTGGGCTTGATGAACTTCCTTACCGTGGAACCTTAGTAGCCTCTGGAACATGAACTCATGGACTGCACTAAGCTAGTATGCATCCTCAACCCACTCTACTGGGATAATCTATATCCCAACAGGTTCGGGTACTACTACATGCCCACCAAGAATATGAAAATCATGAGATGGACTCTAATCCGTGGCCTCATCACAAATAATATCATTTTCATTATCTATTACTGGTATCCTAGATAGCTATCATCATAGAGGCATCCTAAAATTTAATCATGATATACCACAATTAGAAGAGAATATATATATATACACATACATAAAAATAAACATGATCTAATTCAAGAAATATTGTCAAATAATCAATCATATATGATGCATTTACCCCTGACCACTATAACCAATGGCTCAGTATGTTGAGTCGACAAGAAGGTAGTCAAGGTACTATTGAATGGATATGTCAGCTTCCCATACCATAACTTCATTAATTTTCCTAAGATCCACAAACAATACACTCTATCATTGTTTCCCTATTCCAAACCAAATACCCTTATAGCGAGTGAACCAAATAACTTCCAAATGATTGAACCAGTTCCAATTCTAGTATTTCATGACTCAAACCAAGGCAAGGATCGATCCACAACTATCCTAAGCCCGCCTTCATAGGTGAGGGGTTGTTGACATGCTCCAAAGGATAAAATTACATGATAGGAATTTTTATAAGTATATGAATGCACTCAAATATCCATCGTAATGTAGATGTGGAGAGGAAAAAGTGTAAAAGATGAAAAACAATATGGAACAACCATGCGTGTAAAACCTCTTGATAGTACATAGTAGTAGTGTAAAATGAAATCTAAGGGTAAAATTCATGACCAACTAGAATGATGTCCCAACCATACAAAAATAAAACAAATACAAAGAGAGCCTAACTCTTAATCTCCAAGATGTGGCCACCAAACATGGTCCAATGTACTATGTATCCCAAATCCCTCCATTATTCACCGCTAACCTATCTATCAACTGCTTGAGTCACTACACATGATGGAAAAGTCCAAGCATGGGTGATTATATACAAACCCAGTAGAACACCTAGAGAAATTAAGGGAGAGAAATAATGAATATAATAGGAATAGAATTAAATTATATAAAAAATAGGATGCATTAAATTCCAATGAATGAGAATGATTAACCAAATCCAATCCCCAAGGGTTCATCATGATGAGTATATGAACTACCAATCGAGTCATTACCACCACAAGTAGGACAATGAACTCATCTAACCATAAAAATCTAAACATTAAAAGAAAATTTCATACCCCAGACATCTTCTCATCATGTGGAAGGAGAATAACCAATTCAAAAGGATGGATAGATATGAATAGATATATACTTATTCAAAACAATACCAAATGAGTGGGAAAAGGGACCTACATCTCAGAACTCTTCCTATGAAAAAGGGTCACAAATAGTCCCAAAAGTCCATCAATGATACCCATCATCTGATTTTTCTTTCCCTAAGTAATCGTACAAGTCAAACCACTCCTCTCCATTATGTCTCACAGTCAAGTGGACATAATCTATGGATATATGACCCATGTAATAGTACAAAAAGAGGGTTACACTTAGTGGGTGAGGGCCTAGGAACACCGTAGCAGGATGGTTCTATGATAGAAATCAATAGAGGACCCATTCCCAACCAATTTGTACGGTTCTAATCTAGAAGACAGTAGTAGACCCATGCCTAGCCTAATTGGGGGCTTCCACCCTAGAAGTCGACAGAGAACCCTTTCCCAGCCAAGATTGAGTGTTCAACTACATGACTTGATAGGGGACCTACACCCAACCTAGATTGAGGGTTTGAATCTAGTAGACGGTAGAGGAACCATTTTTAACCTAGTTGGAGGGTTTCACTTTTGAAGTCATTGAGGTCCCATGCCTAGCCTAGTTAGAGGTTTCCACATCAGAGGTCTGTAGTTGACCCAAGCCCTATTCTAACATAAGTTTTCCACTCTAAATTATGGAAGAGGACCAATTATTATCCCAATTGGAGGGTTCCACTATAAATTTCTTTGAGGACCCATGCCCTTCATATCTGATCACTTCCACCAGCGATCCCTCTACTAATAAAATGTGACCATTACCTACGTCGAGTGTATCCTTACCAATAATTCTACAAAGAAAACTCCACTTCACATCCCATGAGACAAAATAAAGTGAACCCTTATATTTTATCTAGATAAACAATCATGTTAGGATACTCACCGATTACAATCTGAGTCTAAACGATGGAGATATGGAATAATGAAGTCTCCTTAGAAAGAACCATAAGGTACAACACATGTGAGGATACCCAGAAGGCATGTTTTCCCACTCCATCACAATGTTGTTTCACTAGAGGTAAACATCTAACATACCTTTTAAGTATAAATGTCATCTGGTTGATATAAATAGTGTTCCCAGGGCACTCAGGGTCCCCACCTATGTGTTTTGCTGTGTCTATGTACCCAAGACCTGTCTGTTTAATTTAGTACATGGTGAGCCTCTCCACATAGGGTGCCACCCATGTTATCTAGTCATGCCCATGTACTTAGGCACATGGCATGTTCCTATCCATGTTCTTCATAACATGGATCATCAAAATCGGAAGGGGTACACGATGTGTAGAAAGTCTATATTGAGTGCCATACTTATGAATTTCCAAATCCCTAGCCATCACACCTAATGAGATAAATGCCATGTGTTCCTCACAATACATGGAGTATAGTCAGGTTTTTCTCATTTTTATTGATTAAAATCCCACAGCCTAGATCCAATTTTCCACCACAGATAACACCTAAAAAATAACCAAAATCCATAGATCTGGCTGTGGATTACCGTTTCTAGCCATCATTTTCAAAAAAATTGTATTCCATAATTCATCAGTGGTTCTGTCCTATAAAATTAAATTTCTATACTATTTTTTCATCTATGATCATATATTTGATCATCTAAAAGGTCAAATTAATCCCTAAAACAACTTATATATGTGCTTGATTCATAGATATGTCCCTTTAACATTCTTTCATTATGAATCTAAGGCTTTGGTTGGGCCTGGTACCACCTAGAATGGTCAAATCAGGGTCGTGTGGTCCTACTGGTGAAGGATGGAATGTAATTATGGGAGAAAGGAGAAATAAAAATGTTTAATCAGTCATTACCAAGCGTTCATGCCCAACGATCAAGAACACATGTAACCAGTGTTATAAAACAATTTAATAACTAATTTAATTGACACACTGGTGCACGATTGGGACACAATTGACATTGATCGAAGATGTGGATTGATTTTATCAATAAATTAAATAAAAAATGTTTTAAAAAGACAAATTTATGAGTCCTTACAAGATATTGGATTATTCATCATGAATGAAGGTGATATACATCGATCAAAAGTAGTCATTACATTCATTGTGTCTGAATCTACTCTAATATCAAGTTTCGTCATTGCACAAGGTGATTCTCTAACAAAAGGCAGCAAAGAAGCTCTAAAATATTCCAAGTGTTTATGTGACCAACCCTAGTGGATTATCCATGGATTTTTTTTATACTTTTCATTTAGGTCAAATAAATTAACTAATTAATTTATCTACTGAATGCACTTCCAATAGGTGAGATATTCAAATGTTTAAAATTCAACTATTTTAGGTTATGACATGGGTAAAAATAGAGTTCAAAAATCAAATGTAATCTCAAGTTTCTAATATAAAAACCCATTTATATTTATAACATATTCATTAAAAAACAATACGAGCTAAATATAAAAAATATATAATATTTTTATACAATTAATTCTAGGCATACCAGGCCTCATAATCAAACATCGTCATAATGTATAGCTATATATATATATATATATAGAAATATTTCAAACGGTAACAATGAAATGTCTAGGTATCTACATCAATATCTGAAAATGTTATCTTATGGATGTAAAGAAAAATTTTATGAATGTAATGATGGAAATTTCAACCTTTTATGTTTTTGATTATGTTATGGTTCATGGGATTTTCTATGATAAGGGTTGGTTCCATTATAATATAAGGATGAGATGTTATGTTATTAACCACTAATGGGCAGTTCCATGATATTCAAAATATGGGTAATTCTATGATTTCCCTCCAATTATTTTGGTAGAAAAGTCAACTATAATATTATTCCATTTGTAAGAGTGATTGTAAGAGTGATATGAAAATGCTACACCATGTAACCTACTTGTTTTATTTATTGTTTATGTGTGATTTTATGGGAATCTTATGATTTATCATGGTAACATAATGACCTTCAGTTTAAAGGAAATTATATTTGAGTATTTATGGGTGAAAATGTATATCTTTGTGGAAATTGTTCTTTTGAGTTTTTAATGATTTCTAGAAACCTTTTGAGTTTTTATTTTTTCATTAATAATTATCATGATTTGATTTATGAATGTCTTTGGTAATAGAAGTTGATTTCATGGGTAATATATTTTCTTATGTTGAGCCTAATGTTTATTTTCAAAATCAAGAAATTTTAAAAGTATTCAATCTCTAATGTTTCAGTATATATTTTTATGTCCCTTACAGAGATTTTTTTTCTAATCCTAGATTTTAAAAAGTTTATAATTGGATGAGTTTGGATAAGGATGAGTTCAAGATGAATCTTATGAATATGTGACATGAAAATAAAACATGATTCTTTATTTAATGTTATGTTTGGTGTGGAAAATGGATACAAAATAGAAGTGTCCCAAATTTATTATATAGATTTGTTATGTAAGAGTTGTTACGTTACCCTATTAAACACTAAATCGAAAAGATAATTTGGAATATAAGAAAGTGAATTATATATAATTTAACAATATTATTTTATGTTTATGAAGGGGATATTAAACATAGTATAAGATTAGGGTTTAAAAACATTTGTGATTATGATGTTTTCATGTGAATTTGATTATGATTTTGAGATATCATTATAGGTTAACATGTTTAAGGTTGATTATAACGTCAATGTATTAGAAATCCATTTTTCATGTATTATGTGGTGGAATTTTAGGTCATTAATTATTTTGGGATGTTGGATTTAGACTGGTAATCGACTTACTTATAAAATAATTTAATGTTAAAGTGTTACGAAATTTCTATGGGTACTATCTTATCGATGAACAATTTCAATTTGAAATGAAATAATTATTTTTATGTTTTAATTATGTTCCTTTATACATATTATGTGTCTTCTATAAACATGGATGGAAATTTGGCTTTTATAACCTTATTATACATTCCATAAATTTTCTTAGGTGTATAATTTAAAATCATATTCTAATGATTTGTACATCTTCATGTGTATTCAAATGACCAGAATGAAATTATTTGATCTATGAAACACATTTTTAGTTATCTGAATTTTTTAAGGATCATGGTTTCACTTTTATCTGACTTCAAAATCACAATTTTTTCATCCTATTTGTTAAGGTAAATAAAATCAGAGACGTAACTATTGATTTTTTGGAGATAAGGAATTTATACAAGGGGAGAAAGGGGATATGTAAAACATAAAATAGGACCTTGTTGTCTGCATTTTAGGTATGAATTATTTTCACATGTTCTATGTATGTTCCATTTTTTAGATTATACTAGAGAATCCTAATGACATAATTGATATCATTGTTTTATAAGAACAAGTTATTAGGGAATAAAAAAAAGAAGCAATGACAATTGATTATGTATTTGTTTAGGTATAGTGTTTTCAAAATTATGATAAATTTGTATGTTATCACTATTTTGAGAATCATAAAAAACCTATGAATTATTTTTTAGTAATTATTTTTTAAAATTGTGAAACACATGTTAGATGGATTTTATACCATTTAATAATGACATAATGAAAATGTGATAATTTCTTGGAGATAATGATTGAGTTTTAAAAAATATTTAAGGAATTGGTAACTTTTTGTTTACCATGTAAACGGTTATATTTCAAGAAGAATGACTTTAACTTAGGTGGTTATAAATTTTATGGTATTGGTAGAATTAAAGGTTTATATGAAATTTGATTTTGAGGTAATTATGACTTATTATAATTTGGGTACATATGATTTATCATATATATTACCCTATTAACGAAAATAGATTGTTTGATTAGTCATTTATATTATTTTAGGAAAATATCACTATATTTTTAGAACGATATATGATTAAGCTAAATAGAATATGATCAGGATTTGTTATAAGAATAAATGTTGAATTGTATTTTTGAAGAATATAATATTTAATAGTGGTTTAAAGGTTATTAATGTTATTTAGGGGAAACAAAATCATCTTTTAGAGATTGAATGATTATGGAATAATATTTTTTATATGATAATTAAAGAGTGATTGAAGTTATTTTGTGATAATTAATATGTTTATCTTTTATGAATATGATATTATTTTTTTGTGTATGAAAATTAGTCTTGAACATTTTTGAGTAATTTAAAATATATTTATTTTTTGGAATGATCTATGTTGAAAATTGGGTATTACTATTGGATTTTTTGAGATTACTATAGTTTTTCAGCATGTCTAGTTTTTATTTCATCATTGTGGTAGTCTTATGTTATGAGAACAGTTTTTTTAAATATAAGGACATAAAGAATAAAATTTTCTTCCCTTAAAAATTATTTTCTTCCCTAATAGTTTATTTTAGTGCTTCTTTTAGGAAAAATTGATATGGAATACTCATCATTTGCTATGTTGGATGACTTTTTGGTGGAAGTTTATTACATAATTAGATTTCAATTTCCAAGTATTTATATTTACATATTTTCCTATTTTATATGATAAATAAATTCTTCAACAAAAAAATAATATGTTGTACAAAATAAATTATCTAATTACTTTATTTTATGATGAATCTATAGTATTCCTTAAACCTTATTAGGTGTTATTTTTTGGGTTGATAACTTTCTCATGATTGTTCACTTTTTGTGATCATTGATCTTTGTCACTCCAAATCATTATTTTGATTTTTTCCACGGATTATAATTTTATTACCCTATAATGATTCCATATTTTTAAACCAAGTAATGTGTTATTCTTTATGACCATTGTACTTCACATTATCTCTAAAGAACTAAATATTTTATCAACCCATTTTAAAATGGAGGATTTCAAAAAAGGTTTTTTAAAATATCATCCACTAAATAAGGAGATATATTT
Source organism: Viscum album (assembly GCA_963277665.1). Taxonomy (NCBI): domain Eukaryota; kingdom Viridiplantae; phylum Streptophyta; class Magnoliopsida; order Santalales; family Viscaceae; genus Viscum; species Viscum album. The sequence continues at coordinate 396,105,741 of OY728127.1, read as the reverse complement.
AAAATTTCAATGAAATAATTTTGTGAATGTAAGAGGGATGGAATATCAAAATATTATCATTAATGAAGTGTATGTTTCCTATTGTAATAAATACATAACATTGAGCATAAAAAACCATTAAATATATATTTTTTTCAAAATGTTGGCATTATATATTTTCAAATAATTTAGAGGATATGAATAAGATTATAGATTTTTTTTAATTTTAATAAGGATATAATTAGTAAAAATTAATTTATAAATTCTTATTAAATATGGATTATATTTTTAATAAATTATTCTCATTCTTTAAAAAAAAATTTTCATCAAAATTTAATTTTGTTGATTTTAATGAGAAAATATATAAATATTGTTTTCAAACAATTAAAAAATATATATGGTAAAATGAAATACATCTTATAAAACATAAAATCTTAATTATCGTAAAGGGTAATTTGGAGAATTTTTTGAAAAGATTATTTTTTTAATAAATACATAAAATATAGGTTTTTATTTGAAAATTTATTTTGTTTTTTATTATCTAAAAATTAAATATCTATTTTTATTAGTTTTAAATTAAACAAGAAATTTATTATGTAATATAATCCAATTATTATTTTGGTTGACCATCATTATTGAATTGATTATAAAAATACTTTTAACATAAAAATTCTATTTTTCTGAAATGAAATTTGACATCTATTTTTGGTAGATCAATTAAAAATTAAATTCTTCTACTTATATGTTTTGAATAATAAATAATAGATCCAATATTTTTATTTAGGGTTTTAAAATTTCTTAAAATTTCCCCTAAATTTTTGGCCAATAAAAATCTTAACATTATTTATTGGTGTTACCACGATATATGGGAAATTGAGTAATTAATGATAAATATAAAATTATATGTACAATAAAATTTCCTTAATAGTTTCCTAAATTTTATTTCATGATTATTAATATTCTACGAGAAATCAATTTTTTAATATATTTCTTTTCTTCACCATTTGGTTTTGATTATTTCTTTTACAATTTATTATTTAAGGAAAAAGCCAAAAAAATATGCCACACTATTGTTTTTAATATGTGTAGTATTTTTATCATGGGGATATCCAGAGGATAGGATCTATTATAATTTTTTTTACAAATACATATGATTTATCCCAATAATAATTTTTTTATTCTTTTTAGTGAATAAATAATTAACATAAATTTTTACTCAACTCTAATGCATAATCATTCAACAAATAGAAAAATTCAATTAGTGATATTAATTATATTAAACAAGGTATAATTTTAATGAATTAAGGTGGAAACAAACTTTTAACATATATATAACACATTATAGATAAATTAAAATATTTTATTTAAAATTCATTTTATTACATGATGTATTAATGGACCTTGAAAATTAAATTTCCCAAAATTGATATTATTGAAATTTTATTGAAATTTTATTTTATTAAATGATATAAAATTACTAAAACTCATATCATCAGCCATGTTATTAGGGTTTTGTTTAAAATATATGCCATGGTTTATTAGTAATAATTTTTTCATTTTATATTAAATATCATGACCTTCAAATTGTAAAAGAATTTTGTCATGGAAAGTGAGAAAACAATTAATGGGGGGTAAAAACCAAATCATAATGTAAATAATGTGTTCTAAACGTTTCAAAAAATTGTGGGATGAAATTATTTAGACTCATTATAATAATTTATTTTTTTCTTATTAAATTTTAATAATTTCTTTTCATGATTAATTTATATGAATTTAATATTTTATGAAACTACAAGAGTTAACCTCCCCTATCTTATAAATGGACACCACTTATACTAAATATTTCACTCTTAAAAACCCCTATGGTTAACATAATCTCTACCTAGATTCTTTCCATTAGCCCCTCTACACATTCTAGAGAACTCATTTTAGTCATACATCAAATCTTGGCGGTCTTAAGGTTTTAATAAATAGGCAATTTCCCAAAGAACATGTATAGTTTTAACCCCATATTTTAGGTTTAGTTTTTATTACACAAACATAAAATATTATTTATAAATGATAATGTAATAATATAAAAATCGTAAATATACTAATGTGTTATTATGTTAATATAATAATCTACATCTATCTATTATACTATAAAATGGGAAACAAAAAAATTTATCATGTGGACGGTAGACTACCCGCTCACCAACTAGTGTAATCAGTTTCAAATTTTTTCCTCTTATGTATATAATGAAATGATGTAGTTATGGTTAAAATAATACATTAATGAAATATTTATTAATTTCAAAATATAATATTTCATTTACATTATTTTGTTTCCGTTCAGGAAAAATTGATAACATCACTCCTCCACATGTGTGGACTACCACATCACTATAGATATGTGATTAACATTTCATTACCACCACATAGGGAATATATATATAATAAAATACCAAAAAAATAATATAATAATTTTTATATAATGATCATTCTGTATAGATAAAACAATACTATAACTAATTCCATTATTATCACTGAAAATAGGAAATGTTACATATGCGTACGTATGACCAACAACCTCCATGTTGGTAACGTAGTTCATTTTTGATAACCATGTTTTATGGTTGTATTTAAATGTATAATTGAGATAGTAAAATAATAATTATATCATGATTATTATCATTGTTGTTAGAGAATAATTACCTCTTTGACAATAGTCAACGTAACTGAATATCATCAAAAACATATGATGAGAGCTTACATGATTATGTAATTATTATAACACTGTAAGAAGTGTGATAAAAGGAATAATAAAATTAAAATGGTTTCTAAAGAATGTAAATAAATAAAATAATTATATTATTTATGAATATAGATACTAAATATGAGGAGAAAAACTAAAGGTAAAAAAATTACTTCAAATGCCACCTTATAAATGGTTTCATGTTTTACTTTCTAAATCATTATCTTCCATGTACATGTCCATAAAAATGATTTAAGAGGAAATATGATTTATAATTTAATGGTATATAATGTCCATTTTGAACATATTTTATTTCATTATAATAATTTTAAAAGACTGAATATTCGTATGATTTAATGTCAGTGAATTTATTTTAGAAAATCCTCAGTTAAAATATCCTTTAAAACCCTATTTCATTAAAATTTATGTTTTTAAAAAAAATTATTTTTCGAATTTATTTATATTGAAAAAGAATAATTAAAAATGAAATATTATTTCACTTCTTAATTAATTTCAATCAGTTCAAAAAGGATTCCATATATGTTTTTTTGATATTTGTTAAAAAAGAACAATTGTAATGTTGTATTTTAACGTATACATTGACATTGAATTTTGGCTTTGTTGTAACTATTTTTTAATTTTTTGATTCCTATAGAAGCATTAATATTTTAATCAATGAAAAAAATTCCTTATGTTACAGTTGTTTTCAAAATATGGTTTTACAATTTATCATATATATTAATTACTTGAAAATTATATTTTATAATAAATATATATTTTAATGATGGTAATGTTTGAAATTGAAATATTTTATGTGTTTTGATTATGTAATAGATATTGGTAATTTTAATGTTGTTGGGAGGTTAATTTATTAACCATGGATAGTTGGTTTCATTATTAACCAATGATAGGTGGTTCTGTGATACTCTAATGATGGGATGGTGTATGATATCCCTCCAATGTATTGGATATGGTATTTGATTGTTTGGTCATTCCATTTCTAAGAGTAATTATAAAAGTGAACAGGGTTTTTTTCCCGGGAATCCTTAATTTTTATATATTATTTAAATTATTTATTATTTAAATCTTATGATTTCTAAATTTTCTATAACGATTTGATGCTTAAAAGAATGTAAATTAAAAATTTTAAGGGTGAAAAGCCAAAATTTGGGGGAGCAAATTAATATGAGTTTTTCATGATTTAAATAAACCAGGGGACATTACATTAATATATATTATTAAATGTTATATTAAATTAATTGGGTAGAGAAGGCGATCTATTAAAAAAAATGTTTTTTATGATATAAAAGATTATTTTGATGAAGGAAACTTTTTTAGGTATTCAAGGAAAAAAAATTTCCTTCCTTATTTCTCTATCACATATTATTATTTTAATGACCATAAAATGTTTTTTAAAATTTTCAATGGATTATAAAGTAAAAAGATGAAGAAAATATGAAAATAGAAAAGATGTTACATAAAAATAAAACATGTTTATTTTTATTAATGTTATTTTTTGGTTGAAAAATAAATACAAAATTGAACTGTAATATTTTTAATATGTGAGATTGTTATGTATGAAAAATGACCCAACACACTAAAAAAAGCCTAAAATTTATTTTAGTGTTAAAAATTAAATTCTAGTTAAATTCCATAGAATATGTATTTTATATCGTTGGGTCCTTACAAATATACAGAATGCATATTTTCTGGGAATATCGACCTTATTTTTCCCTTTGACCAGGAATCATATCTTCTAAGTCCATATATTAAATAAAATGTTTTAATGAATGTATATAAAATTTTAAAATTATTCTTTATATTATGTTTAATATATTTGACTCACCTTACCATGTTTAGAAAAGAACCTTTTTATCATTTTCCGAAATGTGGTACTTTTGAATTTTTACTAAAAATGTGAAAGGTATTTTTGTTTTAGCGTACACCATATGAACGAATTTACCACAAAAATAATTACAATATTATTTGACTATTCCATTTTAGTTTTACATGGTTATATTTAAATAGATAATTTTCATAATATTTTTTAATATTTTAGGTTTTAAATTAGTAATTTCAAAATAAATAGTGTTTTTTCTTCATTAAATATTCTATTGATATTTTAATTGTGTTTTTATCTCTCAAAAATTATTTTGTGGTTTCTTATAATTTAATGGGGATATCATACATTTATACCATCTTTATTCTTTTACGTAATGGTTTATTATTATTATATGAAATACTTCAAAAACTCATATCTTTTTCATGGTTTTTGATATGATGATATGATTATTGTTTTAAAATCATGTTTCACAAATATATATAGATTTTATTAGAAGATTGGTTTGATAAAAATAATATATACTTATAATTCATTGCTTGAAGAAGTATATCTCATGAGATAATAATGAAAATAATTAGAAGAGAACAAAATTTAAAAATATAAATTATCTAATATGATCGACATGGGAGTTAACCATAACTAATGAAATTATGTAATGGGGAGAGATCCCAATCAACACTGATTATCTTGGAAGAGGTTCTTGAATATCGAAACTATTTTAAATGGTATTTTGTACACCATAATCATATTTATTGTTCACATGACATGTTATGTTGGACTATTATTGATTCTTGATGATTTATTACTGTTATGTATTTTTTATTTTATTTAATAAGAAATTATTCAATTTCATGAATTTTAGAAATGAATTAATGTGTATGATTTTAATAATATTAATATCATTTTCTCATACATTTGTTTATTTCATTCTCACATGTGAACAACTATTTATACCCCTTATTCATACCCTTTCTGAATATCTAATCTGACCCTCTCATATGATTCCCATTGACATGATATGGAGAAAGATTTTAAGTAGGTTATGTATAATAACGGTGTATGTCGGGTAGATCATAATGTCAAATTAGGTAGATCATTTATATTCAAAAATCTTACATATCTATATTTCTAAATACATTAAACCATTATTTTTCTGAGATGTATAATGTTGATCGGTAATAGATATTTCCCCAAATAAGATGTAGTATATCTATATAAATCATATGGGTCATTAAAAAATGAACAAATTATAATAAGTAATTATATTTTTGAAGAATCAATGTTATATATATTGTAACTCAATTTATAAAATACTTAAAAGAAAACATAAATATTCAAACATCAATTAATTATGATATTTTGAACTTCTATATATTTGAAATACAAATAAATCATATTTTCAATAATATATATCTGTCAGAGTAAGAAAATTACATTCTAAAACATTTATATCCAGTGTTTATTCTCCAAAATGATTCAATAAAACCTATGGGTAATCCATATAATTTCTTATCCAATTCAAAAAAATTCCACATCAGACAAATTTTCCTTATATACACTTCTTCAATATAGCTGATGGTATGGATTCTCTTAACAACTTTTCTTCTTCCCTTTTCTATATCCTTTAACTTTGTATTCCAGTAACATCAACATGGTCCTAAATATTTCACCACCCATGTCCTACACATTTTTCATCTATATATTGAGTATTTCTGATAAGGGTTTAATGAGTTAGTTCATATCATAATTCAAATCAAATTTTTGGATCATTTTTGGTAGTTATAAGGATAATGGTGTCCGTGTCCAATTCATGTTTATTAGGATAACCTATATAATCCAACTAATTTATATTCCTAATAAATATTTATTATAGAAATATTGATAAAGGTAATTTCTAACATCATATACTAAACAATAGATTTTGAAATATCGTACCATGCATGCCTATCTTTCTTATAATTTATTTTTAAGGTTATCTATCATTTGATAGGATTACAGGGTCTCATGATGGTTTTGGAGCATCAAATCGAAAGTAATTAGAACGAGTCTGGGGAAATTTATTGTGCCTTTTATATATTTATCAATGTCATATAGAATCATTTGTTAAACTGCATCACCTATTAGTTTCTTAAGAAGAATTTTTTCTAACACATAGAACATTATTTATTTGTTTGGAACAATTATAAAATTTTAGTACCAGTATATGTAGATGAAAAAAAATATTTTTTACAATCCATAGTTTGATCTCAAGTTAATGTTTGATGAGGGTGAAATTTATTTATAATAGAATCATTTATTAAATTATTATCATGCTTTATAACCATTAATAAGTTTCTTTATTTAATGATCCCCAATTAAATGAAGTACTCTATTATATAAATTATATATAATAATAAGATATGATCCATGATTCACTAATTGATTTTTCCTCATTGGAATGATACTCAAAACTAAATTTATTTTTGTATTGATTTTTCTAAATCACAATATCTATGATTTAGGGATATTTTAGTGTAAAATACATTATCCATTTCTATTATTTAGATAATAATAAAATCTTTTCCTTTTGAATACAAGCAATAAAGGTTTTGAAATCCACTGTAAACTAATGAAAAATATGAAAACAAGATGATAAAGAATAATATAAGGGAACCTTTCCTTACTGTGAAATTATCCTAGGATGTTTCAGTGTAACCTATTAGTTATTTTCCATAAACAAGATAATATAAGGGAACCCATAATTTTAGTGAAACTATCCTATTGGATAATAGAGGTCATTAAAAGTATTACTTTATAATGAATCTATTAGTTATTATTTAAAGAGACCTTAATCTCAAAATATTATATCTATTATTCCCCTCTTCCTATACATTTAATGATATATTTTTGGAATCATTTTTCCTCTTAAAAAATAAATATGTTCAAACCATATTGATGTGTAAATTGTTACACACCCCAAATGTTTGTATTATTCACTAAAATATTGGATCCAATCATATTCAAAAATATACAAACATAACTACTTCATAAGGTTCATTAACACTTCATGTAAATGAATATTGTTATATTATATTGAACATTTCTACATGAGTAGGCTTGAGGAAACATATAGAAATATATAATCACATTTCTTGAAAAGGTATAAGACTATTTGATGGTAGGTAGTCCTAGACTAGGATTCAATACTCAGAGATACATTACTCATATGAGAATAAAAATCATATAATCTCTAAAAACTAATAGAAAAAAGATAAAGAACTAAATTATTGGTCATAAAATCAAATACAGAATGAGGTAAAGGTGGAAGGAAATATAAATTAATTATGGATTCAATACTATGATGATAATGAAATGATGATTCCTAGATGAAATTTTACATTTGAACTAAATAATACAATTTACATAATATAAGGAAGGTATAAGTCTCGTGAAAATGTAAACAATGTATAGTATGTATACATAGAGAGTCTAACTACCCTATGTATGCATGTTTATTCTAGCCCACACTCTTGTACTTTTTCCCACACATATGTACAATAGTCATGCACATGTAGCTTCCCATGTTCGGGTAAATTGGCTATGTCCATATACCCTGGCTGAGTCTGATTACATGGATGTTCCTTTTTTAGCTTTCTTTTTCCCATGTACTTAGTTGTTTTTGTGCCCATTTACTCTTCGAGTACACTCTAAGCCATTACTACACAACCACATGACTTGTATGTGCCATAAATGACATGTGATACTTATCTTCATTAGAAAAAAATCCACCTTTGTCATGGTAATACACTATGAGTGTTAATCTAACCCATAGAGTGTGTATTCTATATTTTCTCATGTGGTGAAGATTAGTTGTCATGAGGTTTCTCAACAGACCATTCCCACCACAAATCCCTTTGCATGAATACACAAAACTTGAGGGGCCATCATTATTAATTGACCTCTATCCTAATATGGATGGATATTAGAAATTATCTCACCCACATGAATCTTTAATTCATCCCACTATTGTTCTGGATCCCATATCCCTGATTACATTACCAACAATTCACATAACTGAATGATATTTTCAAAAATCAACATTCTACCTATTATACACACATCCATATCAAATCTAGATGTTCAATCACACTTGAACCTTCCCTAGAAATGATGAACAAAATACATGAGGAAAAATTGTGATGAACATAAAAAATTGTTCAGTGAAATGATAATAAAAGTTATTCAACAATTAGACATTATGTTTTTAAGAAACGATTAAATAATACATGGATAAAGGGGTGAAATTAGGTGAAACAATTATAATTAAACTAAATCTATAATATTTTCATTTTATTGTCATAGTTTAAGAATAAGAATTTTTGTAGAAATGAATGAAATTAAAAAATACATGGTTAACCATTATTAAATGGGAAAAATAGAAAATAACCTACTAACCTAGATTAATTACCAATCATTGGGGAAGAATGCATCCACTAGTGGTCGATAATATGATTATCTATATTAACTATCTATCTCACAATTCACATTGATATATTCATCATATATTCTAAATATTCAATTGAACATGTGGAATAATATCTCATCATATAATTCTCAAGGAGTTGTGAATATATCCCTATAAAGACACCATAATGATGTATATATCTTGTGTTGTGAGGATAGGGGTTATTATAAATTTTTTTTACATAAATTAATTAATTCACTTAATATTCCCACCAACAACTACTTCCAACAAACATATTACACTGAATAACTATAGTTTATAACATATGAAAACTCCTCAATTAAAAAATAAACAATGGGATCATATTACCCCTCTAAGGTCCCAAACTATTAGAAAAACATTTATTAAAAAAGGATGTGTGTGTATGATTTAAAATATATTAATATTTTTAATATATCAATTTTGGAGCTGAAGAAACTGAAAAACATTGAAGACTCAAAGAAAATAATCTAGATATATATGTATATATATATATAATGAAAAGAAAAACCCATGAACACTAGAGATGTTACATTATCCTCTCTTATAAGTATTATCTCCCCAAAAATCATAAGCTACACAATAATGTGGAGATACTGTGTCTTTATAAAACAACAATTCTCCCATGAGTTCTCCGGAATTCTCCCATTATTCTATATAATTTCCGATAAATCGATGGTCCATCTATGTAGGGACCTCTACTATAGATACTTGATCTCCACTAGGTACTCTGTGACGGTGGATCCATCTTTGATGTCCGTCTTACCCAAAACAATATTGTGTGTTGGGCCATAAACAACTCTCCTTTTATGTGACACATGGAATATTACATTCACATGGTCCAATAGTGTGGGAAAGTATATATATTATATAACATTGTCAAACCTTTGTTTTCACTCATATGGACAAATGAACCATGGGGACAACTTTTTTACTTACAAAAATCTCTAAAATCCTCATCATCAGGAGACTGTCATGAAAAAAATTACTCATTTATAGAACACCAAAGGAATATGATGTATATTATCATAATATTTCAATTATATCTAGGCTCCCCTCAAACACTCAAAGTTCACCTATACTATTTTGGTCATAACCTACACTATCTCTGGATGAACTAGAGATGCCTCATCAATCATAGTCTATAAAAATGGTGTCATGAAGTGTCTCTTGTGAAGGGAATCGAATGGATTCATGTAAATAGTACATTGATTTTTTATTATTATAAAAAATCAAAAAATTTAAAGTGATTATTCAATATCATGATGAAGTCCAATAAGGCCCATAGAATAAACTCCAACACTGGGATAGTCCACTCAGTATGGATATCATTCTATGGGTGTAATCATTCTTATCTAAAATCCAGGACCCAAATCCATTTTTAGCCCCTATATAACCATTATGTAAATCTTGAATAATTTTGAAATGTTACCTTCATGTATATCCCTTGAATCTAAGTGAACTTCAACATGAACAACTTCACTAAACACTAAACAATGCTATGCTCATTTATGAAAAGAAAGTGCACCGATAGATTATACATGTCAAAAATCACACAGATTAAATCTTTGACTCTTTTTACCCTCATAATAATCATAAAATAGTTCATAGATATGTTATCGCACACCGACTACAGGGTCTTAAGAGGCTATGTCAAAACTATCAGAACTTGATTCTGAACCTTTACTTACTGACATGTGAGATGTACAGAGACAAATTTGGTTCTTAAAAACCTTATTCTAGGGAAAAAATTCCACTAAAGGTTACAATACATCTTTTTATAATATGGAGGTATAGACAATGTGGATGTGTGAAACTCCCTCATCACACCCTCTTGCATCCTAATTGGAAGCATTGTTCATCATTTGAAATCGATAAAATGATCCCATACTTTAGATAATCCATTTAGTAAATCTATTGAGGATATATAGTCACATAGAATCTCTAAATCCATGTCCCATAACCAAGAAAATCTCAAACCCTAAAAAGGTATTCATTCAACACCATCTACTGAAGAAAAATAGAATCACTCTCCTATACCAGGGACATCTGCAAAAATGTCAAATTCTTAGAGGCCTCCTTTACAAAGAGAGAACATGAATACCTACTAAAAAAATATACATACAGGTTTCACATTCCATGACTATAAAATATCTGAAATTCATAGTCCTTCAGGAACTCCAACCAACATCTCTACCTCAGGATAAGAACACTCTATGTGAAAATGCACTAGATACTTCAGTGGTCCATGTGAATAAAAAAATTCATACCTAGATGATAGTGATTCCACATCATTTTATAGAAAACTACCACTTCCTATTATAGGTGATGACTAAAATAGTTATTATTATAGGCCCTCAACTGCCACATCTCATATGTGATCACTACCTACCTTTATATGAACATGCAACCATGTATATCCGAAAAGGAATCACAAAACAATATATACTCAAATAAATCATCCGACAGAATCAATATAGGAGAAATATTTAACCTCATCATGAACACCTAAAAAGTTATATGAAACTACTCATTCAAGATAAATTAATTCCCTTTCCTCAATACAATGGTCAAAGGGGATGCAATCCTTGATATGTCCACCACAAACCTACTATAGATTCATAAAAACGCAAGGAAACATCATACCACCATAGCTCTCTAGGGTGGATACCAAGATGGAACTATAATAGTCATAACTAGTTCCATAGGCAACCCATGATCAGAGCTGGAATCCTATAAAAATGTTCCTCATAGATCCAAAATTTTCACTTTATGTTCTTACAATAAATCTTGTTCTCTTAGTGTATGTCAAAGACCATCCCCAATCACTCTTCATGATCCTCCACTAAAAAATTATAAATGTTTATGTTATTGAGGAATAGAAATATGATTTCTTATATGTATGGATGGAAAATGTGGTTTATATGATATATTAACATTGAAGGATAATTCATCCCTTCGAATGTCATCATTAGGAACTCATAGTTTCCCTGGAGAGACTAGAATTCCATATTTTTTTTCATCATAGAGAACCTTCTACTGGTTGTAAATAGTACTAAGATAAATCCCTGAGAACCAACTCAAACCTCTAAATAGGTTGAAGGGTTATCGAATCCTCTATAAGGGGTACTAGTTATAAGATATAACCTGATTTTGGTGAAGATAATAAAAACAAGGCCACAATCTCTCCTAAACATTTTCTGCTAAAACAATTGGAGTTTTATCTGGGGACAGAAATGATCTAATATAAAAATTCTTTCAAAAGTATTCCAACTACACCCTTTACATCCAGATAATGATATGGTCCATCCAACAATCCAAATAAGATATTTGTGTGGTCCCAAGGATAAATTTGATATATTACACAATCTCATTCATCAAAGGTAATCCCAAAACATAATCTGGGCCAACGTTCATATAAGTCTCTACTACTAATGGAATAAAGACATGTGTATGTATTTCTAATAAAACATATAGTCTTAAAAACTAATGGGTGATGGGATACAACTTCTTACATGCAAGTGTAACTCACTAAGTGATGATTTCACTGTCAACCGCAAATGAGAATCTCATCCTATCATTCCAAGGGTTCTTAACTCATGAGAGGTGACAAGAAATCTAGGAACAAAACATAAAAAATAAATCCATTCCACAGATTATTTCATAAGGATTCATAATTATATCTATGAGGTCCCATGAAAAACAATCTTAACCAAGAGACAACTCAAAGTGATGATACATATGTGATATCAACGAATCACTCCCTAATTGAACCACATACCATATAATATGAGATAAAGTATCAATGGTAATATCTAGATCACGAAAAATGGATATGGAGATGAATTAATGACTTATGAGTGATCCTTAATGTACTATTGAATGTGTTGAAAATACACATATTGTACATTGATTCATTTTTTGGGAATCCAATTCATACCCCTCTATAAACTGCAACTTATTGCAGCATCGACCACTAGCTCCCTAAGAATGGAATGGCACACCTAGATGTTATGGTGGGAGTATCTCATAGCTTCATTGCCAAACCTTATTTCTTTCCACAAATGCTCTACCAACTATTCTACTATCACAACCTCCAAATGTTCCACCTTTTTCATGCCACGAATATCTTTGATCATGAAATTACCACTATCATGGGAATCGATAAAATAACTTTCTACCCTCCTAATCATTTACTATAGGCGAATCATTACCCTTGTGGCCTCTCCCATCACATGCATTTCAAGTACCCTCTCTAGGATGACTGGATCCCATACTAGATCGTTGTGACATAGAACTACATGCCTGAGTGTGAGTGTTGATAGGTCTCTTGTGTAGAGACTCCTAATTACAAATGTTTTTTATCTATTGTATGTGACTCATCCCCATGATGTCCACATCCATATCCACACATTGATTTTCACTGTACCAGGAATCACGATGTAACTATATCCCATATTATTACACTAATATAAATATTGATTTATTCAAATAATATGTTGGCACAAATGTCTCTATGTAATCCATATTCAATCTTTTATGCATAAAAGAACCATATAAACCTATATTGAGGAAGTATTGTGTTAGGTTAGTGAACCTCCCAATATACTCATCAATAATAATATAACTCTATATATGATCAACAAACTTTTATTTAAGCACTGATCGCATAATCACATGGTAATAATCATGCTGAATTAGATGTTTAATGTATGTCCATGAGAGAATTATATCATCATGGGCCTACATGATCAGACTCCACCTGTGGCCATATACTCTATGAAGAAGACTACCTACCATCATAACCATCTAATTAGTTTTGGTAAGAAAAAGACTGAAATCTCATATGATTAATGAAATCTAATCCTGTATTTCTTGGGGTTTATCTCTCTATTTAACATTAGTGGTCTCTATATCTATAAATATTTTTGTTCACTAAGTATAAAATCATAACCATCATTAAATTCAAGAATTTCCTACTTCTTGAAAAGTAATGGATCTACTCTATTTTCGGCTGGAGGAAACACCTCATGAGATGGCCCCTATGATAATACCTCACCATTCAATTGATCATCCTAATGATCTTGAATCATTATCATAGATTAATATTTTAATAGATGAATACTAAAATTTATCATGATGTTCCATGGTTATATGAGCATAGATGGGGATATAACTAAAGAAGTCAAGTCAAATGACTCATTCATACATGATGTATATACCAATTTTTATTTTACAACTGATGTATTGGTATACTAAGTCAATGAGTAGGTATTCAGAGTCCTAGTAAAGGGATCTTTAAGATTCCATAACAACACTAGGATCCTTGGAATGAAATCCACACATGAGACACATTGGCACAGTTTAACTAAATCCCAAACACATCATTATAATGGGTCAAACTTCAATAAAAAGCATGGGGGTGAACATCTATAATACCACATTATCATGACCTAACCCAATATAGCCTACTTGTCCCACAATAAGATGATTAACACCCCCATGCTCACTTAAAATTTTATAGGGGCTAGAGACAATCATAAAGAAGGCACAAACTAACATTGGAGTCCTTATAGTATTGTAGTCATACATATACATAAAATTATCTCTATGAAAAAGTGTAGAGGTATAATAAATTATTTCAATATATAGAGTATAACCATTGTTGTAATTAATTCTTGGGAAATCAGAGTATGATAATATAAAAGAATTTATAAAGGCAAAATACACCTACAACCATAAATGAAGTCCCAACATGACAACAACTATGAAAAAGGAAATTAAAAGAGGAATCAACTCTATATCTCCAAACCTGGCCAACGAACATGCTCTATGCAACCATGTACAACTATAATCCACTGATGTCACCACTAAACTTAATGTATTATACCTAATACATGACATATGGGGGAAAACTCATGTAGGGGAGATTATATATATACCCAGTATGATTACCTAAAAACAAAAAAAGAGGACAATATAAAGATAAAACAATAATTAGGTCAACCCAAAACACTTTTATGGTCATAATGAAACCCACTAGAGAGATAAATTTGATCTCCATCTCCTCAACTCTGTTATATATGATTAGTAAGCCTAAAATACTAATGGTTTATCCCTGATTCCAAACATAATGCACAACCACTCAAGAATCTATTTTGAATACCCAAGACTTCCCACTTTTCTCTAGATCTTATTTATATTATCTCCAATACTGTTCATTCTCCATGGTACATTAGTGGGGTATGGCCCCTATATAGTGGATAGACAACCTTTTTAATTGGGGGGGGGGTTCCAATAGTTATATAGAGTACATTATCTGAGGTTTGTCTGGGGTTTTTCCTATAGATTGAGGACCATCACCCTGGTTGGAAAAGGTGTACCACTAAAAATAAGAGAATAGTATGGGGGAACCAAACCCAAGTGTGACATGGTGTTACGAACCCCAATGTCTCTCTATTGATCCTTCATACTCAATATCATCTTTAATTTGTTGACTAGAGAATATCCATTCTTTGAAAGCCTCAAATTGTATCTTGTTTGTAACTACAAAATCTACCATTTCATCACTTATGAAAAGACACTAGTGATAAGATACTCACATGAATAAATATAGGGCCCATGGAGGAAGATACATATCATAGAAATATTATGATGAGTTATACTATTTTAAGTACATATACAATATATTTCATGGATACCATGGTCAAAACTTTTCTTCTAAACCATGCTCAGGTTCCTCGGGCTATGCCCATGCACTCTGGTCACGTATGTGTACCAGGACATGTCTGAGAACCTAGGATGTGTTCTAGTACCCTAGATATGTTTGAGTACATGGTGATTCCAATATACTCTTCCATTTAACTTGTTCTCATTCATTTATATACTCATATTCTACCAAAGTACACACCATAAAAATTCAACAGGTCGCAATGTGTTTATGGTATATAAACATCATGTGATACTTAGCCACACCTAAAATACCAGACATTGTTTCTAAGGGACTACATGTCCCGTGTTCATTCAAACAAAATGGAATGTATTTTGTTTTTATATGAATTTATGAATTTTAATTTTGGATGTTTTATGATCACCCATTGATAATGAAAATTCCAATGTTTCATCACCTAAAACAAAAGGGGACCATCAGCATTCTTTGACCTCCAAACACTAGTTTTCAGATATCAGAAATTCAATCACCCCAACTATTCCACAAATCCTCCCATTAAATCATAGAAATTAAATCCTAGATTAAATCACCCTAAACATGATTAATACCAGGATCCATCCACAAAACAATCACCAACTTCTCATTCGTTAATTTTCTACCAATCCAGGTGTTTAATTGTGATGAAACCCTGCCCAACAATGTAGAGCCGCAACCCTGAGGTCCAATGTTGAAGAAAGTGAAGAAAATAAGGGATAAATGAACATAAAAATTGAAACCACATTTTTTCAATATGATATCATCCAATTATTACCTACTATGGGAATTAATGTGTCAAATTAGGCAACAAAATTACAAATAAATAGAATCAAACATGTTTTTTCAATTCTTGGATTCTGCCAACAATGAAGATAACAGAAAAAACTAAAAGTTGATAATAAATACATGAAAACGATTATTAAATGATAAATAATAGAATATAATGAGCTCTACATTGATTAGGGATAGCTCATTGGTTAATAACATTACTGTAAGTAATTTAGAAGAAGATATAATGCTTTCACCATCAATCTCACAATTCGCCATGATATGTTCGACATTGATCCTCAATCCACCAACAGTAATGAGTAAAAATGTATTCTACCCTAACTCCCCTATTTTTATGTATCCAACTATGGATAATCCCTAAAATGTTGAATTTATATAGGTTTGTTATGTATAGTTTTATAATCTAAATTAAAAAATAAAATTAATTAATTCTCTTAACACACTTTCTGATTTCTTCCTCCACTAAACATATAGTATCATCTAAATATAAATTACACCTAGGTTATGCCCCATTTTTTTAAATTAACTGTGTTATGGGATATCCTATCCAGGGTTTCGAGGAATGGGAAACCATTTATACTATAATGATAAATGCACATGGTTTAAAATATTTTAATATTTTTAATACATTAATTTTGGGTTCCTGAGGAAACCAAACATTGTGTCTTCATTAATGAATAATATAGATATATATGTAACCATTCAAAGGAATAGTCCCTCGAAACCATATTTTTTTAAACCTCCCGTAGGTAGAAGGCAGTGTATTTCTCAGATTGTTGATGAAAGGTGCATTAAATCCTTAATTTTTTTGGATGATCTTCAAGGAACTTTTTTCATCAAATAAACATTATCTACGGATTTATTATAACTATAATAATTTTTCATTTCACTAAAATTTATTTTATATTTTGTGAAACCAATCTATTCAAATGAGTCCATTGTTCTGGTCATTTTAACCAAACGTGATTTTTTCGAAACAAAAATTTTAAAATGGAAAAATCTCACCAAGAAACCTCATACTATGTGAATCAATTCACTGAACACATAAAAAACACTACTCATTCATTAATCACTTAAAATCATTCATGAAGAACTTAATATATTCTAAATGTACTCCATTCATTATTGAAGGTTTAGTCACGAAGTGCCTTTATACTTCACAAACCTGATTTCATTTTCAACTCTATGGTAGTGTCTCTATGGACATTTCATACTTTCTTCTCAATGATCCTATTTTGATCATGAATTTGGTTCTTTATACTTCTGAGGTGGTAATTATAGACCCACCATAGACTTCCTTCAATATCAATCCTCATTTTCTAATATTGTATTTGGGCACATACTGCCTATATGTTCAACCCTATAATAGAAAAGGGGTTACTAAGATTCCACCTATAAAAACCCAACACATACCAAAAAATAAAGATATACAAGGAACTAGGTGGGAAGAATACTAAGATCTCTGGGGGTGCTCGGTGTAGGATCTGTTCATTCCACATGCAATTATCAACCCAAATCGTATTCGTTCCACCCTCAACCATCATAAAAAATAACCTTTAACAATATTATCCTAAACTCAGACCCTAAGAGATTTTTTTTCACTACCTCCTCTACTAGGAACATCCCGAACAAATAATTCAAGCATGTACTATAGGGGGTCATGATATTGATGTATGGGGAGAGATTCTTTGGTGCACTGTGATTCAGAAAAAATCACAATTTTCTCATATTGTATATTCTTAATAGCATTATTCCTATGGATTATGAGGTAAATTATATGGGAGTCTGAACTATCTCCTAGTATAACTGCTACTATTTCTCAAAGTAGAAATCCTCTGATCACCTTTTTATAGACGGAGAGTGGGTGCCCTCTATGTGGCGTGGCCTCTGTACTCTCAACTGATTGTATGGTCCAGTTTTATCCAGACACGTATTCCTTCCATCATGGTTAAATGGGTCGAATGGAAAAAAATTGAATGGAAATCAAGGGATATAATCTTTGTGGTAGCTATTGGATTATTTGGACTACTCATAACAAGGTTTGGCATGATAGGAATTTGAGTTCTATATAGGGTGTGCTGGTTAGGGCAAGATCCTTGTTGGTCAAGCTAGTCCCAATTATAACGCAGTGGGATCTCTCTCTAGTACTGCATACTATCATGGATGGGAACCTGTCATCAGTTCACAAGAATATTTCTCATGCCAAGTGGGTTTTCTCTACTCCTTCATATAACGACATCAAGATTAATGTTGATGGGTCATGTATCAATGGTGTTATGTGAGGTAGAGGGTTTACTCAAAACTCGGTTGGCTCCATCATTTTTTCATTAAACACAGTTTTTGACCAATGTGATCCTCTTCAAGTTGATTCTTATTCCACACAAAATGGCCTAACACATGCCTCTCTCATGGTTTGAATCTCAATGGTGTGGAAAAAAAATTCCTCGATCCTCTATAGATACATCATATAGGAAACTCCATCTCCACGGTATATTATGTATTTGGAATTGATATGAAAATATTATTTTCTCAACCACATGGCTATTAATCACATTAATTGGGAAGGGAATATGTTTGAAGATTTCTCGGAATCATGGGACAATCCAAAAAGTCCATTCATCACATTTACTACCACATGCACTCTTCCCCAATATTGTGTCAAAATTGTTTGAGATGATGCTCTTGGGATTCACTATTTTATAACTCCATGAATTGTTTGGGGCCTCCCCCCCAACCTTAATAAAACATGGTAATGTAGGATTGATAGGAGGGCCTTTTAAAATCAATTCAGTGAAGGAACCTCATGTAGTACACTCCATGAAGGTTCTTTACAATGAAACCCATTGAATAAACTTTTGAAAATCCTTATAAAACTCCCCTATAAGAAATGACTATGTAAAGATTCCTTGAAAATGTGCTATGAAAAATAAATATGCTTTAGAATAATATGGAAGTGCTATATGGAAGACCATTTATAATGTTCTACATGGATATTCTATACACACCATCATCTATGATGTGTTATAAAATGATCATATACATGAATACTTATACAGAGATCCCAGTGGACAATATATACTTTCTAAATACTTCTAAATGAAAATTATTACGTTGACACATCATCCTGCATAGTGGGGGTTCCATCCCCACTCCCTCAGTATGGATAAATAATGTGATATAGTCTCATATATGTTTCTATGTCCACTAATTTCTATCATGTAACCCAATGAAAATTCAAGAGTCATAAAATAATCATTTAAAACTAGCCAGCATTTTTTTCCAATAAATTTAATAAGAAACAATATCGTTGACATTTCCATGAATCAAGAAAGTTTTCATGGATTCCCAACATTCCATGAGATGAGATAATCCTTTTGGTTCCGGTATATTATTTTATTTTTGATATTTTTCTCGATTCTATCATCAACATGTGCGAAGAAACTCTTATTCATTTTCTTATACATGGGAATCTTCTTAGGCTTAATACCGAATACAATCCCTAAAATAACTCACCTAAAAGGTTAGGTATATTTGGGTTAAACCGCTGCATTATCCCCACTTTTCCCCTTTTGTTATCTCTTTACTGACAAAGGTATTCCCCATGGGAATTCTCCAAAGTGATATCTCAAAAAATATCTTCACAAGTCTTTTCACTGATGAAAAGGTTAACCAAAATGTTCTCCCATTGCAAAAGGCCCATTAAATTTATTTTTTCACACTATAACCCATTATATTTGATCTTCTATCATCAATAATATCTCACATTATGCATAAAGTTTGAGTAATTAGAGGATTTGTTCATATATGACACTTACACTCTGACCATGTGGCATTAATCTATGTGGAATGGCCCTGTCAAGTGTCCTTTTACTATGAAATTAAGACTACATTTTCATTGTTTATTATTAAATAAGATACACAAGAAACCTCTCCTAGGTAATATCCAAGCATATTTAACATACATTCTCTCTTATGTTATTAACAAATGATGTCCCATTATTACCTTGAGTTTATATAATGCTCATTATTCCACCATAAAAACCATTAATTAAAATTATCCTATCAATTTCCAAAACACTCTAAGTAAATACTATCATTGGGGTCTCCCTATATTCATGCCTCCTACTATTGTTAATGATAAACCATTTCTTACTTACTCTTATATGATGAACATAAATAAACCCTGTAAAAAGTCTAGAATTACCAAAACCATCCTTATGTGATGAGTGTGAGGTCATTAGGATCAAAATATTTTTGGAGATGATCCTATTACCCTATGTTTGATGATCATATGACTTATTTAGGTTGCTGAGGATAAGGGGAATCATCGTACTATGGAGGATGAATAATCATGCCTCTAGTAAAATTCTAAGGATGATCCATCATCTTTCATTTGAATTGCATGTAATTATTTATTGACCTAAAATGATGATGATAACATTGGATTACTACTAGGTGTGAACCCCTAACATACCATCTCTAATTTAGCTACATATAAAAAGTGATGAAAAATGGGTTAATCATGTATATTTTTATACCATCTATTTATATGAATAGTTCACATAATCATCAAATTTTCATGACGTTAGAGTTGGTGGAAATGTTACATGGAACAAGACCTTAAAAACTATAGTGTGTCCCATTACATAGATCTAAACTATAAAACCTACAATTCCCTAGATAGGCAAAGTTTGGGAGAACCATTACGTTTCTTATCCGTACTCCATAACACCTACTGCATTCAAAGATTCTGATAAACTCTAGATTTTCCAATAATTTAGCTTTAAAACAAAAAATATTTAATTAATAAGAGAAAACATTTAGACTCAATAATACATATAGTTTTTCATATCAATACTTTGTTTTTATATGATCATTGGCATTCAAGAAACTAGTACTGAACAAATATCTGGTAAGGATTGATGAAAAATTGTTAAATCTTTTAATTTTTATCAGATTAAGGAATAATTCCCCCCCAATATGATAAGATGTGCCTAACCTCCAATAAAATCATCCAATGTTCATTCTGACACATCACTAGCCAAAATCCTATGAAACTAACTATGTTTTTAGTGAAGGTTTATAAGTATATTCATTTCCAGACTTCGTGAATAATTAATCTCTCAAATGTTTCCATCAGTAATAGAATAGTAAACCAATGTGAATCATTTAACCATTAACGTGACTGATTTACCTTGAGCTCTGACTTTTAATAAAAACATGATGAATGTATTGGGTGGGATTCCATTATATGAACTTTATAACACTAAAAAAATAGAATCATTAAATAAACCATTGAATTGAAATTTCATTGGACAAGCTTATAGTACCCTCAAGAAACCTTTAACTATTATGAAAAACTAGTTGACCTACCCATAAAAAAAATCAACATCCATGTAATTAATTTCCATGCGCATCTAATGTTAATTTTAATGAACCCAGTTTCTTCAATATTATTTAATGATTTCATTGTTTCAATAATTTCTTTATCCATGAAAAATGAAAATCAAAAAAAATTTATGATTAGAGAAATACCTTTAGAATGGTTATTATTTTCTATTAAAAGGGAATGAAAGAGATTCATGTATATATATGGATTAGATACCTATGTTATATGAATCAAATGACCATAGGAACATCATGTGATGGATTTATGCACTTCATGTGATCAGTTTATGATCACATGAATTCATTTTGATCTTCCCTCATGTTCTTATGAAACATCCCACACATGTTCCAATAATCAGGTGAAGCCCCATCAAAAAACCCTTTTGATATTGGATGGTATCTCATATAACCCTTTTATATTAGGTGTTTTAACTCCTAACCAACACATTATAATTTCACAAGTTGTTTGTGCATTAACTTCTAGTAAAGTATGACGATTTATAGAGTTATATTGATTTTCCTCTGACAAGATGATGTATTCCATGTGATATTTCCATTAATAACCTAAAATCCCAAAGGAATTTTCAGTATTTTCACTTAAAGGTCACTAGATTCAACAATTTTATAATGCTAAGGATTTCATAAAATTATTTTCTTATCATGTAAAAAAAGGATGGAGATTTTTTTAACACTATAGTATTTTTAAAATAAAATCCAAACAAGTAGGTACCCTAATAAAATGAAGAGAAATGTAGTTTGTAATGTGATAGGGTTATGTCACACACATGAAATTCTTGCCGATCACATAATTTCCCTTCGATATGCCAACTAGATCTCATAAAGGGACCCAGAAATGACATCGTGATCTTTTGAAGGCCCATTCACAATTTGAATTTGATCATGAGAAATCCGATTAATATGAAATGGTTTCAATAAATGTTTAAATTATGGAATGATCATATGTTATGTGTTTATGATGTGACTCAAAGTTGACAGCGATAATCACCTATGGCATGATAATGCCAAATAAATGATGTGATTCACCCTCCACCAACTCAATCCCATATATAAACTTTATTTTTGGGGAATATATGTGTATAAAAATAGTTTTGATGACTATAAATCCCCCCCCCCCAATTAAGAAAAAACACACACATTGGAACACATGGAAGTAATGAATTTTCAGATCGTAGAATTATGGAATCAAATGAGTCATCCACCATGTAATACTTGGGGTTGAATTAATGGACTATTAGGTATGTTTATATTCATCATATGTTCATCCCATTGAGCATTTGAATTACCTTTGGTATACTAGACACATCACGTTATGGAGTTTCTTCATGTAGACATGATCAAATATGGCCTACACAAGACAACACCTAATAAAACCTGATCTATATATGTGATAAAGGATGAAAGTAATGTAAGAATTGTACATATATAGCTATGATGATTTCATGTGGGTAGATCATGGGAATCAGATGACCTTTTCATCAATCACAAAATTACTTATGGACTTTGTATCTTGTTAATGTGATTTCTTAGGGACATATAAGTCATATCAAGTGTATTAATCTAGACAAGTCAACAAGATCATACAAAGATAAGTAGACATGCAGGAAATTTCATGTGATATCCTCCATAAATTTTATGCAGATCATGTGAAGTCATTCGAACATGGTACAAAGATCCAGTGATATCCACAAGACATGCCAGACAGGTTTCAATATGTCTTCTGGACATCTCTGTTAGGTTATGTGAATGAATCTAGAACTTTCATCCTTGTCAAGTGAAGTCCTGTGAACATGTCACCCAGGTCATGCGAATCCCCCCCAACATGTAACGTAATAATGTGATTTACTATGAATATGTCAACTGGATCTTACGAAACACCCTAAATGTGTAGGGTTTGATTAATAGAATAAAATATATACATTACACTAAGAAACCTCCGACATGTTAAGAATTAACCTCATAAATTTCATGTAGACACTCTAGACATGTTAGGGAAATTTTTTGGAGATGTCATAGAGACACTATGGACATGTCAGATGGACATCATGGACATGTAGGGACCAAACCCCAATACATTGAATTTTTTTTATAATATTATTAAATGGGTATGTACTCTCAATAAATGCGAACCATAGTCCACGTACTATTGGTTTTGAATCCCTCCTTCAAATGGGAAGTTCCCAAAAAGTACATAGTTTTGGAACTCATGCATGATTGTTGGTTTTGTGGAATCTTTATGCCTCCTAAGAATTATCAATCAAACACCATTGTCCCCAATATCTGTCCTCTAGAGTATTAGGGTTGGATAACTTCAATTTTATTCCACCATGGTGTAAGTACATCTGTATCACAAACACCTACCCTCATGGGGCCTAATTTCTTCCATGAGTGATCCTCCTTATTTTACCATTAGTGGTGATGAAATGAAAATATATGCAGTCATACTCTTAATTGTTAAACTCGAATATTCCCTAATGAACATGAAACCTATCATCAGGTTAGGTTAGATAATGACATATAAAGATTATTACTCCTATATTAGGTATGATACATACTACACCTTCTTGAGTCTCAATCTCTATAGAAAGCACTCTACCAAGGACAATTTATTACATATGTTACATGTCTCTATGTATTCTATCTAATTATATTCTATCTCTTGTTTATCTCATGGAGTATGAATCATAAACACTTTTATATTTTTACTGATCATATGACTATTATCATAAAATTACACAAATTAGGGAAACATATATGTTTAATACCCATTCTATTACATCATATAAATTTTATCACAAATGGGCCTCTAGTATGGTGTAACCCGAATGGAATTTCCATTTTAATAAAATACTTGTAGATAAGCCTCATGATTACTAATTATCCATCCTTAACCATTAGTGGGTTGAGAAAAAACAGAATTATGAAGGGTCATATTTGTTTTATAAGCAGGATACATTGGATTTGATTCAATTCCCTAAGATCTGTACCCAATTCCAATATTCCATAATATATGTTCTTAGAAAACTCCATTAAAATTAATTATGTATTCATCTAAAATTAATTTACACTATGAAAAATAAAAAAAAATATGGGTTTTAATTAATGTTCTTAGAAGATACCTAGGAAACCTTTCAAAGGTTCAATCCAAATCATGAAACACTGATTGACTTCTAAGATATCATTATACTCTATAGTTCATGATCTCATAGCTTCAAAAGACAATTAGTCACCCATTTCTATGATATTTTTAGAATCATATGGATATTTGTATATATATATAAGGTTTCATTAATTGAACAAAATTTTTAATTCATACAGATTTTTTATTAGTGTAATTAGTTTGAAATCATGATTTCAGAAAGAATCATGAAAAAATCTTAAACATACAATAGAGCCCAAGAATATGAAATAATCCCCCCTCAAAGGGTTTGAGAGTCTGACCTCCCATCCTATCAATCAATGTTTGTTCTTATGTATAATTTGGTTTGAAACCCCAAATGATTTATGTCATTTGGATAGAAAATTCATAACATTCTATATATATTTGATCCATTTGGTGTTTCCATCAGAAAAAATATAGAGAATATGATATGAATAAAAATATTAGAAATGATAGATTTCCAATTCCCCATTAGATATTTTTTTCATATCATTTAAGGAAATAATTGTAATCCCTGCATGAATATTTTAATAATGTAATTAAATCATGGTTCCCATGAGACATGCCATATGAATAGGCATATTCTACCAAAGAAAAATGATCAAATAGAGCAAATAATGAATAGTTGTGTCACTTTTTCATATACAATTGAGAATATTTCAAACTTTTGATGATCCATTAATTAGAATCCTTATTTCCTATTATATTTGTTATGGAAGAAAATGTTCTCACAAACATCACCTTGAAGAGAGATCTTGTCTTCAACAAGAGATTTTTCTGGATCCCCAGTTACTACCATAATGTTCATGGGTCTAAAAGAAACACAAAAAAACTAACTCCATTATCAATTAGTGGAGAATATGATGTTCCTGTAATACCAAAGGAATGGTATAATCCCAACCCTTAAGGTTGAACATAGAGGCATCTAGATACATGAGCTGGAAAGTATAAATCATGCAATGAAATGTGAAATGAAACTAGTGGAACCTATAACCACCATAAAAAATTTTGGAAGCCTATATTTTTTAGAATGATAATTAGAACCATTATTTTATTAAAATGTTAGATCAAGGAGTTGACTATGGATCCATCCTGGTTCATAGACTGCTTAAGAGAACTCATACCAATAATTATCACATTAATCATCCCATTAGTATACCTCAATTGCCAACTAAGAGAACCAACTATCACATATACACCAGACACACTAATGTATGGTTCCCAATGAGATCTCCCTAGGTAGAAGATGATTTATACAAAAGGGTGTAACAACCTGGGGTCGAGTGCCACCCAATGGGGGCCCGTACCCAGTGGGTCACATGGAATTAAGCGAATTTCCCCTAATTTCGAAGGCTTCCAACTAGTAATGAGGTACTTGGGTGTAATAATAGAGAAACTATTCTTTCATCTGAAATGTAACATAGTGGAATCAAACATTAGACAATAGTAGAAGAAAAAATACCATACAACAAGAGTAAATAGTGGAAGACTGATAATATAAACAACTGCAGTCTATATATAAATAAATTATGCATGTAACATGTATCTAAGAAAGAATCCAAACAAGTAACAATGCAAGAAATAAAATACTAAAACCAATGTACTAAAATGTAAGTAAACTCCAATAGCATCACAAGCCCCATCTTAGTCCCATGATCTCCCACTCCACAACAATCCAGTGCCTGATGATGAAGGGCGCTTGACCTTATCTATACCTACAACCATATAATCTGTTTGGGTCCTAAAGCATGAACCAAATAGGGTGTGAGATGAATCCTAATAGGAAACCACCGAAAGATCTATTCCCAACGGTTAGTGAAATATATATACATATATATAGTAGTTAATATGTATAATGAGAAAATTAACTAGGAAGTACTCAAAAGTAAACCATCCTATAGTTACATTTATTTACATTTATTTATTATTAAAACCATTGAATAATGTATCCTCAAGATCTATCCTATACTCTGTATCCCCATGTATAACAATAATAGAAGATGTCTTAGAAGACTATCTAAATAATTAAGACTCAGTCCTCGATTTTTCTTTGACTTGGTAGGCTCATCATAATCAATCATTCATTAAAAAGTAACCTTATAGGAAATATCTCATAGTATAACTCCTTTGGTTCAACATATCATCAATTAAATAAATAATAGTGACCCTTTGGGAAAGCTCACATAGTCTAACCCTTTTGGTCCCACATGGAAACAATCAATTACAAACGAACACCTGGGTAACTCTCATGGTTAATACCCCTTGTTCTACATAGGGATAATATTTATAATCACCATCTTGAAGCACTCAAAGTCAGTTCCCTATGGTCCAATATATGTTTAATAATGAACCTTTGGGTAACTCTCACATTCTAACACCTTTGGTCAATGACCCCATATAAGCTCTCAAAGTCAATGCCTCTGGTCAATGATATCAAAAATTATACATAAATGTACATACGTCTAGATGCTCTCACGGTCAATTCCCTTTTGGTGAACTTTCACAAAGTATTACACATGAATCTCATATAAACAATAACTATATCCTAGCAACACCAAGCATGGAATACATGAAAGCCTAATAGGGAAATCTAGACCAAACAACTATAATCAATCAAACATGGAAAACACACCCATAATCATGTTATTAAAACTCACACATATGAAAATAACCATTTCTCAATTAAAAATACATAACATGTATTAAATAGGGTTAAATACCATAACACGCAATACCCTAAACGTGGTTATTGGGAAATTTTAGCATATATATAATCTGAATACAACCAAATTACGACACCAACCACCTAGCCCGAGGTTGTATGATGAAAACTCTTGAACATCAACCCCAAAATCACCCTAGAACGTCATAGATCTATGAAAAGGTAAAGACCATTCAACCTTGAAAAACTCAATAGAGGGGAGAAATAATTAAGAGAGGATATATGGGACGAGAGAACTTGTTAGAGGGAATCCAAATCACTTGTCGGCGTCTTGATCAGAGCACTGATGGAGGAACTGTGGGGGTTCAAAGATTCTCGGTCATATGTTGCTCTCGTGTACAAGACATAGAAATAAGATATGTATTTTAGATATGAGATGAAACCCCAATCTGATCAATGGAATAAAAAGAGAGTACACGACGTTTTCATTTAATGTAAATGCTGTGTACTAGACTCAACCGGCCCCGACTATAGGCAGTACACACAACCATGTACTTGGCCATTACATGGTCAGCACATGCTCCATGTGGAAACCAGGTACACAGTGGGTATTCATATGTACACAGCATTTACATAGAAAAATTACAAATTTTTACTTTTCCCTTAATGACACCAGAAATAAATATCCGTACTAGAAATAATGATTAACATTCTTACAAAATTCCCCACCTAAAGAAATCCTTCCCCGAATTTCCCTTCCACGGGTGGTGAAGAAGAAACGTCAAACAACTCTAGCCACTGGAATAGTACATCAACCTCCATATCCCCAGTATCATCTTGTACTCGCGTATGCTGCCAGAGAAACCATACGAGAGGAACAGACTGGCCACATAGAACCTTTGTGCTTTTATCCACAATCCAAATAGGGTGCTCCTCGAAGGATGCATCCACCTCCAACACAATCTCCTCAGGTTAAAAAACATGAGACAAGTCTAAAAATAACGTCATAGCTGAGAAACATGGATGGCGTCGTACAGATCCTTTTACCTATGTGGTAACTTCAACCGATAGGAAACCAGCCCAACTCTCTCCAAACCTCAAACTACCCAATGTAACTCAGTGAAAGCTTCCACTATCTTCTAATCCTCTTGCGTCCCATCCTCAATTTTAAATGTACGTAAACCTGATCGCTGACCATGAACTCAAGAGGTCATCTCCATCGATCAACATAATATTTATGGAAAGACTGTGCAATAGCCATCCTCTTCCTAATAAAATCCACCTACATAGTAGTCTCCTAGGCAAGACAAGGTACCAGTATATCTACCTCACCTACCTCCAGCCAGCATAGGGGTGATCGGCATAGCCTACCATAAAACTCCTCATAAGGTTTCATCTAAATCATCTTCTTGAAACTGTTATTTTAGGACAAATCCACTAGGGATATATTTTTATCCCATCAACCCCCTAAATCCAGGATGCATGCTCAAAGCATGTCCCCCAAAATCAGAATCGTGCACTCGGACTGGCCATCTTTTTGGGGATGGTATGTTGTACTCAGATTTACATGTCTACCCAAAGTCCTCTGCAGTCACTTCTAGACATGATAAGTAAAACATGCATCCTTGTATGAAATTATAGAGTGCAGAACCTCATGAAAATGTACAATCGCTTGGATGTACAACCTTTGCAACTCATCAACACTGAACGTTTCCTTGATCGGCAAGAAATGTGCATCCTTCATGAGTTTGTCAACAACAAACCAAAATGTATCATTCCCTCATGGTGACCTCAGTAACCCTATCATGAAATCCATCAAAAATTCATTCCACTTACACTCGTGAATGGGTATCTACTATAAAAACCATTTCGATCGCTGATTCTCCACCTTCACCTACTGGCATGTGGAACATCTAAAAAAACCAGAAACATCTCTCTTCATTACTAGCCACCAATACTAATGGTATAGATCCTGATACATCTTGGTGACACCATGATGAAATTCCCAAACTAAGGAATAAAAATCACACATCTACTCCTCAAGTATGTCTGCTGACACCCATACACATCCATTAAAATATAAGACTTCATCATCGCCTATAGTCCACCCAGGAGTAGCGTCCTCTCATGGAACACTCTCCTATAAGACTAGGCCTTCAGATTCTGATAGCTGCCTCATTTGAACCCAATATAAAATAGTATAGGTAATGGCTATAGAAGAAAGAAACATCTTCCCTAATCTCTCATAAACCTCTAAATGCATCTCATAGAACAAATCCATAAGCTTCCACTCACTACTAGATTCCTAAACTACCAATATTTGAGTCCTCTTACTCAAAACATTAACCACTGTGTTTCCATTCCAAGGAATGTAGGCAAGCTCAAAGTCAAAAGACTAAAGGTACATAACCCACCTTCACTATCTCAAATTCATACCACACTTACTAAAGATATACTTTAGAATTTTTTTTGTCAGTGAAAACAACAAAATTCTCTCCCAAATAATAATTTTTCTAATAGTCTAAATCTTGTACAACAGTAGCTTACTCGAGATCGTGTGTTGGGTAATTCCTCCCACGTGGTCTCAACTATCGAGACCCATATGAAAGGACTCCTTCTCCCTACATATTTACTCCTCCAATACTGATACCTAATGCATCACATTATATAGTGTAACACTTTTCCAACTCTTGAAATATTTGTATTGGAGTGGAAGTCAACCTCACTTTCAGCTCCTGTAAGGCTGACTCGTAGGAATATATCCAAAAGTACTTCACACCCTTCTTAGTCAAGACCGTTAGTGGTGATGCTATGTGTGGATAGTCTTGTATAATGATAATTTTGTAACCATCCATGCCCAAAAACCTCCATACCTGAAATAAATTTTTCAGCTACTCCTAGTAAACTATTGATCTCACTTTATATGGGTCTATTGACACTCCTCTCTTTGAGATGAAATTACCTAAGAAGTGAATCTGGTCCATCTAAAATTTGTATTTTGAGAGCATAACATATAACTGATTCTATCTCAACATACTCAAATTGATCTCAAGATGGGTGGCATGGTCATGTTGAGTGTGAGAGTACATGAAGTTATTGTCCATGAAGACTACCACAAAAGAATCCAAGTAAATATGGAAAACTCGGTTCATTAGCACAGTAAAAACTGATGGTGCGTTCGTGAGACCAAATGGAATAACCACGTACTCTTATAGACCATACCTACTCTGAATGGCTATAAGAGGTATATATGATGATCTAACATGAAATTGGGGATATCCAAATATCAATTCAATCATCGAGAACACATGGGCTCCTCGAAGATGATCAAATAGATTCACAATCCATGGAAATGGATATCAATTCTTGAACATCAAATGGTTCAACTTCGGATAATCCACACAAATTCTAAGGGTACCATCATCCTTCTTCACAAAAATGATTGGTGAACCCCAGGGAGAAGTACTTGGTTTGATGAATCCCCTTTCCTGTAACTTCTCCAACTGCTTCTTAGGTCGTGTAACTCTGGTGTAACAACCATATATGGAGGAATGGATAGTGGTATCGCCCCTAGAATAAGATCAGATGAGAAATATACCTCTCTATCTTGAGGTAAAACTGAAAATTTGTCTGGAAAGACTGCTCTAAAATAATCCACCACTGGTAGAAAGTCCATATGTAAAGTCCCATGGTCATCATTATATAAACTATAAATCTACACTGTAATTCCTCTAAAACGAAGATGATTGAGTCCTTTTCTGCTTTCTTGAACATCCCTTTCACCTTTATATAGAAAAGACTCACCCTCTGGTGATGTGAAACTCACCCTACAACAATAGGAGTCAAAGAAGTCATTTAAGGAGACCAACCAACCCATTGTGAGAATGCCATCGAAGTATGTAATCACTAGGACATAGACGCCCCAAAAGAAGTGGCACTGACCAACCTTAAGAGGGCACTCCTTTTACTAATGTATATTACCCTTTCTAAGCCCCAATGAAGTTTCTATCATCATAACATCCTCATAAGTAAGGATACAAATACTTAGGATCCCCATAATGGAAACATATATAAAAATATGGGATACCACTATATCAAAAAGAGAAGGATCTAAAACTAAAGAAACTTGAATCAGACCTCTACCTATTGGGGGTTTGAGATCCTGATCCTATTGGGTCTGCTCTACTACAAATGTCTAACCTGAACCATATCCTTGTGACCAGGCCTAGAAACCCTTAATTGATCCACCCTAATGTCGCTGAACAATTTCCAACTAGCTACCATGGCCATGAAATCCTCGGGATGAAGGGTTGGATGAACTCCAATTCCCTGACTGATGAGAAACTAGTAGTCCTAATCCTGAACCTGAAGTCATAACCAAACCCATTTCACTCGTTGATGGTGAGGAAAACTGGAAACAATTATGAATAGGACCCATCATGCCACATGATCGACACTCCACTATGTATCTCAGGCACTGAGGTCTCGTATGCCCACTCTTCCCACACTAGTAGCATACCACCTAACTACCTGAAGAATCATTACATGAAGGTTCCCTATGGGGGTTTCTACTATCTTTCGAAGGAGTACCAGCCTTGGATACTGAACATACATGGCTCATAGCACCTAAATCCCCTATATTACGCTTGGTAATCTGTTCCAGGTTCACTTTAGCCATCACTGAAGTCATCCTGAAGTCATTCGCCTATGGGCAGATGTAATACCTGAGACCATCCTAAAATCTCCAAGCCAAAGATAACTCATCACCTCACAGAACATGTGTGAAGAACTGATAATCTATAAAACGAGAAGAGTAGTCCATCACTGAAAGAGATACCTACTCCAAATCCATGAACACTCAAGCTCAATCGGCCCTAAACGTCACAGGATAGAAGTAGTCATAGAAGATCCTTTGAAACTCTTCCCAAAAAATATCCTGATGACATCCCACCAGTGGGATTACATCCCACTATCTGTTGGTTGAATGACATAACATGTATGTAGAAAGCTCAGCCTTTACTCTGAGGGCATCTCCAGGTGCTCAAATGTTGATAGCATGGCCTCCAACAATTGAATTTGTAGCCTATGGTCCTCCATCCCCTGAAATAGTGAAAGGATGTTGCTGCTATAACACGTGCGTCAGCTCATCCATATATGGGGAAGGATTCAGTGCTCCCTAAAAGGTCTTCATAATACTCATAAATCTTTAAAGGAAAGTTACATCAACACATATGTCTTGTATAATAGCTATTGTGAAGATAAGAATGATGGGAAGACCTGATGGTAGTCCCTGATCTATCATTTCTCATGTCTAGTAATTTCCTTACACTTGGAATACAACTCGAGGAAGTCTCAGTGGCATGAATTTGTAAGGTCAAGCGTACACCTAAGTTCAATTTTATTGGGCACAAAAACATGGAAGTGAAATATAGAACATGATAAAAATCACATTCATGTTTTAAAAAATATGATTACATAGAGTTTATAATACCCACACAGCGTATTCCCCTAATCTTTTAAGGGGGCGTGTTCCTCTGGCAAAACTTGTCATGTAACACCCATTCAAACGACACCTTTCTCTCAAGACAATTCATATACTTGAATTTTCTATCCATATAATGTACTTCTACATGGATAAACCATATTGGGGTTTCCGGTTCAACACTACACATCATGTTCATCTTAGACACGATGTGTACTAGTTATGAGCCATCGACCTGTGTCATTGGTCACACGGTCAGAGACACTTTCACCTCTACATAGCATGTACTAATAGGGAACAAAGAGTACAACCGATGTTTTATCCACCTGTGTCTTTAGTCACACGACCAGACACATGGCCCTTATGGAACGACTTGTACTCCCAGTACACGGCGTGCTCTACCCATGATTTCCCAACCCTATGTCCATGCCCACCCAGTCAGTAAAACCGTTAAAGACTACATGGCTTATACATATAGTGCCTGGTGTGTACTTAAGAAAAGTACTTTCTTCCAAAATAAAAGAACACATGGCATGTGTCCATAACCCCACATTTTGTGTTGTATGGGTTTCCAGACATTGGACCTATGAAATTTCCCCTAAACACTTAAAAACATAAATGTTTTGTCCAAGGACTGACAAATTCCCACCTGTGAGAGCCCATTATACCCCAAATCAATATTTGGCATCCTATTCCACATTAAAACATGACCAAATTCAACTAAAGTTCATACATGATCCACCAAATTTCAATCAAAGAGGGCTCATATCCCCTATGGGACCAAAGATTGGAATCCATAAAAATTAAACATTACATATTACGATAAACTATTGGAATTATAGTTATTATATCAAGTCATATATCACAACCACATGCTAACCTAGAACAACATCCATCACAACAACATGAAATCAGTAATGAACCCTAAATGGCCTGACAACAATGCTTGACATGTGATCCCTATCAAATGAAAATATGAAACATTAGATGGAATAACCTCATCTTATCAGGTTGAAACAAAAATATAACCTCAATAATATCAATGATAACAACACAATACAATTGAATCACCCAACGGTGAAATCAAATCAACTATAACAATTGAAAAACAAGAATAAAATTGCTATATTCGAGGCAACATTGCATTTTCCTATACATGGGTTAGAAATTCCCATACAAATCTTATTACCAAATTACCAATTCCTTTCTATCCCTATTTATAGGCTCTAAATTTTAAGACAATTCAGAAAAGAACCCCTCTGATACCACATTATAATGTCCCGGGTCCGTGTGCCGCCCAACGGTGCCCCGTGCCCAGTGGGTTACTTGGCCTCAAACACATTTCCCCTAATGTAAAATGCTTCTTATTAGAAGTGTGGCCCTTGGGTGTGATAATGGGGAAAGTATGACTTCATTAGCTGAGTAATATAGTGGAAAAAAATAGTAAAAAATAGTGGAATAAGTAATACCATATAACCGAAGTAAGCAGTGGAAGACTGATATTATAAACAACTACAAAATATATATAAATAAATGATTCATGTCATATGTATCTAGTAATGTAGTTAAAAAAGGCACAATTCTGGAAATATAATACTAAAACCAATGTAATGAAAAGCAAGTAAACTCCAACAGCATCAGAAGCCTCATCTTGGACCCATGATCTCTCGCTCTACTATAATAAAGTACCGGATGATGAAGGGTTCTTTCCCTTTTCTATATCGGAAACTATATAATATGTTTGGGTCTAAAAGCATGACCCAAAAAAAGTGTGAGATTAATCCTAGTAGGAAATCACCAAAATATTTGTGCCTAACTATCAATGAAATATATATACAGCAGGCAAGATGAAAAATGAGGCAATAAACTAGGAAGTAGTCAAAAATACAAAATCCTATAGTTTTCAATTACATTGATTTAAATTTATTATTTATTAAAATAGTTGATTAATGTGACCTCAGTATCTAGTCTAAGATTGGTATCCCTCTATATAACAATAACATAAGATGTCTCAAAAGACTTTATAAACAAGTAAGACCGAGTGCAACCATGTTCTTTGGCTTGGCATGAACTTCACAATCAATCAATCATTCACAAGAAACCATATGGGAATATTCTCACAATCTAACCCCTCTAGTTCACCATATCATCAATTCAATAAAAAATAGAGTCCCTCCAAAAAAGATCACATAATCTAACAATTTTGGTCCCACATGGAAATAATCAATTATGAACGACCACCTAGGTTTCTCTCATAGTCAATACCCCTTGGTCTGCATAGTGATAATAATTATAATGACCCACTGGAAGATCTCAGAGCCAATTCCCTATAGTCTAATTTATATTTAATAACAACCCTCTGGGTAGTGTTCACGGTCTAAACCCTATTGTCATGACCCCATGGAATCTCTCACATTCAATGCCTATGGTCAACTAGGACAACAATTATATTTAAATCACCCTATATCGGGAAGCCCTCATGGTCAATTCCATTTTGGTAAACATTCACAAAGCAAATCACATGCATATCATATAATCAATAAATCCTTCTTAACAACACTAGGTTTAGAAAATAAGAAACCCTAACTGGATAATCTAGAAAAAATGGCCCTAATCAGTCAAACATGGAAAACACACCCATTATGAAGGAATAATCCTTACACCTAATAAAATAACCCTTTCTCAATCAACAAACCATAATAGGTATTAAACATGGTTAAATACCATAACATGCAATACCCTAAACATGGTTATTGGGAACTTTTAGCATCTATATAATCAAAAGACAACCAAAGTAAGGCACAAACCACCTACCTCAGCATTGTACGACGAAAACTGTTGAACGCTGGACCTTGAATTGTCCTAGAACATTGTAGATCTTCAAAAAGGTCAAAAAATTCTCAAACTTGAATAAATCAAGAGAGAGGAGAATATAGGAAGAGAGGCTACAGGGGAAGAGATAACTCACCAGTGGTAATCCAACACACCCAAGGAAATCTCAATCGGAGATCATATGGAGGATCGATAGGGTTCAACTATTCTTAGTTGTACATCGCTCTCCTGTACAAGACACCGAGAGAAGAGATGTGTTCTGGAGATCAAACACGACCTCGGTCTAATTAATAAAATAAAAAGAAAAGTACATGGAATGTTCATTTAATGTACCTTCCGTGTACTATCCTTGACCAGCCCCTACTCTAGGTGGTCCACATAGCCATGTACTCGTTCGTTACATGGTCAATACATGGCTATACGTAGCAACCAGGTAAATAGTGTGTACTCATATGTACACAACATGAACATAGAAAAATTCTGAATTCTTCCTTTTTCCTCAAAAACACCTGAAATCAAGATCCATACATAAAATGAAGATATGGGTTCATACAACGGGATTGGGATCATATTCTCACTTCTACTGATGATGTTTGTCTACACATTCTAGTGGTTCCTAGTGAGAAAAATCATATCCCTAAACACATAGATCAAATATGACCACATATTCTTGTTGAAAGAGTGGGGGAGAAACATATCTAAACCCATTCACATGAATAAAATTATTATATCATGAATGAAAACGGTGGACAACAGTGGGATTATATACCCACTTCCATCAAATAAATATACTACTATATCATGGAGAAAAATAATGTGAAGGCCTATATTCCTACACACACTCTTCAAAAGTGACACAACATTCTAGAAATAGTAAAAGTGCTCCAAAATAAAATTAGAGAAATTGTTAAGATATGGGGATAGACACATAAACCTATAATTAATGATAGTGTATTATTCTACCACGCTCAACAATAACAAATGTTGACTATAGGGAAGAACACATTCATTATTCTGTACCAAAGGATTATTGGTACATTATGGCAATGGACTAAGAAATGGACTAGGCTAAGATTCATGTTACAACTAGGGATCACCATCATTGTTTGAAACATTCCATTGGAAATTTGAATATTCCAATATATGAAATCAAATGTCACAATCAAAAGTAATGGAATCGGTCTGATACCCCCGTTAGAATGGTTTTTTGAATATACTACCTAGAAATCACCTCCCAAAAGACCCATATCCATGTCAATTGTTATAATAAACATATTATTGAGGCATAGAAATGCCATGGTCAAATAATTACTTCCACCAATGAAATACAATAGAAGCATAATTCATTGGTTACACATGAGGATGATCAAATCCATTCTCCCATTTTGGATGTCTATCAGTATATTCCAAAATAAAATGCATATATGAACTGGGATCATACGTTTTCTTCAAATAGATAGATTTAGTATATTATTTAAAACACCCATAGGAAGTATCATATCACTTCCAATAATATATAATCTCTCCATTATACTCTATAATCTTCTCATTAATGGTCTCACACCCTTATAACAATAGACGAACATCGTTATATTTAGGTAACCATCATACAGTAGGGGCATATCCCCACTCAACCCCAATATGCATGTCAGAATATTCTAGCGATGAAATAGAAAGTGGATTATATATCATAACTTTTAAATTATGTTAACCTCGGGGTGGTACGATGCATAGTTGTAACACCTTGGGGGTCCAACAACACTTTTTCAAAAGGAAAAGGTGACAACTACACTGACATTCTTCCTCATGGTAGTATAATGATGTCTCCTAGGAACTCTACTCCTGATATCCCCCATAGAAAATATCCCACTGGTAATATCTATAATATACAAGTAAATCATCCCCATTCATAGACACCTTCATATAGAGAGGTTCTCGAAACACCATGGTTAAAGATATATGGTCCCCCATATACTTTCTAAAGCACCTCAGTATGGTCAGTAGGCAACACAGAGATGAAACCCATATGGTATAACCATGTGGAGGCATATAAATCTAATGAAAAATGATATGTAATGTTATATGATGGAAGATAGTTGGAAATGAACTCTGAACATAGTTTTTGGCCAATCAATAATTTTGATCATGATGTCTTGAATGAGATAAAGAAAGAGTGTTCTCTCTATATATGTCAAAACACGTGGTCTAATTTTAGTAGTTAAAGGATTGGCACTTCACTAATCTTGGACATTAGGTTCATATTTACATAAAAACAAGCTTGGTTTTCCATTAGATCAGGTTTTTATCTCTATAGGCCGATATCCGGGACCAGATACATATAATGAAAACCTACATCATGATAGTTTCTATAGAATGTTAATTCACAATTTTCTAATTTCAAAACCTCTATCAATCATCTTTATATTCTGATGTGGGGAGTTTTAGGAATTTCACATTAATATGTCCATGGGGAAACAAGGCTCCACATATATGGCTTCCTATAATTTCATAGATTCAATATAGATCTAGGGACTAGGTAAGGCATGGACCATGAAAATACCCAAACATCTAATACAGAAATATCACATCATAAAAGGTGAATACTCATTATATAACATAATGATTCACACTATAATCATTTATTTATAGTCCATTTGGGATCCCAAATCCATAATCAATTGGTTTATAAGTATGTCATATCATCTCCCATTTAGTTCTTTATAACTCGCACCCTTCTTATATATATCATACATTAAAACTTTATTTATACCTGAGTGAAAGGAAAAATAAGAAAGGGTGAGCTTAGAAACTCTTTGAGGGTAATCATGGATGATAACTTTCTATGATCATATGAAGGAATATGATAATAAAAAGGGTTTGAGAACACGAAAAAAAACATAAAACATTCATACCCAAACTATCATAGATCATAATAATGAATCATGGCGTAAATTATTATCATAAAAAAAATAAATGATTCATAAGACTAAGAAAAGATCATAATTAATGAACCATTAGATAATTTCATAAAATTATGGCACACAAATATATATAAACCCATTTCATTTATCATTGATAACTACCAAGATCACCAAACATAGTGGTTCATGCATAATCAAATGTTTCACATTTTGGATTAAGCACTTCATATTGTATCCCATTGTGGATCATACTCAT
The DNA here is from genome assembly GCA_963277665.1 of Viscum album. Classification (NCBI taxonomy): domain Eukaryota; kingdom Viridiplantae; phylum Streptophyta; class Magnoliopsida; order Santalales; family Viscaceae; genus Viscum; species Viscum album. The sequence goes on along the minus strand of OY728127.1, from coordinate 396,066,488 downwards.
TGGCATGTTTCCCATTATGGATTAGTCCCTTTATCCTTTTTCCCATTATGGGACAATCACATCAACTTATTTACCATTATTATCTCCTATGATATAAAAGTTAATCCAATTCTTTGGAGAGAGATATTGGTCCAAAATATTATAGAACTAAAATCACACATACATATGGCACACAATCATAAAAAAATAATCATTCCAAACCACATAAAATTAAATTGTCTTTATAAACCATTTATCATATCAAAATACAAGGAATGAAGTGGGTTTCCTAAAACATTTCATCATAACATAAATTTTTGAAAAGAAATGGTTTTCATAAACATATTTTCATCATATTCATGATCCATATAGATAAATAATAAAGATGTTATCATTTGAATATATCCCTAGTAAATATTATGTAACATGATATGAATTCTTATTTGATGAATAATTATTTCTATAGAAAAATAACATGGAACATTACACAAAAAAAATAAACATTCTGGGTATATTAACATTTTAATGTAAGAAATTCATTAAATATTTTTTGGAAATAATTATAATTGAAAATAAACATAAAAAAATATAAAGGAAGCGTTAATAAGAATAATGGTCAGGGTAGTAATACATTCCATTAATGTTGGACCCATTAAAACAAATATACCTTCTATATTTTTGATAACATCCAGATAGGATTTTTAGGAAAGAGGAAATAATATTTCATTAAGACAAATTGTAAAAATTCATACCTAGGTAAAAATGAGTTTAAATAATCATAGAGGAAAATTAATATATTATTGAATACTTTTTTAGAAAACATAGATTTCAAATATGAGGTTTTCAACCAGAGAGGGAAATAATGTCAGTTTTTGTTAAAAATATTATTTTGGAATGTTGAGTACATAAAGAGAGAAAAAGTAATGTAACAGATGTATAATCATGACATAAAAATTGGAGAAGATATTTCATGAGTCTCTTGATATATAAGATAAAAAATTTCCTAACCATAAAATTATTCATAAGTAAACATGATAAGAAATGAGACTATAAGAAAATACATTTACAACTTAGGTATATTTTGAATCATAAGCCCCATGAACGAATATTATTAAATGAAACTTAAAATATCTATTTAATTAGTAAATCCATGATATTACCTTTCAAAAGGGCTATATATACACCTCATTGAATAATATAAATGAAAATTATAATTTATGTCTCAAATAAGACAAATTGAGAAAAAATTATATTACCTCATAACTTGAATTCTTTTATACACATTCAACCCTATTTTATTATTAGTATATGTACCATTCATCCCCTTACCCATTATATTGGGAAGAGGCGGTGGTGTTATTAAGCATAGGTGATATCCTAAAGACAACAAAAGTTGGTAATAATTCCATTATTTTCATAAAAATTAGGGCATGATTTCCCATTTAAAGAAATACATTCAAACCACAATACAATAACCAAAAAACCACTATATGATGAATGCGTACAAGGAAAACAACTCAATGTATAACCAAATCAATTACTATATCAAAGTAAAATGTTGAAATACTATGACAACGCTTAAGGAAATGCAAAGAAAACAATACCACAATTGAAAAAAAGACATCCATCAACAACTCCCAAAATAGTCCAACATCCAACTCCATAAGCCATGAATGTGTGTCAAGAGAGTCACTTGTGAAATGGTATAACTTTAAATTACATGTGTCTTGTTATATGAAATATGAAAATTCCCATAATTTCCAAAAAGGGGATTTTATTATAAGATCATTAGTTTTATCCATCGACTTTAAAACTCATGCCAGTGGGATAGAACTTGTTAGAACATTTAAATAAAAAACTTTGGAAAAGATAATAAGAGATTTTATTAGTATCGAAATATTTTTATATGTAGAAAAATAAAACAAGTATATAAAACCTCTCTCAAATCCATTTTGAATATCCATTTCCTGAATCCATGCATCCACACATACACACATTCATGTCCTAGGGACATGTATGTACTTATGAGAGACCTCTATCCATCTACCTTGTAATCAGAATGTAACAAATACCATGTTCCCAAATGGAACAAACCCCTTCAAAAGGGTCACATTTAAGGTAAATAAACTCACACAAACTATGTATTCCAAATACCACACCATGGAAATCTTTCCAATCCATTTAAATAAAATATATTTTTCATTTAAAAAATATCCCAAAACATTTTTCCATGAATCTAAATAAAACCAATATTTTAAAATAATCATTTAGTATTCATGAACCAAAAGGACATTCCACAAAAAAAATACAATTTCCGCTATTTACATGACAACATAACTTAATTGGTTTCATTAAAATCATAAATGGGTTTCAAAAAAATTCCTAAAAATAAATCAATTTAAAACTAGGAATTCTTGTTATAATCAAGAGGAGTAGAGAGTAATGACACCCACCAATCTAAAAATAGTGAAAATGAAGAGTGATACTTTATATTCAATAACCCGGATTCGATAACAAGGATTTGAACTCAGGTCATGTTCCCATAAAAAAATTCAATTAGATCTCATCATGTAATAAAACACAGAACATAGATTTATTGGTAGTGGATTATATCTAATGATATGAAAGAGAAGGAGAATAGATCTAACAAAAATGTTGGATACCGATCACATAAATGTGAATTATTATTTTTATTGGACATTGGATTGCCTAAAACATCTTCTCGGAACAATTTGAAGCACCTATCTTTCCTTTGAGGGAAAAAAAACTATATTATTACCATATTTGGTGAAAAATACGTTATTATGGAGGTAAAATTTATTATATCCACACTTTTCGAATATGAATTTAACAGTGCATATTTAGGGTGAATAGTTTGACAAACCATGAATTTACTGGGCATAATCTACTCTCTCAATACCCAACATGCACTGTTGGCTCTCTTTGTTAGAAAACCCGGGGAGTAACCCTGTTATTCCCCATTATCTCAAAGAACATGTTTATTTATGGAATCCACATAGTTTGTCCATCTATGCACCGACCCTACACACGTCCGGAATTCACAGTTTTCCCTTCCACAATTTTTTCGAGGTGTTTTGTGGAATATACTAACCATGTTTAAACTATGATCTTTTAGAAAAACCAAAAATGAATTCCAAAAATCCTCTAAACCTCCGAAAACATAACCCTAACATTATATATTTATATATATAAAATATTGAAATAAATTGTCTGTCAACTAAAAATGGGAGTATAAAATTCTCCCCATCATCATCCTTCTAGTCCCAATAATGTAGAAAACTAGAGTTGTCCTAAATGAGTTTGGGCTATTGCTCCACCATTTCCTTTCCACACCTACATTTTATTCCTGATTCATACCATGTTTCCATAAAACACATACTAGACTAATGCTTCCCAACCACTAAAAATTATTCTAACTATATGTAATTCATACCAATACATGAAATAATATAGCTTCTAGATCTAGGTCAATTTCATCATATCAAATCACATGGTTATGATCTGGTTGATACATATTAAATGAAGATACATGAAACGAATTAATAAGTAAACTAAAAAATGGTGTAAAATCAAACTGATATTCCATCTCATCGAAACATTCATGTATTTGAAATGATCCAATGTGTTAGGGAGAAAACTTGTCATGCATACCAAAAGTACAATGTTAAATCCTTAGATAGATTATCAAGAACACATGATCAATCAACTCAAATTAAAATTCCTAATAACAATGATACTCATATGATTTCTGTAGACTCTAATCCGTCTTCATTTTCAGTCTCTTCAATTGAATATCTTATATTCTCAATTGCAGATGGATTGGTTTAACCCTTTAATTATCACATGTATCCTCCCAAAAAAATGAATAAAAAAAAAGTAATGCTATTAAACTTTTCAAAAGGATCCCCATGTATCGATTCAAAATGACTAACTTTTTTAAATTACTCAACTAAAGGAATATTCTCCTCTCACGAGCCACTAAAATCCTTACATAATCCATAATCATTTTATCTAATGTTTTAATAATACTTTAAGATTTTCTATACATTTTAGTATGATACTTCATACACATATTCAACAGTGTCTAAGGGGTTTGATGTATGGAATTCCAACTCATTATGTAAACATGGGTTCTCTATCAAGTTCAATCGAGACATGAATTCCATGACTCTTTACAAATTATCATATACATATTTTAGAAAAATTTTCTTGAAAATGTGATTAATGAATTGGGATAAAATGATTCAACATTTTCAGATGATCCACAATTACCGAAATTGAATCATGTTTCATAACCATTCTTCATAAACATGTTACAAAATAAATGGTTATCTACCCCAATTATCATATAATAATTGGTAGATACTACAACATGACCACTTGTCAGTGTTGTTCAGACCTGACCTGTGGATAGGTGAACCATCTCAAAAGAAACTCTAACACTATACTTTTCATTACAACAAAAAAAACTCTACATTAAATGGTTTGAATAGATTATGAATTCCTGGATGAACCACCCACATTTTATACTAGTAAGAATTAAAAATTTCTTTTGAAAAAATGAAACATATAATAGTAAATGGTATAAACCCTGATACCAAAGTCCCATACATCTTCCAACCCACATTGGATCCGAACAATTGTTTTTTACCTAATAGAAACACATCCATAATTAGATATTTTTTCATATCTCACATACTAAACCAAATTGGGATGAAAGGACACTTGGAAGAAAAGTATAAGATCACCTTGGTCGGTACATTTTGGGTGCTTTCCAGTTATAAAAAACATCATTTGTTGCTAATCTGAAGATTCTTTATCGAACTGATTATAATAATTACCACCTAATTAATCCTACACTAAATTTCCTATAACATTTTTGTTTATCAAGTCATTTTAACTAATTTGAGGAATTCTATCCATTTACTTTTCCTTGGATTCAAAAAAACTTTTTTAAGAAAAAGTGTATCAATAACTTATGATATGTAGACACTATATAATTCTCACCAAAATGGTAATAAGCTCTGGTCATCTAATAATGTTCTTAAATAGCCAATTCCAAATTGTGTTTTGGGTTCTACTTCTCTGGAAACTACTAGTTTCATGAACTATAAGAAACAACATCATCTCCCTACAAGGGAACACATACCAACCCAAATATTAATGAGTCATAAAAGAATACAAAGCCCTGTATTGACTCTAGAAATGTCTGAATGGAAACTGATGTAAGTCAAAATTTAAAATCGTGAAATGATTTTTCACAATACTTATTACATTGGAATGAGACAACATTCCCCCTCATTGTTGTCATCTAGGATGCTGAATGTGAAAATTTAAAAACAAAATATCAGTACTATCCTACCATAAAATGGAAACTTCATATCCCAATGACATTATTCAATATCTTCCAAGAGTAATAACTTCAATATTTTCATGATCCAATGAAAATCCATTCCAAAAAATAAAATGGCCAATGAAACATACATCTTTTCTCTATAAATCACACTTTGATAGATTGGAATATTGAAATTCTCCTGTGACATACCAAACACTATATTTATGTATTACTAATGACCCTCCTTTTCCTTGATTACACTAGTAAATCCTCCAAAAACACTACCAAAAAGTAATCCAGGTACATTTCAAATATCAAATTCATCAATTCCCTAAAAATGTCTTGTGGATTCATAAAATAAAAATGAATTTTAATGGACTCATATTGTCTATATCTGCATCTGAAAGTTGAAATCATAACATCCACTAACTGACCCCATAGTACTTGATATCCTAAATGAGAATAATGTTTATTGAACCACTAGGATCCCCTCAATTTAATTAATAGATCTACAATAAATAGATTATAATATTATATATTGATCATAACTTTTTTTAAGATTATCATAATCTATATATTGTCTATGAGTTTCATCATCTTTCTTTCATAATAGAATTGGTGATGTCCATGGGGATGCTCTTAGTCAAATGAACCCTCAACTTTCTAACTCTTCAAAATGATCCTTTAATTCCTTCAATTTTCATGGTTCTTTATGAAAAGATAAAAGGTAACTATCTATGGTCCCCAGTAGTTGGTAAATCATAATGTCTACATATATTTTGGGTGGAAACCCTGAAAACAATTTCAGGAAAAACATTAAAGAATAGGTCCACTATAGTAGAAAATCATTATTCTTAATCACATGTATGTATTCTAAATAAATTGTTGTCAATTACTAGGAGATACTTCCAACAGTGGATACCAACGATATTTCCTGGATTACATCCACTATAGAAATATCCTTTAAAGTGATTCCTTACACTATCAAAAGATTTGAAACTCACTTTCCATGTATAACAATCGACATGGACCTCAAAGATCATCATCCAACCCAATTCCAAAATCCAGTCATAAACATATTTCTTTATCATAGAGAAATATCAGAGTAACTAAATAATATCGATTGCTATAAAATATGTAACGACCCAAAATTTCATTAATGGAAAATCCCTCTTGATCCAGTTAAATGTTTCTTTATGTTTTTATAAGATGTCAACTTCTTTAGTCTTACGTTAAGATTTGTGACCGTTACTTTTATAGCCGTTGAACATTGATCATCTGGGTAGTTTAAATATAAGGCTTTAACGAACCAATTTTTCTACTCAGACAAAGGAAGCGATGGCCTCATCCAGTAGAATTGCCCCTTACGAAGCCCATTTGTCGGAGCTCGGTAAAGAGGTGGCGTCTTTGGGATTTGCCCTTGACCAAGCCCAAGCTGAGCTTCATCAAGTCAAGCTCGAACGTGATCGTCTACGGGAAAAATGGAAGTTGATAGAGATTACCACTCGAGCGATGTTATCCGAGCAACCCCAAGAGTCTGTCACCATCGCGCACCTTACCCTTAGGTCTTATGCGGCTATTTTAAGGGGTTATGTAACAAATAAGTAGAACCATGTTCATGTACATTATTTTTTATATATATATAATAATGAATATAATTTCTAGTCATTTTTGATACATTGTAATTAGTTTTTAAAGTACAAATGGTGTTTTTAGTTATTATTTAATTAAGAATTATATTTTATTAAATTAGAGGATTTTTGAATTAAATAATATTTTAATAAAATATTATTATTAATATTAAATTAATTGTAATTAAATATAAATGATCTTATAATTTTATGAATGCAATTAAAATGTTTATTAAGGTTTGAAAGCCATTTCTGTCAAAACCCGTGAATTTCTTTATAAATGTCGGTTTTTATTTTTAAAAGTGAAAATTCACATATTTAGAAAATTATTTAGATAAAATAAATATTATTTTTGGAATCAGGACGTCGAAATTATCCAACGGTGAATTTTTCATAATTTTCTGAGACAATCCAATTTTTGGGTAAAAATTAAATACCTTTTAAATATATAATGTGTTTTATGACATCATAATGACCCAATGGTGATGTAATAAAATACCATAATCCTTAGGTTCGGCCAATATATGTTTTATCATTAAAATAATGAGGTTTTGGGTTTGTTTGACTCACTTTTCAAAGCATTAATGGAGCCCTCAAGACTTATTCAACACTTTGCCTTTTTAAATTAATTTCCATGGGAGTGTGACTCACCTCCACATAAGCAACCCTAATTTTTTAATAAGTTCGGACCTTGGCCTTGTAAAATATTGTTTTCCTCTCTCCTTTTCCAGAAACCATGGGCAAATACCATGGGATGGTTTGTGGTTTGGATTATTTTAATATAAGGGGTCCCAAACCTAAATAATAAAGAATTCTCTCACCTTTCCTATATAAACCCACCCAAGCTCCCACTTCCTCCTCACTCAAAGCCCTTGAAGTTCGTCCAACCTCTGCCCTACTCTCTCTAGAATCCTCTCAAGGTGCCCCAAGCTCCCAAGAAGCCTCTCACAAGCCTCTCTCTAGCCTTTGGAAGCACACTTCCAAGTAAGGGTTTTTTCCCCCTTTCTCATTTTTGTCAATTTTCTTTAAGTTGTATTGCCCTTTTAATTTCATTTATGAATGTTGGGGTATGGTTTCGCACCTCCCCCATACTGCCCTCTTATTGTTTGAATGATGGGAGAACCCTTTCTCTCTCATTAAATGTCTCCCATGTACACCCGTTACTATGCCGAAATTCCGAAAGGAACTTCTCTCTCTTCTTTTACATTCAAGCAATACTTTTGTATCATGAATATAAATTCCATTTATATTGTTGGGACATGTATATATATGATCTCTTTACTGTCCATTACATGTAAATATGATGAGGAACCATTTTCTCTCTCATCAACCTTTTTATGAATTCTTATGTCACGCCGTTACGCTGCCGAAATCACACCGATTTTCTAAGCCAATATCATTGTGTAGTGAATACCATGCCCATTTCTCCATCAAGGGTATTCACCTTTATGCACATTTACTTATTGATTGTAAAGTTTCATGTATGAATTCCACATTCCTTTATCGTGGAATAAATGATTATGTTTTATGAATCCATGTTTTATGATCCATGTGGCACACTTATGCATGAAATGAAATGTTTAAGAAGGGTGCGCCCTGATAGCGCTCCAATGCATTGGGTAAAGTATAGTATCATGATACGTCATGTGCAATGAATGTTGACTCATGCTAATTCAAGTGCAACGAGGGTTTACTCGTGCTTCAAGTGCAATGAGGGTTTACTCATGCTCCATGTGCAATGGGCCTTGGCTCATGCTAATTCAATGTTAAGTGTTGTTGCCACATTTCCATGCTATGATTATCATGCTTTATCACGCCCTTATGTTCATGTTTCTCTTATGCTCTATTGATATGCCTATTGCCTAACATGTATTATACTCCTCATGTTATTCATTGTGTACTCCCTTAATGGGCTTTATAGCTCACCCTTTTCTTATGCATGTCCTCAGGTTATCCCATGCAATGCTAAGTACGAAGGAATGTAGTGGTCATGTAAAGGAAGTTTTCAATAAAGATGTTGTATTTCAAGTTTAATGTTTTTATGTAATGATCCTAAGCCCCAAAGACACTAAACCTCTCGATCTTCTTTGTTGGATCAAGTGAAGTTTTATGTAATGAAGCATGTTTAAGTTGTAATAAAAACCAGGGTTGTCATAGTTGGTATCAGAGGATAGGTTTAGTTATTTTTGGGATTAGGAAACCCTAGTAAAGCCTTGGATACAAGACTAAGCATAATAAAAACATCCCTAAGTTTTGGTAAATACTAAGTAAGTGTTTTATCAAACAAATACATCCCTGTCTGGATACGAGCAGGTAGAGGCGGCTCTGGCACAGATGTATCCTAGGGGTAAAACCCGAAAACACCGCTTTGAGCTAGACTCGAACGGGAACTGGTGCACGACAACGGGCCTTGCTGCACTCTTGGTTACGACACTCCCGGGGGATATGTTTTGATAAATTCACAATCTTAGTATGAACCCTTATTAAGGGAAAAATGCCCCTAAGAATATATGTTAGAAGGAAGATCCTGAAAAGCCTGGATTGAATCCTATAGACTAATGAGTTAAAGAGATTAAAGTTTATTTATAAGTCATCAACTTTTGTCTTTGGATTACCCTTTATGTGTTACCCCTAACTTTCCTTTTATTCCAGCCAATGGCCGGTAATAGGAGAACTCGGGCTAACAACCGTTGTGAAGATCAGTGTGATGATTGTACCAATGAGATGCCCAATCCAATGGGAGCGGGAATCGCGAACTTTGTCACGCTTCTCTCTCAGTTAACTCAAGTTTTGAATAGAAACACTGGTCAAGAGGAACGTTCAACCCCCCCTAAGAAAGAACAAGTCGCTATTGAAAGCTTCATGAGACAAAGGCCTCCTACTTTTAGTGGATCATCTGATCCCACGATCGCTGAACAATGGATCAACTCCATTGAGAAGATATTCTCCATCCTCCAATGCTCTGAAAAAGAGAAGGTTCTCCTGGCGGCTTATCGTATGGAGGGTGAAGCTGATCAATGGTGGACATTGATCAAAAATACGAAGCCTGAGGAGGAGATCGAGGCTTTGGAATGGAAGGTATTCCGGAAGATGTTTTTCGATAAATATTTTCCACGCACCCTCCGTCTTAAGATGGAAAGGGACTTCCTTTCCCTCAAGCAGAAAGATGAAGAATCTGTGGGAGCGTACGAGGCAAACTTCACAAGGCTTGCACGATACGCTTCCGGCTTTGTCGTTACCCCCGAATGCAAAGTTGACCGCTTCTTTGGTGGGCTGAAGCCTAGCTTGCGGAAAGCATTAGCGATCCGTGACTTTGACAGCTATGAGGAGATTGTCCGATGTGCCCTTAAGGTTGAAATGGAGATCGGAGAATCACAGGGGTATCATGGGGACAAGAAGCGGAAGGTGGACTTCAATGATGGTGGTCCGATGGATAAATCCAACGGCGCTAAGAAATTCCAGCACCCCACTTTCCAAAAGTGTGGAAAGAAGCACCCTGGGAATTGCCTTAGGGGGACAAGAAAATGCTTCAAGTGTGGAAGAGAAGGGCACCTAGCTATTAACTGTCAGCAAGAAGGACCCGCGGCTGCGACGGAGGGGAGGAACGCTCCGTTCGAACCTCAACGCGTTGTTCAATGCTTCAAATGCAAAGAACCGGGTCATTTTGCGAATCAGTGCCCTAATCCAAGGGTTATCGGAGGCAATCAACAACCTCCAAGACAGCAAGGAAGAGCTTTTACCATCACTTCTGCCGAAGTGAACCCCGACAACGAAGTGGTGACAGGTACGCTAGTTATTCATTCAAGAATAGCGAACGTACTTTTTGATTCAGGTTCTACGCATTCTTTTATATCTCAAAAGTTTAGTAGAACAATCTCTGCACCACCACAAACCATGGAAGTAAAGATGTCGGTGAGTAAGGCAAATGGGGCAATCATTGCATCCCATGAGTATAAGTCCTCCCCTGTTATAATCTGTGGATTGAATTTCCCGGCGAACCTTGTCATACTCCCTTTGGTGGAATTTGATGCAATTCTTGGCATGGATTGGCTTTCCTTATATAGAGCCAACATAAATTGTCGGGAGAGGGAAATCACACTCCATATGGAGAATCGACCCCCGATTCTTTACAAGTGTCAGGAGGAAGATGAATCTCCTTTAACTCCATCATCTCAAGCATGGATATTACTACCTTATGAGCACGCATATCTGGCTCAGATGATTGAGTCCAAGGAAGAAACCACCCTTGAAGAAATGCCTATTGTGAGGGAATTCGCTGAAGTATTTCCCGAGGAACTTCCTGGTCTTCCTCCAAGAATAGATGTTGAGTTCTCAATTGAACTTATACCTGGGGCGCTACCAATATCCAAGACTCCATATAGAATGGCTGTGGTTGAGCTTGGAGAACTGAAGAAACAACTACAGGAGAATCTGGATAAAGGGTTTATACGCCCAAGTGCATCACCATGGGGTGCACCAGTCCTCTTCGTCAAGAAGAAGGATGGGTCAATGCGGCTTTGCATCGATTATCGTGAACTTAACAAAATCACGATAAAGAACAAGTATCCTCTCCCAAGAATCGATGACTTGTTTGATCAGCTGCGTGGAGCTCAATACTTCTCCAAGGTCGACTTGCGGTCGGGATATTATCAAGTAAGGGTGAAGAAGGAAGATATCCCCAAGACTGCTTTTCGTACAAGGTACGGGCACTATGAATTCATAGTAATGCCTTTTGGACTCACCAATGCTCCAGCAATATTCATGGACTTGATGAATAGAGTCTTTAGAGATTACCTAGATAAATTTGTGGTAGTCTTTATAGATGATATTCTAATTTACTCCAAAACCAAGGAGGACCATGAGGAGAATTTAAGAACTGTACTGGAGACTTTGCGCAAGGAGAAGCTCTATGCCAAGTACAGCAAGTGTGAGTTCTGGTTGAAGGAGGTATCATTCTTGGGCCATATCATCACAAGCAATGGGATATCTGTGGACCCCTCCAAAACAGATGCAATTGAGGGATGGCCGAGGCCAACATCGGTAACTGATATCCGTAGCTTCTTGGGGTTAGCTGGATATTATCGGCGATTTGTGAGAAACTTCTCACGATTGTCCAACCCTCTTACCAAGCTAACTCGAAAGGGAGTAAAGTTTGCTTGGAGTGATGAATGTGAAGAAAGCTTCAAGGAGTTGAAAAGGAGGCTTATCACTTCACCTGTGCTCACTTTACCCACAAGTGGGGAGCTTTTTGTGGTATTCAGTGATGCTTCGAAGAAGGGCTTAGGATGTGTGCTGATGCAGAATGATAAAGTGATATCCTATGCCTCAAGACAGTTGAAAATCCATGAGCGAAACTATCCAACGCATGATCTGGAGTTGGCGGCGGTGATCTTTGCCTTGAAAATCTGGCGGCATTATCTCTATGGAGAGAAATGTGAAATATATATTGACCACAAGAGTCTTAAATATATATATTCACACAGAAAGAGCTTAATATGCGCCAGAGAAGATGGATAGAGCTCATAAAGGATTATGACTGTTCAATACATTACCACCCTGGGAAGGCGAACAAGGTGGCGGATGCCCTAAGTAGAAAGGATCCAGCAATTCTATCAATGATGAGAATTGAGAAGGATCCAATCTTCTTAGACTTTATGAAGATGGACGTGGGAATCATAAAGAAGGGAACATCATCAATCCTTTCACAAATGATTGCTCAACCATCTCTTTTGGAAAGGTTAAAGGATGCTCAAAAGGATGATGCGAGAATCCAAGAAAAAGTGGAAGCTATCAAAAAGGGAAAATCCTCAGAGTTTAATGTTAATGAAGAAGGAATTGTGCGGTTTGGGAAAAGACTATGTGTCCCACCAAGTTCGGAGCTGAAGAAGGAACTTTTGGATGATGCACATAGTTCAAATTTCTCTATTCACCCAGGGAGCACAAAGATGTATCGAGATCTCCGAGAAAACTTTTGGTGGGATAATATGAAGAAGGAGATCGCCGAATATACATCAAAGTGCCTGGTGTGTCAGCAAGTGAAGGCAGAGAGGCAGAAGTCTAAGGGGATGATGCAACCATTGCCCATACCAGAATGGGAATGGGAGAACATCACTATGGACTTCGTCACTGGACTTCCAAGGACATCCAAAAGCAACAATGCAATCTGGGTTATTGTGGATCGTCTTACAAAGACTGCACACTTCATTGCTATTCGAGAGGATTTCTCTTTGGATCAACTGGCACGGATATATATCAGGGAAGTGGTACGGTTGCATGGGGTACCACTATCTATTGTGTCTGACCGAGATCCAAGATTTACCTCTAAGTTTTGGAAGAGTTTTCAACATGCTCTGAATACTGAACTGAACTTCAGTACGGCCTATCATCCTCAAACTGATGGCCAATCCGAGCGGACTATCCAAACACTTGAGGATATGTTGAGAGCGTGCTCAATGGACTTTAAAGGAGGATGGGATCAGCATCTTCCTCTGGTTGAGTTCTCTTATAATAATAGTTTCCACTCAAGCATCCAAATGGCACCATATGAAGCCCTATATGGGAAAAGGTGCAGAACACCGACATGTTGGGATGAGGTCGGTGAACGTAAGCTGCTTGGACCAGAAATGGTCGAAGAAATGGTGGAGAAGGTGAAAACCATTCAGCAGCACATCAAGGCAGCCCAAAGTCGACAGAAGAGTTATGCAGATAATCGTCGACGAGACCTTGAGTTTAAAGTCGGAGACATGGTGTTTTTACGCATATCTCCGTGGAAGAAGGTCATGAGGTTTGGGAAGAAAGGGAAGTTAAGTCCAAGGTACATCGGCCCCTTCGAGATTCTTGATCGTGTTGGGGCTGTGGCCTATCGACTAGCACTTCCACCTACTATGGCCAAGGTGCATGATGTCTTCCATGTATCCCTCTTAAGGAAGTACATACCAGACCCTTCACATGTACTCTCTTCCGAGGTGGTACAATTAGAAGACGATCTTTCTTATGAGGAGCAACCAGTGAAGATCTTAGATCGTAGAGAAAAAGTTCTACGAAATAAGACAATGCCCCTCGTCAAGGTGTTGTGGAGAAACCACAAGTTTGAAGAAGCAACTTGGGAGTCGGAGGATATGATGAAGCTAAGTTACCCACATTTGTTTTAGTGTGGGAAAAGGAAAATTTCGAGGGCGAAATTTTTTAAGGGGGGAATGTTGTAACGACCCAAAATTTCATTAATGGAAAATCCCTCTTGATCCAGTTAAATGTTTCTTTATGTTTTTATAAGATGTCAACTTCTTTAGTCTTACGTTAAGATTTGTGACCATTACTTTTATAGCCGTTGAACATTGATCATCTGGGTAGTTTAAATATAAGGCTTTAACGAACCAATTTTTCTACTCAGACAAAGGAAGCGATGGCCTCATCCAGTAGAATTGCCCCTTACGAAGCCCATTTGTCGGAGCTCGGTAAAGAGGTGGCGTCTTTGGGCTTTGCCCTTGACCAAGCCCAAGCTGAGCTTCATCAAGTCAAGCTCGAACGTGATCGTCTACGGGAAAAATGGAAGTTGATAGAGATTACCACTCGAGCGATGTTATCCGAGCAACCCCAAGAGTCTGTCACCATCGCGCACCTTACCCTTAGGTCTTATGCGGCTATTTTAAGGGGTTATGTAACAAATAAGTAGAACCATGTTCATGTACATTATTTTTTTTATATATATAATAATGAATATAATTTCTAGTCATTTTTGATACATTGTAATTAGTTTTTAAAGTACAAATGGTGTTTTTAGTTATTATTTAATTAAGAATTATATTTTATTATATTAGAGGATTTTTGAATTAAATAATATTTTAATAAAATATTATTATTAATATTAAATTAATTGTCATTAAATATAAATGATCTTATAATTTTATGAATGCAATTAAAATGTTTATTAAGGTTTGAAAGCCATTTCTGTCAAAACCCGTGAATTTCTTTATAAATGTCGGTTTTTATTTTTAAAAGTGAAAATTCACATATTTAGAAAATTATTTAGATAAAATAAATATTATTTTTGGAATCAGGACGTCGAAATTATCCAACGGTGAATTTTTCATAATTTTCTGAGACAATCCAATTTTTGGGTAAAAATTAAATACCTTTTAAATATATAATGTGTTTTATGACATCATAATGACCCAATGGTGATGTAATAAAATACCATAATCCTTAGGTTCGGCCAATATATGTTTTATCATTAAAATAATGAGGTTTTGGGTTTGTTTGACTCACTTTTCAAAGCATTAATGGAGCCCTCAAGACTTATTCAACACTTTGCCTTTTTAAATTAATTTCCATGGGAGTGTGACTCACCTCCACATAAGCAACCCTAATTTTTTAATAAGTTCGGACCTTGGCCTTGTAAAATATTGTTTTCCTCTCTCCTTTTCCAGAAACCATGGGCAAATACCATGGGATGGTTTGTGGTTTGGATTATTTTAATATAAGGGGTCCCAAACCTAAATAATAAAGAATTCTCTCACCTTTCCTATATAAACCCACCCAAGCTCCCACTTCCTCCTCACTCAAAGCCCTTGAAGTTCGTCCAACCTCTGCCCTACTCTCTCTAGAATCCTCTCAAGGTGCCCCAAGCTCCCAAGAAGCCTCTCACAAGCCTCTCTCTAGCCTTTGGAAGCACACTTCCAAGTAAGGGTTTTTTCCCCCTTTCTCATTTTTGTCAATTTTCTTTAAGTTGTATTGCCCTTTTAATTTCATTTATGAATGTTGGGGTATGGTTTCGCACCTCCCCCATACTGCCCTCTTATTGTTTGAATGATGGGAGAACCCTTTCTCTCTCATTAAATGTCTCCCATGTACACCCGTTACTATGCCGAAATTCCGAAAGGAACTTCTCTCTCTTCTTTTACATTCAAGAAATACTTTTGTATCATGAATATAAATTCCATTTATATTGTTGGGACATGTATATATATGATCTCCTTACTGTCCATTACATGTAAATATGATGAGGAACCATTTTCTCTCTCATCAACCTTTTTATGAATTCTTATGTCACGCCGTTACGCTGCCGAAATCACACCGATTTTCTAAGCCAATATCATTGTGTAGTGAATACCATGCCCATTTCTCCATCAAGGGTATTCACCTTTATGCACATTTACTTATTGATTGTAAAGTTTCATGTATGAATTCCACATTCCTTTATCGTGGAATAAATGATTATGTTTTATGAATCCATGTTTTATGATCCATGTGGCACACTTATGCATGAAATGAAATGTTTAAGAAGGGTGCGCCCTGATAGCGCTCCAATGCATTGGGTAAAGTATAGTATCATGATACGTCATGTGCAATGAGTGTTGACTCATGCTAATTCAAGTGCAACGAGGGTTTACTCGTGCTTCAAGTGCAATGAGGGTTTACTCATGCTCCATGTGCAATGGGCCTTGGCTCATGCTAATTCAATGTTAAGTGTTGTTGCCACATTTCCATGCTATGATTATCATGCTTTATCACGCCCTTATGTTCATGTTTCTCTTATGCTCTATTGATATGCCTATTGCCTAACATGTATTATACTCCTCATGTTATTCATTGTGTACTCCCTTACTGGGCTTTATAGCTCACCCTTTTCTTATGCATGTCCTCAGGTTATCCCATGCAATGCTAAGTACGAAGGAATGTAGTGGTCATGTAAAGGAAGTTTTCAATAAAGATGTTGTATTTCAAGTTTAATGTTTTTATGTAATGATCCTAAGCCCCAAAGACACTAAACCTCTCGATCTTCTTTGTTGGATCAAGTGAAGTTTTTTGTAATGAAGCATGTTTAAGTTGTAATAAAAACCAGGGTTGTCATAAAATATGCTTCAAATTTTAAGTACATACATTATAATTTACCAAAAGGTATTTGTAATTTCAAAATGGAAGGAATCTACTAAAAATAAAAATCAACAAGATTCACAGTGAAAGAAGTAATTAAAAATTGGGCACACCCATGTCAAACTATGAATACAAAAGGGTAAATTTAAAAGAAATCATACCTCTCAAAATCAATGTTTTTGATTCATAATCTATGATATCTTACTTAGATATGTGAAATTTATTTTTTGTTTCACCATTCTCTTTATTACTATTTTGATATTTCACTAGTTTATGTGTTGTGGTTTTCTGAGAATCACCATGGCTTGCATAGTATAGTTGAAGAGATATATTATTTTCACTTATACTATCAAGGCTTACAATTCCTGAGAAGCTTGAGAAGTTTCCCTAGCACCCACACATAGTGTAATGTGAAAATAGCATTGAAAGTGTCCCACATGGTTACAATTATCTCATTATCTAGGCCTTGTTATAAAATATAAATTTGAATTCTCAAAATAACCACACTCAAAATATCTAGGATTACTCTTCTATTGAGGTGGAATTTTGATCGGTATTATAGTCAAATTCTGAGTTATATAAACCCCAAAAGAATAGATGTCCCTCCTTCACTCATTCCCAAAAATGGATTTCCCACCTGCTTTTTGTAAGAATAAATATACTTAAAATTACTATATTACATGGGATTTATATTGAATCCACCCTCTCACAATTTACTATCTTGGTATAAGATTCTATACAACGAAATATAATATTTGACTGAATTTCTAGTTTCAACCCCGATTAAAATTTCTGACTAAAAGAAGAACATATAATGAAATCTTGTTCAAAGTGGACTAAATTCAAAAAATTCCCCACATAATCTCTTACCAAGGTATTATCCTAAATGAAACTGAATAAATATGTTGTTATATTAAATATCATTTTTTGAGGATTGATTTTTTTTTGGAAATTTATCTTATATCCTTTCTTGCAATGGCTTGGTATAATTTATCTTGAACTGTATAATCCCACCACTAGATTGCTAAATCATCCCAAATTTCTATTTCCAACATCACATTCGTCTTAGTTGGTGTGAAAAATAATATTTAAGATTCAATTTATCCTATTTATCTACACCTTTTCATTTTCTAGCTTTGAATCGCCCAAATGATGGGTGGAATCTACAATTAAAACAAATCTAAATGATCCACATTACTTGTTTCGACATTTCTTTTCACTCTATACATATTCTAAAATCTTAAAATAACCTCTAGAATAACTATTGACTCACCTATTGTTTAGGTGTAATGACATTATAAAAATCCACTTCTAATTTGTTTCATCAATAACTACCCTATTCCATTATCTATAACTGAAAAAATAAATTTTGTCTCACTCACATGAAACTAAAGGCATAATAATTTAAAATTTATCACATAATAAATATCAAAACAAGGATTCCCTAAAATTCAACAAAATTCTCTTTAAAACAAAATTTGAAATTTCCACCAAACTTTTTTTAAATAAGACTATTTCCAAAAATAAAGATTTTTCACCAAATTAAAAATCATTACACAAAATATATTATTCACTCCTAGAGGGAAGTCATTACTATAATTCCATTTAAATATCTTCTCATTGTATAAAACCAATGATGTGAAAAATCCAATAAGTTTCACAAAACACTCATATATCCAAACTCCCTGGTATCTTAATGTTCAGTATAAATTGGTTAGATATGCATCTCTATTCACTACATTTGATGTTACAAAAATCATATTACATTCTACCAACGAAACTATAATTGAGTTTACCAGGTATTAAACTCAATGATTGAATAAATTGATACCACTTTTAACAAATCACCCCTCACCCATTATCTTGGGAAGAGGTAGTGGGTGTTAATTGACTTAGGTGACATCCCTAAGATACCAATCATTGGTAATATATTCCATTGGATTCATAAAAAATTGTTGGAGTAATTTCCATTTAAATTGAAACATACAATCCATAATAAAATTACCAAAATAAGTTCTATATAATTCATCAGTATAGGGAAAACAAATCAGAGTACAAAAAATAACCATATCAGAGTATAAAGTGGAAACAATGTGAGACCTTCTAGGAAAAAATTATGACAAAAAAACCAAATTTAATCAACTAAAACCAAAATAAAAACCCAAAATGATCCAATCTACAACTCAACATGCCATTATATGGTATCAAGAATTATCACTGAAGGTATGAGATAACATTCCATTACCAGTTTCCAAAAAGATGACATCTTCAAATGAATAATAGTTCCCAAGAAGGGGGTGGGTATAAAATTATTATGATATCCCAATGACTTTGAAACTCACACCACTGGGACAAAACATGTTAGCACATTTATAGAAAATTATTTAAAACAAATAAGAATAGTTTATATAAAAACAAAAATAGTTTTCCCTAGATAGAAATAAACAAGGTCTTTAACAAATTTTCTAATATAATTAGAATAACCCTTTAATGATTATGCACATCAACACATATATTACAAGGTGACTTTTCAAAACTCATGACCATTCTCTAATTGATCTTCCAAGTCATCACAAGGTACCCAATACCAGGTTCCCCAATGGATTACACCAATTCCAAAGGGTCACGTTTAATGGATATGAACTCATGTCAACCATGTATTCCAAATACCATGACAATCCAACCATGAAAATTCATTTCAATAAACCATTTATTTTATTTAAAACATATATATTATTAAAAAAAATTCGAACATTTTAATGTGGATCCAAACAAAACAGCCTATTTAAAATCATCATTTTAAAATCATGAACCAAAATAAATTTCAAAAAAACCAACACATTTCCACAATATCCATGAAAAATCACTATATAGGTTTCTATCAAATAAAAAAAATTCACAGTAAATTTACAAAATTCAATCTATCTGAAACCGAGCCTTCAAGATCTAATTAGGATATGTCAACAAAAAATACACTCACCTCTCAAGCATTGATTAAAATGATGAACAATAAAAAAACATCCAAAAAATGGATTAGATATTCTAGATTTAATATTAAATCTTATCAACTTCAAACAATTCCACATAATTGCCTCAATAAATTCATCACTAAACCTCGATCAATCCTTGGTGGATTCAATCTATGGTTTTAAGAGAGGAGGATAGAACATATAAGGAAAAAAATGAAGAATGTTCACATACTAGTGAATCCAGATCACCAACAGAAATTAGATGTCATAAAACATGTTACATAGGGAAAGAGAATCATCCCTAAAAACATAGGATTAAAATTAATTCATGTTATGGAATGATTTTTAAAAAATGAGTTATTAAAGAGTTAAAATGAATTAGGTCAACAATTTTTAGACCTGAAATTTCATGGTGCATGGTTAGGGTAAACAATTAGCAAAAATCATTTTCAAAACATGCACAAGATACTTTCTTAACACACACCTCATTGGGTGGGATTTCATGGTTAGAAAAACCATTATATGACCCAGTGTTTCCCTAAAATCTCAACTTTCGTAGTTTCTCTTCGACATTTACACTATTTGGTCTATCCATGCGCCAACCATGAGCCGACCCAATTATCACTATTTTCACATTAACAATTTATTGGTATGGTTTCACTATTTATTCTAACCATTAAAAAACCATTAACCTCTATAGAATCTCATAAATCATGAAAAAGTCTATCAACCCACCAAATAACCTAACACAATCATTATATATACATAAATTACATTAGTAAATGGCCATGTACATTACTATAGATGATGTTATAGTATAATATTATTATAAATCTATTATAGAAGAATTATTATATATATCATAAGATATATAAACTAATTATGTCATTTTATTACTTATTTATTATTAATTCTTTATTGAAATCATGTTTCTAGGAATAACTCCTTTGTTTTTCAAGAATGTATTGATTTTGTATTATCGATTCTATTAATTTGATCATGGTTCCACCATATTATGAATATAAAAAATGATTAATATATAATATATATTATATATATAAGTATTTAAATTAATTCATTAATGTTAGAGATAGGAAATGAAATACATATTTTAATTAGACAGTAGGTCATAAGTACACATGAACATTGGTTCCATTTTATTAATTGATTCAAAGAATGGATGGTAAATAATATATCATCATTGTAAATTTATTATTATTTAATATATGAAGATATTTTTATTAAACATATATTTATTACATTCAATATAATTCATAATTAAAGTATGAAAAAATCACTCCATGAGGGGATAGTCCACAGTACACATGAGTGATGTTCTAGTATTTCTACATAATGTAACGTATGATGATATAAATGATTTATTAGAAAAATAATAATATAAATTTCAAAAATATATTTTTAATATGTAAAATTAAACATTATATCTATCTATTATAGGTGGTTATGGAAAATGAATTACATCTGTTCACAAGGTGGTAGTCTGGAAAACACACAATCGGCGGTTTCATTCTCCATTTAATGGAAGAGGAGTTTGATATATATTAACCCATAAATATAAAAAGAATAAAAATACATGATACATAGTATTATAATATTTTTGTAATTATTATAACATTAATGATTGTGGGAAAATAACAATTATAAAATAAATAGTTTATTGAAGACAGTTAGCTTTGATTAGAACAACGCCCTTTGGATCTATCATTAATGACACTAGGGCTGGAATTTTGGGATGAAAAGTATCTATAAAACAAGGAATAAGATTATAGGATTTCATTTTGGAGGGGGTTGTTGAAGAAAAATTTATTAAGAGGTTTGAATAAGTGAGGGGATACAAAGTACTTTTATATGTTAGTAATGGAACCCACATGGAATCTACATGCAAATTTGAAAATAAAATCCACTACAATAAAGTCAATCAGAATAAAAAATCTTCCAAATGATGTTTTATTCTAGATATAGAAATATATATCTAATATATATCATGAAAATAGTATTTAGGAATGTTTTATGGAAATCATTGCATTATCTTTTTAGTTGAACCCCCAACAAAATGTTTTCATCCATATCCGCAGTAATTAATTTATACTAAATTTACTACTATTTTTTACAAAAATAAAATTTACCATAATTTTTAATGTCAATTATTATGATTCCAAATAGGTAATACATATTTATAAATTTTAATCATTGAACTAGAACACTTTAATTTATAATTAAACTTTAAAATGTTATGAAAAAGTAGTTTTCCAATGAGAAAATATTCAAAAGATTAAAACAAATTTATATCAATATTCAATATAAAATTTATTCTAATTAAAAATTGGAACAACTGATATATAAATGATATAATTATAAATTTATAAATATATTAATATTAAATATAACATGTAAATTATTTTAATGAAAAGGCTGTTTATTAATAATCCAGTACTATTCACAATTCTTCATAAAATACATCATTTTAGATAAAAATTCATAATTCACATCAAGATAATTTTTACATGATGGTTTATGAAATTAAAATCCCTTTAAAAAATACACTTTTTAAATGTCATAGAAATTAATTATATAATAAGTTCAAAAAATGCGACCAAACTGCCTTTTTAGAAAAATACAATTTTGAAGCGTACAATTATATTTATTCATATATTGTGATTAGAAAACATATCATATTAATGTTATTTTTTTTTAATATATAACATATATATAATTTATATCATTTAGTATATATGAATTTATTATTTTATTGAGATAAAAATAATGTATATGCAAAAAAATAGTTTTTAGGAAAACAAATTCATCTACCTTCAAAGGGAATTTATTTTCATCTATAAGTAATTAGTAACCAAATAATTCATTTTATATACATTTTAAAACCATATATTTTAATTATTATTATAATCCTATTTATACACCCCATTCTAATATCTAGGTGATGATAATGAAAATAATTTAATAATAGATTATTTTTCTTTAAAACTCAATGTTTCATGTTACATAAGGTATAAAATAAAATAAATAAAATTAAAAAAAATATTAAACAAAATCTGGGGGGGTACATTATACCCCCATTACGAGACTAAATCCTAATAATTTGAATTTTTTCATGGTGGGTTTTATTTTTAAAAATTCCAATATAGAAAACAAAAATCATTAAAGGAGACAATAAATCATCATCATGATAATATAGAAAAGAAATTATTAAGGTCATCTTGAATAAAATCTATCTAGGATTCAAAATAGAATAACATTTTGGGATTCTAATGATATGGATGTTGAAGAAAATCCTAAATAATTTTGGAGAGTTATAGAGATCATAGATCAAAATAATGTGAATTATCTAAAATATTTAACTCCCAAAAAACAATAAATATGGGATGGGTGGAAAAGCCGTTGGTTTATCAGAAATGATTGTATGAAGGTATCATTTTTTTCAAGAACATTTTTCATAATGTTTAAGAGTTTAATGAGAATAAAAAGTTACTTAATATTATTCCATTTCATATGAAAAATATTATCTTTTGGTTATGCTTCCATTAAATTTCCACTACATCTCTTACTCAAATTTAAAATTTTTCATTTATAAATCACATATGGATAATAATATCCATAAAAAATGATGATTCATTCTTTATATTTCTTGTTTTTATCAAAAACAAAATAATTATCCCAAGTTATCCAATTTGAATAACACAAGATATGGTAAAATAATACATTAAACTCTAAATCATCATCCATTATCCAACTTATACCATTCTTGAAATAGATAACCTTATGACCAACAAATAATATACAATTTATAAATATGATCACTCAAATTATACAAATAATTTTAACATTAATCCACCATATATCATAAACTATCTCATAATTGTAAAATACCAAATATGTCAATTCCTTCGTAATATATTTTCCGAAAACATGGTAATTATCAAAATTACCATAAAACTAGAATGAAAACTTAAATTCTTTATTATTTATGGAAAAAATCATATATTATTTAATATATTCCATAAATCCAATTATTCTATAAACACTATAAATGATAATATAAACCACATTCTAAAAAATTATGAATCAGTTCCAAGGACATAAATAATATCTCATTTATATTATTCATATCCATTATCCAATTATCCCAATTTCAATACATCAACATTTGGAACATTTTAACAGTTATCATTACAAAATATATTTTTTTCTTAAAATATTACTGTACCATTGAATTAAAATTAAATGTCATTAATACTACTCTACATAATTTTGAAAATCCTTAATGAAACAATTATAATAAAAACGTTATTTATTTCAGGATTCATATAAAAAAATCAAGATTTACTATATTTAGACACATAAATCATCCAAATTAATTTTTAACCTATTAATAAGGATTGGTCATTTTATACTATAATAACTCCTTATTTTATTATGTCATATACATTCTATTCATCCTTAATATGTGAACCATTAATTTTATTTCATTGATGATATTCTTCTTCAACATTCCACTCTGGTCATCTATTTTTATAATTCCCATAATTTCAACATTTATAACATTGAATAAGTCATGATACATTCATGAAACTAATATTATCATACAATTAATATACTGAAACTTTTTTTTCTCACTAATGGGTTTCCGGTTCCCTTCTTCTCCACTCATAAAATGTCTTCTATTTCCTTTGAAACATTACCTTGAGTGATTCTTCCCACATTCTCGGTGTATTGAAAACTAAATATTTTTCCCCATGGTCTTCACCATATGACCCCCCAAAAAACAATATCCTTCTCTTCTATTTTGTTTCTGATAGTTGGTTAACAATAATGTTGATAATCATATATCATGAAAGATGATTTGGAATAATCAAATTTCCCTTAACATTAGTCATCAAGACATTTGGTTTTTCATCAATAAATTCTCTATCATAATAAATGATATCCCAATTACACCCAATTCCTTATGTTGACGAAATAAATAATAGTTTTAGAAGTAATAATCATAGTGTAAAACCACATAATCATGAAAAATCATTTTTAGGATTTCTAAATAGTTACCCTTTATTACCAATATATTACACCATAAGAATATCATAATTTATTCATGGTCATTATTCAAATCTTACATGATGTTTCATAATTTTTTTGAATTTTCATTACATAAACTCTGGGAGATTCAAACAATGTTTGCAGAAAATACCATTTTCATGCTCTAAGTGAAAATCTAGTTGAAATAAATGCACTATTTTAGGCGTGTTTACCCCTAGGAAAATATGTTCCAAATCAACATCCACTTTTTTTCTAATAAATGATGTAATTTCGTGGAAACCACTTTCTATATCCATCACCATAATTCTAATACATTTTCCTATAATATGACTCATCCCTAGACTTATACATTTATATATACCTAAACATATAATTAGACATATCCCATGGTATATTACTAATGTTTTCCCATACCTTATTACAATGGTTATATTAACCTTTCTCTAATAAAACTATAAATAAAAAAACATCTCAAATAAAAATATTACATCTTAATAGATGTATACTCTTTACCAAACCTAACAATCCACACTAGGATCATTTAGGAGAAGTTCCTTTTGAAACATGTATACTTAAACAAGTAGTAAATAAGTGTGCTATATCATATTCAATTAGTTATTCATTAATACCACCCTTCTTAGACATATCTTTCAAAAAACATTTATTAATACCCTTGGGAAAGAAAACATAATAAATGGAGAGATCAGATACACAATAAGGGTAAACATGGATGATATCATTATATGCTCATAAGATAGAATAAGATATGGATTATGGTGTCATATCATAAAAAAAACCTACAATGTTCATAACCAACAAATAATAGATTATAGAAATGGTTCATGACATAACTCATTCTCATTCTTAAATACATAACTCATAAGAGTGTGAAATACATTCATTAAACATAATCTCATGTCATAAATCTGTGACACTAACATAGTATAGAAAACAATTCATGTTTAAAGGATATAAAACAAGGACATAAAACCTAGGGGATTAGGCCTTATCACCTATTTCACATTGTAGGTTAAGACCATCAACTTATACCCTTTTGTGGATCAATCCCATCCACCTTTTCCCCATAGTTGACTAAGCAAATCAACATGTCTCTCATTTTGGATTAGTCTCATCAACTTTTTCCTATTGTTATGTTATTATATACAACAGTTTAACCAATTCATTAAATAGAAATATAGGTCTATACAATCACATAATGGAAATCATACCTACGTGTAAAACATGATCATAAAACACTCATTATTTTATAAAAAATTAATTTATACAGTATTCATAAAACATTCATCATATTATAATCCATTAAAATAAATGGGTTTCATAAAACATTTCATTATATCATAAACATTGTAAAAGATACAGGTTTAATAAATATCGTGTAACAAAATAGAAAAAAGATCTCCTGAAGGAATTAATACCATACCATTGGATAACGTCCCAATTAATTTCTAATAATGATCAACAGATTCCATCCTTGATGGGAAATAATTTTGAATGAAAAATCACTACGAAAATTTCATGGGTTAAATAACCATTATTTGAAAATATCTGTTTAATGTAAGAAATTAATAAAATATGGTTGAACTCCTTTTCTATGAAAATTAATTTGAAAATAAGTATAAGAATCTTTGATGAAAATAATGTTCATGATGGAATTAAATTCTGTTCATGTTATACATGTTAAAACAATGACTCCATTCACATTTTTGGTAAAATCCAAATGAGAATTGAAAGAAATGATACATTATGGTTCCTTTAAAAAATATTAAAATGTAAAAAATAATTAAAAATAAATTATGAAATTTTAGAAGAATATG
Source organism: Viscum album (assembly GCA_963277665.1). Taxonomy (NCBI): domain Eukaryota; kingdom Viridiplantae; phylum Streptophyta; class Magnoliopsida; order Santalales; family Viscaceae; genus Viscum; species Viscum album. The sequence goes on along the minus strand of OY728127.1, from coordinate 396,039,775 downwards.
AAAACATTTTTTTAAACATTTTCAGAAATCATGGATTTGGAAACAATTTTTTCTACCCAAGAGAGAAATAAAGTCTGTTCTCTCTAAAAATATTCTTCCAAAATAATGTGAATATAAATAGAAGGAAATTAAAAAAACAAATTAATTTTTATTAAATAAATACTGTAAAATATAATTCCATATTTTCATGATAGGCAGATAAAAAATTTTCATAACCGGAAACATAATCATAAACAATCTAGATAAACAGTGAGATTGTAAAATAAAAATTTTACCACATTGGTAACATATGAATCCTAAGTCCATTGAAATAATAACATTAAATGAAAAATAAAATATCATTATAATAAAAAAATTAACGATATTGCATTTACAAGGGGATGTATATACAACTCATAAAATAATATAGGGGCACAACATAAAGTATATCCTAAATAATACAAATTAATACAAAATACCCCTACCTTAAGACTCTACATTCATTGAAAACATTTGAATATAATATATAACAATTATATGTTTTTATAAGTTTATTAAATATTTATATATATATATAACCATATATTATTTATGTATTACCTTTCATAATCTATTTATTAACAATTCATGGTTAACAACATGTTTCGGGTAATAACAACTTTGTTTTTATGGTATGACTTGATTTGTAATTTTATATCATCATACATTGATCTTGTTTTAACCAATTAAGTAATTTTAAACATGATATTATTATAATATATATTCATTATATAGGTAATGATATTAATACATTAATTTTGGAGATAGAAAATAAAATACACTACTCAAGGAGATTGTGTGTCATACGTAAGGATGAACATTGTTTTCATTATTTCAATGGATTGAAATAAAGTAAATTAAATAATATATAAACATAAAAAATAAAAAAAATTCAGGCATATAATATATTTTTATTATCCCTATGATTACTACTTACCATGTACAGTATAAGTGACGAATGATTGACTTCACTTCACGAGGTGGTAGTCCGACGTATAGAGGGGTAGTGTTATCATACTACCAAACAATGTAATATAAGAATATATATATATATATATATATGATATTATAATTCTACATAATAACAATGTAATATATATCATATAAATATGTTAAATCCATCATTATATATAGCTGTGAGAGATGGTGGTTGAAAACAAATTACATCTGTTTGCTATGCGATAGTCTACTGTACAACCCCTGAGTGGTTTTGGATTCTATTTAATTGAAGGGGATATTGATATATGTTAATAAATAAATATAATAAAATCTTAATATTTGATATAAAATATTTTTTTATATTTATGTAAATGTATTGTGAATTAAAGTGGTAAGATATGAAGTAAATAAATCTAAGAGTTTAGTGAAGACAATTACCTTTCCTTAAAAAACCCTTTAAATATCTTATTATGAACCCTAAGGTTGGACTTTCAAGATGAAAAGTTTCTATAAAACATAGATAAGGATGTTGGGGATTGATATTTATTGGGTTTTGTTTCCAAATAGGGCTTATATGTTGTGATGAAGAGAGGGGATGGAAAGCACATTTATAAGTAGAGAAAGGAAGAATATTTGAATCTATTTTTCACGATTAAATGGAAAAAAATTATATTCAAAAAATTATCAAAAATTAACTAAAATATTATTTTGAAATGGTAATCTAAATAAATAAGTTCATTTTATCGTAAAAAATTCTAAAACAGAATAAAATTATTTTTAAAATAAGAGTATAAAATGAGATAAAACACACTTTTTTGAGTATTAATTTTTTTATACGGAATATTTTATTTATTATTATCTTATTCCACAAAAATATATAAGATTAATATTAAAAAAAATAATTTTTTAAATAAAATATAAAGTCTATTAAAAAAATCAACAAAAATTATTAAATTAATTTATTGAGATAAAAATGTTTGTATGAATAAAAATAGTTTTTCAAAAAAAGAATTCCTTTATTTTAAATTTTTTTAATTATCATATCTAATTAGTTGGTATCCAAAAAATCCAATATTATATACATGTATAAAACATATATTTTTATTATTTATTTAATCAAATTCTTACCCCCTTTCCTTATGATATACGATAACTATAATAATATTTTAATAGTTTGCCCCATTTCGTTAAAACCCATTACTGCATATAACAAAAACTATCCAAGAAAATAAATCGACATCAAAAATATTTTGTAAACTGATATGTATTGACATGAATGTTTTCCAATACAATGATTCTCCCAAACATTTTGGATGCAATGATGTTTCTAAATGAGGGAGAGGGCCACTAACAAACTCTTAAGTTGGGCCATGGGGTAAAATAGGGCCACACCTAAGACACTTATATCGATGTAGTGGACTTCCCAAAAAACTACCATAGAATGTGACTCGCATAAAGAAATAGACACAGAACCTAGCCCATTTGGGAATGTGATTGTGCCAATCCCATTATATTTTCATTATATCCACCATAAAAATCATCCAGTAGAAAACCCATTCCACCGGACTGGGGGAATTTTTATCTGGATTGTCGGACCTAGGTTCATCACACCCCATGATGATCCTAAATAAATAAATTATTATTTTTATCAACCTTATGATATTGGTGTGGGGAATTATTATCTCCGATTCCACCACAAGATTCTTCATATCCCTGATTCAAGTCATCGAATCCTCAGTAACAAGATCAAAAATCACCAATAGTGGCTCTGAATCAACCATTCTTATAGGGATGGGGAAATTTTTTATAATCAGAATAACCACAAATGAAATTTTTCTTCCCTTGGTTTGGATTTAAATAATGATTTCCTAATTCCCATACATTCCTCCCTTCAAGAGACACTCTTATTTCTTTTAGGGATTACTCCGAAAGAATGAGTGGAAACTCCCTTAGGCTTTCTATTCACAGACCAATACAGGGGAGCATCTAGAAAAGGTACATAGTCCCCATTTGGTTTATATGATTTTCCAATATGACCAAGGATATGATAAATTTCCCTGATGAAACCCTCGATAGAGGAGAAATTACAACAAAATCACTCTATTACAAGGAGACTGATGGGCTAGCTACTATCGAATGACATGTCTTAATAAACATGATCACTGATAGTCCCAAAAAGATTTATACCAAGAAGAATATGTGGAGGTATGAAACACATAAACAATACCTCAAGATATTGGTGATATGGATTATCAAACCGAGGATGGACGCACATGTAATCAATGAAGGAACATGAACATAGAACCTCCGGATGATGTGTTTCCACTATCTAATTATAACTCCCCCATGTATAATATTAATGGTATTGATATATATCACTGAGTTCCTAGAGGATCCAAAATACCCTCTATTGAGAAAGGAATACCATATTATTATATTTAGATGAAGAATCACAGAAAAAACAAGGAATTCTAATGGGAAATATTTTTGTTGTATATCACCTTTAAAATGAAGCTCATCTCCCTCATAAAAATATTTATCAGGTGATAATACAACTACAAGAGTAGATTTTTAGAATGTGAAAGGCTCTAGAAATATTAAAATAGTATATATAGATTAGAAAGTTTAGGATGATCATTACAATCCTCCATTATGGAGAGAGTCACTCCATTTTTAAGGTGATCATTTGGAACTGGAAAATTCATATAATAAAAATGATTTGAAAGTGAGGACATTCCATCATTCCATTCCTTCTTCTTATAGATTGGTGGTGTTATAGATAGGGATACCATCAGATATTTTCAACACCATTGAATCTCAAATATCTTAAATAGATTCCATGGATGGGTGGTTCACCCAAATTTGTCATGAAATGAATATGTATCCTGAATGGGTTGATAAAAATCCCCCCCCCCACCTATTTTTTTTATCACATATTCTAGTCTATTGGTCGCATGCGATATTCGAAACAACATCTGACACACTCTCTATCATGATTCTGTTCACTGATGGGCCCTCGACATAAGAAGGAGGTGATCAAAATTATATGGATTGTAAATACTCTGACAGGTAAACCATTTTTTCCATAATATCATTATAAAAAGATCTTTCTTGGGTTGGAGAGACCTTTATTTTAAATTTATTTATTATTTTACTAATAATGTTAAGGAAAATGATGATTACAATCCTAAATATTTCAAACAACATAGAAATTATTGGTTTTTTGGGTTTATCTATATATGGAATGGTTTAACTTATTAACATAGTATCCCATTATCATAGAATAAAATATATAAACATTATACTGAGAATATTTGGGATACTCAATAAACTCATTTGATCAAAATGATGTATCGAAGCCAATTTAGTGAGTTCAAAGTGAAGGAACAACACATATAACATTCCATTTCATGAACCTTGGAAAAATATCAACTCATTCCCATGAAACATGTAAATATGATTAGTATGATAGATACTTATTCTATTAAACTCAAACCAGTAATAGTACACATCCATGAACCTTGGTTGGTCCTGAATCAGTCATAACCCCTATCCATGCTACAACAGCCTCGAAGCAACCCTCGAACTAAGAATAAAAGTGATCAATATCTCCCAAAATTTGGGGAATAGATGAAATTTTTTATTTCCAAACAAAATTTTTATGTTCCTATTTATTTTCTCACTATAATAGAATATATCATTTTAAAGCTACAAGAGACTAGTGTACCAAATGTGGTCAAAATAACTAACATCCCGGACTACTGACGTTTTCATTAGTGATTGGGCTATGCCATCCATGACTACTTTGCATTAAAGGATTCCCCAAATAGAATTATTCATTGTGGATAGATGATACTGGTAAATTCCATAGTGTTTCTAAACATTGAAACCATCACCAAAATGTAAGAAGATAGTGACATTAAATATATTATAGATATGTTTGAACAAAAGTTTGATAAGTGGATGACTCGTACAATAGTATAATGAGATTACACCACCACGAGTCTACATCTCTAGAAACTACTTAATACACCCAATATCTTGGGAGGATCCATTGAAAACAGCTCTTAGGGGTGTATACAATAATTATTGATAATAAAATATATAATTTGAATATTTTTGTATAATTAACCCATGAACTCTTACTCTTGTATATTTCATTCCAGTAAAATAATTGAAATGATAACCACCCTACCTAATGGATCATTAATATGATAAATATTTAATTTTAGGTTCTGTTAACATAGTTCACATAGTATATCAATTCTCCAATAATGAATTTGCCTCTGGGTATGAGTTCTCCAAACAAATATTCTGAATTAGAGGCCAAGCACACAGAAGATGAGGGTACAAAGGATGGGACATGTATATATGTACCCAATATCTTAATCACATAACCATTTAAAACATATAAGTAGCTCAAACTTATGACCTAGAACATTAGTAATACCAAAAAATTTATATTCCTTAGATCTCTCTATAGTTTATTGAATCCAAATTATTCTAAATTAATTACTAGTGGGGTTGTGATTTTTTGATTAGTCCAGAAAAATGTGTACACCATTGTGACCTATTAAACATAAAATTAACGATCCATCATCCTATTCCACATTACCAAGATCATCTACATAATACATCGCAAGTATAGATCTGTATGATAAGGAGAAACCCTACACTGGGTAGTATAGAACTCTGGTATAGATATATGAAATTCTAAAACATCTGGTAGTATTCACATCCAATCCATCAATCCTGGATGCTCTCTATAATTTGAGATGACTCAGGGAGGAACTCATTGAATAACACTAGATACCATGGGTGTTTGAGAAGTATGTAAATGCATATAAGGTTTTCTAACTAGAGGCTACACTAGTAGAATGTCATACTACTTTAAAGTTCACATAATTGGACCCAGATGAATTAATCCAGGGATGTGTCAGACTCTAGTATATTTCAATAAAGATAAATAATTTTGATATATGAAGGGTAATGGTTTACCATGTTTCCAATATCAAAATTATCCTGATCCAAACCATTTTATTCATATATTATTGCAAGGAGTGTTTCTCTAACAAGACTGGCCATCTAAGGGTGTGACATAAGAAAAAAAATGCCTATAAGAATAATCATGATCAAATAATGGTGTGGGGTTCTCATATGCAATGCTAATATCATCTTCATCTATTAATACATATTACATAATGATCTTCTAAAAAGACCATGGTTTCATCTCCATAGAATACAACCTTCAACATTTCATCAATTCTTAAAATACCCCATAAATGGAAAGGTATGGATAATATATTAGGGATGTTCCTGTACAGAATCATATGAATTAATATATGTTGAGGTATGTTTATATAATATGGAAGGTAAATAACTCTAAGGGGATAATGATTCGGAGTTATCCACTCCCAATGAAATGGGGACATCCCATGTGAATCTATGGAGGATTTAAATCAATGATTATTTGATACATTTAAACCAAAAGAATGTTAAAAATTCAATCCCAATAAGCTATTGTGATTAAAAAACATTACTATCTCATGTCTATTTGATATAAACCATGTTCAAAAATTTGGATTCATCCATGGGATTTTAGAATAATTCTCCACCATGATACAATAATTCACTTACAAGATTATAATAAATTATAATCTCCCCAATACATTCTTTGTAAATCAAGATTTACATATCACACATTAAAGAATCCCCATAATCCCTCTATGATGACTCTAGTAGTTCAGGATATCAATTTTCCACTCATTGATTCTAATATATCAATAAGTAGAAATATTACCCTATATTATTCACCATTTTTGAATATGATCCCACATAAATAGAGATGAGAGATGAATAATATGAACTCAAGAACACCACTCCCACATTGGAGGAAGCAGTCCCAAACACCATCAATGTGCTAAGGTTGGAAAATATTGGAATAATGGATTACTCAAATCATATACTGATTAGTTTATCCTTGCTTCTTCTGGATTAAGAGATGTAATTTTCATTTATAAATACGCATTGATATGTGTTTGTGTGGAATTAAATATAAATTCAGGGTCCAAAACTAGATGTGGCTACTCAACATCTGGGCTAAAATGATTATTATTAATGTTTTATGTTATAATCCAGGATAATCCACCTTTATCCCACTACTAATAAAAAATGTGTCAAAAAAATTGATCAAGTATCACTATGTATGAGTGGTGTAGTACCCAAATTGGATTTCTAACAACATCCCCATCATAAAAAATAATGGGTAGATTAAGGATTTTAGTGATATTGGAAACCTTAATTGAGAATTCTTGAATGTTTATTTCACAATCATAATTATTGAGATTTTGATCAATAAAAATTGTTAGCTTCCAGTCCCATTCTTCCATGGATAGGTATTCAAGGTATAATGTCAAAATGATGGACCATGCTCTTGAGGAAGTCAATGCCTTTAGAACACCTCAATCGATATTTTACTACGATGTCATGCCCATTTTATTAATGAATATAGGTTATAATTACCAATGTAAAATTCATAATATCCTTAAGTAGTTTTTAGGACAATTTTCTAAATCTTTTTTCAATGAAAGTGTAGACTAATATTGGAAATATAGTTATCAACTCACCATCCTTCAAAAAATTTTCATCAAATTAATGTTGCACAGTTTGAAGATTAATAATATGAAGTGTTATATCAAAGTAATGTTAGTGATATTCATTTACTTTGTGGTGTTCCACTAAGACATAGAGGTTGATATTGAATATTCATGTTCAATACTAGAAATCTCACACCCTCAAAATCATAAATAACTGAGGGGGATCCAAAGAAACATCTCTTATATTTGGTGTTTCATTACCACCCTTGATAGAAAATATATCCCTTCAACTATGATAATTATGTTTGGAGTCCCATTATAATGGGATAAATAATACAAAGAGCCTTTTGGGAAGCTCTTGAAATACTTGATTCACACACCACTATTGATGCTAGTTGTTGATTGAAATCAATTTATCTAATATTTTCATTCATTGGAATGATCTATTGGTTCCCTCCTCAGATAGAAAAATGTCATGGATAATGAAAAAACCCCTTACCATCTCATTAAAAATACGATAGATACTGAAGTTCGATATTTAGATAATGAATATAATTTTCTCACACTAGTCATTATAATGAAAATGAAGAGGAATTAGATGACACATCATGAGGTCCACATGGAATGTCATATCAACCCCTTCAAGTATACTCTTGGAATTAATATTCAATCTATGAGTTTTTTCCCTGGGGATGTTATCTTAAAACTATATTACATCCATTTCATGTTATAGACGGATGTTAAAGGGAATGTATTAGATAATTTACTTGTGTCACATACCACCCTAGAAAGCACACCCATGGACAATGAACATCCATATGAAGATGTTTTATATGCCCATAAAAATATTATAATATGGGAGATGCATTTTTATGGTTCCCACTAATTTCTTATTTTAATGTGAATGGAAGGATTGATGTTTACTTTGGTCAATAAATCGATTATATTTATTTCCCTCTGAAAATAAGTAATTCAATATTCCTTTTCACTATCTTGATGTTTCACTAATAATGGGGCCGAATACTTGTACCGTATCATCATATTTGAGCTAAAAACACAACTCTAGATGGACTACCTAAATATCATTTGTGATTTGGAGTTTTTAGTCAAACAGATCAAGGGTTATTATTATTTATAGAATAATGAATTGGACCCAATCATTATTTATGTAAAATAATGTATTGCAGAATTTTTGTTTGAAATGACACTCAATCAAGTCCCTTGATCAAAAATTATCATTCTAATTCACGGGCCAATGTTTACACTATATTGTCCAGTTCTGATGAGGATGAAGTGGATTTCCATATCAAATTATGAAGGTTTTACTCTTCAATCATAATCTATGACATTGAAGAAATCATTTATGCAAACTATGCCTTAGAGTATGATAATTTGAAATTCACCCCACCATGGATGGAACCCATAAAATATTACCTTCAAAATGGGACCCTCCAATAGGATTGAGAGAAATCGGAAAAAATTATTTTCCGAGTAGAATGAAAAAATCTCAAAATAGACCTAACAATTATAAAATCCCTCAATAATTTGTTGATTCAATGGAATCTTCTTCAGAAGAATTACAACAGTAGAGATTTCGTTCATCATTGAAGAAGTGCATGCATGCTCTTTTATTGTTCAAGGTTATTTAACAAGACTCCCCAACCAAATCATAAGTCTTGTCTACCACTGGAAAAATTGATGTTGTACTACAAAAAATTCATCATGATGTGTCACACATATTATATTAATAAAAACTCTACCCATAAACCACCCAAGCATCAACATGTAGCTATGTATTCCTAGAAATGTGTCACATAAGCCTGGAATAAAATGTATCTCCACATATCATTCCTTAGAGGATAACTTTTATTGGTTCTCTAAACACTGATGATAATATAGAATACAATTACAATGTTAGTCCCAGATTGGGAATGGCCTTAAATCATATAAAATGTTTATTCCAATGGATTGTACACATTTTCCACAATCGATGGGGAATTTGTTATACCCCCAATATGAGGATTCTTAAGAATTACATTACATATCTTCCATTACCAATTACAAGTCCTTTAATAAATACTTTAAACTATATTGCATCATATATTCATACCAAATGGAATTATACATTACTAAGGACTCCATATTGCATGACATTAAACTTCATAGAAGATGCCCTACTTAAAAATTCTATATTGTATATAAGAAATCATATTACATGGTGGTAAACTGAAATAAGGATGTTATATCATGAATGATTCATTGCACATGTTCTAGAACTATGTGGAGGAAAAAATGAATTATCTCAATACCTCTATGTTATTCAAATATTCATATAGGGATATATGAAATACGTTTGGATTGATTATTATTTCCAAAGGATATGTAGTGATGCCTAGATCCTATTTCTATATTCTAACCAAAATATAAATTGAAAATTTAACCCTCCCTATGTATGTGTCAGACCTATATAGGGTACTATAAATTAAAAAACATCCTTTGTGTTGATTCTTGTCACTATAGCATACATAGTGACACACAGATCCCATACCCCAGGTCTACAAATAATTTAAAAAATAAAATCACCCCCATAATCTTACGTGTGAATCAGACCTACATAGGGAATTTTCCATTCAAAAAATACATGTGGCTTGATTAATTTTTTGAATGGATATATAGTGATACCTAAATAACACTTCCTGGTTCCATCAGCAATATAATTGTAATAAATTTACCCTCCCTATGTATGAATATGACCTACATAATGACTTCTCCATTCTAGAAATATTTTTATCTTGATTCCTGATTATATTGTATAAATAGTGATTCTAGATCCTAAATGTCAGCTCCAACCAAAAATAAAAAATAAAAAATGTGCCCCCTCTATTTATCGGTTAACCTACAAAAGGAATTTTCTATTCAAGAACTATGTGTGGATTGATTTTTACACTCATAGGATACAAAGTGACGGTCAAGCCTCTAATAGTGGGTTAATATAAAATACATAAAAAATTTAAATCTCTATTCATATGCAAGGATCTTTCTAAAGAACTTTGTGTGTATTGATAAGTATTACCACAAGATATATAGTCATTACCAGATCTCCAATATTGTGTCCTGCAATATTATAAATTGAAAAATACCAACTATTAAGGGATGGGGAATACCTAAATAGGGGATTACTTATAGTAACTATTTGTGGAATGATTTTAAAAATATTAGGATATATAGTTATAACAAGATCCCAAATCATTTAATTTGATTTAAAACGAAAAATCTCCTCTCCCCAAAGGGGTACTCGAGTAGTATAGGTAATTTCCCATGAAGGTACTATGTGTGGTTAGATTCATAATATCATAAGATACACAATGATTCCTATATCTCACACTGTTCATCCATCTATATTACAAATTATATTTTGAGAGGGAAATTCCAACCTCTCGATGTATGTGTCAGGCCTATCCAGGGAGCATTCGTTGAAACTACATGTATCATGATTCCTATTACGACATGATACATAGTAATTCTAAGAAATTATTTTAAAGGGAAATACATGAGACTCAATAACACCTAACTATTCCCATTATATTCAATTTTTTTTGAAAGTTCTAGTGAACATTAAATTATGAACACCCCAACATATTCTTGGCCACACACACAAATGTAGCTCAATAGACATCCTAGTTATCCTTTGTTTCTCATGCTAAGAATGAATCATGTCAAATTAATTATCCTAGAAATCTACCTTGACTACATTGATCATGTTTAATTTTTGATAGGTAACCACATCTTAATTTCATATTGAAAAAAAAATGAGAATTTCAATGTTTTATGTTTTTAAACTTCACAACAATATGTCTTCACTCAAAAATAATCATCCCCATGATGGATATTATTTCAAGAATTCCATGTTTTATACCTTCTTCATGAAATTTTCTTCAATAGATATTTTTGTAACTTTTTAGTCCTCAAACCCTAATGATTCTTATATTCTTGATGAACCAACATCATATATTTGATTTATGCTTTTACAAAACCTATTCTTCATGTTGATATCCTTCTCACAGAACTTTGTTGATCATTGAATTCCCTTCTCATGGTTCCCACTCTAGAAACTTGTAAGATTAATTGGTTAATCCAAAAAGGGACCCAATAGGATTCAACTATGAGATACACAATGAACTGGAGCATGTTATTAGTGGACATTCATGTCCCAGAAGAGATGTTGGCCTAAATTCAAGGAGTTATTTTCCTAACTTCTTAAAATATAGGCTTCCACCATTACCAATGGATGACCTACACCCGCCGGTCATCATCTCCAAATGATTAATATATTCTTGAATTATTATTTAAACTTAACTTAATTCATCCATTGAAAATATAATTCTATTTATCTTAAAATTCTTATTCGTAGAACCACTTTTCCACTATAAAAACATCATTCACCATTTTCAATGTCTAAATCAATAGATAACCTGAGTGAATTTTCCCTTGTAACTTCCGAGTATATTAGAAATTGGCACTAATCAATCCTAAATATATTCTAAAATAATTCACTAGTGAATAGAACAATGACATAGAGAATGAGTGTAGGATATTTATTGGTTATAAAAGGGGTCCTCCTATTATTCATAGGTTAATAAAACAATACCATGGATTTTGGCCCCAGAGAATATTTTGACCTAAGAGGAACGGTCCCCCTTAAATCATTGAGATATTTATCCAATGGTGTAACATTAACCACACTAATTTTTAGATTATCATCCTTCATATATGCATCTAATTAAAAGATGCATTTCGTCCATTTCCCCCAATCCAATAGGGGTCCAAAATGAATCAATATTCTATGACTTCACATTATATGTCATTGTGGAAGGACAATAAATTTAATACCATATATATAATTATTTTTTGTGCCTTAATTAATGTTATTACATGATATTTATTGACACTTAGGTCCTGAATCTTATGTTTAGATTGATAAAATGATAATATGCCCCATCATCATGTATAATTTTGATATATTTGGGGATCTAATATGAGAAATAGGTGTTTCTTGACTCTCATTTCCCTGATATATACAATGATCCCTAGATGTCACATTTAGTACCGTCCAAAAATAATTTATTATATGTCAATTATATTAAAGAAGAATATTTTTGGAATATCAGTGGCCTTAATCTGAAATTAACATTTCCCCTTCACTACACATGATCCACAAAATTATTGGGATCTTTTTTTTTTAGGAAAACAATATGGGTAAATTCCCATACTATGGGATTTTTTTATGATTTCATCCTCCATTTCATGCCTAGATATAAATTCTCAATGCTCCCAAATATTTACCTTGATGAGAAAAAATTTTGGGGTGTTCACACTCATATCAAAATGTGAATGCCAGAAAAATTATTTATCATTCACTACTGAATGGATAAGAAACAATTACTACTATCCATTTTATCTTTTAATGAGCATGAATCATGTGATACCAAGAAACCAAGAAGGATTTATTAAGAAGAGTGATCAAAATGTGTTCTATTCAAATATAGAGAGACATATGTTAATATCTTGAAGTTAAACTGAATGACTAAATCCTTATCACTTGTTATTAAAATGTATGGAAGAAGAATTCACATAAAAATTTCATCCCCTGTGAAAATGGTCCAATCAATAATCAATTGTTTTTACCATTCCCATTAAAATGTGTTCAATAAAAATGGGTGTAACCATTAGGATGATTTAAATCTTCTTAAATATTTAATTATCCATGAAACAAATAAATAACATTGATAACTTAGTTAATACAAAACAATTCATCTAGTTGATAACCTTATGCTAGACCTCATGGACATTGGGCTCCATTAATCTTGGTTTACACTATAGAAAAAAAACACGTAGGCACCATTTAATCTAATGTGACCCTAGTTGTGTTCACTTATGAAAAAAAAGAATTCTCCATTGTTTTCTCTTATGGTATATCCTCATCCTAGAGTAATGAACCCCCATAATATATAATCTATTTTCTGAACTATGTTGAATATGATATTCCTCCCTCATTAATGAATTTATAGTACCCAATTGTCTTATTATTTATTTTTAATCATATAATCTTGGTTTTTGATTCACCCATTCTATAACCAAACTATTAAACCATATTCTGATACCCTAGACACTACACATCTATAAATTCACCCATTTTCAGAGAAATACTATAATATCATATTTTTGTTCTATTGTATCATAGGTAACAAATCTCGTATGAAGTCACATTTTCTAATAGTTAGTCATTCCTCATTGTGATAAATCCTAATCAGATGATGTTAAACTACATGAAAATGTCCTCATCACATATTTGTAAACTATATGAAAATATCATAGTCACAAAAAATTACACTATATGGAATATGTTCCATCCTGAAGAACCATAAATTTGTTATAGAGGGTTTCCCTATCCATATATTTGTACAAGATATTTGTGTTTCTCTTAAATGATATAATAAAATATAGTATTGTAATTTCCTTATGTATGATCATGGCCTATATAGAGGACCCCTTAGATGACTATGATGAAAATGATTTTTAAGAGATGCTAAAAATTATCCCATGCATGTGAATGATTTAAAATTTTATATGAAGTATATTTTTATACGAACTACTTATGGATTGATCTCATGATTTATTTGGATACATAGTGATGCCAAGGTATATTTCCCTAGGCCTATATATAGTTTCACCTTTATCACAAAATACACCAATGGTTGATCCATACTGAATATTATCCAACATGGTTGGTCATGTGACCATAATGAAATCCCACTAATGAAATTCTCTCCCAATATGATATCCCTTAGCCTCAATTTTACCATAATCATTAATATATAATGTTCTCGAATTGTAGTGGATAAACTCCCTTTCTAGGGAATCATTCCACACTCCCGTGTATTTGAGTTAAATCTATGATGAGGGATAATTTTAAATGGGATGAAATTTTATTGATTTATTTCCTTAAAATGTGTTGGGAAGTATAGGGAAGGCCAGTTATAGAGATTTCATATAACTCTAAGATCTAGTCTATATTTCATGTCCATAAATTTTATAAGGATGGTAAATCTTGGAAAACTCATTTAACATTTTTATGAATCCATTATATGAATAGATTTCTTGCATATTGGATATATATTTCTTAGAAAGGCTCTTGTAGATGGTTACCCACTAGTGAGATTGTGAAAGGATAAAATATAACTCATACATATGATTTCCCCCCAACACTATAATGCATCTTTAATGATATCTAGCACTATTTCATATTGTCTTATAAATCCTTACCACATGACATTAAAATTCATGGAAAACATAATCATATCATGAAAATAATTTTCATGACAAATGCATCCTAATGAAATGATGTTAAACTATAAAGTACATAAAAAATCAAAACTCCTTTTCAAATACCAAAAGACAATGAACATTGAAATCCAATATTTGGGGTCAATTAATTAAAAATTTTACCACCTAAATCAATAAACTAGAACATGGGTCTAGACTAACTCATATTGCCACACACAATACATTTCACTTTTTAAATAACACCTTTCTTCAATGGACCCTTTATTAAAATATTCATGTCGTTCTCTGGCTCCTACTTATAAACTTCTGACCTTCGATCCAAATGTTAATTTTCCTTGGAAAAAGGGATTCTATCCATTTAAGAAAAAATAGCATTATAGCGAGTCTTTTAATCATGAATTTATTCGTTATCATTCAATAAATCATTTTCCCATACCATTATTCATAATCTTAAAACCTTGATACATGATTTAAAATATTTTCACCCATTTTTTGAAGGGAGTTAGAGTAATCACGACCTTATGAATTCTAATTTTGATATTGTGTAATGGTCCCCTAAAACAAATCCCTATACGAAATAACATAATCTATTATTATAGGAGACATAATACTTGTTAGGAATAAATTCTTCAATGGGTTTTCTAGGTAAAATTCATGTCTCTAACCACAATTATATCTGTATGTAGTGTTTTAGAAAAAATTGGAGTGTAAAATGGCATAAATCATAAAGATTATACATTCTATTTCTAGTAAAAATTGATCCATTCTCACTAGACCCCGTAGTCCTTGAAAAAGGTTAAGTGTTGTTTTTACATATACTCACCATGATCAAATGTTCACTATAGGACGAACCAAATGTTAGTGTTCTTGAACCATTAATGGATATGATTTTTTCAAAATAACCACCTTTATGTATATGATGTATGAGTAGAAAGAAACAAATTCCTTGAATTGATTCTCATATCCTAGAAAACAATATCCATGAGTTATTTCTCTTGGTTATTCCCTCTAGTGTATTGTTAAAAGGTACTAAATTCTGTTAAGAGACTCCACAAGGATTCAATAGTGAATAATGAAAATTCTCATAGCTCATGCTTAGTGGGTGTCTATGTCCCCAAAGAAATGTACTCCATAAATCCATGGTCTATTGTCCAAGATACACTAGATATCAGTTTAAAAAATTTATAATGGTAAAAATGTATTAACTAGGCACCATTTTTAGGGGACTCATATATTCCTCAACCTTTATTAAAAACCCATATAACCAGGCTGTTCAGGTGTATTTGTCATCCTCAACATTTCATCACCTTGTACTGTAACCATTTTCAAAGAAAGAATATGATATTCCATTCTCAAATATTGTGGTATCCCTCACCCAATGACTCAAAATCTTCTGATGTAGAGCCTAAAATTCATATAAAAGAAATATAATTACCCATAAACAATAATAGATGGTTGGGTAAAGAAAACCTTTATGACAAAAAATGATGCACTTAGATAGATTACCCTAAACTATAGAAATTTATGGTCTTACCTAGAAGACTGTACAATATAGAAATATGATATGTTAGATATTTAACCAAATATATGATCATCCCATTAGTCTAATATAACAAAAAAAATGTCAATTGAATGAGATTAAAATCTCTATAGGTTGAAAACCTGCAAATGGAACCCAAGGAAAAATGCCGAGTGTCTTCTTATTGGACACACACATTGTGTGGTCCATAAAACATTGAGCACTTAAGAAATGGATATGTCAGAGATTATATCAAGATAAAAAATTATAATGGTAATCCTAAGATAAATCCATGTCCTCTCCCACTAACAATCTCCCATATTAATTTTAGAAAAATGTTTTGGCTAAAAAAATAGATAAAAATCATGTATGTAAAATTATCTATTTTTATAATTATTCAATTTATTCTCTCTATGTCCACTAACATAGAAAAATGTTATAAAAGTTTTTCTAGGGGAAATAATTACAAAAAATATATTTTAAGTCATATAATATTCAAATTATTAAAGTATATACATCAATGAGTGTGATTATACAGTAATAGTTTATGAAAAATTCTATCAAATGGTTGGTAAATATTTGATCATTTGAGTGCATAATTTGGGTTATCTCTTTGTTATAAAATGAATAGATGTATTTTAAACTATATATGATATTAATTCAAAAAAACTTCATCCACATAATTAATGAATGAGAGACTAATAGCTATAAGTAATTCTTAGAATGGTATTTAATTGGTCGTGTAAAAAAGGAAAATAAATTTATTATGCCTAGTGTCTTTCATATAAATACAAAAAAAATTAAGATATAAAAGTTAAAATCCAATAATATTATTGTCTCATAATATTTCATGATATCTATTAAATTTTTTCTTTCTAATACAATATAATAGATCAATTGATCAACCAATTCAGCTTCCACCTTTTCAACCCACTATAATGCTTCCTATTTAGAAACAGTATAATTTATTTCATTCTCCTGAAATTGAAGAAGCCCCTGTTTTTCTAGCTTAGATTAGATTAAGGTTTTCATCATATAAAACAAATAAGGTCATATTCATTATTTCGTCTCGCTAAATATTAGTCATATGGAGTTATTTACTTTAATTCAAGGTCACTCTCCTATTCTAAAAGAGAAATAATTTCCTTCACCCAAGTATGGATATCAATACAGTCAAATTATATATAAGAAGTGGTTGTAATAATTTTTCTAAGATGACCTAATAAATCTTTAATATCCTCCAAATGGATTTTTAATATTATTCTCCCAATATACCCCAAACCCATCACCCCATCAGTTGATGATGTTCCACATGATATTAGCCTTAACTCAAGAAAAATTAAGTAATTATAATATGCTCCAAAACATTGTATCTAATTGAGGGAATCATACTCAAATAAAATTATGAGCTTTTTATTATGTTGGAACTCAAATTAGATGGCCTAGTTGGGGGGAATACTGATGAAAGAGATAACATAGACTCCAAGCATCAAGGTGAAGTTAATTAAATGAGGGACACAAAGGTTTACCAATAATTAGATTAAATATATGATGTTTTCATCTAGTAAATTTACTTTATAAATTATTATAATATTCAATTTTAATCACATCATCAGAAACATCCATTTTTCTAATCGAATCTTTAGGGGAAGAAGTGACACCCTCTTGAGATGATAATGTTTGTAGAACAATTATTGTTTTCTCCATTATTGAAGATTGTTAACCATAAATTGATTTCTTTATAAGAAAAGAAATGTTATGAAATGTAATACAAATTTTAAAATATGTTTGGTCATCAAATAAGAACATATCCTCACCCAATTATACCTCCATAAAGTATACGTAAATGGTAGTGTTATAACATAATAAACCTCCTCCATAAATATGTTTTCATGATTTGAGTAAAAAGGAATGACTAGTAAAACATCAGTGGATGATTCCATAACTTATCCTATTCGAAATTCAACTATCCCCCACCCCATTTACGGACTATGATCAGTGTGATAGTTCTAGTAAAGTAAAAGGAATCCCACATATTTACATAGGAGTAGATGTATGCTCCTTTAAATGGAATCATTGATGTTTTCCACATGTTGAAAAGTCAAAAAAATATACAGAATGGATTGTGAAGAGATAGATGTAAACTGTAATACATACTCGAGGAATCTAGGAGTGAAAACCCTAATGACTTGTAGCACTTCATATTTTCTATCCTCATAGAAGAAGGATCCATAAAATAGGATGATGTCAAAGTCACTGAAGGTGGAACCAAGAGAGGTTTAGACTGAGAAGCCATAGGCTTTTAATCTATCTCCCTCACTACAACCATTTGAATAGGGGAAACAACATCATCAGTCAACTGGTCATCTTATAAATTAGTTCTTTTAGCCATACCCCTGGGAGAATATACTAATGATGTTAAACATGACCTTTCCCCATCAGTTTCATTTCATAACTTTGAAAATAATATATATATATATATATATATAGAAACAAAGTATTAATGGTAATGTGTCCATTTTATAGTGTTAGTAAAACTAATATAATATATTTTGTTGAGATATACCAGTTCCCTTCGTCCATGGAAACCACCATCTAACTAGGAATAATCATATTTCATACATTGGGTGAATTATAGATTTTTTTCATTCACATATTTCACTATCGCATTGAGTTCCAAGAGGCTATCGTAAACCTAAAATGGTTGATGTTTTATATTTACACCTCATGAGTAGTGATATGAATGATTACCACTATATCTATTTTTACATCATGTAAGAAACACTAGATATGAGAAAAAGATTATTCCTTACACCAAATTTATCATTGATGATATATAGTGGGAAATTAATTCATGGATAATGTTTCAGTTGTGGGATCCTTAAACATTTATGATTCATTGGATAGAATAGCGTCTATTAGAAAAACTAATTTTATACACCTAACATTCTTATAATGTATCTAGGATGTTTTCAATCTACTTGTAGTAATCAAATTTATGTGTCCTAGATTTATCTTAACAGTCAATGGTATCACTATGGATTAGGGAAAGATGAATATAGTTTCACAATAAGGTAAGAAACAATAAAAGTATTATCATATCTCATGGATATTCCAATCACAGTACTAGTTAGAGATACATATATTTGATTATAAACCTCCCATCTGGTAAACATCAAGAAAAACTAATGAAGAAGCATCCGATGTCTACCACAAAATACATGGAAACAATATGTAATCTTCATTTTAATGCATCATAATTCATTCTCAAACATAAAATGCACATAACACTCTTAGAAAATTGTTCCATAGATCTGAGAAGAGAGGGATCCCAAACAAATTGAGATGATATAAGAACATTATTTTATTTTTACCATGATATTTTTTCTTATTCCACTAGAAAAAACTTCATAAGACAAGAACAAATAGTGGTCACAATATTTTAGGTGGGCCCTAATTTTCAGATAATCAATGTGTTGGGATTCATACCACTAATGCATTGAAAAAGGTCAAAAAATGTTCAATGAAAATATTATGGGTTCTTAGATGCTCATATTCACCTATGTGAGCACTCATCCAACCAAAAATACATTCTAATTGTATAGATACTATCTACATGGATCTACCTCTGTAATCATGGCATAAAAGGTGGTAAACTCTATCCAACACTAGAATCTACAACCCAATGAAATTTTCTCCCATTATGGACACCACCATCATAAAAGTAGAATCCTTAATGCCACTATTTTCTCAAGTCATGTCCATATATCCATTAATGTGTAGTGTATGAAATCTAGATAATTGTATGTGTATATTTATTTTATGAATGACCTCCCTCCCCTATTCAATGAATGAACTTTCTATAACCAAAGGCTTGTAGGTACTTCTTTGTCTGCAGAAAAAGCATTTGATGGAAGAGGCTTCATATTTTTTAATGTTCATAGTGGGGTTTCATGATAAAAATAACACCCATTTATTAAATGGGATGTCCTCCCTAGGAAATAGTGCATTACTAAGGGTCTTACCATGTTCATTGTCACAATTGGATCACTAGTTATGGGATGTGATTTATTTATATCTTCAAAGTAGGATGATGGAGATTGAAATTCATCATAAATATCTCAAAAAATTATCGAGTTTCAAATTTTCTCAACATCCCAGAGAATCATATTTTCCTCACCATGCATCTTATGGAATTTTTTTTCTATGATCAATTTGTTTAATACATTCTCAAATTAGCTATTATTAGAAAAATATATTGTTTCTAAAATCCTAGTTACTACGTATAGTCCAATTCACTTTGTCTCAACATTGACTTCATTATCCATTGGCTCCACCTAAAATGGACAACCCCAATCTATTTGAAAACTCCATCCTTATTTAAGGACCCATTTGGGAAAGGGTCTAAATATATATGTTTTACCACATTTCATCATTATAGATTATAAATATGAATATTAGTGTCATATTTTCATTGAAACTCTTCAATGTTTAAGTACCTAAACATTATCTTATATCCATAAATGTATTTTTCCAAAAAAATGAAGGGGTATTTATGAGATATATATCCTTTATAATGTTGTTTGGGGTTATCAGGATCCATTGAGGTTGAAGAATCCTCAACTAGAATACAAGATTTAGAGTATCATTTTTTTGGAAAACCCATTCAGAGAAAGAGAGTATGAATAAGGAAATTATCGTAGAATATTCTAAATCAGATTCTATATATGTGCCTAGGATGACTGGACAACCATAGAATTGTTGTTGTCTAAAAACACAACAATATAATTCTAAATTGCCATTACTACACTTGATTCATTTTTTCAATTCAGATGAACCAATACATAAGAAGCATATGTCGAATGGGTATATAAATATTTTGAGAGTAGTGAAATAAGTGCATGAAAGGGGAAAATTATAATGCACCATGAGATCCAATATTCATAAAATAATTCACATGACTCACATAAAATAAGTGATTAAATGATTATGTAAAGGCTAAAGAAATTTATTAATGTTATAGTGATCATTTGAAACCTCCATCAAATCACACACAACACACATGATAGACCTACGACCAAATATGTTTATCATATCTCAAAAGAATTATTGTTTATTAGTTCAGGGAATGATCAAGACAGATGTTGAGACTAGGAGATATCATGAGGTGGATAGATAAGAACATCAAATTATGGGGTCACATGAAAGGTTCTCATGATGGGGATTTTTTATAATTTTTTGAAGAGATTATAAGGGAGAGGGGATCATGAGAGCTATGGAGGCCTTAGCCCAAATGTTAAATTTTTGGACTCCATCTACTCTCTTTATAGGTCATCTCATGGAATGAGAACTATATATTAGAATACCACAAGACTCATTGGATAATAAATAAAGTAATCCCAAAATATTTAGGTGGTAACATACATACTCAAAATAAATACCTTGTTCAGTCACAATTCCCTTTGGGGGGGGTTGACAACCTCTAAATGGGCATAAATGTTTTTTAATATATGAGAAATACCCAAAGAATATGTATTAGTCTATAAAAAATGGATGAAAAAACATCATGTATATATGGGGATTAGATATATGTGATATACGAATCACATGGCCCATGGAACATTAAGTAAAGGGGTTATGTACTTCACATTATCTACTTGTTATCATAGGAAACCCTTCTAAAAATGCCTCCAAATATAATGAATGCATTATGAAAAGTTCCCATGATCTTGTGAACCCCCATAATACAACAAACTTGATCATGTGGAATCATGCAAAAAATTATTTTCAGCCATGTGGCATGATAAATGACCAAAGCTTGATAGTTTTCAAAGTAATTTATGAAATAAAATATGAAAAACCTTTCAAAATTGTGGATTTAAGATAATTTTAATGAAATCCAATGATATGGTCTACATGATTAGTCCCTTGATAACACAAAATCCCGTTGTACATGCCGGACTCATCATGTTAATTCCATTGGACTTGTCAAATTCCTCATGAAAAATATTTCACATGTGTCTTTTTTATCATGAAATGATTGAATGGAATGCTAATGGATGAATTCCATAGTCAACCTGAAATAAAATTTATAAATTATGGTACCCTTATGTGAAGGATAATTATGTTGATTTTTATGTGATGTGGCTATCTGATTTACGTGGTTTTCTTACTAATAACACTCTGACCCAAACACTTTTCAACTTCATCTCATGAAGAGCCCCATACATGTCAACCTATACATGTGAAAACCCTTTGGAATGTTGATTTGTTCATGAAAAATCCAATATAAAATCCATGGGTTCAATAAAAATATAAAAGGATGAATGATTAGGTGGTCTGTGTTTATCACACAACGTAATTGTGAAATCCTGTTTAATCCTTGGGTGGATCATGTGAAATGACTAATGTGAAACTCCCTCCACCAACCCAAGCCTAAATATGAGATTTTAGTGTTCGGAAATGTAGTGTAGATGTATGGTGGAAATTCATATAAATCCCCCCTCACATAGACAAAATACATTCACATGGGGTTGGAGGTGGGAGTCGACATTCTCAAGTGCAGATTTATGCACTCAAAAAAATCTTCAACCAGTTACATCTATGGAATGAATTAATAATTTATGTGGTATGTTATGTACATTGTATGATCTATCTATTAATCACATAAATTAATTTTGGCTAACTAAATAGATCATGCAAAAGTTTTTTTGAATATGGACTTGTTCACATGATGCCTAAATGGGCTATAGCCTCATGAAAATTGATGGATTTATAAGATGAAGACAAAAAATGATTGAATATTCATACAAATATGTATAAGTTGATTTTCTTGTAGGCAGGACCCATGATTCCTGTGACATGTTCATCAAACATGCAATTACCTCTGTACATGAAAAATAATTCATCTGATGTTCTCCAGTCTTGTCAGTGATACCATGAGAGGCCCTCGATACCTGTCATCCAAATCATATAAAGTCCTCCTGGAATGATAGAGATGTCATAATAATTCCACCAGTCATGTCAGCAATGTCACATGAATTCCTCCATAAATAACAGATATATCATTAAAATTACGCCACAAATTTGATCCAGGTCATGAGTATGTGATCCAAGCCTTTTACACATATCATTACAAGATTTTAAGCATAATTAAACATCTGATAAAAGAACTGGATCATTATATCTTCTATCCAGGAATACTAGATATATAAAAATGATTGCATTCACTAAATAATCAACTATAGAGACCCTATCCTTTTACACATATCATTACATGAATTTAGGTATAATTAAACATCATTTTATAAGACAAGGATCGTACAACATAGTGTTTGGGAAAACTAGGTTCATAAAAAAAATCATGGGGCTAAATAAAACACTACTTTATTTAATATTCATAAAGAGATCATAAGATCCTTTGTGACCTTACATTGGCATAGGATAACCAGGGGAGAATATTGACAAAGGTATATGCTAAAAGCCCTATAAGGGAATAAAAATAAGAATAAATCATATCACAAGGGTTAGAAGGTATAACATAATGATATGAAAAGGAATGGAACATGATTAAAAATAAGTTATATTAACATATAGAACATAGGATAATAAAATAATATAATCATAGTAATGTGGATGCAACATAAAATATTTTTTAGAACGAGTCAACGATTGTTTCACATAAAGGAGCACCAGTCAAAGCTAACCACCAAGACTATTGCAAAAAATGTATCATGAGAAAAATTAATAACCAATGAATTCGAGCACCATCTGAGCACACCCTTTATAACAAGTTCAAGAATATGTGTTCCACATGAATAATTATAAATAAATAATCAATAATAAACATAAGGGTTAACCATTATAAAAATTGGGTACCATAATCTTACCAAAAGGCATATCATAAGACTATATCATAATGGGTTCCAGGAAAGAGAGTATTTAAATAATAAAAGGAAATTCAGAAGGTTAAATACACATATATCATGATAATTGTTTTAAAATTTATTTTTTAACTTTTAAAAATAGTATTTATGAAACAAAATAATTTAAAAAAATTAGTGATGTATAAAGAAAATATTAAATAAAATTTGAAATAGAAGATGGAATAATCATTTATATAAAACTAGAAGTAAACAAAGAAGGTTTTAATAACAAAATGATTGATTTTAGAAAAATAATTCCGTTTTAAAACAAATTATAGATTGAACTTTAAAATGGGTAATAATTCGGGATGTTCCCTTACACGAGGATTTCTTATTGGGATGAAATGAGTTAAGATCCATTTAAAAATATGTATATTCCCAATGAATAAGGATGATTGGATCTTGATACACGTGATTGGATCATATTAACTACATTTAGAATATTTTTATAAGAAATAAATGGAATTTTTTTGGGTAAAAAATAAGTACAAAGTAACTCGTTGGAATAATGGATGTTCTGGTATAATCCCTTAACATATGTTCGAATGTGTTAATCACTTGATCTTAGTGTCTTGGGGAATAAAATTAGATTAATTAATTAATATTTGGAGAAAAATTTCAAAATTTAATTGATTTGTTATCATTTTATCATGTTCTATTATGCCCTTTTTGATGAGTTATAATGTTCAATTTCATCGTTCGTGAGTGATTGTTTTCATAATTTTCATGATCAGTTCACTTTTATAATTGTAGGGAAGATCATGTAAAATGGGATTGGATTTCAAGAAGGGTAATTATATTATATTAATAAACATTATGAAGATAAAATAGTTATATAATTCAATTTATTATATGGGATGAGGATGAATCATCAGTTAAAATATTAATTATTATCATTTGGTTAATTTAGTGGTTTTTTGATCACAACAAACTCCCTTTGTTTAATAAATTAATATCATAAAAACAAAATGATTCTAGAACATTAAATAAGATATATTAAATATATTATAATCAGGTTCAACCATTGAAATGGTTTCATGACTATCCTTAAATATGGTAGTAGAAATTGAAAACCTATCATCCTTAAATGTGATAAATTAAAACATCTCAGACATTGTTTTTATTTCAAGTATAAAAGAAAGGGGAAAATATAGATGATGAAAAATTATTACAGAATAATAATAAAATTCTAGAAAATTTAAGGTACTGTAGTTATCATACTCTTTGGATTATGGTAGGTGGGGATAGAAAATAAAAGAAAGGACTTTTAAATGAAAATTAAAAGAAAATGAAGTGTGTTTTACCCCTTCATTCCTCCTTCTTGAGAACCCCATTAAAATACTGGTTTTGTATTTTATCAAGTCTAAAAAGATCATAGACCTGGAATAGGTACTTGGGAAGATATTTGAGCAGAATTTTGACAAGGCGCATTAGTTGAGAGGTTTGAGGAGAAGAGGTGGTGAGGGGTGATATTTTTAGTAGAGGAGAGGTGTGTTTTCTAATTATTTAATTCATTAGTTTATTATTTTTCATAAGACAAAAAATAGTAATGATTATTTCAACTAAAAATATTAATATTATCATGTGATTTCAAACCAATTTTTCTTACATCATCCATACATAATTTATGACTCCATATTTCTTGTATTTAGGTTTTATAAAATATTATCATACTTTACTATTCACTAAAAAATGAAGTATTTCAGAAGAATACCAAAAACACACCATAACATTTTTGTGACCTATGGAAATAAAAAATGAAATCCATTTTATGAAATTAATTTTCTAAATAAGAGAAATTTAATTTTAAATTAAAACCACAAATTAATGGAAAAAATAAATATTTTAAAAATACAAATAATTTTATAAACAATAAAAATTATCTTTGGTATCATAAAATTATATTATAGTAATAAAAAAAAAATATTAATCTATATATAAATTTTACGGAAATAACTTTTATTTTAAATTATTACATTAGTCATTATATTGTAATTAAATATTTTTTACATACAAAAATACTAACACTTAATTAATAAATTTAAAAATATTGATTTAGTTTTACTATGATATAATTATATCATATTATCACATAAAATATGGATAAATTTTATTTATAATTTTATTTTTTAATTTCTTATTCAATTGACCGGTTTAGTATTCATAAGGGTTACATTACTATTACCAATGTCACATTACTATTTCAAAGATCATTTCACATATTGGACTGGAAGTCAAGGATAACCACCAAGGCCATTGCACATGGAACATGAGTCAAGGAAAACTACCAAGACTAATGAACATAACATCTCATGAGGTAAAATTACAAAATGAACTGGAGCACTATTGGGGCACACCCATCATAACATGTTTATGAACGTGTGTTCTACATGAAGAATCATACATAATGACTCAAGCATAAACATTAGGGTTACCCATTGTAATAATTGTGTATCATAATCTTTTCAAAAGGAATACTATAAGGAAATATCATAATGGTGTCCATGAAAGAAAGGATTTAAATTATAAATGTATATTCATATGGGAAAATAGGAATATATCCTGATATGATATGTCCAACTGAAGTTATAACACTTAAAAAGAGTATTTAAGAATCTATAGAATTAAAACATTTTAGTACGGTTTAAGGAAAATATTAATGAGATTTTAAAGAACAAATGGAATACACATTTATATAAAACCATAATTGAGCTAAGAATATTTTATAATAAAATTATTTATTTTAGAAACAAATTTTGTATTAATAAAATATTATTGATTTCACATGAAAATTGGTAAGAATTCCAATAGTTACCCTAAATTGTGATATTTTATCAGGAATAATTGAGTATGGATCCTTTTAAAAACATGTATATCCAAAAAAAGTAGGACAGCTGGATATTGACAGAAAATTTTGGAACACATAAAAAGTCTTTCAAATAAGTAAATAATAATAAAAGAGAAATACATTTGGGTCAAAAGAGATAATGAATACCCCGACGGAATAATGGAGGTTTGGGTAGAATCCCTTACCTTAAATATGAAGGGGTTATTCACTTGAAATTAATATATTTGTTAATCAAATTATCTTCTGTAATTAATAATTCCAGAATTCTTTCTATATGTTTTTTATTTTTTATAACTTTATTAAATCCATTTATATACCTTTTGAGGGGTTAAGAGGGTCAATTTAATCATTTAGGAGCATTGGTTTCCTTGGTTTTCATGATTGGTTTACTTGTATATAAGTATAAATGGCCATTTAATGTGGGGATAATTATAGTAAACTAAACTTATATTTTATTTGTGATCTTCCAGAGGTTAATTTATTTTAATATCAATTGGTTTTATTAGATGAGGATTAATCATTGGATAAATAGTTAATAATTACCATTTTGGGTTATTTTGGTGATATTTTGATCACTATGAACTCATATTTTTTAATAAATTAATATCATTAGAATATAATTTTTCCAAAACAATAAAAAAGATATAATATATATATTATAATCATGTTCAACTATAAAAATGGTTTAATGTCCAACCTTGGATATTGTAGTAGAAATTGAAAACCCATCATCCTTGAATATGATAAATTAACACATCTCAGACAGTGTTTTAAATTTTAATATAAAAGGATGGGAAACCAGATATTATGATGAAATATTTGATTAGCATAAGAATATTACATTATATGTAAGGTAATTCAGTTTCCATACTCTTTGGATTGTGGGAGGATAATATAGAAACAAAAATAATGTAACCTTGAAACCGAAATTAAAAGAAAATGAAAATGGATTTAGCACTTGATTCCTTTTTCTTGAGAACCTCCTTACGGTATTGGTTTTGTTATTTTGGTAAGAACAAAATCTCATGAACTTGGTGGACGGAATTGCGTATCCCATTCATCTCAAAAGTAATATCATAAGTTAATATCACAATAGGATCTATAAAAAATTGATTTAAATCATAAAATGATATTCATAATTTAAAATAGTCATATATCATGACAAGAGATGTCAAACTAAGGTGATAATATATAAAATGTGTATTTATAAAACAAAATAATAAAAACATTTTAAGATAATTTAAGAAATATATTAAAGAGATTATGAAATATAAAATTGAATTATATTATCTATAAAACCGTAAGTGAACTGAGAAGGTTTTCATAAAACAATGAATGATTATATAAAAAAGTGTGGTTCAAAACATATTATAGAGTTCACTTTAAAATGGGTATGATTTCGGGAAGTTCCCTTAAATAGGGCTTGCATAAAAAAAATTGAGTAGGGAACCTTTTAAAAATATTTATTTAAATAAAGAAGAAGGATGATTGGATCTTCATACATGAGTTTAGAACATATAAAAACTATTTATAAGAATTAAAATATAATAAAATAGAATTTAATTTGGGTAAAAATAATTAATGCGCAACCCGAAAGAATAATTGATGTTCTGGATGAATCTCTTACAATATTTCTGAAGGAGTTATTCACATGATATTAATTTCATGGATAATCAAATTATATTGAATAATTAATATAGGTAGAACATTTTATACATGTTGTTGTTTTATTATATATATACCATGTTGTTTTATTTCCTTTTTTATGAGTAATAGTGTTCAATTTCATCTTTTATGAGTGGTCGTTTTCTTATTTTTCATGATTGGTACACTTGGATAATAATATGTAAATTGATGAAAATGGGAATGGCTTTCTAGTGGTGTAATTATATTATATTAATGAAATTATATAATATAAAATAATAATATAATTCATTTGATTATATGGGATGTGGATGAATCATTAGATAATATTTATATGATAATCGCTTGGATTAATGTTACAGTTTTTGTTCACAACGAACTCATTATGTTTTAAAAATCAATATAATGTATAGTAAATTATTATTGAACATTAAATAATATATAATACATATAATATAATTTTTTTCATCCATAAAAATGGTTTCGTTACTATCCTCGAAAATGGTAATAGTAATTGAAAACACTACATCCTTGAATGTGATAAATTAACACATCTCAAATTGTGTTTTCATTTTTAGAATAAATAGAAGGAGAATGAGAGATGATGATGAATTATTCTATTATCAAAATAAAATTTCATTATATTTATGGTACTAGAGTTATCATTAAATTTGGATGAGGGGATGTTAAGAGAGAAAAATAAAAGAACAATCTAGAAATTCAAATAAAAGAAACAGCAAGAGGAATTCACCTGTTCAAATTATCTAGCATGCAAGCCTCCACAGGGATGAGGTTTTGGTCTTTTGGTGAGAAGAAGCACTCAGGGATATTGGTGAGGGGCTAAGAAATCTATTTTAATATAATTTAAAAAATGCACAAGGCTTGAGATTTGTAAGGAGAAGAGGTGGTGAGGGGTGGTATTTATAGTGAGGAGAGTGGTGTTTTCTCATTATTTAATTCATTAGTATATTATTTTACTCATGCAAAAATATAGTGTTGATTCGTGAGACTAAAAAATTTAATCAAATAAAATGAGTTCAATCCAATGGTGCTTACATTATCCATACATTAGTTATGACTCTGTAACTCATGCACGAGGCATTTATCTAAATTTATTGTATTTTTTCCATTAACAAAAAATTCATGTATTTTAGAAAAATCCAAATAATTCAATCTAACCTTTTTTTGGAAAATAGAATTTAAAAATGAAATCCATTTTAGGAAAATAATTTTATAAATATGAAAATTTAATTTCTAATTAAAATCACAATTTACTTGAAAAGATATATATTTTCAAATTCTATCTTCTTTTATAACACAATAATAAATTATCTAAGGTCTAATGAAATAATTATATAATCATAAGACATGAAAATATTAATTTAGGAATACATTTTATGAAAATAATTTTTCTTTTAAAATTTTAAATTAAACATAAAATTATAATTAGATATTAAGGACTATAAAAAACCAGCACTTAATTAATAATTTTTATAACTTTTACATACTTATACTATGATATAATTATATGATATTGTCACTTATAAGATGGATAAATTTTATGTATACTTTCTTTATTGAGGATACTATTCAATTTGCTGGTTTACTATTCATAAGGGTCACCTTACTATTCCAAAAGTCATGTTACTATTCTATTGTTTTATGTTTCAACACTTCTATAAGTTTATTTTATTTCACTAAATATTCATCTATAAAGTTTTTATTTTGTTATATAAGTAATATTATGTAATTATTCTATAATAAATAATTATAAGAAGGAAATTAAATTGATAAACCATTTGGCCGTTATATTTTTCCTCCCTTATAAAATTTCACCCTCAAAATTTAATTTTACACTCCTTATTGAAATGATGTGTGGGTATATTTCATTCATATCTTACTTTAGTTCCCTTGTTGCCTCATCATACATATGGTTCTTCCATAGTAAATTGACTAGGTGAGTACTCTGGTTGCATATAACATTATCTCTACGATTCATGATCAAGACTAGTTTCTACTTGTAAGAAAGATCATTCTCCAACTGTACCATCTCTAAAGTATGTACATGTTAAGGATATAGTATTTACTTCCATAAGCGGGATACATACAATACATTGGGTTATTTAAACATGGTAGGTGGAAGTGATAGTCAACAGGCTAAAACTCTGACATGATCGAGGAACTCGAAGGGTCCAATGTAACTATGACTATGCTTTCCTTTATTCTAAAATTTCATTACATAATTCTATAGAGATATGTGGAGGAATACCATGTCTCTAACTTTAAACTCAAGGTCTCATAGACAATTTTTTTTAACAAATCTTTTCTCAAATTTAGGATTCCTTGATGTCTGGATAAATGGTTTATACCATTTCCACCATTTCATCATTCATTTATGTCCTAGTAGATTCTTCTCATCGGCTTCATTACAGCATGACGGTGTTATGCACCTTTTACTATAATGGGATTCATATGGATCCATTGAGATGCTTGAGTGGAAACTGTTGTTGTTGGAGACTTCAACCAAAAGAAGATGTTGGTACTATCCTTTATTAAAGTCCATGTAACACTCTCTCAATATGTATTCCATCATTTGAATAGTTCACTAAAATTTTCCATCAGTTTGAGGATAACATGTCATACTGAAATTCAGCTTAGTTCTTAGATCATGATGGAGACATTTCCAAAACATTGAGGTGAATCTCAGATCTCGATCGGATATAATAGATAGTGGTACTCCATTAAACCTTACCACCTCTTTGATATATATATGAGAATGTTGATATAATGAAACATCCTCATGAATTAAGATAAAGTGTGTTGTCCTTGTAAGATGTTCCACAATAACACATATTGAATTTTTTCCTCCAGATGTATTTGGAAGTCTACTGCCAAATTTCATGGTTATGTTTCCCTATTTCAATGTTGGAATGGTTTATGGTTTCATCATCCATTTATACCTTTTCCTTTCATCCATTACATGATGGCATACTAGAAACATCGATGCATATTTAGTGATCTCATTTTCTATATTGTCCCCCAGAAGTTCTCTCAGAGATCTCGATACATCATTGTCCTCTTTGGGTGAATAGAGAAGGTAGAGATTGGCGAGTCATTCAAAATATATTTATTTTTATCTATATCAGATGGTAGACATAGATGTGACCCAAATATTATGACTCTAGCCTCATCAATCTTCAACTCATATGATTTCCCATTCCTGATAGCCTCCACCATTTTCTTAATTTTCACTTCATTTCTCTAAGCAACTGTTATTTTCTCTATATTGTGTTGTTGAGTAATAATTTTAGAATTGATTAATGATTTTCCTCACATAATTATTCTCATGTACATCTTCTATAAGTCTAAGAAGATTGGATCCCTCTCAATTCTCATCATTGAAAAGAATGCATGATCCTTTCTACATAGAGTATCCTCTACCTTATTTGACTTACCAGGATGGTATTAGATTGAGTAGTCATAATATTTGATGATATCCAAACATCTTCAAAGGTTCATATTAAACTCCTTCTATGTGAATATGTATTTTAGACTCCTGTGATTAGTATATATCTCACAATTCTCCCCATATAGATAATGGAAGAAAATTTTCAACGCAAACGATCACCACATCAAACTCTAGATCTTATGTGGCATAGTTATTCCCATCTATTTTCCACTACCTTGAATCCTAGGCTATCAATTTATCATTTTTGATCAGTAAAAATACAATGACATTATTTTAATCATATCTATAACCTCAAAGAGTTCACTACATGGATGTAGTGTGAGTACTAGTTCACTGAAAAGCCTATTTTTGATCACCTTAAATCATTCCCCACATTCTTGAGTCCAGAAAAACTTCACTCCCTTAGGTATCAGGTAAAGACCTGTAAAATTCAAGGAATTTTTTTCTTAATCTTCTTTGGAATTTTACAAGAACGCAGTTTTTGACGGCACCTGATTCCGAGGCCCGGTGTGGCCCGAATCATTTTCCGAAGTTTGGCTCGGGTACGTTCAGTGAACGAATGAGCGGGTTTTTCTAACTTTTGAACCAGTGCTCGGAATCGAATTCCAAGGGCACCGATGGAATCGCAGTTCTGGCATTTTCTTAGAAATTCCTTTTCCAGAGTTGCGTTTTCTCAGGTGTGGTTTTTAGTTTTTGGGCTTAAGTTAAGAAATAAAATAAAGTGGTACGACGACTTTATTTTATTTCACTTAAAGCCACTTAAATCCACTTAAGCTGAGTTGAAGCGGATAGGGTGGAACCCAAAATATCCTACCCACTTGGTAGGATATTTGTGAGGTGGGGCTTGCACGAGCCATACCGTTTCTTTTCCTCTAAGTAACGCACCCGTGAAAACCCCTTTTTAAATGAAAGTCAACCGGTGCGGTTTCTTAAATTCTTAACACCCCTATTAATTGGGCAGTTAAGTCATTACCATTAATTCATCGAATTAATGGTTCGTTTCATAACATTTTTTTTGTTTGTTGGCACAAGAATAAAATAACACCAACACATGTGGGTGTCTTGTTAAGAGAGTTTTGAAGAAACTCTAAGTTCTTCATCCTCCTTCGCGAAGAACGCGAAGAATGCGAAGAACGCCAAACCATCAGAGATCGACAACACGGCGTCGTGTACCCCGACGCCGACGATCCTCCTTCCACGACGCTTCTTCCGCGACGTTCCTTCCCCTCAAAAATCTTTGATCAACACCCGTTTGAGATCGTCGACGCGACGTCGTGTACCGCGACGACGCGACGCCCCTTCCGTGACGCGACGATCCACTTCTTCCGCGACGGTCAATTCCGCGAAGAACTCACATTAGACGACTGTGAAGAAGTATGGGTTGATTCTTTTAAATCCTTGTGATTTATACCCATTGAATATGATTAATATTTTTGTGAGACTTTTAAAACCGCTAATGCGGTGGGTGCGGACTAACGAACAAGTCCGAACCCACCGCTCCTTTTGTTCTTGGTGTGAGAAATGACAGACATCGACAGAGAAGGATGCAAGGGCAATGCGAGGTCCTCACAGTAAAGAACGGACCCCGGGAGGACCTTTGGCGAAGACGACGCAAATTTCCGACCACCAGAACTTGTCCGGTGGTCCGCGGAGCAGCCCGCCGGCACGGCGGCGCCGGCAGCAGATGGCGGCGGCGCCCGGCGCGCCGCTGGAGGAAGCTGTCGTGCGGCCATGTAGGAGTAGAGGAGCACGGGATGTGGCGACCTGGCCGCATTGTCTGGCAAGGGCGGCCCCACGCGGGGCCGCGGTTCCCTCGCGCGGGGGCAGCACGCCCCCCGCTCCGCTCGACCGTAACTGGTCGAGCCGACCCACCTGGCGGCCGGGCCGCGCCCGCGCCGGCCGGGCCGGGTCTCGCCTAGGCCGGGTGGGGTCACCCAGGCCGGGCCGGGCCGGGCCGGCCGGGTCGGACCCGGACCCGGTTCGGGTCGACCCAGGGGGGTTGGGTCGGGTCGGTCCGGGCCCAGACCCCCCCGTTTTCGGACCTTTTTCGGTCTTTTTCCCATAACTTGAGCTACGAGCCTCCGATTGACGTACCATCAGCGACGATGCAATCCTTGGACCGAGACGGTAGTTTTGACATATTTCACTCAAGGTTTCGGAATACTTTGGGTTGGTCTGGGTTGGTTCGTACACGAAACCAACCGGGCCCTTGGAGCGAAAACGCTCGTAACATGAGCTTCGGACGTCCGATTGACGTACCATTGACTTTGATGGATTCCTCTTAGTGAGATGGACCTTTTGGATTACTTCGACCGAGGTTTGGACGTAGGTGGAGTACGGTCGGGTTGGTTTTGACTTAAAAACCAACCGGGCCCCTGGGATGAAAAAGCCTATAACTCTCAGACCGGGCGTCTGATTGACGCACCGTCTGCGACGTTGAGTTCCTGTTGATGATACGGAACTTTTGGATAAATCAACTCCAGATTATGTGTCAGTTGGTGTATCAGCCCCTCAGCTCGTGGAGAGGACCCTCCCGAACGAGTTTGCTGTGTGCGGGAACCCTAGAGATGGCTGCGTCTGCGACGACAATGAAGACAGTACGAGAATCCTCCGTGGGTTCGGTAGTGACCACTACGGTACTTTTTGCGATACATCAACTCCGGAATACATGTCAGTTGATGCATCGACCTCTTGGCTCATGGAGTGGACCCTCCCGGAATGAGCATGCTGTGTGCGGAAACCCAAGAGCCGGTTGAAACTTGACAACTGCTGATCGAACGACTCGGTGTGTTACGAATATCCCAGTGGGAAGGGCTTGGTTTTAGCTGCAGACCCACGGCGGAGGAGCGCTTGGTTGTAGTGGCAGACCCGCGGTACTCAACAGAAGGAGTACCTCTAGAGACTATGAGGGGGAGCACTTGGTTGTAGCGGTAGACCGAAGACGGAGGAGCTCTTGGTTGTAGCGGCAGACCTACAACGGAGGAGCGCTTGGTTGTAACATCATGGGGGAGCTCTTGGTTGTAGCAGCAGACCCACGGCAGGGGAGCACTTGGTTGTAGTGGAAGACACGTGGTACTCAACAGAAGGAGTACCTCTAGAGACTACGAGGGGGAGCGCTTGGTTGTAGCGGCAGACCCATGGTGGGAAGCGCTTGGTTGTAGCAGCATGCCCACAGTACTCATTAGGTGGAGTATTAAACAGTCCAAGGTTAGAGGGAAGTGCTTGGTTGTAGTGGAATACCCACTGTACTTGATAGATAATAAGTTTCCCAATAGCTATGGTTTCAACTTCATAATCGATCCTGTGTGGGTCATTGCGGGGGTTATTACCTATCGATCCTTTGTGGGTCCGATGACTTAGATGAATCAGTGGCTATATCTGATCATCTCTATCGTCATACGAAGAAGTTTACCTGTGTGAGCTGAATCCTGTTTTGCTTTCCTATGTGGATTGTGTTGTGCTATCCTGTGTGGATTTACATTTAGCTTTCATGTGTGGACTGGGTTGTACTTGATCTCGGAGGTTGGAATGAACTAGAATTGATGACTTAGGTATATGTATGGGAATATACCTAAGTAGATTCGGATGTTACTTTGTGATTGTATCTTTACTTTGTGGATTATCCTTTGTGGATTTTGGGAGACCTTAAGGGATCTCGGGGTCCCTACTGAGTAGCTTATACTCACCCCTACACGGGCTATGCCCGCACTACATTATGTTGGATTCAGACGATGGACAGCGCTGATCGTGGTTGAGGCTTGCAGAGCAGGACAACACCTGGAGGTGGACCACTGGGCGGGACGTACTCAGAGAAGTCGGTTGGACCCGAGGTGCAGTGTAGGCTATCTGTACCCACCCTTTAGGTGGGATTTCCAGTGGACAGCTCAACGTCGCGGCTTTACTTTTCAGTTGCTTTTTTCCCTTCCAGTTGTACTTTACTTTCAGTTTGGGTTTGTATACTGGGCCCCTTACTTTTTCGCACTTACTTCTGTACTCAGTTTTTACTTAGTGTTTACTTCTGCTTGCTTGCTCTGTGGTGTTTGTGGTTTACTTTACAAAGGCAATGCCTTCCCTTTTTACTGGGATTTACGCCTTGGTTCTAGTCGCCAGCCCCTGGCCTATGGAAGGCGGGCTTGGGGTAGTCACGGCACGGGCCCCGAGGACGGGTCGTGACATATCATCTTAGTTATTTGTCTTTAAAATAATTATATTTTCTTCACAAATCATTGATAATACCCATATTGGCCAATGATGGATCTCCATTATAGAGGTTGGGCTAATCCACTCTTTAATTAGCTTTGTCTAGGAAGGGTACATAGATATCCCTTTGTTGGTGATAACATTACCTATGAATTATACTTCCCCTATCTAAAACTCAAATTTAATATACATTTCGTATAGCTTCTTCCTTCACAAATTCTTTTTCACAGTATTCAAATGCTCATCGTGTTCCTCCTTTCTTTTTTAGTATATCTAAATATCATCGAAAAAAACTACAATATTTTTTGTCAAGGTAATCTCTAAACACTCTATTTATTAAATCCATGAAAACTACTAGAGAATTAGTGAGTATAAATATCATCAAAATGAACTCAAAGTTTCTATACCTCATTCAAAAGGAATTCTTGGGAATATATTCCTTCCTCAACATTAATTGGTGATATCCTAAACAAAGGTCCACCTTATAAGAATAAATAACCCACATAGTTGATCAAACATATTATCTATTCATGGTAGGGGATACATGTTATATATCATGAATTTATTGATCTCATGATAATCAATTTATAGGTGCATTGATCAATCTTTATTCTTATTAAATAGGACTGGTGCACCCCACAGTGAAGCACATGGGAATATAAAACCCTTTTACAAATTCTCTTATAACTGCTTCTTCTGCTCTTCCAACTCAATAATTGCAATTATATAAGGTGTCTTTGATATTGGTGGAGATCTTGGAATAATCTCAAATGAGAACTCAACCATTAAATTATAAGGAAGACTATGAAATTGTTATGGAAATCATCATAGTAGTCCCTTACAATAGGCATGTATTCCAGCATGATTCTCTCATGTGTCAAAATAATTTTAAAATTGTATGATTTCTCAAAAGAAAATTATATCCACACCTAATATGATGATTCTAAAAGATATTCATATTCTATATTTCACCTTTATAGTATTTGAGGATGTTATAGGATGGGAAGAGTGATCTCCAATTCCAGATAGTTAATGTTGGTTTTATATAAAGATTTCCAATCCATGAAGAAAATAGCATCAAACTCTACCAAAGGGAGTATGACAATATTTTCTAAGAGGATTAGTCCACAAAAATTTATCAGGGGGGATTTATATGCTTTGGATGCAATAATATCCCTAATCATTGTACTCAAATATAAATTGACATCTATATTTTGAGGTGGTACTTGAATAGATCAACTAAACTTGTATCTTTTGAAATACATTCTAGGACTAGAATCCAAGAGTACGTTCTATATTGTTGAATGAATAACCATAAAACCCATAAATACATCATTTTGTAGCTCCACCTCTATAGTAGTGATAGCACACAAACATCCTTTTGTTCCTATGAGGTTATGGTTGATTGTTCTCTGACAACCTTTGGATTAGAGAAATGGTTTGCATAATGCCCAGGTTCCTTATAGTTATAACAGTACACTATGGGCTGACTATTGATCTAAGCCTTCCATTATTCTTCTAAATTAGTGTGATTCTTCATATCCCTTCATATGTTCTTATGCAGATGTTCCACTTTTCCACATCTGAAGCAATTCTTGGTTCTCTTTTCACAGTTCCTAGGATGCTTCTTCACACAATTTTGACACATGGGATGTTTGGTCTTCTTACAATAATGAGATTTATTCGTGGATCAACCCATATTAGAATCCATTTTATGCTTTCTTTCATCGGGCCCGCATGACCATTAAGAGTTTATGATCTCTATTTCATCCATGAGGACACAATGGACCGTCACCCCATATCTATTGAAGTCTTTAATCTCCAATGATTTTTGTAGACTCATCATTTGTCTAATTATGGATCGATACACCATGCATTCAAGGTTCAATGTAATTCCTGAGGCATATCATTCATGCCATTTAAATTTTCTTCACATGACTTGATAGACTCATCTTCCTTCTACTTAATTCAGAGTTATTATCTTTATATATTGAGATGGAGTGTTTGGGGAAAATATTTGTAGAAAAATATTTTCATAAATTCCTTCAAATCCATGTAATAATTTTCCACCATGGAAATCATATTTTTGATCAGTGTCCACCACCGATCAGCTTCCTCATCAAAATGATAGTCCACAAAGAAAAATTTCTCTTCTTCTAAGAACTTGAAGACATAGAATATATTTTCAATGGAGTTAAACCACAGTTAGTCAAGGAGGAGATCATAAGATACACTAAAAATGTGAGGCCTTTTCTACATGATGCATTTGATGTAAACATTCTCTTTCCTTTTGGAGGGAATACATTCCACTTGATTCAAGTTATTATTCATAACCAAAGCCAGTAGGGCCCGTAATGTCATAATGTTTTGAGAACCTTTTACCATCATAGCATGAATATCATTATTAAAAGAATCACATTTCATGTAACACTGATTTGTGTCATATGTTTTTATATTTACCTCTATTAACTAAGAAAAATAATGTTTAATTAGGGTTATTTAATAATTGGGTAATAATAATTTAATGGAAACATTAAACATAAAAGGAAATCTCTTAAAAGAAAATCATATACTATATTTTGATTCTATAGGTTTCAATCTAGCTTATCCATGATATATTTTTTAACATAAATTCTAATGAGAATTTTCATGTTTCCATAAATAATGGTTATTAATAATATTTTGTAATTACCAAAGAATATCCCTTGGTAATGTCAACCTAGGTGCATAGTAAGGCTTATTGTCATATACCAGGTTACTCTGAGTAAGGTCCAAAACAACTTTTAGAGTTATTACTCCTACGTAAATCTATACAAATAACATGTCTACTTGTAATATCTAGACATGGATTCATTTTCTCGATAATCCACTTTCTAAATTATTACCAAAAATTGTGGTTATTTTTTGTATACTATGTCTTATCCCAAAGGCTCTTACTAAAATTCTCTGTTACTAATCTCCAAAAATTACTAGACCTTCCGATGATATCAAATATAGAGACCCTATCCACTAACACATATCATTATATAAATTAAAGGATACTAAAAGATCATATTACAATCCCAGGATCATAATGTATAGTGTCTTGGAAGACTAGGTACATAAAATAGAAAACATATGACTAAATAACATATTTATTTATTTATTCTCCATAAGGATATCCCAAATTCCATTAATCCCTTACATAAGAATTGGATAACCAGGAGATATTATGAACAAATGACATAATAATTGGATAACCAGGAGATATTATGAACAAATGGATGAGCTAAAATCCTAGTAAAGAAATAATCATTAGAATAAAGCTTAGAAAATGGGATATAAGGCATAATATAATGATATGAAATTACCTGGAATATTATTAAACATAAGTACTCATAACATATAGAACACGGGACAATATAAACATGTAATAATAGTAATATAAGGGAAACATAAAACCTGAATTTATCATGAGTCAAAGCTCATTGCACATAAAGGATCATGAGCTAAGGATAACCATCAAGACTGTTACGCATGGAGCTTGAGTCTTGTCTAACCAACAAGACCGTTGCACAGAGTGTCACGTGAGAATAAAAATTAACAAATACATTCGATCAATGTATGGGTGCACTAATAAAAAAAAGATCATTAATACAAGTTCTATATAAAGAATAATACAAAATGAATCAATCATAAACAATAGGGTTAACCATGGTATGAATTCGGTATCAAAATCTTTTCAAAATACATATAAAAATGGAAAATCACAATGGGGTACATGAAATAATTGATTTCAATAATACATGGAAATTCATATGGTAAAATAGGCATACATCATGATAAGTTATGTCAAACTAAACTGATAACATATAAAAAGAGTATTTATGAAAAATAAGAATTAAAACATATTAGTGTTGTTTAATGAAAATATTAATGCGAATTTGAAATAGGAAATGGCATAATGTTTTATATAAAACCTTATGTGAACTAAGAATTATTTCAAAACAAATATAGTGAGTTTATAAAAATAATGGTGGCTCAAAACTTACTATAGAGTTCCCTTTAAAATGGGTAATAATTTTGAAAGTTCCCTAAAATCGGGTTTTCTTATCCGGAATAATTGAGCAGGGAACCTTTTAAAAATATTTATATCCCCAAATAAAAGGATTATAGGATCATGATACATGATTTGAGAAAATATAAACAAATTTAAGAATATGTATATAATACGAAAATATAATGTCATTTTGGTAAAAAAAAGTAAACAGTAACTCGAAGGAATAATAAACAACATAGTAGAATCCCTTACCTTAAGTCTGAAGGTGTACTTAACTTATCCTTAATGATCTTCATAATAAAATTGGATTCATTAATTAATACTACAAAATCCTTTTATACTTTTAGTTTGTTTTTCATAATTTTATCAAATTCTTTTATGAACTTTTTGATACGTTTTATTGTTCAATTTCATCATCTTTGAGTGCTCAATTTTCATAGTTATCATGATTTGTTCACTTTTATAAGAGTAAGAACGTTCAGGTAAAATTGGAATGAATTTCTATAATTCTAGTTATATTATATTAAAAAACATCTAGAATATTAAATTTTAATACAATTCAATTGATTAAATTGGATGAGGAGAAGTCATTAGATAAAATATTAAGGATAATTATTTGGATTAATTTGGCATGTTTTTTATCACAAAAAAACTCATTTTTTAATAAATTAATATCATGAGTGTAAAATGATTCCATAATATTTGATATGATATAATAAATATATTAAAATCTATTTACACTATAATAATTTCTTCTTTACTAAACTTTAAAATTGTTGTAGAAATTGGAAACGAGTCATCCTTGAATGTGATAAATTATCAAATCTTAGATGATGTTTTCATTTTAAGTATAAAATTAGGGGAAAAGAGAGATAATGATGAATTTTTATATTAGCATAATAAAATTACAGTACATGAATGCTATTGTAGGTATCATACTCTTTGGATGAGTGTAGGTGTGGATAAAAATTAAAATAAGGTATCTTTGAATCAAAAATTAAAAGAAAAGAAAGAAGGGTTTCCCTCTTGTTTCATTCTTTTCGAGAACCTCCTTATGGTATTGGGTTTGGAATTTTGTTAAAAAAAATCTCCTTGATGTGGTGGGGGGAACATGGAAGTGATCTATGTATAATTAGGATAAGGCACAAGGCTTGAAATATGTGATGATAAGAGGTGGTGAGGGTGGTATATAT
Organism: Viscum album; assembly: GCA_963277665.1. Taxonomy (NCBI): domain Eukaryota; kingdom Viridiplantae; phylum Streptophyta; class Magnoliopsida; order Santalales; family Viscaceae; genus Viscum; species Viscum album. The sequence goes on along the minus strand of OY728127.1, from coordinate 395,998,041 downwards.
TGTGGAGGAGCATGGCATTTTCTCATTATTTAATTCATTTGTTTATTATTTTTATCATGACAAGAAATAATTATGATCCTTTAGAAAATGAAAATTAATTAGTTCATGTGGATTCAAAAAAATAGTTATTACATCAACCATACATTATCTATGACTATATAAATCATGTATTTAACATTTACTAAAAATAATCATATTTTACTATTCACAAAACATTCAAGTATTTCAGAAAAATCCAAAAAACTCACCCTAACCATTTATAGACACGTAGAATTAAAAATTTAACAACATTTTTCAAAATTATTTTCTAAATATTTTAAATTTAATTTTAAATTAAAACCATAATTTACTTGAAAAAATTCACATTTTAGAATTTTAATTGATTTTAAAACACCCTGAAAAATATACCAAGGTCTCATTAAATTATCTTATAATTATAAGATATAAAAATAATCATTTATGATAATATTTTTTTAAAATAAATTTACTTTTAAATTATTAAATTTATCATAAAATTGTAATTAAATATTTATGACCTACAAAAATACAAACACATAATTAATAAATTTTATATATTTATTTACTTATACTATGATATAATTATATAATATTATTAGTTATAAAATGGATCAATTTTACTTATATGTTCATTGGTGAGGTTACTATTCTATTGTATGGTTTACTATTCACAAGGTAGACATAACTATTCCAATGGTCAAGTTACTATATCATTTGTATAGGTTCCTTAACATCTAAAAATACTTTTTTTTCATTCACACATCTTTTTTAAGGATTTTATTTTGTTATAGAGGTAATTTTATGTTCCCATACCATATGAAAAAATTATAAGAAGGTAATTTCCATTGTTAAAACTTTGGTTCGTTCCACATGATTCAAGTTATTATTCTTTACTTGATCCAGTTAAGCAAGTGTTGTCAAAATGTTTGGAGCACCTGTTCCCATCATATTGGAGATATCATTAGGGAAATCATCACATTTCAAATAATATTTATTAGTTGAAGTTGTTATTATATTTCCCCTTATGAAATAAGAAAAATAAATTTCAATTAGGGGGCTTTAATAATTTTCGAATTTTCTTTTAATAGGAAACATTAAAGATAAAAGGATAAACTCTTAAAAGAAAAATTTGTCATAACATAAGATTCCCATGGTTTCAGTCTAGGTTATCCGTGATCTCTTTCCTAACATATATTATTATGGGAATTTTTATTATTCCATTAATAATAGTTTTTAATGAAATTACAAATTTACCAAATCATACCCACTAGGATTATCAAACTGGGTGCACACTAGGGCATGTTGTCATGTATTAGGTTACCTTGAGTAAGGCCTGGAACACCTGGTCAGAGTTTTTACTCCAAGGTACATCTGTTCCATAACCACACTAACTATTAGTATCTAGATTGTGATGTATTTTATTGATAAAACTCTTTTATATAAAGGACAATAAAAACTTCACAAATGAATAACGAGAGAAATAAAATGCATTTCTAACAGTTAAGGAACATATATCAATGGAATTGTAACTTGATCATTGAAATAGTAATGTGGTCATTATGAATTGGAAACCAACCTGTTTAGTAGTAACCTCACAAAATAAAATATAAATAAAATTTATCCACCATACAAGTGAAAATATTATGTAATTATACCATTGTATAAGTAAATAAATATTTTTAAAATTATTAATTAAGTTATCTTATTTTTGTAATTCATAAATATTTAATTAGAATTTTATTATTGATTTAATTATTTAAAATAAAATATATTTTCATAAAATTTATTTAGAAATTAATATTTTTATGTCTTATTAATATAATATAATTTTATTAGACCATTGATAATTTTTCATTGTTTTATAAAAGAAACTATAATTAAAAAATATGTATTTTTCAATTAAATTATTAATTTAATTAAGAGTTAAATTTCTCATATTTATAAATATATTTTTCATAAAATTGAGTTAATATTTTAATTTAATAGGTTTAAAAATGGTTATATTGACTTTTTGTGATTTTTTTGAAATACGTGAATTTATGGTGAATAGTGAAATACACAAATTTTCGTTAAATGCTAAATACATTAATTAAGGTTTCATACATGATGTATGGATAATATAAGAAACATTGTTTCTAACTCAAAACATATAATTATTTTTTTAGTCTCACTAGTTACCATTATTTCTTATCTTATACAAAATAATATACAAAAGAATTAAATATTGGGAAAACACCCCTCTCCTCTACTCTAAATAACACAGTCACCACCTATACTTCCCACACCTATTAAGAATTTTTACTTTTAAAAATTATGTTCAAACATATTCCCAAGACCCTTCCCCATTTATAATATCTCTTGATATCATAAAAAGTTCAAAACCACTTCCTTAAGGAGGCTCTTAGGGAGGATAAATTCATGAGGTAAATTATTCTTTCTATTTCTTTTATTTTCTTTACTAGATATTTATTTTCTTTATCTCTCCTCTACTCCCCTAATACAAATGTAATGATAACTCCATTACCTAAAATATAATTGATTTTCTTAATTCTAATGTAATAATTCATTATCATCTATCTTTCCCCCTATTTTGTTACTAAAAATGAAATCAGCTTCTGAGATGTGTTAATTTATCATATTCGAGGATGAAATGTTTTAAATTTATATTTCCATAATCAAGGTTGGTCATGAAAAAAATTTATGTTCGATACAGGTTATAATATTACTATTATATTTTTGAATGTTCTTATAACATTTTTAACTCGTGATATTAATTTATTAAACAAAATGAATTCTTTGTGATTGAAAATCGACAGAAAAATGTTTTAATTCCAATGTTTCGTAAATACTCTTTTTACATGACATTACTTAAGTTTGAAAAAACATATCATGATATATTACTCTTTTACCTTATTATTATCCATTAATTATTTAAAACCTTTCTTTCATTGACCCCATTGTGATATTCTATTATGATATGCCTTTTGACAAGATTGTGGTACACAATTTTTACCATGGGTAAACCTTATGTTTACAATTGATTCATTATGAATGATTTTTTATGTAGAAAACATATTCATGAACATGTTATAATGGTTGTTTCAAAATAGTGCTCCAATGCATTGGGTAGTGTTTAGTCTCATGAGATGTTATGTGCAACAATCTTGGTGGTTTGTACAAACTTTTCCTCCATGTGGAATGATCATGATGGGTAGCCTTGAATCGTGCTCCTCTATGTCCAAAGATATTTGAATCATGATAATGTATGGTTTTATGATTCCTCCAAATTTTTATGATTCCATGATTATATGATCCCATGTTCTATATGTTATGTTCCTTAGGTATAATCCTTTTCTGTACATTTTTATATCATTATGCTATATTTTCAAACCCATATGCTATGATTTATTATAATGTTTATTCCCTAACTAGTATTTTGAGCTCATCCATTTATTTATGTCATTACTAGGTTATCCAATGAAATAAGTACAATAAATTTGGAATTTAATATCTCATTAATGAGATCAAATAAAAGTTGTTTTTATATTTTTTTAATTATGAACCTATTCCTCTAAGACTCTATACATTACGATCCTTGGATTGAAATTTGAAGTTTAATTATTCATAAAATCATGTGGTGATATGTTCACAAGGATAGGGTCAGTATAGTTGGTATTAACTATTTAAACCATATCCTTTTACAAATATCATTACAATATATTAGGATAAATTAAAAATCTTATTTGAAGACAAGGATTGTAAAGTCATGTGTCTTGGAAGACTAGGAACAGAAAACAGAAAACATGGAACTAAATAAAACATTTCTTTATATAATATTCATAAAGAACTCCTAAGGTCCTTTCAGACCTTATATTGAAATAGAATTACCAAGGGATAACATGAATAAAGGGATGAGCTAAAATCCTAGTAAGGGAATTAACAAAAGAATAAAGCATAGCACATGGGTTAGAAGGCATAACACAATGATATGAAAAGGCATGAAACTTGAATAAATATAAGTAATAATAACATGTGGTCATATAATCAGGGATTTATAGTGATGTGGAATAATATAAAATATTACTATAGCCCTATTTTAGGCTCAATGCACATAGAGGAGCACGAGTCAAGGCAAACAACTGAGACGGTTGCACATAGAGCACGATTCAAGGTTAACCACCCAAACCATTCTACATAACGTCTCAGGAGAATAAAATTTACCAAAAGCATTGGGGATCTATCTAGATGAACCCATAATAAAATGTTCATGAATATGTGTTCCACGTGATGAATAATACATAAGTAATCAAGTATAAAATAATTGTTTCCAATAGTAATAATTGGGTATCATAATCCTATCAAAAGTAATAACATAAATGAATATCACAATGTTTTCCATTAGATTACATTTTAAATCATAACTGGAAATTAATAAGCTAAAATAGGAATATATCATGGTAATATATTTCAAGCATAAGTGGTAACATGTAAAAAGAGTAATTGATAATCTTTAGAATTAAAATATTTTAGTGTGGTTTAATGAAAAATATTGAAGAGCATTTAAAGTAGAAATGGATTAAAATTTTATATAAAAAAAGAAGTGAAGAAACAATGTTTTCATAGTAAAATGATTGATTTTGTAAAATAATTATTTTTAAAAATATATTATAGAGTTCACTTGAAAATGGGTAAGAATACTGTAAGTTCACTTAAATTTGGTTTTCTTATCGGGAATAATTGGGTTGGGAACCTTTTGAAAAAATATATATCCTTGAGAAAATGATGAATGTATCATTATAAATGAGTTTGGAACACATAAACAAAAATTATAAGATATACATAAAAATAAAATAGAATATAATTTTGGTAAAAATGAGAAAGATTAACCAAAATGAATAATGGAGTTTCGGGTAGTGTCCATTATCTTGAGTACAAAGGTGTTATTCCCTTGATCTTAATGTCTTGGATTATAAAATTAGATTAATTAATGAATAATTAAAGAACTATTTATAAATTTAATTGATTTACTATAATTTTATCATGTTCTTTTATGAAACTTTTGATGAGTTATATTGTTCAATTACATTCTCCGTGGGTGCTCATTTTCATAGTTATCATTATCAGTTCACTTGTACAAGAGTATAGAAGTTCCTATAAAAATGGAATAGTTTTCTAGATGTGTAATTATATTATATTAATTATATTATAGAAGATAAAATGGTTATATAATTAATTTGATTATATGGGATGAGGGTGAATCATTAGATAAATAGTTACTGATAATCATTTTGGTTTATTTAGGCGGTTTTTTGATCACAACGAAATAATTTGGTTTTATAAATTAATATCATGTGTAAAAAGTTATTCTTAAAAATTATATATGATATAATAAATATATTATAATATGGTTGAACCATAAAAATGGTTTCATGACCATCCTTGATGATGGTAGTAGATATTTATATCACGTTGTCCTTGAATATTATAAATTTTCACATCTCTGACGATGTTTTAATTTTTAGTATAAAGGAGAAAAAAAGAGTGATGATGATGAATTATTCTATTAACATAATAACATTACAAAACAAATATGTTACATGAGTTATCATTTTCTTATTATAAGGGTTTGTGAGGATAGAAATTGAAAACTAGGATCTTTGAAATGAAAATTAATATAAAATGAATAGGGTTCTACCTCATGATTACATCTTCTTGAGATCATTCTTAGGGGATAAGTATTAGTATTATGTTAAGACCAAAAGATCCTAGACGTGAGTGGGACATGGGAGTATATTTGAGATGAATATGGGCAAGGAACAAGGCTTGAGAGGTGTTAGAAGAAGAGATAGCGAGGGGTGGTATATATCATGGATGAGAGGGGTGTTTTATCATTATTTAATTCATTAGGTTATTATTTTTATGATGATAAGAAATAGTGGGGTTTCTTAGGACTAAAAATAGTAATTATATCATGTGAGTTTGAACCAATGATTCTTATATTATCCATACATCATCTATGACTCCGTAATTCATGTATTTAGCATTAATCGAATATTATCGTATTTTACAATTCTCCTAAAATTCATGTATTTTAGAAAAATCATAGAAATTCACCCAAACTATTTATTATATTTACAATTCAAAAAAGAACTCAAATTTAAGTATATAATTTTTGAAATATATGAAATTTAATTTTTAATTGAAACCATAATTTACACAAAAAATATATATTTTAAAAATATAATTAATTTTATAACAGTTTGAAACTTTTTTTAAGGGCTCATAAAATTATATTATTATAATAGTAAATGAAAATATTAAATTTTTAATTCATTTTATTAAAGAAAATTCTTTTACATTATTAAATTAATATTGAAATTTTGATTAAATATTTATGACTTACAAAAATACCAACACATAATTAATAAATTTTAAAATATTTATTTACTTATACTATGACATAATTATATCATATTATCACTTATAATATGGATAAATTTTTTTATACACTCATTGTTGAGGTTATAATTCAATTTTCTGGTTTACTATTCATAAGGTTTAAATTACTATTCCAATGGTCAAGTTACTATTTCCCCAGTATATGTCCCTTAACTTCTAGAAATACTTTGTATTTAATTCACTCTTAATTTAACTAGATTTTTTTAACAAAGTAATTTTATGTGATTAAACCATATTATATAATTATAATAAGGTAATTTACATTGATAAAACGTTGTTCCCTTACGTTCCTCCTCCCTTATGAAATTTCAACCTTGAAATCTCATTTTACATTCTAAGATGAAAACTACTTTGGTTACATTACCTAAATTTCTTCCTCCAGTACCCATGTTACCTATTCGTACATATGTTTCTTCAATGGTACATTGACATGGTGATTATTCTTTTTTTCATAGAGATTTTTCTCTACAATCCAAGATCTTCACAAGTTATTCCTCTTAAGAAATATCACTCTTCAACTGTGCTACATCTGATATTTACAAAATGGGGATAATAAATTCTCTAAGGCGGACCTTTAGTCGAGATATCACCAATTAAAGTTGAGTAAAAAATATGAACCATATAATTCCTTTTTAACTAGTTACAGACACTATGAAATCATAGTTATTCCATTCGTACTCACTAATTCCCTATCAATTTTAATGGATTTAATGAATATAGTTTTTAGACATGATTCGAAATAATTGTGGTAGTTATTATTAGTGGTATTATGAAAAAATACATGAGAAAAGAATAAATGGAGGAGTATTTTATTACAATTCTAATGAATTTAAAATGGGAGAAACATTATGCCAAGTACATTAAATTTGAGTTCTGTATGGAGGGAGTATCATTCTTAGGTAATGTTATCTTATTTAAAGTGATATATGTGACCCCTTCCAAGACAAATGTAGTTGAAGAATGGCCCTGACCAACATCTATAATGGAGATCCCTAATTTATTTGGAATAACTAGGTATTTCTAATTATTTCTAAAGAACGTCTCAAGATAGTAAAACCCAATGATCAAGTATACATGAAAGGTAGTGAAGTTTTCTCTACACATGAATTTGATGAAATCTTTTAGGAGATCAAGAAGAGACTTATCACTATTCCAGTACTCACACTACCAAAATGTGGAGGACCCTTTTTTGGCACATAATGATTCAAAGAATGTTTTAGGCTATTTACAAATGAAAAATGATAAATTGATTGTCTTTGTCTCATGGAAGTTAAAAATTCCTGAGTAAAACTATCCCACACATGATCTAGAGTTGACTGTGGTGATCATTATGATGAAAATATAGAGATATTATATCAATGGGGAGAAGTGTGTGATATATACTGATAAATTTAATGTCAAATATATATTCACACATAAGGATCTTAATATACCTCAGTGAAGATGGTCGGTGCTCATCATAGATTATGGCTGCTGAATCTACTAAGATCTTAGTAAGGAAAATATTGTATCGGATGCTCTATGTAGAAAGGCTATTACATCATTATCAAATATTAGAATTTAGAAGGATCTAATGTTTTTAGAATTTTAGAGGTTTCACATTGAAATAATCAATGGGTGAACATCATCAATATTATCTCAAATTATTTCTCAACCATCCGTCATAGATATAATAAAGGATTCTCCGAGAAATGATGCGGAAATTTAGAAAAGGGTGGCTGTAATTAGGAAAGGGAAATCATCTAAGTTCAAGATCGATGAAGATGGTGGCATACGATTTTGGTCTTTTTATGTGTACAATCTAATCCAAATATTAGGATTGAGAAACTGAATGAATCACCTAGATGAAAATTTTCTATTCACCAAAGTAACCCAAATATATATCGAGATATTTGAGAGAACTATTAGTGGAACAATATCAAAAAGGGGATAAATGAAATTATGTCAAAGTGCCTATTATGTAAGCAAGAGAAGTCTGAAAGGAGAATTTCTAAGGGGATAATGAAACCACTAACCATACTAACATGGAAGTGGGAGAAAATAACCATGTAATTTTTCACAAACATCTAAAGTCACCTAGGGAAAACAATGACACATGGTTTATTTTTGATAATCTTACAAAGATACATCACTTTATCAAAATTTTATAGGACTTCCCATTTGTCAACTTTACCCGATATTTGTGAATGTGGTAGTAGGGAAACATGTGGTACCACTATCGATTAGATCTGACAATTATTTGAGATTCAACACAATGTTATGGAAAATTCTCCAACATGATATAAGAACTTATCTGAAGTTCAATAAAACCAATCATCTTCAAACTGATGGAAAATTTGAGTAAACTATTCAGACACTAGAAGACATGTTAAAGAATTTTCTATGGACATCCAAGAGTGATGGGAAAAATATATTTTTTTGGTTGAGTTATCTTACAACAATAGTTTCCACTAAAGCATCCAAATGCCTCCACATGAAGCCATGTATGTGAAAAGGTGCAGAACACATGCGTGCTGGTATGATGTTGGTGAGCATAAGATATTAAGACCTGAAATGGTTAATTAAATTGTGGAAAAGGTGGAAACCATTCGGTTGCACATAAAAGGGGCCCAAATTTGACAAAAGTGTTATACCTACAATCATCGATGATACCTTGAGTTCAAAGTTAGAGAGATGGGATTCCTCCTCATAACTACATGGAAGATGATCATGAGATTTGGGAAAAAATAATGTTATGTCCCAAGTACATTAACCACATTAACAAACTTTATGTTGTTGGATTTGTGGCATACTGACTAGAACATCCACCTACCGTGTTTAATGTACACAATGTATTCCATGTATCCCTATTAATGAAGTAAATACCAAATCGTTCACATGTACTATCTTTAGAGGTGGTATAGTTGGATAATGATATTTCTTATGAGGGTAATCCAGTGAAGATATTGGATCATAGGTATAATATTTTATGCAACAAGACTACTCACTAGGTCAATATACTATGATGGAACCATAATTATGATGTCGCATTATGTGAACTGGAGGATGTGATGGAGTAAAAGTACCCACAACTTTTTTAATCATTTTTTGTAAAATAAAATTTCGAGGAAAAAAATTCAAATGTTTGAAGAATGTAATGAACTAATGTTTTATCAATGTAAATTTTCTTCTTATAATTATGTAATATGGTATAATCACATAAAATTACATTGATAACACAATATAACCCTTATAAATGAATAGTGATTGAAATAATAAGTATATCTAGAAGTTAAGGAACCGATACGGATGAAATTGTAACTGACATTTGAAATAGTAATGTGACATTTATGAATAGTAAACTGGAAAATTGAATTGTAACCTCACCAATGAATGTATAAATAAAATTTACCAATCTAACAAGTGATAACAAATTATAATTATATAATAGTATAAGTAAATAAATATATTAAAATTTATTAATTAATTGTTATAATTTTTGTTAGTCATAAATATTAAATTTTAATTTTATGATTAATATAATAATTTTATATAAAAATTATTTTCATAAAATGTATTCATATATTATTATTTTTATGTCTCGTGATTTAATATATTTTTAATAGACTTATATAATGTATCAAAGAGTTATAAAATCGGTTATAAATTTAAAAAATATATTTTTTCAACTAAATTATGATTTTAATTAAAATTTTTTTTATCACATTTAGAAAATTATTTTATATAGTTCAGTTCATTTTTGATATGTACATGTCAAAAATGGAAAGGGTAAATATTTTGGATTTTTCTGAAATAAATGAATTTTTTGTTAATAGAAAAATTCGATAATTTTAAAGAAATTATATATACATGAATTATTGATTCATATATTATCTATGGATGATTTAAGCACCATTGGTTCGAACTCAAATGATCTAATTAATTTTTTCAGCCTCATGAATCAACACTATTTCTTGTCTTGAGAAAAAAAATAAACTAATGAATTAAATAATGGGAAAACACCCCTCTTTTCCACTATAAATACCACCCTCCCCACCGTTTCTCCTCACACCTCTAAATCCTTGTGGCCTATTCAAATTATTCTCAAATATCCTCCCCAGTCTACCCCGCACGTCCAAGAGCTTTTGGTTTTAACAAAACACCAAAACCAATCCTCTAAAAAGGTTCTCAAGAAGAAGAAATCAAGAGGTAAACCTTTCTTTTTTAAAAATTTCTTTTCAAATATAATTTTTTTCTTCATTCCAATAATCAACCCTAAAATAATAAGATTATGATACTCTAGTACCTTATATGTACTCAAATGTTATTATTTTAATAGAATAATTCATCATTATCTCCCTTTTCACCATGTTTTATACTAAAAATTAAAACATTGTCTAAGATGTGTTTTTTTACCACCATCAATGATGTTGGGTTTTAAATATATACTACCATATTCAAGGTTGGTCATAATGAAATTTTTATCGTTTAAAGATTTTATAATATATATATTATATCTTATGTAGTTTTCTGGAAGCATTTTTTACACATGACATTAATTTATAAACCAAAATGATTTGATTATGATAAAAAAACCCCACCAAAGTAAACCTTAATGATTATCATTAACTATTTATATAATTATTCTTACTTACCCCATATAATCAAACAAATTATATAACCATTTAATATTTGGTATTTTCATTAATAGAATATAATCAATCTTGTAGAAAACCATTCCCATTTTACAGGAACATCTATAATCTTATACAAGTGAACAAATCAGGAAGACCAAGAAAACAAGCACTCATGAATGTTAAAATTGAACATTATAACTCATCAAAAAGGCATAAATTAACTTTACAAAATATTACTAAATCAATTACATGTAGAAAAATTTTATGTAATTATTAATTAATGAATCAAATTTTATTATCCATGACATTAAGATCAATGGATGAACACCTTCGAACTTATGGTAAGGGATTCTACCTGAACCACCATTAATCCTTCATGTAACACATTACATATTTTTACCAAAAAAGAAATTATATATTATTACAGGAGGATGAATCAATATAAATTTTTAAAATTATAATCATTTGGGTTTATTTTGGTGATTTTTTTATCTCAATGAAATCATTTAGTTTATATATTAACAACATGTGTAAAATATGATTCGAGAACATTACATAAGATATAATACATATATTATAATATGGTTTAACAATTAGAATGGTTTCATAACCAAATTTGTATATGGTTTTAGAAATTAAACATCTATCATCCTTTAATGTGATGAATTAACACATCTCAGACAGTGTTTATTTTTTTTAATAAAAGGAGGGGAAAAGTGATCCAATGATGATTTATTTAATTAGCATAATAATATTCCATTATATGTACGGGGACAGAGTTATCATACCATTAAGATGAAGGGTGGTATGTATATAATAATAAAAGAACGATCTTAAAAAGAAAAAAAATTACCAAGAGCTCTTAGAATCACCAAAGAACAAAACCTCTTCCATAAGGAGGCTCTCATGAAGGATAAATTGTAGTGGTAAATACCTCATTCAGTTTATTTTATTTTATTTTCAAGATCATTATATTTTTATCTCCTCACCTCCCCACATCCAAATGGTATGATAAATCCATTAAATTAAATATACTATAATTTTTTATGCTAATGTATTAATTAATCATCATCTCTCATTCCCCCTCCTTTCATTTTAAAAATGAAAACACTCTTCGAGATGTGTTAATTTATCACATTCAAGGATGGCGAGTTTTCAATTTTTATTACCATCTTCATGGATAATCCTGAAATGGTTTTTTGGGTTGAAAAATATTATAATATATATATATATATAAATATTACATATTATCTAATGTTTTGTAATCAATTTTATACATTTTATTAATTTATAAAACAAAACGAGTTAATTGTGGTCGAAAACCCACAAAATTAATCCAAGTGATAATAATGAAATTTTTGTAAAATGATTCATCCTCATAAAATATAAGAAAATGGATTGTATAACCATTTAATCTTCTTTAAGTTCATTAATATATGATTATTACACTTTTCAAAAAAAATTCATTTTACATCGATCTCCATAATCTTATTCAAGCGACGTAATCTTGGAAACTAAGAAAACAAGCACTCATGAATGATGAAATTGAAAACAATAACACATTAGAAGGGAAACATGAAAAAATGATAATAAAAAATTACATGTAGTAATGTTTCTGAAAATATTAATTAATGAATATTTTTATATTATCCAAGACATTAATATCAAATTAAGAACACCTTCGTACTTGAGGTAAGGGATTCTACATGAACCTCCATTATTCTTTCGGGTTATACTTACATTATTTTTAACCGTATTAAATTCTCTATTATTTTTTGACTTCTTCTAAATTTTATCTATATGTTCAAAACTCATGTTTTATGATCCATTTATACTTATTTTTTTGGGATATAATTTTTTTTCAAAAGGTTTCCTACTCAATTCTTCCCGATAGGTGAACCTGATTTAAGAAAACTTCCCAAATTGTAACACAATTTAAAGTGAACTATAGAATATGCTATTAAGACACCATGAATTTTTAAAATCATTAATTTTATTTTGAAAAACTTCTTGGTTCATATGTGGTTCTATAATTTGTTTACATATTATCCACTTCGTTAGATTGATGACTTGTTCAATCACCTTCGTGGGGCTTGTTATTTCTCTAAGGTGGACCTTTGGTTTGGAAATTAACAATTAATGGTGAGAGAAGAAGATATTACCATGATGGTATTTTGAAATAGTTTTGGAAACTATGATTTCATAATGAATCCCTTTGACTCGCCAATTCTCCAGAAATTTTCATAGATTTAATCAATAGAGTCATTAGGGATTACCTTGTCAAATTTGTGGTAGTCTTTATCGATGATATTATTATATACTCCAAGTGAAAGGAGGAATATGAGGAGTATATAAATACTATTCTAATGGAATAGGGAAGGGATAACCATTATGAAAAGTATATTAAATGTGTGTTTTTGATAGAGGAAGAATCATTTTTGGGGCTTGTTATAACCACCAAAGGGATATCTATGGACCCTTCTAAGATAAATTTAATCGAAGAGTGTCCCATGACTACATATATAATAGGGATCAAAAGAATTCAAGGTCAAGCTATGTATTACTGATTGTTAGTGAAGAACCTATAATGATTTTAAAACCCAATAATAATTTTGACAAGGAAGGGAGTGATGTTTTTTTGGACTTAAGAATGTGAGTAACGAAATAAGGAGCTCAAGAAGAGGCTTATCAGTGCACCAATACACACACTCTTGAAATGCAGAGAAAACTTTTGTGGTATGTAGAGATTCTTAAAAGAAATGTTTATATTGTTTAATTATTCCAAATGATAATGTGATATACTATTACATTAGGCATTTGAAAATCCATGAGAAAAACTATTCCATGCACGATATGGAGTTGGTTGTAGTGATCGTTGCGTTGAAAATATGGCACTATTATCTCTATGGGGAGAATTGTGAGATATTTACTAATCACAAGGGTCTCAAACATATATTCACATAGAAGGAGCTTAATATGAACCAATTAATATGGTTGAATCTCATCAATGATTATGACTGATCGATCCACTACCATCCCATTAAGGAAAATAAGGTATTAGATTATCTAAGAAGAAATGATCATTAGTCGTCAACAAAGATGAGAATTTATAAGGGTCAAATTTTCTTAGACTCGGAGAAGATAGACATGTGAATCCTTAATAGAGGAAAATCATTAATACATTCATAAATTATTTCTCCACCAACCCTCATGGAAAATATAACGGACGCACAGAGAAATGATGTGGAAATTCAGAAAGGGGTGGGAGCTATTTGGAATGGGAAATCCATTTAATTCATGATCGATGAGGATAAAGTCATTATAATTGGGTCCCACCTATGTGTACCATCTGATATAAAGAAAAAGAATGATCTTTTGAATGACACATGTTGGACCCTCCATGATATTGTAGTTTTCATTATCACAAAAAATGTCAATATACAGATTATAATCTTTCAAGCCAGTTTGATATCTCTTAGTAAATCAATTATGTCATATAGATACATATAATTTAATAAGTCAATCACTTATATTCTTGAATAAATATGTTAAAAAATGTATTTATTCATAATCTTTTGCATAACACTTAGTCTGGTAAGACAAACACATCACAATCTTTCTAGACTTTCTAGAACTGATGGTAAGTTTGACAAACCAAAGTAGACACACCAAAACCGATGTTGACACATCGAGACCGAATTCGACACACTGATGTTCAATAGACAGATGTATGACACACCAAAGTCGACACACTGAAGTCCGATAGACCGAATTCGACACACCGAAGATGACATACCGATGTTATCAAACCGAAGATAACAGACCGAAGATGACTCACCGATTGTTATAAATAATTGTTTCGAGTTTATTAATTCAAATTCATTTCTAATGGTCATATTTGGACAAATTAATGTATCTGGAATTTTTTTAATGTTATCTGTAGGACAATCCATAGACACTACAAGGTACATGAACGTGCTAATATCTTCATGCCTAGAGGATCCTGGTGTATAAAAGGACCCCATCTTTCACTTTAAAGAGGTGTCTAACATGAAGTATTACACACTGAGACATAGACTGTGCGAATATGAAAAGAATGGAACTAAACACATGATATTACAAGAATATTGTAGAAAAACAATTTATTCTAAAAGCTCAGTGTACATCGAGACATTGAAGAGATGAACCTAATCACTCCTCGAAGCTTGATTACAGAAAATGTGATACTCTATTCTGAAGAGAACTTCTAGAAGAGGACTCAAATACCATTTTCTCAACATCCATTAAGTCCAGAGCATTACTGCACAACACATAGATAATTCTTAACTCTATTATCTTTCTTAACACTTGTTGTGTTTTATATTAACTAATTGAGCAGTGTGTATTTTTGTTTGTATCACACACACTGTCTCCTGAGCATAATTGGACGATATCAAACTATCCTCATACTAAATCAATTCTTACACTTGCATCCCACGAAAAACTATAGAAGAGATCCTATGTGATATGTTTATATTTTTCCCACGAATAACTATGGTAGAGGTCAAGTGTGACCAGGAAAGTCGTGTGTGCTTTTGTGAACCTCGATCTAGGGTGTGGATCAAAATATTATTAATAAAAATAGCTTGGTGGAAGGTGATCACCAAGAGGAGAGGGCCAAGTCTTAGGTTGATACTAAACCTCTTGTTTTATCTGCTGAGTAGATTATCTTATATATCTTATGTGATATGTATTTCCTCCATTAAGATATCCTGAACTTTGATAGTTATAATATAAAGTGTTTACATCGGTTTGAAATCAATAGGTTTTCTTCAAAAGTTTTGCTAATCAATAGGTTAGTAAAACTGTGAATTAATCATTCTTCTAAGAATCAAATTGAACCTTCAGGACATTTATAAATTCACTACAAACTGACTTTGTGTTTATATTTATATGGGAATTTTATTTTTTAAATAATCCTTTTAACAAATTTTTTTATAGATACTCAATTCAACTCCCTCTTGAGTCATCTACTCCGACTAACATTGGGTATCAACAGCTTTTGAAAGTTAATGTTAGTTTTTGAAATCATATCAACTGTTATTATAGTTGTGTTTCATAGATCATCAAATTTCTGTTATTTTTAATTCATTATCTCTTTGATGTTCTTTTAGAACCTTTATCATGGAAAATAGACTAGAAGAGACTACTACTAATAGACCAACATTCTTTAATGGAACTAACTATGGTTAGTGGGCACTTAAAATTAAGATACATCTAGAAAGTATGTGATTTGAAATCTGGATTTATATTGAAATAAATATAAAATACTTGAAACTGCTAGAATAACTTGGGATGAACCTACAAAAATTGCTTATAACAATAATTGTAAAGCAATGAATGCTCTGTATTGTGCCCCAGGGGATGAAGAATTTAATCATATTTCAGCCTATAAAACCACATATGAAATTTGGGACACATCAGATATCTCTCATGAGGGAATAAATAATGTTAAAGAATTGAGATTAAATACATAAACTATTAAATATGATAATTTTAGAATGAATCCTGATGAAATTATATCTAAAATGTATCTCAGTTTCAATTATACAGTGAACATCATGAGTCTTCTTGGGAAACCAATGGACAACAATTACTAAATCATGAAACTGCTTCGATGACTACCTGACAGATAGAGAGGAACTTTTTTTTCTATCCGAGAATCTCATGACATAGGAAAACTTCAAGTGAAGGAACTAAAAGGAAAGATTATTATGTATGAAGAAGAACTTAAAGTAAATCAATAAGTAGATGAGGATCCAAGGAAGAAGTTAGTAGCATTCAGGACTTCAACTTTCAAGAGAAAAGAAAAAGAAAATATTCAAGTTCCTATAGACAGTTCCACTAGTGAAGAGTCAGATTCAGACAATGATGAAGAAATGTATCATCTTTCTAGAAGGTTAAAAAAATTCTACCAAAAGAAGAAATTATTAAGGAATCCAAAATATAAGGGAATGTATGATATTAAAGGGAAATGGAATAAAGACAGAAAATGGAATGAAAACTCAAATAAAATAATCAGCTCTGAGTGCAAACAAAAAGGTCATGTAAAGGCAGGCTGCCACAAGATGAAAGTCAAGAAGAAATATGAAGATAATGGCAAGGGTTATAAAAAGGATATGAATGCTATTTGGAGTTCTTCAGAAGATAGATCCAGTGGATCTGATGCTTCTGATAGTGAACATAACAATCATGCCAACTTATGTTTCATGATAGAAAAATATGAGGTAACACTTAATTCTCATGTACATAATGTTTATTATTCTGATAATGAAAGTGAATCAAATAAATATGAAAATATTACTAAGGATGAATTATTTAAATA
Source organism: Viscum album (assembly GCA_963277665.1). Lineage (NCBI taxonomy): Eukaryota > Viridiplantae > Streptophyta > Magnoliopsida > Santalales > Viscaceae > Viscum > Viscum album. The sequence continues at coordinate 395,980,584 of OY728127.1, read as the reverse complement.
ATGAGGAATGCTTGAAGATAAATTTAATGAGCTCAAGGATAAATATAAATTTTTAATAAGATAGCTTTCTCTAAATGCTAATTGAAAATCTGATCTGGATATTGCGAAAGAAAAATGTGCCCAGCTATTAAAAGAAAATACTGAACTCAAATTATAAAATGAGAAATTAAAGAGATATCTTGAGAAGTTTACTGCTGGTATAGATACCTTGAATCATTTACCAGGACAACAGATTGACACAAAATATACTTCTGGTCTAGGATATCAACCTGGTCAATGGAATTCATCTAAATCGCATTTTGAATCCAAATCTTGAAAACATGCAACTATTTTCAAAAAACAGAATTGTACTGCAACTTCCACTCCCTCAAATTATTTTACATTATCCAATTCCCCAAGACCAAATAAATTTTATTTTTCAAATACCCTATATTATGCATATAGGAAACCCATAATACAGTTGTGGGTTCCTAAATATTTTATTTATAATGTTTGTGGACCTAGAAAAATATGGGTACTAAAATAATTTCTCGGATAAACTATTTTTAGGTAAACCATCTAAAGAGTTCCTATAAAAAGATTTGGTACATGGAAAGTGGGTGTTCAAGGAATATGATAGGTTATTTTTCAAGATTTAAAAAACTTATCAAGATCGATGGAGGACATGTCACATTTGGTGATAATGGTAAATGAAAAATCATCAGCCTAGGCCATATTGGTAACCCTAACTCTATTGAAATTTCTAAAGTATTATATGTTTGTGGACTGAAGTATAACTTGCTCAGCATATCTCTACTGTGTGATGTTGGATTTAATTTTAAGTTTAAAAATGATTCATTCCATTTTTTTATGCCAAAAATAATTTGGTATTTACTACGTTTAGAAATGATAATGTTTATGCAATAAATTTAGACACACTAGCCTCAAAGAATGTCTCTTGTCTAAATGCCTTTCACAAAGAGTCTTGGATCTATCATAGATGACTAAGACATTGTAATATACACTCTCTTATGAAGTTAACTAGAAAAGGCTTAGTTATAGATTTAACTAAATTAATGTTTACAGAAAATAAAGTATGTAATCCTTGACAAAAAGGAAAGAAACATAAAATCTCTTTTAAACCAAAGAAATAAGTAACTACTTCTCAACCTCTCGAGTTGGTTAACATGGACTTGTTTGGACCATCTAGAGTTTCAAGTCTCAATGGGAAGCACTATGTTTATGTTCTTGTAGGTGATTTTGATAAGTACACCTAGACCTTTTTCCTAGCCAACAAAAGTGAAGCATGTTCTCACTTTACCAAGTATTATAGGACTATAGAAAATCTACGTGGACTTATGATTAAATCCTTAAGAATTGATCGTTGCTATGAGTTTGAGAATCATGATTTTGAAGATTTCTACTCACAAAATGGCTACATTCATAACTTCTATGCACCTAGAACACCTCAAAATAATGGTGTGGTAGAAAGAAGGAATATAACATTACAAGAAATTTCCCAGACTATGATCAATGAATATGATCTACCCATTTATTTTTGGGATGAAGCTGTTAATAGAGCTTGTTACATAATAAACAGACTCTTAATAAACCCATTCTTAAGAAAACTCCTTACGAGTTGAAGAATAATAGGAAACCCAAAGTAGGTTAATTTAAAGTGTTTGGATGTAATGTTTATATCCTAAATAATAAAGATAATTTTGATAAATTTTCCTCTAAAAGTGATGAAGGAATATTTTGTGGATATATTATATCCAGAAAATCCTATAGAGTCTTTAACAAGAAGACCAAATGTGTGGAGGAAGTTTTACACATCATGTTTGTTGAAGTAGATCCACATGATCCCAAGACTTCACCCGAAAATATTAAAGAGGATATGTCTAATCTGGAAAATAATGATAAAATCACAAATCATCATGAGAAGGATTCGGTGAAAACATCCAGTTCTGAAATTTCTCCTCACCTTAACCATAGTGAACCAGATCAACCGGACCAACTTTAAATATCAAATCCTACTTTCTGAAGACCAAAGAAAACCCCTTAGAATCATCCCTTAGATGCTATTGTTGGAAATTTAGATAGAGGAACACAAACCAGAGCTTCCTGGAGAAACCATGTTGACCATCGAGCCTTCTTGTCACAACATGAACCTAAAAATATCAATGAAGCTATCAATGATGAATTTTGGGTAATGGCCATGCAAGAAGAACTAAATCAGTTTGAAAGAAATAAAGTTTGGAAATATATAGATAGACCTAATGATACTTTGACCAATGGAACCAAATGGGTGTTTAGAAATAAGGTAGATGAAAGTGGAAATGTATTTCTAAACAATGCTAGACTATTTGTACAAGGACAAAATCAAGATGAAGGAATTTATTATGAAGAGACTTTTTCTCCTGTAGTTAGACTTGAGGCAATTAGGATCTTACTTGCCTATGCAGCTGACTTGAATTTTAAATTTTTATCAAATGAATGTCAAAAGCGAATTCCTAAATTGTTATATAAATGAGGATTTTCTTGTTGAACAACCCCCAGGTTTTACAAATCCACATTTTCCAAATCATGTGTTAAAATTATCAAAAGCTTTAAATGGTTTGAAAAAAGCTCCAAGAGCTTGGTAAGAATGATTAAGTATCTTTCTTATTTCAAAAGATTTTACAAAAGTACTTGCAGATTCCATTTTATTTATAGAAATAATTTCAAATTTTTTTTTAATAGCTCAAATATATGTAGATGATATTAATTTTGGTTCTTTGAAAAATTCTTTATGTAATGAATTTTCAAAAAACTGAAAAGTGGGTTTGAAATGAGTTCAATGGGTGAACTTAAATATGTTCTTCGATTTCAAATATTTAAAAATAAAGAAGGTATTATTATACATCAAATTAAGTATACAAAAGATATTTTGAAAAGATATGGATTTGATAGAATTAAGAGTAGTGAAACTCCTATGAGTATTACATGTAAGTTAGATCATGATGTAAACGGAAAGTCAGTTGATCAAACGTCTTATAGAGGAATGATTGGGAGTTTATTGTACTTAACTGCTAGTAGGCCGGATATTATGTTCAGTGTGTGTATGTGTGCAAGATTTCAAGCAAACCCAAAGGAGTCACACATAAATAGTGTTAAAATAATTTCCAAATACCTTAAGTATACAACTAATTTAGGTTTTTTCTATCCTAAAAGAAAACCTTTTGATTTAGTTAGCTATTCAAATGCTGAATTTGGTGGATGTAAATTAGATAGAAATGGTACCTCTGGAACATGCCACTTTTTGGGAAAGTCATTAATATCATGGTGTAGTAAAAAGAAAAATTCAGTTGCATTATCAACTACTGAAGTAGAGTACATTGCTGCTGGTAGTTGCTGTGCACAAATTTTGTGGATGAAACACACCTTATTTGACCATGGATTTTAATTCAGACATATCCCCATAAATATACACAACACAAGTGCTATTAATATTTCTATGAATCCAGTTTCTCATTCTAGAACAAAACATATTGATGTAAGACATCAATTTTTGAGAGATCATTATCAAAAAGGTGATATGACTCTTGAGTTTATTGGGACTGAACATCATCTTACTGATATATTCACTAAACCCCTAAATTCGGAGAGAAATAATTACATCAGACATGAACTAGGAATGATAAATCAGCATGAGATCTTTGTAAAACCGACCTTTCTAAAAATGATCTTTGTAAAAAGGATCTTTCTAAAACAGATATTTTTGAAACCGATCTTTGTGAAACTGATCTTTCAAAAACTGATCTTTGTAAAACCAATCATTCTAAAACCGATCTTTCTAAAACCGATTATTCTAAAACCACTCTTTTTGAATCTGATATTTGAAAAACCAATCTTTCTAAAACCGATCTTTGTGAAACCGTTCGTTGTAAAACTGATCTTTCTAAAACTGATCTTTGTAAAACCTATCTTTATAAAACCAATCTTTGTAAAACCGATCATTCATAAATCGATCTCTGTAAAACCAATATTTCTAAAACCAATATTTCTAAAATCAATATTTCCAAAACTGATCTTTCTAAAACTGATCTTTCTAAAACTAATATTTCTAAAACTGAACTTTCTAAAAACGATGGTTCTAAAACTGATATTTCTAAAATAGATATTTCTAAAACCAATATTTCTAAAACCGATATTTCTAAAATCGATATTTCTAAAACCGATCTCCTGTGAAACTGATCTTCTTGAAACTAAATCTTTGACTCCGATATATTTAAGTGTTGTTTTGTAAATTGTGTCTGCTTTAAAGGAAATAAGGATGTTTTATCTCTTTTGGCTTGCCGCGTTTAAATTTTGTGTTTTCCAATTTACAATCCCTAAAGGATATATTTAGTACAATTCATCCTGACCTTTCACCATCTCCTCTGCCGTAAAGACTTCTACATTTAGTCACACTATCTCTCGACTCTCAACCTCTCAACACAGTTAGAATCAGAAGCTTCTTCATGGCTAGGATTAAGAACGCAATAGAAGAACCTAGAAAATCTCCTCTTGCTAAGAATCAGAAATGTGAGACCAGTGGGACTATGAAACCAAGCTTAGAAAGCCGAGTAGTTACAGCTGAAAAAGAGGTGTCTTCTTAGTGTCTTCTGTCGAGAAAATCTTTTCTGTTAAAGGTATTGGAATCTCAATGGTGGATCAATTTGTTCAACAATAATGAAAGACACTACTATCCCTAGATTGTGCACGAATTCTATAAACAATTGAGTATATCACTGGATGAAGCTGAGGCAGAAAAGATGAAATCTATGGTAATGGGAAAGTAAGTGGTTTTTTCATCTAAGGAATGGGATGAATTCTTAGTGGTGCCACATGATGGTGTCTATGCTGACTATCTTGGTAATATTCCAACTTCCTCAAAAAAATTTTCCTATGAAGATACTCTGAAGGAGTTGACTGGAAATAAATAATCTAGAAGGACTGTTTCCAAATAATTAGAAGGAGAAGTGATATTGCTTTGTAAGATCATGCAACATCAAATTTTCCCAAGGAAGGGAGATTTCTCTACTATAAAACCCAAGGACGTATTCTTGATCTTTTTATTGAAACATGGAATAAAGATGATTCTGTGCAGATATCTTATGGTGCATATCTTTTATTTTATTAAGCTATCTAAAAATGAAACCTTCTTATATTATCCAAGGATGATTTCTTCCATGTTTATAAAATTAGATTGCGTAGAAGATAGAGATGAAGTGATAAGTGCATGTAGTGGATTTTGTCTTCATAAATACATTTGTAAAAGAATGAAAATATTTGGGAACACATGGAAATGATGTTGGGTAGGAGATAAAGAAAGGCTGTATGAAAATTTCAATCCAGTTGACCCCCCTTCTAGACCAAAGGACCAAGTTGATCCAGGTTAAAACCTGGAGAAGTTCCAGTTTATTCTGATGAGGATACTGAAACTGAGGTGCCAAGGGAAGAATGATCACTTTTTGATCATAGGAGTGATCCTGATATTTCAGAGAGACCCAAGAATATGACTGATGGACCTTCTAGTCCACCTATGGAATTTCATTCATGAGAAACCATTCTAGGTGATGAAGAAGAGGAAGAAACTGAAGTTACTGGAGTTGAAGGGTATGTTATCAATTCAGATGAGGAATCTAATGATGATGATTATGATGATGATGATGGTGATAGTAGTGATGATGGAGGAATTGTTGAGAATGTGAGTGACTCTCTAAAAGTGGGACCACAAGTGATTGACAGATCCAGTGAGGAATCTGTTCATGGAGCTGGAAATGGAATGGTGCCTGCTGATCAACAGGCTGATGATCATAGAGATGCTGAACATGAGGACAGACCAATCCATCCTAATGCTGAAAAACAAGATCTCATTTTGGAATTGAAGGATCTTATGGCTGATATCCAAGAGGATGAAGATGTACTTCTAGTACCTCAAATTGAGGAAGTACTTCATGAAGCTAATGTAGTTGGAGCTCAGGTAGAACCTGAAGTTCAGTTGGTTCCTGTTCCCAGAAATGTTTTTATGGATAGATATAAATATAAAAAAGTTGATTTTATTGATGATATTCATGTGCCTCCGGGAAGAAGGGTTATAATTGATACTGTTGAGCCAAGAGATTGGAACTATACTAGATAATGAAATAGTGATCCAGACAACATTCTTTTTAGTTTAGATTATGACTCAAATGAGGAAATGGTGCCTCCTCCTCCTTTTCCACAAGTTCATGCTAACCTATAATATATTGCACCCGTTCCCCTAGATGAATTTCCACATCTAGAACCTATAGCTCAGTCAGTGCCCAATGAATATGTCACTAAGGATGATTTGGAAATGTTTATGAATGAGCTATGGGAGTCTATGATAGCTTCAGTGGAATCCAAAAATGCAGCCTCCACTTCCATAAGTATCTCAAATGATAATGCAGCAAAAATTGCAAGAATAGTTACTTAGGATATTTAGCCGAATCTTATTACTATAACATAAACTGTTAATAGACACAACACTTTGCTAAGAGAATAAGTAAGAAAGATGATAAATGTGTTGAATTCCTTAACCTATGACTTCAAGACCTCATTTATTGGTGTACTAGAAGTTCTTAGGAACTTATTATCTCATTTACTCAGTGTTGATCTGTAAAAGTTGAAAGAAGATATTGAAAAAATGATGGTAGGCTCATCCAGTTCTAGGAGTGGGAGAAGTGTTGTTTATGATTTGGAGTCTCTGAATGCCGTGATGAGATAGGAAATTCAAAAACTCCAAATTGTTTCAGATAAAGAAACCCTTGAAAAAGTACATTTAAATACCGATTTAGTATACATCATGGTCAGGCGGTGCAAAAATGAAGCCTCTGTAGCTTAGAAAGAAACCCAGGAATAGGTGGATAAGTATTTCACTTAGATTTATACCAAGCATGACCTCATCAATAGTTTCAATTTTCTGGCAGAAATTCATTGATTTCCTTCAGTCAGGGAAGCATTCAAAAAGAAAGATATTTAATTGAAAGAATTTACACCTTTTCTAGGTAAATTTATGGAGAACAAGGATGAATTAGAGAAGGCAATGCAATATGGTGGTTAATTCATTAATGACTTCATCAACTTGCTCAAAATTTATCTACATGTTCAAGCCGAGGATATTGTGGTCCCTCCAACTGCTTCAATTGGTACTGCCTCTCGGACTCCTACTTCAATGACTGTCTTTCGGGCTCTTACTCAGATTCGACTGATCATTACTGAGGAATGTCCAAGTCGTGTGTTGTCGGAGAGAAGGACTAGCCTTGCATCAACTGTTCCAACTAGTGTTTATATACCTGGTGTTACCTTCAGACCTCCTTCCTCTGCAACTCCCAAACCCTCTCCTTCTCCATTAGATCATTTAGACAAAGGAAAAGCTCATTTGCATCCACACCCTTATTGATGGATTGTATCTTTTGATAGGGATTTGATCTGTTTTTTTCCTTGTACTCTTATGCCTTTTACAGAAATATCTTTTGGTATCTTTATTTTATATTATTTCCCTTTACTGCATTTCTCTTTTGGTTAATCCCAAAAGGGAGAGAATATAATGGCATATATTGAAGGGGAGATTTGTTTTAAGTAAATTATAAAAATGATAAACTTTAGTCATAATGGAAAATTACATTAATCTATGTTGAGCTATCTTTATTCTATATATTTTGATGTATTCCATAATTTGGGATTATCAAAAAGGGGGAGATTGTTGGACCCTCCATGATATTGTATTTTTCATAATCACAAATAATGTCAATATACAGATTCTAATCTTTCATGCCAGTTTAATGTCTCTTAGTAAATCAATTATGTCATAAAAACATATACTTTAATAATTAAATCTCTTATATTCTTGAATAAATATGTTTACAAATGTATTTATACATAACATTTTTCATAACAGTTAGTTTTGTAAGAAATACACCTCACAATATTTTTATACTTCTTGGAACTGGTGGTAAGTTCGACAAATTGAAGTCGACACAACAAAAATGAAGTCGAAAAACTGAAACCAAAGTTGACACACTGAAATAGAAGTATGACACACCAAAGTTGACACACCGAATTCCGATAGACCGAAGTAAGATAGACCGAAGTCAACACACCGATTTCTGACAGACCGAAGTCGACACACCGAAGATGACCGAACGATGTTCTCAAATAGAAGACAACAGACCGAAGATGACTCACTGATTGTTATAAATAACTTTTTCATTTTTATTAATTCAAATTCATTTCTAATGGTCATATTTGGAAAAATTAATGTTTCTGACATTTTTTAAGGTTTTCTGTAGGACAATCCATAGAAAGTACTAGGTACATGCATGTGCGAAGATCTTCATGCCTAGAGGATCCTGGAGTATTAAAGGATCTCATCATTCACTTTAAAGATGAGTAGCACATGAAGTATTATACACTGAGACACAGACTGTGCATATAAAAAAATAGAGTAACTAAATGCCTGAGATTACAAGAAGACTGTAGAAAACAACTTTCTCCTAAAATATCAGTGTATATCAAGACTTTGAAGAGCTGAACCTATTCACTCCTAAAAGTAGGATTATAGAAACTATGATACTCTGTTCTGATGAGAACATCCAAAAGAGGACTCAAATACCATTTCCTCAACATCCATTGAGTCCAGAGCATTACTTCACAACACACAGAAAATTTTTAACTGTATTCTCTTTGTTAACTCTGTTGTGTTTTATCTTTACTAATTAAGAAGTGTTTATATTTTTTTGTATCACACACACTATCTCCGGAGCATAACTGGAGGATATCAAACTATCCACATACTCAATCACAACTTGTTTCCCACAAAAAACTATGGAAGATATCTGGTGTGATCTGTTTATCTTTTTACCATGAATAACTATGGTAGAGGAAAAGTGTGACCTGGACAGCTGGGTGTGCAGTTGTGAACCCTGATCCATGGTGTGGATGAAAAGTTAATTAATAAAAACCTCTTGGTTGCAGGTTATCACCATGTGGAGAGTTCTAAATCTCGACTTGAGGCTAAACCTCTTTTTTTATTCACTATATTGATTATCTTTTTTTTCTTATGCGATTTATATTTACTGCATTAAGATAACCTGAACTTTTATAGTTAGTTTAACAAGTTTTCACATCTATTTTGAATAAGTAGGTTTACTTCAAAAGTTTTCTTAATCAATAGGTAAGAAAAACTGAGAATTAATCAATCTTCTGAGAATCAAATAGAACCTTCAGGACATTTATAAATTCACTACAAACTAACTTTGTGTTTATATTTATATGGGAATTTTATTTTTTAAATAATCTTTTTAACAATTTTTTTTATAGATACTCAATTCACCCACCTCTTGATTCATCTACTCGGACTACCATTTGGTACCAAAGGATTTTGAAAGTTAATGTTAGTTTTTGAAATAGTATCAACTGTTATTATAGTTGTGTTTCAAAGATCATCAAATTTCTGTTATTTCTAATTCATTATCTCTTTGATGTTCTTTTAGAACCATTATCATGGAAAATAAACTAGAAGAGAATTCTACTAATAGACCAAATTTCTTTAATGGAACTAACTATGGTCAGTGGAAACTTAAAATTAAGATACATCTTGAAAGCATGTGATTTGAAATCTGGATTTCTATTGAAATAAATATAAAATACTTGAAACTGCTAGAATAACATGGGATGAACCTACCAAATCTACTTAAAAAAATAATTTTAATGCAATGAATGCTCTGTACTGTGCCCCAGGTGATGAAGAATTTAATTGTATTTCAGCCTATAAAACTACATATGAAATTTGGGATACTTTAGATATCTCTCATGAGGGAACAAATAATGTTAAATAAATGAGATTAAATACATAAACTATTAAATATGATAATTTTAGAATGAATCCTAATGAAATTATATCTGAAATGTATCTCAATTTCAATGAAATAGTGAACACCATGAGTATTCATTGGAAACCAATGGACAAAAATTACCAAATCATGAAATTGCTTCAAAGCCTACCTGACAGATAGAGAGGAACTTTTGTTTCTATCCGAGAATCTCGTGACATAGGAAAACTTCAAGTAAAGTAACTAATAGAAATGATTATTATGTATGAAGTAGAACTTAAAGTAAGTCAATAAGTAGATTAGGAACCAAAGAAGAAGTTAGTAGCATTCAAGACTTTAACTTTCAAGAGAAAAGAAAAAGAAAAGATTCAAGTTCCTATAGACAATTCCACTAGTGAAGAGTCAGATTCAGACAGTGATGAAGAAATGGCTTATCTAGAAATAAGGTTAAAAAAATTCTACCAAAAGAATAAATTCTTAAGGAATCCAAACTACAAGGGAATGTATGATATTAAAGGACAATAGAAGAAAGACAGAAAATGGAAGGACAACTCAAATAAAATAATCTACTCTGAGTGAAAACAAAAAGGTCATGTAAAGGCAGGCTTCCACAAGCTGAAATTCAAGAAGAAATATGAAGATAATGGAAAGGGTTATAACAAGGATATGAATCCTATTTGGAGTGCTTTAGAAGACAGCTCTAGTGGATCTGATTCTTCTTATAGTGAACAGAACAATCCTGCCAACTTCTGTTTCATGACAGAACAAATATGATGTAACACGTAATTCCCCTGTACATAATTTTTATTATTATGATAATGAAAGTGAATCAAATAAAGATAAAAATATGACTAAGGATGAATTATTTGAATAATGAGGAATGCATGAGGATACCTTTAATGATCTCAAGGATAAATATAAATTATTAAAAAGATAGCATGCTCTAAATGCTAATTGAAAATATGATCTGGATATTGAGAAAGAAAAATGTGCCCAGTTGTTAAAAGAAAATACTAATATAAAATTATCAAATGAAAAATTAAAGAGATATCTTGAGAAGTTTATCGCTGGTAGAGATACCTTGAATCAGTTACTAGGACAACAGATTGACCCAAAATATACATCTGGTCTAGGATATCTACCAGGTCAATGGAATTTATCTAAATCACATTTTGTATCCAAATCTGGAAAATATGATACTATTTTCAAAATACAGAATTGTACTTAAAGTTCCAGTCCCTCAAATTATTTTAATGTATCCAATTCCACAAGACCAAATAAAGTATATTTTTCAAATACATTATATTCTTTATATAAGAAACCCATAAGATAGTTCTGGGTTCCGAAATCTTTTATTAATAATGTTTGTGGACCCAGACAAATATGGGTAATAAAATCATTTCTTGGATAAACTATTTTTTAGGTAAACTATCTAAAGAGTTCCTATAAAAAGATGTGGTACTTGGAAAATGGATGTTCAAGGCATATGATAGGGTATTTTTCAAGATCTAAAAGACTTATCAAGATTGATGGAGGATATGTCACATTTGGTGATAATGGTAAAGGAAAAATCATCGACCTAGGCCATATTGGTAACCCTAACTCTATTGAAATTTATAAAGTATTATATGTTGAGGGAATAAAGTATAACTTGCTCAGTATATCTCTAATGTGTGATGATGGATTTATTTTTAATATTAAAAATGATTCATTTCCTTTTTTTAGGTCAAAAATAATTTGGTATTTACTACATTTAGAAATGATATTGTTTACGCTATAAATTTAGGCACAGTAGCCTCACAAAATTTCTCTTGTCTAAATGCATTTCACAAAGAGTCTTGGCTCTGTCATAGAAGACTAGGACATTTTAATATACACTCTCTTAAGAAGTTAAATAGAAAAGTCTTAGTAATTGATTTACCCAAATTAGAGTTTCTAGACAATAATGTATGTAATCCTTGACAAAAAGGAAAGCAACATAAAATCTCTTTTAAACCAAAGAAATAAGTAACTAATTCTCAACCTCCTGAGTTGGTTCACATGGACTTGTTTGCATCATCTAGATTATCGAGTCCCAATGGGAAGCACTGTGTTTATGTTATTGTAGATGATTTTTCTAGGTACACCTAGAACTTTTTCCTAGCTAATAAAAGTGAAGCATGTTCTCACTTTACCAAGTATGATAGGACTGTAGAAAATCTCTGTGGAAATAATATTAAATCCTTAAGAATTTATCGTTGCTGTGAGTATGAGAATCAAGATTTTGAAGCTTCCTGCTCACAAAATGGCTATATTCATAACTTCTATGCACCTAGAACACCTCAAAATAATGGTGTGGTAGAAAGAAGGAATAGAACATTACAAGAAATTTCCCAGACTATTCTCAATGAATATGATCTACCCATTTATTTTTGGGCGGAAGGTGTTAATACAACTTGCTACATAATAAATAGACTATTAATTAGACCCATTCTTAAGAAAACTCCTTACGAGTTGAGGAATAATAGAAAACACAAAGTAGGTTAATTTAAAGTGTTTGGATGTAAAGTTTATATCCTAAATAAGAAATATAATTTAGATAAATTTTCCTCTAAAAGTGATGGAGGATTATTTTGTGGATATATTACATCAACAAAAGCCTATAGAGTCTTTAACAAGATAACCAAATGTGTGGAGGAATTTGTACATATCATGTTTGATGAAGCAAATCCACATGAGCCCAAGACTTCACTAGAAAATATTGAAGTGGATATGTCCAATCTGGACATTAATGATAAAATCGCAAATCATCATGAAAAGGATTCGGTGAAAACACCCAGTTCTGAAATTTAACCTCACCTTAACCGTAGTGAACCAGAATCAACCGGACGAACTTATAATATCAAGTCCTACTTTCTCAAGACCAAATAGAACCCCTAATAATCATCCCTTAGATGATATTGTTGGAAATTTTGATAGAGGAACACAAACCAGAGCTTCCTGGAGAAACCAGGTTGAACATCGAGCCTTCTTGTCACAACATGAACCTAAAAATATCAATGATCCTATCAATGATGGATTTTGGGTAATGGCCATGAAAGAAGAACTTAATCAGTTTGAAAGAAATAAAGTTTGGAAACATATAGATATACCTAATGATACATTGACCATTGGAACCAAATGGGTGTTTAGAAATAAGGTAGATAAAAGTGGAAATGTAGTTAGAAACAATGCTAGACTACTTGTACAAGGACATAATCAAGATGAAGGAATTGATTATGAAGTGACTTTTTCTCCTGTAGTTAGACTTGAGGCAATTAAGATCTTACTTTCCTATGCAGCTCACTTGAATTTTAAATTTTTATCAAATGGATGTCAAAAGTGCATTCCTAAATTTTTATATAAATGAGGATGTTCTTGTTGAACAACCCCTAGGTTTTACAAATCCACATTTTTTAAATCATGTGTTCAAATTATCAAAATCATTATATGGTTTGAAACAAGCACCAAGAGCATGGTACGAATGATTAAGTAACTTTCTTTTTTCAAAATATTTTACAAAAGGACTTGCAGATCCCATTATATTTATAGAAATAATTTCAAAAAAAGTTTTAATAGCTCAAATATATATAGATGATATTAATTTTGGATCTTCTAAAAACTCTTTATGAAATGAATTTTCAAACAAAATGAAAAGTGAGTTTGAAATGAGTTCAATGGGTGAACTTAAATAATTTCTTCGATTTCAAATAGTTCAAAATAAAAAAGGTATTATTATAAATCAAATTAAGTATACAAAAGATATTTTGAAATGATATGTCTTTGATAGAATTAAGAGTAGTGAAACTACTATGAGTATTACATGTAAGTTAGATCTTGATGAAAACGGAAAGTCAGTTGATCAAGCTTCTTATAGAGGAATGATTAGGAGTTTTTTGTACTTAACTGCTAGTAGGCCGGATATTATATTCAGTGTGTGTATGTGTGAAATATTTCAAGAAAACCCAAAGGAGTCACACATAAATAGTGTTAAAATAATTTCCAAATACCTTAAGTATACAACTAATTTAGGTTTGTTCTATCCTAAAGGAAAACCATTTGATTTAGTTAGCTATTCAAATGCTGAATTTTGTGGATGTAAATTAGATAGAAATAGTACCTCAAGAACATGACACTTTTTTAGAAAGTCATTAATATCACGGTGTAGTAAAAAGAAAAATTCAGTTGCGTTATCAACTACTGAAGCAGAGTACATTGTAGCTGGTAGTTGTTGTGCATAAATTTTGTGGATGAAACACACCTTATTTAACAATGGATTTCAATTCAGAAATATCCCCATAAATTTTGACAACAAAAGTGCTATTAATATTTCTATGAATCTAATTTCTCATTCTAGAACAAAACATATTGATGTAAGACATCACTTTTTGAGAGATCATTATCAAAAAGGTGATATAACTCTGGAGTTTATTGGGACTGAACATCATCTTACTGATATATTCACTAAACCCCTAAATTCGGAGAGAATGAATTACATCAGACATGAACTAGGAATGATAAATCAACATGTGATCTTTGTAAAACCGACCTTTCTAAAACTGATCTTTGTAAAAAGGATCTTTCTAAAACCGATCTTTTTGAAACCGATCATTGTGAAACCAATCTTTCAAAAACGGATCTTTGTAAAACTGATCATTCTAAAACCGATCTTTGTAAAAACGATCATTCTAAAACCGATCTTTGTGAAACTGATCTTTATAAAACAAATATTTCTAAAACCAATCTTTGTGAAACCTATCTTTGTAAAACTGATCTTTCTAAAACCGATCTTTGTAAAACCTATCTTTCTAAAACCAATCTTTGTAAAACCAATATTTCTTAAATCGATCTTTGTAAAACCAATATTTCTAAAACCAATATTTCTAAAATCGATATTTCAAAATCCGATCTTTCTAACATCGATCTTTCTAAAACTAATATTTCTAAAACTGAAATTTCTAAAAACGATCGTTCTAAAACTGATATTTCTAAAATAGATCATTCTAAAACCAATTTTTTTAAAACCGATATTTCTAAAGTCGATATTTCTAAAACTGATCTTCTTGAAACTGAATCTTTGACTCCAATATATTTAACTGTTGTTTTGTAAATTCGGTCTACTTTAAAGGAAACAGAGCTATTTTATCTCTTTTGGAATGCCGCGTTTAAATTTTGTGTTTTCTAATTTACAATCCCTAAAGGATATATTTAGTACAATTCGTCCCGACCATTCACCTTCTCCTCTGTCATAAAGCCTTCTACATTTAGTCACACTATCTCTTAACTCTCAAAATCTCAACACAGTTAGAATCATAATCTTCTTCATGGCTAGGATTAAGTGCGCAATAGAAGAAACTATAAAATATCCTCCTGCTAAGCGTCAGAAATGTGAGACTAGTGAGATAGTGAAACCAAGCTTAGAAAGCCGAGTTGTTACAGCTGAAAAGGAGTTGTATTATTAGTATCTTCTGTCGAGAAAATCTTTTCTGTTAAAGGTAATGGAATCTCAATGGTGGATAAGTTGGTTCACCAACAATGAAAGACAATACTACCCCTAGCTTGTGCATGAATTCTATCAACATTTGAGTATATCACTGGATGAAGCTGAGGCAGAAAAGAAGAAATATATGGTAAAGGGAAAGGAAGTGGTTTTTTCATCTAAGGAATGGGATGAATGCTTAGAGGTGCCACATGAAGGTGTCTATGCTGACTATCCTGGTAATATTCCACCTTCCTCAAATTTGTTTTCCTATGAAGATAATCTAAAGGAGTTGACTGGAAACAAATAATCTAGAAGGATTGTTTCCAAAGAATTCGATGGAGAAGTGATATAGCTTTATAAGTTCATACAACATCAAATTTTCCCAAGGAAGGTTGATTTCTCTACTGTAAAACACCAGGATGTATTCTTGATCTTTTTGTTGAAACATGGAATAAAGATGAATTTGTGCAGATATCTTATGGCGCATATCTTTTATTTGATTAATCTATCTAAAAAGGACACCTTATTATAATATCCAAGGATGATTTCTTCCATGTTGATAAAATTAGATTCTATAGAAGATAAAGATGAAGTGATAAGTGAATTTAGTGGATTTTGTCTTCAGAAATACATTTCTAAAAGAATGAAAATCTTTTGGAACACATGGATATGATGTTGGGTAGGAGATGAAGAAAGGATGTATAAAAATTTCAATCCAGTTGAGCCCCCTTAAAGACCAAAGGACCAAGTTGATCCAAGTTCAAACCTGGAGATGTTCCAGTTTATTCTGATTAGGATACTGAAACTAAGGTGACAAGGGAAGAATGATCTCTTTTTGATGATAGGAGTGATCCTAATATTTCTGAGAGACCAAAGAATATGACTGATGGACCTTCTTGTCCACCTATGGAATTGCATTCATGAGAACCTATTCTAGTTGATGAAGAAGAGGAAGAAACTGAAGTTACTGGAGTTGAAGGGTATTTTATCAAATCAGATGAGGAATCTGATGATGATGATTATGATGATGATGATGGTGATAATTGTGATGATGGAGGAATTGTTGAGAATGTGATTGACTCTCTAAAAGTGGGACAACAAGTGGTTGATAGATCCAATGAGGAATCTATTCATGGAGATGGAAATGGAATGGTGCTTGCTGATCAACAGTATGATGATCATAGAGATGTTGAACATGAGGATAGACCACTCCATCCTAATGTTGAAAACCAAGAGCTCATTTAGGAATTGAAGTATCTTATGGCTGCTAGCCAAGAGGATGAAGATGTACTTCCAGTGCCTCAAATTGAGGATGTACCTGGTGAAGCTGAAGTAGCTGGAGCTCAGGTAGAACCTGAAGTTCAGTTGATCCTGTTCCCAGAAAAGTTGTTATGGATAGAGATTAATATAAAAAGTTGATGTTATTGATGATATTAATGTGCCTCAAGGAAGAAGGTTTAGAATAGATACTATTGAGCCAAGAGATTGGACCTGTACTAGAGAATGGAATAGTGATCCAGGCAAAATTCTTTTTAGTTTAGATTATGACTCAGATGAGGAAAGGGTGCCTCCTCCTCCTTTTCCACAAGTTCATGCTAACCTATAATCTGTTTCACCTGTTCCCCTAGATTAATCTCCACCTCTAGAACCTATAGCTCAGTCAGTTCCCAATGACTATGTTACTAAGACTGATTTGGAAATGTTTATGAATGAGCTATGGGAGTCTGTGATAGCTTCAGTGGAATCCAAAAATTAAGCCTCCACTTCCATAAGTATCTCAAATGATAATGCCGCAAAAATTTCAAGAATGGTTATTCAGGATATTCAGCCGAATCTTATTACTACAACAGAAACCGTTAATAGACACAACACTTTGCTAAGAGAATAATTAAGAAAGATGGTAAATTAGTTGAATTCCTTAACATATGACTTCAAGACCTCATTTATTGGTGTTCTAGAAGTTCTTAGGAACTTATTATCTCATTTACTCAGTGTTGATCTGTAAAAGCTTAAAGAAGATATTGGAAAAATGATGATAGGCCCATCCAGTTCCAGGAGTAGGATAAGTGTTGTTTATGATGTGGAGTCTCTGAATGCCGTGATGAGAGAGGAAATTCAAAAACACCAAATTGTTTCAGATAAAGAAAGCCTTAATAAAGTACATCAAAATACCGATCTAGTATACATCATGGTCAGGTGGTGCAAAAATGAATCCTCTTTAGCTCAGAAAGAAATCCAGGAAAAGGTGGATAAGTATTTCACTTAGATTTATACCAAGCATGAATTCATCAATAGTTTCAATTTTCTGGTATAAATTCCTTGATTTCCTTCATTCTGGGAAGCATTCAAAAAGAAAGTTATTTAATTGAAACAGTTTACACCATTGCTGGGTAAATTTATGGAGAACAAGGATGACTTCGAGAAGGAAATGCAATATGGTGGTGAAATCATTAATGACTTCATCAACTTGCTCAAAATTTATCTGCATGTTCATGCCGAGGATATTGTGGTCCCACCAACTGCTTCAATTGTTACTGCCTCTCAGACTCCTGCTTCAATGACTGTCTTTCGGGCTCTTACTCAGATTCGACCGATCATTACTGAGCAGTGTCCAAGTCGTGTGTTGTCAGAGAGAAGGACTATCCTTGCAACCACTGTTCCAACTAGTGTTGCCCTACCTGGTGTTATCCTCAGACCTCCTTCCTCTGCAACTCCCAAACCCTCTCCTTCTCCATTGGATCCTTTAGACAAAGGAAAAGCTCATCTGCATCCAAACCCTTATTGATGAATTGTATCTTTTTATATGGATTTGATCTGTTTTTTCCTTGTACTCTTATGCCTTTTACAGAAATATCTTTTGGTATCTTTATTTTATATTATTTCCCTTTACTGCATTTCTCTTTTTGTTAATCCCAAAAGGGAGAGAATATAATGGCATATATTGAGGGGGAGATTTGTTTTAAATAAATTATAGCAATGATAAACTCTAGTCATAATGGAAAATTACATTAATCTATGTTGAGATATCTTTTTTCTATATATTTTCATGTATTCCATAATTTGTGATTATCAAAAAGGGGGAGATTTTTGGACCCTCCATGATATTGTATTTTTCATAATCACAAATAATGTCAATATACAGATTCTAATCTTTCATGCCAGTTTAATATCTTTTAGTAAATCAATTATGTCATAAAAAACATATACTTTAATAATTCAATCTCTTATATTCTTGAATAAATATATTTACAAATGTATTTATACCTAAAATTTTTCATAACAGTTAGTCTGGTAAGGAAGACTCCTCACAATCTTTTTATACATCTTGGCACCGGTGGTAAGTTTGACAAATCAAAGTTGAAACACCAAAACTAAAGTCGACAATCCGAAACCAAAGTTGACACACCAAAACTGAAGTATGACACCCCAATGTTGACACACAGAAGTCTGATAGACCGAAGTATGATAGACCGAAGTAAACAAACCGATGTCTGACAGACCGAAGTCGACACACCGAAGATGACAGAACGATGTTATCAAATAGAAGACAACAGACCGAAGATGACTCGCTGATTTTTATAAATAACTGTTTCATGTTTATTAATTCAAATTCATTTCTAATGGTCATATTTGGACAAATTAATGTTTCTAGCATTTTTTAAGGTTGTCTGTAGGAAAATCCATAGACAGTACGAGGTACATGCATGTGTGAAGATCTTCATGCCTAGAGGATCCTGGAGTATTAAAGGATCTCATAATTAACTATAAAGAGGTGTAGCACATGTAGTATTATACACTGAGACACAGACTGTGTGGATACGAAAATAGAGTAACTAAGCGCTTGAGATTACAAGAAGATTTTAGAAAACAACTTTCTCCTAAAATATCTATGTATATTGAGAATTTGAAGAGATGAACCTATTCACTCCTCAAAGTAGGATTATAGAAACTACAATACTATGTTCTGATGAGAACATCCAAAAGAGGACTCAAATACCATTTTCTCAACATCCATTGAGTCCAGTGCATTACTTCACAACACACAGAAATTTTTTAACTGTATTCTCTTTGTTAACTCTGTTGTGTTTTATCTTCACTAATTGAGCAGTGTGTATATTTGTTTGTATCACACACACTCTCTCCCAAGCATACCTGGAGTATATCAAACTATCCACATACTTAATCACCACTTGTATCCCACAAAAAACTATGGAAGAGATCTAGTGCGATCTGTTTATCTTTTTCCCACGAATAACTATGGTAGAGGTCAAGTGTGACCTGGAAAGCCGAGTGTGCAGTTGTGAACCCTAATCCATGATGTGGATGAAAATTTTATTAATAAAAACCTCTTGGTTGTAGTGATCACCATGTGGAGAGGTCTAAATCTCGGCTTGAGGCTAAACCGCTTTTTTTATTCACTGTGTTGATTATCTTTTTCTTCTTATGTGATTTGTATTTCCTTCTTTAAGATAACCTGAACTTTGATAGTTAGTTTAGCATGTTTTTACATCTCTTTTGAATTATTAGGTTTACTTCGAAAGTTTTCTTAATCGATAGGTACGTAAAACTGAGAATTATTCAATCTTCTGAGAATCAAATAGAACCTTCATGACTTTTATAAATTCACTACAAACTTACTTTGTGTTTATATTTATATGGGAATTTTATTTTTTAAATAATCTTTTTAACAAAATTTTTTTAACAATTTTTTATAGATACTCAATTCACCCCCTCTTGAGTCATCTACTCTGACTAACATTGGGTATCAAAGGATTTTGAAAGTTAATGTTAGTTTTTGAAATCGTATCAACTGTTATTATTGTTGTGTTTGAATGATCATCAAATTTAGGTTATTTCTAATTCATTATCTCTTTGATGTTATTTTAGAACCTTAATCATGGAAAGTAGACTAGAATAGACTACTACTAATAGACCACCTTTCTTTAATGGAACTAACTATAGTCAGTGGAAACTTAAAATTAAGATACATCTTGAAAGTATGTGATTTGAAATCTGTATTTCTATTGAAATAAATATAAAATACTTGAAACTGCTAGAATAACTTGGGATGAACCTACCAAATCTACTTATAACAATAATTGTAATTCAATTAATTCTCTGTACTGTGCCCCAGGGGATGAAGAATTTAATCGTATTTCAGCTTGTAAAACTACATATGAATGTTGGGATAATTTAGACATCTCTCATGAGGGAACAAATAATGTTAAATAAATGAGATTAAATACATAAACTATTAAATATGATAATTTTAGAATGAATCCTGATGAAATTATTTCTGAAATGTATCCCAATTTCAATGAAACAGTGAACACCATGAGTCTTCTGGGAAAACCAATGGATAACAATTACCAAATCATGAAACTGCTTCGATGCCTACCTGACAGATAGAGAGGAACTTTTGTTTCTATCTGAGAATCTCGTGACATAGGAAAACTTCAAGTGAAGGAACTAATAGGAAATATTATTATGTATGAAGAAGAACTTAAAGTAAATCAATAAGTAGATGAGGAACCAAGTAAAAAGTTAGTATCATTCAAGACTTCAACTTTCAAGAGCAAAGAAAAAGAAAAGATTCATGTTCCGATAGACAATTCCACTAGTGAAGAGTCAGATTCAGACAGTGATGAAGAAATGGCTCATCTAGAAAGAAGGTTAAAAAAATTCTACCTAAAGAAGAAATTCTTAAGGAATCCAAACTACAAGGGAATGTATGATATCAAATGAAAAAGGAATAAAGAAAAAAAATGGAATGACAACTCAAATAAAATAATCTGCACTGAGTGCAAAAAAAGGTCATGTAAAGGCAGGCTTTCACAAGCTGAAATTCAATAATAAATATGAAGATAATGGAAACGGTTATAAAAAGGATATGAATCATATTTAGAGTGCTTCAGAAGACATCTCCAGTGGATTTGATTCTTCTGATAGTGAACAGAACAATCATGCCATCTTATGTTTCATGACAGAAAAATATGAGGTAACACTTAATTCCCCTGTACATAATGTTTATTATCCTGATAATGAAAGTGAATCAAATACAGATGAAAATATTACTAAGGATGAATTATTTGAATAATGATGAATGTATGAGGATACCTTTAATGAGCTCAAGGATAAATATAAATTATTAAAAAGATAGCATGCTCTAAATGCTAATTGAAAATCTGATCTGGATATTGAGAATGAAAAATGTGCCCAACTGTTAAAAGAAAATACTAAACTCAAATTATCAAATGAGCAATTAAAGAGATATCTAGAGAAGTTTACCGCTGGTAGAGATACCTTGACTCAATTACTAGGACAACAGATTGACCCAAAATATACATCTGGTCTAGGATATCAACCAGATCAATAAAATTTATCTAAATCTCATTTTGTATCCAAATCTGGAAAATATGATACTATTTTAAAAAAACAGAATTTTACTTAAAGTTCCAGTCCCTCAAATTCTTTTACTGTATCCAATTCCACAAGACCAAATAATGTTTATTTTTCAAATACTTTATATTCATCATATAGGAAACCCATAAGACAGTTGGGGGTTCCTAAAGCTTTTATTAATAATGTTTGTAGAACCAGACAAATATGGGTAACAAAATCATTTCTTGGATAAACTATTTTTTAGGTAAACTGTCTAAAGAGTTCCTATAAAACGATGTGGTACTTGTAAAATGGATGTTCAAGGAAAATGATAGGGTATTTTTCAAGATTTAAAAGACATATCAAGATCAACGGAGGACATGTCACATTTGGTGATAATGGTAAAGGAAAAATCATCAGCCTAGGCCATATTGGTAACCCTAACTCTATTGAAATTTAAAAAGTATTATATGTTGATGGAATGATGTATAACTTGCTCAGCATATCTCTAATATGTGATGATGGATTTAATTTTAAGACTAAAAATGATGCATTCCCTTTTTTTATGCCAAAAATAATTTGCTATTTACTACGTTTAGAAATGATAATGTTTATGCTATAAATTTCGACACAGTAGCCTCACAGAATGTTTCTTGCCTAAATTCCTTTCACAAAGAGTCTTGGCTCTGTCATAGAAGACTAGGACATTATAATGTACACTCTCTTAGGAAGTTAACTAGAAAAGGCTTAGTTATAGATTTACCCAAATTAATGTTTCCAGGCAATAAAGTATGTAATCCTTGACAAAAAGGAAAGCAACATAAAATCTCTTTTAAACCAAAGAAACAAGTAACTAATTCTCAACCTCTCGAGTTGGTTCACATGGACTTGTTTGGATCATCTAGAGTTCCGAGGATCAATGGGAAGCACTATGTTTATGTTATTGTAGATGTTTTTTCTAGGTACACCTAGACCTTTTTCCTAGCTAATAAAAGTGAAGAATATTCTCACTTTACTAAGTATGATAGGACTGTAGAAAATCTCAGTGGACTTAAGATTAAATCCTTAAGAATTGATCGTTTCTATGAGTTTGAGAATCAAGATTTTGAAGCTTTCTGCTCACAAAATTTCTATATTCATAACTTTTATGCACCTAGAACACCTAAAAATAATGGTGTGGTAGAAAGAAGGAATAGAACATTACAAGAAATTTCCCAGACTATGCTTAATGAATATGATCTACCTATTTATTTTTGGGCTGAAGCTCTTAATACAACTTGCTACATAATAAACAGACTCTTAATTAGACCCATTCTTAAGAAAACTCCTTACGAGTTGAGGAATAATAGAAAACCCAAAGTTGGTTAATTTAAAGTGTTTGGATGTAAAGTTTATATCCTAAATAATAAATATAATTTAGATAAATTTGCCTCTAAAAGTGATGGAGGAATATTTTGTGGATATATTACATCAATAAAATCTTATAGAGTCGTTAACAAGATGACCAAATGTGTGGATGATTTTTTACACATCATGTTTGATGAAGCAGATCCACATGAGCCCAAGACTTCACCAGAAAATATTGAAGAGGATATGTCCAATCTCGACATTAATGATAAAATCACAAATCATCATGAAAAGGATTCCGTGAAAACATCTAGTTATTAAATTTCACCTCACCTTAACCGTAGTGAACCATATCAACCGGACCAACTTGAAATATCAAGTCCTACTTTCTCAAGACCAAATAGAACCCCTAAGAATCATCCCTTAGATGCTATTATTGGAAATTTAGATAGAGGAACAAAAACCAGAGCTTCTTGGAGAAACCAGGTTGAACATCGAGCCTTCTTGTCACAACATGAAAATAAAAATATCATTGATCCTATCAATGATGAATTTTGGGTAATGGCCATGCAAGAAGAACTTTATCTGTTTGATAGAAATAAATTTTGGAAACATATAGATAGACCTAATGATACTTTGACCATTGGAACCATATGTGTGTTTATAAATAAGGTAGATGAAAGTGGAAATGTAGTTAGAAAAAATGCTAGACTAGTTGTACAAGGAAATAATCAAGATGGAGGAATTGATTATGAAGAGAATTTTTCTCCTATAGTTAGACTTGAGGAAATTAGGATCTTACTTGCCTATGCAGCTCACTTGAATTTTAAATTTTTATCAAATGGATGTCAAAAGTACATTCCTAAATTGTTATATAAATGCAGATGTTCTTGTTGAACAACCCCGAAGTTTTACAAATCCACATTTTCCATATCATGTGTTCAAATTATCAAAAGCATTATATGGGTTGGAACAAGATCCAAGAGCTTGGTATGAATGATTAAGTAACTTTATTATTTCTATGGATTTTACAAAAGGACTTGCAGATCCCATTTTATTTATAGAAATAATTTCAAAAAAAGTTTTAATAGCTCAAATATATGTAGGTGATATTAATTTTGGATCTTCTAAAAACTCTTTATGTAACGACTTTTCAAACAAAATGAAAAGTGAGTTTGAAATGAATTCAATGGGTGAACATAAATATTTTCTTCGATTTCAAATACTTCAAAATAAAGAAGGTATTATTATAAATCAAATTAAGTATACACAAGATATTTTGAAAAGATATGGCTTTGATAGAATTAAGAGTAGTGAAACTCCTATGAGTATTATATGTATGTTAGTTCTTGATGAAAACGGAAAGTGAGTTGATCAAACTACTTATAGAGGAATGATTGGGAGGTTTTTTGTACTTAACTGCTAGTAGGCTGGATATTATGTTCAGTGTGTGTATGTGTGCAAGATTTCAAGCAATCGCAAAGGAGTCACACATAAATAGTGTTAAAATAATTTCCAAATACCTTAAGTATACAACTAATTTAGGTTTGTTATATCCTAAAGGAAAACCTTTTGATTTAGTTAGCTATTCAAATGCTGAATTTGGTGGATGTAAATTAGATAGAAATAGTACCTCAGGAACATTCCACTTTTTCGGAAAGTCATTAATATCATGGTGTAGTAAAAAGCAAAATTCAGTTGCATTATCAACTGCTGAAGTAGTGTACATTGCTGCTGGTAGTTGCTGTGCACAAATTTTGTGGATGAAACACACCTTATTTGACCATGGATTTTAATTCAGAAATATCCCCATAAATTTTTACAACAAAAGTGCTATGAATATTTCTAAGAATCCAATTTCTCATTCTAGAACAAAACATATTGATGTAAGACATCACTTTTTGAGAGATCATTATCAAAAAGGTGATATAACTCTTGAGTTTATTGGGATTGGACATCATCTTGTGAATATATTCACTAAACCCATAAATTCTGAGAGAACGAATTACATCAGACATGAACTAGGAATGTTAAATTAGTAGGATATCTTTGTAAAACCGATCTTTCTAAAATTTATCTTTGTAAAAAGGATCATTTTAAAACCAATCTTTTTGAAACTGATCTTTGTGAAACTGATCTTTCAAAAACCGATCTTTGTAAAACCGATCATTCTAAAACCGATCATTCTAAAACCGATCTTTGTGAAACCGATCTTTGTAAAACCAATCTTTCTAAAACCTAACTTTGTTAAACCTATCATTGTTAAAATGATCTTTCTAAAACTGATCTTTGTAAAACCTATCTTTCTAAAACCAATCTTTGTAAAACCAATATTTCCTTAATCAATATTTGTAAAACCAATATTTCTAAAACCAATATTTCTAAAATCGATATTTCAAAAACCGATCTTTATAAAACCGATCTTTCTAAAACTAATATTTCTAAAACTGAACTTTCTAAAAATGATCATTCTAAAACAGATATTTCTAAAATAGATCTTTCTATAACCAATATTTCCAAAACTGATATTTCTAAAATTGATATTTATAAAACTGATCTCCTTTAAAACTGATCTTCTTGAAACTTAATCTTTGACTCCGATATATTTAAGAGTTGTTTTGTAAATTCTGTATAATTTAAAGGAAAAGAAACTATTTTATCTCTTTTGGCTTGCAGCGTTTAAATTTTGTTTTTTCCAATTTACAATCCCAAAAGGATATATTTAGTACAATTCGTCCTGACCTTTCACCTTCTCCTCTGATGTAAAGCCTTCTACATTTAGTCACACTATCTCTTGAATCTCAACCTCTCAACACAGTTAGAATCATAAGCTTCTTCATGGCTAGTATTAGGCGTGCAATAGAAGAACCTATAAAATCTCCTCCTGCTAAGCATCAGAAATGTGAGACCAGTGGGACTGCGAAACCAAGCTTAGAAAGCCGAGTAGTTACAGCTGAAAAGGAGGTGTCTTCTTAGTGTCTTCTGTTGAGAAAATATTTTCTGTTAAAGGTACTGGAATCTCATTGGTGGCTCAGTTGGTTCACCAACAATGAAAGACACTACTATCCCTAGCTTGTCCACAAATTCTATCAACATTTGAGTATATCACTGGATGAATCTGAGGAAGAAAAGATGAAATCTATGGTAAAGAGAAAGGAAGTGGTTTTTTCATCTAAGGAATGGGACGAATGATAAGAGGTTCCACATAAAGGTGTCTATGATGACTATCCTGGTAATATTCCACCTTCCTAAAATTTGTTTTCCTATGAAGATACTCTAAAGGAGTTGACTGGAAATAAAGAATCTAGAAGGACTATTTCCAAAGAATTCGAAGGAGAAGTGATATTGCTTTGTAAGTTTATACAACATCAAATTTTCCCAAGGAAGAAAGATTTCTCTACTGTAAAACACCAGGATGTATTATTGATCTTTTTGTTGAAACATGGAATAAAGATGAATCTGTGCAGATATCTTATGGTGCATATCTTTTATTTTATTAAGCTATCTAAAAAGGAAACCTGCTTATATTATCCAAGGATGATTTCTGCCATGTTGATAAAATTTTATTGTATAGAAGATGGAGATGAAGTGATAAGTGCATGTATTGGATTTTTTCTTCAGAAATACATTTGTAAAAGAATGAAAATATTCAGGAACACATGGAAATGATTTTGGGTAGGAGATGAAGAACGGCTTTATGAAACTTTCAATACAGTTGACCCCCCTTCTAGACCAAAGGACCATGTTGATCCAAGTTCAAACCTGGAGAAGTTCCAGTTTATTCTGATGAGGATACTGAAACAGAGGTTCCAAGGGAAGAATGATCTCTTTTTGATGATAGGAGTGATCCTGATATTTTTGAGAGACCCAAGAATAGGACTGATGGACCTTCTATTCCACCTATGGAATTGCATTCATGAGAAACTAATCTAGGTGATGAGGAAGAGGAAGAAACCGAAGTTACTAGAGTTGGAGGGTATGTTATCAAATCAGATGAGGAATCTGATGATGATGATGGTGATAATAGTGATGATGGAGGAATTGTTGAGAATGTGAGAGACTCTCTAAAAGTGGGACAACAAGTGGTTGACAGATCCAGTGAGGAATCTGTTCATGGAGATGGCAATGGAATGGTGCCTCATGATCAATAGGCTGATGATCATTGAGATGCTGAACATGAGGACAGAACACTCCATCCTAATGTTGAAAACCAAGAGATCATTTAGGAATTGATGTATCTTATGGCTGCTAGCCAAGAGGATTATGATGTACTTCAATGACTCAAATTGAGGAAGTACCCGGTGAAGCTGAAGTAGCTGGAGCTCAGGTAGAACCTGAAGTACAGTTGGTTCCTATTCCCAGACAAGTTGTTATGGCTAGAGATGAATATAAAGAAGTTTATTTTATTGATGATATTCATGTGCCTCAGGGAAGAAGGGTTATAATTGATACTATTGAGCCAAGAGACTGGACCTGTACTAGAGAATGGAATAGTGATCCAGGCAACATTCTTTTCAGTTTAGATTATGACTCAGATGAGGAAAGGGTGCCTCCTCCTCCTTTTCCACAAGTTCATGCTAACCTAGAATCTGTTTCACCTGTTCCCCTAGATGAATCTCCAACTCTAGAACCTATAGCTCAGTCAGTGCCCAATGACTATGTCACTAAGGCTGATTTGGAAATGTTTATAAATGAGTTGAATTACTTAACCTATGACTTCAAGACCTCCTTTATTGGTGTTCTAGAAGTTCATAGAAACTTATTATCTTATTTAATCAGTGTTGATATGTAAAAGTTGAAAGAATATATTGGAAAAATGATGATAGGCCCGTCTAGTTCCAGGAGTGGGAGAAGTGTTTTTTATGATTTGGAGTCTCTGAAGGCTGTGATGGGAGAGGAAATTCAAAAACTAAAAATTGTTTCAGATAAATAAACCCTTTAAAATGTACATCGAAATACCGATCTAGTATACAACATGGTGAGGAGGTTCAAAAATGAAGCCTCTGTAGCTCAGAAAGAAATTCAGGAAAAGGTGGATAAGTATTTCACTTAGATTTATACCAAGCATGACTTCATCAATATTTTCAATTTTCTGGCAGAAATTCATTGGATTCATTTAGTTAGGGAAGCATTCAAAAAGAAAGTTATTTAATTGAAAGAGTTTACACCTTTGCTGAGTAAATTTATGGAGAAGAAGGATGAATTAGAGAAGGCAATGAAATATGGTGGTGAAATCATTAATGACTTCATCAGGTTGCTCAATATTTATCTGCATGTTCATGATGAGGATATTGTGGTCCCTCCAACTGCTTCAATTGGTACTTCCACTAGGACTCCTGCTTCAATGACTATATTTCGGGCTCTTACTCAGATTCGACTGATCATTACTACGCAGTGTCCAAGTTGTGTGTTGTCAGAGAGAAGGACTAGCCTTTTACTGAAATATCTTTTGGTATCATTATTTTATATTATTCCTCCTTACTGCATTTCCCCTTTTGTTAATCCCTAAAGGGAGAGAAAATAATGGCATATATTGAGGGGGATATTTGTTTTAACTAAATTATAGCAATGATAAACTTTAGTCATAATGGAAAATTAAATTCATCTATGTTGAGCTTTCTTTATTCTATATATTTTCATGTATTCCATAATTTGTGATTATCAAAAGGGGGGAGATCGTTGGACCCTCCATAATGTTGTATTTTTCATAATCACAAATATTGTCAATATACAGATTCTAATATTTCATGCCAGTTTAATATCTCTTAGTAAATCAATTATGTCATACAAAAAAATATACTTTAATAATTCAATCTCTTATATTCTTGAATAAATATGTTCAAAAATTTATTTATACCTAAACATTTTCATAACAGTTAGTCTGGTAAGACAGACATTTCACAATCTTTTTAGACATCTTGGCACTGGTGGTAAGTTCGACAAATCGAAGTTGACACACCAAAACTGAAGTCAGCAAACCGAAACCAAAGTTGAAAAACCGAAATCGAAGTATGACACAACAAAGTTTACACACCGAAGTCCGATAGACCGAAGTATGACAGACCAAAGTCAACACACTGATGTCCGACAGACTGAAGTCGACACACCAAAGATGCCAGAATGATGTTATTAAATAGAATACAACAGACCGATGATGTCTCACCAATTGTTATAAATAACTATTTCAAGTTTATTAATTCAAATTCATTTCTAATGGTCATATTTGGACAAATTAATGTTTCTGACATTTTTTAAGGTTGTCTATAGGACAATCCATAGACAGTACGAGGTACATGAATGTGAGAAGATCTTCATGCCTAGTGGATCCTGGAGTATTAAAGGACCCCATCATTCACTTAAAAGAGGTGTAGCACATGAATTATTATACACTGAGACACAGACTGTGAAGATAAGAAAATATAGTAACTAAGCGCTTGAGATTACAAGAAGATTGTAGAAAACAACTTTCTCCTACGTGATCAGTGTATATTGAGACTTTGAAGAACTGAACCAATTCACTCCTCAAAGTATGATTATAGAATCTACGACACTAAGTTCTGATGAGAACTTCCAAAAGAGGACTCAAATACCATTTTCTCAACATCCATTGACTATAGAGCATTACTTCACAACACACAATTTTTTTTAACTCTATTCTCTTTGTTTACTCTATTGTGTTTTCTCTTCACTAATTGAGCAGTGTGTATATTTTTTTGTATCACAAACACTGTCTCCTGAGCATAACTAGAGGATATCAATCTATCCTCATACTCAACCACTTCTTACACTTGTATCCCACAAAAAACTGTGGAAGATATCTTGTGTGATGTGTTAATCTTTTTCCCATGAATAACTATGGTAGAGGTCAAGTGTGACCTAGACAGCCAGATGTGCAGTTGTGAACCCTGATCCATGGTGTGGATGAAATGTTTATTAATAAAAACATCTTGGTTGCAGGTGATCACCATGTAGAGAGGTCTAAATCTTGGCTTAACACTAAACATCTTTTTTTATTCACTGTGTTGATTATCTTTTTTTTTCTTATGTGATTTGTATTTCCTGCATTAAGATAACTTGAACTTTGATAGTTTTTAGATAGTTTTTACATCTATTTTCAATCATTAGGTTTACATCGAAAGTTTTCTTAATCGATAGGTAAGTAAAACTGAGAATTAATCAATCTTATGAGAATCAAATTGAACCTTCAAGTCTTTTATAAATTCACTACAAACTGACTTAGTGTTTATTTTTATAAGGGAATTTTATTTTGTAAAGAATCCTTTTAATAGATATTTTTATAGATACTCTATTCACCCACATCTTGAGTCATCTACCCCAACCAACAACACACATAGCTCAAACGTCACTATTCTACTAGGAAGAACAATGATGTATCGAGTTATTTAAGAGAAATATTGGTGGGGCAATATGAAAATAGATGTCACATAATATATTTCATAGTGCATGCTATGTCATTTTTCAATGACAGTTCACTTTAACACAAATTTACCAGACTTATAACTGGATCAACATGCACAGATATATATATCAGTGGGGGTAGTATAGATACATGGAGTCCCATATCTATAGTTTCTGATCAAGATCTGATATTCACCTCAATGTTTTGGAAAGGTCTCTGACATTCTCTAAGAACTGACTAGAATTTCAGTATGGCCTATCTTACACAAACTGATGGAAAATTTGAGCGAACTATTGATACACTAGAAGTAATGTTGAGAGAGCGTTATATGAGCTTCAAAAGAGGATGTGAACATCATATGCATCTAGTAGTGTTAACTTACAATAATAGTTTCTACTAAAGCATCCAAATGGATCCATACGAACCCCTATGTTGGAAGTGATTCAAAACACTGACATGATGGGAAGTTGTCAGTGAGCGTAAGCTGCATAGACATGAAATGGTCTAAGAAATGGTGTAGAAGGTGAAAACTATTCAGAAATACATCAAGACTAAACAAAGTCGAAAAATTAGCTATGCATACAATCATCAGAGAGACTATGAGTTGAAGGTGGATATATGATATTCCTCTGCATGTCTTCATGGAAGAAGGACCATATATTTTCAGAGAAACATGAGCTAAGTCCTTGGTACATCATCCCCTTTCGATCCCTGGTAGTTTTAGAGTTGTGGAATATCAACTAGAACATCCACCTACCTGGTCTAAAGTACACGATGTGTTCCACATACCCCTCTTAAATAAGTATATAACAGATCCTACACATGTACTGACTTTAGAGTTGGTCCAGTTGAAGAATGACATCACATATGAGGAGCAGCCAGTGAAGATCTTGGATCATAGAGATAAGATATACACAACAATACTACTCATAGGGTCAAAGTATTATGGATGAACCATATGTATGATTAGGCAACATTGGAATTGAAGGAGGTGATGAAAGAATGGTACACACCTTTATCTGAGCATATAATGTAAAACGAAATTGTGAGGGAAAACTTTCATAAGGGGTGAAGAATGTAATGTCCCTGAATTATATCAATTGAAATTCACTTCTTATAATTATTTCATATAGTATAATCATATAATATCACATTTAGTAGAAAATAAAAACGTTATAAATGATGAATTAGTGAATTAAAAAGTATTTCTGGATGTTGATGAACATATATCAATGGAATAGCAAGTTGATCTTTGTAATTGATATATTACCCTTAGGAAAAGAAAACTAGAAAATTGAATAGTAACTCACCAATGAAATTATAAATAAAATATATCCATATATTAATGTAAAAATTTGATACAATTACATCATAGAATAAATAAATAAATATTTTAACAATTATTAAATAAGTGTTGGAATTTTTAAAAGTCACAAGTAGTTAATTTGAATTTTATGACTAATTTAATAATTTAAAAGAAAAATTATTTTCATAAAATGAATTTATTAATTAATATTTTTATGCTTTATGATTATAATTAAACTTTTTGGGGCCTTAATTAAATTTTCAATGAGTGTTAAAATCAGTTATATTTTTTAAATCGTCATATTTAAAATAAATTATGATTTTAATTAAAAATTATATTTCTCATATATAGAAAATTATTTTCATAAAATGGAGTTAGTTTTTATATTCTAAGCATTGAAAATGGGTACGTAAAATTTTTGGTATTTTTATAAAATACATGAATTTTTGGTGAATAGTAAAATATGATAATTGTCTATAAATGATAAATACCTAAATTATGAAGTCGTAGATGATTTAAGGTTTATTTTAGAACTATTAGTTTAAAATAAAAGGATATAATTAATATTTTTAGTCTCAAGTATCATTATAATTTCATTTCTTGAGAAAAATAATAAACCAATGAAATAAATAGTGAGAAAACACCCCTCTCCTCCACTATAAATACCAAAACTCACAACCTCTTCACCTTACACCTCTAAAGACTTGTGACTTGTAAAAATTGTTCTAAAATCTCCTTATAAGTACCTTCTACACACCCATGATATTTATTTCTTAAAAAAATACCAAAACCAATTCCATAAGGAGATTCTCAAAAATAAGGAATGAAGAGGTAAAACCCTCTTCCTTTTCTTTTAATTTTTATTTCAACGTTCTTCAGTTTTATTTTCTATCCAAAAATTCCATAATAAAAATTGATTGATAACTATATTACCATAAATTTACTATAATGTTATAATTCTAATGTAATAGTTCACCACTATCTCTTTTTTCACCTACTTTTATACAAAAAAAATAAAACATTGTCTGTGATGTGTTAATTTATCACATTCATGTGTGATGAAGTTTTCTATTTTCATTACCTTATTCAAGGGCTTGTCATTAAACAATTTTTTAGCTGATCAAAATTATAATACATGTATTATATCTTATTTAATGTTATGGAATCATTTTGTATAAATTATATCAATTTACAATACAAAATAATTTTGTTGTGATAAAAAACCACTAAAATAAACCAAAATGATTATAATTAACTATTTATCTAATGATTTATCTTGACGTCATAAAACCAAATTATATAACTAAAATTTAAACATTTTAATTTCACTAATAATATATATGTTCAATTTTATATAATTACCCTCACTTTATGAGGTTGTTCATGCTTGTATACCAGTAAACCGATCATGAAACCTAAGGAAACCAATGCACCTAAACGATGTTATTAAAACACTTAACCCTTCAAAAGGACATAAATGAACATAATAAAGTTATAATTAAAAAAATAAATATGAAAATTGTTCAATAATTTTTAATTAATGAATCAAATTTGATTTTCTAGTCCATTAAGATTTATTTAATAACACTATTCGACTTTAGGTAAGGGATTCTATCTGAAACTCCATTGTACATTTGAGTTATTTTTGTTCTTTTTTTCTAAAATAAAATTCTATTTTATTTTTATGTACATATTATAAATGATATTTATATGTAAAAAAATCATGTATCAAGATCAATCCCTCTTTTTTTAAAGGATATGCATGTTTTTAAAAGGATCCCTACTCGATTCTACCCGACAAGTGAGCATGATTTATAGGAACTTCCCGAATTCTTACCAATTTTCAAGTGCACTATATAATATTTTTCAAGAAACCATTTTACCTTGAATAAATAATTTTATTATTAAAAAACTCTTTGTTCAAATCATTTTTAATATGAGATATTATTCCATTTCTTCTTTAAATTCTCTTTAATATTATCCTTAAACCGCACTAAAATGTTTTAATTACAAGGTTTCATAAATACTATTTTTACATGTTATTACTTATGTTTAACATTTATTATAATGATATATTCTTTTATTACTTAGTAATATACATGTATTATTTAAATATTTTCTTTCATGGACTCCATTATGGTATTCCTTTATGTCATGCCTTTTGACAAAATTATGATACCCAATTCTTACTATGGGTAACTATTATGTTGATGCTTGATTCCAGATGTATGATTATTCATGTGGAACACGTACTCCCGAACATTTTATTATGGGTCAACCTAGATATCACTCTAATTAATTGGGTAACGTTTAGTCTCAAGAGATGTTATGTGAAATGGTCTTGGTGGTTAACCATGACTCATGCTCCTCTATATGCAACAAGCCTTGACTGATGCTAAAGACAGCTTTTATGTTACTTAAATGCTAATATGGATCCTAGATTATATGATCTCATGATTTGATTACATATATTTAATCATGTTTCATTAACTTTCATTACCTGATTTATGCATAACTAAATGTCATGTCACAAGCTAAGGATCATAATTTCTGGTGTCTTGGAAGACTAGGTACATAAAACTAAAAACATGAAAAAAAACATTTTTTTATTCAATAATCAAAAAGTTCTGAAAAAAATTTGATACCATATATTATAATAGGATAACTTTGTGATAACATGAACAAATGAATTACCTAAAAGTCCAATAATGGAATAAATATATGAATTAATGTTTTCACATGGGTTAGAAGGAAAAATATAATGATGTAAAAAGGCATGGAACATGACTAAATATAAGGAATCATAACATGGGATCATATAGTCAAGAATTCATAGAAATGTTTCAGAAACATAAAAAAAGACTTTATCATGAGTCAAGGCTCATTGCACATAAGGCAATATGAGTGAAGACTTACCACCAAGACAATTACACATGGAGCAAGAGTCAAGGCTAACCACCAAGCCCGTTGTACTAAACGACTCATGAGATTAAACATTACCCAATTAATCGGAGTGCTATTTCGGAACACCAATCATATTTTCTTCATTATAATGTGTTCCAAATGAATAATTACACATAAGGAATCAAGCATAAATATTAGGGTTTCCCATGGTTATAATTGGGTATCATAATCTTGTCAAATGGCATAACAAAAGGGAATATCACCATGGTGTCCGTGAAAGAAAGGATTTAAATCATACATGGACATTTATAAGGTAAAATAGGAATATATCATGATAAGAGATGTCAAACAGAAGTGATATCATATGAAAATAATTTTCATGAAACATTATAATTAAAACAATTTTGTGCGGTTTAAGGAAAATATAAAAGAGAATTTAATTTAGAAATGACATAAAAATTTATATAAATCCCTAAAGAAACCAATAAAGTTTTGGTAAAATAAATTTATTTTAGGATATAATGGCTTCTTAATCAAATATTATAGATTTCATATGAAAATGGATAAGAATTCAAGAAGCTCCCCTAAATCGGGTTTACTTATCATGAAGAATTGAGTAGGGAACCTTTTGAACACATGTATATACCTGAAAAGAAAGACCAATGGAACTTGATACATGAGATTGGAAGATATAAAATACATTTATAATATTTAACTAAAAATAAAAGAGAATATAATTTGGATAATAATAGAGAAAGAAAAACCTAAAGGAATAGTAGAGGTGTTGGTTGAATCCCTTACCTTAAGTCTGAAGGTGTTCTTAACATGATCTTAATACCATAGGTAATCAAATAAGATTTACTATTTAGTAAGTCCAGAACCCTTTATTTATATATTTTATTTATTATAACTTTATTAAGATCATTTATGGTCTTTTATATGGGTTAATAGGTTCAATTTAATCATTTAGGAGCATTGATTTCTTTGGTTTTAATGATTGGTTTACTTGTATACAAGTATGTACTGTCATGTAAAGTGCAGGTAATTATATTGAATTGAACATATATGTTATTTGTGATCTTCTAGAGGTTAAATTTTCTGTATATCATTTTGTTTTTTGACACGATGTTGAATTGTTAGATAAATAGTTAATGATGATCATTTGGGTTTTTTTGGTGGTTATTTTGTCCCAATGAAAACACTTATTTTAATAAATTAAAATCATGTTTAAAAAATGATTCCAGAACATTAAAAATTATATAATACATATATTATAATTTGTTTCAACCATAAAAATTGTTTCATTACCAACCATTAATATGGTAGTAGAAATTAAAAACCCATCATCCATGAATTTGATAAATTAACAAATCTCTAACTATGTTTTACTTTTTGGTATAAAAGGAGGGGAAATAGTGATAATGATGGATTATTATTTTAGCATAATAAAATTCTAGTAAACGTAATTTAATACCAATATCATGCTCTTTGGTTGAGGGTAGGTGGTTATTGAAATGAAATTACAGTAACATTGAAGGAAAAATAAAAAAAGGGAAGGGGTTGTGCCTGTTGATTCCTTCTTCATGAGAACCTCCATAGGGGATATTTTTTATTTTGTTAAGTCTAAAATCTCCTCAACATAGGGGAGAGACTTGGGAGGGAATTTGAGCAGAATTTATGCATGGCACTGGACTTGAGGGGTGTGAGGAGAAAATGTGGCTATGTATGGTATTTATAGTGGAAGAGAGGGGTATTTTCATCTCATTTAATTAATTAGTTTATTAATTGGCTCAAGACATGAAATAGTGATGATTCGTGATGCTAAAAACAGTTATTATATCTTATTAGTTTGATACATTAGTTCTTACATCTGCCATACATCATTTATGAGTCCATAATTCATGAATTTATCACATATCCATAATTATCAAATTTTACTTTTAACCAAATATTAATGTATTTCAAAAAATACAAAAACATCACCCTATATATTTTTAGACATGTAAAATTCAAAAAATAAATCTATTTTTTAGAATTATATTATAAATATGAGAAATTATATTTTTAATTAAATTTATAATTTACTAAGAAATATATATATATATATTAAAATAATAGCTGATTTTATTAAACTTTGAAAAATTAACTATGGTCTCCTAGAATTACCATATAAACATAAGGAATAAAAATATTTTGTTATGAATACATTTTATGAAATGAAATTTTTATTTAAATCATTAAATTAACCATAAAAATGTAATTATATTCTTATGACTTAAAAAATACCAACAATTGGTTAATATTTGTTAAAATACTTAATTACTTGTACTGTGATATTATTATATCATATCATCACTTATAAGATGGATAAATTTTATTTATAAGATCATTGGTGATGTTACAATTAAATTTCCTGGTTTAATATTCATATGTGCCACATTACTATTCCAAAGGCCATGTTATTATTATATCAGTAAAGGTTCCTTAACTTCTATAAATACTTATTGTATCATTCACTCTTTTTTAATAAGTTAGGTATTGTGTTATAAAATTACTTTTAAGTGATTATACTATAATAAATACTTATAGTAAGGGAATTTACAATGAAAAAACATAAGGTCATTACATTTTTTCCCTCCTGAAATTTCACCCATGATGTTCTTTTTTACAAACTAAGATGAAAATAGGTTTGTGAAATTTTGCTTCATCACTTCCTCTAGTTCTCATGTTTCCTATATATACTTATGGTTCCACTATAGTAATTTTACCATATGAGTAGTCTTGTTGTGTGAAACTTTATTTCTATAATCTATGATCATTACTAGTTTCTCCTTATAATAAATATCATTCTCTAACTGTACCACCCATGAGACTAGTACATGGGAAGGATTTGGTATGTAATTAACAAGAGGGATACATGGAGTAAATCATGTACTTTAGGCATTATTAGTGGATGTTCTTATCGATAATCCAATGATCCGACACGATCAAGAATCATGAATGGGATGATGTACCTGGTACTTAGCATTTCATTGATCCGAAATCTCTTAAACTTCTTCCATTGTGATATCTGAAGGAATACTATGTCTGCAACTATAAACTCAAGGTCTCATCGATGATTGTTGACAGAGCTCTTTCATTGAATTTGGGCTTACTTGATATGATGCTGAATGGTTTTCACATTCTCAACCATTTCTTCGACTATATTAGTATATCATGCTCACTAACTTCATCCCATCATGTCGATGATCTACATATTTTCCCTTACATGGGTTCAAATGGATCGATTTGGATTCATTATTGTAATGTGGGAGACATGGTGTTCTTATGGATATCCTCATCAAACAAGGTCTAGAGATTTGGGAATAACGGAAAGCTATGTCCTTGGTATATCAGACAATACCAGATTTTTTATTGTGTCAGAGCTGCAAACCATCTATATGAACTTCCACCAACCATGTTTAATGTACATGATTTATTCTACATATCCCTCCTAAGAAAATACATACTACATCCTTCACATGTACTAACTTCAAACATGGTACATTTGGAAATAGATTTGGATTATGGGGAGCAACTAGTGAACATCTTGTATCATGCAGATAAGGTTCTACAAAAAAATACAACTCACATGGTCAATGTACTATGACAAAACCACAAGTATTAAGAGGATACATGGGAACTGTAGGAAACATTAAAGGAAAAGTACACATACCTGTTTTTATCATAGTGTGTAAAATGAAATTTCGAGGGTGAAATTTCATAAGGGGGAAGAATTTAATGAACTAATGTTTTATCATTATAATTCCCTAGTAATAATTATGTCTTCTATTATAATCACACTATGATACATATATTAAACAATAAAAAACATTAGAAATGAACACTTAATGTAATATTAATTACTTCCAGAAGATAAGGTACCTATACTGATGAAATTGTATCTTTACCTTTGAAATAGTAATGTGTCCCTTATGAATAGTAAACAAGAGAATTTAATAGTAACCTCTCCAATTAACGTATAGATAAAATTTATCCATATTATATGTGATAATATGATATAATTACATCATATTATAAGTAAATAAATATTATAAAATTTATTAATTAAGTATTGGTATTATTATTTGTTAGAAAAATTTAATTACAATTTATTGATTAATTTAATAATTGAAAAGAAATTTTATTTTCAAAAAATATATTCATAAATTAATATTTTTAGGTCATATTATTATAATATTATTTTTTAGACCTTATTTAATTTTCTAAAGTGTAATAAAATCAGTTATAGTTTAAAAATATGTATTTTTCGGAGTAAATTATGATTCTAATTAAAAATTAAATATATAATATTTATAAAATTGTTTTAATAAAATGGAGTTAATTTTTAAATTCTAAACATCACGAAATTTTAAGGGTTAAATTTTGGATTTTTTTGGAAATAATTGAATTTTTGGTGAATAGTATAGTATGATATTTTTCGATAAATGCGAAATACATGGATTATAGATTCATTGAATATGTATGCCTGATGTAAGAACAATTTATTGTAAATTAAAAAATATAATTACTATTTTTAGACTCAAGAATCAAAATTATTTCTTGTCTCATGAAAAATAATAAACAACTACATTAAATAATGATAAAACATCCCTCTCCACCATTATAAATACCACCCTCACCACCTATTCTCCTTACACCTCTCAAGATCATTTCCTTGAATGACTTGTTCTCAATTACAATCCCTAGTCACCCCCACATCTTTGAACTTTTTTTCTTATAAAATTCTAAAACCAATCAACTATGGAGGTTCACAAGAAGAAGGAATCATGAGGTAAACCCCTCTTCCTTTTCTATTAATTTTCATTTCAACATTCCTTACTATTCTTTTTAATCCTCACCTCCCCGAATAAAAAGAGAATAAAAAATCTAGTACCATACATGTACTAAAATGTTATTATTCTAATTTAATAATTCAATATCATCTATCTTTCCCCCTATTTTTATAATTGAAATGAAAACACCACCTGAGATGTGTTAATTTATCACATTCAAGGATGACGAGTTTTCAATTTATACTACAATAGTCAATTATAGTAATGAAACCATTTTAATGGTTAAAAAAGATTATAATATATGTATCATATCTTTTTTAATGTTTTCTAATAAGTTTTTAATCATTATATTAATTCTACAAATAAAATTATTTTATTTTGATCAGAAAACCACCAATATAAACCCAAACAATTATCATTAAATATTCATCTAATGTTTCGTCCTCATCACATATAATCATAGAATTATAAAAAAAAATATCTTCTATAAGATTATTAATATAATATAATTACACTTCTAAAAACCATTATCATTTTACATGAACTTCCACACTCTTATACAATGGAAATGATCATGGAAACTCAGAAAACAAGCAGTTGCGAATGATGAAATAGAACACTATAACTCATCAAAAAATGCATAAAATAACTTGATAAAATGATAAAAAAATCAATTACATGTTGAAAAGGTGATGGAAAATTTTATTAATGAATCTAATCAGATTATTTAGGATAATAATATCATGGTAATAAAACCTTCATACCTAAGGTATGGGATTTTATCCGAACCTCCATTATTCCCCGAGATTGTTTTGAAACTCTTTTTTACCAAAAATATATTGTTGTTTAATTTTTTAACTTATTATAATTATTTTGTATGTTTTGTTTATTTATTCATCAAGATCCATTTTTCCATCTCTCTAGGGATATACATGTTTTCAAAAGGTTCCCTACTCAATTAATCACGATAAGTAAACCCAATTCAAGGGAACTTCCCATATTAGTACCCATTTTCAAGTGAACTATGTAATATATTTTTAAGCCAAAATTGTTTTATAAAATCATTAATTTTATTATAAAATCCATTTTGGTTCACTTTTGGTTTTATATAATAGTATATTCCATTTCTACTTTAAATTATATTTAATATTTTCCTTAAAATGCACAAAAATCTTGGAATTCTAAAGATGCATAGATACTCATTTTTTCTTGTTATAAATTAAATTTTACATCTCTTATCACGATCTATTATTATTTTACCTTATGAATGTCCATGTACGATTTAAACTCTTTATTTCGTGGACACCATTGTTATATTACATTATTTTATGTGGTTTGACAAGATTATGATAACCAATTATTACCATGGGTAACCCTTATGTTTATGTCAGATTACTTATGTAGGATTCTTCAAGTGGCACAAACATTCATGAACGTGTTGTGATGGGTGGGGATAGCTAGTTCACCAATTAATTAGGTAATTTTTAGTCTCTTGAGACATTATGTGAAATGATCTTGCTGGTTAGCCTTAACTCATTCTCCTTGTGCAATGGTCTTGGTGGTTAGCCTTGACATTTTCTCCTAAATGTGAAATGATCCTTAACCTAATGAATTAAATAATGAGAAAACACCCCTCCAAATCCACTAAAAATACAACACCTCACTGTCTCTTCTCTTTGCAACCCTCAATCCTTGTGCCTTGTCCAAATTCTCATCAAATATCCTTCCAAGTCCCTCCCCCACTTCCAGTATATATTGGTATTACAAAAATACCAAAACTAATTCCCGAAGGAGGGTCCCAGAAAGAAATAATCAATAGGTAAAACCCTCTTATGTTATATTTAATTTTCATTTCAAATTTCTTGTATATTTTATTTTATCTTCACCTCCCCTCATCC
The DNA here is from genome assembly GCA_963277665.1 of Viscum album. Taxonomy (NCBI): domain Eukaryota; kingdom Viridiplantae; phylum Streptophyta; class Magnoliopsida; order Santalales; family Viscaceae; genus Viscum; species Viscum album. The sequence continues at coordinate 395,939,136 of OY728127.1, read as the reverse complement.
AAATTGAATGATAAAACAATTACCTTACATGTACTATAAATCCATTATTCTAATATAATAAATAATCATCATCTCTATTTTCCCATCCTTTTATACTAAAAATGAAAACACCATCCCAGATGTGCTAATTTATCACAATCAAGGGTGATGAGTATTCAATTTCTACATCTATATTCAAGGCTAGTCCTGAAAAACAATATTGAACCAAATTATAATATATGTATTATATCTAATGTAATGTTATGGAATCCATTTATACTCATGTTCTTAATTTATTAAACAAAATGAATTCATTCTAATCGAAAAACCGCCAAATTAATCCAAGCATTTATCATTAAAAGTTTGTCAAATGACTCATTCTCATCCCATACAATCAAATTAATTATATAACCATTTTATCTTCACGATGCTATTTAATATAATATTATTACATATATATAAAACCATTCCCATTTTACTTTACTTCCATACTCTTATATAAGAGAATCGATCATGAAAACTAAGAAAAAAATCACTCAAGGACGATGAAAATGAACAATATTTCACCTCAAAATCTGATGAATATGACAAAATTATTCTAAATAAATTACCTATAAACAATTTATGGATTTATTAATTAATGAATCTAATTTGTTTATATAGGATATTAAGATCATGTGAAGAACACCTTTGGACTTTAGGTAAGGGATTCTTCCCGAACCTCCATTATCCCTAAAGGTTGTTCTTTATCACTTTTTAACTAAATGAACTAAATTTTATTTTTATGTACATATTTTAAATAATATATATGTGTTCAAAACTCATTTATCAAGATCATACATCCTTATTTTTTGGTATATATATGTTTTTAAAAGCTTCCCTTCTAAATTATTCCTGACAAGTAAACCTGATTTAAGGGAACATCACGAATTTTACACAATTTCAATTGAACTCTATAAAATGTTTTAAATCCAACATTATTTTATAAAATGAAATATTTTATTTTTAAAACCTTCTTGTTTAACTTATGGTTTTATATAAATGTTTATTTAATTTATTCATTAAAACTCTTTAATATTTTCCTTAAACTGCACTAAAATGATTAAATTCTCAAGATTCCTAAATAATTTATTTCCATGTTATCACATTAATTTTAAATCTCTAATCATTGTATATTACTATTTTCCCTTATGAATGTTCATGTATGATTTAAATATTTTATTTCATGGACACTATTTCAATATTCCCTTATGTTATGCCTTTTGACAATATTTTGATACATAATTCATACCATGGGTAACCCTTATGTTTATGAATGATCCTTATGTATGATTATTCATGTGGGACACATATTCATGATCATGCTATCAATGGTGCACCTAGATATTGCTCAAAATAATTGGGTACATTTTGTCTCATGATATGTTATGTGCAACTACCTTGGTGGTTAGCCATGACTCGTGCTCTATGTGAAATAGAATTAGTGTTACCTATGACTCATAATCATCTATGTGCAATGAGAATTGAATAGAATTATTCTAATAAAAAATCTCACGGACATGGGGAAGGGACTTCGGGGGAGATTTGAGAAGAATTTTGATAAGTAACAAGGATTGAGAGGTGTGAGGAGAACATATCGAGAGAGGTGGAATTTATAGTGGATGAACATCATGAAGACATTGTCTAACTATCGCTCAACCATACATCTTGGAGAAAATAAAGGATTCTTATAGAAATGGTTTAGAAATATAGATAATGGTCAAAGATATTAGGAATGGGAAATCATCTGAGTTCAGGATTGATGTGGATGATGTCGAAAGCTATGGGCCAGGTTTATGTGTACCATATATTCTTGAGATAAATAAGGGGATTCTAAATGACGCACATAGCACATCATTTTCTATTCAGTAGAGAGAAAAAATATGTATCGATATTTCCAAGATAAATTCTAGCGGGACAATATGAAAATGGATATTTTTGAATATACATAAAATCCCCTAGTTATTGAGAAAGTGAAGGCTGCAAGACCAAAGTATAAGGGGGTTATACAACATTTATGCATACCAAAATAGAAGTAGGAGAAAATTACTATGGTAATTTTAACTGGACATCTAAATACATCCAAATGGAACACTATTTTATGGGTTATTGGGGATCTCTTTATAAATATATATAACTTTATAATAATTTCAAAATACTTATTTTTAGATTAATGTGATGGAATATATATCAAATAGGTGGTAAAACTCCATGGATAACCACTATCAGTTGTATCCAATAGTGATCCAAAATTCTCCTTTATGATTTTGGAAAAGTCTCCTACATTTTCTAATAATAGAGTTGAACTTTAGTATGTAATATCACTCTCAAATAGATGTCCTATCTGAGCAATCTATTCAGAAACCAAAAGACATGTTGAGAGCGTGCTATCTTCACTTTAATGGAGGATTGGACAAACATCATCCTCTGGTTGAGTTCTAATACAACAATAGTTTCCTCTCAAGAATCTGTAGGGCTGAAAATGAAACATTTTATTGGAAAAGGTACATAACATAGACATTATTGGATTAATTTTGTGAATGTAAGCTGCTTGTACATTAAATGGTTGATGAAATGGTGGATAAGGTGACAACCATTTAGCTACACATCGAGGAAGAACAAATTTGACAAAAGAGAAATACAGACAATCAATGATGGGATCTAGAGTTTATGGTCGGAGATGTGGTATTCCTCCACATATCTCTATGGAATAGGATTATGAGATTCAAGAATAAATGGATTCTATGTCCTAGGTACATCAGGCCCTTCAAGATCCTTGATCGTGTCAGATTTGTGGCCTATATATTACCACTTCCACCAACCTTGTGTCAAGAATGCAATGTATTCCATATATCCCTCTTAAGAAAATACATACCATATCCTTCACATGTTCTGACTACAGAGGTGGTATAGCTGTAGAATGATCTTTCTTATGTGGAGCTAATAGTGAAGATCATGGATTATAGAGATAATGTTCTATCCAACAAGACTACTCACCTGGTCAATGTACAATGGTGGAATCGTAACTACGGAGGGGAAACATGGAAACTATATTAAGAGATGAAGGAAACGTACCAACACATGTTTCAACTTAGTATATTTTAAAAAAATAGACTGTGAAATTTCATAATGGGGAAGAATGTAACAACCCCTAATTATATAATTGGAAATTCCCTTCTTATAATTATTTCATATAGTATAACCACATAAAATCACATTAGTATCATATTACAAACACATTAAATGAATAATTACTTAAATAAAAATAATTTCTAGAAGTAAAGGAACCAATACTGATAAAATAATAAATTCAAATTTGGAATTGTTACATGACCCTTATGAATAGTAAAATAGACAATTGAATAGTAACCTCACCAATGAAATTATAAATAAAATTTATCAATATTATAACTAATAATATTATATTACTATATCATAGAATAAGTAAATAAATATTTTAAAATGTATTACTTAATTGTTTGTATTGTGTAAGTCATAAATATCTAATTACCATATTATGATTAATTTAGTAATTTTTAAAAAAACAACTTGCATAAAATTTATTCATAAATTAATATTTTTATGTGTTATGATTATTAGATAATTTTATGCATCATTTTCTAATTTCTACAAGTGTTATAAAATCAGTTAAAAATTTATAATATATGTATTTTTTTGAGTAAATTATGATATTATTTAAAAATTAAAATTTTCATATATATAATTTTTTTTCTAAAAATGTTTTTAATGTTTAATTATACATTCTGAAAATTGTTTAGGGATATTTTTTGGAATTTTTCTGAAATACATGATTTTTTTATGAATAGTAAAATACGATAATTTTTTGTGAATGGTAAATACATGAATTATGGTGTTATATAGGATATATGACTATTATAAGTGAAATTAGTTCAAACTCACTTGATCCAATTACAATTTTTAGTGTCATGAATCATCATTATTTCTTGTCTTCAAAAAAATAATAAATTAATGAATTAAATAATGAGAAAACACTCATCTCCTACACTATAAATACCACCCTCACCACCTCTTCTACTCAAACCTCTAAAGTGTTGTGGTTTTTCCAAATTCTATTCAAATATCCTCCTATGTCCCTACCCCAAATCGAAGAGATTTTTTTCTTAATAAAAATCTAAAACAATCCCTAAAATAGGTTCTCAAGAATATGGAATCAAGATGTAAAACCCTATTTCTTTTCTTTTAATTTTCATTTTAAAGTTCCATTCCCAAATTTTCTATCCTCACCTCCCCTCATCAAATGAGTAAAATAACTATAGTACCATATATGTACTAGAATTTTATTATTCTAATGGAATAATTAATTATCATCTCCCTTTTCCTCTCTTATACTAAAAATTATACCATTGTCCGAGATATGTTAATTTATCACTTTCTGGGATGACAGGTTTTTAATTTATACTAAAATCTTCAAGGTAGGCCAAGAAACAATTTTTATGTTTCAAAAATATTATAATATATGTATTATCTCTAATATAATTTATTGGAATCATTTTTAATTCATTATATTTATTTATTAATCAAAATGAGTTCATTGTGATGGAAAAACAACCAAATTAATCGAAGATATTTTCATTAAAATTTTATCTAATGGTTCATCCTCATTTCATATAATCAAATGAATTATATAACCATTTTAACATCTATAATTTCATTAATATAATATAATTACATATTTGGAAAACCATTCCCATTTTACATAAACATCAATACTCTTAGACGACTGAACTAATCAATAAAACTATGAAAATGAGCACTCACAAATGATGAAATTGAAAACTATAATAAAAAAAGGGAATAAAATAACGTGATAAAATTATAGAAAATCAATTAAATGTATATTTTTTGAAATTATAAATTAATTAATATAAATTCATTAATTAGGACATTAATATCAATGGAAAAACATCTTCAAACTTAAGGTAAGGGGCTCTAACCAAACTGTTATTACTCATTTGTGTTATTATTTCTCTTATTTTACTCAAATGAAATAATATTTTACCAATATTTAAATATTAAAAATTCTTTTTATATTTCCAAAATCATGTATCATGGTCCATTTGTTTTTCCTTTCCTGTATATTAAAGTTTTCAAAAGGTTCCTTACACAATTCATTCCATTAAGTAAACATAATTTATGGGAACATCCCAAATTCTTACCCATTTCCAAGTGAAGTCTATAATGTGTTTTTAAGTCACCATTATTTTATAAAATCAATCATTAGACTATGAAAACCTTCTTGGTTCACTTCTGGTTTTATATTAAAATTTATTCCATTTCTGCCTCAAATTCTCTTTAATATATTTCTTTAAACCGTAAAAAATGTTTTAATTCTAAAGTTTCATAAATAATATTTTTAAAAGTTATTACTTCAGATTGAAATCTATTATCATGATATTTTTCTATTTTCCCTTATTAATTTCCATGTTTAATTTTAATCCATTCATTCATGGACAACATTGTGATATTCTTTTATGTTATTCCTTTTGACAAGATTATAATACCAAATTCTTACCATGGGTGACCTTTATGTTTGTGATTCATTCCTTAGGTATGATTATTCATGTGAGGAACACATTCATGAAAAGTTTATGATTGGTGTAAACATATAGTGCACATATGCATTAGGTTAAGATTAGTCTCATGAAACATTATGTGTAATGGTATTGGTGGTTATCCATAACTTGTTCTCTATGTGAAATGGTCATGGTGGTTATCCTTGACTCATGGTCTTCTTTGTGCATTGAGCAATGAATCTTTCTAAATTCATTTTTATGTTTTTTACACATTACTATGAATCCTTGTTTGTATGATCCAGTTTTCTTATTCCTTATATTTTATCATGTTCTGTGCATTTTCATATCATTATGTTATTTCTTCTTACACAACTACTAAGATTTATTCTTTTGTTTATTCCCTTTCAGAGATTTGAGCTCATCACTTTGTTCATGTTATCCCCAGGATATCATATGCTGATGGAAGGGCTCAATGAAAGACATGATATTTTTATGAAGATTAAAAAATGTTTTATTTAGTCCCATGTTATCAGTTTTATGTACCTAGTCTTCCAAGACACTAGACATTACTCTACTTGGCATATAATATGATGTTTAATTATGTCTAAAATCATGTAATAATATGTGTCAAGGGATAGGGTCTCGATAGTTAGTACCATAAGAATATCTAGTTATTTATTAAATTAGTAATAGAGAACATTAGTAAGAACTGTAGGGATAAGACTACGTATAAGAAAATATTCCTATATTTTTGTATGTATAAAGTATATTGTTAATCGAGAAAATAAATCTCTTTCAAGATGATACTAGTTGATGTGCTTCTAGCACAGATGTGGCTTGGAGTAACTAATATGACAACATGTTCTGGGCCTAACATAGGGTAACCTGGAACACAACAACGATCCTTACTATACACCTAGTTTGACAATATTGTGGGATATGCTTGAATAAATTCACAAGCTCATTGTAAAACATCATTAATGGATCAAAAAAATTCCCATAAGAATATATTTTAGTAAATATATCATCGATAACCAAGATTCAAACCAAAGAAATCACATGTTTGAATATATGTATCCCTTAAGAGCTTATCCTTTTATGTTTACTGATTCCTTTTTCATAATTATTATTTAAGTATTAAATCCCACTAATTAAATTCTATTCTTCTTAGTTAATGGTAGGAAATATAAAAACATGTTCCCAAAATCAATTTTAATGGAAATGTGATTATTTATATAATTATATGCCCGATATGATGGGAATGGGTGCTAAAAATTTTGTTACATTACTAGCTCAGCTGGCTCATGATACGAATAATAACCTGAATCATGTGAAACACCCTTCTTATCCAATAGTAGATAAATTTTCCATAGAATTAATCATATGGAAAATTCCCCCCAAGTTTGGTGGATCTTCCAACCCCTCCTCTTCCAATAATGGATTAACTCCATTGAAATTATATTATATGCTCTCTACGTCTCCTAAGAAGATAATATTGTTCTCGTGGCCTATTATTTTTATGGGGATGTTGATCAGTGGTGGACACTGATCAAAAATCCTAAGTCTAAGGAGGAAATTGATTCCATGGATTTGGTGGAATTAATGAATTTTTTTTCAATAAATAGTTTTCCTTAACTCTACCAGAATATTGAATGGGTATTCATTGGACATAAGGAAAAGGAAGATGAGTCTATTAGGCTCTATAAACCAAACATTAAAAACCTTTCAAGATATGCCTCTATATTTGTAATGATCCCAAAAAACAAGGTGGATTCCTTCTTTGGTGGAGTAAAGATGATTATATGAAAAGTGTTTTCAATTAGAGTCTTTGATGGTTTGGAGGTGACTTTTTGTTGTGCCCTCATGGTTGAAATGGAGATCGGAGACTCTCAGTTGTCTCATGGGCTCAGTGAAAAAAAGTTGAAAATGGAGTCTAATATGGGTGGTTTGGAAAATAAATCCCATGATATAAAAAAGATAGAACATCCCAAACATCCAAATTGTGCGAATAATCATCTTGGTAACTATCTAAAGGAAAGCTGGAATTGCTTCAAACGTTGAAGAATGTGACATCTGGATAAGAAAAACCCAAGGGATATGAAGGATTCCTCTAATTTGGAATAAGTAATGAAGGTTTAAATCCATGATCAAATAGTATTGCTGTGCTTCAACTTCAAAAAACATGGAAATTATCTAAATCATTGACCTAATCTATGTGTTTTCTGTGGCAATGAACAACAACCTCCAAGGTAAGAAGGAATGGATTATGAAATCACTACTACTAAGGTAGAGCAAGACAACAATGTGGTGAAAATTATGTTGGTTATTCATTAACGAATAGAGAACAAAATATTTTATTTTGTTTCAAGGTAGTCCTTCATATCTGTCCAATTTAGTATAATTATACTAGCCCTATCATAAAAATATGGAGGTTGAGTTATCTATGAGAATAGAAAATGCGGAAATTATTACATCTAAAGTGTATGAATCCTCCCCGGTTAGTTTTTTCAGAATGAACCTCCCATAAAATATTTTCATACTTATTTTGGCGGAGTTCAATTGTATATTGGGCATGGATTTTCTAACATTATACAAAAGTAACATCCAATATCGGGAACAAGAGTCACTCTTCATATCCAAAAGCATCCTCTAATTATATAAAAATATAAATAGGGGGATGAATATAATTTTGAATCATTTTCTCAAGGGTTTATATAACAACCATATGAGAAAGAATATGTATGAAAATGAATGATACAATGGATAGAATAATTCTTGATTACATTCCAAGCATGAGGGACTACACTGATGTGTTCCCCGAAGAGTTTCTTGGCCTTCCTTCCATTCAATAGGTTGATTTCACAATTGAATTTATTCTTGTATCTCTACCAATATCAAAGATACCTTATATAATGGACACCATTTATCTATAAGTACTAATGAGTAAGTTACAAGAAAATCAAGATAAGTGTTTTATATGCCCGAGTACTTCACTGTGGTGTGTGCTAGTTCTCTTCATCAAGAATAAGGATTGATTAATGAGAATTTGCATTGATTATCATGAGCTCTATAAAATCAAGATAAAGGACAAGTATCCACTTATAGAGAGATTACTTGTTTTATTATCTACATGGGGCCAATTATTTCTCTAAGGTGGATCTTTAGTCAGGATATCACCAATTATAGGTGAGGATGGAAGATAAACTGAAGACTATCATTCGATCATGGTATAGACACTATGAGTTCATAATGATTTCCTTTAGACATAATATGGTAAAGACATTGAGAAAGGATAATGTATATGAAATTTATAGAAAATGTGTGTTCCAGATGGAGGCATTATCATTCCTTGGGCATGTTTTCACTAGAAAAGGGATATCAGTGGACTGTTTTAAGACAAAGGAAATTGAAGAGTGGCCTAGGATAACATCTATAAAGGAGTTCCACAGTTTCCCTAGACTACATGGGGATTTATAATTATTTATGAATAACTTCACATTATTTTCAATCCTAATGACCATGTTGAAAAGGAAGGGATTATAGTTTTTTAAGACTCAGGAATGTGAGCAAAACATTAAGGAGATCAAAAAGAGGCATATCACTACACTAATACTCACACTAATGACAAGTGGATAACTATTTTACGGTATAATACGATTATTCAAAGAACTTTTTAGGTGGTGTAGTGATGAAAAATGATAATGTAATATCCTATGCCTCAATGTAGGTGAAAATCCTAGAGAAAAACTATCCCACATATGATCGGGAGTTGGATGCAGCGATCTTTGCATAGAAAATCTAGCATCATTATCTATCTTTGTAGAAGTGTGAGATATATACTAATTGTAAGAGTCTAAAATATATATTAATAGATAAGGAGCACAATATGAACCAAAAAATATGGTTTAATATCATCAATGTTTATGACTACTCAATCCACTGTTATTCAGTTAAAGAAAATATGGCAGTAGATTCTTTAAGTATAAAGGATCCAGATTCCTTATCAATGATGATAATTTAGAATTATACAATATTATTAGACTTTAAGAGGATGGAAATAGGAATAATTAATGGGTAAAATCATTAATCCATAGTCAATTTATTGCTCAACCATCCCTCATAGAGAAAATGAATCATGCAAAGAGAAATGATGTAGAAATTTAGAAAACAATAGGAGCTATTAGGACAGATAAATACACTAAGTTCAAGATTGATGAGGATGGAGTCATAAGATTTAGATCATGACTATATGTACCTTCACTTGAAAAGGAAACCAAATAGTGGTGTAGGAAAATATCTGAAATAGAGATCTGTATTTTCCATGGCCAGGCTAGGTATTTTTGATGATTTCTGAATAAATTCTCACTATTATCAAACCCAACGACCAAGATGACACGGAAGGTGTTAATGTTATTTAGGAATCAATATTATGTGTAAATGAAGATTTTCCCAAGACTAAATTTCGAATGTGGTTTAGAAACTATGAGTTCATTTTGGTTACCTTCAGATACACTAATACTCTATAAAATTTCACGGATTTAATGAATAGATTCTTTTGAGATTTCCTCGACATGTTTTTGGTTATATTTATTGATTATATTATGATATTCTTCAAGAGAAAGGATGATCACAAGAAGCATTTGAATGCTCTGCTTAATAATTTTTGAAGAGTGAAGATATATGAAAAGTATAGTAAATATGAGTTCAGATAGAGGAATTATCAATCTCGGGGAATTTTATCACTATCAAAAGAATACTGGTGGACCATTCCAAGACAAAGGCAATCAATGAGTACCCTAGGATATCATCAATAATGGAGATCTATAGTCTCATTGGCCTATATGGGTATTTCCAACGATTTGTTAATAAAATATAAATATTTTCAAAAACAATGACCAGGATTAAATGGAAGGGATTGCTGTTTCTTAGGAAAAAAGAATGCGAGGAAGATTTAAGTAGCTCCAAAAGAGTCATATCGCTGCACCAAAACTCACACTCCCGATAAGTGGATAATATTTTGTTGTATATAGAGAATATTAAAAGAATGTCTTATGCTATGTGCTGATTTAAAATGATAAATTAATATCTTATTCCTAAAATATTTTGAAAATCCATGAGAAAAACTATACCATTCCTGATCTAGAGTTGGATGTGGTGATAATTTTGTTGAAAATCTGGCAACATTATCTCTATATAAAGAAGTGTAAGATATATATTGTTCATAATAGTCACAAATATATATTCACATAGAAGGATATTAATATGTTCCAGTGGAGAAGGATGGAGCTCATCAATGTTGATGACTACTCAATCAACTTCCATCTCGATAAGGTAAATAGGGTAGCGGATACTCGAAATAGAATGTTTCCTACATCTTTATCAATGACGTGAATTGAGAAGGACCCAATATTCTTATACATGAATAGGATGAAAATGGGAATAATTTGGGGGTGAAAACAATAAATCCATTTTAAAATGATTTTCCAACCATCCCTCATGGAGAAAATGAATCACGCTCAGAGAAATGATGTTGAAATTTCAAAAAGGGTGGAAGTTATTCGGAAGGAGAAATCCTCTATGTTCAAGATCAATGTGGATTGAGTAGTAAGATATGGTTTCGGGCAATTTGGGGGTCTAGTCATTTCTCTAATGTGGAACATCATTCATGATATCACCAATTAAATATGAGGAAGGAAAATATTCCCAATACTCCCTTTGAAACGGGGTATAGAAAATATGATTTCATAGTGATGCACTTCAGACACACTAATTCTCAAGAAATTTTCATGGATTTAAGGAATAGTGACTTTTGAGATTACCTTGGAAAATTTGTGGTTGTCTTTATTGATGATATTCTAACATACCACAAGAGAAACAATGACCATGAGAAGCGTTTTAATAATGTAATAAAGACATTACAAAGGGATTTGATATATGAAATTCATAGTAATTACGAGTTCTAGATAGAGGAATTATCATTCTTGGGGCATTTTATCACTTGGAAAATGATATATGGGGACCCTTCAAAGGTAAAGGAAATTGAAGAGTGTCCTAGGACAACATTTATAATGTAGATCCATTGTTTCCAATGCCTATTTGGGTATTTTTGATGATTTTTGAATAGCATATCACTATTTTCAATCCTAACAACCAAGCTAACACAGAATAGATTGATGTTTTTTAGGACTCAATAATGTGAAGAAGGCATTATGGAGCTCAAAAATAGGATTATCACTACACTAATATTCACACTCCCGATAGGTCAAGAACTATTTATGGTATATAGTGATGATTCAAAGAAATGATTAGGTTGTGTACTAATGAAAACTGATAAAGTAGTATCCTATGCCTCAAGTAAGTAGAAAATATATGAGAAAAAATATCGCACACATGATCTGGAGTTGGATGTAGTGATCCTTGTATTGAAAATCTAGAAGCATTATCTCTATGTGGATAAGTGTGATATATATACTAATCGTTAGAGTCCCAAATATAAATTCCCATAAAAGAAACAAAATATGTGTCAGTCAAGTTGGTTGGATATCATAAAAGAATATTAATGCTTCATCAAATTCCATCATTGTAAGAAAACAATGTAGAGGATTCTCTAAGTAGAAAATATCCTACATATTTATCAATAATGAGAATTTAGAAGGATCCATTCATCTAAGAATTAGAGAGGATGGACATGAGATTAATTATGGGAGGAACATCAAAAATAAAATCTCAAATGACTTCTCATAAAATCCACATGGATAAAATCATGCATGATTAGAGAAATGATGTGGACATTCAGAAAGGGTGGAAGCTATCTGGAATGGGAAATCCACTTAGTTTAAGAACGACGAGGATGGATTTATAAGATTTGGGTCATGACTATATGTACCCTTTATTGAGCAAGAACAAACACAAGAATCTTTTTAATATTGTGGTAAAGAATTTGCAAAGGGAGATGCTATATGAAATGTATAGCAAATGTGAGTTCTAGATGGAGGAAATATTAGTCTTGGTCCCTGTTAACAATATAAAAGGGATATTTGTGGACCCTTACAAGACTAAGTCAATTGAAGGGTAGCCTAGGCCAACATTTATAATGGGTATTTGTTGTTTCTGTGGCCCAGATAGATATTTATGATGATTTTTGAATAACTTATCAGTGTTTTAAAATGTATGGTTATCTTTATTGATGATATTATGATATACACAAAGTGAAATGATGAACATGGGAAGTATTTGAATCAAGTGCTAATGACTTTATAGAGGGAGAATCTATATGGGTAGAATAGTAAATTTGAGTTTTGGATGGAGGAACTATCATTCTTGGGGCATGTTATTACTAGTAAAGGGATATCTGTGGACCCTTCCTTTGAAAATTTAATCGAAGAGTGTCTTAGGAAAACACCTATAACAGAGATCCGTAGTTTCCTTGTCCTAGCTAGTCATTTCTGACCACTTGTGTATATGTTCTCACTATTGTCATCTTTGGGTCATGACTATACTTTGGGCTAGTTATATCTCTATGGTGTACCTTCAATTTGGATATCTCTAATTAATGAAGAGGAAGGAAGATATTACCAATGATGCATTTTGAATAAGTTATAGACAATATGATTTCATAGTAATTCCCTTTGGAAACATAAATGATCTATAAATTTTAATGGATTTAATGAATAGAGTGTTCTGAGATTACCATAACATATTTTTGGTTGTCATTATCAATGATATTCTAATATCCTCTATGATCAAGGATGAACATGAGATGCATTTTAATACTATTCTAAATACTATGCAACGGGATAAGCTATATGAAATGTATAAAACATGTGAGTTCTGGATGGAGGAATAATCATTCAGGAGGCATGTTATCACTAGAAAAGGGATATCTATTGAACCTTCCAAGACAAAGGCAATTGAAGAGTTTCTTAGGCCATCATATGTAACATAGATCAATAGTTTTATTGGTATATCTTAGTATTTATGACAATTTGTAAATGATTCTCACTATTTTCATTCCCAATGACCTAGCTGACATGGAAGGTTTTGAAGTCTTTTATGGACTCAATAATGTCAGGAAATGAGTATATTCCAAAGGATTCCTTTAAAACAATGTATAGACACTATATGTTTGTATTCATTCCCTTCTAACACAATAATTCTCTAGAAAGTTTCATGGATTTAATGAATAATGTCTTTTGAGGTTACCTTAAGAAATTTGTGGTTGTCATTATCGATGATATTTTGATATACTCCCAGAGCAAGGATGAACATGAGAAGAATTAAAATACTATGATAATGACTTTGGGAAGGGATAATCTATATGAAAAGTATAGTAAATGTCAGTTATAGATGTAGGAACTATCATTCTTGGGGATTTTTATCACGACCAATGGGATGTCTATTAATACATCCATGAACAAGGTAATCCAAGAGTGGCCTATGAAAACATCTTTAATGGAGATCTATAGTTTCCATGGCACTACTGGGTTTATCTGGTGATTTTTGATTAACTTCTCACTATTGTAAAACCCAATCAAATAAGAAGACACATATGGTTTTGATGTTTTTTAGGACTCATGAATGCGACTCAAGCTTTATGGAGCTCAAAAAGAGAGTTATCATTGTACCAGTACTCACACTCTTGAGAAGTGGTGAAATATATGTAGTATATTTCTATTCATCAAAGAAATTCTTAGGTTGTGTAATGATGAAAAATTTAAAACTAATAGAATATACCTAATGTCAATTGAAAATCCACAAGAAAAACTATTCCATGAATTATTTGGAGTTGGATGTGGTGATCTTTGTGTTGAAAATATTGTAACATTATCTGTATTTGGAGAAGTGTGATATATATACTCATCATAAGAGTGTCAAATATATATTCACAGAGAGGGAGATTAATATGTTCCAGTGAAGATGGTTGGTTCTCATCAATTCTTACGACTGTTCAATCGACTACCATCCTAATAAGGAAAATAAAGTAGCTAATACTAAAAGTAGAAAGGATCATTTGCCATTATTAATGATGAGAATTGAGAAAGATGTAGTCTTATTATACATGAATAAGAAGGAAAATGGAATAATTAAGCGAGGAACTTCATGAATCTATTATCAAAATATTTCCCAACAATCCATCATAGAGAAAACGAAGAATGCTCAAAGAAATGATGGGAAAATTTAGAAAAGGGTGGAAGCTATCAAGAATGGGGAATCCTTTGAGTTCAATATAGATGATAATGGATTCGTAAGATTTGGGACATGATTATATGTATCACCTGATCCACATATAAAGACAGAAATTTTACTAATCCACATAGCTCAACCTTCTAAATTTACCAGGGGTGCATAAAGATGTATCAAGATGTCTTTGAGAACTATTGGTGTGACCATATGAAAAAGGCTATCATTGAATATATGTCAACGTGCCATATATTTCAACATGTGGTGTATAAAAAAAATTTCTAAATGGATGATGCAACCGCTTAACGTGCCAACATGTATGTTAGAGAATATTACAATTGAATTTTTCACTAGGTATCCAAAGACATCTAGAGGGAACAATGCTATATGGGTTATTATTGATTGTCATATAAGGATTTTTCACTATATTGAAATTAGAGAGGAATTATCATGGGGTAAAAAATACATGGATATATATCAATATTGTTGTTAGGATTCATAGAGTACCACTATGGCTTGTATCTGATCAATATCTGATATTCACCACGATGTTCTATAAAAGTCTCTAACATTATCTAAGAACTAAGATGAACTTCGGTATACCCTATCATCCTCAAACTAATGGAAAATCTGAAAAAAATATTTAGAAACTAGAAGTTATGTTGACAGAGTATTCTATGGACTTAAAAGGAGTGGGGGACCAACATCCCCCTCTGGCTGAGTTCTCTTAAGACAATAGTTTCCACTCATGCATTAAAATGGATCCATATTAAGCATTGCATGGGAAAATATGTAGAACACTGATATGATGGGATGGAGTTAGAGGGAATAAGTTGCTAGGACCAAAAATGGATGATGAAATGTTAGAGAAGGTGAAAACCATTTATCAACACATAAAAAAACCCAAAGTCATCAAAACATATGTGCCTAAAATCAACTATGAAACCTTGAGTTTGAGGATGAATACTTTTATTCCTATGGTTGTATGCATGGAACAATGCTATGAGATTTTTTGAGAAAGGAAATCTATGTCCCAGGTAAATCCTAACCTTCAAGATCATTTATATTGTAGGAAATATGGCCTATAGACTAGAACTTCCACCAACCATGTCTAAATTAGACGATGTATTCTATGTATTTCTCTAAAGGATGTATATACGAGATCTTTCATATGTATTGAATTCAGATGTAGTATAGTTGGAGAATAATCATTCTTACGAGAAGAATCCAATAAAGGTCTTGGATCGTAGAGGTAATGTTATACACAATAACACCACTCACCAGGTCAATATACTATGGAGGAAACATAAATAAAAATATAAAATATGGTAACTGGAGTAAGTGATAAAGGAAAAATACCGACACCAATTTTCATCTTGGAATTTAAAATGAAATTTCAATGGAGAAATTTCATAAGGGGGGAATAATGTAACGACCCAAAGTTTTATCAATGTAAATTCTCTTCTTATAAGTATGTCCTATGATATAATCACATAAATTTACATTGAGAAATTAATACAAACCTTATATAGGAAGAGTGAATAATATAAGTAGCATTTGTAGTAGTTTATGAACCTATACAAACTAAATAACAACATTACCATTGGAATAGTTATGTGGCACTTATGAACAGTGAACTGGAAAAATGAATAGTAACATCACCAATGAAATTATAAGTAAAATCTATACATATTATAATTTATAATATTATATAATTATATAAATGTATTAATAAATAAATATTTAAAAAATTATTACATATGTTTTCATATTTTCGTAAGTCATACATATTTAATTACAATTTTATGACTAATTTAATAATTTAAAAGGAAAATTATTTTCATAAATTGTATTCATATATTAATTTTTTTATTTTTTATTATTATAATATAATTTTGTTAAAACTTAATAAATTTTTCAATGTTTTATAAAATAAGTTAAAATATAAAATATCTATTTTCAATAAATTATTATTTAAAATAAAAATAAGAATTTGTTATATATAGAAACAATTTTTTTAAAATGGAGTTCGTTTTTGGATTCTAAACATAGAAAAATGGATAGGTTTTTTTTTGTATTTTTCAGAAATACTTGATTTTTTGGTCAATAAAACAAATATGAAAATTTACAATAAAAGATAAATACCTTAATTATTTATTCATAGATGATGTAATAATAAAGAAATCCCAACATCTAGGACTATACTTAATTATTTTATTATATTTGATGATAATTCTCAAACTATTAGTAGTATTGAGAAAAAATAATAAAATAATGATTAAAAAAATGTGAAAACACTCCACTCATCGACTATAAATACCACCCCTCACCAAATCTTTTCTGCACAACTCTAATGTATTGTGACTTTTCAAAATTATAATAAAATATCCTCCCAAGATCCTACCTCATGTCTAGGTGATTTTGGTCTTATTAAATTTCCAAAACCAATCCCTAATGGCGGATCTCAAGAGGATGGATCGAAGAGTTAAAACCATCTTCCTTTAATTTTTTTTAATTTAAATGATCCTTTATTTTCGTTTCTATCCTATCCTCTTGTCATAAAAAAGAGTATGAAAACTAAATTAAATTACATGTACTGGAGTGTTGTTTTTTTAAAGGAATGGTTAACCATCGTCTCATGTTTTCCCGTCTTTTATACTAAAAATGAAAGCACCATTCGAGATGTGTTAATTAATAACATTCAAGGACGGGAGGTTTTCAATTTTTACTACAATCTTCAGGATGGTAATGAAACCATATTAATAATTTAACAAGTTTATAATATATTTCTGAAATCTTATGTAATGTTTTATAATTGTTTTTTACTCTGGATATTATTTTTTAAACAAAATTAGTACGTTGTGATAGAAAAATTACAAAATTAATCCAAGAGAATATGATTAAAAATTTATCTAATGATTCACCCTCATCCAATATAATAAAATGAATTATATAACCATTTTATATTATTTATGTTCTTTAATATAATATAATTACATTTCTAGAAAACTACTATAATTTTACATGAAATTCCATACTCATTTAGAAAACTAGCACTCTTGAACGTTGAAATTGAACACTATTACACATCGAAAAGGCATAAAAGAACATCATAAAATGATTATAAATCAATTAAATTTAGAAAATATTATCGAATAATTAATTAATGAATCTAATTTGATTATCCAGGACATTTAGATCAATGGAAGAACACCTTCAGATGTATGGTAAGGGATTCTACCTAACCTCAATTATTCTTTCTGGTTATTCATTCCGTCTTATTACCCAAAATGATATTCTATTTTATTTTTATATACATATCAAAAATACTATTTATGTTTTACAAACACTAGTATCATGATCTATTCTTTCTTCTTTTCAGGGATATGCATGTTTTCAAATGATTCCCTACTCAATTATTTTCAATAAGTAAACCAAATTTAAGGGAACTTCCAGGATTCATACCCATTTTGAAGTGAAATCTACAATATGTTTTTATACCACCATTATTTTCTAAATTCACTCATTTTATTATGAAAATATTATTGGTCAAATTATGGATTTATAAAAGAGTTTATGCCATTTATGATATAAAATCTCATTAATATTTTCCTTAAACTGCACTAAAATTATTTAATTCTAAAGTTTCTTAAGGAAAAATTATACATGTTATAAATTTATTTTTTTCATCTTTTACAATGATTTATTACTATTTTAGATTATGAATATTTATATATGATTTATATCCTTTAATTCATGGACACCGTTGAGGTAATACAATTAAGATATTCCTTTTGATAAGATTATGATTCCCAATTCTTACCATGGGTAACCCTTATGTCTATGCTTGATTCCATATGTATGATTCAACATATGGAAAACATATTCCTGAACATGTAATGATGGTTTCATCCATATCAAACTCTAATGAATTGGGTATAGTTTAGTCTCATGAGATATTATGTGCAATGGTCTTAGCTGTTATCCATGACTCGTGCTCTAGGTGCAACTGTCTTGGTGATTATCCTTGAATTGTGCCTCTCTATGTGTAATGAGCTTTGAAACATGTCAATGAATTGTTTTATGTTGCCACTCATTACTATGAATCTTTGATTATATTATCTCATGTAATGATTCCTTATACTTAATCATGTTCCAGCACTTTTCATATCATTATGTTATTCCTTATAACCCATCTTCTATGTCTAATTATTATTTTTATTCCCTTACTAGGATTTTATGGCCATGAACAATATTATAAATGACATTACCTGTGTTTTTAGATATGTTATGAATTTTTTTTATCAATTTTATTTATTATTTATAGTTAATAATTTTGATTTCAGGCATGGTATTCCCCTAAATTTATTTCTAGAACCTATCAAGGAAATTTTGACGACATATTATGAGAAATATTATTTTATTTTTAATAAAAATAATAATATGTATTTTTGAAATGTTTTGCATTAGTTTTGAGAATGGTAGGTCCATTGAACGTGTTTTTAAAAATTGGAACTTGTATGTTTTGTAATTTTATGGAGAGTGAACCTGTATGCCCTAACAGAAGTTTTTTATTTTCTATGATATCCTCCCCTTATTCAAAAATTATGATCACACCAGTACCTTACATGTACTAGAAGAAAATGAGAACCTCCATCTATCCATCAGACTTAAGGATAAAACATTATTCTAAAGGTAAGGGATTCCACCTGAACCTCAATTATTCCTTCAAGTTATTCGTTCTCACTTTTATCACAAATAGAATTCTTTTATATTTTTATTAACATATTCCTGTTACATTTTATGTGTTCCAAAAATCTGTATCAATATCAATTCATCCATCTTTTAAGGGATAAAAATGTTTTCATAATGTTACCTACTCAATTATTCTCGATAATTAAACCCAATTTAATGGAACTTCTTGAATTTATACCTATTTTTAAGTGAAATCAATAATATTTTTTTAAGACACCATTATTTTCTAAAATCAATCATTTTATTGTAAAAACATTATTGGTTCACATTTGGTTTTATATAATTATTTATGACATTTTTTATTTAAATGCACTTGAATATTTTCCTTAAACTGACCTAGAATATTTTCATTCTAAATATACTTAAATACTCATTTTTCATGTTATAAATTTATTTTGACAACTCTTTTAATGAAATATTACTATTTTATCTTTTTAATATACATGCACGATTTCAATCCTTTCTTTTTGTGAAAATTTTGTGATATTCACTTATGTGATGCCTTTTGATAAGATTATAATAACCAAATCTTACCATGGGTACCCCTTATGTTTATATGTGATTCCTTATGTATTATTATTCATATTTAACAAATATTCTTGAACATGTTATGATGGGTGAGACTAGATAACACTCCAGTTATATGGGAAAAGTTTAGTCTCATGATATGTTATGTGCAATGATCTCAGTGGTTAGCCCTGACTTGGGATCCATGTGCAACAATATTGGTGGTTATCCTATACTCATGATCCACTTTGTGTATTGTGAATTTACTACTACTAAAGTAATGTTTTTTGTTTCCTCCACATTAATATGATTCTATAATAGTATGATCCCATGTTCTATATGTTATGATTCCCTATTTTAAATTATTTCCATGCCTTTTCATATCATTATGTCATGTCTTCTAACCCATGTGATAATATTTACTCTTATGTTTATTCCCTTACTAGTATTTAAGCTCATCCCTTTGTTTGTGTTATACCCATGCTATCCTATTCTGATGTATGGGATCAAAGTATGTTAGGAGATCATTATGAATATTAAATAAATAAATGTTTTTTAACCCATGTTTTCAGTTTTATGTAAATAGTCTTACAAGACACTAGAAATTAGGATCCTTCATTTTCAATATGATTTCTAATTATTCCTAAAATCATGTAATGATATTTGAATAAGGCTAGGGTCTCTATAGTTGGTATTAGAGGAAAGTCTTTTTATTTTTGGATATTTGGAATATACAACATTAGTAAGAATCATTGGGATACGACTAAGTATCAGAAAACATCCCAAATTTTTTTGTAAGAATTGAGTAAATGGATTATTTATAAATTACATCCCTATATGGATACTACAAGTGGACATGGTTTTGGAATAGATGTTCCTAGGAGTAACAACTTTGACATGGTGTTTTGATTCTGTATAGCGGAAACCTGGTACACGACAACGAGCTTTATTGTGCACCAGGTTTGAAACTCTTGGGGGATATTATTTGGTAAATTCATAAGATAATTAAATACCATTATTAAGGGAAAAAATTCATATAAAATATATGTTAGGAAACATATCATGGATAAAATATATTGAAACTTAGGGAATCACAAGTTAGGATATAATTTTCATTTATGAGTTTATCCTTTTATGTTTAATGTTTTCTTCTATTTGCATATTATTTAAGTATTCAATCCCCCAAATTTAACATTATTTTTCTTAGTTAATGGAGGAAAACAGAAGAACATGTACCAACAATCAATGTTATTGGAAATGTAATGATTTCATCAATGATATGCCTTATATAATTGTAAAAGATACTCAAAACATTATGATAGTACTAGTTCAAGTTATGAATAATAATGTGAATCATGGAGAACACCGTCTTTATCCATTTTAAGATAATGGTTCAATCTGATACTTCAAGGGACAAAGGCCTCCCAAGACTAGTGGATTTTATGTTCACCTCCTTATAGAACAGTGTATGAACTCCGTTGAAAAGATATTTTATGTCCTCTAGTACTCAGAAAAAGTGAATGTTGTGTTAAATATGAGAAATTTATAATAGTGTTCAGTATAATATATGTGTCATGATAATGTATATATTAGAAATATAAAACCACATTAAGGATAAAAATAATATCATTTCGGTAAGAAAAACTCTAAAATGGGAATATGGTATAAGAAGATCCCTACATTAACATAATTAAATCATGCTTAGTTGATGTTATAAACTAGACATATTATGAATGAATAGATCATTGTATGAATATGAAAAATTCTAGAGATCACCTACATGAAAAGCCTATTATGGCTCTCATATCATGAACTATTTATGAAGATTATAAAATTTTAATGTTAATATATTTTTGAATTTATTAAAAAAGTCTCGAAATGCCTATAGTTCACCTCTATGAAAAGGTAAAATTATAAAAATCAGGTCCATGAATATCATCACATGAAAAGAGAATATAAGTTGACTATAATCAAATAATATTGGAGTTCCTTTGGGTAATCGAAAGGGAATATCATTTGGGTATAAAGGGAGAATTAATAACCCAAAGGAATAATGGAGGTTCATGTAGAATTCCTTACCTGAAGTCTGAAGATGTTCTTCACTTTAACATAATATAATGGATAATCAAATTAGGTTAATTAATTAAAATTTCTAGAATATTTTACACTTGTTATTTAATTCATATCATTTTATTGGGTTCTTTTATTCCTTTTTGATGAGTTATAATTTTCAATTTCATCATTTGTGAGGGCTCATTTTCTTAGTTTTCATGATCCATTCTCTTGTATAAGAGTACGGATAATCATGTAAAATGGGAATGGTTTTCTATATTTGTAATTATATTATATTAATGAACATATACTTGAAAAAAATGGTTATATAATTCATTTTATTATATGGGATGATTTATGAATCAATAGATAATTATTTGGACTCTAGTTCATAATGGAGTTCAAGGTATATAGTTGAAATAATTATAATAAAATGAATTATCATGATCTAGAGTTAATATGATTATTAATGAAAAAAATATTATAGGACTATCCAAATTATCGGTTTTGAAATCTCTCTATGGTTAGTCCTATTATGTTTTAAGTTCATGTAGTGTTTGAACTTCATTCCATTGATTCCTATTATTTGTTCAACACTCTTATAGGTTTTTCGTCAATTGTTACAATAGAGTCCTTCTTATACTCTTGTATATGGGTATGGAAGCTCTTGTAAAATGGGAATACTTTTATAGAAGTGTGATTATATTAAATTAATGAACATCTAGAAGATACAATGGATATATAATCTATTTTATTATTTGGGATAATGATGAAACATAAGATAAATAGGTAATGATAATTATTTGGGTTTATTTTGGATGTTTTGATTATCATAATGAAAGAATTTTGTTTTATAAAATAATATCTTGGGTAAAAAATGATTCCAGAACATTTCATAAGATATAATACATATATTATAATCTGGTTCTACCATAAAAATTATTTCATGGATATCCTTGAAGATGGTATTAGAAATTGAAAACACGTTATCTTTGAATGTGATAAATTAACACTTCTCATATGGTGATTTAATTTTTAGTATAAACAGAGGGGAAAATAGAGATGATGATGATTTATTCCATTAATATAAAAACATTCTAGTACACTTAAGGGACTGAAGTTATCATATTCTTTGGATGAGGGAAGGCGAGGAAAAAAAAGAAAAAAATAGAACATTGAAATGATAATTAAAAGAAAAGGAAGAGGGTTGTACCTATTTATGACTTCATGTTGATAATCTCTATTGGGTATTGTTTTTGGTCATTTGTTGAGACCAATAGCTACTAGATGTGGGGGAAGGACATTGGATGAGATCTGAATGAATTTAGACAAGGAACAAGGATTGAGAGGTGTGAGGAGAAGAGGTGGTGAGGAAAATAAATTAATTAAATTACATGTATTGGATTTTTTTTATGATAATGTAATAAGTCATCATCTTATCTCTATTCCCCTCTTTTTATTCTAAAAATTAAAACACCATTTCAGATATATTAATTTATCACATTCAAGGATGACAGGTTTTCAATTTGTACTACCATCTTAATGGTTGGTCAAGAAACCATTTTTATGGTTGAAACATATTATAATGTATATATATTATCCTTTTTAATGTTTTATAATCATTTTTAACCCATAATATTAACTTAGTAAACACTATGTGTTCATGATGATCTAAAAACAACCTCAATAATCCAAGTTATTATCATAACAAAAATTCTATGGATTCTTCCTCATCCCATATAATTAGATGAATTATATAAAAATTTTATATTATAGAATTTCATTAATATAATATAAATACACTTCTATTAAACCATTCCCATTTTAGATGAACTTCCATACACTTATACAAGTAAACCGGTCATGAAAACTAAGAAAACGAGCACTCACAAATGATGAAATTATATTCTATAACTCTTAAAAAAGGAATACAATACCTTGATAAAATTATAATAAATAATATATATATATATATATATATATATGGTACTATCCATATTTTAATTGGATTTAATTTCATTAGCTTGGGCATCCATATCCTGTTAACAACACCATTGAACTGAAGGTAAGGGATTCTACTCGTACATTCATTATTCCTTCACGGTATACCTTCTCACTTCTTACCAAAAAAATGTTTTATTTTATTTTTATATAAATATTATAAATACTATTTTTGTGTTACAAATTCATTTATCAAGATCCACTCTCCCATCTTTCTAGGGATATACATATTTTTATAAGGATCCATAGTAAATTATCACGATAAGTAAACCCGATTTATGGGAACTTCCCAATTTCTTACACATATTCAAGTGGCCTAAAAAATCCTTTTTTGATCAATCATTATTTTATAAAATCAATTGTTTTATTATAAAATACTCATATCTTCACTTATGTTTTTATCTAAATTTTTATTTCATTTTTTCTTTTACTACTGTTAAATATTTTCCTTAAACGATAGTAAAATGTTTTAATTATAACGTATATTTAACACTCTTTTTACATTTTATCTAATTAATTTGAAATATCTTATCATGATTTATTTTTATTATATATTCATTAAAATTGTTTATAATCTATTAAAACCTAAATTACAAAAATATCATGAAAAAATGTATAATAGAGTCTCTCTAATCTATTTTGAAGCCAAGATCATGATAATTCATGATAATTTTCAGGATAATTTTCATAACTGAAGAGTCTCTATAATCATGCTTAGTCTCTATAATATATTCCCCATAGTTGAACATATAGTGTTGTGTCTTAAAAATATATTATAGAGTGCACATGAATATGGGTAAGAATTCTAGAAGTTCCCTTAAATAAGGTTTACTTATTAGGTTGAATTGAGCAAGGAACATTTTAAAAACATTTATATCCCTAAAAATAAGGATCAATGGATCTTGACATATGAGTTTGGAACATGTAGAAAACATTTATATCCCAAAAAATAAGGATTAATAGTTCTTGCTACATGATTATGGACAAAATAGACAACATTTATAAGATGTACATAACGGGAAAGATAATTTCATTTATGTAAAAACAGATAAATAATAATTGGAAGGATAAATGGGGTTCAGTTATAATCCCCTACCATAAGTCCAAATTTGATCTTCACATGATCATAATATCCTGGATTATCAAATTACATTCCATAATTAATAATTGAATGACCCATTCTATGTGTATTTGATTTAGTATAACATTATTGAGTTCATTTATAGCCTTTTTATGAGTTAAGAGGTTAAATTTTATCATTTAGGGGTATTTGTTTAATTTTTTTCATGATTGGTTTACTTGTATACAAGTATGAATGATCATGTAAAGTGGGGGTAATTATCTTGAATTGAACTTTTTTGTTATTAGTGATCTTCTATTGGTTAAATTTGCCATATATCATTTGGTTTTATAAACATCACAATAGTGCACATGATATAAAATATGTAAATATTACATGGAAATTCATAAGGTATATTATTAATAGATCATGATAATATATTTCAAACTGAAGTGATAACATAAAAAATTTGTATTTAAGAAACATTAGAATTAAAACATTTTCAGGCAGTTTAAGGAAAATAGTAAAGAGAATATAAAGTGGAAATGGAATAAAATTTTATATAAAAAATAAGCGAATAAAAAGGTTTTTCATAATAAAATTACTGATTTTAGAAAATAACGGTGGTTGGAGAAAATATTATAGATTTCTATTGAATGTGGGTATGAATTCGGAATGTTCCCTTAAACCGGGTTTACTTATCAGGAAGAATTGAATAGGGAACCTTTTTAAAACATGTATATCCTAGAAAAATAAGGATTAATGGACATTGAGACCTTATATTGTATCATATTCACATCATTTATTATATTTAGAAAATAATAAAAGAGAATATCATTTGTTTAGAAACCGAGAAAGAATAACTCGAAATAAAATAGAGGATTCAGTAGAATCCCTTACCTTATGTCTGATGGTGTTACTCAATTGATGTTAATGTCTTGGATAAAAAAATTATATTCATTAATTAATAATTTATGAACCTTTATAAATTTAATTTATTTATTATCATTTTATCAAGACCTATTATGCCTTTTTGGTGAGTTATAGTGTTCAATTTCATTGTCCATGAGTGCTTGTTTTCATAGTGTTCATGATCAGTTTTCTTGAATAAAAGTATGGATGTTGATGTAAAATGGGAATAGTATTCCGTAACGGTAGATATATAATATTAATGAACATTCATAAAATAAAATGGTTATATAATTCATTTTATTATATGGTATGAGGATAAATTATTAGATTAAAGTTTAATGACAATCACTTGGACTAATTTGGCGGTTTCTCAATCACAACAAACTCATTTTTATTAATAAATTATTATCATGAGTAAAAGATGATTCCAGAAAAATATATAAGATATAAAACATATATAATAATCTGGTTCAACAATAAAAATGGTTTCATGACTAGCCTTGAATATGGTAGTGGAAATTTAAAGATCGTCATACTTGAATGTGATAAATTGACATATCTCAGTTGGTGTTTTAATTTTTAGTATAAAACGAGTGGAAAAGATATATGATGATAAATTATTCCAAAATAATATTAAAATTATAGTACATGTAAATTACTAGAGTTATCATAGTTTTTGGATGAGGGACATGGAGGATAGAAACTAAAATAAATGAACATTGAAACGAAAATTAAAAGAAAAGGAAGAGGGTTTTACCTCTTGATTCCTTCTACTTGAGAACCTCCTTCGAGGATTGGTTTTGGGATTTTTTAAATAAAAAATATATTAGACATGGGTGAGGGACATGGTAGGATATTTTAGTAGAATTTGTAGAAGGAAAAATGCTTAGGATGTGTGAGGGGAAGAGGTGGTGAGGGAGGAGAGGGGTATTTTTTCATTATTTAATTCATTTGTTTATTATTTTTCACATGATAACAAATAAATCTAATTCCTGAGACTATAAATAGTAATTAGATAATGTTATTCTGAACTTATGGTGCTTCAATAATCCATACATCATATATGGATCCATATTTCAGGTATTTAGCATTTATTGAAAATAATCATATTTTACGAGTCACCAAAAAGTAAAGTATTTCATAAAAATTCTAAAATTTACCCCAAACCATTTCTAGACATGTATTATTCAAAAATTAACTCTATATTATGAAAATAAATTTCTAAAGAAGATAAATATAATTTTTAATTAAAAAATAGATTTTCTCAAAAATTTTTTTTATAAAATTCTAACATATTTTATAACACTTTAAAAAATTTAAAAAGGCCACATAAAGTTATCATATATTCAAAAGACATAAAAATATTAACTTATGTATTCATTTTTAGAAAATAATTTTTTTAAAATTATTAAAATAATTAGAAAATTGTAATTATATATTTATGACTTAAAAAAATACCAAAATTTAATCAATAAATTTTAAAATATTTATTTACCTATACTATGTTATAATTACACCATATTATCACTCATATGTTGGATATATTTTATTTATACTTTCATTAGTGATGTTACTATTCAATTGTTGACTTTACTATTCATAAGGGTCACATTAGTATTCCAAAGTCCAAGTTATTATTTCATCAATATAGATTCCTTAACTTGTAGAAATGTGTCATATTCCATTAAAACTTCTTATATATGGTTTGTATTGTGTTCTCAATGAAATTTATTGTTATTATACCATATGAAATAATTATAAAAAGAGAATTTCTATTGATAAAATATTGGGATGTTACATTCTTCTCCCCTTATGAAATTTCTCCCTCAAATTTTTTTTACAAACAATTCTAAAAATCGGTTTGGATACATTTCCTTCTTCACTTCCTCCAGTTCCAATGTTTTCACATCATACTTATGGTTCCACCATTTTATATTGACCAGGTGATAAATCTTGTTGTATATAACATTATCTCTATGATCCAAGATCATTACTAGCTTCTCTTTTTCTAAAATATCATACTACAACTATACCACCTCTGAAGTCAATAAATGTGAAGGATAATTTATTTACTTCATAAAGGGGGATACAAGGAATACATTGTGTTCTTTAGACATGGTATGTGAATGTTCTAGTTGATAGGCTATCGATCCAACATGATCTATTTTCTCAAAGGGGATGATGTACCTGGGACTTATCTTTCCTTTATACCCAAATCATATGACCTTCTTCCATGGAGATATGCAGAGGAATACCAGGTCACCAACTTTAAAGTCAATGTCTTGTCGATAATTTCATGAATATATTATTTATTGACGTTGGAATTCATTGATTTTATATTTAATGTTTTTTATCTTTTCCACCATTAATTCGACCATTTCAGGTCCTAACAGCTTACAATCACTATCTTCATCTCAGCATGCCAATTTTCCCGCTTTTTTATAAAGGGATTCATATGGATCCATTCAAATGCTTGAATGGAAAAGTTTGTTGTAGGAGAATTATACTAGAGGTAGAATTTGGTCCCACTACTAGAAATTTGACCTATACCCACTGTTTGAAATTGTGGGTATAGCCCATAAAATCTTAGGTATAGGCTATACCCATGGTTTTAGGGAACTGTGGGCTCTCGAGGCATCTTGATAGCCCCAGAGCTATACCCGCGGTTTTTGAAACCATGGGTATTGGTCATGTCCACCGCATCAGTCACCATGACACCATGTCTTTCAACTATACCCACGGTTTTAAAACCGAGGGTATATCTTTGATAAAAAAAGCATTCGTGGTATGCGATCCCTGGACTGCACTTTTATTCTTCCAGCACCTAAAAACTATCCTATATGTATTATTAGTATATAAATATATATTTATTTATATATAATTATATAAACTGTTTCTATAGATTTCAAATTGTGGTAATAGGTGTTTCTATGAAAAAAAATTTGTGCCCCATGAAAAAAAATCTCCACAATAAGGCGGGAAAACTATACCCACGATTTACAAAACCATTGGTATAGGTCTTAAAAAATAAACCATATTAACATGGTTTCTATTAAACCGTGGGTATAGGTCTCGAAAAACAAACCTATTCCCACCATTTTAGAAAAACCGTGGGTATAGTTATACCCACAGTTTTAGAAACTCGTGGGTATAAGTTTTCTTACTTTAACTATAACCACAGTTTTCCAAAACCATGGGTGTATAGGTGCTTATACCCATGGTTTAAATAAAACCATGGGTAGAGTTTCCCATATAATACGTATACCCATGGTTTTGGGTAAACCATGGGTATAGTTGTGCATATACCAATGGTTTTGGGAAAAACCGTGGGTATAGATCTATTTTCCAGTAGTGTCCCATCCTCCATTAATGTCTATAGAACACTCTCAACATGTTTTATAGCATCTCAATAGTTTTCTTATATTGTCCATCAATTTGATGATGAATGGCCGTAATGAAGTCCAACTCAGTGCATAAAGTATGTTGGAGACTTTTCCAGAACATTGTGTTGGATCTTAGATCTCTATCAGATACAATAGATAGTGGTACTCTATTCATCCTTAGCACATCTGGGATATATATCCATTCATTTTTATCAAATGAGAAGACCTCTAAAATTGAGATAATGTGAGCCCTCTTTGTATGATGATACATAATAACCCAATTAACATTGTTTCCTCTGGATGTTATTTGGAAGTCTAGTGGAAAATTCCATGGTGATTTTCCCCATTTACTTATTGGTTTGCGTAATGGTTGCATCATACCTTTATAATTTTTCCTTTAATCCTTCGCTTTCTAATATACCAGGATCCTTGATGTATATTTATTGATATCCTTTTTCATATTGTCCCAACAATAGTTGTCCCAGAGTTCTAGATACATATTTGTGCGCCCTAGGTGAATAGAGAATGTTTAGTTATGTGCATCATTTAGATTATCCTTCTTTATTATGATATCAGATGGTACACATAGATGTGACCTAAATTATATGACTCCATCTCGACCGATCTTGAACTTAGAGTATTTCCCATTCCTGATAGCTCCACCCTTTTCTCAATATCCACATCATTTTCTAATCATCTTTTATTTTCACCACGAGAGATTGTTAAGGAATAATTTGAAAATGGATTGATGATATTACTTATTTAATGATTCCCATATCCATCCTTTCCTTTTCTATAAATATTTTATCATTCTTAGTTATCATCATTGATAAATATGCATGGTCATTTCTACAGAGAGCATCTCCTACTGCATTTTCATTTCCTAGATAGTAGTGGATTGAGTTTTCATAATATTTGATGTGCTCCAACCTTATTATCTAGCTCATATTAATCTCATATTATGAGAATATATATTTTAGACTCTTGTGATATGTATATATCTCACAATTCTCCTCATAGAGAGAATGCCACCAGATTTTCTATGAAAACATCACCATAATCAACTCTAGATCTTGTGTGGGATAGTGTTTCTCAGTAATTTTCAAATAAATTGAGTCATAGGATATCAATTAATCATTTTTAACCATTAAATATCCTTATCCTTTATTTTAAGCATCATAATATATCACAAAAAGTTCTCCAGTTATCCAGAGTACGAGTAATGGTGTAGTGATAAGCCTCTTTTTGATTTCTATAATCTATTTTTATGCCACCACTATTTTCTGAAGACAATCATTTTATATTGAAAACCTTATTGGGTCACTTATATTTTTATATAAAAATTTATTCCATTTCTTCTTTAAATTATCTTTAATATATTATTTAAGCCACATAAAACTATTTTAATTCTTACATTTCATAAATACTATTTTTACATGTTATCACTTCAAGTTGACATCCATTATCATGGTCTATTCTAATTTTCCCTTATGAATGTCCATGTATGACTTAAATCCTATATTTAATTCACAAAAGTGTGATATTTCCTTATGTTATGTCTTTTGAAATGATTATGA
This sequence comes from Viscum album, assembly GCA_963277665.1. Lineage (NCBI taxonomy): Eukaryota > Viridiplantae > Streptophyta > Magnoliopsida > Santalales > Viscaceae > Viscum > Viscum album. Next base: position 395,908,136 of record OY728127.1, on the reverse strand, counting down.
TACCCAAATCTTACCATGGGATTCCCTTATGTTTATGATTGATTTTTTATATATTATTCTTCATTAAGAACACAGTTTCATGAACCTATTATGGGGGTTGTGCCTAGATAGTGCACCAATGAATGGGATGAAGTTTAGTCTCATGAGAGGTTATGCGCAATGGTCTTGGAGGTTTTCCTTGACATGTTCTCCATGTGCAATGGTCTTGGTAGTTACCCCTGACTCATGCGCCTTTATATTCAATGACCATTGAGTCGTGAAAAAAGTCATGTTTTTTGTTTCCATCACATTACTATGATTCCATGATAATATGATTCCATGTTATTATTTCTTATATTTAATTAGGTTCCATTCCATTTTATATCTTTATTTTATTCCTTGAATCCCATGTGATAATAATTATTCTTTTGTTTATTACATTATTATGCATTTAGCTCAACTTATTTTTCTTTTTAACCCCAGTTTATACTAAGCTGATGTAAGGGAACAAACAAATAGATGATATATTTATGAATATTAAATAATGAATAGTTTTATTTTGTCCCATATTTTCAATTTTATGTAGATAGTATTCCAACACACTAGACATTATGATTCATGGAATGTAATTTGAATGTTTATTATATTTGAAATCATGAAATTATTTTTGTAAAAGGATAGAGATTCTATATTACACTAATTGGATCCAAAGGTTTAGTGTCATGGAAAATTTAGGACCTTTTATATCATTTAAAAAATAAAACATAATGATTTATTTAATTCCATCGTCTTTGTATTCTTATTTTACCTCGTATTCTCTTTAGTACAAGTAATCACCTGATATTTTTCTTCAAAAAGAGGTGAGCTAACATACCAGTAAGAATATAGATAAGAAAATGAATCAATAAAACATGGGGTTAGAATAATCATAACAACATAATCATTATCATGAGAGGAATTAATAGATAAATCATGGAATTTGGCAATTAATTATAATGAAAAATCAAGTAATAGTGGTGAACTAACAAAGATAGTTGGGAAAAAATCAAGCATAATGTTCATGCATATATCACTTTTATCTGTAGATTCAGCACATTACCCACTCCATTGGTGTAACACCCCAGGTAAATAAAGAATATGACATCTTTATATTTATCCATATTTGTGAATAAAATATTAATATTACTTTAAAGAGGATGCTAAGCTCGATGGCGTACCCAACACGCAACAACGAGTTTCTTGGGAATCTTACGTTGCACTCTAATAATAAAATAATATTATTTTAAATGGTAGTTAACGCCTAGCCATTGTAATGGCGGGAATGAACAGAACTAACTACAAAATAATTATATATTTTTGTCAAATATTTTTACTCTTTACAATAAATTTTAGATAATTAAAAATGAAAATGAATCCATTTTTTATGTGAAAACATTCTAATATTCTTTAAAAGGTCGATTAACTGCCTTTTGATGGAAAACCCCTTTTAAATCCACTTTTTAAAATTTTATAAGCTCTATTTTTCAAAATAAACATATTATTTATGATTGGGACATTGAAATTTACCTTGGGTTAATTTTTGGTATTTTTCTGACAATGTTCATTTTTCAATGAATAGTGAAAAATACTGCATTTTACATCAAAACTTATTTTTCATATAATTTAATTATATGGTTATATTATCTTTTTAATTTTTTATAAAGTTTAATTAGAATATATTTTTACCATGTAATTCAATTATGGTCATTGGGATTAATTTCACTTTAGAATTTGGCATAAACAAGTGCCAAACGTTTCATAAATATTGTTTCTAAAAAACCCGCTATTTGTTTTGAAAACGGGAAGTTTTTTTAAATTAATTATTGAAATTTATGTGTTTGGAATTTCGTAAAATTAATTACATATTTGGAATCAAAAGGTCAAAATTATGTAATTAAGACTCTTGGTTTTAGACTTTATGAATAGTAACGATGATAATTATCTTTAATTACTTTGATTAATGAGTAATCGGGTAGTTAAAGATAATAAGATAATATCATAATAATTAAAAATGACCACAAAATGTGTCCTAATTCTACTGTTTGTCTCATGGCCGACCATGGGATGCCTTGTGCCAAACTTTGGGGCCCCATGGAATCACTTTTGTGGGAAAGTGACTTTTTATCTATTTATTTTTAAAAAATGTTAAATGTGACAAAGAATGTATCACCTATGTAAAATATTTTTAATTTTGTCTACATAAATTATCTTTTGGACTATAAGTATTCATTGGAAAGCTAAAAATATTTCCCACATCATGGTATTTTTTTTTAATTTTTAGACATTAAATAAATTAAATTATTTATGACATCATGATAATGCAACGATGACCTCATTATTTAATGATTTAATTAAAATGGAAAGATAATGTAAAATCTAAGACCTAAACATGTCCAAAACCTATTGGATGGGTGAATTTATGACCCTTAGCTCCTTAACCTTGAAACACATCAATGTGGGACCATTAAAATTCGAAACTCATTTGGAAATAATGTTACATTTTATACCTTTCCAAGAGTGCCCCTCCTCTCCTCTTATAAAAGGCCCCCAACTCTACCTCCTTACCCACACTTTCAAAGATTTTGGATTGGCCAACCCCTGCCCATTTTGTCTCTCCACATCCCTCTCTAACTCCTTGAAGCCTCACTTTGGGCAGAAGCCTTTCCAAGGAAGCCTTTGAGCTCAAATCAAAGGAAGTTACCCGATTTTAAGGTAATGTCTTCACTTGAGTCCTTTTGTTTTATTTTACTTCTCCAACCCCATAAACTCTTTTTATTCTTTTCTTTTGTAACAAATCCAGTATCTTAAATATACTAGGATGTTTTTATAAGATGTATTCGAGCTACACTTACACACACCTACATCTAATTGTTAAAGAACATACTGTTTCCGTGGATGGCAAATTTCTGCCTCCCGAAACGATGATTGTTCAACATTCTTCTAACACCTTCAAAGGTGGCCATTAAGATGACACTATATTTATATAGGATATCTAATATGTTTATGTTTTACTTATTCTTCTGTGTTTTTCATTTATGGCATACCTTTATGGTTTCCATTATGGGTAAACGCGATATCTTCATTTAAGGAAGTGCGGACTACCGCCCCCTCAAAGTGATTTGATTCGTCAATACCATATGTGGTAAGTATAAAGGATATATTTAATGATATTATATATTTTACCATACTAGAATTAAAATACTATTATTTATCATTACGTTTTAATTCCATTAAATATGAAATAGAAATGGAAGTAGCATTCATGTGTACGTACGGCTTACCGTCTCCATGAACGGTGCATTTCATTTCCTAACTCTAAATGTTATGTAATATTATAAATGCATGAATATACTGGATATATATAATATATATGATATCTAAATCATGAATAAAATTCTGGATATAATAAAAATTTGGCCACATGAACAACATGTAATTGTAAGAAGTCCACTTTCGACTTAAGAACCAAATATGGGCAAAACAAATATTATTAACTTAAATGATTACATAATGTTTATGACATTGTAATAAGTGATATAAAAGGAATAATGAACTTGAAAAAGGTTCTTAAGGAAGTAGAAATTAAATCAAGTTTATTATTCAGGAGATTAAAGAACGATCAAGTCAAGTCGGACCCGAGGTAAGGGATCCTACTCCTCCTTTTCTTTTTAAGTACAATATTTTATGTCATTCCTTTTAAAGCTCATATTTATTGTTATTGGGATGTTATTTTATATTACTCTTACTGTAATTTTTATGTTCAAATTATGAGAGACCCTATTCTCTCTCATCAATCCATTTTGGAAGTTTTGAGTGGTGCCGTTAGGCTGCTGAATTTTCATAAGAGATATAACCTCTCTCTTTCTTTTTAAGTACTCTCCAATATGTCACTTCTTTTAAACAACTATTTGTTATGATGAGGGATGTTATTTTATATTCCTCTATCTGTAAGTTTTATGGTAATATGATGAGATACCCTATTTCCTCTCATCAATCCATTTTGGAAGTTTTAAGTGACGCCGTTAGGCTGCCGAGTTTTCATAAGGGATTTTTTCATCTCACTTTTATTCCTGTGAGATTTATGCTACATTTTCCACAATTTACTTTGAGTGGTGTATGTACTGCCAAATATTATACACTTTTTATAGTATAATTTCATGTATGGGTATTCACATATTCATTGTATGACCCTTCTTCCATGGGGTGTATGTTTCGAAAGTTACCCAACTCGGTAAGGGGACCTTTCATCCTCCCCTTTTTAAAAGACTTCTTTTGTTATGTCTTTTAATTCACATAATATTATGTTGGGATATGTTATTTTATATCATTATTGATGTAAATTTTATTTCCAAGTGATGACATGACCTTTTTATCTCTCATCAACTCATTTTCTGAATTTTGAAGTGATGCCGTTAGGCTGTCGAATTTTACCAAGGGAACTTTTTAACCCAATTTCGATTTCTTTGGGTTCAACATGTAGTTATTGAATATGTCATCTTTTGAATATGTGTGAATGACATTTTATTGTTTTACACTTAATATCCACTTATATTGGGTGTATTTATATTTTCCACACATAATTTTGAGATTGAATTATCCTTAATTTAAGGATACCTTCTTTATAAGGGAATTCATCACATTTGACATTTTTACTGAGACTTCATTGTTGTTATGCACCAATTCACTCTTATATGGTGTATATACTGTCCTTTGGAATATTATATCATGAATCCATTTATTCTTATGATATTATAAATTTCTGACTAATTGTTATTCCTCAATTATTGTCTTCAAGTGTCTCTAATTTTGGTAGAACCACTTTAACCAAAATATCACTTTAAATGTTTTAATTATTTGTTCTTATTAATATCCATGTTTTCAAAGTGGTTTTAAGTATTTATTTATATGGATATTAATGGTTTAAAATTTTAAAATCTTTAAGGTGGTATGGGACACTTTGATTCAAAAATCTCTTTATTAAATGTTTTAAATGGTTTTGGAAATGGTTTATTTTTGAATGGATTCATTATTTCAATATCCTAAAATGTTACATTGTGATTGAAATGTGGAGATGTTATGTTTACTTTATGCATGTTTTATGTGATACGTTTATGTTATGGTTCTTAAACATTGTTATGAAAACGGGTGGTTCCGTGATAAACTAAGGGCGGGTGAGCCCGATATAGCTCTCCAATGCATTGGGTAACGCGAAGGAGTGAAACGTTAAGGTTTCTCCGAAGAGATTTAGGGAATATACTGTGGTGGGTATTCCAAACGTAACCAAGAGGGTTACTCCCTACGTAAGAATGTTATGAATTCCTCAAGATACCTTTTATGTCTTATGATTTCTATGATTTATTCATGATTTGATATGCCTATGTTTTAGGGGTAAAGTATGATTTCATTCTAATGTATATATGAACTTATGTTTCCTTTCCATATTTTTATAACTCTTACTGAGCTTTTTATGCTCATCCAAAGTTTTTGAAAGGTTTTTCACAGGTCAAGGGAAAGGTACATGATGTGATGATAGTGTCAAGGATGTGTCAAGAAAGAATCCGTGTTTTATTTTAAATATGTTTCCATTGATGGTAAGAATGAATATTGTCTTTTATGTAACCGCTTTGTTTAAATGTGGAATGTAATGCAAGTTTCATGATCTAATTCTCAAAAACTCTAAACCTGAAAAGATCCTCAATGTGTAATCTTGTAATAACTCAAGATTAAGTAAGGTTTAAGGCTGGGGCCTTATAGTTGGTATCAAAGGTTGGTTTAGATAACTTTAGAGGTTGGGGTATTATCTAAGCATAAGTGACAGTACCATAACGGATAGGATTTCAGAAAGAGTCCTAGTTTTAGATAAAGTGAACGAGTAAGTATATCTTGGTGTTTATCTTCCTCATTAGTATATGATTGTTTTTTTGGTATACTCACACTGACCTTTTTGGTTTTAGTAAATGGATGGATCTAGCAGGCACCAAAGTGACAATAGGTTTGAAGGAAACTGTGGTGGTTCTCTGATTAAGAGATTGGATGAAATGGGGGATTCAATGAGGAAACTCGTGGTTGTTCTAAACCAACTAGCAAGGAGTCATGACCAACCACTTGAAACTTGGTATGATCTGTAATGCATCATGTACGAGATGACCAATCGATGTGGAAGTTCAGGTAATAATTATAAAGGTAACCATTAGAGTTTATATGATCCTTACTTTTGAGGTAATTATGGGTTATTATATGTTATGATGGAAAATGAAAGGCATGAGATAAACTTGAGGTTAAAATATGTTATGATCATTTTTGAAGATTTTATCTCGTTTTGGGGAATGTTTTAAGAATTATATAGTTTTGGAAAAAGGACAACACGCAGACCGTGTGACAACCCGTCGAGTCCGACAAAGCTGTGGGAATCGAACCCACAACCAAAGTACGACTGGTATTTATCGCCTACCACTGGACTATGTGAAGCCCCTGGTTAGTTTGACTGATTCTTTTTAGTTAGATGATTTTATGAATTAATAGTAAGTTGATTTTGGGTTATCTATGGAGATTTATTAACCTATCATGGAGAATATGTGATTAGGTTAATTACTTTTCAATACGAGACATTAAGAGCAACTGATGTTGTTTGGAGATAAATGTTACGATTTAACTTCGAAGACTATATGACTAAATCCTTAAAATATTTTGGTTTCAATCTTAGTTTGGTTTACTTTGAAGAATTTTATGGACAAATTGATTATCGGATGGTCCTCGTTGAACTTTGGGTATTGTTAGACAAAATTTTGGAGATTAAGAATAGATTTTCTTTTTATAAAGGGTTATCCTTTTCTGGATTATCTCATCTTGTACTAACCTTTTCGGTTTCGGTTTTGGTTAAAGTCTAAAGACATGGGAAGTATATAGTTCTCATTTTTTGGATTAGGTGATTCTCAAGAAGTTGATTATAGTAATCTTAATGTGAACAAGTCTTCCTAAATACACGTCTTTTGGAGAAAATATGAGTTTGTGTAAGGAATCTAAAAAGAGCTGAAAGTCAACATGATAAGTGATTATGTTTCCCTATGAATAAATTCTTCAATAAAAAGTAACTTAAAACAAAAATGTTGTCTATTAAATTTTCTTACTGGGGAATCGATTACCGTTTAACCCATCACACGTTTGTGATTTTCTTGTGGTTAACTTTCTCCTAAAAATGTTTTCTGTCACTCTCCATCAGAACATGACCCTTTGTTTTTTCCTCCATGTCCATATTTTCATACTTGGAATCCTAGTATGGGTTAACTCGGGTGACCTTTGTACTTATCTTTCTTTATTTTAAAGTGATTGTTTTACTGACTCTTGTTCCGATGTGGGACTTTCAAGGACGTTTCCAAGCCCAATTTTAAAATTGCGAGGACACAATTCCCAAAAGGGGGGAAGGATGTAACACCCCAGGTAAATAAAGAATATGATATCTTTATATTTATCCATATTTGGGAATAAAATATTAATATTACTTTAAAGGGGATGCTATGATCGATGGCATACCCAACACACAACAACGAGTTTCTTGGGAATCTTACGTTGCACTCTAATAATAAAATAATATTATTTTAAATGGTAGTTAACGCCTAGACGTTGTAATGGCGGGAATGAACAGAACTAACTACAAAATAATTATATATGTTTGTGAAATATTTTTACTCTTTACAATAAATTTTATAGGATTAAAAATGCAAATGAATCCAGTTTTTAAGTGAAAACATTCTAATATTCTTTAAAAGGTCGATTAACCGCCTTTTGATGGAGAACCCCTTTTAAATCAACTTTTTGAAAATTTTATAGGCTCTATTTTTCAAAATAAACATATTATTTATGATTGGGACATTGAAATTTACCTTGGGTTAATTTTTGGTATTTTTCTGACAATGTTCATTTTTCAATGAATAGTGAAAAATACTGCATTTTAGATCAAAACTGATTTTTCATATAATTTAATTATATTGTTATATTATCTTTTTAATTTGTTTTAAATTTTAACTAGAATATATTTTTACCATGTAATTCAATTATGGTCATTGGGATTAATTTCACTTTGGAATTAGGCATAAACAAGTGCCAAACTTTTCCTAAATATTGTTTCTAAAAAACCCGCTATTTGTTTTGACAACAGGAAGTTTTTTTAAATTAATTTTTGAAATTTATGTGTTTGGAATTTGGTAAAATTAATTACATATTTGGAATCACAAGGTCCAAATTATATAACTAAGACTCTTTTGTTTTTTGACATTATGAATAGTAACGACGGTAATTATCTTTAATTATTTTGATTAATGAGTAATCGGTTAGTTAAAGATAATAAGATAATATCATAATTATAAAAAATGACCACAAAATGTGTCCTAAGTCTACTGGTTGTCTCATGGCCGACCATGGGATGCCTTGTTCCAAACTTGGGGGACCCATGGAATCACTTTTGTGAGAAAGTGACTTTTTATCTATTTATTTTTTAAAAATGTTAAATGTGAAAATGAATGTATCACCTATGTAAAATATTTTTAATTTTGTCTAAATAAATTATCTTTTGGACTATAAATATTCATTGTTAAGCTAAAAAGATTTCCTAAATCATAGTATTTGTTTTATAATTTTCAGACATTAAATAAATTAAATTATTTATGACATCATGATGATGCAGTGATGACCTCATTATTAAACGATTTAAATAAAATAGAAAGATAATGTAAACTATAAGACCTACATATGTACAAAACCTATTGTACGGGTGTATTTCGAACCCTTATCACCTTATACTCGAAACACATCAATGTGGGACTATTAAAATCCGAAACTCATTTGGAAATAATGTTACATTTTATACCTTTCCAAGAGTGCCCCTCCTCTCCTCTTATAAAAGGCCCCCACCTCTACCTCCTTACCCACACTTCCAAAGCCTTTGGCTCGGCCAAACCCTGCCCATTTTGTCTCTCCGCATCCCTCTCTATCTCCTTGAAGCCTCACTTTGGGCATAATCCTTTCCAAGGATGCCTTTGAGCTCAAATCAAATGAAGTTACCCGATTTTATGGCAATGTCTTCACTTGAGTCCTTTTGTTTTATTTTATTTCTCCAACCCCCTAACTCTTTTTATTCTTTTCTTTTGTAACAAATCCAGTATCTTAAATATACTAGGATGTTTTTATAAGAATGATTTGAGCTAAACTTACACACACATACATCTAATGGTTAAAGAACATACTGTTTCCATGGATGGAAAATTTCTGCCTCCCGAAACGATGATTGTTCAACATTCTTCTAACACCTTCAATGGTGGCCATTAAGATGACACTATATTTATATATTATATCTAATATGTTTATGTTTTACTTAATATTCTTTATTTTTCATTTATGGCATACCTTTATGGTTTCCATTATGGGTAAACGCGATATTTTCATTTAAGGAAGTGCGGATTACCGCCCCCTCAAAGTGATTTGATTCGTTAATACCATATGTGGTACGTATAAAGGATATATTTAATGATATTATATATTATACCATAAGGTAATTAAAATACTATTATTTATCATTATGTTTTAATTCCATTAAATATGAAATAGAAATGTAAGTAGTATTCATGCGTACGTACGACTTACCGTCTCTATGAACGGTGCATTTCATTTCTTAACTCTAAATGTTATGTAATATTATAAATTCATGAATATACTGGATATATATGATACATATGATATCTAAATCATGAATACAATTCTGGATATAATTAACATTTGTCCACACAAACAACATGTAATTGTAAGAAGTCCACTTTCGACTTAAGAACCAAATATCGGCAAAAAAATATTATTAACTTAAATGATTACATAATGTTTATGACACGGTAATAAGTGATATAAAAGGAATAATGAACTAGAAAAATTTTCTTAAGGAAGTAGAAAATAGCTCAAGTTTATTATTCATGAGATTAAATAACGACCGAGTCAAGTCGGACCCGAGGTAAGGGATCATACTCCTCTCTTTCTTTTTAAGTACAATCTTTTATGTCATTCCTTTTAAAGCTCATCTTTCTTGTTATTGGGATGTTCTTTTATATTACTATTACTGTAATTTTTATGTTCAAATTATGAGAGACCCTATTCTCTCTCATCAATCCATTTTGGAAGTTTTGAGTGGCGTCGTTAGGCTGCCGAATTTTCGTAAGAGATATAACCTCTCACTTTCTTTTTAAGTACTCTCCTTTAGGTCACTTATTTTGTGCTTTTATTTGTTATGATGGGGGATGTTCTTTTATATTCCTCTCACTTTAAATTTTATGGTAATATTATGAGATACCCTATTTCCTCTCATCAATCTATTTTGGAAGTTTTAAGTGGCGTCGTTAGGCTTCCGAGTTTTCATAAGGGATTTTTCATCTCACTTTTATTCCCTTGAGATTTATGCCTCATTTGAGACAATTTCCTTTGAGTGGGGTATGTACTGCCCAATATTATACACTTTTTATAGTATAATTTCATTTATGGTTATTCACATATTCATTGTATGACCATTCTTCCATGGGTTGTACATTTCGAAAGTTACCCAACTCGGTAAGGGGACCTTTCACCCTCCTCTTTTTAAAAGACTTCTTTTGTTATGTCTTTTAATTCACATACTATTATGTTGGGATATGTTATTTTATATCCTTATTGATGTAAATTTTATGTCCAAGTGATTATATGAACTTTTGATCTCTCATAAACTCATTTTCTGAATTTTGACGTGATGTCGTTAGGCTGTCGAATTTTACCAAGGGAACTTTTTAACCCAATTTAAATTTCTTTGGGTTCAACATGTAGTTATTGAATATGTCATATTTTGAATATGTGTTAATGACCTTTTATTTTTTTACACTTAACATCCACTTATATTGGGTGTATTTATATTTTCCACACATAATTTTGAGATTGAATTATCCTTAATTTAAGGATACCTTCTTTATAAGGGAATTCATCACATTTGACATTTATACTGAGACTTCATTGTTGCTATGCACCAATTCACTATTATATAGTGTATATACTGTCCTTTGGAATATTATATCATGAATCCATTTATTCTCATGATATTATAAAGTTCTGACTAAATGTTATTCCTCAATTATTGTATTCAAGTGTCTCTAATTTTGGTAGAACCCCTTTAACCAAAATATCGCTTTAAATGTTTTAATTATTTGTTCTTATTAATATCCATGTTTTCAAAGTGGTTTTAAGGATTTATTTATATATATATTAATGGTTTAAAATTTTAAAAGCTTCAAGGTGTTATGGGACACTTTGATTCAAAAATCACTTTATTAAATGTTTTAAATGGTTTTCAAATGGTTTCTTTTTGAATGGATTCGTTATTTCAATATCCTAAAATGTTATATTGTGATTGAAATGTGGAGATGTTATGTTTACTTTTTGCATGTTTTATGTGATACGTTTATGTTATGGTTCTTGGTCATTGTTATGAAAACTGGTGGTTCCATGATAAACTAAGGGCAGGTGAGCCCGATATAGCTCTCCAATGCATTGGGTAACGCGAAGGAGTGAAACGTTAAGGTTTCTCCGAAGAGATTTAGGGAATATACTGTGGTGGGTATTCCAAATGTAACCAAGAGGGTTACTCCCTACGTAAGAATGTTATGAATGCCTCAAGATACCTTTTATGTCTTATGATTTCTATGATTTATTCGTGATTTGATATGCCTATGTTTTATGGGTAAAGTATGATTTCATTCTAATGTACATATGAAATCATGTTTCCTTTCCATATTTTTATAACTCTTACTGAGCTTTTTATGCTCATCCCAAGTTTTTGAAATGTTTTTCACAGGTCAAGGGAAAGGTACATGATGTGATGATAGTGTCAAGGATGTGTCAAGAAATAATCCGTGTTTTATTTTAAATATGTTTCCGTTGATGGGAAGAATGAATACTGTCTTTTATGTAACCACTTTGTTTAAATGTGTAATGTAATGCAAGTTTCATGATCTAATTCTCTAAAACTCTAAACCTGAAAAGATCCTCAATGTGTAATCTTGTAATAACTCAAGATTAAGTAAGGTTTATGGCTGGGGCCTTATAATTGGAGTGTTATAAAATTCCACATGAACCTGTCACATCATAACATTTACATTATCATGAATTCCACATATAACATATATCAATCATGTAAATAAAATAAATCATGGATAGTAATCGGTTTATGTTAAAAAATAATAAATTAATAAACCTTGGTTTCCTAAATTAAATATTTAATAACTTACTAGATATATGATTCATCCACCTTGAGTGAAGAAAAGTCAATCACGAGAAGTAAGAGGTGTGTTTTTTAAAGGAGGGTTCTATTGGACAACATTACATTAGACATAAACTCTAGTGGATATAAATTAATATTTTAGAAAAAGGAAGATTAAGATTAATGAATTATATTTTAGGAATATCCATAGTAAAAATTGGTTGAATGAGGGAAAACCCAAAGAAATATAGTTTTGTTCGAGAATTCCCCATACATTGTGTCTAAATGATTTCTTCACATTAATGTCTAGTATAGAAAAATTAGATTCAATAATAAACTATTATAGAACCTTTTATATAGTAATATTATGCATTATTGTTTTATTATGTTGTTTTATGGGCAATTTGATGAGTTATAGAGTTTAATTTCATCATTCGGGAGTGTTCGTTTTCATAGTATTCAAGATTGGTAAACTTCTATTAATGAATGGAAGTCAGTGTAAAATGTGGATAAATATCCAGAATTGTTATTATATGTTATTTGTGATCCTATAGAAGCATAAATGATCTGATAAATAATTTTTATATACCATGAGGATGAATCATTTGACAGAAGTTAATTGTCATTGTTTTAGGATAATTTTTGTGGGGTTTTGATCATAATGAACTCATTTTGTTTTATCATTTAGTATTATTTATTTATGTTATTTATTTAACATATATATGATTATAAAATACATCATAAAATATTTTTAAATAGTTTAATATTTTTTTCTAACATTTTTTAGGTGTTAATGGAAATGGAAGTGCAATACCCATGATATCGGTAAATTGGCACATCACATGTGACGATTAAAATTTCAAAATAAAAGAGAGAAAGGGAAGAGTTTAATGATTTATATTCCATTATCATGATAAAATTATAGTACATGCAAGGAAAGAGAGTTATAATTCCATTTGGATGACGAGAGGTGATGAGAGAATAATAAAATAAAATAAATTGAAATGATATTAGAAGAAGATGTTATTGGATTTACCTCTTGAATTCTCCATTTGATATCCCCCATAAGGAATCTTGGATTGGTATTTTTGTGGGAAAGGGGATCCCATATGCGGGAGAGGGTCTATGGAAGTTTATTTTTTCCAGATTTCTTCATGTCTCAAAGCTTGAGAAGTTTTGTGTGATGTGGGGGTGATGGGTGGTATTTATAGTGGAAGAGAGAGGTGTTTTCTAAATATTATATTCATTAGTTTATTATTTTTTCTCAAGAATATGAATAATTTGATAATTATCACAAAATATATTAAAATAATGAAGGTTAATTCTATATTTTTGGCTTATATCATCCTTATATAATATATGACACCATAATTACAGTTTCTAGCTTTTATTGTAAATAATCATATTTTGGTGTTCATCAAAAAGTATACTATTATAAAAAAATCCTAAAAGTTCACCATAACCTTTTTTAATGTGTAGAATTAGAAAATTAAATCCATTTTATGAAAATAATTTTCTATATATGAGTATGTTAATTTATAATAAATATCATAATTTACTTATAAAATATAGATTTTAAATTTTTAACTGATATTATAACACTTTAAAAAATTACTTCAGCTCACAGCAAAATTATCTTAGAATCACAAGTCATCAAAATATTAATTTATGAATTCATATTATTGAAATAAAATTTCTTTCAATTAATAAATTATTCATTAAATTGTAATTAAATATTTATGACTTATAAAAATTCCATCTCTTAATTAATAAATTTGAAAAACTTTATTTATATAGATTATGATATTATTATACCATAAATTCATTTATATGATGCCTAAAATAAATTTATACTTTAATGCGCAAGGTTACTATTCATTTGGTCAGTTTACTATTCATAAGTGTTATATTACAATTCATAAGGCTAGGTTAATATTTCCTCAATATTGGTTTCTTAACTTCTAGAAATACATTTTATTTCATAAATTCATCATTTATCATTATTTTATTATAGTCTATACGTGATAATATGTTATTTTTACTATAGGATATTACTATAAGGAGGAACTAAATTGAGAAAAGATTGTGTCTTTATAATGAGGCGTCATCTAAATATGTTATCATGGTTATTAAATGTCCATGGTATATGTTAAAAGAGTCATACAAAGTCCTCGAGACATGTCAGCCAGGTCAGGGGAAGTACTCCAGACATATAGCCAAATCGTATAAAATCTATCGGTCATATCATCCTAATAATGAAAAAAATTATATGTGTTATGTTCCATTATGTGGATACACCTCAGACATGTTAGAAAGACACTGTATACGTGTCATGAAGACACCTTAAACACATTTGGGAGACACTCTGGGCATATCAGGAGGACACTATGGACTTGTAAGGAAAACAACCTGGACATTTGTGACAGACATCGTAGACTTGTTAAGAATACACACATAGACATATCGTCATTTTATAATTGGATTACATGGGAATGTACTCTCAAAACATCTAAAACCTAGACAAAGACCTTCAGTTAAGAATACCCCATCATATAGGAAGTGTATAAATTGGGTACGTGTAGCCACTCATGAAACATTATTTGTGTTATGAGATCCTTAGGTACCCAACCATTCTCAATAAACCACACATGGTCCCCAATATCAATACATAATAGGGAAAATGTTGGATATCTCTAATGTGAATCCACCTTGGTTTATGTCCCTACATATCCCAAACATCTATGCTAAGGGGACCTAATCCTCTAATGAGTATATCATCCAAATTTGACCCACGATGGAAGTAAAATGGGTATATATGTGGGAATCATATTCAATGTAATCCTTGAATATTCCATCAATCACCCAAAAACCACCAACTGGTAAAGAGTATTATTGATATATGAATAATATGACTCCTATTAATGGTATGATATATAGGAATCCTTCATAATTCTCATGGAATGCATCAAAAAAATTATTAGGTATACTCTAGTGCAAATTTTCCATGTCTATATTCAGTGAATCTGATTATAAATAATCTATTTTTCTCACACAAAGCATGAATCCCATGTTCTTAGGGATTTACAATGATCATATCATGGGTATCATAATATCCCCCAAATCCATGTAACGTTAGTGTTTAAGCCCTATCAATAACATGATATAAATTCAATTTTACATGGGTATCCATTTTTTTGTACATCCAAAGGGAATTCCCTTATTATTAAAATATGAGGATATAACCATCAAGTGTACTAAATATCCATTTTTACCATATTTCAGTTTATGAAAAACTAAACTAGGAAGACTCTAATTCCCAATATAAGTGAGATACAGAGGACTTCTCCCTTAGGCACATGATCAATAACCAATTCCTAAATTCCTTCTTATACATTATAACAACATGATGTTAAAAAATAAGATGAATTCTTTCTAAACGAGTTTAAAAGACAGTGAGTGAATTATATGGGTTTTGATGCATTTTTCTTACTGCATATGTAGGATCCATCTCAAAGGTTCCATCCTAACTTAGAGACATTGATCGCCTTATTGTACAAACATCAACAATATAGTTCCTAATAATATAGATTCAAAATAAAATAAATCATCACTTTTTATATGAAATTCAGAACCAAATATAGATCCATTGATACATACATAAGGGTTCATTAATAGAACTACCTTTCACATTCATAGGGATTCAACACAATAATTATATTTATAGGGTATCCAATCCCACATGAGGATTTGGGAAATATTCACAAACATATATTAAATATATAATAGATTCTCTCATTAATAACATAATACATTGAAAAAAGTGATTGATCACATTTAACAACCATCCTCTTGACTAACGAAATATCTTAGCTATCATTGGGTTTTAAATCCAAAATGATCTCATTCCTTTTGAAATTAGGTTCTTAAATTTTTATGCATATGGGAGTAATTGACAGTTTCTATTGAAAATAAAAAGGGTTAAATCAATGTGAATATGGAACTGAATAATGATATATTTATTATTTCTTGTGATTCTATTATTTTCCACCTTTAATGGAATTATTATTCTATCGCATTGGTTTTATTCTAATATTAGAGGAATCACATGAATTAATTCATAGGTTAAATCCTCATAAGCCATCCAATGGATGAATGTTAACTGGGATGAATTTCGTCCCATTTTCCTAATCAAAAAGCATTAGGATCTTATCCCTAATGAAAAACAAC
This sequence comes from Viscum album, assembly GCA_963277665.1. Taxonomy (NCBI): domain Eukaryota; kingdom Viridiplantae; phylum Streptophyta; class Magnoliopsida; order Santalales; family Viscaceae; genus Viscum; species Viscum album. Next base: position 395,891,632 of record OY728127.1, on the reverse strand, counting down.
AAATAAATCCCTTACCTTAGGAAGTATTATAATGTCACCAACAATTTCATAGAAACTAAATATGAGTATTATGTGAAGGGTATTTTCCACTATATTCATTAGGTCTAATGTGAGAACCTAATTTAACAAGAAGATGTTGTGGATTTAATCCCATCCCCAGTCATCAAGAATAAGGAATCTAAATAGAGAGAACATACATGGTTGTTAACCCCTAAACCTCAAGTGTAGGTCCATATCCTTCAAACTTCCAGCAAACTTTAGGACCATCAATATATCCTGATAGTCACATGGGGTAAATTCTATATTATCATTATACAAAAAAAATCAATAATCCTGATGACTATACTATGTGATAATAGAATAACAAGAAAAACACCAACCAACTTCCCTAGGGGAACTTTTTCATTTTTTAACCCTATAGCCATATCCAATTTCATAAAGTGATTTTGAAAAAACAATGAGTATGATTACTTCTCCTTAAAATGAATGAGTACATCATAAATCATGTTTTCGATAAGTAAATTTCATTATAGTCTACCCAATTAATACTAAACACTATGATAATGTTTAATTATAAACAAGTGTCACCACATTGACCAATGACCAACCACTCAAAAATTAATAAGTAGTCTCAATGGAAGAAAATGATTCTAATTTCATGTCCATAAAAGAGTCCTAGTATATTCATGAATATATATCACATATTAGTATATGGATATTAATTACATAACATATTGATTCTCATAAGAATCATTTAGGTCTTGTGAAGCTTGAATCTATGGTATATAAAAAACTGGATCATATATGAACTACACTATCTCCATATAAATTCATTATAACTAAGACCATTTTTATACATATCATAAATAATAAATTTCTTCATAAAAAGGGGAAATGAAACATAATAAAGAGTTTTATAAGATTTTCATTGAGGTTAAACATGGTAGATATTAATATAATATGAACATAGTTTTCTGAGAACATGATAATAAATTTGGAATATCATAACCTCCATATCATATGTTACAAACTATAGTCAGTAAATAAGTCATGTAGTTAATTAAATATGAAACACAAAGAAATGAAAGAACATAATCCATAAAATCATAACATTAGGATAAGATATAGATATTTTGCATGTATGAAATAAAAGAAACTTTTATGACAAGGCTACTCACCAATACATTCATAACATGATAGGGTTGGGTTATCCACCCATGTACCAACTTATGGATAGGGATGAACACCATTTTACACTCTTTTGTGATTTTATAACCTTATCATGACCCGTACACCAAGGGCCATACCGTGACTACCCCAAACTGCCTTCCATAGGCCAGAGGCTAGCGACTAACACCAAAAGGCGTATTCCCTAAAACTAGTAAGGCATTGCCTTTATAACCTGTAAACACACACAACCAAGCACACATAAATATATGAACAACAAGTAAACTTTATAAAAAAATAGTGTGTACTGAAAGGAAAAGGGGCCCGAATACAAGCCCAACTGTAAAGTATAAGAAAACTAAAATGTACAAGAATAAATGAAAGCAGCTCCTGTGAACACCCACCAAGTATCCTACATGATGGGTAGGTACAACTCTCAATCCGGACATCTCTGTGGTATGCCTCGTCTAATGTCCACATCTGAGCCACCTCCATTATTGGTACCCTCATCCTCAGTCAGCACTATCCGTTGTCTACACCAAACACAACAAGGTGTAGGCATAGCCCATGCAGGGATGAGTATAATGATACTCAGTAGGGATTTAGAGACCCTCAAGGTCACACAAAATCCAAAAAGGACAAACCAAAAATCATGAAGTGAACTGAAAACCCTACTTAGGTATATTCCCATACATATACCTAGGTTATCATGTATACCCATCTCAACAATGAGGAAACACAGGGTCTAACCCAAAATCCCAGAGATCAATTGTTCTGCAAAGGAACACCATAAAGGTATGTACCACACAGGTACGCCTCACAAAAAAATACCACCAAGTTATTACCACAAAGGAAAGTACCACACATGTATGAACTTACCTAACACTAGGTATAACATAAGTTCAGTAGTATAGATGATTAGATGTAAACTAAATCATCTTACTCTGTTGTAAGGCTCTACTACTGAGCTAGACATGATTTCTCGGTGCTCACCCACATAGTATTTCTTGATGCTAAACCACATAGGATCGCTCGGTTATAACCCACATAGGATCACCAAGTGTTGACCCACATAGGATCGCTCGGTGCTAACCCACAGAGGATCGCTAGGTGCTGACCCATACAGGATCGCTCTTCATTCTTCATGTCACATCCAACTACTGGGTTCCCACACTATGTTTTCTTGTCTCTAGGAGGGCCAGCTCTACAAGACAGTGGCTGATACTCCAAAATACAAGAAATCTCATGAATAAATATCCCAAAGGATATCCATGTCATAGGGGTCTCAACGCAATAGATGGTGGGTCAATCAGACACCCGGCCTGTGAGTTATTATCCTTTTAGTCCAGAGTGCCTGGTTGGATTCTTTCTCAATCCAACCCGACCATTCCCCAAAATTATCCAAATATCCCGGGGAGTATTCCAAAGGTACCATCTCTCTCCACGATTTTTGGCGGTGCTGGCAGTTTGTAAAACAGACATTCGGTGCCAACGATATGGCCGAAAATGCATAAATCGGTTGAAGTGCATCTGGGTCTAGTCCGAATCGGTCAGACCGCCCGACCCAACCCACTGGGTCTGATGCGACCTGTTGGGACCAGCCCGACCCACAGGGTATGGCCCAGCCCGCACTGGGTGGCCCGGTCTGGTAGTAGTGCAGGGGCCGCGAGGGCCGCGAGGGGCTGCAGGGAGCCGCATAGGCCATGAGGGGCGCAGAGGCCGCGAGGGGCTCACAAAGGTCCACTAGGCTGTGTGGAGGGCTGCGGAGTGGTGAGTCCACTGGGTAGTGCAGGAGGTTGTGGGGCAGTGCGGCACTCCACGGGGCAGCGCGGTGAGGTGGTGGGGTGGCGCGACTGGTCACAGGGTGGCGCGGTGGGGCCTCAGGGTGGTGCGATAAGGCCACATGGTAGCGATGGCCACAAGGGGCCACAGACGGCCAAGGCCACATGGTGGCAGTGGCCGCAGGGCGGTTTCATTTCGCCATCACTTTTGTCGTGGCTGGTGGTGGTGCCGACCGCCATTCTTGAGTTCCACCAGTGCCAAACAATGGCACCGGTCACCATTATGAAGAGCACACCAAAAGATGAATGGTAGAGGGGTCATGCCGTGTTTTTTTTGCCTACACCCTTCGCGTTAGAGCGGTAGCATGCGGCTCAACAAAAACCTTGAATCAAGAACCTTAAATTCAACAATTTCATATGAATCGTAGATCTAATCATTTTGGTTGATCCGTGTTCGCAATGCTTTCCAAGAATGATGAATTTAATCGATAAATTACAAGAATTCAATGACAACCCCAACCTCATTCATTTGATTCATTTATGATTTTCCAAGGGGAAGGAGACGATGTCATTGCTAATAGACGGATGTTGGTGACATTAGCGTTTCCTCGATCATCGGTTCGTTGATGTTAAAGACGTTTCTCATCAATGAATGTCCCAAGGAAGATGTCAGATTCAAAGTCGGCGTTCTACATTGGTATTCTTCATTGCAGTGCGTTCTCCGAAGGCTCCTTCCTCCCAATTCCACCAAAATGAAGAGGTAGACAAAATAATAGATTATGTATTCTATTAAGTGGATTGGATAATTTGTAAATTGTTTTAATTAATTAATTGAGTTGATAAAATTAATTAAAGGGGGTGTCATCATTAAAGTGGTGAATCTCAAGAGGTTTCTCCCCACTAAGATAGGAGTTCAATGGGGTTTATGTCTTAGGTGGTTCGCACCACTATAACTCACATTAGAGGGTAGGATCAGGTGGTCCCCACCACCAATAACCTATGTTGAGAGGTTTTAGTTCAGGTGGTCCCCACCTCTCAACATCCACATGGGAGTTCCAAAGAAAAATAAAATAAAATGACAGACATTTTTATTTTATTTTATTATTTCACGAAAAACCCCAAAAATAACTTTCACCCTCGACCGACTACCATTGAGGAGAAAATCTTCTTAAGAGAATACTGGTGCTGCAAGTTCAACGGCGCCCTTAGATTTCAATTTCTTGCACCAGATCAAAAGTCACAAAAACCTGCTCGCACGTTTACTGAACGTACCCAAAAAAATATCAGAAATTCATTCCAGGAACACCGTTCCTCAGAGTCACACGCCGCCAATTTTCTTAGAATCATAAAATTACCATATATTAAATAAAAGTACATGGAAATTCCAGGTCTTTACATTTTCCATAACTCAAGGCTTTATGTCCCCATAAGCCACAACTCAAACTAAGGGAAAAAGTGGGGGTACTGAGCACAAATCTGAGCCTCCTACTGCTATGTGCTCTCCTAGAGGTTCTCGTGTTGCCAACATACACGCACTAGAGATATCAACTGCCCATAAAGGACCCACTCCGGTCGATCTTCTATCTACGCTGAAACCTCCATAAAATTCACCTCGTTGTCGACGTCCAGCTTGTCATGGTCGATGATGTGGGAAGGGTCCTACATGTATCTGCTCAGCTGGTATACATTGAAGACGTCATGCACCCGGTGCAACTAAGGTGGAAGAGCTAAGTAGTAATCCACCTTGCCAACTATACTAAGGACCTAAAAAGGTCTGATGAACCATGGAGATAACTTGCAATGTTGGACAAATATCCACAAACCTCGTCAACGTGAGACTCATAGAAAGACATGGTCACCATCCAGGAACAATAGATTTCTCAGTCTCCTGTTGGAATAAGATTTCAACCTACTATGTGTAGTGTTAATCCGCTCCTGGATGATCCACATCTTCTCCTTGGTAACCCATACCATCTCTAGTCCAACAAGTGTTGACTCCCCTAGGTTAGTCTAGCACAAAGGTGATCTACAAGGTCGCCCGTACAACTCCTCAAAAGGTTCCATACCAATGATGGAGTGATAGCTATTTTTTATGCAAACTCCACCAATGTTAAGTGATCCTCCCAACTACGATCGAAGTCAAGGACACAAGCATGTATCATCCCTCGAGGGTTTTAATGGTCTGCTCAGTCAATCCATCCATCTGAGGATGGAAGGAGGTGCTTAAACAAAGCTGTGTCTCGAAAGCCTCCTGCAACCCCTTCCATTTTTGGAAAGTAAAACATGTATCACAATCGGAGACAATCTTCGGGGGTACTCCATGTAGCAACACAATCTCCTGCACATAGAGGCATCCCAAGCTCTGTATTGAACCTTGTTATCTGATTGGTAAAAAGTGAGCCGACTTGGTGAGTCAGTCGATGATCAACCAAATAGAGTCATGATCTCTACATGTACGTGGATTCCATCTCACGAAGTCCATGGATATCCCATCCCACTTCCACTTCGGGACCTCTAAATTCTAAACCAAGCCTGCTGGTACCTGATGTTTCACATTCACTTGCTGATAAGTGAGGCACTAAGAGAAAAACTCTACTACTACGTTCTACATTCCCAACCACCAGTGCTATGGTCAGAGGTCCTGGTACATCTTCTCCACTCCTAGATGTAACACTAGAGGGGATGTGTGGAACTCCCTTAATACTTCCTCCTGAAGTGATACGGGTACCATGGCACATCCTCTGAATAGGATGAAGTGCTACCCACCTTTAGAAAATCCATCAGGTGCCTGCCTTGTGGATATATGAGCATGTTGAGCCTCACAGTCAGTGTCCCCACGCTGCACCTCCCTGACTCGCTGAAGAAGTGGGGGAGTGATTGTAACATACTGAAGAAAAGCTGCTCCATCCCGATCCAAAAAGGCTATCTACAAAGTAGCCAGCTGCTCCATCGCCTCACCTAGATATTGTATACCTGACCTCCTACTGAGTGCATCTGCTACAACGTTCCCCTTCCTAGGAGTATTGAATATATCTAAGTCATAGACCTGGAGTAACTAATGCTAATGTAGCTATCTCAGGTTCAGGTTATTCTGAGAGATGATATACCTAAGACTCTTGTGATCAGAGTACACTATAAAACACTTGCCCATCAAGTAATGTCGCCACATCTTCAAGGAGAAGACCACTGCAGCTAACTCCAAGTCATGGGTAAAGTAGTTTTTCTTATGTTGTCTTAGCTGTCCAGAACCATAAGTGATCACTTCTCTCTCCTGCATCAGGACACATCCATGCCTATTCCATGATGTGTCATAGTAAACTATGTACCCTACGCCCTCCTCTAGTAGCCTCACAATGGGGGCACTGGTCAGCCTCTACCTCAGCTCCTGAAAACTCTACTGGCATCTCTATAACCACACGAAGGGTTTCCCCTTCTTCTTCAACGCTAATAGTGGTGATGCAACTATGGAGAAATCTAGCACAAGCCTCTAGTAGTATCCAGCCAAATCCTACAAACTTCGTACCTCCTTCACACTCTTGGGTGTCTCCCAATAAAGTATTTCCTCAATCTTTACTGGATCCACCACAACTCCATCCTCCGAGATGACATGTCCCAGAAAGTGAAACTCTCTGATCCAGAAATGGAACTCCGAGAGCTTACCATAAAGATGGTGCTCTCAGAGTGTGTCCAGAACTACCTATAAATGATAGGCATGCTCCTCCGCAGTAGTCGAGTGGAACAGAATGTCATCGATGAAGACTACTAAAAAGAGATCTAGGTATGGATGAAAGATCATGTTCATGAGTCCCATGAACACTGCTGGAGCATTAGTCATGTCGAATGGAATAACCAAGAAATAGTAGTAGCCATAAAGACATATAAAATCCATCTTCTGCAAATCCTCATCTCTCACTTTGAGAAGGTGATAGAATGATCTAAGGTCTACATCAGAGAACCACCATGCTCTATTTAGATGATCAATGAGTCCGTCTATCCACAGGAGTACGTACTTGTTCTTCATGGTCACCTAGTTCAGGCACTGATAGTTGACACAAAGTCTCAAGCTCCAATCCTCCCTCTTGGAAAATAGAATCAGAGCTTCCCAAGGGGAAACACTGGGCCGAATCAATCCCTTCCCCTATAAGTCCTCCAACTATACCCACAGCTCACGAAGTTCCGTGGGAGCCATCCGATACACCGGTGTGGATATCGGTTCCATCCTGGGATACAAGTCAATGTAAAAGTCCACCTATCTGTGGGGAGGTAGACCCGGAACATCATCAGGTAAGACATACGCATATTGGTCCTCCACTACAGGATAATTCGAACTCTTCACATCAACCGATCTGAGGGTAAGGCTTTCCAACTGATGTGTAATCGCCTGCACCCTCCTTCGGGTAAGTCCATCCTGCGCTGCAAAGGCTCCCTTCTCACCAGTGAAGGTAAACCTAGTCCCATCGAAGCGGATATATTGCACTTTGTGCCTAATACATTCAATCTGATCATGGACTATAGATAACCAGTCCACCCCCAACATGACATCATAAGGCCTCGACGCCGCTACTAGGTGATCCCAGCCAAAGCTCTTGCCTCCTAGTGTGAGCTCACACTACTGGACCTAGTGCATAATCATCGAATCTGCTATCTTAGGAGTCTCTATCCATAATTATTAAGCCAACGAATTTTTCAGAATCTCTATGCTCCTAACGATGGTAGTGGAAATAAACGAATGACAGAAACCTATGTCTATAAATATTGTAACTAAGGTGGAGTAGACAAGGATCATACCTTGTATCATCTCCAGAGCACCATGATCATAAGCCTCAACAACCTAGACATGAGATCACCCCTGTCCACCTCCTTGTTGTAGGTGTGGACCTCTTGATGGTGGTTATAGTAACATCTCAAATCGTCACCCACTGCCAGCTGCACGGTTAGCTCCTCTGCCATGTCTTTCTGTACACTGCAGACCTCCTAGTTCGAACCTCTGTGTCTGCTTAAGAAATCCCTCGAATGTCTACAGATCATCTGTACGGCGGGTCAGACAGTCACGATCCTTGTGACCCTGCCCGCCGCTTGCGTAACACTGCCCGCTCCTGGCATGACTGGCTCTGCATCATGTTCCCCATGCAACCGATCCCGAATCCTATGGTCGTCCACATGTAGGTCTAGTCTCCTTGGACCTATGCAACATTTGTCTATTAATAGAGGTAGAATACTCCGCAACATGACGAATGGTGGTGGGTCTTGCTGCTGGTGACTGCTCATCTAGGAAACTCTCTACTAAGAAGGCTCTCTCTAACACCCCGCTAGTGTGGGAATGCTAAGAGAAATCATTGAAGACGTGATCTCCTGCATGAGACCCTGCTCAAAGGTCTAGGCCCTAAAGTATGGTTCCCACACTATATCTATGGATTAGTGTGAGAGGTTTGTGACCCTCGCTGAGTACTGAGCCATAGTCATGCTGCCCTAATGAAGATGAACTAGCTCCTGTATGCGCACTGCACGAAGAGTTTCTGGAACAAACTCTGCCCGAAACAGGATCTCGAAGTATATCCAGAGAAGCGTCACCTCATAATGAGCCTAGAGCATCATGCTCCACTATCTTCCTGCTGCTTCCTATAGAAGGCTGGTGGCAAGGATCACCATGAGATCAGCTGGTGTCCCTACTAGTAAAAAAAATCTTACCGCGGCCTCCAGCCAATCCTCAGCCGCTTGTGGGTCTATCTCTCCCCTAAACCTGGGTGGCCTATGGAACTGGAACTTGTGAAACGTTCTCAAATGGTGGGAAACTTCTACTACTGGGGATGGTGGAATTGTTGGCCCAACAGGTAATGGTAACACATGTGCCTCCACTGGTGCCTCTACTAGAATATGGCCCTACACCGAGGTCTCGTCGCTTGGTGGGATATCAGTGCATACTACTCTCGGAACACTAGCTGGCTATCTGCATGGAAGAATCCTAAAATGAAATAGGTTCACCACGATCAATAAATTATACCTTGTGAGGTGACTGGAAGAGTTCACAAAGAAGATTCTTTAAAACACACACGCAATCAGTGTTTTCATGCACTGAGACGGAAATCAGAAGTCAGGGTCCTGGTATATGGATACGTTGGCTGCCGCAGTAAGAATGGATTCCCTAAAGTGATGACCCCACTCAATACACTTAACACTATTTCCATTAAAAAAAGATCAAAGTCCTATGTTATATGGTAGAACTGACTCCACTGGCACCAATATTTCATGACCAGTCCCCCAGGGCCTGTGTCGTGACTACCCCAAGCCCTCCTTCAATAGGCTAGGGGTTGGTGACTAGCACCGAAAGAAGTATTCCCTAAAATTGGGAAGGAATTTCCTTTATAACCTATAAAAACACACAACCAAGTAAATATAAATATACGAACAACAAGTACACTGTATAACAAAAGAGTGCATACTGAAAGGAAAAGGGGCCAGAATAGAAGCCCAATTGTGAAGTACAAGAAAACTGAAAAGTATAAGAATAACTGAAAAAAACTCCTATGAACACCTGCCAATGATCATACCTGATGGGTAAGTATATCTCTTGATCAGGTCATCTCTGTGGTGCGCCTCATCTAATGTCCACCTTCGAGCAACCTCCAGTCTAGGGTCCCTCGTCCTTAGTTAGCGCTATCAGTCATCTGCACCAAACACAACAAGGTGCGGGTATAGCCCGTTCATGGGTTAGTATAACGATTCTCAGTATGGACCCTGAGTCCCTTAAAGTATCACAAAATTTAAAAAGGGTAAACCAAAAATCATGAATTCAATTGACAAACCTACTTAGGTATATGACCATACATATACCTAAGTTATCATGTATACCCATCTCAACCATGAGGAAACACAGGGTCCAACCCAAAAGCCCAAAGCTGAACTGTTCTGCAAAGAAAGAAATAACACGAAGGTGAGATCCCCATAGGTATGCCACACAGAAAAATTCCACCAATGTATTACCACTAAGGAAGGTACCACACAGGTACGAACTAAGTTCACATGAGGTATAACTTTAGTATAGTAGTATAGATGATTAGATTTAAAATAAATCATCTTACTCTGTTATGAGGCTCTACTATTGAACCCCAAAGGATAGCTCGGTGCTGACCAACATTGGATCACTCGTTTATGACCCACACATGATCTGTCGGTGCTGACCAACTCATGATCTCTAAGTGTTGACCCACACAGGATCACGAGGTGCTGACCAACACATGATCCCTCTTCATTCATCACGTCACAACCAGCTACTGGGTTCCCACACTACACTCTCTTGTCTTTGGGAGGGACCACTCCATGTTCCACTGATTTTTACTCCAACTGCCACTAATTCTCACAAAGAAGTATCCCAAAGGACTTCCATGTCATAGGGGTCTCAACGCAACAGACAATGCGTCAATCAGATGCACGGTCTGTGAGTTATTAGCCTTTTAGTCCCAAGGGCCCAGTTGGATTTGTGCTTGATCAAAACCGAACGTTCCCCAACATTATAAAAATATTCAGTAGAGTATACCAAAGGTACCGTCTCACTCCAAGGTTTCCGGCGCCGTAGATGGTTCATCAAACGTTCGATCAATGCCAAAGATATGGGCGAAAATGCATAAATGGGTTGATGTGGGTTTGGGTCCGGTCCAACCCGTCCTGGGTCGACTCGGTTCAGGTTGACCCAACCCAAATCACTAGGTTCAACCCGCCCCACTGGGCCTCACCCAGCCCACTGGGTCTGGCCTAGCCCTCACTGGGCGGCCCGGCTTGGTAGTGGCGCGGTGGTTGTGAGGGGCCACAGGGGGTGCACAAAGGCTGCCAGGGGCTTGGAGGACGCGAGGGGGGCATGGAGGGCCACTAGGCGGCACAGAGGGCCACGGGTCGGCGAGGATGTTGGGCAGTGTGGCTGGCCATAGGCCAGCGTGGAAAGGTCGTGGGGCGGCGGGGGCTGCGGGGGGCTGCGGGCAGCGGTAACCATAGGGCTGCCACTTTGTGTTGTCACCTTCTTTGTGGCCAGTGGTGGTGACGACCGCCGTTCTCGAGTTACATCAGTTCCAAATGATATCTCCAGTCACCATCATGTCCGCAAAGAACACACCAAAATAATAATGGCGAAGGAGTCAGGCCATGTCTTATTGGCCCACACCCTCCGTGTTAGAGTGGTAACAAGAGGCTCAACAAAAACCTTGAATCAAGAATGTCAAATTCAAAAATTTCATACGAATTGTGGATCAAATAATTTCATTTTATCCACGTTCTCCTTGATTACCAAGAATTAGTAATTTAATCGAGAAATTAAAAGAATTCAATAACAACCCCTACCTCATCCGTTTGATTCGTTGAAGATTATTTGCGGGGAAGGAGGCTATTTCATTGGAATAGACGGACGTTGGTGATGTCTCCATTTCCTCAATCACCAGTTCATTGACGTTGAAGACATTTCTCATCACCAAATGTCCCGAGGAAGAAGTCATAATCGAATTCGGCATTCTTCATTGGCGTTCTTCATTGGAGAGATTTCTCCAAAGGCTCCATCCTCCTAATTCCACCAAAATGAAGAGGTATCCCAAATAATAGATTATGTTATCTATTAAGTTGTTGGAATAATTTTTAAATTGGTTTAATTAATTAATTGAGATGATGAAATTAATTAAATGGGGTGGAACCATTAATGTGGAAAAGCTCAAGAGGTTTCTCCCCATTAATAGGGAGTTCAAAGGGGTTTAAGTCTCGGGTGGTTCCCACCACCATAACCCATATCGAAGGTTAGGCTCGGGTGGTCCCCACCACCAAAACCTATGTTGAGAGGTTTTAGTTTAGGTGGTACCCACCTCTCAACATCCACATGGGAGTTCCAAGGAAAAATAAAATAAAATGTTACACAATTTTATTTCATTTTATTCTTTCACAAAAAAACATAATATTAACATTCACCATCAACCAACTGTCATTGAGGTGAAAGTCTTTTAAGCAAATATTCACGTTTTGAGTTCAAAAATTGCATCAGATTTAAATTCCAAGCACCGGTTCAAAATTTACAAAAACCCGCCCACAATTTTATTGAATGTACTCGAAAAAAATTCAGAAATTCATTCCGTACACACCGGGTCTCAGAATCATGCGCCGTCAATTTTTGCAGACTTGTAAAATACCCATATATTAAAAAATATTACTAGGATATTCCGGGTCTTTATAAACCTCCTATGTACCCTCTTGTTTCAGTAATATTATTACATCATGTGTAGCCTCTTTCAGTAGGCTTAGAATAGCCTCTTAAGAACCCATTGAGATTGATTGAAATTAATCATCACCCAATGCATTATAAGGAGTCAATTAACTCAAAAATCAAATTATCCATAATTTTTAATTCCATAAGAACATAAAATATTCTTCATATCAAAACCTTATAACAGAAAACAGTTTTATATACATTTAATCATAACATAACCTGTTGAAAAGAAATTGGAATTTTTAATATCTTTTCATTAAAAACATAAATCATACATAGAATGAATAATTAAGGTATCTTTATATTATATCCCTAGTAATGCAGTCGAAACCCAAATGGCTGTATTAATTAATGAATATGAATTCCATAAAAATATCATTAATATATTCTGGAAGAAATATACTTTCCATTTTCAAATCAATTCTTTAAAATAAGAATACTTTCCAAATATTAAGGAATTTTATTCAGAAGTAACCTTGATAACATTTAATGTAATATTATAAGAATCTTCTTCACAATATTATGGAGAATTTTTTTCATGTAGTGCATGTAAAAACAATGATTCCTTTCACATTTCTGGTAAATATACCAAACAACCTCATTTAAAAAAAAATGAAAAGATGATTCATTTTAAACAATTTTGTAAAATACGATAATGGGTAAAAATGACTTCAAAAAACATTCTATATTAATAAAAAATCCATTACAAATATTATAAAACTTGTACTAGTTTAATAATAATGTTTGACATATATTGGTTTGTCGGGCTGGTTGATGGCATGTCCTCAGTATGGGAATACCTGTGATGTTAGAAAATATGGAAATGAAGTTGGGTGGTAAGGATAAATACATAGATTGATGGTGGACACAAAGATATAAATTTTAGAAGGATAGTAATATAATTATAATTATGTGAATATATGATAGAAGGTCCATAAGTTCAGGCCCAAATGTGGAATCCTGAGTAGGAGGCATCAAACTGTAGAGATTTATGGATTGATTGGATGAGAGTTTATGGAATTTTATATCACTAGAATGCACCATGAAATTATTCATGGGTAAATTATTGATTTTCATATCTACATGTAAAGAATATTAAAATAAAAAATATTCTCTGTTAGTAGTTGTATTGTGTATCTAGTCCTCTGGACCTCAGGTCCTATATTAAGAATTGTGCTACTAGGATAATGTTTCATGTAGGGTTCCTTCTTAACCCAATTTCAAAAAGAAAATTTATCAAAACTTGTATTGTCTATATATAAAATTATTATAAAAAATTTATTTTAAAGAGTGGTATATCATAATATTTCAATATCGATAACTAAAGGATAAACAATCCCAATAAATAAAGAGACTATAACACAAAACATTTATGACATTGTTATCTTTTGAAACGTAATCCCCTGAAATAAAGATCCTATGATGGACATGTATAAACAATAAATTTTGTAATAAAATTCATGAAATACAGTCATGGGTACTATATATACAATACGCAAAAGAAACAAGTTTGTATACATGATGTGTCCCACATATATAAAAGTGAGGCGAATATCCCTTACCTCATTTCCTGAATTTCATCGTACACATTCATACATCTACTAAAATATATATTGGTTTATTATAAAATTAATCCCAAAAAAACACTTATTTATCACACCATATATTATTTTTATTATGACCTTTTATTAAAAATTCATAATTTTTTTTAAATCTTTTTTTTGGTTACAACTGCTTTGTTTATCATGTATGTTTTGGTTAGGAATTTTTATTCATTTTACTTTAATCATTGTTCTATCATATCCAAAATTTTGAAAATTATATGAATATCATATATATTAATTTTTTAAGTATTTATAGTTATCCAAAAATTCAATCGATAAAAAATTAATGACAATATTCATGTAGATGGTTGGTTATACATTTGTATGATCATTTGTTACATATTCTTGACAGATAGAATGAATAAAAGACCTATAATATATTACATTTCTAGAATCATTTTTATTTCAAAAATATCATATATATTCCTTAAATATATTCATATAATCATATATGAAAACATAAAATAAATAAAGAATAACATCATGTTGCATGGGTGGTTGTCCACAAATATGCATGATCGATGTTATTGTTTTACAAAGGGAATGGGTTCTATGTAAACATATGCGATTTTAGAAATACTACTGGATAAATATTTCATTAATATAATTTCAAAACATTTAATTAATAATTATCTCAATCTAGGAGATAATGTTATGAAAAATTTGTAATATTGGTTCATGATTTGGGAGTCTTCTGTATATAGGATCAATAGTTTCATTTACCAATTGATGGTGGTGGAGATGGATATTTTCCATTCCAATAACATAAGAACATATTAATATATTGGATATACAGATTCTATTATATCACCTTATTTTTGAAAATATTAATTAGTATGAATAATTAAAAAAATGAAAATGAATGGTTTTAGACAATAACACTTCTTCAGAGAGCCTCTTTAGGTATACACCTAAAACCATTTTAGGTCTATTAAATAATACAAAAAATTAATCTAGAAAAATTGAAGGTAATTTGGAAAGATATTCTTATTTTCAATGGAAAATCATAATTCATTGAAGGTGTTAAGTGGAGAAGAGAGTTGGTACCCCTTTATAAGTGTGGGAGAGAGCGTACATGGAATTTTTGAAATGAAAAAGTTATACATATGTATTACGCATACCACAAAATAAAATGGATCATTGTAGGAATATAGATGAGATAAAGTGGAAATATTCGAATAAAATATTATTTTTTAGAGTATTTAATTCATTTTAACACATTTATTTTTCATTTAATCCCCCTCAATATACCCATTTGAACCTTAACCACATTAATAAATTTTTACTATTTTAATATTCATTATAAAAAAGCTAGTTGACCATATTATATAACATAAATTATTTTGATTCAAAATATGAAATAAAATTTTCAAAATTAATTTTTTAGAATATTCAAAAATTAATTTAAAATTAAACTCATAGACGTGATGAGAAAAAAGTTTTCCAAAGATAAAATTTTAATAGGTATAATCAACTTTAACAGAAAAATTAAATATTAAGGTTATTATAGAAACATCAATTCCTTTATATATAATATAATTGAATTAATTTTTCTTTTCATACATATAAAATTTTAACTTTTTATAGGATTTATATTAAATGTCACTTATCTATAAACAAATATTTTCCATATTACTTAAAAAATTAATCATTTTAGTGAAAAACCCAAAAATATCACAATAATATAATTATAAATGCTGAATTAATGAATTATGTTCTTTTTTTTTAAAAAAAACAATACATAAATTTAAAAAATAATTTTAATATATGTTCTCAAAAATAAATGAAAAATATTTTTTCAAATTTTTTTAAGAAAATAATGACTACACCAAAACATATGTATTTTTTTGTCAAAACATTTCCATTATCTAAAGCCTATATGATAAATTTTAAAAAGTATTTTATTTCTATTTAAACTTTCCAACGTAGTATCTAGGTTATAAAAGTGATGTTTAAAAAATAATAGTATTAGTATAATCTATCACACTAAAACACGGTGTTGAAAGTGACAAAAGATATAAAATAAATTAAATTTACATTAAAAAATTTCCATTAAATATAATGGTGTTATATTATAAACATAAAAATGAATTTTTCAGTGAATTTTTATTACTCTGATAAAAAAACTGATGATACTTAGTCATCATCGTTATCCTTAGGATCCCATGTAATATCCTCATGTCTGTTGTTTGTCCATAAAACCATGACCAGGTGAGTGGTATTATTTTATAAAAAAATATCTCTATCATTGATATCAACCAATTATTGTTCCTTATATAAAATATCATTATCTAGTTTTTAAAAATTATGAATTCATAACATGTGAAGGATATGGTTTGAATTTCCTCAAGATAGTTACATGAAACACATCATGGACTTGATGGTGATTCACTAGAAGAAATAGATGATAATCCACTATCATTGACTGATCTTGAATATCAAATGGACCAATATACCATTAAATTATCAAGACATTCATCTTGATCTCATAACCATCTTCAATGAAAAAATTCAAAGAAACCCCATCTCCCCAACATTAAACTCTAGATCACAATAATAATTGTTAGCATATAATTTCTATCATCATTGAACATACTCAATGTGTTGTTGAATGTATTTCACTATCAATTCAATTTAATCAGCTATATTAAGTCCCAATAACATTCATTAATCAAATTTATCCTAGTTTTTTTGAGTTCAACACTTTTATCCATAGGGGGATTCAAAAGGGGAAATATGTGATATTGAAAGATATTTATTGTAGTAATAAAACATAACATGAGGAAGGTGATGATCCTAAGAACATCTCTAATCCATATTGAATGATGTCATCATAGACTACAGTGTTATAATGGTTCTCTCATGGTAACCATATTTCTGAGGATGACACAAAGTGTAAAAACTGAATTCAAATTCATGATATTTCTGAATACTCCTCCATAACATAGTGGAAAACATCATATCCCAAATGGCCTAAATATAATGATGCACTACATAGATCCAAATTACATATTTAGTTTGAAACAAATAATGATGATCTAGAGTGATATATTCCCTAATTGTGAAGATGTTTTCATACTTATTAAGGTGATCAACTATAACCCATATAGCACAATTCCCTTTAGATATTTTTGGGACTCTGATGATAACATCTGCAATAATGTTTTCCTTTTTCAATTATTATATTGGTAATCGATGTAACATACCATTAAAATTTTGTCCCCCATAAATAACATATTGATATAAAAATACCGATGATATAAACATTGAAATATTTCTCTTCATGTAATACCACAAGAAATAATATTCTTGATCTATATACATCATTGTACTTCTTAGATGAATATAGAATGATTAACTATGAGATTGCAAAAATAAATATTTTTTAAAATATGGGTTGGATAGAACAAATACATGGGTTTTAAACTTTTTCATTCAATCAAAATCAATGATAAACATATGAACATTTCTAAACTTCTTATATAGATCTATATTCTCATTCTGTTCCTCTTAAATGATTAGTTGGATAGATGGTTGAACACATAATTGAGTAAGATAATTTTTTACCCATCATCTATGATAACCATTTACAACCTTTTCAAATCAGTAAATTTAGGATTGTTAATTATCATCATAATATATAATTTATTTTGATCCTTTCGACTTAATGAATTAGACCCCTTATTCACTATTCTAGGGTGGTAATGTCTTGATTAGTCATAATCATTTTTCATATCAAATAATCTTCATTGGTTAATATTCAACTCATTCTAGGTGAAAATATACATTAAATTTTTACAATAATAATATAACTCAAATATTTTTTAATTAAAATTACTTCATGTATTTATTTTAAATTTAACACATCTTACTCTGAATGCAGATTTGGGTAATCATTTTAATGAACAATCAGCTTTCCGAGTCACGCGGTCAGAAGTTGGTTGACCTACACCCCTGCATGCAGTCTCTCGGACTGCATGCCATTACAAACCTATGGCTAGGTAGTGGGACATTCATCCTGATGTGGCTCCCGACTGGCACCATGGTTTCCCACTACCGAACATTTTCTGGTTGTCCGTTCGATGAATCAGAAGGTGTTCTTGAGTCCTCAGATCATCATCTTGCCTGTTGTGGGCTCCAAATCATTATTCCATCAATCCAGGGGTCTGGTCAAGCTCATATCATCCTAGAAACGTTTGACTTGACCACATGGGTCTGTCGATGAAGAATTTGAGGTGGGTGAGTGATTGCAAGTAACAACCATTGTGACTAACATTGTCCCGGATCATTTGGATTACGTTCATCATGTTAGAAAAATGGATGATGTCGAAAAATTATTAATTCATATTCCCCTTTCATTATTCCACACAAAGGAGTTCCTAAATCCACATGAATGACCAAACCACAGATCGGCTTATTAGTGGGTTAATCTGCATTCATCATTCATAAAGAAAGAACAGGGAAGGAAAAATCACTAATAATGAACCCCTTTATTTGAGGATGGATCATTTGATGGTGAAGATCAGAGTAGCAACATTGTCTCCCCTAATTCCTCAATCCACAATCCATCATTGGGGGCGATTCATTGTTCATCGCTCACCAACACAAATCCTCTAGAGGTTCTAAGTAAACCTAGATATTTTATCCATGACACCGTATTCAATTAATCCATTAAAATGGGGAAACATGTTTTGGTGTTCCTTTTATATTTAGTCATAAAGATGTTACACTATTTTATTTACGAAGAATAGTTTCTATTATGCTTCAGTTTCAGAGTTGTTGACCTGTTTCATTTATTAAATGAAACATCCAACGCGACGTTGCATCATAAAAAACTATTTCTAATAAAATAAAATTTTTATGTTTATTCTCTTAATCTATAAAATTCAAGAAAATATACATTTTCCATCAACTCATTCCAGTCGAGGTTAGGTAATTTCATAGGCAATGTCATCATTCCTAATGCAGTGGTGCCCTTGGAATTTAATTCTCAGAACCTATTTAGAATCTGTCAAATCCGTGTACATGTGTTATTTTAAATATAATTATATAAATTTAAATAATTTATTCTGAGCTCACTGGGCCTCAGAATCAAGTTCCATATGAGTGCCTAGTCTTCAAATAATCCCATATAATTAAGAACAAGTTACATGGAAATTTTTGGACATTTTAATTTCTCCACATTAAGGCTCTACATCCTTGTATTCTAGAAAAAAGGATAAATAAAAAAAATGGATGTACTAAGCACGGATCTGAGCCACCCACTCCAAAGTGCAATCTTGGATATTTCTATGCTTCCTCCAAATATGAACCAGAGGAATCTACTATCTATGAAGGACCTACTCCAATTAGTCCCCAATATCGATCGAGAACTCTACAAATGTCACCCCATCATCGATGTACAACTCTCCCTGGTCGATGATGGGAAATGGGGCATGTACCTACCTTCTCATCTGTGACACATTGAAGAAATTATACACCTGGTTCATATGATGGGGAAGAGTTATGTGGTACTCCACCTAGCAAACTCTTTTCAAAATATATTAAAGGGCTAAGGAACCTCAGAGACTTGTTGCCACCCCAGCCAATTCTCTGCAATACCCATTGGAATGAGACCCGAAAGAACCCATAGTCTCCCCCATCGTACTCCTAGGGACTCCATCTCTAATTATATTAAGACTTATATATGATTTATGAAGTCCTAATCCACTCCTAGATGACCTATACCTTCTCAGTGGTAGCACATACCAACTCTGGGCCCATGAGTGTTCACTACTCTAGGTCTATCCAGTATATAATAGATCTTCATGGATGCCCACACAATGCATAAAACACTACCTTACAAATGGTGGAGTGGTATCTATTATTTTATACAAATTCCTCCAAAGGTATATGGTCCTCCCAACTATTCCAAATGTCAATGATGCAAGCACGAATCTTATCCTCTAAAATAGGGATAGTCTTCTCTATTTGACCACATGTCTGTTGGTGGAAAGATATTCTCAATCATAGATGAGTCCAAAACACTTCCTATAATCCCCTTCATACTCATGATGTAAAGCGTGTGTCTCAATCATAGACTAACATCGATGGGACTCCATGGAATTAAACTATCTCCTTCATGTAGAGGCTTCATAATCTCTCTACTGAACCCTGCTCTATGATCGATAGGACGTGGTCCAACTTGGTTAGTCTTTCCACAATCACCCAGATGGTATCATGCCCCTTGACATATGTAGTAAACCTATCCCGGATTCCATCGAGATACCATCCCAATTCTACATCGACAACACAATTGGTTGATCCAAGCCTGTTGGAACCTAATGCTCTTCTTTCACTTGTTGGAAAGTGAGGCACTGAGAAACAAACTCTTCTACCACCTTCTCTATCCCCAACCACATGTACTGACCTTAGAGTTCTTGGTTTATCTTAGACTCTCTTGGATGTGCCTCCAAGGGGAGGTTTGGAACTCCATAAAAATATCTTCTCGCAACACAATTGGTACAATGGTGCACCCAATGAAAATGAAGAACTGATATCCTACTATAAAATATCCATCTGGGGATTCCTCTAGGGATATTTGAGCAAGTAGGGTCTCATAGTCAACATCCCCAAGATATGTCTCCCTATATTTCTATAAGAGTGGGGGAGTGAAAACCAACGACTGAAGTTAGGCAACCCCATCTCCATCAAAGAAGGATATTCGCATTGTGGATAACTGCTCTGATTCCTCCCTTAGGAATCGTAACTCAATTCTCCTATTGAGCACATATGCCACCATGTTCCCCTTACCAAGAGTATAGACTATCTTGATGTCATAATGCATAGGAACTATAGCCACAACTTATATCTCAATTTGAGGCCCTTATAAAAGAATATATACATGAGACATTTGTTGCTGGAGAGATGGTAAACTTCCCTCCCATCATGCAGTGTTTCCACATCTTTAAATCAAATATCACTACTACATGATCCTGGTCACATGTCACATAATTTTTCTCATGCTGTCTAAAATTCCATCAACTATAGGTGATCACTTCCTATTCATGTATTAGGAATCAACCAAGTCTAGTCCCTAATGTG
The DNA here is from genome assembly GCA_963277665.1 of Viscum album. NCBI lineage: Eukaryota > Viridiplantae > Streptophyta > Magnoliopsida > Santalales > Viscaceae > Viscum > Viscum album. The sequence goes on along the minus strand of OY728127.1, from coordinate 395,870,762 downwards.
TCATAGAATACTCCATATACAATGCCATTCTGTAGTTGTCTCACGATGGGGGCACTCATCAGTCGCAACCTTAGCTCCTGAATACACTATTGGATCTTCTTTGTCCACATAATGGGCTGTCCCATCTATGTCAAAGATAATAAGGGTGCTTCTAGCCAAAAATGGTCCAGAATTATCCTCCGGTAGTATCTCGCCAAACCCAAGAAACTGCACAACTTAGTCACATTCCTAGGTGCCTCCCATGAAAGCACTGGCTCTATCACTGTCTGATCCACTACAACTCTATCCACAGAAATGATGTGTCCTATGAAGCAGACCTCCAAAATCTAGAACTGGAACTTCGAGAGATTCCTAAAATTCTAGATCACTCATAGTGTATCTAGGACTATCTGTAGGTGTGTCGCGTGATCCTCCTTAGATGCTGAGTACACCAGGATGTCAACAATAAAGACCATGATGAATCGGTCAAGGTAAGGCTAGATGATACTATTCATGAGTCATATGAAAAATTTTGGGGAAATTTTCATGGGAAAAGGAGTCACCAAGAACTCATAGTGTCCATACCGACACCTGTAGGATGTCTTCTGTACATCCTCATCCTATACATGAAGCTAATGATAGCTTGATCTAATATCTATATTTGAGAACCATCTCACTCCCTTCTGTTGATCGAAGATGTCATAAATCCTTGGTAGTGGATACTTATTCCTCATAATCACCTAATTCAGGCACCGGAAGTCCATGCACAACATCAAAATACCGTATGACTTCTCAGAAAACAAAACTGGGGCTACCCATAGAGAAACACTAGGTCTCAAGAAGCCCTTCCTCCATAGATCCTCCAGCTATACCCTCAACTCACGAAGCTCCACAAGAGCCATATGATATTATGGTGTGGATATCAGTACCTTTATATGGTATAGGTCAATGAATAATTCATCCTCTCTACAAGGGGGTAATCCCAGAACATTCCCAAGAGGTATGTATTTGTACTCGTCAACCACTACAACGATGTAAGTACTCTTCTCATCCACAACACTGAGGGTGAGGCTATCCAACTAATGATTGATCCACTTCATCCTTCTATGAGAAATTCCATAATATGATGCAAACATTATCCTTCACTAGTAATGGAAAACCTGCTGCTATCTCCACATACACAACACACTCTATGCCCAAAACAGTTAATCGGAGTATGTACTACGGATAACCAATCCATAATGAGAATAAAGTTGTAAGGCCTCAACACCTCTACTAGGATATCATAACCAAATCCCTTTCCACTATGAGTATGCTCACAAAGCTGACACCATTGTGTGATCATTGAATCCCATCTTGTAGGAGTCTCTAATAATAAGGATCGTGCCAACAACTCCACCAGAATATCAGAGCTCTAAACAAGTCCATGGCATGGAATGGGTGACTGGATCCTGTGCCTAAAAGAAATATATCTAAATACAAGTAGACACTGATTGTATCAATAATATTATCTGTAGTTCCAGGTTCATAAGACCCTATCACATGAAGTTGGACTCACCCCAATAAACCGAATCCCAGAGCTCGTGGTGGACTTCCTAGGGGTGGTGGTGGAATCACCTCGAACTCTCCATCCACCACATTCCACTCTACCTACAACCATACTATGTCTACCCCCCAAAGATCCACCCTTATTGACTATCTTCTTCTACCTCTACCTCAATGATCCCTCAATCATTTGTTGATCATATGCATGGCGAGTCGAGAAACCATGATCCATGTGTCCCTGACGACCGCACGTGTATCATGTTATGTTCCTCCCCATACTCCCTCTTCCCTAGGGCCCTGCACCTCTGATTCTATGTGTTGGGGTCATCACCTAAAAGGATTTACTCAATTTGGTCTCTACGTTAGCTATCTGTTACCCACTATTGAAGGCACTGCCGCTAGGTGTCTACTTGTAGCTCCTACAACTTTTTCCTGATCATCCTAGAATCATTCTATGAGTTGAGATTGATTTATCATCCCATCCTATGTAGGAATGCTAAGTGATACCATGTATTCAATGATCTCTCGGCATAGTCTCTTCTCAAAATCATAATCCTAGAAGAATGGGTCTCATACCATGTCTGTAGAGTAGTGAGAAAGCCTAGTGAATCTCAATGAGTACTCCCCCACTATCTTGCTACTGTAATGTTGGGGTGGTATCTTATATATGTGTACTGTGCACAACATCATGTGAATGAACTTCTCCCTGAAGAGGTTCTCAATGTCTTCCCAGAAGAGGGTCTCCCCGTCGCGTGTAGGGATCACCATTCTCCACCACCCCCCACCATGCCCTAAAGAAGGCTCACCTCTAAGATCTACATATTGTCGAGAGGCATACTCACTAGATGGACGAATAATTTAACCACCTAGATCCAATCTTCACCCACTTATGGGTTAGTATCACCCCTGAAATAGGGAGGCCTCTGCCTTTGGAACTCATTTAAGGAATTGAACCTCTGAGCCTGCGTGCATCCTCTACCGGTAGCACCGTTAGCAACAACTAATCTACGGGTAGTTGAAACCATAATGCACCTCACGGTGGGGCCATCTCAACTACTAGTGCCTATACTGACACCTCATCACTAGGCATACCATCCTCATTGTTATAAACCAGAATCCTGATTGGCTATATGCGTGATGGCAACCTGAATCATATGAAGATGAACAATAGTCAATAGATTATTACTGGTGAACTAAAAATGATTCAAGAATGTCATGAGAACACACTCAATTTCTATTATATTTGTAGAATATGTGTTTTCATGTATCAAGTCAAAAAGTATGATTCTGGGTCCTTGGGTGTGGATACATTGGTCGTCGCACCAACACTAGACTCCCTGAGTCTGAAAGTCAAACTAGTAACATTCATCTTTTTTGGCCCAAAACAAAACCAAAGTCTCCCAATCATTATGTTATAATTGAACTACTCTAATACCACATTTTCGAGACCCATCAATAGGGCCCATCCTGTGAATACCCCAAGAAGGCCCCCTAATGCCCAATGGTTGGCGAATAACGTCAAAGCCATTATCTCGTATGTGGGAGGCATTTTCCAGATTACCAGTATCCCTGCACCCATACTCATCCAACCCATGGTGTTGAAAAGTAAATAAGCATGCTATAAAGACAACCACTGAGAGTAAAAGTAAAAAACTAGAAGTAAAGTGGCCAGAATACAAGACCAAAAAAGGCAAGTACAAGATCTTGAAGTCTATCTACAGTAAACCTGACATGAAGTGTTGGTGAAGGGGGTGCTTCCTAAGGTCATTGATGTATGCCTCGTCTGTGGGATCTCACTAGGAACCAACTAGAGCTAGGCAACAAATACCTCTATCAAAGTATCTTTTATCTTCACAAGACACAATGCATGTGGGGTGGAGCTCATGCAGTGGTGAGTGATACAATACTCTATAAGGAAACCAATACACAAATATAATACCATAATGGAAAGTATTCAAAATGTATACTACCAAATTGGTAAATGAATTCAGGCCTCTAAGAAGTACATATGAGAGAGAGAGAGAGTCAGTAGGGTCAGCTCACATAGGTACAACCTAATGTATAGAAATCATGAATATCAATCATAATGACGAACTTCATCTAATACCGAGGGATTCATCCCTGATGAGTTTCCTTGGTTTTCTGGGCCACAAAGGGCCGCTCGTCTGTTGTTCTACTACAGTTCACTCGTCTACAGGGCCATTGAGGTCTGCATGCCTCCTGGTCCACCGAGGTCTGATTTTCTACTTGGCCACTGAGGTCCACTCATCTACTTCCCACTAAGGTCTGCTTATCTGATGGCCCACTCAGGCCTACTCTCCTTATAGGGTAGTAAGGTCTGCTCGTCTGCTAGGCCACTAAGGTCTAGTCATCTGTTGGGCCACTAAGGTCTACTTTTCTATTGGGCCACATTAGTCTACTCTTCTTCTAGGGCACTAAGGTCTGATCATTTTCCGGGTAACTTTTGTAAGCTCTTATGCTTAGACACTCATGTCATCTCATCTATTGGTCCACTAAGGTTCACTCACCTTCTAGGACACTAAGGTCCTCTCTTCTATTGGGAAACTATGGTTCTATATTCAAACACATTGGGGATGGCTCCATTTTCACCTGGCTGATTCTCTCCATCCCATAGGATTCCCCATGAGGGATCTAGGGTTTCCCTCCCACCGCTTGGATCTATTGCTTCCATACATCTACTTAGAGGAAACCTCTTTACCTTCGTGCATTTCTTGTCTCTTATTTCATCAAGGTTCTTTTCTCATGAGGCTCCTCAATCAACGGAGGGGATTACGCTACCCGCCTTCTACCCCACACATGGTCCTCCCTATTCCTCAGGACTCCATTGGTTCTCCTCTTCATTATTTCATTCACCCTTGTTGTCTCTTGGATTTGATTTTTGTTGTCAGTCCCCAGTGTCAGTTCATCCCAGGTCTCGGTCAGTCTGTATCCCATCGCATAGTGGCATTTCTGGCTCATATCTATCATGTCCCCACTTAGGTCGAAATCTCATAGATTTTAGTGTTGGTTCTTCCCACCCTGAGTAGCATCGACTCGAATTTGGTTCTATTTGATATCTAGCTCATCAAATTTATGCTTCAGATTGATGGTGTTTTGGTCATGATTTAATGGTTTATCATCGGAGGGTTCTGTTTTTGGGTCATCCACCTCTTGTTTGGCTTCGTTATTCATGAGTTTTATTTTAGGACCTGTGGTGGTTCGTTAGAGGTTGGCTCTGATATGGATATTCTTAGGATGGTGGTAGATATGAAGGTGGATTTTCATGCTCTGGTTGCGATTTTTATTCTCTACAGTTTTGGTGATGCGTTTAAGGGTCTCATTTTCCCAGAAATGGTGTTTCTTGGGGTTTTCAACAGGAATCTACTTTAGACGAAAGAGGTTATGGGTCTTCCCAACTGTAGTGTTGGGGTCCCAGCCAGAGGTTTTTTTTGATGATCTGTGATGGTTTTCTAAGAATGATTTTTCAGGTGTTCATCCTTTGAAGAGATCCTTCAAGTTGGTCTTAGTTGTTATAGCTGTGTGGAAATAATGGATATAGTGTTTGTCATGGATAGTGATCTGTTCAGATGGGGACCATTGACTGAACATGATTAGAGAAATACAACTAAATATTGGGTTATGGTGCTGGGATTGAGGGCGTTCAGGTTGGTACGACTGTTTTGGGTTGACCTTTCATTTGAATTTTGAATTTTGAATTTGAAATGTTTTGATTAGTATGTTCTGTTTTGTGGTTTCCTATCATATTTTAGTGGATCTGTGTGCAATGTATCACTTTTACATGTAAAAATGGATTTCTAAAAATTTGAAAAATGAATCCACTATTGGGACACTAAGGTTTAATGGATTCCTACTCGTAGAACACTTGATCCTCGGAGAATAAACTCCACAATCCATCAGTCATATTTCAACCGCCATGAAAACTCACATGGAGTATTTCAAAACAACCATCCCATCACATGGGTCCCCACACTGTAAATAGATCATAAATCACACACAATGTTTGGAAGATTACCCATATTATTGAAAAAGGGTCAGCTGGGTCTGGGTCCTTGCTGAATCAATTGGACCGAACTAACCTGACTCGGGTGGTCCGATCCGACACAGATAGATCTGCAGTTCACCGACCTGACCTGACCTAGACTAGGGTTTAATGACTCACCCGGGGTCTGACCCAAGACAGATCAAAATAGGCCCATTGGGCCCAGTCCGGTATTTTGGGATGTATCTCTGGCATGCTAGGCTGCCTGGGGTGGGCCGTCTTCTCTATCTCGGTCCACTGCTTCGTTCCATTTCAGTTTGCATCGGACGTGACGATGGTCACGTCCCCTCCATGACACATGGCTGAAAGCTATTCAACGCCCCCCACATGAAGTCCTATGGTCCACTTTCCATCATGAACCCACAGCCAGACCAGGGTCATCCAGCCTAATGCGGTGCCATAGTTTTACACCATCAGGGCTAGCTAGCTATGATTCCCGACGCTAGAGGTTTCTTCTACGGGACACCAGAGTAGCTCTGTCGGGGAGTTCTTTGATCTGAAGGATGTTCCAAATTCCCTAGATCATTGTCTCACTTTTTGTGGCTTCCAATTAGTCTTTTTGTCGATCCGGTGGTCCGGTCGCACTCAAAACATCCTAGAAATGTCCGAAGAGACCACGTGGGTCCAATAGTGAAGACAAAAGTAAGAAGAGAGTTCACAAGGAACACCCAAAGTGATGAACATTGAACCTATTCATTTTCACTTAATTATTCACGTTAGAAAAATGGAATACATCGAAAAAATATTAATTCATATCCTACTCTCATTAGTCCCTCCCAAAAGAGTTCCCAAACAAATAAGAACTATCGACCCACGGATCAACTTGTTAATGGGTTGAGACCCATTCAGTGTTTATAATGAAAGAACGGGGAAGGGAAAATCACTTTTAGAAGAACCCATTTCTTTAAGGTTTGATCTTTTTATGGATATGATCTGAGTAGCACCATCATCACCTATCATTAATTGATCCTCAATACGTTATTGGTAGAAATTCATTATTCGTAGCTTGTCAAAGAAAATCCTCCAAATCTTATATGTAAATCAGGATCTTTTTCCCACCACCCCATATTTCTTTAATCCGTTAAAAGGAGGAAATGCATTAAAATGTTTTTTTATGCTGAGTCGCAACATAATTTCGGTTTAGTTTAGGATTCATTACATTTTTTATTTGTGAAATGAAATGGCCACTGTGACGTTGTGCCACCGTGAAACATTTTTTAATATAATAAAATTTTTAATTTTTAATTTGTTCATCCATAAAATGCATGAAAATAAACATATTCCCTTGACTAGTGCCAGTTGAGGCTAGGTTCATTCAAAGGTATTGTTGTCATTCCATATACAATGGTGCCATCAAAGTTTTAATCTGGGCACCTGTTTAGAAGATTCCCAAACCGTACGCATGTTTTATTTTATATAAACATCAATAGTGTTCAAACAATTATTCTAGACTCACTGGGCCTTGGAATCAAACACCGTCTAAGTTCCTATTCTCAAAATAATCATGTATAATTTAAAAACTTACATGGAATTTACTTGACATTAAAATTACATGAGATCCTTATAGAAAACATTCCTAATTATTTTTGAACGACATGAATCTCCTTGATGTAACGTAGTGGGTTTTGAGAGTTTGTGACTTTATGGAAAATTCTAGAGGATTTTATTAGAAGTAATAATGAAATAAATCACACAACAACATCATCACAAATATGGTACATATGATAGTGTAAGAATCTTTGGTCACCCTATATCATAAAAGGTACACATAGATGTTGGTACCAAAATATGCTTTCCATGGGAGAATACGAGGAAGGAATTTCCAACACAGTATGTTCTGGGATAATTGTTTCCAAAATAGTGAAAAAATCCATATAAGGGTCTATTTAATGAAGCATATTTACTTCACAAATGGAAAGATATCATGAAGATCTTGGGCCCCAACACTCATACATAAGTGTTTGAGTGGCTGATAGTAACCTCCACCCAAATACATCTTAGAGTTGCGAAGAGCCCTATAAAATCTAGAAGGCTTGGTCATAGTCTCCAGGAATTCAAATCTCAAACTCCTGGATTCACACAAAATTTAAAAGATCATACCTCTTTTCAAGAACCTCTAATATCTTTTAAACATATTTCTTATAAATACCCCTTTCATACCTATATTTTAATGATGAATAATGACTTTTCATATTCCAATGATTTAATTCTATTCGTGACCCCCTAAGCATTGAGAACAAAAAAATCCGTAAAGGTAACATATCTTTCTGAAACTAACACCCTCTTGTTCTTGAGAGACTAAAAACAATGTCGAGAATAATTTTTCAAATTCCCTCACCCTGCATGAAAGAATAATTCCATATATAGTACTTTAGGATTTTTGAAGCATTAAGCCTTTGTAAAGAACTCCCCCTTAATCAAAATTCTCTATGAGGTACGGGAACCTGTTTTGAAAATAATACTACATTATGAAGCTCATAAAATCCATGAAGAAATAGTATATCACAAAGGTCCTCTATAGGAGGCCCCATGCACTATAAAACCTCAAACCTAGACCACCCCATAGTGCCTCCTTTTTTCGATAACCCATCATGATGGATGAGTGCCCAAGGACCCCATGCTAATATTAGAATTTTCCTATTTCTCTTAGTGTCCCAATGTCACTAGTTCCACCCACTCCGGTGTCCCACCATAATTTCCCAACTACATTCCTAGCCTCTAATATACCATTTTCATCTAAGAATATGTACCTTAATCCCTCTTTCTTTTACAAATAGTAACTGCAATGTGGATCGCGTGATGTAACACTCCTCTCGGGCAATGCTAATTCCATGCCCCACCCAAAGGTGCAATATAGAAGGTCATGTAATTCATTGGGGTATGAATTGTGCCCCCCCTGCACATTTGAGCTGCATGAAATAAAACATGTTACCTACAAAACATAATTATATGATGTTAAACTTCATGATAACCTCCCTAGAAAAAGACATAAAACTATTGTCTTATAATGTGAAATCTACATGAGATTCCCCATGTATGATCACCATGGGATTCCACCTTCTTACCCACTATGGGATGAAACCACAAAAATGGGTATGAAACTCACACCCCAAGGTGGATATCATGAGTATAACCACACTGTCATTACCCATTAGTGGATTAGACACCATCCATGGGTATCATCCGCATGTAATCCCCACAATATCCCTTCGATGTGATGAAACTCCAACTATAGGAATCATCTTTTCATAAGCCCCAAAAAATATCTCCCTATAATAGTATGAACACCAAAAATGGGAATATTTGATTCATAGTCCTTAAACCATTCCCCAAAGAGATATCTTCGTAAGATGGGAAGCATTCATGCATAATCACACATAATCCCTCGTAAATGATCATTCCATGACATGAGTTTCTATACAACACAATATTAAACAACATAGATCATCCATGTCACACAACCTTATAATAATAGTCAAACTAAATGGGTTCTTATCACTTCATAATAAACAAGTTATGTTGGATGCCTCTCTGAGGTTCAATCCCGAAATAGGTAAACACATTTTCTCCCTCTTGGGGAAACACCTCCTAGATCCATCCCCATGGGGAATTATGATACATAAATAAACTATTCATGTGTGGAATCATACATATTAGGGATACACATCCCAGATCTTCATTAATGGAGAGTTATTTTCAATCGGTAAAATATATAGGTGTTACATCTTCCATCCTAGGGATTGACCTCCTAGATTCTCCTCCATCGGGTGTTCTGATCCATCAGATAACTATTCATGTGTTCCTTCAAAGGGACACACCACCATGATCCACCTCCATAAGGTGTTATCATCATCCAATCCATCACCTCAAGTTATTAAACTCTTTCCCTAATATACATGAACCATACATCCTAATCTGTATCCACATGAAGTTAAACTCATTTCCTGATCTGTATCAACAAGACTTCCTTATCCATCTCCAAAGTATGTAAATATCATTCCCCTATCTCTCTCAATGAGATTTCCCGATCCATATCAACATGATTTTAAACATGTTCCTTGATCCTTCACTACAAGGACATCTTGATCCATCTCCACAAGATGTTAAATGTGTATCCTGATCAGTCTCAACCTGAAATTCTGAACCATATCTACATGACATAGAACATGTGTATTAACACATAAAGAAAATGACTTAATTTATGAGGGAGACATTGACTTGAAAACATGATCCATAGAGGAATTCATGAAAGTATGAACTGATATCCCATCATCCTGTTTCGATCATGGAGAATACATCACTGTTGAATGTGATGAAAGCCACCCGCCTTTGGAATGTGGGAATGTGGTTCAACATGAAGACATAGAGGAATTATCCAATGCCTATATGGGAAACTAGATCGACCATTAGATACATTAAAGTTGAATGAAACATTAATAAATTCTCCAAAACCATGGGGACTAGTACCATTTTAGATATCAACAGATTAGAATGAAACATTCGGTGTAAGGCCCCAATAAAAAAACACCTAACCCACCATGGAACACACTATAGAATTTGGAATGTAAAACATTGATCATCCATAGTATTTGATATTATCAACATATAACCCCATATATATTAGAATATTGGACTACATTGGAGCATGGGGCATCAACTTCATTATACCAATACTAATGGATGAATCCTTCATCCTTACAGGACCTTGAAAATAGTAAATTAGAAACCTAGTGATCGTAATCACATGGGAAGGAAGAATATTAATGTGGAAACCCCAAACAACTCTACTTCTTTCATGATATCATCCATGAAATCAAGTACTAGGAACACACACCTCATAACACCCATTATGATCATCCATAAGAAGGTTATCATCACCATTATACATCGGTACGATCAAGAGAAGGTCATTAATTTATTTGACATGGCTAGCCATGAAATGGTGGAATCAGTATAGCACCCCAAACATTTTATGGTATGTTTCTCTTAAATACATTGTATTCATTAGGTAGAATATATTTCAAGAATCACTAAGCCCCTATGGAACAAAACATGGTTACATATAGGAGATATCCATAACTTAGCCACTAAACTTATATTTACCAGCTCTGTGATTTGAATTTTAAAAATCTAATATACACGGTTGTATTCAAGATGATATTTAGGATCTAATAGAATTGACTTAATTTTCGGTGAATAGTAACCTACCCTTATGAATAGTAACTTACCTTTTTGAATAGTAATATGACTCTTATGAATGGTATCCATACCCTTGAGTGTATTAATGAATTTAGACACCCTAAAGATGAAGATAAATATTCTAGGCGTTTATATATTTTAAATAAATAATGATTTAATTAAATATTTAATTAATCATATGAGAAAATTATTTTTGACAAATGGACTTCATTTTTGGATTCTACACATTAAAAAATGGTTAGGGTGAATTTTTGGGATTTTTCTGAATCACTTGAATTTTTGATGAATAGTGACATACTATATATTGCAAAATTAAGATAAATACACTAATTATAGAGTCATGTGTGATATATTACTGATGTAATCCCACTTGGTTTGGGATCACATGAAAATATTACTATTTTTGGTCTTGAAATACTCACTATTACTTTTCTTGAGGAGAAATAATAAATTAATGAGTTTTATATTAAGAAATCCCCTATCTCATCCACTTTAAACCCCCCCCCTCACTCCCTCTTCTTATCACTCCTATCAAGCCTTGTTCCTTTCCAATATTCTTCCCAAATACCTCCCCAAGATCCTACCCCAAGTCCAAAAGCTCCTAGCCTCATCAAAATACTAAAACCTCTCCCCTTAAGTGGTTCTCAAAGGAGGAAGTCTCAAGAGGTGAATTCCTCTTTCAAATCCCCTCTTTTCTTTTATGTTCTTTTATTTTTGATTCTTTTGTCACATCCCTTCACCAAAATAGTATTATAAATAAAGAAAAATACAAGTATTTTAATGTTTTCATGATAATGGCATATATTCCATTATCCCCTCTCCTTTCTCCAATTTTATTTGAATGAAATGAAAGCACTATTTGAGATGTGCTAATTTAAAACATTCAAGGACAACGATTTATCAATTTCTATTATAATATTTAATTCTGGTCAGGAATCTATTTGTGTTATGGTTGAACCAGATTATTATGTAATATATCATATTTTTAGTTCTGTAATACTTTTTTTGTACATGGTATTATGTTATAAAGAAAAACATGTTCATCGTAATCAAACCCACTGATTAACCAAAACGGTTATCACTAAGGTTATATATATATATATATTTGACTTGAATCTAAGTAACCGAAATTAAATTTAAAACCATTAAATATCTTCGATGTTCAATAATAGTGTATATCTTCATTTCTAGAGAACCACATCCATTTTATATATTTAACCAAACTTGAATATAAATGAACCAATCATTTTAAACCAAGTAAAAAAATGATCCCAAACAATGAAATTGAACATTATAACCAATCAAAAAGGCCTACAATGAACTAAAAAGGATTATAATAAATAATTTACATATAAAAGAGGTTATGGACTTATGAATTAATAATCATAATTTGTTTATTCAGGTCATTAATAACAAGTCAAGAACACCTTGAAGCATATGGTAAGGGATCCTCTCTCTCACTTTTATTCAAGAATCTACCCTATCATGTGTGCTTTTGTTTTTAATTTTTAATGATGGGGTATGATTTTGAACCTCCCCCATACTGCCCTTATGATATATAAATAATGGTATGTCCTTTTATCTCTCATTAATCTCTCACAAGAACCCTCGTTACCATGCCGAAATGTCTGTAAGGGTTCTTTCTCATCTCACTTTCAATTATGTGGGATTTTCAATGTTAATTTCTTATTTATTATATGTGGTATAGGAGTACTGCCATTTGACATATTTTATCATATTCCTCATTATATTCATTGTATTCTTAGATTCTTTTTGCGGTTATTAACTTTTTTTCATGCGAATCAATTAAATACTACACGGTAACGAGCTTTGTCTCAATTTTCACTTCGTTGTGACTTTCTTAGTAATTGTGCACCAACTCTTTCTTATGTGGTGTACCTACTAACCAATTGAGATCACTTTTAAATATAAATTATATTCCATTCAAATATCCATATTCTCATATCATGGATATTATTATTGTCTAAGCCGTATACCATTTTACATATGGTATTTTTTTTGAATGTTGTTTTGACAGTGTGAATAGTGATGGATCTGTATCCTCTCTTCTATATGGTAAATTTAAAACATATTTATATTGTATTGAATTTATGTATAGAGAATGATTGGATGTATAGGTGGGTGGGGCCAACTACAGCCCCTCGATGCATCGGTAGGTTTCATGAGACAAAACAATTTAACGAGAGACCCTTCGAGTCTGTTTCCAAAAAATAAAACAGGTTTCTACCTATAGAACTAAACCATTTTTACGGTATTTTTGATCATGTACAAGATACATGATATCCAATTAATAAGCATTATTTTTATTCATTATCAGTTATTATTATTATCCGTGAGGTTTTCACTATGACAAGATGCATGGATGCAGTCTCATTCTCAGTTTATTAATGGCATTAGTTATTCATTTAGTCACTATTACATATCTATAATGTAAGATTGATTGTGATTAAATTGTTATTGTACAGATGCTTCTGCTATTTAGAACCCTTACTGAGCATTTGATCTCACCCCTTTCATTGTTTACCTTCAACATGTTATAAAGAGGAGGTCATTTATTTAGTGCTGGTGGATGGAGTTTTTTGTTTTTCATTATGTATTGTATCTTGTAACCTTATCCAATGTAATTTGTGTTAAATAAATGTGTCTAGTTTCTTCAAGAATACTAAACTGATCTTTCAATTTGGATTTTAATTTCTTCTAACCATGCCAATATCAAAAGTAATTCACTGGCTCCATCCTAGTGGGGTCGGGGTGTTACAGTTGGTATTAAAGGATGTTTATTAGGAAACTTGGAATCTAGAGTAGGAAATATATAGTAGGGAATAAATACCTAATGTTGTATTTGGGGATAAAATTACAAGAACATCTTTTTATTTTGCTATGGAATAGATTATGTGGATCATTCAAGTAATACATCCCTGTCTAGATACGAGCAGGTAGAGGCAGCGCTTGCACAGATGTATCTAAGAGTAAAACCCGAAAACACCGCTTTGAGATAGACTCGAACGGGAACTGGTACACAAAAATGGTCCTTTCTGTACTATTGGTTACGACACTCTTTAGGGATATGCTAAGGATAATTCATATTTTCTTTACAAGCCATTATGAAGGATTGAAATGTGAATTATTAATCAAAGAAACCATTTTTTCCAGATTACGGCATATCCTTGCATAGGAACATAATTTATGCTAAGTATTTTGTTATGTTAATATTACACATTATGATTCAGAACCTGATCTAGTGTGTGCCATTATCTAGAGATGGTGTCTACTGGAAGAAAGGGAATCCATACTCATGGGCAGGGTAGGGATCTCCCTACTAAGAAAGTCAACACAGTCAACGTTGGAGCATATCATATCATGACCATATTGGGACAACTTACTCATGTTGTAACGAATAACCATTCCACACCTGTGTTGGAAAATTTCATGTGGTAGAATCCCACATCTTTCAGTGGGACTATTAATCACTTGGTTTATGAGCAATGGATCAAGTCCCTTGAAAAGATATTCATGGCGTTAAGATGAAATGAAAATGAAAATGCAGTACTAGTAGTATATTGTCTCAAGGGCGATGCTAATTAATGGTGGTACCTTATTCAAAATACCATGGAGGAAGAAGAAATATAAGATATATAATGGAGGAATTTTATGAAAATATTCTTTGAAAAATATTTCCTTTGTGAGTAATGAACTGAAATGAAGTGGAAGTTCCTTAGCTTGAAATAAAGGGAAGAAGACAGTGTTGTAGAGTATGAGGCTAATTTTACGAGGCTGGCCAGGAATTCTGTAGATTACATACATGACTCGGCAGACAAGATTGATCATTTCTTTGAGGGTCTTAAGCCATGTCTTCGGAGGACACTGGCTTCTCAAACATTTTCATCGTATGATGGAATTATTTCAAGTACTATAAAAACAGAGATGGAATTTTCTAGATCAAATATTTTCAAAGGAAACCAAGATAAGAAGTGGTACTCTGATAACAAAGGAAAAAGAGAAGCACCAAAGAAGATCAAGGTAATGAATAGTTTCCTATTATGCAAGAACTATGGAAATAATCATATCATGAAACGCTTGAAAGTCATGGGAGTCTTCTCTAAGGGTGGAGAAAAGGGTCATCGATCCAATGAATGAAAGGGGAAGAAAAAATTAAATGTTATTCAATGCTACAATTGCAGATAGATGGGACACCATGGAAATGACTGTCCTAAGAGCCAAGGAATCATGTCTCAGAAAAAGCCAAGAGAACAAGGGAGAGCCTCTACGATCAAAACTGCGGAGGTTGAAATCCATAATGATGTGGTGGAAGATACTTTAATTGTTTCCTCAAACTTAGCCAACACATTATTTTATTCTAGATCATCACATTCATTTATATCTTCCCAGTTTTCCAATGAAATCAGTTATTTCCAATTTGATTTAATAATGGAGTTATCAGTCAAAACTCTAAGGGGATGCATCTTTGCAATAGAGGCATGCCATCTAGTCCCCCTCTTGACACATAAACGTGCTTTAGTTGACAACCTTATTGTCATACCAATGAATGACTTTTATATAATTCTCTGTATGAATTTCCTATCAAACTATGATGCAAAGATTTATTGTAAGAAAAATGAAGTTACAATTTTTGAAAATGGGGAAGAATCTCTTATTTTTAGAGTAGAAGACTCGCCAACTGATTCCTATCTAGATCCACCCCCGGTGGCTCTATTGAATGCAATTCATGGAGAAGTAGAGAACCCAATATCTATGGGTGAGGATAGAAATATTAAAATTGAATATGTACATATAGTACAAGAGTACGTTGATGTATTTCTAGAGGATTTACCTATATATCTTCTAGAGAGGGAAGTTGAGTTCTCTATAGATTTAATTCCTAGTGAGAGACCTATATCAAAGAACCCTATAGAATGGCCACTGTGGAGTTAGTGGAGCTAAAGAAACAACTAGAAGATTTGAGTGACAAAGGATTTATTCGACTTAATGTTTCTCCATGGGGAGCCCCGGTCCTGTTTGTCAAGAAGAAATATGGATCCCTGATGCTATGCATTGATTAAAGGGAAATCAATGCTATTACAATAAATAATAAGTATCCTCTAACTGAGATTGATGATTTATTTGATCAACTTCATGGAGTTCAATGATTTTCGAAGATTGACCTTTGGTCTGGGTATCATCATCTTCATGTGAGGAAGGAAGATATTTTTAAGACAACATTTTGAACTAGGTATGGGCATTACGAGTTTACAGTGATGCCTTTTGGACTGACTAATGCACCCTTCTTTTTCATGGATTTAATGAATAGAGTTTTCAAGGAATATCATGATAATGTTTTTTTGGTGTTCATCATTGATATCCTAGTATACCTAAAAATCTAGGAAGACCATGATAATCATTTGTGGATTTTTTTGAAAACTATTAGAAGAAATGAATTATATGGGAAGTTTAGCAAGTGTGAATTTTGACATCAATCAGTTTCTTTTATAGGACATATTTTCTCTAATGATGGAATCCTAGTTGATCCTCTGAAGACAAAGGAAATCTAAGATTGGCCCATGCCAACAAACAGAACTATGGTACACAATTTTATTGGCTTAGCAGGTTGCTATCGGCGTTTTGTTCAGAATTTCACCCAATTGGCTAAACCACTAACCAAGATCACAGGAAAAAGAGTTATGTTTTTGTGTAAAAAAAGAGTGTACAAAATGCTTCGAGGAATTGAAAAGAATTTTGGTCAATACTCTAATTTTTACTCTTCCATTTGGAAGTGATGGATTTTTAATAAACATTAATGCATCAAATACTAAACTGGGTTGCGTGCTTATGAAAAATGATAAAGTTATTACTTATGAATCGAGACAATTTAAGACTCGTGAGAAAAATTATCCAACTCATGATCTTGAGTTAGCAGCTGAAATATTTTCTCTGAAAATATGGAGGAATTATCTCTAGGGAGAGATATGTGAGATCGATATGGACCACAAGAGTTTGAAATACATTTTCACACAAAAAGAACTCAACATGAGGCAAAGAAGATGGCTCGAGTTACTAAAAGATTACGATTGTTAAATACACTACCACCCAGGAAAGGAAAATAAGGTGGAAGATGAATTAAGCAGGAAATATCATGGCCTTATCACTCAAATGAGGATTGAAAGAGATCATATATTCATGGATATACTAAATATGGATATGGGAATTTTTAAGGAAGGAGAAACATCTTTTCTATTTCAAATGATTTCTAAACCATCTTTATTAGGAAAAATAAAAATATTTTAATTTGATGATGAGAATTTGCACAAGAAAATTAATGTTGACAAGGATAGAAGATAGACTGAATTCATGTTTGAAGAAGGAGTTATGAAATTTGGGAAGAGGTTATGCTTTCTATCAGTAATTGAGCTAAGAAGGGAACTAAGAGACGATTACCATAGCTTAAATTTTTGTATACACCCGGGTAGCACCAAGATGTATAGAGATCTGAAGGAATATTTCTGGTGGGATATTATGAAGCGGGAAATTCCTGATTACGTGTCATGGTGTCTAGTTTTTCAACAAGTAAAGGGAGAGAGACAACATCCCAAAGAAGTGATGCAACCTCTAACTATTCCATTGTGGAAGTGGGATTCCATTATGATGGATTTTATCACCGGACTACCAAGGACACCTAGAAGGAATGATGCAATATGTGTAATTGATGATCGTCTCACAAAATCAGCACATTTCCTTTCTATACGAGAGGATTTTCCACATGAGCGACTAGAAAGAATGTATATTAATGAATATGTAAGACGTCATGGTGAACCTCTATCAATTGTATTCGATCGAGATCCCCAGTTTACATCAAAATTATGGAAAAGTCTCCATAAGGATTTGAATACTGAGCTTCGTATGAGTATCACATATCACTCCCAAACCGACGGGTAGTCTAAAAGGACTATAAAAACTCTAGAAGACATGCTGAGGTCATGCTCTCTTGACTTCCAAGGTATTTGGGATCAATACTTTCCTTTGGTGGAATTTTCTTACAATAACAGTTTCCATTCTTGTATTCAAATGGTTCCATATGAATCATTATATAGAAAGATATTTCTAACTCCAACTTGTTGGGATGATGCTGGTTAGAGGAAACTTATAGGACCATAACTTATTGGAGAGACCACAGCAAAAGTGAAGTCAATCCAAGCCCATATTTAGGTTTCCCAAAGTAGGCCGAAGAGTTATACTGACAATCAGAGAAAGGATATGGAATTCTATGTGGGACATCATGTCTTCCTGAAAGTATCTCCATGGAAGGGTGTCTTAAGGTTCGGTAAGAAAGGGAAATTGTGCGCCAGGTACATCAGGCCATTAGAAATTATGGAATGAATCAGAGCTGTATCTTACCATCTAGCGATGCCGCCAAATCTCTCTAGAGAACATGATGTGTTCCACTTGTCATTGTTAAAGAAATACATGCCAGACCCAACGCATGTTCTCAGATATGATGAAGTTGAACTGGAACCTGATTTGTCATATTGTGAAAAGCCTATTGGGATTCTTGACACAGGGGTACAATTATTGAGAAATTAGACAACTCGCATAGTAATGGTTCTTTGGAGAAACCAGAATATGGAGGAAGTAACATGTGAACCAAAGGATGTTATGAAAAATAATCTCCCACATCGTTTTGGCGGTTTTTTAGATAAAATTTTGAGGACGAAATTTCCGAAGGAGGGAATAATGTAGCACCCCAAACATTTTATGGTATGTTTCTTTTAAATACACTGTATTCATTAGGTAGCATATATTTCATTAATCACTGAGCCCCTATGGAACAAAACATGGTTACTTATAGGAGATATTTATAACTTAGCCACTAAACTTAAATTTACCAGCTCTGTGATTTGAATTTTAAAAATCTGATATACACAGTTGTGATCAAGATGATATTTAGAGTCTGATAGAATTAACATAGTTTTCAGTAAATAGTAACATACCCTTATGAATAGTAACCTACCCTTATGAATAGTAACTTACCCTTATGAATATTAATATGACTCTTATGAACAGTATCCATACCCTTGAGTGTATAAATGAATTTAGACACCCTAAAGATGAAGATGAATATTTTAAGGGTTTATATATTTTAATTAAATATTTAAATAATCATATTTAGAAAATTATTTTTGAAAAATGGACTTTATTTATGGATTCTACTTGTCGAAAAATGGTTAAGGTGAATTTTTGGGATTTTTCTGAAATACATGAATTTTGGGTGAATAGTGACATTCCATAAATTTCAAAATTAAGATAAATACACTAATTATAGAGTTTTGTGTGATTTACAACTGATGTAAGACCACTAGTTTCGGAATCAGATGATAAAATTACTATTTTTGGTCATGGAATACTCACTATTACTTGTCTTGAGGAGATATAATAAATTAATGAGTTTTATATTAAAAAATCCCCTCTATCCTCCACTATAAAACCCCCCCTTCAATCCCTCTTATCCTCACTCCTCTCAAGCCTTGTTCCTTCCCAATATTCTTCCCAAATCACTCCCCAAGATCCTCCCCCACGCCCCAAAGCTCCTAGCCTCTTCAAAATACCAAAATCTCTCCCCTTAAGAGGTTCTCAAAGGAGGATGTCTCAAGAGGTAAATTCTTCTTTCAAATCCCTTCTTTTCTTTTAAATTCTTTTATTATTGTTTCTTTTCTCAAATCCCTTAACCAAAATAGTGTGATAAATCCAGTAACATACATGTACTGGAATGTTTTCATGGTAATGGTATATATTCCATTATCTTCTCTCATTTCCCCACTTTTATTTGAATGAAATGAAAGCACCGTTTCAGATGTGATAATTTAGCACATTCAAGGAAAACCGTTTATCGATTTCTATTATAATATTTAATTCTGGTCAGGAAACCATTTTTTTATGTTTGAACCGGATTATTATGTAATATATCCTATTTTTAGTACTGTAATAATTTTTATTCACATGGTATTATGTTATAAAAAAAAATTGTTAATTGTAATCAAACCCACTGATGAACCAAAACGGTTACCACTAAGGTTATATATATAAATATTCGACTTCAATCTATGTAACCCAAATTACATTTAAAACCATTTAATATCCTTGATGTTCACTAATAGTTTAAAACATCATTTCCAGACAACCACATCCATCTTATATATTTATCCAAACTTGAATATAAGTGAACTGATCATTTAAAACCAAGTAAACAAACGAGCCCGAACAATGAAATTGAACTTTATAAGCAATCAAAAATGCCTATAATGGTCTAAACAGGATTATAATAAATTATTTACATATAAAATAGGTTCTGAACGTAGGAATTAATAATCCTAATTTGTTTATTTAGGTATTTAATAACAAGTCACGAACACCTTCAAGTATAAGGTAAGGGATCCTTTCTCTCACTTTTATTCAAGAATCTACCATATCTTGTGTGCTTTTGTTTTTAATATCTAATGATGGGGTATGTTTTTTCACCACACCTATACTTCCCTTATGATATATAAATAATGGGATAAACTTTTATCTCTCATTAATCCCTCACAAGAACACTCGTTACCATGCCGAAATGTCTGTAAGGGTTTTTTCTCATCTCACTTTCAATTATGTGTGATATTCATTGTTCACTACTTATTTCTTATATGTGGTATAGGAGTACTTCCATTTGACAAATGTTATCATATTACTCATTATATTCATTGTATTATATGACTCTTTTTGTGGTTATTAGCTTTTTGTCATACGACTCAATTGAATACAAGACGGTAATGAGCTTTGTCTCAATTTTCACTTTGTTGTGACTTGCTTAGTAATTGTGCGCCTACTCTTTCTTATGTGGTGTACCTACAGACCATTTGAGATCACATTTCAATAGAAATTATATTCCATTCAAATATCCATATTCTCATATCATGGATATTATTATTTTCCTAATCCATATACCATTTTACATACGATATTTATTTTAAATTTTGTTTTAACAGTGTGAATATTGATGAATCTGTATCCTCTCTTCTATATCATTAATTTAAAACATATTGCTCTTGTATTGAATCTATGTATAGATAATTCTTGGATGTAGAGGTTTGTGGGACCCACTACATCTCCTCAATGCATCGGTAGGTCTCATGAGACAAAACAGTTTGGTGACGGAGCCTTCGAGTTTTTTTCCAAAAAATCAAACGTTTTTTACCCATAGAACTAAACCATTTTACGGTATTATGGTTCATTTTCTAGATACATGATTTCCAATTAATAAGCATTATTTTTATTCATTGTCAGTTATTATTATTAGCCACGAGGTTTTCACTATGACAAAATCTATGGATGTAGTCTCATTCTTAGTTTATTAATGGCATTAGATATTCATTTATTC
This sequence comes from Viscum album, assembly GCA_963277665.1. Taxonomy (NCBI): domain Eukaryota; kingdom Viridiplantae; phylum Streptophyta; class Magnoliopsida; order Santalales; family Viscaceae; genus Viscum; species Viscum album. The sequence continues at coordinate 395,849,553 of OY728127.1, read as the reverse complement.
ACTATTCCATATTGATTATGTCAGATTTATTGTGATTCACTTATTATTTCACTCATTCTTCTACTATTTTTAACCCTTACTGAGCCTTTGATATCACCCCCTTCATTTTTTAACTTCAATAGGTTACGAAGAGGATGTCATTTATTGAGTGCTCGTTGATGTAGTTTTTTGTTTTTCATTATTTATTGTATCTTGTAACCTTATCCAATGTAATTTGTGTTAAATCTATGTATCTCGTTTCTTCAATACAACTAAACTGGTCATTCGTTTGGGATTTTCATTCCTTATAACCATGCTAATATCACAAGTAATGCACCGACTCAAGACTAGTGGGGTCGGGGTGTTATAATCAGACCATCATAAACACCTCTTACCTTGAAGGCCATATAGGGGGAAAGCACCCCCCATACTCACAAAGAACCAATTTGGATGTCTCTCCACTAAGCGATGTGATGACTCACTACTATACACTATGGATGTGGGGGACACCTGTGTCACCATGACTACAACTAATTCAGGGGAGCCTCCAATAAGGTATCCCATGACTACATGTCAATTCCTATAATGAAGGGTACCTCATGATGAAGAGAATGTGGAATTAAACCCCTGTCTGTCAGCCCCAGTTTGAAGAACTAGATTCCAATGTTGGGGGAAAGGTCAAGATAATTCCCAACAAAAGGAATATTCTATGACTTCTTTAGACCCTAACACCACCAACACATTACATTAGATCCCTTAAATTTGATTCTATTTATTCTTAATTGCTCGGATAGGATTGATACCCCATCAACCTCATATGGAGGAAAGGCTAAATCATTCATTCACTCGCACCATCGATAACTGTTACGAGACTACCCATAATGATGAAACAGAATGCAGAGGTTCTTACTACACTATAATCAACCCATGTAGAGGCCCAACCATATTTTACATTAATTAATATGTCATTCCTCACCATGGATTCTTCAATCCAAGAAGATTCCCTCCCCTATATTCTAGCAATCAACACAATGTTACTCCTCGTTTTCCCACAAATCAAAGTGGTGTTACTCTATTCATAACCACCAACTAGTATGGAGGTCTTACCCATTCTAAATAGGTATACATCCTTGATGTACCATCCTAGGAAAGATGTTCAAAAATCCTTGTTGATGGTGAAATAATGGGTAAAAACATATCTTCATTGACCACATTGATCTTTTAGACATTGACAGAAAAAAAGACTCAATAATGGAGTCTCCACCCCAAAAACCATATTCTCAGTTTGGATCCTGATAAATGAAGTTTCCATCCAAGAAATAGAGGTCAATTGGTCCCACAGATCACTCAGTGAGTACATGTTGGTGGAGGATGTTCTAACCACTTCCAGAAGATTGCGGTGAAATTACCTCATTATCTAGCTTCCCTCTTCTCCACATCCAATTGATATGTTGGAGAGCTATCTGGGTCGGGGATGGAACCTTTAGACGGTGGACACAATCCAAGCCCTATATGAGTGTTTTATCCCCTGAGCATATGGAATTGGTTAAGACCACATTCTATGTTTATGTAGGGAAGTGGTGGGTTCCGCCCCCAAGATATGCCCATGTATGCAGTGAATAGTCAACTAAGGCAGTGGATCCTCTACTAGTCATACCACCTCCATGATGATGCACCTTAGTACTACTAAAAATCTCTCATCCATCACCAATAGAAATTTTTTCCAACTAAGAACATGTCACTTCCAAGGATCAATATGGCATATGGATTGATGCAGCATATAATTGGTTTTCTATCGTATTCACGCCATTAGAAACTCCAATGTTCAACATCCATGTACCTTACTCAAGGATATGACAAGTGATTCTTCCAAATCTTTTGGGAGATTCTTCACTATAACCACAATCTTAATTTGAGCTATCCATGAAGCCAAGAGCAACTCAAATCCTTCAACCAGTAGTGAAAAAGTGTTAATATCATGGTACTCTCGGTGGATTGGAGCCCCACATCATTGTTTTACCATGATATGATTCAATTGAACAATGTTAAGATCCTCATAGTGATATTTTGAGTTATGTAAGAGGAATATATGCATGTCCAAATCATGGAATGGTGATAGTACACTACTCACCACTTCTTCCCTTCCACCTGACATCCTAACCTATCTGCCAATAATGACAACTTTCCTCTAGGTATGGGTATGGTAAACTTATTTGTTCATGAGTTTCTCAAGAATAGGTGATATAATGTAGGGATTAACATGAAAAAGTCACCCTATGGGGCTATGTAGTACCACACTAACCATCCACCAGATATCCTTACATGTCTGCAATGACATGTATGTGGCTTCATAGATCCCCATAATATGACATTACTTCCCCATCCACATCCTGGAAAAGGTACATAGAATGTTTGAAATCTTTGATCCACCCAAATTTTCCCCAATGAAAGTGAAAAAACAAAATATATCCACCATTATTCAGAATATTTTGGGGTAAAAAAGGCTTATTGATGACCTTATTGTAGATCAACACCTAGATTATAGAAATTCAATAAAGGTCCCCATCTCATGTCCATCAAGTTAATAAGTCCCCCTTATCCATATTCCCAAAGATTACCTCAATTACCCTGGTTATATTTAAAGTTAATAGAGGTAGGAATAAATATAAATTGACCAATGTAGGAGTAATTGAACCTACCCTACTAGTGTAAATTTCATCCTCAAGACTCAGATAAATCCACTTCATTAATTAAGGAGTATAATCACTAATTTTATGATCCTTCCAATGCATCAATAGTCTAGGGACCTAATTGGTAAAGATAAACTCACTATAATGATTTGATATCCACTCTCACTGCTCATCTTGAGGCCTTGAAAATGTGATAGGTGGTAATACCGACTAACCAAAATCCATACCCAAAATGGGTAGACAACATCCCATCACCCCTAGAGTTTCAGAATACTTGATTTTCCATATTAAATGGAATGGATGGGCACTATAAAATTTGTAAGAATTCATCTCAATGTGTAAAACAATTATAGGGACCTCACATGGGAAATATACCACCAAGATCTAGTTCATTTTTTAGATACTAGGGGGACCTATTCTTGTCTGGTATAGCCAACTACCCATTGGGTCTATCACTTATTGGGAAGATCTTCAAAGATCGTTCAATTCGGAGTTTTGGATCAACCACATGCAGATAGAAATTTCTAACCTCTTCATGAGAAAAAAGGAATGATAATGGAGTTTCATATTTATTTCCAATTGTAAATGCCTTATATACTCAATCATTATGACACTTACTCAAGAGAAGATACTAAATATGTGAGTGGGGAATACCAAGAATGATCTCATCTATTCATTAATATCAACAAACCTTCCCTGTGGTTTTTAGTATTTTTGATATGTCCCTATGTATGGATGCCGACCTATAGTTTACCAGACAATTATTCCTGTTTCCGCTTCCAGCTCCCGCAAGAATTCATACCAGAGATGGGATTGGTGCCACCAAACAAGTAGATCCCCCCTGAGCCGATATATTTTTTGGCCCGTTTTTCAGAATATCGTCACCAAGTGGATCCCTATCTAGAACAACCACACTCAAAAACAACCTAACTGGTGATGCATCACTTTCCACAGAACTGTTCGGAATCACCCCATCAAGAACATCCACCTCAATTATAGAATGTGGATCTATCTCTTTTAAAAGGCTTGGATCGTAGAGGGATTTACCAAGGATGAACTAACTGAAAAAAACAATTTCATTCACCACGATATTATCAAACTGACCATGAAATAATTCTATGTGTTCAAATATATGATCTGGGACCATGTGGATCATGATCTGGTGAAGATGGGTAACATTATGCACCATGTAATCTATATATATCCGGACCTCAGAAGTGACATCAAAGGATTATGTGAATCGAAAAAGGATTCCAATAATGGGAACCGGAATTATGATGACTTTTTTACCAATTGAGTATTTTCGGTCACACAAGATGACATTCGTGCTTGCTTAGGCGTACAGGAACCTTCGGTGGTCAACGAACCTCAATCGGCTAACGTCACTACATTCATTTCGTATCCTTTTGAATCCAATAAGAACATGTGTCAAATTTTAATGTTATATCATAGTCCCTTGATGATGTCAAAACCATCCCTCACCCTTGGCAATTTCATGTATTCTAAATTTTGAGATACCCCCAATGTCGTCCTTGAACTAGCTGATATCATAGATGATGAACATTAATATGAATTCTTTGAACATCATCTTGTTGGTATACCACTTCATAGTGTTCAAAAGTGGGGAATACCAAGTAAACCACCTAGATGCCTCCAAAATACACCATTGAAATTAGGACATAGGATGTGAGAACTGCCAGAAATGTCATGCCAAAACCTCAAACTGAGCCATGCATTCTACCAAGACTATGTAGTGAATTTTTCACAAATATCTGCATCCATAGTCCTCCCATCCCGACCTACTACATAATCGTACCGACACTGATCATTCTAAACAACCATTAAAACTATCCAACACCTCACAATGATTGGTCACATCCTATCAGATCCATGCCTCCACTAACCAAAATTTATCCAAATTTTGTTCATAGAGAGTTTTACTAATTACAATAGGATATTTCCTATAACATCTAGAAAATTATGATACAGCTAGTAACATCTATTTTTACCTTGCTAAAATGTACCCCTCTACGAGAAAAATAAATCCTTTGGTGTGGAAGTATGTAGTTTTGAAGAATTCCACAATCATACCCAAAGGGAACTATTTTCTTAGGGACCTCCTCTTGTTAAAAGATATGTGTGAATCCCTCATAAAATCATTGAAAAACCCTATATTGTTTTAAAATAATGTACCTGCTATAGAATCATATTATGATTGAGTAGTTAATCAATAAGAATTTCAAGACATCATCTCATCATCAGAAGAATATGAGGGTTCCCTCATACTAGGGAACATAGGCCTTGTGTATATTATATTCTAGTCAAATGGAATGGAGATCTACTTCTATCTAGTGGATATAGGTTTTTGGATTAATCTCATAATGGAGAGGATGGTCCAAATGATGGGATTTATCTTAGTATATCTAAATCCTTCCAACCTGGAAATCCATGTTTATGACATGGGTTAGTAGAAACCATGATGAAAGGTCTGTCTAGATATAATGTTTGGTGGCTTGATAGGAAGTACTGAATTTATGGTAGTCATTTAGGATATCAACTACAACTTGATAATGGTTTGGTCCTTGATTAATCTATATGAAGTAGTCCCCTCCTCTTATCACATGTGCCTTATGTAATACCTTAATGTTCTAGTAGGGGTACTCTATGGTGATGTGTCCCACTTTAAGTTTTTTTGACCCACTACATGGATTCCTGCTACATCACGAGGTAATAGAATACGTCCTAGACCAATGGGTTTGAGCACATTAATGTTTTGTAAACCTCTATGACCAATGTGTCCGAAGACATGGTTGACGATTTTTTTCTTATGATTCATTTGTTGAAACCCATAATTCCAGACCAAATATGATTATTTTTTATCTCAAAAAATAGTTCATTAGATTACTTATAAATAAAGAATATTTTCAGATTTCCTTTCACCCTTACATCTGACATTAATGAGTGATACCAGAGGCCCCCACTCCTTTGAGGGGTCAAGATATTCTGCAATGGCCACAATTTAGAGAAAGTCTCATTTGTTCAGTGAGGAATGTCTGAATCAATGAAATATGACTCACCTCCATTGAATTAACATGAAGCATGGTCCTCATGGGGAAATTAATGAAGGAAATATATTAATGGATTTTTTTAATCACCGTGTCTACATGAAAGGAATGCTATAGTTATAATTTGGTGTCTTCTCTAGAAATAAATAGTTCTTACCCTATCTCATCTAGCCTAGAATAGCCAAATACTCCTTTTTATTCATTGACATCCGATGAGGAAGAGGATCATGATGGCTCCCCTCCTACATTTGAAGATAGTGTATCCACCCCCATCAATGAGAATATTTATTCAAACCTTATAACAAACCATCTCTTTATTACAGAGTAATTCATGATTTATTACAAATAATTAAAAATAATAAATCCCAAATGATTTTTAATCCTAGTGTCTTTTTGAACTAGATACATAGAAAAACATTTGGAATTTGGGATAAAACAACATTTTTGAAAAAGTACTTAACATTCTTTTAAAATTCCATAGATTTAAAAACTGCACAAGATAACAAGGGGACATACATAAAAACAAGTTGATCTGTAAATCCCAGTATGAGAATAGAGTTGGAATATGGTAATACATTTTATAAAATAGGAATATAAATAGATAATAATATGATTGATAGTCATAATAATTAATAATAAAACATGATTCAACATGATAAGATAAAGGAAACATGGGAAATGTGGAACTAACTAAAAACACTACATAAAATACATATGTCATGGAAAACACCCATGAAATCATGATGGAAAAAGTCCCATAATGGAATCAAGTTCACTCCCTTTCCCAATATTACAAATCATGTGACAAAAAACTACCCAATTCATTAGAGGACAATATAATTACAGGTGCACCTGTCACATTCATTTCATTCTCATTCTTAAGTGTTACACATATATCATACAACCTGGATTAATTCATTATATTATGTTTTTCCATGATTATTTTATGTGGAATAAAAACATGTAACTTCATAACCATTGAGGAACAAAGTTCATAATGGTGACGACCTTTGATAGGAAAATGGTATGGTATTCACTAAAATAATATTTTGGCATGGAAAATCATGGTGAAATTTCAGCAGTAGAACAGTGAAACCTAAAAATTAATAAATAGGACTGATGAAAGAAAATGGGGTATCGCATTATTTTTACATACAATGTGAAGTAATAGTGACATGAAAATACATATCACAACATTATTAATTGGAAATATAAGGATTAAGATAATAAAAAATCTTGAATAGAGAATAGAATGTGAGGATCATTTACTTGAGTGTGTGGCTATGAAATCTTAGGATGTGCTTCATGAGAGCATGGGGGTTCTTTTAGAGGAATCTATTGAGGGGAGTGAAGATTATATATGTGAACCAAGAAATTTGAGTGATGTGAAATGGGAACTTTGATGTGTTTGTTAAATAAATGAGTTGGTATTTCATAAATATTTTTCAACCATTCGTTTTGGATGCCATATAAAAAATTAACCAAGACCACAAAACATGACATTTTTTTTCCCATGTTGTTTACTATACAGGGGTTGTTTTTATTTTTTTATAATGAAATTGTCCAAACATAATAAAATAATTCCCTTTATTACATGGGGTTGAGTCATACTCTTAAATAAAAGATTTTATAGCCTTAAAATATAATAATTGTTTTTCGGAATCACAGAGTCCTTATAAAATAAATAAAAGAAACTTAAAACCACATTATTAGTATGAAAAACATATATTTGGTAATGGATACCTTTGATAGTATTTATTACATCCCGTTTGGAATATTATGATGTCATAATATACACCATATATTTTTACGATATTTAATTTTTAGCTGAAAATTCGACTACCTCATAAATTTATGAAAAGTAATCCTGTGGATAATTTTAACATTTTCATTCCAAAAATTGAAATCATTTAATTAAAAAAATATAAATATAAATATTTTTTACATTTAAAATTGCAATTGACATTTATTGAAAAATGTTTTGTTTTTTTTATAATAACAGTTTTCTAAACATTTAAAAATTTCATCTGACTTCCAGAAAATTATTGATCATTAATATTTAATAAAAAAAATTAAGAATAATATTTTATTAAAATATTATTTATTCCAAAACTCCATTAATACATGAATATAAATTCATTAATTGAATTTCAATATTAACTGAAAACACAGTTTTTGTTTTATTAAATGAAAATCTAAATCAGTTATAAAATGAAAATATATTCATTATTCTATTAAATAAAAATATTAATTTTATTAGGGGAATAAAATATATCCATTTTATGAACCATGTAATTAACTAATATTATGATACATGATTATTATACTTTCATGTGGTGGTTTGGTGTATATGGTTGGGTAAATGATATAGTTGAGCTTAAACAACTCCCATAAATTGTTTTTCTCATGCTTATGTTATTGTATATGAGATTGGTATAGTTTAAGGGAAATAAAAAATGTTATTATATGCCACAAAATCTCTAATAAAAAGGATTCATAGAGTATCATCCTACTAGTTGAGTTCATCAACTCCTTTTTTTATTTCAATAGGATTTTTCAAACCCCTATAATAATACTAATAATTTGATCATTGTTCAATGTCTATTTATCAACTGTAAAGATAAAAAAATTTCATTTAAATACAATTCATTATGAGGTATCCAAATAAGTTCATTTGTTTTCTATAAACATATTACATAATAATAAAATTAACAAATTGAATGGGGAAATTCTATTTATAAAAAATTGGGTCATTACAATTTCCCCCCTTAAGAAATTTGGACATTATAATTTTCATTTCCCATAACATAAAATATGAGTGAATTTTTTTTCATCACGTCATTTGGTTCCCAAATCTGTTCCTCAAACTTGTGATTTCTCCAATTCACAATGAAAATGTGCATTGCTGTGTTTCATAGAACATAATATCTAAGATCTAGGATCTTCATCAGTTTTCTCTTCATTGGAATGATCATTATCCAATGTTATCACCCCTAGATTGAGTGAAAGTGAGTGGTATGGTATATACTATCTCTTGATGGATATTGGGAATACCTCATATACTTGAGATAGGTTAAGTGGGAGTATTAGTTGATTGGAGACTACTGTGATGCAATCATGGATCTAAAAGATACTGATGTACATCGGACTGAGCTTTATATTATTAGAAAATCTCCTAACCTTATTCTAAGAATATATACTAAGTATTATGATTTATCCCACATAAAAATCTACGTATCATCAATTATTCTCAGAATTTATGTTTTTTCAACATTTAGTATCCTTGATGTGCCAGTGAGTGATATTATCCTTTTTCAAAATTTCCTAGACCATATAACGACCAATCAGTTTTCATTCCCAAACATCAACCTAACATTCTGGTGTTATGTTCCTCTTCTCATAATTATATTCCAAGGGAGCCATTTGGATTCTTTATTGGAAACTATTTTTGTATGAGAACTTTACTAGAGGAATTTGTGGGTCCCATCCTTCATTGAGGTCCATAAAAAAAGCTCTCAATATGTCTTCTGCTGACTGAATAGTCCACTCAGGTTGGCCATTAGTGTGGGGATTATAGGACAAAATGATGTTTAACTTAGTGTTTAGAGAATTTTGAATTGTTTTCAAGATCATGAATGTAAATCTTGAATATTGATTAGATACAATCAATAATTGTGTTCCATGTAGCATAACCACTTCTCAAATTCATATCTCTGCAAGTAGATCCAAGGATTAATCCTCTCAAATAAAAAATATAGGGTGTAATATTTTTAATATTATCCATCAAAACACATATAGAATTATTCCCTGTTGATGTCTTCATAAGACTAGTGAAAAATTCCTTGGTGATGTATTCTGATTTCTATGTAAGAATGGGTAAAGGTTGTATCATTACCTTGGATTTTTTCTTTTTTCACCTTAACTTGATGATATATGGGACATCATGATGAATATTCTATAATACCCTACATCATATTTTCTAAACAATAGTTTTATCAAATATCTCAATACATATTTTTTCTTCCTATGTGTGTGGATAAGATTGAGATATGTGTATTATCTAATAACTAATTATTTAATTCATTATATGATGGTTCACATAATCTTGATAAAAACCTCACAACACCCTCTCCATTAAAATTGATGTACAAGGATTCCTATTTTCTTATAACATTCACATTATTCTAAATACCCACATCATCGCTTTGAGCAACCTATAATTTCTCCAGAAGATACCGTTGAGAAATAATTTCTGAAAGGATTCATGATGTTACAACCTTTAGGATTATCATTTCAATATTTTTCAAAAATCTCAAGATCTGATCCAAATTAATTCACACCAATGATTGAAATTATTAATCCATTCTATTTAGAGTTCCCCTCTACATTATCTCTTTTTTCAAGATGGTATTGAATTGAGTAGTCATAGACCATGATCAACTATAACCATATTTAAACATGCATATTCACCTCTTTCTATGTGAATATATACTTGAGGATTTTTTGATCCTTATATATTTCACATTTCTCATAAATGAGTTAATGCCACCATATTTTCTAAGAGAATATAACTATATCCAATTCTAGATAACCTGTTGGGTAATTCTATTAGTTAACCTTTACCATCCTTGAAGCATATACTTTGACTTTTCATTTCTGAATTAACCCAAAGTGCTAGATTTAACACCCCAACCCCTAACTATAGAAGATGGTTAATTATTTTAATATATTGTCATGATTATAAGGAATCGAATCCTGAAGGAATCATCTATTTAGCAGTCTAGGAAAATAGATTACATAATTGAATAAAACAATAAATATCAAAAAATAAAATAAAACATAGATAGTCCTTTTAGAACACCATCATTCTCTAAGATTAACCCAACATATGAATCATAATATACCTCTTGGAATCATGGTAAAATAAAAAATAAGAAATATGTGAGATTAAATTCTCATTAAATATAAATAATACTTCAAAATCCTTCATAAATAAGTATAAATATTAAAGTAAAGTACAAAACTGAGACATGATCCTTTTAAACCAAAACATGAACATAATAATTAAAGAATAAATAAAATAATTAAAACATGCAAATAGATATTTTTCTAGTCAAATAATCACATGTAATATAAATAACTAATTTCCAAATGAGGGAATGCATAATTTTGGACATCATACCATCAAGTCCATGTTCCATGAAAATACATTTGGGTAAGATGTTAGTCAAAACCCAAAAACATTTGTCAAATGAAAACTATAGATGTATCGAGGGGCTTTCATTAACTGATCCCCAACCTATAGGGATTTCATTAACTGTTCCGCAACTCCTATGGATTTTATTAAATAGTCCCCACTATAGTGATATCATTAATTAGTCCCAAACCCATAAGGATTTCATTAACCGGTCCCCAACCCATTTATTTCTATGTCCAATGCAATCATCATATAAAAATGGTGAAACATTACATAAAATTTTGTATTAAAACTAGCATACATAATGTCAATACTTTAACCATATACCATGAATAGTTTTAAAATTTTATATCCACAGTTAAACATATCATAAATCCTTCAATAACATATGTAAGATTGTATCAAAAATAAATAAACCTCAATCAAGTATAAAATCAGTCATATAATGATGACATATATGAAAATAATCTAATAAAATCATTAAAAATCTTTTAGTGAAATACCTCTTTTTTACTATGAAAAATATAAAATTCACACAATTATAAAATAAAAAATTTCTTTTAAAAGAAACCATGTAATCTTGTAATGGTATCTTCAATATATTATGGCGCTAGGATGACAAAAATATCATCTTGTGCTTTATAAGTAAAAAACATTCTTTCCTTATTTTTTCGAAATGGTCATAAAGTAACTCATTTGGAAAATGATGGAATGATTCTTTTCAGAAAGTTTTATAAAAATTAAAAAATGGGTAAAAAATAATTTAAACAATTATTGATAATAGTTTCAACTAATTTTTTAAAAATCACGGACCTGGATGATAAACATGTTCACGTAGATACTTACGTATAAACAACCAAGACTAATAATGAGATTCATAAAATTAACGCTTACCTTGAAGACTAAAAAACTTCATTTGAATAAATTTGAATTAAATTAAAAATAAACATAAAATATTCTCTATAATCCATTATATACATATAGATAAATTTTTATGATAATAACAAGAATATTAAAATGGATAAAAGATTATTTTTTTTAAACATTCAAAGTGTCCCATACCACTTTGATCCATTAAATAATAAGCTCTATATCTTCATATGAATTTTTAAATATCCAGAAATTAAATGTATCATGATAAAAAATAATATTGGGGAAATAGAGACACCACAAAAAATAAATAGTTTTTCCACATGGCTTGTATCTCATGAAAATTAAAAGTGAGACAGAATTCCCATACCTTATGTTTGATACTATCTGTATATGTCAAAAACTAATGTATAATGGTTTTAGATATATTATCTACTTTTTACATAATCCAAATAATATTTATGAAATCGTATATGATTCATTTATTACTTTATATTACCTATTTTTTTTAAAAATTTCGAACATAAAGTTATATTTTCGATAATAATTGCTTTTCTTATCATACGTGTTATGACTAGTTAGTAATAATATTATTACATATATCATGATTTAATTACATCCATAATGTAGAACATGAATTATATTTCATATATATTATTTTTATAAATATTTATATTAGACATATAAATGAAATGGAACACACCGTTCAGGGAGACTGTTGGACGTACGTGCGCATGAACACTGTTTTGTTTTATTATCATATTAAATGGAAGAAATTTACCGAGATATATATATATATATATATATTATAATATAATTATTATGTCATATATTTTATATTTATTTATTATATAATTTTTTTTAATCATTTTCAAATGGTTGTAGTGGAGGATTAATCTCATCGCGTCGTGGAGACGGTAAGTCGTACGTATTCACACAAGACAATATCATTTCCATAATTGTTATATGGTTTGGACATAGAAATAATATGAATTATAATGTAAGAATATAATGTCATATTTATTATTTTAAGCCTATATATTAATCTTTATACCCATATAAATAATGTATAGATGAATAAGACTTTACACCACATCATGGAGATGGAAATCTATACGAACATATGCAAGGTGATACTATTTTTTGTAGGGTGAGTAAAAGGAGAAATATGGTTTTACCATAGTCTTTAAGGAATCAAAGAATATATTATATTTTTGAGTTATTACTTTAGTATGGAAACAACTTAGGAAAAAAGAATGTTGAATAAGAAATGAACATTGAATGAGTTGGTAAAATAATTACCTTTTATTCGAGTGTATCCTTTTGATTTGCACAAAATGACTCTATAGGATGTATTTATGACAAATGTGTGGAGTATTAGATAAATCTAGAAAATATATAAGGGTAAACATGCAAGATTTTTCTAAACTAAATGGCATTAGAGGTGTTAATAAAAGAGAAGGAGGGGTTCCCTTTTATAATAGATTGAAGGGGCTCTTTAGGAAACTCCAGAAAAATTAATCTATTAAGAATACATTTTTGATTTCAAATAGCTCCAAAGTGAGTTATTTAAAGACTAATATGATTATGTGTCAAATTACTCTCAACCAATGGATTTCAGACATGTTATAGATTGAATATTAACCTTATCGTTCTTCATTAACCCTTAGGTAAATTATTTATCTCTTACCATGAAAACATGTTTTTTACTCTATAGGGTAACTATACTTAATATAAAATGAAAAATAAATCCCAATTTAATTATTAATTAAATATTTAACAATGTAATATTTATTTTTTATGAATTATAAATTTTTATGATTTCTATAACATTTAATAAATATAATTTATCTTAAAGTATCATTTCTTTCAATTTTGATACCATCCAATATTATAATTTTAAAAATATTAAACCTACATTATAACTTCAAAAGAGTACTCCCAATACATTTATAACAAGTATTATTTATCTATAAAATTATTTTATGTCAACAATTATGTTAAATCGTATTTATTTTTACATTTTTAATATTAGTTACTTGATACCTCAATTAATTAAACCATTACTAAATCATTATTATAAAAGACATTAATTAAATTATTTATTTTCTAAAAATTAAAAATAAATTATTATAATAAAGATAAATTCATATAATTCAATTGAATAATTATAGTCGAATTTATCTTATGTATAATTCTATATTAAAAATTATTTAGTTATTAAAATTAGAATACGACGTTTTTAAAACTTTTTAAATAAAATATTATAAATGTCTAAATCTTACAAAAGTGACTTAAAAATGATCGAGTTTTTTATAAATAAGGCTTATTTGGGTCAATAAACACTTATCCAATTAAATTAACAAAAATTTTAGTGTCATTTTAAATTATTATAATATTATTTTTACCATTAATTTCACAATTTAGCTTTAACTATGGTTAAAAAAATTCGAAAGTTACTATTTAAAACAGCTATTTTGTTCCTATTATACAACATTATTTAAACTAATTATAACAATATATGTCCATTTTATTAAATTCAATTAATCATTTTAGTAAAATAATTTTTAATGAAAATTCCGTATACGTGGCTCGAATGAGTGTAATAGAGGTGTTAAAAACATAAATAAATTTTCTTATATAATTTTTTTTTATAAAAATTAATCCAGTTACCTAAATTGTGTTAATATATGTACTATTTATATATTTTGACTTTAAAATTAAAGTTAAATAAATTAATTATTTAAATTAAAAGGTCAATTTTTAAATAAAAATGTTGCATCTTTCACTATTCATCAAAAATTGAAACTTTTAGAAAAAATACAAAATCATCACCCTAAGATAATTTTTATTTTCTGAATTAAAAAATGATGTCTATTTTCCCAAATTAAATTTCTGTGAGTGTCTTAAATTAATATTATTATTATTCACAAAAGGAAAAAAGAAGTAGTTCCTTTAAGAAAATTGTATCTCCAAACATATAACTATTTTACCGATATTTTACATTAACTTATAAAAATGTTTTATTTATTAGAAAAGATTATAAATTTTTAAATACTGTTAATATTACTATATTTACTAGATAATTTATAAATATAACATTTAAATAATTATAATTTTAATGTTTTTTTTCATAGTAACTCAATATTTATTGTAACGCATGCCAAGTCGGTGTGGCATGAATTAAAAGCTATTGAATTTCATTAAATATATTGTGTATTATAAAATCTAGGGGTGTTACATTCTCTCCTACTTAAATAGATTTCATCATAAGAATTAAAAATTTCATTTAAAAAATAAATGTTTGATACTAGAAAATTATTTTGTGGAAAACCCAATCAGATATAGTGTCACGACCCCCTCCGTACAAGGTGTACACCTCCTAGGACGGCAATGTGAGAATGAAGACAATGACCCCCAAGTCCTGCCTCCAGTAGGCCCTGTGTTGGTGACTAACACCGATGGTATAGTGAACACACAAATGGGAGGCATTCCCCTCTAAGAGAACACATGCTAAAGAGAAATATAAGACATTCACCAACTAACTCCAACTCAGTTTGCAATAAAAAAGAAATCCCAAGTGCCCATATGTAACATCATGCTGAAATACTATAACTTAAAGGGGAAATCTGCATG
Organism: Viscum album; assembly: GCA_963277665.1. Taxonomy (NCBI): domain Eukaryota; kingdom Viridiplantae; phylum Streptophyta; class Magnoliopsida; order Santalales; family Viscaceae; genus Viscum; species Viscum album. Next base: position 395,834,116 of record OY728127.1, on the reverse strand, counting down.
TACCCCAATGAAATTTGAAAAAATAGTGACCATGAAGGCCAAACAACTCTGGAAACCCCAAGCTAGTAGAAACCAGCCAGATCTCCAATCGACTCTAAGTGACCTGAAAAAAATGTTTATATATTCATTGGGTGAGTATAACAGTATACTCGGTAAGATCCTCCCCGGAGCCTCTCATGCATAAGTAAAGAATGCATGCTAAAGCATAGTGAACAACAAGGGGAACAAACTCATCACATAAACATTTATACTATGTTTCTAGCCTCACCATGGATACACTCACCAAGTATCGCATACAAGAGTATATAATTTAATAAATAATATCAAGGGTACCCCGCTTCTACATCCCCACAGGTCTACTGCTTTTCCCCAACGTCACACATACTAAGCATCTCTGCCCAAAAATCTTGCCTATAGATACATGGACAAAGCACCACAACATGCACCTTGTGTAACAAAACCACCATGTCCACACAAGAAATGTAACCCGGTAGTTTCTGGGAGCCACCAAATCTAACACAATGTGTATCATACGTTGGGTATTATACCTCAAGCCATTATAGCCCATACATTGAGTAAAGATCCTCAAGCCATCACAGCCTATACACTTTACACCTATAGTATTCCATAGGAAACTATATCGAGAATATATGTGTGTGAATAACCACAAGCCATTAAATCCCACTACACACATATATGGGGAAAACAAACCATTTTTCCTACAAAAACAAGTAACTACCAAGAATAGAGAGCGTGGATAAAGGGGGTAGTTAACCATCCATCCTCCCACCAGAATGTTGGGGAAAGCACCCCCAGGGCTCAGAATCCAGTAGGTTTCAATTTCCCTAATTGTCAGGATTGATTAGCATATAGAAACACAAAAAATACAGAATATATTATAGCTCAAAACCACACTATGGGCATAACCTAGATTTATAATCAACTACAGCTAACATCTCTCAGACTCCTAGTTGAAAATTATAAGATTAAGTGTCCTATATGCACAAAACCATTTAAAGAGCTTTATGACATTACTTCATCCTAATTTTATCAGTTCCCCTCTACATTAATTAATTCTCTAAACATTAATTAACCATGAATAATATCCACATTATATTTCATTATCATCACACCCAAAGTTCCCAGTTCTTCTAAATTACAACATCATCATTGCGCCCCAACAAGTTCTAACCCCATGGTTTAACATCATTTATTCAATCATTTCTTAACAACAATACTTTCCCATATACCCAAACATTCATGAAAAACATTCTATGTTACTAAACACAAGGGGCCCCAAGTCGGTGAGTTGATGAACTACCCATCCAGTATTTTCCACCTATAGAAATAACATAGACCCATCCTCCCTTGAGAAGCTAAACACGGAAAGCACATGGCATACCCCACATGTCTTTACCCCTTTTTTATGATTGGTAATAAAAACCATCAACCTTGAGTAGTGGGTAATGTAAAGGAGATAAAGAACAAAAAATAATTAGCATGCATCCAAACATTCACATCCAACTCGTTTCATCATACCTAGTGTCCTTCCCAACACCCACATGCATAAACTGATGCATCTCTCCAATCTAGGAACCAAATACTGCCACAACTTGTAGGCCTCCTTATCCCCACATATCACGATAGCCATCTAGTCTCACATCAAAACACAAGAAGAAGGAAAAAACAACATATCAATTGTGCTCTTGGCCCTTAAACAATAATGAGGGTAACTAAGAACCCTAAAAGAATTATCTTTTATCAAACAACCAATTATTTACCCCATCTTGGATTAACCGATTTATTATTCATAGGTTCCAACTTTGGGAAACCTAAACAATAAGCTACCGTAAATAATTAAACATTCATACTGCACCAATTTGATTAAAATGAAAATTACAACATGAAGAACCACATTCATTTACATGCCTCTATATCTTTAGCCAAAAAATTATCTATTAATTCCAGCTTTATTTTCATTTCCAAGTTTCATTAAGAACAAAAAGCTAAACAAATCATGCATAGATATCACACTATCTAGAAAAACAAGAGTTAATAAAATCTGATCGATATAAATTTATTTATCTAGTTAAAATATTTATTATGTCAATTCTATTTTGATCCAGTGGGATAAAACATTCTAACTATACAGTTTCACGTAAAACAAAAGAGGAGAAAAAAATCCCTTACCTCAAATGGTTCTTGACATTCATTATACGAGAACAAGCCACACAACGAATTACGAGCTCCTTCCCCTGTGAAAATTGTATCCACCTGAGGATGCAGAGACACCACCACACTGGTCAACACCCAAGAAAATCCCATTAGGAACTTGGAGATTGAATTCCATAAAAGGGCATGGAGAAATAGAAGGAGATGAACCCAAAATATTGATGATAGATCATACATTATATTGAGGACAGTTTGGTACTTCTTGGCTATATCAAAACCGAGGGGGAACCAGTCAATGGAGGAAATTTTGATTGAGAAACACTTACGGAATGGAATAGAAGGTTTATGCATCACACACCTGAGAACAAGGACGAAGAACTAGGGTTGATGATATCTCATCCCTTTAAAAGATTTAACAGAGAAGTAGTTTAAGATATGCTTGATATTCCATTAAAAGAGGATCACATTAAATCACCTAGTTTGACCAAGTAAAAGAATTCTAAGAAATTGGGAAATTAGTATAGGAGTTATGGAATTTGAATAGGCTTTAGAGTCCTTAAAATGAGGCTTTAAATTTATTTTACGTCAAAATAAAATGTTAAAGGGGGGAAACTATAGGAAGTTGGAAACACGGTTTAGGAACTCAAAATTTAGAAAAGGAAAAATACTATTCATGAACCTCACCATTGAAACCTCACCAGTGGAACCTCACCTTTCTAGAAACACTATTCATGAACCTCACTATTGGAACCTCACCGTTCTAGAAACATTGTTCATGAAGCTCACTATTGAAACCTCACCGTTGGATCTAAACCATTCTAGAAACATTGTTCATTGACCACATCATTGAAAACTCATGGTTGGAACCTCACAGTTTTGGAATCACTATTCATGAACCTCACCATTGAAACCTCACCTTTGGAACCTCACTATTCTGGAAACAGTATTCATGAACCTCAACGTTGAAACCTCACCGTTGGAACCTCACCATTATGGAAACACTATTCATGAATGTCACCATTCTGGAAGCACTATTCATGGAGTCAAAATTTGGCAAAGGAAAGAGGCTACCATTGCACTATTCACCAAAGGCTACTGTAGCACTATTCACAAAATATTAAATTTGGTTAAATGTTGGGGATAGGTCTCATTGACCTCCCAGAACACCCTAGACACCATATTTTCACAAAGGCATGTACAAGAGAGGTCCATGACAATACATCAGATACCTCTCATAACATTCTAGTTCTTGAGAATTCAAAACCAACATAAAAGGAAACAAAAAATAATTCACAACAACCATCCATTGAGGTACCTCTCAATAGAGATTAATCCAAAAGAAACAACCAAATAAAGAAATCTCATAAACACTAATGGTCTATAACCAAAAAGGGGACAATATTACTTGAAAAGAGTTAAACATCAAACAATTCTGGGTACTGTGCACATATCTGTGACTCACATTCCTAGGAACTCTTATCCATGCTACCGTGTCACCACAAGACACAAACCAAGTAGATAGAATTCCCGCACAACACCTTATCTTTGCGGTCTTGGATCCGAAAAGGTCACTCCTCAAAGATTACATCATCATCAACATCGATCATTCTCCAATTGATGACATGAGAGACATCATGAAGATAACAACAAGGTTGGGAGACATGGAAAACATCATGTTTCCGGATCATCTACGTGGGTAGTTCTACTCGATATGCCACGTCTCCAATGTGAGCTAACAGCTCGAAAGTCCCGAAAACTGGGTAGAAAGCTTAATACCATGAACAAACCTTCACTTCCTATGATGGGTAGTCACCATCAGAAACATGTGATCCCCAATATCAAACTCTAAGGATCTCCTCCTCTGATCGGAAAATGATTTCCGATTATCCTGGGCAGTATTCATCCTCTCATGAATCACATGAACCACCTTGGTGATATTCTACACTAGTTCTAGTATGAGAATTGCTAACTCTCCAACCCCAGTCCCGCACATCGGAGAACTGAAAGGTCTTCCATACAAGGCTTCAAATGGCACCAAACATATGGTGGAGTGAAAAATATTTTTTTAAGAAAACTCCACTAAGGGTAAGTGCCTCATCCACAGACCTCCAAAATCTAGGACATAAGAGCGTATCATGTAATCAAGGTTCTATATGGTCTTCTCTGTCTGACAGTCCATCTGAGGATGAAAATCCGTGCTAAGGAATAACTAAGATCCAAATTCATGTTGGAAACCTCTCCACTCTGAGGAGGTAAAATTAGGATCTCGATCATAAATTATCATCCTTGGAACTCCATGATGTCTCACCACCTCCTCCATATACCGCCTCAACAAAACATCCACTGAGCATGACTCATTGATTTCTATAAAGTGGATTGATTTTGTTAAATAGTCCACTACCACCCAAATAGCATCATGTCCACCCTAAGCTCATGGTAAACCAGAAACAATTTCCATTGAGATGCCCACCCACTTCCACAAAAGAACATCTAACAGCTGGATCAGACCACCAGGAACATGATGTTCGACTTTCAGCATCTGGCAGTCCAGACATCAAGACACAAACTCTGCAACTGCACACTTCAAACCCAACCACCAAAACTGGCTCCTCAAGGCTCGATATATCTTTGTCATGCTAGGATGCTCCATTAAAAGAGAACTATGGAACTCTCATAGGACCATCTCATTCATTACGAAAGGATCATATATACTTCCTTTTTACAACACTCGATGTTGTTCATCCTCAGAAAAACCATTAGGGGCCTCGCCACAAAAAATTCTGTCTCTACAAACCACCACCTCTAGATCCCCCAATTAGAAATCTTCCACCTTATGCACAAGATATGACTTCACTGTCATCTGAAAAAGAAAACCTCTTCCCCCAACATCTTCTATATCAAGATGTAATGCTGAAAATTCTTCAGTTACTCTCCAAGAGTCACCAGATTCATGCACTACATCACTACATCACTTCTGACTCATCACATCAGCTACAACATTCACTTTTCCAGGTTTATACATTATTTTGAAGTCATATTCCAATAAGAACTCTTTCCACAAACATTTTCATAAGTTCAAGTCACGATGGGAGAAAACATACCTCAAACTCTTATGATCGGTGAAAACCAGAAAGTGCTCTCCAATGAGGTAATGTCTCCACAAACTCAAAGAAAACAACATGGATGGTAACTCAAAATCATGGGTGGAATTGTTACATTAATGGGGACGCAACTACTGAGACCCATAAGAAACAACTGATATCTACTACATCAAAACACAGCCTAACCCCTAATGCAAAGCATCATAGAAAAAATCTAACCGAAGTACTTCAACTGGAAGTCACATGACTGGATCACTTACCAAATTCTCTTTTAGATACTCGAAAGCCTACTAACACTAAAAATTCCAAATGAACACCTGATATTTCCTGGTCAAAGATGATAGAGGATTTTCAACTCGAGAGATATTGGCTACGAACTTCCTATAGTAGCCTGTGAGACTAGGAGAACTTTGCACATCCGATACTGTCTTGGGGGTTTCCCAAGAAACAAATGCATCAATCCTCGATAGATCCACAACTACTCCCTGTTGGGACACAAAATTCCTTAGGAAACTAAATTTTCGAGTGAAAAATCACACTTCAACAACATCCCAAATAGCTTATGGTGGCGATGAACTCCCAAAATGGCGTGTATATGCTCTGCATGCTCCTCCTCAGAAGTGGAGTACACAAGGATGTGATCAATTAAAACCACCACAAACATTTCTAGGAACTCATAGAGCACATTGTTCATCAATCCCATGAACACAACTGAAGCATTTTTCATGCCAAATAGAATTACAATGAACACATAATGCCCATGATGACAACGGAAAGAAGTCTTTGGGATATCCTCATCCTTCACATGCATCTGATGAAATACTAACTGCATGTCGATAATTGAGAACCATCATTCATCCTTCAGTTGATCAAATAAATGATCAGTATGAGGAAGAGGATAGAGATTCTGCACTTTCACTTTGTTTAAGTGACGATAATATACACCCAACCGCAAACTGTCTTCAGCCTTCATTAGAAGCAAAATTGGTGCACCCCGCTATGACACACTCACCCGAAAAAAACCACACTATAATAAACCATCAAGATATATATGTAACTATCATAACTCAGAAGGGGACATCCTATATGGAGACATAAATATAAGAGATGATCCTGGTTGTAGCTCTATCCCAAACATGATCTCTCATCGATCATGTAATGCTACAACCTCTTCTGGAAATCCATCAGGGTACACTTCTATGACCCTAGGAAATTCCAACTGTTGAACCTATGAAGAACTCAACATCATCTCAAACATCATGGTTGTTTAGTTCGGCAAATTCCTATGACCCATCCAAGGGTCTCACTCACCAATGAAGACCACTATCTCTCCATCTACATCAAAGAACACAACATGCCTCCTGAAGCAATCCACAATAGCCTGAACCGAATACAACCAAACCATGATGAGGATGAAATCATATGGTTTTATTCGTAGATATAGGAAATCTCCCCAAGAGCGGTGATTCCCCCACACTAGCTCATAGTCACTACATACTTAAAACAAGTCGGATCAGCCTCTAACTGGCGTAGTCAACGCCAAGGGCACTGGAAGCCTCACTACCTCAATTCCCAATGCATGGACATGGGTAGGTGATATGATGGAGTGTGTCCCTCCTAAATGAAAAAGGAATAAACCAAGGTAGAAAACAAGGAAAGGGTACCTTGAACGATGTCTGGATTTCCTGGAGCAATCAACGCTAAAGTATTAAGCTTACCACAACCTACTCCACATTCTCCCTGACCTAGATGATGAACACGACCATGACTGAACTTAGATCTATGAGGATGGGTAGAATCATGGGTATGTCCTCTTCCTGCCCCATCTACCCTCTGTTGATCCAACGATGGTGAAACCTGCTGCTGCTGCCTCGACTGGAACTGCCTAAATGGAGGAACCAGGAGTGGAAAACCTGGAGCACGTTGACTTCTCTGAAAGGTCGTTCACTCTCACTGCTGATGACCTTGACCTCTATAAGAAAAAAAGTTCTGATCCCTTGGCATAAGCCTGAGGGCATCCGCCCCCAGAGAAATGTGATGCTAAGGTCTGGGACCTACCCCCAACCGAAATGACACTCTTCTGCAATGAAAACTGGGAACCCTGGACCACAGCTCTGCTTCATGAGGAATCATGACGACTCACCTCTCATGATGATCCGGTTTTGGCCAGTGTCCTCTCGATGACCTCTGCCCTTTCCAACACCTCAAGATATGTCATCAACACAAATGGGGTGACCTGGAGTGGGATCTCTGGTTGGAAAGACTCCTCTTAAAGCCTCGCCCTAGCCTCCACAACTGACAACAGGTCCGAAGCATATCTTAAAAGGTTCTTAAAACAAATTCCAAACTCTCGCACACTAGAGATCCCCTGTCGAAGGGTAAGGAAATCCTGGAAACTAGACACATTTACATTTGGGGAATGAAACTCGACTCTAAACATGTACCAGAACTCCTTCCATGAGATCACTGACTCCTCACGATCCCCGAAGAACAAGAACCACCCCAACCTCACTGTTCCATGCTGCATCATAACAACCAAAGGCACCCAGTGCACCTTCCGTTCATGAATCAAAATGAATCCAATCTCGACCTCCTCCAACTAGGCTTCTGTGACTGCATTTGAAATAAAGGGATCATAATTTTATAGACTCTTGCACTGAAACTCTCAGAGTTTCCTTCTCCACGTGTTATCGTCTTTATCCTCTACCCATCTGTGATCTGCTGGCACAACCTGTTGGACATATTCTATGAAATCCGGATGAGGAAGTTGACCTAGATCCATTCCTGAAAAATAAAAAACAATTAGAGCTCCTAAACCTAGAATATGAGAAACTCCGCATTAATTATTTAATTGTTTTCTTTTATTCATTTTAGGTTACCCTATCCCAAGGTCTACCCATTCAAACACAGGGACAAGGAAAAATTATGCACGATCCTTCCAATGTCTCTACCCTACAACCGGTATCACCTCATTTAGTCTCCAATGTAAAATTAAAGGTTCCTACATCAGATCATAGGGGCCCTAAACGCGTATGTGTCACCTGGTCTCTAGTGTTTATATCACTTTCTAAGCATGATTGAAACTGTTTCCCTACCAACCCATGAAACCCCACCTATGAGTAACTACAAACATCATCCTATCCCTCAAGAAGACCTCTGATACCACTATGTCATGACCCCCCTCCCCACAAGGGGTACCCCTCCTAGGCCGACAATGTGAGAAAGAGATAATGAACCCCGAGTCCCACCTCCAGTTGGCCCCGTGTTGGTGACTAGCACTGAGGGTATAATAAAAACACAAATGGGAGGTATTATCCTCTAAGAGAATACATGCCAAAGAGAGAGATAAAATAGACACCAACCAACTCTAACTCATACTGCAATATAAAAGAAATACCATGTGCACACATGTAATGTCATGAAAAAATACTACAACTGAAAGGGGAGATCTGCATGTACCCAAAAGAAAGTGAAAACAATAGTGATCACGAAGCCCAAATACCTCCTCCCTCTACAAGCTAGTAGAAACCAGCCTGATTTACATTCTACTCCCAGTGACCTGAAAAATAGTTTATATATACATAGGATGAGTATAATATTATACTCAGTTAGATCTTCCCCAAATCCTCTTATGAAAAATTAAAGAAAAAAAATGCTAAAGCACAGTGAACAACAAGTGAAACTAACTTGTCACTTAAATAGTTATACTAAGTTCCCATCCTCACCATGTCTAATCCCACCAAGTATCACATTAAATAGTATATAAAATAATAAATAATATCAATGGAACCCCACTACTACTTCCCCACTGGTTTGTTGGTTTTCCCCAACATCGCACGTCCAAAGCATCTCTCTCCAAAAGGATTTCCCATAGAAACCTGGGTGAAGCACTACAACATGAACCTACTACACAAAACCACCACCTTCACACAATAAAAGTGACCAAGAAGTTTCCATGAGCCACCACAACTCACATAACATGTATCATATATCGGGTGTTAAACCTCAAGACATTATAGCTCATACACTGAGTAAGGATCATCAAACCATCACACCCTATACACGTCACACCTATAGTAGTCAATAGTATACTATATCCAGAATATGTGTGTTTGAATAACCACATTCCATTACAACCCTCTACACACATATATGGGGAAAACTAACCACTTTTCCTACCATCACGAGTAACTACCAAGAGAAGAGAGTAGGGACTAAGGGGGTAGTCAGCCATCATCACCCCCCAGAATGTTGGGGAAAACACCCCCACGAGGCTTAGAATCCCTGGGGTGTCTGTTGACCTAACTGATAGGGTCGATTAGTGTATAGAATCAAAAAACGTATATAATATACTATAGCTCACAACCACACTATGGGAAAAACTTAGTCGTAGAATCAATTGCAGCTGACGTCTCTCAGACTCCTTACTATCACTTCTAAGACTAGGTATCTTATAAGCACACAACCATTTAAATAGATTTATTACATTACTTAATTCCATTTTTATCAGTTTCCATTTACCTTAATGAATTATTTAATCATTAAATAACCATCAATAATTTTCCCATTATATTTCATTATCATCTCATCCAAAGTTCACAGTTCCTTCAAATTGCAACCTCAACATTTTGCCCCATCAAGCTCCAACCCCATGGGTTAACATAATTTATTTAATCATTTATTTATAGAATTAAATTCCCATACTCCCATGCATTCTATAAAAACATTCTAATTTACTAAACATAAGGGGGATATTCTCAGTGAGTAGAAGAACTATCTGTCAAGTCTTCGCCACCTATAGAAATATCATAGACCCATCCTCACTCTAGAAGCTAAAAATGGAATGCACATAGCATACCTGGCATTTCATTACTTCTTTTGGAAGAAGGGTAAGAAAAACCAAATGAATTGAGTGTTGGGGAATGTAATTCAGATAAACGACCGACAAGAATCAGTAATTATCTGAACATTCACATCCAACCCGTTTCATCTTCCCTAGTGTCCTCCCCGACACCCACATGAATAAACTGATGCATCTCGGCACTCTAAGTGTCAACAACTACCACAACCTGTAGGCCTCCCTACCGCCACATATCACAACACCTATCCGGGATCACGTCACAACACAAGCAGTATGAAAATAGGCATCATATCAATCAGGCTCTTGGCCCTTAAACATGAAAGAGGGTATCTCAGAACCCTAAAAAGAATTATCTATTATCAAAAAACCAGTTCATTAATCCATATTAGATTAACTAATTTATTATTTGTATTTTCCAACTACAGGAAACCAAAATAGTAAGCTATCACAAATAATTAAATAGGCTTACTGCACCCATTTTATTAATATAAAAATTTCAAAAAGATGAACCAGATTCATTTACATGCCTTTTTATCTTTAGCCAAACTATTATTAATTAATTAATGATTTAATTACTTTAATAAGTTCTATTTTGAATGAAATTCTAATCAAAGAAAGCATAGATATCACACTATCTAACAAAACAAGAGGGAATGACATATGATCGATATCAATTTATTTATCCAGTAAAAATATTTATTATGTCTATTACATTGTGATCTAGTGGGGTAAACCATTATAACAATATAGTTTCATGTAAAATAAAACGGAATCAATGAATACCCTACCTCAAATGGTTCTTTAAATTCTTTATATGAGAACGAGCCACACAACGGGTTATAATCTCCCCCCTGGGACAACTGTATCCACCCGAGGATGCAGAGACACCACCACACTTGTCAAAACCCATGAAAAACCCATTAGGAACATCGAGATAGAATTACATAAAAGGACATGTTGGAATTGATATAGATGAACCCAGACAAAGTATGGTAGATCATACCTTATATTGAAAATTGATCAGTACTGCTTTGTTGCATCAAAACCCGAGGGGAACCAATCCCAAGAGGAATGTTTGATTACATAACTCCTACGATATGGAATGAAACTTTAGAGCATCTCACACCCCAGAACAAGGAGGAAGATATCTTGTCCCCTTAGAAGATTTAATGGAGAAGTGGTTTAAGATATGCAGGATTTTCTATTAAAAGAAGATCGCATTACACCATACGGTTTGTCCAAGTAAAAGCATCCTGACCCTAAGGAAAATTAATATCGGAGTTATGGAATTTGAATTGTCCTTAGAGTATTTAAAATGAAGATTTTAATGAATTTTACATCAAAGGAAATGGTTAAGGGGAGAAACTATTAAAGTTGGAAAATTTGTTCATGAAATATAAATTTTGCAAAGGAAAAACAATGTTCATGAACCTCACCATTGAAACCTCACCGATGGAACATCATTATTCTAGAAACACTATTCATGAACCTCACCGTTGGAACCTCACCATTCTGGAAACATTTTTCATGAACCTCACCATTGTAACCTCACCATTCTAGAATAAATGTTAATAAAACTCACCGATAGAACCTCACCATTCTAGAAACACTGTTCATGAACCTCACCATTGGAACCTCAGTGTTCTAGAAACACTATTCATGAAATCAAAATTTGGCAATGGAAGGAGGCTACCATTTCCCTACTCACCTAAGGCTACTGTTACACTATTAATAGAATAGGAAATGTGGAAATGTGTTGGAGATCAGTCACATTGACCTCCCAGAACACCTCAGACACCATATTTTCTCAAAGGAATGGACCAGAGGGGTCCGATCCATTATATAAAGGGCTAATTAAATATACCCATATAAAGAGGGAATGGGAAATGTGAAATTCACCACCAAACTAGGATTTTTAATAAAGGAACATTAGTGGAATGTAGAGATACATACATTGTGTAAAAAAAATTTACATGGAGTGATTGAGGTTATCAGTCACAAAAAAGTGAATGATTGATGAAAAATTGAGGATATTAAAGAAAAAAAATTATGATTATTCTAAATACTATTGGTTTCACAAAAATTTACATCTTTTTTAAATATTTTACTAGGGTTGAGTAATCCATTAACTATATAAGAATGTAAGGAAATAAAATTAATTGATATGATTATATAAATAAAATCTTATCCATTATTGAAATCCCACTTCAAAAAAATTATTAATGAGACATCCATTTTTATATGAAGAATCAGACGTACGAAGGTCAGTAGTGATAACACATAATATAGTTATATGTAGGAAAACATGGTTATAAAAGAAAATGTAACCATTAAATTCAGATGGAGCGTGATATATAACATGATTAGGAGAAAGTTAAAAATCACAAAGCTATAAATCTACAATGATCCAAATGACCATTTGATTCATCACAAAAGGAAGTACTAGGACTATATTTTTTGTTTCAAGAAAAATTTTGAGGAATTATTTCACTCTCTAAGAAAATAAGAAAATATACTTCCTTATTTCATTTCTATAAGGATATTCTTATAATTTGGTCGTGTCGTGAGATATTTCTACTTCATCGTGTATCTTATTGAACTATGGTTGTAATTAAAATTACCACAAAACATTTTTTGAAACCTAGATTCTCCCTTATTCCTTATGTATGGATCATGTTATTGGATATATTCTTTAAATCCAAAACTTTTATAAACTCCATCAGTAGTAGAATAAACGACTGGTCAACATGTCATTAAGGTAGTCCCATGTTATCCAAATCAATAATTTCTTCATCATTATCTCGACATCAAGAAATTTTTTAATATTATCATTCCCTCAATCATGGGTTTTTTATATTTTACCTTTCCACAAAATAACTTTTCATTGTTAAATTCTGCATATAATCATAAATCCTATATTGAAAATTACTATAGTTAAATCCTTATATATTTCATTATTCATATATCCAATTCATTACTAATAAAATATTAATATGAAACAATTTTTGAATAGTAACATTGGTCATTCCTCTTCATATAAAGTAGTATTATATTTCATTATTATCTAATAACATCATCTAGGGATTATTCCATTGACGCTTGGGAAATTGATTCTCATAGTCTCCAATCACCTTGCAGTTGAATCATTTTATATTGGAAAACATTTTCATACCCTTGAAATCACGAATATAGTATATTTTTCTCTACACTTATAACAAATTACCATTCCATTCAATAATTTACCAAGGTGAGTCTTTCCATGTTATCACATCTCATAAAGTCCTTATTTCCCTTCTTCAATTTATCAATATTTTCTTTTTTCCATCCTCTTCTTCTCTTGCTTCCCATCAAAGACATAGGACCAAGATATTTATTTACGTATCTTGTTTTCACATGATACTATTATCTCATATGATGAGTGTACATGGGAGACTATTTCCCTTCAATGTTTTTTCTTAATAATATATAAGTGATCATTCTTCCTAGTCATTGGATCATGCACATTGGTTGAGTTCTCATTCCTTCTAATTGGATCCACTTATAAACAATTTTATATTCAAGATTAGATTATAAAATTATGATCATTATATAACTCAAAACATGGTATACCACAGAACATAAATTTGTGCATCGTAAATCCCTAAATAATAAACCTAGGTTAAATTGGGAAATCATTACTCTTAAATCATTTGTAATTGTAGGTAAATACAATGTGAATTATCCTAAGCATATCCCCATGGGATTGTTAAACCAGGTCCATAGTAAGTCTCGTTGTTGTGTACTAGGTTACCCCGAGTCAGGCCTGTAACACCTTGTCAAAGTTATTGCTCCAAGTTACATCTATACCAGAACCACGTCAACTTTTAGTATCCAGACAGTGATGTATTACTAGGAATACACACATAATAACTACCTATAAAAAATTATTTTATGTTTTTCTATGGTTATCCTCAGTGTTTATCATAGGTTTATGATCCATAATCTGTATTTTCTGAAATATATTCTCCATTGTTTTGGATAAAATTATTTTGATACCAACTATGACAACTAAACCCTAGATACCCAGAGTCGGTTTATTATTAAAATAAATTGGCATGATTATAAGGAATAAACTCCCAAAGGACTGATCTGTTTAGCAATCTTGGAAAATAGATTGCATAGTGGAACTTTACATTATCAATAAAAACATAAAATACATCATAAATAATCTTTTGAAAATGCCATTATTCTCCACGATTAACCATGCATATCAATCACAATACACATCATCACATCATAGGAAAATACATAAGAAAATAGTGATCTTATATGGTGAGTAAGGGTTATTAATATAGAAAAAACCTCCAAAAATAAGAATAAACATTTATGGAATGCATAAAACTAAAACGAAAAAATTTTAAACATAAACATAAACATGATATAGAATGAATAAATCAAATAACTCCATTAAAACACTCACATGTATATTCAAATAGACTAATAATCACATTTAATATCAGCACAAAATTTTATATAGAGGTAATGGATAATTTCGGACATCATAACATCAGGGCCTCATGCCGAGACCATACATTTGGGTAAGACATTAGTTGCAACCCAAACTAGTTTGACTAATTATTACTATTGATTCTTTTAGAGGCATTCATTAACTAGTCTCCAACCAATAGGGATTTTATTCACCTATCCAAACCCAAACAGGTTTAATTAATAGGTCCCCAACCCATAGGGATTTCATTAATAGAACACCAATCTGTATGGATTTCCTTAACTAATCCCCAACCCAGTAGTCATTAATTTATCCATCCCCAATCTATTTCCTTCTAAGTCCAATTCATTCTTCATATGGAAATAGTGAAACAAGACATAAGATATTCATTTTAAAACTAGCATACCAAATTTTAATATATTAATAATAAAACATTAATGGTATCAAAATACCACAAATACAATAAATCATACCATAAAACCATCATTATAATATGATTGATAGTATCATGATAAATCAGCCTCAATGAAGCATAAAATCCAACATTGGATGTTAGAATTAATAAAAATAGTATATTATAATCATTAAAACTATTTGATTGAAATATAACTTTTTTAAATTTAATTTATTTAAATGTCACAAAATTATAAAAGAAAAAATTTCTTTTAAAATTAACCTTGTATTCTTGTAATGGATGCTTCAAAATGTTAAGATGTCCCGATGAAGGAAATAGTTGCTCACACCGTATTTGATAAAAAACATTCATTCATTAAATTTTTGAAAAATTCATAAAGTACCTAGTGAGAAAAATGAATGAAAGACTACAATCATTTTTTTTATAAAAATTAAAACATGGGTAAAAATGGTTTTAAAATTTTTTTGACAATATTTTCTAATACATTTTTTAAAACATGGACTTGGATAATAAATATGTCCCAGTTGATACTTACATATAAATAACCTCGTATAATAATGAGATTGGGAAAATTAACCCTTACATAAAACCTTAAAAACATTCCTTTTGATTTTTTTTAATGAAATTAAAAATATTCATAAGTTGTTCTTTACAATTTTGTATATAGGTAAAGGTAAATATGTATGATAATATCAGGAATATTGAAATGGAGGAAAGATTACTTTACAAAACATTCAATGAATCCCATAATAATTTGACCATTTAAATAATATTCCCAATATATTCAAATAAATCATTAAATAAAATGATGTTTAATTCATTCTAGATATAAATTATAATAGCAGTAATACATTCACAAAACATAATAAATAGGTGGTGAACATGGATTATATATCACCCATATTAAAAGTGAGACCAAATTCCTTTACTATAGGTATGATACCCACTATATATATCGAAAACTCTGATATAATAGTTCTAAACAAATTACTAACTTTCAACATAATCATTAAAATATTTAGGATATCATTTAGGATATCATTTATGTCTTTATATTTACCATTTATTAATAATTTTCTTGTTAAAGCAACATTTTAGGTAATAATCACTTTGTTTATCATTCATTTTTTGACTTGAGAATCGTGAAATTCTTACATATATCATGATTTAAATACTTCCATAATTTTAAAAAAAAATTATATATCATATATATTCAGTATATAAATATATAAAATAGATATTTAAATGAAACAGATCACACCATTTCCTGGAGACGTTAGGTCGTATGTACGAGTAAACGTTGTTTTTGTTTTTTATCCCATTGAATTGAGTAATGTAATTGAAATATATATATATTTATATATATATTAATATTAGAAATATTATATCATATATTATATATTTATTCTATATACACAATTTTATAATGAATATGAAATGGTTGTAGTGGAGGATTAATCTCATCCCGTTGTGGAGATGGTTAGTCTTAAGTACGCACAAGTGAATGTATCATTTATATAATGGTTAAATGGTATGGAATTGGAAGTAATATGAATTATAAATAAAAAAAATCATTCCATATTTATTATTTAAATACTTGATATTAATTTTTATTCCCATAAAAATAATGAACAGAAGAAAAACAATTTATACCATAGTGTGGAGACGATAAGGCATGCGTACACATGCATGGTGATGTTCTTTTTCGTGGGCTGAGTAAAAGGAATAATATTGTTGTCCCATAATCATAAAAACATGTGAGAATATATTAGATTCTGGATTTATTAATCTAGCATGGAAAAATCATAGCAAAAAGTAAGTATAAGAATAAAATTACTTAGAAAGAGTAGGTAAAACAATTACCTCCTCTTCAAGTGTCTCATTTTTATTTGCACAAAAGGACACCATAGTTTGGAATTATGCCAAATATATAGAATCTAGGATGAATTTAGGGAATTTTGAATAATAAATATGGTGGTTTTGGCCAAAAATGGCTTTAGAGGTGTGAGTAAAAGAGTAGTATATGTGCACTTTTATAAGAGATGGGAGGGGCACATTAGGAAACTCCAAATCTAATAATTTATTTAAAGTGGAAGTTCAATTTAAAATAGATCCAAAGAGAGATTTTTCTAGGATAAGATGATTATATGTCAAAATAAGCTCTTAAAATGAATTTTAGTCATGTTTATGTCACAAAATTAACATTATTTTGTATTTAACCCTTAGGAAAATAATTTAACTCTTACAATGGAAACTTGTCTTTTTTACACTATAAAGATCCTATATTTACAATAAAATTTGAAAATAAACCCAATTGGATAATTTATGAAATATTAGATATTAGAATAGTAACTTGGATGAATAATATATTTTTTTGTATTTCATAACCTTAAATAAAATTTTATTTATTTTAAAGAATCATGTAGTCAATTTCGATACTATTCAATATTTTCATTTTAAAAAAATTAATAAAAACATGATAACATCAAAAAAATAATTCCAATATGTAACTATCAAAACATAGGTATCTATAAAATTCTTTTATGTCATTAATGAAGTCTAATTATATTAATTTTAATTTTTTAATTAATTTATTTAACATCTCAACTAAATAAAAAATTACTGCATCATTATTATAAAATCCATAAAATAAGTCATTTATTCTCCAAAAACTAATAATAAAATATTATGGTAAATAAATTTTTTTTATATTCAGAATTAATAAATATAGTAGAATTTATAATATTTATTACTCTATATTCAAAATTGTTTAGTTATTGAAATGGGAATATGACATTTTTAAATCTTCTTTATTTAAAAAATAACAAATGTCCAAATCTATTTTTTTTTTGAAAAAGGATGTTATTTTTTACCTAGGCTTTATTGGGGTTTAAGGAAACATATCCCATTAAATTTTGAAATGTTTTATGCAAATTTAAAATAATTATAATATTATTTTTTACCTTCATTTACCATATTTATCATTAACCATAGTAAATAAAATTCAAAAATTTATATTCACCAAATTTTTTGTTCATGTTAGTACAATTTTATTATACTCATTACAAACATGTATTTCTATTTTTCAAATTTCAATTCAAAGAAGTGAAAAAAATTATGTTTAATGCTTATTTTGTAGATTTGGATAGAAGGCGGGTAAACGAGGCATTCAAAAGTTAAATAAATTTTTTAATCTAATTATATTAGAAAAATGATTAAAATTACCTACATTGAGTTAATATGTGTATTATTTATCTATTTTTAATTTGAAATTAATTTAATGTAAAATAAATATTTAAATGAAAAGTCAGTTTTTAAACAACAATGCAGTATTTTTCACTATTCAACAAAAACTGAAACTTGTTAGAAAATTACAAATAAATCATCCAATGTTAATTTTGATTTTATGAATTAAAAAATGAATTCTTTTTTAAAAAATTCAATTTCTATGATTATTTAAAACGTATTTTATTATTTTTTACAAAAGGACATAAAAAGTAGTTCCTTTAAGAAAATTGTATTTTTAAACATATAAGTATTTTACCAAAGGTTTTACATTTCATTATAATTATTTTTAATTTATGTGAATAAATTTTAAATTTTTTTTTTTTACAATTTATATCAGCATATTTAAAGGATAAGTTATAAAAATATCATTAAAATAATTGTATTATTAAAATATTGATTTATATAAACTCAATGGTGCATATAAAGTAAGACAAGTCAGTGTTGCATGCATTAAAAGATAACGCCCGTTCTGATCAGGGTATGACTAATTTAAAATTAACGCCCATTCTGATCTTGTTTCACTGTTAAGAAACACACTCTTCTCTCTCTTTCTTGTTGCACAAAGTAAACAGAAAGTAAAGCATGCATATCACACAACCATTTTACTTGGTTCACCACAAAGGGCTACGTCCAAGGAGCATACGCCGACAAGTTTCCGGTCGTACCAATTCCTCTAAACTTCACTAGCTGTGGATTACAATGTTCGGGCTAGATCACTTCTATTCCCAGGATCACTGCCTTTACAATGTTTAGGGTAAGCTCACTACTTCCCCAAGGTTCACTCCCTGTTTATCTCTCTGGCTCACTGCTGGTGGAGAGGATCACCTTCTTTCTCTTCCTTTGCTCACTGCTCTTGGAAGGAATCCACTCATAGTTTAAATACCTATAGGTCTCTTCATTTGCATGAAGGAATGCATCTTCCTCTATGTGTAGATGCTCTGTTGAAGCCCAATTTTCACCCGTAGATGAATCTCTCTTTGCACCGAAGGTATCAGGAAAACTTCTAGCTTCCACGCAGCCCGAAAATCACTACTGGAAACAAACCATACTTGGCGCGCAAGTCAATCTCGGCACGCAAGTATCGGCGCGCAAGTCCTCCTCAAACACTAGCATGACTCAAGCTTCCTCAACTCTAAACCTGCGCGACTCACTTCCTTTTACTCCCAATCCAATATTGGCGCGCAACTCCACACTGGCGCGCATCTTCAAACAGTGGTGCATAACTATCACCCTGGCGCGCAAGTCCCACTTGCATGACCACACACACCACTTACGCGACCACCACACCTGCATGATGGGAGATCTGATTTTCTCAAAGTGTTGAACTCTGGTGAAGAATGAAGAGGGGTGGTCCAGTATTTATAGGCAAATTGACCACCCTGCGCGACGGCGCGCACGTCACCTGTGTGACCTAGTATCGACGCACAAGTCTTCTTTCCTCTTAGACACTTGCATGACCAACTCCCATACTTGCAAGAACCTGTTTCCTTAGACATATTTTAATCTTATGATCTCGAAAAACATATGGCACACAAGTTTCCTATATCCCAAGTCCTCAGCGCGCAAGTCCCTTTGCAAAAAACACTTTTCTTCATTTGTCGATTTTCAGGCCAAAAAATTTTGCAAACACTGGAAAACGGCACCACCATGTATCTATTATTTTTGTACCGCCTCCAGATCATCCATTCCATTATCGATGTTCTTGAATCAATCATGGATCGTTGACCATAGATCATCAACTCAACATTCCACCATGAAACCCCCTTTTTCAATAATTTTTATGTCATGGTTTTCATTGTCAACAATCAAAACACAGATGTTCACTTTGTCAACAAACACAATCACCTCAAAAATACTTCAATGATGCCTTGGGGGATTTTTTCCCAACAATAATTACTTCTTCAAATAATTTATTATAACCATGAAATGTTCTAAAATTTTGGGCATTGTGAGTACAAGGTCATTGATAAGACTCATTTTCCTCCAATCCATATTTTTTTATTTTCTAATAACACTTTCGAGGGTAAGTGTGACCCAGTTACAATACCAACCAAGTTAACCTCAAAATCCTCCCACTGTTAGAGTCCCGCCCACTACAAATCCAATGTTCAAATACCAACTAACATGCAAAAATTCAAAATTCAAAATTCAAACTTCATCATTTCATCTTGGTCCACGTGCCACCTAATGTCTCTTGGTCCTTGATTTTCTCAACTTGTCACCTCATAGCCCCATCGTCGCATCAAACCCAATCACCTTCAAGCTCTTCCACCGGAGTCCACCATGGTAAGATCTTCATCGTCTCCACCATTGTCCAAGTACAAATACCAGTCATCACCACATAAGATGAACCCATCATAGAACGCCGAAATAAGAAGTCACCTCCTGTACCAAACATCTTAAACACCGAAACAGGTTTTCATCTCCGTCGTCTCATGCTCACGAGCATCACCGTTTTCGGAGTTGACATATCAGCCGTACACTGTTGAACACCACCTGTATCAACAAAATCGCCAGATCCTAACCACTATTACCACCAGCATCACCAGAAAAAGAGGCCACTGACGAAAATAAACCACCGTCACGATGGAAAACCAAAAATTGAAACACAAAACTGAGGGAAACCATGATGAAGGCCGGTAATGAGACCCTGAAGAAGGTCAGGGATGAAATCCTAAAAGGAAAATCGACGACCACAAACCGTATGACCCAAAATCTGGTGTACCAATTGCTCCACCTCTGACATGGAGAGTAGCATTGGAACCATAGATCAGAGCAGGTTGGGCGATCGAGAATGAGTGGCCGAATCCGGTAGCGGCTAGAAACCCAACGTCCACCGAACCACAATCCCAAAGTATCTAGGTTAACTTCATTCCATCCCCACCCTGTAGAGGCACAAAGGAACCTGAGACCAGAGCAGGTTAAGGCGATGGAGGGCATCCTAACCACATGCCTTCGCCAGAAGAACTAGAACCGCGGTAAGAACAGCTGCAAGAAGGGGAGAGGAAAAATAGAAGCTGATAGCTGAGGGGAAGAGCCGAGAGCTAAGGGGAAGAGCCGAGAGCCGAGGGGAAGAGCCGAGAGTGAAAGGGAGAAGAAATGACTCCATTTCAACTTCAGGAATCTCTCTTAAAATTCATCATTCCATGAAAAATCATTTCCCTTCCTTTTTATCATGGATATAGGGATTTAAAATCATTATAATGTTATCACAAATCAACCATATTTCCCAGCTAATCCAAGGAAACTACGGGTATCTATCAGAATTTTTCCCTCTTCCATCATTTAATTGAATATGCATTTTAGGATACACATATATCCCATTGCTTATGGAAATATTCCCCAAGAATGAGAAATCCTCTTACGATAACTCAAATTTTTTTACATGGAATAGATATTATCATTTCAAATGTTGTATAGCAATGGGCTCAGATTCGCCTCTTTCCCCTCATTTATTTTTGAGTTTATTAAAATATCAACTATACATATTTAAAAATATTTTCTTAAGTAATTTCTATGGACTCTATAAATAATGTCAATGAATAATTATACTGTATTAGTGGACCTGAAAGGAATCCATATGAACTCATAGTGCTCGTACCTCATATGAAAAGCATTCTAAGGATTATTCTCTTACTTCACTATAACTTGGAAATATCATGACTCTAGATTCAAAACAAATAAGTATTTATCTCTATGTAAATGATCAAAAAATTCATCAATAAAATCTAGATGATACATTTTCCTTATAACAATCATATTTAAATCATGATAATCAATTCAAAGGTGCATTGACCAATCCTCCTTCATGCTGAAGAGGACTGGAGAACCCTATGGTGAAGAATTTGTGAATATGACCACATTATCCAGATTATCCTATAGTTTTATCTTCATCACATCATGTTTCAAAATAGAAATTCAATATGGAGTGTTAGATAATGGTAATTCCTCATATATAAGTTCGATTGAAAATTTAACCTCTTAACTAAGAGGAAGACTATGTAATTCCTCAGGAAACACATCAATGTATTCCCTCACAATGTGAAAGTGTTCAATGATTATCCATTACTTATATTGAATAATTTTAGACAGATATGATTTTTCATAGGGTAATAATATCTATTCTTTTGATGTTGGTTCTAAATATTTTCAATCCTCCTCCTTGAACTTGTACAAAATAGGATAGTGATTGATGATACAGATAGTGATTTACATCTCATGGAATTTATGTTGGTTCAATACAGGGAAAGAAAATCCATTCAACTAATTGAATCAAATTCCACTAAAGGGAGTATTATAATGTTTTCTAGGAATTTCATCCAACAAATTATGACAGTGGAGTAGTAATATACTTTTGATGAAATATATTATCCCATTCTATTAAAACTAATAGCTATACTTCCATGGGTTGTGTTAGTAATTGAATAGTTATACTAATAATTCATGACATAAATGAATTTGTAGAACTAGAATAAAAAAATATGATCTCTATTATTGAATGATTAACTAGTGTACCAATCACCACATCTTGGTCGGGAACCCCCTTAGTGGTTGTGATGGAAAAATACAACACAAGCTGCCTTGAAGGTTGTTAGTTGTCTTCGAAAACCCTTGACAAAGTGAATTTGTTTAAAACATTCCCTTTTTACTAGAAATTGAAGCAATGAACAATGTGTTGAAGGTTGAAATGATTATTTATTTCCTCCATCCCATTAGTGGGTTCTAACTGTATCCAATCATTACAAAGGTTCCCTTCCTTCTTATACCTATAGAATCTCTTTATTCCCCATAAAAAAATTCTTGGGCGCTTCTTTTCAATCCTCAGACAAGAGGGATGTTAAAATTTATTCTCATTGTTATATTTCTCCATTAGACTTCCAGAATTAACTCCACATTACACATATTATACCCATAACCCCGTTGATATTATCCAATTTCTATTTCTAATTTTAGGCACATAAACCAATATAGTCAAAGCTATCAAAGGCATATATATCCAAGTATTTTCAAAGACCATGTTTTATCATGCCAAAGAATAGGTAAACCTTATATTTGGGGGGAATGACAAAGTTGAATGATTATTGTGAAGGTATTGTGAGTTTTTCCTCATATTACCCAATGGAGTTACTCTCTTTTTTATTTAGGTCGCAGAAATCCGTTTTCATTTTATGTTAGATATTATGAGGTAAATATTAATCTAAGAACAATTTAAAAAATTCCTTCCACCACTTCACTTAGATATCTTCCACATGATTCATAATTTTGATCATTGTCAACTATTGATGTACTCCTCCCTCCATATGATAAACAACATGTAGAACCATATATTTTTGACAAAATTGAATGATGAAGAAGATATAATCAATGATGTTGATCCATTTTTATGCATTTATGGGATCTGATGACACATTAAATGCTAGAGGCATTTTCTTCATAAGAAAATCATTTGTAGGTTTTTCATTATTAAGGGAATTTGGATACTATTCTTGATCCTGGTTCCTATTCAAAAAAAGTATTATCTATAATAGTATCATCATAAAGTTCTCTATTCCTTCTTCCATTAGGTTAGGCATCTCCTTGGGGCAGTCATCACATTGTATATCACATTGATTATTTTCTTGATTCCACATATTTATATCAATTTTACAGAATAAAGAGAATGTTAGGGATGATTATTTATAAACTATTAAAAATATAAATGGCAATTTTATTAAAATAAAGGGATAACTTATAACATACATTTATTTCCTCAATACATGACTTTCTAGGCATCAATCAATGTTATCCATGAAATATTTCATAACATAGGAAATTATTGGAATATTTTTATTCCCATAATAATGGAATTTAATGGGCTTATGAATTTTAAAAATCATATCTCATAGGAAAATCATACAAGGTGCACAGTAAGGTATGTTTTCATGTACCTATTTATGCCGAGTTAAGCCTGACACACCTTGTTGGAGTTTTTACACCTATTTACATCTATTCTAGAGATAGGTCCACTTGTAGAATCCCTACAAGGATGTATTTTTCCTATTAAACCACTTACACTATACTCATAAAAATTTTGGTATGTTTTTTATACATATTCTTATCACAAATCAATCACAAGATGTTTCTAATCATAATCCTAGAAATAACTAAATATTTCCTTTGATACCAAATCTAACAACTCATCCCTTTATTACACAATAGTTCATTATGTATTACATAAAATTACACACAATAAAAGTATAAAGATCGATAATCCTATTGTATTCGGGAAGTAGGTACATATAATACTTTCATGAACATGGGATGCCACAACATTAATCAAAGTAACCTTAAATTACTTCTAAAATTCCTTGGAATTTAAAACTGCACGGTATAAAATGGTGAACTATATAATAAAAGGGGGATTAATGTATCCCATTAATGGAATAAATATTTTTTGAAGTAATACACGTTTTAAAATATGAAAATAAATGGGAATAAAATGATTGAGAATCATATACAACAATAATATGACATGATATAGAGAGATAATATAAAGACAACATGGGAAATGTGGAAACAACAGAAAACACTACATCATAAAAATATTTCTAGGATAATAGCCAATAAATAAGGAAGAAAAATGTACTATAAAAGAATAAATTTAAATCTATATCCCAACATAATGTCTCTTGAGACTAAACATTACCCAATTCATTGGAGCACTATATTATTCGGGTGCACCAGTCAGTTTCATTTCAGTCTCAAACAGAAGTGTGCAACACAGATCATACAACATGGAATCATTCATCATCATATTTTAATCCACAATTATGGTGTTTAGAATATGTAAATGTAACTACCTAATCAAATAGGTACAATTTCATAATGGTGAAAACCATTCATAAGAAATGGGTATGATATTCACCACACAATTCTTTTCCTGTGGAATACCACAGGGACATTTCGGCACCATAACAAAGTCACTTAAAAATACATAAAAATTGTTAATGGTAGTAAGAGGGTAATCTCATAATTTGGAAATATAATCAGTAGTCACAAGGACATTTAAATAATTATAAAAAAAATTGGAATTGGAAATATATTTCATATGTCAATCACGAATCTTGAATAAATAAGATAATTTGAGGATTCATTACAAGATTTTGTGACTCCAAAAGCATGAGTGGATATTTTTGAGAGATTATGGCACCTTGGGTGGGATCTAGAGATGGTAGATAAAATTAACAATGATATATAAGAGTTTTAGTGAAGAGAAGTTGGATATTGTGTGGGTTTAAATATGAAATGAGTGGGGATCTATTTAATTATTATCGAACTTGGGTTTTGGACTCTATATAATTAAAAAAACCCAAAAAACAGCTCATGATTTTGTCCTTGGTTTCTGAAAAATACATGTAGTGCTTATTGTTTTATAAGTCCAGTGGTTGAATATAAAAAATAATTCCCTTTCTAAGGTTGAGGTGTGTCATACTCTTAATGGAAAGATTTTAAAACCAAAAAATATATTAATGGTTTTGAAGGATTCATAAAATCATTATAAAATTAAGAAAATAAAAATAAAATCTAATTATTTTAAATAGAAAACATATATTTTTTCATTTAAAACATTTATTGTATTTATTAAATCACATTTTAGCCAATATTATCTCATAATAAACATTATATACTTATATGATATTTAATATTTTCCCAAAAATTCCACAATATTAGAAAATTTAAAAAAATATCTATTCGATAATTATGAACTTATTATACCAAAAATAATATTAATATTATCAAAATGACATTTCAATTATGTGTAATTTCACTTTTTAAACAATAATCGACATTTATTGACAAATGCTAGGGTTTTTTGACAATATCTGTTTTCATAACCTATTAAAAAGTACATTCATCATGATAAAAAATATAATTAATATTTAATAAAAAAAATTATTAATAATTTTTTTAATATTATTTATATGAAAAATTCATTAACTAGTGTGAATAATTTCATCTATTGAATTTGAATATTTACCATAAATAATGTTACTTATTTATTAAAAAATAATAATTTATAAAATGAAAATATATTCATTATTCTATACAATAAAAATATGCATTTTATTAATTTCTTGACCCATATCCATTTAAAACACCAAAAAATACCCTATGATTATATTGTGTAATGGTGATACTTTCTTGGGGTGGTTTGACGTGCATGGTTTGGGTCGTCATCTCAAAGAGATTGAAAGTCTCCTGTAAATAGTTTTTCTTGTGATTAAGTCATTGGATCTCAATATAGAATTGGTCAAGGTCAAATAAAAATAAGGATATCTCCCATAGAATATATGATAAATGACTTTAATTTGGTATGATCCTACTAGTTGATTCCATAACCTCCTTTTTCTTTATCAATAATTTTTGTTTAAACCCTATAATTATATTAGTCAGGTGATCATTATTCAATGAGTATTTATCAATATTAAAGTTACTAAAAGTTAATTTCAATCTGAAAGGATATAATTAAACAAAATATAATAATATGTTTTCTATAACCCTAGTACATACTAAAACATTTATAAAAATTGAAATGGAATATTTTATTTATAAATATTTAGGTTGTTATAAAATTGGTCACTGAGGAAGATATGAGAATGATGCTAATCAGTGTAGCCATATATCTATAAGATAAGTAGATGCATGTGTCCATCCTGAATCAGTACTGCAATGTCTTTAATGGAAGATATGATGAGATTCTAGTACTATAACCTCAGGTCATCATCTAGAAACTTATTCTACTGGTGGTTCATCGCGGGTTCAAGAAGTCCCCAAAATCATACATCCTTACCATTGTTATATGATTGAGGTCCGGGTTGATAATATCATAAAAGAAACCTTCATCTGGGTTGTTCAGTAACTTATGTGGCTAGAAAACATTGTTCTAGCCAGGAAGAATAATTGGATATTCAATTTCTGTATCATCTTCTAGGACCTCTACAACCATTTCATGAAAGATGATTTTCCCCTCCTAATGATAATATTGTTAATAGATTCTGCAAAAGGGTTCTAGGCCCCCTCTTTCATAAATAGATATTTTGGGTAAAACCATATCTGAATTTAAATTAAGTAAGAGTATTAAAACACCTTAAAGTATCCTCAAGGGATATTCTTCAATCAGGTGATACCCTATTTCTAGAATAATTCATCATCCACATATCATCAGGCCCTTCACCATATCATTAAGACAAGTATCTTGACATTGGTGGAATTCTATTTGGATGATTTGCTAGTGAAATCCCACTAGTATTAGAACCCTATTAGATACCATGAGAATGATTTTATCTTTTATTATCCCAACACATTAAGATGAGCCTTGTGAAGTGTTCATTTTGGGTTAACATGAGGATGTTTATCAGCTTCATCTTCAGATATAGAGAAACCAAAATCATCAAATAGAAGATCATAAAAATAAGACAAATGCCTATGTAGAGTAACATCAAAGATCTACGAGGCCTCTATAACCACATATCCTATATACACTAATTCAATTCAAATATGTTAGAAAAGTGGAATCCCTTTATGAGGATAATGAATAAAGGAACATTTTACTAGTGGGATGAGAAGTATCGTACCATTTTGAGAACATAAAGATATATCTACTGCAACCTATAGTTCTCATGCCACCCATTTCTATGAAGTCTTTGGTCCACTATGTGAATGACCTAGAATGGTGCCTCGATTCCCTTCACATATAGAATAACAATGAGTTTATAGAGAACAATTTATACTACCTCTGTTGTATTTTCGTTGATACAGAGACCAGGTAATCCCAAATTAAGAATGGTTTCGTCACACTAGTCTTTGAAGTATAGATATTCTTACTTTACTTATAGAATCATGAGATAAAACTGGTTTTCTGATTAGATTTTATAAATTATATCTTTATTCATCCTCTGTTGATGGGACCATAGGCACACTGGGAAGTAATGGTTCATCTGATCAACATTAGGTTCATTTCTCAAAAATCCATCAATGGTTAGGCATTCAAATACATTATATAATCTCCTCGGTCCACTAATGAAATTACCATGTATGATGATTTCCAATATGAGGATATACTGTTATTGGATCTGGTTATTCCATTTTGGAAGATTCATTACTATGGTTCCTACCCAAGCCTAGATACTAGGATGCTAAATGATCCCATGATCAACAAAATATTCTTGTGGATCACCTTCATAACCCCGACACAATACATCCTTCCATACACATTATTGTTGTTGTTAGGATACACCTAAAATTAGGTAGATTATCTATATATTATCACTAGTATTTTTATGGATCTCAACATTGATTTCCCTTACTTACATGTGATGAAAGATTCTATAATTTTCATCAAATAGATTAATGGTGACTACATCATTAGAATGCAAGAGCACGGTCCGCTATTGGAGCACACACACAAGCTAATAGCCCCCTTTTGTTATCAGTTGGAAGTGACTCATGTACCTCGATCACAGAATGTTCATGATGACACTATGTCTAGCCTAGTTCCATCTATTGCAAATCCTGTTCAGAATGATCAATTCATTCACTTGAAAAAATAGTGGCTCATTTATCCCATCATTAATGATTAAGACAACCACCAATAATTAAACAAGTTCACTACTGGTTCTTCAACACTAGGACCCTCAAGTTCACTTAGAGAATAGGAGAAACCAAATTGAGAAATCCATTACATTGAGTATATATTGTGTTCCAATATTCTACCATACCATGTCAACCATGATTGATTCAATCGGTGTGTATTGTAGTTCACCCTCTAAAGTGGACCTAACCAGGAAAAAACTATCTGAAAAATGGGTTTTATGGAATTATCCTCCATTACATCTTAGGATATGAGATTAAATAGATTATAATGTATGTTCAATCCATGTCCTATGGATATAAACATTCATGATTGAATCTCATCAACTAGATTTGGAGGTAAGGCTACTTCTGGACCACCATGGTCCATGTCTACATAGAGTTTGATAAATGGTGTCTCGCATTCCAAAATAATTCCAACATTATACATTTAATATCAGAGAATCTCTACAATAATAGCTATTCATGTCCAATTGCAGTATGATAACACAACATGGTGGGGCCATATTTTTTAGTAATGGCTCATCAAGGTAGGTCCATCCAAACTGTGACCGACTTCTTCTCCAAATGGGAGGTAGAGATTCTCTTTAAGGAAGATAACTCATAATTTATGATTTAATTCTTGATCAACCGCATCATCTAATGATTTGTAGTTCCTCATTCCAATCTCACATATAACAACACCAACATCTAGGAGATCGAGATAAAGAAGTTTTATTCAATTTACAAAAACAAATCAATCAATATGTCCCACTACCATGCATAAGATAATGCCATGTTAAGTAATTCATCAAAACCCACTATATCATTTTTAGAAGATGGTGGGAATGAATGAGATGAGTTGGTTGGGAAATCTCCCAAACTCCCTCTGGGATTATCATATGATATCTTATAATTCCATTAATGGTTCCCAATATTCTATAGTATATGGAATAGTGGTTGTCCTAATCATTGAGGATCGATGACCATTACTAAAATCAAATTTCAATGACAAATAGATGCAAGAAAAAATATCATAACCCTATCAATAAGAATTCTATTCTTTCGATAACAACCAAATATAGTCATTAAATAATATAGAGATAAATCCAAACATGATATAAAATCTATTCAATAAGAAGGTTCATATACACCCCTTTCTCCATGGGGATATCGATGTGGCTATTAAAAGACCAATGATAACTATAAATAATTTCTTTTGGAAACCAAGTGTGAAGGATCATACATCATTCATAAGGTCGATCCTAATGGATCATACTATTTGGTTACAATGGAAAGAGAGTGTGTCACAACTCTTACCAACACTATGTATCTCAGGAACTATAATGAATGATGATGAGATGGTCTAAACTCAATGAACATATACTAGGTGTCTAAGTCTAAGCATCAATATTTTAATCAATCTTCACATCTTCTAAAGAGTATCTTTTGTAGTGTAGGGCCTCATTAACCCTCAATTTACATCAGGTTTGTCACTCTATCACACCACATATAACAATTTAGGATACAAACCCCATAGCCCATACTCTATGACGTTAATAAAAGAACTAATGGTCTATGAATTCAGGACATAAACTAATATCCACCATATGGTCTATACAATATGACCTCAAACTATTTATTGTGTGTCCATGATTTATGACCACAAAATATTTTCAGACCATATATTTTGAGTTGTACGAAGTTAAAATAAAAATTCAAATGTTTCTAATGCATGATGTTAAAATAAATATTTAACTCATCTAATACTGGGAGGCCTTTTAATTGATATATGATGTTTACCCCATCATAATTTGGGAAACTTATTAAATAAGAGGTGATGTGAATCCTATCTGAAACTAGGATTCGCCATACGATGTGTATGGGGTTGATAGAAAAATATACCCCATTCCACAAACATGGGATGCCTTACATCATTTAATTGGTGATCCAATTCCCTCACCATATTGGATATCACCCCTAGTGTTTTTTATTCTTCAATTCCCCTATCCATAACTACGTGTTTCTTGATTTCCATCCTCATGGGATGAAAATAAATAACTGAACTTCTAATATTTGGGACAATCCTCTAAATCATCAATCATTTGGCCTCTTGTCCTCATATACAGTCCAACACTTATGACCCCAAACAATGCGCAGTTCACCTCAATGTCAATATGTGCTATGTGATCCTATTTTGTTCTATACATTCCAGGTGATTCATCCATACAACATAGATACCCTCAAGACCAACTCATCGCCACTTCCATGATTCAAGAATTTAAACTATTTTTCTTGATCTTGATTGTATGGCCTTAAACTTCATATAACCATCCCTAGAATTTATTCATGTAGTTTATGGACTCCATGGATCTTTAACATCAGTTCTATCCCTTTAACAATATAAAATTATCCTTGTTTCATATTCAATATGGTTCATGAAATATGACTTTAAACAATATTCCATTCGTCATTGAATTTGGAACTCATAGTATTTGCAACTGGTCCAAGCTCTAGGACAAAAAACTATGATCCATGGTCAAAGAATTATGAACATTATCCAGAAACATCCATTATTGTCATCTCTCTATGAATCAAAACAAATATCTTCCCTTGTAATAGTTTCAATGAATTATGTTTCCTTGCATAGGGTCCTCATCAAATGATGATAAAATATTATTTTACCCTACATAAGAATGAGATTCTTCTTAATGAGATATGATCATACCCCATCCAAAGATGGGATGCCTCATATTATAAAGAACAGGATGAATCACACATTACCCAAAGCTAAATTAGAACGTCTCTTAAAACGAAATGATTTTAGGTTCTTTATGGAGATTATGTCACCCTACCGGTGTTATTATTCAACCCCATCATGCTACACATATCTCTTTTGGGATGGTTATCCTACGTTTCAAGCTCTATAAACTCAATCTATGAGTCATTGGTCTAAGTCTGACAACCAAAAATTGTTTACATAAAATGTGTCTCTCAGATATTTCATGTGATGGGTCCCCTAATGTCCCCATTCATTCTGGTTAACACATAACTATTGATTAAATTAAATTGTAACCCTACCCCATTAAGTGAACATGGGATCAACTTATGGAACAACATGAGGAAGAAATGATGGGCGGTCCAGTGCATACGCCCCTCAAACCATATCCTGATAACATGATGTTAAATTGTGATATATGTTTTCCTCACTGTATAACATTAAACTATGTATCTATCATCCCCATTTCATTGAATATAACTATAAATAATATTAGGATATTTACCAATAATTCTATTCATTTGGATCAATTCAAATACCACATCATTCTTAACCCTCAACCATTGTTTTTCATCTAATATGACGCTCTTATATATGTTGAGTTTGAAACATATATCAGACCAGTACACCCACACCAATGTTCTCTATTTCATGGTGGTGAAATTCTAGGAGTGTTGGATTCCATTCAAAAATACTATCACTTCATCTCCATGCTTCATGTGTAAATTTATTTAGATACCCATCCTCTTCCATATCCAAATGGGTCCCCTAATAGAATGGTTTTATAACACAATGTGTCACCAATCGTCGTAGGCTAACACCCTGGAATATATTGGATGCCATCATAAGATAGGTCCCATGTTTCGAACATGGTCAATGGTCAACCCTCAATTTTGTTCCACATCTCTTGTAACATGACATGGATGTTGACTTTCAAACAATGTCTAAACATATCCTCCACCATCCGAACAATAATATGTAGGTTAAATATATCAAGCTTCCTGATTCCCATGATCCATTCCACTTTTTTTTGGAATATTTCAACACCCCATGGGTTACCCCATTCTTACACTTGTGCACATTGAAAATAAATGTGGGTAATTAGAGATTCATGTTATCCAGCCAAAGACTCTTCCACCCAGATAGTCATTGTGATCATTTAGAAACTAAAACCTTCATATTCCAGATTTTTTTACTCTCTCATTTTATTGGGTAATCACAGGGTCATCCCTTGTTTCTTACACTGTGAATAACTCTTATGATATTGGGTTTTGAATACAAGTTATCTCATAAATAAGATTGATGTGTGATAATTTAATGGGTTGTGATAAAAAATTTATATGATGTATTGGAGGGTCATCCACATATTTTAGAATATCTACAGAAAATACCTTCGATGATTGATCCCAAAAATCTAGAGGTCGATTTCATCAAAACTCTTCTGAGTGGCCTCTATGGTTCAATTCCACTACACTAGGTCTTCATTATCCTCCTTGTAAATTGGAATAACTTATTCACAACTGAATGTCTATCTTCCTATTATACCTAGCACCCAACTTATAAGGATATCACATATTCTACATTATCATTATACAAATACAACTGGTACTTCATACAATTAATTATCTCATACTCAGTAGTAGTGATAGTTTTCTGTTATGGTGTCATCCCTTCTAGGTGGGAAATCTACCCCATTTCCACCTAATGACCCACCGATCTATTTTACTTATGTTACTTCTCGGAAATTTCAAGCTACATACATTAATTATGTGCTCATTCAACAAGGAAGTCCCAAAACAATGGATGAGGGATGTTCATGTCCACAACACTGTTCCCCATGCTGTCTAGCCAGTGAAGGATCAATCCTGCCAGGTGTAGTAGGTTAAAAATCTGGGTGCAAGTGACAATGTTCCACATATACCTCCATGCGGTGTGATGGATAATCTGGTTATCCTTAATAGAATCTGAGTAGGAATACAATAAATCATCAGGCATCACATTCTCCGAAGGATGGAAGGTCACCAATAAATTATCATCTTGATCATCCATGTGTAGGTTTCAGTCATGAGTATATAGGGATCTATCCATAGAAAGAGTCCTTATTAGCCTCTACACATTCAGGGGAAGCCTTCACTACCCACTGTGGAGCCTTTTAGGGGGACACAACAACAACATCTTACCCTTCATCCCTTATTGGTGGCATGATCTTACGCTAAATGCACACAACTGTAGCCACTAGAAATTTGGGAGTAGGCGCATCTAGTACAACATGCGTAGATGCTCTAGTTATGAGAAACATAATTTCCACATCTTCTATAGTATCTATATCTACAATGGATACCTCAAGTTTCAATTCAATGATATTATACT
Source organism: Viscum album (assembly GCA_963277665.1). NCBI lineage: Eukaryota > Viridiplantae > Streptophyta > Magnoliopsida > Santalales > Viscaceae > Viscum > Viscum album. The sequence goes on along the minus strand of OY728127.1, from coordinate 395,800,036 downwards.
CAACAAAAAATACTTCATCCAACCATGTTTTAGGCCCCATATAAATCCCCCTTTAGGTCACAACCTTAGTGGCCCCTTCAAGTTTTACCACCTTCTTTGGATCGACCGCCGCTATCTCCTCTGCCTTTTTTGTTTGGGAAAAAACCCACATCGTTACTACCTCTGTCTCTAGAGCCATATAAATACTAAAAAAATTTCCTTTAGAAATTCTAGAATATGACTTTATTATAGGTAATAAAGCATGGATAATTTGAGGGTAGTTAAAGGCACAAAGATTTTATCAGTGCAAAAAAATCCCTGTTAAAAAAGACATTTAACATCACTAAAAATTCCCCAATAAATGGGTCCTTTAACAGTATATTTTTATCACGATTAGAGGACCCTTTTATGAGTGATTTTTTCATGATATTAAATGTGGTGTTTAATAGGGCTAAAAAATCACGGATAATGGCCTCTCAAATAAAGGGTATATAAAAAAATTTACACTCCCCAACAACCCCTATATCAGTGCTCCCCACCCCTGAACCCCTTTATTAGTGATTCTACCCCAACTCATTACTATCACATTAGATAATCAAACACTCCTGTGAGTGGCCCTTCCTCTAGAGGGTTTCGAACCCTAGTCCTCTATCATATACATCAAATCATTTTCCACTCACCTATACTAGGTTTTTCACATTTTACTATATATATATATATATATTTATATATATAATTCATTATAATTTTTTATCAATACATTTATATATAGGTTTATATATATGTTATTAAATTAATAAATATATTTTATATATAAGTATGATTAATTAATTATTTATAAAATTAAATTTTGATGTGTGAATATATAAAAAATAAGTATATATTGATATATATTTGATTATAAATAATAATACATTATGAAACATGATAAAATTTCAAAACAATATTATCAATATGAATATAAGACCAGTGAATAAATTCATTATTCACCACCAAAGGGACAAATACACCCATAAACGCGGCTGAAAATCAATCAAATGTTAAAAAATTGAGGTATGCCAACTAAAAACTTTGTTTTGGAGGACTTCTGATACTTTTTTAGACAATAAAATGTGAAAAACGTTTACGTCTGTCACAAAGGGAATATATATCATCACAAGATTTTATTTGATATGTGGTAGAGCCTACATAAACACTCTAATTAGATGTTATAGTCATTTGAAGTTCGAGTCACATTTTTAATATATTTTTAGAACATTATTTTTTTTTTGATTTTTTAGTCATAAAATTCTTATTAAATGACTATTAAATGGTAATAATAAGAAATTTATTAATTATTTTGTATTTCATTATGTGATAATTTATTTCCACAAAAAAAACTATATATTAAGTGTTAATGACAATTTACCCTATCTAAACACTATTGTATAAAATATTAATTAAATTTATAACAATATAATTAAAACTAAATATCAATATATTATTTTTAATGAAATATCATTTTGGTCATGTATAATTTTATGAGAGCTTGTAAAACGAACTGATGAAACACCCCATTTAATAGTGATTTTAGCACTATTAAAGACCCCCATTAACATCCCTAAATATGAATTGTTAAAACCCCCTACAATAGTTCTTTTTTAGTCATGATAAAGGAGGAATTTGCCAAAAAAATAGCTAGTTCTGTTAAATCCCTAGTGTAGGATAATCCCAGTTTTGTAGTAGTACATTATATCAGGAAAGAATGATGGAAACCGAGCCACAAGTGTAGTGTGAACTGTAATTCAAATAAGTTTTAGCAAAAGGAAAAAATGGAAAGACATAGTGGGAAAATGTATCCGTAAATATGTGGCGTACGTGAATGCTTTAAACCAGTGATGAGTCCCATGAGGTTCATAGGTATCCCCTCTTGATGGGGGTTTCCCCCAATTCTTGTTTCCTTACCTCTAGGCATCGATGTATGGTTGCCTATAACCATGATGTCAAGAAGTGACACTTCCCTCACTAATAAAAGAGCTGAGGTTCCCTCACCCTCCACATGAGGCTCATCAAAGAACTCCCTTCTTAATTTATCACCAATTACTACACAAGTGAATGAAGGGATTATGATAATTAATTTATGGATGAGTAATGTATAATGTCTTGAAAAAGATCAAAAGATTTTCCTAGTTGACATCATGATTCCTTTCTTCATTTGAGAACCAGTAGGCATCACTCTTCCTGGACTCTCTCTATTCACCACTACTAGCTGCACTGATACCCAAACTACTAACAATTAATACTATAGGAGAAGAAATACCAAGAAGATCCTTCACCCAATCAGTGAGGGTATGCACAATACCCAAAGAGTAGATCACATCCTCAATATCTTCTATATATTTCATCATCTCAGTATTTTGGGTGTTGAAAAATTCTTTTTCATGGCCCAACATAGTGAGGTATATTACATTATTGGATAGGTAACCCCCCTATTGGGATGTGATCTACTTGTGATTTCCCCTATCCCCCCAAGAATTGAGAGAAACATCGCCACTTGGAATATCTGGGAGGTGTTCTCACATCCCCAGTCCTCATAGGTTCACCTATGGGATCTCCCCAGAGGGATCCCCTTCTTCACGTGACCATTTTACAAAGAGAGATGGACCTGATGATGCTTATCCTATTCATATGGATTCTTCCTAATTCATGATATGAATTTATGGACCTACTATTGATCCTCTTCCCACTGGGCCATCTATGCCTCCATGACACACTTTAACCACTACTTGTCCCAAGCACCATGGTTTTGGGTCCTCTCTATTGGTGAAACAGGTGGTCCTATTCCTCATAATCACCCTAGGACATTATCTCTCCTTGATCATTCATAATTAAATATGAGACTATATGTGGTGGTAGGTGTTATCATTTTGTTCTATATTTTTCAATCCTTTTGCATGAACATCTACTATATCCACCACATAACTGAATATTTGAACTCATTGAATGACTCTTTTTATAACTTCAATTTCATTCCTAGTGAACATTGAAATTTCAATGTGAACTAATACAGATTTTATTGAACACTTATCAGCTTATAGTCAGCTATCAACACTAGTAACACACCTCTAAACACTTTGAGGTACGATCGTTGAAATTTGTCCCTTATACCATCATCATTCATCACCTCCATTGAGAGGGGGAATGAGAGGAACCCAAAAAACAATTCTAGCCTCAACATCAGCATCAATTCCTCATATCCCAACATAATTGTGTGACACCTGATGATATTCATGATTATTGGACAGAAGATTGCACTAGTACGTGTAATGGGGTTCAAATACTCATATCCCCCATGTGCATGACCACCTATCAATAAAAAAAGACTAGGGTCCCACACACATAGAGTGGATTCCCATATTTCATGATTTGGAAAATAACCTTTTATTGGTTGACAAATATAGGGATAGAAAAATTAACACAATGCCCAATCACCATCATCGTCACCACAATGAAGATTCTTGGTTTTACCACCATGTTTTAATCAGTTGTAAGGAGAATCCATAAAAAGAGGAGAATATTAATAAAACCATCCATCATGACCATGGGAAAATTGGGAATGATAATGTATCCTAATATCTACCTATTTATCGCCTCCAAGATCAACCAGTATTAGTTATAAATACCCAAATTTTATCCACTAGTGCATGTGTGCAGCCTCATTAGTATCTTACTTCCAAGTTCCTTCCCTTTGGACACCTCATATATAGGTGTTAGTTCGTTCAGGAAGTACATGAACCATTTCATGAAATAGAAGTCACTCACCCCTTATATCTCTTAAATGGTTCCCTATACTTGATCCAACATTGCCTTCTCTATAGAAATAAGTTTCTAGTGGTCCCCCAATATGATCTCGTCTGGGAAGAACTCATCCTAAATCTCCCCTATATTAGTATCTCAGTGATTTCGTAAAGATACCATAGGACCAATCCAACCAACCCATGATTCATAAGGAAGGTGTTAGTCATAAGTGACCACATTAACAACAAATCAGGCATGATATATTCGTGGTGGTACACTTGATACTATGAGGCTCATGATGCCTCATGGGGCCCCACACACTTCATCTCGGCTTCATATTCATGGTATAAGATGCATAACTAATATTCCCTTACCCATTAATCAATGACGTTACACCACCAGTTCCATTTGGAGTTGTCATTCTATCCTTTCAGTGGATCCCCCAAACCCTCCATGAGAATCCTATCATACTACATTGGGAATTCATCATCCTTTAGATTCTCACCATTGATATTATTGGTGTTTTTATAGAGAGTTTTTAATTTTATTGGTTCATGGTCCTTCCATATGTCACCTCTAGTAGTCCTCTTCCATTGGTATTGTCCCAATATACATCTTGACCATTTGGATGGCATATCTATACACATCACATGGATAAAAATAATATCCCCATCCATAATCCATAAATATTCTACCTCTTTCACATCAGGGTTTCCCATTGATCCTTCATCGGTATGGTCATGATAATTTCATGTTGTGAAGTGTTTTAAACACAATCGATGAATATGTTGTTCCACTCCATTTCCCCCCTAATGAGTGTCACCCACAATGAATCATTAAGAAGACATTTGGGTCGACACTACGTTTTTTTCATTCTTTTCTGAAAAGTAATCTCCCGGATATCATTGGTGAAGATCTGGTTGAAGAACCTCAGTTTGGGATGGTTAATTTGCAATGATTGACCTCATAGAGTAGGATAGTGAGTAACTAATCATGGAGGAGGCGATCCTTAAAAGTTGTTTATATCATAATTCTATAGTGATCAAGAAGGATGTTTACATCACAAAAAGGGAACACATGATTTTCCATTTTTGAAAGATCAGTGATACCTCTATGGGGACCCTATTCTTTTTATTGGTGTACAACCTTCCTCACATTTTTGACAGACATAGAAAAGTGGAAATCATGATTAATGTTCATGATAATACATCATGAATGAGAGATCATTTCCAATATAAAAAATTTTCCATCAATATCAAAAAATCTTTTCTACATAATCTTTCATTCTAATGGGGTAGGAAATTTGGCACCCGAATATGCATTCCATCAAAGAAGTGGGGGAATAAATGGCCAAAAATTACAGTTCAAGAAGAATCTGGGCCAAAACATCCCAATAATACCTCTAAGGAAGTTTTTCAAGAAGCTCACCTACATAGAGAATGGATGGAGCTCACGAAGCACTTAGGTCGTGGTGCTCCTTCACAATCATGAAAAGGGATGATAGTAACTTCCATAAAATAAAATTCTTGAGTCATAGAGCACTTAACTTATGTATGAAGGGTTGGTGGTGATATCCATGATCACAACTCTTATACTCATATATTAAATCCCCATCATGAAGCTCATTCCACTTCATGAAGGCAACCAATAATTAGGAGGACATCTTCTTCTCTACCATGGGATGAAACCCCGTAGCAAGGGATGAATCTGCCCTACTTGTGTGGATTTCATGTAACAGCCTAAGATTTTATGAAAAATATTTTTTTTCACTAATGTCTTATGTTGTACGCTACACCAAAAGGAGCTTTCACAACACGCATCCTTGAATTGCCTTGCATTACACGCAATCACGACCTTCCTCGATAGCGTGTGTAATACGCAATACCAAGTTTCACTAAACAATGATATGCTATTAAAATATTATTAAAACTAGCCGTTTTGAATAGTAATTACCACTTTTTGAAATTTTGTAAATATTATTTTTCAAAATGGACTTCATTTTTGGATTAAGAATATTGAAATTAGCTTAGGGTGAAATTTTGGTAATTTTCGGATAACTTTCATATTTTGATGAATAGTGAAAATTATGAATTTTAGTTAAAAACAACTTTTTCAATCGAAATAATTAATAGTGATAAATTATTAATTTGAGTGGTTTTAAAGTATATTTAGAATATATTTTTACAGTTTAATACAATGTTGGTCATTGGATGTAATCTCACATTTAAACCAGACATAAACAAGTGTCAATCTTTTGATAGATATTGTTTCTTAAAAACACGCTATTTGTTTTAACATCGGGATTTAATTATAAAATTAATTAATGAAACTTATATGATATAAATTTGGAAAAATAGACTTCATTTTTGAATTCGGAATATGAAATATAGCTTAGGATGAAATTTTGGCATTGTTCTGAAAAACGTCAATTTTTGATGAATAATGAAACTACTAAGTGGTAGTTAAAAAACTGAATTTTTCATAAAACTTAATTTTACCGCTTCTGTGAATGGAATTTCAAAAATCCGAGAGACACGGTTGATGTCAGTAATTAAAATGTGGTACAATGAGATGAAAATAATTTTTGGTGAATAGTAACTTTTTACTTTTATTTACCACGGTTAAAAGTAAATAGGGTAATTAAGGGTAAAAATGAAATTAATATTACCCTAACACATGTCGTAATCCTATTGGACAAGTGTATCTAGACCAAAAACAACCTTAAGTGTAAAATATTATCATTTGGGCCCACTTGGATTAGATTAGGACATTTATTATTATTTAATTCAAAGAAGAGTTAAAAGAGTTAAAATCAATGTTTATTTACTAAAACATTTTTAATATAGGGTTATACATAAGATACATTCGATTGTAAATATTCATTAGAAAAATAAATATATTTCCTAAATAATGGTATTTTATTTTTAATTTTTAGACATCAAATACATTAATTTATTTATGACACAAAGATGATGCAGTAATTATCTTATTAATGAAATATTGACATAATTGATATTATAAATACCAAAATAAATGTAATTTAAGACTTTTTATGAATTCCACTAATTTTATAGGTTACTATGATATATTAGTGTTGATGTATCCAACTTGGTTCGAACATATAATTCTGTTATGACTTTCACAAAAATCATATATCAAATAGTGTCAAAATTGACACAAAATAGTTTTTAAATAAAATATTATATTATTAATTGTTGTTTTATTCCTAAAAATCTAAGGTTTGGCCAAATGACTTATATAAGGATATATATATTAATAATAAACAATTTGGGGTTCTTTTGGCATGTTATAGTAAGTGTATTAACCATATAGTGTAAGAAAACAAAAAGACACGGTAAAAGTTAAATTATTTAACTTAAAGTTAAATCTAATTTATAAGGTTAAAATAATAACCTAAACTTGTATAAATCCTATTGGTTGATATTATTTAGACCCATCACCACTTTAACTTCGAAATAAGACCCTCTAGAACCATTATAAACCGATTTTGACTTTAATATAAAATAATATTTTGAGATATTCCTAAGGTGCCCCTCTCCTCCCTTATAAAAGGGGACCTCCTCCCCCTCCTCCTCACACCAATTTGAGCACTCAAGCTCGGCCAACCCCTGCTATTTTCTCCTCTACACTTCCCTAAATAATCCTAGAGGTCCTGGTCTTCTTCAAAGACCAATCTTAGTTCCCCAAGTGGAGGATTCAAAGAGGTGTTCCAAAGAAGAGGTAATATCCATTACCGATCTTTTCAATTTCATTCTTCTTAAAATTCTTCTTCTTTAGTTGTTTCATGATAAAGTAATAACATCAGTATTTCTTATATACTGATATGTTATTATAAATATGAAACAACTCTAATTAACCTTCTATCCATCCTACGGAGAAAGGAAATCCCCGCGCGTGCGTACGTACAGAATACCGTCTCCACGCCGTGGTGTAATCTATTTTCCGTCACCACCTTAATTGGATGGGTATAATTGTGTAAGGAGTAACTATAAATTATTATTATAAAGTGATATTGATACTGAAATAGTATTCATACACTTCAACACAATTCCACGACCATGGGAATGATATCATCGCTCGTGCGTACGTACGGACTACCGTCTCCACGACGCGATGAGATTCATTCACAATGATTAACCATTCATGAATGATTATAAGTTATATATAATAAGTACTAATGAAATATATGACCTAATAATGATACTGGAATTATTTATATTTATATGTATGTCATCTACTTAATTCAATTCAATTCAATAAGGAAACGAAAACAACGTTCATGCGTACGTACGAACTACCGTCTCCATGAACGGTGTATTTATTTCCATTTACTGATTTATTATATATATTTATTATGAATATATATATATATAAATCATGTTTTATATTCTGTAATTAAGTAATCATGATCTATGTAATCATATGAATAATTAAAAGTTAAAAACACGAACGACAAATGAGACGATTTTACCCAAAACGCTACATTAACATGAATTTACAAAAGAACGGGTAATATAAAGTCATAAGTGGACCATATATGATATAATAACAATGAATATGATTCTGGTATAAGTCAATAACATGATTTAAATCATTATACAGGAGGTTAGGACACTTACAAAGCAAGTCGGACCTAAGGTAAGGGAAATATCACAATCTCATTTTTATCCGAGATTGTTTATACTTTGGAATTTACTGGGGTGTATTTTATCATCCACATCCATGTTTCCTCAATATGTAATATTTATATCCTTCTACAATAGTTTATATCCAGTTTTCCCCTTCGGTGAGTTTTTAGTAAAAGATATGAAAGGAATCTTTTGTCGTTTTTCATACGAGGTACTTTTTGACTTTTCCGACAAAAGTATGAGAAGAATTTTTTTTAAATTATACGGAATGAATGGATTTTTAAAAAATTATTTCCAAGAAGCTTCCTTTACAAGTTTTCAAGTTTATTTTTAATCAAAATCTTTTATTTTAAAATTGTTTGACATGTTAAGAAAGGAAAAATGTTTTTGAAGAAGAAAGGATATTTTCCTCAAGAATGGAGTTCAAGTGTTTTATCAAAATTATTTTCCATTTAAGATAAGAAAGGGTTCTGTTTTTATCCCTATTATTAAATTGATTTTATTATGTTGTGATGGAATTATTTTTATTAATTCCTTTATCTTATATGAATTGTTTTATGATTTCATGATGTTTAAGATTCCCATTTTTATTACATGGGTTATGCAATGATGTATGATTTATGATTTTGTGGAACACATAAGAATGGTATCATTATGAGATGGGTGGGACCTATATCTACCTCCAATGCATTTGGGTAAAGATTTCATATCTAATGAGATAGACATGGCTGGAATGGTAGGTTATACCGGTTCAGTGAAACAGGACTGAAACGAGGTTGACTCGATTCAGAAAGGGACTTTGTCCACTAAGATAGTCTTGGAAATGAGTCATGACTAACAAGATGTGATTCTCTATGATTATGTGTGTATGCCACAAAGTTTCATGTTTTAAGTTATGCTTATTGGGATTTCGTTTCACTACTATGATTTATCCCATGTTATGAAATTATGCTCTCTTTTGCAAGTTAATATTTCCAAAAGTTATGTTCTTATGAATATGATGTGATTGATTTTTCTTTTGTTTACCCTTACTAAGCATTTGAGCTCACCCTTTTATGTTTTCTTTTTCCCCAGGATATAAAGAACGGTTTTAGGTAAAAAAAAGGGAAGATCTTTATGGGAGATATTGAAGATCTTTCACCACGATTAGAAGATTACGTTCCGAGTTTCCAAAGACATTAAACTATTACGATCCTTGTGTGTGTGCTTTTGTTATGTACTAAGTATTCCGCAAATGTAATGAAATGTCAATGTACGTCAAGCGTCGGGCCTCTACAGTTGGTATCAGAGGAAAGGTTTAGTCAACCTTTGGAAACTAGGATGCGAAAACGTTAGTGAGGTCCCTAGAGATATTTCTAAGGTATGTCTAGAGATGTCTCTAAGGTTAAGTATACGTATAGGTTATAGTCCTAGAATTGCGCTAACGATCTTAGAATTTAACCTAAGATGTTAGATATTGAGGGTACTCCCCCTTTATTATGTTGTTTTCCCTAGCATGATTTTTTCCTCTCACACTATTATTTTTGGGTTTTAGACGATGGCTGGAACCCGAAGGAACCATGTTGATCAATGCAATGGAAAATGCAATGATTGTCCTCCTGAACAAACAAATGTTATGGGAGATGGAGTACAAAATCTTATTGCTATCCTTACACAAGCTATGAATCATTCTGGACTTCCAAATGAGCAGAGAAAGGAACAGTATTCTATTGAGTCCTTCATGAGGCAATGTACACCTTCTTTCAGTGGGACTTCCGATCCACTTGTTGCTGAACAATGGATCAGTACCACTGAAAATATATTTTCAGTTCTTCAATGTTCTGAACATGATAAATTCATCTTAGCAGTATATCTTTTGGAAGGTGAAGCTGATCAATGGTGGAATCTTATCAAGAATACGAGGCCAAGAGATGAAATTGAGTCCATGGAATGGGACGAGTTCAAGAACTTGTTTTTCAGTATGTACTTCCCTCGTATTCTTCGAACAAAGATGGAGAAGGAGTTTCTTGAACTAAAGCAAAATGATGATGAATCTGTTGGTATATACGAAGCGAATTTTACAAGACTTGCAAAGTATGCATCTGGCATTATCATCCAACCTGAAAGTAATGTTGATCGATTTTTCAGTGGCTTAAAACCAAGTCTTCGAATGGCATTAGATATAAGAGACTTCAGTAGCTATGAAGAAATTGTACATTGTGCTATCAAGGTAGAAATGGAAGTTGGTGTTACATATCCATCTCATGGCTTTGACAAGAAACGAAAGATGGAGTTCAAGGAGAAATCTCAAAATAGTGGTGAAAAGAAGATGAATGTTTCCTTATGCACAAAGTGTGGAAAGGAGCATGGTGGAGATTGTTTTAAAGGGACTAGAAAATGTTTTAAGTGTGGAAAAGAAGGTCATCGAGCAGCTGAGTGTCTAAGTAATGGAAAAAGGGTTTCTAATGATGTGAATAAAGAAAACACTGTAGAGAATGCACCACCAACACTTCAATGCTTCAAGTGCAAGGAAATGGGGTATTATGCTAATAAATTCCCTAATCCAAGGGTTAGTGATGATGAACATGAGCAACCACTGAAGGCAAAGGACTAAGGGAAGTCACATGCGATCACTATTGGTGATGTTGAATATGACAACGATGTGGTGGAATGATTAAGTGTTTATGTAATGGGATTCCAAAATAATATTGTATCATGAAGTATTGGAATATTTATGTATTGGTCTAATGTGGTATTCAAAGTAAATGAGATATTTTTGGAAATAAGATGATATGCGCATAATGAAGGGAAAATGAGAAAACAAAATGTTTAATAGTATTCATGAGCTCATGATTGATATAAGGACTAAGTGATATCATTGTTTGAGTATATAGAATTTTGAGGATTTTGGTATGTGGAAAGTGTTAACTTTTAACTGCATTCATGTTTTCACTAAGGTATTCAAGAGAATACACGATTAAGGACTTTGAATGTTTGGAATGTGACCAACAAGACATATCTTATGATATATGGGGATCGACGATGGTGTTAAATATCTGGTAATCGTTTTCACTATGTTATGAGAGTGGACTGCAGTATTATGGATAAGCCTAAAGATTGGAATGGATTATATTGGACATAAGTTAGTATTGTTTAAGGATAGAAGTTTTTTCGATATTATTGATGGGATGTTATAGTAATATAGTTTTAGAAAAAGGACAACCTGTAGGACGGGCGGCAGCCCATCGCGTCGGACAAGGCTGTGGGAATCAAACCCACAACCGAAGTGCGACTGGCCTTTATTGCCTACCACTGACCTACAGGAAGTCCCTGTTTAGTAGAAACTAGTTTTATTATATTAAGCAGTATGATATATGAAGTATAAGTCCATTTTAGGAACCTTATATGATTAATAACTTTTGCTAACATTTTGTTTGAGACAGATGGAATGACCCGTCATTCTATCACATGATCTGCAAACACTTCACGAATAACAAATTCAGCTTCATTTATTTAAGTGATGAATTGGAAATTGTTCAAGGCACGAACAACAGTAAGATTGTACCAAAATAAAGTAAGTATTTATTCTAATTCAAATTCTTCAACTTTAGGGAAACGATCTTGAAAACCAAAAATGTTGTCTTAGTGATCTTATATCTGATGAATCAGATGGTACCTTAGATCATCACAACTTTATGGATTTGTGATTGCTGGCTTTTCCATAGCCATGTTCTCTACCACTCCCCATCAGAACATGATGGTTAGATTTCTCTTCCATGTCCATATTTTCACCTATGTGGAAACCCAGTGATTAGTTTATTTGGGTAACCGCTAAGTTTCATAATTTTGTTTTTAAATATTGGTTTTGATATTCCTTTTTATGATGTGGGTTTCTATTAAAGAAACATTCAAATAGTAAACCATTTATAACCCCGATGAATTTCGAGTGCGAAATTCATTTTAAGGGGGGTAGAATGTAACAGCCTAAGATTTTATGAAAAATATTCTTTTTAATTTCACTAATGTCTTGTGTTGAACGCTACACCAAAAGGAGCTTGCAAAACACACATCCTTGACTTGCCTTGCATTACAGGCAATCGCGACCTTCCTCGATAGCGTGTGTAATACGCAATACCGAGTTTCTCTAAACAATGATATGCTATTAAAATATTATTAAAACTAGCCATTATGAATAGTAATAACCACTTTTTGAAATTTTTTAAATCTTATTTTTCAAAATGGACTTCATTTTTGGATTCGGAATATTGAAATTAGCTTAGGGTGATATTTTGGTAATTTTCGGACAACTTTCACATTTTGATGAATAGTGAAAATTACTGAATTTTAGTTAAAAACAAATTTTTCAATTGAAATAATTAATATTGATAAATTATTAATTTGAGTGGTTTTAAAGTATATTTAGAATATATTTTTACAATTTAATACAATGTTGGTCATTGGATGTAATCTCACATTTAAACCAGACATAAACAAGTGTCAATCTTTTGATAGATATTGTTTCTTAAAAACACGCTATTTGTTTTAACAGCAGGATTTAATTATAAAATTAATTAATGCAACTTCTATGTTATGAATTTGGTAAAATAGACTTCATTTTTGAATTCGGAATATGAAATATAGCTTAGGATGAAATTTTGGCATTGTTCTGAAAAACATCAATTTTTGATGAATAGTGAAACTACTAAGTGGTAGTTAAAAAAACTGAATTTTTCATAAAACTTAATTTTACCGCTTCTGTGAATGGAATTTCAAAAATCCGAGAGACACGGTTGATTTCAGTAAGTAAAATATGGTTCAATGAGATGAAAATAATTTTTGGTGAATAGTAACTTTTTACTTTTATTTACAACGGTTAAAAGTAAATAGGGTAATTAAGGGTAAAAATGATATTAATATTAACCTAACACATGTCCTAATCCTATTGGACAAGTGTATCTCGACCAAAAACAACCTTAAGTGTAAAATATTATCATTTAGGCCCACTTGGATTAGATTAGGACATTTATTATTATATAATTCAAAGAAGAGTTAAAAGAGTTAAAATCAAAGTTTATTTACTAAATATTTTTTAATATAGGGTTATACATAAGATAAATTCGATTGTAAATATTCATTAGAAATATAAAAAGATTTCCTACATAATGGTATTTTATTTTTAATTTTTAGACATCAAATAAGTTAATTTATATATGACACAAAGATGATGCAGTAATTATCTTATTAATGAAATATTGACATAATTGATATTATAAATACCAAAATAAATGTAATTTAAGACTTTTTGTGAATTACACTAATTTTATAGGTTACTATGATATATTAGTGTTTATTTAATCAACTTGGTTCGAACATATAATTCTTTTATGACTTTCACAAAAATCATATATCAAATAGTGTCAAAATTGACACAAAATAGTTTTTAAATAAAATATTATATTATTAATTGTTGTTTTATTCCTAAAAATATAAGGTTCGGCCAAATGACTTAGATAAGGATATATATATTAATAATAAACAATTTGGGATTCGTTTGGCCTGTTATAGTAAGTATATTAACCATATAGTGTAAGAAAACAAAAAGACACGGTAAAAGTTAAATTATTTAACTTAAAGTTAAATCTAATTGATAAGGTTAAAATAATAACCTAAACTTGTCTAAATCCTATTGGTTGATAGGATTTCGACCCATCCCCACTTTACCTTCTAAATAATACCCTTTGGAACCATTATAAACCGATTTGGTCTTTAATATAAAATAATATTTTGAGATATTCCTAAGGTGCCCCTCTCCTCACTTATAAAAGGGGACCTCCTCCCCCTCCTCCTCACACCAATTTGAGCACTCATGCTCGGACAACCCCAGACATTTTCTCCTCTAAACTTCCCTAGAATAATCCTAGAGTTCCTGGTCTTCTTCAAAGACCAATATTAGTTCCCTAAGTGGAGGATTCAAAGAGGTGTTCCAAAGAAGAGGTAATATCCATTACCGATCTTTTCAATTTATTTCTTCTTCAACTTATTCTTCTTTAGTTGTTTCATGATAAAGTAATAACATCAGTATTTATTATATACTGATATGTTATTATAAATATGAAACAACTCTAATTAACCTTCTATCCATCCTACGGAGAAAGGAAATCACCGCGCGTGCGTACGTACGGAATACCGTCTCCACGCCGTGGTGTAATCTATTTTCCATCACCACCTTAATTGGATGGGTATAATGGTGTAAGGAGTAACTATACATGATTATTATAAAGTTATATTGATACTGAAATAGTATACATACACTTCAACACAATTCCACGACCATGGGAACGATATCATCGCTCGTGCGTACGTACGGACTACCGTCTCCACGACGCGATGAGATTCATTCTCAATGATTAACCATTCATGAATGATTATAAAGTATATATAATAATTAATAATTAAATATATGACCTAATAATGATACTAGAATTATTTATATTTATATGTATGTCATCTACTTAATTCCATTCAATTCAATAAGGAAACAAAAACATCGTTCATGCGTACGTACAGACTACCGTCTCCATGAACGGTGTATTTCTTTCCATTTACTGATTTATTATATATATATATTATGAATATATATATATAAATCATGTTTTATATTCTTGAATTAAGTAATCATGATCTAATTAATCATATGAATAATTACAAGTTAAAAACACGAACGACAAATGAGACGATTTTACCCAAACCGCTACAGTAACATGAATTTACAAAAGAACGGGTAATATAAAGTCATAAGTGGACCATATATGATATAATAACAATGACTTTGATTCTGGAATAAGTCAATAACATGATTTAAATCATTATACAGGAGGTTCAGACACTTACAAAGCAAGTCGGACCTAAGGTAAGGGAAATATCACAATCTCATTTTTATCCGAGATTGTTTATACTTTGGAATTTACTGGGGTGTATTTTATCATCCACATCCATGTTTCCTAAATATGTAATATTTATATCCTTATAAAATAGTTTATATCCAATTTTACCCTTCGGTGTGTTTTCAGTAAAAGATATGAAAGGAATCTTTTGTCATTTTTCGTACGAGGTACTTTTTGACTTTTCCGACAAAAGTACGAGAAGAATGTTTTTTTAACTTATACGGCATGAATGGATTTTTAAAACATTATTTCCAAGAAGCTTCCTTTACAAGTTTTCATGTTTATTTTTAATCAACATCTTTTATTTTAAAATTGTTTGACATGTTAAAAAAGGAAAAATGTTTTTGAAGAAGAAAGGGTATTTTCCTCAAGAATGGAGTTCAAGTGTTTTATCAAAATTATTTTCCATTTAAGATAAGAAAGGGTTATGTTTTTATACCTATTATTAAATTGATTTGATTATGTTGTGATGGAATTATTTTTCTGAATTCCTTTATCTTATATGAATTGTTTTATGATTTCATGATGTTTAAGATTCCCATTTTTATTACATGGGTTATGCAATGATGTATGATTTATGATTTTGTGGCACACATAAGAATGGTATCATTATGAGATGGGTGGGACCTATATCTCCCTCCAATGAATTGGGTAAAGATTTCATATCTCATGAGATAGACATGGCTGGAATGGTAGGTTATACTCGTTCAGTGAAACAGGACTGAAACGAGGGTGACTCGATTCAGAAAGGGACTTTTTCCACTAAGATAGTCTTGGCAATGAGTCATGACTAACAAGAAGTGATTCTCTATGATTATGTGTGTATGCCAAAAAGTTTCATGTTTTATGTTATGCTTATTGGGATTTCGTTTCACTACTATGATTTATCCCATGTTATGAAATTATGCTCTCTTTTGCAGGTTAAGATTTCCAAAAGTTATGTTCTTATGAATATGATGTGATTGATTTTTCTTTTGTTTTCCATTACTGGGCATTTGAGCTCACCCTTTTATGTTTTCTTTTCCCCAGGATATAAAGAAAGGTTTTAGGTAAAAAAATGGAAGATCTTTATGGGAGATATTGAAGATCTTTCACCACGATTAGAATATTACGTTCCGAGTTTCCAAAGACACTAAACTATTACGATCCTTGTGTGTGTGTTATTGTTATGTACTTAGTATTCCGCAAATGTAATGAAATGTCAATGTACGTCAAGCTTCGGCCCTCTACATTTCATGTGTAAGACCTACATTATCCTTCTCAATCAGAGGATGAGACACCTTCCACCTATAGAGTCCTAGTGTAATCCCCACTCTATCTCTCCTCAACATGGTATTATACTCCTACACTGTGAAACATCTTGGTCTATTCAATGTACCACCACCCCCTTCCATATCATGAAACACTATAAATTATTTTCTTCCATATGTAATCCCTACATAATTTCCCAATGAGATATCCTCTTTTTAAAGGTTTATTATATGTGTAATCACACAATACACCACATAGATGATCCATTTACTACATGAACATCCTTTCTGCCCAACGTTAAAATGCATGGATCAGTCCTTTCACGCAACCTTAAACTATGACATTTTAATACATGTTTTTGATCAATGTCTTCCATAAAGGGTACATAGGAAGACTATATGAGGTTAAATCCTATCATTTGTAAACATAAGTATTCCCTCTAAGGGATAAAATCAAGGATCCACCTCTATATGGTGTTATAATCAATCCGTAAACTATTCAGGTGTGAAATCATCATTTCTATGGATGCACCTCTCAGATAAGTCGCCATAGGGATAGCTAATCCATTAGTAAACTATTCATGTGTCGCTCCATCCAACATAGTGACACATGTAACACTCCGACCCTAGTTACATAGAGTCGGTGCATTATTTCATATCATTGGCATGATCACAAGAAAATCATGTCGTGAAAGACTGACCAGACTATTATTATTGGAAACAAGATTCATACATAAGTTCAACATTACAACTTGGAAAGAAATAAAACACTAAATTATTCCATTAGAAGCATCTAAGCCTCCTAGATTAGGCCTGAAAGTCACTCTTATCTAACGTATTCATATACTGGGAAAACGAAACATAAGAAAGGGGTGAGAACAAATGCTCAGTAAGGTTAATAAATATAGCATATGATAACATAAATATTAATCATGGTGAATAATTTAAAACACATACCTTTACCAATAATAAACATGAAATGTTTTATTTCATGAATATGAGCTAAGTAAATAATGCCATAATAAAACATATTCATGGGTATTCTACTAGTCGAATGACCACATGAACCGTCAATATTATTTTGATAATGAGGGAATGTATAATGATGGACATTCTGAAACATTTTGTCAAGGCCTTGGACAATACGTCTAAAAATTATTAAGGACTCCGCAAAAACCATATATCAAATTGGGAAAGTCCCCAGATAGTTACACATCTAGTTGTCTCATGAGTCCTACCGATGCATCAAGGAGCTATAGCGGGCTCCACCTATCACTTAATAGGTCCAATACATTCCTCATATGAAAAAGATGAAATATAACATAAACATTCATATTAAAACTAGCATACGATATGTCAATACATTTACCAGAAACCATGAATGGTATAAAAAACACATCCATAGAAAAACATATCACAAAACCTTCAGTTCGATTTGGAATATTTGTATCCTAATTAATTGACTTCAAAAAAGTATAAAATCCATCAAAGGATGTTGACATAGATGAAATAAAAACTATTTCAGAGAAATATATCTTTCTTTTATTTGAAATAATTTATAGTTACACAATTAAAAAAGAAAACATTTATTTTGAAAATATTCTTATAATCTTGAAATGGGAGCTTTGATGATGTTATAACGGTGAAAAATAACCGCACCCGCCATATAAGTTAAAAAATACATTCTTACCTTAATTTTTTCGAAAAGGGCATAAAGTACCTTATTTGGAAGATGACTGAAAGATTAATTTGAAAACATATAAGGTCAAATAAGGGTATAAATTAATTATCCCATTGTCAATTAAATTGTAAAAATGTTTTGATATACATTTTTACGAAACATGGATGTGGATGATAAAAAGGTCCTAGTAGATAATTACGTATAGATAACCTTGGATAATGAAGAGATTGTAGAATTAACACTTAACTTGTAATTTTCCTCAGTCGAGGGTAGGTTAACCACCTGTATAATTGTGAAATAATTGTTATTAAATTATACATGAACCATATACATTAATATAATATCATATATGATTTTCTAATATTGTTTTGTTAATAATATTTTAGTATTATCATCATTTTGGGTGTCAACTGATTCATTTTCCTTTATATGATTTGTTATGTAAGTAATGTTTGTTATGTATAGGATGTAACTTATTCATATTAAGAATTATATTAAGTCTTTACGTATGATTTTTAATCATCAAATGAATATTAGTGTTGAATGGATACAATGAGGAATGAATCTCATCGCATTCATGGAGACGGTAATACGTACATATGCACGAGCGAAAATATCATTATTTTGATATTAAAATAATATGTAATTTGATAAATATCATATATACTGAATCATTATAATGTAATATTAATTATTTTAATATTTTACACCCATTATTATACCCATCCCAATGATGGAGTCTTTGAATAAAAAACTACACCACAGTGTGGAGATGGTAATCCGTACGTACGCATGTATGATGAATTATTCATTTATAGGATGGATAGAATAATGAATATGGTTGTACCATTTTTATAATAACATCAAAATATATAGAATATAATGGAGTTATTATTTTATAATGGAAACAACAAATAAAGAGGATGTGGAAAAAGAAATGAACTTGAAAGTGGTGATGAAATATTTACCTCTTCTTCGGGTTCTTCCATTTGATTTGATCAAAAGGGATCCATAGGTTTCCTTTATAACTAAATTAAGGAATCTATGATGATTTTATGATAGTTGGGAGGATATTTGGGCTGGGTTTGGCCAATCCAAATGTCATTGAAGGTGTCAATTTGAGAGAAGGGGATGTGATATTTTGTAAGAGGGGTGAGAGGCACCTTAAGAAATGATTGAAATATTATTTTATAAAAAAATCATTTTCGGTTTCTAATGACTCCAAAATGTTTTATTTTGAGGATAAGGTGGGGATGGGTCGAAAAAATACACCAAAAATAGGTTTTAGATAGGTTTGGGTCACTATATTATCTTTATCTTTTAGATTTAACTCTTAGTTAAATTGTTTGATATTTACCATGTCCCTTTGTATTTTTATATTATATGATTAATATACATACTATAAACTTCCAAGAGAACCCCAAGTGGTTCATTATTATTATATATAACCTTATCTAAGTCATTTTTACAATCCATATATTTTTAATAATATAATATCAATTAATAATATAATATTTTTTTAAAAAACACTTTTTTGTCAATTTTGACACTATTTGGTATTTTGTTTTTGCTAAATTCATAACAGTATTATTACTTAGAAAAAAATTAATTTAATCAACCTTAACTTGTCATATTAACCTATAAAATTAGTGTAATTCATAAAAATTCTCAGATTACAATTATTTGGGTATTTATAATATCAATTATTTTAATATTTTCTTAATAGGGTTATTACTGCATCATTATTGTGTCATAAATAAATTTAATTATATAATGTCTAAAAATTATAAAAAAAATACAATTATGTATAAAATATTATTATATTTTTAATAAATATTTATAGTGGAATTTATCTTATGTATAACCCTATAATAAAAATGGTTTAGTTATTAAACATTGATTTAAACTGTTTTAACTCTTCTTTAAATAAAATAATAATAAATTTCCTAATCTAACCCATGTGGAGAAAAGAGGTTCATATTTTATTCATAATGTTGTTTTTTGCCTAATTATACTTATCCAATAGAATTAGGACATGTTTTAAGGTAATAATAATATCATTTTTACTCTTAATTTCCCTATTTACTTTTAACAATGGTAAATAAAATTAAAAAATTACGATTTACCAAAAATTATTTTTATCTTATTGAACCACATTTTACATACGGATATCAACTGTGTCTCTCATATTTTTGAAATTCAACTCATAGATGCGGTAAAATTAAGTTTTGTAAAAATTTGGAAATGCTCATAGGAGGTGGTTAAAAGACAATAAAAAGTTCGACAAAATTTTATATATCTAAACACATTATAAAATGACTCTAATGAATTTCATTGAAATTATATATGTATTATGTATCTATTTTGACCTAAAATTAATTTAAACAAAATAAATTATTATTTTAATAAAAATTTGCGTTTAAAAAATAACTCAATGTTTTTCACTATTCATAAAAAATTGAATGTTTTCAAAAAAATAAAAAACAATTTCCCTAAGATAATTTCTATATTCCGAATCCAAAAATGAAGTCCATTTTGAAAGGTAAAATTTATATAATTTAAAAAAGTGGTTATTACTATTTATAATGACTAGTTTTACTCATCACAGTGTGTTAGAATCTTGAGAATGCCTACAATTCAAGCTATTACATTATTCACAGGGAAACGTATCGTAGATGCTTGGGTTGTTACAATCTACCCTCCAAATAATTTCGTCCTCAAAATTTCTAGAATATTACTGCAAAAAAAATATTTGGGTGGTTCTTCATCATAAGTTCCTCGGTTTCCCACATTTTCTCTTCCATTTTATGGTTTCTCCATAGAACATTTACCAGACGAGTCATCCGGTTTCTCAACACAGGTTCTGTTGTATCAAGAATCTTGACAGGTTGTTCTCAATAAAAAATATCGTGTTCCAGTTCTAAATCCACATTGGTGAGTACATGCGTTGAGTTAGGCATGTATTTTCTGAATAGTGATATATAGAACACGTCATGGACTTTGGAGAGACTTGGTGGAATTTCGAAATGGTATGCCACAACCCCAATTCGTTCTAGAATTTCGAAAGGTCCGATGTACCTTGAAATCAATTTACCGTTCTTACCAAATCATATAATTTCCTTCCATGGAGATACCATCAAGAAAACATGATCTCCTACTTAAAATTCCAAATCATTCCTTTAGTTATATATCATCATTTCTCTTCTTCATACTTTGACCTACTTTGAGGTGGGATTGGATTACCATCACCTTTTCCATTGTTTCCTCAGAACGTTCTGGGCCTACGAGTTTTCATTCACCAACATCATCCCAATAGGTTGGTGTGTGACGTCTCTTTACATATAATACTTCATATGGTGCCATTAGAATACTTGAATGGAAGCTATTGTTATAGGAAAATTCTACCAGAGGTAAATATTGATCCACCATACCTTGAAAGTCAATTGATCTTTATCTCAACATTTCTTCTAAGGTTTGAATATTCCATTCTGGTTGTCCATCAGTTTGAGGGTGGTAGGCAGTGCCCAAACAAAGTTCAGTATCCAAGGATTTCTGAAGACTTTTCTAGAATCATGATGTAAAACGAGGATCATGATAAGAAACAATCAATAAGGGAACTCCCTGAAGTCTTACAACTTCACTAATATATATTCTTGCTCAATGTTCACGTGGTAAATCTTCTCTTATAGAAAGAAAATGTGCTGACTTGGTAAGAGGATCAACACTGACCCATATTGTATCATTCCTTCTAAGAGTCTTTGGTAGTCCCATGAAAATTTCTATAGTAATATTATCCCATTTCCACTCAAGTATGGGAAGAAGTTTCATGACTCCTCTAGGGTATTTCCTTCCATCTTTCACTTTTTTACAAACCATACATATTGACACAAAATCAACAATCTCCTTCTTCATTTTTTCCCACCAAAAATGTTCTTTCAAATCACTATACATCTTGGTGATCTGAGGGTGTATAGAGAAATTAGAGCTATGATCATCATCTAAGAATTCCCTTCTTAGATCAAGTACATCGGGAACACAAAGTCTCTTCCCAAATTTCAAAATTTCATCTTCACATATGAAGTCAATCAATCTCCCATCATTCACAGATTTAATCTTCTTTTTAATTTCCTCATCATCAGCCTGAGAACTTTTTATACTTTCTACTAAAGACGGTTTGACAACCATTTGAAAAAGAATTGATGTTTCACAATCCATGGTTATTCCCATATCCATCTTTACTAGATACATGAAAATAGGATCCCTTTCAACTCTCATCTTGTTCAAAACTCCTTGATTCTTTCTTCTCAAAGCATCTTCCACCATATTTTCCTTCCACGGGTGGTAGTTTATCGTGCAATACTCATCCTTGAGTAGTTCAAGCCATCTCCTTTGCCTCAGGTTGAGTTCATTATGAGAGAAAATATACTACAAAATATTGTGATCAGTATAAATCTCACATTTTTCACCATAGAGAGAGTGTCTCCAAATCATAGAAGAAATGATTATTGCTGTAAACTAAAGATCATGAGTATGATAGTTTTTGTCATGAGTTTTTAGTTGTCATGATGTATAGTCCATAACTCTATCATTCGGCATAAGGACACAACCAAATCCATTCTTTGAGGCATCACTATAAATAATAAATCCATCATTTCCCGATGGTAGAGTCAAGATAGGAGCATTGAAAAATCTTCTCTTTAGTTCTTTGAAACATTCTTCACACTCTTTTTTCAAAAAAAATTAACCCCTTTACCTGTGAGCTTCATTAATGGGTTATCCAATCAGGCAAAATTCTTGATGAAACATCGATAATAACCTTCTAATCCCATAAAACTAAGTACCTTAGTTATACTTGTCGGTGCTGGCCATTCATGGATTCCCTTTGTCGTAGAAGGATCAATAGAGATTCCATCCTTAGAAACAATATGGCTAAGAAAAGAAATCTCATGAAGGAAAAATTCACACTTGGTAAACTTCCCGTTTAATTCATCTCTTCTAAGGGTTTTTAGAATGGTGTGAAAGTGATTTTCATGATCTTCATAGCTTTTGATGTATACAAAGATATCATCAATAAATACCACTACAAAGTCATCAAGATATTCCATGAAAACAATGTTTATTAGATCCATGAAAATAGAGGGTGCATTAGTCTTCCCAAAAGGCATTACTGTAAACTCGTAATTCTCGCACCTGTTTCGAAATGCTATTTTTGGAATGACATCCTTCTTCACACACAACTGATGATATCCATATCGATGTTATTGAAGGTAAATCTTTGAAAAATATTGAGCTCCATGAATTTGGTCGAATAAATCATCAATGTGGGGTAGGGGATAGTTGTTCTTTATTGTTATAGCATTGATCTCCCTATAGTCAATGCACAACCTTGTTGATACATATTTCTTCTTAACAAGAAGTACATGGGCTACCCATGGAGATACACTAGGGAGAATAAATCCCTTATTACTCAATTCCTCTTATTGTTTCTTTCGTTCCACTAATTCTAAAGTGGCCATTCTAAAAGGGGTCTTAGATATGGGCCTTGAACCAGGAATTCAATCAGCAGAAAAACCAATTTCTCGTTCTAGAGGATGTACAGGTAGATCCTCTGGAAACAAATCAACATATTCTTTCACAATAGGTATGTCCTCTATTTGAACATTGTTTTCCTCACCCACAGTTATTTCATTCTCTTTCTCCACAATAATGGAATTTAGTTGAGCTACTGGGGGTGGATCTATATAAGAATGATGTAGTGATGTTTTTTCTCTATGATAAGGTACTCCTTATCTTCATCAAAAATTCTAACATCCTTCTTCTTATAAAAAATTGTTGAATCATGGTCTGAAATACAATCCATTCCAAGGGTTATATCAAATTCAATAATGGGTCTGATGATGAGATCAGAAGATAAATAATATTTATATTCCCTTATGGGAACTGATTCATAAAACATTGTTCCAATGATACTTCCCTTAGGAGTTTTGACTCATAACTCCCTTGTTAAATCAAATTTGAAATATCTAATTTTTTAGCAAAATGGGAAGATATAAAACATTACGATGATCCAAAATCAAGTAAATCATTGGAAAATCATGAGGAAACCCTAAAATTACCTCCCACAACTTCTTTCAGAGCTTCAACCTCAACAGTAGTTATCACATAAGATTCTCCTTGATCCCATGGAATTTCCTAAGGTAAGTTTCCCTGACGCTTAGGAAATTAATTTGCATAATGTCCCATCTCCCTGCAATTGTAGCATTGAAAATTGATAGCATCTTTCTTTCCCTTAAAATCACCAGCAAGATGGACTTTCTATCCCCAGTTGTAGCATTCTTCTTTTCCTTTTATACAGGCACTAGGGTTCTTCCTTCCACAATTATCACAGGGTGGAATTTCAATTCTTCCATTCCTCCATAATTCCCTATTTCCTTTCCCAGAGTGTTCAGCAGATCTCCTCTTCTCTTTCAATTCTTTAATTTCCTTAGACTTAGATAATTTCTTTTATGTATTGATAGAACATGAGACAATATCTTCGTATGATGAGAAGGATTGTGATACTAATACTCGAAGGAGAAATGGTTTTAACCCATCAATGAAATGACCAATCTTACTTCTTGGGTTACATATATAATCTGCAGCATGCCTTGATAACCTTGTAATGTTAGCTTCATACTTTGCGACATTCTCATTCTCTTTTTTCCTTAGACTTAGAAATTGCCTTACCATATCTACTCGATGGACACGAGGATAGTATTTTTCTTAGAAAACTTCTTTAAACACCCTCCATTCCATAATGGATACTTCTTCATCTTACTTTGTGTTTTAAATAAATGACAACAATTGATTAGCATCTCCAGTGAGGTGATAAACAGTCAAGAAACCTTTTTCACTTTTACTACCCCCCAAAGAGTGAAATATTTTCTCTAATGAATTTTTACATTGCTCATCCACTAATGGATTTGTTCTCCCATTGAATGTTGGTGGTTTTTTCATCATGAAGTTGTTTTATATTGATCCTCCGCATTGTGGATCTGGGTGCTCCATACGGGTATGGTTATTACTCATAACCAGTGTGAGTTGACCCAGTGTGGTGATAAGCTGATCAACACCAGTTGCATCACCAGCTCTGCTATAATTATCTTGAGTAGGAGGGAAATACCCACATGGATTACGTTTATTGATACAGTTTCCATTCCTTCTACTAGGATCCATTTCTAAATAATGAAAAAACTAGATTATTTTATGAATCTAAATACATAATTTTATACTTGTAAAACACTTAACATAAATTGAACAGATTATGGATATAATCCATAATCATAAAAATGTTCTCATTGAGGAAGTATGTACTCATAAACCCTTCATACTGGGTTTTAATAAAAATGGAAATTATCCTTATCATATCCCCCTGGGTGTGTCATAATAATGAGTGAAGCAAGGCCCATTGTCGTGCACCAGTTCCCGTTCGAGTCTAGCTCAAAGCAGTGTTTTCAGGTTTTAACCCTAGGTACATCTATACCAGATCCGCCTCTACCTGATCGTATCCATACAAGGGTTAATTTCTTGGAAAATACAGAAAATCTATATAGTACCAAAATCCAAGGAGGTTTTTCTATACTAATCCTCAAAGTCTATTTTATGGATATGTTCTCTAATGAAAGTTTATCTAAATCTAGTTTCCAAGGTTTGTACTAAGCTTCATATGATACCAACTGTAACACCCCAACCCCATTTACCCAGATTCGATGCATTATTACAAAACGTTGGCATGATCACAAGGAAATCATGTCCCGAAAGACAGATTATTTTAGTATTATTGGAAACAAGATTAATACCTAACTTCAAATTTACAACTTGAAATGAAATACAACACTATTTTATTCCATTAGAAACATCCAAGCCTCCTATATTTTTCCTAAAAGTCACTCATAACTATCTTCTTCATATCATGGGAAAATGAAACATAAGAAAGGGGTGATCTCAAACTCTCAGTAAGGGTAAGAAATATAGTGGAAGATAATAAAAACATTAAGCACAATTCATAATTGAAAACTCATTCCTTTACGAATAATAAACACGAACACTTTTATGGAAGGAATATGATCTGATTAAATAATTCCATAATAATACATAAACATTGGTATTATACTAGTCAAATGACCACATGAACCATCAACATTATTTTTATAATGAGGGAATGTATAATTCCTGACATTCTGAAACCTTTTTTCAGGGCCTCAACCAAGTTGTCTAAAAATGATTAAGGCCTCGACCAAAACCATATAACACATTGTGAATGGACTTGGCCAATTCCACATCTAGTAGTCTCATGAGACCTACCAATGCATTAAGGAGCTATATCAGACTCCACCTGTCACTTATTAAGTCCAATACATTCCTCATATGTAAAGTTTGAAATATAACAATAACATTCGTATTGAAACTATCATAGGAAATGTCAATAATTTTGCCATAAAACATGAATGGTATAAAAATAACACATCCACAGCCAAACATATCACAAAACCATAAATACAATATAGAAGATTTGTATCATAAGGAATCAACTTCAAACAATTATAAAATCAATCAAAGGATGTTCACATAGATGAAATTAAAACTATTTGAGAGAAATATCTCTTTCTTTTTTATGAAATCATTTAAAGTTATATAATTATAAAAGAAAACATATATTTTTAAAATATTCTTATAAGCTTGTAAGGGATGCTTTGATGATGTTATAATGGTGGATAATAACCTCACCCGCCATATGAGTTAAAAAAGACATTCATACCTTAATTTTGTCGAAAAGGTCGTAATGTACCTTGTATGGAAAATGAATGAAATATTACTTTCAAAACATATAAGTTCAAATAAAGGTATAAATGACATTAACCCATTTTATAGTAAATTGTAAAAATGTTTTTATATACATTTTTTAGAAACATGTATGTGGATGATAAAGAAGTCCCGGTATATAATTACATATAAACAACCTCAGATAATGAAGAGATTGCAGAATTAACCCTTACCTTGAACTTTTCCTTAGTCGAGGGTAGGATTAAATCCTGTATAATGGTTAAATAATTGTTATTAAATTATAAAAGAAACACATACCTTAATATGATATCATATATGATCTTCAAATATTTCTTTTTTAATAGTATTTTAGTATTATTGTTGTTTCGGGTGTTAACCGATTCGTTTTCCTTTATATTCTTTGTTACATAAGTAAGGTTTGTTATGGATAGGATATATATTATTCATATTCAAGAATGATATTAAGTCTTTAAACATTATTTTTTATGATCAAATGAAAATTATCCTTGAATGGATATGATGGGGAATGAATCTCATCACGTTCGTGGAGACGATAATCTGTATATATGCATGTGCGAAAATATCATTTTTTATATTAAAATTGTATATAATTGGATGGAATGTCATATATATAGAATAATTATCATGTTATATTAATTATTTTCATCATTTAAACTCATTATTATACCAATCCAAATGATGAAGAGTTTGAATAACAAACTACTCCACAACATGGAGACAGTAATCCGTACATATGCACATATGGTGACTTTGTCAGTTTTAGGATGGATAGAATAATGAATATAGTTGTACAATTTTTATAATAATAGCACAGTATATAGAATATACTGGAGTTATTATTTTATATTGTAAATAATAAAGAATGTGGAAGTGTAAATAGAAATGAACTTGAAAGAGGTGATGAAATATTTACCTCTTCTTCAGGTCCTTCCTTTTGAGTTGATCAAAAGGGCTCCATAGATTGGATTTCTGACTAAAGTAATGACTCTCGGATGAAGGGAGGATAGTAGGGATGATATTTTGGTAGGGGTTGGCCAAGCCAAATGGATTTGAAGGAGTGAAATATAGAGAAGGGGAAGTGCCCTTTTAGAAGAGGGGTGAGGGGCACCTTAGGAAAAGATTGAAATATTATTTTATAATAAAATTATTTTCGCTTTTTAATGGCTCAAAAATGATTTATATTGTCGAAAAGGTGGTTATTGGTTGAAAACTACTCAAAAAATAGGTTTTAGACTAGTTTGGGTCACTATATTAACTTTATCCATTAGATTTCTCTCTTAGTTAAATAGTTTGACATTTACCATGTCTCATTGTATTTTTATATTATATGGTTAATAAACAAACTATAATCATCCAAACGAACACAAAGTGGTTCAGTATTAATAAAAAAAATTATCTAAGTTATTTGGAAGGTCCTTAAATTTTTAGAAATATTATATCAATTAATAATATAATATTTGTTTTAAAAACACATTTATGTCAATTTTGACATTATTTGGTATTTTGTTTTTTCTAAATTAATAAAATCATTATTACATCAAAAAAAATTCATTTAATCAATCCTAACATGTCATATTAACGATGAAAAGTAGTTTAATTCATAAAAAGTCTGAAATTTTATTTATTTGGGTATTTATAATATCAATTATTTTAATATTTCATTAATAAGGTAAATACTACATCATCATTGTGTCATAAATAAATTCAATTATTTAATATCTAAAATTTATAAATAAAAAAAAATTATGGAAAATTTATAGATTTATAATTAATATTTATAGTCTAATTCTTCTTTTGTATAACTATATATTAAAAAGGGTTTAATTATTAAACTTTGATTTTAACTCTTTTAACTCTTCTTTAAATAAAATAATAAAAATGTTCTAATCTTACCCAAGTGGACAGATAGGGTAATATTTTATTCCTAAGGTTTTTTGGTCGATTCTATTTATCCATTAAAATTAGGACATGTTTTAGGGTAATAATAATATCATTTTTACCCTTAATTACCCTATTTACTTTTAACCGTGGTAAATAAAAGTAATTATTTACTATTCACCAAAAAGTATTTTCATCTCATTGAACCAAATTTTACTTACTAATATCAACCGTGTCTCTCAGATTTTTAAAATTCAACTCACAAAAGCAGTAAAATTATAATTTATTCAAATTTGGAAATTCTCATATGAGGTGGGTAAAAGACGGTAAAAAGTTCGATAAAAATTTATACATCTAAACACATTATAAAATGACTAAAATGAATTAAATTTAAATTATATAGGTATTATTTATCTATTTTTTACCTAAAATAAATTTAAATAATTAAAAAATTCTTTAAATAAAATTTTGGTTTTAAGCAATAACTCAGTGTTTTCACTATTCCTAAAAAAATTGTTTGTTTTCAGAAAAATACAAAAAATTCATCCTAAGCTAATTTAGATATTCCAAATCAAAAAATGAAGTCCATTTTGAATGTTAAAATTTATAAAAATTCAAAAAGTGCGTTTCACTATTCATAATGGCTGGGTTTATTGGTCGCAGTGTGTTAGATTCTCGAAGTTTTGTACAATTCAAGCAGTTGCATTATTCAAAGTGAAACATTCCCTAGAAGCTTGGGATGTTACAACACAACTCTTGTATCCACCACCATGGGGTTTTCTGATCTATCAATAAAAAAAATTATTTTCATTCATTGGGGAACAACACCAGTTCCCCACCCCCCAAAGGTGTTTTGATCAACCAATCCACCTAGACATGACATTAAACTCATCCCTAGATCTTTCTCAACCAAAACTACCAATTCTTGTCGGCAATAAATAAAATTCATTCCTTAATCAATATTAACTAGTTGTAATGATCCATCTATAAAAGACATTAACATGTGCCTCGGTCCATCTTTGTAGCATCTGACATTTTGGACAAGATGGAATCTACAATGTTATTTGTGTTTTTTCCATAGAGGAAGAGATGTCTTGAATTTCATGAATTTGGATTAGGAATTGAAGCACTGAACAACCTAAAATGATGTTTCAGAATGGTTTCCATTTAAATGGATGTATTGATATTTTGATTGAGAACTGAAGGAAGAATGGGAATTCCATGTTACTGAACACATCCCATGCAAGATTTACATGACATGTAACGTATCATTAAATTGGCTCATGTGATGCGAATTGGTTGAATAACGGTGTGTATTCTTGGGAGCATGAACCCAGTAATACATGTCTTTTATGTATTACATGTCATGTGACCACTACATGACATGTAACACATACATTAAGTGTAATGTGTGGGTGGATTTTAAAAAAAAGTTGGGGTCTCAACTCCCATTTTTATTTTGCCTCACGCGTAGAGGATCCCTGCTCAATAGCACCTCCCTATTCGTTGAATAGGTATCCATTGTTATTATCTCTCTATTTTCTATTTCAATAATAGGTATTCTCATTTTATTCATAGTGGTGATCTCTCAATTCAATTACCTTGCATTCTCCATTGATCCCCTCATCTCTTGCACTATTTTTTAGTGCGAGGTGATTAACCCAGTTTTTAGGATGTTTATCTATTTCATTGATTTCTATTATATCATCTCAATTCAAGCCTCACTATTATATGTGTAGAGTGTATTATTCCCATGGTAGGTGGTTTATATATTTTACCTCTTGTTTTTCTACATTTTAAAATATCATTTCTGTGTCTTGTGAAAGACTTACCCAATGTCGTTTCAAAATTATAAATGGCCTTGAATCAAATTTTCATTTCTTGAATTATCATATGTTATGTCCATGATATCATGGTTAGAGTTAATGATCTCTTCCTAAAAAATCCCTTTTAGTTTGGATTCATTTAATATCTCTTTCATAATATTTTCTACGTTCATTATATTTACCCCCTTTGGGTGGGATTTTTATTTATATATTGAATTGTGATGGTTTAATATTTTAAATCCACTATTAAGGTGGGTTTATTTATATATTTTTATGTATTTAGATTCCCTATAGTTAACTAAATGACTGTTTTAATAACAACAACATATTTTATTTTAAAACCAATATATGAGGTTCATTTTATTCAAATAGAAATGTAATATATGTTCTAGGCCTTAATTGACCGATTGATATGGATGTATTAATAGTCTTATTTCATATTATTTATTCCTGATGTTGTATACTAATGTATGTGTCCCTTTTATTAAAAAATTAATTTGAAAATGGTTTAACCCTCTTAAGGAACTATATTATAATTATGTTATGATCATTAAAATGGCCATTTTCATTGCTTAATATAATTTAATAAATGATTTTGGAATTTCTTGAGTGACACTTAGGTTTAATTCCACAGAAGACTAAGGATGAGATCATCTGGGTTTTGACCAACATCACTGAAGAATTTAGTATATGTTGGGCACAATATTAGTATTATACTAAATTCTAACCATGTGTTTTTTTACCATATCATGGGTGATACTGTTACCTAGGTGATACAACATAGACATGATCAGTGGATATATGATTATACTAGGACTTGAGTGAGACTTGTTCCCCTAAATGGGATACTAGGTATAGGATCAGAAGTCATTGTCTAACATTTGGCATAGAGTGATACTTGAGAGGTCATTATTGGATCACATTTGATAGTCTCTAATGGAATTGATCATTTATGGTTGTCTTTGTGTGATACATGTGTACCTTGTTAAGATTTTCTTCAAAGGGTCCCAATATTCTTATTAATTAATTTTGGTAATTTATTCGATCATAAATGTTTTTGTTACGTATTTCATATATTATGGATGGGTCTACCCAACCAAATGAAATGTTTGCGTTCAGTCCATCTCATCATAAATGTTTTAAGGATTTTATTTATCGTCACCAACTATATATCATTTTAATAGGCTGGATATGGTTAAAAGATTTTTAAATTAGGCTAAAGTAGGTATGTTCAGGCTAGGTGGCCTTGAGGAACAAGTGGCCGACTGGTTCTTTATTTTTTTTTCATTAATGAATTTTTTATATACATACACACTATTTATTTTATATCCATGAATTATATAATTCTTTAGATACCATTAGTGATGGCCTACTAATTACATCTCTCACCCAACTCAGGCCTCCATTTCAATATGATGCCCGAGCATCCATCATTGTTTGCAGGTTTAAGGATAATTGCTTGTGTTGTTCTTGATAAATGGGAGCTTATGAGAACATGACTGATCCAGTGCTCAGGATGCTCATTGAGATCGCTGTCATGGGTTTTTATTGGTTTACATAATTAATATATTTTATTATCCCACCTTCTATATATGTATTATTCTATATATTGGGTATTATCCCATGGTCATGAATGCATGGTTATCTATATGTGGAATTGGCCACCATTATTCTATAATTATTTTTTCATTCTGATGACTTATTGTTTATTTTCACTACATCCACTATTGATTTATTTATTCATTACATCTATTATACTACTATGTAACACTTCTCATGAGGCTGTAGTATCCCCACCTTAAAACCAGTAGACTCTTTCTACCAGTCAGTATCATTTAACATTCATGTATGTTTTCTTGAGGAGATATGATGATCGTTCATGCTACTAGTTTCATAATTAATCAGGCTATGACATTTTAGGGTGGTACCAAATCACATTTTCCTTCATCTTACTCTTTTAGGTTGGT
Organism: Viscum album; assembly: GCA_963277665.1. Lineage (NCBI taxonomy): Eukaryota > Viridiplantae > Streptophyta > Magnoliopsida > Santalales > Viscaceae > Viscum > Viscum album. The sequence continues at coordinate 395,767,262 of OY728127.1, read as the reverse complement.
AGATAAGATACTAGAAATGTGTCAGTTCTTGGAAAATAGTCATTCTCATGAGGGATCAGCCCACGTATGCGGAAAATTCCATGTGTCTGGGGAATAGACTGATGATCATGTTGATAGTTACTACAGTTGATTATGATTTCACCTTGAGTGACTGGTATTCATTTCAAAACATACTGATTGATGGTATCATATCCCTGGTCGGTATGAAAAATTTGTAGCATTACATGCATTGTTCTTGGCACATTGAGATTTGCCTACCATTCATATTCCATGCCGTGTGGATTTTGGGATTTATTCATGTACACTATGTTTTATTTTCATTACTATTATAATTCATGTTAGGTATTTTAAAATTATTATTTTTATACCTATTTATGTCATTTATTATCATGCATGTTATTATGAAATGATGTGTTCTTTATTTATTATGTTTACACATACATTTTTTCTCAATTCTTTATTACTCTAGCCAATTTTTTAACTATATTTATGTGTCTTCAGGACATTATTTTGTAATTATTAGTATATTGATTGTATACCAATATTTAGTGTTTTCCCTACATACTTTATAACAAACCATATAGATTCACCATGACATTGTGGTTACACCTGTTCTTATATATATTTATTGTTATTTTTATCATTCCTAGATATATTTTTAAAATACATAGTTAGTTAATAAAGTTATATGATGATAATAAATATTGTTTTCAAACATATATTGTGGGTGATATTTTATCTATCCAATTATGATATGTTTGAGCCATGAACCATTGGTTGCAAGAGCCAAAATACACTGAATGTAATTATATGGGAACCAATTCTCAATATATCATGTGTATTTGGGAAATATTAATTGGTAAATGGTAGCCCATACATTAGAAGTTTTATATAAGAGCTTGATATACTTGATACCACTACGTAAAATATATGAGATTTTAAGTTTAGGCTAAAATATAATTTTTTCCTTTATAATGGAATGTACCTTCATAACATTAGCACGATAACCCATATGGCCAAATTTCTAAAGCACAATATACCCAAGTAATTCATCTTTGGAATATTGATTATGATTTTTTTTAATCAACCCAAGAAGACCAGTCATATTTCTTTTCAATTATGAGATAACTCTATTAATGGATAATCAATAAAATCATATTTGTTTTAAATAAAATAGAGTTTCATTTAGATGAACCTAGAATGGTTTAACCAGACCCATGTAGGTCAAATTTATTTTGTTCTTACTTAATAATTAACCCCATAGTGAGTTTACATATAATGTCATGGTATTGATATTTAATATGTTTTCATTCATCTATATGGTTTACAAATATAGAATAATGGTGGCATCTCACTTGACCAATCCCCTCTTTAATTAATTATAGACCGTGTTCTCTGTCTTATTTTTATTTTATGAGTAATTAGTTAATTAAAATTACAATTTAAACATAAATGGTGTCTTCTTATATAGGTTGGAATTGAAATTTTACATAACTACATCCATGGGGAAAATTTATGAAAAAATAAATAATGTTAAAAAGGAATTATGATTAACCATTATGTATTCCTAGTGTATTTATTTAAATAATATACATCATATTAATGTTTTTCTAATATGTAATTGATTCTAGTTTCAGTGTTTAAAAGGAATAAGGATTTAAATTTAAATTAGATTAAGGACTTAATCTTTATCCATATGAGGTTTCCCTAACTTCAACCCCCATGTGATGGCAGTTTATATATTTTTCGAGTTCCTCCTTGAAATGAGAACCCGAGTGTTACATGTAAGAATATTATTTTATTTCTTTAAAATAGATGATATTGTGTAAAAAAATTGACTTATCATACATGATCCCAATGTAGGGAAAACATAATATATTTTTCAATGGGAAAGAATGTGGTTGGTAGAACCCTCAAAACCTCTAATCCTTGATAAATGATTTTTAATTTTCAGGTGTATCATACTATTCTAGTATCATAGTCATGTGTAGGACTCTTAGTCGCAAAAAATGACACTCGGTTTTTATGGGTGTTCATTTGTATTTATATCTTTTTGAGTCAAATATAATCGTTTAATGGTCAGTTTTAGTGGGTTAGAAATTATTAAAGAATTTTTGATTCTTAGTAGGTATTGATACCCTTTTCCCTTCATTCGTGTATGACAGCTCATTATATAATCATCATATATTATAGTTATATGGTATTGTATGACTCTATTATATTCCTCTAATTATGGGCTATCAAATTTTATGATTCATTGGGTTGGAAATCCTTTGGATATTATCAAGGATATGACCTCTTCTGAAGAAATCCTTGGGTAGTTTATGTTTATAAAATCAGTACCCTTTGAGATTTAAAATAGTACAGTGAAATCTTGGTGTTCGATGATGATCATTTATATCTTGAGATATCATGCCAAATTCACTATTCATCCCAAAAGTAGACTAACCATGGAATTAGTGGGATTCTTTATCATCCCCATGCTTAAGATCATTATTTCAAAGGGGGTCAGGTGTTAAGATGTTCTAGTCTATTTATTTGACCCATACACCTAATTATTTTGTGAAATTAGACATATATTAGGAGAAACTTGATGTGTATGTGTTAATGTGAATCCAATATAATGTACTGTTAAGGGTAAAAATTCCTTTCTTTTCTTTTTAACACTTGGAAAATCATGTTTTCTACACCTAGGAAACATTGTTGGTGGTTGAGGGAGCATGTGACATGGGGTGAGTTCCTTTATTCTATAAATCAGATGATAATTACACATTTTTGTTTTGGAGAATCACATTATATCTGGTTAAGCATTTACATCAATGTAGAGTGAACACGACTACATATGGAAATTTCTAAGAAGTTAGTTTTTCTTTTTAAGAAACATGAGGCTAGTAAGAATTCCAAAATGTAGTTGACTGCATGACTACATGAGGATTAAATGGTTGTTTGTGTAAGTAAACATTGAGAAACATTGTTGGTTGGGGATGGACTGTATTGGTTTTTCTTGTATGGGAACAAGATTACTTCAGACATAAGGTCATAGTTATCTATTAATGATGATGATTCATTATATACATCTAATGTCATCAAAAAGAAGTTGTATATTAGTGGTTAAACATCAATTTTTGTTTATTTTGGAACATTATATTTTGTTGAAATCCATGATGAACACTTCTTCCTAAAAATAGAGAAAGCGTATTTATTTTTGTCGATAGTTATAGGTAGCCTCATGGTGTAATGTTTTCTTAGTGGCAATCATGACCCCAATTCTAATATCATCCTAGATACACTGAGGTAATTTCATTTATTTTTTGCACATTGCTTTTTCTAAAAACACTATTTGAGTTGATAAGTTGTATCCATCCAAGATTCATGATGGAAGCATGGTTGTCATTGGGTCATGGTATGTTCAGTGTGGTCGATCAAGGTTTTCATGAAAATCTGACTCAACCCATCTACATGAGTTTGATCATGATTTGAACATACATTTATGCTAATAATTGTGCCATGAGTGTCATTAGAATACTATGTCCATACCTCAATGTGCAATTCTGATTGTTGGATACCATGACTGTGTATTTAGTCGACAAGCTCTGGAAAGAATATTCTTATATCTTAGTTTTTATACATGAGAATTGGGTTGAGTTTTGATTTATTTGGAATCTTATTCTTAATGGGATGCATTGTGGTACATTTTTCATTATATACACAAAATAGTTTTTTTAAAACATCATGACTTGAGTTGGTGGAGTTATGTTATTGTCATTCCCCAATTCTTCTCTGTGATGATATTTTCTAATTTATAGAAATTCTATCATACCAAACATTGTATGTGATTGAATTTCCAATGGAATTTATGTTTTTTCATTGGTGGATGATCCATCCTGAATTTTGGGAATCTGTATGTGGTATTATTATTTTTAATGACCGAAATTGTTTGTTTCTTGTGGTTCGATTTTATGTGGAAGTCGTCAGGGTTTTTGAAAACATCAGAGAATGAACATGCATTCTTGGATGTTGATCATGGCCCCTGCAAGATTTACACGACAAGTAAATTATTCAAATGGTGTATAATGGGTTCTTGGGGTATATCTCAGTAGACTCATGATAAATATGCTCAATGGAATGACCTGAGGGATACACGATGTGTATCTGTTACATGTAACATAACCATTACATGATGTTTAACACATACACTCTATGTAATAGGTGGGTGGAGTTTTTTAAAAGCGTAGGGGGATCTACCTTTATTTTAATTTTTCCTCATGAACAAAGAGTGACCTTCTTACTAGAACCACCCTCATCCTTGCATAGGGATCAATGGATCTCCTCCATCTGGTGCCTAATTCACTTGATGTTTGCCTCATTGGATACGTAGCATTGAGATCATGACTTCAATCCATTTCATTATCTATTTATCTTCTCAATTGTGTTGATATTTTTTTTATTGAGTTGATTTTCCTTATATTCGTAATAATATTTTTTTGTTTCATTGATTTCTATTGACTAGGTTTGATTCAATCCAAGATATTGGATGATTAGAGAGTCTGAATCACGATGTAGGTGGTCTATCTATTTTATTTCACGTTTCTAGGTTTCATAAAATATTTTCATTGGGATGATCAGTGGACATACCTATTTTCATTTCAAAATAATCAACTATCTTAAATAAATTTAACATATTTTTTCTTGGGATGTGTTCAGACCTATCTATGTGTGGTCATAGGTTATGACCTCGACCAGTACCATCACTTTATGGTTAGTTCATTTACTTACCCATTATAAATGTTGTCTAACTTCATTAGAGACACCCTCATTAGTATTTGTTTTATTTAAATATTTTATTATGATGATCACCTATTTTAAAACCACCATTGATGTGGGTTTATTTATTACCTGTGATGGAATTTGATTTCATAATGCGATCCAAATGAATTATTTAAATAAAAATGTCACATTTTCAAATAAATCCCCCTGATGAAATGAAATATAATTAATTAGAAAAATTTAAATATGTTCTAGGCCTTTCTTGGCATTAAGATATTTTTGTTTCCATGGCCTTTTTTTGTGTTATTGCTTCTTGATATGGATTACCTATCAATGTGGCCAATTTTATTCTAGAATGAATCCAAAAATTATTTTAGTCCTCTTACAGAACCCTTTTATCATTATAGAATGCTCACTAACATGTCTTATTGTATTTTTTACTTTAATTGATTAAATGAATTGTGAATTTCATGTTAGATACATGGTTTTACATGAAAAAAAATATATTAATCGGATAATCATGCTTGAGATATGATTCACTGAAGATTTTTTCATAAACCAGGGGTGATACAGGTGCGCTCGGATAGGCTCACTGTATGCTTTTATTACCTCATTATGATTGATATGGTTCCCTAGAGGAGGCACCTTGGATGGGCTCAGTTCTTAAAAATTTATACATTAAAATGAGTGATACATGCCCCCCCTACATGAGATTCCAAGTACATGATTAGTGGTCATTGGATCATAGTATACTTGGAGTTAAACATGTATGTCCATACATGGATCACATTAGATGGAATCTAATAGTAGTGAGCATTTATGGAGCTCCTGTTGTGATACATGGGTTCATTGTTAAGGTTCACCTCAAATGGGACCGGGACATTTCTTACTTGATTTTGGTAATTCCATTTATTATAATGTTTGTCAATACATATATATATCCCACAGGAACATCCAAATTCCAAATCACACGCATGGGTTTTGGCTATCTCATGACACATTTTTATGATTTTTATGTATTAATACATCAACCATGTAACATTTGTCTAGGTTTCCTACTATTTAAACATTTCTAACATAGTATGAATCCGATATGGTCTTACAAGGTTTCCTTTATGAATAAAATCAGAACTTTTTTATTTATTTATTTCTCATTAATTTTGTGTTTTGGATATATATTCATTGTGCTAATTTTAAATGAATAAACTAAATAATTTTTTACAGACTATTGTTTGTGGCCAAAGGATTATATTTATCACCTTAGTCGAGTATCCATTACACTATTGTAGCTGAGGAGACCTCATTTTTCATAGTTTTAGGGATAATTTCTATTTCTTTTCATAGTTCTTGGGAGTATAGGAGCACCTGATTGATCATGTACTCTAGATGCTCATGGAGATTTCCCTCGTGTCATTATATTATTTTATTTTATTCATATATTTTATTTTACCACCTAATATATATATATATATATACTATTGTGTATTACATAGAATCAAATGACCATGCATACATGGTTATATGTATTTTCAATTGTTCAATATTATTCAATCATAATATTAATGATCCATAACATTTTCAGTTATTTACAATGATTCATCTATTGATTGATTTTTTCATTACATCTATTATACCACTATGAAACACTTATCAAGAGGGTATAGAATCCCCATCACACCACAAGTATACCCTCACTTCTAGTCAGATGCATATGTTTTATAGGTATGATTTCTTGTGGCCTTGTGGAAACTAATCCGACTAATAGTTTCGAAATCATTCGGGTTTGGATGTTAAAGTATCAAACCAAAATCTCAATATGTCTCATGAAGATGTTAAATTCATTCCCTGATCCACATAAACCATTATATCATGTTCCATCTCCATAATATGTTAAAACTGTTCCTCGATCTATCTTAACCAGTCATTCTTATCTATCTTCAAAAGATGTATAACTTGGGACTGGACCCATAACCGTTACCATAAGTAATAAGCATCTTATTGCAGAGGTAAAAATCCATGGATTATTTACACCTCTAGGATTTTCACCCAATGAACAACACATTATTACTTGGATTCCATTACTGCAATTCTTTATATGAGAATCCCAACCATGAGGATGATTCACAGGAGACCAATGCCCCCAACCTCCATCCTTGCACGTCGATTCCCAAAATGGAAACTAGAACAACATAAGGTTTCATCCCTTTTATAATAGAATATGTTTAATTAACCAGTGTATAAAATGATATCGTACAAGTTATGAGTTCCAGAAACCCATCATATTCTATTACAGAGACTTGGACCTGGAAACATGCTACAAGGAGGAAATCATGTATGAAGGAACCAATAAACTATCATCCCATTCTGATCAAGGAGAATCTCATGAAGTTGAAGGTGATGAATAAGGCCCACCTTTATAAAGTGGGAATGTGGGGAAACATGAAGCTTTAATTGTGAAATTTTATGCACAGGAGTCGCCCAAGAGAAATATTTAGAAACAATGGCTAGACATCAAAGTAGAAATATTGAGATTTATTCCTTCCATAATTGATATGCTCTATGATACTTAATCTCTTATGTAGAAAAATTACTCATCATATTTACAAGGATTAGGAATCCATATGTACAAGGGTATAATGATGCCCCAAAACACATCATTTTTCTTTTTATTTAGGTTAACAAACCCCATGAATGATTCATCATTGATGATATAACGGAAAATATTATTGATGATGAACAATATCATTGGATAATACTAAGGTAATATAGAAAGTGTATCATAATTTATTCATAATTAATAGGTTAATGAATTTTAAAATTCCCCATATGGGGGTAATCATGTGTTAATTGAGTTGTTGATCTGAGAATCATTGCATCTAGAAAGGATCATCTTCATGGATTGAATATGTCATCAAGAAAAAACACACATTACATCTTTATGTTTTTTTATGACATCATATACTTCTCATCCAATTGATATATGATATAATCATAATTTTGATAAAAGGGGTAAGAGGAGTCCCCATTGAGTCCAACAGAATTCCAGACTCATATAATCCATATGAACCCATCATTACAAGAACATAGAGCAACCTGCAAAATGGTCAAATAGTAATTGACCTATAAATGATCTACTAACAACTAAACCTCTATATGTGATATTTGTAATTGAAGAACAAAATGATAAATTGAGAACCATTTCACCAAATGATATCATTTAATAACGAGAAGCTCTATTTTGAATCTATCTCAACCAATATGAAATCACTGTGGTCTGATAAATTGTCACATAGTTTTGATGAATGTACACTTGACTGAGATACTCTCTAAATAATTCAATTATTGGAGTCCCATAATGTTTTAAAATCCTCTACACTAAGAATTTTATATGAACTTCTTGGATAGGTTGGACATATTTATAAAAAGCTTCTTTTAACAAAATTTATTCCTTAGAATGAAATGGTGATATATAAAGGACCCAGTGTCCACATCGAATAGAGATTCTAGGGTTCACATTGAATATCCCATAATTATCTACACATTTCATCAATAGGAATGTCAATGGTGTTAATAGATTTCCAATATATCATCTCTATATATATGAATAGTCTATCTATACAAAATAATAAATTTCTATGAAATATCAAGAAAATTGTTATATTTATTATAAAACAATGATGTTTCTTGAGTGATATTTTATCTATGGTGATACCGAATCATCCCACAATAGTGTTCCTCCTTATATAAAATTTCCCCATTCCACTGGGAATGGAATGTTTTCGTATTCGTCAACCCCTTATTTGGTAAACATTCAACATCTTCCCACCGCATCACATCACATGGTTTTTTCTAGAATATTCATATATCCAAGCCGTATTATTTAAATTATAGAAATGATTAACCCTCTAGGATATACATATAGTCTTAGGGGTATTAAATGTTTCATGACCTATGTATGTCAGGACCAATTTCAAATTTATCTATAACTTAAGAATATACTGAATATATGATCAAGGCTAATGAACAACAACCATGATCCAAAATTCTATTGCAAACACATGTTGATAGAGTCATACATGGAATACCAGGTAAGTGCTATTGTTGGAAATATCTTAATTATTGATATAGGATGTTATCTTCCTTTTAATTATAATAAATTTTTAGATACTTCTCCTTTTCCTTAGGGAGTAAATTTATTTTTCCTAATGATTAAAATAATGTATGAAGGGTGATTGGTGACAACATCAAAATTGTTTCACCTTCCATCAATATTTAGGTCACACAATTTATTGGTTCTTTATTTCCAATGATTTGAATATAGAATAGATAGATGAGGGTATGTTGGATCTAGTGAGACCCAGGTATGCTCTCTAAGCATGTGGATAACATTGGAAAAATTAAAAAAGTGTACCAAATAGTTGGAATAAGTTATCTCTCTGGGATATAAAAAAGGGAGTTCTATTCCTTTAGTCATCATCACGTGTCCAAATGTTTTCACATTAATTTGAGAGTATCTTCATTGGGATATGGAAGGCAAATAGTATCGAGGTGGTGGTAATGGTATATGATATCATAAGATATACTTACTACTAAATATTGAGGCATAAAATGAATGTTGAATCATCATGAAAAAATTTCTCCAAAACAAGATAGATATATTCTTGGATGAGTTTGAAAATTTTTAGACTCATACAAAATTTATTTTGTAATTTATTAATAACCCAATGTAGAATCATTAATGATGAATCTCATTAGATATATATATCCTCACTAAAATATGTAAAACTACATATTCATGGTCCTCTTTATAGGACCAAAGTGGTACGACACATAGCCTATGGAAATAATTTACAGGATTTCACATCTATTTACAACCACACTTCTAAATGATGATAAAATATAGGGTATATATTTGAGAATAAAGGCCTTAAAAATATAGGACCAATATAATTGTCTGAATATATAAAACTACGTGACATTTTCCATGTTGCATGATAAAAAACTATACATTTTCAACCTCACTTAAAGATGTTAAATTTCATATTCTGGGATCTCAAAACATGACATTACGTTATATGATGATATGTCTATTATATATGAATCTATACATAATGGTATTTTTTCCCATCTCGATACATTAAAACTGAAAATATATAAAATCATAGGAACATGATTCTAAACTTAATGAAAAAATATTCTATCCTGCAAGATATTAAATTTCATAGATCTATAATTTTCCAACCATGAAAAATATTTCCACATATATTTATAAGATTACAAATGTGTGGGTTTTCAATCAGTTTTAGACTTCTCTATAATAAAATTCACTAGAATGAAGTTTTCCTATTTCATCTAGTATTTATATCTCCTTCACATTAGGATTACTTCCATATAATTCAAGGATTAAATTCAACACCAGTAATAATTAAATAATTTAGATACATATCAAGGAAGATAGGAAATTATCATCCCCCAATTTTAAAAAAATACCCATATCTTGATTTTTCACTGACATGAAATATAGTGAAATATAGTGTACTTCTGCCAGAACCAACTATAAATTTTAGTTTTATCTCAATTATTTAGTATGAGATGAATAAACAAAGTTATATCATTATTTTGATTCTATATCAAGGCATGAAAACTAACTCATTCAGTATATAACCTACACATTTGGGGAGAACTTTTTATCGTCATTTAATATCGATTGGTTCCTATTAACTAGAGATACAAAGTGATTCCCAGAATCCATAAACATGGCCCGACAATAAAAATTAAAAACTCCCATATGGTGTAATTTTTTTTCAACCTTCAATCATTTGTGTAGGGATTTTTATTTACACAAATAAATATTGAGTTTCGTAACCATTACTTGCGAAGTAAATCCTCAAAAAACCAACATGCCCTTTATTATTGTCTATAAAAATTAAAATATTTTATTATCAATATATGATGCAAACTAAATGGTCAATTCCAATCCATTTTTCACACCCCTTAACATTTTGAGTAGTATTTAATTGTCACATTATTTCTTACTCTACCAATGAATAAGAATATATTAGTTGCCTTTTGGTTGATCACATTGATTAATACACTTTACATGCATCATACCCAAATAGAGGAAGACACAAGTCGTTATTGTATGAATTTAAAATGAACATAAAAATGGCCTTATCACATGATGGTAACTATATACCATGACTTCATTTAAAAATGATACAAAACAACATGATTTTTATTCATATTTTTGTGATGATAAGTAGGATATCATGTATGGTCTATCTTGAATATATAATAATGTACTACGAAAACAAAACCCTGTATGGTCTAGTTTCATTATGGGGGAGCTTGGTCGATTAAATATACATTTAAGAACATGGATATCACCAATAATTATTGGTACGAATAAGAAAATTCCAATACTATTCAACATTATTAGTCATGTTTCGTTTCTCCATTCATGGATTAATTCTATGATTCAACCATATCACCCCTCCCACAAATTATCCAACTCAACATGGGAATCCTCTAGTATAGATTTAATTGTTCATGTTAATATTTTTAGAGGTCATACCCCATATATATGAATATTTTTGTTGTTTTTTGGGCCTTCCAATTCATTTGGGTCTTCCATAAATAGAATATTCAGTACAAAATATATATGAAAATTCCCTGAAAGACATTATTCCATTCTAATGTTTGGTTTTATCTTTACCCATTCAAGCTCCCCTTAAAACACATATAATTATTAGGCACTATATATATTTTATAAATGTTATAACGATCTTAAAATTTTTTATTAATAAAAAACCCTTATGATGCATGAAATATAATTATTTATCATATGAAATTAAACAACATGTCTTGTGGTCTATAACAACATGTTACCCTCTTTAATGAAATTCCATTATCTTTTCATGTTTTACTCTTAAATTGGGTTATTATTTGGAAACACAATGATAGAGAAATTTTTTAGAAAACTGACTTTATGTATAGGGATGTATTTATTAAAAAAATTAAAGGAGTTTAGGTATATATTTGATTTGGATTAGTGAGGTTCCCCCATGTTCAGTTATCACCCTAGTTGGTTTGGGGTTTTCTGTAAAGAACCTTCTGTTTTATCTTTATAAATATATTTTAAATTTTTTTTAATATGACTAAATGATGTGCAATGCTCATCAGGATCAAGTCGTGAGATGAGTGCAAAGTGTGACAGATTTCATGTCTGGTAAAAATTACATACCATGTAATGTTATAAATTGGGTATTTAAGAAAAATTCGTTGGTTTTTTCAATTTATATGATCCCAATGAATAAAAAGATGAGAAAAGGTATTAAACACCACTTAAATGTTGTTGATATGTATTTTAGGGAACATAATGAGTGATATGTTTATTTTATCATTGTTTTAACTTCCTTCTCTCAACCTATTGCTTCTCTCAGATGTTTTTGGAAAACTAAAACCCCTCTAGATTGATTTGTTCTATGTTTGGTCATCATGGTTGGGTGTGGTATCTCTCTCAACCTATTTCTCCTCTCAGGCATGTGTGAGCAGATTTTTTGAGGTAGGTGGTTCTATCTCTATCATGTGTTAGTGAAATTAATTTCTCATGATCTAAATAAATTTTTTTCTTAAATGAATTGTAATGATTTAATAATTTTATTTGTGTTTGTGGAAATGTGTTTTTGATAAAATCTGAGTCCCCCTGGTTTTGGTAAATTAAATGGTTATTCAAATAACTATAAAATAGTTATATTAAATTGTTCTAAAGAATTATATCATGAAATGGTTTGATGGAATTATTTGGAATATTGAACACATATGAACTATTGGGTACTTATCAGTATGGTGTTATAATAGGCCCCATCCATAATTTGGGTGGGGGGGGGGGGCTCATAGATTTTCTTCATCTCCATGGTCTTGTTGTTCTAGGTACATATTTTTCCTGTTGAGGGGTTCACAATTTAGGTTGTTCATGAAATCTCTATATTTGATGCATCTATATAAATTCATGATGAATGTGTGATAATATATTATTCATTGTGAGTGTCCTATCAATACATTCCATGTGTAATCCATTTTGTAATCTTACAAATAATTATTGGATGATTTGGGATGTTTTGGATTATACTATTTTTTTTTCTTGGAATGATATTTCATGTATGATTTCTTTTGATAAGATATATCTTTTTTGATACTTGTATATAACATTAATTGAATCTTATTTACCTTATTTAATTGTAAAATGTGGAAAGGGGAGAATTAAATTGTTTTTTCCAATATGTTAAAACCCAACCAAATAAATTATATATATCAATCCATGTTTTCTTTCCATTATAATAATGCATAAATTATTATTTAGAGTCTTGATATATAACACATAGGTGAGACACTACTAAGACTGTTATTTCATACATTGTTTAATCCTTCAACATTTCGTAGACCTACTTATGTCTCCAGATGTAGGGAATGTAAAGGCACTATGTTGAGGGGGGTGGGGTTGTTAGATTGTTTTGGGTTGTTGGATGGGGAGATGGTTTTGGTTTTCCCACTCAATCACATGGAGAATATTGGAGTATATTTTTAGTGTATTCATAAATTTTTGTTGGACTTTTTTCTTGGAGATTATTTTACTACCATTCTAGTTGTTCACTTTTGTTTTTTAAATTTATATGAGGATATATATATAAATACATATTAATATTTTCTTCCCTTTTTTATTTCTACACGGTTATTTATATTCAATGTTTTCTTATTCATGTTGGGTAAAATCATTCCCCCTATTTTTTGTTTCATTAGTGCGATAGGCCTTCCCATAAGGTTATGGAATGAACTTAATGTATCTAAAAACTAAGATAAGGTACTAGTTGAAGAGTTTATTCAGTCCATGTTTATCATTTTTTGGTATTAAAGGATTTCTATGCTCAAGAGTCATTTTCTTGGGACATTTGGTATACTGAAGAAAATATTTTTGTAACTTGAGAGGTATGTTGTGGTGGGTTCTTGGGTAGCTCTTACTGTGTCTAGGCTGATTTTATCATAGGATGTCGCTATGTGTTTCATCTATTTTGAGTTTTTTAAATTAAAATTTCTTTTTTATTATGGGTAATATGGTTTTAAATGAGATTATTTTTAGACCACTTGCTCTGTTTTATTGTGCTATAGTGTGCCTATGAAACTTGTTATTTGAGATCTATATGAGGGTTCAGTTGATGATCATCAAGAAAATCATCCTATGGATCATAAAATTATCATTGATATAGTTGGGGAAGACATTTTTTGTTACAATTGTGTTCTGTAATCTTAGAAGGCTGATGTGGAGGTAAATATAGGAGTTGTATGAGACATGCATCGATCAAGTGAGTTCTTTCATGGGAATTCACACTCCTTTAATGTGACAAATGAACCTTAAGAAGTAGATTATTTTATTTAAAATTTTGATCTGATATGAAAAATTCTATATAAACCTGTTAGTATCAAGTTGAAGTGCATGTTGTTCGGACGTAAAATTCCTAGCATGTTATCATGGGATTTCACGGTAACGGAGGATTGACAACTTGGATTTGACCGTACGGGTTTTGAGATTCTATTCATCCGGTAGTTTTGTGAAGACTTTGTAATGATGAAGGTCTCTATAGTGTAATTATCTTCAATGTAGAGAGAAAATTATGTGTTGGCATGAACCAAATGGTTTGTAGAACATGTTCGTTCTTTATCATAGGTTGTAATGAATGACTGGTTGAAAGCAAAGAATTACCAATAGGGTTCTCAACCAGATATTAATTCATAATTATTTATAATAAACATTCCCATATATCTGGAGACATTATATCATGATATGATTGAAGAATTGAATATTTAAGGTAGGTCGGGATAGTCCATCCCTTATCATCAATATAGTGAAAGAAGAAGTGGAACATCGAGGAAAAATAAGAAGTGGAAGGATCATTTCAAGAGAGGTAGAGGAGGTTCTCAGCATTAGGCCTCTTCGTAACTTCATTTAGTAGCTAGAAGTGTGTATCTAAATTTATATCAATTTGTGAGGTCAGATACACATGTCCTTCTAGTCTATCACATACGAATATGTAAAATGTTTTTCGATATTGTGGTCATCTTTAGAATTTCATTCACTCTATATCAACAACTCTATATGGCATGGGTTCATCATCTCCAAAGGATAATGTGGTTATTTTAGATGATTCAAATACTACAGGGCTCTAGCTACATACCTCATGAGTGAGGCACATCTAGGAAGTAGACGAGTTTTTGATATAGGCAGATGAGGTTCCATCAATAGTTATATGTACTATATTTGTTTGATCCTCCATAATTATTGTTTTATTGGATACGTCTATTTACCACTCATTTATATCATGATATTATGTTGATATTCTTAAAAATCCAAAATATCAAATTTTTTGTGATGCTTTTGAAAACACTTGGATAAAGGATTGAGAAGGTGTTTAGGTGTCCATCTTGTACTCTATCGATAGTTGATAAAGATTTAGTTAATTATATTCTCATTCATAATCTACATCTACTGGATATCATAATAGAAATGGATTTTCTTAATGATTGATATGTTGAAAATTATTTTTATCATTGGTGTGAATTTTTTTACTACTAATGGGAAATCATGGGTGTTTTAGGGGGAGTGGGATATGAGTTATTGTCATTTAGGACTATCCTACATTGGGCATGAGTATTTGTTTTCTACTATAGTAGTTCAGATAGATTACATTTCTTCTATTATTTATCTAATAGTTTTTGTTCAGGATTTTCATAATGGTTTACCATAACATTTCTTTGGTATTCCTATAGATAGGGAGAGAGTATTTACAATAGACTTGCTTCTAGGTATGAAACCAATTATGATACCTTCTTATTGTATTGAAACAGTAGAGTTGAAGGATATCAAGATTCAGTTGGATGTTTTGATATTGAATGGTTTTTCTATTCCTAGTGTTTTGCCTATGGTATCCATAGTTCTCTAATATAATATGATAGATGGTTTTTTAGATTCTGTGTGGACTATTAATAGCTGAGTTGAGTAACCGTTATGAAAAAGTATCCTTTTCCACATGTGGACTATTTTTTGGTCAGTTAAAGGGGGAAACATTCATTTTGAATATTGTGTATTGTTTGAGATATCTTTTTTAGGAATTTTTCAATCTTGTATCACAAATATTTCTTTCGTAAAAAGGTTTGTCCATAATAAATATATTTTGAATCTTTTTGGTCTGACTAATACTTGTAAATCATTAATAGATTTTATGAAATGGATATTCAAATAGTATCTCGAAACATTTGTGGTAGTATTCATAGATGATATTTTTTATTTTTCAAGATCAATGTATGAGAATGAAAAACTATTGTGTTTGGTTCTATAAATCCTAAGGAGACATTATTTTTATTAAATGATTTCAAAATAATACTTCAAGTTACAAGAAGTTAAGTTATTATAGAATGTGATTTCTAAGATTGGATTATCAGTTAATCCTAAAAAGGTAATGTTTTTATTATCATGAGAATATCCACTAAATGTATTTATGATTCTGAAAATCATTGGTCACGATGGAAACTATTGATGGTTCATCATGGATTTCTCAACATTCAAATCACCATTGATTTCTATTATTAGGAAAAGGGTGAAATTATTATGGGATTAAAAATGATAATATTCTATTTATAATATAAAAATACTTTTTACATTGACCCCTATTCAGTTCTTTAGTGATCTTGGTAAGGGGCATGTGGTTTTATGTGATGGTTATAAAACTAGTTAGGGTAGTTCAATAATGCAGAATGATCATGTTGTAGTTTATGGATCTCATTATCTTCGACCACATGAGAAGAATTCACCAACTCATGATTTAGTGTTTGTCAAGTATATATAATCCATTATGTGATTATGGAACTATATTATTCTGGACATGTTAACAATCTATTTTGAACATAAGATTTTAAGAAATAGATATTCTCATAATATCTTCATTATCCGATAGAGATAATGAGTGGAGTACCTTCAGAAGTATATCTTCGATATAACCAATGACCCAAGGAAGGGTAATTTCAGTGATGATTTTCATTACTATAATGTCTGATAACCGACTGTTTAGGAATTGAATGTAGAGTGGAACCTTATAGGTATTTGTAATTGTTGCATCTGGATGATGAGAATGATTTTTTAGGCATTGTTTTGACCAATTTTTTGTTATCATTATCTATCTATGAATCAATTTTGTTAAGTGAGTAAAAGGATGAAGAGTTCAAAGGAATTTTAGAATCCTTACATGACGGGGATACCATTTCTAGGATGTCTCTCTCCTTGGATGGTATTTTTTGGGGACTATTTAGTCATCCCATCATCTAAGAGAAAGTCATTTATTTTGATTATCATATTTATTCACGGTTTCTGCAATATGGAACTATAAAGACTTATTATGACATGAGAGAGTGATTATAATGGTTGGATATGAAGCATAAAACAATAGATTTTGTGTCCTCATGTTATGAATTCCAACTGATAAAGGTAGCACATATAAAATCATCTAGTTCTATTTACCCTCATTCAGTGCCTGTTTGGAAATGGGATATGGTATACATTTAATGTTTTCTTGTATTACCATGTAATCCCCATGGGAGAAAATCTTTCTCAATGTTGAATAATCAGTTTAAAAATTATACGCATTTCAATCGGACCATAGACACTGGTAATGTTGAAAATTTGGGTAACCTTTATATCCACAAAATTTTTACATTACAAGGTATTCATTCGTCTATTATTTCTGATAGGGATCATATGATTACATCGTGGTTCTAGTAGAGTCATTAAGAGTTTATGAGGAATCATGTGAAATTGTGTATAGCTTATCAACCACAAATAAATGGTCGGATGGAGCATGATATTGGTATCCTAGAGGATATTCTCCCTACATGTGCACTTTATTATTTTTTTGATCATGGTGTATTCATCAAGGGATGATGGAGTTTTATTATAAACTATGTTATGAGTAGTCAATCTGAATGTATTTTTTTTGTAAATTTTCCTGGCCACTCATGAAGATGACCTCATTGTTGGGTAGAGGTGGATGATGCTTCTCTAGAGGGAATGATTTGGTGCATGATAAATCCTGGAGGATTCAGGCTATACATACATGTATGGTTAGAGAATATAGTCAACATAGATATTATATAGATCAATGACATCATCTTTTAGAGTTATCCAATGTAGACCAAGTTTCCGTGAATTTTTCTCATTTTTTGGGTTAGTGTCATCTTGGAAAATAGGGAATATTATCTCTATGAAATGTTTTATAGTTTGGGGCCCTGAAGAGGCTTAGGGATTTTTTATATATACTCGAATTTCTAGTAATGTCGATAAAAATTCATGTCATTTTCCATATATCAGAACTCAATAAATACAATATTAATCCATATCACATTCTTTTTTAGGATGAGATTGGGTTAGAGGAAATGATTCTTTTTTGGATAAGCATGTAGATATCATTGAATCTCAAGAGAAAGTCTTTTGTGGTTAGTAATTTCCATTTCATATAGTTTTATGGTGGGATAAATCAAGATCTGTTTAGACATGGGAGCATGAGTCATTGATGAGGGAGTAGTGGCCTCACCTCTTTATGGGATATTATTCGTCAACATGCCACCTATGGAATGAAAATTACTACTATCAATAACAAACCTGGATACCCTAATACTGTGATACAAGAGTGATAACTGACATTTACCGATATTCATTCCTGATCTCCATGGTTTTTTTACTAGATCATGTTATCATACGAGATAAAATAGGGAAATTGTTTCCAAAAATAGTAAAATATAAATAATACATGTCATAATGTTCAACATAGAGAAGCGAGAATGTACAAGAAACTATAATGGTATTTCAAAAAAGAAAATAGTATATCATTAACATACATAGCATTAAGAAAATCCTCACAATAAAGCATCACTGCTTTCCCAAAGGATCAATAACATCCACCACCTCTAAGTTGAATTTTTCCATTTCTTGGACTTAGTAGATGGTAATCTAAAAAGTCTAAATTGAAAATTTATAGTGTTAGCTATAATTACAAATAGTGTCTCAACTGGTGTCCAATAATAGATTCCACCATAGTAAACCAAAACCATGATCCCAATTGTCAATAAAACAAGTCATGGTATAGTACATCATTTTCATATTAAAAATAAAAAATAATTTTTTTCAAAGGGTTGAAAACATTTCCTATAGTGGATAATAATTTTTTATATAAAATAGTTTATATATATTAACTAGCATGAGGAAAATAGTTCTCCAATCAATGGAATATATATGTCAATACAATTACTATAAGAACCATGGTTATCATCCCTATAATACGGTAGTTTTGGTTATAGGATCCTCACACATCTCATATCAGTGATCACTGAATATATGTGTACACATGCCCCTCAAACTCATACTAAATAGAACTAAGCGACATCACATTGTGGAATTTAATATAGAGAAATTGGGTTTCTTATAGTTGTAATCATCAATCCACAACTAGGAAATCATCATACTGGAATGATTTTACTAAATATCCCTCTGATAACCCATTTCTGCATGTGATCAATATATCAATAGAAAAAAAATTATTACATTTAAAATAAAACAACAATTATAATTCAATCACGCAATTATCAGTTTCATTATTCCAATTCAATTTCAAAACCAAACATTAGGTTTTCATCATTTTTAACTTTTTAATAAAATAATCATATGTTTTAATCATTTTAATTGAATCGATTTTTATTGAAATAATTCTAAAATAAATACATCTATTACAAATATTTCAAAATACAACCCAAACTCCAATTCCATTGGAATGGGGTGTTATTACATAAAAATTAATTCCTATTCAGATTCATAGTAAAATGAGTTTTAATAAAATAATTGTAGTCCATTAAAAATATTCATGAAAATCAAGGTATATTTATATGGACAATCTCAAATGGTACCCCCAACCATTAATCAATAAATCACAATGTATAACACCAATAATGGAGAACATCGATGAAGAATGAAGGAATAAAGGGTTTAAGACTAAATACAATATTTGATATTATATTATATAATTTTTAGATATATAAACAACATTATGATATTACACTCTCTATGGATAAAATAATGAGATAGCGGGATAAACACATGGGAAGAGATCACTTACTCGAAGGAGATCAAATGAGGTCCACCAAGAATTGATCCAAAAATTAAAGGGTTTTGAGGGCCTAAAATTTCTTCTTGAGAGAAATTAATGTGAAGGAAACTTATTTAGTTTTAGTTGGAGTAATTAATAAGATAGAATAGGGGGTTTAGGATTTTAGACTAATTTTCCAAACAAAATTAGCACGTGTGTACAGTTTCCTATATAGGGTTTCATGATTAAGAAAACAATGAAACCAAACTATACACTCTTACAAATGGGTACAAGGTTTATAATAGGTGTATGGATGGTTTTTCACATTTTTTAACAACCACGAAAACCCCCATTATCTAGGGCTACATATATTCCACTGGGGGGGGGGGTGGTGCACAGATTTAGAAAATCATGTGCCAACCATGCACATCCCAGAAACCCTCTAAAAAATCCCATACTTAAAAGGAAACAACCTAAGTTAAGTCCCAAAAAACGAATTAACAAATGAATTGTATGGGAATACCTAATAACAAGTAACATGATGTTACAACATCATGAAAGTAGAAAAATCATATCCCCATAAATTCTATCAAGATGATTCCATCCTGAAAAGATGAGACAACTAATCTATCAAAAGTGCATGCCTCTCCCATGTCTCATTCAAATTAGAACCATGATTCTATTAATCATAGATAAAAGGAATCATCCTCACATGAAATACTTTTTCATCAAAACCCACAATCCTAATTGGATTCCTAGTCATGGATAAATTAGGTTCAA
Source organism: Viscum album (assembly GCA_963277665.1). Taxonomy (NCBI): domain Eukaryota; kingdom Viridiplantae; phylum Streptophyta; class Magnoliopsida; order Santalales; family Viscaceae; genus Viscum; species Viscum album. The sequence goes on along the minus strand of OY728127.1, from coordinate 395,746,536 downwards.
CATCAGGATCCTCCAAAATCAAGACATGAGATGGTCCAAAAGGATACATTTAAAGGTTATATGTTTGGAACAAATTATGTATTGATGTCAAAAATGAATGAAGTGATAAATTATAATTCACCTTCCCTACCTCCTAAACAACCTCAAAATTTCACATATAATGTGATATAAACATCCCTATTCTCCCATGCCATTTATGACCCAAACATTATGAAACATTAAAGAACATGAGGTCACTATTTGAAAAGTCCAAATGTCTATGATGAATTTAATAATTAGATTTATACCAGATATGTTCCATCAATATTCATTAATAAATCAAATTAATGTTTTCAGAATTCTCCTAAACCATTATTGGTCCAATTAAGGAACATTCATCGATCAATGATGAATAAAATTGTGATTTATAGGGCCTACCATTCATGACCTCAAGGGGAACCATTATGATTACAAAATTGTAACTAATTTTATTATAAAACTCAATCTATACACAATGGCCATCACAAGATTCACCAATAACCAGAACATAGGCACAAAACATACCCTCAAGAATGTGTATTGATATCTCTATTTGGTCATGCATCTGCAGATGGTTTTCTATACTCAAATGAACCTGAAATATCATCTCCTCCTAGAGGCCTCTACAAAATAAATAATTAAAATGGGGATCCCTATATGTGACTATCGTATATGGAACAACATGAAAAAATAGTCAATTTCACATAGATATTTACCAACTTCTTGACATTGGTTGTAACATGAATGGGTATTATGTTAGTTGATTTTGTTATCCAATCAATCAATCCCCATTTCAAATTATTTCTTCTTGGGGTACGTGGAAACCCAATAAAAAATACCATTGAGATCTCATCCCACTTTCATGTTGTGATGTGAAGTGGATGAAGCATACTTGAAGGTCTCTAGTGCCCATCCTTAACCTGTTTGAATATATAACAATGAGAGAAATACCAAAAAAGTTTGATCACATACCCATCAACCAGAATCAAAACTGTATATTATAAAACATCTTTATAGTTTCTAGGTGCACATCCTACTTTGAATTATAAAAATCCACCATCAAAACGTTTATCACTATAAATTGTAAAAAAATACCAGTTTTAGAAACATAGGATACACACTATAGAGAACAATAAATCCACAATGGTCTCCCAAACATAATGAGAGTTCAAAATTTTATTGCAATCAACATAATGAGTTTATTCATATAGAATCATCTAAAGAATATAGGAGTTAATCTAACCACATTCCTAGAGAAAAATAGTATTTTCCTTTAGGAATCCTTAATTGAACAATGGAAAAGGGAAATCATGTTATAGTCTTTCATTAATTCCTTCATGGATGGGAAAAAATGTCTCATGATAAACACATCAATAATGAATTTACATTTCTATATGGTGTAGGTAATTTAATAATTGAAATATTCCATGTAAACCATCAAATACCTTTGATGGAGTAATAAATATTTTTCAAAGAAAATATAAATTAGGATTTAGTTAATATAATACATTGTAAACCACTATTTGAAGATTTACTACTTAAAACATTTGAGAAAATTATTTTTAACCATGAGTTGAATGTGATGGGATAGATATTTCATCTTGTGTTTACTAATCGCCCCATTTCCATAAGAAATGTCATGGTCTCCCTGCATAAAAACATTGGATTGTCCAGAACCTGATGCATCCCAGTAGAGCACAAACCATGGTTGGACTATTGAAGAGTCCACACCAGGGACGACGTCAAATTTTATTTCATCTCATCAAAAGAATTATGAAATTTATTATACCACGAAAACCGCACCCCAATCAGAGTGAGATTTATCCCTGACGATTCAAACATTAGTATATCCATTACGAACTATTGGTAATACCTCGATAATCCCAATAAGCTCTAAATCATTAAAACATTGTTCGGTTTCCCCCATCTCAAAGAAGCTATAAACATCATAGGATCAATAGAGATACCATGTTTTGACTCCTAGTGTACCAATTAATTCACTAATAGATTCCAAAAATAACATTTTGATAGCTTGGCATAAACACAATGATTTAACATCAATTCCATAACCAATCTCATATAATACACATGATGCTTCTTAGAATGAGATTAAAACCAGATTTCATCTACAAATATGACCATGGAGGTATCATGATACTCATGGAAGATCTTCTTCATTATGTCATTAAAAATATAAAGAGCATTGTTTAGACCAAATAGCATGATAACATATTCATAAGTCACTTACCAACTATAGAAGGAATATTTATGGATGTCAGATTTTTTTTATTTTGATTCACTGATAACCAGATGCATGACTCATTTAGAAAAACATAAACCCTTCCATTTGTTCAAACATATCATCTATATATGGAAATTGAAATATTTTCTTTACAATAAATCTATTGAGTTTCTGATAATCAAAACACATGTGATGTTTACATCATATTTCACAGAAAATAGAACATTGTCTACAAAAGGTGACAAGAAGGGTGTGTAAAACCATTATCAAGATAATCATCTATATGAGTCTACAAATATTTCATTTTAGCTAGTTCCATTTGATATGAAGTAATATATACAAACTAATTACCCAACACAAAAATCAAAATAAACTCAACCCCTTTTACCAATGGAAAACTAGATAAATTAAAAGGAAACACATTGGGAAAGTCAACGAAATTGGGAGGGAGATCATTAATCAATGATTCATACACCAGATATAAATGAAAAAACTTATATTAATTTCTCCAACACTAGATAATATGGTATATCTCTACTAGACCTATGTTTATATTCTCCTTGAATGACATGGAAGACCCCATAATGTGTGGAAATAGATTCCCACTGAAGATAATAGTCAATTCGATCATAGAAATGAACCAATTTATCCAAATAAAAACATCAAGAGGAATTATTTCATGAACCATAAAAACACAAATATGTATGATATCTGATAAGGATGTGTCACAATTAAGAGAATTAATGCTCTTCCACTATGTGAAGAAGCATCATTACTGGTGCCTATGGCCGAAACACCTTTGTTAGTGAAGTATATAAATGAACAAAAATACTTTCTAGATTTAATTATATAAATCAAATACATGGAGTAGAACATATATAATTGAACTTTTGTATGTTATTGTGCATCCAGAAGAGTTACAATCCTTGGGTTTTTTAGTGAAAACTTATTTTGAACCCCTAAGCTTACCACACAAGAACAAAGTAAAAGGGCCTCTACTAAACAGTAAAGGATGTCCGGATGAACCCTAATGTTAAGAACCATCGTGATGGTCATCATTATTTTCTTTTCCTATAATGAAAATTAAATAACTACCATTTAGAGAATAAGGAACTCTCGTCCACCCTGACTTTCCTCCAAGGTTATTCAAATCCATCAATGACATATCCAACACATTGGTATAATAAGAAAGTTTCAATAATAAAATTGTAAAGAGAATATTAGGGTAGAGCCCCATATCAAACCATCAAGTCTTATCTTCTCATTTATAAAATTTCTACTAAAAACTGCATAATCTTGAAAAGAGATTATCATACACTATCATGTTGTTGTCATTCAGTTCATGTTTCATGAACTCCATAGCTATAACCAGCACTGTAGACTCTAAATTGAACTAATTATTGAGAATACAACTGATGTCCTTCCACACTAATCCCTCACACTTCTTCTCTATCACCAATATTCCCACCATATTCATCATGGAACTTCTAGTTAGAAGGTGTCCCAGTCCACTTTAATTCAATCATAATATTCCAAGAAATAAAAAAATACAATATTTCATTACCAATGATCATAAAAATGAGGTTCATTTGAGACATGGAATGCCAGTGGATTCAAGTGATAGAACCCATTTGAACATTTAGAATATTTATACCTATAAGGTTTCATATCTAGTCCTTGAATGGGGATAGGTACATGTGAATGTTCTAAATCTTGGATTATATATGCAATAATATTAAGAAGATTATGGCTCATAGGAGGATTCACTTGTTGGGGTTAATATATAGATTCTATAATGAACTGCTCATTCTAATTGGATTGAGAGTACAACAAGTCATTATTTTTCCTTAAGTGACATCCCCAAGATTCCAAAGTTTAGAAATATATGTCATAGGGTTTCAAATATAGGTGTGGGACGATTTAATCTCTAATAAATAAACCAATAATCAAACAAAACATTCACTATATGATGCATGAACAAATTAAACACAACTCTACAACTTCATGTATCTAAAAACCACATCAAAGTGTGCAAAAATGGTAGACCGAACCTGTATCAAAGTACACAACAAATAAATAACTCATGAATCTCAAAATAAAACATGACTCCATGATCCAGAAGCTCCAAGCTCCTTCATCCTTGAAAGGACCAAACATTATGAGGTAGTTTTAAAAACATGGGAAATGTTACATTTTCCCCTCTCTCGAAAGATAGCATTTAAAAAAGAACCAAAGTTCTAATTCAAGGGTGAGTATAAACCATGGTAGGTTTTCCCAAATGAATTACATACACATGACACCCGGATAGAAAAGTTAGCAACATTTATATAAAATAGTTTATATAAAACAATTTACAAAAATAGTTTGTAAACAACGTTAAACAAGTTCAAAAAAAATGTTTGCAACAAAGTAAAAACAAAACTAAATGAAATAAATTTCTATAAAGTTATTTTTCTATAAAAATAAATTATCAATGATTTAAAACCAATTATTATTTTCATTAATCATACCCACTCTATAGTTCACCAATCAACCACACATGCATTCTTCATTTGACAGTTCCATAATCATGAGAGGTCTCTCGTCCAATCACCTTGTGTCCTAAGGAAACACTCCCCTGATACAAGGTCATGTCCCTTGTACCCCAATGGTACTCATCCCTTACTAAGGCCCCATTAAGCATGAACCCACACCACACATCCATCCAACAGCCCAAAGGAATTCATTATTTATTTACTTTTGATAATCCAACTTTCAATGGGTGAGTTGGAACCCTTACAAGGCTCGTAGGAATAAGTATTACATGGCATGTAGGCCATAGAGGAATTCACTACCTGTAGGATTTAAACATTACATACAACCAAGAAAAACTTCTTGGAACTGCTCATCCCCAGCATCTTCATCATGAAATGAGGTCTCCACCATCGCATGGCTGTTCAGCTAAGCTATCTCGTTCATGCACAGGCATGTCCCAATGGTAGATGTCATACTCTCTCATTATTGAAATCTGTGTAGCCTCTACTTTGGTTAAAGCTCCTTGCTCATCCTCCTTATAGATCTTGTTCCATGTAGGTTTTCTGGATTGCATCTGCACTTAAGGTGGCCCGAAGTCCTTGAGGTGGCCCGAAGGCCTTCCTAGCCCGAAGGCTTGGGTGGCCCAATAGCCATAAATGATTTGTGACCAAATCAGTGGGCTGATGACCCAAACATGGGCACATTTCTAGCTACTACAGTGCTAAATAGTGCCAGCTGAAGTTCCCACTACAGTACTGCACAATTTCTACTATAGTACCAACTATAGTACTGCGACAGTACTGCTACAGTACCTTCTATAGTACCTGCTATAGTACTGCTACTGTACCCCCCAAAATTTTTCCTCAACCTGGATTTGATCTTGGGTCACCTAGATGCACTCAAGAGTCCTCAAAAACCAGGATAAGGCTCATTTGTGATCTGACACCACACCATTTAGTCCCAATAGTTCCATTCCCAAAACAATCCACTTCAATAAAACTAAAATTTTATTGAAAATAAAAGCACAACCAATTTCAATGAAACGTTTCATTTAAATAAAAAATCACTTTTTGTTGAAAACATATAATCCCACTTATGTTCCATCAATCTAGAAACAACCCTTTTTTGAAACCCATGTTGTAAACCCAAAAACCAAAAACTCATTTAAAATACACATTTATCTAGATATCACAACCACCTCTCAAGACGGTTTCCAAAAAGTGTTCAACAATCAAATAAAAAGAAATTAAAAACTACACATTCAATTTAAAATCATTTCAATTTGTTCTACTATGTGGAGTTGAGAAAGAAGCCTCCTACCTCAAAGGTTTCGAAAAAAACCACAACGAATGAAGAACACACAAGAAAATCTTGTGAATTCATCAAGAAGGCACCTTAGATCTCTTCTCCTAGAAAGATAAAGGCCATGTCCCATCATATTTTTAATCCACACACCCATATATACCCATAACCAATGTTGATCTATGAAATTGAGAGAAGAGGAGAAGTAGATCAAGGTGGATATGAGAAACCAATCATGAATGAAGAAGAACAATCACATTCATTAAGAATTCGACTTCAATTCACCATGGAAACCCATTAGGATGAATCCAAAATTCCTTGGAGAGGTTCTCATACATTCATGGAAGATAAATCCCATGTTATGGTAACTTAGGAGAAAAAAATTATCCACTTAGAGGAAAAAACGTGTGAGATCAACTTTTTTAGGATGTCACTTATCCCTCATCACAATTAGTTCACACGATTAGACAAATCGTGCACTAACTGTGCGTTAGCTAGTGCCTAGGTGGTCCATCACACTACTTCCACACATGGTCTCCCAAATCATGATCCAACCATGTGGGAGCCACTACGTGAAGTGGACTAAAAATTCATGGTTTGTCCACATGGTTAGAAAAAACATGGGTCACCCGTGCAACTTCAAATTTTCTTTAAAACTACTTCCAATGTTCTCCCAACTCTCCCATCCAAAACCCTTTCAAATTATAACCATAAAAGTAATTAAGGGTTAATTACTAAAACCCAGGGGTAATAATTCTCCCCACCATTGGTCTTTCCATCCTTGAAAAGTTGAAAACCCTCATTAATCTAAAAGAGTTCCGACCACTGCTGTATCATCTCCTTCTCATATTCCCAAGTCTCTTCCTGAATCTTGTCGTGCTACCATAAAACCCAAACTAGATAGATGCTTTTTCCATGCAAGAATTTCTCTTTATTATCCACAATCTATACCGAAATATGTACCAAAAAAGGAATTGGCTATAGGTTGTTGTGATCCTATCTAATCTCATGGTCAGGATCAGGCTAAGACATTTTCAACTGAGACAAAGGGAACACATTATGCACCGAACTAAACCATGGTGGTAAGGCCAACTAATATTCCACCTTTCCAATCTGTTCCAGTATCTCAAATGAGATATTGTATCTAGGAGATAACTTTCCCCATTTCCCAAATCGACAATTTGCAAGCCTTTCATATATCTTCAAGAAAACATGATCACTCATGAAAAAGGAAAATGAACTTAGACGGTGATACACATAAGATTTATAATGACTCTAAGACATGTCCATCTTCTTTATGATCAAATGGATCTTCTCCATTATTTATTGGACAAGGATTGGACCAACTAGGGATGTTTTACATATTTTCACCCAACATAGTGGAGAACAACAAGGATGCCCATACAATGCTTCAAATGGAGCCATGTGTATCAAGTCCTGATAGATGTTATTGTATGGAACTCCACCACAGGTATATTCCCCTCCAATGATCTTGAAATATCCATTACAGAAGACCACAACATATCTTCCAACATTCTTATTTTCCTCTTAGACAAGCCATCTGTTTGAGGACGATACGCCGTGCTCATAGTCAACTGAGTCCCAAGGGATTTCTGTAAGGATTTCTAGAAACAAGATGTGAACATCAGATCTCTATCTGAGACTATCGAAATTGGCACACTGTGACACTTTACAACCTCATGGATGTAGATTTTGGACAGATCCCCCACTGTATAAGTTTCACGAATAGGGATAAAATGGCCCTACCTTGTAAAAGGATACACTATAACCCACATGGAATCTTGTTTCTGAGCCATTAATGGACGACTTATAATAAAATACATTGTTATCTACTCCTATTTCAACATTGGGATAGGTAAATATTTCAATATACCTGCAAGTCTCTGATTCTCTACTTTCACTTGCTGACAAGTTAAGCACCTTGAGAAAAACTCAAAAACCTTTCATTTCATGCCGCTCCACTAAAACTACTCCTTTAACACCATATACATATTTTTTTCACCTTGATGTACAACCCATCTCGAATTGTGGTAAACAAGAAGGAGTTGTTTCTGGAAATCTATAGGTAAAACCATCCAATCTCAAATGAATAGAACATAATTCTTTTCAGGTTTTCATCTCTCAATGTTGTCCCCACCATTGAGTTTTGAACTCTAAACTAGACATTCTACATCATATTTATTTTCCTCTTTGACCACATTTACCATATTAGGAACAAGAGTAGATGAATAGAAAACTACAAAATCTCCTCAGTCTTCACATTCCTCATGCCTGTCGGATAGGGCTGACATCATCTGCCATTCATCTGAAGCTTCTTTCGCAAACCATGTATATGAATTTCAACTCCATGGATCTTCCATAGAGTTACATTTTCCTATTGTATACATCAATTCAATGTCAAACATCTGGAGATAATCCATCCATCAAATTTTCCTCAGATTAAAATATCGCTATGAGAAGATTTTATTCAATCTTTTGTGGTCTATAAACATAATGAATTTCTCACCAAATAGATAATGTCACCAAGTGTCAAAAACATGGACGACTGCATCTAACTCTAAATCATTTTTTGGGTATTAATTATCATGCATCCTCAACTATCTTGAACATTAAGTAACAACATTGTCTCCTTTCAAGAGAACACAACCCAAACCTCTTCTCGAATCATCACAATACATGAAATACCCCTATTCTGATTCTAGAAAAAATAAGCATACGTGCAGATGTAAGATGAAATTTTAGTTCAATGAAGGACTTATGAAATTACTCTATCTATTAGAATAGAGAATTATTATTTTTTTGAGTTGTCATTAGTGAAGTTAGTTGTGAGAAATCACACACAAAGCGTCGGTAGTAACTTGTTAGATCAATAAAACAATGTATCTTGAAAACATTATTTGGAATTTTCCATGAGATAACAGCTTATATCATATCAGGATCAACAAAAATGCCTTTTTCAGAATTGACATGCCCATGAAGACATACATCTTGTATCCAAAAAAACACTTTGATAATTTGGAATATAAATGGTGATCTGTCATGATTTTTCATACCATTTCTAGGTGTTTCTCATGGCCAGACCTTGTATTTGAATACACCAGGATGTCTTCCACAAATACCACAATAAAATAATCTAGATATTTATGAAATATCAGATTCATTAAATCCTTGAGGACCACTGGTGCATTCTTTAGACTGAAAGTCATGACTACATATTGAAGTTTCCAGTCAGGATCCAAGTATCACTGAGAGGGGGAGGGGATGAATCAGTGATATCTTTTTCTTTTTAAGTTTCCCCTTTTCTGAAACAACCTTCGCCTCCTGTTAAAGAGTTTCTTCCCTGCTAAACACACACAACCACAGGAACACAAGATTTACAAGGTTCACTACTCAACAAGAGTAGCTACGTCCTTGGTATGGTATGGAAACAATCCAGTACCACACAATCCACTAGAAAACAATCCTTTGATATGGAATATAACGAGTAGGATATACCCTTACACTCGTGAAGCACTTTGAAAACAATCCAATAGTGCGTGTTCTCCCTCTTAGTACAAATAGGGTAACACAATGTTTGAGTGCTTCTTTACAATTGAACAGATGTATTCTATGAAGTACAAATCTTCACTTTCTTACCCAGAAGCCGGTAAGAACTCCCATATGCACTACTAAATACGTGCAAAGACCCCAAATATTTCGCGCAGCCTTTAGGGTGCCTTGCACGCAATTCAAATGACTTGCACGTAAAAATCCCTTTTGGCGCGAAATACGTTTTCGCGCAACTTTCCTTTTGCACGCAACTTATTCTCTTTTCGCGCAACTTCTCAATTTTACATGCAGCTATCCTCTTTTCATGCAAACTTATTTCTTTTCGTGCAACTCACTTTCGTATAATTTACGTGCACCAGAGCTCGGGATTTCTTATAAGTGTCATGCATTAGCAACTGATAAGGGTTAGCCTCATATTTATAGGCATTTTTGACCCCGCGCGAAAAACACTAATCTGTGCGTAAAACCTCCTCCAAGCGCGTAAAAAATCTTTTATTCAACTTCATATTTCACGCCACGCTTCAATATTTTGCACACCTCATGCCTTTTCCATTTTTCATCCTTCTAAGCATCAAGCACCAATTGCGCGCAAAATTCCACACTACATTCCATATTGTGCGCAAACCCAATCTTTCCCGTGACATCATATTTCACGCACTGCTCCAATCTTTCATGCATTTCATGCCTTTTCCAATTTTCGAGCTTCTGATCTCGAACCACCTTTTGCGAGAAAAACATCCTTCCTCTATTTCGCGCATCCCGCAGATTTTTGGTGCAACCCGCTACTATTTCGCGCATCCCGCAGATTTTTCGCGCAACCCGCTACTATTTCGCGCACCACTTTATTTTTTTCGCGCAACCTGCCTAATTTCCACACACTCCATTAGTTTTTCATTTTTCAATGTTCTCACCATGAATAATTCCTTGCACGTATAAACAATCTTCAATCTTGTGCGCAACATCCATTTCCAAGCACATTTATTCATCTCCTGATTTTCAGGCCCTAAAATTTGGCACACTGGAAAACGTCGCCACCTTAAACTGTTCTTTTCTGCCGTCCCCAGATTGTCTATATCTTTGTCATTTTTTTCTCTTTACTTATTCCCACAACCATTCTTTTTCTCTAATAATGAATCCCACTATCGTGATATTTATCCTTTGATAGATCAACTTAAGCATCGTCAGAGTTGCAATGGGAACTGAAACTTCCCTATCTCCCAGCAGCATCATTCCTTCCAATCAAAACATTATATGACTGGCATCATCATTTCTCCCCCTTTTCTTCATAAGGTTTGTATCACAAGTTCTCCTAACTCATGATATGTGTTAAATACATACCAGCAAAGCATCGTCTGATTTATGATCCTTCTACATTGTGAATTGATTTATCTTCTTTGACAACAAAATACAACACTTTGCAAAGTCTAACTTGTCAAAATTTCTTCTCCATTCAACTTGGTCCCAACACATATTCATATTGGCTATATCTGAATCTTAATGTTGTCTTTGGAATATCATCCTTCTAAACTCACAATTGGAGATATATAGATCAAATGTCAATTTTAATGAAACATTGAACTCCTATTAATTGATTGAACAGAGCATCAATGCATGGAAGTGGGTATCTTTTCATTATCATAACACATTTAAGCATACGATAATCAACACACAAACGAAGTGGTCCATATGATTTCATCACGAACAATATCATTTCTTCCCTTAGAGTTGTCCTTGGTAGAATGAAACCCTTTTTTTCTAGCTCCCACAACATCAATTTCATTTCATGTAACTCTATTGGTTCTATCTTATAAGACTAAAGGGAAATAGGGGTGGTCCCCAAAAAGATGTCACTCGTAAACTCCACTTCCCTTATAGGTCATAACTCTGAGATGTTATCAGGAAATACATCTGGAAATTGATCCACAAGTGCTGGAATATTATTTTCCTCGATCTCTTCCATTGATGCCATGGTCAAAGACACAAACTGGTTTGAGATCATTCCTAAGATTGGTGATAACTAGCTCTTTCCCCCATTCTTTACCATTCTATCTCCTTGAGAGTGATGCTTGATGCCGTCCTCATTCATGAAACTAACTATTCTCATATAACAGTTGATGTGAGCCTTAAATGTTGTCAAACAATCCATACATAGGATTGCATCATTGACATCTATGTCTAACATTGAGAAGTCCCATTTTAGGCCATCTCCATCAATAATTATAGAACATTCTCTACAACCAAAGGATTGACATTCTCTTTCACCGATAAGAGTTTTCAGTTTTAAAATAGAAGGCATCATTTAAAACATTATACATTGAAAATAAATAGTATGAGAAGAAATGAAAGAAATAGATGCACCAGTATCGAAGAGCACTTGCACAATGGATGAATTCTGAAGAAGTGTACCTCTCACTGTATATGGTCCACCTTGATAATTAATAATCATCTGCATAGCTCCATACAATTTCATCATCACTAAACTATTCTCCTTGTTTCATTAATGATATTTCCCTGGTTAGGGAGTCATGTTATTTCTATAATTACTATGGGTAGCTATTTTCTGCTTATGAGACTGATTCTGCTGTCTTTGCCTAGTCGAACCATACAATGCTTGTGATTACTGAGAAGTGTCCCGAGTACCTGACCTTGGAACACTGCGACAAGAATGCTGAATATGTCCCATCTCAGTTCAATTAAGACATTATCTAGGTTGGGATATACACTCTCACATTATTTGGTCTAGCAAAACACATTGAATGTAACCAGCTTTTCTCTGGGGTCGTGGAGGAAGGTTCACTAATCCAAATGTATGATTTCCACATCCACCTTGGAAATAGGTTTCCCTTTTCACTTGTTCCCAGTGGTTCAGTTCCCTCCTTTCCCATTGGGTATCATCATACTTCCTCCTATCGATCCCAAGATATCACATTCAACCAAAGTTTCTCTGTTCACCATCTTGGTATAATATGTAATATAGAGGACTACAATCTTTGATCGAATCTCTTATCATTGTATCGATTCGATGATTTGTGCCTTAAATGATTCCCATTTCACAACTTCAATTGAAAAACATACTAAATTCATGAATTTAGTGACATAATCTATGATAGAGATACTCTATTGCTTCATGATGAAGAAATCTATCATTTTAGGATCTTGAACGTGTGAGGATAGAATTGATTGTTGAACAATTCCTCAAAATCCTTCCATGTAAGGCCTTCATCAAATTTAGCTTACACTACTAAATCCCACGACTAGCGTGCAAGATTCTTAAGCATATATGTAGAAATCATGACCATTAGATCTGCTGGTGTGTCGATGAATTCGATGATTTGATTCATCCTACTCAGCCACAGCTCTGCCTTTTTAGGCTCAACATCACCCTGGATGTCATGTGGGTACTTCTTTAGGACCTTGATGGTATGATCGACATGCCTTACCACATTCCCCTAATTGCACATATCCAAATCTTGAAAATATTGAAAAATACTCAAAACCAACTCTCGGTTCACCCGTGGATCATGTGAAACCACATTCTCCATAGCTTCTTCAGGTTGGTTTCAAAGATGATTACAAGGCTAAATTTTCTTAACCAACAAAAAACTCTATCAATTTGACTTTATGAAAAATAATTTCTTAGAATTCAAAATTATATCAGTACATTGTCTTCCAAAACACCCTTTTTATTTCAAAAATATTTGAAACATTAATTTGTGCTATTGAAAACCAAATCATTTTCAAAATACACCAAATATCTTTATTTCAAAAGCATTCATTTGAAAACAAATTCATCATTTTTAAAAAAATTTACACCTTACACAAGATCATAAATCATTACTCTAAATGAAATATGAAATAATTGTGGGGATTCATTCCTCTAAAATGCATCTAATGCTCATATCATTGGCTAAACCCATGAAAACGAGATTTTAATCATTCTAGAGGTGCCACCAAAACACTTATGTACCCAACTCCCTGGTAACATTAAGTTCATCAAAAATAGGTTAGCTAGGTCCTTTTATGCTATACATTTCAAGTGTTGAAAATCCTACTCCTTTCTAAGATTCCATCCTGATGAATACAGAAGAAGGAATTTCTACTATAAGACCAAAAACATTGATGAAAACTTGTTAGGAAATGACCGAACAAGCTGATAACCTTTTTACCACAATTGAAGGACCAAACTGATGCAATTTGTAATGACCTGCTCAATATCATTATCTAGAGAGTACAACGAGCCATTAAATGGAATTAAGAAAAACCCCCCAAGATGCCAAAGGCTAGAAATAAATGCCAAAGGGTTTCAAATACAAGCGGTGGATTATTTAACCTCTATGAAATAATCTAATAAACCAACAAACCGTTCACTAAATGATGCATGACCAAAAGAAAGACAACTAAACAACTTCATGTATCTATAAACCAGATCAAAGTGTGTGATAATAGAAGAAAAAACAAGTATCAATGTACCCAGTGAATATAAAACTCAAAACTCTCAAAATAACACAATACCCCACGATCCAAAAGCATCATGATCCTTTATCTCCTAATAGACCAAATATTACGAGGTTGGGCTAAAAACGTGGTAAATGTTATCTTTTCCCCTATCCTGGAAGATAGCATATGAAAAATCACCAAAGTGACAAAGAAGGGGTGAGTATAAAACTCCTTAGTATGTCCCCAATGACTTACTTACTCATTCCACTTGTATATAAAAATTATCCTTGTTTATGTAAATCTATTTATATAAAACAATTTAACAAAACATTTTATAACCGAATATAAAAAATTTCCAAAAATCCGTTTTCATCCAAGTAAAATAAAAAAAATGAAAAACATTTCCAGTGAGTTATGTTTTTAGAAAAATAACTAATCAAATATTCATAAACAATTCTTCTTATCATTTGGCATACCCATTCCATAGTTCACCATAGATGCACACATGCATGCTCCATTTGACAGTTCCACACTCATGAGCCGTCTCTTATCCAATCACCTTGTGCCCTAATGAAACAGACCCCCTATCTAGGCTCGCGTCCCCTGTACCCCAATGGTACTCATCCCTTACTAAGCACCTATTATGAATTAACTCACACCACACCATTTATTCCAAATATTTCCATTGAAAAAAACCACTTCAATAGGACTGAACTTTTTTTTGAAAACCAATGAAAAACCAATTTTAAAACAATATTTAATTTAAATAAAAAATACCATTTTATTGAAAACGCGTAATACCATTTATGTGAAATCAATATAGAAAAATCTTTTTTTAACCCATGATTGGAAACCAAGATCCCAGGATTCATTTAAAATCCCCAATTATTCCAGATTTCCCAGCCATTAATCAAGAAGGTTTCCAACAAGTGTTAAACAATAAAACCACAATAAATTCAACTCCACAAGTTCAATTTGAGAGCATTCCAATCAGTTATATTATTTGGACTCAACAATGAATAATCCTACCTTAATGGTTTTGGAAAAAACCACAACTATTGAAGAATACACAAGAAAACTGGGTCGATTCATTAAGAACCAACCTTAGATCTCTTCCCCTAGAAAGATCTAGAAAAAATCCCTTTATATTTGGCATCCCAACACCGAGATATATCCATAAAGAGAATATATCTAAGAAATTAAGAAAATAGGAGAATTATATCTAAGTAGATCTAAGAATCTAATAACAAACGAAGAAAAACGATCACATACCTCAAGAATCCACCATTGATTCACCTAGTAAAGCCTTATGAATGACTCCAAAACACTTTGGAGAAGTTCAACTACCATAATGGAAGACAAATCCAGTGTTATGGCTAGATAGGATAATAAATCAGCCACACAGAGTCAAAAACATGTGAGATCAATTTTTTAGGATCTCATTTAACCATCTTCATAGTTAGTTTTCACAGTTAGAAAACTGTGTGCTAACCGTGAGTTAGCTACTACACAGGCAGACCCTCACATGGCATCCTCGCATGGTCTCCCTAACCATGCTCTAGCTGTGTGGGATCCACTGCCTCAGGATGGAAAAAAATTCATAGTTTTGTGGCAAAGATAGACAAACTCTACGCCACCTATGTGACTTTCATTTTTCTTCAAAACTACTTCCAATGTTCTCCCAAATCTACAATCCATCACCCTTACACATTATAACCATCAAAAGAATCATGTAAGGGTTATGTAACAGAAACTATGGGTACTATAACATCTTCATGGATACTATTCACACATCTTCATAGAGGCATGATGCTACAAATATCATGAAAGAACACTAATGAAAATAGGGGATTACTTAGATCAACTACTCAAACAAGAGAAGCAGAATATTTAACCATATAATATAAGATATAATGACTTTTATTGTAATATATTTGAATAAAAATATTGGGAATATAGAATAAGAAAAAATTATTCCTTATGACCCCTTCCTAAATTAACCACGAAGACTTTATGGTGGTTATGATGAGTGCTAGCTAGGAACTCACTCCAAAATGCCTCATTAGTCTAGAAATGATATTATGAACAACATACATACATCAGATGAAGGGTCTTAACCTCAACCTCTAATACCACTTTTCCATGTACCAACCAATGGGGAACGAGACAACCCTTTAGGATATGTTTTTTCGGCTCGGATATCATGTAACTGGGTTATCTATGCTGGTTCGTGACACTTTAAGTAGAGAGTTTGTATTATCTCATTACATTATTTTAGGTGATTCCATTATCTTAGATTATATTTATATTTAATTGGATTCATCATTCTAATCAAGAGGGTAGATAACATTTTATGATAAAAGTGTCCTCATTGTTATAGATGTATATTTTTTTGAATTAATGGAGTCTAGAAATAAATGTGTAATACGTAGTAGGGATCTCAATGTCTTCAGAGAATAACCATATTGGTTGGGGTTTTATTTAAGGAATATTCTATTTCATATTTAAATAGGAAATTTACACACCATGTAATGATAGTACATGATGTTTAATGTTTTTCTAGATGATTTGGTGAGATAAGTAAACAATGTTAATGATTTCCTCTTAATGTCATAAAGAAGTTTATCAACACATAGTATAATGGTTTTTAGTGTGTATGATCCCATTGGATTACATGATGTATATAGTGATTAAATTCCAAATAAATTTCAGAAACATGGATTTTATTGATTCGTATGAGTGATATGTTTTTAGTTAAATGTATGTCCCCTTTCCCTCGACCTAGAGCTCCTCTCTGGTGATTTTAGGAACCAAAATACATTTCTAATTGATTCATTCATCATTTGATCATCTAGGTAATGAACAATGTATCTTCAGATCAGTAATATTTTATTCTTCTTTATTTCAATTGATCATAATATCACTATGTTTTTTAATTATTGGATATGATTATATGTGGTGGTAATTATATTTATTCTTTCCATGATCGTTTATGGGTTATTTTTTATTGGCCAATCCGTTGTTGGTTATGGTGAGAAGTGTGTGTTTTATTGAAGTATACTAGGATATTTCCTATTTTATATCCTGATTATTAAATTGAATTAATTCAATGATGTTCAGATTGATTCTTGGTCCTCAGTTGTCATTATTTGGTTGATATTGGTGGTGGATCCAATTGTAGGTGTGCGACACCAATGTTTAGAGGTACATGGCTATGTCTGTATCCTACCATAGTGTACCAAATTTATCTAGGTTTTTTATAAATTATTTATTAAATGAAATGTAAATATTTACTAATTTGATTTCTTTATGTGGAAAAGGTTTTTTTTTTGAAAAAATTGGCCTTCCTCTTGCTTTGTTAAAGAATCAGGGGTTCTAGATTAATTGAAAATTTTTACTATGAAATGTTTTTCAAGGAATGTCATGATGAAATTTTATGGATATTAGAGAACATGGGCAGCCTGTGGTATTTAGGTGGATGATATAGAAATAGAACTTTTCCATGGTCAAGGGGTTTTCTAATGAGGCTTTCCTCTCCACCCTAGTGTTGTAGTTATATGGAATTTTTAGAACTATTAGTGGGTTCACATTCTAGAGTTTTCATGTAATCTCTAGACTCGATGCCTATATCTTGAGGATTGATGTGCACATGATTATATATATTTAAGTATGAGTTTTCAAGATATTCTATCTTTTTATGATTCTTGGTGTGATTTTACAGGTTCTTTTTGGATGATTTTCACTATTTTATTGTACTATATTGATTTTACAACAATTGATTTGATGTGATATTTTATGAATTCATTGTTTTATTATGACATATCTATTTTGAATATGTATATAATATGGTTTGAAACGAATTTAGTTTCCTTATTTGGATATGTATAAAAATGGGTGATTAAATGGTTTTTTCATTCTTCTCTTATAAAAACTACAAAATAATATTATATTCTTTATTTAATTTAATGTTGAGAATGCATGTATTATTTTTGAAAAACATGATATGGAATAACTAGGTGAGACACTACTCACCATGTTAGCACACACACTTCATATACCTTAAGATATGCATAGTATTGGTTATGTCATTTGATGTAGGGAAAGGTAAGTTATCGTAGTATGGTTGTAAATTTTTCTTTCAAGTGGGTTTAGGAAGCTGCATGTTTATATGGTGGGAGTTTTCCCATTCTATCTCATAGATATTGTTAGAGTATCTATTTATATTTATCATTAATTGTAGTTGGAATTATGTTTTGGAAATTGTTTTCCATAATTTCTAGTTGTTCTACTTTGTTATTCTCTTTCTATTATGATGTATATACATATACATGTTTTCTTACACTACTTAATTCCACACAAGTAAATATATATCATCTTGTCTGCTTCATGATGGGACAAATCATTCCATTGTTTTTTTGATTTTTCTCGGTTCTAGACTCCATCTCATGGGGATTTAGAATTCCCTTTGAATATCTGACTATTAAATTACTTGTCCATTCATGTCAAGTACAAGTTTGAGAGGGTATTTAGGGTCAGTTTCTCACAAGGTCTTAGTAATAAGACCCAAAACTGCATGAAATGAGGTCTTACCACATTACAATAAAATATGAAACATAGAAACCATATCATAGAACCATTTAATTCATGGATAGTTAAATCAATAATTATCTTTAACAATGAAAAATATTTACCTATTACATCTTGAGTCCTCCAAATGTTCCCTATGAGGTTTATATTACCATTATCCTTATTCTCAATATATTCCCCCTACCAAAATTGTTGGTATAGAATATGATGGGGTAGACATAAAATATTCCTAATACTTTTGGAACCCCATATTACACCCCACCTACATCATATCTTTGATGTCAATGTCACCACAAACCCAGCTCCTTGAGTAGATATTCTCTTATTGGAATCACTGAACTCTCTAGAGAATAATCCTGGATTCCAATTTTATTAACATTGGTAATAAGGATTTATTGATCCAAATTACATCACATTGGATACTGAATATAATAGTTAAATTTGAAACTATAATGTAACCCCTTGACGATATTTTGGTCTCAGAATAATGGTCTGAATTAACCCGTTATGTTATTCCCTAATGGTGACAAACTAGTTTCAAATACTACAAAAAGATAATATAATCCCACTATTTATCATTCCCTCATCTGATATTCATAAATTTTCATAAATATTTAAACACGTCTATTTTACTAACATAAAAGAGATATAGAAATATATCAGTGTGTTATTACCTTATTCATCAAAGGTTCTATTAAAAATAATTGGTGTTTCATGGGTACAAATTTGATGACCCTTGTCCAAGGTTATAAAACTCTAAACATTACCCCATGATTATTATAGTAGTATTAATATAAAATTCAATAAAATATTTATTTTCCATAAAAAATTAATCTAAACAACATATGGTTCATCTTATAGATCATGAAACTTTTCAGAATGGTGCATCATATATGACCATAATATAATTAGAAAGGTTTGGTACATATATATCAGAAGAAATATTTCACATACCTAAGAAATATTTTGTTCTAAACTATGTAACTATTATTTCCATGAGGTTATGATAGTTATGAATACAATGGTTGAAAAGAATTTCATTTTTTACCAATCATCAAAGAGAAAAAATGACTCTTCTGTATGAAATACATTCTAATTTATTGTTTTAATTTTATGATTTGTAGGGATCATAGATAACTTATCATGGTATGATCCATGAATTCCAATTAATCCACCACATTTCCTCAATACCCACACCATTATTAATGCACTTTAGGTTCCCTCTCAATATCTGGCATTGAAAAAATGTTACCTCATTTTTTTCACGAATCAGAACATTGAACGGTTCCCGAAAAAAACATCTTTATATTATGAACTTCTACAGAGAGTCATTAATTTCATTATTTCATGACATTAAATTGTATGATTAAGGATCTATAATTAATGAAGATAAAATGATAAATTTTTTACCCTATACAACCAATTCCCTATGTATGAGGTAGATCCATATATGGGTTTCTTGAAAATTATTCGCCTCCATTTTGAGATAGAGAGAAATTCCCCCACTACTTTTGAAATGTAGATCTCCTTTCACATATAAAAGATATAAATATTCTCCCATATTGGATACAATACCAAGATAAAATATTAATCATTCCCACCCCTTGCATATAATCCTGATATATGTAGGGACCATGTTATTAATTATTTCTTGTGTCTTTATCTCTATTAAACATAGATACAAAGTGATTTTTAAACCCTCTATCCTAAGATTGAACTTAATTTTCTCACTTCTTATTGCATGATGTTATAATAAAAATAAATAGATCCTCAGTGCATGCCCATAAATAATAGAACACCAGAGTCCTTATAGATTGATAAGAGGTACCCATCACATAACATTAAAGTGTAGAACATTTGAGTCCCTTTCAAATGAAATTAATCATTATTACATGATCTCATCATCGAAAGTACATAAAAAATAAAAAATCCATTTCCTTATCATGTTGTTTTTAAAATACTAACATGAGGTCCTAATATAACGAATATAATCTATTTATCATGAAAATAATGTTCAAATTAAATTAATCATCATTACATGAGGTATTCACACTGATAATAACACCGTAGTGGTTTTCTTACTCTTGAATTTCATGTTTCATCCATTCAGCTTGAGAATTTTATCAATACACTATTGAATACAATATTTGGTCACACAAAAAATTCTTGAATATACATTTGTCCAAGAACTAACAACATATCACTGTTAAATTAATCATTACCCACCCACTTCCTTGAGTTGATATGATCCTCCTAAAATCCCGTAATCATGAGTCAATAAATAATCTTAGTTATCCCATTCAAATAAATTAAGAAAAAGTGTACTAACTGATCCTAATGGATTCCTCATTTAATGGTAAAAAATAATTTTTTTTCTAATCATATGAAGTAAAATATTTAGTATGTCATGTCAAGGGAAGAATGACCCCCCGTAAACATATCATTTATGTCCTGATAATATAGAATGAGGGTTCTCCATTACTAATTGTTGGCCTACTCCAACCTCATTTCAATTCCCATTGGTTACAAAATTCTTTTATTTTGATTCATGCATTACATAATCCAACTTTTCAATTGGATTTTCCGTGCTCGAATGCTAAAAATTTGTACATTATTCCCGTATTCAATGAAATATTATAACTTCAATGTCATGAAACATTTTATATTTGGGTGTTATTATTCTTGATGATCCTAATTGAAAGATTTTTTAGAACCCACATGGAATTACCAAATACATTAAATGATATAATCCTATTGGAATATTTCTACTAGATACATATTTCTACATTCATGACACTAAACCCCAAGAAACACGAGTATGAGAACTATAATGTTAAACTGTGGGCTCCATTCTATGAGTATCTCTTCCATAGTAATATTGGGATTCCATTAATGTTTGATATTCATTTCCCTTAGCTCTAAGTATAATTTCTTAATTTTTTAAATCTTGTTGTATCATAATCATCAACAAAACACAATCAATGTTTTTGGACCTTGAACATCATTTCACTCGTTAGACCTATAAAGCTGTAAACAAAAAGTGGTAATAGGCATCATACTCAATAGGTTTAATACACAATAAATGTTTGTTTAGTAAAATTTTGAGTCACAGTTCCACTAGAATTCACCACTCAGATCATTGTTAAAATATTGAGTGTCAATAATTAAAAAAACCACAATACATTACATTTTTAGAAAATCTAATAGGTTACCTAGGAAAAATACATGGAATACCAAACGAAATGCCTCCATAAATTATTTAAAAAATTTCTTGCTTGAAATTCAAATGATGTAAATATTATAGGGATAACTATTTAACCCTATAAAGTATTTGGAAATGATCTCTCAGTCCACCGACCTAAGAAAAAGTCATTGTACCATAAGGTTCTATGGGTACATTGTCCCATTTAAGAAACAAAACAAAATGGAATATAGTCAACCTTGTATAACACTTAAACTACCTAGAGTGGGTTTTAATATGTTACCTAATATTCTTACATGAGGGTCAAATTAGTGTAATAGATCAATTAAATTTGGTTTTGTGTCCCTGATCATATGATAGTTCAAAAATTTCATTACTTTTTGGCTGTGATCTCCATATATTTGCAGAATTGTTTTCCCTTTATCAATATATGGCTATATATTTTTCCCTAAACATAATATAGATCCATGTATAAATATTTTATGATTTACTTGTGGATTGATATTTTTATAGGATATATAATGAATTCCATATAATTAATCATGAATCCAACTATAAATTCAAATTTCATTCCATTACCCATTCACTAATAGTATTTGGGGATAGAAAATTAGGTTTGAATTTATCCCATTAAACCAATTTTAAACTGTCAAAATCCATGAATAAATTATTCAAATTTGAGAAATAGTATGTCTAAAATCAAATGTCACACTGAGTTACCCATGGTCCTTGAGTCAATAATATCAGATGGGTGGAAAAATATTGAGGAAGCTTTCATAAATAAACATAAAAATTTAAGGCAATGTATAACTAAAACAAAAGCCTTTTAAACTTGAACATCAACATAATATGGCAAAAGTAAAATGAGATAATGCCATTCACTTATTCACATGGATATTCTACTGGTCAAATAATCACTTGCAATATCAATAACCACTTTCATAATGAGGGAATGTATAATGCCAGACATTCTGAAACACTTTGTCAAGGCCTCAGCCAAGACGTCTAAAATGATTAAGGCCTCGGCCAAAACCATAAATCAAATTGGGAAAGGGCCTCGGCCAATTCCACGTCTAGTTGTCTCATGAGACCTACCGATGCATCGAGGAGCTATAGAGGGCTCCACCCGTCACTTATTAAGTCCAATACATTCCTCATATGAATAGGTTTAAACATATCATAAACCATAACATAATCGTATCACATAAAACATGCATAAAGGAAACATAACATTTCCACATTTCAATCACAAGATATCAATACAACACATTGATATAATAAAAAATATTTGAAAACCATTTTCAATACCAAAATAAAAGAAAGTTAAAACTTTTTATTTATTTTTCATTAAAAAAATTATGGCTTGTAGAGGAAGCCGAAACTCAAATAATGGTCACGGCGGCGGAGAAGTCGTTGTCGCCAAATAAGTACGGAAAGAAAAATATTCCCTTTTGTCGTTTAGAAAAACGCTTCGTATAAAAAAAATTCCTTTTGAATAAGCGTAAAAGTCAAAGGGGTTTATACACCGTATAAAAGAAAATTGTGTATAAAACCAAATATGCCTCAATGAAAGGGGATTGAGACGAAGTCCTTAAAAAGATCATTTTTTAAATAAAGTACATCTATAATGTGTATTCACTATAATTACACATAAATAATGTATAAATACAAGATAGGACATAATAATATCATGACATAATTTGAAAGTAGGAGATTAACCCAAAGAATGGAAGTTGGGTTACGAAGTTCCCTTACCTCGTGTCTGACTTGACTCAACCGTTCTTTAAACTCCTGAATAATAAACTAGAGTTAATATATACCTTATTAAGAACCATTTTTAATTTAATTATCCTTTTTATATCACTTATTACAATGTTATGAATATTATGTAATTATTTAAGTTAATAACGGTCGTTTTGTCGATCTTTGGTACTTGAGTCAACAATAACCTTCTTATAATTACAAGTTGTTCATGTGGTGAAATATCCATTATATCCAGAATTATATTCATGATGTATATATCATATATATCATATATATCCAGTATATACATTCATTCATAATATTACATAACATTTAGAGGTAGGAAATGAAATGCACCGTTCATGGAGACGGTAAGCCGTACGTACGCATGAACGCTACTTTCATTTCAATTTCATATTTAATGGAACGAAATAATAATGATATAAATGTATAATATAATTCCAGTATAATATAGTGTATAATACCATTTACTCCATCCTTTACACATCCCACATATGGCATTAACGATTCAAATCACTTTGAGGGGGCGGTAGTCCGCACTTCCTAAAATGAAATTATCGCGTTTTACCCATAATGGAAATCATAAAGAATGCCATAAATGAGAAATACAGAAGCATAAGTAAAACATAAACACATTATATATCATATATAAATATATTTACATCTTAATGGCCACCTTTTAAGGTGTTATATGAGTGTTGAACAATCATCATTTCGTGAGGCAGAAATTCGCCATCCACAGAAACCGTATGTTCTTTAACCATTATATGTAGGTGTGTGTAAGTGTAGCTAGAATAATTATTATAACAACATCCTAGTATATTTAGGATACTGGTGTTGTTACAAAAGAAACGAATAAAATGATTTTAGGGGGTTGGAGAAGAAAAATAAAACAAAACAACATTAGAGAAGACATTACCTCAAAATCGGGTAACTCTTTTTGATTTGAGCCAAAGGCTTCCTTGGGAAGAGTTCTGCCCAAAGTGAGGCTTCTAGGAGTAAGGGAGGGAAGTTGGGAGAGTATTTGGGCAGAGGTTTGCCGAGCCAAATGGCTTGAAGGTGTGAATAAGGTGGGAGAGGTGGGGGCCTTTTATAAGAGGAGAGGAGGGGCTCTTTTTGAAAGTAAAGAAAAGTCACTTTATTATAAAATGAGTTTCGGATTTTAGAGGTCCCAAACTTATATAATTCGAGGATAAGATGATAAGGGTTCGAAATCACCTCATCCAATAGGCATTGGACAAGAGTAAGCCTTGGAATTTTCATTATCTTCCCATTTCACTTAAATCTTTAAATAATGTGGTCATCACTGTATCATAATGATGTCATAAATAATTTAATTTATTTAATGTCTAAAAATTATAAAAAAAATACTATGATGTAGGAAATCTTTTTATATTTCTAATGAATATTTATAGTCAAAATTTGGACTTGTGTAACCCCACTTAAAAACTGTTTTAGTAAAATAACTCATGTTTGTGTCAATTTAATTTTAACATTAAATAAATATATATTAATGTCATTTTCCAACTAAAGTGGCTCCATGGGGTCCCCAAGTTGACCCATGGGTTGTCTTGGTCGGCCATGACTCATCCAATAGGAGTAGGACAAGTTTCATGCTCATCTCATATTATTAAAACATTATTTGTACCTTAAACTACACTAATTACCTCTAATCGCGATTAAGAACTTAAAAGTTACTATTCACCAAAAATTTATTTTAATCTCATTGAACCACATTTTACTTCTTAATGACAACCATGTATGTCGGATTTTTGAAAATCAAATCACAGAAGTGGTAATATTTCATTTAAACGAAAAATCAGTTATTTAACTACCACTTAGTGGTTTCACTATTCATCAAAAATTGAAGTTTTTCAGAATAATGCCAAAATTTCACCCTAAGCTATATTTGATATTCCAAATTAAAAAATAATGTATATTTTACAAAATTCCAAACATATAAGTTGAATTAATTAATTTTATAATTAATTCCCGCTGTTACAACAAATAGCGTGTTTTTAAGAAACAATTTATATCAAAAGATTGGCAATTGTTTATGTCCATTTTCAATGTTAAATTAATTATAATGACCACCATTGGATAAAATGGTAAAAATATATTCTATTTATACTTTAAAACCAATAAATAGTATAATTTATCACTATAAATTATTTTGATTAAAAAAGTTGTTTTTAAGTATTTCTCACTATTCATAAAAAATTAGAAGTTCTCAGAAAATTACAAAAAATTCAACATAGGCTAATTTCAATATTAGGAATACAAAAATGAAGTCCATTTTGAAATATAAAATTTCTATAAATTTAAAAAGTTGTTATTACTATTCATAACGGCTACTTTGATTAGTTGCGGTGTGTTAGAACTCAAAGTTGCGTACAATGAAAGATATTGCATTATTGAATGAGATGCGTATCGTGGAAGCTCAGGGTGTTACATTCTCCCCTCCTTCAATAAATTTCATCCTCGCAATTTGAAATTTTTCTTTGAAAATAAAAGGTTGAAAAGAGAAATTACCTTTTAGGAAAACCCACATCGGAAATAAGGTTAATAAATATATAACATTAAAAGAAAGCAAGATAAGTACAAAGGTCACCCGATATAGCCCATTCTAGGATTCTATGAAAATATGGATATGGAGGAGAAACAAAATATCAAGGTCTGATGGAGAGTTATAGAAAACAGGATTAGGAAAAGTTTAACCACAAGAAAATCACAAACTTGTGATTGGTTAAACGGTCATTGAATCCCCAGTTGGAAATGTTAACCGACAACATTTTTGTTTTAAGTTACCTTTTATAATGTTGAGGAATTTATTTAGGAGATTTACTAAGAACGTAAGGGAATATACATACTTGTTATGTATACTTTCATTCGTTAAAATTTTTTACCACAAACCCAACTTTTACTCCAAATGGTAACGAAACTCAAAAATATTCTATTTATCCTAATTGTAAAAGGTTCAAAATGTTAACACATACCATTTAGATTAGTAAAATTATTTTGTAATAACTACGGACTTCCTGTATGCTTGTGGTAGGAAATAAAGGCCTGTCGCACTATGATTGTGGGTTCGATTCCTGCAGCTTTGTCCGACGCGACGGGTTATGCCCCACCCTGCAGGTTTTCCTCTTCATAAAACTATAGTATTATAATATTCAAAAATAATCTTCATAAATTTTTAACATTAAACAATACTATCCAAAGATCAAATTAATCCACTCCAACCTTTATAGTTATCCAAAATACCTCTGTCCAGACTTTCTCTAAAAGGTCTCTTAATTACAAAATCAATTTATCAGATTTCCCAAACAAAGTAAAGTTTCTATTATTGTATCATACTAAAATATAATTACCTTCATCATATTAAAACCTTACTAAAATCAACAAGTACTACAGTACAATCCTTATATATATATATCACATTATTCTTATAACCAGAATATAATCCATGAGTCCAAAAGCACCAATACATTAATTATTTTGCTTCAACTGTAGTAACAACATAAGATTGTCCTTGATCCCTTGACCTTTTCTGAGGTAAGTTTCCCTGACGCTTAGGGCATTCATTTGCATAATTCCCCATTTCCCTACAATTGTAGCATTCAACATTGATAGCCTCTTTCTTTCCCTTGCAATCACGAGCCTGGTGACCCTTTTCTCCACATTTATAACAAACTCCCATTCCTTTTAGGCATGTACCAGGGTGATTCTTCCCACAATTATAACATAATGGAAAATCCTTCTTTCCATTTTTCCCTTTATCTGTCTCTTGTTCCACCGTTCTCTTCTTCCCTTGCTTTACTTTGTTGTCATAAGACTTAGAGAATTCCTTTTCTGTCTTGATAGCACACGAGACAATATCTTCGTATGATGAGAAGGATTGTGATACTAAAGCTCGACGGAGAAATGGTTTTAACCCATCAAAGAAATGATCAATATTACACCTTGGGTTACGTATATAATCTGCAGCATGCCCCGCTAACCTTGTAAAGTTGGCCTCATACTTTGCGACATTCTCATCCTCCTTTTGTCTCAGACTCAAAAATTGCCTTTCTATATTTGCTCGATGGTCACGAGGAAAGTATTTTTCTAAGAAAAGCTATTTGAACTCCCTCCATTCCATATTCGATACGTCATAATCTTCCTTTGTGTTTTGAATCAGCGACCACCACTGATCGGCATCTCCAGTGAGGCGGTAAACTGCCATGACAACCTTCTCCCTTTCACTACTCCCCAAGGCATGGAATATTTTTTCTAGGGAATTTATCCATTGCTCAGCTACTATAGGATTTGTACTCCCATTGAAGGTTGGTGGTTGTTGCCTCATGAAGCGGTCTAACATTGATCCCCCACGCTCTGGATCAGGGTGCTCCATACGGGTAAGGTTATTATTCATAACCTGTGTGAGTTGTCCCAGTACGGTGAGAAGCTGATCAACACCAGTTGAATCACCATCCCCACTATAATTATCTTGAGTAGGAGGGAAATCCCTACATGGAGTGCGTGCATTGATACGGTTTCCATTTCTTCCACTAGGCGCCATTTCTAAACAATTTCATAAACTAGATCAGTTTATGAATCAAAATACATAATCCCATACTTATAAAACACTTAACATAAATTGAACTATTTATGGATATAATCCATAATAATAAAAATAAATGTTTTCTTTGAGGAAGTATATACTCATAACCCTTCATAGTGGTTTGTAAAGAAAATGAGAATTATCCTAAGAATATCCCCCGGGAGTGTCGTAACCAAGAGTGCAGCAAGGCCCGTTGTCGTGAACCCGTTTCCATTCGAGTATAGCTAAAAGCGGTGTTTTCGGGTTTTACCCCTAGGTACATCTGTGCCAGAGCCGCCTCTACCTGCTCGTATCCAGACAGGGATGTATTTCTCGAAAAACTCACAAAATCTCTATAATACCAAAATTCTAAGAAGTTCTTCTATACTAATCCTTAAAGTCTATCTTCGGGCTATGTGCTCTAATCATAGTTTATCTAAATCTAGCTTCCAAGGTTAGTACTAAACTGCCTCTGATACCAACTGTAACGCCCCGACCCCAGCTACCCAGAGTCGGTGCATTACTTCGTAACATTGGCATGATCACAAAAGATCAAGTCTCGAAAGACTGATTAGTTTAGTAGCCTTGGAAACACTAGATACATTCATAAGTCTTACATTACATCATAAAGTAAAAAAACTAATAACAAAGTCTTCATAGTCCACACTCATATCCCTTTCTGACTACCCCTGCAGGTCATTCATAAAATACTTCTTCACATCCTGGAAAAATATTAAAACATTGAAAGGGGTGAGCTCAGATGCTCAGTAAGGATAAAAATATTGCAAAAGCTTTCATAAATAAACATAAAAATTTAAGGCAATGTATAACTAAAACAAAAGCCTTTTAAACTTGAACATCAACATAATATGGCAAAAGTAAAATGAGATAATTCCATTCACTTATTCACATGGATATTCTACTGGTCAAATAATCACATGCAATATCAATAACCACTTTCATAATGAGGGAATGTATAATGCCAGACATTCTGAAACACTTTGTCAAGGCCTCAGCCAAGACGTCTAAAATGATTAAGGCCTCGGCCAAAACCATAAATCAAATTGGGAAAGGGCCTCGGCCAATTCCACGTCTAGTTGTCTCATGAGACCTACCGATGCATCGAGGAGCTATAGCGGGCTCCACCCATCACTTATTAAGTCCAATACATTCCTCATATGAATAGGTTTAAACATATCATAAACCATAACATAATCGTATCACATAAAACATGCATAAAGTAAACATAATATTTCCACATTTCAATCACAAGATATCAATACAACACATTGATATAATAAAAAATATTTGAAAACCATTTTCAATACCAAAATAAAAGAAAGTTAAAACTTTGTATTTATTTTTCATTAAAAAAATGATGGCTTGTAGAGGAAGCCGAAACTCAAATAATGGTCACGGCGGCAGAGAAGTCGTTGTCCCTGAATAAGTACTGAAAGAAAAATATCCCCTTTTGTCGTTTAGCAAAACGCTTCGTATAAAAAAAATTCCTTTTGAATAAACGTAAAAGTCAAAGGGGTTTATACACCGTATAAAAGAAAATTGTGTATAAAACCAAATATACCTCAATGAAAGGGGATTGAGACGAAGTCCTTAAAAAGATCATTTTTTTATATAAAGTACATCTATAATGTGTATTCACTATAAGTACACAAAAATAATGTAAAAATACAAGATAGGACATAATAATATCATGACATAATTTGAAAGTAGGAGATTAACCCAAAGAATGGAAGTTGGGTTAAGAAGTTCCCTTACCTCGTGTCTGACTTGACTCAACCGTTCTTTGACCTCCTGAATAATAAACTAGAGTTAATATATACCTTATTAAGAACCATTTTTAATTTCATTATCCTTTTTATATCACTTATTACAATGTTATGAACATTATGTAATTATTTAAGTTAATAACGGTCGTTTTGTCGATCTTTGGTACTTGAGTCAACAATAACCTTCTTATAATTACAAGTTGTTCATTAGGTGAAATATCCATTATATCCAGAATTATATTCATGATGTAGATATCATATATATCATATATATCCAGTATATACATTCATTCATAATATTACATAACATTTAGAGGTAGGAAATGAAATGCACCGTTCATGGAGACGGTAAGCCGTACGTACGCATGAACGCTACTTTCATTTCAATTTCATATTTAATGGAACGAAATCATAATGATATAAATGTATAATATAATTCCAATATAATATAGTGTATAATACCATTTACTCCATCCTTTACACATCCCACATATGGCATTAACGATTCAAATCACTTTGAGGGGGCGGTAGTCCGCACTTCCTAAAATGAAATTATCGCGTTTTACCCATAATGGAAATCATAAAGTATGCCATAAATGAGAAATACAGAAGCATAAGTAAAACATAAACACATTATATATCATATATAAATATATTTACATCTTAATGGCCACCTTTTAAGGTGTTATATGAGTGTTGAACATTCATCGTTTCGTGAGGCAGAAATTCGCCATCCACAGAAACCGTATGTTCTTTAACCATTAGATGTAGGTGTGTGTAAGTTTAGCTCGAATACTTCTTATAAAAACATCCTAGTATATTTAGGATACTGGTGATGTTACAAAAGAAATGAATAAAAAGAGTTTAGGGGGTTGGAGAAGAAAAATAAAACAAAACAACATTAGAGAAGACATTACCTCAAAATCGGGTAACTCTTTTTGATTTGAGCCAAAGGCTTCCTTGGGAAGAGTTCTGCCCAAAGTGAGGCTTCTAGGAGTAAGGGAGGGAAGTTGGGAGAGTATTTGGCCAGAGGTTGGCTGAGCCAAATGGCTTGAAGGTGTGAATAATGTGGGAGAGGTGGGGGCCTTTTATAAGAGGAGAGGAGGGGCTCTTTTGGAAAGTAAAGAAAAGTCACTTTATTATAATATGAGTTTCGGATTTTAGAGGTCCCAAACTTATATAATTCTAGGATAAGATGATAAGGGTTCGAAATATCCTCATCCAATAGGCTTTGGACAAGTGTAAGCCTTGGATTTTGCATTATCTTCCCATTTCACTTAAATCGTTAAATAATGAGGTCATCACTGTATCATAATGATGTCATAAATAATTTAATTTATTTAATGTCTAAAAATTATAAAAAAATACTATGATGTAGGAAATCGTTTTATCTTTCTAATGAATATTTATAGTCAAAATTTGGACTTGTGTAACCCCACTTAAAAACTGTTTTAGTAAAATAACTCATGTTTGTGTCAATTTAATTTTAACATTAAATAAATATATATTAATGTCATTTTCCAACTAAAGTGGCTCCATGGGGTCCCCAAGTTGACCCATGGGTTGTCTTGTTCGGAGTAGGACAAGTGTCATGCTCATCTCATATTATTAAAACATTATTTGTACCTTAAACTACACTAATTACCTCTAATCGCGATTAAGAACTTAAAAGTTACTATTCACCAAAAAATTATTTTAATCTCATTGAACCACATTTTACTTCTTAATGACAACCATGTATGTCGAATTTTTGAAAATCAAATCACAGAAGTGGTAATATTTCATTTAAACGAAAAATCAGTTATTTAACTACCACTTAGTGGTTTCACTATTCATCAAAAATTGATGTTTTTCAGAATAATGCCAAAATTTCACCCTAAGCTATAATTGATATTCCGAATTCAAAAAAGATGTCTATTTTAAAAAATTACAAACATATAAGTTTCATTAATTAATTTTATAATTAATTCCCGCTGTTACAACAAATAGCGTGTTTTTAAGAAATAATTTTTATCAAAAGATTGGCAATTGTTTATGTCCATTTTCAATGTTAAATTAATTCTAATGACCACCATTGGATAAAATGGTAAAAATATATTCTATTTATACTTTAAAACTACTAAACAGTATAATTTATCACTATAAATTATTTTGATTAAAAAAGTTGTTTTTAAGTATTTTTCACTATTCATAAAAAATTAGAAGTTCTCAGAAAATTACAAAAAATTCAACATAGGCTAATTTAAATATTAGGAATACAAAAATGAAGTCCATTTTGAAATAAAAAATTTCTATAAATTTAAAAAGTGGTTATTACTATTCATAACGGCTACTTTGATTAGTTGCGGTGTGTTAGAACTCAAAGTTGCGTACAATGAAAGCTATTGAATTATTGAATGAGATGCGTATCGTGGAAGCTCGGGGTGTTACAGAAAATATCCTTCAGTAAGCATCCTCTATTGGGAAAATAAATACACAACTGGTGTGGCAAATTTTGAGTATCAATATATGATTATAAATATATAAAAATATCCCAATATAATTTTGGGATCCAAATAATTTCAGTACAAATGAATCAAATTTTATGGGTGGAATTTCATTATCATATAGAAAAACATTTCATGCACTTATCATTGAATCCACAACATTTTCTACACTCTAATAACATAAGTCATGTGTGAGGATAAATGTATTCACATCTTAATGATAAATTTAATCGGATCTCCATATACAACATGACTACTCAAACACAAGAAGATGTGGATTCTTCCCAAAAAAATCTTAGTTTGGTTTACTGGCTCTGAGAACCTTATACTTGGTCTAGGCCATATATTTCTCGCATATCATATAACAAGGGTTTCAAACCATTAAACCCATTTTGACGATCATTTAAGAATCTTTTGGTCTCATAAAACACCTTATATAGGGAATTAATATACAATATGTTTTATTTTGATTAATTAGATTCAATTTGTCTACTAATGTTGTAATCATGGACTAAAATATTAGAATAAATTTTAATTTTAATTAAGACTTATTTTTTAATGAATAAAAATTAATAATAGTAAATTTCCCATAAATAAGCCTCATTCAATGTAAACCACTTCACTATATTTTTTGAAATAATTAGAATGTTCTTGTTGTAAATCACACTATTCATTATTAACGGCTATCATTCATGATGAACACCATCCATTCGTGAAAGGATTATTTTTGAATTACTTTGTAACTATTTCAATCCAACGTAGTTTGCATCACTTAATAACCTATTTTTTCTATTATGATATTTGATGTTTTGTTTATAGTTTTATATTATTTGGAAAAACAAAAAAATATTGATAACCATGTCATTGATTGAGAATTTTTCTCGTAATACTTATCATTTATTATTTCATAAAATGTATTCAAAATATCACCCAAAATTAGACACACACAAAAAAAAGTCAATTATCATAATATGGGGAATTAGTAACATAAGAAGGGTTGATCTAAAATGCTCAATAATGGTAACTAGGGGAGATAACAATTTATAAACACATGTGATCATTAGATAATAATATAGTTGGGATATCATGATCTTAACATTATAATGTAATATGAAACAATTCATAGATTATAATACCAATAATGGATAAATTCATTGAAATTTTATAAGACATCAACCATAATATAATTAATAATCCTAATTTATGAGAATATAATTGTTGAATCAGAATATTTCATAAGTGGAGGAAATTTTGGAATAGTCATATTCATTGAAATAATTTTTGAATTCTACCCCCATTAATATTCATCACATGTTGATCTTGTGTAAGCCACATCAGTACCCTCTATTATCTTGGGATGACATCTTAAATTCCATCTTTGAGTCCATAGAAATTAAAATTTTCGCATTTATTTGGACGTCGGTAACAAACTCATCTATCAAAAAATGAAAATATATTTATATGTATTTTAGAAGATTATTGAAAAAATTATCATTTATTCATAGTAGAAACTATAGGAACGTTTTAATAATTTGATAATGAATTATCCAAATAATAGGACTTCAAAAGAATGATTAAGGAAGGTATTGTAAGAAAATATACCCAGGTGATCATAATAATCATAAAATGATGATACATTGGTTGGAATGTTTATTTTGATGAATATTTATGATTCCTTTTAAAATGTAAGAAAAAATTATCCTAATATTATGAAAGGTTTTACTTTAAATATAAAAATTTCATAAATATTGAGGGAAATATATACTTTATATTGTATAATGGAAACATTTAATGTAATATTTGAATAAAATAATAGTCACTACGGTAGTAATAGGTGGTCAATCCATATTTGTTAATATAATTGTTTTTTCGCATTGTAATGAATGTCATAATTTTCCATATAGGAAATGTTAAATATATCCATTTTAAAAAAATATAATTAATGTAAATTATTTTTTAAAATGAACATAAAATATCATTGAAATTGTAATAAATTTTTTTTAATATGTTAATTGAAAATATGGATACAAAAGAAAAATATTTTGGACCAAATAGAGGGGATATGGTCTGTATCACATACAAACACCATTCACATTGTCAATTTAATAAAATGATAGTAAGTGGAAATTAAAATTTTAAAGACAATACATAACCAAAGAAAAATAAAATATACATATTTATAACAACATATATCATATAATTCCTTTTAATCTAAGCTTAAAAATAACCACTCCTGATCATATGTGAGACTGGAAATAAAAAATATAATTTAATTATAAATTGATTTATAAGTGACCTAACCACCTTTATAAAAAATTTAGATATATTATAATTATATTATGGAACCATATACATAGTTATCATATAATATATTTCACATTTACATCATTTCAGCACATGGTTGTTAATAATTATTTTTTAAAATATTCATTTCTAGATGTTAAATATTTAATTTTCATACATGTTTTGATACAATAGTTTTTTCCATCAAACCTGATAATAGATTATCAATAAAAAAATATATAAGTTGTTTAAATAAATTATTTATCCATTATATAAATTTTTAACACTATCCATGGTAATATTTAATATAAAAATAAAATACATCATTCATGGAGACAACTATCTATACATACCCATGACGCTTTTTTGATTTTCAAATAAAATGATGAAAATAAGGATACATTTTTTTATCATTTAATAATATAAATAAAATCATAAATTTAATATTTATTCATTATATCTTTAATTATTACCATTCTTGTGTGGCAGTTATTGAAAATGGAGCTCATTATGGCTTGGATAATGTTGTTCACACGTATAAACGAGAAATTAATTCCATTTTTAAGGGATGGATTAATAAAATAGTTATATGATATATTTTAATTAAAAAATATAATTATATTTTAAAAATCATATATATAAACTATATCTATCATAACAACCATCTATGAAATGTTGTATTGAAAAATGAAATACATCACCACGTGGCGGTGATAGTCTTTATATGCATATGAGTAAAGATTTTGTTTCTCACTTATAGGAGAAGAGGATGAATAAATGTTGTTCCATAAACATATAATATGTATGTAAATATAATATAATAGTTTTATTATATAATAAATTTTTAGATTTAATTGAAGTAGGTATGAGGTGAAAGATATTATAGTACTCAACTATGAGTTATACATCTTCTATGTGGATCCTTCAGTGGAAATCATCTTATGGATACATGGATATGTATTTAATGAATTCAAAAACCTTTTTATTATATATATATATATATATATAAGATATTTTGGAATGTTTTTTATGATCTAAGTTTATCATTATTTGTGAAAATAGAGGTCACATGGTGACCTTTTATAAGAGGGGGAAAGTGCAGAATAATAATTTTTATGACCCTCAAAGATGATAAATACATAATTTGGTCATGTGGAACCAAATGGAAAAAATTTATATTATATTATAGGAAAATATTAAAATATCAAAAACCAAAAATATTTCAAAATATTTATTTTTAACATTTTCTTTTAGTTTAACCCCGTCATTAACCCATTTATCCTTAGTCAGGGAAACAAATTCATCAATGTTTAAGGGCATGAAATTTATAAAGATGGTGGAAATTAACACACAAATGGTACATGTATGAATTTTCTGACCATTTAGTATTCATATTATTCTCATTTATTATTTATTTGATTTTTTTAATTTTTAATTTATATATTAATTTTAAAAAAATATCATTATTGTTTTCTTTTTACTATTAACAAAATATGGCTTTATTATCATAAATAAGAAATTTTATATTGAAAATAAACATATTTCCCAAAAAAATATAAATTATTATTATCCCAAAGAATTATGTAATTATATAATCGATTAATAAATATTAATTTTAATGTTCTTACAGTCACTCACATTGACTATTCTTCTCCATTCCCAATAATTATGTTAGTGTTCCATAAAAATTTTATTTAATTATTGCATTATAAAAGATTAAAATTAAATTAAAATAAATAAAATCAATCCTTTAATTTCATAATAATTTTTAATATTAATTCATATCTAATTTTCAACCAAATGAAAAACTTTAAGTGGAATTAAAAAGGATGATAGTGAAATTTTTATAATTATCCTTTACCTTAAATAATATAGAGGTTATAATCAATGTCATAGGAAAAGATGTTTTGAAATTTCAAACATTAGATAGTTATAGTCAGAAAAAAAAACTAATAAAATATAACATATACAATTTTTATGGAGTCATTTAGGCCATATCTGATAGTTTTAACAAAGTTGTACATGTTTTACATATATTAGAATCTTTTTTACCATGGTTCCTATTCATTAGGATGAAAAATATAAGTAACCATTTTATCAAAATTTATCCTTATGATTCTAAATAAGGAAACAATTGTTTTTGAATAAATTTATAAAAGTGGATGAAATCAATTTAATGAAAATGTGTAAAATTTAAAGATTTTTTTAAAAAAATTGGATTTAAATCATAAAAATGTGCTTATATTAAAATAAAATACAATTAGAATTATTTAGTAACTGATTGGGTTATTTTTAATTAATGGAGACTTATACTACCTTAAGTATAAATAAAAAATTAGGATATTTAATTATTTTATTTAATGAATAGAAATAAAATGTTTGAAAAAGGGTTTTTCCCACTATTTACTAAAAATCAATCATTTTATAAAAATCCTATAAATTCACCCTAAGCTATTTAAGAAATGAATATTTTTAAAATTAATTTTATTTTAATAACAATAAATTTTGAAAATTTGTATAAATTCATTATAGAATCGAGAAAAAGAACATAATAGAAACACTTTATAATGATAATGTATTTTTGGAAATGAAAATAAATTTTCAATAAATTAAAAGCACATGAGCCTCAGCCCAATTAGTGAGGTATCCTTAAGTGAATCCACAAGACCCAGGTTCAAAACCAGGTAGATGCATATTTCTGGGGGTACTGTAGTAGTACTGTACAAGTACTGTAGCATACATTGTAGTAGTACTATACACTATGTGGGTAATGTAGCAGGCACTGTAGTAGTTACTATTTCAGGTACTGTTTGGTACTATTGCAGTTGGAACTATTCACCTTGGGCCACCTATTTGGGCATAGAGTCCTTAAGGATTTTTGGCCACTCAGGCCTTTAGGGCAGTAGGGCTTTCAGGCCAACTCAAGGCCTTTGGGCCACATACAGTTTCCCCATACATACTACAAAAAAAGAGCAGCCCCAGAAGAGGATTCAGAGCAGGTGCACTCTCCAGAGTAGAGCCAAATGGATTTTTCCTAATTAGATTGTATGGCTATGCCATCGGGACTAGCCTATGCTTGCATGGGAATCCTAGCCAGATAGCCATGCAAAGGTGGAGATCTACTATCATAACGTAGACACTGGGGAGGGGCAGTTCCTTGTAGATAGTCTGGTTGATTTCCCTAAGACCTTCGGGTCATGTAATCTCATAAGCCTACGGGGATTGTATTCTCTAAGCCTACGGGCCTTGTAAGGGTTCCCCCTTATCCCATGAAAGGTGGGTTTTTAAAAATTAAAAAAATAAAGATCTGCGGGCCATTCAAATTCTATAAATAAAAAACTTATTTCCCAAGAATTAGTTAACATAATTGTACTAAGTGAGAGATATATATATATATCAAAAATATTTCACTAATATTCATATCATTCAATCTTATAAATATGAAATAATATATCTTTATTTTTTTTAGATAAGTGTTTAATTTCAATAAATCTATCAAACACATTAAATATTTTAATGGTAAATATATTCTATGATTTCAAAGGTTTAAATTCTCCATATATTGAAATTTAATCATTGAAATTTTAAATTTTTTCTTACCAAAAGATTCGATATTTTTATTAAATCATATATTAAAGTCATTTATAAAATATTGATTTTATAATACTAATATATTGATTGAGATCCAATAAATATACATTTCTATTTAAGTGATGTTTCCCATATAAGAATCTATATATTTCCATCCCCCTATCATTAGTTAAAGCAATTTACTTCTTTTTGAGAAGGATAACAAAAGATGATATATTTTCTTTATTAAAAATTTTATTCATCAGTTTGGTTTTAATCTATTTCATGCTTTAATTAATCTCACATTCTATTAGTAAATGAAGAAGATGTATTCATCCTACACGAAGCACTAAAATCAAAATTTCATTAGAATTTAAATCTATAGAAGGATTTTGTGTTTTTCATGATATTCATATCCATGTTCTAAAAACAAAAATGGTTATCTCAACGTAAGATAATATTCAATAAACATTTATACAGTTACGTAAAACAATAATCTCAAAGAAAACAAAAATGAAACCCACGTTATAAAATAAATAATTCAAAAAGCTACTAAAACAGAAAACACATCAATGTATACATAATAAAATCATTAAAGCACGTAAATTCAGAAATATTTCATCTTATAAAAATAATCTAAAATAAATTCATCCATAATAATATATTCTCGAATATATTACAATATTTTCAAAAAAAACATGAATCAGAATAAATTCTAGTAATATATAATTATATATTCATTTAAAAAATAACAATTTTATTATTATTTAAAAACATTCAATAATAAAATCACAAGATAGAACATTATCTATAATTTT
Source organism: Viscum album (assembly GCA_963277665.1). NCBI lineage: Eukaryota > Viridiplantae > Streptophyta > Magnoliopsida > Santalales > Viscaceae > Viscum > Viscum album. The sequence goes on along the minus strand of OY728127.1, from coordinate 395,707,374 downwards.
TATCAAAATATTATTAGATTCTTAAAAATAAATTTAGTCATTATTCTCCAAGGATATTTTTTCCATTCAATATATATCTCAAAAAATTTAATAAACATTTTTACTTGACTACCAAAACATCAAATAATATAATGTCCCCAAAGGTTATATATCTATATATTTTTTAATCTATCTTAAATAAAATTTACCAAAATATTAATAATCACCATATGTTAAGATCATATATATAATTTTTACTATAATCAACCATTCTACCTAAATCATTTAAATTTAAAATCATATAATAGAAAAAATGGGTTTTATTCCCTTGTGTAATATATTGAACCGTAAATATATAAACTGATAACGTAATTGATAACTCCTATATGATCTGCACATTAAATAATAATAATAATCAATGGTATCTAAAACTTATTATAAAAATTAATATAGAAATATAGAACTTGTATACTGGGATTTTATTCTCAAATATATTATTTAATACATTTTGACATTTATACAAAAAGTTATGACCGAATTTCATTCATTACAAAATCAAATAGAATATTGAGTAACTTAAATCATGAATACATTTCATGGTATATAGTTTTAGGGAATTAGTATTAACTCTTATTTAGTGATAAATGTGTATTTTGTGATCATTTTTTTCAAAATTCCTTGACTTTCATATTCTCGGACAATTCCTCAAAATCTCCAACAAAACTATCCACACAAAACATATATAACATAATTATTAATAACCTAGGAAAATGGTAACATTCAAAGGGTTTATTTCAAATAAATTAAGAGGGTAAACATTGGATATAAGTTTTGATAATCATATGTGTGTATATGATAATCATGAGGGTTTATGTTCATGAGTTTAGCATCGAGAAATCATACTCAAAAAATCAGAGTTAATAATAACTAATCATTGAATGATTCATTTGAAAATTGAATGAAATGAACAATAATATTATTAAGTATCTTTACCAATCATAATAAATATTTCATAGATGAAAATTCCACAAGCGAGTTTTAGAAAGTGTAGAATAATCATAGTCATAAAAATCATATATGTCGAGCATATCTATGATGACGTTCATCACATATTGGGACTGGTCTAATCCCCCAAATATCATACATGGTCATGGGATAACCTCTATTATACCCTCTTTTAGGACCTAAATGATAATCATTACCAAATGAATAAGTGGTCTATAACAGACCCACTAATCACATTATCATAATGCATTTATATTTATTCCCCAAGATCCTAGATGCATTTATCGTATCATCATAATTTGAACAATTGGAAACAATCCAATTTCAACAAGATCTAACCATTCTAAAAATATGGAATAAGATATATAATAAGGATATAATAATTAAAATAAATCCCAAAAATATAAAAATAATCATAGAAATATTCTGGTATAGATGAAAAATACATTTAAAATAAAATCCTAACATTCCTTTGGAATGTTAGACAAATATAACTTTTAGTATAAAAATTGTTCATTAGAAGACAAAACATTTATATAATAATAAGTAAAATATTTTCATAGTTTGGATTCATAGAAAATAATATTGTAAAGAAAAAAGGAAAAAATAGTTATCATGGATGGAAAATGACGTGAAGTAGTAAAAGTTCAAAAACATTCTTTTATAATCGTTGTAAATAAAGTCAAATTCATCCATATTTGGAATGTTAAAAATATTCTATCTCAATAATTTTTAAATAAAATAAAATATAATTTAAAATAAACATTATATATAATTGAAATGTAAACATGGAAATTATATAAACTTTCCATGAAAATATGGAAATGTATGAAAACAATTTCCAATCAAGAAAATATGATAGAGTGTGTCCCTCTAAAAAAAACTTTCACATTATATGATGAATAAAAAGTATGGAAATTCAAATTAAAAATGAACACCACTTAAATAAAAAATTGATATGAAAACATATGTGGTTTAGGAAAGTTATATCGTACAATTATATTCAACGAAATTTTAAACATAACCAATATCAATGATATCTGTTATTGGAAATATTACCTCAATAATAAGTATGGCTTGATTCATAAGTTCACTAACCCCATATATAATAAGTTTAAATTCATTTAAATTAACTAACATAACCGTATACATATATAAAATTACCAATATTCATCCTTTTAACATTTAATAATGAAATTGTTAGAAATTCACTGTTAAAATAATTATTTCTCAGTATTAAATATATTATTCTTCATTTATGTTTTGGTTTGGTATTTTTGATAATTTTATCTTAATTGTTGTTTCATAATTAATTTAATCATATAAAAATTATTAATTTTACATTTAATAATTATAAATAAATTTATTACATTTCAAAATAAGTGTTAATAAAATATCAAATATATCATTCATGGAGATGGTATTCTCTTTGCATACAAAAATGTTGTTTTTATTATATAATTTAAATAATAAAATAATAATAGACAATATTTAACCATTAAATATTCATATCAAAATCATAAATAACATATATTTTCATTAAATCCATCATTATGTCCATCCGTGAGAGGTGGTTATGGAAATGAAACCACATCGCTATGTGTAGATAGTGGTCCAAATATACTCATGATAAATAATCTGATTTTAAATAGGATTTATTCATAATAACTTGAATAATATCATGTCATTAACTTTTTTAACATAAATTTAATATATAATCATTATGTTAATAATAATAACTATCGATGAATTGTGGTGGGGAAAAACTGAATACATCTCTCTATGGAGGAGGTTGACTTTTTGTATGCATGAATCGTTTATTCATTTCATATTTCATGGAAATATATATTAATAGAGGTATTTAAATAATAATAATAAATTATATGTATATTGATGATACTAATTTTGTTTGAATTTTAATGGTAATAATGACGTTGAAATATGTACAAGATTATAATAGATGTTAAACACAGTAAAGAACTATAACTCTTCATTGACCATCCTCATTTGGATCAACCCTCAAAGACAATTTTGATAACATTTTGAGTAGAAATAACATAATGAATGTACCCATATATTCATGGGAATGTTTTTGGTAGATAATTTATAAATAAAGTGTCCCATGAAGTGTGATTAAGATATGATTTTTGGTTCCATCAAATAAGAGGGGGAAAGAAAACAATTTTCAATTTTATGAACATTAAACTATTATAAATATCACAATCATATCATTTATAACCAAATTGAATAATCTCAAATATATTGTAGTTAAATATCAAAATACATACAACGAACATAATTTTAAATGGTTTATGATTCATTTTAAACTATATCTTTTGGTTTTACTATCTCACCAACCGTTCTTATCCTTAATAATGGTAATATAATATATAATATTTATGCATTATAAATTTACTTCTATAGTGAAAAGGCTCTAATAAAATGGTTGGTGGATAGCATTGGAAACGATTTCACATTCTTCCTTTCATATTTAAATATATTTTTTATGTTTTAAATGATTGACTAATAAATTATTTAAGAGAAAATTTAATTAAATGGATTTTTGGGATAGTCCAAAACACTTATATTTATTGACAAAAATACAAAAATAGATTTATAATTTAAAATATTTCAGGATCAATTATAAATTTTTATTAACCATAAAATAAAAATTACATAAAAATTCATCCAAATATATTATATTTAATATTATTAATGTTTTTCACTTCTATTTTTTACCGCAATAAAAAGCACTATGGTACTATTTCCTAAACATTGAAGGTAATTATACCAATATAGGAAAGTAAAATTAAATATCATTATAATTTTTTTTTCATAATAATTATTTAAAATTGTTCTTAATTACTTTTTATCAAAATTAAAATAAGTGAGATAATTTAAAACAAGATATTGATATTTTTTTATTATCCATTAATTAAAATAATATAATTTTTATAATCAATTTCATGTGGCATGATATCACAACTATTGTGAATAATGGTTTATAATAGTAAAGTATAACTCACTGCATAGTGAAAATAAATTTTTAGGGGAGTTTTTTTTTCTTATCTCACTGTTTTAACACTTTTTAAACATTTTACCCTTACTATGATGATAAATTTTTTACCAATGTTATTATTGATAATACCAATAATAATATTTACTGAGATACCTAATTTCAACCTGCATATTCTATATTTAGAATCCATTACCCAAAAAAATTTCAATATTTGAAAATAATATTCAGTACATATCCTAATAATAATCCCACTAGAATTGTGAATTCTTAGTGTTATTTAGAGACTATATACACAATTATATTAGTTCATAAAAGATCATAATTATGTCTAAAAGAATTCATAATGAAAGTGAATAATCAGTGATCTCAGATTCATAGTAAGGATAATCATTGGAGATATTAATCAATGATAATAAGTGAGAATAATATAAGTATTAATATATAATAATATAATCAAAAAAATCAAAGTAATACCCAACAATTCAATAATATATATTCTTGAATAATTAAATAAGGATTCTTTATGACTATATATATAAGTTATAGTAATTTCAAGTCATCGATACTCAATCATGGGACATGAGAGGATATCCTAAACAAATGAAACAGTTTCATAGAATCTATAGAAGAATTGAAAAAAATTATACTCTGTCAAGGATCTCTATTAAGACTATCATAGTGTAATGGTTTTACTCCCAATACCATCATTTCCTTAGTTTGGTTTATCAACTAATAATATAATATTTGAAATATCCCCTTACATTACAAGGATCGATACCCATTCATGTCCATATTATCTTAGGAGGTATCAATCTTTACTAAATGAATTATAGGGCTATATAATTCAAGGACCACCAATCACATAATGGAAACCATACATATGCATGCCAATAGATATAAAAAACATTCATTATTTAAACAAATAATAACCCATGGAAATGAATTAATTATCATAGAATTTTCATCTTTTCATCATAGCGTAAGTCATGGTAAAGAAATAGGTTTCATAAAAATTTCATCATATATTAATAAACCCAAGGGAATGAAATGTTATTCATAGAGTCATCCTTAAATAATCATTATCATAATAAATCAGGAGAAATAAAGTAGATGGAATCATTATATTTTAATTCTCAGGATTCATAATGATCACTAAAGGATGTTGATAGAGAAGTAATATACCATAAAAATATTTTTTGAGAATTTCATTGAAAATAAAAAAATATTATACTCTTATTTTGGTATCTTTAAAAACTAACAATACCAATACTATTTAGGGAAATATTTTCATTAATGATAAGTATATAATATTTTAATATATGATTCAAATTGATAAATGGTATTGAAATTATAAAATTTTCACATTGAATAAATGTTTAATGAACACTTTTTGATTAATTCTATTAAAACATAAAAAATTAACTCATTTAAAAACACACTATAGGAATTTTTTTAAAAAATTGGAAAATAAATTGAAATATTATTTATAACGAATTTAAATGATATTTTTAATATATAAATCAATATTCATAATATCATTTTAAATAACGAGGCCATGGAATAAAAAATTCAATAATCAAAGAGGAAAAAAGGTAGATTTTTTATAGAAAACATCACGCATCATTTTAATATCCAAATAGAGGAATTGTTTTAATTTAATAACAATTATTGGAATAAAAATATGATAATAAAATATATTTTTCTTTAATTTCAAGATCCATATAATTTTTATCAATGGAAAATTTTCATATGAAATCTTAAAAAATGTTACATTGTTATATAATCAATTACTATAGGACTCCAATTTCATCATAAAAAACAAAAATCTTATATAACAAGTTATTTTTTTTTGTATATAACTATAAAATAATCCTATTAACACGTAAAATATAATTTATAATCCCTTTATACTCTCTAAATATACCTATATTTTCAATTTCATCGTTAAAATGAAAATATCAATGAACAATATTCTATTTTTTATGCACATTTTAGTTCGATGGTCCCATTACCTGAAACATAATAATAGATTCATAAACTATTTAATATAAATAATTAAATAATTATAATAATAATTCATTATAAACACCTTTTTTACCATTAATATAAATTAGGGATTAAAATGAATTTCATCACTTCATGGAGACAATAGTCTACATGTATGCCCAAGTGATGTTTCTATAATTAAATGGATAAAATGAAAGATAGGTATATAATAATTCAACATTATAGAAAATTAATTATATAAAAAATTTAATATATAAAAAATTAATATACCCTCATTCTTATCCCGGTAAATGTTAATTAAAAAATCACCTCACTTCATAAAGGTGGTGGTATGCACATAAGCTTGAGAAACATTATCATTTTATGACAAATGAGAGGGAGATATAAAAAGGATATAACATTAAGATAAAAAATTGTTAGTGTTTTAAATATAAATATTCCAATTTTTTTTGATGGTTATATAATATTTAGATGACTTTTATGAAGAAAGAAATATAAAAACGATCAGTTGGAAAATGTAACACTTCTTTAGGTGTCCTCTATTGAAAAAATCCTGAAGGATTATTTTATGTGTAATTAGGGAATATGAAAACATCAATATCAAAGATATGGATGTTTTGAGATTATTTTAACTAATATTGGTTGAGATATAATAATCAAGTGGTTTGGGAAAGAGAGTAGATGAGGTTCCCTTTTATTTTTTTGGTTGGTGGAAAAATTTAAATACATAAAATTTTATTAAATAATATATCACTTTATCAAGTCCCATGGAATCAAAATTAAAATCCATAAAAGATAAAATAGATAAGTCTGAAATTCCATAAACTAATAAAATGAAAGGAATTTCAATGTGATATTATAAAATTCATTAGTTTTGTTAACCCCACTTTATCAATTATAATCCTTAGAATGGAAAAAAGAATTTTTCCTTGGTAAATATTCATTATGGAAAAAAATTAAGGTGATCTTATTACCTTATATTAATAATTGTAATTATAAATATGGATTCAGTTTTAAAACATTAACTATATTTAAGTGGTTTAAATTTATTTTCACAGAAGAGAGAAAAATGTAAAAAAACCATTTTTATATAATTGAATATTAAGAATAAAATAAATTTATTATTATTCCATGCCATGAAAAACCCATGAGTTGAATGAAAACCAATATTTAATATATTATATAAAATTTTAAAAAAAGTTATTCATCAAAAGATATCGATTTAATTTATAATTATAAAATATCATTTTGTATAACAATAAACTTTTTCGAAAACAAATATAATTACCTTCAAATGGGTTTATTTCATTTATAACCAATTTATAACAATTGAATAAATTTTATATATGCCCAAAAATATATATTTATATAATTAATTCACTCCAATTAATAACATCAAAGCCAAATTCATGGAAATAAAATTAACATTAAATAATAATATTTCAGTTGAATTTTCTGGTTTATTAAAACTCAGTGTTTCATGTGATGAAATATTTCAAATAAATGAAATTTATTTAATGTTAAATATTATATAAAATCTTGGACTATTCCACTTTACCACCATTATATGAATAACTCCCTCCAAATTATATCACCTTGATATAAAAAAACTAACCATACTTCTTCCTCATCACATCCTCACATTCCGACATAACATCCTAAAATTTATGGTTTAACAAAATAAAATTGACTAGGTTAGTATAATTGATCAAAATCTCTATTAGATATATAATATTTATATGTTGTTATTCATAATAAAGGTAACCCTCTATTGTTAAGACAAATTTTTATTTATAATTTATTGATCCTGTATATAATACCTCAAAAGAGACACCTTGAACACATCCTGAACTTAGGAGAGGTTAGGGGGAATCAATAAGAGATAGCTAAATATATAAATATTATAAAAACATTTTAAAATAATGATATATCTAGGTATTATATTTTCCATATTTCTAACTTTTATAACTGTATTCGAATGTGATATCTATTAAAATACACTATTAATAACTTCAAACACTAGATCTCATCGACAAATGCCAGCAAAACATTTCATTTAGGTCTGACATTCCCTAATGTGATTCTATGAGAATATATCCTTATTTATAATTAATAACCTATATCACATCCTAGTAGATTTAATTATCTAATTTCATCCACGAACATTGGTGTTATGCACTTCATATCACAGTGTCACTCATAAATTTCAATTTGAATTCCTTAGTGAATGCCATTAATGTAAGAAAACTCTACGAGAGAAAGATGATAATATGGAGCACATCAAAATATATAGATTATGATATAAACATTTCCTCTATGGTTTGTATAGTCCCCTCAAACTGACTATTTTTGACAAAAGCATGTCTACTGGAAGCATTAGACTAATAATTTGTAGATTGTTGAAGACATTTCCGCAACATTAAGGTAAAAAATATATCTCGACCAGATTGTATTAAGATTAACAATCATTGAAACCGTACCACATACATTGAATATATCTAGGTGATATTATTAGGAGTAAAATATTATTTGATATAAATTAAATGTAACAATTTCATATATAAACCAACTATAACTGAAATAGTTTTTCTTCACTTTAGATTTCTTGGGGTATCCCTAAATAAAATCCATGGTGATGTTATCCTAATTCCATTCTAGTATATGTAATGGTAGTTAAATCACAATAGAATTGTGTCTCTCATCCATAATAGTATGACATACCAAAAATTTATATAAATAATCTATAATATCCATTTATATGTCATATTTCCATAAATAATCATTAGGATTTGTATAAATCATTGTACTTCCAGTTTTAATAATGAATGATGAACTTTGAAAATCAGCAAAAAACACATTCTATAAATCATGTGTTGACCAAAAAAACATACTTGGTTCATCAAAATTCTCATTCAATCATAATAATGGTAAAAATAAGGAAATATCCCCACCATCTTTTGTAGTTTTTATTCTTCCACATGTGCCTCCTTAATCCTCAAAAAGATGGAAGGTTATTAATTTGAACTGAGAATGATACGATCTTCACCCTTTATTTATAATTTTGAGATATATCATCTATAAATCCATATGTTTTGGATATATTTATATCCTCATCATATAATAAATCACATAGCCTTTCTGACTTATTGTGTCAACTGCCTTTTTTATCTTCCAGGAGAGGTAATGTATTGAGAAGTCATAATACTTAATCAACTCCAATAGTATGATTTTTTATTTAAAAAAACAATTATTTCAATATATAATTCATGGTTTTATGATCATTATATATATCACACCATTGACCATATAGATGATGTAACTATATTTTCCATTAAAAAATAGTCATTCCAACCCTAAATCAAGAGTCAAGTAATTTTACTAATCTATACATTATTACCATGAACCATAAGCTATCACCACATAATTATGGTTGATAATGAATCTTATTCCATTATATGATACATCCTTATAAATAACAAATAAATATCTATTAATGGGTAGATTGGTATAGGTTCCCTAAAAAACATTCTATTTAGTTCCCTGAAATTTTCCATTCATTAATATATCTAATAAAACGTGTCTCTATTATAATTCAACAAGGTTATTTTTTACATATCCCAAAGAAATATCCCAAGAAACATCCGCAATATCAAACTTACCCATAAAAATATGGATTTAGATCAATTTGGTTCTTCACGGAAATGTTTTAATATATTCTATCATTAATGGATCTTCTAATATACCATTTATTGATATTACATGTCCTATGAATGAAACATTATATATAAATAATTCACACACAATTACTTTTTCATACTTATTCTCCTTCCAAAAGGTATCCAACACAATTCGTAAAATTATCTTTAGGATCTTCCTTTACCTTTTACTATATAAGAATATTAGAAATGATTTCTACTAAAAAATGATCAATGTATTCTCGAAATGTACTATTTATTGGATTAATGATTTTTTTGGAATTTAAACATTAAAAATCATAACTATAAATTAAATATGATCATAAATTTTATATAATTTTTTCTTGGTTATGTACATCCTCTTGGACCACAATTAATGATATCCATAATGAAGGTTAATATTGGAGAATAATTGAGCTCTGTGGAATTTATAAAAACATTTATCAATGTGGGATATATGATAGTTGAACATGAATTTAACCCTATTATTTTTTAAATAATGAATGGAATAAAATTATTTACCAATATTTATTATCAATAAAAATAATATGTCTACACTATGGTGACTCACTATGGAATATGAATCTCATTTCGAGACACTCATTTAGGTTCTTATTTAATTTGTACAGCTCCTTTGTGTCCATAATGTATGGATACAGTGAGATAAGTGTTACACCAAGTATGAGTTCCATTGAATATTGAATTGATTTGTGAGAAGATAAGGAACATCTTAAATACATACGTAATCATATTCCCATACAATAAGGATATATTCAAAAACTTTTTTCTCCTAATCCATTTGAGATAAATATCCCCCATGAATAGGTAGTATGACCCATGAAATGGATGTAATTTTCAATGCATTTTCATATTCATCCTCCCACTAAAATAAGATCATAGGCTGGATTGTAATATCAATAGTCACATTTTAACAACCCAATGTTTCATCAATAGAAATTACCTTCTTATAATCATGTCACATAAAACACAATAGGAGACACAATGCCACATCATTTTACTGAATGCCATGCTTCATTTATAGACTAGTCATTAAACATATTTTTTCCACTTATGTGATTTGAAATACAAAAATATGACATACATGGTTGAAATCAGTAGGATACATGGAGTCTGATAGAACAAATAATTTTTAGTGAACATGAAAAATCCCTTATGAATAGTAACGTTACCCTTATGAATAGTAATATGTCATATATGTATAGTACTCATACTAATGATAATATAAATAAATCTTATCCATAATTTATGTGAAAATATGATATCAATTTATCAGGGTATAAGTAAATAAATATTTGAATAATTACCAATTAAGGTGTGGTATTTTTATAAGCCAAAAATAATTTATGATTAATAGAAAAGAACACGTAAATTCATAAAATGTATTCGTAAATTAATATTTTTATCCCCTAAGATTTTTAGATAATATTATTATACCTGAAGTAATTTTTTGAAATATAATAAAATGATTTATAAATATAAAATGTATATTTTTCATGTAAACGATGATTCTGATTATAAATTAAAATAATCATTTCTAGAAAACTATTTACAAAGAATTTTGTACATTTTTTGATTCTACACATTTAAAATTGGTTGAGGTGAATTATTGGAATTTTTCTAAAATACATAAATTTTTGGTGAATAGTAAAATACAACAATTTATCATATAAATACATTATAAGTTAAATCCAATATTCATGACGTGATGAGTGATATAAGACCCAAAATCTAGAACTCATATGCCCACTTTAATGTATTTAGTCATGGAATCAGATATATTTCTTTTATTCTAGGGAAATAATAAATTAATAAATATAATATTTAGAAAACCCCTCTCCCTTCCACTATAAATAGCACCCATCACAACCACATGTCCTCACACCTCTCATGTTTCACGAGATCTCTATGTTCTGTCAAAACCATTTCCCTAGCCCCTCCCCACATCCAATAGCTCTTGATCTCATCAAAAGTCTAATCCTATGTGTCTTGTGGAAGGTCTCAAGAGTAGAATTCGAGATGTAATTTCTCTCTCTATTGTTTCAATTTCATTACATATTTTTTTTTCATTTCATCTATTATCCTTAAATTATCTTATACAAATTTCCTGGCAACTCTAGTAGAATTGATATACTAGAATTATATCACGGTAATGGAATATTATTCATTTAACACCTCCCTATCCATCTGTTCCTAAAAAAAAGAAATGGTCTCCTTTGATGTGTTAATTTACCAACATCATGGGTGATGCAATTCCATTTTCCTTAAACACCTTTATGGTAGTTAGTAAAACCATCAAATGGTGAAAGTATATTTAAATACATATATTATTCCCCCTTTCATTTTGGAACCGAATTTTTACGAATGTATGATTATGAAATGAAACCCATTCCATTCCATGGGTTATTATATGTTCAACATTTATATATGTTCTTTTTTGCATGCATGATTTTGTTATTTTTGTGATGTAGTAGAAGTGATGGGTATCATATAGGGCATTGTAAATGCCATGATGTGACCGTTGTTCATATAATTATATAGCACTCTAATGCATTGGGTATTGTGAAGAACCTCATGAGTAAAGTGCAATATGTGTGAACATGATGCTATATTTTATCAAATCAATGTGTGTTAGTTGACCACTAGGAAAAGATATTTCATTTCTATGCATTACCACCTTCCTTGTCATTTCATTATTCTTCCTCTTTTTATTTTGATCTCATGCTTATGTTATGATGATAATGATTATTATCACCCCATGTCATATTGTTTCATGTTTTATCTATCCTCTTATTTGTCTTTTAGCTCACCCCTTTTCAATGTATATCCTATGGCGGATACTTGTACTAAATAGAATTCAAGGTAGAATAAGAATCTAGAGAATAAGGAATTAAAAAACTGTTTATGTTTAATTTTGAAAATTTTATTTATAGTCATAGTTTTCCGAAGACACTAAACCTTTGGATGTACCTTATATACTGATTTTATGTTGTTTATCATTAAAATGACGTAATAGTAATGTGTGAAAAAGAAGGGTCACTATAGTTGTTATTAGAGGAACTGTTTAGTAACATTTGGAAGTTGTATTAGAGATGCTTAGTAAAAAACCAAAGTATGAGACTAAGTATATGTAATATCACAAGAAGCTTTTCTAAATACAGGGCTCCAACAAGATATGATTTTAGTGTAATATTCACAATGGAATAAATTATTTATTAATTATTTTTTGACTTATATTTTGTACTATCCATTTCTATTTTAGAAAATGGTGTCAACTAGGAAAATCTATGCCAAAACCCCATGTGAGGGACAATGAAATGATTTCCCAAAGAAAATCCCCAATACAATTGTAGGTGGAATTCTAAATTTCAAAGAAATTATTACCCATCTATATTTGGTAATGAACACTAACCTAAAAAATGCGGAATTTCCATCTTAAGCTAAGAGGTAGAAATTGGATATCATGACTTTTATGGGGAAACAACCACCAACATGTAGTGATTCTTCTGAACCACTAGTTGATGAAAAATGGTTCAAATCGATGGAGAAGAACATTTCAATGATTCAGAATTATGATATGGATAAGGTGAATCTTATTGTTTGTCATCTAAATGGAGAGGCCGATCAATGGTGGGATTTGATTAAGAACAACAATCTGAGAGACAAAATTGAAGATATTGAGAGGGATAGTCTTTAAGATAGTGTTTCATAAAGCGTATTTCCCATAAAATCATCATATGAAGATAGAGAAAGAAATTATAAATCTAATGAAAAAGGATGGAGAATCTGTCATGGCATATGAATCGAATTTCACAAGGATTTTATGGAATGTATTGCTATTTTTATAAAAAATGATAGAAAAATTAATATATTTATTAGTGGATGAAAACCACACTTTGAAATGCTCTTTCAATTCAATAAATTGGGAGTTTTCAATAAGTTGTTTGATGTGCTCTCAAAGTGAGAAGATGTTTGGAGAATGGTCCCATGTATATGGTGATAAGAAACTAAATGTGGAGTCTCAAGCATGATGATCTAATTAGTAAGGTGGAATGAAAACCAAACCACCCACATGTCCAGTATGTGGGAAGAATCATCTTGGGAATTTCTACAATGATATGGGGAAATGATTTAAGTGTGTGAGGGAAGGACACCATGACTAGTAGTTTCAACAAGACATGAGAAGGAAGAAAAATGTGGTGGAGGATAGGAGAGAACCACCCAGGGTTAAATATTACAACTATATAGAGAAAAGAAAACATGAAATCCAGTGAACTAAACCTCGAGTTCTCGAGGGTAATTAGTGTCATCAGCCACTAAATACAAAGGTTAAAGGAAGGCTTGTTGCATCACTACTACATCAGTGGTACAAGAAAATGAAGTCATATAAGGTACACTTTATATTCACTGAAGAATGGAAAAAGTATTATTCGATTCTGGATCTATGTATTCCATTATATCTCATAGAATTTCTAGAATGATTGTTTTAAATCCCCGAAACCTGGAAGTAGAGATATCCATAAAAACACACAATGGTGAAATCATTGTACCCAATGTGTTAGACTCTTATTCTATTGGAATATGTGGGACGATTATTCTAGTGAATCTCATAATACGTTTCATGTTGGAATTCGATGAAATAATGGGAATGGATTGGATATCATTATATAAAAACATATAAAATATCTAGGAAATGGAAAATATTTTTTTTAATTTGAACCATTCCATGATCCCCTACAAATATAGGGAAAATGATGAATCTCATTTAAAAAATACATCAATTGTGTGGGTGTTGATTCACAGTGAAGAAGCATACCTTGATCAAATGGTTGAGTTAATGAAATGTGTCAACCTAGGAGAAATTCACATCATGAGGGAATATAGTGATTTTTTTATTAATGAGTTACCCATACTACCCTTGGATCATGAGGTAGAGTTCTTGGTAAAAATCATACCCATAACTACTCATATATGAAAGATTCCCTAATGGATGGATCCTATCTAACTGAAGGAGATAAATAAATAGATGTAAGAGAATTCCGATAAAGGGTGAGACACCCTAATGAATCACAATGGGGTGCACTAATGATATTTTTCATGAAGAAGTATGGAACAATGTTTCTGTGTATCAATTATCAGGATCTCAATGTGATTACCGTAAAGAACAAGTATCCTCTTTCCAGGATTGACAACTTTTTTGTTCAATTGAGAGGAGATCAGTACATCACAAAGGTGGATATCTATTCTTGATATCATCATTTAATGTTTATGGTGGAAAATATTTATAATTTATATGAATGCCTCCCATACATGGTGTTTTCACTATTTCTTTTTGGAGATTCCCATCGTACTAACAAATTCCCTTGCAATCGTCATGGATTTTATGAATAGAGTCTTTAGATATTATGTCGATAAAATGTTGTAGTGTTTATCAATAATATTCTCATATACACTAAGAGCAAGGAGGAACATGAATAACATCTAAGACTTGTGTTGGTGACATTGAGGAAGGAGAAGTTGTACCCCATATTCCACATGTGTGAATTTTGGTTGTATCAAGTCACAATCTATGAACATGTGATCACTAGTGAAGGATTTTAGGTGGACCCCTAAAAAACCATGATAACTGAGGAATGTCCCAGACCCTCTAGTGTCATATAAATCGAGAATTTTCTTCAATTATCTAGGAATACTGTCATTTTGTGAGAAATTTCATTTGATTAATAAGAATTCTTACTAAGATAATAAGAAAAGTGGTAAAGTATATTTAGATGGATGAATGTGAAGAAAGAATCAATGAGCTAGAGAGTAGTCTGATCAATGCACCAGTACTCATATTATAGAAAACTAGAGAATGTTTTGTGATATACAGTAATACTTCAATGAAAGGCTTGGGTTGGGTAGTCCTGAAAAATGGTACTGTTATAGCCTTTTCTTCACAAAATTTATTGATCTATGGTCATAACTACCGGACACATTATTTTGATCTTTCAACTATTATTTTTTACTTGATAAACTAGTGGTACTACCTCTATGGTGAGAAGTTCAAAATATATACCAATCACTAGAGTTTAAAGTATATATACACTCGAAAGGATCTAAATCGTCATCAAAGGAGTTGGTTAGATCTAATCAAAGACTATAATTTCCCTATTCACTATCAACCTAGCAAAAATAAGATGGTAGTTGATGATCTATGTAGAAATGAACCTGATACTATATCCATGTTTCTTATTTAGAAATTTCTTATCTAAATGGATATGAAAAGGATAGATTTGGAAATAATAATGGAAAAGAATAAATCATACCTTTACCAAATGATTTATAAACAGTACATCCAAGATAAGATTACAGAGGCACAAAGAGATGATCTAGAGTTGAAAAAGAAGGATAATTTGGAAAAGATAGGGAATTTGAATGAGTTATATATCAATTTTTATGGTGTAATTCAATTTGGAACAAGGACTGGTGGGCCTTCATTACCAGGAAAAAAAATCAGCTATTGGAAATTGAATATATCTCAACTCTCTATAATCATCCTGGTAACACCAAGATGTACCCTGATTTTGAAAAACAATTTGGTGGGAAAACAAGACGACATAGATTTTTAGTATATTTGATGGTGCTTGATATGCTATCAAGTTAATGTCGAGTAACAGAAGTCGATAGGGATGACAAAACCCATTCCTATAGAAATGTGGAAATGGGATAATGTCACTGGGGACAATGTCACGGGTCTCCCAAAGACATCTAAAGGAAATAATGTGATATGTGTCATGATCTGATCCATAATGGGGATTGAGCTGCAACAACTCCAACCTTGACTGCATAGGCTTGGGGCTAGTGACCAGCACTGAAGTCCAAACAAACTAGGGGAGGCCATTGACTATGTCAATGTACACACATATGCATCCAACTCAATGAAAAAGTGTAGAGGGAATGGAAGATATGGAAGAACAATACTATATATATAAAACAAAAATATACGTCATCCTATAAATAGTCTATTAATTAAGTAGTAAACTGAAAAGGGAAAGGGAAAAATAAACGTCCAACTATAAAAGATCCACAACTCTATAATATGTGGAAAAGTAAAATTGTAGAGAGATCCCTGCTCCTTGATCCCAATATATGACCACCACATGAAGTCCATGTACTATGTATACCTATACTCCACTGAGGACACAATCAACTTTTCTGTCTTATGCAAGGGAATAGTGAGTGTTGGAAACTCCCAAGAAGGGGTGTGTTTAAAAATACTTAGTAGGATGCCCCAAAGGATAAGGGAGTAGAAAATGATTTATTTTAGAGGGTAGCAGAAGACATAACAAGGTAAAGTAAAAGGGTCTATCTCAACCAAACTAGATACTAATGTAAGATCATCAGAACACAAGGATCTAGAAATAGTGAGACGATGAACATCTCGTCGAGTTATCTCTACCTATAGTAGGAGAGTATACTTTTCCAACCATGAGAATATTGACCTGGAAAGTACACAGCATACCCCACATGTCCTCACCTCTCTTTGAAAGAGAGTTACCAAATCCCATGGAGTCATTACTACAATTAAATATATATATTCTCAACAAAATAATACTAAATGAAAGAGTAATGGGATCTCCAAATCACTGCTCAACCCAAGAAAAGAGTCTCCAATATTTCCCAAAATAACCACCATTGATGCCAAAAATCCCACATGTCATCCACAAACTACAATTCAATGGTGATCAATCACTGCACCTTGATAATATCTGATTTGGGAGGGTCTCTCTCTCTCTCATTGTTTTAGGTCACCTCACAAGGATGGGTCATGGTGGGAAAAGTGTCCCACTTTATTTGGAGTCAAAATTCTCATCATACATGTCTCGTTACTATGTAGAACTGTCGAGAGATTGTGTCACAAAGTCATGAATCCACTGCCTATCCTCGTTGGATGGTTTTATAAGAAGAGTCATCGGGAAACCCACTACCCAGATCCACTAGAGTGTAAGACAAAACATGTAAACAAAGAACCTCACTGCCCAAATGTGATGGAGGTTAATTCATGAAAGAGTAACCGATGAACCAGATTTCCTCACCGGACTGGAGGGTATGCCCTGAAGAGATAATATTGAACCTCATTACCCAACCCTAATAGAGTGTAATACTAGAAGAGTGAATGTGAATCCTCACTTCCTAGCCCCGATTGAGGGTATGTTATGATGATATAATGGAAAACCTCATTGACTATTCATCTTGGAGGGTAAACCGGTATTGCTATAGTGATTATGAAAACATCGCTTCCATAATTTTCATAATTGAACATCACCTCAGACATGAATTAAACATAGAACATCTCTCACTATACCTCTAGATCCACTATAGAGTGAACTATTACATTTTTCTGGAAAAAACACTTAGGATAGGCTACTCGTAGGTCCAAATCAATGTTGAGAAGAAAGAGATATGAGATGTAGAACAATTGATAATGTCATGCATAACATATGTGGGGACCAAAAAACAAGTGAACCCTCCTCATCTTGTGTCTTGTGTATGAATACATACTCGAGCACTAAACTATGAACTAGTACCCACAAGGTGTGTCATTGTAATCCTAGAGTACATGGCACCTCTAGCCAAAAGGCTTACAAGTGCACATTTCACATTACTAATCCAAAGGTCAAAAAAATAATTTTACCAACATTCCTCTTACCAATGGACATAGATAAACAAACAGATCACACCATTGTGATCCTTGCAGAAAACTTCCTAGGTTCGACTATTCATTCGCCTAAAATGGACTACCAATGAAGAAGCTGCATTCCATCGTGCTACGCACAAATAGTGCCCCGTGGGGCCCATTCCTCGAACCCAAATCACATCACACAAATCATGCAATTGTGATCCCGTTATAAAAACAGATGTTATCAGCTACATATTTGACAAAAATGGACAACTTGTTAAAAGGGCTATTTTCACCGCAAACGCCTGATCGACGTTCTATCACTACCAATCATGAAAAGGATACGTGCATCCCATTATTTAGAAATGGTGTGATCCTTGTAGAAAAATATTAAAGGTATATTATTCACATGAACCAAAAAATATTTTGATGCAGAAGTTGTAAAGCATTACATTACGCTCCAAAAGCTGTCCCATGGGGCCCAAACCTTGCCCCAAAATTTACTTGGACAAATCACACCATTGCGATTCTCATGGAAAAAACACAATATCTACTACTCGATCATCCAAATCATATAATTGGTGAAAAAGTCACATTTCCTAGAAAATACCCGAAATGGGCCTCATGGGGTCCACATCAGTTTTTTAGTTTAAGCACATGAAATCTACCTTGAAAAGTCCACCTCACCTCTAGGGTCATAATTCATCTAAAAACATGTCAATTAGACATCAGACGTAGAATTTACGTCTGGTATGAGAATCTTAGAATAATAATAATTATATTTTTATTATTAAAAAAGGAATTTTCATATCGATGAGCCTCGAGCCTAAGAAAAAAGATCCCCAAATGGACTAAAAAGTTCTTACGTGAATCATGGATCGTGTGGCCACAAACAGGATGAAAAATGGACCCTCAAATTGAATGATATTGTTGTTTTAGTAAAAACCCCAGTCTGAATCATTCTGGACAGGCCCAAACCTATTAGTTAGGCTTTAACAATCGCACCACCATAGTTATTCCACCCTCTAGAGCCCCTCTCTAGAACCCGCTACTGGAAAGCTTCTGCGGACAACCATGTTCACCTTCGGTGGTCCAAATCGCGATCTGGGACCTGATCTAGACACCAAGGGATGATACCTCCATAGCACCAGCCTTCGCTCGATGATCCATCATCATTTTTGTGTGACAGAAATTAACCACCACTTCATCCCACTAATGTGATTCCTCTGATGCCCAAAAATACATCTCGAGCACAGATCGGGACACCACGGGTCGAGGAATTCATAAATATGGTCCCATCTCTGTAATCCGAGGTTGGTTGTGTAAGAAGAAATGTTTTATGATGAATAATAAGAACACAAAGTACGAGAAACCAGAAATTGAAACCGAGGATGGGCATTGTTTGTTTCTCCATCGTTAAATAATTCTAAAGAAACGAAAACCAACATATGATATAAATGATGAAAAAAATACTCAACTAGGGGGAGGGGTCTGGAAAATATGAAATAGAAATCCTTCCTCGAATCCAGTTCCACATTGTGTTTTCTGCAGTTTAATTGATCAGCATCTGATGTTTTGTCACAATCCAACAACCATCTGACATTGAATCAATGTTGGCCCGAGATATTCAATCTGAGAGGGAAATGATCCAAAGCTAGCTCATTCCTCTATCCTCCTATTTATAGGAAATGGTAGAAGGGCACACAATACGAATCTCTCGTGCCCTCTCAACTGAGGTCACCCCTAGGGTAAAAACTACATTAAAAACTCAACTACGGTCTACAATTTCCAATCTGAGTCCCCATTTTGAATTTATTAAATGTAGTGTTTCAAATAATATAAATTAATTTAATTATTTTATTTATGGTTTCCCCTCTAGGACATATTGAACAAAATGAATGTGCTGACATAGCTTGTGCCCCTCCTAGTGTAAATGAAATACTCTAGACCTAACAGGGGACTTGGATTTCTAATATGAGTTACCATTTGATATTTATTTGTGTTTGAGCTATTAAATGTATGAATTAACAAATTAATTCAGCCCTTTAACATACCACTAATGAGAGAGGGGTCAGAAAAACCATCACCCACATATTTAATGTCACACCTTGGGTAAACACCAAGTTACAAACCCAACCGTGGTCTCAAATTTCTGATATGATCATCCATTTTAGAGATATCCCATTTCTGTTGTGTGAATAGTTCAAAAAAACATAATATTATGTATAATTTATTCCAGGTACACCGGGTCTCAGAATATCATGTCTCCATAGCTCGTATTTGTAGAAATATATGCAGAAATATTACATTGTCTAAGAAGAAAAAACCTAGGTCCCTATAATATGGGTTATGGTGGACTGACTGACGAAGAAAACCCACTATATTGTTATTAAGGAAGATATCTTTCTTGAAAAACATGTAGAGATATATGTGAAGGAAATGGTGAGGCTACATGGGGTTACACTCTCACTTTCCACATGTCATGATCCATGGTTCAAATCCATGTTCTGAAAGATTCTTCAACATGATTTGAGTACTAAATTAAATTTCAACATGACCTATCATCCCCAAACTGATGGCCAAACTAAAAGTACTATTCAGATGCATAAAGATATGTGAAGAGCATACTATTTTTAATTCAATGGTGGATGGAATCAGTATCTCCATTTTTTGAGTTCTCTTAAAAAATATATTCCACTCAAGTATTTATATTGATATGTATAATGGGACCAATTTCTTTTACTTGAGTTGAGAATGGAAATGAATTCTCCTAAAGGAAACCCAGGATCATTAATTTTGGTGTCAAGATATGATACGTCATAACAAAAGTTTCCCTTTTTTGATTTCTAATATTAGCATAAACAGTGGAGAATAATTATTAAGTGTTACCAATGTTAATGTTTTTAGTAAAAATTTGGTCAGAAACATTGAAGATATTAACAATATTTAAGAAAAAGTGTCAAAAAATCCATATAGATTCAACATAGGTGGTATTTTTTATTACACCAATAGAAGTGTAATTATGCTAGAAAAAGTGAGAATATTTTTCAGAAAAATTTATTTTTGGTTCACCAATATCAAGGAACGAAGGATTATGAGTCTTCACCATCCTTATTAGAACAACAAACGTATCAGATATAACTATAGCTAGAAAATTATTGAAAAGAATCTACATTTAAACCTGTGTTTTGAGGTTGAACTCACTTATTTATTTTTCTATATATTTTTATTTCTAGAAGACCTTCATAATATTTGGTCATTTTCTCCATTAGTGATTTGTTTTTATGTTTTTAAAGATACTCCAGGAGGGTTATTTGAATCGCTAACATTCATGGTTCTCTGATGATGAATGCACTAATACCATAAAAAACTATTGTCCCTCAATGTCCCACAAAAATGATGCCTTTTCATGTACTATTATATTTAATAACCTCCTATACACTCTAACAATTTGGTGTAGCTCCAATTCCAGACAAATTAATAATGAAATCCTTCTTTTTTGAGAAAGATCTAAATGAATTACTATATAATAACACTAGCTCAGATTTCAATATTGATTTGACTCAAGAAATAAACCCAGCTACTAAGATCAACACTTTTCAATATTTTAACAAAAACATGCTGAAACACGTTCTTAATGATAATTGGTTGTCAGATGGTGAAATAAATACTGAGAACTACAATTATCTTCAAAGAATCAATAAGACATGTAGGCTGATAACCTTTTTAATAGATGGGAAAAAAAGTCTAGACAATAAAGATGACATATCTCATCACATTGTCTCATATTATGAATACATCTTCAATGATCCTTATATCTACAAATACATCCTTCCTGAGGCCATTCTAATAGTGGTCACTGATGAGGACACCACTTTCCTACTAAATACTCTTCTAGATCATGAAATTAAAGACACTATATTTTGTATGAATCCAAATAGTGCTCTTGGTACTAATGGTTTCAATAATGGAATATTCAAACACAATTGGTATGCGATTCATGTCGATGTTTTCAAACATATCAAATCATTTTTTCCAATGGTTTCCTTCCTCATGCTCTTAATGATCAATTCCCATCTTTGATCCCAAAAGTGGGAAATGCCTCAGAGATTCATTTGATCAGAGCCATTTTCCTTATCAATTCCCTGTATAAAATAACCAATAAAATTATTCCCAATATAATCTCAACTATTACAGATAAAATTGTCTCCTAGAACCAATTTTCTTTTATTAAGGGTAGATCCATTCAAGACTATATTTGTATTTCTTCTGATTATGTCAATAAATTCAACAAAAATAATAGAGGATGTAACATTTATTTTGACATAGACATCATAAAGCTTCTGAAACCATGGAATAGAGCTTTATCTTCAATGTTGTTCATGGTTTTGGGTTCAGTGTTTCTTTTATTACATGAATTAAAACATTTCAATTTAGATTATATTACCTTTTAAGTCAATGGTTATTGCATGGGCTATATCAAGAACACCATAGGTGTCAGGCAAGGTGACCCTCTCTCTTCCATTCTTTTATCGATAGAGGAAGACTATCTTAGCCGCCTACTCAATCATCTAGTGGACCCGAATAAATTATAATCCTTCTATGTCACTCGATATAGGAATTCCCCGACTCACCCATTTTATGATGATGACATCATCTAATTCCATTAAGGTGATAAAATTAAAATTGTAAACCTCAAAAAACTATCTCACGCTATCAAGATTATTCTAGAAAAACCTTTTCCTATATCTTCATTGAGGTGACCATTCTGCTCAACATAAAATCTATCATTATTACTAACCTGGGTCTAAAAGAAGGCACTATACCCATTACATATCTTGGTGTTCCCATTTTTTGGGGCACACCCAAATCTTTCCACTTTTATACAATAGTTGATCATTTTTTAACCTAGATATATTATTGGAAAGGTAAATATCTCACTATGGGGACATGATGTGCCTGGTTAAATACACCCTTATGTCTATGTTGGTTTACTTCATGATTGTCTATAAATGGTCGGTTGGTCTTATAAAAAAATGAACTATAAAATAAAAAAAATTATTTGGACTCAGAGAAATGTTGAATGAAATATTGTGATTTTACCATGGTTAACTTGTTGCAATCCTATTGAAAAAGGTTGTATCAGCCAAAAAATATTAAGTACATTAATGAATCTCTTCAAGCTAGACTCACCTGGAACCTTCACCACAATACTTCTGAATCTATTACATTCCTCAATATTAGTTTTCTTGAAAAAAATACGATAGGAAACTAAAATTTCATTAATTTGTTATCTATACATCCATTAGACATTCTTTGTCCATAATTATGAGTAATTCAAGATGAATGGTCCCTAATGACTCAACCCTGAAATTATGGTTGGATAATTGGACTGGCATGACCATAATTACTATGATATCTCCCGATAAAACCCTTGAGAGTACTAAATTTTCTATTAGTTATTATAAACTCTCCACATGGCCGTCTCTAGAAAAATATTTCTTAATATCATTGAAATATTACCTTTCATAAATTCAAATGATTTCATATTTTAGGAACCTACTTATAATGTATGCATAACTCTAATAATTTAATCCATCATTACTTTTGTAACATAGAATTTTACTTCAGTTAGATCAGGAATTTTAAAAAGACTCATTTAAAGCATAAAATATTAAAACTCATCTGGCGGTTGGCACACAATAGAGTTCCCATAGAGAGTTATCTTCAAACTATTGGAATCCAGATCTATTTGAAATTAAAACTAGTTAATAAACACAAAGAAGTTTCTAACCATCAATTTCTTTCTTGTTCTAATTCTTAAGTACTTTGGAACTATATTATTGACATTTTTTGTTGTAGATAGATGTTTCATTACTCCATTAAGACTCAATTTTTTTTTTTTTAAGAAATGGACAACTCTCAGAAAATCAAGAACATCTTAGGAGCTGTATTTTCTCAGCTCGATCATGTGATCTGGTATGATCAGAATTAAATTTTTCATAACAATTACTAGCTCAATAAAAATGAAGGTCGGATTCGGATCCTCATTTCCATACAAGAAGATAATTTGATGAAAAATGGACATTTCCACAATAATGTGCTTGACTTTGAAATCCTGTGACAAATTTGGATTAATTGAGATTACTAATAACCCATTGGACTCTGGAAGTGTTCTAGATATCTCCTCTTTCGGGATGGATTAATGTTAATTATAATGGGGCCTCAAATGACAATCTGGTCCTACAGGTTGCGGTTTTATATTTTGGAATCACCTCGGACAGATCCTTGGATGCTTCATGGGTTTCTGAGACATCAACACCTCTCTTGAAGCTAAGATGATGAGATTAACACATGATATTTCCTTCGCAATGCAACTATGTTAAAACAATATCTAGATAGAAATTATTCGACTACCCTCATGGAGGTGATTTGGAATGTAATAACACATCTTGAATGGCCGATTGATACATGTTGGATGGACTACGCCCATTCTATTATCAATCTCACTATAACATCACACATGTTTATCAAGATGCAAACAAGGTGGTAGATGGTCTGGGAAACATGGGTTTAAATCAAGACATTATCTTGGTCAAAGAACTCCCTGTTGTTTTACTTCCATTACATGAAAAATATTATAATATGATCGTTTATTTTAGTATTTTATACAATCTTTATTTTTTAATATTTGTCCTTTGATCATTTTGGCCCACTGAATCATCTATCAAAAAAATATTGATCCATATGATGATCTACGTGGAAAAACAATGGAGAACTCCATCTTATTGTGAAGAAGTTGGAGGAAGGAATCTAATTAGACCAGATCTTATGCAAGAGATGATATAGAAGTGTTAATTCATCTAGAAAAAATATCAAAGTAGCTCAAAGTCAAAATATAGTTGTGATAAAAACATTCATAGGGACTTGGAGTTTGATGATGAAGATAAAGTATTCCTTTGAATATCTCCATGGAAGAGAGTCATGCGGCTTGTAATTAAAGGGAATGAAAGACCAAGGTACATTGGTCCCTTTCATATATATGATCATATTGGATCTGTGGTCTATCGTCTTTCACTTCAACCGAATATGGCTCAAGTTCATGATGTCATCCACAAATTGTACAAGAAGAAGTACACATTGAATCACTCACATGTACTTAACAAAAAGGTGGTACATATGGAAGATTATCTCCCTTATGAGAAGTAACTAGTAATGATTCTAGATCAGAAAGATAATGTTCTATGAGACAAGAAAACCCACAATTTCAAAGTATTGTGGTTGTACCATATGTATGAATAAGAAACATGTGTACTAGAGGAGGCAACGAAAGAGATGTTTCCTCACCTGATTTTTGTAAAAATGATATTTTGAATGAAAAATTTCAAATGGGGGGGGGGGGAAGAATGTAATGACCCAATGATTTATCAACAGAAACTCCCTTATTATAATCAGGTCACATAAAATCAAATTAGGAATCACAATGCCACATCATGCTACTAAATACCATTTGACTTTTATAGAATAGTCGTTAAACATAATTTTTCCACTTCTATAATTTGAATTTTAAAAATCCAATATACACTATTGTAATTTGTAATATATTTGGAGTGTGATAGGACACACAAAATTTTTGGTGAATAGTAAGTTACCCTTATGAATAATAATGTTTACATTACGAATAGTAATATGAGCCTTATGAATTGTAATCATATTAATGATAATATTAATAAATTTTATCAATATTATAAGTGAAAATATGATAAAATTATATCATTGTATAAGTAAATAAATATTATATAAATTATTAATTAAGTGATTGTATTTTTATAAGTCATAAATATTTTATGATTAATTTAATAGAAATTGTACTTTCATACACTACTGGAAAATGGGCATATACCCAATGTTTTTTAAATGATTTTTTTATAGTCATCCCTATACCCACAGTTTTCCCAAAACCATTGGTATAACTATAGTGTGGGAGCCTATACCCACTGTTTTGAAAAAATGTGGGTATAACCCCCCTATACCTACAGTTTTAAGAGAACCGTGGGTATAGGTTTTTTATCATCACATATACCCATGGATTAGAAAAGCTAATGGGTATATGGTTGATTTTCAGGACCAAAACCCATTGTGTTTGTAATAATGTGGGTAAAGGGTTGTTTTTAAGGATATATACCCATGGTTATCCAAACCTTGGGTATAACCTTCACGCCTTATGAAGGGTTAAATAAATTCAATGACCAAATTTTTTTTCACTTGAACAACCTTTCCAATGATTTAGAATTTTATATTTAGATATATATGTATACACATTCACACACACATAAGTTATGAAGCTTGAGTGGTGAGGCACTGGTTGTTAGAGGAGGAGGTCACGGGATCGAATCCTATGACTAGATTTTTTTCGAAATCCCATACCCACAGTTTTAAAACTATGGTTATAGGGATATGACATAGTGGAAAAAATATATACCCTTGGTTTGGAAAACCATGGGTATAAGCTTCAGAACTATACTAATATACCGGTTGCCGACGGTTCCCAATAAAGTGGGTATAGCATATACCCACGGTTTTGGGGGATATACCCATGGTTTTGAACCATGGGTATATGTCATTTTTTCAGTAGTGATAAAACGAATTCATGAATTAATAGTTTAATGTATTATGATTGTAAGATAATTTTATAAGAGCTTTAGTATATTTTTTCAAAATGATATAATATGATTTATAGACATAAATCTATATTTTCAAGTAAAAGATGATTTTAATAAAAAATTAAATTAATCTTATTCATAAAATTATTTTCAAAAAATGGTGTTCTGTTGTTGATTCTATATGTCCCGAAAGGGTTAGGGTATACTTTTGGGTTTTTTTGGAAATACATGAATTTGTTTGGATAGTAAAATTGCCCAATTTACCATATTAATACATTATTTGTTAAATCAAATATTTCTAATATCATGTTTTATGTAAGACCCCAAATCACAAAATCACTTTCTCTCTTTACATTATTTACTCATAGAATCATTAAAATTTATTTTCTTGTAGAGAAATAATAATTCAATGATTATATTATTGAGAAAACCATTATCCCTCCACTATAAATACCATCCATCACATCCTTATGTAATCAAACCACTCAAGATTCAATAAATTCCCAAATTACACCCAAATCTCTTCCCTATCCCCTCGCCCATGTCTAAGACCTCTTGGTGTCCCCAGAAGACTGTGCCTTGGTGCATTAAGCAGGATATCAAGAGGATATCCCAAGTGGTAATTCCTATCTCTATTTTCGTTCAATTTTATTTAAAATTTCATTTCATTTCTTATCTAATCCTAAACTTCTATAATCCAAATTACTTGATAACTACAAAATGATTTATATAATGGTATTCTATCATGTTAATGCAATATAATTCATTAATATGCTCCATCTCTATCCATTTTAGAAAAAAATTAAATCATTCTCTATGATGTGATAATTTACATACATCATGGGCGATGTACTTCTATTTTCATTCCACTACATCAAGTCAGCCAGTAAAACCATTATATGGTTTAAAATAGATTTTAATATTTATGTTATTCCCCTTTTTATTTTGGAACCCAAAGCTTAGGAATTTATGATTTTGAAATGAAACTCATTATTTACCATGTGTTATTATATATTAAAAATTGATATATATAATATATAGAATACATGATAATATAAATGTTGTGATATAATAGGTACACCAAGAATTAAATAGTGTAATGTAAATGTTATGATCTGAATGGTGCACCCGGAATTATATAGAACTCCAATGCATTGGGTAATTTGAGGAACCTTAAAATTAAAGTGAACTATGTGTGAACATGATGATACCTATGTTTACTACTATATGTATCAGTTTTCCACTATGAAATGAAAAAAAAAATTTATGAATTAAAATGTTACATGTCTTTTCAAAATGCATTCTATTATAGTTTCGATAATATACCGATGTTATGATGAAAATGATTCTCCTAACCTTATTTTCTATTATTTGATATTTTTTATCTTTCATCTCATTGGGATTGTAGCTCACCACTTTTTGATGTATATCCTATAGTGGAT
Source organism: Viscum album (assembly GCA_963277665.1). NCBI lineage: Eukaryota > Viridiplantae > Streptophyta > Magnoliopsida > Santalales > Viscaceae > Viscum > Viscum album. The sequence goes on along the minus strand of OY728127.1, from coordinate 395,678,884 downwards.
ACTTTTACTAAGGTTATTTCAAGGTCCAATAAGAAGAAATAAAATACAGAATTAAATAAATGTTTTTTCTTTTGTTTGTAAATGTTATGTATGGTCCATGTTTTCCAAAGTCACTAAACATTTGGATCTTATTTTTGTAATGAAATTATGTTTTTTTATCATTAAAATGATTAAATAGTAATATAAGTGAAACCATGGTTTTTATTTACATACCTTCATTGGTTGTTTATTTAAGTACTATATAATGGGAGCTAATCAATTCTCAATGTCACATCAAATTACACTATGAGACGAATAATATCGTGTATATAGGTAATATTTATAACAAAACATACACAAAATTCACATTATTTATGTTGAGGATACATATTCCATCTAACACCCATTGATTTTAGGAAATATTTTTTCCAATAAATTTAATTTCATTAATACCATGCATTACACACAACACCATGTTTAAACGAAGCATTATATACAATAAAATATTCTTATTTAATGTGATAATTATTTAGTAGATATAAAATTGGATGGTATGAATAGTACTAACTATATTTTTAAAAATAGAAGGTTTTCAAATGTATAAAAATTTTATTTTTTATCAATTGATTAGAAATAAAAATAAAAAAACATTTGAAAGTAAAAGAAATATTTTTTTCTCTGAAAACCCATTTTTATCAGTGCAATGAAATTTTATCTTAATGGATTAAATTATTCAATTGTGGTGAATTATTTCAATAAAAATTAAATATTAAATGTTGAATAAAAAATAAATCATTAATATTAAATCTTTATTGGATAGGGATAAGAAAAAACAATTTTTAATGAATAAAACATCGTTTTTGTGAAAAAAATATTAATTTTTTGCAAAATTATTTAAAAATTAATCATTCCCACTCTTGATAAAGATAATTTAAAATTTTAATAACATTTTCAAATAAAATTATCTTAAAACAAATTTGTTTTCTTTTCTAATAAAATTAATTTTCTCAAAAAATAGTGAGAAATATTTATTTTTATTAATGAAATGTATTTCTGGTTATACAGTTTTAAATGTTCCATTTAGTTTTATAATGGGTTTAAAAGAAAAATTACCTAAATTATGTTATTATTAATAACACGTAAATAATAGTAATAAATTTCAAGTTAAATTTAAATATAAAAACATTTTATTCAAATGAATAGTTTTTCAAAAGAAAACCACGTTTTCATTGCATTTTCCAGTATTATTTTAAATTAAATTCTACAAATTATGTTAATATAAATTTAGTAAAATGGATTGAATAATTTTATTAAGTGAAATTAATATTATTTATTTTGTTAAAATTCATTTTTTGTTCACAATTAATGTTATGAAATGTAATAAAATGATGTCTTTGTTAAGGATACAATCCCTTTACCAGGTGTTAAACTACAATCATAATTGTAAAAATGACCTAAAACATATGAAATTCATATTTTTTATCCACAAATTTCTCTTATATCATTTAATTTCAAATTATCATTCATTTTGAGTATTTTTAAAAATAAATTGACCTGAAATTTTCTTAAAGCATTGAAGAATTAATGTTATGCAACTCAACTCAATTATAAAAGGGAACTCCCTCTCCTCTCCACTCCAGACTTTAAAATCAAATTGGATTAGCCAATAAGTACCACATAAACCTTCAAAAATTCACTCCCCATGATTTAGATTCCATATTTTGATAAACCACTAATCATATGATGGAATTTAGTGCAATCTAAAGTGGTTGAATAAAGAAGAGGTATTTTTCTCAACTAAGTGCATCTTTTTTATTTATTCATCAACATAAATAAAATAATCCTAAAAAATGGTGATATAATAAAATGAGTACCTCTTATATAGTATTATTTTATAATTTTAATCAAAAAACATATATACATCTCATCTGCCATCAAATGGGAAACAAAACCATTTATTGTTTGTATGGGGGACCCACAACTCACATATAATTGAAATTTGTTTTCCATCACATCTCCTCACAAGTTGGTAGAAGTAATTATTTAAAGTATGTATGTCATATTTATTACCCTAATATATTTACTTAATTATGATCTTAAATATACCTTCATAGATTCCAATCTATTGAAAATTGATAATGTCTCTTGTGCATATGTGTAGAATACCTCCTCCACAAAGTGATAGGATATGTTTATTATATAATGAAATGGATGGTAATAAGGAATAATTTAACTAATAAATATTATATATATGATATATTAGTGATTCTATAATCATGAACTATAATATATTTTTCTTTTATTATATCAATGAAAAAATTTAAATATCATTCTTTTGTACATAAGATCTACCATCTCCTTGAATGGTGTTATTCATTTTTTTTATATATAATTTCATAGAATACTATAAACTTGTATATAATGAATATATATTATATTTATGTCCTAATAATTATTCCTTAAATGATGGAACCATTATAAAATTACAGGAACACAAAATACTAAACCAAATCATTCCTGAAGAATAAAGATGTTATCACAAAAAAAAATGAATTTATTAAATATTTTTCAATGAAGTATTGATAAAAGGTTATAAATGAAAAATATATTTTATTATATATTTGATTATTTTTATAGGATATTTATAATAACCCTATATTTATTTTAAATGAGGTATTAATTTGTACGTGGAAACTAATGAAAATAGGTAAGCGATTTTCATGTCACTTTCCATCATTGAGACATATTCCATATTCAAAACACATATATTGTATTAGGTGTATATAAATTATTTTTTATATGGTATATGATAAATAAAATTCATTTTATGAATATTTCTATTAAATTTTGTGTTATTCATTCATGGGTATTACGATTCCCAAGCTACCACCAACGTATGTTTTTTATGTTAAAATATCATTGTTTACCTAAAGTGTTTATAACTGTGTTTTCAATGATGAAAACTTATGTAATACCTATTAGGGGTTCACATGAATTTTTTTATCCTCTAGTTATATCTTGATAATACATGTTTTATATTCATTTTTACTATTCAATAACACATTATAGTAATATATTTATTAATGAAAATAACTATTGTTTTTTTTCTATAAGAAATTAATTATTTTACCATCCATGTTTAGAAAAAAAAATTATTAATGTTTTTACTAATCACCAATTATTTTTTAATCACATTATTACACATGTTTGAATTTTTAAAAAAATTATCGAAAGGAATCACTTTGTTATTTTTGAAATGATTTACTTTTTTACCTTTATTTATAATGGGAATGAAATTTTATTTTCAAATTTATTGAATGAATTGAATTTTATACCATCATGACCCCTCAATGACTAAAACATATTTTATATTTTTATCTTTATTATATGTATCAAAAAATATTTTTATATTATTTACATGAATTTTTTGTTTTCAAAATATATTATTCAAAATTGAAATCCTATTTTCCTCGAGAATTTTTTAATTATATTTTAGTAGAAATTACATAAACCAATGACAAAATCCATTTATTTTAAATATATCTTACAATGTATATGATCCAATGATACCATCCTTATACTATAATGACCTAACCCACAAAATCCCAGAGCCAATACATTACTTTATTTCACAGGGATAGAAACAGGCTTGGAATCCTAAGTGACAAAATTATTTAGAATTTTTGGAAAAAATAGATTACATAACTGAAACCATACTACATTGGTAAATGTAAAATAAGAAATAATACGTAATGATATTAAATGAACACCATCTTCGAACACTTATTCAAATATCAATTTTTCATAGCCTCGAGAAAGGAATTAAAATAAGGGTGAGTCCAAAAGCTCTATAGGAGAAAATAATGTAGAAGATATATTGAATCAGTTAAAATAGTCAATGTTATGATGTAATAACAAATAACACATGCCATTAAACTAACTAGATAACCCTTAATTAATATATAATGGTGAGAAACCGAAACACATTCTATTTAATAAATAAACATAGAATGAAATGAATCTATAGATATGAAGACACAATAATCCTTCAGATAATAACAGTAAAGGAATTTTCAAAAAATGTAAATGGTTAATTATTTAACATCATTTTTTCCAGGAAGATGATACCTTTACCATTATATTAAGATAGTTTATTCTATTCTTATTTGGCCAACTAATTGGTCTCATGTGACTATCAATGCATTGTGGGGATTGCATTAAATGGTCTCTATCCAATAATGATTGCATTAAATGATCCTTAATCTATTTATTTCATTTAAAATTAATTAATCATGTATTAAAAAATTTATTTTATTTGAAAACAATGTTCCTTATCAAATATTTTTATTGAATATATATAGATTTTTAAACAATTCAATAGTTAAAGAAATATCTTTCAAAATGAAAATTGTATGTAAATGTGGTATACGGTTTAGGAAATAATAATATCCATCACCCTAGAATGGGGATATTTAAAGAAATATCCAATAAAAATATTACGATAATTTATTCATTGACTCAGGGTAATGATAACAATCACAAATTAATGTAATATTGAAAAGGAAACTTTTACCACTAGTAAATTTTCACGAAAAACCCCTTTGGTGGGATAATTAAATGTAAAACAAAAAATAACATGATATAAGAGTGAATGATTATATTAAAGGAAAAAGGTGGTGTATATAAACTAAAATTATGTGAATATTTGTTTAATAAAAAATAAGTCTCAATGGAATGTAAATTGAGATGACAACCCAAACATTGAGGCTCACTGGACATGTGTGCCTTTATATTCCTGAATAATAAATATATGATAATTATTTAAATTATTAAATTATTTCTACAGGTTTATCAATAATTTTATATCACTTATTAATTTTTTTTAAATAACTACAAAAATTATAAAATTTGAGTTTGTTGTTTTCACTATATTATTTTTATGGGTTGATGATGACATTGGTAGATCAAATATTATCAATGGAGTCATTATATAAACATATACCGAATAATAATATTGAAATAATTATCATATTTATAAATTAATAATATTTTTTAAACCAATAATTAATTATTGTTATGAAAAATTAACCAATGTCACCATCGTAGAGATGTTAGGCCACACGTATGCATAATTAACATTATGATTTTTCGTTGATTATTATAGGAAGAAGGTAAGTAGCACTAACTATTTAAATAATGAAAATTATATAATAAATTGAATGATGTAAAATAATATATACTTTGATATATAATAACTGTGATGTAATATAAATCAGTTTGTTATAGGGAGGCAATATTCTATTTATCCATGATAGACGTTATAACTTTTTAGTTTCTAAAAAAGATAATGAAGAAAATTATATTTTATGTTTCCAAAAAGGTATTTATTTATTTAATATCATATTAATATCACAATGTTACATATTTTTTTAATTTAAACCAAATTTTATCTATTCTATGTATTGTTTGAATAAATCAAACTGCTTTAAAGAGGCGACAATCCACACTTCCACAAATGATGTTATCGTATTCCAACAGAATGGACTAGATAAAGATATGACTTACTATATAATTATGGAAGAATAAATCCATTATAAATATCATATATTTCATTGTAAAATAATTTTCCCATCAAAATTCCCACTATGAGATATGGTGAAGGAAAAAATGAAACGACGTTGTTTTGCGAGGAGGCTGTTCGTTGTACACACAAATAGTATGTTATTTACCGATTGTATAGAAATATGTGTGTGTGTAGGTTGAACCCTTATAAAGAAAAAAATTCAGTATATTTCTAATACTATGGTTATTATTTAATCATGATATTAGAATATTTTCTCAGGTGGATAATTTTAATAAAAGAGACAAGATTAAGTATGGATGTTAACTCTTTATTGGGTAACTAATTTTTCTTTTCCACAAATACAACAATTTGACGGATCTTTACCCGATGGAAGGATTATTGGATAAGATTAGGGTTATTGGGAGCTTATTTTATAAAATTTGGGGTGAGATAAATGGCTTGAGATATGAGAATTAATTGGAGTGGTGAGTTCCATTTTATAGTGGAGGAGAAGAGACATTCTTGAAAATTTTGAAATAGTGAATTACACAATTGTTTTTACAATAAATTATGGATCAAATAATATAAAACAATAAATAAATGGGATTATAGTGTAGATATATGGGAATAAATGGATTTTGTATAAGTATCTAGGTCATTTTGAGCCTTTAGATTAAGGTTTAGTCCCTTATTAAGAAAAATATCCTCTTAATAACATTACTTAATTTTAATTACATTCACTAATATTTTGGGTAAAAATAAATGTATACCTTATTATAATTTGTAAATAATTTTGATTACAAATATTTAATCCATTTTTCTAAATTCTAATCGTTGTAGTGGCATAAATTAATTTAAAATTGATCTTGTAAAGGGATAGCATTACTAGTTTTTAATGTAAAAATTTTCCACAGATTACAAGGTTTCTATATTAAATTTTAAATTTTAATTGATTAATATTAAATAAATTGGATAAATATATGTACAATTTACCTAATTAATATATAAAACCAATAAAAATATAATTTAACGTTATAACTAAATTCGATGAAAATGTAGTTTTGAATTAAAATTTTTTATTTTTAAATATTCATCAAAAAGTGAATCTTCACAGAAAAACACCAAAATATCACCCTATCCAACAGTTGAAATTTAATTTTCCAAAAATTCTGTTTATTTAATCTTATTAAATTCAGAAATTTTTCATAATTTGTATTTATAGTACGTGTTCCATTATAATGCTATTACGTTGTCTTTATAAAAATATTTTTTATACATAATATTGGGTTTGTTAGTATATTATGCTTATCAAAAAATTACAAGGTTGTGAAAAAAAATTCATTGAATATGTAATATGTAAATTTAATTAATATAATTCACTAATATTAATTAATTTACATTATTAATATAAATTTCCCTTTCACATAAATGAAGTCTTATAGAATCATTCCCATTATATTTATTTTTTTTGTATTCATTTATAATTAATAGATAACCAATGAATTCAACAACATATTGTTATATTTTAGTTAATATTAGCCAAAAATATCTTTTTAATGGACAGGATATATCATATTATAGTACATAAAAAGATATATAATAATGTATTATTATTTGGTAAAACTTGGTATTGTGTGTTATGTATGACACCATGGAAAGTAAATCTTCTGTGTAATGCAAGGTTACCACGGAGTTCCAAACAAATGAAGTTAAACATTATTTTTTATGTGACATAATATTTACATGTAATATCTTATAAATAAATATATGAAAAAATTAAATTAATTCTAAATATAAAATATCATAATATATCGTGGAGTTACATTACCCCCATAAATAAATTGTATCTTCACAATTCCAAATTGATCATAGTATTCAATTGAATGATATTTGAGAATAAATTATTTTCTAAAATCATAAATCTTGAATATGGTTAATAACACATTTTATCAATAAGAGAGAATGGGAATTACAATAGCCATGTAACTAGATTTCCTAGTCAGAATGAATATACGGTAAATTGAAACATGGATAGGTATGAAAAAATATAACTATCATGTTTTTGAGGAGTGTGATAGGAAGCATGTTCATTTGATATTTAAGGACCATAAAGCCATATACAACTATTATGAAAAAGGCTATTGATATCATTGAAAATAATGATGATATAAAAAACTGTTGTTTTTCAGATCATTTTTCCAATCATTGAGTAAATATTTCACTCTATAATAATATAAATATATATACATTTATTTTTCATAAAAATGATACAGTCCAATGATTGTGCGTTGAACTATTTCCTCGTTATTTCCTAGAACATGATGCATCATATCGTGGAGTGATAAATTAACCTCTTAAACCTCATCTAAATAACATCTTATATAATTTCACAAATGGTTAAAAATTCAAAAAGATTATGATTCCATACAGTAGGAGAGATTTCACCAAATTACTATAATGAACTTATCATTAACCATTAATCAACATAAACAATATCTAAAATATCACATTCAAAACATTTTAATACCTTAATAATGTATTGTCTTTAAATATAGAAATACCATGAATTACAATAAAACCATATGTAAAACATTCATCCACCATTATTATATAAAAAGCACATTTTATTGCATATATTAAGAAAATTCCAAAGTGTTGTAAAATCCATCAACAATGAGACAATCCACATTTTAAACAAACCATTAATCAGTTCCCAGGTAGTCAGTACTATCCAATTTGCTTTATACAAATCAGTAACCTCATTATTCCAACATCATTATCATAGTGTTAGGAATATATTAATTTTTAACATTCACTTAACCATGCATTTTCGAATAGCATTAACTTGTTACTAAATCACTTGTCTTGTTACCATGAAACATGTGACCTCAATTCCTTAATGATAATTTATTTCATTACATTCCTCATATATTACATAATTTTCTTAACTCATAATGAATTGATAAAATACAGAAATAAAATAATTTATTATTAAAATTAAAATCCTATTAATCATTCCACTTCAGTGGTATGAATAACAGATGCTTGACTTTCATCCCTTAGCTTCTTCCTAGGTATATTTTCTTGACTGTTGGGGAATTCATTTGTGTAGTGAAACATCTGCATTAATATATAACATTTAATATTAGTGTTTTTGTTTTTCTATTTGACATATTTTTCCACATGAACCATTTATCCACACAGGTAACATACTCTCAATTCATTCAAAAATTTACCATGGTTATTATATCAATATTTATCACATGGGAGATATAATTATTTCACTTTATCCCTTTATCCACTATTTTCCCTTCCATTAACATATTCCCTTACTTCCCTTTCAATTCATAAGACATGCTTAATTATATATCTCTCTTGATATCATATATTAATATATATTATTGCATGAAGAAATATTATGAGAAACTAGTGCCCTTCAAGTATATTCTATAAGACCCTTAAATAAATTCTCAATATCATACATAATGTTGCACATGAAATCCTTATCCTACTATTTTATCCTTGTAAAGGGTGCTTCATACACTACAAAAATTTCTTCCTCCCTTTTCATTAAACAATTTTAAATTTTCATAATCTCAATTTTATTGTAACCAGGGAAATATTAATCAATGAATGTGTCATTAAAATATTTCCATTCCGTGAGTTCTATTCCTTCTACCTCCCTGGTATTCTTGATCAACATACCCCATTGATATGTATAACTATTGATACAATATAATTAAAGTGTAAACTTTTATATTTTTCCATATCACAATTCGATAAATATCTTATATGAAAACATATTTCATTTATCAGCTACTATTAGAAATGTAGTCCCCCTAAATGACGGGGGCATCTATCACATAAAGAGATCAAACATCAGATAATATCATTATAGTACTTGTTTCTCTATATATGAATTTTTATGTTCCATAACATAATTAATATATCATAATTCTTAGTTCTAATTATATCTGTATCAACTTTATCAATTGGGAGACCTCTACATTGTCCACCAGAACAAATACAGTTCTTCCTTCCAGGCACCATTTCCAAAAATTGGAATATACAATATTATCTATTATTATTTTTAATTTTTTATAATTAAAAGAATACCATAACACTTAAATAACATTATAATTTTTATGTATAACTAATCACAAAATAATGAACACAGTTTCATTGGGGTTATATTTATATTAAAATCCTTCATAATTGTTTGTAATGAAATTGTGAATTTTCATAAGCATATATAACTAGAGTTTCAAATAAGGTGTGTAGTAAGACCCATTTTCGTGTACCTATTTACACTTAATTTATGATCGATGCACGTTGTAGGTGTTTTTACACATAGATATATCAATTCCAGAACCACGTCCACTTGTAGAATTCATATAGGTATGCATTTCTCAACAAACCCATATATTATGTACCTTAAAAAATTAGATGGTATTCTTCTATACGTATCCTCAAAGTCCATCTTCTGGTTATGTTCTCTATTATATGTTTTATAAAACTATTATCCAACTGTGCTTCTAAACATTTTCTTATACAAATATAAATGACCAATCTATAGAAATAGTAGATTCGATGCATTACTTTATTAAATTTCCATAGATTCAGGAATCAAATCCCACATGACCAAACTGTTTAACTATTACATAGAATCATACTACATTCATTATAACCATATTAAATTCAGAAATTTCAATAAATACATGAGAAATAAAAAATGAATAACACCCTTGAAAGGTTATTCAAATATTTCTTCTTCATATTAGGCAGAAATTAATAAAAATAAAGGTGAGCTCAAATGCTCAGTAAGGGAAGGAAACGAGGGAAAAATAATGAATTGATGGGGATAGTAAATATATAAAGGTAATATATGTTAACACATACCATTAAAATGACTAGATAATGAAAAATCAATATGCCATGGTGTGAAATAGAAACAAATTCTATTTTACGAATAAACTAAGAATGAAATTCATCCACATATATGTGGATGGAATAATCCCATAGAAAATAAAATTATATTAATTCTAAATAATGGAAATTTTTAATTATTGTCCATCATGTTTCCTAGTAAAATAATGCCTTTACCATTAAGGTAATACAATTTAAACTATTTGAATTTTCTGAACTAATTCATCTCAAATGATTGTCGATGCATTGAGGGGATTGAATTAATCAATCTGCAACCATATAGAGAGATTAAAATAGTCCCCAAATTTTTTATTTTATTTCCATATAATTACTCACTCATCAAATATTCATTTAAATTTAGAAAAATACACTGTATCGATTATCTATATTGTTATGATGATACAAATGTATCAATATTTCCCGAGTTAATCAATTAAATGTAAAATTGAACAATGAATGTAATTAAGGTTTGTGGTTTATGATATAATAATATTTTTCACCCAAGAATATACACTCTAAGGTTAATTTACAATGAAAAATGATTATAAAAAAGCAATTGTTTCATTACAATGTTAATTGTCTTATAAAATATATTAGATCTGAAATGTAACTTTTACCACTTGGAAAAATTCAAGATAAACCCCTTGGGTGAGATAATTCTATATAAAAAATCAAATACTATGAATTTTGAGAAAATAATGATATTAAATTTCAAAGGGGTAGTATATAAACAACAATAAAATGAATTTGTGTATAGTAACAAATATTTAACAATGGAATGTAAATTGAGATGAAAACCATTATATTGAGTCTAAATTGTCACTTGTTTTTTATATTCATGAATAATAAAACTTTGATAATTATTTATATTTGTACAATTTTTTAATGTATATAACATCATTCATCTAATTTAATAATTTTTTAAACAATTAGTTATATAATTAATTTTAGATCTGTTGTTTGACCATATTCAGTTTATGTGTCAAAAATGCATTTCGTAGGTCAAAAATGGCCAGAGGGGTCATTATACAATCAAAAACCAAAAAATACTCCAGAAATAATTATTATATTTATAAATAAATTATACTTTTAAAACTAGAAATGAAATATAGTTATGGGAAATGGAAAAACGCTATAATCAAGGATACTTAGGCTTTAAAAACACATGTGTGACATTACAATTATTAAAGATCATTATGAAAATAAGGAAAGTGACACTAAAAAATAAATAATGATAATTATATAATAAATAAAATAAAATTTAATCATATATTGTTATATATAAAATTTATGTGATGTAAAATTAATCATATCATGTTGGGGGCGGTTGTCCATAGTTCCATGTCCAACATTATCACATTATAGGGCTTAGGAAGGGTAATAAAAGAAAAGATATGTTATGTTTCCAAAAAGGTAATTATGTCATTAATATAATATATATTAGATTTATATTATATTATTTTAACTTACAACATTATTTATAAATTTCATGTATTTTTTAATGAATCACATTGATTTGAGGAGGGTGTAGTCCACTCTTCCACAAATGATGTTATCGTATTCCCAAAAATTTGAGTGCATAATATATTATGTTACTAAAGAATTAATGAATCATAAATAAATTATTAACAAAATAAATATCATATATAAATCTTTTTTACATCATAATTCCTACCCATGAGGTTTGGTAAAAGAAAAAAGGATGAGATCATATTGCGTGGCAATTGTTCACTACTCACATAAACGGTATGTTCATTACCCATTAGCTATAAGTGTAGATAAGTATATATACACATAAAACAAATTAGTAAAATAATTATACTATGTTTATTATTTAATCATGTAATAATAAGATTACATGGGGTGGAGAATCTAAATTAAATAAAATAGCTTGAGGAAGGATGTTACCATTTCATTGAGTAACTCATTTTGGCTTGCAACAAATGGATTCCATTGATAGATTTATTCCCAAAAGGAATATTCTATCTAGGGGAGTTATTTTTGTAGCTTATATCAGTGTATTTTGTGTGAGACAAAGGTATTTATAGGTTTGAATAAATTGGAGGGGTGAGTGCCTTTTTATAGTAGAGGTGGGTGGTGTTCCTGTATATTTAGGAGAATGGAATTTGACCCAAATTTAACCCATTTAGGCGGATCAATTAAACAAAATAAATGCATAAAATAGTGTATAGGGTCAAATTATGAACATATAATGGACTTTTTAAATGTTTCTAGGTCATTTTGGTCCTTAAGATTTTGTTTTATACCAATGTTTAGATAAATTTCCCCTTAATCTGTAAATAATTTTAATTACATTCAATAATATTTTTTTTTTCAAAAAACATTGACCCTATTATAAATTAGAAATTTATATTATTAAAAATATCAAATAATTGTTCCAAATTTTACTATAATATTTGCTAGAAGTTAATTTTAAATTAATCTCATTGATGGGACGATAATGCGAGTTTTTAATGTAAACAACCTTAAAAAGTATTCTGTGTATTTAAATCAAATATTAATGTGAAATTTATTCAAATTTATTAAATTGGATAAATTAATTTACAATATAACTAATTAATATTTTAAACTAATATAAAATGTAATTTAATCTAATAAATAAATTAGATGAAAAGTAATTTTTAATTACAATTCATTATTTATAACTACTCCTCAAAAAATGAAAATTCAAATAAAAGTAAAAAAATTCAACCTAAAATAATTGTTATGTTTATCATTAAAAAATATTGTATATTTTATAATATTAAATTCATGAAAGATTCATAATTCAAATATAAAGCATATGTGCAATTAAAATGAGGTAAAATTGCAATTAACAAATATAGGTTTTGTGTAAAATATTTGGTTTTTCTTATCTATTTTTTTTAAAATCTATTGGATCTATCAATAATATTTGATTGAATATATTAAATTTAAATTTATTTAATGTGATACAATAATAGTAATTAATTTAAATTTCTTATGATAAATAAAATTTTTCCCATATTAATAGTCTTTTATAAAATCATTCCCTTTATATTCATTTTATTTCAATATTTTTTTATAATTAATACATAATCAATGAATTCAAATTTATATTTTCATAAGTTATTTAATCCTATTCATAACTAACAATTTTATTTCTGGGTTATATATTATTATATTAAATTATAATTTTATAAATAATATATTATTATTTGGTAAAACATGGTCTTGTGTGTTACACATTACATTGAGGTAAGTCAGACATGCATGTAATGTAAGGTCACCTTGGTGTTCCGTGTTTCTAAAGATAATATTTCTTTTGAGTGTTACATTAGTTTATTATTTTATTTCTTATAATGAAATCTTGTAATTAAATTTATTCAAAATGTGAACTATTTTTATGTATTGGGGTGTTAAATATACAATATATGGACTTCTTATTTTTATGAATATTATACGATTATGAATCTCCTTCTATTTTCCATGGGATATGTTATGAAGAATTGATATAATTATTAGGAAACCTGTTTCTTTTCGACTAGTTATGCCATGATGAAATGATTATTATACCTATTTCTTTTTAATAGATTATTACATATTGAATGAATAATGATCTTGGGGCACACATATATATGAATACTGTTACTTGACAGGTGGTCCCATAATTATATTGTCCTCCAATCCATAGGTTAATGATAATTATCATGCAAGATAACAAAAATGGAATGGGGAGTGATTGTAGTTCAATAAGGGGAACATTCCATTATAATAGTCTTGGGAGGGATCTATGACATTTATTATAGTATTAGGTCTGAACCCATTCCTCTATTATTGTCATTAAATCAAGAATTGGCTGCTATGAAAATTATTATTTATACTTATGGTTATTACCAAAATCAATGTTATATTCCAATATTATTCACTTTTGGAATATATTCTTTTATTTCTTTTTGATTCATGTCGTATGAGCTAGAAAAATTTATGCCATGAATCATGATCAAGACCATATATATAAAGTGTATGGATTTCAAATTTTATGATAATGTTATCCTAACCTTATATCCATAATATATTACCACATATCCTTTGTCTACAATTACATTTAATAAGATCTCACCCATTATAATTTTTCAATTTCCAAGGTTATGATGATAGGTTTTTTGTATGATATGTCTAAAAAGGGTGAAAATTATGTTCAACATAATAGGATATAATGAGGTTCAATTATAAAACACTTTTTTTAATACATGTATCCAAAAAAGTAAACCTCTTTGATTTTTGAATGGATCATTATGTTATGTAATGAATATTCATTTAATGAGAGGTAATATCTATCAATGAAATAAATTTATAACTATAGTTTGTTTCAAATAATGGTTTGGTTAAACCTTGGAATCTTTCATGAGAAATATTTAATGTGAAAAATTTGGATAATTATTATTTTAGGAGAACATCCATTGTTATAGTAAATATGGAACTATATTTTTTAAGAAATTACACCCCTATATAGATATGAAAAGTTGATTTTGATCATGTATTGTTTTACATAGGGGTAAAAACTATTAAAAGGGTTCCCTAGATTGTAATCTATCATCACCTAGAGCTTGAAAATAGTCCTAGTTGTACATCATGATTGACACTACATAGGGTTAGTTTTAGGATAATTGACATTTTTATGAACCATTATGAATGATTTTAATAGATAATAATCATGGATCAGTTGGTTTGTATCACCCTATAATTTTTTATGAAATATTTATCTTTAAAGATTTTGATTTCTTAAATTGATTATATTGCATGAAATATAGAGTTTAAACAAACCACAATATAATATTAATATATTAGTAATTTATGATGACTATTATTAAATAGTCATTGAATTGAAAAGTATAGAGTTGAATAAACATATTATTAAATATATTGAATAATAGGAATTAAATAATTAATTATTTAGTATTTCCATTTATTTCTTAAGGAATACATATTCATATAAAATGATTTTATTGCTTCTTATGGGAAAAAATGTATTATTTTTAACGCTTTTATCAATTATATTTCAAAAAATAATGTTTTATTTAGAATTCATCATGTCAAAATTATATTAAGATAAATTGATGATATTTTTCTACAATTTTAGGAATTTTAATGAATAGTGAAAAATATTGTTTTAAATTGAAAATCGTATTTTAATTTAATGAATTTATAGATTCAAGATTATATTCGATTAAGTTGAACATAATTCCTTTCTATTAATAACAAACTATTTTTTGAAATTTTAAATAATTTTACTACTGTATGATCATAAAAATAATTTATACATTGAAAGAGAATGTTTTAGAAAAATTTATTTTTAGTGGGTTTTTTATATTATAATATTAAATTAAATAATGCAACTATTTTGTTTTGAATTTTTTAAAATGGATTAAAAATTTATATTTACATGGCCCAAATTTATAAAATTAAATCCTTTTATCATTTTTAAATATGAATATTATCCTTAGTAATTTATGTTTCCTTGGTTTGGGGTAATATAAGATATTTAGGGTAAAAATATTATGATAAGGTTTAAAATATTACCCTAATAGATCCCTAAATTCTATTAGATGAGTAATTTTTTACTATAGTCATCCATGGGTATAATTTTGGTCATTTTGGATTCCCTTGGTTGACATTAGTTTATATATAGTATCTTACTTAAAGAAGAGTCAAACTTGTCACATTATTGTTTTTAATATGTTTTACAATTTTAATATATGTTTATCTATAAGTTATTTTCAAACTTAAATAATATTTTGAAATATAAAAAAATCATCATCATCATGTTAATTTTTTTGATATATAGGGAAAATTTTATTACCTTAAATTCATAGACCACAATGAGGCTGTAATTGTCATATTAATTGAAAAATCAAATAATATATATGAAAAATGTTATAATAAGTTTAATTTGAGATATATGACCCTATCATTGAATTTTATTGAATAAAATGATGTTTCTATGATATAATGAAAGATATGTAGATAATTGGAATTATATTTTGACTTTTTTAAAGCTAATATAGGGACTTGCTTCAAAATTGAAAATAATTATATTTCATGAATATAACATTTAATTAATTTATTAAAAAAAATTATATAATTATGAAGAATATAATAGATGTTCATAAAATTTAATCTCATATTAATTTCAGATTCATTTAGAAGAATTTTAATCTATAATAGGCTTTTAATATTTTAATATTCTGGGAAATCCCAAAAACTCCGTTCTCCTCCTATTATAAACACCACCCCACACAACCCCTTTTAATCGCACTATCCAAGCCTGGATTATTTCCAAATATTATCTAAACACCCTCCTCCTCAATCTTTATATTTCATTATTTTTTCCTCACCAAAAAACAAAATTTATGTTTTTGAAGGGATCCTTGAGAGAGGTGATATTTATGAGGTTACTTTCTTATACCACCCATCTTAATTTTATTTCTTCTTATATATTTTCCTTAACACAAAAATATATAAAAACATAATAACTATAGAATCCTTAAAATACTATAATTATATATTTCCCAAATAATTTTTTCTATCCTTACCATTTTATCATCTCCTCTAATTCAATAAAATGAAACCAATTTCCAAATTATGGAGATTAATCATCTCTTTATATAATTAGTTTTTATTTTTCTTTACTTCCTTTAGATATGGACTTATAATTATTATTACTATTAAATTATATTTAAATAATTATATTATATATTTTATTATGTTTTGGAACTATTATATATATAATATTAAATAAAATAAAACTAGTTCATGTTGTTTAGAAAAACTACCAACATAACCTAAACATTTATCGTTAATATTTTATCAAATATATCATCCTCATACAAAAATTTAAAATGAAATATGTGACCATATTATCTTATATAACATCATATGTACCATACTATTGAAAATTCCTAGTGATTTCTCAATTTCACATGAACATCCATAATTATACAAAAGTGAACCGACCATGAAACCATAAAACAAACCAGTCCGAAATGATGAAATTGATCCTTATAACTCATAAAAATTGATATTAATAAACATAATAATATTATAAAAAATAAAATAAATTTAAAGGGTTTCTACATTAAGATATTAATTATTCCAATTTAATAATTTGGGACATTATGTGATAATGAAAAATGCATTAGTACATAAGGCTATTGATCTGTCTGAGCATCAATGATTCATTTGGGTCTCAATTTCTCTTTGTTTTCCTCAATTTATATCTTAATTATTACATATTAATTATAATATATTATATGAATATATACCAATCAAATGTATGTGTTTATTGATGGCCATGTATTCTTTTTTTTTGATTACATATGTTTAAAATGGTTGAAACTCTTTGTGCATATGCATATTTTCTTTTGTTTGATTACATATGAGTTTAATTTTTCTTTTTAACCCTTTATGATTTTGTTAAATTCCACGTAATTTTATTTTAAAAATAATTCAGTATTTTGATGATATTCTAAACAACATTATTTAGATTTGTGTTTTTATTTACATGTTGTATAGATAATATATTTATATAAATTTCATTAGTTTATGACAAAATCTAAAAATTATTTTTTAGTACTCTAAAAATTCTTTGAATTTTTGACTTTAGTTTTAGAACTTCTATAGTCTATAGTTTTACAAATATTTAATTATTTTACTCCAACATCTACCCAAATTGAATTTTCTCTAAATAATTATTTTTATTGAAATAATTCTTGTTTATCTTGATTTCATTAGTTTAAATAAAATTCTAAAAAATTTTCTGGATAGTGAATTGATTATCTGAATTTAGGGTCTAATATTTTAGAACGATAGTTTTTTCTAAATTCCATTGATTATATTTTTTGATTATATTTGGAGTAGTAGATTTAAGATTTATTTGATTAAAGATTCAATGGAAGGATAATATGTTTTTTGGGAAATTATTATTCTTGATCAACTTCTGGACGCTCTATTCAGGTCCTTTAAAAAAGTGTTTAAAAATGATAAATTTTGTTCTCCATTCTTTCTTAACGTATCATTTGTACCATACTTTCGAATAGTATAATTTAAACTCGACTTATGAAAAGGATGGTTTCAACCATAATTTTGAAAATTATGGTTTCTACACTACATTTGGAATATATAGTTCGGAAACCCTAATTTCAAAATGTATTGTTTCTACCCTACTTCTGAAAAGTGGGGTTTCTACCCAACTTTAACAATGTCTGGTTTCAACCTTACTTTCATAATGTTTTTTTAACCCTACTTTTACAAAGGATTTTTCAACAAACCTACCTTAATATTCATACCCAATATTATATTAATTTGCATTTATGAAAAGTTTGTTTTGGCTACCCTATATTCCAATTGATACCCTATGCTACGTTACTATTCATTCACTACTTTGCTTCTGTCATTTATGCATTTTATTTTTAAAATAGAATTTGTGCATAAATATATATCAATTACTTTCAATTATTTTCATACTTGATAACTTCTCACTAAATATAAGGATTATGATCAATGATTTTTAATGTTTTTGGTGCAATATTTAAAAGAAAATTAATTAAATTTTTCAATATATTTTTATAATAAATTCAAATATTCCTTGTTTAGAATCAAAATTTTAAATACACCTTCAGTTTGTTCTTCTTGTTAATAGGATCTATTTTGACTAAATTTAAATTGGATTTACTGGATTTTTTTAAAAAGGAAGATGATAAAACAATCGTGGAGATCGGCATAAACAAAATCATACAACCATGATAGAAAATGATCAATCTAGAAATGATTCGCGCCAGAAAGGCCAAATGAAGCCAAATGATGTGCTGCTTCATTTCCTACCCTTTTGATGAAAGGGAAGGAGAAGGTTGTGAAGCTTTGAATGAGAGAATTGATTTTTCTAATGATGGAGCCAAAATAATTGAGGCCACCATCATTAATACTGATAAAATTGATGATGGTGAGACAATCAGCTTATATGTGGATAGCATTCCATCCAAAATATTGCGCAAAAGTCATACCGACAAGGACAGAGAAGGAATCATTAATAATGGGCTCTCAAAGAGTGTGGTGTGATTCATGTTTAGAAGAAATTATTTGGCCATGATGGTCCCAAGCCAAAATTCCAACTGTAAGAAATCCTTCCTTGGAGAAAGACGTATCAAAATTAATCTTATAGATCCCTTCTGTGGGAGGGCACAAACATGAAACAGATATGTGAGTGTCTCTATGCCCATAATGATCAGAGTCTCGATTCAACCCCTCAATCTATGAGGAATCATGTTCAATCCAGAACAAGGAAGGCTTTACTGTGTGATTAAATATGATTTCATTTCATCACATGCAAATGATCCAATCCACAATACACAATGAGGAAACATTATTAGCAGTAATAGAAAAATACCACAACATCAGTAGTGTTGGAAGATCTAGTGCCATATTCCAAATAAGATCCGTAATTGAGCCCCATGAAATCTAGATCTCCTTCATCCCTAGGCAATGGATGATCACATTCAAGAGAGATTCCAGAACATACATACAATGGGGACAATGCTTATCACTCGTAACACGAATGATGGTGAAGAAATATATGGTCAGATGGACACCTGTGAAAACCTTCCACAAAAAATAACTACTTTTCAAGGGGATATTAAGATGCCAAAGTGTTTTCAAATGGCCCTCCCACTCCTCAACCTGATCATCTAGAGAGAGAATACATCCCGCCATTACTGTATAGGATCCATAAATTACATTTCTAAAAAATAAATATCATTCCCCACATCCATCACACAAGGGATGATAAGAATAATATGTTTGTCCTTTTTTTGAATAAATAATTGATTGTATCCATACACCACCCAGTCCCATGTTTGTTAAAACAGTAGTGAACAATATAATTCTCATTTTTCTGGAAGGATAGGGAAGTAGCTCGCATACCATCTTTATATATCATCCAGGGATTAGTCCAAATGTTAACTTTCAAACCATCCTGAATCCTCTAACCCAAACATCAATTAAGTATGTTTCATTATCCCTATGTACTTCTCCATATAAAGCTGGGTAAAGGTCCAAGAGAGGAGGTATGGAAATCCGATTGGGGGAAATATTTTTCATGAATAAACCACACACAGATAGAAGATGGTTGAACTATGAGGATCCACCCCTATATGGAAAAAGGGCTCGATTAAAGATAAAAAGGTCCCGAAATCCCATTTCACCACCTGTTTTAGGGGTACAGAGTGAATTCCAAGTAATCTAGTGTGTTTTGATACTTTCATTATTGTGACCCGACTAGAATTTGGTAATGAATGAGTGAATTTGGCCAACAATTGCACTAGGGAGCTCAAAAAGGGACATGATAAAGCTAGGGATAGACGGAATAACAACCTTGATGAGAGTTTCCTTACCCACTATAGAGATTACTTGTGGAGTCCAATCAAGTATTTTTCTCGATTCTATCCACCACAGATGAGAAAATTTATATTTTTGATCGTTCCACTAATGTGGGGATCCCAAAGTATATTTTTTGATTACCAACCATTTCGATACCTGCAGTGATACAAGGCTCAGTTCTCTTTGTCGATGGGACTCTAGTACTGAATGATATTTTTGACTTAACCTGATTGATTTCTAGTCTATAGGTATTCTCATATAGGGAGATCACATTGTATAGAGAGATAGAGGAGTTCATTAAGTATAGGTCTAGAGAATAAAAGGCAATTGTCCATGATGAAAAGATGTGAAACAGGTGGGATGTCCCGACCAACCATTTCCCCATAATTTAAATTAGAGGAAGATGAAAAGGAAATGTGGTTTGAAAATACATCAGCCACAATAATGAAGATAAATGGGGAGAGGGGATCTCCCTGGAGAAGGCCACACGTGGGTGAGAAGCCTTGGGTGAGGCCACCATTGACATTGATCTGAAATGAGATAGAAGAAACATAATGTATTATCATATCAGTACATTTTGACGAGAAACACAATTTTTTCTTAATGAATCGATGAAAGTGCCATTCAACTCAATCGTAAGCCTGGTCATATCCACATTCTAGGCCATAGTATCTCTTTTTATTGATATTGTTTTTTATAGAATGAAACACTTCACAGGGCACAATGTAATTATCTTTGATAAGTCTCTTTGTGACAAAGGTAAATGGATTTTTAGAGGTAACAAATAGTAACCTCGTGCACAAAAGATTAAGCAAAATCATTGAGAAGATATCTTAGGTGAAGTTGAAAAGACTGATTGGCCTAAAGCCATAATCATTGAGGGGTTTCTTAATCTTTGGGATAAGGGTATGAGTTGTGTCATTAATAGACAAGTGGTAGATTTACCCATATGAAATACCTTTCATAAGAGAACAAATGATGGGGCTAAGAATGTGCCAGTATTGCATGAAGACTAAAGACTGAAAGCCATCAGGGATAGGGGATTTTTTTGAATAGATATGTTTAATATCTAGAAGGAACTCATTATCCAAAAAATTATTTTTAAGATGATGATTCATATCCTCGGTGATCAAAGGTTTGATGCACATATTGTATTTACCTGAAATGGTGGAATATCCTACTCTATAGAGATTCTGAAAATAAAATGATATAGTATCATAGATTCCTTCATTATTGGAAACTATGCCACAATCATGGTGAGAAAGGCACAAAATATTGTTTTCGTGACGCCTAGAAGAAGCATTTTGCTGAAAGTGTCAAGTGATTTCATCCCCTTACTTATTGTGTGCTTTGAGCGCGTACATTGCCCAGACTCTTTCCATAATGTGATGAGACACATCCAGTTCACTTTGGAAACAAATATTCTGGAGGGAATACCATTAGTTGGTGATCGAGAAAGTAGTGTGTCAAGATATCTCTCTAAATAGTCACAAAGTATTTTGGGATGGAGAATTCTTTTAGCTCAACGAACTCAGATTAGTAGCCACATGCTAGAGGTTAAAACCTATATGTTCATTTCCAGCCTTTAAAAATTATTGGATGACTTCATCATAGTCATGTTATTTTTTCGAGAAGCTTTCATACCTGAAGGGTTTCCCATATCTTGGGATGTGGCCACTGAGGGAGTAGGTGATAACAACAGGGTAGTAGTCTATGCAATTTGGTTCATGGAGGGTGATCTGAAACATCTTGAAAAGGTTTTTCCATATCGCTGATCCAAGGAATATATCCAAACGCTCTGCAGTGCACATGCATTCCTTGTTCCCTAAAAACCAGTTAATAGGATTGCATGCAAATCCCAGATTATACAAAATCTCCGTAGAAATTTCATCCCTAAAGCCTGACATCGAGGCAAAGGACGAACATGCTCCTCTGTATTTTTCATTTTGGAATAGAATCACATTGAAATCACAACCAAAGAGGGCAGGGCCATGAAATCATTATCTCAGGGAAAATAGAAGGTCCCATGATTTCTGTTTTATCATTTTTGATGGCCATTTGTTGAAACCCACAAATATCCACAGGAGAGAGAGGTCATCATGTATGGAAGCATCCACATGATTTGAATAGTACGAGATGATTTGGATGTTAATGTTATCCTTCCAAAAGAAAAGACAGTCCCCATGAATAGCCTTGGTTTGGGACTGGGAATCAACCCAAAAAGTAGCATTTGTATGCAGTACCAAGAATATCCTTATTTTCCAAAGTGGTTTCAGACTTAGTAAACATATCATGGAGTCTTTGTATGCAATGACGCTAGAGCATCCAGACCGTTCATGTGTTGCCAAACCATAGACAGTTCGAACATAGTATTTTCATTGCTATAGGAGGGGATAGTATATACCCCCCCCTCCACCTCTATAATGTCAATGATTTATCTGTCACCCACCTCCTTCCACCTCTTTGAATTGTTCTCAATTAATAGACATGCCTCCAAGTGCCAAGTATGCTCTGCAAACTTTTCATTGGCAGGTTCTGTCAAGAAGCAGGCTGTGTCGCCATCTGACCTAGCACCGACCCAGTCCGCGACATGGCCCAAAGGGCGTTCCCAATCCCCATGGGCTGGAAAAATTGTCTGGGTATCAAAACAATCACATGTGTATGATTTTCCTGAAAGAAGAGACATGAAAACAACCAAAAACATTAATGAAAAGAAACTAATTTTTTACAACCAAATAGTCCCTTAACACAATTCATATTTAAAGGACTACAATTGGAACCAAAACCCCAAGAGAGATGACAATGAAGGAGAACTAAAACTCTAGTAATACAGCAATGAATGAAAACTAACACATTTATCTGCACCATCTTGCAACATGAGGAGCCACCTCCTCATACCACCATCATCAGACCTGCACGGGAAAACCCTTGACAACCCAGACCACCGTCACTAAGAACAATGCCTCAACCTATGACATAAAAGAAAAAGGTTTACATGCACCCAAAAGTTTTTTTATGGTGTGAGAAAGGAGCCTAGTAGGATTCCACTGGGAGAAGACTCCACGCATAAACATTTAAATGTGGAATAAAATTTCCAGTAAAATAAGAAAAAGGGAAATAAATGATTAAACAGTATTTAATGAAAACAATTTTTAATAATAGGTTCTTTAAATGAAAATAAATTTAAAGATAAAAACTCTAATAAAAATAATTAAACACTTAAACACGTTTAAAGAAAACAAAATTGAAGGAAACTATTTCAAATTAAACAAATTAAATTAAAACAGACACAAAGTTGCTTTTTAAAATAACCAATGTGTCTCACCGACGAGTGAAAAGTAACAAATGAGCACTAATATGGGTGAATTATCATGGGTGTTAGCTATCTTGGGTCCCTAGATCCTCATGTCTCGTTAAAATCTTTGCAATGAAACGACGACCCTTCGAAAATGTGGCTTAGAAGGCCACGACCCTCAGAAAACAAGGATTTGAAGTCCACAACCATCAGTCATTCATATGTTTAGTTAGTGTTGCAATCGTCAGTCCTACTAGTGAAACTGGGTCGAGTGACCTCCAGAACACTAGCCCACTATTCCTACTTCACCTTCCTAGATTCCCATTATTCTCACTTTGTGCTCAAAAATGTTCGAAGATCATAATAGGCGCACATCACATAAACAACCCAAGAAAAACACCTTCCATGAAAGCATACCATTTAACCCATCAATTATACTTTTAAATTCAAGATCATGTAAAATGTCATGTATATGCATAAAATCCAAACAGAGTACTTACACACACCCAACCATCACTTTCACACCCAAATAAAATTTTGAAATATTACGCAAACCCAAAATCTTTTTAGGACATAATTGTCATCCCTTACACATTGAACTAAACCTGCAGAATAGTTTTATAAAAGCTGTATTTTTAAACAAGAAAACCACCACGATAATTTACTATACAATTTCCAAGCATGTTGGAAAAAAATTTAAAGGAAAAGTCTTTCTTGAAACATTATTCATGAAAACCCCCTTTTTAATAATACTTCAAAACATAATTTCACCATCCACACTTCCTCACACACACTTCACAGTTTTCAAAACACTGATAAATAGTACAAACCAGGTTTTCACAAAAAAAATCATCAAATTCACTTAAACATAAGTCCAACCAATTAAATTCACCACAAAACTCAGTCAAAAACACTTTTGGAACATGTAAAATACTTAGTAATTATGATGAATTAATTAAATTAACAAACAAATCCACCAGCCAATTTATAAAACAATTTTCAGAATATGTCGCATGAATCAAAATACTAAAAATGAAATTAAAAATTCATCTATGACTCAATGAATATTGACACTAAACCAGAACACATTTTGTATAATTTATAAACAACAAATAAATAGTTCAACATTAATTTCAACATAAACACAGCTATATCACATATGCATGTAAACCTCAATTAAAACATTATTATCATCAAACAAAGTAATTAGAAAATATTCTAAATTAATTTAAGAGGAAAATTAATTCATCATGCAATGGTTAAATGTGAAATCACCTACCTTGAACCAAGGTTACTTTGAAGAATGGTTCTAAATCACCATCTCCCATCAACGACACCTCAAGCATCCTATCACCAACCTAAAACAAGGTAAATTATCCCTAAACAACCAAATTAATCCCTTAACCCTAATCTGGTAATCTCCCATAGGAATAACCAACCAAAATGAATAAAACACACCTACAGTGGGGATATTGGGGGGATGTACGAGAACTTTGGACAGGTGTGGAGGCATTTCGTTCCTGGAAATTCCATTCAAGTAGGGTTACACTCACAAGGAAGAGGAGATGCTAGCTGCTTGGGGGAACCACATCCAAAGGAGCAACGAACTGATGCACTACATGAGGCGGGGAGGTCGCCGACCAGTGACTGTCATGAGACCGTGGAATGCATGGACCAGGGAGTTCTAAGGGGTGGGGCGAATAAAAACCGGGAGGTATTAGCAGGCGGATGATGGGGCACTAGAGGGGAGGTCCGACTGGTCGGATAGGGGGGGGGTGGTGTGTGTGGACCGTCAGATAGAACAGGGTGCGCCGTGGATGTGGTGCGTCACTGGACGAAGCAAGGGCAGCAGCACGACTAGTTCTAAGCCAACAAGGGTGCCGACAGAGGAGGAGCCAAATGAAGAGTGTGCTGGAGTGGATTGGTGAGGGGAGGTCAGTGCGGGTCCGAGTGGGGAAACAAGTTGCGACGAGGATGTGTGTCTAGGGAATGAGGTTGTGGTGCGACGGGATCTCCGGTGGTGTCACGGGTGGCGGACTTCACCTTTCATAAAAGTGGGAAGCCACCTAGGATTCGAATGGGGGGGGGGGTGAAGTCACGCCTGGTGTGGGATTCCCCCTTCTTCACTTCTCTTCTTAAAAAAATATAATATCAATATTATAACATCAAAAATAAATAAACAATATTAAAAATGCTAATAGATATAACACTAATAATAAAAGTAACTGTAAATAGAAAATAATAATAATAATTTTTGACAATTGTAATAATAATAATAATAATAAGTTATTAAAAAAATTAATATATTAAATATTAAACAATACAATAATCTAGTTAATAAAATGATAATAAAAAAATAATAATCTGAATTAAATTATTGTCCAAGATAATAATAATAACAATAATAATCTCAAGTGAAATTAATATTATTGTTATTATTATTAAAACCATTCTTAATTCATTTAATATCATTAATTGAACATCGAAAAGGCATGCGGTGAACTGGGCGAGGCCGCGTGGTAAGCCAAGCAAGGCCGCGTGGCCTCATCAGTGGTGTGCTGAAAGGTGTCAAGGCCAAAATGTGCATTTTTGGGTAAGCACACAAAATTTTAATCTGTCTCCAACCCGGATCCTGATGAATAATTTACATGGCCGGAAAATAATAAAATAAAATAAATTTTAATAAGTCAGAGTGTGACAATTCTCCCCACCATAAAGTTTTCCATCCTCGGAAATCCACAACTAGGACCGAACCCCAAGGTAGGAAGCAACACCGCCTTATGGTTCAAAGAGGGTCCCCACTAACATCAAACTGAAAGAGGTGAACACACCATGCTTAGAGAAAGTGATTTAAATGACAGCCTCAAGAAACTCACAAAATACTTCCTGATATGTGTCGCTTGCCCCAAAGAGCTAGAACACCTCTAGTTCACTGATAAAAGAAAGGAACATAAACAAAAGGCCATCCTTGGGAAGCTTGATGGGGATCCACACCATTAGGTTCATTCCAACGCCTAAGGAGAGACTAGAAAACCGACAAGGGGAGGCCTGAGCAGACTCCCAACCATTAAAAAGACGAACAACACTGATGCATTCCAGAGACATCTAAGCGAGACAGGCCATGGGTCTATCCACCATTAAAACTAACGAGATATACAAGAACATGGAATATTTTTCATGATAGTGACCAAACACCCCACCACATGGTGCGGGGAGGGTCGGACCCAACTACTGGGCGTCAAAACAACAACCCAAGACAACCCAACATCTCCACATCACTATATGAGCACTATTCAACTTTGAGACCGATTTACCTAACATACCCCATAAGTACCGCTAAAGAAATTACATCCAGTGAAATGAAACCCCCAAAAATTTAAGGCAACGAGATGACCACGCCTCCACATAGTCACAGAAACCATACACAACCAGGCGGTTTGTTCGGAATGAAACAACCATAGTAAACAATTTAAACTATCAATACTTTTGACACCGATGACATAAATAAAGTTGAGGTCCCATATACTCTTGGGGTTCCTGACAACGTGCCATCTTCACTCCATGGCCTATGGATGGAGTCCTGATGTTTGAAGCATCTCTGGCCTCACAGTCCGGTATTGAATACTCCAAAAACGGAGCTTCCCCCTTTTGGTGTCACATGCAACCACACCGCAAACGAGACAACGCCAATAAGCACAACACACCATGACATTCAATTGATCCCACACAGAACATTTACCAAAACAAGATCTAAAATGGTTCATGTGAATCACCCTTTCCCACAGTGAATGAGAACACAACACCACAATCATCACTGAACATAACCATTGCTATTGAGAAAAACATTGTAGGGATAAGTACATAAAAATGAGTCTTAAACAACATGTGATTACAGAAATCGATCGTAGCATCCCCTTGTGGCTCTATCTACCACACTAGTGGCCTAACATAGCCAATTTCTAAAACGAAACCAATAAAGGACCAAAGGTCATTGAAAATAATAGCATGCACCGACAGCTCTGGGTTGCTTTCACCTTTTCACTTCAATGAGAACTCACACTGTAAGTGGTCACCAAACATAACCCTTAGAGTTGATGAAAAAACTACAACCCATTCAAGACATCGTTGAGAACTAATAAATATGAATTTCCTTCACCCTTCCCAGCTATAATTTCTTTCACCACTTCCAGGGGAAACCATCAAACACAATGATGTCAAAATTCATACAGGATGACTCAAACAACTCAAAGAGACCAAATCACCAATCAACTTCCCTCGCATATGTCTTCCCGATGCGAGAGGATCCTCTTAGTTGTAAAATGGAGAGATGGGTTCAATTTTTTAATTCATTAATAGAGTCCTTTGATCAATTGGAGGGTCGGACAATGGAAAATTTCTCATTACCCCACTTCAATCACATGTAAACACCTTTTGGGGGTTTACACAAGTCAAGGAAGAAAACCATGAAATCAATCAATCTAGTCTAATGGCCAAGACATACTACAAGTGAACACTAAATTTCAGAGGGAACCACTACAAAGGCATCCCGAAGCACTCTTGAGATGAAACTGTTAACCACACTCCTTCACACAGACTACCAATAAGAATCAAACTCAAGGCACAAATTAGTCAAAAAGCGATCCTCGGCTTAAAATGCCTCACACCCAAAATTTCCAAAACATCTTCCAAGAAATTTGTTTTACTTTAAAAATAGATTTTAACAATTCCAAAACAATGAAACAAGGAATGATGAAAGAGAAAACTAGTGTTATTTGGTGACGGGAACAATTGTTTGGCAGCCATACGCCAATCACACCACCGACATGGAGAGTATTCTAGGACAGCGTCCCCAGCTCCAGATGGCTTTCTAGACACTGGGAGATTTTTGGGACCACTAACCATACTCCTTTTTTTTCCTCTAAACAAAATTAACCACAAGAACCAATGACTTAGACAAAGTTCAACTTACTTTGGTATCTCAAGTCCTTCCACAAGGTGTGCTGGCTAGACACCCTGCTCGTAGATAGAAAGTCGGGTTCCAACAACCGTAACTCCAGTCTACCATGACTCTATCCCCATAAAAAACATGACCCAAGAGAGAAAAACTACCTCTAATACCATTTTTTCACGAACCAGGCTGAGTAGCCATCCGACCTGGTGCCGACAGAGTCCGAGACATGGCCTGAAGGGCATTCCAGATCCCCACGGGTTGGATCTAGTGCCTGAGTATCAAAACTATCACATGGGACTGATTTACCTGAAAGAAGAGACAAAAAAACTACCAACATTAATTGAATGAAACTCATTTTAAACAACCAAATAGACCATTAAAACAATTCATATTTAAAGTTCTACAGTTGGAACCAACAACCCAAGAGAGACAACAATGAAGGAGAACTAAAACTCAAAGAAGTCTACAATTAAAGAAAACTAACACATTTATCAACACCATCATGCAACGTGAGGAGCCACCTCCTCAAACCACCATCTTCAGACCTACACGGGAAAACCCTTGACAACCTAAACCACCGTCACTATGCATGATGCATTAACTTGTGACACACAAGAAAAAGGCCTACACACACCCAAAGGTGTATGTAGGGTGTGAGCCAGGAGCCAAGTGGGATGCCACCAGGAGAAGATTCCTGGCATAACCATTTAAATGAGGAATGCACTTTCCAGAAAAATTAAAAAAAGTTAAATAAATGATAAAACAATATTTAATGAAAACAATTGCTAATGACATGAGCTTTAAATGAAAAGTAATTTAAAAATAAAAAATTTGATAAAAAAGAATTAAATACTTGATCACTTTTAAAGAAAACAGGATTGAAGGAAACTGTTTCAACTGAAACAAATTAAATGAAAACACACACATGCTTAATTTTAAAAATAACCAAAGTGTCACAATGATGAGTGTAAAGTAACTAACGATCACTAATAGCTGATAGGCCGGGTGGGTGTTAGCTATCTTGGGTCCCTAGATCCTTGTGTCTTAGTGAAGCATGGCTTAGAAACGATGACCCTCAGAAAACATGGCTTAGAAGGACATGACACTCCCAAAACATGGCTTAGAAGACCACGACCCTCAGTCATTCATATGATTAGTTAGTGTTGCAATCGTTAGCCTTTACAGTGAAACCGGGTCACGTCACCTCTGAAACTGTATCCCACTTGACCTAGTTCATATTTCTAGCTACACAAGTTTCTCTCTTTGTTCTCAAACATGTTTCAAGATCATAATAGGTTCACATCACATAAAAAACCCAATAAAAACACCACACATGACAACATATCATTTTCCCCATAAATTCTACTTTTAAATTCAAGTTCATGTCAAATTTTAGGTTTATGCATAAAATCCAAATGGTGTACTTACACACACCAAAACATCACTTGAATGACCAAATAAAATTTTGAAATATTACACATACCCAAAAACCTTTTAGGAATTAATCTTCATCGCTTACTCATTGAACTAAAATAGAAGCATAGTTTTATTAAAACACTTTTTATTTTCAAGAAAACCACCCAGAGAATTTAATATGTGATTTCCAAGCATGTTGGGAAAAAAATTTAATTGAAAAATCTTTAAAAAATCATTTTTCAATAAAAACACCTTTTTAATAACACCCCAAACTTAAGTGCACCATCCACACTTAACAAACACTACATTGTTTTCAAAACATAGACAAATAGTACAACACATGTTTTCAGTATAAAATTCCTCAACATCACTTAAAAAGAAGTCCAACCATTTAAATTTACTACAAAACTCAGCCCAAAAAACTTTCACAACAACTAAACTACATACAAATTGTGATGAATTAATTAAATTAATAAACTAATCCACCAAAAAATTTATAATTTTTTTTTTCAAAATATGTCACATAGATGAAAATACTAAAAATGCAATAGAAAATTCATCTATGGCTCGAGGAAAATTGAAACTAAACTAAAACACAATTTTTATAATTTATAAACTACCTATAAAACATTCAAGATTAATTTCCACATAAACACACTTATATCACATATGCATGTCAACCTCAATTAAAACATTATTTTCATCAATCAAAGTAATCATAAAATATGATAAATTAATTTAAGAAGAAAACTAATATATCCAGAAAATGTTAAATGTGAAATCACCCACCTTTAACCTAGAATCCTCTGAAGAAGGGTGAGAAATAACCATCACAAATCAAAAACACCTAAAGAAACCTATAACGAACCCAAAACATGGAAAATACACCAAAAAATAACAATATTAAACCCTTAACCCTAAACTGTTAATCTACAAAAGGAAGAACCAACCAAACTGATTAAAACACACCTATGGTGGGGATATTGAGGGGCTGTCCGAGAACATTGGAGAGGTGCGGAGGCGCATCGCTCCTGGAAAATCTGTTTGAGTTTGGTTACACCCACAAGGAGGAGATTTTGGCTACTAGGGGAAGCCACGGCAAAAGGAGCAGCGGCCCGTGTCATTGCGTGAGGCAGGGAGGTCGGCGACCAGTGGCGGTCATAGCAGTGGGGCGCGCATCGACTAGGGAGTTCCACGTGGGGGAGGTGAAAATGAACCGGGAGGTAGTAGCATGCGACTGGATGGCGGCGGAGGGGAGGTCCGGCTGACCGGACAGGGGGTGTGGTGTGTGTGGACCGTCAGACAATGCAGGGTGTGCTTGGGATGTGGTGCATCGCCAGACGGAGCAGGGGCGGCGGTGCGACTGGTTCCATGCTGGCATGGGCGTGGATAGAGGAGGATCCGTAGAAAGAATAATCCGGAGTGACTTGGTGAGGAGAGGTCAGTGTGGGTTCTAGTGGGGAAACAAGGTGTGATGAGGAGGTGTGTATGGGGAATGAGGTAGGGGCACAACAAGATCTCTAATTGTGTCGCGGGTGGTGGCCTTCAGCATGTAGGAATGTTGGGAGACCACCTAGGGTTCGACGGGGGGGGGGGGGGGGTGAGGTTGCGCCTGGTGCAGGCTTCCCCCTTCTTCACTTCACTTCTGTTAAATAAAAAAACACAATTAAAATATTATGAAATCAATAATAAAAAAAAATATTAAGTAGTTTAATAGCTATAACACTAATAATAATATTAATAATAATAATTGAAAATAGAATATTATAATAATAAGTTAAGACCATAGTAATAATAATAATAAGGTCATAACAAACTTAATATACAAAATATTAAGCTATACAATAATCAATTTAATAAAATTCTAATAATAAATATAATAATCTCAATTAAATTATTGTCCAAGATAATAACAACAACAATAATAATCTCAAGTGACATTATTATTATTAATATTAAAACAATTATTAATTAATTTAATTTCATTAATTGAACATCGGAAAGGCCCACTGGAAACTGGGCGAGGCCACATGGTGATCCAAGCAAGGCCAAACAGCTTCGATAGTGGCGCACTGAACTCTGTAAAGGCCAAAATGTGCATTTTTGAATAAGGACTCAAAATTTTACACCATCTCCAACCTGGATCCTGATGAAAAATTTACAAGGCTAGAAAATAATAAAATAAAATAAATTTGAATAAGTTATAGTGGGATAGGCTCACTGCCCCTCTCTTTATAATTCTATATTTTCCATGCTTGGTGTTTTGGAAGACCAGATTATGTTACCTCGATCATATAAAATTAAAAATGGGATGTGATACCTATAATAACAATATTTGGACCATGATGAAGTAATGGTGGTTCGACGCAAAAATGCTTCGACCCAGAAAATGGGTCTGGTGGTTCCTTATATTTTGACATCAGTCGAAATGTTGCTATGGAACTATCATTTATAGTAACATGAGCCTTGTGTGATGTGACAGATGACTCCATACTCTGACTCACATATTTCTCCCCAGTGCTGACCAAAAAACCTATGATATATGGAGGCCCTCCATCCACATTCAATGCTACATGATTGCTCATAAAGAAATCAGGTGGGCTATGCATGATGATATAATTGTGTTTTGGTACAGTCTTCTTAATGAAATCCATTTCAATTTTTTCACGATCCTTTCATTTTTTACATCAGAGATTAATGCTTTTAAAGATGTTTTTACTCGTATCCAAGGGCTATATTTCATAAAAATATTTTCTTGTTCGTCGTTCTTCTTCAAACCACAATCCTTCTCCAAAATGTCTGAGACACCCAGAAAGGAAGAATAAAATTGGACGATTTTCACTTTAAATGGAAATATTGTTGTTCAACTACTCTTTTGATAGGAAAGTGACCCTAATAATTGGTTGCACCACATCCATCAAAGCATTAATTCTCAGAACGGGTCCACAGTGGATTGGGTCTGACCAATCCAATTCCACAAATGAACAAATACGTTCTCCAATTTCCTACATGAATCGTTTAGTTCATCCATATAAAAAATTTCATTTTATTCGTATCCAAAAGGGGGAGGTGGACATACTAATATTATGAATATCTTCCTCTCCATTGAAATCCTATAAGAGAATGATCTGGTTATCAAACGACCATGGTCTAACATTGAGGATATTTTATTTATCCATTTTAATGAAAAATTTAATTATAAGGAGGTCATACCCCTTATTTTTAATCTCCATGCCCTCCTCCAACCCCCACATATTTTTCAAGGTGTTTCTGAGCTCAAGAAGATTGAATGGCCATTATTACAAAAAAATTCAACAATCAGAAAGGACATGACATGTGTTAGGAACACATCATAATTTTCCTGTGTGGAAATAAATGATTTAACATATGTCCGTCAATGAAAAATTATTCCAACATTTCACCAGCTCTGATTCCATAGGACCCCCAATCGATAAATATCATGAGATTCTGCAGATGAACTCCATAAGAAATGATCACTACGAGAAAATACCGCTTCTTGAGAATAAGGGGATCTATGAAGTCCTCCATGAGAAAAGACCACTTCATAATAGATACCATTCTGAGAAAGCCTTCTCGATCATAGGAAGTGCGATAGGTGTTCCATCCACTTGTAGGGAACCTCACGAGCATGGATTTTCACATAAAAAACATTCACGAGTATTAATATTTGTGTGAAAAAACATACTCAGTAGATACATTCACGAAAAAAAACTTCCTCAAGCCATGATCTCTTCATGTAAGGTACTCTGCACACAATCACTTCTATGAGACCTCCATGAGTAGGACCTCAATGAACGAGGGTCACTCCTTGAACACCAAAGATGCAATAATAGGAATCCTCATAAGAAGCTTTTCTGACTACTAAACCAACCCATGGGAATGTGACATTACAGAAAAAAGAAAGACTCCAACACACCATTATGATATGGAAGGCCTCTGCATACTATGCTCGAAACACACTTCAAAGACCACACCACCATGTACCATGCTCAAAAACACCCTTTGCAATCCAAAATCTATGAACAAAACCTGAACTAAAGATAAATGGATATCGTTCATGTACAATGAATTTGTGTATACGGATTCTGTGAGTCATGGAAATCGAAGATTTCGAGAGTAGGTACGTGAAACACCTGTCACAAACCGCACCACCGTCATTCGCTAAAGATGGATGGATGATTTTCTTGAATGGACTAGAACCCTACATATTTGTCATTATGAGAATCAAAAAGTAGGAAGCGGATCACAGATCGTAACCCGTAGAAGGTCCAAAATCAGTTAATCTCTAGAAAATTGGGGCCACTAAAGTCTTGGAAGCCAGTCAAGATCTGAATAAAGAAAATGTTCTACTAGACGACGGATCTGTAGGATGAGAGAGATGGGTACCAGGGGAAATTGAAGATTTAAATCCACAATTACCCAAAAGCACAAAAAATAGGGAAATGGTCTTGGCTGAAAGCACCACACCAGGATTCTCTTGGGAAGACTAACTAGGGATGATAAGGGCAGGCACTGAAGACTACTAAACCCTTTGATTTCCTAGGAGGTGGAGCTCTCAAAGTGGGAGAGACAAATCATAATAAGTGGGGTTCTTATATTATTATGTTAAGTGGATTTCTGGACTGAATGGATTTAAATGGGTGTATTAAATCATTGAACTCTACATTTATTCCAGATATTTTTTCAGAGGACTTTTTAAAATTATTTTTAATTATATTATTTTTGATTTATTCTTGGAGAATAATGAGGCAAGAATAATGTGATTTTTGTGGAGATATTTATGAACTCTCTTGACTCAATTTATTTTGGATATCGTAAAGAAGAGGAGCTTCAATAAATGTCGATTATTTATTCACTACAATATTTATCTCCCTCAAGTAGGAAAAAGTATATATTGTCTAACATATTTGATACTTTTTTTTCACAAAGATAAATGGTTGTGAACATTGAACCTACTATGAATTTTCAACATCCTACAATAATCTATTACATCACATTGCTGTTATAATAAGTTATAAATTAATTATAAATCTACAACAATTTTTTTTATGAGACAAACCAATATAATCATAAATAACCAGTACCTGTGATTTCATTTTTTCATCTCATTTGTTTGGTTCTGAATTTGTAACACTATTTCTCATCTCAAATATGCACTCTATTTTTAATTTATGTTGTTACTCATGAAAATCATAATATGTTATTATTTTTCTTTGGGTAGTGAATCTCTGAGTAAAATGTCATGACATAAGGGTTGTGAATCCTTGAATATAAAGCCAGGACTATTCAGGTAGTGATTCCCATTATGTGAAGTCATGTTGTAAGGGTTGGGAGTCCATGTTTCAGGGTTATCCCTCTGCATGAAATGATTTTTTCAATTGGTTTATGATTCCCCCATAAAATAATTTTTTGGTCCATAAATATCATTCACATTGTAGAGAGGTGAATGGGAAGAAGTAGGTCCACTTTTTACTGAACTACTATAAAAAACATCCTTATGATATTTAGTTTTTCTACCAATAATTAACCTCAATAATTTAATTTTATAATTTGTTTAATTTATCAATTTTTTTGATTAAATTTATTTAATATGGTATATGCACAGAACTCTAGACCATCTATCATTACCCTTTCTTACCTAATAATCGGTATAAGAGAGAAATTCTATTTAGAATTGATTAACCATGTTATTCTATTTCTGATACCTTTGAATTTGTTTCAAAATATTATTAATTTTAGAATAATCTTGTCCCTATACAGATTCTTCATTTATTTTATTTGTGATATTTTTTTCCTAGACCTCTCAGTTTAAGGGAATGATCATATAAAGATGGAAGGATTGATCCCAAATGATACATGGATTCCTCAAAAGAAACCCAAATTTGATGAGAATGATTATGACTACTGGTGATCACAAATGGAGGCTTAAAACAAACAATTGATCATTGGGAACTGGTCTACCATGTTAAAATTCTCCACAATGTCTTAAGCTGACCAAGATAATCATACCAAAAAAATGCTCCTAGATATTTTTTTAATTATAATGTTGTTAATATATTATACTGTGCTATTAAGAGAAGTGTTTTCAGTAATGTGTATGATTCTAAGACAACACTTGAAATATGGAAGACTCTACAAGTTAGTCACCTTGGATTTTACAAAATAATTAGTACAAGTATTTGAATGATTTCTGAAAAGCACCAAGACATCAAGATATGTGAAGATGAAAGAGTAAATCTAATGTTCCACAGATTCACAAGAATTGTGAATGTAATGATTTCACAAAGATATTCTCTGGAAAACCTAGTACTTATTGAAAGAGTCATGTAATAATATCCAATGAAATGGCATTCAAAAAAGTATTCCATTGATGAAAGAAGTAATTTCCATGAGTACAGGCATGTTGAATTGATTGGAACACTACTCCGATATAAAATTGAACTGAAGAACAGAGCTAATGAACACATAACAAGTAGAAAATGTGTAGATTTTAAATCTGTGAGTGTTTTTTATTCTAACTTCCTATTATGATCTATAAAATTTTGAAAAAGAAGGCGTGGATCAGATTATGACTGGATTTTAAAATAGAATGAAAAAGAAAGTATTATAGAAATAATTTAGAAGAACTCCTCAAAATGAAAAATATAATGGAAATAACATTCAAAAGATGATTTCATTGAAATTTTATTATGATTTTGATGATTATTTGAAAAAGAAGTTGAATGTATTAAAATAATGTTTATCTGCTTTATTTCAAGGATTTTAACAATATCATAAGATGACATCATTGACTAAAAATGATAAAAATAAATATGGTTTTGGTTTTTATTGAATATTACCACAAATTTTTAAAACTAATTTTATTTAATATAAAAATGGTTCTACTTTAACTATTACTTGTTTTAAAGGTGGCATGAATGGTCATTATGAAAATTATTGTTCTCTTAGATTTAACCAATCATTGTGATTTAAAAAAACTAATAATTCTAAATCTTTATTATATAGAGTACATTAAAATACATATTTAAATTATTTTTGGATACCTAAAAAATATATTACTAATCCTATTAAACCAAAAACAACTTGGGTATCAAAATTTTCAAGTATATGTTTTTTGTAGGAAAAGTGCCTTGGATGTATAAATAATGAAATATGATATAAGGAAAGTGGATACTCTTGGTATTTAATCTGAACCCATCAAATTTTAAAACATATAGTACATTTGAAGGAGGCAATGTTACTTTTGGATGAAATTCTAAAGGAAAAGAAAAGGTTTTGGTAATGTTGGTATTTCAAATTATACTTTTATTTATAATGTTTTATATGATGAAAGATTAAAACACAATTTAATATTTATATCACAATTATGAAATGATGTAATGGATGTTAAATTGAAAAATGTTTTTAAAAATTATTCTTTAAAAATTTTTGCTAAAAAATGATAACATTTATAATATTTATTTTTCTGAACTAAATAGTCAACATGTAATGTGTTTCAATTCTATCTAGAATGAAATCATCCATTGGAATCGATGTTTAGAGGAATTTTAATTTTAGAATGTTTCACAATCTCTCAAAATATTAAAATTTCTTACAACTACATTCCTTGAAGAAAGAACATCTTCATTTATGTGAAAAGGGAAGCAACAAAAAATTTCTTTTAGAGATATCATCCAAATAAGTACTAATTGGCTTTTACCGTTAGTAAGTCTTGATTTAATTAGTCCCACTAAAATTTACAAACATGTTGAAAATAAATATACTTTAGTTACTGCAGATTAATATAGATGATTTACATGGTTATACTATCGTGATCATAAAAATGATACTTTAAATAGATTTATAGATATTTTAATATTATTTCAAAATTAAAATGGTTGTATTGTTATTTCAATTCGTAGTGATAAATGAGGAGAATTTAATAATTTAGATTTTAAGAAATGTTGTTAAATGAATGGTTATTATCATTATTTTTCTACTCAAATAGGACCACATCAAAATGTTTATATATAATAGACAAAATATCTCTTATTAAAATAGATGGAACTATGTTATGTGAATATAATTTTGTTAGATACTTTTGGTATGAGGCCCTTTTTTTATGAATGACATATATTAAATTGAATTATTATGTGACCTTTTTTTAAAGAACAATCATTATGAAATATTCCAAAAATAAAAATCTTTATGTTAGTTACTTTAATGATTTTGTCTCTAATGTTTATATTTTAATCTAAAAGGATAATTTTAATGTATTTAATGCTAAGGATGATAATGGTATATTTACTGTTTATTATAATAACAATAATTCTTATTATCTTTATAATAAATTAAATATCATTACTAATGAATATGTTACAATAATGTATGATGAAAATAATGTTTAATTAAATTCTGATTCTAATGTTTTTATGATGATTTTAGAGATTTTAAATTTTTTATATAAATTCCTCAAGATAAAAAAGAATCAATTTTGGTGGAGAAAAATTCTTCACAACCTTATCCAATATCATTGAAGATTCACAATTATTTTACCATTGAAAATGTAATTGTAAATGTTAATTTTGGCGAGAATACTATAAATTCTATTTTAAATTATTGATACCGTTCTACTTTTATTTCATGTATTTTCCTTTCAATGTTAACGATGCTTTGAAATATGAAAACATGATTGTTTATATGAAAGAATAATTAAATTATTTTGTTATAAATAATGTCTGGATATTAGTAGAATTACCTTTAGAAAAGAAGGTAATTGCAACTATATGGATCTTTAGAAACAAGATGGATGAATCTGGACAGATTTTCAAAAACTAAACATGATTTGTTGCTCAAGGATATTCTCAAGATGAAGGTATATTATTTGATGATTTATTTTCACTTGTTTTCAAGTTAAAGACAATTAATATTCTATTGGCTTTATCATGTTTTCAAGGATTAAAATTATATCAAAAGGATGTAAACGGGATTTCTCATGTGGGTTTATAATTAAGAAATTTTAGGCTTATCAACCCCCGGTTTTAATGTGAAATATTTTCTAACTTTTTTAAAACTATTTAATGATTTTTATTGTCCTAATAAATCAGCTAATCATTAGTATGAAAGGATTTATTTATTTATTTTAAATAATTATTTCATGAAATGAAATGTCGATACATGACTTATTATTAAAAAACATATAATGATATTTTAGTTATTCAAATTTATTTTGATCATATAGTGTTTGGATCAATTTTTGAAAAACTATACAATTAATTTTTTTCTTTAATGTCTTCTAAATTTGACATTAGACTAATGGGATTATTAAAAATATTTATTCAACATCAAATTTATCATAGGAATGATGGAATTTTCATTAATAAATTTCAGTATAATAAAGAGTTAGATAAAATATTTTTTTTGTATTCTACAAAATTTATGAAAACAGCTATGGGTACTAATTTCAAAATATAAGTTGATGCAACTAGTAAATTTATTGATTTTATTGTTTATATAGTCTTTATAGGAATCTTTATTTAACTACATATTTACCCAAAA
This sequence comes from Viscum album, assembly GCA_963277665.1. Lineage (NCBI taxonomy): Eukaryota > Viridiplantae > Streptophyta > Magnoliopsida > Santalales > Viscaceae > Viscum > Viscum album. The sequence continues at coordinate 395,638,783 of OY728127.1, read as the reverse complement.
TCATTTCTAGTGTTTTTAGGATATAGATTTCCAGATGATCCTATAGAAAGTCATATTAATGAACAAAAAATAATAATTATATATGTTAAATGAACTGGTGATCCTAGTTTAATTTATCAAAAATACAATTGTTTTGATTTAATATCTTATTCTGGCTCTGATTTAGGACAATGTTGAATTGACTGAAAAAGAACTTCAGGTTTGCATCATTTTCTAGGAAAACATTTAATTTCATATTTTACTAAGAGACAACTATATGTTACATTATCTACTATAGAAGCCGATTATATCTCTTATGCTAATAGTTGTGTCCAATGTTTATACATTAAGAAAACCTTATGTGATTTTGGTGTTAATATTGACAAACTGCCTATTTATTGTGATTATAATTCAAAAATTTGTATTTATAAAAATCCCTAAAATCATTTTTGACCAAAACATATTGTTCTTATATTTCATTTTAGGATAGATCATGTGAACAAGGGTGGTAATGTTTTATAATTTATGCATTGTGAAAATAAACTACTAGATATTATTTCAAATCCTTCATACTATACTCGGTTTGAAAAAAATAAATTTGATTATAGTACATTGGAAATTTAAAAATTTATTAATTCATTTCCTTAGGGGGAGTTTTATTATATATTTTCAATTTTTTATTTACAAAAGGGGGAGGAATTAATTGGTTTTAAATGTTTATTGAATCTGTTTAATAGTATTTGTTTGTAATAAAATAAAAAGTGGGATATTATTTGTGCATGCCCATGTTTTCCTTTGTTTGATTACATATGTTTAAATATAGGGAATTTTTTTTGAATATTAATATTTTATTTTGATTGATTATACATAATTTTACAAAAAAAATTCAACCCTTTATAATTTTTTTTAATTATATGTAATTTTTTATCAAATTATTTTATGTATTTTGATTATATGTTTCAGTATAATTTTCAGATTTTTGTTTTTATTATCACCCAATATTGATAATTTTTTTAAATAAATTTTATTTTTTAGGAGAAATTATGAAAATTATTTTTTAGTACTCTTAAAATTAAATGAATTTGTTGTTGGAGTTTATGAATTTCTATAGTCTAGAGTTTTAATAGGTTTTTGTATTTATTTTATGACTACTTATACAAATAATTTGTTCACTCAAGACATTATTTTATATAAATACAATATTTTTATCATTATTTCATAATTTTACATTTATTTATAAAAAGGTTTGTTGGATGGTAGATAAATTTTCTGTATTTCTGCATTAATTTTTCAAAACTGTATTTTTTATAGAATGTTGTTGCTTTTGTTGATTGATAAGATTTGAAGTAGTAGATGCCGGATTATATTGATTCATTATTTGATGGAAATAAATTATGTTTTTGTATAAATATTTCTTCTTGGTGAAAGTCATAATTTTATGTTAATATCCTTTAAATATTTATTATAATTTGTTATTATTTGATGTCTATTCTTTCAAAAATTATGATTTTTACCCTACTTTTGCAATGTTTGGATTCAAAACTAATTTCAAACTATATGGCTTCAACAATAATTTTATAAGTATTTGGTTTACCCTAAATTCGAAAATTATTTTTTTACAACCCTATGTTCACAATGTATTGTTTGTACCCTATGTCCACATACTATGGTTTTAACCATAGTTTCACAATGTTTGGTTTCCAACCTACTTTCGAAAATTATGGTTTCAATGCTAAATTAAAAAAGTATGGTTTAAAAACTACATTCAAGAAGTATGGTTTCAATCATACTTTAAAAAATTAGTCTTTCCCCCCTACTTTCACAAATTATGGTTTGTGCCCTACTTTCACAATCTATAGTTTCAACCCCACATTTACAAATTATGGTTCAGAAAACAATTATTTCTATTCATACACTACATTACTGTTTATTTCCACAATGTATGGTATGAAAATATACATTAATATTCAAATCCTATGTTACATTACAGCTCATTACCGACTATTCTACTACAATTTAGTTCATTTTTTATGAAAATTGATTTTCTGCATATATATACTGATTATTTTCAAATATTTTAAAACTGGATAATTTCTAAATAAATGAAAAGATTATGATGAAACATTTTTTAATGTTTTGGAGCAGAATTTAAGGATAAAAATTAATAAATTATTTCAATGAATCCTTCAAATAAAATTGGATGTTTCTTGTTTAAAATCTAAATTTTTAATTTACATTCGGTTCGTGCTGCTATTTTTCTAGACCTATTTTTACAATATTTAAATAGGATTAATTGATTTAATGGAGTATTTTATATCACTGAATGCTTTCTTTATTTATGAAATGTTATCAATGGAATTATTCAAATTATTATAAATGATTTTTAAATATTTATTTCAAAGGATTAAGGAGGCAACCGTTCTGTGATTTTTTGGAAATATTTATGAACACTCTTAATTGAATTTATGTTGATTATTTGAAGGAAGAGGTGTAGCTATAGTTATTGATAATTTATTCACTATATATATTTCTCTAGTAGGAAAAGATACATGTTGACTAACATATTTCATATTTTTTTTCTCAAAGAGAATGTGCTGGGAACTTTGAACCCAGAGTATATTTACAATGTCATAGGACTATCTGCCTCATCAAATTGTTGTTTTGACATTTGCTGGAAAATTTATAATTCATCTAAAATTGACATGAAAATATCATCTTATAGAATACCCAACAACCATTACCAGCCTTGTTAATTTTTATATTCTTATTCATCATGTTCTAAGTCTATAACACTATTTTCCATCTCTCACACACACTCTATTTTTCTGTTTATGATTTTACACACAGAATCATTATTTTTTATTCTTTTTAATTAGGATGTGAATCCTGGATTCTAATGTTATAATCTATGGGTTTTTTCACCCTTTTACTAAATTTAGAACTTTTCATGTTGTGACTCCCTTTATCTAAAGTCATCTTTTGATGGGTTGTGACTTCCCATACAAAAGTCAGTTCAATGGTTATCCCTCCAATGGAAAATGATTTTTTAGTAGGATATGATTCATCCATAATTATTTTAGTGAACACATATCTCTAATCAAGTAAAGTTGTATAAGTGTAGAAGTAGACCCACATTGGACAAGACTAATATAAAATACATCCTTGTATTATTTACATTTTCCGATACTAAATAACCATAAAAATTAACATTAATAATTAATTTAATTAATCAATTTTTTAGTCTATCTTTTATTAATATGGTCTATTCATTCCTTCTAGGCCATCAAAAATTACCCTTTCAGACCAAATATTATGTAGGAAAATTTGACCTTCATTGATGGGGAATTAATATTTTTAAATGGTTCCGTTCTCAATTCATCTCAAAAAGAAAACCCAATTAAATGAGAGTAATCTTTTTCCTATACTTTTTCATGTTCACTCCATAAAATCTTTCAGGATTCTAATATTTTTCAAATATATATCAATTCATATTGATCCTAAATTTTATATCAATTTTTATTTTAAAAAATCATTGAACTTTTACCCACATTCCATGATCTTTATTAATTTCCCTAAATCTATGCATCAATGTTTCATTTCTAAAGTTACACAGCCACTCCGCTTATTATTTTAAATTAATATATAAAGTTATTTTCATGATATATTGGTTTATTACCATTATCAAAGATTATGAATTATTCAAATACCTTCTTTCATGGACAACATTTTTATATTCCCATTTTCATTCCTATGATATGATTATGATATCAAATTCATTTCACGGGTAACCCTTATTCTTATTAATTATGTTTCATTATTTATGTGGCACAAATATACTTGAAACTGTTATGATGATTTCATCTAGATAACAATACAATTTATTCTGTAATATTTAATTCCTAGAAAACATTATGTAAGAGATTATTGACTCAGCCTAATCTATTATGGGATTCTGTCCACCATGTGATATAGTCTTCGATGTTAGCCATGACACAATTTTTTTTTTCATGTTATAGGTTGTAGAAAATTTCCTATGGGGACATGATCATACGATTCCATGTTTTATTTGTTTTTTTATCCATGTTTGTTCCCTGATCCATTCTATTTATGTTATCATGTTATTCCTTCTGACAAATGTGTTATGATTCATTCCTATCTTTGTTCCCTTATAGGGATTTTCAGATCATCTCATTTGTATATGTATTCGGAAGGTTATACTATGAAGTTTTAGGAGCTCATAGGGATTTGGAATCTCATTTAGGAGATTAATAAATAGATATTTATTTATAGATTCATGTTTTCTAATTATGTACATTTTATGCCAAATATACTATAATTTTTTATCATTGGTCTATACATAAAGGATAATTATTACTAAAATAATGTAATAATATGTTTAAAATTATTCTAGATCTATAACATGTATTATAGGAAAGTCTTTATATTTTTATGAATATGGGCTACAAAACATTAGTAATAACGATCTGGATAATTAGATCACATTGAAAACTAAAAACTGATTCATAGGGAATCATATTTTAGGATATACGTTTCAATTATATTTTTATCATTTTATTTTTGTAGTTTAATTTTTTTATTCTCATTAGATATGTATTCAATCCCTATAATTTTAATTATATTTTACACTTAATGATGGAAAATACAAGTAATCCTACCAATAAACAATGCGATAGGAAATGGGATGGATTATCTAATATGATTCCAATCCTAATAGGAATAGGATCATAGAACTCCATGAATGTACTGGCCCAAGTGGCTAACCATATGAAAAATAAATTGAATATTGTTGATTTCCCTTAATATCATAAGAAATGTATTCTTATTGTTAAAACCATTACATGTAGTGACAATAGCCTCATATCTGTAGTTGATATTTTGACCCATCATCATATAATGGTGGATCAATTACATTGATATGATGTTATCATTCCTCCAGTTGTCATAATAAGAGAATGCTAGGCTTGGGGTCTGTTGTTTGGAAGGGGAAGTTGATCAGCAATGGTTACTGATCAAGAAAATGAAGTCTAATGATGAAATTTATGACATTCAATGGAAATGGATCGACAAAATATTTTTCAATAAATATTTCTCCCAAACACTACATCTTAATATAGAGAGGCAGTTCCATGGACTGATGTAGAAAGATTACGAGTCAACCAGGGTGTATGGGGAAATATTTACATGGATTGAATGATAAACTATATGAATTTACATAAAAACTAAAAGGTATATGGGTCACTTCATTAGTGAATTAAAACTGATTCAAACAAGTAATTTTTGATTCGATACATTGAAATATTTGGGGATAATTTCTGTTATGCCCTTAATGTTCACATGGAAATTGGAGACTCATAGTGGTCTCATGTGCTAGAAGATAAAATTTGAAAGATGGATTTTAATATGGTATGATAAGTTGATAAATGCCATGGAGGAATAGAACCCTTACATATCATGTGTCAACATGATTAGAAGAATAACTCTATGATCTGTTTATAGGGAACAAATAGATGATTACAATGGGGAACCAAGGGGCATCCAACTGATGTTTTTTGAAAGGATTGGAAGAATCAAACTAATGAATTGGATGAAAGGGAGGATCTGGTCAATGCTCATCATATAGTAAAGTGTTTAAACTGCCAGTAACATGGTAATTATATGAGCCAATTCCCTATGAAATGGTTTATAGGGGGGAAACTAGTTACAACAACCTTTGAATAAGCATATTTGGGAACATGTGATCACTACTCCGGAGGACGAGGCTCCCAATGATGTGGTATTAAGTTCCCTAGTATTCATTAATTAATAAATAAAATACTTTCGGATTTAGTATCTATGAATGATATAATATATCATATGATTAGTATTATTATTCAAACAAAACCTCAAAACAATAATTTTAATTTATCTACGATAAAGAAAATGTGTCAATTATTCCATAAAATGTCTACAAATCATCCCTTATCAGTGTTTGTGGATTGAACCTCCCATGATATATCATCCAAAATCCATTGGAAATGTTTGATTCTATATTATGCGTGGATCATTTGTCTTTATAAAAATACAACATCAACTATCTATAGAGGGAGATAAATCATCACATCCCAAGGAATCCACTAGTTATGTACATGTGTAATGTAGAGGATGATTATCCTTAAAAATCATCATCACATGTATGGATATTATTTCCATATGAGAAATAATATGAAGCTTCGATGATTAAGAGAAAGGAGAGGATCATGGATAAGGAAGTAATCATTATGAGGGACTATACTAATCTATTAAATGAAAAATTGAATGTTCTTCATTTTGAATATGAGGTTGGGTTATAAATTGAACTTATACCCGAATCTCTACCCCTATAAAAAACTCCCTAATAGATTTCCACCATTGAGTTGGAATAATTGAATATGTAGTTACAATAAACTATGGTAAAGAGTTTCCTATGCCTTATTTCTTCACTAAGGGGTACACTGTTCCTCTATATAAAGAAGAAGGAAAAATCAATGTTCATATTCATTAATTATCGTGTTCTCAAAAAAATCCCAAAAAATAAACTTTTCCACAGATAGATGAATTATTCAATCGACTATATGGGGATAATTATTTCCATAAGGCCGATCTTTGGTTGGGATATCTCAAATTAATGGTGAATAAAGAAGATATTTCTAATACATCCTTGCGAACATGTAATGGATTCTATAAATTTATAGTAATTCCCTTTGGACTCACTAATGCTCCCATAATATTCATGGAAATAATGAATAATTTATTACATAATACCATGAAAAATATTTTGTAGTATTTATATATGGTTATAAGATATACTATAAGAGAATGGAGGAGCTTGAAAAGAATTTCAATAATATTATAAAGTCTTTGGGAGGGGAAAAATATATGCAATGTATATTAATAATGTGTACATGTTGAATGGATTATAATTATTTGAGAATTGTTTCACTAGAGACGGGATATCTATGGGGTGTTATATAGAAATTTCATTTTGGAATGAATGAGACCATCATCTTCAATGGTGGTCAATTGTTTCCTTGGTCATGCTAGACATTATCGATGATTTTCGATCAACTTATCGTAATTATCAAACCCACTAACGAAGATGACTTGAAAGGTAGTAAAGGATGTATGCCCCAATGAAAGAGAATAATACTTCAAACAGTTAAAAAGAGGTCAACAATTCCACTGGTATATACACCACCTACAAGCAGGGATCACATTTTATATACACTAATGCATCATTGTTAGGAATATTTTTTGCTGATAAAAATTGATAATATAATATCCTACTCTTTAAGGATTGTAAATTTTCATGTTAAAAAATATCACAATCATTATATGGAGTTGGAAAATGGTATCTCTATAATTAAATTATACTAGAATTATCTCTATGGGGATAATTTTGAGATACACACTAATCATTAGAGACTCAAATACATATTCATATAGAAGGTTCTCAAAATTCACCGGTGAAGAGGGTTAGAACTCATCAGGGATTGTTATTTCTCAATCTAATGTCATCCTTTAATGGTCATTTTTTGGAAAAACATTATGTATAACAGATCCATTAACATTATCAATGATGTTGATTAATAAGTATCTAATATTCTAATACATACATGTCCAGAAATTTAAATCACAAGGGAAGTAAGACGGTTATTACATTCAAACAAAATTCTCAACCACCCCTTATGAATAAGAAAAAAGATGTGAAAAAAAATATTGTGGAAATTTAGAAGATTTTAGAATCTATCAGAAATTTGAAATCACCATTGTCCAAAATTGAAGATGAATGAGTGGTAATATTCGGTTCATAAATATGTTTACAATAAAATACTCTAATAATGGTGTAGATTTTTAATTTTTCATAATGATCTTCCTTCTCCATCTATCCACAGAGAGAAAAGATATATCAAAATCATTGAGGGAAATATTGGGGGGGGGGATATAATGAATTCGATCACTGAATACACATCAATGATCCTATAATTATATTATGTGAAGGATAAAAGGAAATATTTTAATGTTATAATGGAAAATTTACCTATACCTATAGGGAAATGGGAAAACAACACACGATCTTTTTTAGTGGACTTTTGAAGACATCTAGAGGAAATAATGATTCATGGGTTGATGTGGATCTTCATACAAAGAAAACTAAAAATATTACAATTTAGGAGGACTTATAACTTGATTAAATTTAAAAAATATACATAAGAGAAGTTGTCAAGATTCACAGACTACCATTTTTGATTGTATCAAATTGATTTCTGATACATAACTTCATGTTCTAGAAACATATACAATTGGCTCTAAATAATAAATTGTTTTTCAGTATAGATTATCACCCAAAAATGATGGCCAATTTGAGTGGACAATTCTAACAGTCCGAAAAATGTTGAGAGAATTCTCAAAAAACATGAAAGGAGGATGTGATTAACATATTAAAATTTTCTAGTTCTCCCATAAATATATTTTCTAATAATTAAATGAACCCATATAAATCACTTTATGGGAATAAATAAAGAACACCTATATGCTGTGATAAATCTGCTGAACGTATGTTTATGATATCAAAACTGGTCATGGAAATGTTATAATTGTTTCTTACTATTTAGACTCTCATCTAGGATACTCAATGTTAACGAGAAGGTCATTATAAAAAATCATCAACTGAATATAAAAATTGAGTTTTGAGATATGGTATTTTTATGAATCTCTCTATGGAAGTTAGTTATCATATTTTAGAGGACAATAAAACTAATTCCAAGGTAAATTTTCCCCTTTTATATTCTCTATCATGTTGATTCTAAAGAATATCGAATAGAATATATAGAATCCATATCTCAAGTACATGATTTATTCCATGTATCCTTCTTATGGATTTATATACTAGATACAACACATGTACTATATTAATTAGTAGTATAACTGGATGATGCTCTATCTTATGAGGTGAATCTAATGAATATTTTGAACCATAATTATAATAAAACAAGACACATATTGTGGTTAAAGTACTATGGAGGAACCATTAATATGGATAGGTGACATGGGAACTAGTGGAAAAAATGAAGGAGAAGTACCCAAAAATATTTTATCCATTATATTTAAAATGAAATATTGAGGGAAAAATTTCAGAAGGGGGAATGAATTTAACACTATGTATTTTTTTTAAATATTCATATTTACCTATATTGATTTCTATGGAATCTTTTATTTCATTTGACGCCGAGATTAAATAATCCATGATGCACTATTAGAATAATATTATTTTAACATGAAAATTACAACCTATCAGTTTTTTTTTGTATGAATAGTAATTACCATATTATGATATATATTTATTAATATAAAATAACCACTTAATTTTTTGATAAGAAATTTTATTCTTCAAAAACGTGTATTCTTCAAAAAAAGATTATATTTCTTTCTATGTGGAAAAAAATCTAAATTATTTTCAAACATTAAGGAACATTATTAGAAAAATTAACATCATTTATTAATGAACCATAATATATTTTCCCATGGATGAAGTTTTTATAATTATAAAACATGTTTGAAATCATAACGAATACTAAAAAATTCTAGTAAAAAATTAAAATTTTTATACAATGAAATCATTTATTAAATAAAAAATCAATTATTTTTAAAATTTTATTCCTACATTAAGATTAAAAATTATCTAATTTTTTTTTACTTTTAATGGGATTTTATTCATGAATCTTGTATAAAAAATTTTATACAAGGAATAGAAACATTTATAGAAAAATTATTCTTTTTTGCATATTTTATGATTAATATTAATAAAATTTTTTCCACTTAAATGTTTTAAATTTGGAAAAATTGATTCCATATTGAGATTAGGATGTCAATTTTTTTTAAATGGACCCTTTTATTTTTGGTTAATATGAATAGTAACCTTTGAAATTTTTGTTAAAACTATTTATGGTATATCAAGTAATTAATATTCAAAATATTATGATATGGGTTAAAAAAAGTCCTTCACTATTTAACTAATTCTATTAAATGAGTAAGGTTCGGTGATAATCTTATATATGTTTAATTTAAGACAAATTTTATGAAAAATGTTGACATTAAGTATCTTATTGTATTTCATGCAAAGCAATGTCAAACATGACACACCAATGTTTTTAATAAATATAATATTTTCAATATATGTTTATCTAGAAGATATCGTAATAAATAAATAGTATAAGGATATATAAAATATTTATCTTCGTCATGGTTATTTATTTTTTGTATTTAGTGAAAAATAATTACCATAAATTTTTAACAATAATGATGTAGTCATTATACAATCAATTGAAAAATCAAGTAAATGATATTAAAAATATTAAAATAAATATAATTTGAGATATTTAAGATGATACATGAATTAACTTGATGACAATAACTTTTATAGGATATAATGAAATATGTTGTTTGAATATGACTTATTTTTTGATGTTTCTATTGTCAATATAATGAATAGTATCAAAGTTGACAAAAATGAAATTTCATAAATTTAATATTTAATTAAATTATTTTAAACACATAAATATAATATATAATAAAAAAGGGATAATATATTTTTTTATAAAATTTATCCCCTATGAATTTATGTTCCATTTATGATCATTTTTTTGATATTAGTATTTTTATGTTTGAATATGTTAAGAAAAATTTAAAACATACTCTTATCATCCCCATATAAATTCAACCCCCTCAAAACCCATTATCTTCACACTATCCAAGTATTTAAGTTATATGAATATCATAAAAAATATCCTCCCCACTCTCACGTTTTCCATTTTTGATTGGTATAACCAAAATAATAATTCCATGTTCCATATGGGATCCTTTAAAGAGGTGATGTTCAGGAGGTAAATTTTTTAATTCACCTATCTTAATTAATTTTATTCTTATAGATTATCCTCACCTCATTCATCCATAAAATCATAATGACTCCAGTATCAAGTATATAATGGAATGAAATATTTCTAATGTAATATTTTTATACATCTATTTTATTATCTCCTTTTATTCAATTAAAGGAAACCATTTCCCAAATTCTTATGATTAACTGTATCCATTGATAATGAGTTTCCATTTTTCATTACAACCTTTATGTATGGTCATAAAACTATTATTATGGATAAACTATATTTTAATAAGAATATTATTACTTATTTCATGTTTAAGTAATAATATATATATATATATATATTATTTAATAAAAACTAAACTAGTCAGTTATTGTTGAAAAAAAATAAATTAAACCATTACTATTACTATTTTAAAAAATTAATCTGGAACATATTTGAAATAAAATTTATATATGTGACCATTTAAACATTTCTAATTTCACTAGTTCCATATAGTTTATCTACTGTATTAATATATCCATTTTAATGAAGATCTATAATAAAAAGCAACTAAACCAACCATGAAACCCCGAAATTGACACTTCTGTAATGATAAAATTGAATATTATAACTAATCGAAAAAGACAAAAATAAACTTTATAAAATAATAAAAAATAATATAAAATTTTAATAGGTTAAAAATTATGAAATTAATGACTCAAATTTTATTATCCATTACATTTAGTTCATGTTAATAACACCTTCAGACAGAATGTAACAGATATCTCCAAACTAATATATTTTCTTTAGGTTAGACATTCTCTATTTTTTACTCAGTTTACCTATTAATTAATCAAAAATACGTTACCTAGAGTCTATATAAATATACCAAAAATATGTATGTATCTAAATGAATCTTTTCTATTGAAAATTACATGTTTAAAAAGGTTCCATTATAAATTTATCTAAAAAATAAACCCCGATTAAAGGGAACATCTATATTTCATTCCAATTTTCAAATACAATCTCTAAAATATTTTATGCTTAAATTATTTTACTAAAATACATAAATTTATCATGAAAATAAATTTTTTTAAAATTACTGTATTATTTAAATAATTATAAATTTATCCTCTTTAAAGAATCATTATTATTATCAGTAAATATATGTTCAAGTATCAAATTTCAAAAGTTACTTAGCCAATCTCTTTATTGTTTTTCTAATTCTTATGGGCACCATTATCCCTGATCTATTATTATTATTTCTTTTAAAATTGACTAAGAATAATTTAGGTCATTTATTTCATTGATTCAATTGTTATACTCCCTTTGGTTATGCCTATGACATGATTATCATATCAATTTATTTCTAGGGGGAACCATTATTTATTTTACTAATGGTTCACTATTTATATGGAAAAAATATGAATGAAATGTTAGGATGTGTTAACCAAGATAGTGCTTCAATGAAATGTGTATTTTTTTAACACTATGAGTTGTTATGTATGGGAATACAGACTAAACCTTTTCCTTTTTGGGACATTATCTTCCTTTTGATAGAGTTCTAGCTATTAATGTTGAATCATGTATATCTCAGTTTAAATGTTTCATCAACACTACAAGGTATCCATTATGAAATGAAATTTTTATTATAATTATTATTATTATATATGTTTATTATTGAGGAATGTATTTTATGTTATCTTGTTATTTCTTCAAACTCTTGTTTTATACATTAGTTCAATGTTTTTTCCCTTACTAGGATTTTTACAATGTCAGTTTTGTTTTTTATTCACCATGTTATCTTATGAATTTATAAGAGTTCAAAGGGAGTTAGTATCTCACAATATAGATAAATAAAAAGATGTTTAATTCGAGTTTAATTTTTCTCACTACATACCTATTCTTTCAAATACACTAAACTTATTTATAATTGGTTTGTAGTTAATGAATAGTTGTTCCTGAAATCGTGTAATAATATGTTTAAAAGGATTACATCACTATATGGTTAATCCATATGTGTCATAGATTGAAAATAATTTTTCATTATTTAGACATCATATAAGTGTTTTTTCTAGATTATGTGTTTTCCCAATATGATTGTTACTGATCACACTCTATTTCTTAGATTTTGTCAATGAAAGAAACCTGAATTATTCTTGTTAATAATAGATGAGATAGACTATGTAATTATTTTACTATTGTAAAATATTTTTTCATCGAATATGGAATCATAAATATTTTTTTTATTATAACAAACAATTATCATGATATGATTCATGGTGAATATAAAAACCAAAAAAAGAGTGAACAATATCCTATGGAGTCCTTTATTAGGCTATGTATACCATTTTTATTGGGTTAAGAAAGTAAATAATTTAAGAAATGTGGATAAATACTATTAATATGATATTTTCCATTCAACAATTTTTAGAGAATGAAAATTTCATTTTGGATGTATATCACTTGGATAAAGAAGAAAATAAATTTTGGAATCCTTCAAGGAATACGATGAAAAATGAAGACATTTACTCCATGAAGTGGGATAAGTGTACAATATTATTTTTCAATAATTACATTCCATGTGTTATTCATATGAAAATAAATAAGGGATTAAATGATATAAAGCCAATGGATGGTGAATCTTTTGTACTTATGTAGAAAACATGATAAGAATTGGAATGTTTTTGCCTTGTTAAATCATCAAACCAGGAAGTAGGTTTTATCAATTCTTCATTGGTTTAAACCATGTCAAGGGATGGTTTTATCCATAATTGATTTTGATGATTTTAATAAATCAATTGATGTGTTATCAAGGGGATATAGATATTAGAGTTACATATCAAATAAATTATTTTTGAAATGAAAAGAAATATGGAATTGAAAGGAAAAAATAAAATCCATAGATAAAAGATGATGATATTTCCTTCATGATCAAAGTGGGGAATGAACAAGGATGGAGATAATCCTATGGGGACTAGTGATTTTTTAAGGGTTGTAATTTAGGTTATTGATTTGGGGAATACCGAATCAATGGGAAGAAGTCATCAAATGATTATAATGTTGGTAAATTTCCATAGAACCCACCACCTACACTATAATTTTTATAATGAAAGGATTATAAGAAATATGAAACAAAATTATTAAATCACAAGGTTAATAATGATAATCTTCATCATCTCCATATAAGTCTAGAAACCGGTTGAAATCTCTTATGATCACTCACTCTGATGTGGGTTATGATATAGACATGGTAAAAGGTAAACTTACCATCAAATATATTGATTATAATTTATTATTGAATACAAATTGACCCACTTTTTATATATTGAAATTTTATACGGTTATAAAATTTAAACTCCAAATATTATATGTTCAATTTTAATTAAAACCGATAATTTATTTGGATCACATATCATGTGAATGATTCTAAACCGGTTGAAATTTTGGGAATTTGATTCCTTAAAATCATGTTATTCACCCTTTAGATGAATTTTTTATTATCTAAGGAATGGATTTTAATTATTTACATAAATCCCACATCAATTATCGAGGATGAGAAACCACGTTTAATCATCTAAACCAACTCTCAATTGTCTTTCATAATATTTATAAATGTAAACTTGTAATGGAAAAAAAATAAATTGTATGGGTATTTATTTTTATTAAAAGGGGTTTTTATATTATTTTGTTGGGGAGAAACACAAAATTTATGATATTATTATTGTGACTGAGTTTGTTTCTCTCATTCTAGAAGATTGATGTAGTCTTCTTTTGAACCATGAAGTTGAATTTTTGAAAATACATCAAAATTATTTCCACACCTATTTCAAAGACTCTCCATATAATGACCCAATTAATATACAATAGTTGAAAAAGAAACTCTAGGAGAATCCGGATTTGGTATTTATCCATAAAAGTGTTTCAACTGTGGTTTTATAAGTTATTTTTTAAGGATAAATATTAATAAATTGCAATATAAAATGATTCTTGAGAACACAAAAAGATAAATATGATGAACATGTATCTTCTATCCCGTATTAATGACATGTTTGGTAAACTTTATAGTGTTTTATAGTTTTCCAGAATTGGTATTCATTATAGATATTATCAATTAAGGTTTATAATGGTGGATATTTCCATAATAACATTCTATATAATTTTTAACACTATTGAAATATTTTGATTACATTTTCCATTATTACTCCCCCACTATCATCATTGATTTAAAGAATATATTTTATAGATATTACTGTTATCATTTTATGGAATTCAATATAGATAATATTATTATAAATTATAATAGAAAGGATAATTGTGATGATTTCTTTAGTATTTTGTTAATGAACTTGAGTAAGGATAGGTTGTATGAGATATTTACCATTTGGGAATTTTTTCACACAAAAGAATTCATTTTTTGACCATATAATCTCATGAGGGGTAGATTTTTGAATCCACGAAGGACTGATGTTATTGAATGAAAACCGAAACCAACCACTATGACTCTGATTAATAGTTCTCATAGTTTTTGGGATGTTATTGATAATTTAGTGAACATTTATCATGGAAATTTAATCTACTCACTATTTTTACATCTAAGGGTTCTATGTTTCTTACGAAAAATAAATTTGTTGAAAATTTTATTGAACCAAATATATGGATAGTTATTACTAATGTGCTTAAATTAAATTTCAATATAGAAGGGTTTTAAATCAATATTTAAAATATAAGAATGAACCGACATACATTTTAATAAAAAATGAACTTTTAATTTATTATTTTATATAAAAATTTAATGTTCACGAGAAAAATTATCTAACACATGATTTGGATTGAACAACAGTGGTTTTTAATGGTATGGAGGAACTCAATTTTTTCAGAATGATGTGTTTTATAAGCTGATCATAAAATTTTAAATTTTTATTTCAAATATAAATAGTTGATTATGATCTAAAGAAGATTGATGGAGCTGAATAAAATCTATATAAATTGAATAAATTACCATCCTTGGAATGTGAATAAGGTGGTTGATGCTTTATGTCGAAAAGAATATTCAATTATATCCATTATAAATTTAAAAAAATAATTTATATATAAATGTTCAGAAGGTTGATCATGAAATATCAATTGAATGAGATATATAATATTTTTCTCAAATATGAGATCAACTATTAACACTATAGAGTATTTAAGAGTTACAGGAAGAAGACGTGGAGTGGAAAAAGATGGTAAGAAATGTTCATGGGATCATACATGATTATGAAGGAATGATTATGTTCTAGAATCAAGTATGTGTTGCATATATACAATATTTATAGATGCAATATTACAAGAGGCTCATATTTCTCCATTATCAACTCATCATAAATTATAAAGACATATATAGATCTACAAGAGTAGTTCTGGTGGGTTTGATTGAACAAATATATTGCATTGTTTGTATCTCTTTTCATGGTATGCAAACATGTGATGGATGATATATAGAATTATAAAGGGATTTTTCCACTATTACCCATTCCTAAATTGATATGGGAAAACAATACAATAGATTTTTTCCTCGGACTCCCAAAAAGTAAAAAAGGATGTAACACCATTTGTGTGGTAGTAGATTACCTTATAAATATCAGAACACTTCATTTCTAATATAATATGTGTCTCTCTAGGTAATATTTATAAGATATAAATTAAGATTGTATTATTTCTTTTGGATTATAAAAATTTATTGTATCTGATTAGTATATTAGGTTTACCATGATGTTCTCAATAAATATTCAATATCCTATAGATATAATGTACATCTTCTCCACTACATATTATCCTCGCATAGATGGTCAGTTCTAGAGAACCATACTCACACTAGAGGAATAACTAATAGATATTCTAGATCATATAGATAATGTTCTAAAATATAAGAAATCTAACATGGTGAAATGTTTTATAGAGAAACCACTAATTTTAGGAATCTTCTTTTTAACATTAGGACATGATAAGGCAGATATGTCCTTAGTTGTATATATCAAATTATAGAATTTTTATGGGGAAAACGATTTCAAGGGTAAAAAAATGTAACTCCCAAAAAAATTTTGAAATATATTTTCCAAATAAATTAAATTTCGTCACTGGCTTGTGTCACATAGAACACTAATTTTTATTGAACCATGATATATTATATAATTATAATTATTTAATGTGGTAGTTTTAACAAAGAATTATATTTGAAGGTATGCTTAAGAATTACTAAATTATGAAATAATTTTTGTTGAATGTTTATAAAATAATTTCATTAGTTATCAATTGATTAGAAATGAAAAAAAATAATTTAAATAGTAAAAAGAAAATTTTTCCCAAACACCCATTTTTATCAACCCAATGTGTTTTTATACTAACAAATAAAACTCATAAAAACGTTTTAATTATATTAAGAGTGTATTTATATAAATAAATAACTTATTTAATTCAATGTTTATGATTATTTTCATTTTTTCTAGTCATGTGATATGATTAAATACAGTTTTATACTAATGAATTCTATTTTTCTCTAAGTATTTTTGTTGATTTTTTCACACATATTATAAAATTATATTTTAGAAATTTTATAAAATTTATTTAGAAATATTTAGTTAGTATATTCGATCAAAATTTTCTGATACTGTGTTTTCATAATTTCTGGAAAATCTTAATGTTTTTTATTCTGTAGCCATAAATATTGATTTTTATTAAAAATTTCCTTTTTGTATAAATCATAAAAAACGATCCAATTTCTTTTATAAAAGTTTTAGAAGTAATTTTAGTTAAATTAATTAATTATTAATCCAAATAATTTCATTTGAATTAATTTTATGTTATATTTTAATATTGATTCATTTTATACTGATGAAAACTTTTACATTGGAAGACTGTTATTTTCATCATGTTTGTCATTTAGTATTAAATTAAATTTTACTACTAATATGAAAAAAAATTCTAATGGATTTAATATTTTTAATCAATTATATTGAAATTATTTAATTCATTCAACATCTGTTTTTTTCATAATGATTAGTAATACCATAAATTATTGTTTCTACGTTAATGGTTCATGCCTGTTTACCAGAGGTTTAATCTCAAATTATCAGATTAAAATGATCTAAAAACATGTGAAATTTATATTTAATGGACATATTTGAACCATATAAAATATTAGGATTGATAATTATCAATTTGTTTTATTTTTACTAATAAATTGAACGGGAATTATTTGATATATTTGAAAAATTACAGTGTTTCACTTATCACATTTATAAAAGGGAACCCCATCTTCACTCCTCTGTAAAAATCAAAAAAAAAATTGGATGAGAGAATATATGAAAAAATAACATACATAATTCCCTTAAAATGATGTATATGCCCATTTTTATTATGAAACCTTCATAGTAATGATTTTGATGAAAATATAAATCCATTTTCCTAAAAAGATGTATCATTTTTAGAAAATAGATTTTGATTAATTTATTCTCCCACCACCTCCAAAAATTATTCAACTATGATGATATTGTAATATTAGTATTTAAAAATATGGATATATGTAATATTTTTATTGGAATAACCTACATATAACTTCCCTCCTATATAATGGTAAATGAATTCACTGATCTTGGGTTCGAAAAACTACTTCCTCACCAAGAGATGTTATTTGTTTTCCATCACTTCCTATCACAGGTTGGTATAATGATGTAGTTAATAAATATTTATGATAGTAATTACATAAATATAATTTAATATCCTCACTATATTATATATATTTTTATCATCATATCTTTTTAAAAACAACAACTTCAATCTTTTGTATGTCTGGACAACCACCTCTATGAGGATATGTGAGGAGTTATTAATTATATTTTGTCATTAATTGTAAAAGGATAGATTTTAAAAATTGATATTATATATGATATTAAATTTATTCTTTAGTGGTCTGTTATTATATATTTCCATTATGTTCCATCAATCCATAAATAAAAATGAAGTTCACGCGTCTATATGACCTACCGTCTCAATGAATGATGTAATTCATTATTATATATCTAGTATTTTGGATTATTATAATTATTAATATAATTAATATATATTATATTTATACAATAAATATAATTCTCATGATTATGGAACCCTTATGAATTTATAACTACTATTACTACTAAATTGGAGCATATTTGGAAAATTATGTAGTTATAACCAGAAGTAGTAATTTTTTGTAATAAATTACTAAAAAACTGGTGCAAAAATGATTATAAGTGAATATTATATGGTATCATAAGAATAATTTTGTCTCTAGAATGTTTTTTATAAACCATTATTTGTTACATAGTTTTGTCTAAGGGGTGTGAGGAAATTTAGGACTTGAGGTAATGGATTTTATCTACACTTTCACTTCTGTGAGACAATCCAAATTTATAACATGTTTCTTTTGTGTGGTGTATATACTAAACCATTTAAAAGTTATATCATTAATATTGGTATTTTAATTAAATTACAATTTTATTTCATTATATTATTTAGTGGTTATCATGATTCAAAATTTACCAAAAATCCAACGGGTTTTATGTTACAATCTCTTTGTTCATCATGATTGTTTATGGTTTAATTTTTGATGATGAAATATTATGATATACATCTCAATAATTATTATTAAATTTCATATCCTCTCTTAATTTTATATGTATACATGTTCATTTTTCATTTAAATATACATATGAACTCAAGACAACAAAAAAATATTTTAATGGGAAATCAATATTATTTCACCCTTTAGTCGAAAATCATTTCTCCTATGTATTTAGTTTTTCTATTAAAATATATTTAATAGTTTATTATTAATATCTTGTTATTTATTAGAAAAATTTTGTCCCAAATGTTATTTTTGATAATAAAAACTTAAAATAAATTATCATTTTGTTTTCCTAACAAGGTACATTTGACTATTCTAAATAATGTGAATGGAATAAATGTATTTATGTGAATGGAACGAAAACAATTTTCCCATTTCATTGACGATAAAGTTTCTAAAAAATTCATTATATTATTAAAAAATATAAATGAAATTTATTCCAGCAATATTTGGTAAATTTCTATTTTTTAAAAGAATGTTTTGAATGTTGATATGCTATTTTTCTCATGAACATTTTAATTATATTTTAACCATATTTTCAATTCATGGAAGACAACAACAATTGATGTTAATTTTTTAGAACATGATACAATGAAACCATCATTATTCGTTTTCTATATGATTTAAAATTATGATGAAAATATTCATATGAATCCCATTCCATTTTCCTAGGGGATATATTTTGATTAATCGATTTAAATATTATGAGACGAGTTTAATTTAAAATTTCTAGGCCATGTTGAAATGATTGTGAACCTTTGTTTCATGGGTTGTGATATTCTGAATATTTTATGATCTTTTTGAACAGACAAATATAATTATCATTATATGAGAAGTGGTTTGGAATGATATAGTCCCCAAAAAAATCAGTAATTTGAAATATATCATGAGATGAAAAAAACTAAAATATGAAACAAACAAAATTAACTAAATAATTTTCCTATTATAATGGTCCTGGGAGAAACCTTCACCACTAAGATGATTTCTGGAGTGAAACTATTCCACTATGATTGTCCTATCAATGAGACATGATTACTAAATACATTATTTTTTATGATGAATTGTATGACTTAATATATTTCTAATTCCAATTTTATGCTTTCATGGATGATTACATTATTATTCATACTGTATGAACATCCAATCATTATGACATGACTAATGATTTAGATCTTTTATATATAGGTAATGGTTTTTAAATGTGATGTTAACATTCTCATACCATTTTTCTTTTATTTTTTTAAGAAATCACCCTTATTAACCATTAATTAACATCATATCTCACCCATACATTTGAATTATTACATAGGTTATGAGGAATCAAATTATGTGTTTGTATAAGAGGGCTAGTAGTACTGAATAACTTAACTATAGATTATATACTTCAATTATTAATCTTTTCTATTAGTATAATAGTTTCCAAAGGCTCTAGATATTGGGGATCCTATCAGGGATTGTTATGTTATAAAATAAATATTATTTTAGTAATATTTAATATCAATATATTTCCAAGATGGATTACTATATTTCTTAACCATGATTATCTACTTCAGGGATTGACATAACGAAATCCATTCTTTGTTCTTGGAGTAATCCCATCGATTTGGGTATTGAATCAGTTAAATCTCTAGTACCCCACATCTAACAAGGTGATAAATTGTGTCACCTTAGGTTGAAAATTATTTTCATTCACATAAAGCATCATTTATACATGGAAATTAGTTACTTTATTCCATTATTTTTAACACGTAAAACATTTTCTCCCTCCATTGAAAATGATCCATTATTACTTCTTATCGTATTCATGACATGTAAATAATTAAATCATCTTTATTCCATTTTAGTCATCAAATTATCCCCCATGAAATATTATTTATTATAATTTAGTATAGTATGAAATGAATAAAATTTTATATTTTCAATCATATATAAAGAATTTTGGTGAGTGAGAGATAATCATAATGTTTTTTCACTCTAGCTTCTATACAATGGGTTTCTCATTCATAAAAAACCAAAATTTTTATAACATCTATTATTAACATTGTTCCTAAAACGTTAAATTATTTATAAAAAAATCATTTTATTATTATCATACATGAATAATCAAAATAAACAATCATAAAACTATGAAAATTATTTTTATTATATCCTAAATTATGTGACCTTATTTCAACCATGACACTCTATATTAATGTAATATACCTAGGTTTTATCATATATCTTTTTATTTATTTTATCATATCACTCATATTAATGGTTTATAAATTTTGTGAATTAAGAAAAATAATATCCCCATGGAGTGTCTAGCATTTTCTGATGCCATAGGACCACTCATTGTTCCATTAATAAAGATCAACCAGATAGTAAACTAACACTTTTCATAATATTTACCACAAAAATTTATTTTTTATACAACCACATCCAAATTACATTATCTATTTGTAGATTTCAATATTATTCAAAAAAATTCCCTACTTTATAAAAACATCTGGAATGTATCCTATACAATGAAATATCGAGATGTTTCACCAAATTTCACTAATCTTAAAATCAAAATAATAACTAACCCCTCTTCTTATACTAACATAGGTGGGACAAGAATTGTAGAAATAAATATTACATAATTTTAGATAAATATACAACACATATCCAAAAAATACACACACTACAACCATAGTGGTTCATTGATTTTCATTACTATATAAATGATCATATTATTTCATTTAATATCTTTACAAACTCTCATAATGTTCTTCTTACATATTAAACCTCTTAAAAAACCCAAAATAAAATATTTCTTCATAACCATGGGAAAGGAAACAAGAGGAAGGTTTAGATTAGATTATTCTTATGAGGAAAAAATGAGATATCAAACAATGATCATAAGTGAGAATATCATAATCATTGGGGTATGATAACATTAACATTACTTATGAAAGTTGTAACCAATTATTGACAGTATTTAATCATGACTAATTTTATAATGAGTTTTCATAACAATATTTTTAACTCAATAAATATCTTAACCAACTATAATTAATTAAGAACTTTGTGAATATATCAAAAAGAACAATACATGTGTATTTTTCACACACACACACACACAGATATATATATATATGAATATAAACTCATTTCCTTAGTCAAGTATCATTACCAACACTTTTCAAGTAGAATTGGTTGACTCATTATTCCATCATTTCAATAATCAAGGTTTTATACAATGATTATCATTTGGATAGTGTCTATTAAAAACATAGTTTACAAACCATTATACTCCATATTAACTAATATGTTATCAATATTAAGATAATGAATTGGTTGTCTATATAATTTTGGTCCCACCCATCATGAATGATAATATATCATATGAAGGATATAGTATCAAACAAACAATCGAAATTTAATCATTGAAATCTTATGGAAAAGAAATTTGTTTTATGAACATCTCATCATTTCATCAATAAATAACTCAAGGGAATGAAATGGGGTTTCTGAAGATTTCATGATAACATGTCTAACAAATATAATTGAAATAGGTTCTATAAAATCATCTCTAAATATTTATCATCATAAGACATCATGAAAATTAATATAAGTATCTCAACCATAGTAACCTAGAGCTGGTGGTTAAATTATTACATAGTAAAATGATTTAGGCAATCACATCCATCAGGAGAAAATTATTTTACAAACATTATAAAAATAGATAAACATTTAAAATTATCATTGTAACTTAAAACCAAATATAAAACATACTATCATCCTTGATAATTCAATTATTTCACATATCATTGAAATTAATATTAGAAAAATAGTACATACTATTAACATGTTTAAAATAATACATAATAATGTGTGAGCTAAAATAATCATTAAGGAGAACTGTATTAAATACTATATAATGAATAAATAAGAATAAACTATATAGAATGGTATATTACTAAAACGCATTCCCTCTAAATAATAAATTGTGAATAAAATTAAATTAATAAATAACTATAAAATAATGCAAGATCAATAATGAAATGATATTGAAGCTTATCCATAGATATTGTAACTAATTTAAAAATCACATGACATAAATAAAAAATATCATAATGAGATAAATTTATAATTATGTACATCAAAGTAATACCATAATTCAATCATTCCAAGACATTTTACATAAATGGGTATGCCCTCAGCAAATTCCAAAACTAGTTTGTCTCCTGAGACAAACTAATGCATTGAGGGGATATGGTGGGAACCACACATCACTTCCAATATCCAATGTATTCCTCAAATTAATGGTGTGAAGAATAATAAATAAAAATATTTTTATTTAAACTTATATATGATATTTAAATAACTACTCCAATCAACAAACATATTCACAAACCATCTAGAGTAATATATTGAGTGGTATTAAAATAGAATATCTACAGTCAAAATAATAACAAACCATTCAAAAAAAATAATATATAGTATCACAATAAATCTAACACAAAGAATAATAATATCAAACATATGTTTTTTTCATTTTTGAAAATAATATAAAATTATTTTTCAAAAATTGATATGGAATACAAATTTTTCTATTTAAAATCGCTAATATTTTATACAATGTGAAATTGTTAAAAAAATTAGTTCGTTGAAAATAAATATGAAAAATTTAAATGGATGCTTCAATGAATTGATTATATATGATGGTGGGAAATTTATTTCACGTAGTATATGTTAAAAAAACATATCTTTCTTATTTTTTTAATAGTTTGAAAAGTACCTCATTTAGAAAATGAGAAGAATATTCCATTTAAGCCATTTCGAAGATATTAAAATATGAGGGAACAAGAGTTTAAAAAATAATATGATAGTAGTTACAAAATTTGAAATATTGTTTGATAAAATGTATACAGAATAAAATATTCCCTATAGGAGACATAAAAATAAACAATCCCAAATATTGATGTTATTGTGAAGCAAACCCTTAACATTTTTAATTTTTGAATCATAAGACCAAAAAAATAATTAAATTCCAATTGAACATTTAATTACATGAAAACATATAGATTAATTATATAATATATCAAATGGGAATAATATTCAATAACCAAATTAAATTATTAGTTAATGTGGCATATGCCTCAGACAAGTAAAATGGGGAAGAGAAACCCTCATCAAAGGCTAGACTAACGTTGCAGGTTTTAAAAACTCGAATATAATAAATTTAAATTTATCATACATATAAACCAGAATCATATTCATATCGATAATATCATATATTATGCATTTATTAAATTTTATTACATTTTTAATCGGGATTTTTTTTTGTCGTTATTTCCAATGTTAACTGGTTTATATTTCAAATATGTTTTGATTTGGAATTATAAATCCTTTCATATTAAAAATGGTTTCATCATCTAATGAATGTTAATAATTAAATAAATATCATATATATAAAATATATATCAATTTATGTTAATCCATAAAAGTTAGAGATAAAAATGAATTACACTGCTCATAGAGATGGTAAGCAGCACATACGTATAAGTGTTGTTTCAATTTCCGATCGATGGAATAAAAGTACGGTAAATAATAATTCATCTTTATATTATAATTTAATAAATAATATATTAATAATAACCATCCTTATTTCCATTAAATAAAAATTTAAAAGAAAATATAATTTCATTGCTTCTTGTAGGTGGTGGACTACACGTATGCGTGACTAATGTTATCATTTCCCAACGGTTTGGGAAGTAAGAGGGTAGATATGATATTATTATTACAGAAGAATAGTAATGTTAAAAATACCATATATGAACACCGTAACCATAAAATTCCCATCCATAAAATAGGTTAATGAAAATATTATTTAATCACTAGGTGAAGATATTAAGTTTTTTAAGAAGGTGGTGACATGAATTGGTTTCCCAATTCATGTCCCCAAAGGAATTTATTAAAAAAAATTGGTTACAATACAATCTCGAGGTGTAAATAGCTTACACCAGCAGAGAGTTAAAGGGATAACATGTAAAAAAGACCAATAAAACCAAAATCAATATTTGAAGCACATGTGGTCACCAGAGAAGTAGCAGAGCCTTCCTTAAAACATTGGGTTTATTATCCAGATCCAGCCTTCACTATCATTAAGTCTAAAACTTCATGAGGATGGTCAAAATTTGAGTGGAAAGAAACTGGATCCTATCTATGAGCTCAAGTTATCAGGATCTTCATCATCTCATCAAAACCCAGCATCATCAGAAAAGAGTGTGTCCCTCCACGAAGGTCCCATAACTCTTTTTCAGAACAAGAAGAAATAAGCACAACTAAGTAACATCTTCCATGTTCATACAATCCTCTAGCACCTCTATAGATCATATGAAACAAAACATGATGCAGTAAAAAATATATAACAATTTAGAACAACATAAATCAGAAGAAGTAGTGTCTTTCCTTCAAACATAGCATAACCATCAGTAGTCAGAAATTCTAATAGACAACATCTACAATCAGGTGAAGGTAGAACAGAGTCATCACAGACTTCCATCCAAATGTAGTCGACCTCTTTGGAGGGAAAAAACCATTATAATTCAGAACAAATCACCAAGAAATCAATGAAGCAAAGCCCATCAATTGAGCAGCAAAGAAAATATCACAGAATAGGGGCAAAAACATTCAAGATACATTAAGAGGATTTTTGAAACTCTTTCTTTATTCTCTCATTAAAAATGTCCGACTTAATAGCTAAATAGAAATCCTTTGAGATCTCCCCTTTTCTAAATGATTTAATAAGAACTTCATCCCTATGTTTTTTAGATGAATCAAACTCCTCACAAATAGGATCATTTTTAGTGTGGATAGGATCTTTTCCACAACTATTCCATGAGTGTCTAAGCCTAAAGCATTTTTTACAATAATCAGGCAATCTTTCCTAGACAACCTCATGATAAAAACCAAATCTCCCACTTTGGATCCAGATTTGAACCGGTAAATGTTGTGAAACATCTCTTTCTATAAATATCCTACCAACAGAGGGTCTAGAAAGAAATTTTGTAGCTTAATCAAGTTTTAAAGGAGCACCAATTAAACTGGCAATGGGAAAGAGAGCTGCTTGCTTAAATAGGTGCAAAAGAAGATCAGGAAAGTTAACCCATATAGGAAGAACTGGAGATTCAGCATGAGGGTCAAAATCATGAGTCCATTTTATTATTTTCATGTAACATCCCCCTAATGACTAGGATCTTCTTGACCAAAGTCTATAATAATCATCATCTGAGCTTAACCGAAGCACAATGTGTGAGGGATTACCTGTTCATCGACACACCTATTTTAGATCCATCCTTAAGGATCCTATTGTTTTATTTTAGGCCTAAAAGAGACACCATGGCTTGTATTATTATTTTTAGAAGTGATATGGGTAGGTATTTGTTTAATATATGTGAAAAAAATTAATATATGGATGTAATGTAAGGGGTGTTCTTTTATAATTGAGGTGAGGGACACTATTAGAATTCTGTAAAAATAAAAAATATAATATTACTATTCTAGTGGAAAATATATCCAAATTTTCATGCATTAAACCCTTATGTAAGATATAATTGATATATCAACAAAATATTGTATTCTTGTAGTTTTAAGTGCAAATTTATACATTTTCATTTGGATTAAACCCTTAAATAACTTATTTTAACATCAAGAGTGGTAACATTTTTTTTCTTTGTTAAAGGGTTGTAATTTTACAAATAATGTAAATATTTACTCATAAATGGATAAGGGATAACATTTTAGATAATATATAATCCAAATTTTTCCACAATCATGTTTTTTATAATTTTGGAATAATTTAATAATATATCATATTTATAAACAATAACTTTTTTCAATTTTTACAATGTTCATTTATGTTTATTAAAAATACATCAATGAAAATTATTACTTAAAATATAATGACATAAAAACCCTAATATGTCACGAAAAAATATAATATTAGATTATAAAATTATCTCATTAAAAATTTATCATTTTTGATATTTTTAAAATCATTTATTATATTTTTATATAATCTAAATTAATATGGTATTATCCTGGAAAAGTGTATGAGGTATTTTTATAATTTCAGAAAAATAAAAAAATTTATATCAATAACATAGGTTTAAAATTTTCAAAATATAAATTTATTTCTTTAAAATATTTAACTTTTCTCAAATCTACGTTACAATATTTTTTTTTAATGTGTCATGTTTACAGTTATTTCCTTACATATGCATTGCACAAGAATTATGATTTCACACTTGATATATAAGTATAAAATTCATGTATAATAATAAAAATAATGATTAATACATTATATTTATTAAAAAAGTATTTAATGATCATATATAAGTCCAAATACAATTTTTGGGATAACAAATATGGCATTTCTAATGCCATTCCGGCTCTGTGTTAAAACTAAAAGTTATTTAAATATTAATTATCAAAAAAATAATAATATCTATATTATAAATTATTTTTGAATGGAATTTATATTCAGTTATCATACATAATTCATTCCATAATTTACATAAATTTTATTTTGTTTCTATGTCTTTGAAAAATCATAAAAGATACCAAATATCAAAAAACTCAATTTTTTTACAATTCACTAAAATATTCCCATATTCGGAAATGTGTAAAAAAATAATCCTAAGATAAATTTTATATTATGAATTAATAAATAAATAACATTTCATTAAATTCATTTCTTTTAGTGATATAAATTAATTTTAAAATAATTTCACAAAACACTATGAAAACCTCATTGTTGGAAAAAAGACACACTTTATTAAAAAACATATTAATGTTTAAAAATAATTTTACAAAATATTATATTAAAAAATTGATTTAAAATAATGTAATTGAAATTTTTATTATATATTAAAACAGTTTTATTCTTTTAAACAAATTTAAATATAATAGGAACATCACAAATAGTTGGTTCCAATATATAGTTTCCATTAAAAATCGGTATTTTTCACTAATAAATAGAAAATAAATCTTCTATATAAAAACAATTTCACTAAATGATAATTTTTGTTTGATGATATTAAATATGATATTATTTTCAATCTATATATTTCACATCAATTCTCAAAATTAATTACAATATTTTCAAAAAATAAATAAATAATTGTTTTTGAAGAAAACAAATTTCAGAAGAATAAAATTACCTTATTAAAAATTGAGTACTTATTTATCTAGAATTAATAGATTAATTTTTTATAAGTGGGATATTTATATATATATTTCACAATTAATTTAATAAAATTCATATATATCATCTTTGGTTCTAGGTTGTAATAGTAATATTTTTATAATAATATTTCATGTTTCATTTATTCTCATTATTGTGTGTTTTATGTGGTATTGATTATAGTGTTATTTTAAAAAAATTTGGTTTTAAATTCTCCCCCCTTTAGTAAATTATGTTCTAGTAATTTGAACACATGTTTGATAATCATTGGATTTAAATTTAAAAATTCTGTAATGCAAATCCCACATCGTAAAAAGCATTAAAAACATCTTATTAAATAGTGGGAAAAGAAAAGGAAATTGTCACAAAAAAAACTAGGTTTATGAAAAGGATAACATTAGTGGTGAGTGAAAAAATGGGCATAATAGAAAAATATTACACCCAAGGACTAATTGAGAATCATAAAAATAATTTTCATGTGAAAATATAGTTTCATAACCCCATAAACCAATAATGAGTTAAAAGTCTATTGATTTATCAGTTAGAAATGTAAAGGTATAAATGTCCGGTTTGAAGGTAACTTTATAAACTTTGATGAATTATTATAGATCATATCATTTTTAAATAAATAAATATACATAAATTTTGAGAATAATTTCATTATTTAATAAATTACCACCACAAACTCATTCTTTAGTACCAATTATGAAATTTTTGGATGCATATTTCCTACATAAAGAACAAAAACAAACTTCCAAAAAATAACATAAACCATTATACTATAAAAATATATTCTTACTATATTTATTCATTAATGAATGCCAAAAGGTTCTCAAAAAGATAAGATAGTTACCAAAAATAATAATCCTTCAATGGACGAAAAACTACTTCTATCTTCAAAATTATACAATAATACACAATATTCAAATTAGATTATTCGATAAATAAACACCCTTGGAATCAATAAAAACATTCTATATTATGAAGAAATCTAAAAAAATTAAAAAGATTTAATCTTATAGTTTTCAATGAATAATTTATTGTTTACCTCTAGGTATCATTATTGAATCTTAAAGTATGTTACCAAAATGTTATCCCCTAATCATATAGTCTCCAAAATATTATAATTAGTTTCCTAAACAACTTGAATCATTATAAATAAACTATAATATCACATATTCTTTCAAATTATAATTGACACATTATTCCTAAAATAATATTACATAGTATTATGTTTACCTTAATCCTGTAATATTCCAGAAATTTAATCAATTAATCGCCAAATAATTATTTAATCCCGTCATTATATACAAGACTAAATATATTTTACAAAAATTAATTTATCCATCATCTATGAGACATTTTTAATAAAGAAAAGTAATGTCACACTAATTATGACATCATGTCCTCCAATGGTAGGAGATTCACTATTGCCTCCCTTAGGATGTGGGTTCAAGCCCTATGGACTTCCATATTGAAATGGGTAATCACTCAGCATGATGGTTTTCCATTAAAATAAATAACATTGTAAAAATAATATTAACATCCTAAAAAATTAAATAACTCATCAAATCACATTATCGTTTCTTATTTTTTACCGTTTTGGTTATCTATATGATATATTCCAAAAATACACTCACTATTTTGTCCCAGGAATACTTAAATAACTCATTCTAAATATAAAATTAACAAATAAAGTTATCAATATCATTAATATTACATCCATTATTTATAAAACAATTTTTTTCCAAATAACTTGTTCGGTATAACATATAGTAAAAGAAAATGTGGTCTTACAATTTGTGTCTCTAAATTTTTTTAATCATGTTAAACTCTAATCATGTAAAACATAAAAGGGTGTATATTCCAAATGAACATCCTTAATGTATAAATCCTATGAAACATGAGGTTTGTCACACAAAAAAGTCATATTATGGATTATCTTTTCCTTAAGCATGTGAATTCAAAAGAACCATATTGTCATAAAATAATTTTTCAATGTCATTGGTATCATTAAACATTTATTTTAAAGTCATTATTGAAAGACTATTATGGAAAAGTCAAGAGTTTA
Source organism: Viscum album (assembly GCA_963277665.1). Lineage (NCBI taxonomy): Eukaryota > Viridiplantae > Streptophyta > Magnoliopsida > Santalales > Viscaceae > Viscum > Viscum album. The sequence goes on along the minus strand of OY728127.1, from coordinate 395,607,974 downwards.
TTCATCATTATTATATCCTGAATATCATAATACTTCTACAATATAATTCTCAAACACTTAATTCCTTAAACATCAATGTTTTCCATATCATAGGTTCTTCCTAGGTATAAGAGATAACCCTTGTATTAGAACAATGACTAAGATAATTACCATAGTCCCCACACATAAAACATTTAACTAAAAATGTTGTTGTAGGATATAATGTATTCCTCTCTATTCATCTCTTCATATTTTTCTTATAAAATCTATTTATTTACATGCTTATTTTCCAAAAATAACATATATTCTATTTATACATTCTCATGATATCTCTTTTGTTATTTATGTCATTAAGAGAATTGTTCCTCATTTTTCTATGCTATCTACTACCCTTCATGTAAATAAAAGAAACTATTCTATTTTTCTTGGGAGTATTAGAGTTTAATAAGATTCATTCAGTTAACAATATATCATGATAACTGATTATGAATAATCACAATATCTTTCACTCCATTTATCGTCCAATTTGCGTTCTCATAATTAGTGAATTGTTTATCACATTTGTTGTTAGAATTATACCTCCTTCTTTTGTACATAGACAAAAAACAAAAAATCATAGTATGATAAATAATTATTCTAATGGGAAACAAATAATTTCAACAGAAAAATTTATAAGCAGTATTCCAATAATTATACATATTCTTAAAGATATTCGTAGGATAATGTTCCGTAATCTATGATTGTATAAATCCAGTTCTGATGTTTTCATCTGAAATTCATTACATACCGACTATAAAACCCCCAACCCCTGTATCCTTGAGTCATTAGTTACATTATTACATTTTAACTAGATACAAGCACTCACATCCTAAATGATGGAAAATTTTAGAGGTACTAGTAAACTAGATATGTAAATGATATCCTCATTCTCACTTAGAACATAAAATATACAATAATTTTTTTTTTCAGAATTCCATTACCCCCTTATAATATACATTATTTTCAACCATAAAATTATTCTAGGAATCTAATGGAAAATAAAACATAAGTTGTGAGATCATATACTCAGTAAGGATAATCTTACAAAATAATCTATAAATAATAAATAAGAAAAATCAATATGGAAAAGTAAATAACTTAAAGACAATAAATATAAAAAATAATATAAGAATAATATGGATGAATTAAATATTAATCAAATAATTATAAATAAATTATCATGTGACCTAGAATCTTATCTAGAGATATTATAACGAATATAATATATCACATGGAAGTTAATAAAAAATATATATATGAGTGAAATGAATAGTTTCAAATATCATAAACATACTATCTTGACCTAATTCTAAGACATATTTTATAAATGGTTAAGGAACGAAACAATACAAAAATTAGTTTATCACATGAGAAATATTAATACATCATAGAGATATAGAGAACCTCTCCCATCCGTTAATAAGTCTAATTAATTAATCATATTCAGTAGGTGAATCATATTCAACATAAATAATTTTATTGAAACTTGTATATTAAATATTTTTAATTACCCCCATCAATAAATATTATTATAAAAAATCCAATGTAATATAGAGAATGATGTCAAAATAGTACATCCCCATCAAATAAATAATAAACAATTCAATTAAATTAGGTAGAAGCTATAATAAGATATGTAATTCAATGATTAACAAGTTTTAATAAATGATGTTGACATAGAAGAAAATTTATTTTACATTTCATTGAAAAATTATTGATGAAAATTCATGTTTCCCATTGAAATCACTCATTCTTAAAAATATTATTAATTATCATCTAAAAATTATCATTAAAAAAACATGGTAATCATATAATAGAATATTAAAATAATATATCATACATTATGGGGGTAATTTTGATTTATTTTTTATAAGTTGATGAAAAATTATTTTCTATTTTCTTCAGAATTTTTTATAAGTACCTCAGTTGAAAATGATAATAATATTCCTTTAAACCAATTAGTTAAATATAAAATAGGTTGATTTTTTTTTAAAAAAATTAGATAATTGAAAAAAAAAATTAAATCTTTTTTGAAAAAATTTATATGTAATATAAATATTCCCAGAGGGAGATTGAAACATAAACAATCTTGAATAATGATGAGATTGTGAAATAAACCCTTAACACTTTTTTAAAATTTGAATCATAAAACCATTTTAATAAATAAATTCAAATGAAACATTAAATCCCATAAAAAATAATATATTCATGATATTATATATAAATATATAATTATATACATTCCACAAAAAAAATAAGTGGTTAATATGGCATTTGTCTCCCAGAAGTAAAACAGAGATGAGAAAACCATACCTTAAGTCTTACTTTTCACATAGTTATTCAAACCTACATTATAATAAAATTAAATTTACTAATATTACATACAAGAATAATATTCATATATATTCTATCATATATGATCCATTTATTAAATTTTATCACCCTTTTGTTAATGGTATTTTTTATCATTATTTTGGGTGTCAACAACTTAGTTATTCAAGTATGTTTTGACTGGAAGTCTCAATCCATTCTACATTATCATGGTTAAATCATATCCATAATGGAAATAATGGTATAAATATTATATATAAAATAAATATACATATTTATATTAATCCCTAAATGGTATATATATGAAAATAAACTACACCAATTTTTCGTGAGAGTAAGTTGTATGTACGCATGAACGTTGTTTTAATTTTTGACAGAGGGAATTATGAATGGTAAATAATTCATAATCACATTAGAATAATTTTTCATATCATAAATATTCTTCAAATTAGTAAAAACTACAATCCAATTAAAATATAAATGAATAATTAATTTCCGCACATTGTAGAGGTTGTAGTACCCACAAAGGCACGAGGGATGTTACCTTTTCTCAATCGTTTGAAAAGTAAGATGGTATATTTGATATTATCAAAAAAGAATAATATTAGTGTTATAATTATAATAAGTAATAATTAAACCGATCATAATTAACATTTTTTAAATATGGTTCTGATAAATTTATTGTATCGATATCTGGGGATGTTATGTCATACATACATATGATCGATAATTTCACTTCCCATTTGATTGGAAATATGGTGTATAGTGGTGTTTTAATAGTTATAAAATCATTTCTGTAAATATAATATAATAATGTTGTTATTTTATGTTAAATTATAGTTATTTATAAGTGGTTGAAGATGAAATAAATGGAACCAGTTGGGTATGATGGTCACATCTTCTTTAGGATACCTCCTTTAAATACATCTATAAAAAACCTATGGATGATCTTTTTAGGAGACCAAAACATCCCTAACAGGGATAAATATTTTCTTAAGATAAATGGAAAGGTTGTTTTATATATATATAAACAAATCTAAGGTAAGGATGTGATGCATGGGTGTTATTTTATAATTGAGGTGATGGTCATTTTTATAATTTTTTTTATAAAAACATAAATATAATAAGTCTATTATAGAGAAAAATTCAACAAAATGTTCAGGAATTTGATTATAGTGTAGGATATAATTAATATATCATCATCCAAATGAATTTGGAAATGACTAAGTTATATTTTAAATATAATATTTCTATTTAACCCCTTAATAAACCTATTTTATCATTAAAAGTGGTAACATATTTTTCACTATAAAAGTGTCATAATTTTACATATAAGGTAAACATTGAATCATAATTGGATAATGGAATGTATTTTTGATCATATATTATCCCAATTTTCCACTTTTATGATTTTATTTAAAATAATTTAATAATATATTATGTTAATAAAATATATTTTTTTCAACTTCAATACTAATCATTTAATGTTCCTTGAAATACATCATGAAAATATGGAAGTAAAATATAATTATTTATCACCACCATGATATATCACATATATCTTGAATATTTTTGTAATATTATCTCATTCAAATAATATTTCTAGTCGTTATATTTATTTTTTGATTAATTATGTTAATATTGCATTAGCATTGCACAAGCATATAAGGTAATAATATAATTTTTAAAAAATAGTAAATAATTTATTTCAAGAAAATAAATTTTTATGATAAAAATATTATTTTATATTCGATACATATATATTTTATACCATATCCATTTCATAAAAACATTTTTACCAGCTATTTGGACATTTTCATCCTTATGCAATCATTGCACAAGAATTAGAATTATCCACTTTTTATATAACTCTAAAATTAGTATCTAATAATTAAAATAAAAAATAAATCAAAATATTAGATATCCAAGTCCCTTAATGACATAATTTATCCCAAATAGATTATTGTGATTCAAAATCAAGCTTTTCTATTTTTTTGTATGGTCTATATCAGCACAAAAAATGATTTTCAAATATATTATGTAATAAATTCTAGTCTTTATGTATTAAATTATAATCTGATTATAATTAAATTATATTATCATACATGAATCATTCTATAAGTTTCATAAACTTTTGAACTATTTATATTTCTTGAAGATATCATTAAAGGTAATGTACTCCAAAAGAACAAATTTATTTACTCTTTACAGAAAATTTTACATATTTTGAAAATTTTAAAATAATAATAATAGTATGATAGATTTTATTTTCTGGAAAAAAATTAAATTCCATTTTATGAAACACAATTTAAAATGTTATATAAATTAATTTTAAATTAATTTCACCAAACAGGATGAACAAAAACTTTTAATGAAAATACGATTTTTTTACAAATACATATTTATGTATAAAAATTACAATATTAAAAATTATATTGTCCAATTTATTCCAATTAATACCAATAAATTATTAATAATATAATATAACTAATTTTATTTTAAAAATATTTAAATTAAATTAGATATTCACAAATGGTTGAATGAAAAATATCTTTTTCAATAAAAATTGAAATCCTTCACAATTTACTGAGAAATAAACCTTTTCAAGAATGTTTGAAAATTTCACCCCAAGATAATTTGGTTATGATGGATTGAAAATGATATTATTTCAGTAAAATATTATTTATATAATTTTTTTAAAAATATTGTAATATTCACTCACAAAAATCAATAATATTCTTTTTTAAGGAAACCATATTTCTAAGAAATAAATTAACCATAATAAAATTTTAGTACATATTTCATAATAACTAATGAATTTTTTTTTGATTATGTATTTCATATATAAATATCAAAATTTATATTATAATATTAATAGACATAAATATAATGTGAATGTTATAATGGTCATATTGAAATAATAATATGTTGTGATTCATTTAATCTTCGTCTTGCATGTTGTAAACACTTTTTAACAAAGTAATATTTTGAAATATTGTTGTGTTACATTCTCCTCTGTTAAATTATATTTTTCTTTAAATTTTCAACATGTGTTTGGTAACAAAGGGTTTGACATATGAAAATTCCTTTTTGTAAATCCCACATCATAAAAATGTATAATGAAAAATAGTCTAAAAAATAGGGACAGGGAATTGTGAAGGTCAGGGAAAATCATGGATTCTAAAGAGTAGAAAATTAGTTGGAACTAAAAACCTTGACCCAACTGATAAATACAAATCACAAGGACTAGTGCTGATTTATAGAGATGATTTTTATGAAAAAGATAACCATTAAAAATCATAATTATGTGATGATTTCCAGGGACAATGATTTCACTATTAGAAAAGTAAATGGATAATTTTTTTATTTCAATATAACTTTCCTAATGTTAAGGAATTATTTTACTTGATAAAATGAGATAATAATGGCATATAAATACTTTTGATGAATAATTTTATCATATTATCAACTTCAACTACAAACTCATCCTTTTCACCAAATGATGAGTAGTTAAGATGAATTTTTCATTCCTAAAGTATTATAATATTATTTTAATGAATTACAAAATACATTAAACCATAAAATTATATTACTACTAAAATTATGAATTAATCAAAACCACAATTTTGTGTACTATATAAGATAATTACCAAAAATAATAAATCATCAAAAGAATAATGCCAACTTTAATATTAATATTTAAATTGAAAGACCCCAATTTCTACATATATGATTAACAAAAAAATTATCCATATAATTAATTAAAGTATTATAGACTATTATTGAAATTGAAAAAAATATGAAATATTTTACCACATCATTTTACAATAATAATTTAACATTTATCTCCTTTTGACATAAAATTCCCTTAAACTCTATAATGATTCCCTCCTCAATTAATTTTCAATATTTGATAAACATTTAAATAAATATATGAATAAATATAAACCAAAAATAATATAAAATATTCATCCAAAATATAATTTATCCATTATTTAACATTTAAAATAAGATTTTATTTTGTTTACCTTAATCCTATAACATTCCTCGACATTATTAATTTAATCACAAAATAAATTTTCCATCCCATGATTATATATAGCATAACATTTATGTTCCAGAAATGAATTTATAATTTATCTTACAGATTGTTCAGTTAATGGAAAATAATGTCATACTAACCATGACATCACATAGGTTAATGTGAAGAGATAAACCCCTACAACCATTTTATTAGGGATAAAGGCCCCATAGCTTGTCTGAATGTGATGGGTTGTCACTCGACATGGATGTCTTTATATTCATAAGACAATAAAATTCTCATAAATAGAATGAAAATACTAAAAAATAAAATTACTCTTAGAGTTTGATTTTTTTTTCAACATCTAACTGTTTAGGTTTTCAAAAAAACCAATATTCTCAAAATGTACAAACTATTTTATCCAAATAATCCATAGATAGCTAATCCATAAAATCATATTAACCTAAAAGGTTATCAAAAAATTTAATATCACTTCCAAAAAAATATAAAATCATTTTTCCTAACTAAACAATTTAGTTAAAAATAAACAAAACCAAAGGGTTGTATTCCCATTTATGTCTCCCAAAATATCCTTAATCATGTCAATCTACCATCACAAAAAAAACAAAAGGGGAATATATTTTACTTGATCAACCTTAAAATTATTATTCGATGATACTTTTGGTTCTTAAAAATATCAAACACATCTTAAGGGTTATTAGTTCCTCAATCATCTAGCTTACAAAAATACCATCTTGTCACCAAATAACATTCCATGGTTATTAGTATCATTAAACATCATTCCCAAATCAATAATGAAAAACAATGTTTTATAGCAATATGATGTTTCAGGATAAATTTATTAAGAAACCCATTATAATTCTAAAACATAATTATCTAACACTTCAATATGGAGACTTCAACAATTTTTATATCATTGGTTCTTGCTAGTTCAAGGTGAAAACCAGTGGATTAGAATATTGACTAAGATAATGCCAATATTACACACACATAAAGCATTGAAATAAAAATGGCTTTAAATGATATAATTTATCCTCTTCTATTATAGTCTTCATTTTTATTTGATAATTCATTGATTTATTCCTTTATTTTCCACAAATATATGTTTTCCCATTAATTTGAGGCTTTCACTAAGATCTATCTTTCAGAATATATGATGACAGGTTAATTGTTCCTTCTTTCACACACATCATCCATTACTCACACACTCAATAAACTTTACACTTATCTAATTTGGTGAGCCAGAGAATTGGTTAATGTTCATGTTTTTAAACATTTATTCTGATAGCTGATTAGGAGTAATTACAATATATTTGACTCTAGTTGCCACACAATTATATTTCTCATAATATCCACATTTTCCATCACATTTGGGGTTATCTTGATTCCTCTTTACTTATCCATTTAACTAAAACCCTAATTAGAAAACTATGGGAAATAATAACTACTATAGGAAACCATTAATTTCAAATATATATATTTTTTTGGGTATTATTCAATAATTTTAATTATATTAAATGTACTCTACATTGTTATGTTCCCTAGTTTAAGAATTCATAAATCTCACTCCCATGTTTATTACAAAAATTTATCTGATGAAAAATGTAATGACCACAACCATAATTTCCCAGATTGTTCGGACCATGTTGAATGATGTGTTATTTACAAATGTTAGATGTTCGATGTTTTCTGATCAGTATGTAATTTTGTTTTTATTACGAAAAATAACCATACATTGTTAAAATTGATGATTAAAAAAATCAGTTTGTGCCGATATTATCCATAATAGGTTTCTTAAGAAAATCCATCATATCATGTTGCATATAATGAGGTGAATTTTCTTGGTTTACATTTTTCGTATTATTATTTTCAAAATAGAGAATTTTAGATGGGTTGTGGAGGAATACCAAACATAGAATATTGAAATTGAGCTCATCAATATAATCTAATTGTTCAATATTATTCATGGTGTTCTTAAAACAATGGAAAAACTTATAATATTTTATTCCTATTAATCGATGTTTAGTTTTTATAGACATAAGATTTCCTAGAAAACGTTTTCTGGCATATATTTTCAGACATGAGTTTTCAGAATATATTCATCAAAAAATTAGCTGATTCATTAGTCATATAAATGTTCACCACATCACGAGTCTTAGAAAAACTCATGAATCAATAGTTTTGTAGGAAAAAGAGACATGCATTTTTTGGGAATATTATGTTTTCTCATATAAGTTGTTAGAAAGGACAGACACAAGAGATGTGGGAATTTATTATATGAAAAAGTATTTAAAAACCCTAAAAAGTATTTATAAAATGTAAGTGGAGAGTTTTTAAATTTTTAGAATTTTGTTATTGCATAGATTTTACTGAAGAATTAATTTTTTAGTATTCTATTCAAACAATGTATTATGAAGAATTATTTTTAGAGTTTTTTACATTGTTAATGTTTTTGGGTATTTTTAAGAGAATATTTTATAAGTTTTTAGTCAGGCCACTAATGGATTGATTTAATCATAAAAAAATCATTATAGGTCTAGATATACTTTTCTAAAAAGAGTATCGATGATGGTATTATATGTAGTTGACAGAAATGGTAATGGGGGGAAATTTTCTAAAATATAGAAGTGTTTTTGTTTGATATAAGAATCAGTTGTCTAGAATGAATTATAAAACAAATATTTCTTAATAGATATAACTAGAATTAGTTGAGATGATATAGGGGTTAGACAATGAAATATTATTAATTTTTATGTAATACTTTTTTTATCGATTTTTTAGAATGTTATGGTTGTTTGATGTTTTGGTAATGGTTTTAGGGAAACGTAGTCGGTTTGAGAAGTGTTGAGAACATTTGTTTTGAGATTAGGGTTATAATTTTGAGTGTTTCTTGAGTAGAAAATAAATTTAAATCCAATTTATTATTTTTTTAGAAAATATTTATAATTTTTTGAAAGTATAATGAATAATTTCTTTGTTCATGTGAACAAAAGTGCAAGTTCTAGGGTTTTGGTTTCAAATAAGATTCTAAATAGAACTAGTAGCGTAGAGTTTCTAAGTAGAATGAACAACCATTGGACTATTTCTGGACTGAAGAATCAATCCAAAAATTTATGTATGGAAGAATTTCTCAATTTCCTCATACCATTATCTGTTGTCCGAAGTTTTGAGGTGGATTTTTACACCAAGGAATCACTTGGATGACGAGAAGATGATGTTTGAAGGGAATATAAAAGTTTTTTTCAATTTTTATCAAATGAAAATTCTGAAAAATGTCATCATATGTATAGGATATGAGATAATTAAAAACATGTTTTTTTCAAGATAATTAATTATGAGGGAATGAGGAGGGTATAAGTTGACTAAAAAGATCAAAATAGATTAATTTTTAGGAGACTTGTTTTGTGAAAGACATATTTCTGAATATATGAAATAGATAGAGGAATTAGGCAGAGCTATCCATTTTATTTTTTTGATAATGTATAGAGAACATGTTATTACCTATTATTGGGAGATGTTGGGAATAGTTGTTCTTATCGAATAATAGATGTGGAGTCTGTTGAAGAATCACACTGATAAGTTCACAATACATTGATGATGATTTCTAAAATTGTTTTAAAATCCAATTTACATTTTTTATGATAGAAGAAGCATCATAAAGTTTTTATTTATCATATTTCTTTACATGTTCAATAAAATTTCCTTCTATTTCTAACCACAAAAAGTGGATTGTTTTATAGTGATTTATGTTATATTATATTACATCCAAACTATGCCGATGAATAGCTTATCTTGTTGGGTAGTGACCCTTATAATTTAGTATGTTATTTCAGACGTTTTTTATGGTTTTGTATTAATAATAGTGACAAATCATTAATGGGAGGAAAATATTGTTTCATACAAAATACAACATATATTTAAAAGGATATAACTGATTCATATTATACCCCTATAAGTGATTACATTGGTCTTGTGTGATCCTTTTCAATTAGTACCAGATGGAACATTACCTTCATTTAAACATTCTATAAATTTTAAGAAAACATTCTCTATATAATTTTAATTATAATAAAAATAATGTGAACGTAGTTTTTGATTGGAAAATATATTATATCTAGAAATATAAAAAGTTTCCATATCTTATGTCCCTACATCATGAAGTTCTGTAGGATGATATATATGGGTTTCTTCCTTATTCTAAGAATTTTTATCCTAAAATTGATGAAAATATAAATTTGAAAAATATTTTATGGGATAAAAATTCATAACCTATTCACTCTCTAAAAGTGAATTTTTAGTGTAAGGGGAGTTGTAACCACCAATGTTATTTCGTTAAATTTCAAAAAAAATCTATATAGGAATTATAGTAGTTAAGTATGAAAAGTTATAAATATTGAGGTGGTGTATTAAAACATCAAATTGGGTGACTATGAATTTTTTGGAGACTTACATACATGAGATAATGACATTGTAAGAACTATTGTATTTCTTAGTGAAAATATTGATGATTCAACATTTTCTGAGAAGATCATATTAATTATTCAAAAAATGTTTGATGCCAAAGGTTAATATTTGAAAGATAGAGATCTAAAAACACTATATTTGGATGAAATAAATTTAAATATAATTATAAATGAAATTATATAATATAATGTAATGTAACTAAAGTAAAACAATTAATATAAAAATTTCTTTCAAAGAATCCAATAATTGAAATTATATAAAAACTATCAAATATGTTGAAATTGGGGAAACTGAAATAGAATATGATATTGGAAAAAATAGTGACAAATATTTGTCAATTTTTTATAAACATTCTTGTAGAGGAATATGAAATTAAAGGGTATGTTACCCCTAACATTCATTGAAAATAGATTAATTAGATATTTGGCTACACAATTCCAATGTTTAATGAATGAATAATAATGTGTTGAACATTACGGTAATTCAAGAATACCCTTGATGAAACATGATGAAAAATATATATCTTATTCCAATGGAAAGGTTAATAATATCTCCAAATCCAAATGGAGAAGTTTCCAGTCTAAGGATAGAAATTATGATGATATTGATGTTTAAATGAAAAACATTACTTAATTTTCTATAGGAAAAAATTATTACAAATGTAAGTAATGAAGAGTTTGTTAGTTATAAAATTATTAGTTCCTAAGAAGATAAATGGTGATAATTGGTCCTAAAATAGAGTTGATTTAATGTCTTCAAAATATTTTTATACTACAATGATGAATGAAGATGTATTTGTAAAGGTCACCAGGGAATATTCAATTGTCTTTTCATGAAGTGAAATATATATTTCATGATGAGATGGATAATGTGATTATATTTATTAAATATAAATGAATTTTTTTGAATATCATGATGTAATTATAAAAATTAATGATTGATATCGAATTTTTTTTTGAAAAAAATCCTCTAAAACTAAGCATGGGTTTACATGTTTAAAAAACTCAGCATAGAAAACTACATATTGTTCTAAGAATAGAAAAACTACGAAATACTAAAATAATCTTCAATGGATTAAATTATTAATTAATATGTTCATAAAATTTAATAATTTTTAGAAAATCATGTTTTTTGGTGAAACAAAAAGAGTTGAAAATTCATATTTTTTTAAAATATCAAATTCTAACTCAAATGTTTCTTCATTTGGTGATATTTATAGGCATAGAATGATATTTATGTTAATGACGTAAATTTTTAAAAATAGAATTAATTACTATCCACAAAAAATTATTATTTTAGTATGTATGAAAGTAGTACAAATTCATGTTTAAACCCCAAAAAACTATGGATGTTAAAGATGAAATTATTTATTCTATGGATACTAATATTGTTTGGTGGATTATTCTATAATAACTTTTTTTTGGTTCAATAAAAAACACTATGAAAATTCCATGAGTAACTGGAAGAAATATTTGTTGGGTGAGTAAATCCACTAAAATAAAGAAAACAGAGAAACCTAATAAAAAATGAAAATAGATTCAATCATCTGGAAACTATTTGTAAAATGTGTGAATATATTGGATGTCTTGAAAATAGTTATCTTAATTAAAAAAAATTCAAAAAATTCTAAAAAACCATATTTGAAGTAAGATAAAGGGAATTAAAAAGATCGTGTTATTAAAAATATTCCGAAAGATACTAAAGGGAAAAAACTATGTATTTTAGATATTGGTTCCACATCATATATGGAAGGATAATTAAATCTTTTGAAGAATTTGAATGATTTTAATGAATGAACAATGACCACTGAAAATGATGAAAAAATATGAATCATAAGCATTGGATCTAATAATATTTGAAAAGAAAATTTGAAATACAAAAAATAAATTTCTTGTGGATGTGAAGAAACAAAACATGTTAAGTGTTTCACGACTTTGTAATCAAGGTAATAAAGTTTTTTCGAAAAATTGTTATGTTGTGAAAAAATATATAATATATAAATGTTATTACGATAATCCATCATACAAATGAGCTCTTATTTCAGGGTTTGATGTAAATAATTCATGTTAACAATGAATTGGGGAATAAAATAAATTGTAGCATAAAATGTTAGGACATATGTGTTAGATTAATTTGATAAAGTTAACAATTTGTGTCAGTTTTCTTTATATCCTTATATGAAAAAAATTACATATTGGTGTAGTTACCTTTGTTATAAAGGGAAAATATTAAAGATAGGTCATTAGAATGATAAATTTTGTAGATCTAATCCACTAGAGCTAATACATCATGATATTTGTGTAATAATTAGAATAAAGTAAACTTATAAAGATAGGTACAATATTTAATTCATCGATGATGTTACTCGCATAACACGTATTATGTATTTCAAAAAAAAAACATAAGTACTAAAAGAAATTATAGATTTTTGGTTTAGATGGGGCATAAAATATATATTTAACAAGGTTCTTATCCCTATTTCTAGGGCTGTGAAATAGGAACCTCTATTAATATTCTGAATTGGTGTTTTTATATTCTGAGTTTGTATATGATTCCTTAAGAAGTGTTCTACAATGAAATTTCATGTTTTAAACAATTCATGATTTTTAGATTCTCTATATCATAAAAACCATACGTGTAAATATTGGGATGTTTGATCAAAGGGTTGTATATGAAATATTTCTTGGTAATGTTGCCAATTCAATAGGATATAGAACTCTCAATAAAGAGAATTGTAAATAGTATATTCTATTGATGTAAATGTTCTTGAAAAATCTAAAGATGATGTTTCAATAAAACATGAATATAAAAAGTAAGGGGAGATAATATAATTCATTTTAAGGAACATGAAAGTGTTTACAACCATGGTGAAGCTATGAAAATATAGCATTCAGACTCCACTAGATCTATTTATGGAAAATAACCTCATATATCACATTCTAGTATATGAAAATTAATAGAGGAACAAAATATCATTTTTGGAAATAAAAAAATGTTAAAATGATAAGTACCTATAATTTTATTCCATATATTTCTGTATATTCAAAATTTGATCCAAAATAAGTTGATGAATAATTTTACTTATAGGAGAGGATTCATTATATAAATGATGAGTTGGACCGGATTTAGAATATTTACAATTTGGAAGTTGTACCCAAACCAATTTAAAAATTATTATTTGTACAATGTAGGTGTTCCGAAACAAGTTACATGAAGACGGTGAATTTATAAGAAACAAAAAATGACTGGTTTGTGAAGGTCACTAAAAAATAACAATTCATTGATATTAATGAGTCTTTCTCTATAGTATCATGTATTGAAACATTTTCAATATTTCTTGTTTTTATTTCACAAGGTGGTTATTAATTTTTCCACATTAATGTAATGTAATCATTTAATAATGGTGAAGATTATGAAGAAGTATATATTGAAAACATGTGTGACTTTGTAACTGTACAATATGGACACCATGTATTTAATTATAATAAAACCCTATATTGGGTTAAAGAATGATCTGATATATTTTTAATCAAAATTGTTTTATAGATTATGAAATTTAATCTTTAGGAAAGCTAGTGTAGATAATAATATCTAAATAAAATAAATAATTAGATCTCCCTCATTTTATTTTTAATGTTGATGATATTATCTTTTTAGTAAATATATATATAGTTGTGTAATGTTTGAGAATAAGATGATTGAGTTATTTTAAATGTTAATGCATGGTGAAATGAAATATTTTTATGGATTCCAAATCTCAAAAATGATGATATACATTTTTCTATCTCAGGAAAAGTGTGTTAAGGATCGTAATTATAAATATGGTTTTAAAAATTAAAAATATAGTTCTATACAAATTTTGGTGGGAACCAATTTGTCTAAAGGTTAAAAGAGAATGTAATTGAATTTTATGAAATTTAGGAAGATGATTTATTTTATATCAGACAACTTCAAGATCAATTATTTTTAATGATTTTAATTTATATGAAATATTAAAAAGTGTTCCAAAATAATATCATCTCGTGGAAGGTAAAAAAATTATTAGATTTATCAAAGTAAAATTAGACTTCAATATAAAATATTTAATCTTAGGAAATATTTACTTTTTGTGTATAAATATGCTAATTGTGTATAACGAGTGGTTTAGAAAAGATCTATATCTAGTGGGTATTTTCTTTGTTGGGAAACGTGGTGTGTCTTGTCATAGTAAAAGGAATAATTTTGTAACTCTTAGCATGGGGAATGCTAAATATGATGTTTCCACTCAAGTTATAAGACAACATATGTCGATGGAAACTTAGTTGGACGATTTTATAGTTGAAGTAATTTTACCTCTCACCATTTGTTTTTATAATAAATGTCATATAAATATCACTAGAAATATTGTGAAACATTCTATTTCAATTCATATTGATATCAAAAATCACTTCATCAATCAATATGTGGTGAGGAAAAAAATATGTAAGTTGTTTGTATAATGGAATAAGTTGTTGACATATTTATAAAGCCTTTACTAATGGGATATTTTTGTATATTGAGTTTTAACATGGGTTTACAACCTTATTTTAGAGACCCAAATCTCGACGTACATGGACATTACATTAATTTTGTGGAATACTAAATACATGACAAAAACAGGCGCCCAAAGGACCGTAATAGTTTAGTGTCTTTGGAAACTCAGAATATAATCTTCTAATCTTGGTGAAAGATCTTCAACATATCCCATAAAGATCTTCCTTTTGTTTCTTACCTAAAACCTTTCTTTATATCATGGGGAAAAGAAAACATATAAAAGGGTGTGATCAAATTCTCAGTAAGCGTAAGCATGGAGAAAATAAAATAAACCATATACATTTGAACTTCAAAACATGAACATAATATTTAAACATCAAAACCTTGAGCAATGACATAAAACATGGCATTATATAAGGAATATATTATAAAGAAACATTAACCATGATAAAATATCATGGGAATAAAACATGTAATTGTGGTAACCATTAAGAATATGTTATGACTTCCATAGTAGCCATGGCATTACTACCAAGACCATCTTAGTAGACAAAGTCCCTTTCTGAATCGAGTTTACTCCTCATTCCAGTCTAGTTTTACGGAACCGGTTAAACATTCCATTCCAGCCATGTCTATCTCATGAGATATAAGTATTTACCCAATGCATTGGAGGGAGATATAGGTCCCAACCATCTCATAATGAAATCATTATTACTTGTTCCACAACATAAACATAAATCATTCATCATTACCCAAAGAATAAATTGGGTTTCACAAACATCATCCCTTCATAACATAATCCATATATAAAAATGGAAATCATTTCATCATAAAAAAAATGAAACCACATAAATCATAAAGACATTATACTTGAAACAAAATCATACTAGATAATTTCACGTTATATGGAAAATAGTTTTGAAAAAACACTTGAAATGAATTTTTGAGGAAAATATCCTTTCTTCTTAAAAATCATTTTATTTTCACAAAATTACATTCAATTTTAAAAGAAAATAATTTTTTTTAAAATAACCATGAAATCGTAGAGAGTAAGCTTGATGAAAATAATGCGTTATAAAACTGTAAAAATCTGTTCATGCCGTATAAGTTAAAAAAAGAGTCTTCTTGTACTTTTGTCGGAAAAGTCAAAAAGTACCTCATATAGTAAACAGAAGAAATATTACTTACATATAAAGTAGTAAAAGTAATAAATGGATAAAAAGGACTTTAAACATACATGAAATCATTTTTAGAAAACTGGGACATGAATGATAAATATAACACAAGTAAATACTTACAAATAAAAAATCTCGGATAAAAATGATATTGGAAAAGTTATCCCTTACAAAGATCTTTTTGTAAATAGATAACTTATGTGTATTCACTATAAGGTAACATAAAAAAATTATAAATACATGATAAGATATAAAAATCCATTTCTCATATAATCAAAGAACGTCATAAACAAGAAATAGAAGATCAACCCAAAGAACAGAAATTGGGTTAAGATGTTCCCTTACCTCGTGTCTGAATTGACTCAATCATTCTTTAATCTCTTGAATAATAAACTAAAGTTAATTTCTACTTGCTTAAGAACCTTTTTCAAATTTATTATTCCTTTTATATTACTTATTACCATGTTATAAACATTATGTAACCATTTAAGTTAATAATGTTCATTTTGTCGATATTTGGTACTTGAGTCAAAAATGGACTTCTTATAATTGCATGTTGTTCATGTTGTTAAAGTTTCATTATATCCAGAATTATATTCATGATTTATATATCATATATATCATATATATCCATAATATACATGTATTTATAATATTACATAACATATAGAGGTAAGAAATGAAATGCACCGTTCATGGAGACAGTAAGCCACACGTACACATGAACACTACATTCATTTATATTTATTATTTTAATGGAATTAAAACATAATGATACATATGTATATTATAATTCCAGAATAATATCATATATAATATCATTAGATACATCCTTTATACATCCCACATAAGGCATTAACGAATCACATCACTTTGAGGGGGCGGTAGTCCGTACTTCCCCAAATGAGAATATCTTATTTACCAACTATTGAAACCATAATGGATTGATATAATTTGGAATTAAAGACAAATAAGGAAATCATAAACATAATATATATCATATATGAATACAGTTCCATAATAATGGCCACCATGAGAGGAGGTAGGAGAAAATCGAACAATCATCGTTTCGTGAGGCGTTAGTTTACCATCCACAGAAATATTATGTTCTTCATCAATTAGATGGAGGTGTGTGTATGTGAAGTTGTAATCCTTCTCATAACAAAATACTAGTATTTTTAGGATACAATTTTTGTTACAAAATGAAGGATTAAAAAGAGTTTAGGGTTTGGAGAAGTAGAATTAAAGAAAACAATTTAAGAGAAACTATTACCTTTAATTTGAATAACTTCATTTTCTTTGAACCAAAAGGTCTTCTTGGAGTGCCTTATCCCTAAGGTAAGACTTATAGGGGGAGTAGAGGGATGTAGGGAGATTAATTGTGCAGAGGTTGGATGAGCCAAATGCCTTGAGAGGTGTGATTAATTTCATAGAAGTGGTCTCCTTTTATAAGGGAGAGGAGGGGCTCTTTAGGAAAGTGTGAAAACATTATTTTATTATAAACTAATCTTCGGTTTCAAGGGGTCCAAAACACATTAATGTCGAAGATAATATGACTCATATTCGAAATAAAATCATCAAATTGGAATTGGATAGGTTTTGTATACTATTTTAATCATTATAATCATATTTATTTAAATCAATTATTAATGAGGTAAATAGTGCAACATTATTGTGTCATAATTAATTTAATTTATTTGATGTCTAAAAATTGTAAACAAAATACCAACATGTAGGAAATAATTTTATCTTTACAATTAATATTTATAGACGAAAAGATAATTTATATAGCCCCTTATAAAAATTAATTACTAAAGGATTTTTGTTAATGTCAATTTTGTCTTTACATTAAATTAATTAATCTAATGTGTCATTGTCTTTCATAAGTGGCTCCATGGGGTCCCAAAATCGAACCAAGGATGGCCATGGTCGTCCATTACTCATTAAATAATATTTGGAAAAGTGTTAAGGTAATTTTGAATTATTATAATATTCTTTTAACCTTGAATTACCCAATTTACTTTTAACCGTGGTAAATAAAAGTAAAAAAGATACTATTCACCCAAAATTATTTTTATCTAATTGAACCACATTTTAATCCTTGATATTATCCGTGTCTCTCAGATTTTCGAAATTCAACTTACAGAAGCGGTAAAATTGAGTTTTAAGAACAATTGCAAAAGCTCCTAGGAGGTGGGTAAAAGACGGTGAAAAGTTCAATACAATTTTTATAAATCTAAAATTATTATAAAATTATTAAAATTCTTTTCATTGATATTATATAATTATTATGTATCTATTTTTACCTAAAATAAATTTAAATCAAATAAATGTGTATTTAAATAAAAAGTCAGTTTTAACAAAAAACTCAGTGTTTTCACTATTCAACAAAAATTGATGTTTTTCAGAAAAATACCAAAACTTCAGCCAAAACTATATTTGATATTTTTAATTCAAAAATTATTTCTATTTTTCCAAATTCAAATCAAACAATTGGAATTAATTTATTTTAAAAGTAATTCCCGTTATCAAAACAAATAGCATGTTTTTAAGAAACAATAACGATCAAAAGATCATCACTTGGTTATATCCAATTTCAAAGTGAAATTAATTCCAATGACCAAAATTGGATTAAATGGTAAAAATATATTATAATAACACTTTAAAACCAATTAAGAAAAATAATCTAACCATAAAAATCATTGCGATGAAAAATGTTGTTTTTAATTAAAATATAGCGTGTTTTTACTATTCATTAAAATATGAAAGTTATCAGAATTATATGAAAAATTTATCCAAAGTAAATTTTTATATCCTGATTCCAAAGAAGAATTTTATTTTGTCAAATTGATCTTATAGATATGTCAAAAACACGATTTAATGTGGGTGCGCCATCAAAAGGCGGCAAAACTACGTCTTTTGAAAAATACTTATTTTACTCGAAGAATTGATTTTGTTTTCATACCATGTTCCAGAAAATGTGTATGATGAATAATAATGTTATAAAATTCAAAATTTAGTTAATAATATTCATAACGTCTATTTATTAATAATATTATAAGCATATATCGTTGTTTAGTGAAACCTGATATTGCGTACAACACACGCTATCAAGGAAGGTCGCGATTGCGTGTAATGCAATCCAAGTCAGGGGTGTGTGTTGTGCAAGACTCCTTCGTTGTTTCATATAAAAAAATCTAACCATATTTAATTTATAAATTGAATATATATATATATACACTCAATGTTACGTAGAATAACATCTATCAAATGAACTTGAAATTGTGTATAACACGATCCAAGAATAGTGTTTCGCATAATGCAAGATAAAACGATGTTGCATTTAGCACAAGATAATCTTGGTGTAGTATAAAACACAATAAATTAAATAAATTAAGAAGAATACTTCTCATAAAATCTCAGGGTGTCACATTCTACCCCACTTAAAATGAATTTCACCCTCGAAATTCATCGGGGTTATAAATGGTTTTCTACTTGAAAGTTTCTATTATAGAAACCCACATCATAAAAAGGAATACTAAATCATCAGTTTAAAAAAGTAACATTAGAAACATAAGGAATACCCTAAGTAACTCATCATTGGGTTTACACATAGGAGAACATAGGTTAAAATATGGATAGGGAAGAGAAATCTATCCATCAAGGTCTAGTGGAAAGTGGAAGAGAACATGGCGATGAAAAAGCCAACAATCACAATTCCATAAATTTGTGATGATCTAAGGTTCTATCTGATTCATTAGATATATGAACACTAGGAAAACATTTTTGGTTTTAAAGATCATTTTTCTAAAGTTGAAAAATTTGAATTAGAAGAAATACTTACTTTATTTCAGTGCAATCTCACCGGTGTTTCTGCCTTAAAAAATTTCACTTCATATCTTAATGAAATGAAGTTGAATTTTTCTTTCGTGATGTGTTAGCAGATAATGTGATAGAATGATAGGTCATTCCATCTGTCTCAAATATACGGTTAGCAAAAGAAATATATATATGTCCATCTATGGTGAGAATAATCGTATATGGTTCAAAAAATGGACTTATACTTCATATATCATACCGATTAATATAATAAAACTAGTTTCAACTAACCTGGGATGTTTTGTAGGCCAGTGGTAGGAAATAAAGGCATGTCACACTTCGGTTGTGGGTTCGATTCCCGAAACCTTGTCCGACACAACGAGTTGTCGCCCATCCTACGGGTTGTCCCTTTTCTAAAACTATACTATTATAACATAACAAAATGTTCTAGCCTTAAACAATAATATGTGATGTCTAAATTAAACTATTCCAATCTTTAGGCTTATCCTAAATACATATGTCCAATCTCATAGTATAAAGGAAATGATTACTTGAAAGGTCACATAATAAGCACAAGAATACCATCATTTATACCCCATATATCATAAGATATATCTTTTTGGTCACATTCCAAACATGTGAATACCTTAATCATATATTCTTTTGAAACAAGAATTACTATAGAACCTTAGTGAAAACATAAGTGTGGTCAAAAGTTAACTCTTTCCACAAAAAAATCCCAAAATTTCTATATACTCAAACCATGAAATCACTTTGTCCTTATATTAGTCATGAGCTCATGAATACTATGAAAATTTTCATTTTCTCCTTATCCCTTCATTATGCGCATATCATCTTCTTTCCAAAATATTTGAATCACTTTTCATGGTTACCGGTTCCATAAAATTATTGAAAACCATAATATACAAATACAAAAATATTCCAATACACCATAAAAGTACCTCAACAACATTATTTTTGAATACCTATACATAAACACTTCAATCCATCCTCTTCAATGATTGTCATAGAATAAGTCCATCCTTGATTTAGAAGTAACCTCTTAGGTCAGGGCATTGAGTTGGGTAATTCCCATGTTCTACACAAATAAGACATTGAACTCCATTACAGTCTCTCACTCTATGACCCTTTTCTCCACACAGATAACATCTTTCCCTCCGTTTGAGGTATTCCTAAAGGTTCTTCTTCCCTTCTTTAGAAATCTCAATCATCCTTTATCTATGCTCCTCACCATGCGGACATGCATAAAATTCCATCTTCCTCTTATTTGATGACTTGGGAATACCACCAATGTTCACCTTGTTAATCAAATATTGTGATGACTGATTCGTCATAATCGCAATATCTTTCACTCTAGGAATTACACAATTTTTTGGATCAGAATCACCAATTTGTCCATCGGAATCAATGTTAGCTGAATTCCTTCTCGTTCCCTCCATTGACTAAAACCAGAAACCATATTGTAAGAAATAGTTAAAATAATGAGGAACCACGTAATAATTAAAAGTCACTTATGGGATGTCTAAATTATCACACAATCATTAATCCCTGACACCTTAGGTTCAACCTTGGTTATGCATGATCGTCAACATAAATCTAGTACTGTAACCTATATTTACACTAAACCATAGGGACATCCCATGATATACCTTAGAAATATCTCTAGGGATATCAATAAAGTTTTCACATCCTAGTTTCCAAAGGTTAATAAAACCTTTCCTCTGATACCAACTGTAGAGACCCAAATCTCGACGTACATGGACATTACATTAATTTTTTGGAATATTTAATATATGACAAAAATATACGCCCAAAGGACCGTAATAGTTTAGTGTCTTTGTAAACTTGAAATATAATATTATAATCTTGGTGAAAGATCTTAAACATCTCCCATAAAGATCTACCTTTTTTTCTTACCTAAAACCTTTATTTATATCCTGGGGAAAATAAAACATAAAAAAGGGTGAGCTCAAATGCTCAATAAGGGTTAGCATGGATAAAATAAAACAAACCATATACATTTGAACATCAAAATGTGAACATAATATTTAATCATCAAAATCATGAGAAATGACATAAAACATGGAAGTACATAAGGCATAGATCATAAAAAAACATTAATAATGATAAAATAGCATGGGAATAAAACATTTAATTGTGGAAACCATTAAGCACATGTTATGATTTCCATATTATCCAAGGCATTGCTGTCAAGACCATCTCAGTGGATAAAGTCCCTTTCTGAATCGAGTTCACTCCTCGTTCCAGTCCTATATTACTGAACCGGTTAAACTTGCCATTCCAGCCATGTCTATCTCATAAGATATAAGTCCTTACCCAATTCATTGAAGGGAGATATAGGTCCCACCCATCTCATAATGAAATCATTCTTACTTGTGCCACAACATAAACATAAATCATCCGTCATTACCCAAAGAATAAATTGGGTTTCATAAACATAATCTATTCATAAAATAATCCATATAGAAAAATGGATAACATTTCATCATAAAAAAGTGAAACCATGTAAATAATAAAGAAATTACACTTGAAACATAATAATACTAAATAATTTCATCTTATATGTAAAATAGTTTTGACAAAACACTTGAAATAAATTCTTGAGGAAAAAATCATTTCTTTTTCAAAAACATTTTTTTTCCCAAAATGTGATGAAATTTTAAATAAAAATGATTTTAATGAAAATAACCATGAAATATTTTTGAGTAAGCTTAATGAAAAAAATGTTTTATAAAATCATAAAAATCCGTTCGAGTCGTATAAGTTAAAAAACATTCTTCTTGTACTTTTCCCAGAAAAGTCAAAAAATACCTCGTATGTTAAATAGAAGAAAGATTCCTTACACATCATGTATTAAAAGTCAAAATGGGTAAAAAGGACTTTAAACATTCATGAAATCATTTTTAAAAAATAGGTACATGGATGATAAATATAACCCCAGTAAATACTTACAAATAAACAATCTCGGATAAAAACAAGATTGGAAAAGTTATCCCTTACAAGGATATTTTTGTAAATAGATCACTTATGTGTATTCACTATATGGTCACATAAAGAAATTATAAATACATGATAAGATATAAAATTTTATTTCTCACATAATCAAAGAACGAAATAAACAAGAAAGAGAAGATCAACCCAAAGAACAGAAATTGCGTTAAGATGTTCCCTTACCTCGTCTCCGACTTGACTCTATCATTCTTTAATCTCCTGAATAATAAAACAAAGTAAATTTATACTTTCTTAATAACCTTTTTCAAATTTATTATTCCTTTTATATCACTTATTACCATGTTATAAACATTATGTAACCATTTATGTTAATAATGTTTGTTTTGTCGATATATGGTATTTGAGTCTAAAATGGACTTCTTATAATTACATGTTGTTCATGTGGTCAAAGTTTCATTATATACAGAATTATATTCAAGATTTATATATCATATATCTCATATATATCATATATATCCATCATATACATGTATTTATATTATTACATAACATATGGAGGTAAGAAATGAATTGCACCGTTCATGGAGATGGTAAGCCGTACATACACATGAACGCTACTTTCATTTATATTTATTATTTTAACGGAATTAAAACATAATTTACATAGGTATATTATAATTCCAGAATAATATCATATATAATATCATTAACTACATCCTTTATACAACCCACATAAGGCATTAACGAATCACATCACTTTGAGGGGGCGGTAGTCCGCACTTCCTCAAATGAGATTATCATATTTTCCAACTATGGAAACCATAAAGTCCTGATATAATTGGGAAGTAAAGAAGAATATGGAAATAATAAACATAATATATATAATGTATGAATAAAGTTACAACATAATGTCCACCATGAGAGATGGGAGGGGAAAATCAAACAATCATCGTTTCGTGAGGCGTTAGTTTGCCATCCACAGAAACATTATGTTCTTCATCCATTAGATAGAGGTGTGTGTAAGAGTAGATATAATAATTCTCATAAAAAAACCTATTATTTTTAGGATTCTTGTTTTTTTATAAAATAATGGATTAAAAAGAGTTTAGGGTTTGTAGAAGTAGAATAAAAGAAAACATCATAAGAGAAACAATTACCTTTAATTTGGGTAACTTCATTGGGTTTGAACCAAAAGGACTTCTTGGAGTGACTTCTGCCTAAGGTAAGGCATCTAGGGGGAGGAGAGGGATGTAAGGAGATTAATTGGGAAGAGGTTGGACGAACCAAATGGCTTTAGAGGTGTGAGGAATTGCATAGAAGTGGTCTCCTTTTATAAGGGAGAGGAAGGTCTCTTTAAGAAAGTGTGAAAAAATTATTTTATTATAAACTTATCGTCGGTTTCATGAGGTCAAAAACACATTAATTTATTAGATAAGATGACTCAAATTCGAAATAAAATCATCCAATAGGAATTGGACAGGTTTTGAATAATATTTTAATCATTAAAATCTTATTTATTTAAATCATTTATTAAAGAGGTAAATACTGCCTCATTATTGTGTCATAAATAACGTAATTTATTTGATATCATAAAATTATAAACAAAATACCATCATTTAGTAAATATTTTTATATTTAAAATGAATATTTATATTCGAAAATAAAATTTATATATCCCCTTAGAAAAATTAATTACTAATGGATTTTTGATAATGCCAATTTTATCTTTACATTAAATTAATTAATCTAATGTGTCATTTTCTTTCATAAGTGGCTCCATGGGGTCCCAAAATCGACCCATGGATTCCCATGGTGGGTAATTACTCATAAAATAAGGTTTGGATAGCTGTTAAGGTAATTTTGAATTGTTATAATATTCTTCTAACATTGAATTACCCTATTTACTTTTAACCGTCCTAAATAAAAAAAAAGTTACTATTCCCAAAAATTATTTTTATCTAATTGAACCACATTTTACTCCTTGATATTAACCATGTCTCTTGTATTTTCTAAATTCAACTCACAGAAGCAGTAAAATTATGTTTTATGAAAAATTGCAAAAACTCCTAAGAGGTGGGTAAAAGACGGTGAAAAGTTCAATAGAATTTTTATAAATCTAAAATTATTATAAAACTATTCCAATGAATTTTATTGAACCTATATAAGAATTATCTATATATTTTGACCTAATATAAATTTATATCATATAAATGGTTATTTTTATAAAAATTTGGTTTTAACCAAAAACTCAGTGTTTTCACAATTTATCAAAAATTGAAGTTTTTCAGAAAAATACAAAAAATTCAGCCTAAGCTATATTTGATATTCCAAATTCAAAAATGATGTCTATTTTTCGAAATTCAAATCATAGAAGTGGAATTAATTAATTTTGAAAGTAATTCCCGTTATCAAAACAAATAGCGTGAATTTAAGAAACAATAACTATCAAAAGATCATCACTTATTTATGTCCAATTTCAAAGTGAAATTAATTTCAATGACCAAAATTGGATTAAATGGTAAAAATATATTCTAATTACACTTTAAAACAAATTAAAAAGATAATATAACCATATATAGTATTGCGAGGAAAAAAGTTGTTTTTAATTAATATATTGCATGTTTTTACTATTCATTACAATATGAAAGCTATCAGAATAATATGAAAAAATTTATTCAAAGTAAATTTTTATATCCTGATTCCAAATAAGAATTTTATTTTGTCATATTGAACTTATATACATGTCAAAAACAAGATTGAAAGTGTGTGCGCCATCAAAAGGCAGCAAAACTAATTTTTTTTGAAAAATACTTATTTTACTCGAAAAATTGATTTTGTTCTCATACCATGTTCTAGAAAATGTGTACGATGAATAATAATGTTATAAAATTAAAATTTTAGTTAATAATATTCATAACGGCTAGTTAATAATAATAATATATCCATATATCGTTGTTTAGTGAAACCTGATATTGCGTACAACACATGCTATCGAGGAAGGTCACGATTGCGTGTAATACAAGCCAAATCAAGGTTTCATATTGTGAAAGACTCATTCGTTGTTTTGTATGACATAATCAAACCATATTTAATTAATAAATTGAATATATATATATATACACTCAATGTTGCGCAAAATAACTTCTATCAAATGAACTTGAAATTGTGTATAACACGATCCATGAATAGTGTTGCGTATACTGCCAGCTAATACGGTGTTGCATTTAGGACAAGATAATCTTGGTATAGCATACAACACAAGACATTAAATAAATTAAAAATAATACTTATCATAAAATCTCGGGGTGTTACACTTATTCACTAAAAGGTTGTGGTATATTATTCTATCCCCTCTCTCATATTTTCTATGAATATTTTTTCCTGGGGTTATAATTTTCTTTTCTTAAATCTAGCAGTTTTTATGGGCTAAAACATTTAATAATGAATGTATTTTGGGGTAGTTCTTAAAAGTTGTAAGCTAAGATAAAAAAGTGTGAATATTTGAATTTCTTAAATTGTTTATTTATGTTTTTTTGGATATGTTTCTTTTATAGGAAAATGAAATTAGATGTAAATAGGGGAAAAGATTGATGTTCTTGAATAAATTTATTAATCCACTAATAATATTAATTATGGTATTTATGTTATATGATTTTCCCAACATAGTTTCCACTCATGTTGGATTATAATCATTAATTTGTGATCCAATTATTGAGTTATAAATTTTTAATGACTTTTGAATCATGGTTGAAAAAAAATATATACTGTGAGATTTTTCAGACCATCTTCATTTATGTGTATTATTTCATTTAATCCATGTTTGATAATTACTAATGGTTTTTATTTTTGTTTTAATTTATGAAAAAATCTCCTTAGTTTATAAAAACTAGAGATCAAATGAATGAGTATAATCATAGATGATAAAATAATGATTTGTTAAGAATGTACATCAACTATAGTTTTCTGAATGTTTATTTTGCGATGAACTTGTTTGAAAAGATATTGCTTCAGAATATAACTTATTGAATAGACATATGAGGAGTATCGGGAATATAATATAGAAACAAATTTCATCAAAATATTATATGATTATATGATTTTCATAATGTTAAATTCATCATTAAAAACCTTATGATATTCTCATTTTCAAAGGGATGTTAATGCTGTTTGGAAATAACATTTAGGGACACATATTTCTGAAAATATAATTTTGGATATAGGGTGTTCGATAGAGTTAATGAAAAAATTAGATGATGATTTTTTTGGTTATAAATGTTATCAAAATTACAAGCCTTCTAAAAATACATGATTCTAGAATATTGTTTGAAAAGGGGATAAATATGGGATGGAATTTTATATTTTTTCATAGAATTTGATTAAATGTTTAGACATAAGAATAGATAGAATACTCTCTAATAAATACTATTCATAATGTATAATAAGCCTATAAACATTATAATTTTGGATGTTTAATAATTTTAGAAATTTGATAAATCTCAGAATTTGCTAAATAATGAATTTGTAAAAATCATAGTCTGACAAAGACTTTAGATGAATAATTTTTACAAATATTTGGCATAAGTATGGTTTTTAATTTTTTGATATTTGACTATTGTTATAGTTTTCAGTCAAGATTATATCAGAGATATTGAATAATAAAAAATCACCAAATGTATGACCAAAATTATTTTCTATGGTGTTTTTTGAATATATTGGAATTATATTAATGAATGGTAAATGGTGTAAGTTTCTAAAAGACATAAATGTTCAGGTTTTTTTTATCTAAGTCAATTCCTCAAACACGGATTACTAGAATTGGCTATCTAGATTGACAATACCACACTCAGTTGATGAGATATAGGGTTATGTTAATGAAATCATCGGATGGTTTAGTGAATATTTTTTCCATTGAATGATTTTTTGAACAATTTTTTGATATTTTTTTGTTTAATATTTTATATGATACTAGAAAATATGACAAAATCTAAGATTTTTTACCAAGTATTCTAAATTACTAGATTACATTATGCCGGAAACAAATAGTTATTCCTAAATTTTCTATTTCGAGAACATAAATATAAAGGGGTTCAATTAAAACATAATTTTATTATGTTTATATGAAAAAATGTGAGAAATATAGAGGTTTTATTTGAAAAAACATTCCATATTGAAATTCCAGATTAGAGTTTCTTACTTGATATAACATATGGAGAAAGGATTTCAGACTAATGAATTAGTTAGATATTTTTTTAGATCGGAGAATGGGTCAGTTTCATTAGACACATATCTATTGGCCAAACATTTGAGAATGTGTTTTCCTACCAAGGAATATCTTGGTTGAGGTGATGAATATGTTTGATGTGAACATAAAATTTTTGGTATGGGTTCACTGAATAAACTTTCATGAATATATCATTAGGTCGACATGATCTGATAGAATTCTTAGATAGATATTTTTTAGATGAATAGTGTATAGGGAAAGAGCTGGGTTTTTGATCACTATAGAAAGTATAGAATGACTTGTTTTATGTTTATCTAGATTCATACAATCGCATTTATAGATATATTAAATGAAAAGCGGATTTAGAAAAAGTTGAAGGATTGATATTTTTTTATTTCTAGAGAATATTTTATTACCTTCTTTTTTTTATGTATTTGATGAATTAATCATAAAGAAGAACATTTTTTTTGTTGTAACAAAGTTATAATTTCGAAATAAATGTGTGATGATTTATAAACTTATTAAAAAATAATATTTACATATCTTTTCTATACTATGGGTTGGCATGGTTCTATCGATCATCATTATTTAAATGTTCTTGGATATTTCCTACATGTTGTAACAATATAATGTGGAATGTTTTATAGTATATTTTATGGTATTTGTTTATTTCAAAAACATTCTAAGGACTAGAAACTCTTTTTGAGCAGTCAACCATGTAAATTATTGTGTTCCATAGGATTGGTTTTGTTTTTTTCGGAAAATGGGATTTATGTTTAATTGGTGGTGAATTTAGTTTCATAAAAAATATAACATAATAGAAAAGTTTATCATTGATTCACCCCTCCCCCTCTCAATGATTACATTGATCCTATGTGTCCCTTTTCACATAGTCGATGAATAATTTATTACATTTCATCTCTATACAAGAAATAGATCCCTATATGGTGGAATATATTACTGTAATAGGTAATATAGATACATACAAGAAATTAACAGTAGAACCCATAACTTAAAATATAAGAAAATATTTTCTTTTAGAACACTGTTATTCCCCATTACATATCCTTACGTATGAATCATAAAAGACATCTTGGTATCCGAATAAAAATAGAACATAAGAAATTGGTGAGGCCAAATGCTTTGTAGGGATATGAATATAATGGAATATATAATGAAAATATCATGATTGAAATGGAATGGTAAATGACATGAACAAATTCCATTAGAAAAAAAACATTTTGAAAATATGTCATTAATAAAAAATGATCAAATAAAACCATATAAATAATCACATGAGCATGAAACATGTACAATGATATTAATAAAAAATATCATAATGAGAGAAATAAATAATATTAGACATCATAAAAATAATTTTAAGGCCTCATTCCATGATATCGTATTTAAATGGGATGACCTTAGCCAATACAAAAGACTAATTTTCAGGAGACCTACCGATGAATTGAGGGGCTATAATGATCCTCACCCAGAACATACTACGTATAATGAATCCAAAATTTGATATAGACGAATAATTATCAACATAATAATTTATATTGAATCTAAAATATGAAATTTTAATAACTACCTGAATTAAAAATCATAATCATAAACCATCTAGAGTACTATAGAGAATGGTGTCGAAATAGTAGATCCCAGTTCAAATAAATAATAAAAAAATCAATAAAATATGGTAGATGGTATCATAATAGATTATACTTTTTTAATTATAAGAATCCACAATGGATGGTGAGATATATGAAAATATATTAAAAACATTATAGAATTTTTCAGAGGAAAACAACCTTTTCACTTTGAAATAACTTATTTTAAAAAATATTCACAAATATAATTGAATATTATATTCAAAATATAACAAAGTAATATTATAAATGAATATATAAAGAATAGATTAATCAGGAAATTGACAATAGCGAATGATTCTGTATAAGTAAAAAACCGAATTCATTCATAATGTTGTTTAATGGTCGAAAAGTACCTCATTCAAAAAATTACTAGAATATTAATCTCATAAAAATTTCAAAATACATAGAAATAGGAAAAAAATTACATTAAAAATTAGAAGATAAATTTAAAATCATTTTGGATTTATTTAGAAATAATTAATACGAAAGAGATGTTTTTCTCAATAGACACGTAAACATAAAAAACACTGAATGATTATGAGATTTTGAAATAAAATCTTACCACGGTTGTGACTTTTGAAAAATTATCCATTGAAGTTAATAAATTATAATAAAAAATTTAAATTAAATAAATGAAAATAGAATAATGATATAATATATGAAATGGTAATTATATACACCACACAAAATGAATATGTGGTGCATAAAGAATATGTATAACATAATTAAAAGTGGGACTAGAAACCCTTACCCTTGGTCAAACTTATCACATTGGTGTTGTAACCTCCAAAATAATAAAAATAAATTTATTATAATAAAATAAAATAATCATATACAAGTACATAATATCATATATTATTTATTTATCACATTTTATTACATATTAGTTAACAATATTTTATTATTTCCCTTATTTCTTGAGTTACCTAATTTTTTATTCAAGTATGTTTTGATTTTGCAGTCTCCATAGTTTTTTTATTCACATGGTTATATCATCAATATAATGTTATTAGTTGTATAAATATAAAATATTAATATTATATACGTCAGTAATTTAATCCATAAAAATTATAGATATAAAAATTATTTATACTACCATGGTGATAGTATGACATACATACACATTAACTATGTTTTCCCTTTTCAAAAGATGGAATTAGAAAAAGGGAAATAATAATTAATCTATAAAAAATCATCATAAAAATAAAATTTATACATAAAACACATCCTCATTGATGTCAATGAGAAATAAAAATGAGAAATGTATCACATCATTTTGTGGAGTGGTAGTCCAAATGTATGCACTAAAGACATTATTGATTCCAAACATTTGGAATGTAAGATTGTAGATATGATAATATAATTAATAAAGTGTAATTATGTTATAAATATCATATATTACCATTAAAACCATCATAATTACCATCCATAAAACTTGGAAATGAAATATTATTTTATTTATATGGAGAGTCTTTATTTCATGCGTTCGCACAAGGGATATATTCAATTCACATTTGGTAAGAAATAGGGGGGGATGGTGGGTTCAAAATCATGATAAATTTTTAATATATTTAATATAAACAAATTTTTTTACATGATAAATGATAGATATTTATAATTTGTAAAATAGGAAATAAATTTGAGGTTGTCGAGTAAGATGATTATCGCTTCTTTGGGAGAACTCTTTTAGATAATTTCTTTAAGATCTTATTGTTTTTCTTATAGGGATATCAGAATATCTATAAATAGGAATGGATTTTTGGATGTGAAATAGTTATTGTTTTTTGAGCTACATGGTTTAATTTGAATTAAGGAAGTGATGGAATGGGTGTCCATTTATTATGGAGGTGAGGGGCCCTTTTGGAATCTCAGAAAAAATTAAAATATAATATTACTGTTCAAGATCCAAATACTTCCATTTTTTCAAGAATTAAATACTATAATAGGACATGTCATAAATAACATCAAAACATAAAATTTGGAAGGTTTTATCTAATATTGTTCACAATATAATTTCTTTTAACAACTTAATTAATAAATTTTTACATTAATAATGGTAGCATATTTTTCAATATTAATGGGTTAAAGTTATATATATTAGGATACTATTTACTCACAAATGAATAAGGGATAAAATTTCAAATCAAATAGTTTTAAAATTTTTAAATTTATAGATGTTTATAATTTTTTAATAATTTAAAAAAAAAATTATTTTTAAAAAATATCATATTTTCTAATTTTGACACTATTAATATAATTTTACTTCAAATACATCATGAAAATTGTCAGATTCGAATACAATTATTTAAAACCACTATAATATGTAAAATATATCAAAAAACTATTGGGTAAAATTATATCATTCTAATTACATACCATTTAAAATATATAAAATAATTTATTTAATTTTCATGTAAATTAAATTAATATTGTATTATTGTTGTACATGTATATAACATAATTAAATAGTATATATAAATTATAAATAAATTAGACCCAATAAAAAAAGTTAATTATGATCAATATATCCATTTATATTCAATAAATATGTATTTTATTTAACATCAATGTATTGAAAAATATTTACAGTGTAATTTTTTCTTTTTCAGCCTTGCATTGGCATTTCGTAAGAATTTGGATAATACACTGGTTATATAACAATAATTTTTTTGAATTATATTAAAAATAAAAATAATAATTTATATTTGTTATCCAAATCTAAAAATAATTTATATCAACCCAAATATTATCTTTAATGCACAAAATTGTACTTTTCTAGTGTTGTGTGGCCTATGTGTCACCATTGAAAACAATTTTCATATTTTTTATTGAATATATTATACTCTACATGTTTTAAATTGTTTTTGAAATATATTTATATTATTTTGTCATAATAGATTCATTACATATGTTTCATAAATTTTTATAGGATTTCTATGTCTTATACATATCATAATAGATATAGTATTTCAAAAAAATAATATTTTTTACTACTCAAAAATGTTTTACCTTCATCAACAATATGTAAAAAAATATTCAAAGGAAAAATTTTACATTATTTATTAATAAATAAAAACATTCTCTCAAAACTAATTTTTAGTGATAAAAAAGTTTCAAAATAATTTCACAAAATGCGACGAATGCCATTTTTTAGAAAATATACAATTTTTCTTAAAAATTCACATTTCTATGTAAAAATAATTTTATTCCAAAATTAATTATAAAATTTAGTCCAACGAATGTAATTTAGTTATTAATATTATAATGTTATTAATTTATCATTTAAACCATTTTTAAATAATATGGATATTCATAAATGTTATAGAAGAAAATATAGTATACAAAAAAAATCTATATTCTCACTATTTAATAGAAAATCATTATTTTCAGGAAAAACCCAAAATTCCACCTTAACATAATTTTTTAATGATAATTTAATAATTTATATTATTATTATAAAATAAATTTCATATAAATAATAGTAATTTATAATGATATTTTCCCACAAAAGCAATATAAATCATTTTTGATGAAAATGTATTTTTGAAGAATTAATTACTTTAATGAAAATTTTGTACTTATTTCATAATAATTAATTAATGGTTTTTTATTAGGAATATATATATATATATATATATATAATAATTATGTTTATAATATTTATACCGATCAACATAACAACTTGGTTATAATGGAAATATTTAAATAATAATATTTCATGATTTAATAAAGCCAAGGGTTTTATGTCATATACATTATGGAACATAGTGTTATTTTTTAAACCTTGGTGAATTATATATAAGTTATATGGTGTCATAAGATCTTATATGAAATGAAGCAAAAAAAATCTGAGAAATATGTTGATATATATGAAAAATACCGTTAAACAGAATATGGACATTTTTCTAAAAAGGGAAAAGAATCCTCTCTATTCAGTATCATTAATAAAATACCAAGCTTATTGGGAAGAAAACTCTTCGAAAATAACCATTGATGATTATAAAAAAATTTCAATTAAATGAATATTATTGATAATTGGAAAAATATATTCCTGAGGTGAACTATAAAATAATGATTCCATTCACACCTATTTGAAAATTCAAAAGTACCTCATTAGGATAACCATAATAATATTAGAATTAAAACATTAAAATAAATTAGAGCATGGTTAAAAATAAAATAAAATTATAATTGAATTTTTGAAAATAATAATATTTATATCATTCTGAATAACATACTCTTATAAGAAAAATTTTATCGACCAGAGAGGAGGTATGGTCGGTTTTACATAAAAACATATTTTCTATTCCAAATAGAAAAGAGTTTTACTATTACATAAGAATTTCAGGAATATCTATTGGATAAAAAAATTTATGGGGTTTAAAGAATATGATCTACCAAATTTACATTAATGTAAATTTTTCAAAGATTGACTCAAAAATAAAACATATAGTAACATAAAATCTTACTTCTTGTCAGGTTTTTCTTATAACAATTCAATCCACCTATATCTGAAATCAAAATTTATTATATTTAAACCCCACTCCCATGATTTTGGACTATTTTTATTTTATAAAATAATTATTCAATATATTTATCTTCATGAAACATATAACTATAATGTGTTGGGACATATTTTTTGTTAATAAAATTTATTAATAATAAACCATCTATTGTATGAAAAGATATTAATGACATATTAACATTATCTTATATATTATATATAATTATTATGACTTAATATATAAAAGATTGAAATAATCCCATCTATAGTAACCCTTAACGAGTTTATAATTTACTATGTTGGCATAACTGAATTCATCTTGGAGATCCATATACAAACATGATAGCCATTATTCATTGGTCATAAAATTTAGATGAATGAAAACGTTGTTGTTTTAAATCCTTGAGACTCATCAAATGATTTTATCTTTATGATGAATGGAAATAAATATAAACAAGGGTAACATAAAATTCTCACTAACAGTTAAATACAATAAAAGCTAACATGTGTTAATAAGGTATAATAAAAAAAAGGAAAATAACTGGAAAAAGATTATATTTAATCAATAACATTAAAATGAAATGAATCCATGTATAATAGAAATACATTAATAATATGGATAATTATAACTGAATTATTGAGTATTAAAATGCATAATATTCTATGTTATGACCTCATCCATCTGTATTTTTATAATATTAAGGCCTTATGATAACACTGATTAAATGTATAGGTAAAGATAAATTTAATTTGGAAAAATGATTTAAATACCAAGACCTGTTGATTCACTGAGTGGATATATATTTATATGACCCAACCATATACATTTCAATTTCATTACTCACATATTTAATGATCAATTTATTTCATGAATAATATTCTATATAAACAACCTTTATATTAAATAAAGAAAATAGAATATAAATATTTTCCCATTACATCAAATAAATTTCAGATTAAAATACCATATGTAGGACTGGAATATGTTTTATGAAATAATTATATCCATGATAAAAATTAACTATACAATTAATGGAAATTTAATTTCGGATGATTACATGAATGTGAATTCTTCAATAGAAAGTTAATGTAAAAATAGTTTACATTTAATTCTTAAAAATGTATGATTTATAATATATTCAGTTATTTTGGAAAATGGTAGAAAAATATTAAAATAATACGCATTAAACATTTTTCATTGAAATAATAAAAGAAAATTTTAGGTGAAGTTGAATTTTATAAAATATTTGTATCTACGGTAAATTTTGTTAACATGTTGTATGTTATAAGACATTTTAATTGAGTTCTGTTTGAAGAGTTTAAAATTAAATTTTATTTTGAAATTATAAATATACCCTGAAAACATTTTATGTATTCAAATATAACAGAATAATTCCTTAATAAACCATTTTAGATAATCGAAATGACTTTTTAAACCAATTATGAAAAATATGGATAAGAATGAAAAATATAACCGATCAAAATGTGAAATAATATCTAATTTTTTATTAAAAACTCCTCTTGAATGAGTTTCTCGGAATAAAAAAACAATCATAATGAATAAATGGATATTCATGTAAAATTCTTTAATATGGAATAATATACACCACATAAAAATAAACATGTTCGTATTATGAAATATGTCTAAATGGAGTGGAAATTGAGATGAAACCACATACCTCAAACATCTATTTAGTTAATAATATTCTAACCACCAATATAAGAATTTTAAAGAGGATATTATTTTTTTTCCAAAAAAATGGTCTTATTTATACTATTATATATATTCTTCTTATTAAAGCTTTTCTCGTGTCTATTAATAATATTTCATTATTACACTTGTTTTGGGAGGTTACAACTTAGTTCTGTCATATAGATTTTGTCACAAAAGAGCTCGTTGCTATTTTTTGGATACAGTTCCATCATATGCAAAATAATATTATTGATATAGGAATTGTATTTATTCATAATATATATTTTTATAATCATTCATTAAATTAGTACAAGGAAAATGAATTACATCACTATATAGAGAAGGCAGGTCGTACGTACGCACAAGTGGCATTATAACTTCCATAAAGAGTTAATTGGTAAAGAAATTGAATATTTATTAATTTTTAAAATTAGTATCATTTCATTTTTATCATATATATTTTTTATTTCCATCATTACTCTTATCATTGTTATTCGGTGAGGGAAAAAAATCACATAGACTTCGAGGTGGTAGCCTATTGTACACATGAGTGATCGATTTATTTCCAATTTGATACAGAATTAAAAGGATACATATTTTGAAATATATATAATGTCATCCAATTATATGATATAAAAAATTATTAATATATAGGAATTGTTATTACATAATTTAATCGGGTAAATTAAGAAGTTAAAAATGAAGAGCTTGGTGAAGATGATAAATGTTTCTTTGAAAAACCTCATTTGGATCTCATATTAAGTAAAATAGGGATAGTATTTTGGGAATTGATATTTCTCTATAATGTATATCATAATTTTAGGTTTGTATTTTGGTAGGTTTTCATTGGGATAAATGGCTTATGATGTGTAAATAAGTGGGGGTTTATGTTACCTTTTATAATTTAGGTCACTTCCATGCCTGTAATTTTTTATTGTTATATATTAATGCAATTTCATTTTCAAGGATAATACGATCCAAAATGGATCATTATTGAAAATTATATGATATAATTTCTAATTATAGCTAGACTATATAATTTGTAATAGTGTTTGGACTTTTTAACATTTACGATTGTTATATAACATGATGGTAAAATCTTTTTTACAAATACAATGATGATAATTTTATTCACTTTTTGAGTAATCAATGTCCTTATAAAATGAATTGTTTCCAATTAATGTTCAATGGTTGATATTTTCAACCATATCTCAATCACTTGGAAGAAAAAATAATTTTTTTAAGTTTATAATATTTTATTGAAACATTATTTATTATAAAATATAATTAATGTCATGTTTGACACTATCAATTTAAATAGAAATTCTGAACAGAATTAAAAATATGGAATTAGAATAATTTTTTTAATATACTCTAATTAGAAAATATTTTTTATTAAAATTGATGGGAATAACTATTTTATTCACATTTTATAAATACTAATATTTTTAATATCATTTATTATATTTTCATTTAAATTAATTAAATATTTTATCGGTGATTCATAAGAATTGAATTTAATTATATAGTTAATAATAATTATAAATAAATTACCATTAAAAAATTTTCCTTTATCTCAAAAGAATCATCTATTTTCATTCAAAACATTTTTTTTCTATGTGAACACTTAATTGAAATTTAATGTCATGATGGTGACACTTTTACCTTTTCTTCATTTAAATTATTACATTGGTCACATTCATGGAAAATTGACCCAAAAATATATATTATGATTATGGATATGTGGGTGAAAATAAAATCATCCAAAAATACTGAAAATGAAAACTAGTTGCATTATCACATAAAATTATATTAAATTAAACAAAAATTCCATTTATATAGGTCGTAAAATTATATTATTTTAAATATTAATCAGGACTAAAAATTATCTTAAACTTTTAAAATATTAATATTTATGCTGTGTCAAATTATGGAATAAATTTAATCTGTATAAATTAAAAAATTTATGTAGAATTTAATTTAAGATTGAAATCGCAAAACATGTCAAAATATTGTTATTTAGGAAATTTCATCTTCAAGGATGAAATTATCCTACATTAACTATATTACTAGTAATAATCATTATATTGATTCAAATTAATACATATATATATATATATATAATTTATGAATTTAAATTAAAAAATTCATAATTAATGATTAAATTAATTAATGAAAATGAAATGACATTGTAGCATAAAATTAACTTTATTTTTGAGAAAAAACCTCCCTTTTAAATCCAAATGATATTATCTTTATTATTATCAAATATATAGAAATAGTATAATAATTATACATGTTGTATTACATTATTAAAAATAGTAATTTGAATAGATAAATAATAAATTCTATATTATTCATAAAATTTTATTTTTAATGGACAATTACAGAAATTCATTCTTTGACTATTTTGACATAGTTAGATAAAGATCAATATTCACCCTATCAAATTAACATTTATCTTCCAAAAAAATAAAAAATAAAAAATTTATTTTATTTTAATTTAAATATAATGAACACTTACGATAAATGAAGATCATGTGTTACAGTCCCCCCTCATATAATAATTTCATCCTAAAAAATTTAATTCATATAACTTTATAAACAAATAATAGATGTTTTTATTCAATACATTTTTTGTTTTACATTTTTATTCCTCCATTATAAGATTTCACCAACAAAACATTACGATTTGGGTCCCCCAATCCATCAATCATTACACTATAGTGTTATAAATATGGATAGTCCCTTCATAGTAATATAGGTAAGGTTATAATTAAATTTCCATAATGGTGACCGCATGCATTGGGTTTGAAATGTACTTGTTTAAAAAGTATAGATAAAAAACAACATGTAATTTTTAAATACATGGGTGAATTTAAAATTATATATGTAAACCTCCATTTCATTCCAAAATTTTAAAAGATTCATTGTTAATAAGGCTTAGTTTCCTATTTCAACCAAACCAAATAACATCTTTGAGATTTTCAAACCAAAAGTGTTGCAGAGCATGTTGATTTTCAACAGTTCCCAATCGATTTTAGGTCATCACATTGTTTTCGGGTTTTACCACTATGCCAATCAATTCTAGGCCCACATCCAATA
Source organism: Viscum album (assembly GCA_963277665.1). Taxonomy (NCBI): domain Eukaryota; kingdom Viridiplantae; phylum Streptophyta; class Magnoliopsida; order Santalales; family Viscaceae; genus Viscum; species Viscum album. Next base: position 395,568,447 of record OY728127.1, on the reverse strand, counting down.
GTATTTTCCAAATAGTGATTTATTTTATTAAAAATGAAAAAACTCTATACTTACCATCATTTGGGGATTTTTTTATAGATGCCTCATCTATAAGTATTTCGCTAGAGTTTTCTAATCCTAATCCTATAAATTACTAAATTTGTACTTTGATACCAACTATAACAACAATGATAATTATTTCACATTAATACCTGATTTCATTTGTAATATTATAAATAACAAAACCGATAATATAAATTTTTTTATTGTATCTATAAATTAGGTATAATACCAAACAATTTTATAAATTAAAACCATTATCTTTATTGAAAAACATCCTAACCATGCACATACTAAAAAATCCATGGGACAACCTATGGACATAAATAAGAAAGGGTTGATCTTAAAACCATAGTTATTGAATATGTGAGGAATAATTTGATACATGTAGGATATTAGACATTCCAAAGGGAAGTAAAAGGAATTTGAATATCAAGGCATGGAACAACAAGATAATCATTACATGGGGAATATAGAGACTACAAAAACCAGTTACTCATAAACAAAGGTCAAGGATAACTACCATGAAATCATGAATTAAAAAGTCCCATAAAAGAATTAGGATCAATAACTATACCAATTTGATATCTTAGGAGACTAAATATTACCCAATTCATTTGAGCCATATATAATTTTGGACGGACCTGTCACCTTCATTTCATTCTTTTTCTTATGTCTCCACATAGAATATATAACATAGATTCATTCATCATCATATTTTATTCCATGATTAGAGTGTGTTAAATAAATAATTGTATGTCCCATGTTAAAGAATTATAGGTTTATAAATATGAACACCACGTAACTGAAATGGGTATGGTATTCACTACATTATTGTTTTGGCAAAGAAAATTAGATTGAAATATCGGCAGAATAATGAACTTAGATAAAAAATAATTTAATGGGATCATATGAGTGAAATAAGAATCCAATAATTTGAACATAAATTTGAAATTAATTGGAATATAGAATTTCATATCCCATTATAATGAAATTTTGTTAACATACATAATGTCAAAACAAGATACTTGAATAAATAAGTGAAATGAAAAAATCCCTTACATGAGTGCCTGACTCCAAATGCATGGGGGAGCTTCTTAAGAGATTAAGGAAAACTTTTCTGGACACTTTATATGGGATTTAAGAGTATTTAAAAGATACAAGTAGTTTTAGTGTAGAGAAGAGGGATCTTGGGTTGGTTTATATGGGAAATGATTGGAGAATTCATTAAAAATTTTCTACCATTGGTTTTGGAGTCTATATAATGAAACAAAGAAAACCACAAACCATACCACGATATTTTACAATGGTTTCAACCAAATGAAAGTTATTTTAATTATTTTACATGGAAGTGTTCTGATTTTAATAAAATAACAACCTGATTTATGTGTAGGTGAGTCATACTCATAAAGAAATGATTTTAAGACCATAAGACATATTAATGATTTTGGAGGATTTACAAAGTATTAATAAAATTAATAAAATTAAAATATGATAAAAATATTTTAGACATGAAAACATATATTTGGTCATTGATTCCCTTTATAGTATTTCTTAAATCACTTTTGGATCATTAGGATGTCATAATAAACACCATTTATTCATATGGTATTTAATTTTTACATACATATTTGATTTCTTCGGAAAATTATAAAAATTAACCATTAGTTAATTTGAGTGATAGTATTCTAAATGTAATATTAATTTTCCCTAAATACTTTTATTAATATTTTATTTTCGAAATTAAATTAATAATGCAAATTTATTGTGAAATGATGGTTTTTTGTGACAAAAAATAGTTTCGAAACCCTTATAAAAATTACTTTTTAATTCATAAAAATTATATGATCATTTATATTTAAAAAAAAATTATAATAATATTTCATAAATAAAATAATTTATTTTAATAAATTTGTTAAATTTATATGAATATTACCCAAAAATACAATTTGTGTTTTCATGTTTCAAAATATGAATCATTTATAAACTAATAATAATTTGATGATAATAAATTCAATATTTCATTAAAAATAATGTGCATAATCATCTTTCTAGAACAATGATACATATCCCTTTAATAAACTTGTAAACTCCCTTTTAATGAGGTGCGTGATAGTGAGATTTCTATGTGGGTGGTTTGGTGACCTTGGTATGGGTAGATATCTCAATGAGCTTGAAATTTTATGATAAACGAGGTTTCTCATGCTTGTGTAGTTGGGACTCATCTTGGGATTTGTCATTGGAAAAGTCGAATTATTCTATAACCCTCAAAAGCGCCGATAAATGGGCTTGAAATGGTAAAATCCTATTGGTTGATTCCATCACTACAATTGTTTGTATCAATTGGATTTGTTAAAACCCTATATTTATTTAGATAAAATTATTACTACTCAGTGGCTATATTTTCAATAGTAAATTTTCATAATGATCATTTAAATTTGGTAGAATATAATAATATCGAATAATTTTATGTGTTTTGAATAACGTATTATATAATTAGACATTTACAAAATCAAAAGGGGAATTTTATTTATAAAAATTTGGTTCATTACAAAATATATGTGCAAGGGATCTAAATAGACACCTTCTCTTTCGAAAAGGAAATCCAAAATTCATATCTACTATGGAAAACAAGTACATACCATAAGGTATTCACTTCATCAAACCCTATCATGATTAATAGTTGGATTAGGTATGAGTACATCATCATTTTCATATAAATTTGGTCACTGACAAAACAAAAATTATAATGGTAGCACAAAAAGTTCAGACTAAGTTAGAAATATTTTCTATTATAATACCTACTTACTAAACCATGATCCGAGATAATTCATTGATTCTCAATTCACCTCATGGATTCCCAAAATAATTTTACATGTGATAGTCCTATTACATTCCTTACATTCCTTTAGTTGAGATACAATTCTATGTTCAATTAAACATTCAGTAAAGAAACTATTCAAGGATTCATTATACATAGGCCTCGTCCTATATAAAAACCCTAAAACAAAACATCACCTTACTCACTATGTAGTACATGTATATGTGAGAATCTCTAAAGAATAAGCCACTTCCCATTATCCTAATATGTCACCTTCAATGGAATATTCATTCCACATGATCCACCTCTTATGTGTAATCATAGTCCATATCAACCATTATTTAGTCACTAACAGACTTCTTGGACCAAAAGGGAATCCAAATGCATACGCCCCATTCATTCTCCATTAGTTATATCTCATATGACATTGTTGATCTATGATCATCACTTATTTCTAACATAAAAGATGAATCATGTGGGTTTATAAGACCTGTTGATCATTTAATTAATATGATTTAGAATCAAGAATTTATATCCTTATTAAATGGCAGTAAAGTAACTATTTTATTATACTAAAAGGATCATAATCTGTATAACTCAAATTTTATGGTATTTGGTTCATTAAAACTAGGAAATGAACTATGCCTCTTTCTGGTTCAATCAAAACATCCACAAACATTCCTCTTATGTTATTTGTGGATAATGTGATGATATATTACTAATTGAACTCCACATAATACTCTTGGTTCCCACATATACCCCCTAATTTTAGATTATCCTGTCATATTTCATGAATCCATATATTTTTATTATACTACTTGTTTCCATTTATTTACACCCCCACTAGGTGTCAACCTGAACCGATGAAAGCTTACAATTAAATAAATATCATAAAAAAAATTATGTTACAAGAATTTAATTTCACATTCCTTCCTCATGTGATGAGCTTGTGGTGACCGTGATCAACCTTCCCAATGTGATAATCCTAATATCTTATATGTGATTTGAATAAAATACATATATATATATATATTTATGAGAATAATGGAAATCCTCCTCCTTAGATGGTGAGATAGAAATGCCTTTGGTAAAAATAAAAATAAAATATATCACCTCTATGGTATTGAGAATGAGATTACTTTATTGTCTAAAATGAAGATGATTACTTGGTCAATATTCCTGGTGAATCCACCTACTATAAATTCTCTTTTTTAGTTACAAATAAAAAGATGGACAAGAAATGGTTTATCATGTATATGTCCCATAAAATATATTTTTAGTAATATTTTAACTAGAATTAAATTACCATTAATATTAACTATATTGAAATGACCCTCATCATTTGACCATAAATGGTAAAACATGTCCCATTATGTGGATCCAAACTACATGGGTTTCGATCCCCTTTATTAAGAAATGTAGGAATCTCAAATATTGTCCTAATCCCAACTCCTCATCAAATAACACCTTCCAGGATGGTGATAAATAGTATAGTTCATAATTATATGTCATGAATCCCCAAAATCATTAATTAATAATTAGTGATTAAAGAGAAAATAACACATATAGTTGTTCACATCAATACATAGTTTCAATCAGATGACTGAAGAATGGGTGAATTGTTTCACTCTTGGATTTGGGAAAGGTTAATGAAAATAAAATTAATATATAAGAGAGACTCATTGTAGGTGATGATTATTACAATGATTTTAATATGATTCGAGACTTCAATCTTCTTAACCAAACTAAATTCTATAATGTAATTTTGTAAAACCTCCCTTTTCCACCTTAATATTGAAATTAGGTATGTAATAAAGTTCACGCAAAACAATCATGGATTAGGAAGATATCAAATGATTCAAAAATAATATATTCATTGGACTAATAAAAATTATATTCCATATATTTTTAGACTAGATAATGTTTTTCACTAACATTTATATCCTCATAAATTCGTTAATAGAATATAATCACATCGAAAATTTGATAATTATTTGTGATTAATCGAATGAAAACTAAGTGTATGAAAATAAATCAATGTGAGAATTCGTGATTTATGAAGTCCATATTATAGGGAATTCCATTTCGTAGGGTTTATTAGATGTTTAACACAAAATTTCTGACGATATGATCTTTCGGGAGCCACATATGATAGTATTTTAGTAGGATATTAATGAATATTCATAGAAAAAATCTCTATGAATACAACTCCCATGACTAACCATTCAAAAAGGGAAAACATTTGATATATGATTACTATTTTCATATAGAATCCAAAGAGATCAAGAATAGGTTAACTAGTACATTTTCTCAATATTTACATGATTATGTCAATGAATACATTAGTTTTTTTATTTCATTAAAGTGAGTATTGGATTGGTGCCAGTGTATTGTTATTTGGTGATTTCATAAAGGTCTATAAAGTTAATAACCCACTAGAATGACTATATAAACAATGATTTTGAGCATTTATAGGTAGAACGTTCATTGAAGTAGTTGAGATATTTATCATATCTATGAGTTATTTATGGTTTGTGTAGAGCACAATAGTCATTGGCATACATTCATCTATCAATATAACAATGTACGGTGGCGGTGATGAAGAATTTATTATTTGTATTATGATATTGAGATTATATATTCTCTAGGAAATAAAAATATAGTGGTTAATTTAATTAGTGTAAAATATCATGATTAACCCTTATATAGGTGTGTGAGTAGCCAATATAAATATGACTAGTTTGGTTGGAGGCAGTTTTTTTTACCATTGATAGTTTATAGGGGCCCCAAAACATCCTTATCATATAAGGGTTCTGAAACATGTATACGTTCTTTTCAAAAAATTCAATGATTTTATATTCGTGTATGATTCACCTAATAGATTCTATAAAGTTGGGGATCATGTTGTCCTCTTCTAGTGACTGAAATTGGTGGAAAAATATTTATGTTAGGAGGAGTTGATAAATTTTCACACTATAGATTTTATGGTACTTTTTTGTGTGATAAGGATGTACAAATGTTTCTAGAACATGTTTGGTGGCTTAAAATTAATGTATGTTTTACTATTTTTATATTATTGTTTATAACCTATATATAGGTGAAGGATGAAATCCGGGTTCTTTTTTGTTGTATCCAATAACATATGGTTCTCATGTAGATGTTATATGTTATATTGAAGTATTTTCTGACTGCACATCCATGTTTGGTGAAGTTTCATGTTGTTATCACTGACTTAATAAACCATGTTTCATCATTTCCTTCTTATAATAGATCAATAGCTTCTTGAGGGTTTGAGATATTTGTTTTTTGAGGACATTCCATGACTTCTAGGGTTACCTTGATGAATATTTTTTATTATGAAACTCTATTCATAACATGATTGTGTATGATTTATTAATATTAATTTAGTACCTAGTTGTGGTTGTGTATGGAATTTACAGAAATATAAGATAGAATGATGAATTTATAATTCATAAAATTGAGAATCTGTTTTTGTATTTTATAATATATTATGGTAGGATATAGAATTATAACCTACCTATAAGGTATTTTATGTATAAAAATATCCCCAACTTCATTATCAGAATCCCAAACATTATTGAATTTTATAGAAGGATATATATAAAACACCTTTTCTACTATTAGACATGTGAATAAAAACTTATTATATCCAAGTTGGTTTTTTTGTGGAAAATTAGAATGTAATACATGATGGGATGGAAATATATTTGAGTAATCTGATGTCAATCTCAAACCATTGGCAAACGCCCTCGAATTATGAGGAACATCATGTCTTCATATAATTCACACATGACTTGGATTTAAGGGGATCATTTAATAAATAATATATGAAAATGGTTTATTATTCTAGTCCATATTCTTCAAGGGGAAGTTATGGTTTTGAACATCAAAGCATTATTCCCCTATTTAGACTCAATTCTCGTTTTAATTCTTTTATCACAACTAAGAATATGTGTTCATGCTCCATAACATAATATTAATTATGATGAGTAATACATTAAGGACCATACCACCATATCATAGTACAAAGTGGTGATATTATACTATTTGTAAAATATTCTTCATGGGAATTTTATTCTAATAGAGAACATCATACGATGATATGGGAATCATCTAGAGAGATCATTGTAGAGGGATTAGGAAATGAAATATTATTATAATTTCTAATTTTTCTGAGTTATTATTTTCATGATAATGAATAAATAATATTGGGGTGATGTATCAATTTTTAATTTTGATTCATTATTTTAAAAAAATTAATAGTATTTAATATAGAGGTTTCATATGTGGTTTGACTTTTGGATTCTTATTGTTATTTTATAAATAATCCATTTTAAAAAAATTCATTCCTTGAATATAAAATACTACTTTCCCTTCAATAGAACCAGGAATACATGTTTCAGCATTCACATTGTGTATTGAATTGTGTATTTTTCATAATAATGGTATATAATTGATGCTTGTTTTGGTCACTCAGGTGGGCCCATTTTTTGGTGTTTATTAAAATTATCATGACATGAAAAAACTAATCCTAACATTTGTATATATATATACATATATAATTTATAAAACATGGAGTGTAGTAGTCATTGAAAAAATTAGAGAAACCTATTTATGGATTTCATCATTTTTATTAGGATTTAAAGGTTCTCTATGAGAGGATCATTAGGATTGACGAAAAGGATGTAGAATCAGAAGAAAAAAATAATGACTCTTAATGAATTGGTGAATTCCACCATGGTGTGTTAAATTTTGTTTTTTCTTCCATTCTTATTATTCAATCATGAGGAATTATAATCAATAAATATAATATTGATATTTCAATGAAAATTATTATAAATAATTATGTATAGTATATATAAATTAATATCTTATTACCTTATTTTTGATAATATAAATTTTTCTATTAATATTTTTTTCATGTTTTTTCACATTATTCTTTGAACCTCATATTAAATATTTGGGAGCATGAAAAAATTTTCTCAACTATTTATTAAATTCATTATCCTATTATATCCCCTTTCACTGAATAATGGTATCTATGTTCCTTTATATTGTATAGTTACCAATGATATATGAATTGGTTGTCCATATGGAAAATTATAATTACTGTTTCCATAATTCTGGAATTAAAGGGGTGAAGTAGATTATTGGTGTGGCCCAGTGGTGGTCAGAGAACATCGAAAGACTGCAGGTGATGGAATGAGCATGTTTTTATTGAGGAATGGTGGTTTGGACATGGAGGTTCATCATGGGAATGGTGGTGGATATTGAGGTTTCATGTGTTGTCACCAAATCTAGGGAAACAGCAATGGTACATGAAGGTTAGTTCAATGAGCAATGACGAGAGTGAGAATTTGTAGTGGTGGTGGATAAAATCAAGAGTTTCTAGTGTTTATATAAAATATGTTTTTAATTACACTATGTGTTATTATATAATCACATGGCGATTATCATTCTAGGGTTTCATTGAAATTTAAATTTATCAAATCATATGTGATTTCAAGATACACAACATATTTGATAAAATTATATAACATAGGTTGTATTATAGTTCAGGCCCAACTATCCCCCAACCCCAAAATCCCATTAGGATAGGTTAACACCCTAATGTTTTTAGAATGTATTTTTATTTCAATACTAATATGTTCTATAGAATATGATACAAACAACATTTAGCTAAAATAAATCACAATACATTTTGTTCTGTTACATTATTAAAGTATGATGTAAAACATCATTATGAAATTTACAACTTGTGTAACAGCTTATAGTAAATATGATATTGATACATAATCTCTTATTGAAATATTATTTTAATAATATTTATGAATTTTTATATACCTATAAGTTTTTTATGTTTAATAATTATAGGATAAATATTTATTATCAAATGATTAAAATTATACAAATTTAAAATGATATATTTTTTAATGAACTATTTTTTATGTTTTCAGTGTTCTGTATTAAAAAATTCAATTGATACAATTTTAAAAACCATTTTATATAATATTTCAGTATCTTATGTAATATATTATCACTCAATTAATAATATATTGATATTAAAAAAATATTAAAGACACATAAAATTTAAATGGCTCATTTTTTCTCTTAAGACAAGGCTTTGTTGAATTTTTTATTTTCATGACTAAATAAATTATGAAATGTATAATTTATTCAAATATATTTAACATCCATTTTGGGTTCGACATGAAATTTGTTTCTAAGAATAAATTTATTGTATATTTGAAAAAATATTGATTATGGGATGAATAATGAAAAATTCGATTTTTACAAATGCTATAACTTTTTTGACATCATAATGATGTAAAATTTATTTAACCTTTTTTAAACATTTTTGATAAACCAAATATATATTTAATATTAAATACCTGAATTTAGAAATCTTTTGTTCAATTTTAAAAACAATGTTTTACATTTACGAACATATTAGGAGTTTTATTCTATTAATAAATATTTATGGTTATTTGATTTATATCATGTATGAATATGTTTCCATTTATTAATGCATATGTTTTAATTTCAGATAGTTATATTTTCTGTATTTATAAATCAATAAATATACTGATAATATTTTCCATATATTATTCTACTGAGTATAAATTTTTTATATTTGAATAATAATTTTTTTTAAAATTACTGATTCTTTTCTTACTCCAACTGTTTTTTTAAATTAAATTCTTTAATATAATTAATATGAAGCTCATATGATTTATTTCAACATATAAGTATTATCCAATAGAAATTATTAATGTGGTTGATTTCATAACTTTCAAATTAAATTTTATAACCATTGTAAAGTGTTAGTGATAATTGTTAGGGATTAAAGGGTTAATATGGGGGTCGAACTATGGTATAAAGATAAAAATATATCCAAAATAGTCTTAAACCTTTGTGTATTAGTATATTTTTACCCTCCACTACAATATTTTAAAAAAATAAAATTGTTACAATTTACAAAGGGAAGGGAATTTTTAATATTTTAAAGAAAAAATTATATAAACGTGTTATACTATTCTCACCATTAAAAGGACGTTTAATTCTCACACATACCTACACATGTTGAACACCCTTGATAAAAAAATCCTTATCTAAATACCACCCAAAATCTGTTATCCATGTCTAAGATCTTTTCAACTTCCCAAATTACAAATCTAAGAATCATTAGGGTGTTTTTTGAAGAACATTATACATTAAAGCGGTATATTTTTTAAATGAACTGATTAAAGTATCTTTCCCAATAAACATTATCCAAATATTATATTACCACCTTATCAAAATTACATCCATAGAATTACAATATTTAATTTTTTATATATATAGAACAACAACTATATATATTTTTTCCATCCATTTAAAAATGAAAATATTTTTATTGTGTAAGTGGAAACCACATCATATATTGAAAACATGTTTAATTTATAATTACAACCTCACATGGATAATTATAATAATTTATTAAATGAAAATTTATGTATTTATCAAATTATTATGATTTTTGAAAGGTGATGTAACACCCTGAGAAGATATGGGAATATTATTATGCTCGATAGATTAAATCAAAGAAAATAGTAAACATACATGAGAATGTCACTCCTCATGTATTTATGTACAATATATTTTTAAATAAATTTAATTTATTCAATATCTTTCAATACAAACAACCCCAATATTTTTATGCTTCATAGTATATTCAGCATGAAATACTAAGCATAAATGAACCATGATATATATTACAGTAATAACATAACCATTAAACTGGTGATTATGAATATTATTAACTACTTTACGAAATATGTATATATATATTCACATCTCAATATTAATAACTGATACATTTTTAGTAAATAATAAATTATTTTTTAGTAATTTCAAAATATTATTCAAATATATGTTTTAATAAAAATGATTTCTATTTATTTAAATGAAAAATAACAAAATAATTTTTTAAATTGTAATATAAAAATTTACATTATATAAAATATTATAATTTTTCAGAAAATATTATCATTTCTATTAATAGGTATAAATAATGATTTTTTATAAACTTTTTTTTAAATAAATTACGAGATTTCAGTGTCACATTTTTTTGAAAATTATTTCATGTGACATTATTATTATTTAGATACATTTAATTAAATTTGTCTCAATGTTATATAGTATTTTAGTATAAATTTAATATTGAGTTTTAAAAAAGTAATTTTATAAAAACTATTGTAAAATTAAATATTATTCCCCTTTTTAATAAAATAAATTAACATGATATGATTTCATATAACTTAAATTTATATATTTTATATAAATACAATTTAATTATTTTAATAAAATAATTATTAATATATATTGTGTTATCATAAAATCCCCTTGTTCTTTAAAAACAAACTTATTGAAAACACATTTTTTTCATCGCATCTGTAGGTTATATATACAATTTTTAAGATTTTTAGAAAAAGTATTTGAAAAAATATACCAAAATTTTGAAATAATAATTTCCAAACTTTATTTGGATGAATATTTTTTAGCAATTTGATGAATAATGAAAAATACTAAATTTTATGTGAAAACAACCCTTTTTAATAAATTATTAATATACTAAAATAAAATTTAATGACTATTTAAATGTAAAATTAAAACAATTATATATCAATTAATAAAATTATGTTCATTGGAATACTTTTCATACTTTTTTTATAAAAAAACCTTGTAATGTTTTGAACATTTTCTCTTTACAAGCCAGTTTTCTAGTCCTATTTGTAGGAACAATTCAAAATTATAATCTAATAAATCTATAAGTTTAATATAGATAAATTTATTTATAATTTAAATTATGTATAATTTATGATATATAATAATTTCATCATAATTTTACAGAAAAATGAATAAAGAACACAGTAAAAATCAATTACCATATTTTATGTAAAAATCAGTTTACTTGGGTGTTAAACTATAATGATAAGGTTAAATAAATGTATAAAATTGACTGATAACGATTTATTGAGTTATATATACCATTACACCTTTTATGTTTAATAATGTTCCATTTTGTTCCCATATAGAATATTAAAAATTTGGGGGCACTAAATAATTTTCCAATATTCCATGTTTTCCACTCCCCCATTTATAAAAGGCATGTCATATCTAACATTATTCACACCATAAAACCACATTGAATTAGAAAATAAATACCCAAAACACATCCATAATTTCCTCCAATAAACCTAAAATATTTATTTTGGGATCAAATCCATCCTCAGAAGGACTTTGGTTGAAAACTAATTAGGATACCCGTAGAAAAGGTAACGTTCTTCAACGTGTGTTATTATATTATTTCTTTCTCCACATCCTTCAATTATCCAGGAAGCATTGTAATTTAAAAATTTCAGTTTCTTATATATACAAATTTCTTTTTTTAATAAATTATTTACCTTCAATGTACTCCCCCACAGTAAAATGGGTCACAAAATTCTCATTCAGGTGTACGATAGTCTACTGCCTCATAAACTGATGTCATTAGTTTCTCCACTACCACCTATCAAAATATGGATTGATAATTGATATAAAGTATATTAACATATATATGTTATTTATTACATATATAAAAATATTTACTCATTATATCATATACAAATTTTTTACTCTCTGTTATTTATGGGATACAATAGTGTTTCTTGTGTGTACAATAGACTACCACCTCACGATGTGATGTGATTTTATTTCTCTAATGTGATACGTGGAATGAAAAAAGGATAAATATAAAAAAAAATATGTGTTATATAGGAAATAATTATGAAAATAATTTCATATTTATGTGTTAGGAAATTTAACATATATGCTTTTATTTCATAACTTCTCACTCACAGAAAAAGTGAATGTCATTCGTGTATGTGTGGAATACCTCATTCAAAAAGAGATGTGACCTTATTTTCATCAATGCAACAAAAAAATGACCTATAAAAGAGTATATAAACATATAATATTGTATTTATGATATAATTAACATTATTTAATAATATAATATTACTTTCATTCTTCCCATAATGATCATTGAAAAAATGAAATGTTACTCACGTATATATATGAAAAACCATCTCTAGGATAATAACATCAGTTCAGGTTTCATAAAAATAATTAATGATTGACATTAAATGTATAATGGATATATAAATATGTTAATTAGGTCATGATAATTAGGTCATTGATAGTATTTATTTAAATATTTTCTTCATGATATAATTCATCAAAATAATGATGATATTTCATGATTATCAAAAAAATTCCAAAAATTGTATATAAGTTTTAAAAGTTCATGCATTATATTTAATGAATAAAATAGGTTATACTTTCATTTTATTATTTGTAAAAAGTTTAAAAATTGGTTTATATAAATACCTAAATTATATCAATTAAAATAAATAGAGATGTTATAAAACCTACAATATCATGTAATACATGCATTAAATTTTCATATTTTAGGGGAATAGTTTAAATCTTAAATAGAAGGATCTAGAATAGATTGGCCTCATACTAATTTAATAAATAAAAATTTCTCTATAATAAAATAAAAGTATGTGCCTATTACACAAACATTTTATATCTCACATATCATATGTATAATTTACATTATCATTTTATATTAGAACCTCTAAATGAGAAGAATATTTATCTATATGGATTTATAAATAAATATTAAATATTTAATTAAAATTGAATATTTATATTTTTTTATAATATATCATCTCCCTATGATATACCACTATTCATGTATCTAATTCACAAAATTATTGTTTTAGCACAATCATATCATTGATAAAAACATGATAAATCCTGATAATCAATCAAATTACCCAATTATATATATCAATGAGATTTAAAAATTTAGTCAATATTTAATTGTTAAAAAATTAATCAATCATGGAAGGAAACAAAGAACCTTATTTAGATTCAACATAGTTATTTATTATCTATAGAACCAATATCTCCTCGAGACATCTACTATACCATGGGATCTCAAAGTAATTTTTATTATTTAGAAATCTTATAAAAATAAGAATATATAAGTGGAATTTAGGATAAATATTTTTTTTAATTAATCATTAATAAACCATAAAATATTGATGTTTTTAGGTCAATCCCAAAATCAAACCTAATCAAAACCCCCAATTACTTACTCTATAGAATAGACCGTTTTTATTTCAACACTTTTCTATATTGTAAATTGTAATTTTATCCCCAGTGGGTTTGGGAGTTTTTTAAACTATATAAATTTACCAAACATCTCATAATACCAAAAAAATTATATTAATATTATTGCATCCTGCTTTTTTAATCACATAAACTTTCATTACATTTTACAAAACTGAGGATCTTTAATGTTTAGTGTCTTGGAAACCAGGAACTTAAAACATGAAACAAAAAAAAATTCTTCTTAAACACTTGAAAGGATTCTCCTCATGTTCACACTAGGTTCATTACTTCATCTCATAACCTGGGGACATACATCAAAAGAAAGGGTGAGCAGACGGCCCAGTAAGGGAAACAAGGGAAACATTTAACATGTGAACTTCATATACATCAATAAAGTCATGAAATGAACTTTAAGGAATGAGAATGAAATCATGAGGCATATCATAATAAAAATAAAATTTTTCATAACTTGAATATGTGGCTATAATATTTAATATTGACAATCATTTCGTTTCACCAAGGTCCATCCCCAATTTGTCATTAAAAATTACCAAGGTTATTCACCAAGGTATCAGTCTAAAAGGTCATCTCTAGAGATTAAGTCTTTACCCAATGCATTGGAGCGCTATCTGGGTGCACCCATGCCATGTATTTATTATCATGTGAGCCACATATACCATCATCAATCATTTCATAAACATCCCATATAGCATAAAATAAATGGGTTTCATTTCATAATCATAACGTTTTAAAAACTGCTTTAAAAACATGATCTATATGTCACTTTAAACCAACGGAAAAGGGAAAGCGGGTTTCATGTATGTAAATACCAGAATTTAAAATAGAACATTTTGATATATATGTGAATACCCTTGTAGAAATAAGATCTATTAGTATTCACTTCATAACATAAAATAATTTTTGAGATAAATAGGGAGGCATTTTGAGACGAAAACTATGCAGCATAACCTCTACGATACATGGTTTTAGAAAACATTGAAAAGAGAGGGGACATGGGTCACCCACTCAAAAATGATACATAAAATAGTAGGGGAACAGAAAATATAGTATTTAGGAACACGGTAGTGAAATTTTAATGATATACCATATGAAATGAAGAACTTGAAAGGAAGACAAAAATAAGATTTCTCTTATGAGAATTTGGCAGCTTAACGTCGTCACATAAAACTTCAAAAAATGGATTGATGAGATAAAATAGGGTCTCTCATCATATTAACATAAATGATCAGTATGATAGATATAGAGATCATACCCCAACATAATAAAAAGGAACTTGAAAGACTTGACATGAAAGTAGATCTTGAAAACGAGAAGGGTGAAAGAACCCCTTAGAAATTCGGCAGCCTAACGACACCACTTAAACTTCAACAAAAATGAATTGATGAGATCAAATAGGGTCTCTCATAATATGATAATAAAGGATCATTATGATAGATTTATAGATCATACCCTAACATAATAAAAAGGAACTTGAAAGACTTGACATGAAAGTAGATCTTGAAAACGAGAAGTGTGAAAGAACCCCTTAGAAATTCGGCAGCCTAACTGTGCCACTTAAACTTCAACAAAAATGAATTGATGAGATCAAATGGGGTCTCTCATCATATGAACATAAGAGATCAGTATGATAGATTTAGAGATCATACCCTAGCATAATAAAAAGGAACTTGCAAGACTTGACATGGAATTAGAACTTTGAAAAATGAGAAAGGTGAAAGAACAACTTAAAAATTCGGCAGCCTAACAGCGCCACTTAAAACTTCAAAATACTGAATTGAAGAGATCAAATGGGGTATCTCATCATATGATCATAAAAGATCTGTATGATAAATTTAGATATCATACCCCAACATAATAAAAAGTAACTTGAAATTCATTACATGAAAATAGATCTTGAAAACTGAGAAGGGAGAAGGAATCCGTTACAAAAATTTCGGCAGCCTAACGACACCACTTAAAATTTCATAAAACGAAATAATGAGAGTAAGGGGGGATCTCTCATTATATGAACCTTAATAGGTAAGTAAGAGGAGTATAGAATAACATCCTTTAACATAAGAACATGGAGCATAAAATGAATGACATAAAAGAGATTACATGAAAAGAAAGAGAGAGGTCAGATCCCTTACCTTAAAACGTAACTATTAAAACTCAAAGGTTGGGACCTTGACGGCTTGGAGGCACCTTGGGAGGACTCCTTGGGAGGTAATGAGACCATAAATTAGTTGGGGGAGAGTGGGGAGTCGAAATGGATGAGAGGATGACTTGATATTTATAGGGAAAGTGAGGGGACAAGGCATTAATGGCCAAGGGACACCTCAAAAGTGGTTTTCTCAAAACCATGTCCTCTCCCATGGTATTTCCCATGGAGTTAGGCCACATGGGGCCCCCATACAATAATGCATCACATTTGGTCGGAAAACCCATAAAATATCTCATTAAATCATCATGACACAGTTATGATATCATTAAACATAATGAAACCCTAAAACTGTATTTTTACTATTCACTGAAAATTCAACTTTCTCAGAAAAATCCCAAAATTTCACCTTAACCAAATATCGATGCTCTGATTAAAAAAATGAACTCCATTTTATAAAAATAATTTTATAAATAATTTTAATTTAATTTTTAAATAAGTACACTATTCACAGAAAATTCATTTTTTCAGAAAAATCCCCAAAAATTACCATAACATAATATTGACGCTCTGAGTTCAAAAATGAAATCCATTTTATAAAAATAATTTCATAAATATTTTTAATTAAATTTTTAATTAAAAAAACTATTCAACCGAAAAAACTAATACTTGAATAATAATATATGAAACCGTTATTTAACCATTTTATTGAATCACATTACGTAATCAAGGTGCCTAGATTATATTAATACTTTCATTAAGTGAGATTAATAATCCATTTGGTCAAATTACTAATCCTAAGCATAAAATCACTATTCATAATTTACTATTAATCAAAAATCATGTTGATCTTATTAGGCTCTAAATTTCGTACTGAACATAATTGTAGAAGACCATTTTTCGAAAATCATTACACATTTTTAATTATTTAAGGTTTACATAAACATTTTTAAAATATAATTTTTCTAAAATTCATCAAAAATATGCATACTATATTTATCCGGTCATTTGAAAATTCATAAACTTCATCATAAGAAGAAATCGCAGTTTTTATTTTAAATATAGGATTACACAAGGCAGTTACCGTCTCCTTACATAGCCCCTTATCACACCAGCATAGGTCCTAAGTGTAAGGTGTGCTAAGGTGAGAGAATCTGAGGGAGGCTCGACCAACAATGCACGAGTTGAAATTTCTATCATTTTGAACTTCTCGTAAAGGTGATTCCGTTCTAGCTTCACACGATGAAGTTCAGCTTGGGTTTGGTCCAGAGCAAAGCCCAGTTGTGCTACCTCCTTCCCAAGTTCTGTTAGATGGGCTTCGATTGGTCCAAGACTACTGGGTGAGGCCATCGAATATTATTTCTATAATAATTAATAAATATTACTTGTATTTAGAGTCAATAATCGAAACGTTTAGATTACAGTGGTCATATTTACCAATGGTCATATAACCGTCAAAACCCAACGGACTCATTTTAATTATACTCGTGTTATCAAATGAAACATTTTTTTGAGTATAAAAATAAAATAAAATAACACATAAAATTAGGAAACAAGGTTTATTCAAAATTTCAGGTCATTACAATCTTCCCCCCTTAAGAAATTACGTCCTCGCAATTTTTAAAATTGGGTTTTGAAATTTCATTGAAAGTCCCACATCAGAAAAGTAGTTAGTAAAACTATTATTTTAAAAGAAATAAAGGGAAGTACAAAGGTCACCCAAGTTAACCCACACTAGGATTCCATGTAGGAAAACATGGACATGGAAGAAAAGCAAAGGGTCATGTTCTGAGGGAGAGTGATAGAGAACATGATTAGGATATAGTTAACCATAAGAAAATCCCAAACTTATGATGTGTGTAAGCGGTCTTTGATTACTGAGTAGGAAATGTAAACCAACAACGTTTTTGTTTTACGTTCTTTTCATAATTTTGAGGAATTCATTTACTACATAGAATATAAGAAAATATACCTACCTTCATGTAGAGTTTCATCCTTTAATAAGTTTCTAACAAAAATAATCTTTTCTCAAAACGATGAGAATTCAAAAACACTTGGACTCATCAAAAGCACAATAATCATCTTATAGAGAATCACATAATCCACAAAAGATTAACTATCTATTTATTCTATCTTTAAACATTATCCAAAAATAGAAAGGGTAAGGTAAAACAACTCTTCAAAAAGAACGACTCCCATAGGAATGGAAACTACTTTTAAATCTTCAAAGTTCCATGGTACTACTCAAAGTTCATCATAAACCATTCCATAAATAACGATCCATAAAATTCCTCAAAATAAACTAAACTAAGATTGAAACCCAAATACAAGAAGGATTTGATAACATAGTCTTCCAAAATAAACTTCATTATTCATCTCCAAACAACATCAACCACTCCTAACATCTTATAACAAAAGTATCTAACCTAAACATATTTTACCCAAGATAGGTTAATCATTTCCATAAGTAACCTAAATTACTATAAGTCCACCTTAAATTCACCGATTATTCAAAATATAAGTCATCCTCACTCATCAATTAAAATATTGTAGTAATCTATTTGCCTCGATCATATGGGATCCCCATAATAGTGAACATATTCCAAAATAATAATCATATTTTAATCCCCTAATCATCTCTGTCATATTAATATGGAAATCGTCACATTTCCTATCACATTGGTCGTTGGGACATGTTCTTCCATTTCCCTCCATTTACTATGAAAACAAAATACAATTAGGGGCTTGAATACTTAGCCAATAATCATGAAAAGGAACTTAAAGCATATAAGGATAACTTTATGAATAAAAGTATACCCTAACTTGTGATCCCCTAGGTTCCCATCTAGGTTATACATGATCATATATTCTTATGTGAATATTTATTTTATTTTATCTCTGTTCCTTTAACAATGGTTCATACTAAGCTTATGAATTTACCAAAGCATATCCCCCGAGAGTGTCGTAACCAAGAGTGCAGCAAGGCCCGTTGTTGTGTACTAGTTCCCGTTCGAGTCTATCTAAAAGCAGTGTTTTCGGGTTTTACCCCTATGTACATCTGTGCCAGAGCCACCTCTACCTGCTCGTATCGAGATAGGGATGTATTTCCTTGGAAACCCCTTACTCAATACTCACCAAAATACCAGGAAGATTTCATTTATTTAAACTTTTCGATTGGTTTCTTCCTAATGTTTTCATATCCAAATTTCGACAGATAACTAAACAATCCTTTGATACCAACTATAGCATCCCGCCTTTTTAATCACATAAACTTTCATTACATTTTACAAAAATGAGGATCTTTAAGGTTTAGTGTCTTGGAAACTAGGAACTTAAAACATGAAACAAGAAAAAAATATTCTTCTAAAACACTTGAAAGGCTTATACTCATGTTCACACTAGGTTCATTTCTACATCTCATAAACTGGGGAAACACATCAAAAGAAAGGGTGACCAGAAGGCCCAGTAAGGGAAACAAGGGAAACATTTAACATGTGAACTTGATATACATCAATAAAGTCATGAAAAGAACTTTAAGGAATGAGAATGAAATCATAAGGAATATAATAATAATAATAAAATTTTTCATAACTTGAAGATGTGGCTATGAAATTCAATATTTACAATCATTTCGTTTCACCAAGGTCCATCCCTAAGGTGTCATTAAAAATTACCAAGGTTATTCACCAAGGTATCTGTCTAAAAGGTCATCTCTAGAGATTACATCTTTACCCAATGCATTGGAGCGCTATCTGGGCGAACCCTTGACATGTTTTTATTATCATGTGAGCCACATATACCATCATCAATAATTTCATAAACAACCCATATAGCTTAAAATAAAAGGGTTTCATTTCATAATCATAACGTTTTAAAAACTTCTTTAAAGACATGATCTTTATGTCACTTTAAACCCACGGAAAAGGGAAAGCGGGTTTCATGTATGTAAATCCCAGAATTTAAAATGGAAAATTTTGATATATATGTGAATAACCCTATAGAAATAAGAGGTTTGAGTATTCACTTAATAACATAAAGTAATTTTGAGATAAAGAGGGAGGCATTTTGAGATGAAAACTATGCACCATAATGTCTACGATACATGGTTTTAGAAAACATTGAAAAGAGAGGGGACATGGGTCACCCACTAAAAAATGATACATAAATCAGTATTGGAACTGAATATATAGTATTTAAGAACATGTTAATGAAATTTGAATGATACACCATATGAAACGAAGAACTTGAAAGGAATAAAAAAATAAGATTTCTCTTATGAGAATTTGGAAGCCTAATGTCGTCACTTAAAACTTCCAAAAGTGGATTGACGAGATCAAATAGGGTATCTCATCATATTAACATAAATGATAAGTATGATAGATAAAGAGATAATACCCCAACATTATAAAAAGGAACTTGAAAGACTTGACATGAATGTAGATCTTGAAAACGAGAAGGGAGAAAGAACCCCTTAGAAATTCGGTAGCCTAACGACACCACTTAAGCTTCAACAAAAATGAATTGATGAGATAAAATAGGGTCTCTAATAATATGAAAATAAAAGATAAGTATGATAGATTTAGAGATCATACCCCAACATAACAAAATGGAACTTGAAAGACTTGACATGAAAGTATATCTTGAAAACGAGAAGGGTGAAAGAACCCCTAAGAAATTCGGCAGCCTAACGGTGCCACTTAAACTTCAAAAAAAATGAATTGATGAGATCAAATAGGGTCTCTCATCATATGAACATAAAAGATCAGTATGATAGATTTAGAGATCATACCCCAACATAATAAAAAAGATCTTCCAAGACTTGACATTGAATTAGAACTTTGAAAAAGGAGAAAGGTGAAAGAACCACTTAAAAATTCGGCAGCCTAACGACGCCACTTAAAACATCAAAATACTGAATTGAAGAGATCAAATGGGGTCTCTAATCATATGATCATAAAAGATCTGTATGATAAATTTAGAGATCATACCCCAACATAAAAAAAGGAACTTGAAATACTTTACATGAAAATAGATCTTGAAAAATGAGAAGGGAGAAAGAATCCGTTACAAATATTTCGGCAGCCTAACGGCGCCACTTAAAATTTCATAAAACGAAATAATGAGAGTAAGAGGGGATCTCTCGTTATATGAAAATGAAAAGGGAAGTAAGAGGAGTATATAATAACATCCTTTAACATAAGAACATGGATCATAAAAGGAATTACATAAAAGAGATTACATGAAAAGAAAGAGAGAGGTTGGATCCCTTACCTTAAAATGTAACTCTTAAAACTCAATGGTTGGGACCTTGAGGGATCGGAGGCACCTTGGGAGGACTCCTTGGGAGGTAATGAGACCGGAAATTCGTTGGGGGAGAGTGGGGAGTCGAAATGGATGAGAGGATGACTTGGTATTTATAGGGAAAGTGAGGGGACAAGGCATTAATGGCCAAGGGACACCTCAAAAGTGGTTTTCTCAAAACCATGTGCTCTCCCATGGAATTTCCCATGGAGTTAGGCCACATGGGGCCCCCATACAATAATTCATCACCTTTGGTCAGCCAACCCATAAAATATCTCATTACATCATCATGACACAGTTATGATGTCATTAAACATACCGAAACCGTAAAACTGTATTTTTACTATTCACTGAAAATTCAACTTTCTCAGATAAATCCCAAAATTTCACCTTAACCAAATATCGATGATCTTATTACAAAAATGAACTCCATTTTATAAAAATAATTTTCTAAATATTTTCAATTTAATTTTTAAATAAATACACTATTCACTGAAAATTCATTTTTTCAGAAAAATCCCCAAAAATTACCATAACATAATATTGATGCTATGAGTTCAAAAATGAAATCCATTTTATAAAAATAATTTCCTAAATATTTTTGATTAAATTTTTAATTAAAAAACACTATTCACCAGAAAAAACTAATACTTGAATAATAATATATGAAACCATTATTTAACCATTTTATTGAATCACATTACTTAATCAAGGTGCCTAGATTATATTAATACTTTCATTAAGTGAGATTACTAATCTATTTAGTCACATTACTAATCCTAAGCAGAAAATCACTATTCATAATTTACTATTCATCAAAAATCAATTTTATCTTATTAGACTCTAAATTTAGTACTGAACATAATTATAGAAGACCATTTCTCGAAAATCATTACAAATTTTTAATTATTTAAGGTTTACATATACATTTTTATAATATCCTTTTTCTAAAATTCATCAAAAATATGCATACTATATTTATCTGGTCATTTGAAAATTCACAAACTCCATCATAATAATAAATCCCAATTTTTATTTAAAACATAGGATTACACAAGGCAGTTACAGTCTCCTTACATATCCCCTTATCACACCAGCATAGGACCTAAGTGTATGGTGTGCTAAGATGAGAGAATCTGAGGGAGGCTCGACCAACATTGCACAAGTAGTAATTTCTATCAGTTTGAACTTCTTGCAAAGGCGATTCTTTTCTAACTTCTCACGATGATGTTCAACTTGGGTTTGGTCCATAGCAAAGACCAGTGGTGCTACCTCATACCCACGTTCTGTTAGATGGTCTTCGATCGGTCCAAGACTACAGGGTGAGGCCATCGAATCTTCTTTCTAAAATAATTAACCAAGATTACTTGTATTTATAGACAATAATTGAAATGTTTAGTTTACATCGGTCATATTGACCAATGGTCATATAATAGTCAAAACCCAACGGTCTCATTTTAATTATACTTGTGTTATCAAATGAAACATTTTTTTGAGTATAAAAAAAATAAAATAACACATAAAATTAGGAAACAAGATTTATTCAAAATTTCGGGTCATTACAAATATACGTCACATGATATTTAATATCACCAATAAATATAATAAAATTGAAACTATAGAAAAATTAAGAAAAATAGATTAGTCATTCCTAGTAGGTAAAACAAGATGTCACAAATGTTTCAGATCTTTTAAAAAATTTATAAATATTTTCCTCATATATGAAATATGTTTATTTTTATACCAATAAATTTAATAGTCAATACCATCACAAATAGACTACATATAACAGCCCCAGAAACACACTCTCAAAACAAATCCTAATAAAATAAAAATTAAATATTTGGATTCTATATCAATAATCATAAAATATTTTTTCCTTTAATAAAAATACAACATAAAAATGAAATATTCGATCATATATATATCCTTTTCACATTTATTTGTAGTTTTATAGTGAATTATAGAAAGACATAAATAAACAATATCAATGAATCTGCGTTATTCTATTCTCATAATAATAATATTTTCATCTTCCAAATTATAACTTTAATATCTCCAACAAACCACATCACATTATAACTGTTTCTAATCTCAAATAATTTAATCATTATTTTTCATCACATTGGGTATATTAAAAATATGTATGGTGAGATTAAAAGTTCAGTAGTGGTAAATGTAATCATTAAATGCTTGTTTTCATCAGAGAGAATAACATGAGCATAAGGGTAAGATAACATAATAAAAGTATAAGGGAATACCATAAGAATATTCATACACATAAATACATGGAACATCATTAATGAAACATATAATAATGTTTTATCTTGGTGAAGGGTAAGTATGAGCCATGTATTTTTATCTTGACCAAAGGTATTAAAAAAACCATTGGTATCAAAATGAAAATGTATTAAATTCTCAAAACAATATATATATTCCCCATTTAAAAAAAATATCAAAAATAAATGGAGAACAATTTATTCCATAGGAAAACCCTCTGGTAACTCCCTCCTTTTTTCCTCTAATTAAATGGAATATTAACAAATATATTGGATAAAATTATAGGTGCACCCATTATATAAGCTATATGAGGCCCATCCAATGCAATCCTAGTACACCCAATGTATATTATCTATATGGCTCACCAATCATCAATAATGGATCTCAATATGTAATTTATAAAATGTACATCAACCACATTGTGAATAAAGTATATAGAGAATGCAATTTATCATAATATTCTCAAAAACAATAATTATTACTTTCATATATTTATTAAAACATGGAAACAAAATCGGTTCATATATAATCTCTTGAAAAAATCATAATTCATATATAATAAGAACAAGGGTGGAATAATTTCAATATATCCATATAGAGAAGAAGAAATATAAAGGGTTTTTCATTTTTTAAATACCATTTCATTAAATGTCCAATAAAATCATTTTTATGGATAATAAAATATTCATATTCATCAACATAAAAGGATATAACCATAAATAGAAAATGATTTTGAAATATCACATGGAGCCATTGATGAGTAAAACATCATTTCCATTAGGAAAAAAATAATTTATAATCTAAAAATATCTCAAACACTAAAAAAATCATTTTCTTTGAAAATAAATATAAAACACAGGGTTCAAAAAATTGAGTGGACATGATAGGGGAAAGTTATATTTATTCTGAATAAGTTAAAAACACATATTTCTTTCATAAATTTTGAGGAAATTTGAAAAAGTATCGTTTTCAGAAAAATAATGGAATATTACATTCAAAAAATTTATTAAGAAACTAATTATGCATTAAAAATACATTAAAAATAAAAAAATAATTTGGAATAATTTAGAGAAAACATATATTAAGATGAAAATTTATTTTTTACCAATGTTGGAAATAATTCAATGTGTAATGATTTATTATCCGTAATGATAAAGGTTAGAGTTAATAAGTTAGGTTACACTATTTGTATGATTTATTTAAATAATTTAAAAAAGAAAATTTCCCAAAAAAATTGTTTTTAACTTATTTCTATTATTTTTAAAATAAATATTTTTATTTCATTAGTTCTGTAGATGATCATATTATTAGTGTAATTTTAGACATTTTTTAAATGTGTTTCATTTGATTTTCAAGGATTATTTTCATTATTTTTCATGTTATCCATTGTAAATTACATGATTATTCATATTAATTTATATATTTTTATGAAATATTTGAAGAATTTATTTTCGTAAAGTATTTTTATTTCAAAAATATGTTATTATTTCAGTTCAATTATAATTATTTGAAAGGGAAATTTTTAATATGTGTTGTCTAGAGTTTCAATTTCCTACTAGATTTTATTTTATTTTATTTTATATCTCATACTAAAATTTATTTTGATAATCCAATGTTTTAAAATTCATTTTATAGATATTTAGGATGATTTGATCCATTAATAAAGTTGAGGTTCTTGTAATGTAGTTTTTTAAATGAAGCTTGTGTCTTGTAAATGATTAAAAAGTGTTAATTTGAAACATGTTTAAATGTAAAAATAAATCCTATGTGTAATTTTTAATTTTTAAAGGTAATTTTATTCCTAATTATATGAATCTATAAAACTAAAAGATCATGGGAAGACATGAATGTAAAATCCTTTCTATTAAATTCATAAATTTTATATAGTTATTTTATATGTTTATATAATTGGTATCAGAAATACAGTTTATATAAAATTTGTGGTTTGGATTTTATTTTATTATCATAATTTAAAATATTTATAAAACATATATTTATAATAGGTTAATTTTTAATTATAATAATGAATTAATTTAGATCCTCAAAAGAAATTTTTTCAATGTGAATTTTTTTTATATTTTGTAACTAGAGGATAAACTAAATGAGTAAAATATAAGATAACATAAATAAAAATAGGACAGTATTTATTTTATTCAAAATTAGGTTTATTATTAGTTTATATACAGAAATTAACCCTTCATTGTTGTAGTAAATTGATAGAACTGGTAGGAATGAAGTTAAAAATGGGTGTAAAAGATAATGTTATGGTATCCTAAATGTGAAACCAAAAACGATATAATCTATAGTAAAGAATAATTTGGATATTAAACATTTGAGAACATGAGTTTCAATTCATAATATAATCGTAAAAGAATTTCCTAGAACTCCAAACAATAGAAAATGGATTTTTATTGATGTTTAGGTGATAAAGACCAACGATGAGAGAATATTCGACATCCAATTTGACATGAATGTGAGAGGACTAACCTAGGGAAATACCTTGATGTAAAAGCATGATGTGTTATTTATGTTAAATGGTGGAATAAAAAATTAAACTATCAAGTAAGAATTATGTTTTTGGATACCACTCTCGGTGGGGATAATGTTATTCCTAAAGTATAAATTATAGGTTATAAATGTAGTGAGTATGGTTATTAAAAAAATAGATATCCTATGACTAAAAAAGAAGATGAGGACCATTATGTTCATATGAATAGTGGTTATCAAATTTTATAATTCATTACAGTTAATGATTAAGAAACTCTAATAAACATATATAATGTAAGAATTATTTAAATAGGTTCTAATATGTTTAATGTGATGAAGATGAATAGATTGATATTAGAGAATTTTAGGATATTAATAATATTTTTTACATTAAGAAAATAGTTTTAATTAATTAAATGGAAAACAATGATTTTTGTTTTCTAAAGAAACTAAAATAGTTAACGTTTCTATGTATATGGAATTTAGAGTTATAATATAGTGGTATTTTATTTTATGGATAATGTTTTTTAGGATACATATTAGTTCAGAGGTAAACTTTTTAAGAATATATGTGATTGTATTTTAATTTGATTAATGATATATTTACAAATAATTATTGGGTTTAATTATATTATTGTTGTATATGTATCCCATTATTTTAATATCGGATTTAGTTTGATTATTATCTGGAGAATAATGTTATTTTATTTGAATGACCTATATTGAATGATATATATAATATTTATGGAAAATACATTCTATGATACTGTGGTAAATATGGTTAATTTGGATAATATATAGTAATATTTTTTATAACCATTAAATTGTTAAGGTGAATGGATCAATATTAACTAATATAAAATTATATTAAAATTCAGTTGATATTATTTGAGGGATAAATATTGAGTTACCTTTTTGAAGCATATATTATATTTTAGTAATTTAATATTAGGATTTTTTGTTAAAATAATATTATATTTAAGATATGATATTGATTGTGTATATACATATGTTGTTTTGGAATTTATTTGTGATTAATGTTATTTTTTTGATTAATGTGATGTTAATTTTAGAATACAGATGAGAAAATATTCCTAATTTTTGGGTTTCTAATTTAGTTCATAAAAACATGAAGTGTTTGGGGATAATTATTTGTATAATCATTTATATTGAATATTTTTGTGTTATTTCTGATGTTTTTGACATTTAATTATTATTTCTTCATATAATGGTGTATTCGTAATCATTTTAATTACTTTTTCTTTGGTAATCAGATTTATGTTTTATTAATTTATTGACTTATTTTTATGGATATCAGGATATATTAAAAGTTGATTTTATTTTTAATGAATGGAAATTTCATCATGGTCATTCATTATTAAAATGAGAACAGAATCATTAGTTGAAACTGATCACACACACAACCAAAGTATGTGATTATCCTTATGTCATGGAAAATAATTTTTTATATTTTCTCAAATTCATATCTCAATGTAAAATAATTCCATAGACTCATGTAATATAAAGATAAATATATCTATTCATATATATATAACATCACTCTGATATCAACGTATTATTTTTGAAAATCATTGACATGTAAATATCTAATAATGGTAAATTATTTTCTTATGAAATATTTAGTAAATTAAATAATTTATATTCTTGACATAGACATTAATAATACTTTCAAACAAAATCTTATCAATGAGGTTTCTCTAAATCTATTCAAGAATACTAAAAGTTAGACATGAAAATTATTAATATTTATCTACATCTAAACGTCTCAAAATGTTTTTTTATTATTGTTCTATTATTAGTAATCTTTTCAAATTAATAGTCTTTGAAGTTTTTCCACCCATGGAAATTGATTTTGAATATTTTTAAACACATTTTTATCGTAAATAAGAAAAAATCATGAGGAGGAAGTTTATTTTAGGTATTATAATTTAACACCAAAATATTTAAAAATAAATTTTTATTTATATAATATTATCTTTGATAGATTATGGTGTACAAAAATCCTATCATAAACAAATTAATATACAGTTTATTTTATTATAAAATTAAAAAATAATGTGAAACATCCTTATGAAATTTACAAGAACTGTAATATATCTTTTAAAATTAAAATATGATAAATTATTAACTCCTTATACATTATTATTATTTTGAAATAATTAATTGATTTACATTAATTTATTAAAAAAATGATAATTTGATAAAAAATTAATGTGATATTTTTAATAATATTCATAGTTAATAATGAATTTCTTTAATGAAATGATTTTAAAGTGATTTTTTCTTTTACCATATGTAATTAATTTATTCCTTTTTAAATAGTAATATTTTTAATATTTCCATTTTAAATATATATATTCAAAAAATGTTAATTATAAATTGATATGAAATTTGACTAAGAACACTTATAGTTTAAAAATATTATTCTTCATTCAAATTATTTCTTATATTTTACATTTTAATTTAAAATATAAAATTTAAAAATTTAAAATTTTAATTAATTTAATATAATTCCTTTTTTAATGAATAGAAATTTTTATAGAGTGAATTTGTAGAATTTTTCTAAAATGGTTTATTTCTAGATGCATGTTGAAAAAAAATATTTTTAAAATTGCTACCAAATTAATCATAACATGATGATAAAATTCCTAATTTAAATATTATGAAACATTTTTTATAAAATAAATATATATTTAAGGTGATAAATAAATAATTAATAAATATTATTTGAAATTTTGAAACATTTGTTTGTCATTTTAAATCCTAAGTGATATTTTATTCAATGAAGTGGTTTTTTACCTTTCATATAATCATGTAATCATAATTTTCTATTTATTAGAATATTTTTATACAAAAATAAATTTGGGGTTTTTCATAAAACTATAATTTTCTTGATAACCAATTATATACAATAATTTCCTTTAATGTATTATTTTTGTTCAAAATAATATTTTTTCAAAATAGTTTATTTAATTACATCATGGGTACATCATTTAAAATTAAAAATTTCTAGCTCAAAAAATAGAATATTATAAATAGTATTTAATATTAGGGGTTAAAATTTAAAAACATTTTAATGAATAAAATTTCATTTATTTAATAAAAATATGATATCATGATATAATTTTTGTTACCACTATAACGGTTAATATTGTCTATGATGGGGAAAATCATGGGGTTAAAGATTAAAATTACTATATTAATTGTCTAAAATTTAATTAATAATATTATTCAGACCCTATAATATCATATCGTTGAAATTTAATTTACATTTTTCCACTTTAGCATGATAAATAAATTTGTGATATTTTAGTGCTAATATTATTTATTAGAGTGTCACACTTATTACATGTAATACCCCATCTCCTATCCCTAAATATTTAATATGATTAAGAACACTGTATGTCCAACTAATATACCTCTACAACATTCTTAAAAACATCTGATATATCTTTTCCTTCCGTAAATACCAATTCATGATTCCTTATAGTGTTTTTGATGGGAGATTATTCATTTATGTGGTGTGTTTATTATCCAAGATCATTGATGTTTTAATATTCATAAAACTTATCTAAAAATATATTAACAGCATAACATAATCACATATGTAATATTTCTTTATTGAGATTTTATTTTTTACATGTAAGTGTCATTCTCTACTTACATTCCATCAATTTATTTGTGGAAATGTTATTCATTTGTAAATTAAACTAACTCCTCTTTTCATAACATGTTTTATTTTTAATACAACCTTAAATAGAAGGTTAAAATAACATAAAAAATAAATAATTAAGATATTTAGTAAATTATTATGATTTTATAGTGATATAAAATTATATATCGTTTTTCTCTTCTTTCCATTAGAAAATTAAAACATCGTACTTTTTTTCATGCATATAACCACCTACATGACAAATGTAGTTAATTGTTAATTTCAACCATAAATAGATGGTTTAGTGGATAGAATGAATAAATAAATATTAAATTTATAACATGATTAATGTTTTAGAAACATAATTTGCAAATACAATAAACATTGTTAATAATAAATGTCCATTGTAAAATTAAACTGCCTAAAAAAAGCCTACTGAGACAACATATAAGTAAAAATATATTACATTACCTTTTTATTATTTATATAAGAATACCAAATATTGAATCCAAATTATAATTTTTACCATTTTTTTGAAATAATTAATATTATTTAAATCAAATTATATCACTATATATTAACATATTTTAATTCATTCGATAATTTTAACATGTTCTTTTTTAGAAATTTTAACACCTACATGAATAATTTTATTATGAGTAATTCCAAATTTAATTATTAATCATAAATAATGTTAATATTTTATAACAAATATGAGTTTAATATATATATATATATATATAATAAATCAATCATAAAAATGGAATTAAATGTAATAAATGATTGTTCTTTTATACCCTCGAAAACATTCACATAAATGAATATTGTTTGAAAAGTAACCATTTCAAAACATATTTAATTATTTTGTTTATAAAATTAAATAAGACTTGTGTCACGACACTTACAGATATTTTGGATATATTGGGAAATACCTTTGTTCAATTATAATTACTATAGTATTTGTTTAATATTATGAACTGAATATCCCCAAAAGACCAATAGAAACTCTATCAAGATAGTAATTAAATTAAAAAATGTAAGAATTTATGTAAATTGAAAAATAATAATTAAATAAACATTAAATATTTTCTAAATAATGTAAAAAATTAATATAAATTATTAATTATGATTCATAGGATGGTGGAAACAAATTGACACATAAGGTAGTAGATTTATCATCTCAATATCATTTCATTAATAATTTGTCATTCTCCCCACATAAATTATTATATGAAGTGTATATAATTCTATATCAATTTATTTTATAACTAGTTACATATAAATAACTGGGTTTAAAATTCAATTTCAATTTATCCCCTAAAATGTCATTTTGATACTAAAGATACTGATGCCCTAATGGATTTCCCATTACAAACTTTTTTTAATATCCCTCAGGTTTTTCTTCAATATATTTTTCATCCATATACATATCCATATTAATTGTTTAAATAGTATTATTTTAATAGTGGTTTTTTTATTTTCAAATTTCTTTGAATTTTTTTATTATGTTTTTAAAAGGTGTATTTTTTTATATTTTTAATATTTTTTATATAAGTATGTTTTGACTGTCTTCATAAAAGAGGGAAAATAATATTTTTTTTATATTAACAACTTGATCATTTTTTAATGAAACATTGATAACTACTCATTATTTATTTTTGATTACGAGTCTATATGGCCTTTCAATGAATATACATTTAACATTATTCTGTGAATGTATGGTTATATAAATTTTTTCAATTGACAATTGTATTTCATATCATTTTTATGAGATACCTAAATATTCATATGATTATTGGATGAAATAATAATATTTAGTAGTTTTTTAGTAGAAATGAAATAATTTATGTGTTCAATTTATGTTATATTTCTTGTAGAAATAATATGATTATGGTAGGGTCTAATATGACTGTTCAATAAATTTGGTAATTATTTATTCTCTAGAAGAATACTTATTGGAATTTACTAGTTACGTTATTTAATTTGAAATGGTTATTTAAAGGGTTATATGAATATAATTTTCCAAGACACCCATATATTTTTCTAGAATTTATATGGATTTTATTATATTTATTTTGATTTCATGAGTTAATTAAATTACCTTATTGTTAAATTAATGTTTATAATATATTAACAATGAAGTGTTTATTTTTAATGGAAATATTTTATTATTTATTTTATTTTTCCATGTATCATATAAGATTATTATTTTTTATTGATTCTAGTTTATGAAATATTTAATGAATAATATTTTTAAATGTAGTTTATTTTTATTATAATATTTTATTAATTTATTTCAATTTTTATGTGAAAGTTCAAATTTTCAAAATTATTTTCATGTTTTTAAAGTTGAAATTTTTTAACCTCTTTTTATTTTATATGATGATATTTTTTAACATACGATGATTTTATATGGGTTTCACAAGGACAAAGAATGAGTATATACTTTAAAAAGGTTGATGTTATATCTTTGGGGATTTGTTAAATGAATACACTATATCAAAATTGAAATATATGTGATAATTTAATAACCTTTTTCTGTGAAGAAAGAAACAATTTATGGATTGTGTCCTCTTTATTGTGTAATAATTTTTTGAATTCCCTAAAAATATAAACATTAAAATTTATTGGATTTTATGAAATTAAAATCCTTTCTATTACTCTCATAATTATTAGTTGATTATATCATGGTTTATTATATACTAGTAGTATCATTTATATGAGTAGATAATATGATTGCATCTACTGATTACATGCCCAATTATCTTGTGGGTGACACAATATTTCTCACTATGAATGCTTAATTCCACATGACTATATATGATTATAAAGTGATTAGATTAATTTTTAGGACTACAAAACATATAAAATATATTATTTTACATTAACAATTAACATTTTGAATTATATTCATTTATTTCCAAAAGATCCATAATTTGATATGCATGTATTCCCTTTTATATTTTTCCTAGTGTAACATGGTGGTGTGTTCATATATTCTAATAAATTAATATTTCAATTTTTGTAACTTTTTTAGTTTCCTAAATTTATTAAAATTATAATTTTTTGTGGGATATGTATTAAAATAAGACACATGGTCAGTAATTTTGTAATGTCATAAAGGAACTACGGTTTGTGTCCACTAAGAACCGATTGGAGTAAGTAAACCCCTTAATGAATTGGAATGAGTCTTCCACTCATGAATTATGAGACCCCATCTTCCAATGATAATTCCAATATATGAGGTGTGTATCCTGTCTTGGGAATCATACCCCCTCAGCATTTATTCATTTGTTATTTA
Source organism: Viscum album (assembly GCA_963277665.1). Taxonomy (NCBI): domain Eukaryota; kingdom Viridiplantae; phylum Streptophyta; class Magnoliopsida; order Santalales; family Viscaceae; genus Viscum; species Viscum album. Next base: position 395,535,158 of record OY728127.1, on the reverse strand, counting down.
GAAGTGGGACCCCATTATGATTCCAACAGAAGAAATTAGAAGCTAAGGGATCTAGAGAATTTGGTAGTTATGATTATTATAATTTTTTGAATTTAATATTTTCTATTATGAACTAATTCTATGTGTATATACAAATAAATTAATGTTATTCTTCATCATTTATGGTTTTGATAATATATATAAATAATATCTGGGCTTCTACTTATATTTAGCAAACTAGTAGTTTATATCCTAAATTATGTTAGGTTTTGGACTTCCACTAGGGTTTTTTATAATCACACATACACTATCATTCTACCCACCAATGTTTCCTTCTGTAATATGAATAATAGTTTATGTGTGATTTCAATAGATGTGTAGTTGGTAGAGATTGAGATCTCTTGAACTTGATAGTGATAATTACTATTTTTTCTTGTTTTATAGGTATTACTGGCTTCATGTTATTCGAGGTCTTCTACCATTTTATGAAGTTGGCCTCTTGTATTGTCTAGTTTTATCATGAGGATATATTAATTATATTATTGTATATAATTAACATGTATCTCAGTAATTTATGATACAACTAGTATTATTTCTAGAATTTCATTAACATATTCTATATTAGAGATTTATATCAATTTCATGTGTTCATTAGGCCAAATCATCTCATGTATGATATGATTTATTGTTAATAAACACGAAAACATATCATATTGGATATTTTATTGGTATCTCACACATGGATTACAGCTATCCAAGGTGGGATCATTAAGGTTAGGGTCATGTAAACTTGTATCTCTATATTATTCGATATAATTTTACATAAATATATAATAACTGATACTAAATTATTATATTATTATAAAATTATATTTTTTAGATAGTTCAAAATATTTACTCAAATTCTAAACAATTTATATTTACATATTAGTTTTTAAAAATTAATATAAAATACTTATATTGTATTTTAAAGTCATCCCATTCACTCCGATTTGATCTATACCATTCTAGAAAAACACATAGTAATATAACATAATGTTCAATTTAATATTTAATTATTATTTTTATAAGTAATTTATGTTCAAATGTAAAATTAACCATATAAACATTTTTATATTACATATATAATTAAAAAATTTAAAATCTTTTAAACATGATTATTAATAACATTATAATTTATTGAATTTTACTACAATATTTTTATTAAAAATATTGATTATACCTTGGATTTGTTATTAATTGTTTAACCTATCTATTTATAAAATATTATCTAAATTCATTCATTCTATTTTAATTATATTGATAAAAATATTTAACTAATTTTTTTTAAAACAATATATAATTGTATAAGTAAAAATTTTAAATTAAATCACAATATTTATATATATTGAAACCATATATAGTTATTGTTTAAACTAGAAATCACATTCTGGTTTCATACCAAAAAATTATTAATTATATGATTATAATATTAATCAAAATCATATAAAATAATATATGTAATATAATTGTTTATCCCTAAATATTATTAAATAAAAAAACAACTAAAAATATAATAAACATGGTTTAAATAATGTAATAGATAATGAAATAATCATAGAGAAATATTTTCATAAATCAACTCTTTCTGATGGATAATTATGAAAAATGGTTATCATTAAAATATATATTTTAAAACAAAAAACAATAAATAACATTTAAATTTTTTTGGAAAATGAATCCTCCCTATGGCCTCTTTATATTTAATCCTTCTTAAATATGTATTGATAATTTTATTTCATATATTTTTCATATTGTAATAATGATTATTTTGACATTACAAATCAATGTGAAAATATGAAAGTGTCATAAAATTCTATACAGATATTTACTAAAACCATGAAAAAAATTGATGTGATTACAAACCCATTAGAATTTTATATTGTTTTTATTTGTAAAAATATTTTCTTCGTGATATAATTCAATAATATGTAGTAGTTATTTCAATATTATCAAAATATTTTCTATAAATTTCTACTATTTATGAAAATTCATGAATTAGAATTTAACAATTACATTAGTTTTGTGTCATTTTATCACATGGAATAAATTACACAAATTTTTTAATAAATTCTTAAATTATTTCCATTGAAAGATTGAGAGTTTTTATAAAACCCAAAATTTCATGTAATCTATGAATTAAATATTCAGGATTTTATGGGAATTTTTTTAAACATAATTAGAAGACTAATGAAAAAACATAGATCATAAAAATTTATTAAATAAAAAATTCTAAAAATCACAATAAATTTTTAACCTTAATACTCCAATATTTTATATCTCTCAAACCATATGTATAATTTAAAGTTATAATTTTCTCTATTAGAACATCCAAATAAGAAGATTAACTTTCTATAAGGATTTATAAATAAATAATTAATAATTAGTTTTATTTAATGAATTATTTGTTTTTATAATATAATATATCTCTATGATATACCACGACACATGAATATAATTCCGATAATTATAGCTCTAACACCTTGATATCATTGATACAATCATGATAAGGTCTGATCATCATACAAATTAAAAAATTATATAGATCAATGAGATTTAAATTGTTAATAATATTTCAATCAGTAAACAATTAAACAATCATAGTTGGAATGGATGAACGTTACCTAGAGTCATCATCAATCTTTATTCTCCATAGAACCAATATCTCTTCTGGTTATCTCATCTACCCTGGGATCTCAAAATGATTTCCAAGATTTTGAAAATCCATACAAATATGAATATATAGGTGGAATTTATTTTAAATATATTTTTATTTAATTCTTCTCCATTAACACCTGAAATATTGATGTTGCCTAATCAAACCCAAAATCCTACCTATAGAACACCCCATTGTAGACTATATGGAAGAGACTATTTTCATTTTCAATAATATTCTGAATATTAAATTGTACGTTTTCATTAGTGGGTTCAAGAAAGTAGATAACTATATTTATTTACATAACATATAAAAATAACACAACAAATTATTGAGATACACTACATGATATTTCCTAAAACTAATAATTCGAATAAAATAAAATCTATAGTAAAATTCTAAAATACAGATTAGTCATTCTTGGATGGTATCACATTTATGTCATGGATGCAGTAGTTCCATTAAAAATTTACCAAATATTATCCTCATGTACTCAATATGATATTTTATAATTGAACTAGTTTTATAATCAATAACTTTCTATGTAGACTATATATAGTATCCTCGAACCCACACTCCCAAATACATTGAAAATAATATAAAAATTACATTTCTGGATTTGATACTGGTGATGGTGAACCATTTATTCTTCCTAAAAAAACAACATCAAAACGATATATTGGATCAAATATAATCCAGTGGCCCTTTTAGGTGTATTCTTTTAGAGAAATAAGAAATACTCTTAAACGAACAATATTAGTGAATCCAAGTGAGTATTTTTCCACACAATAACTATATTTTCATCATCTAAATTAAGACATCAATATCTCCAAATAAAACATCATCATGATATAAACCTCCCTAGACTAAATTCATTTAATAATTATTTTTTATTAAATGAGTAATATTAAACAAAATAATGGGGGGATAAAATGTTCAATATTAGTAAATAGAAGAATTAGGAATGACATAATTGATCATAACAATGCTGTAGGTGTAAGATAACATAATCAATGTATATAAGCATAGAATAAAAATATTAATATTCATTAATACCTTGAACATCATTCAAGATCCATACAGTAAATATTTATCAAAGTGAACAGTCACAATAGTCAACAAGCATGAGAAATGAAATTTTAATACTTATCGAAGTAATCCATAAAACCATTGGAATCATAATGAAAATATATTTAAATCCTTATAACATTATCATCATTTCCAATTTTGAACATGTTTCAAAAATAACTAGAGCACAAGTTATTCCATTGGAATAATCTTCTGGAAACTGCATCATTTTTCTACTAATGAAAAGGAACATTACATAGTGCATTTTAGAAATTTCAAGTTTCACCCATTTTATAAACTATTTTAGGCCCACTCTATACTATTTGGGTGAACCCAATGTATAAGATATATCTAGCCCTCCTTTTTTCTAAAATGTTGCTGAATCGATAATGTAAACAATATATAAGAACCACAACATGAATAATGTACACAAATCTTGCCATTTATCATAAAACTATAAAAAATAATAATTATTATGTTAATATATTTATTAACGCCTAGAAAATAAATAGGTTTAAATACAATATCTTGAAACAATCATAATAAATCAAGATAAATAATAATTATTTTATAACTTCATGATATCCCTATAGAGGAAATGTAACATGAAGGATTTTCATATTTATGTGGGGAAATATCATTAAAATATCATTAAAACATTAATGTGAAAAACAAAATTTTCATATTGAGTACATTGAAAGATTTAATATTAAATTGAAAATGATATTGAAATATCGCATAGAACCTTTCATGAAGAAAATTTCCTTTCCATTTTAAAAAAACTAGTTTTAAATCTAAATTATTATAAAAAACGAATATTTTTCAATGAAATTTACCATAAAAATTATATAATAAAACATCGAGTGGGAATAATGGTAGAAATTTTTATTCATTTCTAATAAGCTAAAAACAATGATTCCTTTCACATTTTTATAAGAATGTTACAAAATTAACTTATTTAGAAAAATAATGGAATATTTATATAAATTATTTTTAAAAAAACAAATTATGTTTAAAAATGAATTTAAAAAACACAGTAAATTTTTTTAAAACATTTTATGAATACATTGATTTAGATGAAAATATATTTTCGAATGAAGATGGAAACAAACTAGGGTTTTTTCAAAAAATCTATAGTCTGCAATTTTATGTAAAAAATTGAGTAAAATGGTACTATAACCAAAAAATTGAATTAATAAATAAAGGATAATAAAATGTAAGTGGTTTATCATATGATGATTAAATAATTTACTTTAATATAAATTTATAAATAAATAATCCTGATTAAAAAAATATTGTAACATAAATACTTGTCACATTGGTATTATTTCAATCATAATTACAATGAAATTATAAAATCAAATACATCATTAAATATCATAACCATATATAGATTCATGATATGACATATAAAAGTTGATTTAGATACACAACATTAATGAAGATAGTTGTAAAATATATCATATTACCCAAATTGGACAATTATCGATGAGAACCCCTTACAATGATCATAACGTTGTAGTGATAATTAATAAATGAATTAATTATGTGAGTTAAATATATTTACACATAAAAAATTGGAAATAAAAAATAATATAATCTAATGTAATTTCAGATACAATCGTAGAATATCAAGTAAAATGAAGCAGTAATATTATCCAATGAAAATAATTTGAGTTATGAAATTCCCTACAAGTTTTAAATTTTCATTTCAAATCCCCATGTACGAACTATCCCTTAAAAATTTAATATTCTAGTTTTTTAAATATAATTCACATTCAAGGATATTCAATTTTAACTGTTTTATATAATTATGTCATGATATTAAAATGTAAAACCATAAATTTTAATTGGACATGTATAATCGGTATCCATATTCTTCACAAAATGAATCACTTTAGGAAAAATATAATTTGTGAAGAATATTAAAAAACATAAAAATGAATTCATCATTTTCATTAAAATATTATTAAAATAAAACAAAAATATGGGATGACCACAAAAATATCAATAAGGGATATAAGGGAAAAGAAAATATTGGTTCAGAAAACACATCAAAACTCACATAACATTTACCTTTATCTTCAACATTATATGAGCATATAAATAATACATTTACACTTGAAACACAGACATATGTTTTTCTAAAATAAAATCATTAAAATCTATATAAAAAAATTAATTCCTCCTTTGGTTACTTGTAGAATAATTTTTATAAAACCCTTTCAAATCCATTTTAATTGAATAACCATATGGGCGACATAAAAAATATTCATTAGAAAATTATGATATTACGAGTATACCTATTAGTATTTGTGCCAATCCATGACATATTTTAAGGGGAATACCCAGTTCTATATGGTTCAATCCATGTTAATACATATCTGGATATCCTTAATGTATCCCGGCCACCCATTTTAAGTAGAAATAGGCTTACCTAGTGATTTCATGACCATCCCATGTTATGTTTTAATAGGCTTTTCCAACGCTCTTTGGGAAACCCTGATATTAATTAAAATATGTAAAATAATGAATTAAAAAATTAATAATATTTCGTATCATAAATTATTTCAAAAACACTTTTAAAATCATAAGATAATAAAAACTCCCTTTTTAGTTTTATAAAAATAAATATTGAAATCAAATCCACATACATATAATAAAGAATACATTTTAATTTAAAAAACACTTAATTAATTTAAATTATTTATCATATAAATGAATCTTCGTGATGGTGGAAAAATGTCTCATTCCCTATAAGTTAAAAAACATTATTTTTTTTAAAAACAAACTTTAATATAATATTTTTTTATAATAGAATGTTTGTTTTAAATAACATAAATTTAATTTTAGAATTAATGAAATCAATAGATTATTTTATTATATAAAAATAGATATAAAACTTGGAAAAAATATAACCAATATTCATTTCACGCATATTCTCGACATGATATTAGCAATGAAGTTTACATTTAACTCAATGAAATGATATTGAGTTAATAATTCCCTTAACACGAGTCACACTCGTGACATACATTATTTATCATCCTTAATTGTAAACATATGTTAGTTATTAACTTAATTCAGAAAATTTTTCATGTTTATTATTCCATTTATATTAGTTATTATCATTTTATATCAACTATATTATTATTTATGTCCGTATCAAAAGTTTTGACGATATTTGGTACTTGATTCCAAAATAAATTTGATATTTAATCAATAGTAATAGTGGTCATAAGTCCATAAGCTCAAGAATAATAATCATACCATAATTAATTTATTTATATGTATATTTTAATTTTAATTACACCTATTACATATGGATAAGAAAAATTAACTACTTTCCAATCATGGTGATGGTAAGTTGTACAAACATGTGTGTAATGTTTTTATTTTCCATTAATCCTAATTGAAATGTGGTAAGTGTCATTTTAAATTTATAAAATTATCCTAATATCAATAATTAATAAGTTTTTATTTAAATATACTTATTTATATCATATATGTGATGTGGTGATGAAAAAAGAATCACATCGCTTCGTTGAAGTGAAAAATCAAACGTACGAATGAAAAACATTATCATTTTTTGTGCATAGAAATGTAAAAAATAATATAATGTATTATATTTTAATAATGATAAATATTTCATTAAAATCTTATATAAAGATTAATTTCACGATTATAAATATCCTTGAGAGATGATGAGGGAAAAATAATAGCATCAGATAGTGATGTAGTAATCAACTCTATACACGATCATTAACTTCTTTTCCCATTTGATGGATGTCGAGATGGATTTAGGTAATGATAATAACATAAAAAAAATTAAATTATTGATACAGTATTTATTATTTAATATTGGTTGAATAAAATTTTATGTATTTGGATGATAAAATATACATAAAAACTTAATTAAAGGTGATATCGTTTCATAGGACAATCTCGCTTCATTAACCCTTAACACCACTATAGGAGGTGTTATTTCTATTATAAGAGCTATAGAATGTGGGATTAGATTATATAGATGTATTTTATTAGTTAATTTCATAAAAAATAGGTTTTTTTGTGATAAAGGATAATAATAGGTACCGTTTTATAAGTGGGGGGGAGGGGAACTCTAGGAATTTCTGAAAATAAAGTTAATATAAATTAATTTTCTAATCCAAATGTCCCCAAACTAATTTATTCAAAATTTATGATTATTATGTGTATATATTAAATCATAAAATTAATTTTATACCTCTTTTGACTATTTTTACCTTATAATTTTTCTTTATCCAATATTTAACCTCTTTAACTCTTACTCTGACAACATGTGTTTTACTCATTAATGGTTTTTACAGTTACCATAAATTACAAAACAAACCATATATTATTATTTGACAAATTCATCAACCTTATCCCAATATATTGGAATAATTTTATATATAATTAAATTTTATATCATTTAAGAATATATTATTTATTTAAAAATACCATTAATGTAAATTTTGACACTATTTATTGCATTGATTTTTTGAAAAATATCATGATGACAATATAAATTAGAAAAAGTAAATAAAACCACACTAAAATGTCATTATAATATTTTATATTTTTTAATGACAATAATTTTATAAAATTTTATTTATTTTATTATTTTTAGTATTTTTTATTTGATATTTGATATTTCCATGAATTAAATAATTACAGCATCAACATTTTGTCAGCATTTAAAGAAATTAAACTATTAATAAAAATTATAAATAAAATACCATGATGTATATAAGTAATTTGTTTATCTAATTAATTTTAATAGACTAGTATATAATCTAGATAACCCTATATTAAAAATATTATAGTTATTAATCCATTAGTATGATATCATTATCATTTCATTAAAATATAATACTCTAAAGTTCTTATAGTCATCCAATTGGATCTTAGAGGTTATAAAATATAAAAAAAGATGACTTTGGATTAAAATAAATCATATAGTAAAATTTTGACAAGTGATAGGGTAATTTATTAATATTTATAATGTTATTTTTACCATTAACAACCCGATTTACACATAATCATGGTAATACAAAATAAAAAGTTTAATATTCATATTGTCAAAAAAATAAAGTAAATTTTTTAATAAATTTTGGAATGATGATACCAAATATGGTATACAATTTTAAAAATTCATAACATTTTATTGGATAATCTTTATTTTTCATTATTTTTATTGATGAAATGGGATAACGAGGTTTTAAAGTGAAAACATTCAAAAGATTGAATTTTTTATATCCAAATCCAATATAAAATATATTCAATTACCTAAACTTAATTATAATATATATAATTTACCTAATTATATATTAAAACTAAATAATAATATAATTAAAAACTATAAATAATTTAGATGAAAAATAAGTTTTCAAATAAATTTTAGTATTTTTCACTATTCATCAATATAAGAAACATGTTAGAGAAATAAGAAATAATAAAAACTAAATTATGAAAATATTATTTAAAATAATTATTTATTTATAAAATATAATTTATATAGCTGTAAAAAACTAGATATATGAAAAGTGAACCATCGAAAGATGGAAAAAACTGCATTTTATCAAAAACATATATTTTATGACTAAAATTTATTATTAGTAAATCATATCTATAAAACACATATTTTGAGTGTTAAAATTAGATTGTATATATTATAATTTTTAATAATATAAACCAAAATACTTATTTATTTTTTATTGGTAAAAACACGCTTAGAAACATTAAAATAGTTTTTCAGAAAAAAATTTCATTTTATTTTAAAAAGGGTTTTATTTTCTTTTATAATCAATTTGAATATGGTTTAATTATATAAACATGTGTAAAATTATTTTCATAATTCAGTTATCATGTTAATACCCTCCATTCTATCATCTAGGTTATTAAAGTAATATTTCCATTATAATATTTAGTTGTTCATTTAAGATCTATGTGTTGTATCTTGTATAATACGAAACAGTTTATTTCTTTTTTAATATTTTCAGATTCTAAATTCTTCCCCTATAAATTATTTCCTCTCAATTGGAACTTAGACATATTCACTAACATTCAAATATTCAAATTAACTTTATTAAAATCCCAAATCAAAAAATGATTAATATAATTACCACATTAAAATAATTAAATTTAAGTACGAAGGTCATCTGTGATAATACATACCAGGTTTCCATAGAATAAAACATCTACATGGATGAGGAATCTAACTATCATGTTCTGATGGAGAGTGACACACGACAAGGTCATTATAATTTTATCCAGCATCAAATCACAAATCTATGGTGTGTTCAAAGGTAATTGATTTCAAATTAATAAAAGTAAAGGAATTACATTCTTCATTTGAAATAAATTTCATGGATTTATAGAATTATTTTTCAAACTGTGAATATAATTAAATATACATACTTGATATATTTATATTTTATAATCAAAATTTCGTCCTTTTAAAATTCTCATAATTATAATGCCATCCCTAAAAACAACCTCAATCCTAAAATATCATATAAAACTAATATATTATCAATACAATAAATCTCATATCAAAATTTAAATTCTTACTTCTCGTTAAATAATGCGCTTATATAATCATGAGGTATTAAATATTTCCTAAATGGTCCATATTCTCTTATCATACCACCCATTAAATCCTCAAAAGTGGTGTCTAAAGCCTTGAACATATGTTTATCCTTTGAAAAATATTTGGCTCCCTATAACTTTTATCACTTCACCAAATGTCTCAGAAATAACTATTGTAGCATGATAATATTTTCCTAATACTTTTTTTTGTTTATGATCGTAATGATTTCCATCTTTTCTAAATAACACTAAACATGCATTAAAATAAAAAAATAATCATTCAAACTAAAATAACTCACATTTATAGGGAAATTGGTTGCATATTTCTTTGGATGCTCTGGGATATTTGCATCATAGTCACAGATCCGAAGACCAAATGGAACACACTAAAAACACTACATATGTCCTATCGAACATTCCTTAATATGTTATCGCACTCACGGAACATTTTGGGGGCTACCTACAAATTTATTGTTTGGATAATTCTCAATTTTCTACCTCCATGACTGCTTGTTACTCTTTAAATCTTGTGTAACATTTGTTTTGACTAACTACATCTATAGTTTTTCTACAAAACGATCCTATTTCTTAAAAATACTAAATTATCATGTGGAAAACTATTTTTGTAGAAATTGTTTCATTACTGAGTGAAATAAATTAATTTTAATATCAATTTCCTGAATAAAATTCAAAAGAAACATTTCTATTTTTTAAATTTTCTTTTATAGGTATCCCTTGAATCCTTAATATTTTACTTCAGCTATAAGAATTGTTCTTCAATCTTATGTTAAAAAATATTAAAGAAATATTTCCTAAGGAATATATTCTTAAATTATTTCAATTACATGTAATAAATATAATCTTTATCTTCATTATTCATAACCAATGACTACCATCAGTTAGATTCATCTTCAAAATAATAAATGGGAAGTGTTACATTATGACATTTTTGACATCTCATGACTTGAAGTAATTTTCTATTCAATTGATCATTCCTTTGGATACCACAATGTCAAATGATCTGTTGAATGATGTTGTATGTTGCCTTATTAAATGATCCACTATAGTCACATTCCATCATTAAAGATCAGGTTCCCATCTAGAATTGATACCGCCTAGATTTATATCATGTGTCAACTAATACATAACCATAAAAACTATTATATTCCATTTGAAAACATCTCAAGATGCTGATTTGGATTGATTTTTTCATCTTTGTTCTATTCCACTTCATCAAAAAAATTTCCCTATGAAAATTGATTCTAATAAAAAAGACATTAGATGAAGAGAAAAGGTAATCTTAAAATTAATCATTGCATCAACATAACCACAATGTATAATATTCTATGCGTGTCAATTTACAACCATAATACCTCCATAATATTTTTAAACCATCCTTAGGTACCAATAGTAAGGATACAACTATAAAAATCACATTTTCTTGTGTTTTTAAATTGTAATTATATAATAGAATATTTTATGTTCAATGTATTTAGTAATTAGCTATATCTCTTACTATATAATCCCTAAAATTACATGTGGGCACATATACTCAATATCAATTCCTTCAAAAAAAAAACAAAACTATTTTCGACAAAACATTATTTATTTCATTAAAACACTTCAAAAATCTCAACATGAATTCCTCATTTTCCAAATAAAATGTATGAAAATTGTTTGAAATGGAAAATGAGCACAAAAATCTCAGTTAGGGATATAAGAGAAAGGAAAATGTTAGTCATGTGAATATAGGAAAACTCATATGATTTTACATTTTTTATAATTAATAATTTATTTTGAAAATAAAATAAATATTTTCACTTAAAATAAAAAGATGAATTTTTATCAAATAAAATAATTAAAACCCATGTCAATGACTTAGATTCATTTTGGGTAACATTCAGAATCATTATTATAAAACCATTTTATAACCCATTTAATTGGAACAACAATATGACTGACTTAAAAAAATTATTTCCAAATTATGATTTTATGAGATTACATGACACTATCTAGGAAACCCAAAGTAAAAATATAAGGTTATTACCTGACACTATATGGGATACACGATGATAAGCTGTAACAGGATTTCCCAGTGTATTTTGGGCAATCCTATTTTAAGATATAATAGGATTATCTGACACTATCTAGGCCACCCAATGTAAAGTTATAACAGGAATTCCTCATACTATATGGGACGACCTATGTTTTTTTCAAGTTCCATATAAAGAATAAATCATTTTATTTCAATTTTTTATGATAATGTATTTAATAAAATCTATTTAAATTCATAATAAAATCAAAATACACTTTTAATTTAATAAATATATTTTCAAATCAAATCGTTGTGAACATCATAGAGAAAAAAATTCAATCATAATAACCATTAAAACATATAAAGAAATAATAGTGTAATTAATTCATAATAATGGAAGAAAAATCCTCCCATTATGCATATGATTAAAAACATTACTTTTTTATTGTTAGTAAAAATAAACTTTATAAGAAGATTCTTTCAAAAGAATCTCCTTGAAAATATCATATCGTTGAAGTAGTCATTAATGAAATGAGTAAATTATGTTTATTTAGTGTAAATTCATATGAAACAAGTGTAAATAAAATATAATACAATAATAAGACATTTAACACATAATCTTGGCATGATATAACCAATAAAGTAGATGTTTAACTCAATGAAATAAAATTGTGTTATGAATTCCCTTACCTTGAGTCTGACTCATCATATATGTTATTTATAATCATAAATAACAAAATTATGTTAATTATATAAATTATTTATATCCATTTTTATGTTTATTATTCTTTTATTTCACTAATTAACATGCTATAACAATTATATAATTAGCTAATATCATGTCAGGTGTTTGGATAATATTCGGTACATGAGTCCAAAATGACTTTGATATGACTTCTATATACAATTTAAAATTATTACATCATATAAAAATAATTAATGAATATTTATTGTTTTTTAAAATTAATAATAATTTAAAACACATACATTACATTGGTATTTGTAAAATGAACTGTCTTACAATCATTGAGATGGTAAGCCAAATATACGCATGAGTAATGTTTCAATTTTTTTTATTAATCATCATGAAAATGGGTTAAGTATCATTTTATATTTACAGAATTATATTAATATAACTAATATAATATTAATCATTCACTATTTCTTATATATATCATCAACACGATGCAGTGATAAAATAATCACATCGCTTCGCAGTTGTTATAATTTTCATGTATGCATAAATGACAACATCATTTTTCAGTGAATAGAAATGTTAGAACTAAAATCATTCAATATCATTTAACATTTTTAAATATGTCATTAATATCATATATAAACATTAATTCCAAAATTATTACCAATATCTAATGATGGTGATACAAAATTAATTATTTTAGTTCGTGAGGCGGTAGTCTACCGTACGCACGAACTATAAATTCTTTTCCCATTTGAGGAATTTTGAGATGGATTTAGGGGATAATATTTACATAAAACATATAAGTATATATATGATACTATATTTATTATTTATTCATGTTTAAATATTATTTTAAGTTGTTGGAAAATAATCAAGGATGAAGCACTTAATTAAAAATGATACCTTTTAATCGGAGAATCTCTTTCTCTTAACACATTAACAACACTATGGTGTTTGTTATGAATGAAGTACGAGCTGTAAAATAGTGGAAGGTATTCTAGGATGGGTATTGGGAAGATATTTTTCAAACAACATAGGTTTTTATGTGTGTATAAAAAGGAATAAGTGGTTCTCGTTTATAATGGAGGGGAGGGGCACTCTTGGAAATTCGAAAAATATTAAATTTATATAAATTTATGTTATATTAAAAATGTATCGAATGTGATTTATTTATAATTGATGATTATTATGGGTATACAATAAATCATATAATTATATATATATATATATATATATATATTTGATTATTTTTATTCCTTATTAGTTTTTTATCCCTTATTACACCCCTTTCATTATTACCACAAAAACATGTGTTTTTACTCATTGAAGTTTCTCATAGTGACTATAAAATAGAAAATGAAAATTAAATGAATCATTGATTAAATTTTCAATCCTCTCCCAAAATTGTGGATAATAATTAGATTATTATAAATTTTATATCATTTATTGAAATATTATTTATTTTTAAAAAATCATTAATGTCAGTTTTCACAGTATTCATTAATTTTATTTTTATAAAATATCATAACAAAAAGATAAATTCAAAACAGTTATCATAAATCCTCATTAACAAATATAAATAATCTATTAACTTATAGGAATATTTTAAATACTCAAATTATATTTATTTTAATATATATAATGTCATTTATTTGATGTTTACATTAATTGAGAAATTACTGAATCATCTTTGTTTATGCTTTTAAGGTAATTATTATATCCATAAAAAATTATAAATAAATTACAAGATGTGGAAAAATATTTTAGTTTTCAAATTAATATTTATAGGAAGTAATATTATCTAAATAACATTTTATTAAAAATTCTATATTTATAATGGTAACATTTATATAATAATATTTAGTTGTTCATTTTAGCTCGATGTGGAATATCTTATACACTCCAGAACATAGTGTTTTTATTTTAAAATCATTGTATATTACACCCCATGGATAAAATTATTCAAATTGAAATGTAAAAAAATATGAATTATGAATTAATCAAGATATTACAAGTAAAACAGGTAGTATATACACCATATAATGGTAATGAGGTTCATAAAAAATAAATGTTCCTCAATGACAGACAATTGAGATGAATTCCCTAACCTCGACTCCAAACATTCAATGTATGTACTTTAACTCCTTTAAAAAATGTTATATCAATTGTATTATTTTTAACGAACCCTTTAGTAGTTAACTACCTTATAATTAAACCATTCATTGAATTTATTTTAAGGACATATTAAACTACCTCAAAATTCATTTCCACATCATGTGTTTTGAGGACCTTCGATCCATTAATTCGAAATGGCTTTGATATGTGTAATGTGGGAACAAATGTCACAATTTAATCAACTTGATAATAATAATTATTAATTAAATATCTTTTTTTCTAAAAGCCATTAAAATTTTAAAATCATCCATAAATAGTGGTTATGAAAAATGAACTTTCTTGTAATCATGGAGATGTTTGGTTGTACATATGCATGAGTATTCATTCAATTTTTCAATGATCAATATAGAAATGACGTAATAACATTTTATATTTAAGTAATCCTAATAATATAAAAAATACCATAATATTTATTTAAATATGCCTTTATATATCATTCATGCTATTTTCTCATGAAAAAGAATCACAACGCTTCGTAGAGGCTATAATCCAAATGTACACACGAACGACATTATGATTTTTAATTAGAGGAATGGTATGAAGGGTAATGATATATTGTATTTTTATAATGATAAATATAACCTAATTAAACAAATAATAAAATATTTATCTGCTTTATTTATTAAATATATCCATTGTACCTTTCTTGGAAGGCACTAGTGAAAAATTGAATCTCATCACCTCGCGTTGTGATAGTTCACCGTACACAAGAGAGATTTTATTATGTCCACCATTGAATAAAATTAAGAATTTATATGTGATATAAAAAATCTTGAAGTATAATTATATTATTATTATCATTAATATTCATTATATACATCATTATAAAGAGTCATTAGAGGAGACAACAAAAAATTAATTAAATCTATTCCTGATGTTTTAGTCCACCATCAACCAAATAGATGGTTTTGTTAACCATTTAATGGAATAGGTTTTGTATATAGGCAATTCCATCAACATAATAGCATATAAATATATGGTATAATATATTTTAATTATATTGGTATTATTAACACAATAATTAAGATTGTAAGAGAAAATATAATAAGAAAGAGTTTAGTGAGGACAATTACAATCCCTATCAACAAACTCCATAAAATCTCATATTATATACCCAAGAGATGGTATTTGGGGATAAAAAGAATCTCTATAACATCTCTTATAATGTTGGGTAGGTATATTTTTATTGTTTTTTTTAAAAAATGGTGTAGGATGTGTGATGAAGATAAGGGAGGAGGTGTACTTTTATAATAGACAAGCATCATTTTTTAAAATAAAAAAAATCTATTTAATAATTTGTAGTCACTATAAAATTTCAGTTATTTTTCTGGTAAGGATTTTAAATATACCTATTAATTGTTCTGGATCTAGGAATAGTGACAGAGAAAGATTATGAGGCCCATAATTGATATTTAAAAAATATTACATATATTAATAATAGTTATTGGAAGGCTTCCTAAAAATTTAAATAGCTCATGAATGGAGTCTCAGATTAAAATAAGAGGCTTCTATTGAGTTTTGAAATAGGTTTTTACCCAATAAATTAAATAACCATTTCTAGTATCAGGGATATATGAAATATTTATTGCATGTGGTGAAAAGAAACATCTAAATTATATTTTTTTTTAACATAGTGACCTAAGACCCTCCTTTATAAATACCCCATTACCAAAAAGCCACAATATCATCTAAATAAAAATATATAAATAAAGAGGATCTATTTTATATACTTTGTTTCACACCATCGTATCAGAGAATTGGATCAGGACAACCCAAATCATCAATGCTTGCAGATTTCACAGATCTCACATATGACGACAACACTGAATCGTTCTTCATCAAAGATCAGTCCAAAGTTAATATAGGATTTATTATTAATGTTTTTTCATATATTTTTACTTTTCCTATTTTTAATATGTATTAATTACAAAAAATATTCATTCTAACATTTATAAATCATTTATTTGTTCATTGTTGATTATTTCCTCTTCATTTATCGATTCTATGACAACATATCATTGTATAAATGGACAAATGATAAGGTTCATTCCACATGTTTATTTTTATAATTTTCTCCCCATTTAAATTCAAATTCTTCATGGGAATTTTTTTTCAATTGGTTCGATGAATACTTGTATTTTATAATTACATTAACGTTATTCTGTGAAATGGATTAATATTTCATATGTAGTTCGTGATCGATGGTATGATTGAGGTGTAATGATGTAATATGAATACTTGTGGATCTAGATTGGATTTGCGAATTATATTCTCCTATTGGATATCTAATTGGGCCTTTTTTTGGTAAAAATTATTCATGATGCATATATTTCCAAGAGGATTGAGGTTAGACATTCAGTGAGTAGTGAGTGAGGGTCGGCCGAGATCAGACTCGAGTATCCTGGTCTGATAAATAATGGTAATAAATGATCAATATCATGCATGATGGAAATATGGATTCTATAAAATTACAATATACATTTCATGTAATCTAAAGATACACACCACGTGGGAGCCCTAACTGTAGAAAATTAGAGATAATGATCACTCGTCATGTAGTCCCTACTACATGCCATGAGACTTATGGTTGGAAATAATGCCTTGTATCTTAGAGGGTACATGGTCCCATGTTGAGTACATGTGATATTCTATGTACTCAGATGTGACCATGGTACATGGATTGATACATATTCTCATACATGGGAATTTATGGATTACACATTCATGGGAATAGAAAAATGGTAAGAGACACAAAAAAGCATTGGATTAAGAAATACACAACTTATAACCTATCTAAAAAAATATTTCATCCTCATCGATGGATTATATCCCTTCATATATTAATTAGAGTACATGTTAATTTTTGTGTCATATCATGTTATTTTCCTAAGAGGGTATAGTGTGAAATTACATCATCATCATAGGATTTGGATCCACCATATGGGTTCAGTATTGGATGGAGTTTGGTAAGTCCCCATATAGGAATAGGTTGGGGCCCTTTACCAATCCAAGCTGGGGTTCATGATATCAGTGTGATCTACAAGAAAAAGGTGTAAAAATACTATCTACAAAGTAGAAATAATATGGTTTTTGTTTACCCCTAGTAGCCTATGGTGTGATCCCCGACCTGGATAACGGGAACTACTGAGATCCAGTAAGTATTTCTTGGTAGATGCCTAATGATCATGTCCTCTCAGATGATAATAAGTATTTATAGTATGGATAATTTAGTGGGTACTCATGGAATGAGTGTTACCATGATTCCTTGAGAAGTATCCTATTCATTATGAGTTTTGTTTAACAAACGAGAGACTTTTTTTCTTTAATGAGTATATCTAGGATTTTATTATGATATTGGATTTATGAGATAACTACTCTTGAGGATTTACCCTTAGTAATTTCATGGTGTTAAAATTTGAATTTATATACTCACCCTTGCATGTTTTTTTCCAACACATATTATTTATTTTGCGGATGATGGTCTAATAGAAAATGTCCTAGGAGAACAAGGTGCAAGTGTAATAGAGTTGGGATTGAAATACCAAGGTTTTTTCTTGTTTTTTCATTTTATAGTGTTCCCATACAGATAATCAAGATGGTTCCTTTGTAGATTTTTAGATTGTATTTGGACCCTTTAACACCTTTATTAATTTTTTCATACTATAATGTGTTATAGAAGTTTTTCATGAATTTCTGTATTAGTATATGTTACACTCTCAACATTTTATGTTCTTAGAGGTGTGTGTGTGTGTGTGCATTAATTTAATTACTCCCATGTATGGGTTATTCCAACTCGACATTACTCTCTAGCGCCTATCCTATTAGGGGTAGGATTTAGATATTCACACTCAGATAATTGTCAACCAAGTCAGCCTCTCTCTGTTGGGCCATGATAGAGTGGTATCATTAGAGTCTATTTTACTTTAGGACTGGAGTGTATATATTTTTTAGTTGTTATATTGTGTTTGGGATTATGAAAATATTGTAGAAGTTTTTTCGAGTTCAGATTTTGGACCGGGGATTCAATTTTTTTTGTGGTCTACAAACTATCTACTCACCAAGAATTTGATAACCTTCTTATTGACTCGGTACATGTTTAAAATGGTTAAAGGAAACAAATTGGAACCTGCATGATATAATAATTAGTTGTGGTTTCTATGTCCTTTTAGAGTTATCTCCCACAAAATACTCATTAAATTTGGAAACTCTTGTTTATTTTAGGATTCCATCATTAATACATCTTTCTTGGATTCCACTATGTGACCAAGATGATGAAATTATAAGTGGGGAAGCAAAATTTTAGGGAATTATACAAGAGTAAGTACATATGGGTTATTTTCTACTAATTCCACCACCCATTGAGTATTATTTATCCCCAATAGTACTAGCTGAATATTAGTGTGTACTTAGTGCACTATATTATTTTCATTTTTAGTAACCTCTGAGGTTTCAAGGTGAAAATGACCCCTATTTGGTTGAGGATAGAAATTATTATTTGACTAATTTTTTATACCACATGGGAATTATTATATATTTGATAGAATCCATTATCGGGAGTCATATTTAGGGATTTATTGGTCGATGGTGGATTATGGTTACTCATTCACATGATGATACGCCTCAATCACTGATAGAATTGGGTGTCTCTTCAATGAAGAGATCTAATTTTCCATATTATGATCATTTTTATCAAGGTGGTTTTTCATCTTCAATAAGGTAGAATGATTATTGTATTATATTCCGTTAGGTTAACTAATCTCTCAAGAAACACTATGGATATAGTGTGATATCTTTTCATTAGGGAATGAATATTTCAGTCTGCATTTTTTTGAGATATCATGGATTAATTGATATTTCCATATATTTCATCCTATGATGTAATTCATGGGTTAGCCTTAGTAGAAGTGATATTCTTCAATTAGAAGAAATCAATAGTGAGTACTAGTAGTGGGAACCCAGGAGATAATACCTCAATTGTAGGTACGTAATGATAGTCATATGGATATGGAAATTATGTAATATTTATTATATGATCACAGGATATTGTATTGTTAACATAGGGATTACATAATGTGTTGAGTCATCCAAGGGATAGGCAGTGTTTCTACTGTAATGATCAGGGACATTATGCATTGGATTTTCTGACCCATTATATAGTTGACAGAGAGATGGTTGAGGGACTTACCTAGAGGAGGAAGATGTAAGAAAATATATATCCATAGGTAATTGCACATGGAAAAGAGGAAGGTAGAGTTTATGGACTTAGTTTAAAGTTTGACCTATTTCCACCACCAACACTAGGTGGTCTATTCCAATCCCTGGTTCTATTGGAAAGGGATGTGAACAACTATAGAATGTTGAGGTTTATGACCTAAAGCATCCCATCATTATTAGAGGTATTATTTGGTTAAACTCTAAATTAGAATCAGTAATTATATACATGGCTTTAAGTAATTTATATATTTTTTATTCATTGGTTCAAGAGATAGAGATTCTGAATTATCCCATGGCTTGACCCTTGCACTTGGTGAATCTAATAGTAGATGTCTAAATGATCACTCAAAAAATTTGACAATGTGACTAGATTCTTGAAGGTGAAGGTTTTAAAGGGATTTATTTGAATAATAAATTAGTTATTATAAGTTTAATATTAGTTATAGATTTAATATCCAATGTTCAAGACTAGAATAACATTTTCATGTTGAGGATTTGGTGTGACATCGGTGATCGGACATGGATTCTATCATTGGTGATAAGTAAACCCATACAGATTAGATCAGACTCATATGTTAGAGTGTGCATCTAATTACTCAAAATTTTTATAAAAAGGCTTTTGTAGAAGTGAATAAAATAGGCTAGGAGTTTCTTGTAGTGGGGTAAGAGTATGGGAATGTATTTCATAAGGATATTTCATGATTTCCTCCTAACTAAGAGATATAATTTCCTATCGAATTACACACTAGGGATGATCTAAAATCTACATCATCATATCATATGGCTCTCATAGAGATTATAGACATAACAGTTTAGTTGGAGGACATGTTGAGTATGGGATTTATGATATCCAGTGTTTCTTGTAGGGCAACCACAATTTTGTCTTCAAAGAAGGTGGATGGAATATTGAGGTTGTGTGTGGATAATCAGTGATTGAACTAGGTGAACATGAAGAATAGGTTCCAACTAATGGAGATTGATGACCTCTTAGATAATTTTAGAGGGTTGTGATGGTTCTCAAATGTTGACATTGGATTTGGATCTCACTATGTATGAGATTACATTTTGAAGATATACAATTGATTACATTTATTTGTTTATATAGTCACTATGTGAACGTGGAGGTCCCAATAATCATGCAGAATGCATAATAAAAGATCTTGGGACTCATGAACAAGATATTTTATTATATAAAAGAAAATATGTTTGGGGTATTTATTGAAACCATCCTAATGTATTCAATGTGTGAAAGAAAGTACAATAGATACATTAGGATGGTTCTAGACACACTCTGAGACAACCAGATTTATGGGAAGATCTAAATGTGTAAGTAAATGATTTAGGAGGCCAACATTTTGGATATGTAATGAATATAATTTTTTAGTACTAGACATCACTATGGTTGAGGTAGTGTTATATTGGGAGCCACCTTAGATCATGATGGGTGTGCGAATATTCCATGGGTTGGTAGGATACAACAAGTTATTAGTCACTTATTTCTCATGGATATCAGCACCATTGCATTTTTTGAATTATGAGGTGAATCCATTATTCTGGAAGTAAATGTTTCAATATTATTTTAAGGAATATGGGTAGAGTTTGATGAGAAAACCCATATTGATATTTCAAGATTTGTTGAGTACATAGTGTTATTTGAATACCCATGTACTAGATTTTGTTTTGTACTGATTCAGAGATATCATCTGATTACATATGGGTCATGAATGTTCAGAAAACATGAGAAGAAAAATGTGAAATATAATAACAATTTGGTAGTAGTATTTATTTACCTAATATATGTCGATAGACTAACTTATGGCTGAGCAGTTTATTCACAAATATGTGCAGATGATTCTCAAATATATCATAACTTAGAAGGGTATTAATGTAAAATAGAGACAATATAGAGAGTTCCTCTAGGAATTTGAACTTGATAGATTCAATAATCTTGGGATTGGAAATATGGTGGCATATTCTCTTAGGATTATATCATGTTCTCAATTATGGGTGGTGGTATCAAATCAGTTGAACTCATTGTAGTGGTAATTAGTGGAAACTTATGATGCTTAATCAATATAGTTGAATGTTGTTACCCCAATGATTTTAAAAAATTTAGGGATGATCAGTATAGAGATACCAAATATGATACCTTATATACATAGATATAAATTAGATCTGCTATTTATTGATTTCTCGATGGTGGGTAAAATGTTATCTAT
This sequence comes from Viscum album, assembly GCA_963277665.1. Lineage (NCBI taxonomy): Eukaryota > Viridiplantae > Streptophyta > Magnoliopsida > Santalales > Viscaceae > Viscum > Viscum album. The sequence continues at coordinate 395,512,464 of OY728127.1, read as the reverse complement.
TTTAGTGGGTGGATGATGGTACTAGTGATGTTTCCAAAGGAGATGATGTGTTTGTTCCAAAAATTCCCCTTAGTGGTGCATCTAGGTCTGTAAGAGATGTACATGGAAATATTTTGCACTCTATAACCATATTCTAGGTTTTCCTTGAACCTTTTGGGACTCATTTATGTAGGGTCATGTTATGGAGTCATTTTAAGAGACTGTGGACATTTTTGGAGACTTTTTTGGGGTGTGCACAGCTGGCACATTTTTCTCTCAAACTGTGTGATGTCCATAGAAAAATGTCCACCCAGTGGTAATGGGGAGTGTAGTGTTAGATTATGATATTAAAAACTATGCACTCAACCAATGACAATTGTGTTCCAAAAATATCTAGGGGATCATGGTTGAAAAATATTGTACCCAATCCATACACCCCCTCCAGCTAACCTTGTATGTGGTAATTAATTTTTATGGAAATTAATTTCAAAATACTGATCCCATGGAATAAGTACATATTCACCCTAATTGACTTAAATATGAATCTTCCTTTCATAAGGCCTCCCTAGATGAAATTTGTTCTTATATAACCCCCTCATTTGGAAAATCAAAGAGTCGGTGGATGTTATGATCCCTCTCCATAAGTGGATATCCTCTTTTGGGTCCTCCTATAATCTCTGTCACAATACTCCTTAGATATTGTTATATAATCGTGTTCTTATGTAATTTAAACTCTATTTCAATGGATACTATCCTTATATTATTACATCCTAATTCCATTTTTGATTCATAAGTATTCTTATCCTATGATAATAATTTCTTTTTGTAGATAATGTTTATAATGTTATTTACATAATTAAATGTACGTGTTTGAATATTATATTATTCATGTAATTGAATCATTTATTTTTTTGAATTATTTAAACTATATTTCAATAGTTCTATAAATCATCCATTAAGAATTCTATAATTATGAAACCTGAAGTGGCATGGACATTAAGAACCCCCCCCCCCCAATTCCATTGGAATTGGAATTGTGGGTTGATTTTCAAAAATGATTGAATTGAGAAAATGATTTGATATATGTTTTCTGAAAAAAATTTAAATTGATATGATGAAAACACATGATTGTTTCCGGATTAAAATGGAATAAAATTATAAAATATCAATGTTTTGATTTTGAAATTGAATTAAAATATTAAAACTGAAAATTAGGAAATTGAGTTGTATATAATGATTTATTTTAAATAAAATGATTCACCCATTATTTATTGATTCATTGAGAACATGAAAGGTTGGGTAGTTAGTGGTTTTTTGGGATATGAACACTAGGATCCTAAACACCAAAGAAATGATTGGTGATTAAAACTCTATCAAAAACCTAGTTTGGCATGATTATCCCAGATGGGTTGTTGTTGAGTCGCTTTAGGAATGAGCCTGAGGGTTGTGTGCATACATATTTTGTTATGATCACTAAATTTAGAAGTGTGATATAACAAAAAAACAATGTACTCCAAGGAATATGGCCATAAATATTATTTTATATCTGTAGATTATAAATTCCATTTTTATAGACATTTTTTACTCATGTAAGTTGGTTTATATAAATTCTTTTATATATAATTTATATTTAATCATTATCTGAAATTATTCCATTCACAGAATAGAAATAAATTTTTAAATAAGAAAATGATATTTTATTCATGAAAAATATTATTTAAATTGAACTCACTATTGGTTTATTATTATAGAATATATTATGAAACACATAGTGATACCCTACTGGTATTTATATCCCACACCATAACTTATTTTTGGGGATTAGTAGACTTTATTATGCAAGGTTCGAAGAAAGATAAAGGGACAAATTGAGCTGGTGGAAGACCATTATCCATTGGGAATGGATTAATGGTTATCATTGATGGAGATATGATCCATGTGTTATGTGGTATGTATGAGTTATGTATTGTTAGATGGTTATTATATTGATGATATACTTCATTGTTTACTTTTTACCAATTTATACTTCATGTACATTCTCCATAAGGATTTTTTATATACTATCTGGTAATATTTATTCTTCCACTATTTTGTGTTAAACCAATTCCCTCTTTTATCATCTGTGATTCCAGGTTCTTGACACCAAACCAAGGGGATTGGGGACACCCTTCATACAATTTAAGTGTCATCTTGGGTATCAAGGTACCATGGTATTTGGGATGGTTTTTGAAAGAGTTTTATTAGAGGTGTTGGTTATCATTTTTTCACTTATATTAATATGATACTTATAATGTCATTATAGAACATAGAATATTGTTTTGAGTGAGTTTCTAGATATCCTTCATCTTAAAAGTTCTTATGTTGTCATAGGTGTTTGGGAAAACTCTTTCTGATGAATGTTTTATATGATTCAAATATTTTCATTAATTTTATGTTTTTATGTTGAAATCTGAATAATGAAATCTTAACTAATGGTATTGAGATTATATTTATCATGTTTGACTTTTTGATCTGTGTAATATTCAGATGTATTATTTATTTTATTTTGATGTTGTTTAATATCATGCATCTGATAATTAATTTGTATAGGATCCCGAAAAAAGCTATTGGTGAAAGAAAATGATAATATCTTCTCATAGATTAGAATATCATTAAGATGTGTTGTGTGCTATCCATGCTCTAGGGAAGGAAGACACACCCATTCCAATTCAGTATCTGGGCATGAAAACTGTAACACCCCATGATTTCATAGTACATTATTTTTTCAAAGTAATGTAATAACTTTCACTACACGCAACACTGAGTTCATGTGCATCACGACTTACCAAACTAGCCGTTCAAAAGCAGTTATGAATAGTATTAACTGAATTTTGAACATTATATAATCCTTATAATTTTAGAATCCATATTATAAGTTTCTTAGACATAATTTAAGAACTAATTCATTTTTTCAGATAAAAGAAGTATTTTTCAAAACTGCAATTTTACCGCCTTTTAATGGAGAACCCTTTTTAAATCCAATATTTGAGACTTTTATATATTAAATATGAAAAAATAAACTTCTTCTTTAGAATTGGGACATAAGAATTTAGTTTCAATAAATTTATATTGTCTTTCTGATAACTTTCATATTTGGGTGAATAGTAAAAAATACTATATTTTAACTGAAAACAACTTTTTTAATCATAATAATTTATAGTGTTGTATTATAAATTTTAATGTTTTGGAAGTATAATTAGATTATATTTTTACCCTTTAATCCAATGTTGGTCATTAGAATTAATTTCACATTGAAATTATACATAATCAAGTGTCAATTTTTTGATAATTATTGTTTAATAAAAAGACCCTACTTGTTTTGACAATGAGAATTAATTTTAAATTAATTAATGAAACATATATTTTTTGAATTTGGTAAAATAGAAACAATTTTTGGATTCATAATGTCATAATTACCTTATGGTGTTGTTTTGGTATTTTTCTGAAAACATTCAATTTTTGATGAATAGTGAAAAACACTCAATTATAGTTTAAAACCGAATTTTTATTTAAATAATTATATATTTTATTTAAATTAAATTAAGGTAAAACTAGATACATAATACCTATATATGTTCAATTTAATTCATTGGAGTTAGTTTATAATAATTTTAGATATATAAAAAGTTTATTGAACTTTTCACTGTCTTTTACCCACCTCCTAGTTGAATTTTCAAATTCATATAAAACATAATTTTACTGATTCTATGAGTGGAATTTTGAAAATCCGAGAGAAACTATTAATATAAAGGAGTAATATGTGGTTCAATAAGATAAAAATTGTTTGTGGTGAATAGTAACTTTTACTTTTATTTACCACGGTTAAAAGTAAATAGGGTAATTATTGGTAAAAATGATATTATTATTACCATAACACATGTCCAAATTCTATTGGATAAGTATAATTCGACCAAAAAAACCATAGGAATAAAATATGAACCTCTTTTTTCCACTTGGATTAGATTTGGATATTTAATATTATTTAATTTAAAGAAGAGTTAAATGAGTTAAAATCATTGATTAATAACTAAAACATTTATAATATAGGGTTGTACATAAGATAAATTCAATTATAAATATTCATTAGAAAGATAAAAAGATTTAATACATAGTGTTATTTTATTTATGATTTTTAGACATTAAATTATTTAATTTATTTATGACACAATGATGATGCAGTAATAACCGTATTAATGAACGATTAAGATAATTGATATTATAAATACCCAAATAAATGTAATTTGAGACTTTTTATGAATTCAAATAATTTTATATGTTAATATTACATATTATGATTGGTTATATTAATTGTTTGAGAAGTAATAATGCTGTTATAAATTTATCAAAAACAAACTACCCAATAATGTCAAAATTGACATAAATGAGTTTTTAAAAAAAATAATATATTATTAATTGATATTCTATTCCTAAAAAATATTGTTCATCCAAAGTACATATATAATGATAGGTGAATCATTAATGGACCACATGGGGGTCTATTGGAAGTTTATAGTAAGATTATTAACCATATAGTGTAAGAATACAAGAAGACATGGTAAAAGTTAAATTATTTAACTTATAGTTAAATCTTAATTATATGGTTAAAATGGTAACCTAAACTTGTCTAAAACCTATTGGTTGAGAGTATTTCGACCCATACACACCCTATCCTCTATATAAGTCATTTTGGATCCATTATAAACTGAATATTAATTTATTATAAAATAATATTTTAATATTTTCCAAAGGTTCCCCTCACCCCTCATATAAAAGAGCACTTTCCCTTATATCAAATTCACTCCTCCATTGCCATTTGGCTCATCCAAACTCTGCCCAAATACTCTCTCAACTATAAAATATTAATACTTTAGGCCCTCCTCTAGTCATAAAAACAACTAAATGATCCCTCTTGATCAATTCAAAAGGAAGAACCCGAAGAAGAGGTAATGATTTCACCACCCTCTTTCACGTTCTCTTATTCTTCCACTCACTCTTTCATTGTCGTTTCTATTATAAAATATTAACTTCAATATCTTATATATACTATGATGTTATTATAAATATGGAACAACTATATTAATTATTCTACCCATCTTATGAATGATAATGTCACCATGCGTTCGTACATACAGCTTACCGTCTCCACATCATAGTGTAAGTTGTTATTCAACACTATGTTATTTGGATGGATATAATGAAGAGTAAAATGTATATAAATAATGAAAATAACATTATAATGTCTCTTTATAATTAATATACCATCCAATTCAATATATTTAAGGAAATGATATTCTCGCTCATCCGTATGTACGGATTACCGACTCCACGACGCGATGGGATTCATTTCCATGTTCACAAATCATCGACGATTATAAAAATATATATTACTAATAAGTATGTAATATATGAAAAAATAATTCTACTGGAGATATATATATATATATGTACTTACATATATCATATTCACTTAGTTCCGTTCAATACGATATGAAAACGGAAACAATGTTTATGCATACATACGGACTACCGCCTCATTAAATGGTGTTTTTCATTTCATATATATGTCTATTATATGTATTTATATTCTAAATATTTATGATATATAAATCATGTTTTATATTATTGAAGTATTTAAATCTTGGTCTATGTGATACAATCCGGAGTAAAAAGTTAAAACACGTACAATAAAGAAAGTGAATATTACCTAAAATGTAAATTTAACATGGAAATTATTATTAAATTGGTAGTATAAAGTCATAAATGAATCATATATTATATCAAAAATATTAATATGGTTCTAGTATAATTTAATAACATACTATGATCTTCATACAAGATGTTAAACGTACCCTCAACTAAAGAAATGTTCATGGTAAGTGTTAATTCCTCAATCTCATTATTATCCGAGATTGTTAACGTGTAATTATTTTCAAGGACCTTTTTATCATCCATGTCCATTTTTCATAAATAATATTTCCAGATGAATATTTTAAGGATTTTTTAAAATGAATCTTTATAAATATCAGAATTTTAAATGTTTTAAAGATTTATCTTTCTAAATATTTTTAATTATGACCATGTTTTCAAAATGATTTTACAGATTTATTTATACGTACATGAATGTTTTGAAATGATAATTCTTTTAAAAAGTTTCAATGTGGTATGGTACACTTTGATTCAAAAATCCCTTTTAAATTAATTCCTTTATAAATGTGTTTCTTTTAAATTCTTTTACAAAACGGATATTTCTGTCAAAATGTTTGACTCATCATTTTCAACTATGTCAGCATCCTTTACTAGATTTTTTTTTTAGGTTGATTTATTATAATACAATATTCCATATTGTACTTAATGAGTTATGATATGTTTGACTGTAGATGTCATATTTTTATACCATTCATGGTTTATGGTTAATGTATTGACATTTCGTATGCTAGTTTTAATATGAATGGTTAAGTTATGTTTCAACTATTCATATGAAGAATGTAGTGAACTTAGTATGTGACAGGTGGAGCCCGCTATAGCACCTCGATTCATCGGTAGGTCTCATGAGACAAACTAGTGTATTGGCACAAGGCCTTGACAAAAATTTTAATTGTAGTCTTGGAACGAGGCCTTGACTATGTGGTAATGATGTCCGGCGTTAGGCATTCCCTCATTATGAAATTAGTTATTACATGTGATTATTCAACTAATATAATATCCATGTGCATGTTTATATGGTATTGTAAGATTTATTTTTTCCATATTATGTTCAATTTTATGTTTAAAAAGGCTGTTGTTTCTATCACACATCTCGCCATAAATATTTATAGCTTCCTCTAAATTATTTACCCTTACTGAGAATATGAGCTCACCCCTTTGTTATGTTTTATTTTCCCAGGATTCCAAGAAGTGTATTATGATTGATAAGGAGGGTTATGCTTGGGGATTAATGGTGTTCTCAAAGGGTCATTTATGTTGTGTTTAATTTTTTAATGTGTAATGTAACATTCCTGTATGTAATCTATTTTCCAGGATAGCTAAACCGATCGGTCCTTCGGGACATGATTCCCTGTAATCATGCCAATGTATTAAAATAATGCACCGACTCTAGGTAACTGGGCCCTGGGCATTACAGTTGGTATTAGAGAACGTTTAGCTATAACCAAGGAAATTAGATCTAGATAAACCTTGATTAGAGCCCATTATGCTATGGTAGAATTTGAGGATTAGTATAGAAGAAAATCCTAGAATTTTGGTACTGTAGAGATTTTGTGATTTTTCCAAGCAATACATCCTAATCTGGATACGGGCAGGTAGAGGAGGCTCTAACACAGATGTATCTAGGGGTAAAACCCGAAAACACCAATTTGAGATAGACTTGAACAGGAACTGGTGCATTACAACGGGCCTTGCTGCACTCTTGGTTACGACACTCCTGGGGGATATGCTGAGGATAATTATCATTTTCATTACAAACAACTATAAAGGGTTTATGAGTATATATCTCCCCAAAGAAAACATTTTTGTGATTATGGATTATATCCATAAAATGATCAATTTACGTTAGGTATTTTACGAGTTTGGAATTATGAACTGCGATTCATAAACTGAGCTAGTTTATGCCATTATTTTGAAATGGCCCCCCATAGAAGGAATGAGAACTCCAGAAATACGTATGATCCAAAGAGTAAGAAGGGTCATATCATTCATGGAATTAAGCCAACATTTAGAAAGGAAGTAGTCACCCATGTATTATCATCATATGAATAAATAGTATCATGTGTTAATAAGATCAGTAAATAATTCTCTGAATCATATGGATTTGAAGGGATTCCAGAGAAAAAAATGATGTTAAAAAAATGATGGACAAAGGGAATAAGGGAATGAAAAATTTTACAATATGGAATGAATCACCTTGGTAAATTATTGAAGGGAATTGGAGTTGTTATAAGTATGGAGAAAAAGGACACCAAGTACATGATTGCAAGGGTAAGAAAAAGTTTTCAAATGTAAAATTATTCATCTGCAAGGCATTTAGACACTACGTGAATAAATGTCCCATTCATAAGAGTATACCAGAAATGATGTTATTGGATAATAATCAGGTTATGATACTACCTTAGATGAAGAAGAATGAATAGTGTTCTTATGTTGTTATTATAGAATTATTTCATTTGAGTGTTATATCAATAATATACTGGTTACATGAATTCTTGAGATAAAAAAGGATTGTACTATAGTACTATTTCATTGGTTATTTGAGATTATATTTTACTGATTCTACGGTTGTAATTTTGGAATAGAGATGGTTGATTTTGGTAATTCAGGATGTTGCAGTGTTGTAAAAGAATACACAATAAAGGCATTCACATGTTATTACGTGGAAAAAAAAGATTCTCACTATGTTTAACTTCCTTATAAACTTTGGACTGAGAGTTCAGATATAAGTATTTTGGATAATTCTAATGGTTGGAAAGGATTAAGTTTGAAATTGGATACTATTGTTAAGGTTATTTTCGGATTTCATAAAAAGGACAACCCGATGGTCGGGAAGCAACCCGTCACATCTGAATAGGCCGCGAGACTTGAACCCAAAAATGAAGGGAGACAAGGGTTTATCACCTATCACTGACTCACATGATTTCCTGGATTGAATAATGTAGTTTTTTTGAAGGGTCTGGTAGATGAATTATAAATTCTTTTTTTGGAACCCTAAAAGAATAGAAAAAATAGAATATTTTTTATGTTCTATTATCTTTTAGAGTGAAAGATGAGTTTGTGGTAGAAATTAGTTAAAAGATTGAAATCTAATTGTTAATATATATATATATATATATATATATATTTCTTCTCTTGTTCTATGAAGAGATAAATTCATAAATTTTAGGTAAGGCATCTTAAAACAAAAAATGTGTAATCCTAATACTTTATGTTTTGTTGAACATATGTCATTTTAAATCATCATAGATTGATGGCTTTGAGGCCCTCAATTCTACAATTGTTTGTGACTGATGACCTCAATCACTCCTTATAAATATTTACATTTTCCCTTCAATTATGTGTCTCTAATTTCCATCAATGTTCTCTTAATTGAGATCATAATTTGGTGGTGACTTTTTCATTCCAATTTTTATATTATTAAGAATAAATTTTATTAACCCAATTTTCGATGTGGGTTTTACCGCAAAGGTATTTTCTATTTTCAACCATTTTTTTCGAAAAAAAAAATTAAATTGAGAGGACACAATTTATTGAAGGAGTGATGAATGTAACACCCCGTGATTTCATAGTACGTTATTTCTTCAAAGTAATGCAACAACTTGCACTACACAAAACACTACGTTCAAGCGCATCATGACTTACCAAAGTAGCCATTCTAAAGAATATATGGATTTTATTAACTGAATATTGAAAATTATATAATCCTTATAATTTTAAAATCCAAATTATGAGTTTCTTAGACATAATGTAAGAACTAATTCATTTTTTCAGATTAAAGAAGTATTTTTCAAAAATGCACTTTTACCACCTTTTAATGGTGAACCCTTTTTAAATCCAATATTTGAGACTTTTATATATTTAGTTTGAAAAAATAAAATTCTACTTTAGAATCGGGACATATGAATTTAGTTTTGATAAATTTATGTTGTTTTTCTGATAACATTCATATTTGAGTGAATAGTGAAAAATACTATATTTTAACAAAAAACAACTTCTTTAATCAAAATAATTTATATTGTTGAATTATACATTTTAATGTTTTGGAAGTATAATTAGATTATATTTTTACCCTTTAATACAATATTGGTCATTGGAATTAATTTCACATTGAAATTATACATAAAAAAGTGTCAAACTTTTGATAGTTATTGTTTCATAAAAACATGATATTTGATTTCACAACGAGAATTAATTTTAAATTAATAAATGAAACTTACATGTTCTGAATTTGGTAAAATACACTTCATTTTTGGATTTGGAATGTTGAAATTAACTTAGGGTGAATTTTTGGTATTTTTCTGAAAACATTAAAATTTTGATGAATAGTTAAAAAACACTTAGTTATAGTTTAAAACTGAATTTTTATTTAAAATTTTTTTTATTTTGTTTCAATTAAATTAAGGTCAAAATAGATAAATAATACTAATATAATTTCAATGCAATTCATTGGAGTTATTTTAGAATAATTTTAGATATATAAAAATTTTATTGAACTTTTCATTGTCTTTTACCCACCTCCTAGGAGAATTCAAAATTAATATAAAACATAATTTTACTGCTTCTGTGAGTGGAATTTAGAAAATTTGAGAGACATGGTTAATATCAAGGAGTAAAATGTGGTACAAAAAGATAATTTTTTGTGAATAGTACATTTTTAATTTTATTTACCACGGTTAAAAGTAAATAGGGTAATTATGGTTAAAAATGATGTTATTATTATCCTAACAATTGTCTTAATTCTATTGGATAAGTATAATTTGACAAAAAACAACCTTAGGAATAAAATATGAACCTCTTTGGTCAACTTGGATTAGATTAGGACAATTATTATTATTTAATTCAAAGAAGAGTTAAAAGAGAAAAAATCATTGTTTAATAAATAAATGATTTTTAATATAGGTTTATACATAATATAAATTCGATTATAAATATTAATTATAAATATAAATATATTTCACATATAATGGCTTTTTATTTATAATTTTTAGACATTAAATAATTTAATTAACTTATGACAGAATGATGATGCAATAAATACCGTATTAATGAAAGATTAAGATAATTGATATTATAAATACCCAAATAAATGTAATATGAGACTTTTTATGAATTAAAATAATTTTATAGGTTAATATGACATATTATGATTGTTTATATGAATTGTTTTCTAAGTAATAATTCTTTTATGAATTTATCAAAAACAAAATACCCAATAGTGTCAAAATTGACATAAAAGAGTTTTTAAAACAAATATTATATTATTAACTGATATTATATTCCTAAAATCTAATGATCAGCCAAAGAACTTATATCATGATATGTGTATCATTAGTGGACCACTTTGGGGTCCATTGGAAGTTTATAGTATGATTATTAACCATATATTGTAAGATTGCAAGAAGACATGGTAAAAGGTAAATTATTCAACTTAGAGTTAAATCTAAATGTTAAGGTTAAAATGGAAACATAAACTTGTCTAAAACCTATTGTTTGATAGGATTTAGACCCATACCCACTGTATCCTAGAAATAAGTCACTTTGGATCCATTATAAATAGAATATAAATTTATTATAAAATAATATTTTTAGATTTCCCAAAGGTTCCCCTCACCCCTATTATAAAGCAGCACTTCCCCTTCTTTAAAATTCACTACTCCAAATCCATTTGGCTCGGCCAAAATCTGCCCAAATACTCTATGAAATATACAAAATTAATCCTAGAGGCCCTCATTTAGTCTGAAAGCCAACTTAAGGAACCCTTTTGATCAAATCATAAGGAAGAACCTGAAGAAGAGGCAATGGTTTCACCACCCTCTTTCATGTTCTCTTATTCATCCACTTACACTTTCTCTGTTGTTTCCATTCTAAAATTATAAATACATTATCTTATATATACTGTGATGTTATTATAAATATGGAGCAAATATATTCATTATTCTACCCATCTTATGAATGATAATGTCGCCATGCGTGTGTACGTACTGCTTACCGTCTCCACGCCTTGGTGTAATTTGTTATTCAACACAATGTTTTTTTGGATGGATATAATGATGAGTAATGTGTATATAAATAATGAAAATAAAATGCTAATTTGTCTGTAAAATTAATATAACTTCTAATTTCACACCTTTAAGGAAATGATATTGTCTCTTGTGCGTACGTACGTATTACCGTCTCCACGACGTGATGAGATTCATTTCCATGTTCACAATTCATCACCAATTATAAAAAAAAATATTACTAATAATTATGAAATTTATAACATAATAATGATAATTGATATATATATATATATATTTACTTACATATATATTATTCACTTAGTTCCATTCAATTCGATATGAAAATGGAAACAACGTTTATGCGTACGTATGGACTACCATCCCCATAAATGGTGTTTTTCATTTCATATATATGTCTATCACACATATTTATATTCTAAATATATATGATATATAATTCATGTTTTATATTCTGGATGTATTTAAATCTAGATATAAGTGATACAATCAAGAGTAACAAGTTAAAACATGTATAATAAATAAAGCGATTATCACCTGAAATGTTAATTTAACAAGGAAATTATTATTAAATGGATAGTATAAAGTCATGAATGAATCATGTATTGTATCATAAATATTAATATGGTTCTGGTATAATTTAATAACATACTATGATCTTCACAAAGGAGGTTAAACGTACCCTCGACTTAAGGATTGTTCATGTTAAGGGTTAATTCCTCAATCCCATTATTATCCGAGATTGTTTACGTGTAATTATTTACTGGATCATTTTTATCATCCATGTCCATTTTTCATAAAAATGATTTCAAAATGAATATTTTAAGGATTTTTGAAAGGTACTTTTTATCAAGTTCATAATTTTAAATGTTTTAAATAATTTTCTTTCTATGACCTTTTAATTAATGTCCATGTTTTCAAAATGATTTTAAGGATTTACTTATATGTACATGAATGTTTTGAAATGATAATTATTTTCAAAAGTTTTAAAGTGGTATGGGACACTTTGATTCAAAAATATCTTTTATATTACTTCCTTTATAATTATGTGACTTTAAAATTATTTTACAAAATGAATATTTCTCTCAAAAATTTATACTCATCATTTTCAACTATGTCAGAATCATTTATTGGATATTATTTTCGATTGAGGTTGATTTATTATAATACAATATTACATATTGTATTGAATGATTTTTGATATGTCTGATTGTGGGTGTTCTATTTTTATACCAGTCATGGTTTTTGGTTATTGTATTAACATTTTTAATGCTAGTTTTAATACGAATGTTTAAGTTATGTTTCATCTATTCATATGAGGAATGCAGTGGACTTAGTAAGTAACAGGTGGAGCCCGCTATAGCTCCGTGATGTATCGGTAGATCTCATAAGACAGACTAGTGTCTTGGAACAAGGCATTGAAAAAAAAATTATTTTTAGTCTTGGAACAAGGCCTTGACTATGTGGTGATGATTTATGACAAAATAAATTTCCTCATTATGAAATTAGTTATTACATGTGATTATTAGACTACTAGAATGTCCATGTTCATGTTTATATGGTATTTTTATATTTATTTTTTCCATATTATGTTCATGTTTATGTTTAAAATGTATTTTGTTTTTATCACACATCTTGCCTTAAATGTTTACAGCTTACGATAAATTATTTACCCTTACTGAACATCTAAGCTCACACCTTTCTTATATTTTATTTTCCCAAGATTCTAAGAAGTGTATTATGATTGATAATCAGGGTTAATATTGGGAATTAATGGCGTTCTCAAAGGATAATTTATGTTGTGTTTTATTTTCTACTGTGTAATGTAACGTTCGTGTGTGTAATCTATTTTCCAAAACTGCTAAACTGATCGGTCCTTCGGGACTTGATTCCTTCTAATCATACCAATGTATTAAAATAATGCACCGAATCTGGGTTACTAGGGTCGGGGCATTACAAAAACCAGAATGTATGACTCTATAGATAATGGGTAAGAGTTTATTTACCATAAGTCACAATATTTCCAATGGTATAATGATCCTAGAGAGGCTATTGATTTGTTGAAAAAAATTCAATAGCTGTTTGAGTTCCTAGAAAGTCATTATTATATTAATGTGATGTTTTATACCATTATGATTGAGGGGCCTAGAAAATGGTGGTTTAATTATTTGGAAACATCGAAGAAGCATGAATGCTTGGAGGGCATAAACATCAAGGTTTCTTTTTTAGATTTACTTAGTATAGAGTCCATGGATTTAGATAATTTAATGGAGTTCCTTAATGTTTAGAAAATTAAAAAGGCTATGAATCATTATGAAAAATTCATTATCTATATATATAAGATTGATCATGAGATTGTGACTAATGAAAAGTTAATAGAAGGAAGATTTGAGATTTTAATTCAAGATGATATTTGATACTTGGTTTTCAAGATAATGAATACTTCTTATGCTAATGTGTTAGAAATAAAATTGATGGGTGAATATGATCTAGATGTAATGTTAGGTTTGACAGGAGTACCATTTTTCTCGTTATGGTAGTTATTTGAGTTCCGTCAAGAAATGATTAAGTTTGACGAGTCACAAGGTCATTCTCATTAACATGTATCCATTAGACCACATAAAGTGCCCAATATTGTTCCATTAGATTTCATTCATTGTGGAACAGATGGGCATTCTAAACTAGATTTCACTAAGGCACGAAATATCTATAGTTCATATATATGTTCATTTAACTTATAGAATTTTTATATTTATTTCATTCTATATTTAGAAGAAAAAACTCATCCACACCATCAAGTACTATGTTGTAATCATATTGTTCACAAAATATGGAGTTTTATCCACCAGCATCAGGAGAAAAATTACCTTATGAAATTTAAGAATCTCCAGATGTAGTTTATATGTGTCCAGTGACTATGAAAAGTACCATCACTATATCTTTATCCTTACTAACTTCTTTATCCGATACTGATGAATACCACTCATTCATATAGACACATGATTTTTATTTCCAAAACATTCATATAATGGTTTTACTGTAAATGATGTATATTAGAACAACCTTTAGAATGAAGAGAAATATTGCTATGTGTTTTCATTCATATGTTTAATATTTATCATAGGATGGGCTTACCTTGAATTTTTTTTTTCTTAATATAAAAATTATTAATTCCATTATGCCAATGGATAGATTGATCACTGATCAGGAATATATTGACAACCATATTTAGTGTGGATCCACTAATACACTTGATTGGGAGTTATGAGATTTTCAGGGAGAATGGAAATAGTGGTTTAGTAGATATGGACCATATTTTCTAGAGTTTGGTTGGGTAATATAGTTGTTTTCTTTTTTACTTATAATTATATTATTTGGGTGTTGATTTTCCTTGGTGTTTTTCCTAATATCTGACATTTTTTTTCTTCTGATGTCTCTTGATTTCCAGCTATATGAGGGGTTTAGTTTTTTTATAAATTCAGTACATTTTACTTCACAGGATTATATTCCTTCTTACCATATGGTTCCATATGAAGTAATATAGATTAATACTCAGTTAGATTATTTGGTTAGGAAAGTCTTTATACGGCAGACTATGTCACCTTTTATAGAACCTATTCTCTTCTAAAATAATGGTGATGGTGTGTTTCACCTCTAAGTCAATTATCCGAACCTCAAACATGTTATGGAAAAGAAAAATTAGCAATTGTCTTTGATAGATGATCTATTTGACTAGAAAATAGGGGAATAGTGATTCTAAAAGATTGATCATTTATCTACCTACCATAAATAGAAAATTATAGGATATAAATTCAGAAAACTATTTTCTGGATTAGGTATGGCCTATTAGAAAATCTAGTTATTCATTCTTGTCAAAAAAATTATACGAAAATTTTCATGAAAATGATGATCAATATCTTTTATGAGTATGTTGATACATTTATTTTGGGATGTTTTGATGACATTATTTTCTCTCAAACTTTGAAGGATTAGGTGTGTCATGTTGGATTAGTATTTGAAATGATAATAAATCACTAACTCTATTCCATGTTATCAAAATGTGATATCTAGATTCAGAAATTAATATCTTGGGTGAGTTGGTTTCAGAAAATGATATATTATTTGATCATGAAATAGTGAAATCATTTTTGACCTGGGAGAAACCATTGATCTCTTTGTGATTTAGAGATTATTGTGTTTAGCACGGTATTATCACCAATTTTTATAGGATCTCTCAAATTTCACCTCTCAAATGACCTCTCTCACTCAATAGGGGATGAAGCTTTCCTAAAATGATAAATCTTCAAAGTCATTTGTTGATATGAAATATCATTTCAATTGTTAATAGATGTTAAATATTCTAGAGGGTGTGAAGGGAAATATTTCCTTTTATGATGCATTAGGATTGGGTTTTGGCTGTGTTGCTATACTGGGTGACTGTGTTGTAGCCCATGTATCTCAATAGACTATGCCAAATTTGAATAAATATCCAACCCATGATCTTGAAATCATATCCATGATATATGGGGTCAAGAGTTTGTGGCATTAAATTTTTTTGATAATGAATTTCCATGTTTTTTAACTGTAAGAACATAATTTCAATCATATCAAAAAAGAATCTGATTCTCCACCAGAGGAATTGTATGGAGTACCAGAAGATATTTTATTTCCAAATTAATTTTACCTTAGGGAATGTGAATGTCATGGTGATGTTTTTGAGCTGGAATCATCACACCTAGCTCATTAAAAAATCAGCTAAATAATTCAATTGGATTTATCTTTTTTCATATTTTCATTTAGTTGTATGAGGTTGAGAGGATGAGGTTATCACAACTAGTTTTCACTTGAACTCTACTCATATTGAACTAATCATTTGGAATAGTATCTTGATGTTGAATTCTATGAATTAGGGAATCTCTTTATGGTCATGATACCATTGGAAAATAGACATTCTATTCTTACTATATCATATGTTTATTGATATGGTTTGTTGTACCTTTTACAATGAGAAATGATATAATAGGGGATTTCCATAAGTCCCAGTGGTATGTGCAACAATGAACCATAGAGATGTTCTATGATATATATTTCTAATTATGATGGCCAGGTATGAGATCATACATCCCTGACATTGTTTCATGTTGTAAAAATATCTAATGGGTAAATTGTGTACACCATAGACCTTTATTTTTGGTTTATCCACATCAATCATTACTGTGGAAGTAAAATAATTTATATATTTAATTCAGGGTATGTGTATGTCATACCCTTAAAATGATGAATGTGATATGATTTTGGATCAATTAGGTAACAAAATCATATAACATTATACCCTTCTCTGATGTAACTAAATTTGTGGAATTGGGAAGCCTATACCTATATGAGGATGTTCCATTTTCATGATGTTTCATCTGTTATACTCATTGATTTGGATCCCCTTTAGAATTATTTTTTTGTAGAGTCCTTTTATATGCAATGAGACGTCCCATGAGATTGATAATAACATGTCGTCTATATTCAGATGGCTAAAAAGAATGGGAAATAATGATTTTTATCAACTACTATGGTCATACATCCACAATTTTGGTGTACCTTGGGATTCCCATTTGGGTCTAGTAGAGTTTTCTTATAATAATAGCTACCAGTACCTAAATAGGATTTCTAATTTTTAGGCCTTGTATAGACACCCATGCAAATATATTTTTTGTTGATTAATGTTTGGTGAATCTTCTTGGTTTGACTAGTTTTGGACAATGAGATTATGGAAGAGATTTATTTTATTTTTTATATAATTTAAATTAAAATCATATGATGATCATCATAGGTTACTATCCAAATTTTTGTGGGTGAACTGGAGTTCTTTAGACTATCACCTAATTAGGGTCATTAGCATCTTAAGAGGTAAAGGCAGCTTGAACTTCATTTTGTGGGAGATTTTGATGTTGTTGAGTAGGTGGGGAAAGTGGATTATCATTTATAACATCCCATAATAGTGATGTTTATTAATAAAAAATTCCATATATCCCAACTTCATAGATATATTTAGGATCCAAATTATGTCTTCGCATGGAAGGATCTTGATGTGAAGCATGATTTATACACGGATGCGCATAAAAAGAGAATCGATGATTTTAAAACAATAGTTCTACATCGTAGGATGATACCTTTGGTTTGTGCACAATGGAAATATGATTCGTATTCTCCAGAGAATTTGGAGCATGAGCCACTATCGAGAGAGTAGTGGCCACATCACTTTGATATGGAATATTCATAACTGGATTATTGGGTAATGACTGTTTCTATGGGAGGGATGTTGGTAACATCCTTTTTTGTTTTTCTAGTAATTCCTTGAAACTTTTTACCAATGTGATGTCAGGTTTTTTGAATTCATTCAAAGATAGTTCTTAAATCCTTGGGGATATTTTGGGTTGTACATTGCTGGTGTATTTTTTTCCGAAACTGCATGCTGCCCCTAGTAAAAATCATACACCACTGGATAGTGGGGAATTTTTGGATGGTGCATAGATTCTTAAATTGTGTTCCCACCCGAGAAAACCATATACCCCCAACAGTAGGGGTGCGCCTCATATGAAAAACTTCCCCTATATATGTTTCCCTCATCCTGATAATCATTCCTATAGTTAATAATTATTCTAAAAAATATTTTTAAATCATTATCCCCCCATATTATGTACCAAATCGCCCAACAAGACCCTAATATGAAATTATTTCAATAGTGGATCCCTCAAAGCAATTTCAACTCCTAAAATCTCTTCCTTTGGATTGTCAAAATTCCTTTGGAATACCCGATCTCTCTTTGGTAAGTGGATATTTTCTTATTTGTCTTATTTTAATATCTAATCTTATTATATGTAGAGAGATTCATATCACTACGTTATAGATTGATATAAACTGAATTTTGTTAATATAATCATTTCCTTTTCAAATATTGATTCTAGATATCATTCAATGATCATCTGGGCCTTTTATCATTGTTGGTGTCCCCTATATAGGTGTTAATCATTTTATTTCATTGATTAATGGTAGGTGGATCAATTTGATATTTTAAAAGAATTTGAATGCTTAAATTGGTTTATTTCTTTAAATTATCATTTTATTATTTTATAAAACCTCTATTTGGAATGATTTGACTTTGAACCCCAAAATGGCATGGATTTTGAGAAAATCGACCAATTCATATGGAATTAGAATTGTGGGATGAATTTTGAAAATGTCAAATTAATGAAATGATTTGGGATTTGTTTTTAGAAAATGAATTATATATAAATAATGATAACCCATGAAGGTTTATGGATTTAAAACACATGAAATGATGGAAAACAGATGTTTTGGTTTTGAAATTCAATTTTCATATTGAAATTGAAAATTATGAAATTTAATTATAAATGACGATTGATTTCAAATGATATGACTCACCGATTATTTATTCATTTATTTAGATAATTTTTTCCTGGGTATTTATTCAGTAATTTGGGACAACCATTCTGGGATCTTGATCCAGTGGAAATGGATTGATGTTGAAAACTCTAACAAAAACCTAGTTTGACATGATTATCCTCAATGGTATGTTAATGAACCCTATTTATTCAGAGCCTACAGAACGTGTTCACACATACTTCTCTATGAACAATGCATAGAGAAGTGTGGAAACCCTATATCTAGAAAGCAGTGTTCTTCATCATATATGAAAATGGTTGTAGTTTTGTATGTTTCTATTTTATATTTCATTTTATATAGGTCAATTTTATTCATTCTAAATTATATATATATATATTATATTATATGAATGGTTTTATTTAGCCATGTTTGATGTGTTTCCATCCATTGAAAATAAATCTAATTTTTCTTAATTAAGGAAATGATATGTTATTACCTAACCTATTATATTTTAATTGAAATAATGATTAGTTTATTATTATGAAATATATTGTAGAAAATTGGTGAGACACAATAGAAATTTATAGCTCAAAACCTACATTTTCCAATCAATGTTTTTAAAAAATCTTATTCCAGGTTTGAAAAAATGGAAAGCACCACATGGAGGTGGTGGATGTTCAATATAAATTCGGGATGGAGTGGTCGAGGTCACCTATAGATATATGATCCACTTGTTAAATATGATTTATTAGTGTTTTATTCTATGATGTTTATAATATGATGATGTATTATGGTTTTTTTGCCTATTGGAATTTTGGTATCTTTTCTATGAATTGTGTGGATATACCAAGATAAAATAATATTTATTTTTATATTTTGTGGAAAATATGATCCCTCTTTTATCATGCATAATTCCATGTTATAGTCTTCATCCCATGGGTATAATGGATTCCCTTTGGCCTATGTCCATGATGGATTAGATATCAGTGATCAAGGGTATATGGGTTGGTTTTTGAAAACATCCCATGTCAGTTATGGAGGTTTTGGTATGAAGAATTTAGTAGTAGAGTATCTATAATGATTCCTCACTTATCATTTGTTGAAATATAAGAACCCAATTTTAGTTTGTTTCGTTAAACACAATAATGTACTATAGTGGAAGTGTGTTGGGATATCTATTGAATTCATGATAGGGTTACCATGTACATCAATATGAAAATAGTACTTCACCCCCAGACTAACTACCAGAGAGAGAAAACCATTCAGGTTTATGAGGACATGAAAAAGGAAAGAACGATAGACTTTTTCCTTAGTTTGGAGGGATAACCTACACTTGGTAGAGTTTTCATACAGTAAAATATAATATTCCATAATTTGTATGGTACCATTAGAGTTATTTTAAAGGCAACCCTTTAGGTCATCACATTTTTGGAATGACCCAAGACATTCAGTACTCACTAACCTATAGTTGGATTGATCTATTTTAGAGATTGAACATATCATCCATGATCGAATGAGGACTGTAAAAATCATTCATATGCTCTATAATAACTAAAAAAAGTGTCCTTTTTAGTTCCATGAGGGACACCATGTTCTTATATAAGTCTCACCTCACTATCGATTATTGATATTTTGATGACTCATCAATCTATCTCTGATATTCATTTTACATTTCTATATATTTTTTAAAACAGGTGAGGTGGTTTATCGATTGGATATACTACCACAGTTGAACTGGGTTGATGATTCTTCCACATGACACAATTGAGGATGTACTTCCATTTCAAATAACATTATATTGAAAATAGATAGATAACCATGAAGGATAGAGAAACCATTATATATTAACTTGTGGTGATCAGGGATATTCATGAGAGGATCTGATATGGATAAGAGATTGATTTTTTTGGATGCATGTCAACCTTTATGAGTGGACCGTAGACTAGGAGACATAGGTGAATGTTAAGTACCGACACATTTTGGAGTAGTTCTGCTAAAATATTTGGACAAAAATAACTATGATGCAGAGACAATTACATCTTTTTCTATTTAATTCTTTCAAATGTATCTAGTAATATTTTTGGAGCCATGAACTGGGAGGGTGTTGGATTCTGAGGCTCGGTAGGCAAAGAATTAATATTTCAAAATTAATAAATATTTTTTAAAAAATACATCATCTTATTTGTAAAAAAATTAAACTCTTGAATTGATTATTGTAATAGAAATCTAATGCCACTGTTGAGTTCGGAACATGTTTCTTACCCTAGAGGTGACATAATTTTTTTCATCATTGGTAGTTTGTAAAACATTGGTTTTGTGTGATAAAATAAATAAGTTCATTATTTTATATTATTTTTTTTCATTGATGCTTCCTCCTACATTCATGCTATATAAATAACCCATTTTGGGAAATCGATAGGGCTAGGAACATAACCCTACATACATTGAAGTCATCCGTTGGATAAATATACGTAGATGACATTGGATTAGTGGATTTGAATTGCACTACATGTGTTGGATACACCAAAAAATAGCATGGATGTTTCCAAATATGAAAACAAATGATCATTATTCAACATTGATTGATCCAAATTCTTAGTAGGAAGATTTATTTATGTGGTTTCATGTAGTTTTATTCATATTGATTTGAATATAGATAAATTCCTCAAAAAAATAAGTTATTCATTTATCAATGTTTGATTTATTTTTTAGTTCATTAATATTAATATTTTTGTTGTTAATTATTTCCTATTCATCTATATATTTCTAGGAAAATTGATAATGTATAAAATGAATAATGGTATAGGTTATTTCATAGTGTTTATTACATATGGTTTTCTCACCCAATTATTCACATTTTGATCATGGTAAAATTGTTTTGCCCCCAGTTCAATGAAATCCCACTAGTGGATCATTGCATAGTCATTCTTCGACAAAACAGATTAGTACTGTGGGATTGGTTCACAATCAAGGGTGAGATAGAGGTGTCTTGATGGTGGATAACCATAAAATGATCATGTTTATATCAATGTAATTTCTTCAAAAGGGATATTCAGAAAAAGTTGTATGGTGTTGATTTGGAATTAAGAATAGATTTATGAGCGGAACGAGCCCTGTTTCCGATGAGATGTGTCAATTTTTTTGAATAACCTATGTTCCATGTTCCCTAGTGGGATTGACTAAAACATTCTCGACCTGAATAACACATGAATAAACTATAGAATCTAGAAAATTCTTTGTCACACGACATATAATTTATATTTACACGCTCTATAGGAACCCTAGTTATGGTGATAGTGTTTCAAATTAAGTAATAAGGGTAAAATTCCAAGTGGACCTTTCATCATTCTTTATGATCTATGTCTTGAGGCATTCCATGTATCTCTGAGGATACCTGGGAATGAGATAAGTACATTGTCTATGTAATGTAATCTGATATAGCCACAGTATGTGGATTTATCCATGTTCTTGGACACTTCTTTGTATACATGGGCATGTTTTAAGTACATGAGAACATGTAGAAGATCTCAAAAAATAGATACAAGAAGTTTAGGATTTGGTGGTACACACCCTGGACATAGTGTACACACTGTGTATATTATCAAAGATGGCTTGGATCCCCTACTAACTTCATTATAGCCCATGCTTAATTTTGTTAGAGACATTTTTCCATTCCCATGAGGGTACAATCCATCATTATATCTTCATATAAGGATTTTGATCCCGTCTACTAGTTAATATCTAATATCATTTGGGGAATCCCCCTATAGAGCCAGAGTGGGATACCCTATCATTAGTATGTCAAGTTCATGGTATTGGAATTAACACAATAAACATGGTTTCATGAAATATCAAGTATGCATATACGGTGGAGTCTATGGTTCCCCCAGTAGCATTGGGTGAGATCCCCTATATGAAGTACCAGATCTTGTGATATCCTATGAGTAATTATTATGGGGGCCCAATGATCATGACCTCTTGGATGAGTTTCACTAGTGATTTCATGGTACACATGGTGAGTAATCCCAGAATCAATGGGACCTTGTTTTCTCAAAGAGTATCATGATACTATATATATTTCTTTAGAAAACATGACATTGGTTCTCTATTATGAGTAAATATAGGTTTTTGCTTTTAATAATATAATTACAAGGTGACTACTTTTGATGATTTATACATAGTGATTATGTGTTGTCCTATAGGTAATGTTCTACTCAAATATATGGTGGTGTTCCAGAACATCTCATGTCGTATGTAGGAAATGTACCTTTTGATGTTTTCCTTGGAGTATAGTGAGTAGTTGGAGCATTTTTGGGAAAGACCGACCAAGGTATTTTTTGGGAGTTTTAAATTGAAAAGGGAGCAATAAATCTTAGGATATGGGACTCTCAGTATTTTTTGGTAGTTTGTGTATTTTCCTCCATTATAAATTTTAGTAGTTTTTTCACATTCCTTGATGTGGTATAGATGGTGTGTGTACATTTTTTGTATCATTTTATTATGCTTCCTCATCATTATATTTCCTTAGATATGTGTGTGTGTACTTATATGGTAGTGTAATTCCTACCATGTATGAGTTATGTCTACTCAAGGTTGCTCACTTCCCCCTATACTATTCAAGGTAGGATTTTGGAAGATACACTTGGCTTATATTCACAATGGTGAACCCCAGTGGGTTTGATCATGGAAGTTACTATAATCCAATGTGCCTCTAAAATGTAAAATTAATGGATTGGAGGGAGGATATGGTCAAGCCACATCTCCACTATAGAAAACACACATTTTTATTCATATAATTTATCACACCCTGACCTAGGATTCCCTTTTATTTTATTCTTCTCATGATCTTTCATCATTTGTACATGTTGGGTTTGGGTCCCTGTTGGAAATTTTTTATGTTTAATAATTTTTATGGGTTTCAGGGTGGTGCATGGAAAATGCATGGTGAGTGGTGATCGTGCAGTCAGCATAAGTGAACCCATGGCTTCCCTCATCTTAAAATAAAAAAAATTGAGAATAAAATAGGTAAATTCATAAAAAATAATAATAGTAAAATTATTGTTTAAATTATAATATTATTACTATTAAGAGAAATGTTAATAATATTTATTTTTAAATTTTAACTTTTCTTAATAATATTTAGTTGTGGTGTGGGCCGGCCCAAAATGAGTTGGTCTGCTTTTTCTGATAAGAGAGCATTTTGGTTTAACAATGTATGGTGCATGTGCATGGCATAATAGTAGCCGCATGGCTTCGCTAGATCACCATGAGGCCTACCAAATGCATAGTTTTCAAATTATTTAAATGGATCAACAATTATGAGAACACCAAATGAAATGAGGAAAATAAATTTTATTTAGTGTTGTTTTAATTATAATAACAACAACAACAATAATAATAATGATATCATTATTATTATTTTATTCAAATTTTTAATTTGGTTGGGATATGAAATTTTGGGGACAATATAAATTTTTTTAGTGTGGTTTTAATAATAATTATATTATCATTATTATTATTTATATTATTACTAGTTTACTTAGGCTATTAATGATAAATTTTTGTTATAATTATAAAATTATTAACATATTATTATTATTATTATTATAATTTTTATTATTAATTTTAAATGTTTTTGGATTTTTATGTTTTATATCATTTTATATCATATATTACATTATTTCTTATTATATTTTTATCTCCTTATTTGTCTCATCCTTCTCCACTCCCCCTATGAGCTACACCCTTCCTCCTCCTTTTGGTCACACTACAACACCCCCTACTAGTCCTAGATCAGACCTTTTTCCTGTGGTCGGTGATCCATTCTCTTATTAGAAAGTTGTCCAGCCCCCTCTTACCATCCTTGTGAACCATAGATCACCCACACACTTCCCAGCCTTGCGCCACCTTATCCCTCTCTTGGCTTATATTAGTCGGTTCCCTTCTCTCCTTCCCTAGTGAACCAGACCGTCACACCTCCTCTAATTAGTAAGCAGTGTGCACTGAAACCGCTCCCTTCCTTATATTAGCTCACGCCACCC
The DNA here is from genome assembly GCA_963277665.1 of Viscum album. Classification (NCBI taxonomy): domain Eukaryota; kingdom Viridiplantae; phylum Streptophyta; class Magnoliopsida; order Santalales; family Viscaceae; genus Viscum; species Viscum album. Next base: position 395,487,281 of record OY728127.1, on the reverse strand, counting down.
CAAATCCTCACCTAGACATCCCCATATGTCATGGTTGAACCCTCCGGTGACCTACCTAGCATGCCATGCTCCTCTGGAATCCCTCACTCTTACTCTGTTAACCTCCAGCACTGTTTCCACAAGTGTGTTTCTCTTCATTAGGTTGTTTCTACCAAGAGGTGGTTTTTTGGGTTAGGGTTTTGTGATTCATTTGTTCCATTTTGTGTACTAATGGTTTTATGTTTTGATTTTAGATTATAGTTGAGTCGATTGATGTGTGATTGATGTGTTGTGGAGTTTTTTCACGGACATTTTGATGTTTTCTTACACCGAGGAAGGTGGTTCCATGCCGTAACATTTTTAGATGATTTAATTATTTATCCAATTATTCTTTTCCTGTTCTATTGTTGAATTTTATTATGAAAAAAGTGTTTTATAAATTTTTGGGTGTGTATTTGTGATTAAATTACGTTTTTTAGAAGTAGTTGTGTTTTATATTTGGGTCTTGTTGTCGTATTTCAAAGAAGTGTTTAACTAATTTTTTGAGTTGTTTAATTAAATTTTTATCCATTAAATGTTTAATAGTTCCAATCTATAACTCCTTTATATTTATTTAATGTTTTTTAAATTTTATAAATGGTTCTTTTTATTAATTCTGTCGTGATTATGGTGTTTTGAAATTATTTTTGTTTTTATAGGTTAGAAATCATTTTATGACAAATGAAATGACTAGGTCTTTGTGTGTTTTTTGTTGTAATATTTATAAAAGGGTTTTAAATATTGTTTGGAAGGTGTAAATTATATTTTAAAGGGTATTTGAGGTCTTTATGTTAAAATGGTGATTTTCAAGGATAAAATGGTTCATTTGGAGCACGTTGTCTTTGTAATTCATTTAGTGTATAAATTATGAATTTTTTAAAAGGAGAAAAGCTTGTTTTAAAAATATTTTATCATATGATTGGTTTCATGAGGTGTATTATCCCATTGGTTTGGGTTGGTTTGTGTGTGTTTTTTTATTATGTTATAAAATAGATATTTGGTGTTTTGTAAGTGATGGAAATTGTATTTGAAATGGGGTTTTCCATGACATGTACAAATGGAAAGAACGTTGTTTGTAATAAAGGATGATTTCATTGAAATGTTTATCCTTTGTGTGAATGTAGTGGTCTGGGGTGTGTGCAAGTGAACATTAACCCATGTATAAGGTAAACCACGAGTATCTAGGTGGGTGGACAAGGTCTGGTATACTAAATGATAAGAAAGTGGTTCGTCTCAGTTTCTTCTAGTAGGATTGATGCTACAACCCTAACTAAACATTTTTGATGATTGTAGACCATTAGGTTTTGGGTGTGTTCTGTATAAGTGGATTATGTATGATAACATAGAATGTTGTCGTTCCTATACCACATTTACACTGAGGTATGATGTCTCTAGGGTCCCAATTGTGCTCGCAACCTTAATTGATTTACCCACAATGTTCTAATATTCACAACATGGTGTTATCCATCTGTTTATGGAGTACCACTAGTGTGTGGGTGTGTTATTTATGAACTTTAACTTTCAAATTATTGTATTTTTTTGTTAAATGGGGTTTCTTTAAGTGTTAATTTTAATTGTTTTAGGTTGTAAATATTTTCCTTAAAAGTGTTTAAAATAGAGTTTGAATGAGAATGTTAAATTATCACTTTGATGTTGTGGAATGGAATCCATTTATTGGGTGTCATCCTACTAGGCTCTAGGACTACACCCTACATACACTTTTGGGTGAATGTAGATCCAGTTCCTTGTGTTTTTTAGGTCAAGGTATTGGTCTTAGCAATTATGGTCTATAATGTAGTGGTCTTTCTCATATAGTTTGGTGTTGGAGGCATGGGGGTGTGACTCCTCATCTCGCATAGAGGGTTGAGTTGGAGTTTTTGTTTTCCATTATATTAGCTGCATATAGGTTTTTTGTTCACATTGTAAACGTTAATCTTGATCATATTTTAAGGCTATGTTGGGTTGCCAATTTTTTGTTTTAATTTATTTATCTTTTTTGTTGTTTTGTGTTTATTATTATAGTAAATCAATCTCCATTGTACTTTTTTATACTCGAGTGCTTGTGTTAGCTCATGGGGATCCGGAAGGCCCTTCAGGCCATACTGTGAACCAGTTTGGTTTTTTATTGGACGAAATCTTATTTTGGTTTGCGAAAAAATGGTATCAGAGGACATTATGCTCTTTTGGTTTTTTTAACATATTCATGATCCAGGTTAGAATCAGGTTAATACTGTCGAGACTCTTTAGGTGGGAGCATGACAGGTGTCGAAAACTCTTTCTCACGTAGATTCTTGATTCACCAGGGGTAGTCCGAGATTTATGTGTTTTATCATGGGTGGTTTTGGTTTAAGGGATGATAATGGATATGAATCAGGTTATGATGCGACCACACATGGGGTGGTGACCCAGGTTGAGTCCTAATACTTGGTCCACATTCCTCTTAGTGTAATTCGATACATGGTTCATGGATGAAAACTATTTTTTCGTGATAAGAATAGAAATTAGCTCCTCATTACGATAGCTAGTTGTTGGCTTTGTTTGGTTTTTATTTTAGTTGATTTAAGTTTGTGTCGAAGTTGAATGTCATCTTTTAAATTGAAAATGGGTTTGCAATGGGAGGCATTTCCTCAATTGGTGTTAAATGGGTAATGTGAATTTTGAAAGAGGAAGTGATTCTAGTTGGAAAATTTGTTATCAGTTATAATTTTATAAGGAAAATAGATGTTTTGACATTGGAATTCTTTATAGAGAGTCACATGTGTGTGGGAATATATGGGGAGTGAATGTGGGAACTTATACATGGATGATGTATGAAATATGGGATGACCGCACATGTGATGGTTCATAAGATACCATAGATGCATTTTTAAAATTTAAAGGGGAATGGTGTTTTTAAAATGGGATATGAATTTTGGGAACTGGATTTGGTTTAAAAAGAGGGTTCTAGTATTTTGAAAGTGGTTTGAAAATGTTGTGATTTTGAAAATTAATATGAAATAGAATTATTGAAAGTTTGTTTTTGTTGTTTTCTAGTTTATTCACATTTTGATATTTTTTTTAGCTTGTGGTGTTTCTATTAGATTGAGTTTTGGCTTGATGTTGGTACAAATGTTTATTTTTTGTTGATCTAAATATATATCTGGGATAGTTTATAAAATTTGTTAATGAGTTATGCCCAGTTATTAGTTCTTTTCATGTGTTTCTTGTTTATAGATTTAATAAATGTCCATTAAAAAAATTTGAGTGGTTTGTGGATATAGATTGTGACTTTTAGTAGTGGGGAACATCTATGTGTTTTAACATTCCTAACAACTATGGTTTTTTGGTGAGTCAAGTTCTGGTCTAGAAAATATGGGATGTCTAACCATCCCTGATGGTTGGGTTGAGGATAATGGGGGATGGATTTTGAGAAAGTCCTCTATATGGTATGGATGGCATGAAAAAGGAACCTGTCTATAAATATTTATCCTAGGTGACTCAAACATCTAGTCTGTCAGACCATATTTTGATGTGCCATCGCTATGGCTAGTTAGGGAATTCAATGAAATCATGTCACATCCCTCTAAATTATTTATATTATTTTGGTTTTTTGAGTAATTGGGGAATGTGTTTTCCTAACAGTGTGGTAGGAAGCTCTCTAGCCATCTAGACCCCTACCACTGGTCTCTAGGTGAAGCTTGTGCATAGCCAGGAGTTGCCGAGGGTGTGTGGAACCTCTTTCCCGATCACATTCTCTGAATTGTGATGGAAAATTAAAAATCTTACCTGTTCTATTATTATCATCATTGTAATCTCATCCTTGTTTTGGTGGTTTAATGAGCTCATTCTACTGAAATTCAAGGGTTCTTATTTATCTTTTTGTGGTTTCTAAATCATTCAGATTTCATGAAGGGTGATGGGACCACAAATAAAAAAACCCTATTTTGATTTTGAGTTTGGTATCTTTTATTTACATTAGGGGGATGTTCTGTTTAATGAAATTAATGGGTGGTGTTTCAAGGGCCTTTCTTAGTTCGGGCACCTCTTCGTGAGTTTCCCTATAGGGAACTTAGTCTTTGTTGGGGATTACTCCACCCAATGCCATGGTGTTATTGTTTTCCTTGAAATGGTTTTACACCTAGTGGTGGAGTTCTTCTATTGGTATTGATAATGTGGATTAATTTTGAACTAGGAATTCTAATGTCTTTAGTTGTAGTGTGAATTTAATGCAGTCTATATGGAGAAATTGAATTAGTTTATTTGGGAGTTTTTGGATTTCCCCCAGAAGTTTTTTGATCAAATTTTAAGGCCTCTGTGTTTGTGTAATTCTTATGCTGGGGAAACGCCTCTAATGTTATTAACTCATTCGTTTGTTGTGGTTTTTCTTGAATTGGTCAAGTGTGAGGTGTGCGGGAATGGTCCCCTCGAGGCTCTCAGTTTCTTTTGGTTTTGTCTAGTCAAGTAATCGAGTTATGTTATTTGTTTTCTTGGTGACTTTATGGGGATAGAAATTGTATTTGGTGGGGATAATGGTCGCACCCCAACCTCTTATTCCCTTTTATTTTATTATTCTCATAATCTCTCATTGTTTGGACAAGTTGGGTTTGGGGCACCAATTTGAAATTTTTTATGTTTAATAATTTAGATGGGTTTTGTTCTTGTGCACAGAAACTACAAGGTGAGCGGTGACCATACTATCAACCAAGGTCACCCTGTAGTTTACCTATACGTAAAATAATAAAAATTTATGAGAATAAATTTGGGAAATGTTTAAAAAAAAAATAGTAATACTATTGTATAAGTAGGAATATTATTATTTTTATTTAGAGAGTTGTTAATAATTTTTATTTTATTGTTTTCCCTAGATTTAAAAATTTTATGATGAGGTGTTTTCTAGGTCAGACTAGAGTTTGTACGCTTTTTCCGACAAGTGAGTGTTTTGGCATGACATTGTCTAGCGCATGCATAGGGCATGATCGAAGTGGAATGTATTCTCTAAATCAACATTTGAAATATCCAATGGATGGTTAGTTAATTAGTTAACTGGATGAGGAGTTAATAAAACACTAAATTAAATGCGTAAATGACATTAATTTAAATTTTTTTTCAATAATGATAATAATAATAATAATATTATTATTATTATTTTCATCATTGATATTTTAATTTGGTTGTAATACTAAATTGTGGTAATATATATATATATATATAATTATTTTATTGTTGTTTTAATAATAATAATCTAATTATTATGAGGATTATTATTATTATTATTATTACTATTATATTCCATAATATACATTAAAAAGGCTATAAATATTAAAATATTTGTCATTGTTATATAATTATTAACATATTAATAATAATAATATTATTATTTTTTATTATTAATTTATTTTGGTTTATGATTTTTATTTTTTATCTCATTTTACATTTCTTTTCCTTCATTTTTTATTTTATTTAATTTTTCCCTTCTTTCTCTTTCCTTTCCCACTACCCCACGTGCTACATAATTCCACCTTTGTTAGGTCATGCCACAACATCCCACTATTAACCCTATATCATGCCTCCTACATCCCTTGGTAGGTCCTGTCTTCATCTTCTGGAAAGCTGGTTTGTGGCCCTCTTCCCATCCAGGTGAGTTTGGCACCTCATTCCCCTCACACGGCCTCTCCGAACCAGCGCCCTCCTATCCACTTCTAGTGAATTGGATAGTTCATCTCCTCCCATAAAACAATATTTAGGAACCACCCCCTCTAACTTACTCATGCCTCTTTGTTCCTCCCCACACCATCCACTGGTTTCACCCCTCCTTCATGGTTAGATACTCCAGTGACCTCTCTAGTGCACTGTAAACCTCTAGCAGCCCTCTCTCTTAAATTGTTTAACTCGTGTGTCCTCACCAAAGATTTGTTCTCTTCATCAAGTTTTTTATAACTTCCGATGGGTTGTTATAATAGGGTTTTATGTTTAATTTGATCTATTTTGTTTATAAATGGTTTGATGTTTTAATTTTAGGGTCTCATTGAGTCGGTTGAGTTGAAATAGATGTGTATTGGTGTGTGCACATTGACATTATAATGTTTTTTTACACCGATGTAGGTTATTATGTGCCTTAACATTCTTAAATGATTTAATTTGGTTATCTTGATATGTTTTACGTGTTATATAGTTAAATTGGTTGATTGTAAATGACTTTTTTATGTTTTTTGACATGTCTGTGTTATGAAATTGGTTTTTCTTTTAGAAATGGTTGTGTCTTTCATTCAGATCTTGATGTCGTAATTATTGTAAGTGTTTAATAAATTTTTTAACCACTAAAATTTTAATGGTTACATTCCCTAACACCATTATATTATCTTAATTAGTTTTTTAAACTTATAAATGCGTTATTTGGATTAATTATGTGGTTGGTATGGTTTTTTGAATTGATTTTTGTGTTTATAGGTTTGAAATAAGTATTTATGAAAGGAAATGGCTATGTCATTGTGTGTGTTTTGGTGTAATGTTCCTCAAATGGGTTCTAAAGGTTTTTTGGAAGTATTAAATTATATTTTATGGAAATTTAAGTTTGGTATGTTCAGTGGGGATTTATAAGGAAAAAACCGATCATTTTGAGCAAACTATCTTTGTTATGCATTTGATGTATAAACTGTTATATGTTTGAATGGTGAAAATAATATATCAAAAATAGTTCAAAGAAAAATTGGTATCATGAAGGGACATTCCCCATTATTTTATTTTGTTTTGTATGGGTTGATTTTTTTATAAAATCAAAATTAGGTATTTTGTGTGTGATTAAAAATGTATTTGAAAGGGGGTTTTCCATGGTGTGATAAAATGAAAAGTGGTTTGTTCGTAAATATGGGATATTTCATTGAAATGTTTTACATTATGTGAATATAGTAGTTTGGTGTGTGTGCATATGAAAATTAATTCCCACATAAGGGAACCCCAGGTATCTAGGTGGGCGGAATAGGAAAAGTATGCTATATAAAATAGAAGTTCTTCATTCTGGTTTCATCTAGTTGGATTGGTGCTACAAAACTAAATAAACATTTGTGAGGATTGAAGAGCACTAGGTTATGGGTGTGTTCCCTATTAGTGTCTCATAAACAAGAACACTGATCAGTTTTGTTCCTATTCAACATTTAAACCAAGGTACAATGTCTCTAGGGTCCCATTTGTGCTAGATACCTTTGGGGATTTACCCATGGTGCTCTACTATTCATTACATGGTTTCTTCTCTTGGCATAAAAATGAACAATTGAGTTTGTATTTGTTTTTTATTAATTTTACATTCGAAATAATGTGGTGTTTGTGAATTTTTTCTTCTTGAAGTGTTCATTTTAATTTTTTTATTTTCAAAATGTCTTCATTAAAAGTTATTTAAATGAAAGTGTTAGAATAAGCATATTAAATTATCTATTTGATTTTGTCGAATGGAATATTTTAATAGGGTGGAATCATGCTGGGCTATTGGATCACACCCTTCATACATTTTAGGTTTTTTGTTGACAGTGTTCTTTGTATTTTTTTAGGTCAACGGATCGGGCTTAGTGAGAATGGTTTGAGTTTTTAGAGGATTTTCTTGTCCAGATTAGTGTGGGTGGTATGAGGATGTATTCCCTCACATAGAACATATTTTTTAGTTAGAGTTTGGGTTTTGCAGTATTTTATTTACTTTTGTGATTTTCTTTCAAGTACCAACATTAAATCTGATCATAGTTTAATGCCATGTTTGTTTTTCCTTTTTTAGTTTTAATTTATTTATCTTTTCAGTTATTTTTTGTTTCTTATTCAGATAAATAATTCCCAATTCTATTTTTTTGAAACCTGGGAACATGTTCTAGCCCAAGGGGATTGAGAATTAACTTCAAGCCATCTAGTAAAATGATTTTATTGTTGATTATATGTTGAACCGATTAGGTTTCTGACATTAATAATTTTCCTTTTTGATTAAATAATTTTTCAATTTTTTTATTCAACACGGTAAGTAGTTTTTTATTTATTTACCATTGTGATTTATCCTTTAATAATAAAAATAAAACAAGTCATATAAGATAATTTTGATCCATTGATTATAAAAATTTAATCCCATTTAAAAAAGAAAAAACTTTATATATGGAAAATTAATTTTAAAATAAGCGCATCTAATGTGAAAAACCTCGTATTACCCTTTCGAATGGTAATAGATATTTTACTATTTAGGGGCCAGTAAAATTATTATTAATAGGAAAATGGTTCATTAATGGAATTTGTATGATATTTTAATACATATACCGTTAAAATGTAAAAGGATATGTTTTTTTAATAATTTTAACTCATTTAATAAAATATTCTGTTTTACAAATTATCATTAATGTGAATTTTAAAACAATCAATTTAATTTGATATTTAAAACATCAAGATAATTGTTGAATTAGAATAAATTATTTCCACATATATCTATCAGGTTGTAGTTAAATTCCAAATTCATGAAATTTAAAATTTAATATATTATTATAAATTTCAATATTTTTAGTGTCATGTATTTTTTCCCCATTAATTAAATAATTTATATATTTGCATTGATTTATATTTTAAAGTGGTTTTAAAATTAATAATCATAAAAAATAAAATACTCACATGAAAAAAAATATATTATTTTCAAAATTACTAAATTATTCATTGACATCGTTATTTTTTTATGGGATCATATAATTGAAATTTAATTGAAATTGGGTGAAAATTTTATTTTTCGTTACAAAAATTATTATATTGGTCGCATTTATGAAAACGTGTCCCAAACAAAAATAAAAACCAACACTAATGTTATAAGGGATCAAATATGGTCATCCAATTTTATTTTGGAAAGAATTTGTTTGTTCATTTTTACCATTATCGTTGTATTTTAACCCTTGGTAAAGCACTTTCAACCATAACTGCAGTAGAGAATTTTTACTATTTAAACAATTCATTTGGAACAAACATTAATTAGAGCATGGTATATAATATTAATGATTTTTATTATAGATATTTAATCCATTATTATAAATTTTATTTAGATAATTTTCATTTTTTGATTTAAAAATAAATCTGTAAACTTGTTGAAAACTCCATTTTAAATAAATATATTTTTCTAGCATAAGATGATTTTATATTAACTCTCTATATAAGATAATTTTTATATAAAATTAATTAATATTTATAAATATATAATATATATATTAATAATTTAACTCAATCCACATGTTGTGTTATTTTAATTAATAAAAAGGTTCAAGCATTATTGACTATAATGAATTTTTTTTGAAAAATACATTTTAAATGAAAAAATAATCTTATACAAATAACTCATATAATGATTTTAAAAGTAATTATTTGGAGGAAATATTATTAAATAATATATATGTTATATTAATTGAATTTAAATACAAAATAGTAAACATAAATTGTATAATTTATTGAAAGGAAGTGATAGTTCTATAAAAATAGGTATTTATCACTCTTCACTAATAAATCTAGATTTTACAAATAATGTCAAAAAATATCACACAAAGATAGTTTTCATATAATTTTTTCATAAATAATTTTCATTTTATCTATTATAATATTTTTAACGTTATATTAATTAATTATAATATTTTTCCATACAAAGAAACTAATATAAATTTTGATGAAAACAAATTTATGAAGAATATAATTACTTAATAATATACTGATTTTTTATTTACAAAGAATTAATCAAAAAATTTATATTTATTATAAAATATATATTTTTAACCTAAATTAGTTTATACTATGAATATCCTTTAATTCCACAATAATGTTATAGTGGTAATATTTATAAAATATTGTTTCATGGTTCATTTATGCTCTGTGTTGCATTTCATATATGCTATCTATTAAAGAATCATTTTAAAAAATAGTAATGTTGATAAAATTCCCCCTACATAAATAAATTTTATCCATGATATTTGAAATTTACCTGGGAAATCCAGTGTATGAAATTTAAAAATATCATTATTGAAATCCCACATCATAAAAAGAGTTAACAAAATATCCAAATGAAATGTGAGATGGGGATGAATGAATATTATCTTGAATAAAACATAAATATGATTCCAAATACAAACAATTTACTTGTATGTGATGATATGGGCATGAAATAAAAGGATAATATGAAAATAATTATGGAAAGTGCAGAAACTACTACCAACCACATTATTAAGAACATAAATCATTATTCATATATTTTGTTTCCATATAATTTCAGAGTTATTTTTTGGGAGGTTCTGATAGGTTTTGGAAAGTTTTGGAGACTTCTCTAGAGGTATAGAGTTAACAGAAACCATGGAGCATTTCTACTAAAGAATACAATGAAAGATATTGGTCTATATATAGGTGCGTAGTTGGAAAATGTTTTAGAAAAAAATGAGAATTCCCATCATAAACCATTAATATTGAAATGGAGGGAAATTCTTGGTTCCAAAATGGTCATTCAATCTAATGGATTTATCCATGCGAGTTATGACCTTAGGATAATAGCATTACAAGGTTGGAATACGAGTTTCCAAATCATGCAGTCTAAATGAGTGGAGTTTTGTTGGTCCTCCATAAAATGTACATCTAAACATAATTAATAATTTTTGCCCAATTTTTTACTTATTCTTCAAATAAATTGAATTATTTTTTGTCCCATGGATCAAGAGATAATCCCCTTCCAACCAAGAGAGATCCTTTACTAAATCAATTTCCATTAGAGGCTTGGGTTCATTTATAGTGCACATACATTCTCATTCATCATATATCCATGGTTGTTGTCTCTCCTAAAACAATATATTTGGTCAATTATCGATATATGTACGTGTTATGAATTATTTTATGTGGATATCTTTTTTTATCCATTTAAGGGAATGTGATTTGTGATTGGATCCTGATGTTTTGTTGTGTCTTTAATTTTTTCACCAATGTTTCAGAGGTTGGTGGATTCTCTCTTAACTCCACATGATTTATAACTTATAGTTTTCCTTTAAATTAAATGAATTTCATTATGTGGTTATGATATTCTTGTGTAAATCATGATGGAAGTTTTATTTTGGTATTGGCTTGGAAATTGTGGATAATTGATTGGTTTTTGGAAAAATCATGTTTATAATTTTAATACAATGTTTTAAAATATGGATTGTTTTGAAAATTTTAAATTGATTGTTAAATTAAATTAAAATAAGTAAATGGTTCTATATGAAATGGTTGGCATGGAAATTGGTTTTTGATAAATGAATTGGCATGATGTTGGGATAATTGATTGGGAGTAAGTTGATTGGGGTGGTTAAGGGTCGTGAAGTACCACCATTAAAGTGGTACATTGTATAGATGTGAAGATCAACCACAAATGGTAATACATATATTTTTTGTGAGTCTATTGTTTTGTGTATCCACATGGAAATGAAAATACAAAATAAAATTAAAATTTGTTTAATGTCTTCTTTTCACTACCTAGGAAAACTAGATCATGTATTTCTTTTGAAGCATTTTTTTACAAATATTTTATAAAATGTTTCATTACATTATTTATAGTATGTTTAGTTTTGAACACACTATAGAAATATTAATGAGATTTAACTCACCCCTTTCATAGTAACAATTTATCATTTTAAGATGTCATCTATCAGGACACATGTAAAGTCACTGTATCTCATTTCCTTAGTTGTTTTTATTCTTTCCATGGGTTGTAATTTGGAGTTTTATCACTGGTCAAATAGAGTATTATTTTTTGTTTTTTACTTTTCTATTTTGAGTATTTTGTCTTTTTTCCCTATTTAGTATAATTTTCAGTTTCATCGTGTACTCTAATATAGTTTTTTGGTTTCTTTTTTTTACTCATGACACATATATAGTGTTTTTGGGATAAATTGTTTTAGGTTGGGTGTCTAATAATTCTAGAGAAAGTCATCCATCAAATGATTCTTTCAAACCATAGAATTTACCACCTGCCTATGGTGTCCTTTGGATGAAACCGAAGTCTTAGTAGATCCATAATAACTCCCCAGGACAATGAGGTGGGTTAGTATGTTACAAATGATATCATTATTCATCATTCCAAATATCTTTTTGATATAAAAATTATTAGTTTGATTGATCTTGTACATAACAATTTTTATCAACATTGTTCTGTGAATTAAAATGTATAGGAAATATAATATCACCATTGTTTGGTCATTGTCATAGGAAATGGTTCTAGTTTTATTTAATCATAGAGTGGTGGGACATCTCAAAATCAGACCATGGGATTAGTAAATCATCTTCCTCGACTCGAAATAAATATGGTATATTTTCAGTGTGGTTAACATGATCACATCATGTGAGATTTTATGACACCTCATAGAGAATGTCAAAACATCAACAAGATGGGATATCTATAATTCCATTTCTGTAGTTCTCTATAGAGGGGAATTAGAAACACATCTCATTTTTCATGGGTATAATATTCTTCAATAAGATAACTCACGTAGAAGAATTATCATCATCAGAATAGAGCAAACAAGTTGATTCTTTGAACCCCTGGGTTCAACGACTTGTGAAATATAAACTGGGTAACAATGAGAAAATTTATGTGTGAATGTATTTTTACAGATCTCAGAAAATGATCATGGATGGATAATATGGTTCTTTAATGATTAGTGGTACAATTAATTTGAATTTTACTCTTACTAATGATTTTATATGGTTATATACCATTTATTTATTGATTCCCATATTACTTATCATAAGAGATTTTATGTTTATAATATGTCTTCTTTTATCCAAAAATAAACATATCTTTTCCAAAAAGAGTGTCAATACTCTATGTGTAAAACATGCTCTATATATATTTCTGGGGATATGTATATTTTGGTTTTCTCTATGTTTTATATGGATGCCTAATATTTGAATTTTGTTATGGATTGGTTAATCTCACTTTTGGAATGAATCATCGATTATGAAAAAAATGATAGTTTCACTTATCTGGATGTTGTTGAACATCACAATAAATATATTTGGGGGGTAAATGATAGTAAAGAAATAATTTTGTCTAGACTTGATGGAAACATCTCTTATCAGTTGGAAATTATTATCATGGAATTTATGGATGATATTGAGAATAGAGATTTTCCAACTATTTTTGACCAATATTTTGAAATGTTCTCAAACAATTACTCATGATTTCCAAAAAATAAAATTATAGTTTATGTTTGATATCTTAGAAGGGACCATTCATATCTCACTTCTATCTTTTAATATAGAACCAATATAATTGAGGTAATAGAATGTTTAGTTGGAATATTTGGAATGTAGAGGGTCCACCAACCGAGTACATCTATGTGGCAGTATCCGTTCTATTTGAGAAGAAGTAGGATGACATGATTATACTTTTTTGTATTATAATAATTTTAACCATGTTATTATAATGAATCAATATCCTCTTACATGTGTTTATGATAGACTTGATCAATTGAGGGGATTCTAGTAGTTCTAAAATTCATACCTAATTTTAGGATATCACCATTTTTGAATATGGATAGTGCATATTCTGATAACATATTTCAAAAGAATATACGATGATTAAGAAATTGGTGTTATTAATTTTGGTCTTACAATTGCACCATCCCTCTTTAGGGAATTTATGATTCGAATATTTCTAATATATTCATATTCTATTATGTTTATATTTTGTAAATATATACTAGTATATTCTATACAAAAACAAGATCATGAGATAAACATGGTTATAATGTTGCATATCATGTGGGAACATCATCCGTATTTAGTGATATAAATATGAAATTTTTTGATATACGATTTATAATTCCAATGAAATTTATCTTTTGCAAATAATTTTTTTTAATCCTTGAAATGATATAAGTTGTTATCCATGTGAAAATACCAAATACATACTTTAATATATATAGTTTCTTTTTCATTTTGGGTTATTTCTGAATCTTTGTGCATGAATTCTATCATTTGGAATCACCATTCATAGAATGGACAAGAAAAGTTGGTCCCTTCCAATACAATAACAAATTTTAGTAATCATTTAAATACTATGAGTTTATACTTATATCATCACATTTCCTCCTATTTATAGGGTCATAACTGGGATATATATACTATTTTGATGCATCATGATCAGATATGGGATGTTAAATGATGTCAGGAGGTCATGAGGTTGTGTATTGTTCATTGAAATCATAGTTTCATGATAGAAAAATCCCAACACATGATTTGTAATTAGATGATGGGGTACATGAATTGATGATCGGGAATAATTAACTATTTTTTGTTAATTCAATGTGTTAGTGGATCAGAATAGTTTGAAATACATATTCTAACAAATATATTTAAATTTATTACATTATTGATAGATGAAGTATCTACTTATGTTTAAAAATGAATTGATTTATAAACATGGTAAGGGGAATGTTGTGGTGCCTATATTGAAAAAGAAATCATATTCCTAGTTGAATTAAGGGGATTAAAACTAATTGAATTTACTGTCAATCATTCAAGATATGTATAAACAATTCTCGGACTATTGTAGTGTTGTTATTTTCTTTCTATGTTTTTTTATTGATTTATTTTATCATGGTAGAGTTTCTCAATCATATGATCCCAATTTTATTACTATTTGGTAAAATTAAAATAGTGTTCCTACCATTGTGGGTTTGAAGCTTGTTTGGAATTCAGTTTGTGACATAGTGATAACAAGGTCATACCATTGTCTTTTTAAGATCAATTTCTCACTTTCTACCACCATTCAATATAGGTAATTCAACTTCAGATTCAGAAAACATATAATGTGTTGAATATATAGTTATATAAAGTTGGCATGAAATAATATATAGGTGAGTAAATAGATTGATGTTCACCTATTGGAAGTTTAAATAAATTCATCAAGTACCAGTAGGTATGTTGTAATACTTATTTTGATTCCGATGATGAAATGGGAGAAGATGGCCATCGTTTATTTAAACATGTATACAAAAGATGGTTAGTAACAAAACAGTTGATTGGATTAAAAATTCAACCCTTTCATAATTATTTAGGAAACTAATTCTATGGAAGAGTTTTATAATCTACATTAGAGAAATTATAAATATTTATGGTGTTCTCTTATGAATTGTTTTGGAAAGAGACCCCATCTTGATGCCTCATTTTTTGAAATCCATATAGCTAGTACATGGAACATAGTTGACTATTAGTACATATTTTCATCCCAAAATGTACGGATAGTCTAAATGGAATAAAAATATTCTATTGGATATGATTATTGTTTGTATAATGGATTTGGGTGGCTCACATGAGGATCATTTAATATCACTAGATTTTTCATATAATAATATTCATATTGCTGAGATAAATACAGATCAATTTAGAAACATTTGAGACAAAAATTATTGGACCATGAAATTTTCAAGAGAAAATTGAGTATATTAATATGATTCTAAAGATATTAGACATGTCTCTGAATCACCAAAAATCTTATTCAAGTCATCATCGACAGTTGTTTTCATTTATGGTGGGTAATCATGTGTTCCATAGAATATATTCACGTCTTGAGTATTGTTATTTTGGTAAGAATGGAATGTAATCTCCCTAATACATAGACAATTTTGAGATACTTTAATGATTTAGGGAGTTGGTATATCAGTTATATATTCCACAGTGGTTCTGTTCAGTGAAAAGATTGTTTCATGTGTCTCAGTTAATGAAGTGCCAACCCGATCCTCAACATCTGATTTGATGGGATCACAATGACCTGGAGACATAAACTATGTTGATTCATATGTGGGTACATATTTTGGATATTAAAGATAATATGTTTCATGGTAAATGCATCCATAATGTGTTGTTTTTATGGGAACATGGTAATATTTAAGAAGAAACATGGGAGTGTGAGACAGAAATATTGGAGAAAGTGAATGAAATATTTGGGGTTAGTATGGATTCACTAATTATAAATGATAAAAAGGATAATGTTTGGGATATTTTATAACCCCTAGATTCCTGAATATAACCCTTTATTCATGTATTTTTAGTATATATAATGTCCAGGTTATGTTTTAGGAGGTTTTGAGAGGTTTTTCCTTGTATTGATGAATTCTATGAAGGCGCGTGGTTTGTGAATAGTTAAGAAAAACAATAAAACATATCTAATAAACCATGTAAGGTCATACTTTAAATAATTTTTAGGTGTGTGGTTTTCATATAGGTTGTTCAATATGTGAAAATTCCCAAGAGGAACTATGAATTTTTAAATAGAGGGGAATGAACTATTATTGCATGGTTTTTGTAACCATGTTAAAAAAACATGTGAGGTATGTTTTTATGTATATAGCATTGCATCATTGGGATATGGTATTCTAATCCATGTGGCCTAACCATGTAGGGTATAGTTGGACATCATAAAAAAGTGGATTAAAGACTAATTAATCATTTTTACCCTCATTTATTCCATAATCATATCATATTCAATTATTTTTTCTCTGATGGCATGATATATGATCCCCTTCAATTTGGGAGAAATCCTTAGATGAATCAATGTGCATTGAAGGCCCAAATTTTTTAATAGTTGTATCTTATTCCACATTCATATTATATGCAATGTTATTATCTCTTTAGAAACCATAGATTATGCCTTTTATAGATAGATATATTTGTTATGAATGATTTTTTTATGATATCATATTTTATCTAGTGAATGAAATAGAAGTTGTGATCAATTCATGTGTTTTTGTTTTGTCCGTCTGTGTTTTTTTCATATTTTTATGTGATATGTGGCTAATCTCTTAACTCAATATGATTTATATCTTGGAATCTAATTTTTAATTAAATTATTTTCTTTAAATGTATTTAAAATCTAGGTTCAAATCTTCATCTAAATATTTTTAGGTATTTTATTTGAATTTTATGAAATTTGATTTTTTTGGGAAAACCCCTTTTATATATTTTATAGAGATGTTATAAAACTAGGGTTTGGTTTTTATTAATGTAAATTGGTTGTTGAAATTAATTAAAATAATATATTGGTTTTATGTGAAATATTTGGGATCAAAATTGGGTTTTTGTAAATTTATTGGCATGATATTTGAATAAAAAATATATCCTATTTTTACTGGAATGGATAATTTTCATTGAGTACCACAATCAGATTGGGTCAATGTATGGATTTGATGTTACACCACCAATGGTATCACCAATATTGTTTGTTTATGTGTGGTTTTTTTTCATCACACAGAAAATAATATTCCAAATCAAATGAGAATCATTTTAAAGTCTTTATTAATTAAATCAAATGAGAACATGTTTATGTCATCGATATGGACTATTTTTACAGCATATAACTATTTTATGTAATGGTCTATTATGCTTTGTCCTAGTTGACTAAGTTAGAATGTCATTGGTGAAATCGAAATTAATATATACTCACCACTACCCTAGAAATATTGTGAATATTAAAATGTCATATATCGAGACACAAGTAAATTTATGATATATGAGTTCTATAGTGTTGATTCTTGATATTGTGTCTTGTCATGTGAAGTTGGATCTTGTAGTTGGTGGGGGGGGGGTGTTTTTGGTTGTGGTCACTATAGAGTTTGTTTTATGTGACATTTTTTCCCTTATATGTATGCCATTTGGTTTTATCTTGTAAATTGATATGGTTTATTGGTATGATTATGATTTGAGTTGTATTTTTTACTCATTCATCATATAGTTGGTTGTTTTTATATTTTTTGTGTTTTTTATGTTTTCCCTTTCCAATAGAAATTCATCACATAGTGTTTTCTTATTGGCCTTTGAATTTTTACAAGACTTAAGTGTCTCTGGGTTGTCACCTAAGTCCTAGTAGCTCCCCCATAACTCCTCAATACAATGAGGTTGTGCATGATTCTATAGATATCATATTTCACAATAAAGTAAAATTGTCATGAGAATGTAAACATTCAGAACCCCATAATCCATTGTGCTGGGAAAAATACCATAATTTCAGGACTCATGAGTGTAACATGATAAAATTTTATTTTTTATGAAAATTTTCACATATATTATAATTTCATAGCTTCTAGAGGATGAAAATTATTTAATATACTAAGTTGATAGTTTTAATTTAATCCATTAATCAATTTCCACCATAATCTCGTCCTTTTTTATAAACGTGATTCTACAAGATGCATTTTCCATGACAAAATAACTAAAATAATATTTTAAAGGATATTATATTTGTAAAATCCATAGTAAATATATTTCAATTATCATTAGACATTAACTAAATGAAAAATGGTTAGTTGATATTAAAATACATTCTAAACTGAATAAACCATCATATGATGAAATTATATATTATTTCCCAATATTAAAATTATTTCTCATTATTCAAACTATATCATTGAATAATTAGATAACATAATATCTCAAATAACCCAGGAATCATCAACATTAATATGAGTTTTATCCTTAATGTCTATCTTGTACCTATCATTTTATTTGAAAAAAAATACTGTGATATTCGTCAAAAATAACATTAATCCCTTAGTAACCATATCACTTTTCTGTCCAACTATTATTAATATGATAAAACACATGTTCCGATAATTACCTCAATATAAAAGATATTATAAAACCAAAATGATATCAATTATGTAAATCATTTTCCCACAAAATTTAAATACATACTTCAACTTAGACCAAATCATTTCATATAATTAAAAGCATTAATAAAACTATACTTCATTCATTAATAACATTTTGATCTCATCTCTTAAAACATAAATATGGGAGTCTAAGACATTAATCTTATAATAAATATTAAAACCATGCACTAATTATGGTATTGATAACCCTCAATAAAAATTCACCTGAAAACATTTGAATATCTAATGTTGTATAATCCCTTATCTAATACCAATTATAACATCCCAAACCCGCACTCCATGATCTAATGTAAAAAACATAAAAAACTTACATTTATAGAGTTTATACAATTAAAGGTGATCCATTTTCACAATAATTAACATAAATATGTATATAATATATTAAATCATTTATTTTCACAAGTATATGCATGGTTTATAATTTTGGATAATAAGGAAAAATTATTTCATAAATACCACCTAAAATTGAAGGGATTATTTTTTTCCAATTATAACAAGATTTTATGATTCATTGTTAAGCCTTCAACATCTCCAAAAAACATAATCAAATTGGAGAAATTTTGGGCCAAAAATCATTTGATAATAATTCTTCACTTTATGGTAAGTGGTTATCATAATAAGGATGATCTAAAATTATCATCAAGGGTATACATAAAATAAAAAATTTAATTTCATTATTGAGTATAAGAAGAGAATAAGCTTGTGATAACATCATCAAAGTATTGGAGAATAACATTATAATCTTCATACCCATCAGTACTATGATGATCAATCATGAAGGATCACAAAATTCCCTATAAAATTAAATATACATAATGATCAATATTCATGTGCCATTAATTGTAAATCACGATCCTTAGAATCAATAAAACCCATATAAAGAAAAAAAAAATCATATTGGTATCTTTGGGATGTTATATTCATAACGCATTTTAACCCTTTAATAGAAATAACTTCTACCCATTTAAATATATAGGATAAACCCATTCGTACCTCCCTCCATATTTCATATAAATACATAAAAAAATACACAATGCATTGGTTTATTATCTGGGAGAACCCATTATATATGTTATATTAGTCTTAGCCAATGCTATTTGGGTGCTCATAATGTATAAGTTATATCATTCCCTCTCATGATCAATAATGGAGTTAAACACAACATATATAAAATATACAAGAATGAAAATATGAATAATATACAATGGTAATTCATTTTATCATAAAAATTTTAAACTTTTTTTTTCATAAAAAGTAATTTTCCCATAGAATATAAATGGGTTTCATGAATGTCTCTTGAAATAGTTATGATCCTTGAAGTGAAATAATAATTATTTCATAATTTCAACATATACTAGTAGAACATAATTTACACAATTTATATTTATTTTAATGACTTTATAATGAATTAAAATAAAATTAAAATCATTCAAGGGAAAAATAACATTTCCACCTTGAGTAACATCAAAGGATGTAATATTAAGTGGGAAATGAGTTCTAAAGGATAATTAAGAATATTTCATAAAGAAAATATCCTTTACAATTTGGAAACCATTATTTAAAGTGAAAAAATTTATAACCCATTATGGAAATAATTTTCTATTAAAATCAGAACAAAAAGATGCTTTAAAACATTGATTAGTCATGATTTTAGAAAGATCCATTCTTGTATAAAATGATAAAACAATGATTCCTTTTATATTTTTGTAAGAAAGGTAAAATAG
Source organism: Viscum album (assembly GCA_963277665.1). Classification (NCBI taxonomy): domain Eukaryota; kingdom Viridiplantae; phylum Streptophyta; class Magnoliopsida; order Santalales; family Viscaceae; genus Viscum; species Viscum album. The sequence goes on along the minus strand of OY728127.1, from coordinate 395,466,883 downwards.
TTCGTAGTCTTTAAAACCCCAAGAATATTACTTATTAACTTTTTTTAATTAAAAAACAGTTTTTATTCATATTATTTTTTATCCTTCGGGTTTACAAAAATTTTCAATTTTATTTTTAAACATGGTAGGTAGTTTTTTTTCTATACCTTGGAGATTTAACCATTATTCCGAAAAATGAGTCTTATTATATTATTTGGATCCACTGTTTCAATATAAGAAATCAATTTACTAAAATAAAAATCATATATGTGTGGGAAATTAATTTAAACAAATGCACATGTAACAGATAAACACCAACTATAACCATTATTATGGTAACATAGTTTCTACTAATTAGGGGTCAATATAATTATTATAAAAGAACTATTAGTCCATAAATATTGTATATATGATATATTTGAGCATATAATTATAAATATTAAGAGGAAAAGTGTTTATTAAATCTAAAATCATATAATAAAATATTCTTTATAAAAATATCATTATTACCGAATTTTACAGTATCAAATAAATTTTACATTAAGAAACGAATAAGGAATAATTATAATATATTATTTTAACACTTATATATAATGTAATATTTATCTAAAATATTTATTGAATACAATAATTCATTCAACTTTTTTTACATTTACCATGTTTAATATCATTTATTTCATTTTTTATTAATTAAATAATTACTGTGTTGGAACTGAATAATAAATTATGATAATTATCTAATTAATTAAATTTAAAATTTTATTAACCTTATGAATTAAATATAATTATCCTCAAATATATCCACAATATTTGTTCAGTTCGTTATTTTCTCCCTATATGAACACATAATTTAAATTTAAAATCAATAGGAATAAATTGTTTCTTTTTATTACATATATTATTATATTTTCAACTGTCAAGGAAATCTCTCAGAGAATCACATAAAAATTTATCCTACAGTAATAAGGGTCTAAATTTAGCCATATACTTGAATTTTTAAAATTATTTTGGTTCATTTTGACCCTTATTATTTTAGTATAACTCCAACTAAACCTAATTTCACCTTAACCGACATAAATGATTTTTTCTGTTTTCATTATTCCTTATGCCCAAATTTTATTTTAAACTTATTATATAATATTAATTATTATAATTAAAAATATGAAATCCATTTCACCAAATTCAATTAAAATAAGTGCTGAAATTTAATATAAATTTAAGACCATGGACTCGGTGAAAAATTTGTTTTCATCTATTTGTATTTTTCAATCATTCATGATTTTTTATTAACTCAATTACATGTATTATGTAGCTATATTGATTTATCATTTAATTTTTATATTATAATTTATAGATTATTTTCAAGACCGAGATCTAAGATTGCTGTAAATTTTGAGGCCCAGTGTGGTCAGAATGATTTTTTTGAAATTTGTTAAATATATTTCAAGAATTTATTCCTAGAACATCAAGACTCATAATTGAAAGATGTCTCAGCATAATCTCCTAATAATAATCTATAAAATATCAAAAAATATTACATTCAAAAATATGGGTCACTAAATTCTCCCCACATTGCATCTTTACATGTTGATAATCCAAAACAAGGACTATTCAATGAGATGTGGGTACTAAGAAAGTATTTGAGCCTCCCTATCCCATGTAATCTCCTCGTGATTCCCATGCTTCCAATGGGAACTAATGGAATCAATCACCCTTATAGGATCCTCACATAATGAAACTCAATCTATACGAGGTACTAAGCAAAGGATGTTATATACTCAATGTACAGCTCACCCAACTCAATAATATCTAATGTTTCATGCATGTTCCTCCTGATCCATGACATGTAGAATACATCATGTTCCTAGTTTAATAATGGTGGTAGAGAAATGTGATATTATATGTCCATAACTCAACGTTGATCCTACAATGGTCTATTAAATCCTGAATATAGCCCATTGGCCCTTCAAAACCAATGTTTTCTACATCGTGGTGAATCCCATATGAAAAATTGGTCTCCTACATCAAAATCCAAATGCCTCTTTCATCTATCTATATATGTCTCCTGATATCTCTGTGCTATCCTCATCTACTACTGGATGATCTACACCATCACAGTAGTACCTTGCACCAACTATGGAAAATATTTGAAGACTATCCTGGGTCATCCCTGAACATTTTTGACCTCCAAGGTCACCCATACAAATCCTCATGTTGTTTCATACAAATGGTGGAATATAAAATGTTTTTATAGGAAAATAATTCTATGGGAATATGTTTATCCCAAAAATATCCAATTTCCAACTTCTTTTCATGTAGCGTGTATTCTAAAAATGGAATTGTCTAATCTGTCAGGTCGCCATTCCAGTGGGGAAGTGTTAGGCTCAAACATAACTGAGTCCAAAACACCACAAAAAAATACCTTCTATAACTGATATGTGAAGCAATCATTGCATTAAAAAATAATCTTCAATGGAAATCCATGGTGTTGGACTTTCTACATCACATAGAGGAATCACAGGATCTATACTAACCTTTTCTATCACATAGCTTAGAATTGGGATAACATGGTGATTAAGTCTATGGTCTACTAGATGGTATCATTTCCCTAGGAAGTACATGGTAAACATTTTAATAATTCCAATTAAATTCCATCCCACTTCCACTCTATCACCTCAAGGGTTCTAGCAAAACCTATTTGAATTTTGTGCTCAGCCTTCACTAACTGAGATGAAAGGAATAAAGAGATAAACTCCACCACTCCCTTATTTATCGCTAGCTATAATAATTGACGTTGAAGTTCTGGGTACATACTTTTCGCACCTATATGTACATGAAAATGAGATGTGTTAAACTCTCTCAAAGTCTCATCCCACAACATCATTTTAACCATTGTTAATCATATAAAAAATGACATGGTTTTCACCATCATAAAATTCATCTGAAGCATGTATTATGCATATATGAGTGTGTAGGATATCTCAGTAGATATCACCACATTGTGAATCCTTGAATCAATATAGAATATTTGGTGTAAAAACCATCAATTATAGGTACGGGGATCCATCTCTATCCATAATGGATAACATCCATGAGGCAAACATCTCGGATTTCTCACGCAGTAACTACGAACAAGATCTCTTACTGAGAGAAACTAATAATAAGTTCCCCATCCCATTATTAGAGGAAATCACAAATTCATAATCCTAGTAGAATTTTAGTAATTGAATCTATAAAAATTTAATATCCATATAAATATATATATATTATAGAATTTTTTGGTTAGAATAGTGAATAAAACTCTCTCTGATCATACATTTTCACAATATATTTTTCTATAAGTCTACCCCTAAAAACTCAAGATCATTGCTCATGTAGTTCTTATCATATGTCCTAAACTAACAAGGACCATAGGTAATAATCCATTTCTTATGAATCATAACACAACCAAGCCAATTCCTCGTTGAATTTGTGAAATTTATCTATTCAACTACCTCATCTAGTATTCACATGGTGGGAGTTCTCATCATTCAATTCCTAAACTCTTAAAAATAATGTGGGAATCTATATATCCATGCAAAAGGATTCCCATTTCGATTTATATGTATCATGGGTGTTGATACCCTATTAAAATTATGATTGAATCTCTGATTATATCATTCAATCCCAAGGAAGCTCTACACCTCTCCCACATTGTGGGGTGGCTCCCTTGAAAACAGTAACTTGACCTTGGAGTGGTCAACATCCACTCCACATATTGATAAATCAAATCCCAAAATGTGAACCACTAAAATATAGAACTGACACTTTGTGAGACACCAATACAATAGGTATTCTCTTAGTATGTCTAGAACCATCCTAAAGTGTATCACATACCCCTCCTTGTTCGCTGATTACATTTCGATATCATCTATAAAACTACAATGAACTGATCTAATAAAGTCTAAAATATATGGTTCCTGAGTTACATGGCTACATATGGGGTGTTATTCACCCCAAAATCCATCACCATGTACTCACATTTACCATATCGTAATCTGAATTTCATCTTCGTTAATTCATCATATCATAAAAGCATTTAGTGATAGCCTAACATTATGTGAACCTCTGAGAACCATAATGACCCTATCAGCTTATCTATGAGGTATTAAATCCATTTTAGATTAATGTCACCCAGTTCAATCATCGATAGTCAAAACATTACCTCAAGATCCCGTCCACCTTCATGGTTAACCAAACTAGGGTTAACCAAGGTGAAACCCTATGTTTTAAAAAGAACATACCCAGAAATTCCACCCACTAAACCCTCAACTTTTGAAGTTCTTACAAAGATAAAAAATATGCTAGAGTAGATATCTCTGTAATCTTAAGGTGTGTGTAAATGAATACGCCAACCTCTCATTATGTTAGTGAAACAGGAACATCCTCAAGGATGTCATTCTAATACTCTCCCACCACAATAGGAAACTAAAAACCCATAACATCCACAACACCTAAGACTATTATAGCCAACTAATAAGTAATCCGATACACCCTCATTGAATAAGTCCATCTTATGAAATATGGGTTTACATAACACCCACAAAGGAAAACACAGTCCCATCATTGTGGACACACAACATCCTCTCCTCAAAAAGTCAATATGGTCCCAAAATTTTGATAACTGTTCAATAAAAAAGATGTCATCATAGGGCCTCAACGCTATTATAATGAGATCCCAACAGAAACACTCTCTTTGAAGAGTCAATTCACATTTTTAGGACATGGATGTGATTGATGAGTCACCTCAAGTAAAAGTGTCTAAGAATAAGGTTTAAGCCAAGTGATAATCTAAAGTCTATATGTCTTGAACTAGATTCTTTTGAAATAAATTAATGAATCGAACATGTGTCTATCAGTACTAAAGTTATGTTAGAAAAGACATATAATGTACCTCATATCATTTTGGGGGCCTCTAAGACATAAGTGTTAGCTATTTTCTCTATCCTATCCCCTATCCTCATAATATCTAAGCCTTTAATGGACCACCATGGGGTGGTGGTTGTAATATATCAACGAATATACCACCTCTATGTACTCTCCCAACCCTTCTTTCAAGTCTAACACCCTACTGACCTATCTTATTTTATCACTACCCATGACTAGTAGGCCCATCCACTAGTTGTTTCTACTCATACAAGTAACTCTCATCCCAAAAGGCACTCTCTTGTACCTTAGCATAGTTAATAATGAATAGTGGTGTAACACTAGTTTGGATGTCTCAACACAGTCCTCAATTAAAGGTTTGAGAAAAAATGAAATGAGCCTGAAACTCATCCATCAAGTACATGCACTGGTTGGTAAACCTAAATGAATACTAAGTTACTATTTCATTTCTTATCTTATGATGTAAAATCCCAGGGATATGTATATCCATCAGTGTAACTAAAGGGAACTTCTCATTTAAAAGGAACTAAAACTATGACAATTCTAGAGTCTCCTCATCACGAGACTAGGACACTAACCCCATAAATCATCCATGTGAGCCATAGAGAGGGATAGCTGCATGAAACGTCATTTTATATGATAGTTTCCTGACTAAATGAAAAATCTGGGTCACCATTTAAAGCCAATACTTAGCCGCTTATGGGTTCGGTTCACCATATAACCTGATATGTATCTTTCACAGAAACTCATTAAGTGCACTCAGCCTACACACTCCATTGACTGGTATTGTGGGTTTCATTAGTTTCATCAAATCTGGTGGTATATATTATGCACCACATGGTGTAAATATCTCTAGAACTGGTCCCTATATTAATGCCTCATCCCTGAGGGAATCATCCTTGTTATATTGATTCTAAATCCTCATTTTCATACATTGTGGATGCATACTAAATGTAAATAAGATATACTATGGTCGATGAGTATATCTTCATAGCTTACTCAATATAGAAATGAAAACCACAACCCATTCTTATACGATACATGTTCCTTTGTTTTACCTAAAACCAATGTTCTAATTTATCTAGTTGAAAGGAAATTTATTAGAGTCTGGATGTGTGGACAAATCATCTCTCACACCAACACTATAGTCACTGTCTTGAAATCCAAAATTGAAATAGTTGACACTATTTCTAGAAACCAATCTCACAAACTATGGTCCTATGGTATAAGTGATTAATATGATACAACTCTTAATGACCCATCCAAAGGAGGCCGATGTTGTGACATCCCACGCACACATCCAATATGATAGGGTCTAAATACTATCAATGAGTAGACATATCATTATCATGGTAGGCCTAAGTTTATGTTCCTATACACACTCACATATCTCCAAGAAAATAAAATACTGAATTTTAAAAATAACTTATTGACAATGTGTGCATATATCATAATCCCACAATAAGAGTATGAAAAGATGTAAAGAAAATGTAAATATATGTAAATTAAATACCACCATAAAGAGTCTAAAAAATCAAAACCCCAAAGTAACCTGGTGACTAATATCATGATAATGTATGAACACACCTCGGTTTCTCTAGTATCACTACAAAATTCTTGGTATTGGTCTAACATGGATTCTATAAAAAGTTCAATAATCTAAAAAAGATGGGGAAGAAGTTGGAAAATATAATATATGGGTGAGTAAAACAATACCCAATATAACACCTTGAAACCATAAATCCTACATCAATGGAATAACATTCAGCTCTACAAAGGTATATGTCTACAGAACATATAACATGAATATCTCCATATACACAACAATGAAAGATAGTATAAAGGTAATTTCAAAATAGTAATTCCATCCGAGGATTCCATCTTAAAGTCTACACATATAAATCATCCAAGAGAAAACACTCCATGAATTGGATATCACTGATGATGTCTTCTTGAGATGTAGTGCTTATTAGGTCTTATCATAGAAGTATACACTGATGATTGAATATATACAATACACATAGATGATCACACCCATGTCTATGGGGTATACCATAAACTAAATCTAGAACAATATTCTTTTCAAATTATCATAGCCCTCATAGTTTTGGTGATTAATATATCAATAACTCCACCTATGATAAGAATATGATTATAGGATCTCACTCTAGGACGCATGGAAGGATTATAATAACTCTATCAAATTGTCATGACCAACATATATATGTCCGATGTGAAGGAGGATATTATAGAATAACAATTAGTTAATTGGTATACAGAATTCACCCTACCAAAACATGTCCATGATACAAAGGAAAAGGGTTAGAATGAAACATTTAAGGAGGAAAGAACTTGTATTGTTGTTATATGTCATGTACCTTCGACCCAAGGTCCTTCACATGTAAAAAACATGTGTCTATATATGTGTATTAGTTACGACGTGTTGATTCCCATATACTTCTTCCAATTTACCGTTATATATCATAGACCATGTATTCCTAGCCTAGACATGTCCATGTATGGGTACATAGTGTGTCTATGCATGCGTACTCTAGCTCGTGTCCATGTACCCTCTAAGGCACACATCGAGCCTTGGGGTAGAGGTCACATGCCATGTGACATAGTCACATGTCGTGTGATACTTATCTTCTCCCTCAACCCCAAGATACTTCTAAGAGTGACCCACATTCCATGTACCCCTGAAGCACACTCTGTGTTGATAACGATTTTCAAAAAACCCGGGATCTTCCATCATCCAATGAACACGTTGATGATGCCTCTAAAATCTGACTTGATATATCCATAAATCACAAATATACTCCATATGGGCACCTCTATATCCTTCAACTAGAATCTAACCTTAAAAAGTCTTCAGGGAATGCTAGTCTTAGGTTCTCATCGGCTTTTTCACACCCTTATCGAATTATAGGTCTCCAATATAGTCTAATTCACATGTTACTATCGATGTCACATGGTCCACACAATATACCACTTCCAAATCTTCAATATCATAACCTTTCACCAAAAAATTGGTTCATAATGAACAATTCATCGATATATGGTTAGAACCACCAGAAAATTAAAACCTAGGAAATTAATGAAGAAAATAGGGGAGAAGTACACAATGAAAAACCATGAGGAAATGACCTCTTGTGATTTTTGTGTTGACCACAATTCATTTCAATTAGAACAACACACACCAATATATCAAATAAATATACAGAGATTCCTTAAATTAAAACCAACAATAATCTCATCCTATAATATATATGGTCTTGGGGTCAATCTATTAGTTGATTGGTTTCTCTTCATTGTATGAATATAAAATATGTATATAATCCAAAAAATAACCTCCCTTAATTGATTTGAATTTATTTATAATGAAACAAAAAAGTCACACCATGATCATTGGAAATATCCTATGATTCTTTCCAACAGCGGTCATTTATCAACAATTAGGTCGTCGCTTGCCAATAGAATTTCTATGAATGGCTCCAATGGATCTCCTTGAATTGCAAGGTTATGTGGCTGAACCTAAAAGTTTTTCATAAGAGCATATTTGAAGATGTAAAATCATGTTTCTGCATCAACAAAAAAATAAAATAATTTAATTTATTATGTTTTTCATTTGACTACCATGATTAATCTTCTACAAAATTATAGTGATGTTAAAGGATATACTTCCCTAGTTTAAAACCAGCTTTCTAAACTCAATGGTTCCCCCATATTAATTATCTAACACACTATTTAGATTTTATTACACATTTTCTTGATAACTATGCATGAATGTGACTTAATATATTTAATATATTTTGAATATTTATTCTAGGAACACATGGACTCAGAGTTTCACGTTATCTATTTGCCTGGTCTTGAAAATATTCTATATAATATAAGAAAATATTACATTAAAAAATTATGATGGATTACATTATAATGACCGGAACTAAAGGGGACCAGGCAATGACTCCTCATTCCCACCTCCAATAGGCCAGGGGCTGTAATAAAAGTGTTGAGAAAACAATTCATTAACATGGGAGGCCTTAGCCTATATATCTGTACACATGAACACATATCTATGAATGTACAGTTATGAAATGTAAGAACATCTGAACAACCATTAATTCATATCTAAATCCCATAACTATAAAATGATGATAATTAATGGAAATATAAACATGGAAAAATTCATGGACACCACAAAGAGCCTAAAAACAAGCCCAAGCTGAAAGTAAATTGGGGACTGCTATCAATATTACTTAATAACACAGCTTGATCTATCCGTTCTCACTGTGAATCATATGTTCTAGGGCCATATAGGACTCCATCAAGTGTTCAATCATCGACACTAGACAAGATGCGTTCAGGAAAAGACCATGTAGGGGTGAGAAAACAATACTGGGAAAGATACCCCAAATCCACAAAGAATACAATAATGTAATAATAGTACTCTCTACATAGGCATATGTATACAACACATATAATATGAATATCAAGGTATAATCAACATAGGATCATAGTTTAATTTTAATATTAGATCTATAATTCCACCCACGGATTCCATCTCAATGATTCCACATAGCACTCCTCTTGGTGAACACACTCCATGAGTCAAATAGCACTAATGATATCCATCTAAGAGGTATTTCTCAGTGGGTCTAGTCATATAAGTATATATTGTGTTCAAAAGAGACATGATACAAAAATGATGGTCACAAAAAAGGCCTAGTGTTATACCATCAAATCAATAAATATTAACCATCTCTATAGAGTATTTGATCCCATGTAGTGTCGATCATGAAAATTCAAAGAACACCACCAGGGGAATAAATATAAATTGTGTATATCACTCTAGGACTCAAAGAAGGATTCCAAAAAATATATCCTAGATGTATTTATTAATATATTGTTGTAATATGTGTAGGAGGTGATATAATAATAACCCTCAAAAAATTGATATGGGTACAAAATCTTCACAAATCATGTTCAATAGACAATGTACAAGGGATATGAGCCAATATTTACGTGGAAAATGATGTGTATTAGGGTCACATGATGTTTACCTTTGACCTAAGGTCCTGTTCATGAATGCATCTCTACTCCATGTACATGTAACAATACTTCATGTGCTAATTCCTGTTCAATTCTTCCTATGTCCAACACACAATATAGCCCATGTATTCCCAGCCTAGTTCTATCCCTATAGGAGTGCATGGTGTTCTTATTCCCATACAATCCATTCTATTTCTATGTACCCTCTTAGGTACAAATTAAACCTTTGAGGAGGGGTCACATGCAATGTCACTTTTTCACATGTCATGTGTTACTTATCTTCATCCCGAATCACTAGGTACCAATATGGTGGCCCCATACAGTGTGTGGCTCCAATGTATATGTCACAATGATTAAATTTTTTCTGAATCATGGGTTCATAATCTCACATAAAAATTTTCAACCACTGAATTTGAAATCAGCCTTTACATATACTAAACTCGTGTATCGACTCCATTTGAGCCTTTTTATTGATTCTCAGTCACATTTTATCATCAATACCATTCAGGGAATGCCAGTTTTAGGTCCATGTTGTCATCTTCATGAAACATTTGAATCATGGGACTCCTATGTGGTCGGATCTGCATGATGATACCACTATTTCATGATCCTTACACTATACTGAGTCTTGATCTTCAATATTGGATTGTTTCACCCTGAAACATTTGTGTAAGAATAAATTCCTCATTATATGGGTCCAACCACAAGGAAAATGAATTCTTATTGATGAAAAAATAATAATGTGGAGATAATAACTATTTAAAGTCATGGGGAATAGACCATAGTAGATGATCATTTCAACCATAATTCATTTTAGTTAGAATGAAGTACTAGTATATAAAAAATAATACAAAAAATTATCCCAATCAAACCTGTCTATAATATTATCCCTCAATACACATGACAAGTGGATCAATCTATTGGTTGATTAACATGTGTTCATTTTTGAAAAAGAAAATGGGGAATGAATAAAAAAACCTCCCTACCTCAATTCAAATCGATCACTAATGAAGAATGTATCAATGTTGTGATCACCAGTGAGATCCTCACTTTATTTCTCACATCAGCTGCCAATCGTGGATCACAATGTTGTCCACCAATGGAATATCCTCCAATGAATCCAATTACTCTCATAAATTTTCATGGTTATGTAGATAATGATGCCAATTTTATATAAGCATGAATAAAAAGAGGGAAAATATCAGGTTGCTTCATCAAAGAACAAATAAAATAATGTAATTTATTAATTTATTCATTTTATTCATATTACATATGTGATGACTTTTCAACAAACACCCCATGATGAGAAATGTTATCTCATGCAACTTTGTAAAATCCTGTCCTAGCTTCCATGCATCAGTGCACTGATCCTATTAGTTACATGACCTCAAGCATGCCTCATCATATGCAAGAGGCTACCGACTATCAATAATGATCAAATATACCACATGCGAAGACTATACCCTCATTATCAATGTATAAAAATATTAAATATAATTAAGGTAACAAAATGATATAACCAATCAACATAAATAACCAGTATCACATGATGACAAAAATAGAAATGTAAAATCCAATAAAAAAAGTAGACATATCATGCCAAATACATGTCATGTGTCAAATGAAAAACCGACAGATTGACACACTAAAAACCCCATGTGGGTCCCAACACCATGTTGTTTTCTCTCTCCCTATTCTATCCCAACTAGACCATTTAAAATAAGTCTATTAACCTTATCATATTCGTTAAAATGATTTCTATTTACTTACCAATCAGACTGCCTAGGTAGGGAGTGATTAATATATGGTATACCACAACCAATGTGTCTAAAAAAATACCAAGTTATTAATAGTGTATGTAGTTGTATAAATAGTAAATTATAATACATAAATTAAATAGTTTTCATGTTTCATTATTATTTAATTAAAAAAATAATTTTAAGGGTCCATGAAGACACCCAACCCATTAATACGTCCTTCATCCTATTCTAGAGTTTGAAATATCCTTAATGGGAATCACATATAAATCTACCATGGTTATAATTTATCATTTATTTACAATTCATTGTATGACATTTCTAACCCTAATATAATTCCAATATCATGTGTCTAGAACATCATATCTATCACCCCATGGGTATTTGGAGTTTTAGTCATTATCCCACACCGCATGGGTATTTGGATAATTATTCCATGTCCCATATAATAATATTCACATTCAAGCATTTGTCCTAGAACCACATATCTAGGGACTTTTGGGTATTTGGATAATATGTTCAGTACCCACACCCCATCACTAAATCATTCAAAATGACCACTCGTAACACATTTAACTAGTTTAATCAACAATGACCATCTAATTAAAATTTCAAATCAAAAAAGTTCATTTCAATTATCAAATGAATCATAATTATTTTCATTAATCATATGGTATAATCTAAAAAATTCACCATTAACCATCTATAAATATTTAATCATAAAATATTATATCTTCAGGGTTGTTCATTAAATCCCCCAATTCCAATTACCATAAAATTAAATATTTCATCAATTAACCTATTTCAAAATCCCGTTATCTGATCAATTTCATCCTCACAATTCAGATAATTTAAAATTTCCCATGTTTAACCAAATTACTTATAATATTTTTATTCAATTCATCCAACTAAATATCTGATGAAATTTCCACATCCTGGAAATTGAAATATCATAATTACATACATATAATTAAATCATAACTATAGGATTTAGAATTTTGACCACCTTTCTCAAGATCATTGAAGGATTATCACCAAAGGAAAAATGTCCAACTTGATAAAGAACATTCAATAATACAATGAATAATTCAATGTAGATCAAACCCTAGATCGAAGATGAAGTCGATTAGATCCGACAAAACCTATATCAATACCCTTAGGCAATGAAAAAAAAAACAATTCAAAACATGTATGAAATACTATAGAGATAGGGGAAACTAATGAAGATGATAATCTCTTACCAATAAATATAATATTCATCAATTAAGTATTTTATTAAAAAATAATGCAGTAAAGAAGGCCTTGAAATCATTTTGGAAGTCCCAAAAATCAATGAAAAAATATTTTGGTTCAGTGTGGTCAAATCGAGGTTGAAACTGGAGGTTCTGGAATTTGAAAATAATTTTTCAGGATATTAATTTACACTTTCATAGTTTCATATGCTAGGGAGACCATTTTTACAAACCATGAACTCTAATTTTTCACCACACTTAGGGGATTCCTGAATACTACTATGAGGGAACATTGTTTTCCAAACCAGTTTCCAACCACACAATACCCCTCTGTTTAGGATTTCATGGTTTGCGTGGGAATGGAAATCATTTTTGGAAAACCTTAATCAATAGTGAACTACCAAAAAAATCCTTTTAAAAATCAATGAAATATCTTGGTGGTGTTACACCATACACCTGATGTAATTATAAATAACAAATCAAGTAATGGTTTAGATAAAAGTGTAATTATGTTTTCAATCTATAAGAAATTCCAATCTTTCATTTTACAATAAACCATGATTCAATAATTACATTCATGAAAAATAGATATGGGGGAAGCTATTTTAATATCATAGATTTAATGAATAAATATATCATTTATAAATTCAATAAAAATATACAATGAAATATAAAGTGGTTCCAAATACTAACACCCTGAATACAACATCCTCTATTCAAACTATGATTCTCTTCACATTGAAATACTATATACTATATCATACACCTCTTACCATATTCCTCCTTTTACACATTGTACAATATTCCTTATAATTTTATTTTAGATATCATATTTGATAGTCATACTATATTACATAGATAAACATAGTCATATTATTTTTCCCTAGTTTATAACATTATTATGTTATAGATTTTTTTTCAAAACACATATAAGGTTATTTATTATATTAAAATCCCCGAATCATGTGTAATATATATATATATATATATATATATATTATTTTGATATGATAATTTTATATTTTTAAAATTTTGTGTGTAACGTATTTTTTCAACTAAATTTTAATCAGTTAAATTTTATAACCATTTTTATTTACAGTCTTACATGTTCATTACTTTTTTAGTTTCAAGTTTAATACCTATAAATATATTATTTTATTCATTTTAATAATCTAAATGGGGATAGATATCATTTAAAAGATAATTGACTTTATAAAAGGGAGTTATATGTAATATGATAACATATATCTATGTCATTAGAATTTACAATCTATTTTTTTAACTATAACCTTCTATTCATTACATGTTTGATTGGGATGATTTATTAATCGAAATCATTCATATATTTTTATTTCATTAATTCGATAATATTTTTCATTGAAACAATTACGTTTTATATAATTTTTTATCGATATTAATTAGTTATTAGTATGGAATATTTATAACTATTCACTATTATGTTTTATGAAATTTATTGAAAATGTATTGTGATTAAAAAATGGGTATTTTTGGATCATTATACAATTATTCTCTACTTTCAAATTAAAAATAGACCAGTTATTTAAAGTTAATATTATTTTCTAATTTTATAAAATATTGTATTAAATTAAAACATATAAATGAAAATATATATCAAAAAATTTAAATTCCATAAACTAACCATCATAATTATAATTTCTTGCTCTATATTAAAATAACATGTTTTCCAATTATATTGATGGAAATAGACTCATTGAAGACGAGATGAATGAAGAAATATTTTTTCAAAAAAATTGGTTTGAATATTTGAAGTTATAAGCCTAATCTATATCTAATTATATATCTAATTTTGGAATCATTATCAAATCCTGGAATAATTACATTCATAAAATATAATATTTTAATTTAATATTATATATCTCATCAATTATTTGATTAATTATAAAATATACTATTTGAATTCAATAAATTAATAACATTATCAATGAAATATAGAATACTATTGTATTATTTGATATTATAATTGTATAATGCTTAAATAGTAAAGCCTTACTAAAAATTATGATAAAATGTCATGGAATATCATAAAAAACAATGTAAAACATTCTAAAACGTTTAATGATAAATTACTTCATGTTGGATTAAGTCATAACCACCCAAAGTCATTCTAAAATTTATATCATATGATTATAAATCATAAAATATATAAAATTATATATCTCTGTTAGTTTAAATAGAATTAAACTATGAATTATAATATATATAATAATATTTTTTATTTGAAACATTTGGGAATAAACATCCATTTTATGAAGGTTTTAAAATAAATGAATCTACAATATCCAACATCGAATCTTCCTAGATTTCCTCCAAAACCATACATGTCCAAAAATATTCATTTTTGGTTTTTTTCAATGAGAATATTTTTCTTTTAGAAAAATGTATAGATAATATTTTTATATTGTAACCCCTTATTCTAAGGCATATAATTTGAGTAAATTAGTCTATTAATTAATTTATTTACAAGATTTCTATTTATTCTACACATTGATACTATTTAGGATTAATTTTTCATGTTTTTAATTTTTAAAACAATTATATTCTTAATATAATTGACCAAGAAAATTTAGTTAAAAAATATAACTAAACACAATCTAAAAAAGAGATGATTAATGGTCAAAATGATAGCTAAATTTTGTAAATAAACATTTCTAATTCATTATTAATTCCTGACATTATTATTCTTTTGAATTCATTGAATAATAATCCATTTAATATTTTAATGAAATAGAAAAAATATCTATTTCGAGATAAAATGTTTATATTTTATATTATCTTTTAACCTTATATATTTTATCATAACATTATTTATGATTTATATTTATTAAAAATGTATTTTCTTTCATTGAAAACATAATATTTCACCTCTATTTTTGGTTTTATTATTTCTATATTTTTATAAATTAATATTTATATTTATATGTTCATATGTTATTATTTAAATTCAACCTTATTGCGTTCCAACTTTTTATATGGAAAAATAAATATTATAACTCAATGGGATATCCCCAAAACCATATCCCTAATGTATTTTTGTGAATCATGTTTGTAAATATTCATATGTAAAATGAACTAATATCCACCCATTCTATATATGGTAAACCAATGCTTTAAAGGAAACTAATAACGAATTAGAAATATAATAAAATTTCAATAATACAAAATAATAATTCATGTTTTAGGAATTTGAAAAGATAACATTAAGATTTTAAATGATTAAAAACATAATAATGAATAAAAAATATACAAAAAACCAGGATAATATCATACCATTAACCCAAAAAAATCTATACAAATGTTTTAATAAATACACAATAATATTTGAATATAATAAGTTAAGTCCACATGAATAGATAGAGAACTATCCTCATCCATTATAGGAAAAATTTTACTAAATTTTTAATCATCATTGGGGAAATTGCATTTTATGTTACAAGTTGGATTATAGGTAATATGTGAAAAATTCCTATAATTCTATTTTCAATATTGGAAATTATTAACTCTCAATATCATAAGGATCATAGAGTATTAATGGTAAATTTCTTTCACACGATATCATTACATTATAATTTATAATTTAAAAAACTACAATAAATATATTTATTCAGTTAAATACAATTAAGAAAAAAAATTTATAATATTATTAGGGAATATAAAATATATATGACAGTATATTCATCTATAATAAAAAATCAACAACATATATTAAGATAGTTTGGAACCATCATTTTTCCAAATATATAATTTAATAATGATTACCAACAATTAATTTTCCATTCCATGGTCTCTATTACAATAGTCAATTTATTATACATGGTGCTAGAAATATGCACACAATATACATAAATATTTTTTATCTAAACAATAATGATATATTTTATTTATTTTTTGTAAACACATCAAACATACTAGTAGTCATTTATTAAGAAACTACCTTTTTATTTATTTGATAAATTTGATCATGACTAAGGAAGACAACCCTTAAAATATAAAACCCTAATACAACAATCTTATACATTTACTATATAACCTCTAATCCATGAATTTGATGAATTACATAATGGTACCATCAATAAATATAATATCCATTAAAATTTTTATGTATTATTTTCATACCATAATTTTGTACATGTATTTTTGTTATATGGATGTATATATGATGTAATATACATTACTAGAAACAATTTTTCATTAGTTTATACTTGGTTTGGATAATATGAGATAAGAAATGATAAAAACCCCTATAATCATTATATTACATTTTAATAACTAATTTGTGGTCATCAAGTTACTTTTTGATGGTATGTTAACATCCAAATCACTAATACAATTTGAAGGGATATAGATCGAATAACTGATGGGATACAATATTGTGAAAATGTATCTAGATTAACCCATTTAATTCACACCTCCTAAATTATTATAATTGGTATTTGTGTTACTCATTTTTACATTTTTTATAGACCATTTTCATGATGTTTTAAAAATATTCCTTATATGTTAGGTATGATAAATTTATGTCTATCTAGGTTTAAACAACAATTTTCCTATAATAAGTTCATTGGTTCTATTTCTAATCATTTAGTGGTAGTTGATTCATCATTAATGGATATGTTAACATATATGGTATGATTAAGGGATCATAATCCATATTTAGGTATTGATTATGTATGGTCACGTATATTACAATATAATTTCATGTGACATAGTTATATATGTTTTAGTGTAATAAGAAATATATAAAATAGATAAGTAATATGGTGTTAATTTTTCCTACATCTAATGCTTATTCCCAATGTAATGTTACTAAAACAATATAATAATCATATTTTGGATTATTTCACAGAAACATTATTTGAAATTTTCATGTCTATAATGTTTTTATATTAAACCCTCAACCTTTAATTATGAGTAAGATTTATAGTCATTCCTAAATTTACAAAGATCTGTCAAGATTTTAAAGAAGAAATTTATAATTATAATTATTTGGATGAATTTTATTAGTCTATATATTAAAATATTAATTTTTTTCGCAAAACCAAATTTTATTCATGTTTGTCCCAATTAAATTATATAATAAAATAAACATTGTTGTGTAAAATAATTAATGTTTTATTATAATATAAAAAATGTGGTACTTTTATTATTAATATATAAAGATGATAAAATATTAATTCTTAAATAGTATTTTCCGTTGAATTTTTTTAATGTGACAATAAGGCCTATAACATGAAACACAATTATATCATTTCCTTAGTATACAATTAATTCATCTTAATTAAATAATTATTCACCATATGAGGAATGTTAATTCACCTCCCAAGGTTTCTTTCCACCTTGTCATGTTTTTAGGTTATTAAATGCTCCAAAGTACCTTGGATAGTTCATTAATTTACCATTCAATGTTTGTAATTATTCAAGGTGTTTTAATTCAATTAAAAGAGTAAAATATTATAAATGCAAAATTATAGCTCTAAATTATTAATTATATTATCAAAAATAAATTATTGTGCATTTAGGGTTTTAAAAAATTTAAAATAAAATTTATTCTTTTTGGTTTCCTCATATTATATTATATTTATTCCATTAATATTACCATGTTGTCAAAATTTGGTAATATTTGTTTAGATAATTGAGGTTGATTGAATTATAGTTTTATATATTTATTGCCTATTTAATTTTTTTTTTAAAATTACAATATTTATTTTCCATTTTTATAATTTTATTTCCATTTATTAATAAGAATCATGGAATGACCATAATTTTTTATCACTTATGTTTTGTGTTTAATTATATCATAAAAACCCATTAGTTTTATCAAATTAAAGTTTGTTTGATGAAAATTAATGTGTGTGTGTGTTACATTATAAATTAATGAATGATTATGAATTAACTAATGGATAGATAATATAATTATACTCAATAAATATATTCGATATATAATATAAATTTCTTTACTAAAATGATTAATTGGTAGAATGATTGACACTGATACCACTCCTCATATGGGTAAATAAAGAAATGGTTTTTGATGACATATATTTGAAATGCCATATGCTATTAGATTTGGCTTACCACACATCTTATGGATCCAATACTCTTTATTCATATATACATTAATGTTAACACTAAAAAAATTTATATGTGAGTACCGAATTAATTTCATAATAATTATATTATATAATAGAGTGATATAATTAAATTTATAAATAATTAATTTGCAACCTAATATTGACTTAATATGAATATATTGATGTGGGATATTTATCTGATGCGTAAGAACATATAAGATATACTATTTAAAATAAATTATCAATTATACAATTGTTAAATACCTTTCAAAAAAATCACATTCTCCAAGAACATAAACAAATAAATAAATTGTCCATTCATGGATAAAATCAATAATCTATCTTCTATTAGATTAAAATAATATAATTTATTCTTTTTTAACGTTAGACGGCACATTATAATGTGACCCAATAGGACTGAAAAATTTATATATATGATGTTATCTAAATTTATTATCAAAATTAAAAAACAAATTATCTAAAGATCAATTCTTTGTAAATGACATAACTGACATGAGTTCTCTACTAAATAATAATTGAATTCAGATGGTATCTTATATATGTTAAGACTAGAATAAATAAAAATATTTTCCCACTATGATTTTAATGTACAACAATGGGAGTTATTATATTTGTGGGATTATATTTAATTATTGACCACATTGAATAATAATATACATGATGCATATATCAATGGACAATATGTTATATGTATTCATTAAATGAAACAATAATTCTAATATATACGTAATATCAATCCTCAAAAGGATAAAATTGTACTACAATATCTTCCTTGATTATTATTATAAATATATAATTAATATCAATCCAGAGGTGAAAATTCATTTTTTCATAAATCTATCCAAACTTATCCCCCATTCACTATACTTCAGAATATGATGGATTATTCTAAGAATAATGTAACTAGTTATTTTGATATGTCATATTTGATATATCCAAGAATGATACTTGATATAATAATTTAAAATAAGTCTATGAGGTTTCAAAATACTTTTAATTTCTATAAATTGGTCTACCATGAGAAATATATAATTGAAGTTATTGTGGAACCTATAAATTAATAAAACTCAAGATATTATAAACAACAATAATTTTATCCTATAAAATGAAAAAAAAATTGTGACATAAACCAAATGGAGAGGTTATAGTTTCATATAAATAAACAAATTCCTTCATTGTTGAAGTGCCCAGATCAGTGTGAATCACTGAGAGGGGGAGGGGGTGAATCAGTGATCCTTTAAAACTTTTTACTAATTGATTCTTAATCAATTAAACCTCTATGGCTGGTTAAAGCCTCGATCCACTCTTCTTGTATCTCTCACCTTTCCACGAATGATGCAGTAAATGTAAAGGCACTGGACACAAGGATTTACAAGGTTCGGCACCAAAGGCCTACATCCTTGCCATGCTCTCCCAGCATGGATTCTCCATTATAACCTGTTAAAATTACAATGGTCGATACAGAGTCCCACTGTATCTCTCCTGAGTCCCACAGGAGGGTCTTTATACTGCTTCACACAGTGTTACCAGAGTCCCACTGGCCTGCTCCAGAATCCCACTGAAGACTTCTTCTCCCTGAGTCCCACAGGGTCTTCTCTTGGCTCCTCGAGTCGCACGAGTAGCTCTTCTTCACTTTAAGTTCTTCAAGTAACTTCAACAGCCTGGGATAAAGGCTGCTGGCCTTGCTCGGTACCTCGGATCACTTCAGTTGATCAGGTCTTCTCGTCTTGCTCAGGATTTATCTCCTTCTTCTGAGGATGACCTGGCTTCTCTCCAACTACTGAATACTCAGACAAATGATGTCTTTAACTTCAGTCTGGTCCAGTCTCAGATGCACACCACTGATTTGGCTTTCTTCACGTGTGCACGTGCATGCATGCATGCATGCACTCTCCTCTTTCTCTTGGTGCAATAAACCCACAAAGGGTGTAATCAAATATAGCACACACACCTTCTTTCCCCTTCACACACTTTAACCAATTTGTTTACACACTTAGAGTGTGTTCTACTTTAGTGTGGGTCACTCCTTATTTTACTTCTAGGTGTTTACACTTTTAGTGCACACACTAGGTTCGGCCTTTTAGTTCTTTTGCACACACAAATGCCTATGGCCTTCTTCCCTTCTTGTGCACACACCTAGGCTTCGGCCAACTTCTTGCTCACTTTATACACACACTTAATGAGTGTGGTCTTCTAACCACTTGGCACACACATGGCCTTTCACTTTATCTTGCACACAAAAATGCCCGTAGGGTGTATTTGCACTTTGCACACACAATCTTGGCTATGACCTCTTCTTTCTTTGACACACACTAACTTAGGTTTAGTTGTGGTCTTCTTGTTCACTTAGCACACACACAAGGCTACTGCCTTTTCTTCAAATGCACACACAGAGTGCAAGTCTCGGCCAAGGTGTGTTCATGTCCACTTTGCACACACACCGCCCATGTGCTTCTCCTCTTCTCCACTGCCGCGCAAGGCTTCGGCCTTCTTTGGCACACACAATGTGTGTAAAACACAACCCGAACTCCTTCACTTCACACACACACAAAATGAGTGTGGTATACTGCCTTGATCTCAAAGGAGGCGCGCAAGGTGTCTTGGTACAAGGGGCAGCCGCGCAAGGTGTGGTGGGCTTAAGCCACAAGGCGCACACGTGCAAGGCACAAGCCACGGGTGTGCAAGCCTTCGAGCGCGCAAGGAGCACGGCACAGGGGCGTGCAAGACCTCGGGTGCAAAGCACCTCGGGCTTCAACCGTGGGCGCGCAGAGTGCCGCGGCCCTGGGTTCTTCCTGCCGCGCAAGGATTAGCGCGCAGGGGTCTCCCCTTCACTTCTTTCGCGCAAGGGATGTGCAAAAGGGACTCCTTCGGGCCTCAGATGGCACCGAGAACAATAGCCGCGCAAGTGGGATGCGCGGGGCTTCGGCTTCGCGAGGCAGAGAGTGCTCCGCGGGACTCCGGATCTTCAACAAAAAAATCAGCAAACTCAATGAGAGCCACGAGCTCTCCTTATATAGGCAGAGGAATGCCTTTGATCATCCGCGTTCAAAATCTTGAATCACCGAAGATTTCGGATCTTCAAAATCTTTCCAAAGTTTTGCGTTTTATTCTCGGTTTGACGCGTGCTCTTTCTTCTTCGGTTTCCTCCACATGCATGCGATTTATAACGCATGCACGACCTTCGTTAAACCCTATCCATGCAAAGGCACGAACACCGAATGGCCTCGCACCTCCGGTTGCTTCGGCCTCGCTCGAAATCCTCCTTTCATCGCATGCATGCTTATTTTATTGCATGGTTATGTTCAGTAGGCACAGACGATCACAATGGACGTTTCGGATTCGGAAATGGTGGCCGGGAGCTCAAGATAGGTCGTCGGGATGCCTCTGGTTCAGCGGCTGCTCGCGGGAGACTTCGGCTCAAGCTCGAGGAAGGAGACGAGCTCTCGGCCGTCGGATCAGGCGTTTGAGATACATCGGGCGGCCTGGATTAGATTGCGGCGCCGCGGATCAGATGTGCGGCGCAGATCAAGCGCGCGATGAGACGGACGGCGGAGATTTGCTCCCGGGATTTTTTGCGCGTCCCACATCGAAACGCCGCGCGGTTTATCCGCGGCTTATTACCCAGCCGCACCCTTGAACGGCCAGTTGAAACTCCTCCCTCCACGGTGCCGCCCCGCACCGTGTTCTCCCTGCGGGCGCGCTCTGCGCCCACTCTTGCTCCTGCGGGCGCGCTCCTAGCGCCCACTATGCTCCTCCGGCGCGCGGGTTTCACCACCGCGTGCCCTCGGGGGCTTATACACGGCCCCCTGCGCTCCTCCGGGCGTGCCCCAGCGCCTCTGTGGTGTGTCTGCGGGTGCGCCCCTGCCGCCCTGAGCTCGCCCCATGGGTTCCCCCTTGGGCGTGGCGCCTTAGGCCCACATGAGCCTTGGGGTTGAACCCACAAGGTGCTCACGGGTTGGCCAATTTTTTTGGCTAAGTCTTGAATAAGACTTTGTAAAAAAAACAAAGTCCTCCATGTAAAATGCCATATCAAGCCCTTTCATTCTTCTTCTCAATTTCTTCCCTTCTCTACTTCTTAAGAATTCCTTAATCCTCCTCAACATATAATCTTCACTTAGGATATGGAATTCAAAAGGTTTCTTCATCTTCAACCGAACTCCTGAATCACTTATAATCTTCAATGTCTTTGTTGATCTAATCAGAGATCAATTGGATCACTTCCAATTCACATGCACTATTGTGATAGTGCATGGACTTCTTTAATCCACATCATCCACTTAGTAGTTGTGGATGGATCTTCTTCAACTCCTCATGCATTGTCACTACAATGCATGGTCTTCAATCAATGTTGTGACTTTGTATCATCAGGATACAAGTTCTTTGAACTTAACGACCAGTTCAACAATCTTCTGATTTTCTTAGAGAATGTTTCAAACCATCATCTCCTATGTCACTTAGTGAATCTCCTAAGTGACATACATCTTTATGTTCCATGGCCATTCTCCATTCATCACCAACACCATCACAACCTTTGTCATTCACATCTTGACATTCCCTAACTTCCATTCATTCCAAGACAACTTCATGCCTCATTGACAACAAATGCAACACAATGCACTTCAATCTACCCCTTTGTATTTGTTGTCAATACACCACTTCAGCACGTATGAATGGGTCAATATGTGTGCCAATATTTTCTCCCCCTTATTGGCAATCAAATGTAAAGGTGTGGTGTGGTTCTCTTTCAAAAATATCTTCCTCCCATTAAAATGTATCTTCTTGAAAAACACCAGGAGAGGGATGATGTCACATGTTCTCTTTAGCAAAGAACCTTTAGTAAATCAGCTCTAAGTCTACTTGGGCTAACCCGGTGTAGAAAACAAGAGTGATGTAACCAAGGAACTCAATGCTGTCCACAATTCTCTACACATGTGAGATCATGCTTAGGGGCTTGAAATTTTTCAGATATACCAATGAATTGCTAAATCCTGCACATACTTCACAAAACTCATTAGAAAGTTCAGTGCAAAGATAAAGCTCCCCCTTTCAATCATTTGTCTTCAATCCATACTCCCCCTTAATTGACAAGATAAACTCAATTAAGAAACAAGGGATGAAAGCATGATTGGAATACCTTCACTTTCTCAAGATGATATTAATTTTAGAACATCATCTTCTCCAGATTGGCTCCCCCTCAAGGGGTGCACTCCATTCAATCAAAACCATCCTCCAGCTGAGAATGATCATCATCTTCAATTCCCTGCATTGTTAGCACATGTAAATACCAATGTATAAGGGAATAAGATGGAACCTCCTTGGTTCATCAACGTGAACAACAAGGTTGAGAAGATTCTCTCAACCGAGATGTCCCATTTTCACCAGTCTTCACACTTGCACATTTGATCTTCATTGATGATTGTGCTGGTGTGGATCTCAATACATCTTCATGTGAAATATTCTTCTTCCCTTTTGCCTTAGCAATTGCCAGAACTTCATCTTCAGCTCTTTGTAGATCTCTGGAAAGTTGCAATTGATGTGGCCATATGACAAGTATATCATTTGGAAGAGTGGCCTCAGTTTTGGAAGTTCGACATGGTTCCTTAGATACTGTCAAGCTACCTCTCTTAGGCAACTTGTTTTCAATCAATCCCTTCTTCTTCTGGATTGATTGTCTTTTGGAGTTCAGTCTGCTTCTATTTAGTTTCATGGCTTCTTTACAAGGGTCCATGATGTGTCCTTTCTTTCCACAGTAGAAGCATGTTTTCTTGGTGGTCCTTCTGGATGCATCACCCTTCTTGGACTCAGACTCCAAGGACTTCTCTTCATTTCTAAAACACTTCTTGGGAGCATTTTCTACTTTCTTCTTGCTTCCCAATGAATCTTTCTTAGCCAGGTTCTGTGATCTTTTCTTCTTTTGAGCTCTGGATACAGTTGGAGATTGATATGTATCTTTTTGACCACTTTTGCAATCATCCCAGATGTTGTCAAGTAATCCAAATCTATTTGCAGTAAACAGATGTCTCTGGACCTGTGGATGCTGCTTCTTTTCTTCTGGCTTGCTCTCCCTAGGCATGGGCTTCCTATGTGCTTTGACATTTAGTGGATTGTACCAACAATCCTTTGCACAGTGCCCATACTTATTACAACACCAACATTGACCCCCAAATCTTGACTTCTTCAGTCCTTCTGATTTTAGGGTACTTTTCATGACCTGTTGTGCTGTTTCAGGAGAGCTCTGCTTCTTTAATGTCTTCATCCATATTTGTTTGGAATTATTCTTCCATCCTACACTTTTAGTAGAAACACTATTAGAAGCATCAGTACAAGATGGTATGGATGGTACCTTCTTCTTAGAAGATGTTGCACTTTTACTAGAGGATGTCCTTCTCTTAGAATCATCCTTCTCAAAGCATACTTGAGTAGCAACATTTCTCCTTTCAGTTGACTGGGAGGCTTTGGCTTTGGGTGATGGCTGATTTTTCAATATCACCTCTAATTCTAAACACTTCATGTTGAGGGAGTTCTTCTCATCCTCAACTGTTCTTAGCCTTCCTTCCCATTTCTCTTCCAGCTGTTTTATCTGGTCTTCATGCATCTGCTTCATTTCTTGCAATGAATTGTCCAGCTCCTTCACCCTTTTGACTTTGTCTTCTAGTTGAGCATCTTTGACAACCATTGACACTTTGTGCCTCTTTTCCAGTGCATGGAAAACTTCTTTGATAATTACTTTAAAGATTTCTTTCTCAGAAAGGCTTCTTTGCAATTCTTCAGTAGTGTCTTCATATCTTTCATTGCAAAGAGATACTATTTCATCTTTGGCATTTACCAGCTTTCTGAGAGTGTTGGTTATGCCAACCCTTTTAGCCAGCTGATCTTCCATAGCATTGGCTTCTTCTTCTAACTGTGATTTTTCTTCTTGAAGATCATGGATGCCTATAGCTATACACTTTGCCACTTCCATGGGAACTATCTTCGGAAGATATTTGAGTGCACTCTGAAGATCATTCATTGTTTCAACTTCATCACAGCTAGGACAGGCTTCATCAGAAGAATGATAAAAGGAATTGTCATCTGATGTGACTTTCACACTTCTTTCCATAGAAGGAGTTTCTCTGATTGCAGCAACCTTCTTCTTCATCTTCTTTGCCTGTTTCTTCATTCTTTTTTTCAGAGTCTTGGCAGATATCTCCATTTGAGGCTGTTCACTCATTTCCTCAAATCTGCACTCCATAAAGACTCTCTTGGATCTTTTAGAGGTAACCTCCCTCTGATACCAATTGAAGTGCCCAGATCAGTGTGAATCACTGAGAGGGGGAGGGGGTGAATCAGTGATCCTTTAAAACTTTTTACTAATTGATTCTTAATCAATTAAACCTCTATGGCTGGTTAAAGCCTCGATCCACTCTTCTTGTATCTCTCACCTTTCCACGAATGATGCAGTAAATGTAAAGGCACTGGACACAAGGATTTACAAGGTTCGGCACCAAAGGCCTACATCCTTTCCATGCTCTCCCAGCATGGATTCTCCATTATAACCTGTTAAAATTACAATGGTCGATACAGAGTCCCACTGTATCTCTCCTGAGTCCCACAGGAGGGTCTTTATACTGCTTCACACAGTGTTACCAGAGTCCCACTGGCCTGCTCCAGAATCCCACTGAAGACTTCTTCTCCCTGAGTCCCACAGGGTCTTCTCTTGGCTCCTCGAGTCGCACGAGTAGCTCTTCTTCACTTTAAGTTCTTCAAGTAACTTCAACAGCCTGGGATAAAGGCTGCTGGCCTTGCTCGGTACCTCTGATCACTTCAGTTGATCAGGTCTTCTCGTCTTGCTCAGGATTTATCTCCTTCTTCTGAGGATGACCTGGCTTCTCTCCAACTACTGAATACTCAGA
Organism: Viscum album; assembly: GCA_963277665.1. Taxonomy (NCBI): domain Eukaryota; kingdom Viridiplantae; phylum Streptophyta; class Magnoliopsida; order Santalales; family Viscaceae; genus Viscum; species Viscum album. Next base: position 395,439,914 of record OY728127.1, on the reverse strand, counting down.
CAAATGATGTCTTTAACTTCAGTCTGGTCCAGTCTCAGATGCACACCACTGATTTGGCTTTCTTCACGTGTGCACGTGCATGCATGCATGCATGCACTCTCCTCTTTCTCTTGGTGCAATAAACCCACAAAGGGTGTAATCAAATATAGCACACACACCTTCTTTCCCCTTCACACACTTTAACCAATTTGTTTACACACTTAGAGTGTGTTCTACTTTAGTGTGGGTCACTCCTTATTTTACTTCTAGGTGTTTACACTTTTAGTGCACACACTAGGTTCGGCCTTTTAGTTCTTTTGCACACACAAATGCCTATGGCCTTCTTCCCTTCTTGTGCACACACCTAGGCTTCGGCCAACTTCTTGCTCACTTTATACACACACATAATGAGTGTGGTCTTCTAACCACTTGGCACACACTTGGCCTTTCACTTTATCTTGCACACAAAAATGCCCGTAGGGTGTATTTGCACTTTGCACACACAATCTTGGCTATGACCTCTTCTTTATTTGACACACACTAACTAAGGTTTAGTTGTGGTCTTCTTGTTCACTTAGCACACACACAAGGATACTGCCTTTTCTTCAAATGCACACACAGAGTGCAAGTCTCGGCCAAGGTGTGTTCATGTCCACTTTGCACACACACCGCCCATGTGCTTCTCCTCTTCTCCACTGCCGCACAAGGATTCGACCTTCTTTGGCACACACAATGTGTTTAAAACACAACCCGAACTCCTTCACTTCACACACACACAAAATGAGTGTGGTATACTGCCTTGATCTCAAAGGAGGCGCGCAAGGTGTCTTGGTACAAGGGGCAGCCGCGCAAGGTGTGGTGGGCTTAAGCCACAAGGCGCACACGTGCAAGGCACAAGCCACAGGTGTGCAAGCCTTCGAGCGCGCAAGGAGCACGGCACATGGGCGTGCAAGACCTCGGGTGCAAAGCACCTCGGGCTTCAACCGTGGGCGCGCAGAGTGCCGCGGCCCTGGGTTTTTCCTGCCGCGCAAGGATTAGCGCGCAGGGGTCTCCCCTTCACTTCTTTCGTGCAAGGGATGCGCAAAAGGGACTCCTTCGGGCCTCAGATGGCACCGAGAACAATAGCCGCGCAAGTGGGATGCGCGGGGCTTCGGCTTCGCGAGGCAGAGAGTGCTCCGCGGGACTCCGGATCTTCAACAAAAAAATCAGCAAACTCAATGAGAGCCACGAGCTCTCCTTATATAGGCAGAGGAATGCCTTTGATCATCCGCGTTCAAAATCTTGAATCACCGAAGATTTCGGATCTTCAAAATCTTTCCAAAGTTTTGCGTTTTATTCTCGGTTTGACGCAGGCTCTTTCTTCTTCGGTTTCCTCCACATGAATGCGATTTATAACGCATGCACGACCTTCGTTAAACCCTATCCATGCAAAGTCACGAACACCGAATGGCCTCGCACCTCCGGTTGCTTCGGCCTCGCTCGAAATCCTCCTTTCATCGCATGCATGCTTATTTTATTGCATGGTTATGTTCAGTAGGCACAGACGATCACAATGGACGTTTCGGATTCGGAAATGGTGGCCGGGAGCTCAAGATAGGTCGTCGGGATGCCTCTGGTTCAGCGGCTGCTCGCGGGAGACTTCGGCTCAAGCTCGAGGAAGGAGACGAGCTCTCGGCCGTCGGATCAGGCGTTTGAGATACATCGGGCGGCCTGGATTAGATCGTGGCGCCACGGATCAGATGTGCGGCGCAGATCAAGCGCGCGATGAGACGGACGGCGGAGATTTGCTCCCGGGATTTTTTGCGCGTCCCACATCGAAACGCCGCGCGGTTTATCCGCGGCTTATTACCCAGCCGCACCCTTGAACGGCCAGTTGAAACTCCTCCCTCCACGGTGCCGCCCCGCACCGTGTTCTCCCTGCGGGCGCGCTCTGCGCCCACTCTTGCTCCTGCGGGCGCGCTCCTAGCGCCCACTATGCTCCTCCGGCGCGCGGGTTTCACCACCGCGTGCCCTCGGGGGCTTATACACGGCCCCCTGCGCTCCTCCGGGCGTGCCCCAGCGCCTCTGTGGTGTGTCTGCGGGTGCGCCCCTGCCGCCCTGAGCTCGCCCCACGGGTTCCCCCTTGGGCGTGGCGCCTTAGGCCCACATGAGCCTTGGGGTTGAACCCACAAGGTGCTCACGGGTTGGCCAATTTTTTTGGCTAAGTCTTGAATAACACTTTGTAAAAAAAACAAAGTCCTCCATGTAAAATGCCATATCAAGCCCTTTCATTCTTCTTCTCAATTTCTTCCCTTCTCTACTTCTTAAGAATTCCTTAATCCTCCTCAACATATAATCTTCACTTAGGATATGGAATTCAAAAGGTTTCTTCATCTTCAACCGAACTCCTGAATCACTTATAATCTTCAATGTCTTTGTTGATCTAATCAGAGATCAATTGGATCACTTCCAATTCACATGCACTATTGTGATAGTGCATGGACTTCTTTAATCCACATCATCCACTTAGTAGTTGTGGATGGATCTTCTTCAACTCCTCATGCATTGTCACTACAATGCATGGTCTTCAATCAATGTTGTGACTTTGTATCATCAGGATACAAGTTCTTTGATCTTAAAGACCAGTTCAACAATCGTCTGATTTTCTTAGAGAATGTTTCAAACCATCATCTCCTATGTCACTTAGTGAATCTCCTAAGTGACATACATCTTTATGTTCCATGTCCATTCTCCATTCATCACCAACACCATCACAACCTTTATCATTCACATCTTGACATTCCCTGACTTCCATTCATTCCAAGACAACTTCATGCCTCATTGACAACAAATGCAACACAATGCACTTCAATTGTGATTCTCAAGTTGTTGTTCAGATTACATTATTCAGTTCCTTGGTGATTTTGTGAGGAATAACATTAATCATTCCCCTTCATTGATTCTATATTTGTTTAAAATTAAAACAAGGTCAAGAAAATTTTATTAAATATTAACATGAATTATAAATAAATTGTATATTATAGTTCCAATATGTAACATGATATCATAATTTAATTGATATAAATATTTTCACTAAAAATAGAATTTAGCTTTGCAATATGGGGATAATAATCTTTTTATAATCAAATATTTCATTTTAATTAGAATTATTAATAACATATAGTGATGATTATGAATCAATGTAATGATATTTTATCCATATTATTTATTTATTTTATAGAATAAAATTCAGTAACTCTGAATCATTGATGTTATTTAGTTGATATGCCTTACATATTTATTGTAATTCTCACTTTCTAATTAAAATTAGGCAATTAAATAATGGATAGGTGGCCCCATTAGTTAAAAGATTACATTTTTATGATATTCAGGGGAAAAATATATCAACTTATTCCAAGTGTAATTTAATTTAGTATTGAAAGAAATTATCATATACAATATTAAAATAAGAATTTTATATAATATCCTTTACAGATATGCCATATTTTTCATGTGGAATAAAAAATATGGGTTGATCCCTTTATATAAATGCAGAGTTTTATAATAGTAATATATTTTTATTGGATTATTTGTATTCTTGTTTTTTAAATAGAATCTGTAATGAAAATAATAATAATATTATAATTAATGGATTTAATTTAACATACCTTTGCAATACTTACCTAAGCTAAATAAATATTAATCACTTCCAAATAATCCTTATAAATTATTATTTAAATTGATATGACTATATTTAATTTATTTTATATAAACACATATTTGATAAAATTACTAAACCACCTTTTATTGGTAAATAGGTAATAACTATTGGATTTTTAGAACATATTTATACTAATGTATATGGTATGATAAGTATAAAATATGAAGATGATTTTTTTAGAATACTTACCTTTATTGAGGATTTTGGAATGTATTGGTCTGGATATATAGTAAAATATAGTTCTGAATAAATTTATATGTTCAATGTTTAAAAATAAATGTACAAAAAACCATTGTAAATGTATTGTAATAATTTCATATGATCCAGGGAAATAATATTTAAGATAATAATTTCTTGTCAATCGAGGATATTGTGGTATAATATCAATGTTTAATCCACAACGTATCCTACATTTGAATGGTGTATCCCAAATGTGTAACCTATATTTCATATTTCATTTTATTATTGTTAATTCATCACTTTTTATTTAGATTTAGATTTATAATATAGAGACTACATTATTTACATTTTATAGTGTCCCATAAAAGGATAATAAATGTAAATTAAAATATATATGACCTAAGAAATTTTTAATTTTTTCTTCTATGAGGATCTGGCCTATTAGGAATATATATTACAAAGTAAACCATTTAAATTCAAACAAGATTAAAAAAAGTGTCTAATTTTCATTTTTGTAAAAGAAACTTTAGAATTATTTCTATGATCAATTATTAAAAAAAATTGGAATTAAATGATGTTATTTTGTATGTGAAATTATTTATATAAGAAATGGTGAATAAATATTGAACTTAGTAATGTTGATGATTCCCCGGAATATGTAATTTGAAATATATTATATTTAAATATAAATTGAGTTATATAAAATAAATTAATTCAATATAACTAGAAAATATAATGTTATGGTTAATTTCATTACGAATATATGAGATACAGATTTCAGGATTTTTTAATGAAGGTTATCTATCTATCCTATAATATGAAGTCAATTTTTACAAAGATGATATCATATATTTTGGAATAGTGAAAGTGTTACTTATAATGAAAATTTAAGGAGAATCCATATGAAATAATTATGTTTAAAACGTTGTAAACCCACATGATTGGGTGAAACCCATCATGTATAATTATGTAATTCCCAAAAATGAACATTGATTATAGTGTGTCTACTAATAAAATTTTCTATTTTACCCATTTTTTATCTAAATTTATGACATTAAAAATGGATATACATTTTATTTAGTTTCTATAACTTAATAAATTTTGATATATTAACTATAAAAAATTATGATAATTATATATATCATACATATATTCAATACATAATAATTCATGATAATTTTTTGATGAAATATATATATTTGATACATCCCAATGTTTTTAATGATTAATAGATTGTTATTAATATTTTATAATATTAAAAATCCATTAATTATATGAGAAAATATTCTAAATATTTTATTAATAAGATTAATGAATTTATAAAATATTTTGACGTCATAAAAAATGTAGATAAAAACTGTGCATATAAATGAGTTAGAGGGGGAATAGTTTTCATTGCAGTTTTATTGGTCGATAACATACACATCAATGAAAATGGATTCTTAATAAACAATGTTTTTTATCTCTAAAATATTATATAGTTTGTGAGTCCATACTATTCCTTAAAAAAAAAAATCTACGGGATAACATAGTCCTACATTGGGGATTCACAATTATAACTAAGTACACATTAAAACCCTCAATAATATCATGCATCAAGAAACTCATTCTGAATCAACAAAATGTTAACACAATGACATTATAAAAAATATTCATTACCAATTTATTCCAATATTCATTAGTCCATTTTATTTTGGTGAAGTTTCATTATAATATAAATTCTCCCAAAAATCATCCAGAAAATCCAAATTATTTTTAACATTCAATTCCATTTTAGGAAGTAGTGATAGTTTGAAGATTTTATGTAAAATGTATTCATGTTTTTGGATTACATATATAATTACAAATCTAATATTTGGATTCTATAATCATATAATGTAATATTTTCCAATTATTTTAAAAAAAACTAGATAATAAGAAAGGGGTGTCATTTTTTAGTTTGCACAAAATATTACTCTCTAAAATATGTTTCACAAATTTAATTTTTGTTTTATTCTTGATTTCCTTGTATTTATTTTTTAAAAAATATATTCCCAATGTTCTATAATCTAATACACCACAATAAATTATAAATCAACAAAAAAGTAATATTATGAGATGATATCATCTAAAATTGAGAAGGTGATACTTCGACAGATTTACAACACTATCCTGAACCTTCAAAGAATACTAGAAAATAAATTCATATATTTATAAATAGATTTTACATTATTTTAAAATAACCGAGGCTCCATATTCCAGAACTTGAGAAGATGTGACTTGTAATTCCTAACTACAAAAATACTTTACAGAATACATGGGAAACAACAATTATGGTCAACTAAAATATAGTGTTACTAGGAATTTAGTAAGATTATAGTCTTGATCTTGATAAGTAAGAACAACTAAAATATTCCATTCATGACATTTATTCAATGAAGAATAAAATATTTTCTTATAAAAACCAACAATAGAGTGATGGATAACCTGAGGTTGATATTACTTATTGATCTTTATGGAGATGTGTACATCATGGTCTCAATTTTTTTAATGAAATAAGTGAAAAATATATGAAATTAAAAACATAATATAGAGTATCAATGAAATCACTATTTATTATATATTGATTCTCCAATCAATATTGAAAAAATATTTGGCTTGAAAAAAATATATAGACGACAAAAAATATAAACTTTCGGTAAAAATAATAACCTTTGATATTGGGAAAAAACATTTTTATTTATCATCAAAATAATATGTCTGATAAAAATAGTAGATATAATAGGATGTTTCAATAAATTGTTATGGTCATCTGATAAAAAATAAGAGGTAATTTAATAACTGAAAATTTTCAAGACTAAAAGATTTTTAAAAATGGATAGAAGTCCATTGAATTATACACAAACCACTAAGGTGAAGGGATATTTACATGTATCGGAAAAAATAACCACATGAAATAATCATTATGGGAAGACATAAAGAACATAATTTTTTTAACCATAACTCCAAAAAAATAATCTTCAATAGAGATTTAATAAATCATATTTCATCCACCCAACAGACCGAAAACCAATGGATAATGTATACATAAAGCCGCATTATTATTTATTTACATACCATTTATCAATGGTTTATTAAATTAGAATTCAAAAACCATAAATAATATGAAGAAACCAAAAGAATTAGATATCTCCTAGGAAGAAATATCTACAACTCTCTTACCTTCAATAAACCAAAAAATACATTATTTAATCTATATAGTAGGGAAATTTGGGGAAAAATTATATTTTAAAATACAGGGGATCATATGTGGTTTCCAATACCCCGATGGAGGGGGAGGGTCTATAGCCTACAACATTCCCATTTTATAGAATAGATTTCCATTTATGAGTGGGTGAGAATAAAGATTATGTTATATTAATCCCCAAATAATGGCATATTAGCATTTCAATCTATTGAAAATTTGTTAAAAACATTCTTATCTAATTGTGATCTTATTGAATAATCATATATACTAAGAATTAAGAGATACAGACAAAACTAAAAATGAATTAATTAATATAATAAATATGTATATAATGTAAAATATTAAAATTCCATTATAGTGGAAAACAATAAAAAGGGTTCATTGTAAATATTACAGAGATATATAGTTTCAATGAAATAATTACCATTAATAGATAATGATAAATAATAAATTGGTATGACTCTATAGGCGTTATTTTTTTTAATAAGATCATCTAGATTATATTGTGTAATCATTGAGATGTATTATATTCATTATGTATGATGATATGATATCAATTAAACAATGGTGTAAACGAATAGGAATCTGTGATGATTATTATTAAGTACATGATAATAACTAAATATTTCGAGATAGTATTTTCTATTGATGAAAAACCCAATGAAAATTTTTATACCCATTACATTTTATAAATGGAAAATTTTAATAATATATCTTAGTCATTATTTTTCTAATAAATTCTTTAATAATATTTTGTGAAATTTATATGAATAAAAAAGAAATAAATTTTTAAATATAAAATGTATATATTAAAATATATATTTAATTCCACTACCCAACCCTCCAAAAGAATGAATCTACCAGGGTAAGTAAGTATCCTATAGAACACCACCCATAAATCATATACTATGTACTTGTTGATAGGAAATGAAACAACCATAGGGTGATTATAACCTAAAATATAAAACAAAGCATTCATGATTGAATCTAAAATAATTTCATAATGACATTTCTGTATAATAAACATACTAAAATCCGTAGGCATAAAATTGAGAACCAAGTGGGATGCTCTCCATCTAGAATATGAAAGAAAAATAATTTAATTTTTGTATCAGATATTTCTGGGAAATAATACTATGATAATTAATATTTCATAAATTAAATAGAAAAATATTTTACACACTGGAAAATTCATATACATAAAAAATGAATATAAAGTATAATTACATTTTACACAACCAAAAATACTATATCATAATAAATCAAATGTCTATGATTCATTGATTTCCCCAAGCAATTGGACATGAAATAAAAATACCTTTTTTCACAAATTAAAACATGAAAATCAACCCACATGTATCAAAATAAATTCCATGTACATAGGTACAGATTAATTCTACATATTATTAGGATTACCCCACAAACTATGATTAAAATGAGATATTGATTAAGTAGATTTGTAGGTGTTAATACTAGACGTGAGTGAAACCTCAACCACCATGGAGCATAACCCATGTATGCTAACAAAAAGTATTGACTATGTACTATTATTGTAAGAAGAAAAATTCACCTTGATGTTATATACTATTACCAACCAACTCAGTATGATCCCCACATTAGTATAATCAATATATCAAATATAAAATGTCCCAATGAGGTATACAACTCTTTAGCTTATTTTTTCAACAAATGTGACACCAATGTGTTCTTAAAAATCCAAAAACACTCTAATTAGGGTCAAACCTAACCCACTTGTCATCTAAATACTCATTAACCCCCAAATGAAAAATAAATATTATGATAAATAATGTTCGAAAGAAGAAAATACACAATAAATAAATAATGTGGTTCAAATCATTGATGAAAATTACATATGTTAGGAGAAATAAAAGAAATTTAAATTGGGCCTAATGAATAAAATGTAAACTCAACTAAAATCCAATGATAAAAAATGTAATAAATAAATAATGGTGTCCAAACACATGTAATATTAATTCTCAAGATAAGTATCTCTTATATTATTGAAAAAATTATCATCAAAACTACCCACTGTACACATCCAACATTGTTAAAAAGATCACTAGTTATCAATGATTATGGCCCCACCAGTATAATATTGTAATTCAATAGATGTATAATTATCCTTTAGATCATATATCAATACCTTCATTAATAAATTTTGTTATATGTCTATTGTCTTAGTTCAAGTGGATCCCATGAGAAGGTAGCCCACATCAATAAAACATCATTTTTTCCATATCCCTAATGAAATCTCCACCAACCTTCTTAGTTCCTCTTAATCCATCATTCCATATTTTTTTACACATGGGGAATATTTTATCTTGAGTGACTGAAAAGTAAGAATTAGTAATGTCAAAAATTGGGCATGGAATCTCTAGGTGAATAAGAAAAATCACTCACTTCATCAGGACCCATGATGTCAACATAGACATTTTAATTCCATTTTGGACATACTGGGATCCTAATGGTAAACCTACACAATGAATCCAAATATCAATCACACCATTATCCAAATAGTGCATCATATACTATAAACACATTAACTTTTTCAAATATTTAAAAAATACTTTTCCAAAAATAGGGAAACAAACCCAACTCTTATTCCCAACATTGGGAATCCTAATGGAAAATTAATGAAAAGGTATTAATTCATATAAATCATTCATTTTTCAGATATGGAAACAAAATTAAAAAAATAAGCTATCATTATTAATAATGTTAATTAAGAAGAACTATTATAAGTAAATATGGATGGAAATAACTCGATAATATTTCTCATTCTTTTTCAAAGGATAATGGGGGATATACTATCCATTTTAATAGTTATCCCAAGTTAATTCCATGGAAAAATCACCTACTAAAATTAGATATTCATTAAGGAAAATTGGGATCTTGAAACATGGATTAATGTATTCATTGATTCAAGATACCCAGATTAAAAGATATCTTAGGGGTACTTATTTATGATTTATGTATCAAACCGCATCAATAAGTCCACTATACATCCATGAATTGTCTAACCAGTCCATCAACCAATATAAGTTCTATATATGATCCCCATAAAATCATGAATTATCATCTAACATGAATTACAATAAAATTTAATCTTAAATTACAATCTCACATAAACAAATTTGGTTTAAAAATAGTTTATTACTATTATGAGGTTAAAAAAATAAAAAATTTATTAATCAATGCTTCATTACAATTTTAAAAGAATTAATGACAATCCATATATAAAAATATTATTATAAAGTAATCACTTGAATATAGATGAAACCAAGGTCCTTAGACCAAATTCAAATGAAAACCTCATTTTGAATTTTTTTTTTGGAATTCCCTTTATGACCACCTTTTTGAATAGACATTGATTTCATAAATTTCATTGATAACCAAGACAACCATTACTTTATATTGAAAATGATTAAACAGTTTCCCACTGGGAAATATAAATTAATTTAAAAAACTGTTAAAATTCATTAAAAAGATGAATAAATATACATCTATTCAAATAAATCTTTACAAAAAATAATATTTATTATTGGAAACTAGAATCTAGTATATTAAGGAACAATTAATGAACTATTTTATAAGTTTTATGGACATTATTTATTATTAGGATTATGTGATCAAATATCCCTTATAGATAAATTTAATTTAACAGAAAAAGTTGATAAGAAGAATAATAATATGAAATTTATAAATTTCCCAAATAATGAAGACAGTCAATATATAATGGAGAAAAAACAAGACAGTTTATTGATATAAAAACTCTGAATGAATCTCGACACTACTAGTTGGAATGAAAACATACCTAATAAAGAGTCATAACAATTCAATAATAAAATCATTCCATATCTAAAACCTCAATTGAAATAATCGGAATAAAATTATTTGGTTTAATATATTATTTTGATATCATGAGAATTATGGTGTGAACCATTCTTGATATACACTAGTACCAATAAAACTGAAAATCTATAAATGTAATACAGTATTCAAAGATTAATTTCTTACAAATGTACTAAAATACAAATGTAAATTCAATGTGTGACATAAAATAAGTTAAATAGTAATAAATAGTTAAAATATATGTTTCTTTGGTGTATTATATGCACCACACATGAATAAACCCAACGATATAAAGTGATTACACTATGTTAATGTGTGATTAAATACTAGAACATTAAGAAAAAACAAAATTTGATGATAAAATTATACAAGAGTAGAGGATAATGGATGGGGTGAGATTACAATTAAATTATATAATAAAATCACCTAAATATCTCAAAATAAATGGGAACTGTGATAGGGATAAGGGAAGAGATGAAGGCCAAAATCCAAAAGAACTATGTATCGTAGAGGAGAGAACAACAATGGTGTAAAAACAATAACTATATAAAGATAAGAATAACTATTTAATAAATTTATTTTTTTGAATATAGTGTACCTTTTCCCCTATAATGGGGTACCTTGTATCCAACTAGGTATGTACTGGAAGCCGATAAGCCTCTATATGGATACACTAGTAAAGTAATCCAACTGATTTGTTTGCTAAGTACATAATGATATTAGACTAGGTACTTAATAGATACGCCATGCATTTCCCATTTCCATTAATTTAATAGTAACCAAATAATTCCCTCTAGGTATTTGTACCCGTATTTATATATCTATACTATAAAACGAAACAACTAAAATATTCCCAATACACTATTCCTCTAATCCCAATTTTAAATTTTAAATTCTCTTTGTCACCATATCATTGTAAATCTGAACTACCTCCCATTTTATCAATATATGATGTTGTTAGTCATTTAAATATCTGAAACTAAATTTATTTCCCATTTTAAATTACTTATTGATTATTTGAAAACAATTAATAAACTATACCAGACATAATATCCCTATAATATCATCACCTAGCATCCCAAAATATATATCATTCTTATATCACATGACACTACACCCTTAGGAACAGTATTCATCCATTCAATGCTACCCAACCACCATGACTCCCAATAACCCTTCCATGATTTTGATCTCATTATATTTATCATTTTACTAAACCTTTCAGATTAATGTTATTACCACTGATATATGATCATCAAAGAACCCCAACTCATTAAAATTATAAAAACACTAATATGAAGCATATGTGCATTAATTAATACAAAACAATAAACATTATATAAAATCTAAAGCATATGGGATTCCAACCACAATAACCAACTACTTGAAGGAAATTTTGAGGAATAAATATATTTAATAAAGGAACATACTATTGAATTCTAATATGAATTATGAAATTGAAAAACTATAATTATTGATTTGTTGTTATTCATTATTTATAATAAAAACCCATTCATTAATCCAATCTCATATGGTCTCTCTATCTAATCAAAAAACCTAATAAAAAATTGTAATTTTAATTTCCTTAAACACACTAATTCGAACCCATAAAAACCCCAGTTAACCATGTAAAATTTTATTATTTTGAAATTTGGTCAAATAATTTTATACCCACTAAAATAATCATTGATTTAATCATAATACACATTGAAATTTATTTTTTTTTTCAAAACCAAAAGTCTATAGATCATTAAGTTTTCTGATACTTTTCCTAGAATCTTTATTTTATTTTTACAATTCTATTTGAAAACAATATTCCCATTTTTTTTAAAAATTCTCCAGATTGGATAATCTAAAAAAAATTAAAATTTACTATCTCTATTTTATATTTCAAGTAAAAATAAACTGCAAAACCATTTTATGCACACCTATTACAAATTCACATGTTTATCATTTCCTATAGTATTTTAAAAAACACAAACCATTTAAATGAAATTTCACTATAGAAGTCAGATATTAAACTCTATAATGAATCAAAATATACTTCTAGTCATATTTATATTAATATACTCACATTGATTAATATATTAAAGAAAAAATCGATGAATTTTAACTTCATTTTGATTTTTAATGTTTCTCCTCTAGGTTATGTACTCAACAACACTTCCTTTAGGAATTCATTCATAACATATGAATTCTACTATTGAGGAGTTTTACCAATGAAATTTACCTTAGATTATTCATACTACACATTCAATAACCTACTCATCATGGAATTTCCTAAACCACGGATTGGTTATATATAGTATACCTGAAAAAGATAAAATACATCCCCTAGTATTTTTATGTTTCAACCATAGACAAGAAATTTAGGCACTTTCATGACTTACATATAAAATTTTGACATTTTATTTCCACCTATATATAAATTTCTCCCAACCAATAATATTAAACAAAATTAATTAGTAATTCCCTATCCTTATCCACCCAACCACTTACCGTACCATGGATTCAATATTAAAATTTCCAAATAACCACATTATAAATGGTTTTCAACTATAGGCGATGGACATGAAATATTTTGAAGAGACTATACACCTCAATTAAGAATTTCTAGTTCACTCCAAAGTATAATTAAATTTTTAGAATAATATATTTATATAATTAATATAAAAACCCTATTGTCTTATAATATAGACCCAAGTGGGGTTCCCAAAGACTATAAATAAAAAATAGACAGTCTGTATAATGAATCAAAAACTATAAATAAGTAATAACATGATAATGAACATTGTATGAATATATATTTTAAATTTATGACACATTGGTCGATTCATATTAAAAACATTTGAATTTGAAATATAAATTTTGGTTTCTAAACTCAAATGATCAAATCCAAAAAAATCTCCATGATCTAATATAATTTTAACCCAAAGATATGTGTTGTATTATTTCTAATAAAAATTCATAAATGGGAAAAATGAAATTCTACTAATTTATATTAAAATTTTAATTATTTACATGATTATGTGGTGTAATGCACATTAATTTTAGGAAATACTTCTCATTATTTAAACACAATGTGAGTGTCTTTTCATTCCAGTAAAACTGAACTAAACATGAAACCCATGTTACATTAGTATAATTAAAAAATATTACCATTATTTTTTTACCAAGAAATTTTTGGATATTAATATAAAAAACTACTTCATAAAATTAATATATAAAATAATAATAAAGAGTAATTTTATTTATGGACATAAAAGTTTTCTAAATTTCATTTTAACAAATTAACATCCCAAATATGGATATTATTTTTTTATCTCCATTAAAAATATTATTTCAAAAAATGGATACAATATTTAAAACCTCAACATCAAAAGTATGTAATAATTCCTATCATAATTTTTTAAAAAATAATTTTACAATGACAAATGTTCATTGTAGTGATGATTGAAAGAAAAGTACTTTTAATGATTTTATTTGTATGTACTGTTTTTTTCTTAAACATTAAATTATTAAGTTTTAAATAATTAAACTCGTATATTTTTTATACTCATATATATTTATATTAAAATTAATAATAAGTAATTAATTCTAAATAATAATAAAAATGGATAATATTTAAAAAAGATAAATCTAAAAAATAGATTAACAGTATTTTAGATGTTTTTAATTTAATATATAATGTAATAATATTTTTATATTGAATTATAATAATTGATGATAAAATTTATGTTTAGAACACTAAAATTTTTTCATATAGGTTATGGTATATTCTTATAAACCGAATATTACATTCATAAAAACATGTTGCATTTGTAAAAAGTACAAAGAACTATAAATTTACAAAGATGAGCATAAATTACATTTAAAATTATTTAGACATGAGTCAAAATTCTTCGATGATAATTTATTAACCTTATATATTCTAGAAATGCATAATTTTAAACAATTTAATTCATTGATCATTGAATAGTTTTATGATCTCATTAAAATGTAAAGGTCGTTGAAAAAGGTCTATTTTCATCAAATATAAAATTTCTCTATCACAACCCTATTAAGGCATATAAAATAATGTTATTTCCACTAGAAAATATATCTTTTTTGAATCATATATAATACTCTTCCATATAATTGATTTTCTGTTAAAAAGGTATTCTCTAAGGATTCTTATTTCCAAGATGAACTTTAAGAGAATGTTTAAATGTTTATGTTAGTACATTTCATTTTGTCAGGTTAAGAATTTTATATATTCCACATTAAAACATATCCCTCCCCTTATATCAATATTATATTTATATTAAATATATAATAAAATATTTTTTATGAGAAAATACATTATCCACATTTTCCTTTTTTCATAAGGAAAATAAGAACAACATTTGCAAACATATTTGGATAATCACTTCCTCGAAGCATAATTCTTTATTTTCCTTTATACTGTTAGAAGTAATTTACAAATGGGAATTTAATAAATAAATATGATTTATATTAAATTTTTTTATTTTAAAATAATTATCTATATACATCCATTTTCCATTCATAAATACCTTAAATCATTATCCATGTGTATGTGCAGACCACGACCTCTGTGGCATATTAATATCCATTTTCCCTATGACTTTTAAGAATATATAGAATTTATAATGGATTGTTATATACTATATATATATTTAAAAAATATCATTAATATGTTTCATGATTGATAAAAAATAAAATGATGATTATATGGTAATCCCTATATACCAATACATAAGGAGACACTACTTATTCCTCAAATTGTTTTCTAAAAATAGGAGAAAATTATTATTTAAGGGAATTATATTACTATATGTCATCATAAAACATTAATTACCATAAATTTATGGGTTTAATAAATATTACATATTTGAGGGAATTGTGCATCAACACAACTATTATAAAATGAGAACAATAATCGAATAATAAACACCCAATGTTGATAATCTATAAAAATGAACTAATATACAAAGAGAGAATATTTATTAATTAAGAATATAAATAGTAATTTATATGAATAATTATATAATTATGATTAGTATCATTATTATCTGGATGTATAAATATCATTCATATAAAATGAGGAGTAAAGGTATGTGATTTACTAACTCAAAATCCATATTTTGGTTTTTTTATTCCATCATGAACTTCATTCTCCTATGTTCATTAAATTTATAGATGATAAATTTTTAATGATTTTATCTTATATACATTTTTGGAATAATAGTTCATAATTCAAATCCATATATCTGAATTATTTTCTTCTCTGTTAAAAAATCACATAATATTTTTTCATAAAAGAGTCTCATGATTTTGAATATTTCATCAACGGTCAAAGAATGTTTTTCATGAAATTTCTATTTAGGATTTTTAGTTAATTTTCCACTTTCATTAAAAGGATCTATCTTTAACTAAATTTTGATTCAAATTTCAACATTTATTTGTCATCTATTATGTGATTATTTTTTAGAGAGCATGTATTTAGTATCAATCGAATTATTTATGATTTTTATTTCATATAATTTGGAAATTTACATTACATATTTATGTTTGAAGGGGTTCCTTATGAAATTTTATTGAATTTCATTGAATAATTTTTTTCAAAAGAATTTCATTTTCATGAGTTTTTTATGATGTGATAGGTGAATGATTTTATGTGGTACATGTATGTATGGATTAATGAAGAGTGGGGGCATATATCACCCTTCATTTCATTGGGTAAAACTATATAGCGCATTTCATAATTATTCATGAGTACCTCTCAGATTCTCTATAAAATTGTCATATATGGATTGGATCATGAATGTAATATTCTTTATAAATTTTTTTTCCCATTTTTTAATGTTTTTCAGTATAATTTTTTTATTCTCTCTGGATTCTAGATTTATGTCATATTTTACTATGCCATATTTTAGCTATTATGCTTCAATGTCAATATATTATTACATTCTATTCCTAAACTAATCCTATTATTCTAACTTATATCTTATGATTATCACTCATTTTGATATGATATCTTTCATAGGTTCTTGTTATATCCTATTATTATCATCATACTCTATATTTATTGATGATATATTTACCTTTTACCATTAGTATAATTTTTCTGAAAACCGTAATTATTTTTTTCTTCCCTAGGAATTAATAGTTGGTATTATATGTGATATTTTTAGAAGTGACATTGGAGTTCAGGGGTTATGAATAAATATTCATGATTATTGTAAAATATGGTTTTTATGTAAATAATACTACTGGGAAATATTCCTGAAGTTCTCTAGTTTGTGTAGATATGTTTGATATTTTATTTTTATTAATTTTAAAAAATTATATAAATGTGATTTTTTAGATTATCTAGAGATACATGGAATGAAATTAATTTCCAGTTATTTTTTGTATTAGATTATAGAACATTAGAGAAAAATATGAGAATAAATCTATTTATAGTATAATATTATAATGTTTTTGTAAAAAAATAGTTTTTTACATTTATAGAAAAACAATTAATTTCTGTTTACTCTCGTGTGGATACATCTACTGAAAAAATGCACTGATAGATAGTGACCATAAAAAAGACAGATTTAGTATCAACAATATCTTCACTCAGTAGAGAATGCATCAGTCTAAGACTGTACACCTAGCTTCAAAATATTTTGTATATACTTTACTAATTAACATTATCTTTATGAACCACTAATATGGATAATATCACATTATTTTTGTATTGTTACGGATCCTCATAAGAAATAGGCCATGAATATCCTATATTGAAGTCATAATATTTTTATGTTATTGAACACTTTTAATCTCTAAATCATCCTTTTTTTAATATTTTTTCAGATTATATATTCGTATCCAAATATTTTCTTTATTTATGAAATTACAAGATTAAGGAGAAACCAGTTAAAGAATGGGTTTGATGAGAAATGAGATTATTCTGGAAATGTACCACAGAATGGGATGGACTTTAGTTTAATAATCTTGTATAATGTCACACTCAATAGTTGAAATATATGAATAATAAAAGAAATCATGTCAAGGTATTGAAGGGACCATTTAAGGATACTCTTTAAAATAACATCTTTCATGAGATAAAGGTGAACCTATTTCAGTATCTACTAAAATCCCTTTATTAGAGACAAATTGATCAATATAATGGAAATTTTATTTTCCATTATCTAGTTCTCAAAAAAGTGAAGTAGTTCTATTAGTTTATCATTTAGAGGCTGAGGATGGGGAATGGTGGACTCTCCTTAAGAATAAAATAATGATAGATAAATAATAATCAATAGAGTCGGACCAGTTTCAGAATGTGTTCATAACAATTAAATTTCCTCAAATAATTTGAATGATTTCATAAGGGGAATTCATAGAGTTGAGGAAATATGAGGATGAATCCATTGGAATATACAATAAAAAAACAAATTTATATCATGATATTATCAATTTTTTCTTCAGATTAAGAATGTAAAATCATACATTTCATCATATGGTTAGATCCATGTCTTTGAAATTATTTATCCACAATAGACATTGATAGCTATGAACAAACTATTACATATTTTATAAATGACGATATAGAATATGAGGACTCTCTGTAATCTAGAGATGGAAAATATATGTGTACTATCAACAAATAAAAAATTTCAAGACATAAGGGGGGAGAAATTTCAACCCCCACATTCCAAAAGTGTGGGAGAAATAAATTGGTAATTTTATCAATAGATTGTGGTAGGGTTTTAAGTGTGGTGAAGTAGTGCACTCAACAAAAAAATTTCGAAGTTAGTCTAAGGGTATGATTAACAAAACATAGAATAATAATAACCATACTAATGATCTACCCCCACATATATTATTCAAATTAATTGATTTTTTGAATTATGTAAACCAATGACCCAAACCTCAGTAAAATGAATAAAATAGTACCAAGAAACCTTCAAATATATGGTGAAAATAATGGGAATTCATGGTCACTATATCCAAGGTATATCATGAAAAGTGTTATGGGATGTATAGAAGGACACCTCTGGTATTTGGTTAATTTTGTACTTTTATTCTGGTTTATAATATTCTTTCACATAACATATTATTTCTATGTGTTTGTAATTCGAACATAATGAAACAGATATTAAACTATTAGTAAAATGTACTTGTTGTACATTGATAAAATTAATGATATATAAATATTTTCCGATTGATATGTTTATAATATATATCATGTATATCTAATTCATCTTTATATGGTTTAATTTTACATAATATTTGGTATATATGGGTATTATCAGTATAACAAAATTTTTTATTAATATGTAATAGTGATCCCATTTCATATCCTGAATCATCGTATTATTATGTATTATTAGAGAAATAATCATGAACTCCCTTGGGAGTTAAATTCAATAATATGGAATTTAATGGCCAATATTGATATATTTTAAGATAATATCATTAAAGAGGAAGTCAATATTGATAACATGTCTATTTTTTGAGAATTTCAGGATTTATTTTTATATAAACATCTTCGTCTTCAGCAATAGTGTGAGGTTGAATTTTTAATTGAGCATAAAACTAGATACACGCTATCTTAAAGAGTCCATATATAGAATACCTCATTGAATTAGATGTAATAAATAAGAAACTACAAGATAATTTTTATAGTTTCATTATTTTTCATATTTCTTCACTATCAAGGGAACCATACATATTTGTTAAAAATAACTTTTGGTCAATTAATCTTTGAATTTATAGTAATGAACTAAATAAAATCGTAATTAAGAAAAAGTATCGTGTACCACATATCGATGAACTATTTTATCAATAATAAAGATCTCAAAATTTTTAAAAAATTATCATTTGATATGGATATCATTATTTAATGGTAAAAATAAAAATATTTCCAAAATATGATTATGAACAAGGTTTGAACACCATGAATTTATATTGATTCCATTTGAACTTTTGAAATATCATGTTATCATTATAGACTTGATGAATAGAGTCCTCACGGATTACATTAAAAAATGTATGTTGGTTTATATAGACGATATACTAATATATTCTAAGAGAAGGGATATTAATAATGATCATTATTGGATTATGTTTCAAAAAAATAAGTAATGAGAAAAATTATTCCATTATTAGAAGTTGTGATGTATGGATACATATTGTGTCATTCTTTGGTCACATAATAACCAGGTGGGATATATTTATAAATCCTTTAAAAATATATGTAATTGAAAAATGTCCTAGATTATAAACAATATATTTTATCTAGGGTTTTAATGCATTAGATACATATTCTAGAAATATTTTATGTAATCTATATTATTTATAAAATCCACTAATAATGTTAACCCTGAAGGGGTGATCCTTTTCGACAAAGGAATGTGAATATAGTTTCAAGGAACTGAATAAGTGGTTTATTTCTAGTTATGAACATACATTACTCGACCAAGGGGAAGGGATTTCAATGAATATTGATAAATTGAATGGGGTCTTAGGTTATATCTTTATAAAGAATAATATGGTAATTTCTTAAACTCCAAATTAATTAATGTATCATGCGAAAAATTTACCAGATACATTATTTTGAGTTTCTATTAACGATGACTGAATTGGTGATTTGAAACCATTATATCTATAGTGAAAAATTTCATATATACATTGACCATATTATTATGAAATTTATATTAGTAATGAAAAGTTCTAAAGGAGATGGTAAAAGTTGATTAAATATTACGACTTCTCAATAAATTACCACCTTGGAAAGGAATAAAATTTGGATGATTCTCTATGTATGAAAGATCATTCTACTATATACATGATGAGGGTTTTAAAAATAAAATAACTAGGAATCTATGGAAGTTAAATATTGAAGTCCTAATGGGATGATTGAGATCATATATTTCTAAACTATCTTATTATACATATATTCATGTGATGATCAAGGATTCCTACAAAGATGATTCCATAATATAAAAAATAGTAGAAACTATTAGGATGATAAAAGTTTATAGAAAGATAGATATAAATTTTCAAAAATGGATATATTCTCCCATCAAGTCTAGAAATTTAGATGATCCACTTGAATTATACATAAAGCTCATCCTTTCCTATTCATTTGGGAATAATATACATGTATACGTATTTAAAGAAACACATAATGCGGGATAAAATGAAAGTGGATAACACATAATAAATATATTGATTATGGTAATTCCATAATATTGTGGGTGAATTAAAACTGTATAAGGGTATGTTTCAACAAATGCCCATACCATTATAGTAATGGAAAACAATTACCATGGAGATTGTTATAGGGATATATAAGATATATAAAGGACTCAATGTTATTACCATTATAATTCATGTCCTTATAATGTTAGCATATTTTACAACTATGAGAGAATATTTCAATCTTTAACACCTTCTATTATATTCCTAAGGGATGTGTTGAGGATTCTTGGTGTTCCACTCTCTTTAGTATCTGATATATATCCATGGATTACCTTAAGGATTTATAAAGGCCTTTACAAAGATTTGGGTATTTATTTATCATTTAATAGTGCTTATCACCCCTAAACATACTTTTTGAATGAGAAGAACATTATAACTCTTAATGATATGATGGGATCATAATTGATGGATTTCCAAAGATATTTGGATCAGTTCCTTCCCCTATAATATTTCTTATAAAATGCAATTTGACAATCTAGAATTTAGATTGAAAATTTAAGGGATTGATATGGGAAGATATAGAAGAATCTAACATTCTAAGATGATATTTGGAAGATAAAAATGATAGTTCATGGCCTCATCTAGGAAATTATATAGTTTTTCCAAAGTAATTAGTTGAATATTAAAGAGGATAAGATTCAACCAAATAGATAAATTGAAATTTCTTATGAGATATTTAATTTGAAATTTGTGATGAGGTATTCGTATAGATATATCAATGATAGTGGGTTATGATATTTTGAGAAAAAGGAATGTTAATCCAAATGTACATTGATCCTTTATAAATAAATGATCATATTGGGGAAGTATCTTATCAATTATTAGTACCTACATGCCTCTTATAAGACCATAATGTATTCTAGGTATCACATTTGTGGATATACATACCAAAAATCACATATAAGAAACACATGAGTTGTATAAGAATAATGTGATCATTAATTTGTGGAAAAACTAGTGGAAATTATCGATCAAATATATAAGTTATTATGGAGAAAGACTATTCACATGATCAAACTTCTATAGAGGAATCATGAGTTAATGGAAGATATGTGGGATCCTAAGTATGAAATGAGATAGAAGTGACCTCCATCATTTATATATGATAAATAATGGTTTAATGTTGAAATTATTTTTATAGACTGTAGATTTTTACAAAACATGATTTTAGTAATCATTTTTTCTTAATTAAAAATATGTATGAGTAACTTGCCTTCAATGAAACAATTAACTAAAATGAAAACCATTTTATCTTTATTAAATTGTTTCATATTACAATTATATTATATCCGTAAAATTGTTAAGTATCGACATAATTAGAAACAATATATAAACTATATAAAAATGTATAATAAATAAATTTTAATTTTATGTATTGAGATACACATTTTCTAAACATAGTTTTTTATGCATTATGTGCAGTAATAAGAAATATAAATTGTTTTCTCACCAAAAGAAATCATATTTGTGAAAATTGATTACAAATTTGGAATCAGTAGGTCAGAATTATGTAATAAATCCCTTTATATATTTTTTCTTAAAAAATACTAGTAAGATTAATTTTAATTACAATTATTATAGGTAAATTTATTATTTTCCATCATATTAATTATTAATATTGTTTAATTTTTTTGAATACATTAAAGTAATTTGTTTCTTATAAGGAGTATAATATGACTTCTAAAGACATAAATAACTATATTAACACACATTTAATTACAAATCAAGGCTATATGAGATTAATAACAGATAATGGTTAAGAAAAAATTTTCTTAAAGAAATAATTTTTGGTAAAAAATGATTTAATTTAATAGTTATTTCTACCTTATTTTAAAATTGAATTTTTAAATAGAGATATAAATTTTTTTGACAACACAAAAATGTGGTAAGGGAGGTTATTTTTTTAGTAGAACATATGTCAAATGGGTAAAAATAGTTGGCCTCATAAGAATGGTTGGAGTAGTAATATTAGTGGAAAAATCATCAAACCTAATCATAGAATTTCTACGAAAAATTATTTTGAGGCTTTCATGACACAATATCATAGTAAACTCCATTATTTTGAAATATTTGGGTCCTTTTCCCTTGACTAGTATAATGTTTCCATTTAAAATTAATAAAATTCTCAAATTCTCCCATTCATCATATATAAATGAGGCCCCTCACTACCCATTAAATTACTAGCATGTAATTGAGTTAATAACTACCTATTTTCCTTCTATTATAAGATCATTTAACATCCATTATATGTAACACCCCAAGATTCCACGGTACGTTTCCCTTCGAATAATGCGGTAGCGTGTGTTGTACGCAACCTCGAGTTCTAACACACACCACAACTAATTAAACTAGCCGTTGTGAATACTAATACCTACCTTTTGAAATTATATATATTTTATTTTTGAAAATGGACTTCATTTTTGGATTCGGAATATCAAAATTAGCCTAGGGTGAAATTTTGGTACATTTCGGATAACTTTCATATTTTGATGAATAGTGAAAATTACTAAATTTTAATTAAAAACAACTTTTTAAATCAAAATAATTAATAGTGATAAATTGTGAATTTGAGTGGTTTTAAAGTATATTTAGAATATATTTTTACCATTTAATATAATGTTGGTCATTGGACATAATTTTACAATTAAACCGAACATAAACAAGTGTCAATCTTTTGATAGTTATTACCTCTTAAAAACACGCTTTTTGTTTTGACAGCGGGAATTAATTTTAAATTAATTTTTGCCACTTCTGTGTTTTGAATTTAGGAAAATGGATTCCATATTTGGAATCAGGATGTACAAATTATGTAAATAGGTAACTTTTATTTTTACACATTTTGAGTAATTACTGCGGTAAATATTTTATTTACCATGGTTAAAGGGTAAATCCGGTAAATAAGGGTTAAAAAAATAATATTATAATAATACTAAATTACCCTAAAACGTGTCTTAACCCTATTGGTTGATACATGGTCGACCATGGGCATCTTTGGGTCTGTTTTGGGACCCCATGGATCCACTTGTAAGTGATAATGACACATTATATTAATAAAGTTAAAATAAAAATAAAAATGGCATAAGCTTACATCTTTTAGAAGAAAAATTTTTACATAGGGTTATACATGTTGGATTTTCGATTATAAATATTCATTAGAAATATAAAAAGATTTCCTACATAATGATATTTTATTTATAATTTTTAGACATCAAATAATTTAAATTATTAATGACACAATAATGATGCAATGTTTACCTCATTAATAAATCATTTAAATAAATAAGATTATAATGATTAAAATATTATATAAAACCTGTCCAATTCTTATTGGTTGATGTTATTTAGAATATGAGTCATCTTATCTTCGATCTCAATGATTTTCGGACCATTATAAACCGAATACAAATATATTATAAAGTAATACTTTCACACTTTCCTAAAGAGCCCCTCCTCTCCCTTATAAAAGGAGACCACTTCTACTCATTCCTCACACCTCTCAAGCCGCTTGGCTCGTCCAAAATCTGCCCAACTAAGCTCCCCACATCCCTCTCCTCCTCCTTGAAGCTTACCCTTAGGCAGAAAGCATTTCAATAAGTCCTTTGGTTCCAACCAAAGTGAGTTACCTAAATTAAAGGTAACGATTTCTCTTAAATTATTTTCATTTATTTTGCTTCTCCAACCCCCAAACTCTTTTTATTTCCTTTATTTTGTAACAACACCAGTATCCTAAATATACTAGGATGTTGTTATAAGAAGGATTCAAACTACACATACACACAACTCCATCTAATGGATGATGAACATAATGTTTCTGTGGATGGCAAACTAACGCCTCACGAAACGATGATTGTTCAAATACATCTTACCGCCTCTCATGGTGGCCATTATGATGGAACTGTAATTAAATATGATATTAATGATATATATTTTATATATAAGCTTCTGTAATTCCATTTTATTTCATACCATTATTCGTTTCATGTTGTATATACATACGATAATTTCATTTGAGGAAGTGCGGACTACCGCCCCCTTAAAATAATATGACTCGTTCATACAACACATGGAACGTATAAAGGATGGTGTTAATGAACTTAAGTAACATATATAAAATATTATATTATACTGGAATAGTAATATACCTATGTATCATTTGGATTCGATTCTTTTAAAATAAAAATTAAATGGAAGTAGCGTTCGTGCGTACGTACGGACTACCGTCTCCACGAACGCGATGAGATTCATTCTCCATCGTATCCATTCAAGTATAATTATCATTTAATGATTTAAAAATGATGTTTAAGGACTTGATATCATTCTGGATATGAATAAGATACAACAAACATGACTTATGTAACAAAACATATAAAATAAAATGAGTAAGTTAACACACGAAACGACGATAATACTAAGATATTATCAAATCAATATTAAAAAATCATATATGATATCATATTAATGTATATGATTCTTTTATAATTTAATAACAATTATTTCACCATTATACAGGAGGTTAACCTACCCCAACCAAGGAAAAGTACAAGGTAAGGTTTTATTTCCCAATCTCTTCATTATTCGAGGTTGTTTATACGTAATAATCTACTGGGATATCTTTATCATCCACATCCATGTTTCTTAAAAATGTATTTCAAAATTTTTTTACTATTTACAAGAATATGGGTTAAAGTCATTTATACCCTTGTTTGACTTTTTATAAGAGGTTTATAAAGGAATCTTTCCGTCGTTTTCAAAACAAGGTCCTTTTTAACCTTTTCGACAGAATTGAGGTAAGAATGTTTTTTTTAACTTATACGGCGGGTGCGGTAATTTTACGCCGTTATAAAATCTTCAAAGCTTTACTTAGAATCTTATAAGAATATTTTCAAAGAAAATGTTTTATTTTATATGGATCTTAAATGATTTCAAAATAAAAGGAGATATTTCTTTAAAAAGAATTTTGATTTCATCTATGTCAACATCCTTTGACGGATTTTAAGATTATTTGAAGTTGATTTATTATGATACAAAACATCTATATTGTATTGAAGGTTTTGTGATATGTTTGACTATGGATGTGCTATTTATATACCATTCATAGTTTATGGTGAAATTATTGACATTTCGTATGCCAGTTTTAATACGAATGTTTATGTTATGTTTAAACCTTTTCATATGGGAATGCATTGGACTTAATAAGTGACGGGTGGAGCCCGCTATAGCTCCTAGATGCATCGGTAGGTCTCATGAGACAAACTAGTGTCTTGGCACAAGGCCTTGAAAAAATCTTATTTGTAGTCTTGGAACGAGTCCTTGGCTATGTGGTTATGATAGATTGGCATTATGCATTCCAACATTATGAAAGTGGTTATTGATTTTGCATGTGATTATTCGATTAGTAGAATATCCATGTGAATAAGTAAATGGAATTATTTCATTTTACTTTTTCCATACTATGTTGAAGTTCATGTTTAAAAGGATTTTGTTTTAGTAATTCATTGCCTTAAATTTTTATGCTTATTTTGAATGTTCCGCTATATTGTTATCCTTACTGGGCATTTGAGCTCACCCCTTTTCTATGTTTTATTTTTCCCAGGTAGTGAAGAAGTAAATTATGATTGAATTGCAGGGATATTATGAGGGGTTAATAGTGTGGATATGAAGACTTTGTTTTTGTAGTAGTTTTTCACTTTGAAATGTAATGTAAAACTTTATGAATATATCTAGTGTTTCCAAGGCTACTAAACCAATCGGTCCTTCGAGATTTGATCTTTCTTGTGATCATGCCAATGTTATGAAGTAATGCACCGACTCTGGGTAGCTGGGGTCGGGGCGTTACATTATATCATTGTTGGGGGAAATTTTATGATGTCCCCCATTTATAAAATGAACTAGAAAAAATGATAAAATCTCAAAATAATTACTTTTCTTTACCTTACATTTTCCATTCAATATCATTCTCATTCAATGTTTTCAAACCCTTTATAACATTTCCACCTAATTATGAATTATATATTGATGTTTTTTAATTTTAATGGTATAAAAATCATATTCCATTCCATTTTACATTAAAAAACAAGAATTATATTCTTTTTTATGTGAAAAATACCACCTAGACGAAGCATTATGTTATTATTTTCATCACCATCATACATGGAAATATTAAAGCGATATTTTTATAAATAATATGATATATTTGACATTTTCATGATTCTGATAAAAAACAACAATACTCCATTCTCATCTTCATCAACATATGGAATCATCATCTGTGAATATGTTTACATTACCGCTATCATAGAATGATGAATTTTTGATTCCACTACAACCATCATTACTAGTAAAAAATTTATAATTAATGATTATAAACTACCACAAAAAAATATCATTTAAATAAATTTTTTAGTGTTGATTTTATAAATCATCTCTATTTTTTTGTTCATTTATTTGATTAGGGGTCTCTAAAAACCATATAAAATCAATGATATAATTTAATTAAAGGGGCCATAATTTGGAGGAAAATTTTAGAACACTTATAATCCATAAATAAATAATAAAATTAATTTTTTTATTGAAATATAGAGGGTATTTTTCTAAAATTCTTCACTATCCTCTTGGAAAATTATTTTTAAAATTTTTTATTTTATTTTTGTGTAATATTATATAAAAACCGTAGTAAAATATATTAATATATAGTTAGAAATGAATAAATAACAATTACATGATTATTAAAATATTTATATACATACATACATGTTATAAAAAATTGACAATAAATAACTCTATGGACATTTCCATAGGATATCCACTAAAATTAAACCATGGGAGTGATTCTAACCCGATCTCTTATTTTTATAACCCTGATATAGAGAGAGGTTCTTCCCTAAATCAAGTTGATTCCTCTACCTCTACATTAATATCTCATTTATCCATAAAAAATAATTGGCATCTAGTAGTTGGGTTTTATTGAAAGGAAATGGATTTCCTCAACCCAAATATATGATTTTATCTAGTTAATATATTCCACATTAATAATCCTCCACATAATGTTGTTATGGGAAATTATTAATTTTTATATTTCTTATGATTTGATTTATACTTCCTGGATGTAATGAATCCACTAATTCATTTATTCTCTGAAGATGAGTACTACCATTCTTGTTATCTAGAATTTGGTAATTTTTAGTGGTTATACAAAAATATCGGGAAATGGTATCCTATATTAGAAAATAATATTGATCCTCCAATTTCCATAGTATTGTTAGGAATTGATGGTATTCCCTTCAAACTCTACTTGTGGATTTCCCTCTTTTCAATATTTTCTGATTTATTGGACCCTTAAAATTTACTCAACAACTACTAAGATTAGATGGCCCTTGGATATTAGGATTTTCATCGATGTGGATCAATCGAAGACACTTATTTTCATGTTTTGGATTATAAATTGAGATTACGGTATCAAGATAACGTTTTTTATGATTATATCAAAAAAAATTGTTGACTTGATTGAAAATTCTTTTTTCTTCTTCAGTGTTTTGGTAATTTAAGAATACATGATCTACAAGTTGTCGGGCAACCAACAAGGGAATTAGATTCTTGGGGGGGAAGGGATGTAAAAAAATATCTCTAGTATTTATATGGTTCATGTTCCCCAATTAAAAATCTATAAAAAAGTATTCCAACCATATAGACCCATGTTATTTTACCAAATGTTTATGCATCTCTTTTCAAGGCTATTAGTATTTCGACTAATCTGTTGGTAATGTAATCTCAACGGGTCAAGATAATTCCCTTAGAAATACTAACTATAATTTGGGTCATAATACTCCTCCACTAGTTGATAATAATAAAGAAAACAATTAAATATATGATTACAATCCATCTAACTAGTTTATTCATGATTCAAACTATATATCTCCTCAAATAGATGATGAATTTTTTCATGTTAGAAAATGTGGAAGAAGAAAATTGATCACTATAGAGGATTGAACACTCAAAACCAAAAAATGATTATAAGTATACTGAGTACACTTAATTGAAAATTAATATTATCAATTGATCTTTTGGGTTGAATTTGGAGGAAGCCATCCCCAATTCCCATCCAGAGGAGACAGAGTGGGATAAAAATGGAATGGGCAATACCATGAAAATATATAATATTATTAACACATATGTTGAGGTTGAATAAGAATCATCATCCTATTATATATATGATGAATATGAATATTTTACCCCCATGTTGACGAATCCTCACTATATTCGGGTTTAATTGGAGGAGTTAGACTCTTAGATTTAGGAAGTTTATATTATTGTGTTTAATGAATAAGAATATGGGAAAAACTATTATGGATTATCCTCAAATTGATTAGGTAATGTTATCTAATATATATGACAAGAAAGATTACAATACTTAGATAAATTTTAGTGACATTTAGTTATAATTAATTCAAAAATTATTCATTTAATATATGAATTACAAATCTGTGGATTAGTTTATTAAATGATACTCAAAGGTTGAAGGAGATTGAGAATATTTTTCAATGGTTTCTTATTATTGTAGATTTTACATCTTTTGTGTATGTTTAGGTAACATGGATCCATTTTTAAATAAAACTATTGGTATATGTAAGGCTGTTTAATGTAAAAAAGTTTACTTAATGCTCATTGGAATCTGATGTAAGGGTGAAAAAAATAAAGCATAAATTTATCTCAAAACTTGGTCGTTTCATATGGGCTGATCCCAGAGTGTGTAAAGGTGGTATATTTATTATTATATAAAAATTAATGATAATCTTTATGTGTGTAAATCTAATTTTATGTGGTCTTATGTTTTAATCATTTTAGTCTATAAGGTTATCATGTTGGTGACTAAATAAAAGTATAAGAAAGTTTTAACAATTGGAAATAGGATTAATTTAGGTCATTTAACCCATACATAATGGTTTTTTGTATATAGTATATATTAATGTTTATTCATGGCCACCTAATGGAAAATAATTTTGTATTGGTCTTTGGACCCATGTATATGGGTGGCATGTATGGGGAGAACATAAAGGTATAAGAAATGGGTTTATGTAAACTTCATTGGACCCATGTTTAGGGGTAGCTGATATATAGGCAATATAATGGTATAGACAAGGGGTTTGCATAAGGAACATTGGACCCACTCATAAAGGAATATTTTAAAAGTTTATGTAATAGAATATACAATTGTTTTTTGTAAAATTATTTTGGATTCATGCATAACAATGACTCGAATCATGCCTAATGGTAACTCTAAATTCTATATAATAAATATGTTTTGAACCAAGGGCTCATAATTTTTAGAATATGTAATGGTTTTTCTAGATCCAAATTGATTTGTAATAGTGAGGTCCTGATCATTTTAATTGATAGGCACCTTGTGTCAGAGTAGTGGTAAATGGTGATGGACTAACAAAATTTCGTCCATTTATATCATTTGTTGATATATATGTTTGATTTTTTAATGGTCCACAAAGAATATTAGTAGATTCACGAGATTATTCTTGAAATCACATCAGCCTTTCATGGCCTTTTTTATTATATGGTGGGGGATAGTTTAGAGTATAATAAAGGCATGGTAACTCCTTCTATTTCATTAACTAGATTTTTAATATCAATTTATCAATTTCATGTATTTATTAAAATATTCTATTTCTTTTATAAACATTTATCATCATGATATAAAATTGCACCTTTACTTTAAATTTATAATTTTTTGTTTCTAGCATGGTCCACTTAATATCACTTGACCCTTTCCAATCTACAAATAATAATTAAAAAATAATTTCTTTTTATAGTTTTTTTTATTTCATTAAATAATAATTTTACTATAATTAATTAGTAATTACAAATTAACACACACACACACAGATATATATATATATATATCATGGATAAAATTTACATTACCAGAAAGGATCTAAGAGATGTTGAAATTTTACATCAGTATCAAATGACCATAAATTTTTATTTGGGAGTCAATTTGTGCAACATTAATAGTTAAAAAAACATTTGAAAAAGAATATAAATGAGATTATTTAATATTTTGATATCTAACATAAGTTTAAATTCAAGATTCAACTACATATGTCCATAACTTTTTATCCAAGGTTTTTTTTGTCTCCAATATATATGAAATAAAATCCCATGAAGAGATATACACTATGTTAATCTACGGGGACCCCAATAATTTCTTTTTCAATGTTAAAAAATTCATGGAATAACTCCATACCTGATCATTTAGTATTGATACCCAAATTTTAAACATTCGATGGAATTTTGGATTCATTTATTAAGGAATTCTTTGGATTTTATAGCTTTCAATTATTTTATTCCACATTTTTTACATTCCTATAGATGTGATGGTGTTGTAATTAGAGTGGCCATCTCTATTTTGGTGATTTATTATATATTTAATATATGTGTGGGTGGTAATTTATATATGTTTTTGTATATTTATTTATAATTTATATATATATAACCATATTGATTTAAAATTAAATATAATTAAATATAATTATATAATTATATTTTTTATCATTATGTATATTTGTCTATATTTTAATATATTTGTTAATAATTAAATGTATTTCTATTTAAATATATGAATATATGTTAGGTGGGTATATAAAAAAATATCTTTACTTTTTTATATTTATATATTTAAATATTATATATATGTGAATTTATGAATAGTAATATTTATTTATATTTACATGTTTATATATATATATAACTATTAACAAACAATTATACTAAATATTATATGGGTGTCTATTTACACATTCTTATGTAAATTTTGATCCATGTATATATATTTATATATATTTACTTCTATTTAGGAATATTCATTAATATATATATATATATAATATTGTTATATATATATGTGTGTGTGTGTGTGTATTTTTGTGTGTGTTTTTATTTATATACATTTACATAAATTTATTTAAAGTTGTTTTATAGTTTCCCCTACATTTCATAAAAAAACATAACATCATATTAGATTGACATTTAACACAAAAAATTATGATCCTCACCAGAATCATGTAGGTTTACCTTCATGGAATCATAGACACACAATAAAATGGTTCCATAGTGATCTATATGGTCTCCCACCGAGTTATTCAAAACTAACACCGTTATTAGAATGTCAATCACAAAAATTTTCATCATAATAGCGGGAAAAGAAATCTTAAAATGGCTAAGAACATGTTTTCAGTAAGGGTAAACAGAGGATATATCATTCATCACAATATCATAATATTATCATAAGTATATTAGAACATGATCCCAACATATAAAAACCATTCCAAGTATATAAATTATAAAAAACATGAGTTAAGGTATACATATTTTTAGTTTATAAGACATTATTTAAAAATTAATCAAATAACATGAACCATGAGGTCATAAAATCAAATTGTTACATGTGTTTGTGTAATATATATGTATAGAAATAATTTTACATAGAAAATGAACTCTCCTATGACTATCATAGTTGGTTGGGATCACTCTAAATTCCATCATATTTATCCAAGATCACTCCCAATAAAATCATCGTGTATTGTTTCCCCCACCCATTCCATTATTATAGTCATGTATCACTACTATGACTATGATATTGGATATAGTCCCTTCTGAAACTATGTTAACTCTCATGTACATTCATTATTTCATCATGAGATGTCCATCTTTACCAAATACATTAGAGGAATATATAATTATATGACTAGAAACCACATAATGGAAATATTACATATGTTTAAAAAAAGATAATAAAACATTCATTATACCATATCTCATTGAATGGAAATAGGTTTCTTAGACATTTAATTTTAACATAACACATAGAAATGATATTAGTTTCAAAATAAAAGCATCATACTATCATTGAATAACAAATGTAAAAGAAATTGATTTCAGAAACATATTTTCCTCATAATCATAATCCATATAGAGATGAAAAAGGATGGTATCATTGAATAATACCCCCAGTAAGACATAAGTAACATCTAAAGACATAATCATATATGATAAATTCATTTTAAATATTGTTTAATAATTTATCGAGAAAAATTATATTATCAATTTTAAATAAATTATTTAATATATAATAATATCCCAAATATTAATGATTTTTTATTGTAATGTAACAATGGAAACATGTAGAGGAACCTTTTACGTAAAATGTGGTTAGGACATCAAGAAATTATGTTCATGTATTATGATATTTAAGAAAACATTTCTTTCAAACTTCTACAAAAAAATGAAAAAATTACCTCATTTGTAAAATGATTATAAGTTTCATTTTAAACTATTTTTTAAAAGAATATCATGGTAAAAATTTAATTTATAAAATCATTTAGTAAAATTAAAAAGCATTCTTGAAATAATATTTAGAAAAGATTGAAATAGAATAAAAAATATTTTTGGTAGATGAGAAAAATAAAGATAGTTTTCCATAAAAATAATTCAATAGTCTCTTGAATAAATACAGAGAGTAAAATTAAATTAATTCATGTAATATAATGTAATGACCAGGAGAGGTTAAAAATTAGGTGTTTATTGATAGGTAAATCATGAAATTTCATTATGAGATTCATTTTCCAAAATAATCCGGATAGATAATGATATTTAAAAATAAAACCCTTGCATTGAGATCGATATGATTCAAAAGATATTTAAATTATTGTATAATAAATATTGATTTATTATACTTATATATCAAATTCATATAAATATTTTTAATATCATATATGATCAACTGATAATATTTTAACACCAATTTTTTAATAAATCCATATTAAAATCATTATTTCTAGATGTTAACTGTTTCTTTTCTCATTGTACATTTAGTTTTTTAGTTTAGATCATTATACAGTGTTCACAGTTTAATCACCTAAATAATGTTAATATTCTTATAAATATCATATTTATTCATTAAATATATTTTTTTAAACCCATAAGTATTTATATAAATAAAATTTAATTATATTGTCCATGTATATGCTATGTAATATGTATGCATAAATACACCATTAACCTTTTTATGGGATGACATAAAAAAGGACAATAAAAAGTGATAATTTAAAAATATTTATTATGTCATATACATTTAATATATTCATTAAATATATCCTGATGACAATCCATGAAAAACAAAATTGAAAAACCAATCATAGATCTTTGTGGAGGTGCTAGTCCATAGGTAAATACAAGCTATGTTTTTTTAAAATTATTTAAATGTTAATAAGGATGATGTTATAATATATTTATAAAGGAATAAATATTTAATAATTTTCAAATATAAATACTACACCCACCATAATAATTATAATTAATTTCTTATGTTGTTATAAAATAAATTATTTCACTATGTGGAGGATGTAGTCCATAGGTACGCCCAAGAGATACTTTCACATTCCATTTGATGAATGTGGTTGAATAATAGTTGTTACATATTCAGAAAAATATTTTATATAATATATTTACTTCATTATTCTATTATGACTACCATAAATTTATTAAATGTGGAATGAGAAATAATTTTGAAGATGTTGGGTGAGGGGTTTACCTCTCTATCAAGAGGCCTCATTTATATCCATTCTTAAGTCCCCTTGGGACGGTGTTTTGGGAATACAAAAATCGATAGAATGTGTGAAATGATGTTTTAGGGGTATCTCTATAAGAAATGGTTTAGATAAATTTTTCATTTTGGGTGAATAATTTAATGGAGGAGATGACCTTTTATAGTTCAGGTGAGTGGAAAACTTGTAATTTTGCAAAACTTTAAAATATTATTAAGAATAATTTTTAGAAATAGACCCCATATGAATCATATTAAAAGGAAATAACTGTAAATTGAAAATAAAACAATCCAATTTTGTCTAAGAATTAATTTATCTCATGTTCACCCTTTTTATTTCAGATTATCCCCCAATAATCCTATTTTAACCATAACTGTGGTAAATAATTTTTTTTGAAATGTAATTATTTAATTTATAAGTTAAAAATTGGCCCATGAATATCAAACAGATAAAATTATTGAGATTATCTTATCCACTATGCGATCATTCAAAATTATTATTATTTATAAATAATATGCTAAAATATTTTTTATGTTTTTTGACAATATTTATTTAATTTTACCTTACACAAAATAAGACATTATGGAAGACAAATATTATCCTTTAAAAATAGATTATATGTAATATTTATTTTATGATATTTTAAATAAATAATTTACTAAAATATAAAATCTTTTAGATTGTTTAAAATAAATTATATTAATTTTATATTAATTGATTAAATACTTTGTTGGTGTTACATAATAATTTTAGTGAATTATTATGTCACTAAATTAAAAAAAATAACTTGATAAAATAAATAAATTAATATTTAAAATATGCATTTAGTACTAAACAAATGCCAATTTGATTCGTATGTAAAAAAATTAATGATTTATATTTTTAATGAGTGAGGAACTATATTTATTTCTTACATAAAATTAAATGAAGGTCATAATCAATGAAAAAGTAACCAAGTGACCATATATTCTATTAATTTAGGAACATGGAAGAACTAAATGCATGAAATAGGGTGCATTAATTTGTTACAACAATTCTAAATCCATATCCCAATGTTTTAACTCTGATTTACCCATTTTAATATAACCAAGGTGAACAATATTTTCCACTTTAATGATTCATAATGACACAAAATACATGGGAGATATTTACTAAATTTCAACCTATCTAAGGAAAGTATGGTATATATATTTTAAAATTCAATTAATCAAAGTGGAAAAAATTTAAATATAAATTTTTAATAGGAAATGAAAAAAAGATTTTTGAAAAAGATTTTTTATGGAAAAAAATTAACTTATATTAAAATTATTAAAATTGATAATTCAATAAAAAGTACTTGTTATCAATAAAATACATTTGAACTAATAAAAATTAAAAATCCAAATATATAATGGGACTTTTGAATAAATTATTTTTTTGAAATTAAATGATAGATATTGAAAATTTTGAAATTTCAAATATTAACTAAAAATTAAATAATCTCAATAAAATTAAAAATGATCACCATAATTAAATTTTTTTTAAAAAAACTTAAAACTTTTTCCTATTTTATAAAAAAATTTATATTTTTATGGAATTTTTTTTATATAAATCACTTTTTAGGGAGTATATTTTTTGAAGCACAAAATCACATCACTAAAAATAAACACTTATTTCATTACAATTAAAAATTATTTTCTATTAAGTAAAATAATTATGCATTTATACCCTATTTCATTTACTCAATGCAAACCCCCACATTCAGCGGATAGGTTACAATTACAACATTTATATAATTATAATATTATATTATATATCAATTTTATTAATGATTAGTGTTATGTGTTAATAATAATAACGATATTGTTATTATTTTATTTAAATTTTTTTAGGTTGTTTCAATATACCCCCCAGAATAAATTTCATCCACATTATTTTCCTCTATCATAAAATTTCCAATATTGTAAAATACCAATTTTGTACACACATCATAGAATTTGATAAGGTATTACCACCAAAAAAGGAAATATAAGAAACATGTTGGTATCCCAAAATAACACATAATATGGTTCCTATATATGGAAAACAGTTATTGAAATTTTATATTTTTTCACGGAGGAGAAAACTAGATTTATGTAATTATTAAAAATGATAAAGAATATGATCATGATAATGTTAATGACCAAAATATCATAACATTATGATTGGTAAAATATAATTGATTCATCAAAATATAACGATATATTTTAAATATTATATTTCAAGAGCCTTTTAATAATATTTAGGGATTCTTTTTCATGTAAATATTTTTAAAAACCCATAATATATATTAACATTATTTCTTTCAATTTGAAATTTATATTCCAGGTAAATTTTTCATGCATTACTCACAAAAGGTTACTCTTATTGGATCATTATTTCTATAAGTAATTTCTTCTACCTGAAAATATTTTAGAAGAAAAAAATGATTTTCACAAGTAATCAAAAATGGAAAATAAATTTAATTAACAATTAAAACCTTATAAAATTGTCAACTTCAATCATTCCATAAAACATTATCCTTATATCCAACCACAAATAGTTTGAACAAAATCCAAATTAAAAAAATTCATATAAGGTCACGAAGTTTTAAAAATAAACATCTCAGTAACCCCCAAAATAAAATTAAGTAGATATTAATTTCACATATGATATTTTTGAATAAAAAGATAACATATTATCCTGAAATATTCCAATAAGTTGAATTACTATGAAAACTAAAAGAAATGATACATGTATCCAAAAATTAACTCTCTCTGCATTCGTAAAATAATATAACAAATTATCAAATAAATTCCTTAAATCAAAAAATATTGTAAACTCAATCAAAGTTATCCTAAAACATTTTTTCATCAAATCACTAATCTGTTATAACTTATTTAATAAAATCCCATTTACTTTATTAACATCATTCATCTATTTATCTCAAAAAATCATATTATCTCAACCTTAAATAAAATATTGTTTATCTTTCCCTCCATCATTTTTTTCTAAAAAATACCACATTATAATTAAATCACATTTATATGTTACAAGTACCATTTAATAAATTATATATTATCCTTAAATAAAAACTAACCTAGAACAATTTTTATACGATTAATATTTAATATAAATTTAGTACCATGGATAATGATACATAAATTAAATAATTATCAAATTAAAATACATAAACACATCAATAATTTTGTGTCCTTTAACATGGATTCTTCATATTAATCCATAGTACCTCTTTTTCTCACATTCCATTTATAGTATCTTATTCACTAATAATATAACCATTATTCATTCTACCTAACAGATGAACTTTTTTAGATTTACCCTAAGTAAAATGATTTGGATAACACACAAATTTTATACATTTAAATAATGTAACCATAAATCATACCCTTGGGAAATGATTATTCACATTAATCAATTAAATATAACTTTTAATTATTTTCATGGAAAACAATTTCTCTATGTCCGTATTTTTTACACCCAAAACATCTTCTTATTCAATTGAGAAGTTTCCCTCGACCCATTTTCCTACATACTTGACATGTTGAAATGGGAATCATTCTCCCACCATGTTTTCTATGAAACTCTGTTATTCTCATATCAGGTTTCTCAGGTTACTTACCCATGTTGAGATTGATATTCATATTATGAGATAGTCGAATAGGAATAATCACTATATATCACTTTAGAGATCACATTTCACTTAGTTTGTCACATGTACAATTATTCAATTGTTTATCACATTCAACATTAACATATTTCCCCCTTTTCCATCTATTGACTAAAGAAAAATAAAACACTATTATGGGAAGCAATGAACATATTGTTTCATAAAAAAATTCACTCAAGATAAATACATCTTACAATAAATATATTACACAGACTATTAAACCTATTTAATTCATGGTAATAACCTATTAAAATTTTCAAAATGGTTTAAAATATATATGTAAAATAAACCAAAAAACAACCCCCATGAGTATTAAACGATGTCTGCATTAAGGGAACAATCTCATTGTACTAGAACGATGGATGAGATATATGTGGAAAATATTTTTTAGGTTTATTAACCCATGATATAAATTTATAAAAACTAGTTCTACTTTGTTTATCTAGTCAGTGATGTTTTCTATGGAATCCATACTCTTTTCTTCACTACTACATATAATTTTATTAGGTACATAGGATTATGAAATGGTTCATCGCTATGTTTTTCTCATCCTATTATCCAATGATTTATTAAATCATTTTTGAAACCAACTATAGTGGCCCACACATTTCATACAAAACTAATCTCTCTTGTTATAATAAATCTCAAAACACAAGATTGTAATCCATTCTAGAATAATATACATTATATG
This sequence comes from Viscum album, assembly GCA_963277665.1. Taxonomy (NCBI): domain Eukaryota; kingdom Viridiplantae; phylum Streptophyta; class Magnoliopsida; order Santalales; family Viscaceae; genus Viscum; species Viscum album. The sequence goes on along the minus strand of OY728127.1, from coordinate 395,400,713 downwards.
TATTTTGAAACACATATACATAAAATATTTCTTCATAAGAGATATACATCATCAACGACTATGTTCTTTGTTACAAGAACCCTTCAAAAATATGTCACACTAAAAATGTTTCTTCATTACCTCAGGAAATGAAAAATAAATAATGGTAATCCTAGACGCTCAGTAATGGTAAAAAATGAATCTTTCAATGATCATTGGTATAAAACATGAGAATAAGGGTAGGAGAACATTATTTTATCATTCGAAAACCATACAAAGTATCACATTGATAAACGTCTTGTTTCATGGTATAAATCATTACAATTCTGAATCAATGAATCAAAAAGGAATCAAATACAATGATCCAGTAGATAACAGAATCATAATTATACAATAGTTTTTTCATTCACATAATAATATGATATAAATTCGTTCTTCGAGGATCAGATCCCAAACTTTCATGGTGGATTGGGTTCACACTCCATTTTAACATGTTAGTTAATGTATCCTCCCAAGAATATCACAGTGGATTAGGTTTACACTCTAATATATTATATTATTCAAGGTTCACTCCCAATAATAACATAACTAATAGATTACCTTAATGGACTAGTACCACTCCCTATTACAATCATGATTATCCAATAATATATTTATCATTTATAAAGGCATTTGAGGGATTTGTAAATCTAAGAACACCCATACCATAATGAAAATAATATATATATATATATATATATATTTATAAAAATCATAATATCATAAAAGATATATCATATCTCAACAGATATGATAGAAAATTCTTTCATAAACATTTCATCCTAGCAAAAAATCTGTAAAATAAATAGGTTTTTAAAAAAATTCACTTTTTCATCACAACATAAACAATTTAAATGAAATAGAATTAGTAAACATCTTGCCAATATAGTCACAAATAATAAATTAGAATAAAAATGACTGTATAATTGAACTATATGCCCATAAAATCATATGTTGTATCAAACAATATTTTAATATAAGAAAAATTTAACTAAAATATTACTTGGAATACTTACTGAGTAAAAATCACTTTCCCTCATTGAAATCACATATTTAAAATCTAAAAATTAAATAAAAATTAAAGGGAAGAATTTCATTGGAATTATTCTTGTATACATATAATGAAATTCCCATATTATTGAGATATCATAATGGTGGGAAATTTTTTTCATGCTTTATATGTTAAAATAAAACATTACATTAACACTTTTTAAAAAAAGACAAAAATTACCTTATTTGGGAATGGATATGTGGATACCTATTCAGAAAACTGAAATTGAAATAATGGGTAAATATAAATTTAAAATATATTTTTGTAATATTAATAATACTTTAATAAAAAACATAATAATGGATAGTAAAAAAATAATTTTTTGGCTGAATAGAAAAATAAATTCAATTTTCTATAAAAAATATATTTTATTCTATCGATTACATAAATATAGGAAAATGAAATACAAAATTTTAATCTCCAAAATTAAGAAGAGTGGAATAAAATTCAATAATATCATGTGAGCTAGATCATGTAATTTCATCTCCAAAAACATTTTATCAACTATCCTGATAAATAATGAGATTGTAACATTAAACTATTTCCTTGATTTACACATGATTCAAAAAGATATTTAAATAATAATATAATAAATATTAATGTATTATATATCTATAATTTAGTCATTTAAAATCATTTAATATCATCTTTGATCCACATAGGTGAGTTTAAATCCCATTTAAAAATAAATTTTTATTAAAATCATTATTTCTATGTGTTAATAGTTTCCATTTTTTGATACCCAAAGATCCCATTATACTCTATTTGTTCAATGTAATATAATAACTTGCACTACACGCAACACTGAGTTCAAGCATACCACGACTTACCAAACTAGCCGTTCAAAAGTAGGTATGAAGAGTATTGACTGAATTTTGATCTTTATAGAAACCTTATAATTTTAGAATCCATATTATGAGTTTCTTAGACATAATGTAAGAACAAATTACTTTTTTTATAGATAAAAGAATTATTTTTCAAAAAATGTGATTTTACCACCTTTTAATGGTGATCCCTTTTTAATTCCAATATTTGAAACTTTTATATATTAAATTTGACAAAATAAAATTCTTCTTTATAATTGGGGTAAACGAATTTAGTTTCAATAATTTGTGGGTGTTTTTATGATAACATTCATATTTGAGTGAATAGTGAAAAATACTATATTTTAACTGAAAACAACATTTTTAATGAAAATTATTTATAGTGTTGAATTATATATTTTAATGGTTTATAATTATAATTAGGTTATATTTTTACCATTTAATATAATGATGTCCATTGAATATAAATTAACTTTAAAATTGGACATAAACAAGTGTCAATTTTTTGATAGTTATTATTTCTTAAAAATATTCTTTTTGGCATTGACAATTGGAAATATTTTTAAATTAATTAATTTATCTTCTATTTTTTAAAATTGGTAAAATAGAATTAATTTTTGAATTTGGAAAATCAAAATTATCTTAGGGTAATGTTTTCGTATTTTTATGAAAACATTCATTTTTTGATGAATAGTGAAAAAGACCCAGTTATTGTTTAAAACCAAATTATTAATAAAAAATTATTTATTTTATTTAATTTTATTTGTGTCAAAATAGATACATAATACTTATATAAGTTCAATTTAATTTATCAGAGTCAATTTATAGTAATTTTAGATATATAATAATTTTATTAATCTTTTTAGAGTCTTTATACTCCTCCTACGAGTATTTTCAAATTTGCATAAAACTTTATTTTACCGCTTCTGTGAGATGAATTTCAAAATTTTGAGATACATGGTTGATATTATTATGTAAAATGTGGTCAAATAATATGAAAATTATTTTTTATGAATCGTAACTTTTTTACTTTTATTTACCACGATTTAAAGTAAAGAGGGAATTTAGGGTAAAAATGATATTATTATTACCCTAACACATGTCCTAAATCTATTGGATTACTGTAATTCGACACAAAAAAAAACATAGGAATAAAATATGATCCCTCTGGTCCACATCGATTAGATTAGGACATTTATTATTATTTAATCCAATGAAGAGTTAAAAGAGTTAAAATCAATGTTTAATAACTAAAACATTATTAATATAGGGTTACAAATAAGATAAATTTGACTGTAAATATTCATTAGAAATATAAACGTATTTCTTACATAATTGTATTTTATTTATATTTTTTGGACATTAACTAATTTAATTTATTTATCATGCAATTATGATGCAATAATTACCTAATTAATGAAGGATGAAAATAATTGACATTATAAATATCCCAATAAATGTAATTTGAGAATTTTTATGAATTAAACCAATTTTATATGTTAATATGACATATTATTGTTGGTTGGATAAATTTTTTTCTAATTAAAAATTCTGTTATGAATTTAGAAAAAACAAAAAACCAAATAGTGTCAAAAATGACAAAAATGTGTTTTAAAAAAATATATTATATTATTAATTTATATTCTATTCATAAAAAACTATTGTTCATCCAAAAGACTTATATAATGATAGGTGTATAATTAATGAACCACTTGGGGTTCTCTTGAGAGTATAGAGTTTGTTTATTAACCATATAATATAAAAATAAAAAGAGACATGGTAATGTCAAACTATAAAACTAAGAGTTAAATCTAAGAGATAAAGTTAATACTATGACCCAAACCTGCCTTAAAACTATTGGTTGAGTGGTTTTCGACCCACCCCCACATTAGCCTTTAAATAATCCATTTTTGTGCTATTATAAACCAAAAATTAATTTATTATAAAATAATATTTCTAGCTTTTCCTAAGGTACCACTCATCCCTCTTATAAAAGGGAACTCCCCCTTCTCTCTATTTCACACCTTCAAATCCATTTGGCTCAGCAAACCCCAGACTAAATACCATCTAAACTGTCCTCAATTCATCCTAGAGGCCTTATTTTAGTCATAAAGCTATCCTATGGAGTCCTTTTGATCAATTCAAAAGGAAGAACCCGAAGAAGAGGTAAATATTTCATCAACTCCTTCAAGTTCCTTTGTTCTTCCTCTTCCTCTTAATTTGTTGTTTCTATTCTAAAATAATAAATCTAGTATCTTATATATAATTTGATGTTATTATAGATATGGTACAAACATATTCATTATTCTATCCATCCTTTGAATGACAGGTCACCATTTGTGCATATGTACAGCTTACCGTCTCCATGTCGTGGTGTAATTGTAATTCAATACTTTATTATTTTGGATGGGATAATAATGATGTGTAATTGATGTACATAATAAACATAACCTGATAATTATTTTATATATATTATATACCATCCAATTATATATTATTTTAATATCAAAAGAATGATATTATCACTCGTGCGTACGTACGGATTACCATCTCCACGAATGTGATGAGATTCGTTCCCCATCGTATCCATGAAAGAATAATATTCATTAGATGATTAAAAATAATTTTTAAAGACATAATATCAATTTGAATATGAATAAGATACATCCTACCCATAATATACATTACTTACGTGACAAATGCTATAATGGAAATCGAATCAGTTGACAACCAAAATGATGATAATATTAATATATTATTAACAAAGCAATGTCAAAAGATCATATATGATATCATATTAATTTATATGATTATTTTATAATTTAATAACAATTATTTAAACATTAAAAATGAATTTATCCTACCCTGGACCAAGGAAAAGTATAAGGTAAGGGTTAATTTCGAAATATGTTTATTATCCGAGGTTGGTTTTACGTAAGTATCTACAGGGACATATTTATTATCCATGCACATGTTTCATGAAAGAGTTTTCAAATGGATTTTAAGGGATTTTTTTATTAAAACATCATTTTAAATGTTTTAAATAATTATTCCTCGAAATCATTCTTATTAATGTCCATGTTTTTAAAATTTCTTTTAAGGATTTATCTATATAGACAGGAATTTTATTAAAATGTTAATTCCTTTCAAAAATTTAAAACTTTTATGGGACAATTTGATTCAAAAATGTCATTATATGTCTTCCTTTCTGTATTGTGTTACTTTTAAATTCATTCATGAAAAATATATATAACTCTCGAAGAGTTTTACAAATCATTTTCATCTATGTTATCATCTTTGATGGATTTTACGTTTATTTTATGTTGATTTATTATGATACAAAACTTCCATATTTTATTGAAGGTTTTGTGATTTGATTGACTCTAGATGGGATATTTTTATACCATTCATGGTTTATGGTTAATGAATTTACATTTCATATACTAGTTTTAATATGAACAATTATGTTATATTTCTACCTTTTCGTACGAGGAATGCATCAGAACTGGTAAAGATGAACTTACGTATGAATCTTGTTTCCAATAATACTAAACTGATAAGTTCTTCGGGACTTGATTCCTTATAATCATGACAATTAATAAAAATAATTCACCGGCTCTTAGATTATGGGGTCAAGGCATTACAGTTGGTATCAGAGGAATCTTAGCAATATTCTTGGAAACTAGATTTAGGTAAACTCTGATTGGAGGACATAACCCTAAGATAAACATTGAGGATTAGTATAGAAGAAATTCCTATAATTTTAGTATTGTATAGATTTTGTGAGTTTTCAAAGAAATACATCCTAGTCTGGATATGAGCAGGTAGAGGTGTCTCTAGCATAGATGTACCTACTGGTAAAACATAAAAACACCTCTTTGAGCTAGACTCGAACGAGAACTAGTGCATGAAAACGGGCCATGTTGTACTATTGGTTACGAAACTCCTAGGGGATTTTCTTAGGATAATTCTTATTTTCATTACAAACCATTATGAAGGGTTTATGAATATATACTTCCTCAATGAAAACATTTTTATGATTATGTATTATATCCCTAAACTGTTCAATTTATGTTAACTATTTTACAAGTTTGGAATTATGAATTGAGATTAATAGACTAACCTAGTGTATTCCATTGTTTTGAAATGACGCCTGGTAGAACGAATGAGATCTCCAACAATACATATGATCTAATGAGTAAGAAAGATCATATCTTTCATATAATTAAGCCGAAATTTAGAAGGGAAAGAGTATCCCATGTATTCTAAACATATAAAGAAGTAGTATCATTTGTTAATAAGATAAGTGAATAATTCACTAAGTGTATGGATTTTAAGGGAAGAAATAGAAGAAAAGGATGGAAGAGAGAATGTTGGATAAATGGGATTGGGAAAAGAATGATTTTCACATATGTGATAACTTTGGAAAGAAAGACCTTGGAAAATTTTTGAAGGTAATGGGAGTTTCTTATAAGTGTAGAGAAATAGCTCACCAATTACGTGATTGTAATGGTAATAATAAAGTTTCAAATAGACAACTCCCAATAACAAACAACAACAAATTCATATTAGGGATAATCCAATCCCATTAAACCATTTCCACCTCCTGATAAATTTTTTTTTCATGAAAACACAACCTTCCAAAACCATTCTAATATTAAATTTTTTGTAAAATTCCTTTCATATTTTCCTAAATCCATTACTTTATTGAAAAACCATTTCCACATTTCTTAAAAAGTATTTTTTAAAAACAAATTCATAATTTAAGAAAGGTCCTTGTGACCCACAAAAGGGAAAAGTGTTAGTTGGTGGCTTCAACATATGGTTGGAGGTCATATGTTAAACACAACACCATCACAAAGGAAATTATTAGGAGCATTTCCTAGATCCACATGGCTTACCTAGACTTTCGAGATCACAGAGGCCCTTATTCAGACTCCCCTTTTAATATCCCAACACCCAATAACAAACAACAACACATGACACTAATAAAGATAGACGTCCTGTGGAAACCTGAGGATTAGAATGAGATAGAGTTTTTTACACTCTTCTTGCACTTACACATAAAGTCCCAAAAATACTACTCCATCTACCTTGACATACCACAAATAATAAGGGAGATCTAAGAAGAAATGCCTACTAAGATCCACCCTCCTTTGGTACCATTTTGTCACGATCCTTCCCAAGTCGACCCAGAACCGATCACCCATGCATGCCCACGTCATGTCCATAGAGGTGTTCTCAATCCTCTTTCATTAGAGACATGAACCAAGGTTATCAATAGAGTACTCATGGGAATGATTTTACCCAAATATATAGAATCAAACAAACAACAGAAAAAAAAACAGACAACTAGAAATACATTTACATAAAAAAATTGTACTGAACATTATTTTTACAAGAAACCAAAAGGCATCAAATCCATCAACTAGACCAAACAAATTTGAAAACAAAATAACTCCCTATGACCCCTCTGTTCACTATCCAACACAATGATCACACATCTCCCAAGGTGATCGATCTTTAGTTGGATCCTTGAACATGGATAAAAGTATTCGAACTTTGTAGGCGTGAGTACTAAAACATAGTAGGGTAAATCGATAATCTATACCCAATTCACACCCTTTAAAATAAAAGAAACATCAATTTAATGTTTTTAATACAAGATAGAAATGTAATTTTTTCAATGGAGGTTCCATGAAATCATAATTATCCTGCAAATACTTGTATGTTTGATAAAGAAGAATGCTAGTCATAATTTGTCAAAGAGGTGAAACTTCTAAATGAAAATAATGTTCAAGGGGGATGATTTAAATAAGGTAAAAAATTAAATAAAACAAAAACACTACTGAATTTATCAACTATGAACACCGTATGCCGATGGTGAGTAAAAAATAGACAATGAGCACTAGTCTCAGAAACACCCTTAGGCACTAGTTCGTTATGGGCCTCAGGTGCCTCATATCTCGGTGTAAAAGTAATCATAAAAAATATCCATTATCATGTAAATGAGACAAAATTATGATTATAATACATAACCTTGTTATACCCAAAATCATCATCATCAAATTTTTTTTAGTGTTTTCAGTCAAACCTTTACTGTGAAACAAGTAAAAAAACCCTATGGATTACTATCGTACCAGTACATGTCTGCCCACATCGATACCCAAGATTTCCCCTTTTATGCTCAAAGAAGTTACACATTCATAATATAAGATTTTTTCATCAATATTACATTTAAAAATCATACTGAAAACAAAAATCCTCACACATATCTGACATTTCTTTCATGGATCAGTATACATCTTAAATTTACATAAAACAATTTCAAGAAGTATAATGAGGCCTTGCACATAAAATCCATTAAAATTGTCTTATAAGGATAAAACCCATAAATACCATATCATACCCTATTTGGAATCCCCCAAACCAATTAATAAATCAATTTCATGGAAAAAAAGTTCCCTAAAAATAGAACAAGAAATAGACATAGAATCCATTTTTACAAGAAAAAAGGCCAAACAGGCCTTTAATCCTTTCCCAAAAGTAACTTTTGACAAGGGTATGCATTTAAAATTTACTAATAAGGTGTATAAACTCCATTTGAAAAAGAATATCACTTTCATAATCCCCAAAAAACATTCATGTAACATATTCCGAACACAACCGTTTTCATAAGGATGTGAAACAAGTCATTTTCCGGCAACTCGGGCCAAAACAAGTTGTAAACCCAAAAAAATATGTTTTTAAAACCAAATACAAATTGGAAAGTCATATAAGGACACAAAAAGGAATTTTATTATGCTTCCAATTAATTTATAAATACAAATAAATAATTTTTAAACAACACTTAAAACATAATAACCGGTCAGGCAATTTACCAAACACATGACCTACACTTTTAAACAAACCAATTTATTTTAAGCTTTTGATAAGGAATTAAACAATAATTTCCGACCATATTTTACTAAAGATGATTAAATATGGTCAAAATACCATAAAAAATTTATACACTTCACAAACCATGTGAAAAAGATAACATAACATTTAAACAAATTCATGATGTGCAGAATTCTAACAAAACCACACTACCTTTCACCAAACAAGGATCATACAATAGAATTTCACACCAAGATAATTATAAGAGGCAGAAAATAATAATTAACATATTTATCAGGTTCTAAAAATAATAATATGATGAAAAAAATATGATAGAGGCATGTTTAAGGGATATCCTACATCAAATCCTTGGCATAATGGAAACACACTCCCGATATCACCATCCATGGGTTTATAAACCAGAAACCTATGGCGAGCAGCCCCAAAAGATGTGAAAACCCAAAAAATTAATTTTATAACAGAATCCTAGGTATATTATTAGTAGAGATGAATTGAAAAACATGAAACAATGGAAGGAGTATGATGTGGGAGGAGAAATGAGAAGGAATCTCACCTTGGATACTAGAAAACTCTTCGTATTCCCTTAGATATAAACATGTAGAGGAAAGGGAATGGTTTGATACTCCTAGGAGATTATTATATGGTCTAGAAGAACCCATAAAATTAGAATTTTGGTAAATATAGTTTGAATTAAATGATTTATGAATGATACAAAATACCTTTGGAAAATCCGAAGGAGTTGATAAACGCTGATATGTTTTTCCATAATCAGCTACTAAGACAAGCTCCAAAGAGGGACCATGGAAAATGGGGGGTGAATCTAGTTTTCTTGGCCTCTAGTGGGATGTGAAATCAACGATAATTTTAAGAAGATGACCCAGATATAAAAGAAATATAATATTTGTTTAAAACTGGAAATCGTCCCACGGGCTGGCCCAATATGTGAATAAATTAGCCAAATTAACCAAGATTATAAATATATTAGGGGTCCAAAATGATATATTGGTTTTAATATATCTTTGTAGGCCATGTTGGAAGTGGAATGAGTGAAAAAAGTTGAAAAAGTAAGGAGTTATAAAAAAATTTGTTTTTTAATCTGGAAATGGGCTCACGGTTGGCCCAAATCATGAAGTAACCACCATTTTCTATAAAACTCCTAAAGAATCTATGGGGAACCCATATTAAGATTATTAGACATATATGGAAGTTAAATAATCAAAATTTATCTCACCCAAAACACAATAAAATGATCATGATTCCTTTTTACTTGACCAAAACCAAGACATGAAAAAACCAGGTGTAACACTGAGTTCTAGTTATCTATTGGATTTATGGGTATAAAAATCTATAGTGAGTAAAAATAAACACATATAGAAATATAAACCGTGAATAATCATACAATAAATACTTATATTCTATCATTTCTAGATGAAAGTTTCCCAGAAAATATACATACATTTATAAACATAATCAATCCAAACCCCATATTCCTATAATAAAAAACAGAAATTCCATTATTTCATAGTGATGTATATTTCATAGTTACAATTATTTCATCAGATGTGATCCCAAGGAAGTTGATCAAATAAAGAAAATTCATCATCAAATACACTCCTATACCATATAATTCTTAATTCCTACCAGGAACCAAAATATAATATATCATTAGAAATAATGACAGTATCAATAAAACAAACAATGTGTATTATAATTGGTCCAATACCTCAAATAAAATGTAATCGATAGTTAAGATAAAACATGGAAGTCACAAGGCCCCAAAGAATTAGATATATTTTTAAACATAATCACACGATAAAAATGGGAAAAAGTTTACAGACAGACCACATGGGATATCATTCCTCGATCCCATTCACTACCATATCTCATCTTATTGTTCCTCATATGATATATCCACTATAATAATTATATATAACCTCTGTATTTGACTTAAAAATCATCATTTATGATAGTGTATGGTTCACACTGTATTATTTTACAACTCCAAAGTTTTATATTAATATATTGGGTCATATATGAGTTCCGATAATATTTTATTATGTACCATGTACATAGTCTTAAGTAAGGTGGATCCCTAATAAATGAAATCCACCAGAGAATATCATCAACCTATCGATATTTGTAATGTGGCCATTGTACCTCTTATATTACTATTAGTTCTATTTTCTATTTGTATTCCTATAATGAAAACCATATATATAGTTATTTCTAAATCTCAATGGGAAAAATTAATACATATAAATAACCAATCTATAAAAAATTGTAAATTTATCACATAATCACAACCCTTTGGTTGAAATAAAAAACACTTTCCTAGCTGGGTTATATCATTATCTAAAATATAAACCTAAAAGGCACCCTAATGTTTAAGGTATTCTCAAATTTAACTGTACATTGTGGGATATGTGACCAGTCAGTCAAATTCATATCGTAAAAGTAAAATTTCAAAATAAATATATGAAATTCAACACTTATTAATTAGTTTTGTTTCCTATCACAAATAGTTATAATAATTTTACTATGTCCCATTAAAATAAAATCATATGATAATCATAAAATTATTTCTTCTATGTAGCACAAATTTCACTGAGATCATTCATGAGGCACTCTTACAAGTAGTTGAAGAGGGTAATAACTCATCCAGAGTTTTAAAAATTACACAAAGGATTATAGTTTTCTTTCTAAACTTATATCAAATTATCCAAATGTTTTCACTATATCAAATAACCCAATATGGATATTAAATCTATAAGAGATACCTAGATATCATGGTTTGAAGATTATGACACTCAAACAGATCCCATACTTACATATCATTGAACCAAATGAATATTACCATTTAAAGGACTACTTGTTATCCCATCCAAGTCTAGTAAACCAATATCCCAATGGGTTGTTCATCTATAATTCATATAGTAAAAAAAAATTCATGGAAAATGAAATAACATTAAATCCATCCATAAATAAGAATTATATACAAAATTTTTATTTTGAGAAATGAGTAAATTTCATTAAGCTTTTAATCAGAATAAGGAATTTATTAAACAAGGTAATTTCGATTTATATTTTATAATATACTTTCAAAAGTATTATGAGATATTTTTAAAAATTAATATCAATTCCATCGTACATACACAATTCTATTGGATCAAATCTAAATGAAATAAAATATGGGGAACCCATTTTTGGAAAATGATTTTGAATCCAAATATTTAAATTGTTATTTCATTAATAAATTACCATTAAATAAATCATACCTTTCAACTTAATAAAATTTTATTTAAAAATAATCTCATTTTAAATTTTATATAATCAAAAAAAATTTATTTTTTAACATGATGTAAAAATTACTTCACATAAACATACTCATTCCCCCCCAAAAATACATATGTTCTTCAATACTATCACATGATTGACCCACACATGCCTATCAAACTATTTAGCTAGATATTTAATCCATGTTAACTGTTAAATCAATCTAATAAAACATTTTTTAAATATAAATATATATATATATATGAATAATAATATCTCCTAGAAATAAAAATAACACAAATAATTAAGATCCTACTTACATCCATATGTTTTAATTCGATATGTAGTAATCTAGGGGTAATTTTAGAAGGATTAAAGTGGTTTGAAATTTTTTATGAAATTTTTTATGAGGTATCATGTATATTATTGTAGTATCATTAATAGGTAAAAACATGATAACATGATCCACACATTGAATTGGGATGAATAATGGAAAAATGAAAATATTTCCTTCACAAATAATGGTAACTAATTTTTATGTTATGATTTTTATGTGGATTATTATCATAATAATTATGAGTCACTCTTGTAATGATATGAAAATTAAATCAGGTCATTAAGAGACCAAGAAAATTATTTTTGATTCAATTTTTATGATCATTTTCACAAAATGATACAAAATACATTGTGTGATCAAAAATGTATTGGGACATGTATGTCCTACAAAAATAAAGTCAATTTATGATTTGGATTAATATATTTTGAAATGAAGAATCAATAAAAAATGGTGAAGATTTATTTTGTGTCTTGATTAGAAGAAACACATTGGGATGATAAAACCAAGAAATAAATAATATGGTCATGATATTTGTTTTACGTGATATTCTGAAATAAGAAATTTGGTCATGTCATGAATCCTTATATCATGATATCATGATACTGGAATTTGATGAAAAATAAAATAATATTCATTTGTCACATCATGATCTATATCATCACACCATGAATTTTGTATTATAGAGAATTCAAATATACATAAGATAATGGATATCTTAGAAATATAAAGTTGTTTATAGATTTTTTTAAACTATCCTTTTTCAATCTCAATGATGGATATATACATGGAGATAAAACAATGTTTACATTTTTGTAGGGTATATTATAAGCTGATTGATTATTTTATATTATATTTTAATTGTAAAATTATCCAGATATAGAGGATCCTATAATTAATTGGTAGGAAAAAAAGAACAGGGAGAAGAGAATATCAAGATGAAAAGTGTGTTATTAGTGAACTTTACTAAATATCTAGAAATTTAAAGTTATGTGACAATCTGTTGATTTACATTTATGATCACATATTAAAGATATTTTTTACATATCATTGATGTTCTATATGTGATGTACATTGAATCATGGATAATACAAATTATTTTTTGGTGTTATACATATGATCGATATCTCTATGATTTCACATTATATGTGTTAATTAACTGTTTTAAACTTCTTCAAAATTAGTCAGTAGTGGAGAGAAAATTTTTGTATAGGATTAATGAGTATTAGGTTTGTCATAAATATTTTAATCATATACTATCGAGTTAATTATAATTTTATATTTTATAATATCATTTATATGTAATCCTCTGATAGATCCTGACATTGGTGAACCCCATAATATCATTATCTCAATGAATCATTATAAATTTTAATTCACTTGTCACATGAGATTTGTTATCATGATAGAATAAATATTTTTATATTAACATGAATAAAAGTTCAAATCAATCAAAATAAAATTTAAAATTTTAATAAACCATAATTAACCATCTTTTTAGTTTGTATAATCGGTCATAGGTTATTAGAAAGTGTTATTAAAGCCATAAATCATTATTTTGAGAATACATCCTGCATATATTCATCATGGAGACTGTTAAAAATATATACTGAGTACCTCTTTTTATCGTTAAAATTATAAATGGTATAATGGAATATGATTTAATTTATAATATCTTGGTATTTATGTTCTTTCTACATAAATTCATGGAATTCATGAACGTTGTTCTTATTAATGGTTAGTTATGAAAGTGGATACTAAATTTATGAATAGTTATTCAAAGCTATGTATTATATATCTCAGAGAACTATATAACTATATATAAATAGTTATGATTTATTTAACAAATAAAAAGGATATTTTTGATAAATAAGTCAATAATTATATAGGGGAAAACATAGTTGAAGAGGAAAAGCTACAAGTTATTCAAAATAGATTTGGTTATTTGAAGGTGAAAAATTCTTCAAATTTTGATGGTTTCATCAACTTTATTTATGACATGTTTGTTTATTTTTCTAAACATATTCATGAAATAATTTTTTTTGATATATTAATATATATAATTCAATGAAAACCACCTATTTATAAACAAAAAGTGTTCTCACTTATAGATACAAATAATAGGGAATTATATATATATAACCAAAATATTAAATTTAACGCATGTGAAATGAAGAAGAAGCCAAAATTCCTTTAAAATTTTATATAAATAAAATTCGTTTTTATTTTTAGATATTTATGAAATTAAAAGAGGATAAAGTCGAAGGAAATGCTAGTGATATTTTTATATCTCATATAATGAGGATCATTGTGAAAGGTATGATATTATTTGATGGTATGAAACTATATGCATATATTTTTATGTGGAAGGGTTGGGAACATAACTCATACATGTATATACATATTCTATAGAGAAAATGATATTTTAAACATAAATAGAATCTTGAAAACATGATTCTCTTAAGATGAAAATTACACTAAGAAAATGAAATTGGAATGAAATTTTAGAGAATTGTTTTAGTAAACAATTATTAGGATGATATTGATAAAATCGTTCTAAATGTAGTGAAACTAAGTTAATCAGAGACATGAAATATTCCATGATGGTTTTAGTAGATAAATAAAATCAAGTTGTAAAATATAATGATCATACAGGGGGAGTTAATGATCATAATGTGGAATTTTATGTTACATGCAAGGATCTTAATATATAGTTAATGAATGAAAAAAATATTATAAGATTACTCCAGGAAACCTCAAATGATTTTTATGGCTATCTTCTAGAAGAAAACATTAAATTGACTATTTTTCAGAAAGAAATAAATTTTTATAAAAAAACTAAATAATATGTTAATTACATGTTGAATATTTGATAAGGGAAAAATATCATTATTGATCAAAATAATTTTTTATGTAATAAGATAATAAGGGAAAAACAATCAAAGTGGAAGTTATGTAACAGAAAATGAAGTTAGAGTATGATGTAAAAAAAGTGATGTATAAAATTAAAAACAGTAGTTTATTGATTTTTAAAATTGATTTCTAATAAAATGGGATATGTAATCCATAATAAAGATTATTTTATTTCTGATTTCATGAAAAAAAATTCCATAGGTAAAAGTAGTATTGGATATTTTGTTTTGACATCAATATCAATGAATGAATGAGTGATATAAAATGGGAGAAAGTTAAAGAATAGTTTTCCTAATCAATTACAACTTAACAATAATCATTATGTTACTCAAAATTTGTGGATATGTTGTGAGATATAAATAATAATTGATTTCATCTAATAAATAGAGAATTTTGGGGAATCTTATTCGACACAATATATTATTGTGGTGAATTTAAAACTTACATATGTTGAGAAAAACATTCAAGCAACAAAACAAGAATGGAAATAGGAAATTAATATTATAATAAAAACACATTCAATGGATACAATTTTAAAATCAACAACATTGAGAATAATTATGTGAGTTTAGAGAAATTATATATACGTTTTTGTAGTGACAATCAATGAAGAGTGGATAATAGATAATAATATTCAATTAATTTTGGAAATGGATTATACCCATTTAAGGGAAATAAATATGATCTAATTAATTATACTGAATTACATGAGATAAAACTGACATGTAAAAATAAGATATTTTAAGAAGGAATATTTTATCAGTAGATTAGAAGACACACAATACTGACCTTAAAGAATAGTAATATCATATTATTTTAAATTTGACTGTTGTAACATATCCAATAAGATGGTCGGTATGAAAAGTATTAAAAAAATTATGATATAAATATATATATATATATATCCTTCTCAATATAAATATATTTATAAATGTTTAGTAAATAGTAGGCTAATTTTTAGTAAATTAATTCTAATTTTAAAAAATATTGTTTCTTCCAAAATGATTTCTATTTTCTTTTATAGGTAAATATTACAATTATTTTCAAGATATTTTATAAAATGGATTATATAAAATTATATTTATTTTGGAAATAAAAATAGGAAAAAAATGAATAATGAAATTTTTAGGTTTTTTAATATATGGATATTTTAGTAAATTGTGAAAAATTACATTTTTTTGTAAAAAATCCATTTATTTTAAATAAAACAAATAATTTAAAATAATAATTAAGCTATTATTATTACATTATTTTAAAAAATATTATTAATTTTATATTAATATAATTAATAACATATTGATCATCATTAAATTTTATTTTTTATAAAAATATTTTTGGTTTTAAAAATGGTTTTGTTTAAATATGTTAAAGTGAATAATGTTTCTCAATTTTATTAAATTAAAATTATAAAAAAATAGATTTTATTTAAATTATAATTCTGGATGATTTCTCTATAAATATTCAAAAAAATTTAATATAATTATTATTAAATTTGATTCATATAATATAAAATATTTTTACGCTTGAAAAATACATTTCTAGAAAAATCACTTTTCTATCGCCTCTACATGTTTTATTTTACATTAAAATTTTCAACTTATATGACTTCAATACGTTAAAATAACATCCATTTTATGGATCAATATTATTTATATTATGTAACAATTTCAACTTAATTATTTGTTATAATGAATAATTAATATAGTAAAAAAAATATTATAAAAATATTAAGTTCAAAATAGATTTACCAGTGGATAAACTAAATAGATAAGCATTAAAAAATATAAAAACTCTTCTGAAATAATTTTTTTCCCACATATGTATTATAAGTTTTTTTTATTCTCAATTATTTTTGATTTTTTTCCCTTTTTTCTTGTGAAAATGTGGGTATCACATTTACTTTTCAAAAATTACATGTGTTCTACTCAGCTCACTTAAAAATGCCCTCCCACACTCCTCGCCATTTCACATATTAAAAGTATTTTTATAGTAATAAAGATTCCCAAAAACTATTAATAATTCCCTCTATACATCTTATAATTTATTTATCATAAATCAAACCTATTAATGATTTTTGTGAAAACATATGATGTTTTTTCGAATAAGATGTATCATGGTTAACTGAGGTATTTTTTATATTATCTCTTCTTACATCTCAGTAAAATTATATTAAAATATTATATTATATTAAAATAATTATCTCACATATACATGGATGTAATTATATTAGTTTCATAACCAAAACCCATATCCTCTTCCATCAAATGGAAATCGAAATCATCAGTTGTGTTTATGGTAGACTACCACCTCATGAACGTGTGTCATTTTTTTCTTCATCACCTTTCAAGGATTGTTATAACGATGGATTTAAATTATATATATATGATATTTTTTGCATAATTATATGTAACAAATTATCACATCACACATACTTTCTTATTTCCCATTCTATGGGAGACACAAGAACATCGCTGGTTTTTTTCTCGACCAACCACTTTCACATTGTGATGTGATTCGTTTTTCACTAACGCATTAAGTGGAAGGTAATTTGGATAAATTAAATTATTATATATGATATAAAATAAATTATTATTATATTAAATAAATATTAAAAATTTAGAAAATATAATACATAATCGTTTTTCTTACCTTTCTACACACTAAAAACTAATATCGTCGTTCATGAATATGCGTGGACTCTCACCTCCACGAATTGATGTAATTATTTTTTCGTCACCACAACCCATGGATGGTATATATAATTATATTTAATTAAAAAAATATTTTAGTTCTTACATATATATATACATTTTTAAGGTAAATATTACTTATCATCTTTCCAAAATGATCATTGAGAAATGGAATAATTACTAAAGTGTATGTACGATATACCGTCCCCATGATCATAATGTAGTTCATTTTTCATAAATATTTTTCATATATGATTTTAATAGTTTAATTTATTAATTCAAATGATTATAATTTCATTAATATAATTCAATATATGTTGAAATAACTACCACTTTAACCTGGGAAATACATCTAATATCTTTTGGAATAATGAATCAAACATCCTCAAAACAACCAATGTGGAATTTACTGATTAAATATGAAATTATGAAATTAAAATGAAATTAATTAAATTATTTATATATAACTTAATAAACATAATTTTTTTAATTTTTATATCAAATAATTTATTCAAAATTTTTATACTTGAGTTAAAGGACGTACATGGAAGATGAGGACTCGAAGTAAGGGACTCCATCTCAATTTTCCTCCATTGAGGCATATTTTAATGTTATGAACCTATTTAAATTTTTATGGTGTATATACTTACCTTTTACTTTTAAAACAATGAATATTTCATAGATAATTTTAATTTATGTTACACTTTTTATCATTTCATTCATGGGTATTTGATATGAATGTTACAAAGTGGTAAAGGGTTTCTTAACACACTTTCTTTTCACTGGGTTATAACACTTCTTCATTTACTATATTATGAAATTATTAAGTGTGAATTGATATATACATTATTTTAATATATATTCCACCTTTTTTGGGCATAACAATACTTTTAAAACATTAGGACTCCATTGATTGACTGTCAATTTTGTTATATGATCTTTATGAGAGTTAATCATCCAAATTCTATTCTTTGGGTCAAATATTATCACATGCACCTATATTGTATTATGTGACTTATATACTTACCTTTCAAAATAGTATATCCATAATCAATTTATCATTATTATATATACGTAATTATTTGATTTTATACTATCATGGGGTTATGATTGAAGAGTTATAAATGTGGAGAATGGTTTTTATTATAATATCTTTTATTTAGAGATTATTTATATTCTAGGTTCATTGGGAGGAAATAATATTTGGTTATCTTGTTAACCAAAATTACATTATTCTACAACATTTATTCATGCTCCTTTAATGGTTTATATCCATTCTAACACATATATACTAAATAAACATAATGAATATTCATTTATAAGTTATAATATTCATGTGTTTTCTTCTAGATGAGTTATATTTCACATATATATCCATGTTTTCTAAAGTAAAATATTTAATGTTCATTTAAAAACCTAAATTTTTATTTATATATATTTAAAAGGAATTTTACTTTATTCGAAAATACTTTTAAAAGGAATTTGCATAAAAATGTTCAAATGGGCCACCTTTATATCCCTTTGAAATTTTTTTTAAAAATATTTTTTATTTTGATCATTTATAAAATGGATGGATTTTCTCACTTTAATGACCATTATATTATTTTCAACATCCTCTATATGTTTCCATGTTTTTTTCAAATAAAATGATATTTACCATATTTTTTAAAATTTTCGTTTTTAAAAAGTAATTTTGAAAGTAAGAAAGGGAATTTTCCTCAAGAAATAATTTAATGAAATATTAATGGAATTTATATTCACTAAAATCAAAACCCTTTGATGTTACTTATGATGTATTTTGGATATTTTTTAATGATTCCATCCTATATTTTTATTGAATGATTATTATTATTTCAATTATATTTTTTTGGAACTTTTTTCTTTTCCACTGGTTAGTCTTATTTTAAATAGATTGTTATGGAACCCAATTTACATTCATTGGTCAACAATGATTCAATGATATTTTAAGGAAACCAATTTCGTTTCTGATGTGTAATCAATTTATTTAATTAAAAAATGATTATTCATGAGTTTTATGGTGAAAAATTATCTCCATGTTCCTTATTTATGGTTCTTGGTCATTTTTAAATAATGGTTGTTCCCAAATAGAACTATGTGAGCGCAATACTTCTTCAACGATGGGTATACCTAGGTAGAAAAAAGTGAGACCGATATGCATCCCAATATACCAACATGTTTTTTTACTTTCTATGGGCTTTTAAGGATTCTTTTTATCAATATTGAAATTATGTGGCTCTTAATTAATGATTTATATCACTATTTATGTTGTTAAAACTTATTCCATGTGTCATTAATGACGATACAATTTTTGATGTGTTTGAATATTCTTATGTTATGATCATGCACTTTGGTTATATCACAACACCCATGTGTTCCTATCATTATCACTAATGATATTAAATTATTCATGCTTTTGTTTACCCTTACTGTGTATTTTGTCTCTCCCTTACCATCTTTTATTTTTACATAGGTTATCAATAATGATTTCAAATTTTTTTCCTACAATGGTTTCTATCTTGATTATGATTGCGGGATATATTATAGAATTAATATGGGATAATAAATGTTAGTTATATTGGAAAAAATACACCATTAAATTCATGGAAATTGTTTTCATAAGTGTTTTCCCAAATTATCTAAATATATAAACCTGAAACTTCTATGGTAATGTAAGATATCAAATATTTTATTTTAATGTTATAAGGTTTTGATGGGAAACATAATGTATCATTTATCATTATCAATGTCAAAAACATAGAGATCATGTTTTTAGCAATAGATCTGGGAGTTTGGGTTTGGGTATATTATATATAGTATCAAAGGAAAGGTTTAGATGACATTAAATATTAAGATTTTTTTCATGTGATAAAATCATAAGGGTTATTGATAGCATCATAGGGTTATGAGTTTCACGTGTATCTCAAGGTTAAAGGTATTATAAACCTTCAGGGATTATGTTATCTATAATTATTTTGTTTTCTATTAAATATGTCCATCATATTATTGGGAATGTTAGTAGGATAAAATTTTATGAAAATTAAAATCCTAAATGTTGTGTGAAAACCCATCACATATTGAAAGTTTGTGGGGTAGAACTCACTAAAAAATGATGAAAATGGTGGAATAAATACCACTAGAATATGTGATGTTCTAGTTAGTTTGTATTTATTTGTCATAATGGTTTGAAAGATAATGCTTGGGTAGGTTTTCAGATAGTATGTTTTATCATATTAATAATTATAGGATGTAAAATAGATTTAGAGGTTTGGTGAAAAATGTTATCCTTGAAAATGATCACTAAATTTTTTGGCATCTGAGAAAAAAGGTATGAGATAACATTTGACGTTAAAAATACTTTTTAATTTTTATTTTATTTAGGTGTTTGGTATACTATATTATTCATTTATGGAATGATTTAGTTTGAACATTGGACATTACTATTTAGTTTTGGTGAATAATATAGGTTTCCTCTTATGAAATATTATTTGTTACAAGAATCATTTTACCTTATGATAACCATTTTATTTGTTTTTATTGTTTAATGATTGGAATTATAATTTTTGATCCATTTTTGAATTATTTGATCTATTGGTTTTTTATTTTAGTAAATTATAAATAACAAATTTCATCTTGAATACTCATCATTTGGAGAAAAAGGTGATATTGTGGGGTATCTTGTTTAAAGTATGAAATTATAATTTTTGTGTAAGTATAATTATCTATCTTTGAGTCTATATAGTAATATAATTCCACAACTATAATAAATAAATATAAAAATATAAATTTTTTCCCATTAACTTCATTTTTGATGAACTGATAGTCATTTTACTCACATATTTATGGAATTGTAGTCAATAAAATTTCCCAATAATTTACATTCCAGATATCAATGATCCCTATTAGTCTCCATAATAATTTATCCTTTTCATCCAGGTCAAAATGCTCACCACATACTAAACATTCCATACTCCAAAACCTAGTTATTTTTTTCTAGATAACCTTTTTTACATCCCTTTATCCATTTCCAAGTGGATGTTTATATACCCATTAGATGATGTGGGGTTTCAACAATAATTATTGAAAACATAAAAAAATTTCAATATAGTTTTTCTGTTCAAAGTTTTATGATGGGATTTATTAAATTCTGTAAAATGTATCACACTAAGATATTCAAAAATGAAGATCTTATCAATAGCTTATAAGACACACATTATCGAGCTTAAACGAAACATGAAATAATAACATTTTATATTTGGAAATGATAAACTATAAAAAATTTGATGATATTTATAATTTTACCTTCATTATGATATAAATATATGTACATTATACATAATATATATTATTTAATAAATTTTTAGTAAATAATCAATAAATTTAAAATAAATAAATGTTATTAATAAAAAACATGATTTCAAAAAAATTTATATTATTGATTCTTATGAGAAAGTTTCAAATTTAATATCAAAAGAATATAGATACATAATTTTATAAATATTCATTTTTTTAAATTATTATATAAAATTTTCATATCTATGAATTTTCGGAATTTTTAGAAAATAATGTTTTTTCTATGAATTGTGAAAATACAATTTTTTTGTAAAAATTCATTAATTTCAATTAATTTATTAAATATAAAGTTACATAATTTATTGAATATAGATTAATTTATAAAAAGTACTCATTATTTTTATTCATTTTTCTAAATTACATTTTAATAATATTTATATTGGATTTTAGTATAAAATTATTTTCAGGTTTAAAAACATGTTTTTTATGGAAACATTTTTAATGTATATATTAATATTCTATTTTAATTAATTAAAATAATCCCTAATGAGTTATTATTTTTTTATATTCATATTATATATATTAACCAATATTAATTTAATTCCATATAATTATTATTTCTTGTCGTATATTTAACATAAAATTATCCTATATTGGAAGAATACATTTCATTAAAACGAAATTTTCCATAAAGTCTATGGGTTTGCATAAAAATTAAATTCTACATAATATATGAACTGAAACTAGTAAAATAGATTAATTATTTGGATTAATTATAATTTATATTATCTAATAATATAAAAAATTGATCCTAATGAAATATGAAAATTGAAAAAATTATTTTGTAGTTAAGGTAATAAAAATATTTTCTAGGGATTAAACTTAAATTATAAGGCATAAAATTTACTAATAAGTTTTCCAAAATATATTGTGTGGAAATAATTTTACAGTATGATTTTTAATCCTTAAAAATTCACCAATTTGGAATTTTTGGAATTTGAAAAATATTGTTATTGCTTTTTATTTTAAAAAATTACATGTGTTCCACTAAACTCTCTTATATATGAGCTCCCACTCACCTCTATAATTTACACAATAAAATCCCTTTTAAATATTCTTTTACTTCAAAAATACCATATAAAATTCTACAACCACATCCTAGAATCTTTTTTTATCATAATTTCATCCAAATGATGTTTTTTTTCTAACATAAGGAGTTGTTCAGAAGAGGAGGTGTCGTGTTTAACCGAGCTTATTTATTTTATTTATTCTTTAAACTCCATAAAATGTTAATGATTTTAGTTAATCTAATAATAATAGTATCTAAAATATACTAACATGTTTTTATGTTACTGTAATAACCTAAATATATATCATATTCCCTTAAATTGGGCTCGAAATCATCATTCATGTGTATGGAGGGCTACCGCCTCACGAACCGATGACTTTCATTTTTCCTCATCACCTCTCATTTCTTAGTAAAATGATGTATATAATGTATATATATGATATTGTTTTTATATATTTTTCTTATATTATTATGATATCACATATAACTTCTTATTATCAATTCTGTGGGTGTTATGATAACACTACTAGTGTGAACAACATACTACTATCTTACAAAGCGATGTGATTCACTTTTCTGTAAAAATTATAAGTAAGGTAATGATAACTAATAATATGTATAAGTTTTATATAAAATACATAATATTTATATTCATGACATATTTATCATTCACAGAAGATAATATATTATTATCATTCTCACTATTCCACTCACAAAAAATGATAATTTCATTCGCCCGTAACTGTGGACTACCACCTCCACAAAGAGACGTGATTCTTTTCTCATTACCCAAAAACAGGGAAGATATATATAGATAAATAATATGGAATTAATGATATTATGATAATTTATAATGATAATAAATTTCTTACTTTCATTCCCTAATGATTGCTAAAAAATGGAAATGTTACTCATGCGTGTATACGACATACCGTCTCCATGATCGTAAGATAGTTTATTTTTCAAATCCATTATTCATTGATTAATATAAAATTATATTGTATTTATATAAATTTTAATAAATACTTGATTATTATTTTAGATAATTTTAAATAATGACAACTTTGACCTGATAAAAATCCAATTTCATTTTGAAATAATGAATTGAATGTCACCAAAAACACAATGTAGCCTCTACTAATTAATTATTTAATTATATAATTAAATATAAATAAATTAAATTATTTATTTAAAAGGTTTTATACCTTTTAATTTTTCTTATTAAATAATATAATTGATATAGATATTTATACTAAAGATAAAATTCATAAAAGGAATGTCTGGACTCATTGAATGTGACATTGGTTTAACATTCTTTCATTGATGCATGTATCAACACTATATAACTAATTTCATTCACATATTTTATATACTGACCTATTTATATTTAATATGATTAATCATTTGTACATTATTATATCTTATATTTCATTTTGAATTAATTCATTGAACATGATTTTACTTGAAAGTTACCATGTTGTAAAGGGTTTCATAACTCAATTTCTTTTCAATGGGCTATTAATATTAATAAATTATTCTATTATCATATGATTATATTTGAATTCATATATAAATTTTTAGTATATATTTACACTTATTTTTGTTGATTTACAATTAATCATTATAATATCTCCATTTTTTTACTCTCAATTTAGTTAAATGATTTAATAATGATTAATGATCCAAAATTCCATTCTATGGGATATATGTTAATAATATACTACTATTTTCATTTAATTATTTTTTAAAATTCCATTTTCGCATGTCATATCAAGAATATAATAATTTTACGATATTTCATATATCATATTAGGTTATTATTTCATGGGGATTACGATTGTAGAGTTACCAATGTGGAAAATCATTATTCTTACAATATAATTTATTTTAAGATTTTTCATGGTTAGGGTTCCTTTGGAAGAAATAATATACTATTATTTTCATAAACTATATAACTTTATTATACATTGTTTATTCAATATTCTACAATGTTCTATTTCAATCTCATCCCAAATTGAAGAAAATACATCAAGAAAGTCATTTGTAGTTGATATCGATTTTGATTTCTCATCGAAGATAAATATTTCTATTCCATAACCACGTTTTCTTAAGAATTTTACAATTTTTTCTTTTATAAATATAAATAATTTTCTAAATCTATTATTCATGGTCGTTGACCATATTTTTACTGTTTTTATAAGAAAACATGTTGACATTTTCCAAAGGGGTCACATTTGACTCCCGTATAAAATTTTCATTTAAAAGAATATTTATTTTTGACATTTGAAACATGAAGTATTCTTCCAAACTAATATATATTTATGATATTCCAATTAAACTATACCAGTATTTTGAAAAAATTATAATTATAAGGAAATTATATGCATTGTTTTGTACTACCTAGGGATATTGGTGGCATAAGGAATTTTTATACCTAGTGTTTTGCCTAAATCATGGGTATTAACACCTTGTTCAAAATATATAATGATTGTTTTAGAAGAAACATGGGGATATGTGCCTCAAGGAAACCTTATAGTCATGGTTTTAACAAAACAATGGACACGCATTCCCCACCCAAACCCTGTACCCATGATTTTGGAAAACCTGTGGGCATAGGTGAAACACAAAAATCCTATACCCATGGTTTCAGAACAACATTGGGAATAAGTGCCTCACACGAAAACCTATAACAATGCATTTTACAAAACATAAGGTACATGATCCAATTATACCAACTATTAAGAAAGATCCATTGTAATTGGTTCCTTATACAATACATTTACCAATAGTTTTGGAAACCCATTTCTATAGGTCCCAAAAATATGGGGAAT
This sequence comes from Viscum album, assembly GCA_963277665.1. Classification (NCBI taxonomy): domain Eukaryota; kingdom Viridiplantae; phylum Streptophyta; class Magnoliopsida; order Santalales; family Viscaceae; genus Viscum; species Viscum album. Next base: position 395,374,499 of record OY728127.1, on the reverse strand, counting down.
TATATGAACGATTTATAAAACCATTACTATACATATATAAAAATAGTTTTGAGAACCTGTGTTATAGTTCCGATTATTTTGGAGGAATTATTTTTTTCAAATACCAGTATACACATAAAAAAATATTATATAAATAAATATATTAGATTATATATAGAAATATTGGTATAACTTTTTGGTGGGGTCATTGATATATAAGTGAGAGGTTCTAGGTTGCAAATATATATATATATATATATATATATTTACATTTCCTATACCAATATTTGTTTGGAAGACCATTGTTATAGGTCTATACTAGTGGTTCTTAAACCATTTTTATAGGTTTATACGAATAGAATTGTAGATAATGGCCCTCCAAACCATTGTTATCTAGTATAACAACTATTTTGGTGATTATAACAAGGGTTCCAAACCATTGATATAAGATATATTTTAAGTAGTTTCACCACCATGACCATTATTTTCATTGAAAATTATTTTTAATGTTTCATTATTAATTTTCAACGAATATTGTTCTAAAAATATTTCTTCCAGAATTTTAGTTTTTTAAAATATAATTATAAAAGTAAATTTATATATTCCTCAGAGATTTTTTATGATCTATTAATGTTATTTTCATTCATCATCAACAAAAATCATAAATTATACTAAATTGGGAATATGTTGTAATGATACCATCCCCATTCATTTCTGGATGGATTATGATTGATTCAAAGACAATGTTTTGGAAACCATATTGTTTCGACCCTATTGAACATGTTTTAAATAGATTGTTATAGAAATTGATTTTTACATGGGTTAATAATCATTCAATGAGATTGTCATGGATCCCATCTCTTTTTCATTGTTTGAATAAGTCATTAAAGTAATAATGATTTATTTTTTTAAAATTTTGATATTGAAATTAAAAATCTATGAACTTTATATATAGTTTGTGAACATTGTTATATTTTCAGTGTTACTAGATAACCTTGGGTGATCTATATATAGCTTCTATGATGGGTCATCCCAGATAGCATAGGGTTAGGTTGATATAGATTACAATATGATTCCACCTCAAATTCATCCAATGCATTGTCCATGGATGTAGACCATATGGTTAATCTATTTTTAAGGGTTATGTAATTTTGATATAAGGATGTAGTCCTGAGAAACAGACATGTATTTTTTTTATTACATTGGGGTTTTAATGATCCAATTGATCATGATTGAAGTCACATGGATTATAATTATTCATTTATATGACTCCTGACTTTGTTAATTCTTTTTTACCTGTTTCATAATTGAAGATCCAGTTATTGATGGGTATGAATAATCCTATGTTTTCTTCATTCAGTTTGAATAAGTCACAATACCCATATACTCCACATATTCTCACTAATTATATAAAATTGTTAATTCTTTTATTTAACCATAATGATAATTTTTAGATCATCATTATTATGTTTTTTAAGCATGTTATCTAGAATAATGTTAAATTACATTTCTAATGAATTTTTTCTAACAAAATTATGATTCATGGATATGTTTAGGACTTAATATGATGTATGTTAATTTATTTATATTAGGAAAAATGTTACCCTAAATTAATATGAATATTTTTGTAGAGTTTATCTCGATTCTGTAAAACAATAATAAAAAGGACCCTTTGTATGTAAGTGAACCGATATTTCATTTTGATGACGCAATGTTTGGATGGAAAAAATTAGATCACAGTTAATGATATCATATCTAGAAATATAAAGATCCTTTTTTCATTGGATCTTATAGACTGGGTTTGGGGACATTTTAGATGTCTATCTCTACTCAATCAATAATTTCATTAATAAATAAGAAGATAATTTTTAATGATAGATATGTTCTTATTGATATAACATTTATGGGTATATAGAATAGTTGTATTTGGATTCTTAATTGTGTGAGTTCATCTAACGTGATTGGTAACATGAATATACTCCATAATGTGTAAGTTTAATTTAATGGAATTGTGATATTTAGAAATAATTAATATTTGATGATTAATGGATTTGGTAAGACTCTCTTTTTCCATGATGAATTGACGAATATATATTTTATGTATGTTTATTCCCTATATATATATATTTTTTTGAAAATTATGTTATTAGGGTTCGAATGTTACAATCATATAGAAATTTTTCAATATAAAAGTTAGGGATTGGAAATATATTATAGGTGGATGGTAAAAAAATGGGAACTAATATCTGGTGGATAGTGATGATAATACAAATATTCATATTATGTTTGTCGAACAATTTATTGAGCCAAATGAGTTTTAAATTTCACTAGCATATAATAAAGAACATTTTAATGGCCATAGATGTTCATGTAATTTTCCGCTTAAAAGATTAACGTAAATGGTTTTTTCTTCTAGTTACGGTGAAAATAATGGTAAAACATTACCACTTATTAGAGAAGAGTGTATCATATTTTTTGAATAATGTTTACATTAATGTATGGGGTTCATTATAAAATGGTAAGTTTATTTATTATGAGGTTTGATTTTTTATATACTCCAGATTCATTTGGTTTCACATTTTTTTCCTTAAATGTAATTTGAATATAAAAAAAATTGATTTAGTGTATTTTTTTGACACTATCTAGATGAGATGGGTTATTTATATTATTTAACGAGGAAAATTTTTGACTACATTATAATATTTCTAAAACGAGAAGAAAATGAGACTAGATTGATAATTTATGTCATCTGGTCATACAATAAAAACATATTATACATTTATTGATGTTGAAAATTATATGGAGAAACTATGAATAAAATATAATGTTTTAGAGTTTTTGGATCCTCGAGAGAATAGAGTCATTGTATAGAGAAATTTCATGGAAAATAAAAACCATCATATAATATATATATCTATATATATAAGGTGGATTATTTCAGCACTATTTGAAAAAAACTGTAAAAGAGGCTATATATACTCTATATCGAATGGTTATGTTTTACAACAAATAAATGATTTCTTAAGAAACATTAAATGGATGGAAACCCAATTTTTGTTATTTTATTGTATTTGGAAAAAAATGTTTCATTTGAAATAAATATGGAAATAGGGGATTGTATATTGATATAGTTGATGATGGTATATTTTTAGGCTACTCATTAAATTGTATGACAAATAAATGTTTCAAAAAAGGATCCTCAGAGTAAATTAAAGTAGTTATATAGAGGTCGTTGAAACTAAATCTTAAGATAAATATGAATTTTTTCCATTATAAATTTATTAATTAATAAAAATATATATTTTTGGATTAATGATAATCTCAAAATTTTCATATTGATTATGATTTAAAAGTAGAGGTAGGGTTATAAAATAGTGAATTGTGACAAACAAGGGTTGAATCAAGATGTTCAAGAGATGAAATTGATCTAAGTCGTATTATTAGAGGTAAATACTCTCTAAAATTGTCCTAGATAATAATAATAATTATTCAAACTACTCAATTTCAAAATGTATAAAAAACCTCCCTGATAGAATATTAAAAGAAGGAATCGTAGGTGAAGGACCTTAATGAAGAGTTAAAAACATTGGAACGAATCAAATTTTATAGCATATTGATAATCCTAGAAGACATAATCCGATTGGAATATAATGGGTATGAAAAAAAATCATTATGAAGATTTTTTATTGGTATTGAATAAAGAAGTATTGGCATGTAATGGATATACACATATAAATGAGTTGTTTTGGAGAAAAAATTCACTTTAGTGGAAATAATAGAATTAATCAGAAACATTCAAGATTTGGAAATTCAAAATTGCTTAATGTTTATTTATTCTAATTTAAGATTATTTTTCTTAACTGATCATTGAATAAATATTTATTTATCAAACCCCCTATAAGACTTTAAATCAAAAATTATATTTCTATTGTGTGTAAATTGAGAAAATACATTGTATGGCCTTATAAAATCTTCTTGTTCATGGTATAGATTCATAAAATCATATTTAAGAATGAATTTTTTTCAGGAGAGGAGGGTGTAACCATATCCTCTCAAATATATCCAAAGTGGATATCAGTTCATAATGATGGTTTATATGGATAGAATCATATTCCACTAAAAAATGGAACTTTTTATGCCTTTCCAAATAATATCCAATAATTAATTGATGTTTTTATTAATAAATATCTTAAATATTTCCTGGGGTTACATATTCATTAATGTGAATTTTAAAAATTATTCTCAAGTATCATGTATGAAAAAGAGTTATCGAATGTTTTTTTGAAGGTAATAATGAAAACATGATTCAAATATAATAGAAGATGGAATGTATCTTTTAAATTGTGAGGATAAAAAGAGGGTTTAATAAACATTTAAGAGTTTAATCAATTGAGTTCTTTAAAATGTTACAATATTAAGTTTGGATATGATCAATTTTATGTTATTTGAATAGTATTATCATTGTTCTCTAAAATAAGATATTCTCTCAAGAGTAATGTGAATATTTATATACATTTAGGGAATATTAAAAAATTGGGGAAGTGAAATGTTATAAAAAAATTTAGGGAGACAAAAAAATTTCTTGTGATTTAACAATGAATCCATTATAGCACTCTGATACAAAGAACATTTAGATTAATTATGACATTATACAGGAGATGTTGGAGAGTAATTTTTATAATTTTTTTATTAATCAACTCGCGTTGGAAGATATATTTATAAAATTATTGGTTTCATATTTATTTCATAATTATTGGTTTATCCATATAGTTCAAGAAATCATGTCATCATATGTGGGTTTGATATCCCCTAAACCCATTCTACATAATGCATTATTGGATATTTATTATTCTTATAAGAATTTATCATTATTTTAGTATTAGAATATAGGGGACACGATACATGGGAACATTGAATAAGAACATAAATCTAAATAATAATTATATATATAATCACAGTGATTAATTCATTCTCATGATTACTACGTTGAACAAGGACTCGTGTATGGATAAGAAATTTGATAAAACAACATTGATTATTTCTAGAGAAGTGAAAAATTCAAGAATAATTTAAATTTATTTCACTAGAATATGAGAACAAATTGAATTTTATTTTCCAAGGGATAGAATAGTATCAGTGATTTAAGAGGACAAAAGTCATGTTTTTAGGTTGTGTTTTTGACTTGTGTATAAGAAACATATTGTAAGAACCGTATTAATGATGGAAAAAATCTAAAGGGGAGATTAATAGAACCGTAGTATGTTAATTAGATTCTATTTCAACTGTGTTTCATATTAAATTCATTAATTTATGTTCTAATGGGGTTTAGTTAGATATTGATATGGTTTTTGATGATGTAAATAAATTTGGGAATTAATGGGAACTAAAAATGATGCAACAACATGGGCCACATTGTAATAGATTTTATGTATAAAAAAAGACTAAGTCCATTTATACATAATGGTAAATGAAAAAATACATAAGAGTCATCTAGAAGGTTTATTTTTTTACCATATATGATGAACTCATGTCATTTAATTACATATAAATCATTTTTTTCATGATACATTTATTGGTTTTACTAGTTCTATATTTATGATGATGATCACATCATAAAGAAAAAGATGCACGTTTATTAAGGAAACCACTTCAAGAAAAAAGTATTCTGTGATGTAAAAAATTAATCCAATGAAGTTCACTACTTATACTATTTTAGAATGAAAAATAAAAATCAAATAAAAAATCACGATGTCACATCATAATTAAAGGAATCATTCTATGATCTTCAAACCATGAAATAAAAAATCAGTCCAAGATAGTTGATTCATAAACTATTTTGTGATAAGAAATTCATTCACTATGTGAATAACTATATCCCATAATTATGATACTTTAAATTAATGGGAAATAGAAAAATTATAGCCACAATGATATATGTCATCATAACCAGATATTTTTAATCATGATAATTCGAATAGACATGAATACATGGTCATCCTTGAAAGGATTAATAGTTTTTATAATTTCTATTAACAACTGATTTTCTATTTTCAATGTTATTGTCATGTCAGGAGATAAACCAATGTTTGTATTTATAGAATGTAATTTTTTTATGATAATTTCATATTGATTATTTGAATTTATATTTCAAAATTTCTAATATATAGAGAAACCCGTTATGCAAAAGATAAAAAAAAAAAAAATAGGTAGCAGATCATACTATGAAGAAGAACGTATCAGTGTAAATATAATTGAATAATTATTAATAAAATTTATGGGTTTTAATAAATAATAGTTGATGATAAAACAATGATGTTATGTGATTTTTTCATATCAGGTGTTATCTAGAAGCGATAAACAATGTATCGTGGAGAACAACCATTATTTCTTTGTGTTATACTTGAGTGAGGACTGTGTGTCAAAATTATCTTTTCTTACCAACCTACGAAGATATGGGTGGAAGACTAGATGATGTCGATTAAATAGTGGATGGGTATTAATATTATCATAACAACTATAATGAATAAACTAGTGGAATAGTTATCATTACCCTCATCATCACATTTTTAATATTTTGTATATGGATGTAGTCTAGTGTGGCTCTACTGTGTAAAATAATTCATTCAAGGATTCATTATATTTATTAAATTTGGGGATTCTTATGTGGGATCATCATGATATATTAATAATTTTCACCAATAGAATGATAAGAACAAATTAATCCTTAAAAAGAGAATAAATATAATGAAAACAAAATTCACCACCTCTTATGTTGTATATTATGACTTCAGTTAACCCCAATACAGAATGTTCAGAGGTCACCAAAATCCTAAATCATAAAATAATTTTATTCCAAATGGAATGTTATGGTTTAAAAAATAAAACAAATGGATATATGGGAAACAAATCTATGGTGGAAAAAATTAGTGGATACTAAGGGAATCCCCTCTAAAAAACTATCTTCTACTTGAAATGATCCCATGATAGAAAAAATTACCACACTATTGTGAGTTGTATTAGAGGAATCAAAGGATTGGTAGTCAATAGATTTGATCCCCACTCTCCGTGTGTGAATTATATTAATGTGGGTTAAGATGGTCTCTCATCTCCTTTGCATATGATATATTATAGACTATGTGGTAGTTCAACATCCTTACAGAGCATTTTTAATCACAGTGGAGTCATTTTCAACCAGCACAAGAATGATGATTCTCTAATTTCAAAGACAATATCTTATAAACAATACATGAGCTTTTGTTTTCAGGGAATCATTATTTCTAATGGATTTAGTGATTGAAAATGTGAAATATCATTTTGGATCCTGCCCAAGGTCTCTGCCCAGCATAACACCCATACTAAACTACCCAGCTATATAGAATTTAAGGCCATCATATTGGGGGTTCGAATGAACCTAGTGTCCTTGGGGAGTTTTCTTAATAGTGTTATAGAGGATACAACCATTCATTCATTCTCTACGAGATGGTTAATGTGCTTAGTTTTTTATCAGATGTGTCGAGTCCTAAATCGGGCTTCTTTTACTATAGATACCAATAAATCTAGTCGATTTATCAACATCTTATTATAATTTCATCTATGAATTTAATAAAAACCTGTTACCATACATGAGAATATTAGATTTAGGTTTCCTCTCAATGCAGTAGTTTTTAACACTATGGAACCAAAGTGTAAAAAAGGTGGTGATAACTAACTCTCAATATAATATCTATAAAAACATACTAGAGGAGCCCCATACTATATATTCTCATTCACAATGAAAATAAATGTTCCTGGAATATTATTCCTGCTGATCCTTTAAACATGAGTGATTCAAAACAATATTAATACTTGTGAACTTCATATTCTCATTAGTGGATAAAGTATTGTTCTTCATATTCCATAATTGGGCAATGATATTTTATGGAAACTCATTACACTATAAGATTTTTCTCCCTTCATTATTATGGTTAGTGGCCATCATCATCCCCTGATAATATTTGGAAGAGAATTTTTTAGATGATGAGTTTGTAAAAATACACATGTCTGGCTCATTTTTTGTAACAAAATTATCAAATTCCAAAAAATAGTTATTATTTATGACTAAGGGGATGATATTTTGACACATGTCCACTTTTATAAATTTGATATATGGTGTAGGGAATTGATGAAAACCCCACATGGTGCCCACCAAATTGTGAAAATAGAATCTAATATTGCCAGAACTGACGACTCGTTGTGTGCATTACTAGAGAGATAATTAGTATGGGTTAACTAAACACCACAAAGACGATACGTTTCTTTTTTGTATATTTTTTCCACTTTCAAACATTCCCAATATAAAATTTCCAAGTATATGCTTTCCATCAATCACCTCTCCAAAAACCTCATGTGTATACTCTTCATAATTACAAAATCAATTCAAATATTAGTGAATTTATCAATCGTAATCTCAGATTCATCCCCAAGAACACTAGTAATAACATTATTTATTGTAAATCACCTTATTTTTATAAGATAATCATATAAAATTCTAACATACTAATTGGTCTAATCAGCGTAAAAATTACTAGGATTCTAAATGACATTGAATCCTTGAGAAACAATATGTGATCCACTAAAGAGGAATACTCAAACATTTAACACATAAAATAACAAATTATAAATCCTAATTCTACTATTATTTCATCTGAAACATTCCAAAATACCAAAAATTTATTCATTATTAAATATAAATAAATATAATAAAAATGATGGAAATCCCATCATTAAAAGCCTTTTTTATATAGCAGACATCAAAATCACATTGATATAGATTCATTCCAACATGTTTTAATAGAATCCCATGTCATACCCTAAGAAGCTACATTAAATTTAGTGGCGAAATAAAATATATTTAAAATAGGATGTATGGAGAGACTTTATCTCATGCTTCTAGATTAAAAAACGCTAGAATCTGTCCTGATCATGTAGAAAAATGAGATAGTAGTGGTTACGGTTGAATTTCACCCATATTTTTTGTTATCATATCTAAAAAAAACATTAAGGTGACATAAATTAAAATGTTATCAAAATACAAGAATTTGTCTCTAAAAATAGATATTAGTCCTATTCATTACTATGAAATCTGTGAGATTGTTCTCGGTTGTATTGTTTTGAATTACCAATGTCTAAAACATCATCTTACACTGTCATTAAAAACACAAACTATATAAAAATTTTAAATCATAATTTTTGTATGATATTTCCATCTCAAAATTTTCTAATTATAATGTTAAAACATTAATGAAAACCAATACTCCAATCTTAATTAAAAAATTTAAATTCCCACACCCACCAAATAAAAAAAATTATCCTAACTGAATGTTTATTTACACCAGAAGGAATACATTTTTCCAATATTAGGCAGCTAAAGTGATTGTTTGTAAAAATTATATCATCGTATAACAAGAGGTATTCCCTACCATTATCATCTCAAGGTACCTTTACAATGATATTATTATATTGGATTCATATTCTAGGGAGTTTGGGTTTCACATGGTTTATAGACATATTCTTCATTAATTTTCTATCATCTATGCGATTATTAGTAGAGGTTATATCAGAATGTGTCGATTCTCAGTTAATTAGGATATTGAGTATGTTCGAGCAGGTTATATAATGTAATTAAATCATAAAACCCACATTTTCTCCTTCTATATTATATTTTTTATTGAATAAATTAGTAAATGTGGGAATTTTTTTATTTTTTTCCTCTAAAATCGGTCAAATATTATTTCCCATGGGAAATTATATATCATGTATTGTATATTAATTTTGTCAATTTTTCAGTAATTTTTTATTGATTTATTTAAGATGAGTGAGGAAATTTTAATAACGCCTTAGAATAACATCATTGACTCATTTTATCTAGTAATAATCATCATGCATGGATATTACGACATGTTTAGATTATCATTTATTTAGAAATTTTATGGAGATAAAAATATTCATAATAGTATACATAATCGAAAAAGATTTACAATATTTTAAATCATATTTTAATCAACTTAAATTTATGTATATTCTATTAGTGTTTCTAAAGTTGATATTGGCTATAAATACATCAAAATAATGTTTTATAATGTCATAACATAGGTTTGTTGTCATGATTTGATGTGTATCTTTGTTTATTTGAAAATTTTGTTTAATAGAATGTTACTATGTAATTTTCTATACCGGTTGAGATTTTTTAATATCAAGAACTGGATGCATCTACAAATATGATCAATTTTCGATATCATGGGATTCTATGGAGTATTGAAAATTTAATAACATGAACATGATAAGAAAATTACATATGACTTATATAATTCATTTATTCAACTCAATATATTAAAAAAGAAGATAAGTTATAAACAATTGATGTTATTCATGTCACCTCATTATTAACTATTCCATGTAAAAAATGGACATTTCTAGAAAAATATATTATATATTATATCAATGTTAATTAAGATATACTTTGGTAATTTTTGGTACATAGTCTATAGTGTCTCTAAGGTTTCATTAATATGATTTAGGCTGCATGGAAGAAAACTATGAATGACTCCACATAATAGGCAGGTGTTGTGACATGGAGATATGATGGAACCATCAGTTGGGTGTCCTCAAAAGTGGGATTGGAATGGTGGTGTGGATCAACTAACCTTCTTTCCTCATGGATTTCTAATATTAATATAGTGTAATACCCCAAATAATTATCAATGAAATTTTACATTTGAATAAAAAATTGTGTCACATTTTTCAATACAACAGCATGCACCACAAGATAAAACCAATAAAATTGAGTCATAAAAATTTGAAAACAGAATTTAGTGAGTACAAATGTCCATAAAAATTTAATATAGGAGAATGGGACAAAAATAAGTAAAATATTATAATATCTTTAGGAAAATTGGGAGCCATTCGATCCACTAGAATAATCACCCTCCTAAATAGAACTGTGTATATGATGTAGAATGTTATTAATGAATTATTCATTAAGAAAATGAAAATATTTATCATTGAGAGAAAATATATGTAAATAAATAATGAATGAGACATGATGTATTTTTTGGATATTGGAAACCCATATGACCATTACAAATATGACCGTTTGATTGTAAATTTGACTATTAGAATTGAATCCTGATAGTTCGAATATTAATTTGACTTTCATGAATAATAACATGTCGATTATATTGTAACCTCACCTATGGAAGTGTAAAATATTTTTTCCTACCTTATAAATTGAAAATATGTCCTATTTATATCGTAATAATTGTAGAAAAAATTTAAATGATAAATTAAGTGTTTGAATTATTACAAGTCATAAATGTATTAATTTCACATTTATAATAAACAAATTGATTTAAATTATTTTTCAATTAAAATTTATATATAAATTAGTACTAAATTTTATTATAATGATAATATTATTTTATGAGAAAATACGTAATTTTTCAAAAGGTTGAAACATTGATCATAATATTATAATTTTTTTTAAAAACTGAATGGGTGTTTTATTTAAGAAATAAATTTATATTATTAAATATATTACCTTAATAAAATTAATTTCATTTTAGGAATAAATTTTTTGAAAAAAATTGAATTTTTTATTTTTCAAAATATTTTATAATTTTCTTAATAGTGAAATATAGTTTTTTATGGTCTTTAAAATAATAAGATAACTTCATTAATTATTTGGTCATGGATGATTTATGAACCCATTATATTGAAATAAAATAGAATATTTTTTTATATAGTCACACTAATAAATAATAATTATAATAATTGAAATTTATAATATTTCTTATTAGTATAATATTCAAAAACTTATAACTCATCCCCTTATATATACCACCCTCATAACTCCTTATCCTCTAACATTATAGGCATTTTAGCTTTCCAAATGTATTCCAAAATAACTACTGAATATTATAATCTATGTCCTAGATCAACTACACTCATTTAACAACCAATCCAAGGATCCTTATTTCGAATCCCAATATGGAATATCGAAAGTAGTAGGTAATACCCTCAACTGAGCCTTCTTATTTTTCTCTTCCTCTACATCCTCCTAAGAAAATCATTTTACATTGAATAATTATTACAGAATCATATATAATCTATGATATTATATTTTTATTGTAATATCAATCATCTATCATCATATTCTCCCCTCTTTCACAAAAAAAATTAAATCATCATCCGTATTTTGTCAGTTCTCCACCTCCTAGGGTAATGGGTTTTTATTTCTCATTACCACCTTCATAGAAGATTTAACATTATAGATATTTTTTAAAATGAACTTAAATGATAGATTATTTAATTTTCACATTCTATACTGAATATATTATTTAAATATTAAATAATCAGAACTAGTTTATAATGGTCGGTAAAACCTCATAAATAATGTAATTAAATAAATGTATCATTTTATAAAATGAATCATCCCTATAATAAAACAAAAATGAATTTTTGGTACAATTTTAATTTCTAAAAGGAACTTAATACCATTTAATTTTACTAAAGATATTGTATTCTCATTTTAAATTAACTTTCTTAATTTCACACATGTTATCTGACCCTGGAATGATGAAAATAATGACCACAGAAAAGTGACATTAAATTTTATATCTCAATGAAATGGTTAGAAATGAACATAATATTATTTTTGTGAATAATATATAGATGGTAAATGTTTTGAATTAATTAATTAATGATTTATATTTGATTTTTTATGATTATAATTAAATGTTTCGAAAAATTTTGGAACAGGAGGGAGGGGATCCCTTCAAACAACATTTAACTTTAGGTTATCACCTTTCTTTCTCTATGTCACTTTCTCTATCAATATCTTTTTTTTGGAATGTTTCAAAAAAAATTATCCATGTATCTCACAAATAAACCTAGATTATTATACATTGATTTTATGTGTTAAAATATTCATTAATATTATTTCTCAAATTATTTATTAATGAAATATCCTTTGATTGAAACACACAACATGATTATAAAACATGTTTTTCCTATTATAAATTAATATATTTATTCATGATTATTAGAAAACTTTTCATGCACAAATAATCTCAACAAATTATAAAGGGTGTTCCAAGATATCACTCTAATGCATTGGGTTTTATATCATGAGAATATATGGATGTGATTAGTTAATAAACATAATCCATGATGGGACTCTAGAAACCTTATGGTGTTTTCTTGGATGATTTCTTTACGAAAAATTATTATTTCATGTTATATATTGACTATTCATTCCTATAATTACATGATCTAATGATTCCATGTTCTTTTTTTGAGACTCAATATGTATATTCCCGAGTATTGTTATTATGTTATAATGTTATGCATTCAGATTCATGTGATTTTACTTATTACCATATTTATTCCCTTAATGGGATTTATAGATCACCCAATTCGTTTATCTATTCCACATTCAATATTTTGGTGTTTTATGAGATAAAATGGGGATCAGAGTTCATAATTTATAATAATTTATCAATTTTGTGTTTTTATTCTTTTTTATGTATTAATAACCACGAAATCCAATGGTAACAGGCCTTACAATAATTTAATTTTTTATATGTATATATTAATAATCAATCCTCCTTATGTTTATTAGTTTTTCATTTTTGTAGATAGTATTTTTTCTTGTAATAATAATAATTTTTGGAATATTACTAGAATCATATGTGAATAATCCTTGGGATTAGTTTAAGTATAAGAAAAAATGTTCCCATTTTAGTAATGTATAGAGTGTAGGGTTTACAACCAATTATATATTTTTTTATACTACAAGTGGATATAGATCTAGAAAACTTGTACCTAGGGGTATTAACCCAAAAATGTAACATTAAATATTAACTTTATCATCACCCACTTCATGATAAAGAATAATATTTTCACACATGATTTGACACTTGGGCAGGGGAATCCTTTGGAAAACTAAAAAACAATTTACAATCCATTATGAATGACTAAAATATATTGTTAAGATTGATTACATAATAGTAAAATGATCATTCATAACATAGATTTAATTCTATATAATTAATAGTTAGTATTTATTATCATATATATTTTTCTAATCATGTGTTCATAGTTAACCTTTTTGAATTCATGGTTGTTTAAGTATTTCCATTTTTAATTTTCCATTTTCAGTGAATAAAGGGAAATTGGATAAACTACACCAATGAACAAAACAAGAGGAAATGTATTGATTGCCCAAATGAGATGCCTATCTTTATTGTAGTGGAATCTTGAAACATTATGTGATTACTAGCTTAAATGATTCATGTTATGAATAATAAAATTAATCAAATTGAATTACATCCTTATAGTTTGATTTTGCGGGTCGATGTCAAATCCATTATGAAATAATTACCTCATAACAGTAGTTGATATTATAATTTTCCCATCATGGAACAATTTATTAGCTTTATAAATAATATATTCTCTTTCCTCTAATGCTATATATAGGAAGAAATTTTTATGATTATCTACAATCATTAATATTATATAGTTCAATAGTGGGAACTAATCAACAACATGAAGTCCAAAGAGAGAATTGATTCTAGTGAATAGTAGGGTTTTATGAATATTTTTAATAAGTATTTTTCCTTAACTCTTACATAGAATAAATAAAGTTCTTTATCCTTCTAAAAATGTAAGATGATTTTATTGGTTTGTATAAATAAAACATCACAATTCTTGGGATAAAATTATATGAATTCATTAACAACAATGAATGTAAAATGGATCATGTCTTTAGTGGATGAATTTTTGGTATATCAAAACTGTCGAAATACAATACTTTGGAATTTATAAAATGTTTCATATTGTTACCACAATGTTGAGACAAAAACATTAGACTGTCATTAATATCATGATCATGGAGATAATAAGTAAGAAAAAGAGTTTTCATTATGGGAATCATAGGGTAAAAAAATGAATGAAATAAAATTCCACATACCATATGTAAATAATGATTGATAAATTAAACCTAGAAATTTTATCATGGAAACTATGAGACTCAAAAAAATATGTAAAATAGGGGAATTAAACTAATCCACATAGATGGGTGATTAATATTTCCACTAATTTTATGGATAAAAAAGGTTTAGATCCAAACACATCATATCATACATTATTTTATCCACAAGGAACATTAGAATTTTATGAACTAATTTTCAATTCCAAGGATGGTATCAAACAATAAATGAAAATATCTTCTAAGGAATATAAATATAGGATAGTTATATTTTTTAACTACTAATTATGTGGATACAAAAAAGGATGTGGTAATGGGTACACTTGTTATTCATTCATGATTGTTGAATTTTTTTTGATTCATGAATTCTTTTTTATACTATATATTTTGTTGAATTATTAATACACCCCCTCAAAACATGTAGGTTGGGTAATCTGTGAGAAGAGAAAAAAAATATTATCCCAATTATGAAGCTCCCCATGGGTCAATGTTTTTTTACTTAACGAATGAAAAAAAATCTAATAATTTATATATAAATTGAGGTTTATAATAAATAGGGAAAGGATTGAATATCTTTATAGAATGACAAATACATATTTCAAAAATGGGATGAGTCTTTTCACATATTGTGTAATCCCCAATTTAGTATAAGTGTGAGGAAGAGGATGAATCTCATTTTGAATCTTTATCACATGTTTAAGTATTATTTCCATTTGAGATAAATTATCTTTTTAAAATGATTGATAAAATTGAGAAAAACATTTTTTGATGATATAGACATTTGGATGAACTACACCAATGTATTCTTTGAGGAGTATCTTACTCTTCCTCTCACTTGGACTTTATTTTATCAAATGAACTTGTACTCTAATCTCCGAAGATGTCAAAGAATCCTTATATAAAGTACACCATAGTATTGGAATAACTGAAGATGAAGCTAAAATAAAATCTTGAAATGTGTTTCATATTCTTGATTGCTTCTCTCTAGGGTTCACTAGTCATCTTCTTCATGAAGAAGAATGGGTCAATACCTTTCTACATTAATTATCATGAACATAGAACAACACAAAAAAGAAAAATTATCCACTTCCATAGGTTAATGGCTTGTCCAATCCACTATATTGGTCCCATTGAATCTATTAGAAGGTCCTTAAGTATTTATATCACCAATTAAAGAATAATAATAACATTATGCCCAAGATTAAATTTGAACCAAGTATGAACAATATGGATTTATATTGATTCCTTTCAGACTCACTCATTCTCCAAAAAACATTATGGACTTAATGAATTCAATCCTCATGGACTTCCTTGAGAAACTTTTGTAATTATTATAGATGGTAATTTAATATATGTGAGCGAAATGGAGGATAATGAGGACCACATGAATACTATGCTAAAAAAATTTTGTAAGGAGAATCTATATAAAAAGAGCCATAAATTTAGTTTTCGGATGGGGGAAAGTATCATTCTTGAGACATGTTACCATTAGAAAAATGATAAATATACACAACAAAATGAAATCTATAATTGCGGATTGGACCAGAAAAATAGCTATAATTGATATCTATAGTTTCTTAGGACTATATTGGTGTTATCAACAATTTGTGAAAAAATTTGAACATTAAACAAACATGCTAATCAAGATGACTTGGAACAGAGTGAAGATTCCCTAATTCAATGAATGAGAAAAGAGTTCCAACGAGGTGAAAAATAGACTTGTCAATGGAAAAGTCCTCATACACCCACATATGTGAAAAGTTTTATGGTATAAAAAAGGCTTCACATAACATCTGATGATTTAAATTAATGTGAAATTAAAATGTGATAGCCTATGCCCTATTGAATATGAATTTTCATGAGAAGAACTTCACAACACATGATTTGGAGATAGATATTGTGTTCAAAAACATTTAAATTTGATGGAGTTATCTCTTTATGTAATTGTGTGAAATATATAAAATTAGGGGAGACAAAATTATTTATTCCCACATAAAGGGATTAATATTCACAAACAATAATCATTAGATTGGATTAAATACTATTACCACTCAACCTACTAAAATCATGGGTAAGAAAATAATATGTAAGATGATCTATGAATAAAGGATTAAAAAACCATAATAGTAATGATGATTGATACAAATTCACTATTTATAGGCTTGTAATTTTAAGAAATTGGAATCAAAATAGAAGCATGGCCATCATTCCGTTATCAAATGATTTCTCAACTATCCCTTCTAAAGTATTTTAAGGATGCCCAAAAATGACATGGAAATACCCATGATGGTGGAAGTTATAAGAAAAGGGAAATCCTAATTATTTAAAGTTGTTGAATAATGGGTCATATGATTTAGGTGATGACTATATGAGACAAAAAATCTACAGATAAAGAAGAATATAGTGAATGACGCACATAGAATGACCCTCTCCATCCACTGAAAGAGTATTAAGATGAGATGAGTTATATGATATCACTATTTGAGGTATAATATGAAGAATCGTATTACAATATATATATATATATTAATTAATAGTATGTCATCAGTTGAAGGTTGAGAGGAAAAAAAATAACTGGATTATGCAACTATTACCCATTCCTCCCCACAAATTAGAAAACATCACCATGGACTTTATCACAAGTTCTCAGAAGATGTCAAGTGAAAATAATAATATATTTGTTATAGTGGATACTATTATAAGGACAGATCACTTTATTATAATTCTAATGGACTTATCACTGAGTCAACAAACAAAGATATATGTCAGATATGTGGTGAGGTGGAATGAGATGTCATTTTCAATTGTATATGGTCAACAATATATATTTACCTTGATGTTATAGAAGAGAATCCAAAAGGATATAAACATTTAGGGAAACATATTTAGGAATTAACACCCCATAACTATTATCTTATATGAGTGGAATATATAGACACTAGAGAAAAAATTTAGAGCAATCCAGATGAACATCAACGGAAGATGAGGTTAGAAAATTCATCTAGTTATGTTCTCAAATGATATTATTTTCCTATGAATCCCAAAATTACTACATATGAATCCCTTTAAGATAATATAATTAGAAAACCTATATAATGGGATGATTATGGTGAACAAAAGATTCCTGGAATAGAAATGGAAGAGGAAAAGGAAGGAATGTTCAAGAATATTTTGTAGCATATCACGTATTCTTTGAGTCGATAGAAGATCATTACTCAAAATTTCTAATAATACATAGAGTTTGATATTGGAGGTAATGTATTACTCTACACATCCTCATGAATGTGGGCTGTGGGATTTAGGAATATAGAAATGTTATGTCTGGCCTATATCTTCTACTACATGATTCTTGATCACATTTGAGTTGTTTCTTATTGATTATCACTCCCACCAAATTTATCTCAAGTACCCACCGAGTTTAATGTCTCCCTATTGGGATTGGGCATAACATATTCACCATATATACTTAATTTATATGTTTTATAATTGTTTTTTATAATAATTGAATAAATACAATGACAAAATAAATCCTCAATGGTATTTTGGATTTGGATTTATGTGATGACACTCTAAACCACAATAAAAGGTATTATCTGACTAGTTTAGCTTAGATTTCCATTAAAACACTTTATTTTTGAGTCTATGAAAAATTTTAGGATCATAGACATGCCATGAAATTTGGTTCATCCCCTAATCCATTTTTATATTTCATTTAATGTAATAAATATAAAATTTTATGAATCTTTATATACATCCTAAGATGTGTTATAAGATTATTAAATTTTGTAGGTTATTAAATTATCCAATTGCAATTATGAAAAATTTGGAGAAGTAACATTGTAATATTACTAGAGGGAATAAAATATATTAATTAAATTTACTCTCTATTTTTCATCATCCAATAGTTTCTCATGTGTTTCCTCATCTATATATTCACCTTTATCAATATTTATGACTATCATTAATTGGATAGATTGAGGTTGCCACTATTGTTTTATGAATTTTTATTACAAATAAATACCAAATGAGGCTCGAATACCATAATTCAATTTATTTTTAATGATTAAATCATTTCAAAATTTAAATAAACAATGTATGAATTTTTTTTCTTAATTTGAATTTTTTATTTTCATTTATTAGTAATGATAATGGATATACTTTTTTTTATTTTTCTAAATTTTGAGAAACAATTTCTCCCTGAAAATATTACATATAATTCCTTAATTACCATATTAAAATTATAGTAGACAAGAAAAATAGTCAACACATAATCACAATCGCAATTTTATAATATATTTTAATTATACACATATTTTCAAGATTTTATTTCAAAGATATTAACATAAGAAATAATTTTATCATTTGATCAAATGTTTGGAGGTCTTGTAATTATAATCATAATAATAATAATATTCTATGAAAATTTCATATGATATATTTAATCTATAGTTTAATATTTCTTAATATTTTTCAAAAACACTAGGAGATGCATAAAAGGGTTTATGATAAATTTCATCGAACAATTTTGGTAAAACGATTATCATAGAAATATGAAATAAATTAACTGATAAAAAACATTAATAGTAATTTTTTAATGATTGAAATTTTTTTAATCCATAATATTTTACAAAACATGGGAAATATTTATTAAAAATATTCTTTTGATAAAAAATAAACTCCTTATTTTCTAGATTATTATATAAATGTATCATGTCCCTCCTAACACATTATCTAAGAATGAAATTTTTCAAAAACTTCATCCATCGAGATCATGTAATATAAAGGGGACTTATTTTTGGATATAGGGATCTATAAAAATATATTATTTAGTTGAGATAATGATAGTGACTATAAGAAATGGAATGAAAAACCCCTATAATTTTTTATACACTGTAAAAAATACAATAGTTTTTCTTTAAGAGAGTCTTGTTCTTGTAAATTTTTTTGTAAAATAACTACCTTTACCAAAGGTATGTACCATAATTAGTATTTATTTAACTAATAATGATTTCTATGGAAGAATGGGAGTTC
Source organism: Viscum album (assembly GCA_963277665.1). NCBI lineage: Eukaryota > Viridiplantae > Streptophyta > Magnoliopsida > Santalales > Viscaceae > Viscum > Viscum album. The sequence continues at coordinate 395,354,464 of OY728127.1, read as the reverse complement.
TCGAGTAAGACTGTGGCTCATTCAGTGCCCAGAGCCTGAAAATGAAGAGATTTATGGGGACACACAGTTAGTAAAAACACGCATCCATTACCACATGTTTTTACAGAATTGTATGGTTATAAACAATGGGTTATTTGGGGATGCACGGTTTCTCTACAACCATGTGACCCCAAGCGATGTCCATGCATGATTTCAGTTTCTCAAGAGAGAGTGGTATCACATTTTTTGTTCACAGTTCCGTAAAATATGAACCTAGTTGTGCAGAGATCCCCTTTAAAATAATCATGGTGCACAGTTTATCCAATCATACATCCAAACATGGTTCACATTACTCGTTATGCAGTTATAGGATTTTACCTCTATTGATTTTTAATTTTAAAACCCCATTTCATCTCACTTTTTTCAAATCGTTTATCCATTACCAGATAATAAGAACCCTCCTTTTTTAAGATCTAGGGATCAAGACTATCCCTCCTTAATAACACTATTCCACACACTGTCAGATCTATTGGGTATCTCTTAATATTCTCTTCTATACTCTCCCATATATTCTATGTTTCACTTCCTCTCTTTTATATTGTTTATGTGTAAGATTTTATGCCGTATTTTCATAGAATTAGAATATTTCTTCAATTTATTCTATTATAGACCGAATAAAATGTCGATGCTATATGAGAGAATATATAAGAGTCTTAGGTATGTGGTATAGTTCTTTATTATTGTCTTTCTTCCTTCCATAGAATGTATTGTTGGGTTGTGAGACAAAACCTAATAATGACGCATCTAAATTGAAAAATAAATTTTAATTGAAAACGATAACTTTAAATATGTTACCTGGGGTATAGGAAAATCCACCCATTGGGTTCATCCCCTTGAGTTTATTTCTACAAACAGGTGTGCTCTACCTTTGATATGTAATTTCCTCTCACCTTAATATGATTAAACCTCCCATGATGGGTGTTGGTTGTTAACTAGTACATTGAATTTTTTATTCTTGGATTAGATTGGGTAAAGATCCATATATTTTTCTCCTATACACAATTCCATAAATGAAATTATCATGTGAAGTGAAGTGTCCAATTTCATAAATATTCATACCTCATGCAATGAAAAAACCATTAAATGGGAATGACTTGACTAATATGACATTCATGTTAACTATGTATTTTTCTAAATGGTAAGGAATTGTAAAAAATTCACATACCCATCTAGATGCAGGAAATATATAATGGGATTTAATTTAATGAACAATTGAATGAGCTCAATGTGTTTTATTTTTATAATTTGTAATTCTTATACACACTGGGGGTGATGCACACTATGTTTGGGATAGAATCACCATGATTTTTCAGTTTTACCTCTAGATGAGTGACACTGGTTCCCTAGGGGAGACACCTTGGATGAGCTTGATAGCATGATTATTATACCATTAAATAAGTGAGACTCGAGCCCCTATGTTTGATACCATATACACAATTAAATGATGTCTCCTAACATTATCACATCATTCCTAATGTGAAACATGGGACTTCATTCATGGGTCACCTTGGATAGACTCTTTTGGCTATGGACATATACCAATCCCCTCGAGCGATTCATAGAAATTTTCTTTGAATTTCCATGAATGTGATTAGAGTGGCTCTGTATATCTTATAATTAGATTTTATATTGAATTAAAAGGTATATAATATTTGTTTTTTCAAATGATAATTATCCCATTGTTTTTGGAAATATAAGGATGTGTCCTCCAATCCCAATCACATTATTAAAAAATTTACACCTTATCACATGTCATTTAATACACTTTATCTTCCTCAGAACCCTTGGTTCAGACTCATAAGCATATGACAAAGATAGTAAATTGGATGGGTAACATAGTGAATCCCAATCCAATGTAATTATTTATTTATTTTTTTGGGTATTTATAAACTATAGAACAATTATGATTTTCTCGCACACATAATTTATTGATATAAACATTGTTTTTGGTACACAATTTAGATTTTATCTCACACCATGATTGGGTTTACATTGTTACACAATAAGTCTTTATGGTTAAAGTATCGAAAAATGGATGAAGTCAGCTTTTACATCCTGATGGTCTATTCTAGGATGGATTTTGGAGCAGAGTACTGAGCCTATACATGAGATGTTATTAATATAAGTTTTTTTTCATTTTTATACATTGTTTTCATGTGGCATATGAATGTATCCCATTCAAATTGAATATTCATTTTTTTATATAACATTACCATGATCATGATCTTCTTATATATTAGTTATTTATATTATTCATTTATACTTATTACATTTGATATCTTGCATGATTATGCATTCAATTATAAATTTTTCAACTATTTATTACTACTTCCCTTGTATCTATTTTCTTATTATATATGTATATACTATTATGTTTCACATTTATTAATTAGGTTATGGTCTCCCCATAAGCATACCTTATCCCATTGCAGCTAGTTGGTAGCCATTGGCATTTTGGGAGACATGTTTTAGGTCTTGGGGCATGCGACTCGGGGCACCGTTAAGTGGCATCCTCGGTGAGATGGAACAATTTTTTATTCTAAATAATCATATGTAGGAATATGTTCTTTAAATTTTATTCCTTTATTTACCATATGGGTCTCCAAATATCTCCCCCTCCAATTTCAATAATCTCATTTTTCTTTTCATTTTTCTTTTCTTTTGAATATTAAAATTACAAATTATATAATTTATTTAATATAAAATCTATCAAACATAATAAATTTATTTTTCTACATAATCACTCAATAACATTATAATACCAAATATCTTACACCAAAATAAAATTCCACATAGTCTATATTAGATTCAAAAACCTCAATATTATCATGTAGAAAAATAAAATATAATGCTAACTATTAATTGAATATTTAGTAAAATTAATCAGATAAATTTCACGAATGTTTTTTACATGAAACATTAATTAATAAATCAACTTTACTAAAATAAAAACATGGTATTTATTTAGTGAATAAAATTATTTATTTTTAATATCCCTTTGGAAGACTTCTAATTTGGGTATTGAAATATCATATTTATAAACTCCATGAATAAATATATACTAATTATTCAACAATCATATATTTCAAAATATAATAAAATTATTTGGATTTAAAGTCATTCTTAAAATATTTAACACGTTATATCCTTAAACATGTCAATACCATGTTATATTAAAAATAATTTAATTTTATAATTCTATAATATATACTTGTTTATATTGGATACAATTATACCATTAATATTATTTAGAAAATCCCTTAAAAATACCATCTTGTAGATATTATATCATAGAAAAATCCATATTAGAAACCTATCTTCAAAAAATTCAATTCCAATTGAAATATTACTTAGATTACATTAGTCTTCTTCTACATGGATGGTCTCCAGAGGGGGTAAATTTGTAAAATACATTGTTCCATTGCTTGTTTCTCCTTAACTTGACCTTAATTTTAACATCTCCATATATATTTCTCAAAATAAATAATAAAACAACTAATTCATTCAAATCTATTAGTTTTAATATAAATCCAATGGTATAAATTTGATTAGGTACATGAAAAAACCATTTAATTTTTTTGAAAAACATGGATTTGATATACAAGGTATGTGATTATTTCACTTCTATTGAGAATAAATTTAAATAATGTCTCTAATTATTGGTATAAGATTAAATAAATGACCACATAAAACCTTATTGATTATTTACTTTTAAATTATTCATGTATTATTAACTATGATATTTGAAAAAAATCAATATTTTTTATTGATGAAAATTTTATAAAATAATACACAATCATACAATGAAGACATGTCAAATCATTTTATATAGAGATTAAAAACTTATATATAATTATTAATCCTTGTTGAAAAATATCATTAACTCGCGTTACCAAACTATTATTTATTATTAATACAGTCGTCATTTTCATAACAGTATGGACCATATTAATTAATGTTCAAATAAAATTAATACTCTTATTTAACTTCAATTATGAGATAAAATTTCATTTCACATATCTCATATTTCCTAGAGAAACTCTATCTAATACCAGTTAATAATTTGTATACATGATTTGTATTCTTATCATTGGTGAAAATAATTTTCAATATAAGTAAAATATAAAGTTATTCCATTTATCACTACAAATACTAATAACTCATATAATAATTTATTGATATATTTAGAGGAAATCAATATCCATTCAATATAAATGTATAAGAGTTTTTTAATTAAGTGTTCCACAATAATACATAATGTATTTGGTAATAGAATCATAAATTTTTCATAATAGTTTCATAATTTTGATAATTTTTAATTTCTGGGAGAAAAGAATATAGAGTTGTATTTGTTTGAATAAACATATAATGAATATGGTTACACAATGGTTGTGTTTTATGGTCACTTTTATGTGTAAATAGGGTAGTAAATTTCCTACCAATGATACCACGTTACTGTTGTTCATCCATTTGGTGATCTGTAGAATATCACATACTTAGTATTGTATATTAGTTATAATGGGACCTATAATATTGTTTTTATATTGTTATTATTTGTTTAATAATATTAAAATATATAATCACACACTATTACCATTACTAAACTCGACCTATAAAAAACATATAACAGATCGCAATCTCCCTCTCCCATTCTCCATACACATGGATTTCTAATTTCTATTCAATTTTTAGTCTATCTATGGAAAGAGTTTCCTTCATATAAGGATAATCTCACACTCTCCTAAATTCCTTTCTATTATTATTTCTCATATTTCCACTATAAATATAACAATTTTAGAGACTTATTCAACATTCACTAATTTTAGAAAATGAGGTTGAATCCACCCATTATTACAAGTAAGAAAAAACCTAAAGCTATAATGATGGTAGTTTGTAAAAAAAATCAAATTTATTCAATTATTTTTCTGTGATTTGGTATACTAGAATTGGTTTTTGTGCCCCAAAGTCCTATAAAATTCCATATAAGTTTTAAACTTGTTTGATAGGATGTTCAGTGCCTATTAAGATCGAAATGAATACTCAAAACCTGGATAAATGATTTTATGATCGCCTAATGATTGTGTCACCATGTGACATATAGATTTTATCTTTTAATTTGACCACAAATGGGTATCCATGAAGGAGATAAAATAATACGATTATAAAAGGGATTCATGTGGGCTAGTTTGATAGTTTTAGAATGTGGGGACCACATGGCGGTATGTCTGGTGACAGGTTTATCATGTGAGTTAGTTTTTTTATGTAGGTGTGTTACATGATTATTATATCTTTAAGAATTTTACATGGTCCTAATTCAATAAAGAATTAATAGGGTTATTGTAGTCATTTATCATATAGTAAACAAAAATGGAAAATAAATTAGCTCCCTGGGTTTCCTCACAAAATATATTTTCAAGTGTTTCATCATACTCAAATATATATATCTAAATTAAAATTTATATCATCAATTGTACAGATTGAGGCTCCCACATATGTGTTAGAAATTAGTATTATTGTTAAATACCATAGGAGGTTTGATTTCAACCACTCAAATATTATTTATTGTTTCAAATATTTTCAAAAATAAAATAAATAATGATGGTTTTATTTTCATATTAACCTTTTTAATTTCCATTATTTCATAGTAATATAGGAAAAGATTTGATCTTATCTAATGATCGGAGTAACAATATATCGCATAAAATATAACATCTAATTAAATATATCCCCTATGAGAATTGTATTACAAAAAAATAGTGATCACTTTTTCATAATATCTATGTGATATATTATTTAAACTATGAACTCATTATCAAGATTCCGTATCAATGAGATTCACATAAAAAATATAGTTTAAAATCTCAATTAAAAAGACAAAATAATTTAAACTATATTTAATTTTTTATTTTGCGGAAAATATTGTATTCTATATTTTCATATTTATATAGCTTAAAATCTCAATTAAACAGACAAAATAATTTAATCTATATTTAATTGTTTATTTTGAGGAAAATATTGTTCATAGAAACATGAAATATATTAATTTATATTAAAATCATTAACATTAAATGTTTTATGATCGAGAATTATTATATCCAATGAAATTTACAATATATAAGGAGGATTGATTAAAACTAGCATCTTTTATGAAAATATGAACTCATTATTATTTTAATATTGTATAAAAAATAATTGATTCCATCATTAAACATTGTCCAAGACTACAATTATTATAAAATTTCATCCAATGATCATTTGAATGATTAATATTTTTTTAGGGAAATGGGGAACTTTAAAATGATATAATGGGGTGGAAAGAGTGATGGAGTGAGTAAGAAATGGGCTAAAAACACATAATAATTTAGTATGAATAATTATAACACATATAATGTTTCTCACATTTATGGATATTATAGAAAACATTTATACTCTTTTCATCTAGATAATCATCTAGATAAATTAACCTTTTATCATTTTTTATACTTTTTATTCTTGGGGTTTTATAATTTCTTCCCCTTATAATTTCATTAATTATATTTTTCTTTATAATTGAAATTTTCATGTTTACATTTAATATTTATATAATTTAATATAGTTAATATTTATTCCAAAACTGTAATCTATTTTTTAATTTCAAGATAAATGAATAACATTATAAAATAATATATTTTACAACAAAATATAATTTTTGAATTTTATTATTTTGTTCAAAACCATATTTATAATCATGTGGAAGAATAATATTTTACCCTAAAGATTAATTTCATATTTAATTAAAATAAAATAAAAATATTAACTAAATTTTTGTTCTTGATAAAATAACTAATAAATTTTATCATGTTAAAAAATCTAACAACGAATTTCTAAAATGAATTAGATCAATTATTTATAAAAAATTTATTGAATCCTTCGTTGTTTGTATTAATCTAATCACAAATACAATTTTAATAATAGAAAAATATTATTTATTCATTAATGATAAATTTGAATGTTTAAAAAATTTATTGTTTTCTATAATCTCTTATAAAAATATATTTCATTACAGTTAAAAAAACATAGAAACTATGTTACATTTAATATAATTCAAAATTAATCTTCTGTAATATATTGTTGTATCTATTGAATACTATTAAACCTTTAATATTTATTATAAAATCCCTTAAAAAAGAATCATGTATATTTTATAACAACAACAAATTTCTACTACAAATATATAATAAAAACTATCATTTCTTATTGAATTCTCCTTAGAAATACATTATCCATAATTGGTGAGGTCAGTCTCGAGAGGGTTTAAATTAGGAAAATAAATAAATAAATTTTCCATAACACAAGATTAAATTAAAAATTTCAATATATATTACATTAAGTAAAAAATAAAAAATCAATTTATTTTAAATTTATCAGTTTAAATGAATATCATAGGTTATATATTTAATTTTAGACATGAACATATCTATATAATTTCATTAAAATCATATATATGATAAATAAGGTATGTGTTAAATTAACTTTTTTAGAGAATAATTTACTATTATATCTCCAATTTTATGTAAAAGATTCCATAAATGTCTACTAAAAACTCCATGGATTATATAATTATAAACAATTCATGTATTCTTAACTATGATTTAAACAAACAACAAACGATTTTTGATTAATGAACTTGTCATGAAATAGTATATGATTTCACAAAAAAATGTGTCAACATAGATTATGTTATGATAAAAACACAACATATCATTAATGAAGCTGGTGAAAAATAAGACTAAAACATGTAAAAACTTAATATTCTTGATTAACACACAGATCATTTTCATAAAATTAAGGTACATATTGAATTTAGTTTTTATAAACTTAATCCTCTTTGTTACCTCTACATATGTGATGAATTTTCATTATAACTATATATAATATCCAGGAATAAATAAATCTAACAGATATTTATGTTTATTGAATTGACTAAAAATTACATTTTTTTATAAAATCACTTTTTAGGCAAAGTGATAAACCAATCCTAGTTAATATGGACGTAAAGACTCATAGTTGAAAGAAAATCCATCAAAGTAATGCCTCATCCTATTGGTGATTATAAAATTTTGATGTAACTATAATTAAGGATTCTTTCGTGTATCATTATAAATATTAATGTCAAAGAACATTCTTTATTTATCAAAGTAGATAAATTTAAAATACATTAAAACAAAAACTATATGTGTTTTTAATATATAATTTCATAATAGTTTCATTTCACTTGTTATGTAATTGATATTTTTTCCAAATGAGTTAAATTGTTTTTTAGAATTTTTATAGTTTGTGAGATGAAATGTAGTTTTTTTCAATTAAATTCATAGATTAAACATATTGTTACAAAACATAATTGTATAAGCGACATTTAAAATTATACAGAGAGATAAGGAATGGCCCTATGAATGATACCATGTAGTTAGTGTTCATCTATCTATAGTATAGTGGTACACCACACAACCAATCCAGTCTACTAGGTATTATGTGACCAAAAATATGGTTTTTATTTTATTAATAATTTTTTAAAATATAAACTACAAAATTAATCCATTTTCCCCTTATATTCCTCAAACAACATGCCCCCAATAGTTGATCCCCTTCTCCCGCCCATATAATTCATTATTATAGCTCTTTAGTTTTCATTTAATTCAAAAGAAATCTATATAAATGATTTTTTATATATAATTTTAAGCAAACACTCTCTTTAATTTTATATCTTATTTTTTTTAATTACCCCACAATTAGTATATTAATTTTGTATTTTTTCTAGAATTACTAATTTCAAACAAATGAGCATTAATGAACCCATTATTATATGCTTTGTAATGCATAAATATATAATGTTGGGGGTTTATAAAAATAATTTAAAATTTAGTTCATTATTGGTGTGTGATTTGGTATGCTGGAATTGTTGTTCGGGAGAAAGAGACCTAAATGTGGAAGAAAATTATTTATACACGTGTGATAGGACATGTAGTACATATTATGATCAAAACATATATTTAAAAATCGGTAAGAGATTTCATGATCCAATTATATCCATGTCACCGTGTGACATATTGATTAGCTATGTGGACATGACCCTAAATGGGACCTCATGTGTGGGATAAAATACTGGGGGCCTAAGAGGGTCCCTCTTGGGCTTGTTATATATTTTTTTGAAAGGACGTACCTCATGGGTATTAGTTTGTTCTGTGTTTTACCATGTGACCTAGTTTGGTTAGTAGGTTAGAAGGAAATATTGATTTTAAAATCCCTCTAATGTAGAAAACTAGATTTTTTGTCGAATGGATTTTAACAATCCATGTTGGTCATTATCTATTCTATTAAGTTATGACTAAGGATATTGGGTCCAGTGTTAAGATAGAAATTGTGTATTTTCCAATAAATGAATCAATGAATTCCATGTGTGTCTTATTTACATTACATGTTAGAATTTTTTCAAGGGAATAGTAATGGTATGACATATAATAATGGGTTTGAGTAGGGTTATTTTTGTTTATGTAATTATAAGTGAAACTATTAATATATTATGTCACTAAGGAGATGAACAACTTTTTTTTTTGTAAATGGATATAACATTGAAAAAATGTAATGTGATTGGTCTTTATGTTCATTTATATATGGGATTCGATAGGAAATTGATTAATCTTTGAATGGCATATCATTAGGTAATTAGAATAAAGAGATGTGTATTATAGGGATTTTTATTATTAGTGATTTGAAGGTATGTAATATTGGGTTGTGATTATGATGACTAATCTTTTAATTTGAACATATATGTTAAATGTTATTGGAATTTCCGAAACTAGCTATGAGAGTGCAATGGATTGTGAGATTTCATTGGGTGAATTATTTTCTTATTATCCATATTTTGATAAAACATGGTCTTCATGAATGTTAGTGATTGTTCATGAGGGACCATAATAGATACTAGGGATTGGTTCTGGGTTGTGATGCCCTATTGTAAGGATTTTTAAGGGTGTGAAGTTGTGAATTCAAAATTCCTAAGATTAAACCTCTTAGAGAGTATTATTTAATCATCTCCAAAAGATAATATTGAATGATAATGAACCATGATTTAGTTTTATAGTGATTGTGGTGTTGGTTACTATGATGTTTAGTCTTGAATTCTTTATAGACTAGCTTCGAGACTATGGTTCCACTTTTATATGGTTTTATATAAGTATATTATATATATATTTTTTTACTTTATTTGTATATAATCATATATCATCAACCCATTTAGTGGTCTTATATTTTATATATCTTACTAGTTATGGAATTAATTCATTTATGTATCATGTTGAATTTTTTTAGTGGTTTGATTTACAATATAAATTATCCATAACTGGACACATATATATTGTTTCATAATATTATGTTAGGTGGGTTTTTTTGTTATTGTATTCTTATAATGTATAATTTATATACTCCCTCTGGTGATCAACAAAACATGAAATCTAGTCAAAACCTGATTTAATATGAGAATGAACATCTAAGACAATGTTGCTCTATAACTCAGTCCCGGACCAAGAAATTAGAATATTTAGTAAAATTAATATATGTTTTCATTATGATTTTCAGGCTTATTAAATGAATGGAGTACTAAAAAAAATTTATGTATCAAAATATACTTCTTCGTTGATGAGACCTATATGCTAGATGGCCTATGTAATAAGGATAGTTGAATTTTGTGTAGAGGAATATAAAATATGGTTGTATGATTCTAATATGTATGTTATTTTATGGTATGATTATTAAGTTCATTATTGGACTCTAGTAAAAAGGGGAATATATACGTGTATAATAAACGGAACTAGGATCACATGACCTGATCATGACTATAGATGACTTAATAAAGTGTATTTTTATAAAATATTGTGTGAATTTGATTTTAAAATGGGTATTGGGAATTAGTTAAAAATGTTTGTTATTATATAATATTAAATAATAAATTATTTACTTTTTTCTAATTTATCTTATTAGTTGTGTGTTATTTATTTTAAATTAATAATGTTTAATTTTTTTGGGTTTGAAAATTTGATTTGATAAACCTACTAATAAGAAATATGTGATAATTAAATACACAAATTGAATTAGTACATCTTCTAAATTAATTTCTAATTAATAGATATATGTGTGGGATTTTTTAGTTGTCTCATAACCCATGATGGGCTATAGTGCCTAGGTAAATTGCATAGCATATTTTTGGGATCAAAACATGGTTAGTTAATTCAATATTATGTGTTATGTTTATAATACTTTTTATATTTAACCTAGTTAAATGAGAATGTGACCCTAGGGATAATAATATATTTCTGTTAATTATATCAGCCAGTGTTGGTATCCAGGTAATCTTAGCTTAAAATCCTTTTGTTCCTACATTATGCGATTCTCAATATTGGGGTTATTTGGTTCTCACTAGCCTTGTGCGAAGGAGAGTAACTATCATATGTTTTATGAGGTTTGATTCCTTGAGATTTTTAACAACCAATGATTTTATTAAATATTTTCCTATAATTTTTTAATCATTAATAGCTTCTGTTCCACAAAAAATGATGTTTAAACGAACTGTGATAAATATTATGTAATTATTATGTAATGGAAATCTACTAAATATTTAATAGAAGGTAACGAATAGGATGAAAAATTTATAATAACCATTTTTCTATAAATTTATCTAATGAATTCATTGGTTATAAATTAATAAGAAATGAAAATGAAAAACATTTAAGAATAAAGGTCACATTTTTCTTAATAATTGATCATATGCTCTCAATGTGTTTTTATATTAATAAATAAAATTTTTCAGTATTGTTGAATTATTCTAAAAAAAATTTATATTAAATATACAATAAATTTTTTGATCATTTTTATAATAATATTTATAGGAATGGGATAATAATAAATCCCTTTTTTTATTGAAAATGAATTTTTCTAAATAGTTTTTTTTTTCAAATTTTGTCAAAATAATTTTAAATAGTATTTCTTCCATTTATATTAATTTTATATGATAACATTGGTTCCATATTTTAAAAAACAAAGTTAAATTTATTTAAAAACCTATGTTATTTTAAGGAATTTTGAATATTAACCATAATAATGGTATCACCTTAATAAAGTGTTAATCTAGTTAAATATGGTCAAAACTAAATGGTAATAAAACCCTATTTTTTCTTAATTTAGAAATAATGAATGTAAATCAACCATTATCACCATATTATCGTTATTTAATATTTTAAGGGACACTTATGGATAGAGATGACTTATATAATATTTAATGTAAGCAGAAATAAAAAATTACACACTCTTACATTTAAAATTCTATTATGTGTCTAAACAGGGAAAATAAAATTATGAATGAATATAAATTTAAATTTTGAGAATAATTATAATATTTTATGTCTGTAATTTTATTTCTAATTTTTAGTAACTATATAATTAAAATTAATTCTTATGAAACACTACCACATTATTTCTTCAAATTATTGAAAAATTAAATAAGTAGTTTGCAAAATATTAAAATTAACATAATATGAATGAGTTGTAGATTTCCATTATTTTTATATATGAATTAGATATATTAGAGATGTTTTAAAATATAATATTTTAATTAAAAATTCACATATTTTAAGTCAAATTAAATTAATATTGTCTAAATTTAAAATAAATAGATTTTATCAAAATAATATATTATTAAATAATATATAAATAAAAAAATAAAAAAAATTATAGAGTGGAAATGATATAGTATAAAATTTCAGCGATTATAAATTTATGATATTTTTTTTATATAATAATTAAAATTATAATTATTTATGTGTATAAAAGATGTAAGAGTGATTATTGTTAAAATTGGAAAATCTAAAGGGTTATACCGAATGATATAGTTGAAATAATTAGTTAAATAGTTGAGCATTTTATTGTATTATAATATTTTATCTCTATCTTAAATTATATTGAAATCTAAATCAATTTAGATTCATTTGGATTGATTATTACTTTATTATATTTTAATCTTGTATGAAATCCCTATTGTTTCCCTCCCTTGATTTATAAAATTGAACCCCTCACTTCTCTCATTTAAGCCACCATTATCATTTTATATTGACCAAAATCTGAAAAATTATCTTATACACTCCCTTATAAACATTATACAGTTTTTTATCTTCTCAAAAGACCCAATGTTTTTCCATTAAGTGGATATATAGTGGAATTATTTCCAATAAGCGTTAATCACCTTAACCGATCACTTTCCTTTTAATTCATCATTTACCTTTTTTATATATTTATATATATATATTATTCATTAAATAATAAATTAAATATCCAAAATATCCATAAAAGTTATTTTGATTATGAATTAACAATTATGCACCAATATTCCAATAAAATGTGAAGTGAATGTTTCATATATTGATACGTATAGCTTACCATATCCATGTTGAGATACAATTCATTATATATTGATTTTGTAATGACAATAAAACTTTAAGATATATAATTTTTTCTATAAAAACTTATTGTTGTGTATTTTCATATTCTGAAGATATTTTAAGTGTAGGAGGTGGCTCTTATGAGGATTTTGGGAATGTTGTTCAGGATTATAGATGAAATTTGGTATAGGAATGTAGTTACTGCATGGCATTGGGGGCTCTAGCATGGCCATTGGATTAGGTGGAATTGCCATGGTGAATCCTAGATGCTTGTACAGTAGGTCTCTCTTTATGGACCCACACATTGGATATGTTTTTATATTGATCAACTAATCATTTAGCCCATCTTTTATCCTATTTTCTCCTATGATATAGTCTAAAAACCATGCTAAAATGTTTCATGATGTGGTTTCACCATGATTAATCCCCTATAATTATTTCTTGAAAAACATTTTGGGTGGTTTTTTAATGAGAATATTTTTTAAAACATGTCCTAGCCCCCTCTCCCACCTTGTTGTTATCCTCTTCTAATTAGTTAAGCCCGACACTATTTTGGTGACATATGTGCTTCATCTTAGTAGTTTTTACTCTTCTATCCATATTATTTAATTGTTTTATATTTCTTTCATTGCAATATTATTTCTCAAAAATCCTAAAACCCTCTAATATCTATTCTTATTCTCTTCTTCTAACTATTGGTTTCCTTTGCTTAATTTCTATTCATAATAATTTGGAGAGGATTTTATCATTGCATAAAAATAAGTTGGAATCAGGAAGAATGTCTTGGAATGTATAATGTTTCGATTTAGTTTGGAATTCATTACCATGTTATCATTTTTGTGTAATGTATTATCTATTATATTCTATTTTGGTTCATGAATGCCCCTTTGAAGAATTTTTTTTATATTAACTTACAAGGAAGGTTTTTATTTTTTGGGTTATCTCTTTATAGTTGAGTAAAACATAACGAATTAGAAATAACTTAATCCAATATAGTTCAATGGTCATCAGTATGGTTTTCTGAGTTAGTTATCATCACAAATGTGATCTGCTAAGCTAATATATTTATATTTATTATCCCTAAAATAGTATATTATTTGTTTCTTGTAAATGGAATGATTTATTGTTTTTTATGACCTCATTCTAGGTGATTGGAAATAGATGTGTTTTTGGAATGTTATTAGGATCAGATTCTCCATGTGAGATTAAATGGTTAATTCTAGGAGATGTGACCCCCATAGGTGGGATTGGAAGGCCTACGACTGATTTGATAAAGATGATGGATGTGACCATGTCTTAATAAAAATAATGGTGATAGTGGTATGACCCGCCCTAATTGAGGGGGAATGTTATAGAATATGAGGTTGATTGTATAAAGGTTCATTCTAGACATGCAATTATAGTACTGATGTAAGTGTTTCTATGGATTCATGGAAGCCTTGTTAGCCCATTATTACCTGATTGGTGTTTCATATTTATTATGATAGATGATACTGTTGATGCATACCATTATATATCTACTAAAATTATGTTATGGGCTTCCGGTTGGTGTCATTTTGGTCTTATAATCACTTTTTTACAAAATCATCTTGATACATTTAAAAAATCATTGTTAGAAAAATGATGTAAATTTAGTTTTCCTAATTTTTTATTGTCATTTATTATTTTTTATTATTCCTTATGTTATTCTGATACTATGATAAATATATGATATTGGGGGAATAGACTCACCATGGTTTGGTTCAAGACATGAAAAATTGTTAGTATCCATATTCATATAGGTAGTGTGCATGAGGTCCAATGGCCCTTTAGCTCAGACTATGTGATATAGAAATTAATATCCCAATATTTTTATATGTAAATAATATAACATCTTAGATGAATATTAAACACATTTACAAAATATATGAATGTGGACTGTAATATTTTAGTGTATCTAGATACTATAAACATAGTAATTGTATATAATGAATGATATTAAAAATCTACTATAATGATATTATAATTTATTACATTTATATACATACACTAATGTATATTTGTCATTATAACTTGGATAAAATTAAAAAAAAAAGAAACAATGATATCATATGCCTAGTGTTAAAAATGTTGGATTTATCAACCAATAAATATAATAATGAATAAAATAATCATAAGAGCATGATATCCTAACATACGATTTTCATACCTCATCTATGAAAGATCATAATTCTGAGTCATTATATCATACATTATCTTTTCAAAATAAATGAATCCTAGAGTGATAAAACAATAATGAACAATAAGATCAGTTTACAATTTTTAGAATCATCATAGGTATAGAAACTATTTTATATATCCAGTTTAACTACTAATACCATCAAATCATAATAGATGAGGTCTTAACACCTATATCCCATAATGGATAAAGAAAATTGATTAAATTTTTATAGTTATTCAAGGACATAAACTTGTTAATCATAATGAGTTAAGAAAATAGACTTGTTTCCAACAGTTATATCGGGATATATAAAAATTTACCCAATATAGTTAAGGGATATGTAATTATGGTCCCACCAATCACATAATAAACACCATAAATATTTATTCCACAATGTCATAAAATATTCAATATATCATCATGTCATAACTCATTTAATGAAAACGCGTTTCACAAAAATTCCATAAATTTGTCAATGTGTGAAAAATAAAACTAAATGGGTTTTATAGAAATCTTATGATAATAAACATGAACCATATAGAGAAATAATATATATGATATCATTGGATAATATCCTTAATAAATAATAATTACCATCAATGGATTTTAACATATAAAAAATCCTTTAAAACAATCGATGAAATACTTTTTGTTAAAAATAAACTTTTCAAATTTGGAAACACTTTTTTTAATACAAAAATATCTAGGATATTGTATAAAAAAATATATTTGAGAAGAACCATTGAAAAATTCAATTAAATCATCAATGCACTGAGTGTTCATGATGGTTGGAATTCAATTTTTTTCATATAAGAAAAAAACCATTTCATTGAAAACATTGAAAAATATAAAAAAGTACCTCAATCAGAAAAAGGCCATGATATTCCTTCTAAACCATTTTATAAATATTAAATCATTTTAAAAAATTATTTTCTTCCATAATTGTATAAAATTAAAACTATTCTTGAATTTTTTTAGAAAAAATGGATTTGGATGAAGAAGGAAATCTCATTGTATTGTAAAACACAATTGATTTTACTTTAAAATAATTTTTCAAATATCATGATTAAATAAATTTTGAAAAATTAATATGAAAAATACAATTTTTATTGGATAAGAATCATAAAAGTGATATATCATATATTTTTAAAATAACATCTATAACAGAAATTCAATGATAAACAATCTTGAATAAAAATCGGATATACACATAAATCCCATACATCAAGTCACACATTTCTATGTTCACATTCGTGCCTCTAGTTTAATAAATATGATATTTTGAAAATTTTATCAAAAAAATAATCATATATTTTATACCAATTAAGATTTACTTTTGACATCATATCACATGATAAATAAAAATATGTTATTAAAATCACAATTTGGGCGATACTTTATTTGTTCATCATGCATTTTTTTCGTTTGATATTATTATTCCTTATACTATGATAATGGTTCCATAATTTATTGAAATTTAATAATTTTATAAGTATTATATTTTTATTATATATATATATATATTCATAAATAAAATTAATAAATTGAAAAATAGATAACACCATTTATTGTGATGATCGGTCGTACGTATGCAAGAACATCGTTTTCAATTATTGACCAATGGAAAAAAGATAGATAAATATAAATTAATATTCCCATAATAATTATTAAATCATATAAATCATATATATTAATCAAATTCATCCTTATTACAATCCATATAAACCATATATGAAAAATGAATCAAAACTATTTGTAGAGATGGTAGTCCACATGTATGTATGAGCGATGTTATCATTTTCCAATGGTTTGCAATTTAAGATGTTGTAATTTATATTATAATTATATAAGGATATGTATGTCATGAATATCATGTATAATCTTTAAACTCATAGTAATATCCATCTATGAATGATGGTGATGAAAAATGAGTTGTATCACTATGTGGATATGGTATGTTGTAGGTACAAACAAGTGAAAGTTTCCCATCCCAATTGATGGGAACATGGGTGGATAATAGAGGATTCATAATCATATTAAGATTTAATTATATTTTGGATACTACAATTTTTATTTTTTGGATATTATAATATATTTATAAGAGTTAAAATAATAATTAAAAAGAAATAAATTAGTTAATATGATTACTTATTCGTTGATGAAACTACTTTTGATATCCTTATAAAGATATTATTATTGGTACTTTGGGAACTAAAATATCACTGTTATGTGGATAGGGTATTGAACAATATTATTTGGATGTTTTTTTCTCTATTTCTCTATATGGTTTAAATAAGAAAAATGAGGGGATAAATATTATAATTTTGGGGAGGGGAACTCTTGGGATTTCATAAATGACTAAAATATATTACAGTCACTCTATAGACAAATTCCTAAAAATGGAATGGGATTCATATATAATGTATTATGGATTATAAATCACATCAACAAAATAAATTATAGGTATATTTGGTGTTTAAAACATATTTTATCTAACCCCTTAGTAAACCAATTATAGCCTTTACCCCACAAACGACATTTTTACAATTAATGGGTTATAATTTTACATATTAGAGGGAAACCGGATGATAAATGTAAAAGGGGTGAGAATTTGGAACACATGTTATCCACCATTTATTATTTAATTATTTTTGGTATTTTTATATAACTAAGTAAAATATTATTTTAATAAAATATCATTACTTCCATGTTTTAAACTTTTCATATTATTTGAAAAAAAAAGACATATAGATAAAAATTGAATTTTAAAAAAATCCTTTCAAAAAATAATAATATTTCCAATTCATCTACAAAATTAATATAATGATATAACTCATTCAAATTATATATTTTTTAATATTTTTAAAATCATGAATTTTACTTTTATGTTAATTCAATAAATAATGTGATGGTGTTACATAAAAATTTATTAAAATTATATAATAAATAAAATTTAGAATCAATTTTATCTTGGAAAAATAAAATCAATATTTTAAAATAGGTAATTTCATTAATTCATATATTTCTTTTCCCCCATGTGGAAAAATAATAGATATTTAAAAGTAATAGAGAGATATTTTGAAAATTTTTCATTAAATATTATATTGGCCATTTTCATGGAAAACCCCCCTTAAAAATTAAATTCAGAGAATAATTTTATAACGGTAAAATTATATTAATTAAATATTAATTAGTATTAAAAACTATTACCTTAACATTTATTTGTATCAAGTTTTAAATAGATTTACCCTTTACGAAGGTGATAAATTTTTCAAAAGTTATTATTCATAATGCCTAAAAATAAATATGACCTATTTAACAAATTTAAAACTCCTAATTTCAAATATGGAATTTATTTAATCAAATTCAATTTCTATAAGGACCATATGTTACATTTATCAATAAATGCACAAAATATGATGAAAAAAACATTTTACATAAATGCATTTCTAATGTCTAAAATGACATTTATTATTATCACATGTCTAGAAAGAATATTAAATAAATTAAAAAACAGATTGAATATATAATATATTAATTTCATTTAAATCCTCCATATTTAAAAACTTATTTAATTTATTAATATAAAAACACATTATGATCCAAAAAAAATTAAAAAAAAACATAACCCTTATTTTAAAATGATATTTTTTAATTTATATTCAATTTATAACCAATAAATTCATTTTTACCATATATATCACTATAAATATATCTAATCTATCCATGTGATGATATCTAATATATCTGTATGATGTTATATAATCAATCCTTATGATGATATCTAATTTATCAGTATGATGATATCTAATATATCAGTGTGATGATATCTAATTTATTGATGTGACTATATCTAGTCAATTGATGTGACGATTTATAATATATTAGTGTGATGACATTTTTCCTTTTAGTTTGGTGATATCTAATCTATTAGTCTAATGAAATTTATTTTATTAATGTGATAATATTTAGACTATTGGTGTGAAATTATTTCATTTATTGTAATGAAAATATATTCCATTAGAATAATAATGATTATAATCGAACATAGCATTATTACTACTGGTCAGAATAATTTTTAAATGAATTTTAATGGTGATAATCGAACTACATTTGATTAAGATATAACTTGTTAAGATCAAAATTTAAGATCATTAGAGGTCATTTCAATTTCCTCCATGAATCATGGAGATATGATTGTTGGAGGGAAACTTATAAATATGAGTTCATTAGACAAGCTAGGAACATGTGATTTTGTAAACTCATCCAATCTGAATATTGATATATTGTAACTTCTCATAATTTTTTTATTTGTAATATTTTATAGAGTTTCTTTTCCTAAGGATTATTTATGGGGACTGTAAAATCAATAGAACAAATTTTTTAATTTTATTATTTTTTTTATCATGGTTACAATAATTGGATTCTAGGGGATTGAAGATAGATGTATCTAGTCTGGCTGATTGAGGTATTTTAGGGATATAAAGACAGGGATGATTCCAATCCTTGTGAATGATTTCTTTCGTCTAAAGAAACACAGATCAAGCCATTTGATTTAATGTATAGGAATCTTAATTCAAGGTTATTGACTTCCATTAAATTTAATTCTAAATGAGTATTCATTTGTTTAAAATATTTCTGTTAGTATTTATATAGAACTCTGTCTATTTTTATTTCACTTATTTTTATATGTTAAATTTGTTCGCTATAAAATTTTTAAAGGATCATTTTTATGTAATATTTTATATACATTAATTTACTAGACACAATCTATGTACTCTACATATTAATCATATTGTCCGACACATACTTCTTCTGATAACTATAATAAACATGTTTTGGGTTTAAAAATTGTTTAATATTTTTAACTAGAATTTAACCCTCTCCAGTAGCCATCATAAACTATTACGATCTTATTGAAACCACCCTCTCATCTATTCTTACTACATGATTAACTCAACCATTTAATCGGTTTAATTAATATGTAAAAAATGATCATCCTTTATCAAATAATAATCTAATAACCAGAATTCATCATGAACTCCAGGTTTTGGTGTAGTCTCATGAAGAAGCCTGTAATCACTTTGACCCACATCCATATAGACACTCTTTGTGTTTTATGTAAACAACAATATTAGTAATTATATACCTTAATCTTATCTTATGTAAAATAGGGTTAAAAAAACAAATTTTATCTTTTTTTATACCCAAAAACCATGAAAAATTTCTTAATATCATGATACATATTAGTTAGGAATCTATGAAGTACCCATCATGTGATATGGAAGTCCCTTATCAACATTTCCCTCTAAAGGCAGCGAATAAACTCTACATTGGATGTGCAGCATGCCAAATCCATCACGATTTCACCCCAAGATAGGATCATCCCCTATATGTAGATCCCAAAACAAAAAAACTAAATGAGTACTATATATTAACTTCACTTTGTTTACTAGTGATGATTTAATATTCAATAGGGCTGAAACCATTACATCTTAGTTTTTGAAACATTCACCTACCAACACATGATTAGGCTCATTTGTTACCATTCCTCCCATGATGTCTCAACTCTCTACACCTACTTCTTCCTATACAAAACATTTGAAACATTCCCATTTTTGTATGAATACACAACCACAGTAGTGAAAATTAGATGACATGTGACCCCAAATGACTAAAACATTTCAGGTATCCCTAAGAATATATTTATAGAATTACCACGTGATTTGTGTAGATGAAAAAAATATATCACTAAAGAGATAATGTTTCCTAAATGTCAGGGCATGAACCATAATTGTTACCTCTAAATCATGGATAGTGTAGTTATGCTATGGGGGGTAAAAAAGATGAGAACATAAGTGAACACCATATATCTATATGTCATAAAACCCCTAGTCCAATTCATGAGTAATCAATATAAACTAATAGATTGGTCTATAATAATAATAATAAAAGTAGACTTTACCCTCATAATCAATATCAGGAAGCCTTACTCTCACATTCTTGTCAATATAATATTGTCCCCCATATTGGTTAGCATAGTCAAGGATGCTACCAAATTAGATAAGCCCTTAATGAATCTCATATAATATATGAAATATCCAAGGATACTATAAATCTTAAGAAAATTAATTGACCTATCACAATTCATCACCTCTTCCATCTATTCTTTGATTTATTGTACCCACGAATGTGAACCTCTAAAATCTAAATATGACATTTTGAGTACATTGAATAATGTAGGTGTGTCAAATGAAATATCAAAATAATACCGTGGTTTTCAAAAAATGAATCTTCATAACATTAATATATTATTATTTCTTAAAATATATATGGAAAAGGATTGTAGGGTGGGGATAAAAATGATTTTCATAAAATCCATGAACACCATGGGAACATAAAATAATCCTAATGGAATCATGATGTACTCATTTAACATATAACTTCTAATGAATGAAATTTTTTCAATATCAAAATTTTTTAAATTACAACTGATTGATACATGATCAAAAGAATATATTAGAGAACCATAAGGATCCCTGAGATTTTCAAATAATTCATCAATTTCTGAAAATAGAGATCATGATTTTATTATGATCTAGTTCAATATCTAGTAATAAATGAATAACTTGTAGTGACTTCTCAACTTCTTGGATAATAGAACTACACACCACAAGGGGGCTTTACTGAAGTTGATAAAATCCTTTACCTAAATAACCTTAATTTCTTTTTTTAACTCCCTCATCTTAGTCAATGCCAAAAAAATGATGGAATATATATAGACTCTACACATATAATGAGATAAATAAAAAAGATGATCTCCCTTCCATAAATGTACATTTCTAGGTTACATTAGAAACATATCTATGAAGTATTACACAATTTGATAAAATATAGAGAGAACTCTCACATAATTCATTTCCCAAAACATATGGACCTTCAGTACTATATGGTTTATATTTATCTGAATTAATGTCTCGATCTACCTACTATGGAAACCCACTCTCCCATCGGAATATGCTCCATTCCCAATTGTATGTTATAATATGTAACCCATCAGTTCTAGTCAATGAAATATTTGAATCATGTTAACCAATACATGTTGGAAATGATTTTTAATATCATCATATTGAAGACTAGGAAATCCTAAAAATATATATGTCATATAACCACTACGAAAAATGCAATACACATATGAGAATGATCCAAAATATTACCAATATGTATATCATGTACTAAGATCCCAGGTGGATAATTATTTGATCATCCCTTATCCAGATGTTACATGAACAAATATGAATGAATACTAATCCCTAGTATCCAAAAAAGCTATATGTTTTATAGAAACGATAACTATTCCTATAAATATCAAAGGATACTTAATTCAATCAATTTTCGCATATTACATTGCCTAAAATATTCGAACTTCAAAAATATATACATACCCTTATCTTCTCATAGTCAACTTTGGAATTGATCCCCAAGTAATCTACTACTGAAGCTATACAGACCTCAATAATTTTACACATATTGATACAATAATATTATATAAAAATATATCTCATATAACCTGATAAATGTGAGGCATATTGTCAATGGAATAATATTCTTATAAAACCTCAACAAGAATCTAAACTAAAAAATTAATTTTTTCGACTCCTATTGAGATTCTAAATCACTTTGAGATCCTAAAATGTAATATGGTAACCAAGGGAATCTATAAAATTAGTAGGTGAGCTATAAATCCCAATCAAGGAATTGAAATGGTAATTAGGGAAATCATATGAGTCATAATTTATAACATGATAACATATAATAAAAGGCTCGTGAATAAACATATAGAGTCATAACGTAATGAAAATGGGATCCCTAGATAATGGAAACATTGAAATGTGGTAGAAACATATAATATGAAATAAATATAAGTTATGTAAGACCTCTATGAAATCATCACATTGGGGAATGTTTACCAACATAGATTAGGATGACTCCATAAAACCATACATATCATTTAATGAAACAGAAAAATAACCCAATGTATTAGATAGAGGTATCAATGAACCATTAAAAAAACTACATTCTAATGTGTTACAAAAAATCAAATCATTCATAAGATCATAACATAAGAGTTAATAATTGGATGAAATGGGTTGCGTTATATTTCCTCATATAAAAATCAGTGGAAATTTTATAAAGAGTGAATTTGAGAAATGAACATATGGAATGTATTACAGCTTAAATAGATGAGATACTACCATATAAATATATTTTAGAGTCATATATATATATATATAATTTAAATTTATACCATATAATAAGAGAGAGATAGAATGTTACATAGTGGGAGAAATTTCATAGCCTAAAGAGAAAGGGAGGATTAGAGAGATATTATACCTTCTATTCTAGAATAATTCTAAACATGTCCAAAAAATCCTGATTAATAAAATTAACTTCATTATTTACCTAATTTGGGACATTAAAAATATATCTTTTATTTAATATAATTTTATATTTCTCGGTTAAAACCCGTTAATTGAGATATAAGGTTTAATTATTTCTTTATTAGGGTGTTTTTATATTAGATCCATGGTCGGAAAAACTATTTATAATTATAAAAGTTATTTTAAAATGGTACTACAACAATATGTGTCAAATTAATTGGTCTTTATTTCCATATATAAATTTAAATAGTCCCCTGAAAAATAATTGTTTTGACATTGTAATGATTCCATTATAAAATTGATGGCATTATTTGATTAGTTCATTTCAGAAGTTTTACCAACCAACACAAAATAGTGTCATTATATTAAATTTTATACCTATATAATCCGAATTGAATCCAAAACAATAGACATATTTAAGTAATTTGTGTAAATTATTTGTGAATTTAATCCAGTCCTAATGGTTGGAATTCAACGAAAATAATCGTCATCAATGAAATTAAAAAAATGAAATAACATGGATGGTGTTTTATTTTTTTTAATAAGAGGATAAGAGAAGATGATGGATCATAGATATTAAATTAAAACCATACAAATATAGAATATTTATTATAATTTATTTATTAATCCATGTTTTGAGGAATTTTTTAAGAGGATGACGTGGAAGAGTATAATAAATGACTAGGTAGAGTGTGTTACCATCTCTTTTGGATGCCTATTATTGGATTCCACTTCAATCACCTTGGATTGGTCATCTGACAATATCAGAATCAATAGGACATGTGGGAGTAGATTAAGAAGTTAATTGTTTCGAAATTTGGAAATGCATATGGCATAAATTTTATAAGGTGAAGGATTCATGAGGGAAAATATTTATAAGGGGAGGTGGTGGGTATTATATAAAATTATATTAATTAATTTATTATTTCTTCTCAATAATATCAATAGTATTAATTATTTGGAATAATTTTAAAAAATAGATCATATAAGGTCAATCTAATGGGTGAAATGATTATCCATGACTCAAATTTTAATATATTTGTCTTATAATGTGAAATGCAGTATTTTTCCATATATTACTATTAATCAAAAAATTCATCTTTTTAAGAAAAATTAATATTCTATATAATTTATTAGAAATTTAGATTCAAAAAAGTAAATCAATTTTAATAAAGTAATATAAAAATTAAAGACCTAATTTTTAAAATAAATCCTCATTTATTTTAAAAATATTAATATCAAATTTACGATCAATTTTATAACCCTTTGAAAAATTAATTATTATACCATAAAATTATTTTATAATTATAATAAAACAAAAAATTATATTATAAATCCATTTTATGGAAATAAAAATTGTTTTATAACATTATATTTATTATATATGTGAAATTAAATCTTTTATATTTCACAAAAACATCTACCCCAAAATTTATTCAAAGAAAAATAAAAGTTGCAACAAACAAACAGGGGGAAAAGCTACAGTCCAACAGACCACGCCAACAAGAACAAACAGATCAAACAGAAGATCACCTTTTTCGAGGATGACCTCGACCCCTAGATCCCCCCGACTGGCCGGGGGGCAACCACGCCCACTCTGCTGTCCAGCTTCCATTGCCATAGTCACTTCCTCAGTATTTTCCATAGGGGAAGCTTCCCCATGCAGTCCAACATCAGTGCAAGTGTCTTCCTTGTGATCCGCAGCAGCATGATACTCTTCAGCGCGATATAGATATTACGTATTTTAATTTTATAAGATACTTAAATATTTTCATACACCTCAATTAATGAGGTTGCTATTATAATCTTCAAGATACTACTATTAATGGTCATATTATTATTCTAATAGTCATGGTATTATTCCAAGAATCATATTATTATTTTAACGATCATATTGGTTCGAAAATTCATAAATATACTTAATAATTCATTAATTCATCATTATATAATATTTTCAATCATGGTTATAAATTTTCATTTTCAAAAATAATATTTCATTATAATTATTTTTCATAATTTCAATAGTTTTAATATATAACACCCTGAAATTATAGAAGAATAATATCGTATTTGATAGTGTATGTTACTAGAAACACCACGATTAAAAAAATAGTGAAATATATTTCAGTTCATTTAATTTTTTCAACAACTTTCAGAACACACAACCCTAATTCTAAATGAATAATAAAATAGTTTAATATTATAACAAAGTTTTTAAATTCTAATGTATGAATAGTAAGAAATAAAATATGAAAATTATGGACATATCTTGATTAAAAATATAATAAGAATCATTTAACAGAAAGAGAATGTTTTTATGAAACCATATATTTTTGATAAAAGATCGATTACTTAGGATTTTTCAACATAATTTAAATTTAATTTTTATGAATTTTAGTAAATTTGTATTAAAATAATGTCATATTATAATTTTGATTAAAAGAATTATCTTATGATAAATTGTTCAGATTTTCTAAAAGTTCATTTTTTGGATGAATAGGGATGAATATTGAAATTTAATTAAAACCCACCATTTGGTTCAAATTATATATCATGATAAATTATATTTTTAATTTCAATGAATTAAAAATTATTTGAATTATATATTTATAAATCCAATTGAGGTCACTGGTATATTTTTCATATTTTTATTTTAATATAAAAAATTTATAAATTTTTAAATATTTTCTATTTAAAAATTATTCCTTCACATCACTTATATGAAATTACTATTAAATTATATTTTTTAATCAATTTAATTATACATGGAAAACTGAATTATATATTTCAAATAAGAAAAATTTATATTTTTTAATAAAATCAAAATGTATTTCTACAATCTATAAGAGTGAATATAGTAAATATTAATTCTCATGGTTAGGGGAAATATTTATTTACCTATGGATTAAACTCAGAATATAAGTGATAAAAATTACCAAAAAACTAGAAAAAAAAATTGGAATGACATATCATGACTATGAAACATCTATTATTGATAATATCCTATTATGGAGGCTTTTGGAATAATTAGAAGGTGTGTACGATTGAATTTATTTAGATAATTCCAAGTGTTCTATTCACCTCAATAAAAATATCCACCCCCTCTTCTCCATTATCCACACCATAAAAACATTTCTTAAGACATTATCTACCAAGTTCACTTCCCAAATCCCTCCTATCATCCGAGAAACCATATATTGTGTATAAATAAATCCTATTACATGGTTAATGCAAACCTAAGGTGGACACTCAAAATAGTGGTGACCTTCTTCAACAAGATTTTTTATTTTATTTATTCCTCCACCAATATTATTTATTATAACACCATGATGATATAAAACCCATAGTTTATTCAATATAATAAATATTGTTAGTTTAATATAATTAAATACAGTCCTCTCAACTTCAATCAAATGGGTTAAGAAAAAATCATTCGTATGTATGGTGAACTAACGCAACGTGGACCGTTGCCATTCATTTTTCTGTTACTAATTGTCACAGTTCAGTCTGATGAATAATTTAAGGTATAAATATGATATTTAAAATATAATTATAACTCTATAGTCACTATATCATATATAAAATTTTATATTCAATTATTTAGTGGATACGATAATGTCAATTGTCTGTTCGGGGGATTACCCACTTCTGAAGCGATGTGATTTGTCTTTCACTGACACATTAAATGGAAATTTATAAAGTTAAATTAAATTATTATATATAATATAAATGAAAATGGTATAGTTTTAATGAACATTTTTTCTTTATAAAAAGATAATATATGATTTTAATATATATATTTCCACTCACTAAAAAATTATGTCATCATTCTTATACATAGGGACTACAACCTTCACAAAGTGATGTGACCCACTTTTCATAGAAAGAAAACATGAAGGATATAAGTTAGTTTATTATATTTTAATTATGATATTATGATAATTATATTAAGATAATAAATTACATACCATCTTTCCAAATAGGGCGGCAAAAAAATTGAAATGTTACTGATGTGTACATATGGTCTACCGTGTTTATGATCGCAACATACTTCATTTCTCATAATCATATTTCATGATTGGTTTTAAAAATATTTAGGGATCTATAAATATAATAAATATGTAAATATTTTTAATCTAGATATTATGAAACAAAATTATATTAACTAGAACCTTTCATTTCATGAGAAACCATGAATGAGAAAATAAGGCAATTAACACTTGAAATAATGAAAATAATAAAATATTATTAAAAAAATAGGAGATAAGATATTATAATTGGATCTAATTTATTGTTATAAATATTAATATAGTTATTAAAGAATTTAATAGCAATTTTAACTATTATAAATGAGGTCAAATCACAGTCATCCAAAAAGAAGTATGACGTAAGTGATTTCATGTCAAATTATTTTCTTTGAGGAAAATTGTAAGGTTATGCACATTATTTCCATTTTATGGTTTATATAATTAACCATTAACATGTAATATCATGAATATTTCATCATTATTGGTGACTTATGATCATGTTTATTTTAGATTAAATATACCAAGATTTAAATAATATCATCACTATATTTATATTCATTGGGTTATATAACCTCTTCATTGTCATTGATATTATTAGGTAATATTTATAATATGTTTTTCTATATTATGTTATATTTTCAATTTTTAAATGGATTAATATTTTAAACACACATTCCATTCCTTGATTAGTTATCACTTTATCAGTATGACCTTTGTGAGGGTTTACGTTATAATCACATTTTAATTGGGATTATTTGTACATGAATTTTCATTGAAGGTAATTTTTTGATAAATCCTTAATAAAATATTTAATTTTCATATTGTCAAGTTTTTTTTAATTTTTTCATGTAATAGAAACACTTATCCAATCCTTTATAGTAAAAATTTCATTGACATTAGTTTTAATTAAATATGAATTCATTTATCTCTTTATTGGTAATTTGTTACATCCAAAACCATGTTTCCTATTAAAAAATAAAATGTATTTTACATCTTAAAAATGAATTAGTAATGAATTTTTTCCAATTTTTTACTTTCTAAAAAATCTATAAGGAATATTATTTTCATTTTCTAAACAAGGAACTTTTATATGATTTTTAAAATGAAAAAGGAATGTTATTTTTAACTTGTAATGTATATATAGAATTAACTGATGTCTTGACTGTTATTTCAATAAATCTTCCATTTCATGTTTACAAGGTAATTTTAAAAGGAAATTTTTCCATGATATTCTAGAATATGTAAATTTTTAAATGTTATTTCTGAATATGATGATTAATAAAATGTTTTATTCTTTAAAAAGTGGTTTTTAAAATGAAAACCATGTATTCTTATATAATATTTTTAAATAATTTATTATGGTGTTTATATTTACGAGTAAAAAAACTATATTTCACATATACTCCAATGGTGATATGTTTTATTAATACAATATTTATTTTTCAAATGGATAGTTTATAATTATTTTAACAAGGGATAGTATTTATATACACTTTGTTATTTAATTTTTGTATTCATTAACATCCCATATATTTTTTTCACATTCCTGTGAAAACTAAAAATTATATTTTCCCTGAATATTCATATTATTTTATCATGAAATATATATTAATTATTCCATAAATATTTTATATTTATAGTGTTGTGCATTGAAATACGTTGGTTTATCTAGATATATATTCATAAATCCGTATTCTTTACTCAATACAAATAATAGATTATAAGTATCATTTTTAAGGATTAAATATATTTTTTGATATATGATGAATTATTTGGGCATATATTATATAAGTAAGGCTTGGTAAATGATAGACCCTAAATGAATTGTTAGTCGCATGGGATGAATCAGTTGGATAGACTTACTGAAATGTGTATCTACCAATCAATTTAAAATTTCCTGGAGAAAAGATATTGATAGAAAAGGTATCATGTTCCTAGGGAACATAATGTCCAATAATTAATAATTTAATTCATATATAATTCAGTTATAATTATAAATTTGATTTTTAAAATGATATTATATTTAGATGGGTCTAATTCTTGGTTAGTTTTTTAAATTTAATGCGTGTTCATATATTTAACATTCTATGTTTATTAAGACATATACTGTCCTATTAGTTAGGTTATTTAAATTCCGTGTTTTTTAAGTTTTTTTATCATTCAATATAGATCATTATCAATTGGATTTTCACATTGATATTATTTATGGATTATTATCCCTTTCATTTTAATAGATACATGGCATGTTTTTTATGTTATTTACCATTCGATGTTGACTATGAATTATCTTGTAATGAAATAAAAGTTTTTTAAACATATTATTTTTTAGTTATTTAACATTCCTAATTGATATGTATCCATTATATTTTCACATTAATATTAACTCTAGATGTACTTTTTCATTAGTTTATTGATTATATAGAATGTCTTTCCAATAATTTACTTTTACATATTTATTATTATCCATGATATTTTCAGATTAATATTATTTATAGATGCACATAATTCTCATTTTATTAATTATATATCATTTGTGTTTAGTTATTTACCTTTCTATATTGATTATATTTATTGATTATTAAATTATTATTTTTTATTTATCCCTTGTTACAAATTTGATGTAACCATATTTTCTTCATTATATAGGAATCCATGATTCTTAATATAAACGATATGTGAAAATATTATAGTTGGAATAATGTTATTCTCAAGGGAAAATTTATGTTGTATTTATTCAATTAAAATTTAATATTTAAATTATGTATGTTCCATGTTTTCAAGGACTACTAAAATATTTAGTATTTTGGGTTGTAATTAAATTATATAAGTATTTTACCAATGGTAGTTTTATTATATGAATTGTGAATCATAACTGGATAATGCTAAATATTAAAATAATTTGTGTACTCAGTAAAATAAGTGTCATGGATAACATCATGGCTTAATAAGTTGAATATTTATAATAATAAAATTTCATAAACACCACTCCTTGGTTTTTATGTCATGGGTGACTACCAATATTAATGAGATGTTTAAGAAATTTATCTAATGTACACATTTTAGTGAATGAGTTATTTGAGATATATTGCATTTACATTTTATAGAGATATTTTTAGGGGTATGGATAACCATTGTAGTTAATATGATTATTAATTCTATTGTAGTTATAGTCAAACAAAATTATTAGACTTTCTGAAAAGTGTTGTTTTGAAAACCTTATTAAAAAGGTTGCTTAAAGATTAATTTTATCTCAAGGTTGTCCGTCAAATATTTCTGTGAATTTTCTATTAATATTATTAATATGGTTTTTGAAAAGTACACCTCATATGTTGGATGATAACTTGTTGCGTCCAAAAAGTCCACTTGTATTGAACCCATGATTGAAGGACAATAAGGGTTTAATTCCTACAAGTGGCCTTCCTGATGACATGGTTAATTTGTAATTATTTTTATTTAATTATTTAATGAGTAAATATTAATGATGTGCCAGTTGTTTAACCATTTAGTATTAAGGATAAATTTATTATATTGGCTAACATATGCTAACCATGTTGGATTAGGAAAATATATAGAGACTTAAGGAAATATTATTCACTCTTTTATTGATCTTATGATCTATTAAATGTTAATTTCAGTGTTTCAGTTATTAAAAAATTCATTTTTTGGATGTTAACTTCATTGAGTAATTGATGAATGGAATATTTATTGAATCCCAACTGAATGAAAAAAATTGTGATTGTGAAATAGAACCATATCATGTATGTATATTTTCATATATTCAAATATAGTAATGAAATCCCTAAATCTCATGAAAATGATCTTGAAACAGAAAATTTATCCTATCATATTGATATCCAACAAATAATGTAGTCTTTTAAATATTCACATGTTTAGGGATTTTATGGATTTAAAATTTCATTGACCATTAACTTACTTACGATCAATGAAATAAATCACTCTCTACAATTAATTATACTTTTCTTCCAAGCCCATATCTTCAATTTCCACCAATATTCTCCCATTTATAATCATAGTTTTTTAGTATTTCTGTTATCATTTTTACTTAGCTATCTCTCTTATATAGAGTAATTTTTATTAAATCTTTCAACTAAGAGGGATTTTAACAAAAAAATTAATTGGCAATCACTTGACTACTGATACTATGGTTAAATTGTATGGATTTTATTTATTTAAATTTGGTATAAGGTGTAACCATGAAATTATAAAAGAATGAAATGTTTTTTTATAGCATATGTAACATGAAACACCGATCTCAAACAACCATGAAAATATATTTCATTAATTTTAATCTCTTTGATAGCTTGCAGAACACTCAACATATGCAACTCTTTGAACTCAGTTTCTTGGAGTCAGTGAATTATTTTATTACATCGGTATGATTAGATGAAAGTAGTATCCCAAGGGAACAAATATTTTAGTAGTTTTGGAATACTAGATACATACATATGTTCAACATTAACAACTTTAAATGAAATAAAATAGATAAGTTCCATTAATAACTCCCACAACTCTTTGATTATCACGACATGTCATTTATAATATACTTCTTCACATCATGGAGAAATATAAAACATAATAAATGGTTGATCTAAAACACACATTAAGGAGTTATATTATAGGGGAATTAATCACACACATAATCACTACCCATGATGAATAACTAAATAAAAATGACATTAAGAAAAACCTGAGAATAATTCACCTTGAATAAAAATAGATTAAATAATACTATAGATAATAACCATGGATATTTTACAAGTCCAATAATCAAATGGAATATCAATATCTAGTTTCATAATAAGGTAATTAATAATTTCGTACATTATAATCATACCCTCAATGCCTCACCAAATACACAATACATAATGGGTAAAAACCTATGCTTGTTTTCTAACGAGACCTACTGATCCATCGAGGGGTTATAACAAGCCCCACCCATCACATAATAATTCCAATTAATTCTTAATTTGAATAAGGATAAACATAATAAAAATATTCATTCATATGGAAACAAACATATGAAATGTAATTAACTTTCCCCAATCATTAAACCTAAACACAAACCATTCAATGTAATATGGTAAATGGTATCATGATTGGACATTCAATGTTAGACTAATCATAAATCATTTAATAAAATATATAATACGATATCTTCAAAATTTAATCCAAATAAAATATAATAACCAAAAATAGCATTAAAATGTTCACAACACTCAAATAAAATCATCGAGTAATTTCTAAGAAAAATACTATTTTACATTGAAAAGAACAGTTCTTTTGAAAAAACCATAATATAAAACTAGAATTGAACTAATATAATTATTTCATAATAACATAAATTATTTAATAAAAATAATTGGGGGATAAAATATATTATAATGTTAATTTTAAAATAGGTAATAATTTGTGAATTTCCCTTGAATAAGGTTTGATTAATGGGAAAAATTTCTGAAAGATCATTTTAAAACATGTAACACCCATTAAAATAAAGAAATATTATATTTTCAACAAACACATATATAATAATAAAACATAATTATGTTCATTAAATACGAATAATTAATAATTTCATTAATATAAGTAGAGAATATGAGTAACTCAAATGGAAATGGAGGTTCGGGTAGAATACCCTTACCTTAAGTCTACACGTGTTCTGAACTTGACCTTAACATCCGGGATAATCAAATTAAATCTATTTATTAATTTATTGAAATATTTATATACAGATATATGATTATTTATTTTTATTATTTTCATTTATGTCATTATTGATAAGTTGTATGGTTGAATTTTGTCGTTCCATAATGTTTGTTTCTATGATTTCATGATTGTTTCACTTGATAATTAGAAATGGAGTTCAATATAAATTAGTTTAATTCCCCAAAATATGAATAAAATTTTGATAATGAGAAAAAATAGTAAACATTTGTATATATCATTTGGTTATATATTATGAAGATTAATAATTAGATAATACATTTATTGGTAATAATTTATATTATTTTAGTGGTTATTGTTTATAACGTACTCATTTTTTATTATTAACTCGTATTATGTAAATATGTTACATCAAAATCATAATTTTTTTAATATTTATTTTAATATATTTTTCAACCATTAAAATGGTATAATGAACATACATTAAGATGAAATTGATGAACGAAACTTCATTGTCCATAATGGTTATAAATCTCCCCTTCCTGAACGATGATGTTATTTTTAAAATAAAAAAAAAGAGAGTATGGAGACAGATGATTTTTATTCCATTGAAATGATATAAATCATGTATATAAATTATATGGAGTTATCATGATCATTTCAATATATGTGGTGATGATAGAATAACAAAATAAATTTAAATTATGGGAAATTAAATGAAAAGGTATAGGGTTTACCTCTTCAAATATCCTCTTTGAGAACCTACTTAGGGTAATTGATTTTGGCCTTTTGGAAAGACCAAGATCTCCAGGACAAAGTGAGATGATAGGGTTGAGTATTTGGATAGATCATTGAAGAGATTCAAGGATTAGAGGAGTGAGGTGAAAAATGGGTGAGGGTGGCTTTTATAGTGGGGGAGAGGTGTGATTTTTAATATCTAATTAATTATTTTATTATTTTTCTCAAGACAAGAAATAGTGTTAATTTGTGTGTCCAAAAATAGTAATAAGTGCTTATTTGTTTTATCCAAGTGTTCTTACATCCATCAAACATCACCTATGAATTAATAAATCATGTATATATCAATTATAATTAATTGTCTTATTTTACTATTCAATAAATAATTAATGACTTTTAAAAAAATTCATAAAACTCCCAATAACCAATTTCACCATGTATAATTAAAAAATGGGGTTTATTTAATAAAAAAATAATATGTGAAAATTGTTTCATAAATAAAATAATTTTTTACTTGAAAATGTAGAATTTAATTTTAAAACTAATTTTATAAAAGTTTTAAAAATTAAGTAAGGTCTGATTAAATTATCATAGTAGAATAGGAGAATAGAATAATTTTATAGGAATATATATTATGAAAATGAAATTTATTTTAAATAAATTTATTAATTTAAAATTTTAATTTAATATTTATTACTCACAATAATATCCACACTTAATTATAAATTTTTAAAATATCTACCCTCATTTATAAGGTGCCTAAATTATAATTCTACTTAAATGGGTGTGGTCACTCTTTATAAGGGTCGTATTACTATTTATAAGGGTACATTACTATTTATAAGGGTAAGGTTACCATTAATCAAACATTTATGTTGATCCTATCAAACTCTAAATAACTTAATGATTGAAACCTTGTATTTCCATTTTTGAAATAAAAAACACAGAAGCTGATAAATTTTGTTTGACGGTTAGGATATTACACACTTCTATAATAACAAAGTGTTTGTTTCATAGATACTCAGTGTTTCATGCATTCTATTTTATATTTTTATTGTAATTCCTTAAGGTCAACTAACATTGAGTCTAAATGAACCATAATATACTACAACATTATAACCTAGATATTAAATAGGTTGGTTTTAATTGTATGAACTAAATTATTAAAATTATGGCTATATATTAATTCAAAAAAAATGATAATCATTCAAAATAAAATGATATTTTTTTAGAAAAGATATTATTTTTCAAAAAAAATGAATTAGTTTTCCATTGAAAACATAACTAAAAATTATATTTTAAAATTTTTTAACGATTTATTTAAAAAATATCAAAATATTT
This sequence comes from Viscum album, assembly GCA_963277665.1. Taxonomy (NCBI): domain Eukaryota; kingdom Viridiplantae; phylum Streptophyta; class Magnoliopsida; order Santalales; family Viscaceae; genus Viscum; species Viscum album. The sequence goes on along the minus strand of OY728127.1, from coordinate 395,318,529 downwards.
ACGAATTTATAATATCTAAATTATTTTATGGTGAATTTTTTTGGGATTTTTCCTAGAATTTAAATTTTTTCATAAATAGTGAAAAATAAGGAATTTTAAAATAGAATTGCATACTCATTGAAATTATTTATCAAGTTAAATACTATTTTAGATTGGATTAAAAATAAATTTTTTAAAATAATTTATCAATTAATTCAATTTCGATAATTTTAATCATTTTCATAAATATACACACTTTGTAATCTCTTGATCATTATCTCTTTAAAACCATCTCATTATTATCTCATATACGAGAAAATTTTAAATAAACAATTTCATCTTCTGTGAATCGTATGTGGATAAATTAATTCCATATTTCTAAACTTATTATTTTTTAATTTATAATTATTTCCACATATTTTTTGATAATATATAATATTGAAAATCATAAAAAATTTATTGTGGTTAGGGTAAAAATATTTTTACGGGGAGTTAAACTATAATGATATGAGTTAAGAATGAACTAAAAAACTCATTCAAAATCCATTTATCTATATTAAAAAATTACTTCTCTGATTTTCTATAGTTTCTCATTTTTTGTGGATTGTTTCATGATAAAAACGTTGGTATGATTGATTATTTTCAAAACATAAAAAGTGTGTCTCTCACCTAACATATTGAAGAGCACCCCCTCACCTTAATTATTTACACCATATAACATCTTTTATTCATCCAAAAAATTCGCTAATAACTTCAAAACATTCCAAAACTAATCATTTAATAGTTATTTTTTTCATAAATCTAACCATGGACGGATTTTGTGAAAACAAAGGGAGGATACTTGAAGAACATGTATTGTTCATCAACGAGCGTTTTATTTAATTTTTTCCTCTACATACATGAAGTGTTATTGCACCATTATTACATAATAAATTCGGTGTATTATATATTAATATGGGTTTTATGTTTTGTTAATGACATATAACCATCCCACATCCCTCAAATTAGTTACCAAATTATTATTCATGTGTATGGTTGACTACCGCCTTGTGAACCAATATCATTTGTTTTTCTATTACCACCTATCATTGTTTGGTATGATGATAGATATAAAGTATATATATATATATAATATTTCTAATATAATTTCACCTATGGATTAATTATATCCTAAATTATTTTTTTCATTATATTATATAAGGGATACCATAATGTCACTCAAGTGTCTAGTGGACAACTGCCTCATGAAGCGAAGTGATTCTTCTTACACTAATGCTTAAATTGAAGGTGATCAGTACAATTTTATGGAATATATGTTATATAAATGAAATTATTATGATATTCAGTAAATATTTATAATTATGGATATATAAAATATCATTTAATTTCTTACAATTTCACTCACTTAAAAATGAAAAAATCATTCTTGTACGTGTGGATTACTACCTTCATGAAGCAATGAGACTCTCTTTTCATCATCATATCACATGGTTGAAAGGTATATGTATATAATATTTTAATTTTTACATTAATAAAATTAATGAAATATAATATATTACTTACTAACTTTCAATAATAATTGGTTAAAAATGGAAACATTACCCAAGGGTTTGTTTAGCCTACTATCTCCATAATAATAATATACTTCATTTTTCATGACCAACCAACATTATTGGTTTTAAATTTATAACTAGTATATAATTATGATAACTATTTCATTATATTATTATTTATATTATTGAAAATTGTTATATAAAAAAGCACCAGAACTTTCATGGAAAATCATGAAAGGGGAAACATGGCAATTAACATAAAAAACAATGAAAATATTTAATGATTATTAATGAATGGTTGTTAAGATGATATAAAATAATAATATATGATATTATAAAATTAATATGATCATTAAATAAGTTAATAATATGTTTAAAATCCCATTATAAGAGTTTGAACCATGGTTTACCAAAATAAAGTGTGATGTAAGGGAATTTGTCTCAATTTAATTTCATTTTTTTGGATTTTGTAATGTTATGAACCTAGTTTCCATTATAATGTTTCCATACATCCCCTTTGGCATATTATATCATGATTAATTCATTATTAATTGTGTTTGAAGTTCAATTTGAATTTTTTAATCCTCGATTATTTGACAAGAAAATTACCATGTGGTAAATAATTTCCTAACTCAATTTCATTTCACTGGGCTATATTACTTATTTATCAACATCGACATTATTAGATATTTCTTATAATGAATTTTAATTATCTTATTTTTTCTATAAAAATATTTTTTGTGGATTTTAATTTGATACGAATAATCAATTCCCTGATTAATTCTTATATCATAGTTAAGATCTCTACAAGGATTTAATTAACAATATTATTTTAATTGAGATTATTTATACATGAATTTGTATTTATGGAAATTATTTTATTATTTCATGATAAAATATTTAATTTTTTTTTGAATCTGTTTATGAATTATATTTTTAGGTAATATTTCTAACTTTTCACTCTTGATTCTTAAAAAAACGATTTTTATTATTAAACAATGACTTCATTTCTCTCTTTGGTAGAAAATCAGTTTTATTCAAAATCAATGTTTTCAATAAAATGTTTCAATTTTTTGGAAATATTCAAAATTATTTATTGAATACATTTTTACAAATTTGTATGATTTAAAAATATTTAAAAATATTCTTAATTTAATTTTCGGAAAAAATAATTTATGTATCCTTTTTATAGTGTACGAGGGTGGTCGTTTTTTAGTTTGTTAACACATACATTATTACACACCATCTTGGAAGTCATTTCACCGAATCCTCCTCTACATGTTTATAATGTTATTTTAAGCACAATTTTCTCATAATATTCTAGAAATTATTATTAACTAAAAAGGATTTTGAAGGAGAAGTATTTTTAAAATGACATATGTTATGAAATGTGATTTTCAAAATGAAAATAATATTTTCCACAATAATGTCTTAAATGATATTTTATTCTATTTTTATTCATCTATGAAAACATCCCATTATTTCACATATACTACATTGGTGATATATTTTATTAATACCATCCTCATAATTACTTAGGTTGTTTTATGATTATTTTATAAAATGAAAATATTGGCATTCACTTACTTGATTCATTTTTCGGTTCATTAATATCTCATGGAAATATTCACATTCATGTTATCATTGGACATTACATTTCCTACGAATATCATTATTATTTATGATCGATATTTTATTTAATATATTGTATATCATATCTACATATGGTGTTCAATATTAAAAGTCATTTTTTATCCAGGGAAATACTGGTAAATCTGTATTCAATACTCAATAAGGATATTTAATGATTATAAAAGTTATTTATGAATTAAATTGATTATCCAATATATGAGGAATACCTTAGAAATGAATGATACATGTGGGACCTATTTATTGATATCCCCTCAATGCATCAGTGGTCTCATGGGATAAATATTTTGGCTAGACTTAGTTAAAAGGGTTTCTACCCTTTGTTTTTAAATGGTCATGAGAATAGGTAAATATTATAAGATTTTAATTATTGTGGGAAAAAGACATCTGATAATTAAAAATTACCTTAATTAAGAATTTAGTTATTATTATCCAGTATATTTTCATAATGATATTATCATTTCATGAAATTCATTCTCATATAGTCATTTAAATGGAAAGTGTGTTCAGTTATTTAACATAATATATTGAATATGATTTATCATATCATGATTTTCAAGTTATTTTAATTGAGTGTGTGATTAGTTGTTTTCACTTCCATATTTATTATTATCCATGATATTTTCACATTTATATTTTATAAATATTCACATCATTCTCTGTTTATTTATTACATGGAAGGTGTGTTCAGTTATTTTTCATTACATATTGATTATGCTTTATCCTTTCATGATAGTACTATTATTTAAATGAAATGTGTGTTCAGTTATTTACCATTACATATTGATCACTATCCATGATTTTTAATATTAATATTATCTATGAATGCAGATATATTTTAGTTTATTGGTTACCAGGAAAGTTTTTTTTAGTTTTGTAACTTTTATATATCGACTATTATCCGTGATATTTTAACATTGATATTATCTCTGGATGTACTAATTTCTCATTTTATTCACTATATTGAATGTATGATCAGTTATTTACCTTTCTATATTTATTATACTTATTTATTCTTGAATTCTCCCAATGTATGTATCCCATATGGTGCATTATAGCTCCTCCTAATTTTTTTCCATTATCAAGAACCATTGAAGTTTACTATGACTAATATTAATAGATATAATAAATGGAATAATGTTATTATTGAAAAAAATATGTGTTTTAATGTTTATACTCAAATATAATATGGTAATCTTGTATGTATCTATTTTACCCTGAATACTAAACTATTTAGTCCATTAGGATGTAATTCCTTAAATATTTTTTCAATGTAATAAAGTAGACACCAGCTCTAGGAAACGATGGTCAAGGATGCTACATATTTATAATTGTGTTTATTCAAAGGCATTAAGCATATCAAAATTTTCTTATTAATATTATCTAATATTCTATTTTTTATCTCTCTGTAATATATTCAATTATTATATTCATTTTTATTATATTAATGTAATACTACAATTATAATAATAAAAATATATTATCTTAATCATCTGGTGAATAATATGATTTTAAAAAATATGGAATGAATATATATTCATAATATAATTTCCATTGATAAAATTATGGGTCTTTACATTCATCCTCCCTAATGAAAATTCACCCCATGAAATTATTTTTAAATAATATGGTGAAAATATGTGAGGGTGATTCTACATCATATTTTCTACTTATTCCCATGTCATCCTCCCCTAATTATAGATTATCCATTGTACATCAACTTGGGTAGTTGTCTTATTACGTTGAAAATCATCTCCATCGACCAATATCATTACCGACTTCTCTATAAAAGAGAGACCATTTTAAATATTATCTATTTATGAATTTAGTACATGTGATGGATTTTGTAATTAATTTATTAATATTGATACATGGAACATTTCATGTACTTTAAATAGGTTTTTTTGGACTAATAATTGATATGATTTGGTTCAAAAGAGATCATGAATATTAATTTCGGTGATATATATATGAATATGCAATTCCTTATTAACCAATATCATGATTCTATTACTTGGGTATATGAAGAGGAATAATTTATCTCCAACCCAATTTCTTGGTCTCATCGATGATTCTCATTATTTCTATTTTTTCAACTCAGAGAAGACTTGATGTGATGAATGGTATTGATATTTTCATCTATTTCATCAACCATTTCAGGCCCCATCATCTCCCCCCAACATTATCCATCTTTTAGTAGTTCTACAAATCATTCCATATTGGGATTCATGCAAATCCATTTAAACACATCAGTGGATACTATTGTCATTTAAGTACACAAACAATGGAAGATACAAATACCATCATCTTTTATATTTCATCAAGAATGATCTAAACCTAAATTATAATACCTGGATAGTCTGATCATATTGTCCATCGGTTTGGGGTTGATAAGTCATACTGATGTTAAATTAATTATTTAGATCATGTAAAAGAATATTCTAAAACATTGTAGTAAATATTCAATCTCAATCATATAAAAATGATAATGGTGTTCCATGAATCATCAACCCATCATTGATTTATATCCTTGAAATTTGATCAACTAAGATATCGTCATGAATTTTAATGATTCTTGTTGTATTTCATTGATGATACACAAAACCCATATATAATTATTTATTCATGATGTATTTTAATATGAGATACAATGTCCATGGTCAATTTTTTCCACTTTTATATCAGTACGGGTAAAGGTTGTATAATACCTTTAGTATTTTATTATTACCTTTCACCTACTAGAATAACATCATCATAATCATTTTTATTTTTTATTATGAAAGGGATTAAAACAACTGAAACCCACCAATCCACAAACAATGGAAAGAAACTAAGGAGTTCGGTAATAGTGAATTTCGAGGGAATCACCTTTAATTAATTTAACCCTATCGGGTTCCAAAGAGATCAAAATTTGGTGACAGATTGGGTCAGAGCCCATAACCTCCAGTGAAGTGTGGTAGTCCACGAATTTAGTCCCCTCTCTCTAGGTGTGTTTAACCTTGATTTTGTCGCTATGCTTTTCCCGACACATTCTAGTGATGACATCAATAGATCATGGGGGTTGGAAAAAACCTTGCAGTACGTCAAGGATTATCTTGGATTTAGTTTCCACCTCTTCAACTCAGACATTTTTGATGTGGTAGATGCGGAACCCCATGAGAAAAACTATTTCCTCAACCTGAAGGGAGGTCACGTGGCCTAACTTTGAAACGAAGCCAGTACCACTGATCCAAGGGAATTCTTCTCAAACCCTCTACCTCGAAGGATCCCCATGTTTCATGATGAATACTTTTTGGGATTAAGTCCATTGGTAGGTAGGAACCAATGAACCCATTTCCACCTGTTGTTACAATTATTCTGCATTAGAAAAATGGGAGCTGACCTGCAGTTTGCGAAGTGCGGGGGTATTTTTTGATTTGGTGATGAGCATAGACATATCTAGGAGGATCTATTAGGTCCTGATGATGGTGGTGTATGCCTTGTCCATCAACCCTTCATGCCTTTCCTTGTTGTGGACCTACCATAAACTCCCACATCTGGTCTAAATGATCGTAGTATGATCCATCTATTCTGGACCTCAATTTCGAGATCCATGAAACAATCATTCCTTGGAAGAGAGATCACATAATTTAGAAACATAGAGACCTCTAAAATCCCCAGATAAGTGCAAAATCGCACTCTCTCATTCACCATTGGAGAACAGGTGGTCTGAACTCTCCTCCTTGTAGTTTTGGCAATATGAGTAGCATGATTCCAGAGGAATCTTGCAGCATTTGGTAATCACCTCAATTTGAAGGGCTCTATTTTTTATTCTAGAATAGTAAGATGATGAACATGGAATGGGTGGATTTATACCTCAAGGTACCATTCCATCTGTGAGGAGGATCCTGAAAGCCCTATTAGTGGTAGAAGTCCCGAGATGTTAGGGCCCCTGAGGATGAAGGGGTGAAGACACAATTATCATTTTCAGAGGACAAAGCCCTAATTATAGAGATCTCAATACATCTTCATTCTCCATAGGTAGATGGAGAATGAAGAGATATGTGAATCATTAAATAGAACCTTCATTATATCAGGATTTAATGGTAAAAATTATCATGAACCAAATATTATAAAGCCTTCAAACATTTGAACATCGGGAATATAACTTTTCCAATAGCTCCCACCTTCTTCTATATTTCCTTATAATCCTTTAGAGACACATCTATATTCCATTGATGGGATGGTTGAGAAATCAATTTAGTATATAAAAATATTGTTAATACCATTATTGCTGACATGTCTATCAATTTAAAGTATATAAATGTTGGATCATTCTCAGTCCTTATCTATGATAAGCTTGTTAGATCCTTTATAAAAAGTGAATATTCCATGTTATTAACATTACCTTGATAGTAGTGTATGATATATTCATAGGCCTTGAATATACTTATCCATATTCAGTAATTTATATTAATATTCTTTTGTATTAATATATATTTAAGACACTTATGATATGTACACATTTCATAATTTTCCCCATATAGGTAGTGCTTCTTAATTTTCTATGTGAAAATCATTATAGCCAATGGAAGATCCTCTATTGTATAGATATATTCATGAATATTCAACTTCATTAATGCATAAGATATCAATTTTCCATTTTTAATCAATAAACATCCTAACCCTTTCATGGAAGTGTTATTGTGTACTAAGAAATGTTCCCCACATGAGGGGGTTGTGTGGACAATAATAGTGATAAGGATCATTTTAACCTATTTGAATATTAAATCACATTTATCGGTCAAAAATAACAATAATAAATTCTGATTGAAGTTAATTTTTGGGTTGGGAAATTGTGAGTTTTTTCTCACAAAATGTATATAATTCCCAGTTATTCTAAGAACACAATATATCTTTATTCCATGTGATTTTTTGGGATACTCCTCAATTTATATTTCAATATAATGTTCCAAAGATATCCATTTTATGGTGATATCCTTCTCATGAATGATAAATCCTCAATTGATAAGTAACATATACTATACGTTTCATATAGAAAGTCCATTCTCAAAGACTTTAGCATAGTATTCAAATGATGCTCATGACCCTCCTTACTTTTAGAGTATATCTTCATACCATCAATATATTGTATATATAATTTTTCTAGGTAATCTCTATATAATCAATTCTTTATTTCCATAATGAGTATAAGAGACAAACTGATTTTTAAGGGAATATCTAAGAACTAATAGTGTCTATATCCCATTTGAAAATAATAATTTCGAATATCTTCCTTCTTCAACATTAATTGGTGGCACCACAAATGAAGGTCCACCATAGAAAAATACTGGGCTCAATGTAGTTGATGGAACAATCCATTTATCCATTTAAATTGAATTTCATTCATTACAATGATTTTTTAGTTCACATTAATTGATACATATGTGTATTGACCCATATTTATTATCGATGAAGAGGAATAGTGAACCACAAAGTGAAGGACTTGGTTGTAAATAATCCTTTTATAGATTCTCTGTTAAATGATTCTTCAATTCTCCTGATCAATTGTTGATATTCTAATAGGAATAATTGATTTAATAATAGACCAATGAATAAGTTAAATTGATAAAATAACCTTTCAGTCTGTAGGGAGACACAGAAAATATTCAAGGAATGCATGAAGTCCCTCACTATATGCATGATTTAAATCAGGATTATCTCATTTGCATCAATAATTTGAGCTATAAATTATTTCTCATATGGTAATAATATACACACATGAGACGAAGACATAAAAATTGATCTATATAGGATTTCTCCTCACATTTGATGTTGGCCTTATATATGGAAAACCAATACATGTTCAAAATTGTATCAAAGACCACTAATGAAAGGGGATATGATTTTTTCGGATGACGTTTTCAAGAATATTGATCAATTATTTGTTATATATATGTGATTGAATAATTTATTAGATTTTTATATTCATAGATAACTCAAACACTATGTTTTCAAGTAGTGATTGAATAGTTCTACTAAACATACACAATAAAAATAATTTGTAGAACCATGATAAAATGTACATTATCTAATATTGAATGAATGACCAATGTCCCTATCAAAATATCATTTTTGGTACTCAAATAAATATTATTTATAGTATATTCCCTATTATTATCACCAGGCCTTTGATTTTATTGACATTAATTTATCTGAAGACACTTGTCTTATAGAATTGGTTAATAAAATCCCCATGTGTCTTGCACTTAAAACATTTAACTACAAGTTGAGTGTCACTATAAAACATATATTACAAAGTAATAGTCGGTTTTTTCATCACCCATATAGATTTATTATCTAGATCCCCATCTTTTTCAAATAAAAGAAATCTCTTAGTTACTTTTATATAGTTTTTCAGGTTCTTCTTCCATCAATTTTTTACACTAGAGAAGTTTTTTTCATTAGTCCATGGGATTTTTATGCTGATCATCTTGAAGAAAACACCATTTTTGGATTTTTATCATTAAATGACCATAAAATTTTAAAATAAAATTAATGCTTTGAATGATTAAACTCATTATAATTCAATTTATCTATAGAATACACATGTACTAATTCAGTTACATTAAGTAGTTCTAACTAATATTTGTTAGATTTAAATGTCTATGGTGAATCATGACCACTGATAATAATGTTATTGGATATTGAACATAATGGATAGTATATTATGGCTAATGATAAAGTCTAATTGACAAATATAAACGAAGTGATTTCCTTGACCGAAAGAATTTTATCCTATGAATCACATTTATTGGAACATTCTAGAGAGATAGAACCTATATGAATTACACTTAACCAATCCCAAACCATGAGTAAAAAAATAATTCTCAATAAAAATCTATTTATAAAATAATTCCAATCACATTAAGATCTCATCTCAAACCAATTTCATTAAAAACCCAATGAAAATATCACAATCACAACCTTTACCCCTATTGAATTCAAATGTGCAATAATGTTATATTTACCATGGCACTAGAAGTATGATTTTTCTTTTTTTTTAAAATAATATTTATATTTATCTTTTATTTATATATAATTATTAACTAATTATATTAAATAAAATTATTTATAAATAAGATGAGTTTTTTTTATTTTTTAGGAAATTTACAGTTTCATTCAACAAACTATATTTTAATGAATGCATGAATATATTAAATAAATTATAATTCAGTAAAAAATATTTATGTAAAAATATTTATAAAATATAACTTATAACAAATTTTATGAAGTAACAAATCTTTTTATAGGGGTCCAAAAATAGGTATTTTCAAATATAATAACATTTTTTTATTAATTTATGGTTAATTATTTAAAGGTATAAATAATGATAAATATATAAATAGATAGATATTTGGATAAAATAAATATTACTTCGAAATTCATTAGGTCAAAATTAAATAAGGTTAATTTTTCATTATTTTATGAGATAGTGGATTTATAGGTAAAAATTAAAAATGGTATTCTTATTTTGAATGTATTCTAACATCATAAAAGACAAAGAGTAAGGTAATATATACTATAATTATGGACCTGCAGACCCGTGTTACTTGCCATCCAGCTGCCCCGCGAATCTGCGTTGAAGTCAACGTCTCGAAACCACCGGTTGAATCTGTGTGCGTTGAGGTTGAGGGTGAGCTCCGATGGCACCAACGTGTGTGCTTTGAGTCGTGGACACCCTTCTGTGTGAACTGCTGCCGACTTGGTCACTCGGTTACCCTCTGTCGCCGCATTCCTCTCCATAGTGACCACGACACATTGCAACCTCTTGTTGCTCCTGTGTTTCACACCACATCAGAGGCATGTGGATCGAAGGATGCTGGTATTGATGCACCTAGTGGAGAGGCAAGCTTGGAGGCACCGGGCGATGATTCTTCTGCTCTGAGGAAGGAGTCCATTTGCGGTGTCAATCCATCGGTTATAGAGGTTTTTGACAGATTGAAGCATGATCTCAAGTATAGTGATGCTGCTGAGTTAGGGTGGTTGAAGGAGATCTCAGAACCTGGATGTGGAAATAGGTTGTCGGGTAAGAGGAACAGGGATGCTGGTCTAAAGGATGACAACGTCATATCTCAAAGTAATCGATTTGCAGAGTTGTCTGATCGGGAGTTCAATGCCCGTGAAGCACAACACCCACTTCAGGATACGATCGCAGCTGAAGATGATATGTCTGGTTGTGGTGATAATAAGGGAATGGGGGAGCCTATTGGGGACCCGACGGTCCTGATACAGGAGGTCCCAAATGAGGGATATGTTGGGCCGCAGAAGCGTGCACCTATGCACCTGATGAAAGAGGTTCCTGAAACAGAAGCTGGAAAACTTTCTGAGGAAGTGCTGGATGAGAATGATACTTTGGAGCAGCATGATGTTGAGGAGCTATTCTCGGAGAGGCATGAGTGCCTAGAGGCAAGCGGAACGAATCAGTTCAATGGGGAGTACCCTCTGTGCTTGACACCTATAGATGGTAACAAGGAACCATCCCGGGGTACAGCCTCCCTGGTGCATGATAACTCTCAAATGGTGTGTGAGGGGAAGGAGAACCAAGGATGTTGTCCAAAGGATCATATGAAGGAATCATATAGTGAGATTCTTAGGAATGGGGTGAAAAGGAACGAAAGTAATGGAGCTTCCACGGCTCCGCCAAAGAGGAAACCCAGGAAAGATTACTCCAACACGCCGAGGACCATTTGCACCAGGTCTTCTACAAAAAATGGAAAAGTGAAAGACACGGGTCACATGAGGGGACGAAGTAGGCCCACTGAACCCGTGTCCCCAGTGCATCTACGTCGAAGGGAGAAATACTTACAAATGTTAAGTCAATACGCTTCGCACTCTGAATAGGAGTCGGCAGATCCGGATGAGTTATCAGAAGGTGGTGGTGGTGGCATCTTTGATGTGTTCTGATATTTAATGTTGGGAGGTATGCTGTTCTGCTATATTTTTCTTTTTTGCACTCTGTACGTTCTATCCTTTTTTCTTTAGTAAATTTCTGGGGGACTAGGCACTCGGCCTAGTCCTACGCCTTCCTTGTTAATATATACTATAACAAGTATCTATGACCAAAATTATGTTTTCCCTATATGTTAATTTCTTTTAAATTTATTTACATAATTTTATAAAGTTTTTATGAATCCCCCAAAACAAATATTATATTTTAAGGTTTTAAAATAAATTATTAACCCAAGGATCTTTTAGGTGTATATTTTTAGAGATTTAGGTGATAAAACACTAAAAAATTCACATATTACAATATGGAAGCATCTGATATGTATTATTTTTTTCTATTATATAAATATTTAAAAACAAAATACATTTTAGTTTCTTGAAAACACATTATGACCTTTAACTTGACTTTATTCTTTTCCATTACCCATCCATAATTCCACAAAAATCATTTTAAAAAATGTAATGTGCAAAAAAATAACCTTAAGGGCCATAAATGAGGAATAATTACATTATTGTAGTGAAAAAACAAAGAAAAACTATGAAAAAACATTATATAAATATATACCTTTTTACCTAGAATTTATATCGTCTTTCTGTATAAAAGGTCATTATCATACCACTGTGAAAACATATGATTTAAATGATTACTTTTTTTCAAGAATAAAATTATCATGAAGGATAATTGGATAAAAATCATAATATAACCCATAAAAATTAGAATAAAAATATTTCCAACATAAAATATAATTCACTCAATAAAATTATATATACCTAATGCATTGAAGTGTTATATTTGGGATCACTAGTAAAAACATTAGCTATAATGGGGACCAAACCATTATATCTTGATCAATAATGTGGCTCAACAATAATATCTTGAGCTATAATGTGGACTAACCCATTGTATATGATTTATTAGGCTCATATTTAAACATAAAAAATTTCCAAGGACTATATCATGAGTAAAACATTTTATAACTTCACCATTTCATTATAAAACAACTTAAAATTTCTTTTAAATTTTTGTTTAAAAAATTCATATATTAAAATACCATTTTCCCTTAAAACGGATTATTAAGACAAAAATTCCAAAAAAATGGAAATAAGGGATTTTATTAAATAAAACATGATATATTATAAGAGATTACATAAATAAAATACCATTAATGGTGGATGGAAAATTAATTTATACCATATACATTAAAATAGAATAGACTATCTGTGTCTGTTAAGGGTAGTCGAAACATTCATTATAAGATTCCATTTTGAAAACCCATGATAAAAGTTAAATGTGACTTAAAATTTACCTATATAATCCATTTTTGTCGTTAAAAATTTATTAATTAAATAGTTTATAAAATCTAGATATATAAATAACTGATTCATAAAATATATCATCTAAATATATAAAATAAGGTTTTATATTAATTTATCTTTGACAATGAGTCTGAATTGCGATGTGGGTTCTTTATTATCCTAAATAATAAAATTATATTCATTTCATGATTTCATATAAACCATTTACAATATTTTTATCTTTTAATCCAATTTATTATCATGTTTTATTCGTTTACAAAATTTCTTAAGTTCACATTATGCATTTTTTTAAGATTCAGCTCATATGTCCAAAATAATATAGGTTGGATTACTGTTGTAAAATGGTAATTAATAAATAATATTCTGAAAAATAATGATAACTTACTTATCATTTTTATAAATAAATCATACTTTCAAATAAAATTGGTAATAATGGTTATGAAAAATGAAATATTTATATCATAGAGATGATAGGTCATATGTCTGCATGAGTAATATTGCAATTTATATTCAGCATTATGGAAAGAATATATCCATTATTTTAAATTTTGTGAGTTTTAGTAATATAATAAATACCGTAATATTTCATTATATAAACTTAGATATATCATCCATGTACTATGGTGATGATAAAAGAATCGCATCACCTCATGGAGGTAGTAACCAAGAAGTATGCATGAACGTTATTGTCATTTGTTTGAATGTAAACAAAAAAAATTATATATTTTATATTTATTTATATATAAAAATTCCTTTAATATCATAAATAATCATTAATTCCATCATTATATCTATATATGATATTCAATTATAGAAAACTAATTACATTGGTTCGTGAGGGGGTAGTCCGCCAAACACACGAACGATGGGTTTGATTCCTCTATGATGAAATATGAGATTGATTTAGGTTATTTCATTAGAATAATAATATACCATTATGTGGTAGATACTTATTTTATTTTATCATCAAGGTTGATGAATATTAAAAGGAGTTAGAATAAGAAATAAACAAAAACTTCGGTTAATGAATGACACCTATTCTTCGGATGACCTCTCTATGATTGCACTGAATCTTTCCATGGAGGGTTCCCTTATAAAATTTTTTTTTATAGGACCAGAAAATTTATTTTTGTAAATTATTAAAATTTTTCATTTCATTACCAAAAATCTATGTATGTGTGATATTGCGAGGAGATTGTGTTCTATTTTATAATTGCAGGAAAGGACAAAAATAGAATTTTTCAAAAAAGAACATTATACACATGTTTCATGAATTTAAAAAGGATTTAAACTATGTAATTATAAAATATTAGTTGACATATGGTTTATATATGTATATAAAATTTATTTTTTAAAAGTATTTAGATCATTTTAACATATTTCTTTTCAGTTTAACCACCAATAAACTCGTTTTAACCATTGTTGTGGTAAAAAATATTTACTATTTTCGATAATAATTTTGTCCCAAAAATTCGGTTAAACTGTTTATATAATATAAATTATTTTGATACTAAATATGGAAACCATATTAAAAAATCCAATTCATTGAATTTTTATAATTTAATTTAAAACTTGACCCACAAATGCGATGAAAAATCGGGTTTTTAGTACATATATTTTTCAATAATTATAAGATTTTATATTATAAATGTGACTAAACAATAATCATAATGTGATTTTAAATTCTTAATTAATGATAAATAATATATTCATTTAATTTATATTATTCCCCATTTTGTGTTTTTTTAATTAAATAAAATAAATAATCATTATTCACATTAACAAATTTTTCATAAAAATGTGTTTTGAATCCCAAGAATAAATTCTCACTTCAATCTAATGTAATTATGGTTATAATGTAATTAATTTCATTAAATATAACTAAATAATTACCATGTTACCTTAATTCAAATTTAATTCAAAAATAAACATTCAAATAACATTATTTATTTTTCAATATTGATAGTTTTAAAAAATGTATAATTTTTATCTATTCACTACTAAATAAATATTTTATGAAAAATCATAATATTTCACAATATGGTAAATTTTATATAATGAATTCAAAAATGAAATAATATTTAAAAATAATTAAAAATAAATAATTTTAAATATTAATCTTTCAAATAAAAACCATATAAGAAAATATTTAATTAAAGATATTTATTTTTTGATTTAAAAATTACATTTTATTTTATATAGAATATAAGATTATAATTCATAAAAACTAATAATCTTGAATATATGTTATTCTATTCTTAAATAGGTTTTTATATTCACCCCCTTTTTGAAATTAATTCCTTGAAAAAAATTTCACATATTAAATGATTAGGGATATCTCTCCCTTATATAATTTTCATAATCACATATAGAGTTTTTTCAAAAAAATATAACTTGATAAAAGAAATTATTCTGCAATAATTTCTCTCTTTGGTCAATAATTTGATCATGTTTTTTCCAATAATAAATATTCTCTTCTAACAAAAATAATTCATGGATCAAAACATTATATGAATTTGTTTCATATTTCCTCAACATTAAAAAACGACATACATTTATTTCGTTGGATAAACACATTGGAATGTTTGGTGTACTTTGAATCAATCAAATATAATCCACGATTTAATATGGTGTAAAAAATATAGACATAACATTACATGTTTCTCAAATCACATAACACTTTTCCATAGAGATACTTTAAGAAATACCCGATTAGCTTCCTCAAAAGAGAGATATTTACTCTGGCCATCCATATAACTTTTCTACCTACTCTTAGACATTCTAAAATATTTCTAAATCAAATTCACCTAATAATCCATTTTCCCTTCCAACTCAAGACCCACTAATTAACTTTACCCTTCTATATTCCAAAAATTTGGCTTTCAACAACACTTTCTATATAATGAATAAAAAGGTTCTATTTATATAATTGAATAAATAATCTTCTTATAAGAAAGCCCATAAAAATATTTTTTATATTCCCAACTTATATGGTAATAAATTGAAAAATAACAAAGAATAAAATCTAATATATTAATCACTCAATTGGATTTTCCATTATATAAATGTTGGAAATTTTTACTCTAATTTAATATAGTAACCAATGGTTTCTAAATTCATTTTTAAAAATTACATTTCAATCTTGTAAAATAGTCAAATACAATAGATATAGGAACACTATGTAACATGAATATATATTTTAGATACATTCATGAAATCAAATACAATGTCATAACTTCATAAATCGGAAGAAACTGTGTTGATTAAGTTAATTGATCAACATAATGTAAAATGTATTATCAAATCTACATTAAATTAGTAATCCCTCCACCAAATCAATGAAGATATTCTCCCATTTCTTCTATGGTACTAAAAAAGGGTGTTAAATCCCATTCCGAAATAGACATTATTTTTATAATATATTGATAAGTGTAATATTTCATGATAAATTCATCAATATCTCCTTTAATTTCATCACAATAGTTATAATCTCAAAGTACTATGTATATCATAGTGCATCTAAGATGAGTATGAATTTGGAAATTTTGAGCTTCTCCCAATAATTCTCTATTCTACTATGAATCAAAAGGATCACATAATCTATTTCAAAATCTCATAAGACCAACCTAGTTAATATTAAATTCAGGAAGCATATCCAAATTATCCAAATCTGAATTTTTTTAAACATGCTCCATTTTATAAGGTTTCCTAATTATTTCTGACAAATATGATTGAACACAAACCTATATCAAAATAGATGTGGTTCTCACATCAACAAATTCTAGGAATGAATTAATCAAATAATTTACTAAATAATCATGTTCAAAATGAAACACAATATATAAATATTATTTAGTTACAAGGAATCTTCAACATTGTTTTCTCTTCTAGTATTATAATGAATCATGAAATTATAATTCATATTTAGTTCCATACAAATTCTTGTTCCCAAGGTATATTCTTTGTGAGTAAATATAAACTTCTAAAATTTATGATCAATTTTATTTCCCATATTAATCCATGTAATTAATTTCATCTAAATCTTTAAATAAAAATACCACAACTGCTTTTTCTATATAATGTGTATGATAATTTGATTCATGGTGTTTTAGTTTTTAGGAAGCATAATAAAATACATGATCATTTTTCATTAGGACAGAACCAATTCCATTAAAAGAAGCATCATTGTAGAGGCAAAATTCTCCACATTTGTATGGTAGGGAAAAAACCTGATAATTATCTAATAGTATTTTATGTTCATAAGAATAATAATCACATTCTTCTATTTAGGTGAATTTTACTCCATTCGATGTTAACTTATTAAATATTCATGAAATAAGTGAAAATTATTCAATAAATTATCGATATCACCCTACCAATCAAAGAAAACTGTTAATATCTATGATATTTATGAGTCATAGCCAAAATTCATCATATATGTTTTTAGCAGGGTCTATAGTTATACCATATATATTAATAATATTCCTAATGAATGATATTTTTAGCAACCAAAATTCACAATTATTTAATATTTTCATATATTTGCTTTTCATTGAAGGTTCTCAAAATGGTTCTTAGCTGTCATTATTGTTCCTCCATATTTCTATAATAATCCAAAATATCATCAAAAATTTAACCCAAAAAATATAAAATAACACATGAATAAACTATTCATGTGGTCTATAAATACAACTAGTGTGTTGGAAACCCAAAGTGAATAACAAAAACCTCTTAATTCCCAAATTTAATCCAAAACATCTATATTATAATATCTATGTACATCAATTTAAATATATGGAAACCTAAACTAAGATCAGTCTTTTAATGTATTTCACTCCCATGAGTAGTCACAACATCATTTTATTGTATAAAATCAATTAAATTTGTTGAAAATTTTTTGACCACCCTTTTTTTCTATAATCTTGGTGATTCCCATTCTCTATGTTTTTGTTCAAACACCTACTAGTATTATTATACACCTGTATATGATTAATTTATCTTATCATTGGACACTAATTATTTTTTGGCTATTATTATTGCACACATAAGACACATGTCCAAACTTTTAACATTTGTAAAACTTCCAAGAATTTATAATACATTCCCCATGATACTTTTTTACTATAGTTATCATAATTTTGTATACTAATTTTATATCCTCAAGATTTCTTTGAGGAATTTATCCCTATTTACTTTCATCTGGAACCCTTTTTCTTCTTATTTTTTAAGAATAAATGATGATCATCGAACACCATTTATACCAACATAAACACTAAGCTTGTATCACATTACATTTAAATTCATGGGTTTAATTCATCCTTATATATCATAGTTTCAACCTTGACTAAAACCAATTACTCTTACTATTAATATCCCAGATAAATATTGGTAAAAACAGATCTATTAATTTAAAATTTTATTTATATGAATCTAGTAAATGTACATTGTTTTTTTATGGTTTCAATAATTTTTCTTCCAATATTATTTTAACATAATATCATTATGCTTTTTTAGAAAAAAAATATATTTAAATATTTCCCATTCCATTGGTTTAAACTCAACTCCCACTTTTGTATTAATTAAAAAATACCACAATCAACCAACCTCACATTGAAACTGATAAATGTAATGGCTTGCCTTTTGATTTTTTTAAAATCCCTAAAATCAAAATATTATTACTAGTTCACCAACCAAAACATTGGATATAACTAGATAAAAATATCCATTTATTTCTAAAGGATTTTTTCTCATAAAATTATACACTAATGTCATATTCCTCTATGAAATCTATTAATACTCTCTATCATGAATAACACCTCCATTTATAGTTTTTTTGACAGATCCATCACATCAACAAACTACTTGGTTTCAATTCCAACCATCTCTGGATGATGATTTTGATGTACATTTTCCTCTTGATTCTATCATACTAAATTATCCCTATTTCCATTATGGACAACCATTTTGAACAAATATTTGTTAGTTGAGGAAACATTTTAAACATAAAATTTTGTAACGTGATAACTATAGATTTAAATCAATTAATGTGTTTATCATAAATTATCATAACCTATAATATTATCTAAACCCCTCTCTGATGAGGGCTATAAGGACCCAAAAATGAACAATACATATTCTTGTGACTATTGAATGTAATTCAAATTCTTTTCCCAAATATTTGTTAGGATTATTTTATTTGAGAATTTATTTCGTAATTCTTTTATAATAATCCCTCTATTACAAAGTGGAAAATTTATATCTGTATCATATTTCTAAAATAATATAATAATTTTGATTGATCAAATGTTTTTTTCTAAAAAAGAATCATCACATTCAACAAGACTTCTTTATTTAATTTTCATGTATTTAATCCTTTTGAAAAAATAAATTGAAAATTTGGATGAGTAAAAACACCTTATTATGTGACATAATAGAATGACAAAAATGATTTTCTATTAAAGAACAAGAAAACCTATAAAAACCTTATCTTAATGAAAATTTTTTTTCCTGAAAATGGAATAGTATTTCTTTTAAAAATATAATTATCTATGATCTTTGAAAACAAACCATTTTGATGAAAACACATTAAAAGGAATAAAAAAGTCATGTTGTTGGCTTGGGGAATCAAGTTCATAGAATCCTTAAATATTGGAATAACTGTACTATAAATTTCCAATATAATTCTCTCAAATCATAATCATAACATGATGAATTGAATACATATAATGGTTATCACCATTCATATAATGGGGATCAACCAAATCAATCATTATCTATAATGGGGGAAAACCCATCATAGAAGGAGCTATAATGGGGATTAACCCATTGTATAAGTTGAATCAAGATCTATAATTATTATAAACACTATCCAATGACCATATCTGGAACAAAATTTTTTAATATTACAGATTTCATCATGAAACCCAAGAGAAACACTTTTAAACCGGTATGAAAAAATATTTTGCATATCAAAATACCATTTCATTTAAAGTAACATTTTCAATACAAAAATAAATAGAAAAATGGAATTATGGTTTTTAATATTTAATCTTTTAGTAGAATTATAACATAAAATAATGTATATTATGGTGGGAAACATCATTTTCACTCTACATATTAATATAGAGCATTTATTTTATTATTATTTTTGAAAATAAAAAAATCATTGAAAACATTCCTTCATGATATCCATAAATACATTAATATAAGAAATAATAATTATTGTTATAATTATTTTATTTACATTAAAAATTATTAATAAAATAATTTTTAGAAATTTTACATGAAAAATAAACATATAGAAAATAAATCACTAAATCATTTAAAATGGTTTTATATGTTAATTTGTCTCTTAATATGAGTCTCACTTGTCATGTTTGATATTTATCATTATTAATAATAAAAAAGGTAGAATTATTTACTTGATTAAATACCTTTTTCATGTTTATTATTCATTTTTATCTATTTGATTATCATATAATATTTAATTACATAATGTAAAGACTCGGAATTTTCATATAATTATTTTTAGTTATATAAGAATTTTGTGAGTCCGTAAAAATTTACAGTACGTGATTCTGAGGCCCGATTTTCCCGGAATGAATTTCTAAAATTTTTTTCAGGTACGTTCAGAAAACATATGAGTGGGTTTTTGTAACATAAACCGGTTCTCGGAATTGAAATATGATGTCACTGTTGAACTCGTACTACCGGTATTCGCTTAAGGTGACCTTCACATCGACCGCAGTAGGATGAGGGTGAATGATAGATTTTGTTTTTTTGTGGGAATGAAAAATAAATTAAAATAAACTTCTATTTTATTTTTGTTGAAACCTCCAATGTGAATGTTTTGTAGGTGGGGACCACCCAAACCCTCTTAATGAGGGAGAATCCTCTCAACTGCCCATTAATTCATTAATCACATTAAATTGAACCTATTAATTATGCCACCATGGTACAATTAATTGTGCCGACAATTAAATTGATAGACTTAATTTAAATTATTGGCACCTCTTTTATTTTGAGGATTGGTTGGTGAAGAGTGGAGAATTGGTAGAAATCTATGGAGAAATCCTACCTCTCCAAAGAATACCTTTTCCTCCAAACAAAGAACACCATCGAAGAACATTTTTCTGAATCAAGAAAGAGGATAACACAAAATCCAACATCGGAAGCGTGATTGCGGAAGCAACGAACATTGGCACCTTCTTCACCATCACTGTTTACATCTCGTAATACAACTACAAACCTTCATGGTAGGGTTAGCTGTTTCAAATACCTCCCTTACATGTTTGTGATGTTTTTCATGATTCGAATGCTGTGAACCGCATGCTAACGCTCTAACGTGGAGTGTGCAGGCCAAACAAACATGGCCCGACTACTCCACAATCCCCTGTGCTTTTTGTGAAATCATTGTGATGGAGGAAGATAGCTATCGATGTTCGGCCACATGACGGGGGAGGTGGCATGAGTCTGCACCGCCCGGTGAATAGGGGGCTGTAGCTTGTGCCACGATGATGAGGGAAGGATAGCCGGACTAGCCGACCGCTAGTGAAGGCATGACGCACGACCGTGCCGCGCGGAGAGCAAGGCTGGCCATCTGGCCAGCCGCGATAGCCCGCCACACTACTGCACCGTGGCCATCCCACTACACCGCAGTCGCCCAGACTGGGCCACCGAGCGTAGTCTAGGCCGGACCCCAATTGCTTGGCCGACCCAAACCAGACCGGGTCGGCCCACGTAGTGTCGGGCCGTGTATGTCTAACCGGGTCAGGCCAGACACATACCCGTTTTGAACATTTACATTCTTTTGGTCGTAACTTTGGAACTGGGTGTCTGTTTGACAAACATTATAAGACGCTGGAAACCATAGGTCCAGGCGGTCCATTTGGTATACCCCACTTGAGGTTTGGATAATGTATGGGTACAGTCGGGTTGGATCAAGAAGAAGTCATATCAGGCCCTCAGGACTAAAAAGATAATAAAATACTGATTAGGCATCTGATTGGTGCACCAATTGTTGTGCTAAGACCCCTATTACGTGGTGTTCCTTTGGGATACATATTCGTGGAACATTGTGGAAGTTGGAGTATCAACTTGTAGCTTGAGGAGAGGACTCTCCCAGAGATGATAAAGCTTAGTGCGAGTACCCTATAGCTGGAAGTGATGATATACTAGGATCCTGTGTGGGTACGACGATTACTAATGATGTACTAGTATCTTATGTGGGTCTAACAATGTACTGACAATGTACTAGTATCCTATGTGGGTTTTACGATGTACTAACGATGTACTAGGATTCTGTGGGCGTTTGACGATGTACTAGGATCTTGTGTTGGTCTCATGATGTACTAGGATCTTGTGTGGGTCTGTAATTTGGAATCCTAATGGTTCTACCTCTTAATAGAGTAAGTTGATTCAGTAGTTACATCTACATGTCTCTAATATTGATCCTAATTTATACCTGGTGGGAGAAGAGTTTGTACAGGTGTGGTACTTTCCTTCGTGGCAATACCTTGGTGGAATTATTCTATGTAGCATTCCTGTGTGGTACATAACTTTGTGGTATTCCTTCCTTTGTGGAATAGTCGATCTTTGGGCTTTTGGGTTGGACCCTATGCATCCTCATGATTTTGATGGGTGTACTTGATAACTTAGGTATATGTATAGGAAGATACCTAAGTAGGGTTATCAGTTGATTTCATGCATAATGGTTTATCCTTTTTGGATTTGGTGAGACCTTGAGTGTCTCGGGGTCCTTACTAAGTATCGTTATACTCACAATGACATGAGCTATGCTCGCACCTTATTGTTTTGGTGCGGGTGATGGACAACCATGATCGAGGCTGAGGGTACCAGGACTGGACAGTGCACGGAGGTGGACCATACGGCGTGTCAGTACGCAGAGGAAATGGGAGGATGTGGAGTGCTGAGGAGACGATCTATTCCTACCCTTCAGGTGGGAACCTCATAGGATGACCCAATAGCCATCTTTCTCTTTCTTTGGTTGTATTGTATTTCGGTTGTACTTGTACCTTTACTATTGGACTTGTATTTTGGCATCTCTTACTTTCAACACTCTTTTTTATATACAATTTACTGGTTTTCGAATCTTGTCGTGTTCTTGGTTGCATGTGTTTACATGATATAATGGTAGTGCCTTCCTAGTTTTAGGTATTATGCCTTTCGATGCTAGTTACTAGCCGATGGCCTATAGAAGGCGGGCCTTGGGTAGTCATGGAATAGGCCCCAGGGGACGGGTTGTGACAAATTGGAATCATAAGGGTCGGTTCTACCATAGAAATTAGGACTCTGATCTTTCTTTAAACAACAATAGTGTTCGGTGTAGTGAGTATCGTTTTCAATATAGGAAGCCCAGTGTTGGTGCAGCAACAGACGTATCCATACACCAGGACTCTGACTTCTAATTTCCGACTTAGTGCATGAAAACCATAATTGTGTGTGTTTTTTAGGGAGATCTCGTTGTGACCACTTTGAGACAGCTCACTAGGTATAACTTATTGTCCGTGGAAGACCTACTTTTTTGCACGATGCCTCTGCGCATACAGCCTGCTAGGGTACCGGGTATAGTATGCTCTGATAGCCCACTGAGCGACAAGGCCTCCGTGCAGGGCCCTCTTCCTTTAGTAGCAACAGCGGAGGCACCAACGGTACCATTACAGGCAGGGCCACCGATGCCACCAACCCCAGTAGTAGAGGGTGCACACCGCTTGAGCGCATTTCATGAGTTCTAGAACCAGAGGCCACCCATGTTTAGTGGAGTGACCAACCCACATGTGATTTAGGATTGGTTGCAGTCCAAGGTGAGAGTCTTATAACTTGTAGGGGCACCAACTAATCATATGGTGATCCTTGCTGCCCGTCTTTTACTGGATGCATCCAGTAGATGGTGGTGTTTGATTCTCCAGGTTCATGGTGTGGTGACACTTATCTGGACAAACATCGACACCTGTTTAGGGCAGATTTTTTCCCAGTGACTCTTCACACAGTACACATACATGAGCTACTTCATCTACTACAGCGCTACCTGACTGTGGCTCAGAACTCAGCAAGGTTCACTAACCTCTCACGCTACTCTACTGATATGGTATGATACCCATTCATCAGGGATTGGGCATTCGAGCAGGGAATCAGGTGGGAGATCAGGGCCTCGATGATCTCACTCAACATTTCAACACAGGCATTGGTGTTAGAGAGAGACCTCTTAGTGGAGAGTTTTCTTGCTGAGCAATCACCAGCAGCGATACCCACCACCAGTTGTCACATATCATTGTCTTCTGTAGATGGAAGTATTCAAAGATCATAGATGTAAAAGAGGACCAGACCTATAGGTGGATGACCATATGACTCTGGATCAGTTTTGTGGAGTACTGGAGACAGAGTCAGTCATGCGAGGAACATGCAGTGTTTCCCATGCGGTGGGAAGGGTCAAATGGCTCATGACTCTCCGACCCGCCTTACAAATGATCAATAGATGGTCAAAGGGCCGCACAGGAAGAGACAGAGGCTCGACTAACGAGTTTTATATGGAGTAGGCAGATGTGGCAGAGGAACTGGTTGTACAGTTGGTGGTGGGTGACAATTTGAGATGTTACCACCACCACCATCAGGTGGTCCACCCCGACCGCATGGAGCATAGGGACAGGGGAGACCTCATCTCCAGTGAGCTGAGGCCTATGACAATAAAAATATGGATATGATATGAGGTATGATTTGTGTCTACTCCACCTTATCTAATGTTCTTAAAGACATAGGTTTTAGTCATTATTTTTTTCTATGACACTTGTTCAGAGCTCGGAGCTTCCGACGCAGTTGTAGACATGATCCTTATGTCTAGAGACTATTCTGTGAGGGTATTCAATGATTATGCACAGGTTTCAGTAGTGTGAGCTTACTTTAAGAGGTGAGATATTTGTCTTGGATCTCATAGTAGCGGCTTCGAGGCCTTACGACGTCATCTTGAGTATGGACTGTTTATCTATAGAAAATGCTTAGATTGACTGTAGTAGGGGAAAAGTGTGGTGTTTCTACATGGATGGGACCAAGATTCCCTTCACCTGCGAGAAGGGATCCTTTGCATCACAGGATGGATTTACCCATAGGAGAGTGCTGTTGATCACTCATCAGTTGTCTAGCCTAACCCTTAGAGTAGTTGATGAGAAGATTCTTAGTTATCCTATAGTGGTGGACCAGTACACAGATGTCTTCCTATATGATGTTCTGGGTCTTCCTCCTCACATAAAGGTGGAAATTTAGATTGAATTGTACCACAAGACAGCACTGATATCTACCCCAACATATCATATAGCTCCCGCCGAGCTTCGTGAGCTGCGGGTACAGCTGGAGGATTTATAGGGGAAGGGATTCATTTGGCCGAGTGTTTCTCCTTGGGCAGCCTCAATTTTGTTCTCCAAGAAGGAGGATATGATCTTGAGACATTTTTTTGACTATCGTTGCCTGAACCAGGAGACTTTGAAGAACAAGTACCCACTCCCAAGGATTGAGGACCCCCTTGATCAGCTAAAGGGAGCATGATGGTTCTCAAAGATAGACCTCATGTCATGATATAACTAGCTCAGAGTGCGAGATGAGGATGTGAATAAGTCAGCATTCAAATGTTGGTATGCCCAATATGAGTTCTCGTATATGCCTTTTTAGTGTGACCAATGCTCCAGAAGTGTTCATGGGACTCATGAACATGATATTTTAGATATACCTTTATTTATTTGTAGTAGTCTTCAAAGACGACATTATGATCTACTTGGATGGTATGGAGGAGCTTGCCTGTCATTTGCAGATAGTTCTGGACACACCCCCATAGCACCAAATTTATGGAAATCTCATGAAGATCCAGTTCTAGATCCAAGAGGTGCGCTTTCTCGGACATGTCATCTTAGAGGATGGAGTTGCATTGGATCCAGGAAAGGATGAGGTAGTACATTCTTTGGAGACTCCAAAGAGTGTGACGGAAGTTCAATGTTTCTTTGGTTTGGATGGATACTACAAGGGGTTTGGTTCCATATTTCTACAGAGTTTTAGCCCCTTTATCAGTGTTGACAAAGAAGGGGAAACCCATCGTTTGGTCGAGAAATGTAATCAATGTTTTCATGATCTGAGGTTGAGGTCGATTAGTGCCCCTATCTTGAGGATTCCAAAGGAGGGTGTAGGGTACGTATTCTACAGAAACACATTGGGGACCGGGCTCAGATGTTTCCTAATGTAGGAGAGAGCAGTGATCGCATATGGTCTCCATAGCTAAGTCACCATGAATAGAACTACACTACCCATGTCCTGGAGTTAGCAGAAGTGATCTTTGCATTGATGATGTGGCAACATTAATTGATGTACGAACGTTTTACAGTCTACACAGATCACACGAGTCTATGGTATATCATCTCACCGAAGGAACTAATCCTGAGACAAAAATGATGGCTTGAGTTCTTCCAGAACTATGACTTCGAGATAGTCTATCCTTCTAGGAAGGGAACGTTGTAGCAGATGAAACAAGCAGGATATCAGGTATACAATAGCTAGGTGTGGCGATGGAGCAGCTGGCCGCTTTGCAAATATCTTTTTGGGATCGAGATGGGGAATCTTTTATTCAGTCTCTTACAGTCACTCCCCCACTTCTTCAGTGAGTAAGCGAGGTGATGTGTAAGGACACAGACTGCGAGGCTCGACATGCTTAGATATCCAAAGGATATGAACCTAATGGATTTTCTGAAGGTGTGGAGCACGTCATCCTCTTCAGGGGATGTACCATGGTATCAGTGTCACATCAGGAGGATGTGATAATGAAGTTCCACACATACCCTCTTGCGGTACATCCAAGTGTAGCGATGATGTACCGGGATATCTAACAACATTACTGGTGGCCGGGAATGAAGAAAGTAGTAGCAGTGTTTATCTTTTGGTGCCTCACTTGTTAGTAAGTGAAGGCGGAGCATCAGGTACAAGCCTACTTGGATTAGCCTCTAGAGGTCCCAGAGTGAATGTGGTATGAGATATCCATAGACTTCATGATAGAACTTCCATGTACATCCCAGGGTCATGATTCTATGTGGGAGATCATCAACTGAATCACAATATCGGCCCACTTCCTACCGATCAGAGAGCAAAGTTCAGTAGAGAACATGGGACACCTCCATGTGCAGAAGATTTTGCATCTACATGAACTACCCTCAACAGTTGTCTATGATCATGATACCCATTTTATTTCGCGTCTATTAAAGTTGTTACAAGATGCTTTCGGGACGCATCTTCGTTTGAGCACCGCCTTCCACTCTCAGTCGGATGTCCAGACTGAGCAGACCATTCAGACCCTCAAGGATATTCTGTGTGCTTGGAACTCTTACTTTTGTTATAGCTGGTAGGATCACATAACTTTTTTGGAGTTTTCATACAACAACAGCTACCAATCCACCATTAAGATGGAACCTTTTGAAGCAATGTATGGAAAAATTTGTAGATCACCTTTGTGTTGGATTAACCGAGGGGAGTCAGCACTCATGGGACCAGAGAAGGTACGAGCTACCACAAAGAAAGTACAGATCATCTAGGAGGAGGTGAAGACTACACAAATCAATCAAAAGTCTTATGCCGACAGGAGACGAAGACCAATTGTGTTTGAGTATGCCGACAATGTCTTTCTATGGGTCTCTCCTCAATGAGGTTTGCAGAGATTTGGTCGGGGCACAAAGTTATCTTCGAGGTTCATTGGACCCTTCCTAGGTCCTCAGCAGAGTTGGTAGGGTGGTTTACTACCTAGAACATACCCCTCAGTTGCACTTGGTACACGATGTCTTCCACATATTCCATCTGAGGAGATACGTGCACGACCCTTCTCACATCATCGACCACGGTGTGTTAGACGTCGATGATGGGAAGACATTTACGGAGGTTTCAGTAGAGGTTGAGGATCGACAGGAGTGGGTTCTCCATGGGTGGTTGATACCTATGGGGTGCATTCCTTGGAAGCATGGGAACCTCTAGGAGAGCACATGGGAGTGGGAGTCTCAAATTCATGCTCAGTACCCCCACTTGTTTTCCTAGTTTTGTGATATGAATTTCAGGGATTCAAAGCCCTGAGGTGGGGAGAATGTAAAGAACTGGAATTTCCATGTATTTTTTAATTATATGGGAATTTTCCGTGTCCATGAAAATTTACAGTGCATGATTCTGAGGCCCGATGTGCCCCGAATGAATTTCTGTAATTTTTTCCGTATACGTTCAGTAAAGATATTCGCAGGATTTTTTAACTTTTAAATTGGAGCTCAGAATTGAAATCTGAGGGCATCGTTGCACTCGCGGTGCCGATATTCATTTAAGGAGACTTTCCCCATGACTGTAGTAGGTCGAGGGTGAAAGATAGATTTTTTATTTTTTGTGCAAATGAAAAACCAATTAAAATAAACTTCTATTTTATTTTTGTTGAAACCTCTCATGGTAATGTTATGGTGGTGGGGACCACCAAGCCTAAAACCCCAAATATTGAATATAATGGCAGGGACCACTTGAACCCTCTTAATGGATTAGAAAACTCTCAACTTGTAACACCCCAAGCTTCTAGGGTACACTTCTCTTTTAATAATGCAGTAGAGTGTGTTGTACGCAATATCGAGTTCTAACACACCAAAACCAATCAAACTAGCCGTTACGAATAGTAATACCCAATTTTTGAAATTTAAAAATTTTATTTTTCAAAATGGACTTCATTTTTGGATTCGGAATATCGAAATTAGCCTCGGGTGAATTTTTGGTATTTTTCTGAAAAACTTCATTTTTTTGATGAATAGTGAAACCACTAAGTGGTAGTTAAAAAACTGAATTTTTCATAAAACATAATTTTACCGCTTCTGTGAGTGGAATTTTGAAACTCTGAGAGACACGGTTAATATCAAGGAGTAAAATGTGGTTCATTGAGATGAAAGTAATTTTTGGTGAATAGTAATTTTTTTCTTTTATTTACCAAGGTTAAAAGTAAATAGGGTAATTAAGGGTAAAAATGATTTTAATATTACCCTAAAACATGTCCTATATCTATTAGAAAAGTGTATATTGACCAAAAACAACCTTAGAAATTAAATATTATCATTTAGTTCCACTTGAATTAGATTAGTACATTTATTATTATTTAATTCAAAGAAGAGTTAAAAGAGTTAAAATCAAACTTTATTTACTAAAACATTTTTAATATAGGGTTACATATGAGATAAATTCGATTATAAATATTCATTTGAAATCTAAAAAGATTTCCTATGTAATGATATTTTATCTATAATCTTTAGACACTAAATAATTTAATTTTTTTATGACACAATGATGATGCACTAATTACTACAATAGTGAAAAATTAAAATAATTGATATTATAAATATCCAAATAAATATAATTTGAGACTTTTTATGAATTAAACTAATTTTTTAGGTTAATATGACATGTTAGGAATGATTTAATTAACATTTTTCGAAGTAATCATTCTGTTATGATATTCACAAAAATCAATTTTCCAAATAGTGTCAAAATTAACATAAACGTGTTTTTAAAAAAAATATTATATTATTAATTGATATTCAATTCCTACAAAAATAAGGATCGGCCAAGAGACTTATATCATGATAGTTGTATCATTAAGGGACCACTTGGGGGTCTATTGGAGGTATATATTAAGTTTATTAACTATATAATATAAAAATACATAGTGACATGGTAAGTGTCAAACTGATTAACTAAGAGTTAAAACTAAAAGATAAGGTTAATATAATGACCCAAACCTGTAAAATTTATATTGGATGAGTGGTTTATGACCCATCCCCAACTTTAACTTTAAATAATCCACTTTGGATCCATTAGAATCTGAATATTAACTTATTATAAAATAATATTTTTAGCTTTTCCAAAGGTTACCCTCACCCCTCTTATAAAAGGGCACTCCCCCTTCTCATTAATTCACACCATCAAAGCCCTTTGGTTCGGCCAAACCCTGCCCAAATAGTATTCCAACTTCCCTCAATTAATCCTAGAGGCCTTCCTTTAGTTAGAAGGGAAATCTAAGGAGCCCTTTTGATCAAATCAAATTGAAAAACCCGAAAAAGAGGTAATGATTTCACCACCCCTTTTCAAGTTCCTTTATTCTTCCACATCTTCTTTCTTTCTTATTTCCATTATAAAATAATAAATCCAGTATATTATATATAATTTGATTTTATTAAAAATATGGTGCAACCATATTCAGTATTCCATCCATCCTTTGAATGACATGTCACCATACGTGCGTACGTACGGCTTACCGTCTCCACGTCGTAGTGTAATTGTTATTCAATAAATTATTATTTGGATGGGTATAATAATGATGGGTAATTAATGTAATCAATAAATATAACATGATAATGATTATTTATATATGATAGACCATCCAATTATATATTATTTTAATATAAAAAGAAAGATATTGTCCCATGTGCGTACCTACGGACTACCATCTCCACAAACACGCTGAGATTCATTCCCCATCATATCCATTCAAGTATAATTATCATTTGATGATTAATAATAGTATCTGAAGACTTTATATCATTATGGATATTAATAAGAATCATCCTATCCATGAAAAACATGGCTTACGTAACAAAACATATAAAATAAAACGAGTAAGTTTACACCTGAAACAATGATAATACTAAGATATTATTATCAAATGAATGTTAAAAGATCATATATGATATCATATTAATGTATATGACTCTTGTATAATATAATAAGAATTATTTCACTATTATACAGGAATTTAACCTACCCTCAACCAAGGAAAATTACAAGGTAAGGGTTTATATAACAATCTCTTCATTATCCAAGGTTGTTTATACGAAATAATCTACTGGGATCTCTTTGTCATCCACATCCATGTTTCTTAAAAATGTTTTTCAAAACATTATTACTCTTTTATAGAATATGGGTTAAATTCATTTATAACCTTGTATGACTTTTTATAAGATGTTTATAAAAGAATCTTTCTGTCGTTTTCCAAACAAGGTCCTTTTTATCCTTTTCGACACAATGAAGGTAAGAATGTCTTTCTTTAACATATACGGAAGGTGCGGCTATTTTCCAACATTATAAAATCGTTGAAGCTTCCCTTAAAAGATTTTAAGAATATTTTCAAACAAAATGTTTTATTTTATAATTATTTGATTTTTAAAAGATTAAAAAAAGATATATTTCTCTCAAATACAAGAAAATCTGGTGCAAATGTATACGTATTTAACACAACCATAATTTTTTTTTTCAGAAAACCATACTCTCAAGTGTGGTAGACAGGAAGGGATTGGGTGAGGACCCATCATTTCCTATAATTAGTCAAGAAGTATCAGAATTAGTTTTTTTTCATAAGCTTGCATAATGATTTTAGAAAAACACTAGAGTATATTTGAGAAATTTTAAACATAAGTATCATTAGAAAAAATGCATCTGTGTGTCTCATGAGACAAACTAGTGTCTTAGAACAAGGCCTTGGAAAAATATTATTTATAGTCTTGGAACGATGCCTTGGCTATGTGGTTATGATAGTCTGGAATTATGCATTCAATCATTATGAAAGTGGTTATTGATATTGCATATGATTATTCGATTAGTAGAATATCAATGTGAATAAGTAAATGGAATTATTTCATGTTATTTTTTCCATACTATGTTGAAGTTCAAGTATAAAATGCTTTTTTAAGTTATAAATTGCCTTAAATTTTTATTCTTATTTATGAGAGTTTCCGCAATATTGTTATCCTTACGGGGCATTTGAGCTCACCCCTTTTCTATGTTTTATTTTTCCTTGGATGTGAAGAAGTAAATTATGAATGTGTTTTAGGGATAATTTGAGGGGATAAGAGTGTGGAATATGGAGACTATGTTTTTTTAGTTTTCATTTTTATGATATAATGTATAACATTATGAATATATCTAATGTTTCCAAGGCTACTAAACTAATCGGTCTTTCGAGACTTGATCTTTATTGTGATCATGCCAATGTTATGTAATAATGCACAGACTCCGGATAATTGGGGTCGGGGTGTTACAGTTGGTATCAGAGGAAGTTTAGTACAGACCATGGAAGCTAGATTTAGATAAACTCTGATTAGAGAACATAGATTTAATATGGACTTTGAGGATTAGTATAGTTGAACTTCCTAGAATTTTGGTATTGTAGAGATTTTGTGAGTTTTTCGAGCAATACATCCTTGTCTGGATACAAGCAGGTAGAGACGGCTCTAGCATAGATGTACCTAGGGGTAAAACCCAAAGACACTGCTTTGAGCTAGACTCGAACGGGAACTGGTGCACGACAACAGGCCTTCCTGCACTCTTGGTTACGAAACTCCTGGGGCATATGCATAGCATACCTATCAATTTATTTACAAATCGTTATGAATGGTTTATGAGTCTATACTTCCTCAAAGAAAACATATTTATGATTATGGATTATATCCATAAATTTTTCAATTTATGTTATGTGTTTTATAAGTATGGAATTATGTATTTTGATTCATAAACTGATCTAGTTTGTGCCATTGTTTATAAATGGCACCTAGTGGAAGAAATGGAAACTGTATCAATGCACACACTCCATGTAGGGATTTCCCTCTTACTAATGATAATTATAGTGGAGCTGGTGATGGAAATGGTGCTGATCAACTAATCACCATACTGGGACAACTCACTCAGGTTATGAATAATAACCTTACCCGTATGGACACCCTGATCCACAGCATGGAGGATCAATGTTAGATCTTTTCATGAGGTAGCAACCACCAACATTCAATGGGAGTACAAATCCATTAGTAGCTGTGTAATGGATAAGTTCCCTAGAGAAAATCTTTCAGGCTTTGGGAAGTAGTAAAGGGGAAAAAGTTATCATGGCAGTTTACCACCTCACTAGAGATGCTGATCAATGGTGGTCATTGATTCAAAACATGAAGTAAGATGATGAAGTATCAAATATGGAATGGAAGGAGTTCAAAGATCTGTTTTTAGAAAAATACTTTCCTTGTGACCATCGATCAGATATGGAAAGGCAATTTCTGAGTCTGAGACAAAAGGAGGATGTGAATGTCGCAAATTATGAGGCTAACTTTACAAGGTAAGAAAGGTATGTTGGAGATTATATACGTAACCCAAGAAGTAAGATTACTCGTTTCATTGATGGGTTAAAACCATTTTCCATCGAGCACTATTCTCACAATCCATCTCGTCATACGAAGACATTGTCTCATGTGCTATCAAGAGAGAAAAGGAATTCTATAAGTCTTATGGAATTAAATCAAAGCAAGAGAAGAAGAGATTTTCTGATCAATCTGGGAATGGAAATAAGGGGAGGAAGGGAAATTTTGAAAATCCAACCTGCAGTAAATGTGGGAAGAAACACCCCGATACTTTCTTAAAAGGAATGGGTGTCTGTAACATGTGTGGTGAAAAAGGCCATGAAGCTCGTGATTGCAAAGGGAAGAAGGAAGCTACTGATGTTCAGTGCTAAAATTAAAGGGAGATGGGACATTATGAAAATGAATGTCCTAAGCTTCATGGGAACTTACCTCAGAAAAGGACAAGGGATCAAGGCCAAGCTTATGATATCACCGCTGTTGAGGTAGAAGCTCATAAAGACGTAGTGGTAGGTAATTTAATGGTTTCCTCAAGTTTAGCAAATGCATTATTTGATTTTGGATCATCGCATTGTTTCATATCTTCCCATTTTTCTAAGAAAATTAGATATTTCCAATTTTATTTAACAAGGGAGTTTTTAGTTAAAACTCCTAAGGGAAGTATCATTGCAACAATGTTTTGTGAATCAGTCCCCATTAGAGCACATAAATGTTCTCTATCTTCTGATCTCATCATCATACCTATGATTGAGTTTGATATAATCCTCGGTATAGATTGTCTTTCAGACCATGATGCAAAAATTTATTGTAAGAAGAAGGAGGTTAAGATTTTTGATGATGATGATAAGGAAAACCTTATCTTTATAGGAGAATCGTCACCACGTAATTCTTATCTAGATCCACCCACAGTAGCTCAACTAAATTCAATTATTGGGGAGGAACAGAATGGAATGACAGTGGGTGAGGAATGGAATGTTCAAATAGAGGATGTACCTATTGTGAAAGAATAATTAGACGTGTTTCCAAAAGATTTACCTGGACATCCTCTAGAACGAGAAGTTGAGTTTTCCATTGATTTAATTCCTGGATCAAGGCCTATATCGAATACCCCTTATAGAGTAAACATTGTAGAGTTAGTTGAACTAAAGAATCAACTAGTGCAATTTACTAAAAAAGGATTTATTCGCCGTAGTGTTTCTCCATGGGTAGCCCTTGTTATTTTTGTTAAAAAGAAATATGGATCTATGAGGTTATGTATCGACTATAGGGAGATCAATGCTATAACAATAAAGACCAAGTATCCCTACCTCATATTGATGATTTATTTGACCAACTTCCTGGAGCTCAATACTTTTCAATGATTGACCTTCGATATGGATACCATCAGTTGTGTGTGAAGAAGGAAGACATTCTGAAGACAACATTTCGAACTAGGTATGGGCATTACAAGTTTAAAGTAATGCCTTTTTGATTGACTAATCCACCCTCTCTATTCATGAATCTGATGAATAGAGTTTTCAAGGAATATCTCGATGAATTTGTGGTGGTATTGATTGATGATATCTTGGTATACTCCAAAATATACAAAGATCCTGAAAATAACTTCCACATTATCCTGAAGACTATGAGAAGACATGAATTATATGCAAAGTTTAGCAAGTGTGAATTCTGGATTTAGGAGATTTATTTTATTGGCCATATTGTCTCTAAATATGGAATCTCTGTTGATCCTTCTATGACCAAGTAAATCCAAGAATTTCCATCACCTACGAGTATAACTGAGGTATGCAGTTTTATTGGTTTGGCAAGTTATTATCAACGTTTGGTTCATAATTTTTCCCAATTGGCTAACCCATTAAAAGACCTCACACGTAAAGGGGTTA
Organism: Viscum album; assembly: GCA_963277665.1. Lineage (NCBI taxonomy): Eukaryota > Viridiplantae > Streptophyta > Magnoliopsida > Santalales > Viscaceae > Viscum > Viscum album. Next base: position 395,282,991 of record OY728127.1, on the reverse strand, counting down.
AATTTGTCTAAAAAAAAGAGTGTGAAGATTGTTTAGAAGAACATAAGAGAAGATTAGTCAATGCTCCTATATTGAATCTACCATCAGGGAAGGATGGGTTCGTTATTTATAGTGATGCATCGAAGAAAGGACTTGGTTGTGTCCTTATGCGGAATGATAGGGTTATTTCTTATGCATCACGACCGTTGAAAATTCATGAACAAAACTATCGTACTCATGATCTCGAGTTAGAAGCTGTGATATTTGCTTTGATGATATAGAGGCACTACCTCTATGGTGAAAAATGTTAGATTTTTACTGATCACAAGAGTTTGAAGTATATTTTCTCACAAAAATAACTCAATATGAGACAAAGGAGATGTCTTGAATTACTCAAGGATTATGATTGTACAAAACACTACCACCTAGGGAAAGAAAACAAGGTGGAAGATGCTTTGAGAAGAAAAGATCATGGAGTTTTGAACAATATGAGAATTGAAAGGGATCCAATTTTCATGGATATAGTGAAGATGGATATGGGAATAACCAAGGAAGATGAAACATTAATTCCTTTTCAAATTGTTTTCAAACCATCTTTACTAGAATAGATTAAGATTTCTCAGACCGATGATGAATAATTTCAAAAGAAGATTAATTCTTTGAATGATGGGATATTGAGATACTTTGGGTATGAAGATGGAATTTTTAAATTTGGGAAGAGACTTTGTGTTCCCAATATACTTGATCTAAAAAGGGAATTGTTGGATGATGCCCATAGTTCCAATTTCTCAATACACCTTGGGAGAAGAAAAATGTATATTGATTTGAAGGAACATTTTTTGTGGGACAACATGAAGAGGGAGATTGTTGATTTTGTGTCAAGATGTATGGTTTGTCAACAAGTGAAAGCTGGAAGGCAACAGCCTGGAAGAGTCATGCAACCTCTTCCCATACCGGAGTGGAAATGGGACAATATTACGATGGACTTTGTCATGGGGATACCAACGACTCCTAGAAGGAACGATGTAATATGGGTCATTGTTGATCATCTTACCATGTCAGCATAATTTCTTGCTATAAGGGAATATTTAACACTTGAACGACTAGCAAGACTATATATTAATGAATTTGTGAGACTTAATGGAGTACACTTATCGATTGTTTCTGATCGTGATCCTCATTTTACTTCAAGATTCTAGAAAAGTATTCAGAATGCCTTGGATACTGATCTTCATTTGGGCACTGCCTACCACCCTCAAATAGATGGACAATCAGAATGAACTATTCAAACCATAGAAGACATGTTGAGATCCTACCCACATGACTTTCAGGGTATATGGGATCAATATTTACCTCTGGTAGAATTTTACTATAACAATAGCTTTCATTCGAGTATTAATATGGTACCATATGAAGCGTTATACGGAAAGAGATGTTGCACACTAACCTGTTGGAATGAAGTTGGTGAAAGAAAACTTGTAGGCCCAGAACTGGTGGAGGAAACAATGGAAAAGGTGAAGGTAATCCAAAATCATAACAAAGAAGCTTAAAGAAGGTAGAAAGGCATTGCCGATAATCGAAGGAAGGATTTGGAATTTCAAGTCAGTGATCATGTTTTCTTGAAGGTATCTCCATGGAAGGGAGTCATACGTTTTGGTCATAAAGGTAAAATGAGTCCCAGGTACATCGGACCTTTCTAATTTCTAGAACGAATTGGGGCAGTAGCTTACCGATTGGAAATGCCGCCAAATCACCTCAAAGTTCACGATGTGTTCCATGTATCACTATTGCGGAAATACATGCCTGACCCAACGCATGTACTCACCTATGAGGAATTAGAACTAGAACCCGATCTGTCTTATTTCGAAGAGCCCGTCATGATTCTTGATACGAGAGCACAAGTACTGAGAAACCGGACGACTCGTCTGGTAAAAGTCTTATGGAGAAACCATAAGATGGAAGAGGCAACGTGGGAACCCGCGAAACTTATGATGAAGAACCGCCTGAGTATTTTCATGCGGTAGTATTCTAGAAATCTCGAGGACGAAATTATTTGAAGTAGAGGAGAATGTAACACCCCAAGCTTCTATGGTACGGTTCTCTTTGAATAATGCAATAGCATGTGTTGTACGCAACATCGAGTTCTAACACACCACAACCAAGCAAACTGGCCATTTTGAATAGTAATACCCACCTTTTGAAATTTATATAGTTTATCTTTCAAAATGGACTTCATTTTTGGATTCGGAATATCGAAATTAGCCTAGGGTGAATTTTTGGTATATTTCTACAAAACTTCATTTGTATATGAATAGTGAAACCACTAAGTGGTAGTTAAAATACTGAATTTTTCATAAAACTTAATTTTACCGCTTCTATGAGTGAAATTTCGAAAATCTGAAAGACAGGTTTTATATCAAGGATTAAAATGTTGTTCAATGAGATGAAAATAATTTTTGGTGAATAGTAACTTTTTACTTTTATTTACCACGGTTAAAAGTAAATAGGGTAATTAAGGGTAAAAATTATATTAATATTGCCCTAACACATGTTCTAATTCTATTGGACAAGTGTATCTCGACCAAAAACATCCTTGGTAATAAAATATTATCATTTAGGTCAACTTGGATTAGATTAGGACATTTATTATTACTTAATTCAAAGAATAGTTAAAAGAGTTAAAATCAAAGTTTATTTACTAAAACATTTTTAATATAAGGTTACACATAATATAAATTCTATTATAAATACTCATTAGAAAGATAAAATGATTTCCTACATAATTATATTTTATTTATAATTTTAATACATTAAATAATTTATTTTATTTATGACACAATGATGATGCATTAATTACCATAATAGTGAAAAAGTAAAATAATTGATATTATAAATACCCAAATAAATATAATTTGAGACATTATATGAATTAAACTAATTTTATAGATTAATATGAAATGTTAGGAATGATTTAATTAACTTTTTTCTAAGTAATCATTCTGTTATGATTTTCAAAAAAATCAATTTTCCAAATAGTGTCAAAATTGACAAAAAAGAGTTTTTAAAACAAATATTATATTATTAATTGATATTCAATTCCTAAAAATCAAAGGTTCGGCCAAGAGACTTATATCACGATATTTGTATCATTAATGGACCATTTGAGGGTATCTTGGAGGTATATAGTATGTTTATTAACTGTATAATATAAAAATTCAATGTTACATGGTAAATGTCAAACTAATTAATTAAGAGTTAAAACTAAAAGATAAGGTTAATATAACGACCCAAACCAGCCTAAATTCTATTGGTTGAGTGGTTTTCGACCCATACCCACCTTAACCTTTAAATCATACACTTTTTAGACATTATTAACCGAATATTAATTTATTATAAAATAATATTCCTAGCTTTTCCAAAGGTGCCCCTCACCCCTCTTATAAAAGAGAACTCCCCCTTCTTATTAATTGACACCTTAAAAGTCTTTTGGATCGGCCAACCCCTACCCAAATCTTCTCTCAAATTCCCTCAATTCATCCCAGAGGCCTTTATTTAGTCATAAAGCCAACCTACGGAGCCCTTTTGATCAAATCAAGAGGAAGAACCTGAAGAAGAGATAATGATTTCACCACCCCTTTTCAAGTTCCTTTTTTCTTCCACTTCTTATTTCATTATTATTACCATTATTAAATAATAACTCCAGTATATTATATATACTTTGATGTTATTATAAATATTTTACAATCATATTCCATATAATATCCATCCTTTGAATGACATGTCACCATACGTGCATACGTACGGCTTACCGTCTCCACGTCGTGGTGTAATTGTTATTCAATAAATTATTATTTGGATGGGTATAATAATGATGTGTAATTAATGTAAATAATAAATATAACATGATAATGATTCTTTATATATGATATACCATCCAATTATATATTATTTTAATATCAAAAGAATGATATTGTCACTCGTGCGTACGTACGGTCTACCATCTCAATGAACGCGACGAGATTCATTCTCCATCGTATCAATTCAAATATAATTCTCATTTGATGATTAATAATAGTATCTGATGACTTTATATCATTCTTTATATGAATAAGATACAAACTATCCATGATAAACACGACTTACATAACAAAACATATAAAATAAAATGAGTAAGTTAACACCCGAAACAACGATAAATCTAAGATATTATAAAAAATCAATGTTAAAATATCATATATGATATCATATTAATGTATATGATTCATGTATATTTTAATAACAATTATTTCACCATTATATAGGTGGTTACCCTACCCTCAACCAAGGAAAATTACAAGGTAAGGGTTTATTTCACAATCTCTTCATTATCCAAGGTTGTTTATTCTTAATAATATACTGGGATCTCTTTGTCATCCACATCTATGTTTCATAATTTTTTTTTTCAAAACATTATTACTATTTTATAGAATATGGGTTAAATTCATTTATACACTTTTTTGAATTTTTATAAGAATATTATAAAGGAATCTTTCTGTCGTTTTCCAAAAAATGTCATTTTTAACCTTTTCGATAGAAATAAGGTAAGAATGTCTTTTTTTAACTTATACGGCGGGTGAAGAAATTTTCCACCATTATAAAATCATTGAATCTTCCATTACAAGATTATAAGAATATTTTGAAAGAAAATGTTTTAATTTATAATTATGTGATTTTTAAATGATTTCAAAAAAAGAGATATTTCTCTCAAATACATGAAAATCAAGTGCAAATGTATACATATTTAACGTAAGCTTAAAAATATTTTCAGAAAACCCGACTCTCAAGTGTGGTAGACCGGAAGGGATTTGGTGAGGACCCATCACGGCCTATAATTAGATGAGAAGTCTCAGAATTAGTTATTTTGTTTTCATAAGCTTGCATAATGTTTTCAGAAAAACACTGGAGTATATTTGAGAAATTTTAAATGTATGTATCTTCAGAAAAAAAATTGCATTGGTAGGTCTCATGAGACAAACTACTGTATTGGCACAAGGCCTTGGAAAAATATTATTTGTAGTCTTGGCACGAGGCCTTGGCTATGTGGGTATGATAGTCTTGCATTATGCATTCCATCATTATGAAAGTGGTTATTGATATTTCATGTAATTATTCGATTAGTAGAATATCCATGGGAATAAGTAAATGGCATTATTTCATTTTAATTTTTCCATAATATGTTGAAGTTCAAGTTTAAAAGGATTTTGTTTTAGTTATACATTGCCTTAAATGTTTATTCTTATTTATGAATGTTTCTGCGATATTGTTATCATTACTGGGCATTTGAGCTCACCCCTTTTCTATGTTTTATTTTTCCCAGGATGTGAAGAAGTAAATTATAAATGACCTTCAGGGATAGTATGAGTGGATAAGAGTGTGGACTATGTAGACTATGTTTTTTTAGTTTTCATTTTTATGATGTAATGTAAAACTTTATGAATATATCTAGTTTTTACAAGGCTACTAAACTAATCGGTCTTTCGAGAACTGATCTTTCTTATGATCATTCCAATGTTATCTAATAATGCACCGACTCTGGGTAACTGGGGCCGGGGCGTTACACAACTCCCCATTAATTAATTTCTCCCATTAAATTGAGGAAATTAATTATTTGAACATGGTACAATTAATTGTGCCATAAATTAAATTGATGGACCTAATTTAAATTATTGGAACCTCTTTTCTTTTGATGATTGGTTAGAGAAGTTTGGTGAATTGGGAAAAGGATTTGGAGAAATCCTACATCTCCAATGAAGAACTTTTACTCTAAATGAAGAATGAAATCAATGAACTTTATTCTTAATCATGAAAGATGATGATACACAAGCCGACATCAGAAGCATGATCCTTCATCATTTTCATCTCACAACACAACAAAAAAACTTTGATGTAGGGTTTGATGTTTTAAATACCTCCCTTTCCCATTCATGATGATCTTCGTGATTCCAAAGTTGTGAATCGCTTACAACCAATCTAATGCGGAGGGTGCGGGTCAAATGAACATGGCCTGGCCTATCCATAATCCCTTGTGGTTTTTGATGAAATCATTGTGATGGAGGAAGATAGAAACCAGTGCCCAACCATACGATGGGGGCAGCGGCAAGCATTCGTGCCGCTCGACAAACAAGGGGTCACGACATGTGTTGGGACGACGAAGGGAGGACGGCCAGCCAAGCCGACCACCGACGAAGACGCGACATGGCACCGCACTGCAAAGAGAGCACGACTCGCCATCCATCCAGTTGAGGTAGGCCACCGCACTGCGGCCGCCCCGCCGTATTGTGGGCCGCCCAGTGTGGGTCAGGCCGAACATAGCGGGCCAGACCCAATAGGTCAGCCCGACCATAATCTGACCGGGTCGGGTCAGTCTGACCGTGTCGGACCGGACCCAGACCAGTTTCGATATTATATGTTCTTTTGGCCATAACATTGGCACCATGCGTCCATTTGACGAACCGTCTACGGTTCCAGAAACGTTAATGTGAGATGGTCCTTTTGGTATACCCCACATGATATTTTTATAATGATGTTGTATTGGCTTGTTGGGTCGAGACTGGATCAAACTATTCCCTCAGGACTAAAAGGCTAATAACATATATACTGATCATCTGATTGACACAATGTTAGTTGCATTGATACCCCTATTACATTTTAGTCCATTGGGATACTTCTTATTGGACTTAGTGTTAGTTGGAGTATCAAGAAGTAGCTGGAGGAGTGGACTCTCCTGGTGACAAGCAATCTTAGTGCGGGTACCCTGTAGTTGGCTCTGACGATGTTCTTGGATCCTATGTGGGTCTCACAATGTACTAGGATCCTTTGAGGGTCTAACAATGTACTGATGATGTATTAGGATCCTATGTGGGTATGAATATTTAATAACGATGTAATAGTATCCTCTGTGGGTCTGACGATGTACTGATGATGTACTAGGATCTTGTGTGGGTCTGACGATGTACTGACAATGTACTATTATCCTATGTGGGTCTAACTATGTATTAGGATCATGTGTGGGTATGCAATTTGGGATACTTCATGGGTCTACCACATAAAAGAGTATGATTATTCATTAGAAACATCTAATCATCTCCACCACTATTCCTATGATATACATGGTGTGAGCTGAGTTCATACCGGTGTGAGACATTAATTTGTCCTTATACCTTGGTGGTATTTTTCTGTGTGGCGTACCTGTATGGTACTCACCTTTGTGGTATTTCTTCCTATCTGGAATAGTTGAGATTTGGGAATTTATGTTGGACCTAGTGTTTCCTCATGATTGAGATGGTTATACTTCATAAATTATTTATATGTATGGGCATATACCTAAGTAGGGTTTTCAGTTGATTTCATGCATTGTGGTTTATCCATTATGGATTTTGTGAGACCACGAGGGTCTCGGGGTCCCTACTAAGTATCGTTATACTCTCCCCATCATAGGCTATGACTGTACCTTATAGTTTTTTGTGAAGATGACAGACAATTCTGGTTGAGGCTAAGGGTACCAGGACTAGACGGTGCCTGGAGGTGGACCATACGGCGTGTCAGTACGCAGAGGAGACGGGCGGACATGGAGTGATGAGGAGGCGATCTATACCTACCCTTCAGGTAGGAACCTCAGAGGATGACCACTAGTTGTCTTTATCTTTCTTTAGTTTTATTTTATTTCCGTTGTACATGTACCTTTATAGTTAGGCTTGTATTCCGGCCCTTCATACATTCAACACACATTTTTCTATACAGTATACTTGTCTTTGTATCTTGTTGTGTCCTTGGTTGTGTGTGTTTACAGGATATAATGGCAATGCCTTCCTGGTTTTAGGGAATACACCTTTTGGTGCTAGTCGCTTGCCCCTGGCCTATGGAAGTTGGGCTTGGGGTAGTCACGACATGGGCCCTGGTGGATGGGTCGTGACACATAACTAATTAAATTCATGTTGGTTTTTTTGATGATATTCATTTCATATATCCCAAATGACTTATGTAGGTTGAAAATGTAATTAGAGTTATATATTCCATAATATATAGAATTTTAATCATAATAAATTTTTCATATATAAATATTATTATTATTTTAAATGTAACCATGAAATATTTTTATGAAAAATGAACTCCATTACAACCATTGAGACAATAGGTCATATATACACATGAGTAAGGCATCCATTTTCCAATGATCATTTTTGAAATAATTTTAATATTATTTTAACATTACTGAATTATAATAATATTTTTAAAATAAAATTATATATATATATACATATGTATTACATGGGATGAGGTGATTAAATAATAATCACATCACTTTATGCATGTGATAGACAACACATTTGCGCGAACAACGTTGTCATTTTTTGAATGATGGAAAATGGTAAAAAGTAAATTATAATTTATAATTTCATAATGATAATTATTTCATAAATAAAATATATAAACAACATTTCCATATTTATATCCTTCTATGAGAGGTGATAATGGAAAATGTGTTACATCAGTATTTAAGAAAGTAGTCCACCTTACCAAGGAATGCTTGTTTTGTTTCCCTTTTGATTGAAGAGGATATAAAATTATTTTATTAAATTAACATGTCAGAATCTTATTATATGGATTATACTACTTTTTTAATATCATTGTGGTGGAAAATAATTTTATAGAGGTGTGAGAAGAAGAAAAAATGATACACTTTTTTAGGAATGATACCTTTTCATGAGACATCCTCTTTATGTTTTCACCAAAATCTATCTGAGAATGGTTTTATAATTAAAAATACGTTTATAAGAAATATAATGGATTTTTATAAATTTATTTATTCTGTAATTTTCTAATCCAAATGGCATTATAATTTTTATGTGTAGAGTATTTGGGTTGACCCTTTATAAGTGGGGGAGATGACACCATATGGATATTTAAAAAGATAATGTCATACACACATTTGACACATTATAATGGGATTTGAAATGTCTAATTAACGAACCATAGAAAATATAAGGTCAAAATATTTCCATCTAATAGATTTGAGACATGTTTTTAGATAATTTTAACCATTATCTTTTTTTATCAACCCCTTGTAAGCCCGTTTTAACCTACACCATGGTAAACATATTTTATTGTTTTTATTATTCCTTATGACCCAAAAAATAAGTTGAAATTTTTATATAATATGTTTTACTATGATTATAATTATTTATTATATTTTGGAAAATTAAACTCACAGTATTGGAAGAATTTCATATACAATTTACTATGCTAACGTGATGCCAATGTGGTTTTTCAAGAAGTGTATTTTTCAATCAGAAGATGATTATATATAAATTATATTTATATTAGTCCAAATAATGTGAATTTAAATTAATATTAGAAAATAAAATATATATATTTTTCATTTAAATAATTCCATATTTTATGTTTTTTAGTTCATTAATATGGATAAACATTATGCGCCTTAAAATTGTTTTCAAGAAAATTTGTTTTTAATCTTCAAAAATAATAGTGTACGAGAATCCAATAGAAATATGATTTAAATATAAATAATTGGATTAAATATAACTAACAATTAATTATTATAATTTAAATAAAATTCAACAAAATTGTACTTTTCTATTACTTAAATTCAAAATAAATGTCATTTTAACTAAATTCGGTATTTTTCACTATTCACTACAAAATAAATATTTTCCAAATATTCCCAAAATACCAAACCCTAAGATAATATTTTTATGATCATGTTTAAAATTTATTTAATATTCTCAATTTAATATTAAATAATTTTTAAATTTATCTTTTAAATAAAAACATTATTTGAAAAGGGTTTAATTAAATATATATCCATTTTAATTAAAAATTACATAATGTTATTGAAAAAAATATAAATATTTAATTCATAAATATTAATAATAATGAAAATTAAATATTATATTACGAACTGGGTTTTTAAAATTAATTTTCTGGTTTTTATTACTTTATCATATAAAGTGCAGAACCTATGTTTTTAAATTAATAAAGAATTCTCATTTTTTCAATATAAATACAACCAAACTCACATTATTATTCTCTCAGAACCCTTTAATCATGAAATTAAAATATATTCACCTCCCTATTGTCTTACCAATGTTCTACCAATATCAGCATATTCCCTTTCCATGATTTTAGAAGAATCCTCTCAAGGAAACAGATCTTTTCATTATTTTCTTTATTCAGATTCCTCTTATAAATTATGTGTTTTTCAATTATTAATTATGAGATATATCTTCCCACATACCTCTTACTGTATATGTGATTTATAAGTGATTATATACCCCTTTAACTCCCTTTTAACCCATATACGAATATTTTCATATAACCACTATGCTAACGAAATCAACATGTAGTTTTTATTGCCAATCATTTCTCCAATGAATACACATCCCCATTTCCACATAATGGTATTCACATAGATGTAACTATACATCATTGAAATTTGATATCCAAATTTTTATCCCACAATCCTTATCCATTGAGTTACAATTTATGAAACTCAACCTTAATTTGTATAATCATTGTGGAACACTTATGCATGTATAAGATAAATAAGTGACAGTTGGGACTGAAATTATATAGTCCTCCAATACAATGGGTAATACCATTTTCTCACAAGATTCCATGTATGGTCTGTAAGAGTTATCATTGAAACATTATTTTATGATATCATGAAATATGTCTTTGACATCTGTTTATGATGTCGTATTTTATGTTTTATCCACTTTCCATTGTTTCCATTATGATACCAGGTTTTATCAAGGATCATTATTCAATATTGTGATTCTATTCCCCTTAAGATTAAATATCATAAAACTAGGTTCACATGAAATATTTTTCAAAAATATATTATTTTATAATTCCCTTAATTGAAATTATACATCACCCCTTTCTAATGTATGTTAACTAGTTATTTGATGTAGTTTTAGAAGAATGATAAAATTATAGGATCACGTTAATGAGGTTTTCAATAATTTTATTGTATTTATATTGTAATTTTTTATAAAATATACTTTATTACCCATTGAAACATTGATTCATTATATTCTAGGAATGTATAATTTCTATCCATATTTAATAAATCATAAATTATGGTGTATTAAATAAATGGGTATTCAGGGTGGGTATTTTAGAAAATACTAGTAATTTTTAGTATAATTATTTTCAAAATCTAGCAAAATCCGTAGGGATATTAATAAACATAATAAAAAAATCAATAATTTTTGACATATTATATTTTAGGTGGTTTTCAAGAGAATATATCTATTTCTGGATATTATAATATGACATAGCTCTGACACAATTGTATTTTGGGATATCAACACAGAAAAGGGAACATTGAGAAAGAATTGATATTCACTTTTATGTAACATTCATTTGAAAATTAAAAATCCCATTAAAACCCATTATGATATGAAATACTGAACATTATATTTTATATTATGAAATATATTATGGAAAGTAATATATGGAAAACTAAAAATTCAAATGTTATAGAATATATGAAATTTATAAGTTACCCCATAACTGTTCACGGTTTCCCATTTATGTCTAAATAGTTTGATGATAATAATAAAAAATTTTAATTTTAATGATGTTAATCGATGGAATTAGGAGTAACTAAGTCATCATCCAATGTGAAGGGAAATGTGATGACTTCCCAAATGGGATGCCCATCCTGATAAGAGTAAGAATAATGATCTTTATGAAAATAATTTATCAATTGAATCTAGTTTTAAATAGAAACCTAAATCATGAGGTATTATTGAACCCCCACAAATATGTATCAATATGAAATTGATGTCGTTATGCGATAAACTCCAACTCCATTTAGTGGATTTATATATCCTTTTATCGTGGAATAATTTAATGACCCTATTTAAAAAATATTATCCATCCTTAAATGCTCATAGAAAAATAGTTTCATTTTATCTGATTATCATATAGAAGGAAAAGATGATTAATGGTAGAAGTTTTTCAAAAACAAAAATCATGATGTTGAGATGTAATAATTTTATATGAATGAATTCTAGAAAAAAAATGGTCAAACATTCACCTCAAAATATTTGAATGAAAATAGAGAGGTAATTCCTTAACCTTGTAAACATTTTGGATGAATTTATTTCCACATATGTGGAAGACATTACAATACTTGAATGATATGAATCCATATTATTTTTTACCCTAGAATGTAATGTTTAATACTTATTTGGTAGGATAAATTCATGTATACCAAATCATATATCCAATTATGATATTTATTGAAAAGAATTTTCAATAAAAATTTAATATTACACTATCTTTAGACTATAATTCGCTTCCTTTCTTTACTAAATATCATTTATGTTTATATTTTTACATAATTAAATCATAATTATTACATCAAAAATTGGTAAATTACATTGTTATCCAATACTCTATGTACCAATTTTCTCAACAATATAAAATGGTAAAAATAAAAAATGTTTTATTTTTTGTGACAAATCTTTATGAAATTTCAGTTGTGAACTTATTTTCCATTAACCTTCCGTAAAAAATATAATGAAAAATATTAAAACATTGTATGATTAGAAAATTATGATTAAGAGATATAAAATAATAATGTTAATTTTCCATCCCTGAATACTTATAAAAAATTTCCATTTTCAAAATAACTATCTTCCCCAAAATAAACCATTTTCTTACCTGATAAATAATCATCTCTATCATAAAATTACCATAAAAAATAATATTAGATATCAATAAGGAAAAATAAACTCATACACTTTTCTTTGAGAATTTGAATGTCCTGTGAAATTTCTTTCACTATGTTATACTTTTCACTCTTACATATGGAATAATCGTCACAATTAAATTTAGAGTAACCATTACTGCTACTCATGGAAAACATTCATAATTAGAATTTGAGTATTATATTAGAGTAACTATCATAAATACTCATGGATCATCCATAAAATTTTATATTATAATAAAACAAATAGTCAACTAACAAACATTACCCAATGAACATGAGATTTATAATGGGGCTCGCCCTATTTATAAGTTGTATCGAGCACACTAGTTAGCAATAATTGGTCTCAACCACTTGTATAGTCATATATATCACACTTATTAAATATAATTATGATATACCCATCATATATATTATTTATACCTAACTTTTCTCCCATATAATTTACAAAAACAATATAATAAATTTATTGTAACGCCCCTAACCCAGTTACCTAGAGTCAGTGCTTTATTACATAACATTGGCATGATTACAAGGAATCCAGTAACGAAGGACCGATCGTTTTAGAAGTATTGGAAAATATATTACATACATTAATGTTACATTACACTATATAACATACAACACAACATTAATAATCCTTTATGAACACCATTATTCCCTTAGCATAACCCTGCATATCAATCAAAATACACTTCTTGGAATCCTGGGAAAAATAAAACATAGAATGGGGTGAGGTAAAATGCTCAATAAGGTTAAACAATACAGTGGAAGATAAAATAAATATTAATCATGGTGAATAATTTAAACCACATTCCTTTATCGATTATAAATTTGAATGTATTTATAGTAGGAATATGAGATGAGTAAATATTTCCATAATAAAACATAATCATGGGTATTCTTCTAGTCGAATGACCACATGAACCATCAATATTATTTTCATAAAGAGGTAATGTATAATTCCGGACATTCTAAAACATTTTTTCATGGCCTCCGCCAAGATGTCTAAAAATGATTAAGGCCTCGGCCAAAACCATATATCAAATTGGGAAAGGGACTTGGCCAATTCCACATCTAGTTGTCACATGAGACCTACCGATGCATCGAGGAGCTATAGCGGTCTCCACCCGTCACTTACTAAGTCCAATACATTCCTCATATGAAAAGGTTTAAATATAACATAAGCATTCGTATTAAAACTAGCATAAGAAATGTCAATACATTAACCTTAAACCATGAATAGTATAAAAATAGAACATCCATAGTCAAACATATCAAAAAACCTTCAATACAATATGGAAGATTTGTATCATAATAAATCAACCCCAATCAAAAATAATATCACTTAAAGGATGCTGACATTGTTGAAAATGATGAGTAAAACATTTTGACAGAAATACCCTTTTGGTAAAATCATTTAAAAGTCACACATTTATAAAGGAAGTAATTTAAAATATATTTTCGAACCAAAGTGTCCCATACTACTTAAAAACTTTTTATAATAATTATCATTTCAAAACATTCATTTCCATATAAATAATTCCTTAAAATCATTTTGAAAACATGGACATTAATTTAAAATTTTTAAAAAGATAGACCTTTAAAAAATTTACAATTCTGATCTTGATAAAGAGTGCATTTCAAAAATCCTTTAAATATTCATTTAGAAATCATTTTTAAGAAAAATGGACATGGATGATAAAAATTTCCTAGTAAATACTTACACATAAACAATATCGAATAATAATGATATTTCGGAATTAACCCTTGCCTTGTTGTAATCAATTGAGTCGTATGAACAATAGTCAATAAAAACCAAATTAATCATAGAATATCATGAATAAAAAAATATTCCTGATAATATATTTCAAATTGCAATACAAAATACACAACATTAAATAAATTAGTTGTGAACAATGGAATTATCACGGAATTAAAAGTGAGATAAGAAACCCCTTACCTCGTGTCCGACTTGACCCGTTCATTCTTTAATATCCTAAATAATAAACTAAATTTAATTTATACATTCTTAAGAACCTTTTTGATGTTTATTAATCCTTTTATATCACTTATTACCAGGTTATACACATTATGTAATCATTTAAGTTAATAACATTCATTTTGTCGATATTTGGCACTTCAGTCAAAAATGAACAACTTATAGTTAGAAGTTGTTCACATGGTCAAAAGTACATTATATCATGAATGATATTCATGATTTATATATAATATATATAATATAAATCCAGTATATACATGTATTAATAACATTACATATCAGTTTGGTGTACGAAATGAAATGCAACGTTCATGGAGACGGTAAGTCGTACATACATATGAATGCTACTTTCATATTTATTTATTATTTTAATTGATGTAAAACAAAATGATACATAAATATATTATAATTCTAGTATAATATAATATATAATATCATTAACTCCATCCTTTATACGTCCCACATATGGTATGAATGAGTAATATCACTTTGAGGGGGCGGTAGTCCGCACTTCCTCAAATGAAATTATCACATTTACCCATAATGGAAAACATTAGGGTATGATATAAAATAAAAATACAGAAGCATGTAGAAAACATAAAAATAATATATATCATATATAAATACAAATCCGTCATAATTTCCACCATGAGAGGCGGTAGGAGGTAATTGAAAAATCATCTTTTTGTGAGGCGTTATATTTCCATACACAGAAACATTATGTTCTTCACCCATTAGATGGATGTGTGTGTAAGTGTAATTCGAATACTTCTCATAACAACACCATAGTATATTTAGGATACTATTGTTGTTATAAAAAAAGGAATAAAAGAGTTTCTGGTTTGGATATGTAAAAAAAATAAAAGATGTTAAGAGAAATTGTTACCTTTAATTTGGGTAACATCATTTGGTTTGAACCAAAAGGACATCTTGAAATGACATATACCTAAGGTAAGGCATCTAGAATGAGGATATTGATTTACGGATCTTAATTTGGAAAAGTTTGGATGAGCCTAAAGGCTTTAGAGGTGTGAGGAATTTGTTAGAAGTCATCGCTTTTTATATGGGGAGGAGGGGCTATTAAGTAAAGTGTGAAAATATTATTTTATTATATAATTATATTTGGTTTCTAAAGGTACAAAAATCATTAGGGTTGAATATAATATGACTCACGGTAGAAATAAAATATTTCAATAAGAATTGGACATGTTTTGGATATTATTATAATATTTATAATCTAATTTATTTAAATCATTTATTAATGAGGTAAATACTACATCATTATTATGTCATATATAATAAATTAATTAAATGTCTAAAAATTATAAAAATAATACCATGGAGTAGGAAATATTTTTTTCTTTCCAATGAATATTTATAGTCAAAATTTTTACTTATATAACAATATATAAAAATTAATTACTAAAAGTTTTTTGTTTATGTCAATTTTGCTTTTACATTAAATTAATTAATCTACAGTGTCATTATCATTAATTAGTAGCTCCAAGTAGTCCCACAATCGACCCAAAGATTCACATGGTCGGCCATTACTCATCCAAAAATTTTAGGACATGTGTTAAAGTATTTTTGAATTATTATAAAATTCATTTTACCTTGAATTTCCCTATTTACCTTTAACAGTGGTAAATAAAAGTAAAAAGTTACTATTCTGAAAAAAAAATATTTATCATATTGAACCACATTTTATTCCTTTATATTAACATTGTTTCTCTGATTTTTGAAATTCAACTCAAAGAAGCAGTAAAATTATGTTTTATGGGAATTTGAAAAATCTCCTAGGAGGTGGGTAAAAGACGGTGAATAGTTCAATAAAAGTTTATGTATCTAATATTATAACAAAATGACTCCAATGATTACATTGAACATATATAAGTATTATGTATCTATTTTTAACTAAAATAAATTTAAAAAAAATAAATAATTATTTATATTAAAAGTCGCTTTTAAACAATAACTCAGTGTTTATCACTATTCATCAAAAATTGAAAGTTTTCATAAAAATATAAAAAATTCACCCTAAGCTAAGTTTGATACTCTGAATTCAAAAATGAAGACTATTTTACAATATTCAAAACATAGAAGTGTCATTAGTTAATTTAAAATTAATTCTCATTGTTAATACAAATAGCGTGTTTTTAAGAAATAATAACTATCAGAAGATTGATACTTGTTTATGTCCAATATCAAATTTAAATTAATTCCAATAAAAAAATTTGGATTAAATGGTTAATATATATTCTAATTAATGTTTAAAAAAAATTAAAAAGATAATCTAGACATATAAAAAATTATAATAAAAGGCACTTATGAATTAAAATTGAATATTTTCCACTATTCAATAAAAAATGAACTTTATCGGAAGAATTAAAAAAATTTACACAAAGTATATTTGATATCCCCATTATATTGAATTAATTTAATTAGTAAAATTGATTATATATATGTTTCAAATATTGGATTTAAAAAGGGTTCTCCATTAAAAGGTTGTAAAATGGCATTTTAAAAAAATACTTCTTTTATCTGAAAAAATAAATTTGTTCAGAAATTATGTCTAAGAAACTCATATTATGGATTCTAAAATTATATGGAATATATAAAGTTTAACATTCAGTTAGTACTATTCATAACTGCTTTTGAACAGCTAGTTTGGTTAGTTGTGGTGCTCTTGAACTCGGTGTTGCATATAGTGCAAGTTGTTGATTTACTTTGAAGAAATAACGTAATATAAATCATGGGGTGTTACATTATTTCCTACATCAATAAATTCAGTCCTTGCAATTTAAAATTGCTCTTTGAAAATAAATGTTTGAAAATAGAAAATACTTTTGTGGGAAAACCCACATCAGAGATTGGGTTAATAAGATATAGTCTTTAATAATAGGAAAAGGGGATTGGAAAAGTCACACCAAATTATGATCTTGATCATGAGAAAAATGGTGGAAATTAGAGACACATAATTGGATAAAAAAATTAAATATTTATACTATGTTATTGTGGTCATCAGTCACAAAAAATTGTAGAATTGGGGGCCTCAAAACCATCATTATGTGATGATTTAAAATATCGTAGGTTCAATAAAACATAAGGTATTAGGTAAAAAAAATTAGTTTTAAGACCCCGTACATAATGTTTAAGAAATAATTTCGTCATATAATAAGAGGAGAAAAAATAATATATATATATATATATACTTGAAAAGTATAGTTCAATCCTTTAACTAATTTCTACCACAAACTCATCTTTCACTCTAAATGATAATAGAACTAAAAAATATTATATTTATCCTATTCGTATAGGGTTCCAAAAAAATGAATTCATAATTCATCTATTTGACCCTTTAAAAAAAGAAACTACATTATACAATCCTAGGACTTCATGTAGTCCAATGGTAGGCGATAAATCCCTATCGCACTATGGTTGTGGGTTCGATTCCTACAGCTTTGTCAGACGCATCGGGCTGTCACACGGTCTTTGTGTTGTCCTTTTTATAAAAAATAAAAAAATAACCTTAACAATAGTATCAAATTTCAAACATAATCCATACCAACATTTAGACTTAACCAAAATACTTCTATCCAAACTCATAGGCCAAAATTTATAAGGAAGGTAAACACAATGAAGATTCTTTTTTTTCACGTAATAAACTGTGAATACCTTCATCATGTATTCTTTTAAAACATTGCAACATTATAAATTACTATAAAACATTATTGATTACATTCATGCTCCCTTATTCCTTATAGAATACTTTATATACTCCTTCTATCCAAAAATGTTGTAAAATACAACATTGATGGAATATACAAATCATTAATCAGTTTAAAGGTAGTCAAGAATATCCAATATAATTTTTCCAAATCAACCATATATTATTCCAAAATCACTACCTCATTATCAAGACCATATTAATGATTACATTTCCTTCAACCATATATTTTTTCCAAAAGTTTATCTTACTATTAAGTCACTTTTCTTAGAACCATATAATCTAAAATCCTTAATAAAATAATAATGCAGTACAATCCTTATTTATCTCCATAATTCATATAACCCGTATACATTAGATACAACACTCAAATGAAATAATTATATAATAACAACATAAGAACACAGTCATTCATCTTCATCTGAGGTAGTATAATATCTTGTTTATTATCCAATAACATCATTTGCGGTACACTCTTATGACTAGGACATTGATTCGTGTAGTGTCTTAACACCTTACAGATGAAGCATTTTACATTTGTAAACTTTTTCATACCCTTGAAATCTCAAACTTGATTTCCTTTTTATCCACACTTATATCAAACTCCCATTTCCTTCAAGAATTTACCAAGGTGATTATTTCCATATTTATCACATATGGGAAAACCTTCATTCTCCTATTCCTTTTATCCGTCTTTCTCTCCACCATCCTTTTCTTCTCTTTCTTCCCTTTAAATCCATATGACTCAAAGAATTCTTTACTCATCTTACTAACACATGATATTATTTCTTCATATGTTGAGAATACATTGGAGACTATTTCCATTCTAAATGTTGGCTTAATACCATGAATGATATGACCCTTCTTACTCTTTAGATCATATGTATTGCTGGATTTCTCATTGCTTCTACTGGGCGCCATTTCAAAACAATGGATTACACTATGTCAGTTTATGAATCACAATTCATAATTACAAACATGTAAAATACCTAACATAAATTGAACGGTTTATTCATATATTCCATAATCAGAAAAATGTTTTTTTGAGGATATATATACTCATAAACCCTTCATACCATGTTTTAAAGAAAACATGAATTATCCAAAGAATATCCCTTAGAAGTGTCGTAACCAAGAGTGCAACAAAGCCCATTGTCGTGCACTAGATCATGATCAAGTCTAGCTCAAATCAGTGTTTTTTGGTTTTACCCCTAGGTACGTCTATGCTATATCCACCTCCACCTACTCGTATCCAGACAGGGATGTATTTCTTGTTAAACTAACAAAATATCTATAATACCAAAATTCTTGGATGTTCTTCTATACTAATCCCCAGTGTCTATCTTAGGGTAATGTCCTCATTTTAGAGTTTATCTATATCTAGTTTACAAGGTTATTTCTAAACTTCCTCTAATACCAACTGTATTGCCCTGACCCCTGTTACCTAGAGTCAGTGAAATATTATATAATATTGGCATGATTACAAGGAATCATGTCTCGATGGACCGATCAGATTTGCAGTCATGGATAATAGAATACATACATGAATGTTACATTAAACTTTATAACAAACAACAAAACATATATAATCCTTTATGAATGCCATTATTCCCTTAGCTTAACCCTGCTAATCAACCACAATACACTTCATGGAATACTGGGAAAAATAAAACATAGAATGGGGTGAGCTAAAACGCTCAATAAGGGTAATAAATACAGTGGAAACTAACATAAATATTAAGAATGGTGAATAATTGAAACCAAATGACATTACCAATAATAAACATGAATGAATTTGGTAGGAATATGATATTAGTAAATAATTACATAATAAAACATAATCATAGGTATTTTTCTAGTCAAATGACCACATGAACCATCAATATTATTTTCATAATGAGGGAATGTATAATGTTGGACATTCTGATACATTTTTTCAAGGACTGAGCTAGGACGTCTAAAAATGATTAAGGCTTCGGCCAAAAACATATATCAAATTGGGAAAGGGCCCCAAACAATTCCACATATAGTTGTCTCATGAAACCTACCAATGCATCGAGGAGCTATAGCGGGCTCCACTCGTCACTTACTAAGTCCGATACAATCCTCATATGAAAAGGTTGAAATATAACTTAAACATTCTTATTAAAACTAGCATACTAAATATCAATACATTTACCATAAAACATGAATGATATAAAAATATCACATCCACAATAAATCATATCACAAAACCTTCAATACAATATGGAATATTGGTATCATAATAAGTCAACCCAAATCAAAAATATTATCCAGAAAAAGATGTTGACATAGCTGAAAATGATGAGTAAAAATTTTTGAGAGAAATATCCTTTTGTAAAATCATTTAAAAGTCACACGTTTATAAAGGAAGTAATTTAAAATAGATTTTTTGAATAAAAGTGTCCCATACCACTTTTAAACTGTTTAAAATAATTATCATTTCAAAAAATTCATGTCCATATAGATAAATCCTCAAAATTATTTTGAAAACATGGACATTAATTAAACAGATTAATAATGATAAACCTTCAAAACATTTAAAATTATGATCTTGATAAAGATTACCTTTCAAAAATCCTTACAATATTCATTTTGAAAACATTTTTATGAAAATTGGAAATTGATGATAAAAATGTACCAATAAATACATACACATAAACAATCACGACTAATAATGATATTGAGGAATTAACACTAACCTCGTTGTAATCAATCGAGTCGTATGAAAAATTGTCAATAAAAACCAAATGAATCATTGAATATCATGAATATAAAAATAATCATGATAATATATATCAAATATCAATACAAAATACACCACATGCAATAAATATGTGGTGAACAATGGAAATCTCACAGAATTAAAAGTGACATAAGAAACCCCTTACCTCATGTCTGACTTGACCCGTTCGTTCTTTAATATCCTGAATAATAAACTAAAGATAATTTCTACTTTCTTAAGAACTATTTTAAAGTTTATTATTCCTCTTAAATAACTTATTACCATGTTATTAACATTATGTAATCATTAAAGTTAATAATGTTCATTTTGTCGATATTTGGCACTTTAGTCAAAAAGAACAACTTTTAGTTACAAGTTGTTTAAATGGAAAAAATTTAATTATATACAGAATTATATTCAAGATTTAGATATCATATATATCATATATATCCAGTATATACTAGTATTTATAACAGTATATATCATTTTGGTGAATGAAATGAAATGCACTGTTCATGGAGATAGTAGGCCGTATGTACGCATGAACGCTACTTTCATTACTATTTCTTATTTTAGTGGACATAAAACATAATGATACATAGGTAAATTATAATTCCAGTATAATATAATATATAATATAATTAACTCCATGCTTTATATATCCCACATATGGTATTAATTAGTCATATCACTTTGAGGGAGCGGTAGTCCGCACTTCCTCAAATGAAATTATCTTGTTTACCCATAATAGAAACCATTAAGGTATGCTATAAAAGAAAAATAAAGAAGCATCAGAAAAACATAAACATAATATATATAATATATAATTATAGTTCCATCATAATTTCCACCATGAGAGGTGGTAGGAGTTAATTGAACCACCATCGTTTCGTGAGGACTTAGTTTTCCATCGACAGAAACATTATGTTTTTCACCAATTAGATAGAGGTGTGTGTATGTGTAATTTGAATCCTTCTCATAAAAAAATACTATTATATTGAGGATACTGGTGGTTTTATAAACGATGGTAATAAAAAGAGTTTAGGGGTTGGATAAGTAAAAAAGAAGAAAAGCAATTAAGAGAAACTATTACCTTTAATTTGGGTATGTTCCCTTGGTTTTAACCAAAAGTACTTCTTGAAGTGCCTTCTTCCTAAGGTTAGGTTTCTAGGAGGAGGAGAGGGATTTAGGGAGCCTAAATTTGCAGAGTTTGGATGAGCCTAATGGGTTGAGAGGTGTGAGGAATTGGTTAGAAGTGGTCTCCTTTTATAAGGGGTAGGAGGGGCTCTTTAGGAAGGTGTGAAAATATTATTTTATTATATAATGATATTAGGTTTCTAAAGGTCCCAAAATCATTAGGGATGAAGATAAGATGACTCATGGTCAAAAGAATGTCAGACAATAACAATTTGACATGTTTTGGATATTATTTTTGTAACATCCCAGGTAAATAAAGAATATTAATTTTTAATATTTATTAATATTTGGGAATAAAATACTAATATTAAATTAAAGGGGATTCTATGTTCGATAGCGTACCCGATACGCAACAACGAGTTTCTCTTAAAATCTTACGTTGCACACTAATAATATTATAATATTATTTTAAATGGTAATTAACACCTAGCCATTGTAATAGCGAGAATGAACAGAACTAACTACAAAATGATTATATATGTTTGTCAAATATTTTTACTATTATCTAATAAATTTTAGACGCTTAAAATAAAATTGAATCTAATTTTAAGCGTAAATATTCTAATATTCATTAAAAGTTCGATTAACTACCTTTTGATGGCGAACCCTTTTTAAATCCACTTTTTGAAAATTTTATATATTATATTTGACCAAATAAAATTCTTTTTTAGAATTGGCACTTCCAAATTTACTTTTTATAAATTTTTTGTATTTTTCCGATAATGTTTATTTTTTAATGAATAGTTTAAAATGTTGTATTTTAATTCAAAACATCATTTTAGTCTAATTTATTTATATGGTCTGATTATATTTTTAATTGGTTTTAATTTGTAATAAAAATATATTTTTAGCATTTAATACAATGGTTGTCATTGAAATTAATTTCACTTTGAAATTGGACTTCAACTAGTGTCAATCTTTTTATAGAGATCATTTCATAAAAATACGCAATTTGATTTTGCAGCAGGAATTTATTATTAAATTCATTAATGAAACTTATATTTTTTGAGATTGGTAAAATAGACATCATTTTTGAATTCGGAATATCAAATATAGCATAGGGTGAATTTTTGGTATTTTTCTGAAAAACTTCAAATTTTGATGAATAGTAAAACCACTAAGTGGAAGTTAAAAAAATGATTTTTCGTTTGAATGAACCTTTACCACATCTGTTCTTTTAATTTCAAAAATCCAACATACATGGTTGTAATTATAAATTAAAATGTGGTTCAATGGGATTAAAACAATTTTTTTGGTGAATAGTAACTTTCAAATTTTATTATCGTGATTAAAGGTAATTAGTGTAATTTAAGGAAAATATAATGCTTTAATAATATGAAATTACCTTGACACATGTCCTACCCTTATTTTATGTGTCATGTCTGACCAAGACAATACATGGGTCAACTTGGGGACCCTATGGATCCACTTGGGTAATAAAATGACATTAATAACTTTTTATTTAAAGTTAAAATAAAAATGTCACAAACATGTATTGTTTTAATAAAACTATTTTTACATGCAGTTATAGAAGTAATAATTTGGAATATAAATATTCATTATAAATATAAAAATATTTAATAAATCATAATAATTTTTTATAATTTTTATACGTTAAATAAATTAATTAATTTATGATACCATGATGATGCAACGATTATCTCATTAATGAATGATTTAAATAAAATGAAAAGATTATGGAAAATATAAGACTTACACTTGTCAAAAACCTATTGTATGGGTGTATTTATAACCCTTATCAATTTATCCTATAAATATATATCTGTGGGACCTTTAAAATCCAACACTCATTATATAATAAAGTAACAATTCTTGACTTTCCAAGAGTGCCCCTCCTCCCTCTTATAAAAGGCCACCACCCCTACCACCTTACCCACATCTCTCAAGCCATTTTCTCGGCCAAGATCTGCTCATTTTATCTATCCACATCCCTATATTCATCATATAATCCTTACCTTTGGCATAAATCTCTTCAAGAAACCCTTCTGGTTCAAACCAAGAGGAGTAACCCAATTTAAAGGTAATGCCTTCACTTGCGTTCTTTTGATTTATTTTGCTTATCCAACCCCCTAAAATATTTTTATTATATTCATATGTAACAAAACCAGAATCTAAAATATAATAGGATGTTTTTATTAGAAGGATTTTATTTACACTTACACACACCTCCGTCTAATGGTTAAAGAATATATTGTTTCTGTGGTTGGCGAATTTATTCCTCACGAAATGATGATTGTTCAATATTATTTTAACACCTTCCATGGTGTCCATTAATATGTCAATAAATTTATATATGATATATATTATGTTTATGTTTTACTTATGATTCTGTATTTTTCATTTATGTCATACCTTTATGGTTTCTATTATGGATAAATGTGATAATTTCATTTTTTGGAAGTGCGGACTACCACCCCCACAAAGTGATTTGATTCGTTAATTCCATATGTGGGACGTATAAAGGATGGAGTTAATGATATTATATATGATATTATACTTGAATTATAATATACCTTTATATAATTATGATTTCATTCCATTAAATACGAAATCAAAATGAAAGTAGCGTTAATGGGTACGTACGGCTTACCGTCTCCATGAATGGTGCATTTCCTTTCTTACATCTAAATTTTATGTCATATTATAAATGCAGTAATATACTAGATATATGTGATATAAATGATATCTAAATCATGAATATAATTCTGGATTTAATGTATATTTTACCACATCAACAACTTGTAATTATAAGATGTTTATTTTTGACTCAAGTACCAATGATCGAAAAAATGACCGTTATTAACTTAAATAATTACATAATGTTCATAAAATGAGAATAAGTGATATAAAAGTAATAATTAACTATAAAAAGGTTCTTAATAAAGTAAAAATTAAATCTAGTTTATTATTCAGGAGATTAAAGAACGATCGAGTCAAGTCGGACACGAGGTAAGGGATCCTACCTCTCTCTTTCTTTTTAAGTACTCTCTTTTATGTAATTTTCTTTTAAGATCCTCTTTATTATGTTTGGGGATGTTATTTTATATTCCCCATAATGTATTTTTTATTTTTATATAATGAGAGACCCTTTTTAATCTCATAAATCCATTTTTGGATGTTTTATGTGGCGCTGTTAGGCTGCCGAGTTTTCGTAAGGGATTTTTCATCTCACTTTTATTCCCGTGAGATTTATGCTACATTTTCCACCATTTATTTTGAGTGGTGTATGTAATTCCCATTATTATACACTTTGTGTAATATAATTTCATTTATGGGTATTTAAATCAATGTTGTATAGTCCTTCTTTCATGGGGTGTATGTTTTGGAAGTTACCCATTTCGGTAAGGGAACCTTTCACCCTCCTTTTTTTTTAAAAACTTATTTTTGTTTTGTCTTTTAATTGACAACTTATTATGTTGGGATATGTTCTTATATATTCTTATTGATGTAAATTTTATTTCCAAGTGATGAGATACCATTTTCTCTCTCATCAACTAATTTTCTGAATTTTAAAGTGACGCTGTTAGGCAGTCGATTATTTGCAAGGGAACTTCTTAACTCAATTTATATTATTTTTGTTAAACCCCTATTTCTTCATTATGACATACTATGAATATATGTGGATGACCTCTGATTGTTTTACTGTTAATATCCTATTTTATTGGGTGTATTTATATTTGTCACACATAATCATGTAATTGATTTATCCTTAATCTAAGGATACCGACTTTGTAAGGGACTTCGTATCAATCTCCTATCATTGAGGCATATTTTTTTCTAATACAAGAATTTCATTTATATGCTGCGTAAACCTCTTTGACTTCAAGTTTTAGTCAAAATGAATGTTTTCTATACGAAGCGTTTTACTAAATGAAAAAAATTATGCTTATTTTTAACGTACATGGTGACAACGACCTCTCCGCCTCCGCGGGTATTATTTGATCTTTGGCTTCCTAAAAAAGCCATAATATTTTTTAAAAGTAATTAAATACCATATACTCATTTATGTATATTGGTATTGAAAATGGTTTTGATTATGGATTTTTTATGTCAATATATTTAAGTGATATATTGTGATTTGAAATGTGAAATTTTTTTCTTTCCATTATAATTGTTTTATTTGTTAAGATTTTATAATGGTACATGGACATTTTACGGGTGGTTATGTGATAAAACAAACGAAGGGTGGTGCCGTGAATACCAGGACGGGTGGTTACATTATAACCTCCATTGCATTGGGTATGGAAGTCGGCTGTATGGATACTCCATTTAGTGATATGTGTGGAAGTTGATAGTATCGTTATTCCATTTAAGTATGTTTATGTACCAAGTTAGATTTATTTGTTATGTGTTCTTTATATGGGTTATATGGTAATATTTTGGGTTACAAAAGGGTAGGAAATGATCTTTTATTCAGTGAAGAGTATTTACTAATTCTTAAAGGTTAAAAGTATTACTTTGATAAAGTATTTTTGGTTTACTTGATGTTTTGAAAAACTTACAGTTTTCCTTCTTTGTGTATCCTTTACTAGAATTTTTATGCTCATCCCATGTTTTTGAAATGTTTTCCACAGGAATTAAAGATAAATAGGGTCAAGGATGGGATCAAGGAAAGAAATGTTATCTAAAACATGGAACTAGACATGTTTTTAGAGTTTTTATTTTATGAAAAAATGGAAACATAATAGAAGTGTCTACTTTGTAATCTTTTGAGATGTAATAGTTATGTCCTAATTCTAGAAAACTCTAAACCTGAAAAGATCATCAATGTGAATGATTAATTTCATTCAATATTAAGTAATGTTTTAATAAAGGGTCCTTATAGTTGGTATCAAAGGTCGGTTTAGATAACTTTTGAGGTTAGAGTGTTGTTTAAGAATAAGTGACAAGTTGTATATAACCACCATGGTTAGTATATTATATGGATTCATTGTTTTTTTTGAATGTTAGAATGAGTTTGAGTTAAATTGGATAATTATATCTTAGTGTTTATCTTCCTCATTATTATATGATGATTTAATGACATAATATTACAAACTTTTTTGGTTTTAGTAAAAGGCTGGATCTAGAAGGCACCAAAGTGACAATGGGTTTGAAGGAAACTGTGATGGTTCTTTGATTAAGAGACTGGATGAAATGGGGGATTCAATGAAGAATCTCATGGTTATTCTAAACCAACTATCAAGGAGTCATGATTAATCACTTGAACCCTTGTGAGTTCTCTGAGGAATCATTTAAGTGAGAACCAACTCGATGTGGAAGTTAAGGTAATAATTATAAAGGTAACCATTAGGGTTTATATGATCCTTACTGTTGAGGTAATTATGGGTTACTATAGGTTATGATGGAAAATTAAAGTGACGAGATAAAATTGATGTTAAATTATGTTATGGTTATTTTTTATGATTTTATATCTTTTTGGGAAATGTATTAAGAATTATATTGTTTTGGAAAAAGGACAACACTCAGACCGTGTGACAAACCGTTGCATCAGACCAAGCTGCGGGAATCGAACCCATAACCAAAGTGCAACTGATATTTATTTCCTACCACTGGACTATGTGAATTCCCTCGTTAGTTTTACTAATGATTTTTAGCTAGATGATTATATGAATCTAGAGTAAGTTTATTTTGGGTTATCTATGGAAATTATTAACCTATCAAGGATGATATGTGATTAGGTTATCTACATTTCAATATGAGACTTTAATAGTAACTGATGTTATTCAGTGATAAATGTTTACATTTATCTTGGAAGACTATGTGATTAAATCCTTCAATTATTTGGGTTTCAATATTAGTTTAGATTACTTTGATGAATTTTATGGATAGCTATTTATTGAATGATCGTTGATGATCTTTGGGTTTTGTTGAATTTTTTTTAGAGATTAAGAGTCAATTTTCTTTTCATAAAGGATTATCCTTTTTGGGTATTATGTGATCTCGTACTATGAATATAATTTTTTGGTTTTGGATAAGGTATAAGGACATCGGAAATATACAGTTCTCTTTTTTGGATTAGGTTATTCTCATGAAGATGATTAATGTGCTTTTAATTTGAACAAGTCATCATAAATACTTGTCTATTGGAGAAAATATGAGTTTGTGTAAGAAATCTAGTAAAAGTTGAATGTCAACACAACAAGTTAGTAACCTTCCTTATGATTTAGTTAAGCTCATAAATAAATTCCTCAATGAAAAGTAACATAATACTAAAATGTTGTCTATTACCTTTTCATTATAGTGAATCAAATACCGATTAACCCATAACAAGTTTGTGATTTTCTGGTGGTTATCTTTCTCCTAAACATGCTTCTATAACTCTCCATCAGAACTTAACCATTTTTTTCTTATATATCCATGTAATCCTGGTACCTATTGTCTTAGGTGACCATGGTACTTTTCTTTCATTCTTTTAAAGTGATAGTTTAATTTACTCCTTTTCCGATGTGGGGCTTTCAATGAAGTTTCCAATCCCAATTTTAAAATAGAGAGGACACAATTCCCAAAAGGGGATAAGGATGTAACATCCCATATAAATAAAGAATATTACTTTTTCATATTTATTAATATTTGTTAATAAAATATTAATATTACTTTAAAGGGGATTTTATGATCGATGGCGTACCCGATACGCAACAACGAGTTTCTTTGAAATCTTACACTGCAAACTAATAATATAATAATATTATTTTAAATGGTAGTTAACTCCTAGCCATTGTAATAGAGAGAATGAATAGAAATAACAAAAAATGATTATAAATGTTTTTGAAATATGTTTACTATTATCTAATAAATGTTAGAGGCTTAAAATGAAAATAAATCTAATTTTAATCATAAATATTCTAATATCCTTTAAAAGGTTGATTAACTGCCTTTTGATGGTGAACTCTTTTTAAATCCACTTTTGGAAAATTTTATATGTAATATTTAACCAAATAAAATTCTTTTGTAGAATTGGGTCCTCAAAATTTACTTTGTTTAAATTTATGGTATTTTTCTGATAAAGTTCATTTTTTTAATGAATAGTGTAAAATACTATATTTAAATTCCAAATCTCCTTTTAGTCTAATTTATTTTTATTGTATGATTATATTTTTAATTGGTTTTAATGTCTATTCAAAATATATTTTTACCATTTAATCCAATGGTGGTCATTATAATTAATTTCATTTTTGAATTGGACTTAAACTATTGTCAATCTTTTAATAGATATTGTTTCTTAAAAACACGCTATTTTTTTGACAGCGGGAATTAATTTTTAAATTAATTAATTAAACTTATATGTTTTTAATTTTTTAAAATAGACATCATTTTTGAATTCGGAATATCAAATATAGCTTAGGGTAAATTTTTGGTATTTTTCTGAAAATCTTCAAATTTTGATGAATAGTGAAACCACTATGTGGAAGTTAAAAAACTGATTTTTCGTTTAAATGAATCTTTTCTTCTTCTGTCATTATAATTTCAAGAATCTGAAATACATGGTAGTAATTAGTATGTAAAATGTGGTTCAATGTGATTATAATAATTTTTTGGTGATTATTAACTTTTAGGTTTTATTAATCGTGATTAAAGGTAATTAGTGTAATTTAAGGTAAATATAATGATATAATAATATTAAATTTCCTTGAAATATGTCCTACCCTTATTTTATATGTCATTTCTAACCATGAAAATCCATGGGTCAACTTATGGACCCTATGGAGCCACTTGGGTAAGAAAATGACATTAGTAACTTTTTATTTAAAGTTATAATAAAAATGTCACAAACATGTATTGTTTGAATAAAAAAAATTTACACGAGGTCATAGAAGTCATAATTTTGACTATAAATATTAATTAAAAAGATAAAAATTATTATTACATCATAATATTTTTTTATAATTTTTAGACATTAAATAAATAAATTTATTTATGACATCATGATGTTGCTGCGATTATTTCATTAATGAATGATTTAAATAAAATGAAAATATAATGTAAAATAAATGACTTGAAATTTTCAAAAACCTATTGTATGGGTGGATTTAGAACCCTTTTCACCGTATCCTTGAAATATATATTTTTGGGACGTTTAAAATCCGAAACTCATTATATAATAAAGTAACATTTCTTGACAATCCAAGAGTGCCCCACCTCCCTCTTATAAAAGGCCCCCACATCTACCACCTTACCCACACCACTCAAGCCATTTGATCAGCCAAAATCTGCACATTTTTTCTCTACACATTCCTCTATTTATCCTAGAAGCCTTACCTTAGGAATAAATCTCTTCAAGAAACCCTTTTGGTTCAAACCAAGAGGAGCAACCCAATTTTAAGGTAATGCCTTCACTTGTGTTCTTTGGTTTTATTTTGCTTCTCCAACCCCCTAAACTCTTTTTATTATTTTAATTTGTAAAAAAACTAGTATCTAAAATATTCTAGGATTTTTTTTATGAGAATTATTTTGTTTACACTTACACACACCTCCGTCTAATGGTTAAAGAAAATACGGTTTCTGTGGTTGGTGAATTTCTGCCTCACGAAATGATGATTGTTCAATATTATTTTAACACCATTAATGGTGGCCATTAAAATTTAACTCTATTTATATATGATATATATTATGTTTATGTTTTCCTTAGGATTCTGTATTTTTCATTTATGGCATACCTTTATGGTTTCCATTATAGATAAACGTGATAATTTCATTTTTTCGAAGTGAGGACTACCACCCCCTAAAAGTGATTTGATTCGTTAATACCATATGTGGGACATATAAAGTATGGAGTTAATGATATTATATATGTTATTATACTGGAATTAAAATATACCTTTATATCATTATTATTCCATTACAATAAATACGAAATAGAAATGAAAGTAGCGTTCATGCCTACGTACAGCTTACCGTCTCCATGAATGGTGCATTTCGTTTCTTACCTCTAAATGTTATGTAATATTATAAATGCATTTATATACTGTATATATATGATATAAATGATATCTAAATCATGAATATAATTCTATATTTAATGGATATTTGACCACATGAACAACTTGAAATTATAAGATGTTTATTTTTGACTCAAGTACATATGATCGACAAAACGACTGTTATTAACATAAATAATTACATAATGTTCAAAAAATGGAAATAAGTGATATAAAACGAATAATTAACATATAAAAGGTTATTAATCATGTATAAATTAACTCTAGTTTATTATTCAGGACATTAAATAATGATCGAGTCAAGTCGGACAAGAGGCAAGGGATCCTACCTCTCTTTTTTAAGTACTCTCTTTTATGTCATTTCTTTTAAGATCATCTTTATTATGTTTGGGGATGTTATTTTATGTTCATAAAACTTTAATTTTTATTTTAATATTATGATAGACCCTATTTAATATCATAAGTCCATTTTTGGAAGTTTTAAGTGGCATCGTTAGGCTGCCGAGTTTTCGTAAGGAATTTTTCATCTCACTTTTATTCCCATGAGATTTATGCAACATTTGCCACCATTTCCATTGAGCGGTGTATGTACTACCCATATTATACTCTTTATGTAATAGAATTTAGTTTATGGGTATTTACATCAGTGTTGTATAGTTATTCTTTCATGGGGTGTACGTTTCGGAAGTTACCCAATTTGGTAAGGGATCATTTCACCCACTTTTTTTTAAAAGACTTATTTTGTTAGGTCTTTTAATTTACATTTTATTATGATGGGATATGTTCTTCTATATAATTATTGATGTAAATTTTATGTCCATGTGATGAGATACCATTTTCACTCTCATCAAATAATTTTCTGAATTTTAAAGTGATGTCGTTAGGCTGTTGAATATTTGCAAGGGAACTTCTTAACTAAAATTAAATTCTTTGGGTTAAAACTCTTTTTCTTGATTATGTCATAATATGAATATGTGTGGATGTCCTGTTATTATTTTAATCTAAATATCCTCTTATATTTGGTGTGTTCATATTGTCACACATAATCATGTAATTTATTTATCCTTAATCTAAGGATACCGACTTTGTAAGGGACTTCATCTCAATCTACTTTCATTGAGGAATGTTTTGTTCTAATACCAGACTTTCTTTTATACGCTGTATAAGCCCCATTGTCTTCTACTTTTATTCAAAATTAATTTTTTCTATATGAATCGTTTTAAAAAATGTCAAAAATTATGTTTCTTTTTAACGTACATGGTGACGACGACCTCTTCGCCGCCACGAGTGTTATTTGATCTTTGGCTTCCTCAAAAAGCCATAATATTTTTTAAAAGTAAATAAATACCATATAATCTTTTATGTATTTTGGTATTGAAAATGGTTTTGATAATGGATTTTTTGTGTCAATATATTTCAGTTATATATTGTGCTTGAAAGGTGGAAATGTTTTCTTTCCATTAAAATTGTTTTATGTGTTATGATTTTATAATGGTACATGGACATTTAAAGGGTGGATACGGTATAAACCATACGATGGGTGGTGTCGTGAATACTAGGATGGGTGGTTAAGTTATAAAATCCATTGCATTGGGTATGGATGTCGGCCGTATGGCTACTCCATTTAGTGATATGTGTGGAAGTTGACAGTATGGTAATTCCACTTAAGTAAGTTTATGTCCCAAGTAACCTTTATTTTTTATGTGTTCTTTATATGGGTTATATGGTAATATTTTGGGTTAAAAAAGGGTATGTAATGATATTTTATTCAGTGAAGAATATTTACTACTTTTAGTGGTGAAAAGTAATACTTTGATAAAGTATTCAGGGTTTACTTGATGTTTTAAAAAACTAACAGTTTTCCTTCTTTGTGAATCCTTTATTGGGATTTTTATACTAATCCCAAGTTTTTGAAATATTTTCTGCAGGACTTAAAGATGAATAAGGTCAAGGATGGGATCAAGGAATG
Source organism: Viscum album (assembly GCA_963277665.1). NCBI lineage: Eukaryota > Viridiplantae > Streptophyta > Magnoliopsida > Santalales > Viscaceae > Viscum > Viscum album. The sequence goes on along the minus strand of OY728127.1, from coordinate 395,249,630 downwards.
AAATTATATCTAAAACATGGAACTAGACATGTTTCTTAGAGTTTTTATTTTATGAAAAAAAGGAAACATAGTAGAAGTGTCTACTTTTTAATCTTTTCAGATGTAATAGTTATGTCCTAATTCTCTAAAACTATAAACCTGAAAAGATCCTAAATGTGAATGATTTGTTTAATTCAATATTGAGTAATGTTTTAAGGTCGGTTATTTATAATTTTAAAATTTATAATCTAATTTATTTAAATCTTTTGTTAATGATGTAAATAATGCATCATTATTGTGTCATAAATTATTTAATTTATTCAATGTCTAAAAATTATAAAGAAAATACCATGATGTATGAAATATTTTTATCTTTCTAATGAATATTTATAGTAAAAATTAATACTTATATAACACCATATAAAAATTAATTACTAAAAGGATTTTGTTTTTGTCAATTTTGCCTTTACATTAAATTAATTAATCTAAAGTGTCATTATCATTAATAAGTAGCTCTAAGGGGTCCCAATATCGACCCAAAGATGCCCATGATCATCCATTACTCATCCAATAAGGTTAGGACATGTGTTAAGGTAATTTTGAATCATTATAATATTATTTTTACCTTGAATTACCATATTTACATTTAACCACGCTAAATAAAAGTAAAAAGTTACTATTCACAAAAAAATTATTTATATCTTATTGAACAAAATTTTATTTTTTGATATTAACCCTGTCTCTCCGTTTTTCAAAATTCAACTCACAGAAGCTATAAAATTATGTTTTATGTGAATTTTCAAATTCTCCTAAGAGGTGGGTAAAAGACAATGAATAGTTCAATAAAATTTTATATATCTATTATTATTACAAAATGACTCCAATTAATTTCATTGAACATATATAGGTATTATGTATCTATTTTTACCTAAAATATAATTTAAAAATATAAATAATTATTTAAATAAAAATTCGGTTTTAAACAAAAACTTAGTGTTTTCACTATTCATCAAAAATTAAATGTTTTCATAAAAATATAAAAAATTCTCCCTAATAAAATTTTGATACTACGAATTCAAAATTGTTGTCTACATTACCAAATTAAAAACATGGAAGTGGAATTAGTTAATTTAAAATTAATTCATGTTGTTAAAAAAAATATCTAGTTTTTAATAAAAAACAAATATCTAAATATTGACACTTGTTTATGTCCAATTTCAAAGTGAAATTAATTCCAACAAACAACATTGGATTAAATGGAAAAAATATATTATAATTACAGATTAAAACCAATTAAAAAGATAATCTAACCATATAAAAATATTATTGTAAAGACCAGAAAATTTCAAGGAAAAGTTTTTCTTAATTTTCTTTGGAATTTTTACAAGAACGCAGTTTCTGACGACGCCTGATTATGAGGCCCGGTGTGCCCGGAATTAATTTCTGAAGTTTGGCTCGCGTACGTTCAGTGAACGAATGAGCGGGAATTTCAATCTTTTCAACCGGTGCTCGGAATCGAATTCTGAGGGCACTGATGGAACGACAACGCCGGTATTTGATTAGGAACGCCTATTCCGGAGTTGCGTTTACACGAGGGAAGTTGTTAAAAATTGTGAAAGTTAAAATATAAATTTTACACCAATTTTTATTCTTCCTTTAGTGTTTTTATCCTTTGGGTGGAAGTTGGGTAACTACCCAACTTCCCTTTGGAGGTTATGAGGGTGGTGGGGCCCACATGAACCCCACCCCTTCATATCTCTTAATCCCCCATGTAACTCACATTTAATTATGGAGTCTCTTAATATTATAACTCTCCCAATTTTATGTTGAAACTCTCCACCTCCCTTGTTTGAATTTTGAATCCATATCTCCGCATTTAATCAAGTGTGTTGTCGCAATTAATGAAGGACAACTCTTGAGTTGTTGTGCCATAAAAATAATAGAGGGTTGTCTCTATTATTTTGGATAAACTTATTGATGGGAGAAAGAGTGGAGTTTTTGAAGAACTCTTGGAGGAATGATATCTTCTCGACGAAGAACACCACTTCCACCGAAGAACAACGACACATCTCTTTCCTTCCAACTGAAGCAGGAAAGGGAAGGCGCCACCCTTGAAGAACGTCACCAACGACAACGTCAATTCCTCCGATGTTTACGGAACGACGTCCGTCAACTGCAACGACCAACTTCTGTAACTCATCGACATTCATTGACGAAATTGAGGTAGGGAATTTAAATTGTGAATGTTGGTGAACCCTCGTTTACTCCCTTCTAAATCTAAGAACGCGAATCAACTAAATATTATGTTGATCCGCAAAGATTAATTTGCGGGTTGGGATTATTGTTATGTTTCTTTTTATTTATGAGGTTGTAGGGGGTTTATGTGTTTCTTTACATGATTTCTCTTCCGTCTTTTATCCGCACATTTTCAGACCTCTTGATATCGATTAATGGGAGGAGGCCGGACCGCACAAACATGGCCGCCCCCTCCCTTATTATTTATTTCATGTTGTTGCGGATGAAATGGAAGTGACGCGGTGTCGTTGCACCGTGCAGAATCATGTGGCAAGAATTTGAGACGTCGTCACACCATGCAATCAATTAATTTTTGAATCAATTCCACGGCGCCAACGCGTCACGACGAAAAAATGCAAAAGAACCGTGGTCAGAGTCGGGCCGCGGTGCCATCGGGTCACGCTGGAAAACTGCAAAGACGACGCTATTATTTTTGACTTACGGATTGACGGGCGACGATGAAGCAGGCCGTTATGTTGTTTGAATCCCGTCGCAGTGAAGCTGGGGTCCCAGGGGGACCACAGGCGAACACGGCAAGAGAAACGGACCACCGGAGCGCGTCCGGTGGTCTGCGAAAAGCGGCGGCGAGCCGCCAGAGGGTTGGCGGCCGGCGGATCCGCCGCCGACCTCAATTAGCGGCGGGCAGGGGAGTCATGCACCCCGCTCCGCGATTCGTCACGGCCACGCTGGCCGAGCCGCGGCCGGCCAGTCGGGCCGGACCGAGCCGGATCGAGCCAGGCCTGGCCGGGGCAGGCGCAGCCGGGTCGACCCGGGCCCAGACCCCCTGTTTTCGGACTACTTTCGGTCAAATTCCCATATCATGGGCTACAAGCGTCCGATTGACGCACCGTTAGCGGCAACGCGAACCTTGGATCGAGACGGTCATTTCAGTATATCACACTCAATGTTTTCGAATACTTTGAGTTCGGCCGGGTTGGTTCGTACACGAATCCAACCGGGCCCTCGGAGCGGAAACACTCATATCTTGAACTCCGGACGTCCGATTGACGTGCCGTCGACTTGGTTGAGTTCCTCTTAGTGAGACAGATCTTTTGAATACTCCGCCTGAGGTTTGGACGCAGGTGGATTATGGTTGGGTTGGTTTTTCCATAAAAACCAACCGGGCCCCTGGAACGAAAAAGCCAATAACTCTCAGACCGGGCGTCAGATTGACGCGCCGTCTGTTGCATTGAGTTCATGTTCACGATACAGAGCTTTTGGATACATCAACTTCGGACTATGTGTCAGTTGATGTATCATCCTCTAGGCTCATGGAGCGGACCCTCCTGAACGAGCTTGCTGTGTGCGGGAACACTAGTGCTTGCTGCGACTGTGACTTCGACGACGACTCTGCAGAGATCCTCAGTAGTTTTGACAACGACGACTACAACACTCAGAGATCCTACGGGGATCAGTGCTACAAATCCTGGGTGGGTCCGATCCTGTGTGGGCCTTTTCGGGAGTTAGTACTTATCGGTCCTTTGTGGATCTGACAACTTAGATGATTCAGTACTGGTCTTGTATCCTATGTGGGTCCCAGTATAGATGAATCAATGAAGACAGCTGGGCTTGTATCCTATGTGGGTCCTAGCTGTGCTGGTCTTGAATCCTATGTGGGTCCCAGCATTGATGATTCAGTACTGGTCTTGTATCCTATGTGGGTCCCAGCATAGATGAATCAATGAAGACAGTTGGTCTGGTATCCTATGTGGGTCCCAGCTTAGATGATTCAGTACTGGTCTTGTATCCTATGTGGGTCCCAGTATAGATGAATCAATAAAGAAAACTGGTCTTGTATCCTATGTGGGTCCTAGCTTTGCTGGTCTTGTATCCTATGTGGGTCCCAGCTTTGATGATTCAGTGCGGGTCTTGTATCCTATGTGGGTCCCAGCTTTGATGATTCAGTGCCGGTCTTGTATCCTATGTGGGTCCCAGCATAGATGAATCAATGAAGACAGCTGGTCTTGTATCCTATGTGGGTCCCAGCATAGATGATTCAGTATTTATGTCTGATCATCTCTTTCACCTTTTCGATGATGTATACCTGTGTGAGCTGAAAACAGTTTCTCTTCCTTTGTTGATTGAGTTGTGCTATCCTGTGTGGATTACGTTTTTCTCTCCTGTGTGGAATACGATTTGCTTTCCTGTGTGGACTGGGATGTACATGGGCTTTGTGGTTGGAGCGTGTTGGAATTGATGACTTAGGTATATCTATGGGCATATAACTAAGCAGTGTCGGATGTTAATTCGTGATTTGTCCTTCCTTTGTGGTTTATCCTTTGTGGATTTTGGGAGACCTTCGGGGGTCTCGAGGTCCCTACTGCGTAGCTTATACTCACCCTTGCATGGGCTATGCCCACACTACGTTGTGTTGGTTGCAGACGACGGACAACGCTGATCACGATTGACTCTTTCGGAGCAGGACGGTACCCGGAGGTGGACCACTGGGCATACGTAATTGGAGTAGACGGCGGGACCCGAGGAGCTGCGAAGGCTATCTATACACACCCTTCAGGAGGGACTTCCAGTGGACTCCTCGAGGATGCATTTTCACTTTTCAGTTGCTGTTTTCCCTTTCAGTTGTACTTTACAATTGGGCTTGTATTTCCGGCCCCCTTTACTTTCTACACCTACTGTTGTACAGTTTTACTTAGTGTTTACTTATTCCGCTTGTACTCTGTGGTGTTTGTTTACTTTTATAAAGGCAATGCCTTCCCAGATATCGGGATTTACACCTATGGTGCTAGTCTCCATCCCCTGGCCTATGGAAGGCGGGCTTGGGGTAGTCATGGCACGAGCCCCAAGGATGGGTCGTGACAATTATATTAAAAGACACTTTTGAATTAAAATACAATATTTTCCAGTATTCATTAAAAAATGAACTTTATCAGAAATATTCCAAAAAATTTACACAAAGTAAATTTTTATGTCCCCATTCTAAAGAATAAATTTATTTAGTCAAATTAAATATATATATCTTTCAAATATTGGATTTTAAATTTGTTCTCTATTAAAAGGCTATAAAATATCATTTTTTTTAAAAAATACTTCTTTTATCCAAAAAAATGAATTTCTTCTTAAATTATGTCTAAGAAACTCATAATATGGATTGTAAAATTATAAGGATTATATAATGTTTCAAATTTAGTTAATACTATTCATAACTACTTTTGAACGTCTAGTTTGGTAGGTTGTGGTGTGCTTGAACTCAGTGTTGTGTATAGTGCATGTTATTGAATTACTTTGAAGAAATAAAGTACTATTAAATCATAGGGTGTTACATTTATGATTTCATGTTTTCATCAAAAAAACATTATAAAACTATTTTAAATCCTTATGAATTTTTTTAAAACCATTTTCAATACAAAAATATAAGGCCCCATCATTAACCATTACTAATATTTAATTAAGTTAAAAATTCACATTTAGGATCCTTTCAGGTATAGAGCATTAAATAATATGGTCATAACATATACATAAATTCATGAATATTACAAGTAGACACTTCAACTCATTATCCTTTTTTTTAAAAAAACCAAAAACTCTTTAAAACAAAACATGGCATTATTTCAGGTTTTAACAATATAACTTTTCCTTGATCTCATACTTGACTATATTCTTCTTAATGTTCATTTGAAATCATTTCAAACCATGGGATGAGAATAAATAACTTAGTATGTTATAAATAAAGGAAGAAAAATGATAGTCTCTATATAACATGAAAACGATGAATACATTATTATAAAGTACTACTTTTCACCTTTAAGTTGTAGTAAAAACACTTCACTGAATATAATCTCATTACTTACCATTTTTGAAAACAAAAGATTAAAACAATCCCATAGAATGGATCATATAAAACATAATGTTAACTTGGGAAATAAACCTACTTAAATTAAATAACCATATGGTCGACTTCCACACATATCACTAAACAGAATAACTATATGGCCGACTTCCATACCCAATGCATTGGAGGATATAATGTAACCACTCGTCCATAGTTTATCATGGAAACATTATTCATTTTTTTTATCATGTGACCAAACATAATTAGTTTATCATGTATCCACTTGTTAAATGTCTAATTACATAAATAATCATACACATAAAACAATCATAAAGGAAGAAATAAAATTTCCATATTGCATTCACAAGATATCATTTCAGAGTATTGATATAATCAATTCATTTAAAACATTCAAAAAGAAGTGTTTAGAATAAAGGTTTTTCTAATAATTTGAAACTTTTTAACGAAATTTAATCTTAAAAACACTTGTGTCCATATAATTAAATACTTAAATCCCATTTTGAAAACATGCCAGGAAATAAAAGGTTTTAGGAGAATAAACATTTAAAACACTAAGAAAAATGTTTCAATTAAAGATTTCAATACCACATAAGAAACAATTAAACAAAACATTAAATATCATGTGAATATATTAACTCATTATATAAAATGGTAACATGTCATATATACACAACAAACAATAATAAATGTGTATAATATCAAAATATACCTCAATGAATGGAGATTGATACAAAATCCATTAACTTGTGTCCGAATTGATTGATTCATTATTTAATATCATGAATAATAAACTTAAGTGAATTTATACATTATTAAAAAACAATTTCAAGTTTATTATTCCTTTTATATCACTTATTACTTTGATAAAAAAATTTGTTTTTTATTTGAGTTCATATTGGACATTTTGTTGATGTTCGGAACTTGAGTAAAAAAATTGAACATGTTATAAATATATATTTCCAATGTGTTATGAAGTCCATTATCTCTAGAATTATATTGATGATATTGATAATATATATATATATATATATATTATGTATACAGTGTATATGTGTTTATAATAATCCCACGAATATAGATATAAGAGCTGAGATACAATATTAATGGAGACGGTAAGTCGTACGTACGCAATAATGCTACATTCATTTCTTTTTCATATTTAAATAAATTAAATATAATAACAAATAGGTATGTTATAATTATAGTTTAACATATATGTTATATATGTTTCGTAATTTCATTAATTACATCCTTTATATGTTCCATGTATTCCATGAACGAGTCATATCACTTTGCGGGGGAGGTTGTCTGCACTACCTCAAATGAAATTATCATATCAATACTACATGAAAATAATAAATATTTAATCTAAATGATAATAAAATACACAAATAGGTAAAATAAATATAACACATGTAATATATATTAATGTACCATCATAATGTCCACCATATGAGGTGGTAAGAGAATATTGAACAATCATCGTTCCGTGAGGCAGTAGTTCTCCATCCCCAAAAAACAGTATGATCTATTCCCATTAGATGGAGGTGTGTTTATGTGTATGTAGAATAAGTCTCATAAAACAACATAGTATATTAATGATACTAATGTTGTTATAAAATAATTTAATAAAAATATTTTTGGAGGATGGAGAAGGAAGTCAAATGAAAGAATCCTGAGAGAATATATTACCTCAAATCGGGTAACTCCTTTTGATTTAAGCTAAAATGAATTATTTAATTTCGTTCTTCCAAAATTATGGCTTGTAAGAGGAGCAAAGGGATTTTTTGGAGATTTATTGGGTATTGTTTTTCCAAACAAAGGAGGGATAGAGAGGTGTAAGTAAGGGTTAGAGGTTGTGTCCTATTAGAAGAGGGAGATGAGAACTTTAGGAAAGTTTGAAAAAATTATTTTATTATTAATTGATTTTCAATTTGTAATAACACCAAAGTGATATCATTCAAATATAATATGAGCATGGGTCAATAAAATATAAAAAATGGATTGGGGATATGTTTAGGTCATAAAATTATCCTTATCTATTTGCTTTAACCCTTATTAAACTAATGTATCTTTTATTAAGTCTTCTATATATTATTAATATTTAGTTACCATAGTTACTATAAAATGACAGGTGACCCAAAAATAAATCATTAATTTTTTTTAACCTAATGTAGGTCTGTTGGCAGAATCATATATTTTTAGGACTATAATATCATTTAATTAAATATTAATTTATTTAAAAACTTCTTTATGTGAATTTTTATACTATTTATATCATTACTTTTTAAAAATCAAATTCAACTTGGTTATTTTTAAAAAACATCAATAATTCAAATATAACAAGTCATACTAATCCCTAAAATTATTGGATGGCATAAAATGTTTAAAAAATAATTTTATTTTTTAATATTTATATTCTCATTTATTAAATCATTCAATAATAAGGTAATCACTACATCAACATTATGTCATAAAAAATCATTTATTTTATGCCTAAAAATATAAATAAAATAATATAATATGGAAAATATTTTGATATTTCTAATTAATATTTATAGTTGATTATATCCCTTATATAACCCCATATAATTTTTTTATTAAAATATACGTGTTTAGGTTATATTTTCGATAACATTAAATTAAAAGTAATTAAATATCATTACCCCACACAAGGGGCTCTATGGGGTCATAAAATAGACCGAAGGATTAAAGTGGTCTGATATATCTAATACAATAGGGTTAGGACATGTTTTATATTAATTTAATATTATTATAATATGATTTTTCCCTTATTTACCGTATTTATCATTTAACCATGGTAAATAAAATATTTACTAAAGTTACTATTCATAATATCTTAAAATAAAAGGTACATATTTGAAAAATTTGGACCTCCTAATTCCATATATGGAATCCATTTTTCCAAATTCCAAAAATAGAAGTTTCAGAAATTTATTTAAAATTAATTCCCATTAAGATAGCCAAAAAGCATGTTTTTAAGAAGTAAAAACAACAAAACGATTTAATTGTGTTCTTGTCAAATTTCAATGTGAAATTATATCCAATGACCATAATTGGATTAAATTAAAACCATATAATGTAATTAAATTTTCAAAACATTTAAAAAGAAAATATAATCATATAAAAAAATTAGATGAAAAGTTAGTTAAGACTTAAAATGTAGTATTTTTCAATACTCATTAAAAAATGAACTTTATCAGAAATATACCAAAAATTTACCTAATGTAATATTTTATACCTAATGTTAATTAAGTTGTTTATTTATTTCAAATGTAACATATAAAAGTGAAAAAACTAGATTTAAAAAGGGTTCTCCATCAAAAGGTGGTAAATTGACATTTTAAAAAAACATAGAGTATTTGATGCATAAAATCAGAGTCATTATTATTTTATTACTATAAAATTTATGGGATAAATGTAAATACATTTACAAAACATGTTTAATCATAATTTAGTTAGTTATGATTTTTCCATAATTACAACGACTATGTGTTAACTTCCATTTAAATAATAATATTATTATATTATTTTTCAGAATAACTCAATGTTGTGTTTAACTTAATATTTCAAAGAAAAACATTGTTGTGTATTGAGTACACTATAGAAAAAAGTGTCCTATTTAACATAAAAATTAACATCTAATTAATAAACATTAATAAATATTAAAAAGATTAATTCTATAAATAATCGGGCCATTACATCCTTTCCCATTGTTGGGAATTTCATCCTCAAAATTTTAAAATAGGGATTGTAAATTTCATTGATTGTTTCACATAGGAAAAAGAGTCAATAGAAATATAACTATAAAAGAAAGAAAGAGTAGTCAAATGGTCACACGAGATAACACATACTAGGATTACATGTATAAAAACATGTATATAGAATAGAAAATATCACTCATAGATTAATAGAGAGTTATAGAGAACATGATCATGAAAAATTAACCACCACAATAGAATAAATTTGTGGTTGGGTAAATGTATGCTGAAAAATTTAAGCATATTACATTTTTTCTTTAAGAACCTCTTCATAGTGTTGATGAATTTTATTAATACCATGACTAGTATCATAAGGAAATTTACATACGTGAAAATTAAGGTTTCATACTTTAATAAAATGTCTACCACAAAATAATCATTCATCCAAATTATGAAAATTAAGGATGTCTTAGTCACATCTGAAGTACTATAATCAACTTCTAGAGAATCAAAAAATCCATGAAAAAATGTACTATATATTTCCCCTACCTTTACACATAATCCAAAACATAAATCATTAGTATGAGAGAAGAAAATCTTCAAAAATTATAATACTATATAATAATACATACTTCTCATAATCATTAAATTTTTCAAAAAAATACCCAAAGTTCAACAAATACCCTTCAATAATAAATTGTCCTCAAAACTATTCAATGTAATCCAAACAACGATTGAAACCCAAAACACATAAGGATTTAACCACATAGTCTTCTATAGGTTCATAATAATGAGTTTGATGCTCAATTATAAGAGGGGGTGAATTTCATGTTTAAAAAAATTATTTTTTAACATTAAGGAAAAATATTTTTAAAAATGCTAAACAAGGTAAATTCACAAGAACCCTTTTAGTAATAATAAACAATCATGATAGGTTCCGTATATATGATTCCAGAAATGAAACTTAAGGAATGTTTGCAAGGAAATTATTCTACATTAATTCATATAAAATATTATATATTAGAGAACATAAATGAACATGTATGTATAAGAAGGTTATACTTTCTTCCTTTATCAAAATACAATGGAAATAATCTGGAAAAACACAGTAACAATTAGAAAATATTTTAACCCAAAGAGTATGGAATCCAATAAACATCGATGAAGGACCCATGATTTATAATTTCATGAAATTATATCCTACACACACTAGGGTTAGCCTGCGATAGGAATATTAGAATCTCTCTTGCTCTCCCCACAAGCCCTCGATCTTTTAGGTAGTTGGCACTCCTATCTTTCTATCCCCAGAATTCATCAAACCTTAAGGTGGTTGTCACATCTATCTTCCTATCCCCGGAAACCATTGATTGTGCATAGAAACAATCAGAGTCTCCTGAAGAAAGATGAATAAGTTGTTCAGTAATAATAAGGCATAATAGTCTCTCTCTATAGAAATCACTTCTGCAGAATGAAATCTCTAGAGTGATTAATAGATAATTCTCAATTATGAGCACGTTTAAATGATCTCCTCTTTATATGCACTTATCTAACTATCAAAACCCTCCTTAAATGGTCATATTTATCCATTAATCTTTGGAGGGAACAATACATGTGCCACTCAAACAACGGTTAGTTAGACAAAAATTATATGACATCGTTTCATAACAAATATACGGAAAATGAAATTTCATAACCAAATATATTTTTCAGAGACTAAGGAAAAAATGGAATTAGGAATATAACCAATTAATCATTAAGAGTCTACAGGATAAGGATATTTAGATTAATGTTTTATAAAGAATTAGGAAACAGAAATCAACAGATTTCAGAGTCTAAATTCCAATGAATTCGGCATCTAAAATCTGAGGAATTCTGAGTCTGAATTTTGAAAAAATCAGAGTCCAAATTCTGACCAATTTAGTGTATGGATTATAAATAATTAGGAATATAAATTATGAGAAATTCTGAGTATGAATTTTAAGGATTTTGGATTCTAAATTATGAAGAATTAACAATCTGAATTTCAGAGAATTCAGCGTTTGAATTTCATAGAAATCAGAGTTGTAATTTCAGAGAATTCGGAAGAACAATTTAAAATAATTTGGAGTCAGTATTTTGGTGAATTTGAAACCATAATATCAGTGAATTCAGAGACTAAGTATTTTATAATTTTGATCCTAAGTACAAAATAATCTATATACAATGATTTATAGGATTTCGTGTTTTTATATATAAAACACAATTTTTTCATAGTTACAAAATTAGTTATATTTAGAGAGACTATAAAATGAACAATGAAAACTTAGGTATGGATAAAAATTTACATATAGAAATTTAATTCTCATTATAAAAATAATCCTTATGAAAATATAATTTTCCTTATGATAATGTGTTTATGATTTAAAAAACATAGAGAAATATAAAAATCATAAGGAAGCCTTATTGACTAAACAATCTCCCCCATTTTTCAAATCAAAAATATCTATATGAAGAAGAATATAAAGATATGGTATTTTTATTTATGAACTAAAAAGAAAAAATTATCTCCATTTACATATGGATAATGGTTAATAATTATAACTACCCATTAGGTTTTGAAATACATAAGGATCGTAGTCAAGATTTCCTTAAAGAGATATTTCTTTTTATTCATAAAAAAAATTTTGTTCGATAAAACTACCAGTTAGATTGACTCCCCCTTACATAGGGAATTATCTTCATTTCATACTATCATTTTTATAATTCATTTCTCCCTCTTTTTGATTTCAAAAAGGATTTGATAGAATGAAAAAAATATGGTACCTAAAATATTAGTACCATAAAACCAAACCCATGAAGAACAATGAAAATTTTCATTATGATTGGAAAAATTTGTACAAGAAAGGTAATAAAAAAAAGATCAGAGTTAATGATGAAATAATACTTCACTACTCATTTGGAATAATATTCTAGAATATGGTGTTCATGTTTTTATGAATCTTATGATCCTCTTCAAAAAGTTTGAGCAGTTCATCTTGACCGTCATTTTTATTCTAAAAAACATTGATCTTTTCTACCTGAGACTTAGGAATTTCTGCCTGAGACTTCAAAATTTCTTCTTGAATACTTAGTTTTTCATTGAACTCAATTATGAGATCTCTTTTCCCATCATATACAATGCAACTGAATTATGTTTCTCATTCAGATCCTTGACTTCATGCTTCTAAACAGCTTGTTCAAGATAGAGCATAACATTGATACCTGTAGTAAGGTCTTTGATCATGACATATTCGCAATCAAAATCCCCCTTCACATTATCTTGAATGTTGTCAATTATTTTCATATCTTCAGTTATATTCATAGATCACATTGTGACTTTCTTTTCATGACCTCGAATTTGAATCATACCTGATAAAGAATGATTTCAAATCAGCCTCAAGCCTGACGAATTTGTCCATAAGCATGTAAACATATTCCAATTTCTGAATAAATGAATATTGAAGCATCTAGCACCTCAAGTAAGTACTCGGAAACAAGGGAATTTTATAAACCAATTTCTTCAAGTATTGAACCAAAAAATCATTTCTCATAGAAGATGATTTTGAAATAGAATCTACTGTTGTTGCGGATTCTCTCACTACATCAACAACCATTCATTGAGATAATTCACCGATATATTTCTTAGCCACCTCATCCTTCTTCTTTGTATCATATAACACATTTTTTCCTTTATCAATTATTAGAATGATCTTGGAAGCCATTGATGAATCATGTTCACATTCTGATAGTTGGACTATCTCATCTTTCTCAGCCATTTCATTTTCAGTATTGCCACTAGGTCCTCTATTTGAAAAAAATATTGGTTTTCTCATTCTTATATTGATGGTTTGATTACTTCTTCAAGACCATCATCACCTTTTCTTGGGGTAGCAATTTTAGAATATTTATCCTGGGAAGAATGATTTGATAATTTCACTGAACCACTATATTTGTATTGATATTCATCTTGCCTTATCATATCATATGTATCATTTCCTCCTTCCTATTCTTCTCCTTCTACTTTATTTTTTTTGCACAATCTCTTCCTCTTCATCAGGTTTTAGAGTGACCATCTTCTTTCTCGGAGTCTGTACCAGTACTGGTTCATTGACAAAACATTCTGGTACCTGAATCTACTAAGAAGATTTCTCAGTATCATTGAGAAGAGATTGAAAAATCTCAATTTTAGACATTTTATTCTATTGATTATTCTCGTTTTCTTGCTTATTGAATTCCTCAGCAGCCTTAATCTTAAAATATATTTCTATAGTAGGATCCAAACCATGTTATGCTCTCCTTTCTTCTGGTTATTCTTATCTTCTCTCCACTAAGCAGTAACACCATAGAGATAAAACATTTTCTTCTAAGATTTTGGACGAGCTTATTGTATTTCCTAAACTGTATGGGTTATTTCAATGACTTCCGGTTCCTTATACATTCTTTTCAAGAAATCCATCTGGGAATTGTCAACTACTTCTAGCTTTTTGGATAGGGATTCGATCCCACTTTCATATAAGTCATAAAATTCTCCATATTTTTTGTTGAAACAAAACATCACCCTCCTCAAAGTATGATCCCTGAGCAACATGACATTGAAATATCTGGGCTTTGAACTACAAGTAATATTAAATGAATCTATGCATAAGTCAATAATATTTGATAGGGTTTCTGGATACATATTGTTCTGTGATTTGAGGGTGCCATTTTTTTATATTTTCAATCATCAACAAGATACACTCAAATATGTTTATATTTATCAGGTTGAAAATAGAATCCAAAACACAGTTTAACTATTATTTAGGGAGTCATTTTCTATTTTTATCAGAATGATAAATCCCTAATCATATAAAGCTAATAATATGATGTTATAAGACATATGGTTCATTTTGGAGTTCTCACTCCTTTGAGTTTGAGGCACTCTACAACTTATTCTTTATCTAAAATTCCTACCTGATCGGGTAGTTTGTGGGTGCAGAAAACATCTTCTACTTCATATGGTATTCCATTGATACTAGAAGCCTTTCTGTAGGAAAGAGAATGATATTTTCCATACATTTTTTACAAAAACATATCTCTCCCAAATTCCTTAAAAAAACTTATAGATTCATAGAACTCAATAAAAAACTCCATATAAACCAGATCATGTTTTATTGGTTTTGCTATGCATGGTCTTTCCCAGACATTAATCTTGACACACATTGAAATGAGAGAATCATACATTTCATAGAACTTCTGATAAACTTACCTTTCTATGTAGATTTTATATTCAGAAATTTCCTCAGCGGATGGCCCTTTCTTCTGTAGGGATGTTTCCAAATACATTCAGAGTTAAGAAGATCATAAATAAAACGTTTCATAAGAATAGAGGCCTACCTTTGATGCACTAGTTTGGAAAACCAAAGTGGGGAAACATTTATAGGGGTCCTTATATAGATGATGAGGCGACGATTCAAATTATCTGATTGATCCTTCTGTTAAAACTAGATAGATATGATTTGATGGTTGAAATGAAAGCTGAAGAAGGATTTTGGATGATTCAAGTCTTTTTAGGCTTTTAAGACAAATCATTGTATTTAAGGGTAGTTAATCCGAAAAGGTTTCATAAAACAAAAGGAAAATACCAATAAGTAAAATTTTGTTACGAAAATTTATGTAAGGAAACATACCATTCGGATTGCTAGGAAAATTATCAGTAAAAACAATTATTCATGAAGAACAATATTATATAGTAAATTTTTTAATGAAATGAAAATTTTCAAATTGAGAAATTATAGAATATTAATTTTTTTTATTAGGAATAATTTAATTACAGAACAAATTTTGACTATGAAATATATTAACTACAAAAAATTTTGACAATGAAATATTTCCAAATGAAAATTTTTAACTATGAAATATTTTAAACACAAAAAATGTTATCCTATGATATATTTTAACAAATAAAAGGTTAAACTATGAAAATTTTAACTATGAAATGTTTAACCTACAGAGATGTTAAAATATAAAAAAATTTATTTATGAAAATTTTTATTAATAAAAAATTTTAACTATGAAAAATTTAAACTACGAGAAATAATTACTATGAAAAATTATAACATTGAAAATTTTTATCTAAAAAAAGATTAAAGAAAAAACATTATATAGTGAAATATTTTAACTGTAAAAAAATAAATATATGAAATATTTTAACTACGAAAAGTTTTAGCTACAAAAAAATTAAACAATGAAAAAATTAAATCACTATGAAAATATAATCCCCTTTTTAAATGGATTTTCTTAATTTAAGTTGATAGGTTTCAAAAAAATATTTATATTAAAGAATAACTTATGGTTATAATTTCTAAATTTTGTTTAATCTATTAAAATCTATCGTATAATAATGATTTTGTTAAAATATCAGCTACTGGTTCTTGTGATCTGATTAATTAATGAATGATATGTCCATTTGGATTGCAATCCCTAAAAATGTGATGCATGATATCTATTTTTTCATGAAAAGAGTGATATGAATGGTTATTTCTTTGGGCAGTGGCACTAGTGTTATCACGTAATATCTGTGTTTTCGTAAAACCCATACAATTTTCTTTGAGTGTGTATACATTCTCTTGCCTGTGGGTGGAAAGAATAAACAATTCCATGGAATTGTGTACTAAGGATTTATCATTCCTAAAATTTTCAAGGTTAACTTCATCACGTAATTGACATATTCTAATGAGGTTGTTCTTATGTCCCTTAACAAATAAAATATTTGAAATTAATGTTTTTCTAGAAGAACTATGATAACTATAACAATAATTTCTCCCTGAGCATTATCTGTGAATGTTATTTTTCATCCTTTATTCTTTATAATATTTTCAAATAAATTATTGTTACCACTCATATGCCTAGAACATCCAATATCTATGTTCCATGCATTTTTGTTGGTACAATATTTGTTTTCTTGAAAATAAAAGAGTTAGACTTTCGAAATCCAAACTTTCATGGATATGAAAAATTCACAAAGAAACGTTTTAGGTCTCCTTGTTTTCATAGAAACACAATCATTATGAAACCTAAATATTGTGTTTTTTAACGTAAAATGATTCACCCAAAGTCCACCACACTGGCATTTAGTGAAAAGATGGTCACCTTGGGGGAGAAATAGTTACTACTAAAGACTAGATTAGAATGAGTATATCCAAATTGAGAACTATTTCTTAAAGGGGGAATTTGGGAATACAACTTGTCAAAAAATTTCATACCCAGGGTAAAATTTGATAGATATTTCTATAAGGAAAATATTTCTGAGATCAGTTTAATAACATGATGTTTACCATCAAAAAATTAGTTTTTGCAGTAGTGGTTTCCATTAAAAATATTTTTCTTATAAATTACATTTTCATGATACATAGAATGATTATCCTTATCAGAAATAACTTCCTCATGTTTTTTGGAAATAGTATTAAAATAAAAAACTTTCTTCTCAATATCTTTCGAATGATCTGATACTTCTTTGGTTAAAGTTTTTAATCTAGAATTTTCCCTATCAATATTTTTTTGAGTTTAAAATTTTCATTATCAAGTAGTTTAGAAAACCTTTACACTTCTTCATAAGAAGGATATATAATAAATTATCATGAGGTGGACTCATCATATTAATATTCATAGTATTTATCATCAGTATAATTTTCATTCAAAGATACATTAGTAATAGATTCGACATTGTGTACCATGTCCGTTAGACAATGGTTTTCAAAGGTTAATTTGGATAGTAAACCAGGATTCTTTTGTTCATAAGATTCATCCTCAGAGGATTCGTCAAATGGGTCACCACCACTGGCACACTAGGTTCCATTAGCCATCAAAAAAATCCTTTCTTTAGCCTTTTAGTACTTCTTTCTATTTCCCTCTGAATGATTTTCATTTCTATCCTTTTTCAAAAGCATAGGAAAATATGTCCTTATATTCCCTGCTCTTTTTCATTAATAATAAGTGACTTCTTAGTTTTTATTATCAATAAATTATTTATTCTTATATATTTACTGAAAGTATTTCTTTCCAACTATCATGTTCATCCTTCTATATAGATTAGCTTGATCATTCTCAGAATGTTCAATTTCACTAGATTCAGATAAAACAATGTCTTTTATATACTTGAATCTTGTAACCATTTTCGGAGTATTGGATTTAATAATAGTAAAGGCTTCACATAAATTTTCATTCTTTTTCTTATTCATATATGTGTCTCTTTTCATTCTTATCTCCTATTGAATCAGAGTTCCAAAAAGATGATCAAGATGTTTTTGAGAAAATTTCCTAGTCTCATCAATATATTATCTATTAAAATCAATCTTATTAGGAATGACATCAGTAATAATGCGTACAAGAGCTTCATCATCCAGAACATTCTCACTCATAGATTGTAAACACTTGAATATATTCATAAATCTTTGTTTCACATTGAAAACTATTTCTCTATAGGGAAATAGAAATATATCATATTTTTCTCTCAACATAGCTCTTCGAGTCTCTATAACATTGGATGTATAGAAATTTGTAACATTCAATTTCTTCCAGATGTAGTCAAAAACTATACAATAATAATATGAATATATATATTCATGGTAATATAACAGAACAAAGTATTGCATAACATGTAATCTAGATGATATTATGTCTTTTCATGGATGGTGAAGGAATTGAATTCCATGTTAGGAATTTTGTAATCTGTAGTAATCATTACAAAAATTTTTCACTCCAGTATTAATAACAAAAGTATTCATTCTATATCTCTAGTATTTATAATCATTTCCATCACATATAGGTGGTCTGGTTGGATTTAGATTGTCAATCGAACTGACATTCATTCCTACCATTCTATAAGAAAATAACCTTAAAAAACTTGTTAATCGAAAAGGTTTGTAAACAAAGGTAATAAAAATTTAAAAACATAAGCAAGAAATGTCAAGTAAAAAACATTAGAACAGGGTCACACTTGAGCAAGAAATAATATATGTAAATATATGTTTTTCAGAGACCTCCTCTGATACCAATTGTAGAATAGAAATAATGATGTAATTGCTCAATTATAAAAGGGGGTGAATTGTAAGTTTAAAAACCATCCTTTTTAAACATAAGGAAAACTATGTTTAACAATGATAATCAATGTAAATTAAAAATAACTCTTTTAGTTATACTATAAAACTTTATATATTCCATAAATATGATTTTAGAAAGGAAAACATAAGGAACGTTAACAATGAAATGATTATACCTTAAAGCGTTTAGAATCATACATTTCAGATAACATAAAAGAATATGAAATTAGAAGATAGTTATACTTTCTAACTTTATCAAATATAGTGGAATCAAACCTGAATCAAAACAAGTAATAAGTATTAAATCTTTTCTCGTAAATTTTAGGGTATCCAATAACCTTGGATAGAGGTCCCATGATTTATACTTTCCTAAAAGTCTCTCTTATCCACACCAGGTTAATTCCTCGATAGGAATATCAGAATATATCTTCTTATCCCCACAAGCCCTAGATAT
The DNA here is from genome assembly GCA_963277665.1 of Viscum album. Taxonomy (NCBI): domain Eukaryota; kingdom Viridiplantae; phylum Streptophyta; class Magnoliopsida; order Santalales; family Viscaceae; genus Viscum; species Viscum album. The sequence continues at coordinate 395,230,274 of OY728127.1, read as the reverse complement.
TTAAGGTATTAATTTCCTCTATCTTCACATCCATAGAAGTCTTTGAACATTAAGTCAGTCAACACCTCTGTCTTCCTATCCATGGAAGCCCTCGATTGTGTTCAACAACAATCGGTGTCACACGAAGCAAGCTGAACATGATGTTCAGTATGCACAAGGCATGGGAGTCTCTCTCTCTCTCTTTAGAAGTGACTTCAACAACACTCAATCTCTACTGTGATCAAAAGATAATTCTAAATTATGAGTTCTTTCAAATGAGCTCCTATTTATAGGCACTTCTCCAACGATCAACTCCCTCTTCCAACGGTCAAATTTTTCCTCGAATATCAGAGGTACCAATACATGTTTCACCCAAACAATAGTTAATTAGAAATAGATTGTATGACATCATTTAATAACATATATAAGGAAAATAAAAATTGTTATCCATATATAGTTTTCATATTTTATGGAAGTTATGGAATTCCAAATCTAACAAAATAATCGGTTGAAGTCTATAAGGAAAAGATATTAGGATTCGATTTAAAAAAGAATTACAAATCCAAATTCAATAGATTTTGGATTCTAAATTCCAATTAATTTGGAGTCTGAATTCTGAAGAATTTGGAGTATTAATTTTGAGTGATTCGAAGTATTAATTCTGAGTAATTTGTTGTCTGAATTATGAAGAATTTAGAGTCAAAATTATAATGAATTTAGAGTCATAATTGTGAATAATTTGGAGTCTAAATTTTAGTGAATCCAGAGCCTGAATTTCATAGAATTTGGAGTTTGAATTTCAGTGAATTCAAAATCTGAATTTTAGAAAATTTAGAATCTATATTTCAGTGAATTCAGAAACTGTGTTTTAGAAAATTCGGTTTATGAATTTCATTGAATTCGGATCATGAAAACTGAATACTCTATATCCATGGATTTATATTATTCCATGATTTTAGATATGAAACCAAATTATTCCTTAGTAATATAATGAGTGATATTTATAGATACTATAAAACGAATCTTGAAAATATATGTAAGAATAAAAATTTCCTTAGAGAAGGGAAATTCTACTTATGAAAATAATCCATAGGTAAAATATGATTTTGCATAAGATAATGTTTTTGTGATTTCCATATCATAGGGAAATGGAAGAGTCATAAGGAAACCTTATTGACTCAACAGATTCAATAGTTAATCTTAACATTTATCTCCAAATAACATCAACTACTCTTAACGTCCCATACTAAAGTGTAATTAACCAAATCACATATTCTCAAGGATAGGTTAATAATTTCCATAAATAACCCAAATCACCATATGTACATTGTAAAAACATAGATTCTTCCAAACTAAATTTTCATCCATTACTCCACAAATGAGATCCCATAGTATTATATTGTATTTAAACATATAATGGTCCCAAAAGGGATAATGTCTCCCAAAATAAGCATTATCACTTAATAACCAATTCATTTTCCTATAATAAGGATATCCATTTGACAAAAAATATGTGCACAAAAAAATATTAGTCTTGATCCATAAAATCATTTAACTAAAAAATAACAACTCATACATACTAGGGACTTCACGTATTCTAGTGGTAGGCGATATATCACAATCTCACTTTGGTTGTGGGTTTGATTCCCAAAACATTGTCTGATGCCATAGATTGTCACACAGTCTGTGTGTTGTACTTTTTCAAAAACTTTGTAATTTTATAGAATTACCAAAAAGTTGATAAATTCCTCAAAATTAACCATAACATATTATTACCACAAATGTTATCTAATACTATTCATTTTCATCCCAAAACGTAATAACATGTAATTTCCTCAAATTCAAGGATCATATAAACCCACATGGGTTTTTATATCTATATCCACAAAAGAAAATATAATACTTCTTTGAATAACATCTTCACATATCAAAATATAGGGTTCCACATACTAGAAAATTTCATCCAAAGTATTCCAATCATTAATACAATTAAACATATCATCATCTTTAGATCCAATATAACTATTCAATTACTAAAATATATACATATTAATCATCATACATTATTAATTATCATTTATCCATGTTTTCCATATTAATCTTTTATAATTATTTCTTATAAATAAAATCATTCATAATTTCAACTGATTATAGTAATTTCAAAAAATGATCTATGAAATAATCCATACCATTCATCGGTCATTTTCAGTTTCCTCATCTTCAATTGGAATGGAAATATAAATTGGTAATAAAACATTTCTATGATCCTACTGATCCCACTCCTGAACATTCTACATTGTACATCTATTTGTATAATGACCATAGACACCATATTTAAAACATTACATTGATCATTCGGAAAAAAATTAATTCCCATTCATAGAGTCATCTAGATTCTTCCTTTTTTTCATAGTAGGTTATTGTTCTATAACCTTCATTACCTCATCTAAAACAACTTCTCGTCCCATAGAAGAATTTGCATTGGTGTTTCCTTCCATATCCTTGACACATAGGTTTTTAATATACATACATTTATGATTATCACTTGAACTTCCATTCGGAATTGTTTCTCACATATATGATACCTTAGAAATATCACCATGGTTTAAGTTTTCAATCCCGACTCTAGATAGTTGTTTAAGAATATCCACATGAGTTCTCATTGCAACTCCCATTTCATTCAGGTTCTTATTTAGAAAACCACCTGAGTTTCCGTCACATTCATTGTTACTCTGTTTCATGCTACATCAATCCATTTAATAAAACCAAAATGGTCATTGTGAGTGTTTTAAAAATATCAATATATACTATCTTATGATAAGGGTAAACATTGAGATATAATTATTCATGTTATCTTAAACTCATTCAATTTTTATGAAATAATTAAGACTATTTCTAATGTGCTAACCGTTATGGTTATGTCACTTATGATTAAATATCACCATAACCTCTAATGTTATATAAACCATACTCTGAAACCAATAGAATGACCAATCATAAAAAATACGTAATATTTAATTATGTTAATAATTCACATTGAAGATATTTTCATGTATACATATTTAGAGAATTAGGTCATAATTTTTACATAACATCATTAATATTACAAGAAGAAACTTCGAATCACTATCAATTTTTTTATAAAACAAAAACACATTATTATAAAAGATGACATCGTTTCATATTTTTACAAAATAACTTTTTCCATGATCCCATCCTTAACCCTATTATTCTTTTTGTCTTTTGAAATAAATTTCAAAAACTAGGGGTAAACCTAAAAAGCTCAGTAAGTGATACATAATGAAAGTAAACTATTAGTCTTTAATTAACATGAAAACCAAGAATACATTATTATAAAGTAATAATTTTCACCTTTAAGAACTAGTAAAAACAATTCATGGATTATAAGAAAATTTCCTACACATTTTTAACCAAAAAATTACCAAAATCCCATAAAATGAATCATATAACATATAATGATAATGTGGGACATAAAAATAATTTAATGTAATAACCATACAGTCCACTTACACATATATCACATAATGGAATAGCCATTCGGCCAACATCCATAGCCAATGAATTGGAGAATATAACTTAAACACATATCCTTGGTGTATCACAGAACTACCCTTCATTTGGTTTATCATGTAACCACCCATAACTGGTTTATCATGTAACCACCCTAAATATTTCCATGTACCATAAATAATCATAACATGTAAAACATGTATAAAGGAAAAATAAAATTTCCACATTATAGTCAAAATATATCATTTCATGATATTGATATAATCAATTCATTTAAAACATTCCAAAAGAAGTGTTATAAAAAAAATTTCCCATACCACATTGAAACTTTTAAAATGAAATTTACACTTTAAAACACTCATGTACAAATAAATAATTCCTTTAAACCAATTTTTTAAACATGGACATGAAATTAGATGGTTTTAGAAGAATTGATAATTAAAACACTAAGAACAATGTATTACTAAAATATTCCCAAAACTCGTAGGAAACAATTCAAAAAAAAACATTTAACATCATGATATTAATGTAATTCATGATCTAAAATTTCAACATCTCGTACATACACCCTAATGAATAATAATGGCTCAAAATATCTTGAAATGGCTCAAGGAAAAGAGATTGAGATGAAATCTATTACCTCATTTCCAGCTTGATTCGTTTGTTATTTATATTCTTGAATAATAAACATAAGATAAATTAAACATGATTCAGAATATTTTTCAACAGTATTATTCCTTTTATATTACTTATTACCTTTCAATATCAATTAGTTAATTATTTGAATTCATATCACAAATTTTGTCAATCTTCAGAACTTGAGTAAAAATGAACATGTTATAATTAAAAATTGTCCACGTGGTAAAAATTCCATTATCTCTAGTATGATATTCATGATTTAGATATGATGTATATCACATATACCAATTATATATATTTTAATAATAGTCCATAACATTTTTATATAAGAAATTAAATGCACAGTTCATGGAAATGGAAAGTCGTACATACACATGTACACTATTTTCATTTATTTTTCATATTTAATGGAATGAAAAATAAAAGAAAATTAGATATAATATAATTAATTTATAATTTATAAGTTATATATGATACCTAAATTCATTAATTTCATCCTGTATATGTTCCATGTTTATAATGGACGAGACATGTGTCTTTGAGGGGGCGGTAGTTAGCACATCCTCAAAATGAAATGATCATATTTATACATCCTGGAAAGAATAAATTTATGTTATATATGATAATTAAAGAATAATAGAGATAAAAAATATCCTAAATATTGTATAATATTACATTTATATCATAATGGCCACCATAAAAGGTGGTAGGAGTCAATAGAACAATAATCATTTCATGAGGCAGTAGATTGTCCTCACAGAAACAGTATGTTCTATAACCATTAGATGATGGTGTGTGTATGTTTAGATCGAATACTTCTAAAAAAACCTAGTATATTTATGATAATATTTTCCTTATAAAATAATTCAATAAATATGGTTTACGGTGTTGGAGAAGGAAAATAAATGAAAGAATATTGAGAGAAGACATTACCTCAAGTCTGGTAACTCCTTTTGATTTAAGCTAAAAGGCCATCTTTAATTTCATTATTCCCAATTAAGGATTCTTAGAGGAAGATAAATATTTTGGGAAATTATATGGGTATATTTTGGACGATCCTACGGGGATTGAGTGGTGTCAGTAAGGGTTAGAGGTGGTGTCCATTTATAAGAGGGGGGAGGGGCACTTTAGTAAGGTATGAAAATATTATTTTATTATCATTGGATATTTTATTTATAGAATCAAAAAGTGATATATTTAAAATATAATATGAGTATAGTTCAAAATAATCTCATCCAATGGATTTACTACATGTTTATGAATTAAAATTAAAACAATCTTTTAGCTTTAACCCTTAGTAAACTAATTTATCTTTTACCACGTCTTCTTGTATTTTCATAATATATGGTTACCACAGTTACTAAAAAATGATTGGAGACCCCAAAATGTATCATTAATGACATTTGTAACAACATATATTTCATTTTCCATAATATTATATTTTCAGGACTATTATATCATTTAATAAAATATTAAATGACTTAATAACTAATTTATGTCTATTTTTAATATTTATATCATGACTTTTAAAAAATCCATAAGAACATTTTTATTTCGAAAAAAAATTATAAATTAAAATATAAAAATTTATAATCATCAAAAAAATTTGATGACATAAATAGTTTACAAATTAAATTTATTTTAATATTTATAATCTCATTTATTAAACCATTCATTAATAACGTAATCACTACATCACCATTGTGTCAAAAATAAATTTATTTATTTGATATATAAAAATTATAAATAAAATAAAATGATTTATTAAATATTTTTATCTTGCAAAATATTATTTTTTGTTGAATATATCACTTATATAACCCATTACAATTTTTTTAGTAAAAGATACATGTTTAGGTTATAATTTCCTTATCTTTAAATTAAATCTAATTAAATGTCATTTTCACACACATGTGGCTCCGTGGGGTCCTAAAATTTACACAAGGATTCCCATGGTCCGAAATATCTCATCTAAGAAGGTCAGAACTTATGTTAGGATAATTTAAGATTATTATAATATTATTGTTTATCCTTATTTACCATATATACCCTTAAACCATGTGAAATAAAATATTTACATAACTTACTATTTTTAATGACTAAAAATAAAAGGTACACATTTACAAAATTTGGACCTCCTACTTCGAAATATTGAATCAATTTTTCCTAATTTAAAACATTGAATTTTCAGAAATTAATTTAATATTAATTCTCATTGTCAAAACCAAAATACATGTATTTAAGTAGTAAAAACTACCAAAATATTGACATGTGTTTATATCCAATTTCCAATTGAAATTTCATCCAATGACCATAGTTGGATTAATTGGTGAATATATATTCTAATTAAACTTTAAAACCATTTAATAGAACAATATATTCATAAAAATATGTTATATTGAAAGTCATTTTTGACTTAAAATGCAATTTATTTCACTATTCATATAAAAAATGAACACTATCAAAAAAAATATCCGAAAATTTCCCAAATTAAATTTTGATGTCCCACATATATAGAATAAGTTTATTTTGTCAAATGGAATATATAAATGTGAAAAAAATATATTTAAAAAGGTTTTTCCATCAAAAGGCGTTAAATTGATATTTTAATGAATAATAGAGTATTTCATGCTTAAAATCAAATACTTTTTTATTTTTGGACTCTAAAATTCATTAGATAAATTTAATGACATTTAAATAACATGTGTAATCATATAGTTTCTAGTTATGTTCTTTCTTATTATTATGACGACTATACGTTAACTACCAACTAAAATAATATTATTATAATATTATTTTTTAGTATAACTCAAAGTTGTGTGAAACATATGATTTCAAAGAATCCCATTGTTGTGTTTTGACAACTATATTTAAAAAATATTAATCTTTATGAAAAAAATAATATCTTATTCCTAAATATTAGTAAATATTAAAAATTATTATTCTATAAATACCGGGGTCATTGCAAAAAATACCCTTTAAAATGGATAGAGGGATATTGTTTAAAAATATATATAATGGTGTACCAGAATACGATATTAAATAATTTAATGGATTTAATAATATATGTAAAATGGTTTTAAAAAATATATTGGAGCAATTATTGTGAAAAATACCATGTCCCATTATAAATAAAATATTTTCAAAATACAATGAAATTATAAAGAAAAACTTTTCATTTAAAAATAACATTTTAATATGTTCATATATGATTAAAATTATATATTAGTCATGATAGTGGGAAAATAAAATCTTTTATTATAGGTTAAAAATAAAATTTCTATCATACTATTTAATATTATGATAAAAAAGTACCAAATTCAAAAAATTACTATAATATCCCATTCAAAACATTTTTAAATTTGGAATATGTGGGTAAAAATGAATTTAAAAAATCATATTATAATTGTAATAACATTATTCTAAAAACATTAACAAAATATTGATATGGAAGAAAATGGAAAATTTAATGTAAAATTTAAAATGGGTATATTTATAAAATATAAAGCCAATTTCCATAAGTCGGAACCATCACATGCATTAATTATATTCTAGGATAATAAAATTAGTTTATTTATTTAAATTATTTATAAAATTTTCCATCTATATAATTCATTTTATTTTATCACTTGACATGATATATATATAATTATTCGATTAATTAATTCACATCATGGTTTTGACGTCAAATGTTTTGACAATATTCATTTCATAAGTAAGAAAATGGTCTCAGTCGGTCAGCAATGGTAACAGAAATGTCATAATTTTATTGTCTATAGATTAATAATGATCTAATAATTATCAGTTGTTGTATCCAATTTAATTTTAAATTAATCAATTATATATTCATATAAAAAATTAACAATGTTTTAATCATAGAGATGATAGTTATTATGAACACTTGATTAATGATTCCATTTTTCGGTGATCCTAATGTAGAAAATGTAACAATTATTTTAACATTATAGATTAATAATAATATCATATATATCATATTTCTTCTATAAATATTCATATATATATATATATATATATTATCAATGTGATTTTGTGTTGAAAAATTAATCACATCTCTTTGTGGAGGTGGTAGTCCACACGTACACAAGACTGATGATATTATTTATCAGTGACTATAAAGATAATAAATTAAATGATATATAATTTTTATAAATGACATATATGTAATGATTATAATTTATAAACATTAATTTCATCATTATAACATGTTTAGGAGATGATGATGGAAATTGAATTAAACTAGTTCACACGGTGTTAGTCCTTCATACACCCAAATGATGAATTCCATTCCAATTTTATTAAGGTTGTTAATGAATATAGGTCATTCCACTAATGTAATAAAATATCATCATATGGAATATAAATGGGATATTATTTTGTCATGGTCGAAGAATATTTTGTAATTGTGGTAGAAGAGAATAATGTACATCATGCATTTGAAAACTATACCTCTTCTTTCGGAAATGACCTTTTCGTAACACCTAGAGACCTATAATATTGTTATTATTCCTAAAAAATTATTAGGGTAAAAGTAAATTAATTCCAAAATTGAATAAGCCTTTAAATGATAAAAAACTACCTCAATCACCAAAATTAAACAATAATACCCAATGCTCGACTTATATCAATATAAAAAAAATCCTTAGAATGAAAAAAAGAATTCTAAAAAAATATTGATACTTGAAGAAAAGAATACATTGATCACATAGTCCTCCCAAATATTTTAATATTTCACTCCAAATAACATCAATAAATCATTATCTCTCATATCTGAAATGTAATTAACATAATCACCTAATGTCTTTGATATTATAATAATTTCCATAAATAACTTCAGTCACCATAAATGCTTTGTAAAATCTTATATTATTCCAAAGGATAAATCAGGTATTATTCTTGAAAAAAAATTCTATAATATTCATTTTAACATAATGGAATAATGTTTCCATAATAATGATAATATTCTTCCAAAATAATAATAATAACATTATCCCCAAACCCATTTTAAATCTCATGGTTTTCTATAAAATAATACATATGTTCCCAAAAACTTACATGAAATTTCTATTTAAGATCTTTTAAATAATGGAAATAAAATTTCATTTTAATAAAGCCATCATATAGTCTAGTGGTAGGTGATTCACCCATTTTCTCCCTTCAATTAAGGGTTTAAGCATTAGGGACCTTTCAAATGCAATTGGTTGTCACTCGATCTAATGATTTCCATTTACCAAAAAAAATAATAGTATAATCTTTATAAAGTTAATAAATTGTGAGAAACAACCTCAAAAATATCCTTAATATATTCAAAATTAATAAAAGTTTGTATCCTCTATGGCTATCTTATACTATTATTTTTTTATCTCAATAAATGTTATAACCTATAATTATCTCCAAATAAATTATCATATAAATAATTAAGGTCACCAATACCTTTAAATTTATATCTAATAATTTGAAGGCATTGTTATTCATATAATCTGATTCACAGTTTATACATTTGGGTTACGTGTGCCTAAAACATTAATCAAACCTCAATAAATGTCTCCCAAAAATTATCATCTTTTCACTATAATAATTCTCAAAGGTATCAATTGTATCTAATATATGATTCAAAATTCTAAAAAAATAACCTTCAATTGGATGTTCATTAGGAGTTTTATTATTCTCCTGATATTTATAATATTTTAGAATAAAATTAATAAACTAATATTTCAAAGAAGTTACTTATTAAAAATTTTACAATCCTTAGAGGAATTATTCATTACTATACTGTTTTTTTAAATCAATGATATGAAATATATCCTTATGATTCATTAATATAAATCCTAGAATATTTATACATAGAGAATAATAAGATATTTAGTACCATAAATTCAAACATAATTGTCTTCCTATATATTTTTGGTGCCTCGTTTATCATCCTGCATAAAGAGACTAATTTCATAAAAGAAATAGTCAAATCCATCATCGTTTTTCCATTCTCAATGGAGATTGATAAATTGAGATTATAAAATTATAATAAGGATACTCTAGAACATATAAAAATTTTCTAGAAATTTAAATGTACTAGAGTGATAAAATAGTTAATAACATGTGATTTGGATGTTCAAATTTTTCAAAATCATTTGAAAAATATTTTTCCAATATAGTGAAGTATAAATACACTTAGAGGGATCCAAATTATTTCTGATATCCATTCAGTTTCATCTTGATAAAAAATATTTCATCTATAAAAAAGAACATCACTACAAAAAGAAATTATTTTTTCATGTAAAAATGAAAAAGTTAATTTTAAAGATAACACCCATGTGAACATCATTATTCATTAACCTTTAAACCCTTCACACATCTTCATGAGAAGTATTTCATATATAGAAAATATAATCATTAAAAAATGAAAAGTGTTATTTCATGTAAAATTGAAAATGATTATTTTAATGATAACACCAATGGAAACTCCATTATTAATTAACCTTTAAATCCTTCACACATAAGTCAATAACCCTTCTAAAACCAATCTCCAAAAATATAATCAATATAATTAAAATACATTATTATTAAACACAGAATTTCTTCCATGAATTTTAACTTATAATCAGCCTTAAACTTACAAATCAATTATAATATCGATAACTCTTAAGACAACCTCACATAAAAATAGACTAATCTCTAAAGATTTTTAATCCTTCCCATGATATCAAATTTATGCACATATCCTTATAAATTACATAATCTAGTGTACATAAAAAATAATTCATTTCTAATCATTCCTAATGATCATTTAGGTTTACTGTTTTAGACAATTATTTCTTAATTCAGACACACAAACCCTTAATTTATAAGGTGGACCCATCTACTCAGTTTTTTTTTCAAAAATAGAAACCCCATAAATTGAAACCTTTTTTTATTAAATATATCTTCAAGACTATCAACATAGATTAGTATTTTATATTACCCATTATTAATCCCTATAACTTTTTTTTAGAATAATGATGTAATCATAAAAATATCATTATGGGACTTAAAAAGATTCAAAGAGATTGTGAGTCCTTCAATAATTATAAAAATTTTCCTTCTTAAAAATAATATTTTTTATCAAAATTAAAATTTTCTTACCAATGAAATAATATTCTTAATCCAAGGATTTTCAAACATAAATACATTGGTAAAAATTATGAAAAAATAAAATCAAAACAGTTTCTTTTCAAATGTTAAAACATCATGAAAACATTTTCACAAAGTTATAATTTTTTCTCTTACATATAAAATAAATGTCATGGTTAAATATAGAGTAACCATCATAGATACTCACTGAGGATCTTCACGATTAAATTCTAAAAATTATGTTAGGGAAACCATTAAAGATATTGATAGAATAACCCTCTTGATTAAACATGGAATAACACTCATGGTCATCTTCCTAACATTACCCAATGCATTGGAGAGAAATAATGGTGATGAACCATTGTTTAATTCATATCGGTATTAAACTTGAGCTATAAAGGGGATCAACCCTTTGAATTAGTTTTATAGGATCACCTGGGAGATATAATAGGAATGAACATAACATATAAGCTATATCATGCTAACCTATTTATTATATAATGTTCATGCTGCATATAATACAATATATTCTTGCACTGTTTCATCATAAAACCATTTAGAAAATCATTTAATCATTATATAATACCAGAAAAAAAATTATTTCTAATTCCAAAAAATATATTAAAAGTGAATGAATGTTTATATATGAAGAAAATATTTAATTCCTATAATGTATCAAAACATCAAAAGACATTAAATGATATTATCTTCGATGGAATAATATTTTGAAAAATATATTAAAACATTTCTTGTGGAAAATACAGTTTCTATTTTTAAATAAATGTAATGATACCAATTAATTGATTATGAAAAATAACCTGTAACTATTTTATGGATGAATTTAATCAAATAGTAGTCATGAAGGAAGAAAAATGCAGTTATTTTATATAAGTTTAAAAACAAATTCATTTCCCATTTATGAATATGTGGTTAATAATAACCCATTAAAACAATGATAATAATATTTTCAATTACTCATATTTCTCATTTTTATTTTTATAAATTAACTAGGAATATTCTGAGACCAATAACTAAGGAAACATGTGATTCTGATGCACTGTGTTCCTAAAACCATTTGTTTAAAATAATTAGCTTTAAATAAATCGCACGATAGGTTTTCTGGGAAAACGGAATTACCTACAAATAGTTAACAAGAATATAAATATGAGGAAATAATTACATTCATAGAAACACATTTATTCTAGGTGCAGCATAACATTTTCCAGCATAGGTCAATTGTGAAAATTAGATTTTTGGAATAATAGGAATAAAATAAATTTAATAAAAAAATATTATTCAATGCGATGATTTAAATTTTTAAAAAGGCTTGTCAGGATTCCAGGATTATCACCGTAACACTATTGTTCTTTTGAGATTAAAGATAGATATAGAACCTCTAGAGGATCTGTCCAATGAATAGAGATCATAACATTGATTAAAGATTGACAGATTGAAACAACCTCGATCACTGTGGATCAGGGATCGTCAAACAATAACGCAACTTCTCTCTTCATCAATGATTATTCCAACTCATGGAAGAGCATATGTGCTAATTCAATTTCCTTCCTTATCCTTTTTTACTTGGATGAACATGAATTAATCAAATAATAAATTGATTCATGTGTTGTATGTATAGATGGAATGTGAATTTATTTTTGGGTTGCTTATTAGGGATGATTTTTGTTTGGAGATTTGAATTATTTCATCTTAATTAAATGTCTAATGATAATGGATTAAGTCCCACACAATCATGGACAAGATATGTTCTTTATTCATTATGATGAATTTTCTCTCCCCTAATTGTTTGGAATTCTTCATGTGTTCTTCGACTCTTCCCCACGCTTTGAAACCCTTAGGCGAATTGAAGATCATTGTGTATCAGATTCAAGATGAAATGATCTGAGTATCTGTATCCAAGTTCTTCCTGATGAAGAAAATATGAAATAATGATTTTATGATGCATATTTGGCCATAATTGTGGTTCATATTGGAATAGGTGGTGGCGATTTGAGGTGGCATTCCCGATTGGTCAATGCAATGATGTAGATCTAGGAGGGGACAAGTCCAGGATGACAGGGAGCAGGATAGTGGGCTGTAGGTAAGGTGGCCAGCAACGAAGGTAGAATACAGCCCGAAGCGGCTTCATGGGATCCCATAGTGGTGACGAGGACAACGGTGGGAAAAGAATGTGGGGATCACCTAGAGGCGGTGGTCCGTCCACGTGGGACGTGGCGACCCCACAATGCCAGGTGGGGCATGTAGTAAGGGTGGACCGTGTGCAGTAGAGGGAGATATCCCACATAAAGGAGACCAGAACAAGATAGTCAGGCCATAATACTGTAGGTCCAATAGGTCATACCCAACCGGACAGGCCAGTTCGGTCCAAACCATGCAGAACCAGGTTAGGTCAGGTCAGTTCCAGACTGGACCCGACTCAGAATTTTTTACTAAACTTTTCATATCCTTTAAACTGTATGTTCTGTTTATGAGACACCAGTGTCATTAGATCCCTTGAGACGAGATGATTCTTCTTAATCAAAAAGTTTGTCTTATCAAGAACATAATTCTAATGAAATGGGGAATTTACGCGGGCAGTACCCATGGTCAAGGGACATGGTTCGCTCTAGTAATACTCCCCATGCACCTTTATCTTTTACATGAATGACTATCTTTTCCTCCATAACAGATATGATCATTATTGGAGTATTTTTCCCTTACTGTTCCACTAAATCATAGTTGGTATAGTTTTCTATTAATAATAGTATGATCCATTTAGAAATAATTCAAAGATATAGTTATTGGAATCCCCTACGATTTCTGATACAATATCCTCAATTCAGTCTTTGTGCCCTGAGTTGAGTCCTTGGTATTGATGTGATTAATCACACTACAACTTCAATCCCCTACATTGTGGTTTATTACCAATGGTGTTGTTGGTATTTGTGATGGCCCTAGATTTGATCATCCTATATGTGTCTTATTGTCATCAAATCTATCAGTATATCACTCTATCTCTCAGGTCATTTCCCAATGGACAGTACCCCTTGTATTGATGTCTTCAGTTGTATCTAACTTAATAGTATGTTCTTCAAGATGTATGCTCTATGGAATATTTTACTGAATCCCTAGTGGTGGTTTGTAGTGGTGGAGGTTTTTCCCTCAACTACGTGTCTTGGAATAGTATATCTGGATATCCATGTTATATGATGTAGAAAATTCTTTTATAGTACTGGATATTTATTTTCATTTGTGTATTTATTTATCATTTCATTGTTTTTTTAACTATATATTTTCATACTGATCCATGCATTGGATTTTACTTCACATAGAATGTCTTGTGAAGATGAGCATTCTTTTGATATAACTGTGGTCTGACTAGGACCATAAAATACCTTGTGATATCAGACAGGCTGAGGTTTTCCTATGGAATTGGATATTATCCCCACTACTGTTCCTTCATGTTTGATTAGGTATGGGTTTTTACAGATGATTTTTAGGAGGATGTTATAGAATTTCTATTAGTGGTCTTGCTTTCTAGACATGTTATCATTACATTCCATTCACTATGGTACTTTGGTTGTGGTATAGTGGTTTGCATGGATGGATTACTCAGTGCTCTTAAATTTAAACATTTATGACTCGGAGATGTGTGGGCACTTACAGGTAATAAATCAATGCCTCCCATGTTAGTTATATTCCGACTCAGTTCTAGTCACAACCCCTTATCCAATTAGAGGATGACTAGGGGATTCATGGAACTGGAACCACTATGATAGATCTTATCATAGTGGTATCAGAGGTGGTTAGTTGTACTAGGGGACTATGATATTGTATGATTTGTTTGGGGAAATAGTTTTAACTATTTCGATTTTGGGTTTTAGCTAGAGACTCTTGTATTGGTATGGAGGCCACTATATCCATTCAACGGGACTTAGATAACAAAATTATCAACTCCATACATGATAACACTCATTGTAGGGAAACAAATTGAACATGTATCATATAAGAATGGGTTGTGGTTACAAATCCTTCTTAATCCATCTATCCACATGTACTCACTGGCCTGGGTAAAAAAAATTCTTAAAGGATGCCTCCATGATACATTCCAACTATGATTCAACTACTCAATACTGATGATTACCTGCTCAATGATGAGGATTCATTGTAGGGACATGTTTCGAAGAGGTTACTTCCAGGTGCTGCAACTTTTATACCACCACTAGTGGAGCTACACATGGTAATGGTAGTACTAGAAGACAAGGAGTGTAGGATAAGCACACTTCATGAGTACCAGAGATAGATACCCATGGGGATAAAAGGTAAAACTGATCATCAAGAGGCTGAGTATTGGATGGATGTGATGACCCACATTTCTTGACTAGTCGGGACACTATCTGATTAAATGGTGATCCTTGTGGAGATCCTTCTACTGGTCATAGCAGGGTGATGGTGGATTATGGATATCAAATCTCATGACGAGGTGAATCATTCATAGAAATGATTCATGAACCAATTCATAGAGGAATTCTCCCTAGTTATTCTGAGAGTTGTGTATATATATATATATGAGGTTATTCTGCACCTATTGGATAGCATGAAAGTGGCTAATTATTTATCGCAATTCACCATCCATTCTATGTACTCAATGTATATGGTAATTGATTAGTTCTTTTGGGGTCAAACCTTCGAGTGAGGGTTTTGTAGTGATATCTGAGCTAGTATTTTCCCTCTCATTGACAATACTTGTGTTGGGGTGCTTGAGTGTGCATTGGTGGTGGAGAGACTATGGGGTATTTAGAGAACATTGGTGAAAATCAACAGATGATAGACAAGAGCATAGAACTCAACATCCAAGAGACAATGTTAGTGTCAAGGATCTGAACATCAGATATGTTATAGAAGGAGGTCCTAGTAAAGAGGATCTACATATCAGGGTACATAGGGTCAATCCAGTCAGCCTAAGGATAGGGGGTTCTACTCATGTGACAGTAGGGGAAATATCACACTAGATTGTCTATCCCACCCTGCTGTTGAGGGAGAGATAGTGGATAGACCATCGAGGTTGATGTAGAGGAGGAACCAATGGACCTATAGGATAGTGGACATGGTAGAGGATATGGGAGAGCATCCAAAGGTGGTAGACATTTTTATTTTCTACCACTTCCACTCCCAGGTGGTCCGCACGAGGCATTGGGAGCTAGAGGACAGGGGTGTGGACAGCTACATGCGGTCAAGAATTCTGACCATGGGACTCCATGGATGATTAAAGGTATGATCTAGGACTTTTATAATTTATCTTCCGTACTAATAGAAACATAATTTATTACTTCATTCCTCACCATGTATCTTGTTCAAGACCATGAGATTATAGTAGAACCGTTGACACAACCCTTACACTTAGAAACACCTACTTGACGGGACTCAATGATCACACATTATTTACAATAGTGTGATGTTACCCATATAGGTGAGATTTTTGTTTAGAACATCATGGTGGTGGAATCAAGTCTTTATGATATAATTCTTTGTATGGATTGGGTATCTTCGTTTAATGCCCAGATTGACAATTTATAGAGAAGGGAGTGGTGTGTCTCCAAGGATAGGATGAGGTTTCTTTAATTAGTGAAAATTAGTCCTTGGTAGCATCAGATAGACACATTCATAAAAACCTGTAGTCGATTAATCATTATATGGATAACATGACCCTCATGGAAGAAGATATCATGAGGTCCCAGTTTCCAATAGTTGTAGAGGTGTATGAGGATGTATTCCCTAATGATGTTCTAGGATTAACTCCATTTAGGTTGACAGACATATACATCAGCTTCCTCCCACATATATCAGTAATATCCTCAACAACATGTCATATGGATCCTACTGAACTTTTCTAACCGAGGCTCCAGTTGGGGGATTTACAAAGGAAGGGTGTTTTGAGACCTAGTGGTTCACCTAAATAGCCCCAATATTGTTAGCCCAAAAGTGTACTAGAGAATGAGGGTGTGTATGGAATACTAGTGATTTAATATGGTTCTGGTGAAGAACAAGTATCCACTTCCAAGTATTGACAACCTCTTTAATCAATTTACAAGGGAATGTTGGTTCTCAAAGGATGACCTCAGATCATGTTATCACCAACTACAAGTACGAGACATGGATATACTGATGATGGCATTAGGATGCATCTATGTTCATTATGATAAATAGTCATACCATTTTTCATGAAAACACACTCACAGTATTCACGAGACTCATTAATTGGATCTTTTAGTCATACATAGACTAGTTTGTGGTGGTATTAACTGAAGATACCCTTGTGTAATCAGTGTCTGAGAAGAATCAAAAGAGACACCTAATGATGGTTCCAGATGTACTCTAAGGGAACCAAATTTATAGGAAGCTCTCTAAGATCCAGTTCTAGATTTGGGTTGTCCACTTTCTAGGAAATGATATCTCAACATTTGGAGTGGTTGTGGACCCGACTATGATTAAGGAAATGTTAGCATGGGATCTACTTTTGAGTGTGACTACAGTACGGAGCTTCCTTGGACTAGCATGCTGTTATTGAATATTCATCCCTGGTTTCTCCAGGATATCATCCCCTATGACAGTTTAGACTTGAAATGGGAATCCTTTCATTTGGACGTAGAAGTGACAACAAGATTTTTAGTAATTGATGTAGATTTTGATTAGTTCCCTGATGATGAGATTATCATAGGAGGGTATCAAGTTTATAGATTATTTATGCATTAAGGACTATAATAGGTTGCATCCTCATGGAAAACAATGTGGTGATTTCCTATTGTTCGTTCTAGTTGAGACCACATGAGAAGAACTACATGACTCGTGATATTGAGATGGTAGTGGTAATCTTCACAGTGATGATGTAGCGACACTGCCTAATTGGAAAGTAGTTTATTATCTACAATGATCACAAGAGTCTCAAGTATGTCTCCTCCCATATGAATTTGATCTTTAGATAGAGGCTGTTTCTAGATGCCCACTAGGATAATGAAATTGTGATCATTTATAATCTTGGTAAGGTGAACGTGGTGGAAGATGCTCTCAGAAGTAGGTACAGTTCGTAGTTTTTAGATGAGGTGTTGGAGCGGTTAGCCTCATTGTAGTTATCATATGTGGGTGGTTATGGGGAGATTACCTCTTATCAATGGTCATTACCCCAATACTCTTATAGAGAGTTAGGGAAGCAAGACTTATGGATGATGACAATGAGACTCCTCATGCTCAGTTATCCATAGGGTATTTTTATGATGTATATTCTAAAAGTTGGGAGTTTGTATTAATTTTACGAGTGTTTACAGTTATACTAGTGGCATTTCAGGAGGAGGTTCTAAGAGAGTTACAAACATATCCTTTGGTGGTAAATCTTGGTGTTTGGTTGATTTCCCAGGACATCCAACACTAGTTTTCATGTCCATGATGGAAGTAGGGAGTTTTGGAGTTTGTTTCTCGATGACTCACTTTTCAGCAAGTGACGGTTGAACACTTGGTTAAAATAGAGTGACCCAACCACATGAGGTGTCAGAGGAGAAGTGGGATGGGATATCCATAGAATCATGGTAGGATAACAACATATGTCAAGGGTAATTTATACCATCTATGTTGTCCTTGACTGCCTCACCATATAACCCACTTCCTACCAATCCAAGAGGTAAGATTTGTATAGTTCATCAAACGCGTCTACCTATAGGAGAATGTTTTACATCATAGAGTTCCATTGAATATTTTTTCAGATCATGATGCTCATTTCACACCTCTTTTATAGAAGTGATTTTAGGAGGCATTATGGACACATGTGTTCTTAATTACTTAATTACATATTGACATGTTAATAAAAATTACAAAAGTCACTATTCATATTGATCAGAAATAAAAGGTGCATATTTAGAAAATTTAACCTATTGATTAGAAATATGGAATTAATAATTCATAATTCCAAACACAGAAGTGGTGGAAATAAAATTAAAATCATAAAAGAAAAAAACAACAAGGGTTTTTTATAAAAATACCATTTTAATTATGAAATATTTTTATACAAATTTCATGTATAAACATAATTTTAAAAAAATATTATTCAATTGTAAAGAGTTAAATTTTATACCTATTCCAAAATATAATTTAATTTTATAAATACTTCAAAAGAGAATTTTGTTTTCAATAATAATAATAATTTTCATTATTAAATAAAAGATATATATTAATAGAAATTTATGAATAATTCAAAAATAGATAATTTTTAAATGATAATTTAAATAATGAGAATAATTATTTTAAATACATTTTATAAAATTTCAGAAAATTATTTATTATATTTACTCATAAAAAAGAATTTGTTTTTGAAGAAACGCAATGTTGAAGAATAATATGACCTTACCAAAACAAAAATAATTATTTACAATGAATTATTTAATACCATAGAAGTAAGTGGAAATATTATATATTTTATAATACGATTATTACTAATCATTCCTATCTATTTAAGAGATAGGTTATAATGGTCACATTTAAATAATAATATTTAATTGTTTCTTCCATATATGTGTTGTGATACATTTACGCTATTGAACACAGTCATTATATTCGTAATATATGGACATAAAATTTATATCTATCAAAAGATAGGAAAATAGTACCGGAAATTCAAAATAGAGATCAGACATCCATAAGGGTATCAGTTGTCTTGAGATCGATCCAGGATAATAGTGTTTATTGATGATGTTTTGATGATGAAATATCATCAGGAGAAGAAAGTCCAACACCCCAACTATCGAATATGTGAGATTAGAAACCCAATAATGTTCCTAATGGGTATAATTAAATGATTTTTGTCTAGGAATTAATTTCTCCTCACTATAGATTTCTAATAGAAGAAACCCACTAATTTGATAGAAGAAACTAATGCTCTGATCAATCATCAGCCTATTTTCTAATGTTCCAACTACGAGTAAAACTTACTCTATGAAAATAAATTCCTCAATCCCATGTTTTTATGAAGATATTTGATGAAAAAACATCGATGGAAAAGGGAACTAAGGACTACATATGAATTTCAAGACTACCATGTTAAGTCCTCATAATGAAGTGGTAAAAGATATGTTATTTAATAATTCATTAATAAAAATGTACTTTTTTATTATTTCAATAATCTTTATTTCTTGTCAAGAAAGTTTAGTGGAACGATTCAAACACCATTTAAATACATGGTAGTCTTGTTAAAAGTAAAGATAGATTAGAGGTAAATTATTTAATTCTAAGAATAAAACATATCCCATGTCCATATTTAAAAGAAGAAAATCCTAGTGAATTCTATCGTACTCCATTTAGTGAAATTTTATGTAATTATTCTCATCGATATGTTTTCCTTAAATATATCATTCATAAAATTCTAGGAGAAGGAAATCACCCTATACATCATGAATTGTCCTTGGATTGTATACAAGTGTAAGGAGGAGGATGAATATTATTAAGAACAAACATATGAAGAATGAAAATTATTTCACTATGAGAAAATTATCTCACTCATATGACTGATAATAAGCAAAATATCAAAATTGAAGACATTCTCATTATGAGGGAATTCCCTGATATTCTCCCAGAATAATTTTTAGTCTTCCTTATAACTGAGAGGTTGTTTTATCAATCAAACATATACCCATATATTATCCTATAGCTATGAATCCATATATAATGTCATATATTGAACTTTAGGAGATAAATAAATAGATACAAGATAATCTTTATAAACGGTTTATACAAGTATGTTCAACAATGTGGAGTGTAATGTTCCCTTACATCATGAATAATTATGGGTTAGTTCTTCTCTACATTGATTGTTGGAAGCTCAAAAAATAATCATATTGAACATGTATCCTATGAAATAAATTGATGAGTTCCTCAATCAGCTACATCGGGAAAACTACTTCTCTATGGTGGAACTTCATTCATGGTATTATCAAGTTATGGTAAGGATATATGATATTCTATTGACATCATTTCGTATAAGTCATGTGAAATATGAGTCTTCATTGATGTAATTTGGATTCACTAGTGCTCCAAAAATATTTACAAACATTATTAATAGAGTCCTTAGGTAATACCTATAGAAATTGATTGAAGTATTTATATATTATATACTAATTTTATCCAAAAGAATGAAGGATCATGAGGATCATTATAATTATGTACTGGGGACAATATAATATGAAAATTTTCATCTGAGTTATTGTAAATGAGAGTCCTTGATGGAGATTATTGCATTCATACGGAATGTTATCACTAACTAAGGGATATCTATGCATCCATTGAATACCAGGGAAAAGTATGTATATACAAGGCCAATATCTATGGAATAAATATAATGTTTCCTTTTATTTTATGGGTTCTATCATTGATATTTAGTAAAATTATAATAATTTTCAAGAACACTGACCAATATAACAAGTAATGGTTTCATGATTGTCATTACTATTGAATCTGAATGATACATTAGTGAGTTGAATATATTAATAATAATTACAACTTTTCTCACATTACCAAGTAGTGTGGAGTGATTTTTCAACTAATGAAATGTATGAAAATATGGATAAGTTTGATTACTCATGAAAGATATAAAAAGTGACAGTTGATGCCTCCTAATAATTACTTATTCATGACACAAATTATATAGAACTTGATATAAAATTAGAAATAGTGATAATCACATTGATAATTTCGAGACATTATCTAAAGGAATAAATTTTTTCATATATACATAACACAAAGCTCTAAAATATATATTCATATAAAAAGATATTATTATTTTCCAATGAATGAGGTTATATGTATTAAAGGATTATGATTTTTCAATCCATTTCTATTCATAGATGGTTAACTAAGTGGTTGATTCTATGAGTAAAAAGATCCTACAACATTATATATAATGATGATTGAAATAGATCAAATATTATTGGATATATTAAAGATGGTAATAGAAATAATAATTGGATATTCATCTTACCTTTCTCAAATAACTTCTCAACCAACCATTCATGAGAGGACCAAGGAGTCCCATAAAGATGATGGGTAATTATAAAAGAATCCAGTGAATATTTAAATTTTCAACTTTAATTATGATGTAATTATATGGTTTTGAACCCTGATATTATTCCCATCAATATTATAACTAAAGAGGTGTCTTATGGCTGATTTTCATAGCACATCCCTCTCTATTCATCCGTGATGAACTTTGATGTATAAATATTTGAAGAAAAACATTGGGTGGGTCAACATGAAGATAGTGATTGCAACATTTGTATATCGATGCATGGTTAAAAAAGAGACATGGAAAATGAAACAACTAATTGGTTATAATTAAGAAAATTCCCAATTCCAAAATGGAAATTGTAAAACATAAAAATGATTTTTTTTTCATTTGATTTTGGAACATTGATATTACGTATGGGTAAATTTATGACATTTTCATAAAATGATTTGATTTTCATTGAATAGTAAAAATATAGTTTTTGATTTTTTTCTGTGTTTTATTACCTCATAATGATTTAAAATGTAATTTAAAATTATAGTCATCTCATGTTGATTAAAAATTTATATATGGTGTCCCAAGTGTCCAAAAACATGGGAAAATACCATTAGAAATCCCATGGTTCTGCAAATACCACAGATTATGTGTCCTCAAAAATGAATAAAAAACTCTTTCCTTTTACTATAAATACAAAGCCATTACATCATTTTTTATTCATTCCAAAATAATACCCCTAAAATATATGATACCATTACATCTCAATGAGTCATCCAAAGGTTTCCTCAACTCCTTATGGTCTTGATCCTAGAGTTTTAGAAGTTACACTTCAAGGAAATGGAAATCTCAACTTCGCTTATCCTTTCATTTTCTATTTAAGTTATATGTATTTAAAATTTCTATATTAGGTTCTTCAATACATTTTATTCTATCCGTATGTTTTATTATGTGTGTTTTATGAATTTGATACCATCCACCCCTCTCCTTTTAATGTTTTCTAAATTCGTGTTTCATTCACGTTATGCTAGCGGATTTTCGTCTCGAAATTTCACGCTTTTTATCAAGAATATATTTTATTTTACTGTGTGAATACTCAAACCTCTATATTATCTAGGGGTATTCAAATGTATTTCCAAATGATATATTTTAATATGGGATTAACATACAAGAAACCCATATTACTTTTTTGGGATTAAAATGACAAAAGTAAATTATTTAATGCACCTTCTTTAAAACGGGGGGATTTTTAAATGAAACACATTTATTTTATTCTATATGGGTTATTTATGAAATTTGTGATTATGATCTATATAGGTCACATAAAAATAAATAAATAATAATTCTTCCACATGATATTGCTGAAATTCATTTAGTAAAGAAATTAATCCCTATAGATAAAATATTTTATGATATCATGGTGAATAACCATGGAAATATTTATGACACCTTGGTGATGGTATTCATTGATATGTTTATGAATTCATAAGTTAAAATTTTTAGGCAAATTTTCAATTTATTTTTATATTTAATATTTTTATGAAATTCATATTTATCATTCATTTATGGTATTTCATTGTCTTCTTATTGTATTCTCTCATGCTCACATGTAAACTATTTTCCACATTTTCCATTACTGGACCTAATTCTCAACTTTTTCATTGAATATGACCCTAGGTTATGAGATGTAGTATTTTTTACATAATATGAAAATTTCAAGATTCATTTTTTAGTGGATTAGAATATAGTTTTATGTTTTCATTTATTATGTAAAATACTTCTGATAAAATAAACATTAATCATTCATTATTTGTAAAATGAAATCAAATGTATTGTAATAAAAAGGATGGATTACATAGTTGGTATCAAAGGATAGTTTAGTTATATATGGAAATTAGGATATGAAAACATTAAGATGAGTCATATATAAAGGATTGAATATAGGAAATTTTTTTGGTATTTTGGTCAAATAATAAGTATGTATTTTTTGAAAAATTAAATCCTTTTATGGATACAAACTTGTGGATGTGGCTCTTGGACATATGTATCTAGGAGTAAAACATGAAATAACCACTATGATCTAGACTTAAATGGGAACTGGTGCATGAAAATGATCAGTGTTGCACTCCGAGTTTGACACTCTAGTGAGATATGATTTGTTAATCACAATATTTTTATGAATCATTATAAATGGTTTATAAAAAAGTTTAATTATTTTTTAAGCAGGAAGTTTTAAGAGAAAAAAATTATTTATAGTAAAATGAATCATCAATGAAATAAGCTTAACACTAAGGCTTTATTAATTTAGAAAATATTTAGAAATAGGAGGAACTGTGTAAATGGTGACAGCAATAGACCATGCTAGGAAACCATATGATGGAAGGTGGAATGAAAATATTCATGAGAATGATAAACCATCTATCTCATGTTCTGGGAAATAACCTGAATCATGCTGAGTGACTAATTTCTCCATGAAGGGAACAACATTATGTTTGGTCCATTATGCATCATCAATAGCCAATGATTATTTGATCTACCAAACCATTAATTTATGAATAGTGGATTAGATCTTTCAAAAGGATATTTTTTTATACATCATAGTTTTAAACATGAAAAAGTCACCCTTTCTATTTACCACATAGATGGAGAATTTGAACAGTTGTGGGTACTGATTAAAACCATGATTCCAAGGGGGTATTTTGAAGCTTTGGTGTTGTAAGAGTTCAGAGGGACCTTTTTAATTAAGTATTTCCCTCATTCGATGAGAATAAAAATAGAGAAGGAATTTCTCGAGCTAAAGAAAAAGGAGAATTAATCTATGGGAAGCTACAAGATGAACATCTAAAGGATTTCATGTTACTATTTTATCAATGTCATGGATCATAATTGGAAGGTTGATAGATTCTTTGGTGGACTGAGACCTTATCTATAGATGAATCTAGCCGACAAAGACGATGATTTCTATGATGATATCACGTGGAGTGATATGAAAGTCGAACTAGAGTTCAGTAAGATGTAGTGGTCTCAAATATCCAATTAAAATAATAGATCAATAGATCCAATAGTTGAGAGGATAGTTGATTATGGAAGTGGAGGAAAGGAAGTGCAACACCCCATGTGTAATAAATGTGGGAAGAGGCATTTGGGGAACTACATTCTCAACCCCAAGATGTTTTAAATGTGTGGAAGAGATTGAAATATCGCACAGAATTGTTATAATGAGATGAAGACTCATCATCCAACAACTAAAAATAAATGGAAGATAGTATAGTCTATACCTGAAGTCCAATGCTTCAAGTGTGGACAACTTGGGAAGTTTTCTAGTCAATGTCTAAATCTGATGGTAGTAAAGGAGAATCACTATCATCCTCATAAAAGACCAAATGAGAAATGTTGTGGTTTTTCAATCATGATAGTTGATGTTGATGCTAAAAATGATCTTTTGTAATGTATTCGTGTTTTTCTCTCAAATTTAGTATTTAATTTGTTTGATTGTAGTTCTACACATTACTTTATTTCATCAACATTTGAAAGGAATTTAGAATCAAAACAAGAATTTCTAAAAGTGGAGTAGTCATTCAGGGGTAGGGGTTTGATTATCCAAGAATCATTAGTTTTTAGAAAATAATATTTCTTACATTAGTGATCACAATATTATATAAAAAGTAGTAGTCATTCCCTTGATGGAATTCGGCATTATTATAAGGATGGTCTGGCCCTCATATTATACTACTATGATCAAATTCATATGAAAAGAAATCATTGTATTGTGGAATGGGAAACCTACAATTATCTTTCAATATGGGATTTATGAACTAGGGATTTGTCCAGAAGCACCTTTGATAACCTTATTTATGGAGATGATCAGTCAGGATGAAGAAGTAAATGAGAGTATAATGATATAGAATGTCCCCATAGTATAGGAATACATTTATGTATTTCGTGAGGTGTTACCTGCATATCCCATAGAAATAGAGGTAGAGTTACCTATTGAAATCATACTAGGATCTCATCTCATGCCAAAGACAAAGTATATGATGAAAATGTTGAGATGTAGGAATTAATGAAACAACTCCAGGATCGTTTGTTATAGGGGTTTATTTGACCAAGTGTGCTTCATTGGGGATCATCAATTCACTTTGTGAAGAAGGATATATCAATGTAGCTATGAATTCAATATATAGAACTGAATGAGATCCCAATGAAGAAAAAATATCATATTCCAAAAAGTAATGAATTATTTAACCAACTTTGTGGGGAAAGATTTTTTTCCAAGATTGATCTTCAATCTAGTTATCATCAATTTATTATGATGAAAGTTTATTTTACAAAAATTTCCTTCTAATCATGATATGTGCAATATGATTTTGTTTTTATTACCTTCATATTGACTAATGCACTTTATATTTTTATAGATTTGATTAATATATTATTTAAGTAATTCCTTGATAATTTTGTGGTAGTTTTACTAATAAATTTTTAATATATTCTAAAAGTCATTAGTTGAGTGAGGATTATCTATGTGTAATTTTGAAAAATCTACAGAAGGAAAGGATTTTTTAATGTTTATCCATTATGAATTTTTCTTACAACAATTTTCTTTCTTGGGGAACATTTTAACCAATGATAAAATATCATTTGACCCTGAAAAGATAAATGTGGTAGAGGAGTGGCATTACCCAATAACAATAATTGAGATTCGTAGTTTCCTTGGATTCTCCATATATTATAAGATGTTTTAGAAAAACATTTCCCAATATTCTTATCCATTCATAAAGTTAACTAAAAAAGGCATCAACTCCATCTGAAAAAAGGAGGGTCAGTAAAGTATCTAGGAACTGAATAAGTTATTGGTTACTGAATTCTTGTTTACTCTTCCCTCAATCGTAGAATGATTCATCATTTTAAGAGATGCGTCACTGAAAGTTATTGGGTACATCCTCTTGAAAAATCAAATTTTAAATTCTTATTCACCTATATTATTGAAGCCTCATGAGTAGAAAAATTGTATGCATGATATATAGTTAGAGCGATTGTTTTTTCTCTTAATATATAGATGTGTTATCTTTAAAGGGAAAATGTGATATATACATAGGCCCTCAATGTTTGATTAATATTTACACGCAAAATTAATTGAACATGAGACATAGGAGATGTTTGGAACACATTAATGACTACGACTGTTCATTTCATTATCAAAATTTTAGAAAAAAAAGTCATTGATGCATTAATTGTGAATGGCCCTATTGTTCTGGAAATGATAATGATTCATGGAGATCCTTTATCAGAGACCTAGTAGAACATGAAACTGGAATTGATAGGGATGGGACATCATCAACCCTATCCCAAATGATTTCTCATCTGCAAATAAAAGAGAACATCACGAATGCTTAAATAGAAGATCCATTTTGACAGAAGAGGGTTGATTCTATGAAGGATGAGAGGTATCCAGAGATCTATATTGGTAAAGAAGGTGTATTTTAATTTCATTCAAGATTATATTTTCTATTTATTCTATAAATAAGGAAGGGGATGATAGATGAAGATTACAGTTCTACGTTCTCTATACATCTTGGATGCATTAAAATGTATAGTGATCTTTGTGATCATTATTGGTGGGATAATATGAAAAGGGAGATTGTTGACTACACTACAAGGTGCCAAGTATTTCAAAAATTTAAGGAAGAGTGTCAAATTTCTAAAAGTGTATCACAACCACTACTTGTACATTCTTTGAAGTGGGAAAATATCAAGATGGACATTTTCAATTTCTCCCAAGAACTTCTAGACGAAACATTTCGTTATGGGTTATAGTCAGACATCTCACACAGACTACCCTTTTTATCTCAATTCTGTGAGATTTATCTCACAATCAACTTGCCAGGATTTACATGATTAAAGTGGTAAGTGAAAAAACCCTCTCTTTCCAATTGAAATTTACTTCTTATAATTTTGTCATAAAACAAAATGGAAACACAACATAAAGAAATACTATGTTATATGGGACCCATAATCATATTTTTGTCACATCTATGTTTGGAATTTATAAAATCTAACATACATAATTGAGATCAAAATGTTATTTGGAGTTTGATAATAATTATATTATTTTTGGTGAAAAGTATTCGACTCTTATGAATGATAACATAACCATATGAATAGTGATATATCCTAATGAATGGTAACCCTACCTATTATATTATATAAATATTATTTGATTGAATTTATGTTGTACCTATATATTAGAATAAGTAAATGATTGTTTTAAAACATGTATTTACTGATAAATTATGATTTTAATTAAATATAAAAATAATCATATTTAGAAAAATATTTTCAGAAAATGGACTTCATTTTGGATTCTATATTTCAAAAAATTGTATGGGTGCATTTTTTTTACTTTTCTAAAATACATTAATTTTTTATGAATAGTAAAATATGACAATTTAGGATAAATGCTAAATAATGGAATTGTTTACTCATTTATGATGATCTGCTGATGTAAGGCCAACTGTTTTGAACTCATGTTAATTTATTACTATTCTTGATCTTTGAATCATCCCAATTTTTGGTCTTGAGATAAATAAATTAACTAATGGTTTAAAAATTATGAAAACCCTATTCTCCTCCACTATAACCCCCAACCTAAATACTTTCTTCTATTAACTCCTCCCATGATTTGTGACATTCCAATACTCATCCAAAATATCTCCCCAATCTCCCTCCTCCACGTCCAAAGTCCCCTAGCCCCTTCAAAATACCAATACCTCAGCCCTTAAGAGGTTCTCAAAAGTGGTAGACTCAAGAGGTAAATTCCTCTTTCCAATTTATTCATTTCTGTTAAATTAATTTCATTTTTGTTCCATAACTAAAATCCCTTCACCCAAATGGTATGATAACTCCATTAACATACATTTAATGTGATTCTATTATTATAATGGGATATTTCTTTATCTTCTCTCCTTTCCCCATATTTTATTTGAAAGCTATGAAAACACCGTTTGAGATGTGTTAATTTAACACATTCAAGGACAACAATTTATCAATTTCTATTATCATGTTTAATTATGGTCATGAAACCATTTATGTTATGTTTGAACTAGATAATAAAATATTTAATATATCCTAGTTAAGGTTATTTAATCATTTTGTATAAATGGTATTCAGTTATAAATCAATGCATGTTCATTGTAATAAATTCCATCAATTAACAAAAATTATTATTACTAAGGTTTTATATAATAATTCTTCTCCCTCCCAAACAAAAAAAGTAATTTTACAAAAATTTAGTCTTATGGTTCTTCCATAATAACCTATTAATTCATTTCAGGACTACCATTCTCATATTTTATGATTAGACATTCATAAGTGAAACAGTAATGAAAGTTTTGGAAACAAACGAACACAAACAATAAAAGTAGACATCTTAACCAGAAAAAAAATCCTATAATGATCATTAAAAGGTTATACCAATTAAATTCCATAAAGAGTATTTTCAGTAATTATTAATTAATAAACCAAATTTGTTTATTCATGTCATTAATAACAAAGGAATAACACCTTCTGACAAAATGTAAGGGATACTCTCCATTTCACTCTTAATCAAGATTTCCTTTATGCCATATCATTTTATGTGTAATCCTAAATGATGGGGTATGATTTATATCCTCCCCCGTAATTCCCTAATGATTTATAAGTGATTATATATCCTTTTTCTATTTTATAAATCTCTATTAGGTACACCCGACACCATGCTGATAAACCGTAACGAATTCTACCCGAACCTCCTTTGTTCCTTTCTGTTGCATTATTTTTCGTTATATCAAATTGAAAATATCTTATATATTTATGTATATCATCAAAATTATGTTTTTTCTAAAAAATTCATTTATCCATAACCTTTCATCACTCTCTTTTGGGGATATACCTGTTTCTAAAAGATTCCATCTTTAGTACTTTCTGATAAGCAATCCTTTTTTAAAAGAACTTCCCAAATTTTTACCTAATTTCATGTGTACTATATCCTATGTTTTAGGAAACCATTTTCATTATAAGATCATCTTTTTTTATAATCATTATTTGATAAATAATATTTTTATATAAAATATTTTCTTCTATTCTATTTCAAAATCTATATAATATTTTCCTTACAACTGCACAAAAATGTTTTAATGCTAATACATTTCTCACATGCTGTCATTTATATTTGACATCACCTCCCATTATATATGAATATTTTTTCTTATGAACGTCCATGTATGTTCTAATTCATTTCGTTCATGGACACTTTAATGATATACTCATTGGTGATTCTCTTTTTCATGATTATGGAACCCAATTATTTCCATGGGTAACCCTTATGTTTATGTAAGATTGATTATGTATGAGTCTTTATGTCGAAAAAATATTCATGAAACGTAATATTGGTGTGCCCAGACAGCAATACAATGCATTGGTTAAATATAATTATCATGAAATGTTATGTGAAATAGGATTGGTGGTTAACCTTGATGGATTCTACTATGGGAAATAGGACTAGATGATATCCTTAACCCATATTAATATGGGAAACGAAATTGGTTATTTTCTATAACTTTTAATAAAGACATGTTTTATGATTCTACCACGTTAAAATGATTTCTTGTTTATATTATCCCATTTTTATATACTATGATTTCATATGTTTCATGCTTATGATATCACTATGTCATGACTCCTAACCCATGTTCTTAAGCTATATTCTTATGTTCATTCCCTTACTGGGATTTTTAGCTCATCTTATTGTTCATGTGTTCCCGAGGTTTCCCTATGCAGATGTAAGGGCTCAAATGAAGTTACGAGCTCCTTATGGATATTAAATAAAGATTTTTTAGCCCAACGTTTTATGATTTATATACCTTGTCTTCCATAACTCAAGAAATTAAAATCCATGGATTTTACTCTAATGTATAATTATGCTTAAAATCATGTAATTTTATTTAAAAAATGAGAGTGTCTCTAGATTTAGTGTCATTGGATGGTCTATTTATTTTAGGAAATTAGGAATGGAGAAATTTATTATGAACCATATGGATGAAACAAAGTATAAAAAAACATCCCTAAATTTTTGTAAGTATTGTGTGTGTGGTTTATCATTCAAATACATCCATTTTTTGGATACAAATAGGTAGAGGTTGTTCTGACACAGATGTACCTAGGAGTGAAAACAATGAAAAAGTGTTTCAGCCTGGACCCGGGGTATCCTAGTATATGACAATGGGGATTGTTGCACTCCTAATATTGTCAAACATGTGGGATATTAATTGGTAAATTAATGAGCATAGTACAAACCATTATTAAGTGAAAATATACCAGAAGATTATATGTCAATAAATAGATCATGGATAACAATGATTTAAACCTTTGGAATAACAAGTTAGTATATACTTCTCCTTTACATGTTAATCCTTTTATGCTCAAAGATTCATTTTTAGGCTCAAAAGCTTTTTATTCAATCCCTCTAATTGTATGTTATTTTTCTTCATTAATGGATATAAATAGAAGAACATGTTTCAAAAATAAATGTGATAGGCAATTTGAAGATTTCCCTATTGGTATTCCAGATTTGATGGGAACAACTGTTCAAAACATCAGGACATCACTTTCTCAGTTTTCTCAAGTTATGAATAATTTCTCAAATCACGCGGAACACTATCCGCCTCCATGGAAATAGAATTTTTTTAGAATACATTATATAGAAAATTACTCCCATGTTTAGCAGATATTCTAATCCCCACCTCGCAAAAAATTGGATTAAATCCATTTAAAAGATATTCTCCTTCCATCGGTGCTCGGAAGAAGAGAAAGTAGTAATGGTGGTCTACCATTTTTTGGGGAAGATGATAAATGGTGGAAACTGATCAAGAATACAAAGTCCCAAGAGGAAATCGATTCCATGGATTGGGAGGAATTATATAGGATTTTTTTCAATAAATATTTTCCTCGAACCCTCCATCTAAATATGAAAAAATAATTCCTCATACTCAAGATGAACGAATTTGAGTCCATCAGGGCGTATGAGGAAAAATTCACAAGGCATGCAATGTATGCCTCTGGCTTTTTCATGAACACTGAAAGAATGGTGGATCACTTCTTTAGTGGAATAAATCTAAGTCCTTGAAAAAAATTGGTAATTCAAGACATTGAAAATTATGAGGAAGTTGTACGTTATTCCCTCAAGATTGAAATGGATATTGGAGAGTCTCAGTGGTATCGTAGGTCCATTTAAATGAATCAGAAAATGGAGAACGACATGGATGGTTAAATAAACAAATAATATGATGGAATGAAGCCCGAATATCCCATGCGTCAATGTTGAGGTAGAATAATCCTAGGAATAGCCTAAAAGGAACCACTAATGGCTTCAAATGTGGAAATATTATTCATCTGAGAATAAAACTGGGATTGGGATAGGAAAAATCCCTCTAATGTGGAAGAAAAAAAGGAAGGTTCAGATCAACAATCAGTATGTGGTGTAGTGTCACAACATCAAGGAGAATGGGCAATTTGAAAACAATTTCCCTAATCCAATGGTTGTTGGTGGAAATCAACAAAAACCTCTAAGGCTCCAAGAAAGGGATTATGCTGTTACTTCTACTAAGGTGGATCCAAAAAATGATGTGGTGACATGTGTTCTAGTTATTCAGTAATTAATAGAGAACATACTATTTGATTTTGGTTCTACACATTTTTTTTATATCTTGCATGTTTAGTAGAACTATTCGACCACCACCTCAAAATTCGGTTTAAAATTTATCTATGAGAATAGAATATGGGGAAATAATTGTGTTCATGGTTAGTAACTCCTCCCTGATTAATGTTTGTGGAATAATCCTCCACAAAAATCACGTTATACTAATATTAGTGGAGTTTGATGCTATTGTGGGCATGGATTAGATATCTTTATGGAAAACCAACATCATCATTCAGGTAAGGGAGATCAATTTTCACAACCTGAAGCATCGTTGAAATCATTACAAGTGTGAGGAGGAAGATGAATCTCCTTTAGAATCATAGTCTCATGTGTGGATGTTGTTGCCTTATGATCATGAATATCTAGATCAAATGATATAGACAAAGTATACAATCATGCTTGAATACCAGCCCATTCTAAGGGATTACACTAATGTATTCCATGAAGAGTTTCCTGGTCCTCCTCCTGACTGCGAGGTTGAGTTCTCAATTGAACATATCACTGGATCTCTACCTATCTCAAATAAACATTATATCATGGCCACCGTAGAGCCGGAAGAGCTGAAGAAGGAGTTACCGGAGATTATAGAGAATGTTTTTATACACACTAGTGCTTCTCCAAGGGGTGCTCCAGTTATTTTCGTCAATAAGATGGATGGATAAATGTGAATATTTATTAATTATCATGATCTCAATAAAATCATGATAATGAACAAGTATCACCTTCCATGGATAGAGGATATGTTTGATCAGCTTCATGGGGCCTGTTATTTCTCTTATGTGGACCTTTGGATGTGATATAACCAAATAATGTTGAGGAAGGAAGATATTCCAAAGGCTTCCATTAAAACAAGGTATGAAAACTATGATTTCATTGTGATTCCATTTAGACTCACTAATTCTCTAGAAATTTTCATGTATTTAATGAATAGAATCCTTTTATATTAACTCGAAAAATTTGTGGTAAGATTTATTGATAATATTCTGAAATATTCAAAGAGCAATGAGGAAGATGAAGAAAATTTGAATATTGGGAGAACGAACTTGAAAAGGGATATTTTTTAGGAAATATATAGTAAATGTTAGTTCTTGATGGAGGAAGTATAATTCTTATGGAATGTTATCACCATCAAATGGATATCTATAGACCCTTCCAAGAAAAATGCAAATGAAGAGTGTTGTAGGATGGCATCTATTACAGAGATCTATTGGTTTTTAGGTCTAGCTGGGAATTATTGAAAATTAGTGAAGAACATTTCATGACTATCACATCCAATGAACAAGCTCATAGGGAAGGGAGTATCATTTTTCTGGACTGAGGAATCTGAAGTTTTTTTAAGGAGTTGAAAAAGTGTCTTATCACTGCATTAGTACTCACACACCCAACAAGTGTAGAAATATTTTTGGTGTGTAGTGATGCTTCAAATATAGGATTATGTTGCGTGATAAGGAAAAATGATAAAGTGATAGCCTATGCCTCATGGTAGCGAAAAATCAATGAGAAAAACTATCAGACCCAATACCTCAAGTTGGCGGCGGTGATCATTGCATTGAAAATATGGCATCAATATCTCTATGGGGAGAAGTGTGAGATATATACTAATTATAAGAGTCCAAAATATATATTCAAACAACAATTGATCAATATGAACTAGAGAATATGGACACAGCTCATCAAGAATTATGAATTCTTAATCCACCATTATCCCGCTAAGGAAAATATGTTCGTAGATGATCTAAGTAGAATGGATCTTGCATCTCTATCAATGATGAGAATTTAAAAGATGAAATCTTCTTAAATATAGAGAGGTTGGACATGGAAATCATTAAGGGTTTAACAAAAACAATCATTTCTCAAATGATTTCTCTACTATCCCACATGGATAAAATAACGGAATCTCAATGAAAAGATGTGGATATTCAGAAATGGGTGGATCCAATTAAAAATGGGAAATCCTCGATGTTCATGGTTGACAAGGATGGAGTTGCAAGATTTGGGACATGGTTATGTGTACCATCTGATGCAATATTTAAAGAAGGAGCTTTTGAATGACACACATTGCTCAACCTTCTCTATCCACCAAGGGAGCACAAAGATGTATCGAGATATTGAAGAAAACGTTTCATGGGACAATATGAAATGGGGTTTTTTTAAATATACATCATTGTGCCTGATATGTCAGTAAGCGAAGTCCAATAGGAAAAAGTCAAACTGAATGATGCAACCACTACCCATACCAACATGGATGTGGGAGAACATTAGCATATAATTTTTCTCTAGAATACTAATGGCATCTAGAGGAAAAAATGAGATATGGGTTATTATGGATTGTTTTAATAATGTAGCTCACTTTATCACAATTTGGGAGGACTTCTCATTGGATCAATTTTCACAAATTTATGTCAAAGAGGAGGTAAGGCTACATGGAGTACCACAATATATTGTATCTGATCGTGATCTGAGATTCCACTCGATGTTCTGGAAAAGTCTCAAACAAGCTCTAATCACTGAACTAAACATTATTACGGTCTATCATCCTCAAACTGTTGGAAAATAAGAGTGAACTATCCAGACACTTGATGAAATGTTGAGATCATCTTCTATGGACTTCAATGGGGGATAAGACCAACTTATTCCATAGGTTCAATTAGCATACAACAACAGTTTCCAATCGATCATTAAACTGGAACCATATGAAGCCCTATATGGGAAAAGGTGAAGAACACCGGTGTGTTGGGATGATGTTGGTGATCGTAAGATTCTATGACCTATAATGGTCGAATAAATAGTTGAGAAGGTGAAAACCATTTAGCAGCACATCAAGGAAGCCCAAAGACAATAGAAGAGTTACGTTGGAAATCATCAACGCGACCTAGAGTTCAATGTTGGAGACATATTATTTCTTTGTATATCTCCATGGAAAAAGGTAATGAGATTCTGGAAGAAAGGAATAATATGTCCTAGATATATTGGCCCCTTTATGAGTCTTGAAATTATTGGGGCTGTGGCCTATCAACTGGAAATTCCATCTTTCGTGTCTAATACACATGATGGATTTCTTGTATTACTCTTAAAGAAGTACATATCAGACCCCTCATTAATACTCTTTTCAAAGGTGTTACAAATAGAGGATGATCGTTCCAATGAGGAGTAGCCAGTGAATATCTTATATCATTGAGACAATTTTCAACATAACAAGACTACTCACCTAGTCAAAGTAGTACGGAGAAACCATAATTACAAAGAGGCACCAATAAAATAGGAGGAGGAAATGAAGGAAAAGTACCTACATCTCTTTAAGACATAGAATGTAAAACAAAATTTTGATAGATAAATTTTATAAAGGGGGAAGAATGTAACATCCCAATGATTCAAATTGAAATTCCCTTCTTATAACTATGCCATATTACAACATGTAGTCACAATATAATGAACTATTAAGTTCTATGTGACCATTAAATATAAGTTTGTCACTTCTATATTTAAAATTTCGAAAACCTGACCTACACAGTTGTGATCAGTAAGTTATTTGGTGTACAATATGAAAAACATATTTTTTGGTGAATAGTAACCTTCTTAATGAATAATTACATACCCATATGAATAGTGGTATATCCTAATGAATAGAAACCTTTGTTATGACAGTATATAAATACGATTCGAGTGGATATATCTCGTACCTACACATTAGAATAAGTAAATGAATGTTTTAAAAATGGGGTTTTCATAATAAATTATGATTTTATAAAAATATTGAAGTAATCATATTTAGAAAAAAAAAAATTGAAAAATAAAAATCATTTTTGGATTCTGAACGTTGAAAAAATTTTCGAGTGAATTTTTGTTATTTTTCTAAAATACATAAATTTTCATAAATAGTAAAATCTAACAATTTACGACAAATGAAAAATAAAGGATTTATTGAGTCATTGATGATGATAAGATGATTTCAGCCTAATTGGCTCGAACTCAAATTCATTTATTACTAATCAGGGTCTTAGAACCATCACTATTTCATGTTATGAGGAAAATTATTAAACTAATGGTTAAAAAATTATGAAATCCATTTTCTCCTACACTATACCCCCTCCCCCACTCCCTCTTCTATTCATTCCTGTCATGACCCGTCCCCCGAGGCCCGTGTTGTAACTACCCCAAACCCTCCTTCTATAGGCTAGGTGTTGGAGACTTGCACCGATGGTGTATTCCCAAAAACTGGGAAGGCGTTGCTATTTTAACCTATAAGAACATGAAACCTAGCACACAATAAGATATGAACTCAAGTAAAGTGAATCGACAACAGAGTGAGCGCAGTAAGTAAAATGGGCCTGAATACAACCCCAACTAGAAAGTATAAGAAACTGAAAGTACAAGTGAACTGAAATAGCTCATGTGAACACCCACAAAGGATCCTACCTGATGGGTAGGTACGTCTCTCGATCAGTCATCTATGTGGTACGCGTCGTCTAAGGTCCACCTCCGAGCTACATCCAGCCCTGTTACTCTTGTTCTCAGTCATTATTTTCCATCATCTGCACCAAACACAACGAACTGTGGGCATAACCCATGTAGGGGTGAGTATTAGGATACTCATTAGGTACCCTAAGTCCCTCAAGGTCTCAAAAAATTATCAAAGGATAAAACACAAAGCATTAAATCCATAGAAAACACTACCTAGTTATATTCCCATACATAACCTATGTTATCAAGTATACCCATCTCAATCATGAGGAAACACAGAGTCCAACTCAAAAGCTCAATTCTAAACTATTACACAAAGGAAGGAACACCACGAAGGAAAGTACCACATATGAATGCCACACAGAAGAATACCACCAAGGTATTACAACTAATGAAAGTACCACTCATGTACGGAATCAACTCACATCAGGTATTTCATTGGTACAGTCGTAGAAATGATTTGATGTAACTATTGAATCATCATACTCTGTTAAGAGGAAGACCCATGAAAGGACCATAAGTATTGACCCACACCGGATCTCTCAGTTCTAACCCACACAGGATCTCTAGGTGTTGAAAGACAAATGATCGCTCGGTGCTGACCCACCGAGGATCGCTAGGTGTTGACCCACACATGATCACTCTTCATTATTTATGTCAAATCCAGATATTGAGTTCTTATACTAATCATTCTTGTCTCTGGATGAGTCTCTCCTCAAGAGACTGGTCAATACTCCAACTACCACAAAGTCCCATGAAGAAGTATCTCAAAGGACTGCCACGTCCTAGGGGTCTCAATGCAATAGATGGTGCGTTAATCGGACGCCCGGTCTTTAAGTTATTAACCCTTTAGTCACGAGGTCCCGATTGGATTCGTTCTCGACCCAACCTGACCGTACCACAAATTTACCCAAAAATATAGTGGGAGTATACCAAATGTCCTATCTCTCTCCACGGTTTACAGTGTCGTTAACAGTTTGTCAAACAGAAACTTGGTGAAAATGTTATGGCCGATAGGGAGAAAAGCTCGTAGTTGGTTTGGGTCTGATTCGACCCGGTCGGACCAACCCGGCCTGACCAGGTTTCGGTAGACCTAGCCCTCTAGGTCCGACCCGCCCCGCTGGCTTTGGCTCAGGGGCCATGGAGCGGTGCGAGGCTATGAGCGCAGCGCGGAGGTCACAATGCGGTGAGGCTGTGCGGGTCGTTCAGCTA
The DNA here is from genome assembly GCA_963277665.1 of Viscum album. Taxonomy (NCBI): domain Eukaryota; kingdom Viridiplantae; phylum Streptophyta; class Magnoliopsida; order Santalales; family Viscaceae; genus Viscum; species Viscum album. The sequence goes on along the minus strand of OY728127.1, from coordinate 395,191,563 downwards.
TAGGAAGTTGATGCTGTGGGGGCCGCGTGTCCCCAGGACAGCGATGACACAGGGGCTACTGGACAGCGAGTCTCTAGGGGTCACAAATCCGCGGGGTGTCAAGGGCACGGGGGTCGCGATGCTACGCGGCGATGAGACCGTGGGGCCCGTGGGGAGATGGAGGCCGCAGTGCAGCGGAGGTCGTGGGTGGCGGAGGACAAGGATAGCGCAAGGCCGGGGGTGGTGGAGGCAGTGGAGCGGTAGAGGCCATGGGTGGCGGAGGAAGCTGACGATGTGAGGCCACAGGGCTCGGGAGGCCACGGGGTGGCGGAGGATGCGGGTGGTGCATGGGCCGCAGGGCTGTGCCATTGCGCCGTCACCTTCGTCGCGGCCGACTCTGGGACGACCGACACAACCATTCATCGTCTTGGAACAAATTTTCCTTCTTCCCTCATGAAGAATATACTATTCATGATTAACGGTGGAGCGTTCAGTCCTTTTTTGGTTAGACCGCACCCTCCGCGTTAGAGTGGTAGTAAGAAGCTCTACAAAAACATAAATGAATAATGTCAAACTCGAAATCCTATGGTAATTATTATTCCCAATCCCACAAAAGAAAACTTCTGCGAATCAACTAATTACAGTGTTGATCTGGGTTATTTGTTTTAGAAGGGAAGTAATGGGTATATATAATTATACACAACTAAACCCCTACCTGGATGGTTCGATTGAAGATTTTCCATTGTTGAGACGGTTTGTCATTGTTGATACCGTAACAAGTTTCCTCCAATGATGTAGGTGAGGGGATAAAAAATATAGAGTTGGTGAAAACAACATTTCCTTAATCGTCGGTTCATTCATCGTTGGAGGTCCTATGACTGAGTTTGGAGAAATATTCTTCTAAGGAGAAGAGTTCATCATTGGTGTTCTTCGTTGGAGGATTTTTTCTTCCAAGTTCTACCAAGCTACCACCTTTCCCAATGATTAATTTCTATCATCAATAAAAATGAGGAAAATACAACTTATTAATTTAAAATAAGTTTATTAATAAGGTTGGAACAATTAAAATGCAAACATATTTCATTAATTGTTGTTTGGCTCCAACGATTGTGTTGGGTGTTGGCATATTTAATTGTATTAATTTAACTGGATCAAATTAATGGAGTAAAAGAATTAATGGAGAGTTTAGTGGTTTCTCCCCCATTAAGAGTGTTTGGGTGGTCCCCACCACTAATTACAAATTAGGAGGTTAGTTCAGGTGGTCCCCACCACCATAACCCTTGTTGAGGGGTTTCTAAAATAAAATTGTTAGTCATTTTTATTTTATTTAATTCCATCATGAAAATCAAAAAAATTATCTTTCACTATCGACCCACTGCGGTCGAGGTTAAATTTGCCTTAAGTGAATACCAGCGTTGTGAGTTCAACAGTGTCCTCAGATTTCAATTCTGAGTGCCTGTTCAAAAGTTACAAAAACTTGCTCGCACATTTACTGAACATACCAGAAAAATGTTCCTAAATTCATTACGGGGACTATGGACCTCAGAATAATGCTCCGTTAATTTTCATGGACTCGTAAAATTTCTATTTAATTTAAAAAAATCATGTAATTTATGGGTCTTTACATTCTCCCCACCTCAGGTATTTACGTACCCATAGGCCACATCACAAAACTAGGAAATCAAATGGGGGTAATTGGCAAGTATCTAAGCCTCCCGCTCCCATGTGCTCTCCTAGAGGATTTAGTGCTGCCAACGAACGCATTCAGAGGTATCGACTGCCCACGATGGACCTTCTCATTTCTATCCTCAATCTCAACTGGATCCTCTGTTAAATTATCCCCATCGTCGATGTCCAGTTATACCTAGTTGATGATGTAGGATGTGTCATGCACGTATCTCCTCACCTGGTATACATAAAAGTCACCGTGCACCTAGTGCAACTAAGGTGGAAGATCTAAGCGGTAATGCACCTCACCAACTCTATTGAGGACCTAGAATGGTCTGATGAACCTCAAAGATAACTTTTCACCTTAGCCAAATCTTTGTAAACCACATCGGGATGAGACCTATAGAACGATGTGGTCACCATCCTCAAACTCCAGAGATCTATGTCTCCTGTTGGCATATGACTTCTACCTGCTCTGTGCAGTCTTCATTAGCTCATGGATGATCTGCACATTCTCTGTGGTAGCCCATACCATCTCTGGTCCCATTACTGCTGACTACCCTGTGTCAGTTCATCACAAAAGTGATCTGCAAGGTCGCTAGTACAACGGCTCAAAATGTTCCATCCCAATGGTGGATTTATAGGTTTTGTTGTATGCAAACTCTACCATGGGAAAGTGATCCTCCTAGATGCTACTGAAGTCGAGGACACAAGAAAGCAGCATGTCCTCAAGGGTCTGAATGGTCCACTCTGTCTGGCCATCCATATGAGGATAGAAGGTGGTGCTCAGATGAAGATGCATCCTGAAAGCCTCTTGTATCCCCAACCATACTCAGGAAGTAAAACGTGCGTCACGATCATAGAAAATTATCGAGGGTACTCCATGTAACCACATAATCTCCTACACATAGATACATCCCATGATCTCTACTAAACCCTGCTCTCTAATCTATAGGAAGTGGGCTGACGAGGTGAGTCGGTCGACGATTACCCAAATCGAGTCATGACCCCTAGATGTACGTGGTTGTCCTATAGCAATGTCAATGGATATTCCATCCCACACTCACTCTGGGACCTCCAAAGACTAAACCAAGTCTACAAGTACCTGATGCTCTGCCTTCACTTGTGGGATAGTGAGTCTCTAAGTGACAAACTATGCTACTGCATTCTTTATTCTCTGTCACCAGTGTTGTCATTAGAGATCCCGGTACATCTTCGCCACTATTGGATGTACTGTAAGAGGGTATTTGTGGAACTCCCTCAACACTTCCTCCTGAAGTGACCAGGGTACTAGGTTAAGTCCTATGAAGAGGATGACATGCTCCCCACCTTCAGAAAATCTATTAGGTGCATGTCTTATGGATATCTGAGCACGTCGAGTCTCGAAGTCAGTGTCCCTGCGCTATGACTCCCTGAATTGCTAAAGACATGGTGGAGGTAATGTAAGAGACTGAAGTAAATCTTCTACATCACTTTAAATGAAGTATATCTTAAAATCGGCCAACTAATCCATCTTCTCACCTAACAGATATATACCGGATCTCCAGAAAAGTTCATTTGCTACTATGATCCCCTTCCCAAGAGTATGGACTATCTCGTAGTAATAGTCTTGGAGGAACTCAAGCGTACATTGCTACCTCAATTTCTATTATTTCTATGAGAAGATATACCTAAGACTCCTGTGATCCGAGTAGACTGTAAAACTCTCACACATCATGTAATGTTGCCACATATTCAAGGAAAAACCCACTGCTGCTAAATCCAGGTCATGGGCAGCGCAGTTCTGCTCATGTTGTCTCGGCAGTTCTGAACCATATGAAATCACTACTCACTCCTACATTAGGTCACATCCAATTCTGGTCCCTAATGTGTCACAGTAGACTACATACCATACGCCCTCCTCTGAAATCCTCAAAATGGGGGCAGTAGTCAGGCTCTGCCTCAGCTCCTGAAAACTCTGATGGAATCACTTCTACCACACAAATGGTTTCCCCTTCTTCGTCAACACTGATAAAGGTACTGCAACTCTGGAGAAATATGGACCAAATCTCTGGTAGTATCTGCCCAAACCCTGGAAACTCTGTATCTCCATCACACTATTGGGTGGCTATCAATCATGTACCACCTCAATCTTTGCTGGATCCACTGTATCTCCAGCCTCTGAGATAACGTGTCCCAGAAAGTGAACCTCTTGGATCCAAAACCAGCACTTCGAGAGCATACCCTAAATCCGGTTCTCTTGGAGTGGGTCATGTACCACATGTAATTGATAGGCATGCTCCTCCTCAGTAGCCGAGTAGATCAGAATGCCGTTGATGAAGAATACTACAAACCAATAAATGTAAGGCTAAAATATCATGTTCATGAGTCCCATGAACACTGCTGGATCATTGGTTACACTGAATGGCATAACCAAAATCTCATAATGTGCATACTGACATCTGAAAGTCGTCTTCTGCACATCCTCGTATCATAGTCTGAGCTGGTGATACCCTGATCTTAGGTCTATCTTCGAGAACCACCATGCTCTCTTCAGATGATCAAAGAGATTGTCTATCCTCATATGTGGGTACTTATTTTTCACGGTCACATGGTTCAAGAGTCGATAGTCTACACGAATCCTCAAGCTCCAATCCACCTTCTTCGCGAACAAAATCGGGGCTGCCCAAGTAGATACACCAGGCCGAATGAATCCCTTCCCCTACAAGTCCTCTAGCTATACTTGTAGCTCACAATGCACCGTGGGAGCCATCCGATATGCTCGTGTAGATATCGGTGACATCCTGGGGTACAATTCAATGTAAAAGTCCACCTCTCTTCGAGGAGGTAGACCCAAAACATCATCAGGGAATACATTTTCCGATTGGTTTACTAATATAGGATTACTCGGATTGTCCACATCAAACGCTCTGAGGGTAAGGCTAGCCATTTGATGAGTGATCTGATGCAATATCCTCAAGGTAAATACATCTTGTGTTTCAAAGTCTCCCTTCTCACCAGTGTAGGTAAACGTAGTCCCATCTGTGTGGAGACACCACACATTGTGCCTAATATAGTCAATCTTAGCATGTACTATAGGTAACCAGTCCATACAATAAGTTGACTTCATAAGGCCTTGATGCCTCTAGTAGAAGATCCTAATAGAAGCTCTCATCTCCTATAATAAGATCACATTTTAAGAACCAGAACATAATTGGTGAATCCACTCCCTTTAGAGTCTCAAGCCATAAGGATCGATCCAACGACTCCATCAGAATCTCTGAGCTCCGAAAGAGGGCAGTGGCAATAACACAATGATGAGCACATGTGTTTATAAGTACTACAAATAAGGTGGATTAGTCACAGATCATAACTCGTTTCATCTCAAGAGCACCGTGATCATATGCCACATCTTCCTGGAGCTGAGCTCGTCCTTGTCCTCCTGCTCCTTATGGTCGGGGTGGACCTCCTATTTGTGGTGGATGAAACATCTCAAATCGTCTCCCACAATCAACTGCATGACCGACTCCTCTTCCACAACCTCCTACTCCCTGTGGACCTCCTTGGTCGAACATCTATCTATTCATGGGAAGTCCTTTGACTATCTACTTATCATATGTTTGGTAGGTTATATAGTCATGAGCCATGTGACCCTGCCTGCCGTATGCGTAACACTGCCCACTCCGGGCATGACTAGCTCTGCCTCTGATACCCTACAAAACCCACCCTGAATCATGCTGTCGTCCACCTGTAGTTCTAGTAATTTTTGACTTCTATGACATTTGTCTACTGCCAGCTGAAAAAGACTCTCCTATGTGTCGTCTGGTGGTGGGTCTTGCTTCTCGCGACTTCTTTGCAAGGAAACTCTCCACTAAGAGGGCTCGCTCTAACACCCCCACCTGCGTCGGAATGCTAAGATAAATCATCGAAGCCCTAATCTCTCGCCCAAGTCCCTACACGATGGTCTGAGCCCTGAAGAATGTGCCCCACTCCATATCAGTGGAGTCATGTGAGTGGTTAGTGAACCTCACTGAGTATTGAGCCACAGTCATGTTGCCCTGATGCAGATGAAGAAGATCATGTATGTGCACATCATGAAGACACTCTGGAAAAAATTCTACCCGAAACAGGCTCCCATTGTCTACCCAGTGAAGCGTCAAATATTCGTGAGACTAGAGAATAAATATCTACCATCTGCCTCCTAATTCTTGTAAAAGGTAGGTGGAAAGTGTCACCATGAAATAAGATTGTTTCCCTAACAGTTGAAAAACTCTCAACACAGGCTCCAGCCAATCCTTAGCTTCCTGTAGGTTTATCTCTCCCATGAACCTAGGTGGCATATGGTGCTGGGAATCATGAAATGTGCTCAAGTGGCGTGCACTGGCTACTGTTGGGGCTGGTGGAATCGTTGGACCAACGAGTAATGGTACAGCTTGTGCCTCCGTTGGTGCCTCTACTGGAAGAAGGTCCTACATTGAGGGCTCATCGCTTGGTGGGTTATCAGTGCTTACTATATTAGGAACCCTAGATGGCTGTCAACTTGATGGAATCCTAAAAATAAATAGGATTTCCATTGTTAAAAATTTATACATGGTGAGCTGTTCCAAATAGTTCACGAAGAAGACTCTTGAAAACACACATGAAATTCGTTTTTTCATGCACTGAGTTGGAAATCAGAAGTCAAGGTCCTGGTGTATGGATATATCTGTAACCACAACAAAACTAGATTCCCTAAACTAATAACCACACACACTACACTTAACAATATTTCCATTAAAAAGATCAGAGTCCAATGTTATAGGGTAGAACCAACTCCTCTGATAGCAATTTTTCACGACCCGTCCCCCGGGGCCTGTGCCATTACTACCCCAAGCCCATCTTCCATAGGCTAGTGGAAGGGGAAAAGCACCAAAGGGCTATTCCCTAAAACTAGAAAGGCATTGCCTTTATAACCTGTATGCACATGAAACCAATGACACAATGATATACGAACCCAAGTTAACTGAATAGAAAACAGAGTGAGTGTAGTATGTAAAAGGGCCTAGAATACAAGCCCAACTAGAAAGAATTAGAAACTGAAAGTATAAGTGAACTGGAATAGCTCTTGTGAATAGCCTCCCAGGATCCTACATGAAGGGTATGTATAGCTCTCGATCGGTCTTCTCTGAAGTATACCTAATCTATGGTCCACCTCCGATCTACCTCCAGTCCTGGTACTCTTGTCCTTAGTCAGCGTTGTCTGTCGTCTGCACAAAAAAAACAATGTACGGGAATATCCCGTGTAGGGGGGATTATAATGATACTCAGTAGGGACCCTGATACCCTTATGGTCTAAAACAAATCCACAATGGATACACCACAAAGATTAAAATCAAAAGAAAACCCTACTTTGTTATATGCCCATACAAATACCAAAGTTATCAAGTATACGTATCTCAATCATGAGGAAACATAGAGTCTAACTCAAAATCCCAAATATCAACTATTCCAAAAAAGAAGGAACAACACAAAGGTAAGTACAACATTGGTTTTCCACACATAAGAATACCAAAAATGTATTACCACAATGGAAATTACCGCTCAGGTATGGACACAGCTCACACAAGGTATTTATTATGTAAAATAATAGAGATAATTAGACGTAACTACTAAAATATCATACTTTGTTAAGAGGAATACACAGAAAGGGTTTCTAAGTGCTGACCCACACAGGATTGCTCGGTGCTGACCCACACAGGATTGCTCGGTGCTAACCCACATAGGTGTTCTAGGTGCCGACCCACACATGATCACTCGGTGCTGACCTATATAGGATCGCTCAGTGCTAAACCATAGAGGATCACTCGGTGCTGACCCACACAGGATCACTAGGTGCTGACCCACACAAGATCGCTTTTCATTATTCACAGCACAGCTAGCCACTAGGTTCCCACACTAAGATGGCTTGTCTCCTGAAGAGTCTGCTCCTCAATCCATTGGTCGATACTCTAACTTCCACGAAGTCCCACAAAGAAGTATCTCACAGGACTTCCATGTCATAGGGGTCTCAACGTAACATATAGTCCATCAATTGGATGCCCGGTCTGTAATTTACTGGCCTTTTAGTACCAAGGGCCTAGTTGGATTCATGCTCAATCCAACCTGATTGTACCCCATCATACCCAAAACTACAGTTGGAGTATACCCAATGTACCATTTAGATCCTATGTTTATATCATCATTGACAGTTTTTCAAATAGACACCTAGTGCCAATGTTATGGATGATAGGGTGAAAAGCTTGTAGCTGGTCTAGGTCCAGTCCGACTCGGTTGGACTGACCTGGCCAGGTTTGGGTCGACCCTACCCGCTGGGTATGGCTCAGGGTCTATGGAGTGGCGCGGGGCCGGGAGGGTAGCGCAGAGGCTGTGAGGGCGGTGCAGAGGCCAAGAAGCGGCGAGGCCACACGGGCCCCGCGACCGTAGGACGACGAGGCCGCAGGGCTGCAGGGCCGCAGGGTGGCGTGGCTGTGGGGGCCGCAATGCCTCTAGGGCAACAAGGCCATGGGAGGTGGAGACCGCGGATGACGCTAGGCTATGGGGTGGCGGAGGCCGATGACGGTGGATGCCACAGAGCGGTAGAAGCTGTGTGGCGGTGGAGGCTGCAGATGTCACGAGGCCGTAGGGTGGTGGAGGCTGCGGGTTGTAGGATGCCGCAGAGCGGTGCCATTGCATCGTCGCCTTCGTCGCAACTGGCGGTGGGCCGGCTGCCACATCCATTCATCACTGAGGCCCAAAGCTGCCTTCTTCAAACGTTAATAACACACAATTCATAAAGAATGGAGGATGGGTTGGGTCATGTTTGTTTGGCCCGCACCATCCATGTTAAAGCGGTAGCAATCGACTCAAAAAAACTTGAATGATGAATGTCAAACCCTAAATACTTCTGCAATGATTATTCCCAAACCTGTAAATGAAAAAATCTACAGATCTACTAGTTAGAGTGTTGATCTGCATTCATTTTATTAGAAGGGAAGAACATGGGAATATATAATCATACAAAACTAAACCCCTACTTTGATGGTTCGGCTGAAGATTGTCCGCGTTTGAGAGGGTTTGGCGTTGTCGATCCCACAAAAAGCCTCCTCTGATGACATCGATGAGGTGAGGAAAAAAGATGAATTCTGTGATGATAGTGTTCCATTGATCTTCAGTTCATTCGTCATTGGAGATCCTTCGATGGAGTTGGGAGAAATATTCGTCGAAGGAGAAGAGTTCTTTAGTGAAATTCTTCATTGGAGAATCACTTCGTTGGAGGATGTGTTCTTCCATGTTCTTCCAAGCTCACACCTTTTCCAACGATTAATTTCCCCCAACAATCAGAATGAGGAAATTCTTACTTATTAATTTAAAATAAGAAGATTAATAAGGTTGGCATGATTAAAATACTGACACATTTCATTAATTGTTTGTTGGATCCAATGATAAAATGGGGGTGTTGTCATATTTAATTGTATCAATTTAATTGGATGAATTTAATGGGGGAAAAGTATTAATGTGGATTTGGGTGGTTTCTCCCCCATTTAGAGGGTTCGGGTGGTCCCCACCATTAATTTCTAATTGGGAGGTTAGTTCAGGTGGTCCCCACCTCTTAATACTCACATGGGTGGTTTAGGCTCAGGTGGTCCCCACCACCATAACCCATTTTGAGGGGTTTCTAAAATAAAAAATTTAGGAATTATTATAATTTTTAATTCTTTCAAGAAAAGAACAAAAATTTATCATTCACTCTCGATCCACTTCGGTCGAGGTGATGGTCTCCTTGAATGAATATTGGCGCTGCGAGTTCAACGGTGCCCTCATATTTAAATACCAAGCATCGTTTCAGAAGTTACAAAAACCTGCTTACATGTTTTCTAAACGTACCTGAAAAATGTTCATAAATTCATTCCAAGAACTCCAATTCTCGGAATCACGTACCGTTAATTTTCACGGACTCATAAAATTCCCATTTAATTAAAAAAAATTACTTGGAATTTCTGGGTCTTTACAACTCCTCCCAAGTCACGTGACTTGCAAATATTCTATGCAAATATCTCCCCAAGATCCTTCCCCACATCCAAAGATCCCTAGTCTCTCAAAAATACCAAAACCTATCCCCATTAGAGGTTCTCAAAGGAGTTAGACTCAAGAGGTAAATTCCTCATTCCAATTAATTCATTTCATTTATGTACTTTTATTTTTTTGTTACGTTCCTATCCTCCATTCTCCCAAATAGTATGATAACTCTAGTAAAATACATGTAATAGAATAATTTTATGATAATGGGATACTTTGTTATCTTTTCTCTTTTCTCCCTCATGTATTTGATTCAAATGAATACACCGTTTGAGATGTGCTAATTTAGCACATTCAAGGACAGTAGTTTATCAATTTCTATTATCATCCTTAATTATGTTCATGAGGCCATTTGTGTTATGGTTGAACTTGATTATTATCTATGTAATATTTCCTAGTTAAGGTTATGTAATCCTTTTACACTAAATATTTTTAATTTATAAAGAAAAACTTGTTCGTATTAATCAAACCCACTGATTAACCAAAACGAATATCCCTAAGGTTTTATATAATAATTCATCTCCACTCCTAATAACATAATTGACTTTTACAACCAGGTAATAATATTTTTGTTCAATAATAACCTATGAATTAAATTCTGGATAACCATATTCATCTTATAAGATTTTCCATTCATAAGGGAACTGGTAATGAATGTTAAGGAAACAAACATACCCAAACAATAAAAATGTACATCTTAACCCCTCAAAAAAGGAAAATAATGAACATAAAAAGGATATACTAAATACATTACATATATTTGAGGTTCTTAATTTATTAATTAAAAAATATTTTTTTATTGAGGTCATTAATAACAAGGGAAGAAAACCTTGGAACTATTGGTAAGGGTTCCTATCCATTTCACTCTTAATTAGGAGGTCTTCATATGCTATGCCATTTTATGTGTAATCCAAAATGATTGGGTATGATTTATCACCTCCCACATACTTCCCCCATGATTTATAAGTGATGGAAAACCCCTTTTCTTTCTCATAATTCCCTCTTAGGTACACCTAACACTATGCTGATAACCATAACAAATTCTACCCGAAACTCCTTTGTTCATTTGAGTTGCCTTATCTTTCAATATATAAAAATGGAGTTATCTTATATGTTTATTTAAATCTTTTAAATTCGGTGTATTTGTAAAAAATTCATTTATCAACACCATTTTATCACTCTATTCTGGTGATATACATATATTTAAAATATTTCCTCCTTAGTACTTTCCGATAAGAAAACCTATTTTAATATAACATCCCAAATTTTTACATAATTTCAATTGCACTCTATATTCACTTTTAAGACACCATATTCATTATAAAATCTTTTTTTATTAGGTAAAAAATATTGGATCAATTATAGTTTTATATAAACAATTTTTCCCTTTTCTATTCAAATGTATCAATAGTATTTTCCTTAAATAGGTACCAAAATGTTTTGATGGTAATATATTTCCTACATGTTTCAACTTCTGTTTGACATCACTTTCAATGATATAGGACTATTTTACCATATTAACGTCCATATATGTTCAAATTCCTCTCCTTCATGTACAATTTCATGGTATTCTCAATGGTTATCCATTATTTCATGATTGTGGTACCGAATTCTTTCAATGGGAAACCCTTATGATTTTGAAAGATTGATTATGTATGATTCTTTATGTGGATAACATATTCATGAAACTAAACATGGGTTCACCCAGATAGTGCTCTAATGCATTAGGTAATGTTAAGACTCATGAGATGCTATGTGAAACATGATTGGTGGTTAGCCTTGACCCGTACAACTATGAGAAATAGGATTGAAAGTTATCCTTGACCCATACTAATATGGTAAATGGGATTTGAGGTTAGCCTTGACCCATAATAAATACATGTTGAATGATATTTCCACATTTATATGATTCCATTTTTATATGGTCCCATGTTTATATTATATGATTTCATATATTGCATGATTTTGATATCATCATGTCATGCCCCCTAACTCATGTGCTTAAGGTTTATTCTTAGGTCCATTCCCTTAATGGGATTTTAAGATCATCCATTTTTTCATGTGATCCCCAGGGTACCCTATTCAGATATAATGGCTCAAATGAAGTTTGGAGATCTTTATGGATATTATATAAGGAAGTTTTATAGCCCCATGTTTTATGTGTTATGTACCTAGTCCTCCAATAAAATAGACATAATGATCTATGGCTTGTACTCTAATGAATAAATATGCATAAAATCATGTAATGTTATGTGAAAAAGGCTAGGGTCTCTATACTAAGATTTATGGAGTTCCACTGTCTAACGTATCTGATTATGATCTATGGTTCACTTCATAATTCTAGAGAATTATTTATCATGATCTATGTACTAAATTGAATTTTTGTAAGGCCCATCACCCCCAAACTAATGTCCAATCTAAAAGGAATATATTAACACTCGAGGAAATGAAAAGATCATGCTCAATGGAATTTATATGATGATGGGAACAACATCTCCAATTAATTGAGTTCTCATACAACAATATCTTCCACTCGAGAATTAAAATGGATCCCTATGAAGCTCTATATGGGATGTGATATAGAAATTCTATTTGTTTGGATGATACTGGTGAGAGAATGCTTCTTTGGACTGACCTTCTGCAAGAGATTATAGAAAATGTTCAGGCTATCCATCAACATAATAAGGCTTTTCTGAGTATGAAAATGAGCTATAACGACAACCGTTAAAGGGAGTTCAAGTTCAATGTCGGTGAAAAGGTATTCCATAAAATTTCTCCTTGGAAGAGATTCATGTGTTTTGGGAGGAAATGGATGTTCATATCTAAGTACATGCACCAATGAAATCATTGATCGTGTAAGAAGTAGTGGCCTATCAACATTCACTTCTACAAAATCTAGAAGAAGTTCATAATGAATTCCACATATCCCTCTTGAGGAAGAACATAAGTGGCCCATCACATTTACTATATTCAGAGGTGGTAAAACTAGAACATGACCTCTCATATGAGGATAAACTGGTGGAGATCATGGATTGTAGATACAAGGATATACAAAACAGGGCTACCCACCATGTTGATGTGTCATGGTGGAACAAAAAATATGAAGAATCCACGTGGGAACCAGAAGAGATCATGAGGCATAAGTACCGACACCTTTTCTATTCTGAGGATAAGAGTTGAAATTTTGGGGATGAAATTTCATATGGGGGTCGAATGTAAGGACCCAACGTATTGAATAATATTTTTTTCCTGATAGTTTATCGTTTATTATGTCATATGTAATAATAAAATATAAGGATTTTTGAAATGTATCGATCTAGTTTTGATCCTTAAAAGTTCATTGGTTGACTTGACCTTTGGAAAATGTAATAATTTCTAATGTTATAAATTTTTATTATAAATAGAAATGATAACGGAAAATTAATGCAGAAAAAAGAGTCGATGGTATCATCGAGTAGGCTCGGGCCACACAAAGACCATTTTTCGATGCTTGAGAAGGGGTAGCATCCCTGTGACTTTCTATGGTCCAATACCAAACTAGTATTCAACATGTTTATCATGAAAAAAATCACTTACAAGAGAAGTTCAGGTTGATATAAATCCCCACTCGAGCAATATTGTGTAAACCGCCCCATGATTCTATCACCATTGTACACCATAATATTATACTATATGGATGTTTTATAAGGGGTCATGTAATGGGGCCTTACCGACTTCATGGAATCCATTTGTATAAGTAAAATTTTTATTTCTTATTATGTAAATATAACCATCATTCTTTAATTTCAAATGTCAAAATTAATCTTGGAATAATTTGTCGTTTTTTTCTATGAAGATTCATATTATTGATGAATATTGAAAAAAAGAGTATTTTAAAATTATTTTTATACATTAATCAAAGGATAATGTGAAATTATTTTTAAAAAATAGCCATACACAATTGTGATCAGTAAAAAATTAAGATTCTGGTAAGATCAACATTATTTTTGGTGAATAGTAACTTATGAATAGTAATATTACCCTTGTGAATAGAAATCATACCAAGGGAATAGAACCTTCCATAAGGACGTATAAATGTAATTTATGAATCTTGAATAGTAATTTGATATAAGAGTATAAATAAAAAACCATTTTTGAATTTATTAGTTATGTATTATTATTTTTTCTAGTAAGTAGTGGTCTTTGACGAAAATTAATTTTTTATATTTTGAAGATTATTTTCATAAAATGGATATAAAATTTTAATTCAAAATATTTATATTTGGAAAGGGTGAATTTATTACTTTTGTATAATGTTTTTGGGAAAAATAGTAAAAATAACATTTTAATGTTTTCAGTGTGTTTGAAGACATTATAATGATGTAATATGTAATTTAAATTTCGGTTTGACTCATGTGGATTAGAATATTATATACTTTGTCCCATGTATCCAAAAATATGGGCAAATACAATTTTAATGCCCAAGGTTTTTCTAATACCACTAATGAGGTGTCCTCAAAAATAAATAAAAAATTTACTCTGTTTTCCAATAATACCAAGAAATTCCTTCATTTTATTTCATTAAAAAATAGTCCCCCTCAATTCAATGATAGTATTACCTCCCATGTTTTCCTCAATCCCTCAATGTCCGGATCCTATTATTTTAGAAGTTACTCTTGAAGGTATGGGAAATCGAAACTATGCTTTTCCTTTCATGTTCTCTTTATTTTATATGTCTTTCAAATTTCCATATAATGTTCTTCAGTACATATTGTTCTATAACTAAAATTAATTATGACTCTTTTAGGAATTTAATAACCCTGTCCCCTTTCATTTTAATGTTTTCATAATCTATGTTTCATACCCATTATGTTGTCAGATATTCATATCAAAATTTCTCACATTTTATAAAGAATTTTTTTTATTTTCTTTTGTAAATACATAAACCAATATCTTCCTTAGGGATATTCTCATGGATGACCAAATGATTTATTTTAATTATGGTATTAACAGACTTGATACTCACCTTCCTTTTCAACTAGTCTAAAATAACAAAAGGAACAAGGATTTATGAACTTTTATTAAAATTACGTGATTTTGATAATAAAAACATTTTATTTTATTCTCTATGGGTTATTTATGAAATGTTTGATTATGATCTGTGTGGATCACAAGAATAAAATTCATATTAATGGTATTCTTGGATATCTCTCCAATCCATTGGGTATAGAAATTAATCTCTAGAGATAACAATTTTTACGATACCTTGGTGAATAAGCGTGGTAATTTTTACGAAACCTTGGGGATAGAAATTGGGATGTGATTCAAGATGATGTTTGTATGTTGGTAAGGAATTTATTTTCAAAATGTATGCTCCCATATGTTCTGAACTCCAAATTCCTCTCCTTGTTTCGTGAAGTGGATAATGCATTAGCGAATATTCCATTCAGAACTATGACACTTTTCAATATTCTTTGTATAATCATTTCCCATATTCTTACTAAGAGACATACGACTATCATTCATAATGTTGTCTCTTGGAACCATGTTAGATTTTTTAAGAGAAGTTACATCCATGATTGTGTTTTCCATGCCTTAGAATGCTCACATATTATATATAAATCTAATAGTGGTGTAAATATTACCATCAAAATTTATATTGGGAATGATTTTGATAGCATTGATTGGAGTTTTATTTTTAATGTTCTACAATTTTTTGGTTTAATGGATCTTTCATTAGTATAGTTAAAACTCATTTCAATTGATAATTCATTTAAATCCTTATTAATGGATGTCATAATAGATACTATAAATTCCCCTAATGTGTCTGATATGGTGACCCCCTCTCTTCCATTAATTTATCAATTACCAATGTTTAATTAAGAAGATTAATCACTCACCTTATGGATTAGAATAAGCTTAAACTGATACATGCCTTCTGTAATTTGAGTTCACCCATGTATCTCTTATATGTTGATGCCAATATCCTTTTTCTACAAGGTGATAAATGATATATGGATAATTAAAAATCATCCCTCTCGCACTGTGATGATGTATCTGGGAAAACATCAGTTAGAGAAAATCATACATCTTTTTTGGGAATAGGATTCCTTCTAATAGAAAATCTACTTTTATCAATGTTTTAGGATTTAATGAAGGCTCCATCTCAATTAAAAAACTTGGTGTCCCCATTTTTTAGGTTAGACCCAATTATTTTATCTCTTTATAAATTTTTTTACCAAATACTCTAGAAACAATCATCTTGGAAATGGAAACCCCTCCCCATGTCCGGTAGGATCAATCTTGACAAGTCTATGATTGTCTCTATGATGGTATGTTTTAAAATCATTTGTAAACGGCTTTTCGGTCTTTTAAAAAATAAAATTTTCCATAAAAAAAACTATGTCGAGTGGAATCACACTTGAATGGACATGGGGGATTATTCCCTAGTCTAACTGTTGAAATATGATGGACAAAGGCGGGCTCAAAATAAAAAACACAAGCTCATCAATGATGACTTACATTCCAGAATCATTTTGAAATTTCTACATAATAACTCTAACTCACTCTATTTCCTTAACAACTAATTTCTTGAAAAATTAATGAATGAAAATTCAAATTATGTTTTATATTCCATATGGAATTTTATTAAAAATTCTTTTTCCAACATCAAGTCTTACTATATATGGATGGTGAGAAAAGAATCATCTTTGAACTTCTAGCATGACAACTGGGCTAGTGCTATAATTTCAATGGTTTCCCACAGTAAACCACCTAAGCACACTAATAATACCATTAATGATATGTAACACTCTAAAATATTCAATTTACCTGAATATATTTAGAAGACAATTGACAACTATCCCTTTTCCAACATTGATTATTTTTTAATCTGGGAACCAGCTCATAATAGCATGCTTGAATCTAAAATAATGTTGGACCATATTCATAGTAATTTTGAGAATTAAATTTATATGGATAGAAAAAATTATCAAATTATGGTAAAAACCATCATGATTAATGCTTTTTTTGCATATTGCGCTGAAATGGGTTTTTACTGGAACATGTCTCCAATATATTGGGATTCAACATTTCTATAAATTTCTTCTCTGTAATAAACATCAACAAGACCTTAACCACCTTTTTATTTCTTTTGTTATGTCCACTACCCTTTGGAAATATGGATTTAATCTTTTTGGGTGGACATTATTACTTCATGACTCTATAAACATTCAACTACAAAGATCTATGGATATGATATCCTCTTAGAAAATCAATAATTTCTTCCTACCCATCATAGGAATGCTTCCCCATTTGACTTGTTTTGATTGAAAAGATCTTATTCAAAATACTCATCTTCTCTTAATTCATTAATGAAGAGAATTATCATTTCTATTATGGAAGAAACCTTGATTTGGAAGGGTATTTTCAGTAACATAGTTAGTGATAGTGGAATTTTGTAGTGGATGGGGTGATGAGTATTTATCCTCAGCCAAGACACACTTTTTATGTTTTTTAAAAAGCTCTGCCCACATGCTAGATTATATTTAATGATGATGGAGATTCAAAAGTCAACTAGGGACCCTTAGGTAGTGGTGTATTCTATGAAAAACACTCTTGATAGGCACTTGGGTGCTTCTATGGCCGATGTGGTGTCACCACGTTTCTTGAAGCCAAAATGATGGGAGTGATTCGTGCTATATCTTTTGTGAAATAACATAGCTAGAATAATCTTTTGATCCAAAATGATTTGATGACCACTGTGAATGATCTTTGGAATGGTGTAGTACACCTAGCATGGGTGATTATGGCACATTGGATAGACTATCTACATTCAATTATGGATACCAGCTAAACTATGACTCATACATTTTTTGAAGCGAACACGGTTTCAGATAGACTTGCTAATATGGGAGTCAACTGTGACCTTAGATGGTTAAACAAACTCCCTTATAATTTATTTTTCCTTTCTAATAGTGATTTAATAAAATATAATATCTCATAACCATTTAATACTTTACATTAATAAATTTAGTGTTTTGGTATTTGAACAAAACACCACTGTTTAAGAAAATAAATCATTAGGAAGGATTTATAGAAAAATGTAATGGCTGTACAAGAAGGATGTTTTATGACCCAAACATTAATTATAGTTAAAAGACTCATAAAAGAAATATTTTTTTTCACTAAGGTTTTATTATTTTATAAAATTGTAGGAAATAGGAGGAACCAAGAGAATGGTGACCATAATAGGCCATGCACTGGTGACCCTACAATGTATGATGGAATGAAAACAGTCTTGAGAATGATGAACCAACTGACTCAAGTTACGAGAAATAACTTCATTCAAGATGAGAAACTGATTTCACCACTAATAGAACAACATTCAATTGATTTCAATTCGGCATAAATGACCACCAAAATTCAGTGGATCTATTAACACATTTATTTATGAACAACATATCATCTTTATCAAAAATATCTTTTTTGTACATTATAATTCATAATAAGAAGAAGGCACCCTTCATGTTTACCTCTTAGAGGGATAATTTGATATGTGGTGGGAACTGATTAAAAGAACAAGGCCAAGATGAGATATTGAATAT
Organism: Viscum album; assembly: GCA_963277665.1. Taxonomy (NCBI): domain Eukaryota; kingdom Viridiplantae; phylum Streptophyta; class Magnoliopsida; order Santalales; family Viscaceae; genus Viscum; species Viscum album. The sequence goes on along the minus strand of OY728127.1, from coordinate 395,173,258 downwards.
ATGGAGTGGGAGGAGTTTAGAGGTTTCTTTTTTAATATGTATTTCCCTTGTTCAATGAAAACAATAATGGAGAAGTAATTACGTGAACTGAAGACGAAGGGGAATGATTATGTGGGAATCTACAAGATGTACTTCATAAGGCTTTCACATTACTCCTCAAGGTTTTTCCTAGATCCTAATGGGTAGGTTTATAGATTTTCTGGAGGACTGAGATCTCATATATAGAATAATATATCCAACTGAGACGATGATAGCTATGAAGATATTGTGTGGAGTGCAATGAAATTCTAAATAGAGATTGGTGAGATGAAGTGGTCTGAAAAATCCAAATAAAATAAGATATAAATGGAGAAAATATTGGGCAGTATCATTGATCTTGGAAGAGGAGGACAACAAGTGAAACATCCCATGTGTAATAAATGCGGGAAGAAGCATTCAGGGAACTACCTTCTCAGGAGTGGGAACAGTTAAAATTGTTGAATAGATGATTATATCGAGTGGAATTGTCATAGTGGGGTGAATCCTCAATATCCCAACACTATGGACAAGGGAAGATGGTGCATTCCCTACATAAATTCTAATTCATCATGTGTGCATATATTGTGCACATTCCGAATAACTATACAAATCAATGGGCAGTAGAGGGGAATCACCATCATCCCCAAAAAAGGCCAAGTGAGAAATTTATTGCTTTTTCTATCATGATAGAAGATGTTGAGACTCATACAGATGTATTTGAATGTAACCTTTTGATTCTATCAAATATATCATTTACTTGGATTGATTTTAATGTCTCATATTTTCCAGTTATTATTTTAAAATATCATTGGGGATTATTACGAGACAGAGTGTAGAAACGACACATCATTCCAAGGCCTGTGGAGTCAGGAATGGTGGTATGACCTTTTTTATCTTAAGTGAGTTGGCTTATATGTGTGGTTGTGGTAGTTTCCAAACTGATTCTCGGATTAAAAATCCAAGGGAACCATTGCATCTGGAATGATGAATTTACCTGAAAACGGGCTTATCCTTCTCCAGTGTAGGTCTATGGAAAATTTTAATTTTTATAAATTTTAAGTAAAATAAAATAAAAAAATTGGAAATTTTATTTTATTTTATTTCCAACATTTGGTGAAGCACAACGATGGGGATATTGTTGCAATAATTAATGACACAACATAATAACTCTGAGTTAGCAATACTGACTCATTAATGACGCATCATAATAGCAGTGAATCAGCACAATAGAATGCTAACATGTGTTACATACTTTTAATGGGTTAATTGAATGTTGGCCGTTTTTTGAAAATTAAAAGAAAAGATGTAGAACTATTGGATATTTTGAGATAAATATGAAAAATGAATGATGAAGAATCAAAAGTGTGAATTTTTGTGCCAACAGAGATGAAGGATCTTGCTGGCGATGGTAGCACGATCCCTTCGTCTATGATTGATAACTTCTTGAGGTAGGGGTTCTGTAGTGAGGTTATTTTCTTCTTGGTTCTTTGAATTTAACAAGGAATGAAGATCAACCCACACACTGGTTGACCCACACATCATCGTTTTTCGAGAGGGGTCTATCGGATTTGTTCATGTGAATTTGTTTTTCACATTTGGAATTTTTTAATTTCCCACATTTTAACCTACAATGGTAGTGGACTTATGTCATGATGAATGGTGTCAGATGTTCGTTCTTCCTTTGTTGACATGTTTATTATTCCCTCTTCCCCGCATTCTTCTCCCTCCTTCCATTCTTCTTGGGGATGTGAATGTGGAACCATTGCACCCGTTTCATGGTGCAACGGACCCAAAACAGATATCTGGTATCATGATGACCCAGAGGAGGTGTGATGAAGATAGTGGCAGACTATTCAAGAGGGTTTGAACATTCACTTTCTTCGAGCATTCCTCATGTGGGTAGATCATAATGTGTTTTCGGGGCCGATCGGAGGTCCGAGATTGATGGAATCAGCTTCATGATGGTGGGGTGACCTAAACCATAGTGTTTCATGGGGATCTGATTCCCAGATTGATGAAAAGAGCATCACTAGAGGTGCACCGGGGAAGAACAACGATTCAGGAAATTTCTGATGAACACGGCGTGTCTCCCAAAGAACATGTGTAATGGGACTGGCTCATGGGTGACTACAGTTTCTAGAATCAGAAATGTGTCACACAACATATGACCCCCATCACCAGGGATGTGGGACCTTACCCGATGCTTGACGTGTATCTGAGGTGATACATAGACACAGGGTGGAGTACCTGGACTGTAATCCACCACACGGATAGACTAGGCCAAATATAAGGGTCACCCCTACGTACAGGTTACACGGGATGACACAAAAGGGATGAATCTATGTTTGGTCACATTTCAAGCATACATGGAGTAGACCCTGGTAAATCGAACATGTCTTATGGTCCATCCTACATGCCGTGTAATTACCCCCTACAACAGGGCATGTTTTGCTGATGTAGGCCATTTTACACGGGCATTAACTGGAGTCGAGAGATAGAGTGTGACCCTTCCTCACTCTGTTTATATCCTAATACATCTATGGATACTCTTTTTCACCATTCCATGTACATGTTTTTCTTGGGTTAGTGCCCATTTTTTTCTTGTTCCCCTAATGGTTAGGTATTATTTATATCCTGAAGAGTTTTATCCCTTGAGTATGACTTTTCAAGATAGAGTATGCCCTCCCACTGGGAGATTCTTTATCCATTCTCAACCCATGTTAGAGTCAGGTGTCAACCTAAATAATCCTATAGTACATTTATCCTCTACATAGCAGGATAATCTTGAGGAGTCGCGGTATCCTCTATGTCCCTATTGGTGATATTCATCTGTCTATTATGATCATTCCCCACTCAGGTGTGTGTTCTCCTAGAATGAGTGTATCCGTCTCTCATGGAATTTCTTGATGAAGAGTACTTATTTGATGAACGTCATCTGATCTATCAAACATCTTGAGAGAGTTCTCCTATAGAATTTATTTAGGGAATCTTCGAACTAAACCCCAAGTGTGGGTATTCGGTCATGTGACTTGTCTCTAGACAACGATTCTGGGTTTAATGTACATCCATGTTTTGATTCTGTTGTTTTAAGTTTAGTTTGCTTATATATTTTAGAGATGTATATACATTTACCATGGGTATTGCATCGTGGGTTTCAGTGTTCTCTACTGAGTATTGTTATAATAGCCCCTACAATGGATTTTCTTACATGTGTTGTGTCTTGTACAGATGAGTGGCCTTTTGAAAGAGTACATGTCAGACCAGTACCAGTCTGAGATTTCTGAGTTCCCTATAGGATTAGGGGTACAAATTTATATGAGAAATAGTCCAAATACCTCGTTTTGTTTAAAGGTTTGTCTTTTCTTTTTACAGACTATTGTTTTGGGTGGGATTGTATAGTGGCCTATTTTACTTTCCTTTCATTAATTCCATTTTAATCGGTTGGTTTTTTTAGTTGTTTCCATGAATTTTATTCCTTAATTAATTTTTTAAAATTTCAGCATTTGTGGTGTTGGTGATGTGTCTGTGCATGTGAAGGTACATAGGAAATGACTCCGATGTTATTAATATTCCTATTCGGTGCTAGGGACCATCCCCTTGCCTATCAGGGGAGGGATTAGGGTGTCACGGATCATGCCCCACAAGGATAGGTCATGAAGGAGTGGTATCAATGGTAGTTGGTTCTACCTTAGGACCATGACTGTGTGAGATTTTCTTAGGGGAAACCGTTTTAAGTGTTGCGAGCTCATATTTCTAGCCAAAGACTCCATTGTTTGTGCGAGCGGCCAATGTATCCCTACACCAGGACTATGATAACGTTATTTTTGACTCCATATTTGAAAATAGGTGTTGGGGGGGAATAAAAGTATTGTACATGCATCATATAGGAATGGGTTGTGTTTTCCACGTCCTTTATCTCATCTATCCAAATATACTCATTGACCTCTTTACATCTTGTTTCCTTAAAGGATTCCACTATGATGCATACCCTCTAGGATTCATCATCTCGACCACAAGGATTACCCCCTTATTGAAGAGGCTTCAATACATGAAACTATTCCCCAGGAGTTACATCCAGGTGGTTCTCCTGTTATACAACAACTAGTGTAGAAACCCATGGTACTTATTTTCCAAACATATGAATGGTGCATGCTGATTGTGATCCATGATTTTCAGAGATAGTGGCTCCTTAGGTTTGGAGGAGAGCCCGACCCTCAGGTAGCTGAGGATTGGCTTAAGGCAGTGAGCATAGTTTTTAGTCACATGTGGACACCATCAAAATAGATTGCGATCCTAGTAGAAATCCTTCTTTAGGGTTTTGTGGGATGATGGTGGAGTTTGACCACACAAAATCCCAACGATGCGACTCTTTGGTGGATGGATTTTGAGGGTCACATTAGAGAGGAGTTATCTCTGGTTACGCTAAGAGTAGTGAATATCCAAGAGCTTCTTTTGTTCCAATAGGTTAGTAAGAGGGTAGATGGCTATTCAATGAGGTTCACTAACCTCAACAGGTACTAAATGGATGTGGTCAGCAATCATTACATCAGAGCTCATAACTTCGAGAAAGATCTACGATGGGACATTTGAGCTAGTGTCGTGACACTATGAATTTTGACTTATGCTGGAGTGCTCGAGTGGGCCATGGTGACCGAGATATTCATTATTGAGCTGAAATAGCCAGTGGTAGTCAGTAGCAAAAAGATAGGCGCGGGGACCTCGATATTAGGGAGTCGACATCAGGCACAAGTTTCGGGAAGTAAGTGACGTCACAAGAGGACACATGACATGGGATCGACAACCCAGTGCTCTCAGTATAGATCCATTCAGCCTAGGAAGAGGTGATTCTACCCGTGATATGGCAGGGGACATCTCCCTAGTGGCATTCTAAATCATCGAACTACTGACAGGGATGTGGTGGATGGACCAATAACGTAGAGGCAGAGTCTGGAACAGATAGACCCGCCAGGTAGTAGACATGGATGAGGAGGAAGGGGAGTTACTAGTGGTGGAATATGTTTGGATCTCGTCCCACCACTACTTCCAAGTGGAGCGAACTAGGCTCAAAGAGCTAGGGGATCAGGGTGGGGACATCCAAAAGTGGTCGAGGCGTATGACCCAGGGACTCTAGGGATGATATATGGTACAAATTGTGTATTTTACACCCTAGTTTCAATACATATAGACCCAAGTGGTAGTAATTCCCACCTCGCCACATATCTTGATTGAAACCTTGAGATTCTGATAGATCCGTTGACTCAACCCTTATGCTTCAAGAAACCTACTAGAGGATATTAGATGATCACCCATCTTTTCAGATAGTGTGATATTTCCCTTGGAGGTGATAGTTTCAGTTGAAACAACTTGGTGGCAACATCGAGGCCTTACGACGTCATTCCCAGCATGGTTTGGATATCTTTGGTTCAAGAATTGATTGACTACTTTAAGTGAAGATTGTGTTGTGTCTGTAATGATGGGACAAGGTTTTCCTTTATTATTTAAAAGGAATATCTGGCATTACGAGATGGGCTCATGCATAGGAGGGTGTATTCGACCACTCATGAGTTGGATAGACATACCCTTGGATTAGTAAATGTTGTGAGCTTCTAGTTCCCAATTGTTGTGGAGGAGTCTGAGCATGTCCTTCCAGAACATGTTATAGGACTAACTCCAAACTATGAGATCATCTTCTACATCGACATACACCATGGGACGACACTGATATCCTCTCCAGTGTATCGGATGGCTCCCATAGAGCATAGTTAGATGTGGGTACAATTGTTGGATTTGCAGTTTAAGTCCTTCGTAGAACCTAATGTTTCACCCCGGGAAATCCCAGTTTTGTTTTCCATGAATGATTATGGGTGTTTGAAGTTGTGCATGATTTAACAGTACCTACCTAGGTGTCAGTGAATAAAAAGTATCCAATGTCAAGGAATGAAAACCTCTTCAATCATCTAAGAGGGTTATAATGGTTCTCGATGATTTTCCATCGATCGGGTTACCACCAGTTATGAGTACAGGACGAGGATATACCAAATATGGCTTTAAGATGCCGCTAAGGTCATTATGAGTACTTAGTGATACCATTCAGCATGATGAACACCCCCATAGTGTTCATGGGACATATGAACCAAATCATTTAGTTGATCTTAGACTGGTTCATTGTGTTCTTCACTGACTACATCCTTACGTACTCGGTGTTTGAGGGGGAGAATGCAAGACACCTGCGGATGGTTCTGGACATACTATGAGAGCAACAGCTATATGTGAATCACTAGATGTGCCATTTTTTGATACATAATGTCAACATTCTATGACATGTTATCTCAGTAGATGGATCAATAGTGGACCCAGCCATGGTCGAGGCAATGTTTGTGTGGGAGATTCCTCAAAGTGTGACTGTGGGGAAAAGCATCCTTGGGATGGAAGAATACCACCATAGATGTTTCTCTAATTTCTCCTGAGTAACAACAATGATGAAATCCTTGAAACAGAAGGGTATGTATTTTTTACGGATGGAGATGGTTCAACTTGATTTCTAGAATTTGGGGAAAAGTTTGATGAGCACAATAATCATTATATTTATAGATTAGGGTGTCGAGTACCTAGTTTTCTATGATGCATCAGGACCGAGATTGGTTGTTTCCTAATGCAGAGACATGTGGTGATTTCTTATGGTTTATGCTATCTTAGTCCACATGGGATTAACTATGCAACCCATGATATAGAATTGGAAGTAGTTTTCTTCCAACTGAATATTTGGTGACACTACCTGATGGGAAAACAATTTATGTTCTACTCTGACCACAAGATCCTGATGTACATATTCTCAGAGAAGGATATGACTCTATGTTAGAGGATACAACTACTGTACATCTAAAATTATGACTTAGAGATCTTCTATATTCATTGAATGGGGAGATTGTGGAATATGCTCTCTACCAAAGTTCATGTTCACAGCTACTGAGTGAGTTGTAAGAGTTGTTGGATTCAGTACAGTTCTGAGTTGTGGATGGAGATAATGTAGCTTACCTATAGACTATGGTTGTTACCCATAATATTTTACAATGAGATAGGGAGGCACATATTTGGGATGCCGATTGTGTGGCTTTACGTGCTCAGTTAACCACTAAACGTGCTCCAGATTGATATTCAAAAGGTGGGGAGCATGTTGTTCTTTTCAGAGGATGCACTGTCGTACAAGTGGAATTGTGGGGGGTGGTTCTGATGGAGTTTCATACATACCCATTGGTGGTACATCCTATTATAACAAAAATGTACCAGTGCCTCTAGCATCAGTTCTTTTGTCCAGGAATGAAGATGGAAGTAGCAAAGTTCGTTTCTTAATTCCTTACGTTCCAGTAGGTGAAGGCAGAGGACTAAGTTCTAGCAGTGTTAGCTCACAACCTAGATGTGCTAGAGTGGAAGTGAGATGGAATATTTATGGACATCGTGAAGGTCTTACCACAAATTTCCAGAAGGCATGATTCCATCTACGTGATCATTGACTGGCTCATTAAGTAGGCCCACTTCCTCACTATCAGGGAGAAGAGTTCCATATAGGGAATGGATTGTCTCTATGTGCATGAGATTGTTTGGCTTCATGGAATCCCATCAACGATCATCTCATATCAATACATGTACTTCACATCTCAGTTGAGGAAGGGTTTGCAGGAGTCTTTTGGGACCCAGCTACGCTTGACCACAATGTTCCATCCCTAGACCAATGGTCAGATGGAGAGGTCATAGAGGTTCTAGGGGATATCTTGTGATCACATGTTTTGTAGTTCAGTCGGTATTTAGAGGACCACCTAACACTGTTGGAGTTAGCATACAACAACTTCTACCACTCCACCATCTCTTTGGTGCCATGGAGGCCTTATATGGGAGACCCTATTGGTCACCGCTCTGCTGGACTGACCTCGAAGAGTCATCACTCATGGGTACATATTTGGTGCGAGCTACCACTGAGAAGGTGCATATCATCAAGGTGTAGATAAAGACACCACAGAGCTGGCAGAAGTCTTATGCGGCCATATGAAGGAGAACACTGGAGTTTTAGGAGGGATACCATGTATTCTTTAGGGCCAAACCTCGATGAGGGTTGGAGTTTTTTTGGAAAATAAGAATATCATGGAGGTCCATTAGCCCTTTCTTGATATTACACAGAGTAGGAGAGGTGGTTCACCACCTAGATCTCTCACCATAGTTGCATCGGGTGAATAATTTATTCCATGTGTCGTAGGTCAGGATGTATGTGCCTGACCGCTCACACGTCATCAATTGGGGTGAGCTAGACATTGTGGATGGAGAAACCTTCGTAGAGTACCCAGTGGATATCGAAGATAAATATGTGAGGATACTTCATTGGAAAAAAATTCTCTTAGTGTGAGTCCGATGGTAGTAAGAGAACCATTAGGAGATTATATAAGAGATGGAGGCTCAGATCCATGCCCAGTACCCAAATCTTTTTTATAGCCGTTGTTTGGGCTTTTTGGGGAAACAAATCCCAAGGAGAGGAAAATGTAATATCTCAAATTTATTGTTTATTATTTTTAAATATTATATGGATTTATTAAAAGATCCTGAAAAGAGACGACACATTATTTGGTGTCCTATTGAGCTTAGAATAGTGGTTTGAAATTTTTTATATCATGTGAGTTGGCAAGTGTGAGCAGTTGTGGATGAACTCAAACTGATGCTCGTATTAAAAATCAGAGGGCAGTATTTCTTCCGAAATGATGACTTTACATGAGAAAATTCCTATCCTCGACCAGTGCGGGTTGAGGTAAAATATTAATTTCTGGATGTTTTATATAAAATAAAATAAATTTAAATATTTATTTTATTTTATTTGGAAACATTTCTTGTAACGAAATTATGGGGCATCTATTTCTATAATTAATTACACAACATAATCACTCTGAATCTGCAATTCTAACTCATTAATGTTGTAGAATAATGACATTGACTCAACATAACAAAATGATGAAATGTGTTCCATCCTTTTAATGGGTTAATAGAATGTAGTTTGTTGGTATACAATTTTGATAAACTTTGGAGATTTCAATGATCTTTGGAGAGAACACTAGATAATGAATGACGAAAAATGAAATGTGTGAAACACTGATCCAACAGGGTTGAAGGATCTCTGTGAAAATGGTGGAAAATCCCTTTGGCAGTGATTGATTCCTTCTTGAGGTAAGGGTTAGTATTTATGGCTTGTTTCTTCCTCGTTTATTGAATTTAACAACCAACATGGATCAACCTACATGCTGGTAGACCCATACATCGTCCTTCTTGTCAGAGGGATTTATCGTGTTCCTTCCTAATAATTTTTTGACATGTTTTGATGTCTTTAATTTTCCCCTTTTAAACCTTATAATTGGAGAGGAATAACACTCTGAGGAACAATGGAGATGTTTTTTCCTCCACTTTTGACATGTTTCTTCTTATCTATTCCCCACATTCTTGTCCTTCTACATGGGGATATGAATATGGAAATGTTTTACTCCCATTTCTTGGTGAAAAAATACAAAAACATGGATCTATTATCTTGATGATTCGATGGAGGTACGATGTCGATAGCAGCAGACGAATTGACATGGTTCATAAGCTATTGTTCTTTAATATTTTTCCATGTGGATGAATCAGAACAGGTTTTTGGGTCCGATCAGTGCCATGAAACCGACAGAATCATCTTTGTGATGTTGTGGTTACCTAAAACCTTGAGTTTCATAGAGATCGGAATACCGAATCTATGAACATAGCATCACCAGAGGTGCATTGACAAAGAAATAAAATTCCATAAATTTCTAAATAACACGTCATATATCATGATGAACACATCGTGTGGGACTGGCTCAGTGGAGGCTATAGTTTAGGAATATAGATAGGTGTACCATGGCATGTGACCCTCATCACATGGTGTGTGGGCCGTTCCCTAAAGCTCGGTGTGTATCTTAGTCGATACACGATCAAATGGTGGAGTACATGAAATTTAAACCACAACACGGCTATACTAGGCCAATTACACATGTCACACTGTGTACCAGTTACACGGGATGACACATAGGCGTTGCATCCATGTACGAGCACATGTCCAGTGTACACAGAGTGGACCTCGGTTACTCGGCCATGGTTTATGGTCTATCCTACATGTTGTGTACTTACCAACTCCAACACGACATATTCTTTTGACTCATGTTGTTTTACACGTGTAGTACCCCAAGTCGAGAGAAAGGCTTGTGACACTTATACATGCTGTGTATATCATTGAACATGGCATGATCCACTTTTCCACTATTCCATGGAAATTTTTCATTTTGGTTATTTCCCATTTTTTCTTGATCCCCTGAATGTCAGGTATTATTTCCATCTAAATGAGTATGATCCCTTCAGTCAGACATTTTGATATAGATTCAGGTATCCCTCCAAGAGGCCTAGAGTGGTATCCTCTATCCATTCTTGACTCTATGTAGTGTCAGGTATCGAAGTGATTAATCTTACAGGATGAAGATCTTCACCTATGAAGTTGAGTCCAGATAAGTCGTAGTATCCTCTAAGGCCATGGTAGTGATCCTCATATGAGTTCATGATCGTTTCCCACTCTGAAGTGTGTTCTCCTGGATTGAGTGTATCCATCTCTCATATATTTTCCCGATGAGTAGTAATTCTCAGATAGACATCATCAGAGATATCTGACTCATAGAGAGATTTCTCCCATATTAGTGCTTCATGGAATCATTGAACTAACCCCCTATCATGGGTATATAGTCATGTGACTAGTATATAGACTACGGGTCTGGGTTTCGAGTGCATCTGGATTGTGTTTCTCTTGATATATTAGAAGTAGAGATATACTCAGTAGAGGTGACTATATAATTACCTAGTTTATTACATTGTGATTTTTGGGTTCCTCTATTGAGTAATGTTATACTCACCCCAACATGGGCCTTCACTACATAGGTCATGTCTTTTACAAACGAGTGGACTTTTGACAGAGTCTATGTAAGACCAAGATTGTAAAGTGATTTATTAGTTCCCTACAAATCTCGGTTTTCCAATGGCTATGAATAGCATTACCAGTACCATTTTTTTCATAAATGTTGGACATTATAGTTTAGAAGACTCTTATTTTTTGGGGGCTTGTACTCTGGCCTAGATTACTTTCAGCACATTACTTCTATTGTACTCTGTTTGTTTGGTTTAGTTGTATGCATATATTTTTTTCCCATAGTTAACTTTTTAAAATTTTGGAATTTATTGTATTGGAGATGTGTTCATGTGTATAGGTACATAAGGAATTCTTCCCATGTTAGTAATATTCCTACCTAATACTAGTATCTATCCCCTGGCCAATCAGAGGCGGGCTTGGGGAGTCATGGCATGGGCCTGACTGGGATGGGTCAGGACAGTGATTCTACTTATACACATTCCATTATTTCTTCCATGCTTGAAAATAATTTATAATGAACCAATGAATTTATAGATTTATAGTTAATATTCAAGACTCATTTTTGGGATTATCTGTGCATCAACAGTTTTTATAATATTTTGTATTTACATAGAGAGAAAAATCTTATTCCAAATATAGTATTCATTCCCATATTGGAATTCGACATTATACACGGGATAGATTGGATCTCCAAGAATAATGAAAAGATCAAAGGTAGAGGCAAGGAATTCACCATTTTCTTGAATGGTAAACCTACAGTTTTTTTTCAATGGAGAGATTTCTCGACAAGGGAATTGTCCATAAGAACATACTATAGCTTTAATTATAATGTTGATCAGTATGTATGAAGAAGGAAATTAGAGTATAGTGATAGAAAATGTCCTCATCACCTATGAAAACATTGGTGTATTTCCTAGGGAGTTACACAACCCTCCCCCAGAAAGAGAGGTAGAGTTATCTATTGAACTCATATCAGGATCTCATCTGATAAAAAATACCTTATATAGGATTAAAAAAATTTTATTGGAGGAATTAAAGAAACAACACATGTTCTTTTGAAGAAGGGGATTATTTGACTGAGTGTGTCTCCTTTGGGGGAACCTGTTCACTTTGTGAAGAATTAGGATCGATAAATGAGGCAATGCATTGATTATTGAAAATATAATAGGATCACAGTAAAGAAAAAATACCCTCTACCAAGAATTGAGGACTTATTTGGAAAATTCATGGGGCTCATTTGTTCTCCATGATTGAACTAATATTTGGTTATCATCAATTGAGGGTGAATAAAGATGATATTCCAAAAAACACCTTCTTATCAAGAAATAATCATAATGAATTTTTTTTATTCACTTAGGAATACTAATAGAGCTAGTATTTTTATGGATTTGAAGAATAAAGTCATTAAGGAATAACTTGATAATTTTTTTGCAGTTTTTATTGATGACATCATGGCATATTCTATAATTTGTGACAAGACTGAGGATAATCTAATGTTTATTTTGAAATCCCTATGGAAGGAGAGGAATTTTGTAGAGTTCAGAAATTGTGAATTTTTCTTACAACAAGTTTCATTCTTGGGGAACATTATAACCAATGAAGTAATCTCAGTTGTCCTTAAAAAGAAAAAGGTTGTATAGGAGTGGCCTCATCCTAAAAATGTAAATGAGATTGTTAGTTTCCATGGTTTATTAAGATATTATAATAGGTTTGTGATATTTTATTCATGAATTTATAATCCATTAAATAAATATATTGAATAGGGTTCACTGTGTATCTAAAAAAGGAGTGGGAGGATAGTTTCCAAGATATGAAGAAGAGATTGGTTATTGCACCCCTGTTAACTGTACACTCAATCAGAGAGGGATTTATTATTTTTATCAAATAATCTCTGAATGGATTGGGTGAATCCTTATGAAAAATAACAAATACATTTCTTATTCAAATTGATAGTTGAATCCTCGTGAGAAGAAAAATCATACATGTGATTTGGAGATGTCTACAGTTGGTTTTGATATGAAGATATGAATGAATTATCATTATGGGGAGAAATGTGATATATACATAGACTATAAAATATTGAAGTATATTTTCATGAAAAAGGACAGGAAGACGAGAAAGAGGAGTTGGTTGGATCTTTTTAAAGACTATAAGTGTTTAATTCATTATCAACCTAGTAGAGAAAACTAAGTCACTAATGCATTAAGTAGGAAATACCATGTTGTTCTGGAAATGATGATGATTCATGGAGATCCATTGATCAAAGACCTAGTAAAACTGGACAAGGGAATTGTATGGCAAGGGAAATCATCAAACCTATCACAAATGATATATCAAATATCATAACATGAGAAGGTCGAGAAATATAAAAAACAAGATCCTATATTATAAAAGAAGTATGAGGCTGGTAAGGATGAGAAATATCCTGTGTTTATTATTGATCCTGAAGATGTAATGAAATTACATACAAGAATATGTGTTCCATCTATTCCCATTATAAAGAAGGATCTAAGGGATGAAGCTGATAGTCAATATTCTCTATACAAACTAGTATAAGTAAGATGCATAGGGATCATTGTTATCATTATTGGTGGGATAATATGTGATGGGGGATTGCTGACCAGACTATAAGGTGCCTAGTATCCAAGTAGTAAAAGGAATAGTGAAAAGTTTCAAAAGGAGTATTACAACCACTAACCATATGTTCATGGAAGTGGGACAATAACACTATAGAAATTTCCACTACTCTTCTGAGAACATCCGAAGTAAACAATGTGATATTAGTTTTACATGAACATCTCACCAATACTTCCCACTTTATCTCTATTTAGAAAGACTTCCCTATAGATCAACTCTCTATGATTTATGTGAAGGAATTGGTAAGGTTGCATGGAGTTCCGAATTCTATCATATCTGATCAGGATCCATGGTTCACATCAAAATTGTGGATAAGTATTCAATATGTTATTTTTTCTGAATTTTCAGTACGACCTATCACCCCAAAACTAATGTATAATCTGAAATTCATATTCAAAAAACAACGACATATTTATAACATTATCAATGGAATTTAAAGGTGGATGAGATCAACATCTCCCAATAGTTGAGTTCTCATATATCAACAGCTTCGACTATTCATTAAAATGGCACCCTATGAACCTCTATATGGGAAGAGATGTAGATCTCATACCTATTGGATGAAGTTGGAGAGAGAATGATTCTTGCACCTAATATTGTGAAATATATTATAGAAAATTTTCGTTCCATCTCGAAATAAATTAAGGCTACTCAGGGTCAGTAAAAGGGATATGTCGACAATCATCAATGGGACATAGAGTTTGATGTTGGTGGAAAGGTATTCCTTTGAATATTTCATTAGAATTGAGTCATGAGGTTTGGGTATAAAGGGAATCACATACCTATGTAAATTGGACCCTATTAAATCCTTGATTTCATAGGACCATAGGCCTATCAACATTAAATTCTTTAAAATATAGCACAAGTTCACGATGTATTCCATGTATCCCTCTTTAGGTACTACATTCTAGACCCTTCAAATTTATTAAATTTTGATGTGGTAAAACTGGTACACAACCTCTCTTATTTGGAGAATCTAGTGAGGTCTTGGATAGTGGAAATAATGTTTTATGGAACAAGACTACCCGCCTTATTATAGTGTGGGGGGGGGGGATGAAAAATATAAAGAAGCCATATGGGAAACAGAGGGACCTATAAGTCAGAAGAACCCACACCTTTTAACTTTTGAGGGAACGAGTTGATATTTCGGGGAGGTATTTTTTAAGGGGGGAGAATGTAACGAACAAAACATTGTAATAATATTTTGTTTCATAAAAATTTATAGTTTACTATGTCATAATCTATAAAACTATATAAATATAATCAAAATGTAACCATCATGTTTTGACCGATATAAGACTACTGGTGAATATGACCATTGGAAACAATAATAATTTCTAATTTTATTATTATTGTTTATAAATAAAAATGATAATGGATAATTAATGAAGAATGAAGAGTTTATGGCCTCATCCAGTAGAATCAGACCGTATGAATCCCATTTTATGAAAAATTGGAATAAGTTATCATCTATGGTCTTTTCCAAGGTCCAAGCCCAATATAAGATTCAATACGTTAAACATGAACGAAATCACCAATGGGAGAAACTCAAGTTGACTGAAATCACCACTCATGCAATGTTTTCTAAACCACCCCATTATTTGGTCACCATTTCTCACCTTATTCTTAAGTCCTATGTAGGTGTTATAATGGGTTATAAAATGAGACATTATTTACTTTTGTATCCCATTTGTATATATAAAATCATTATTTCTTATTATGGAAAAAATCATTTTTTTTATTTCAAATGTCAAAGTTCATCTTGGATAAATGTTTAGTATTTTTATATGAATTTTATTATTTTTTATGAATAATGAAAAAATATTATTATCAAATAATTTTTATAATTCATATAATTGATACTGTGAAACGATTTCTGAAAATTGAATACACAAAGTTTTAATCAGTTTGAAATTTAGAGTCTGATATGATAAACTTAATTTTTGTTGAATAGTTATTTATTAATAGAAATATTACCCTTATTAATATTAAAATGACCGATGGAATAGTAACATCACAATTGAATGTATGAATGTAATTTAGGCATATTAAATGTTAATGTGATATAATAGTATATATAAATAACCGTTTATAAATTATTAGTTATGTATTATTATTTTATCGAGTAAATAATGATTTTACATAAAAATTAAATTTATCCTATTCAAAAAATTCATGTCATAAAATTGACTTTATTTTTTGAATTCATAACATTGTAATTCAGTTTCGGTGAATTTATGATATTTTTATAAAAAAATTTTTTGGTGAATAGTAAATATGCTGTGTTTGAGTTTTCAATGTGTTTTAGGATATCATAATGATGTAATATATAATTTAAAATGATGTTAGACTCATTTTGAGTAAAATATAATATGATGTGTATCGGGTGGACAAAAGCATCAGCAAATACCATGGTGAATCACATGGTTTGGAAAATACCACTGATGAGGTGTCCTTAGAATGAAAAAAAATCACTCTCTTTTATTATTAATACTAAGATATTACATCATTTTAAATCATTCTATAATTATCCCATTGATGATATACTTGTATTACCTCCCAAGAAGTCCTTCCAAGGTGTCCTGAATCCCTCTAGTTCTATATCACATACTTTTAGAAGAAACTCTTCAATGTAAGTGAAATCTCACCATCATTTTTCCTTTCATGTTCTCTTTATGTTATACATCTTTGAAATTTAAAAATCATGTTCATATGTCCATTATTTTCTATCCCTCTACTGTATTATGAGTTTTTTTATGAATGGGACCATTTTCCCTTATATGTTTAATTTTTTCTAAATCTTTTTTATACACTTTATGATGTCATATTGTCATCTCAAAATTTCTCTCTTTTTATCATGAAATTCTTTTTTGTTACTTTTGTGAATACCACAAACATTATATTCTCTTGGGTTATTCACATGGATTTCCAAATGAGATATTTTAATTCTTGTTTTATCATATTTAAAACCCAAATTCCTTTTCTAAGGGACTAAAATGTAAAAAGAAATTCATTGTAATCTATTTTTTAAAAGTATGTTATTTTGATATGTTACCCATATATTTTATTCAATATGGGTTATTTATGAAATATTGGATTATCTTCTATTTGGAAAACATGAAAATAAATAATTATTATGGTTTCACCCTGATATCTATCTAATTCATTGGTTAATGTAATGAATAGAGATGACATGTTTTATGATACCTTGGTGAATTACATAGGTAATTTTTAAGACAATTTGGGGATGAACATTGTTTATATTCATATGAATGTATAAGTTAAATTATGTATCCAAACATTAAAGTTATGTTTATTTTATTATTATTTTCATATTCCTCATTATCATCCATTTATTATATTTACTTGTGTTCTTATTGTATTCTCTAAAGCCCTGATATAAACTTCCTTCAATGTTTTCCCTTACTAGGCCATATGATCTATCTTTTCCGTGATGTATGTCCCTATATAATGAGATTTAGTATTTATTCATAGTATGATACTTTCAAAATAACTTGAAATTTGATTCAAATAATGTTTTAGGTTTTCCTTTATTATGTACCTTATCTTCAAGATAATAAACATTAAAGACCCTCTTTTTTTTAAAATATAATGAAGAGTTATGTAATAAAAAGGTAGGATGTCATAAGAACCTTATGAGTCTTTGTATGGGAATTTGGGTTGGAATAGAACATACAAGGATGATTTTGATAGATTATTTTAATGTAACCTTATATTATACATGAAATTGTAGATAAGTAACAAACCCTTGTGCTTCATATGAAATCCAGATGAAGTTAATTGAAAATATATACATAAAATCGTTTATGAGGCTGGGAGTTTGAGGTCAAAGATATAATATTTTTTATATCCCAGTGGATGAAATTTTGTATGTTTCTTAATAATTAAAGGATTATTCTTAGGTTCAATTACACCTTTTATATATATGATCGTGTTAGAGAGGTGTCCTATTGACATGCACTCCTGAATAACACATCTCATGTATATGATTTGTTCCATATATCCCTCTTATTGAATTACATACCTAACCACTCAAAAGTAATGATTACCAATATAGTACCATTCGATAATGTACATTCATTTTAATATCATATAGTGAATATGTTACATCATATAGACAAATTATATTAAAAAAGGCAACACACTTTGTGAAAGTGTTTTAGAAAAATATTTGGTTTTCAGAAGTGGCATAATAAATAGAATAGGTTATCAAACAGAAATACTGTCATCTATTTTTGTGAATGAAATGGAAATTTTGAGGATGAGATTTTTAAAATTTGGAAGAATATAATAAAATTATCTTTCTAAAGTTAAATTCTAATTTTTATCTAATAAATGAAATATTAATTAATGTTTCCTTAGAAAACATATGCATTAGTTCAGTTATCTTTCATTATTATAAGTTGAATTCATTAGGATTTAAAATATAATTTATCATCCTAGAAATTCATAATATAATAATCGTATAGTTATAATTAAGATTAGTATATTAAGGTTTATGATAAATTCCAATTGAAAGTACAAGAAAAAGTTCATGCCTTTACAAGTAGGATTGTACCCATTACAGTTTATTTATCAAAGCTTTTTAAGAAGATATAATCAATGGTATTTTCACTTTACCAATCCCAAAATAGGATTAAAAATCTACTGCCTAAGAAAAACTTTTAATGCTATAATTTAAAGCTCAAAATAATGATGGATGAGACCATGTTTGTCGAACCACAACATGAAAATATCAGCATCAAGCATCTTACTCTTTGGGAATTCACTAGTGTAATAAAGATATATGTATCTAGAACCTAATTGTATGAGTTTTAATATTTTTAAAAATAATTATTATATTTTTTTATTACCTTATATTTATTAAAAAATAATATTTTTAAAATTTTTATTTTGATATGATAAAATAGATTTTTTGGAAATACATAGTTTCAATTGAGTTACACTATTTTAATGAATTTATGATTAATTTAAATAATTTATATTTTATAGTATTATTAATATTGAAAATATTTAATATATATAAATTATTTTATAATATATTGATGTAAAAAATTAAAATTTCTGAAAACAGTTATTTATAAAAAAACATATATTTTTCCTCAAATTTTGATTATTGATTTAAATATGTAAATGATTGTAATTTGAATACTATTTACATATAATAAATATTATTTTTTAAAATCATCATGTCAAAATAAGTCAATGGTTATTTTTTAATACATTTCTAAGATGGATGAATTCTTGGTTAAAAATTAACTATGGTATAATTATATGGTATCAATTATTACATCATAAAAGCCCAAAAGTGATTTAGTAAATAATATAAATATAATCCATAAAAAATATTCCCTTTATAATACAATATTTTTTATGTTATTTTATTTATTTTATAATCCCATAATGAATCCTCCAATATGTATATATTATATTTTAATGTCTAAAAACCAATTCATTATAAACATGACTCACTTACACCTCGCAAAGAGAACTATTCTAATGTGTTTAGTACGTAGCCATATAAAATAATTCTAAAGAATTATATTTGAAGAAAAAATGTGAATAACCAAGGTAATGATTTTTGTTTTGATTAATTTATCATATAGAGTCCAAAATATATGATTGCAAATAAATAAATAACTCTATAATATTTTTCTATATAATCCAACATAAAACCTCATTCCTCCAAAAAAACACTTAGATCTCTACATTATTATTCCACTCCCTCTCTAAATTCCTTCCAAGGTTCCCCAAATATTTTAATAATCTCATCCCCTGATTTTAGAAGCATATTCTCAATGTAAGGGATACTATCATTCTCTTTATTGAATCCCCTTCTTTTAATTAGGCATTTTTTTCCTAATTGTTCTTTTAGGGATCTGTTTTGACACATTATTATTATTATTATATATGTTATTATTAAGTTATTATACACCCATTTCACTCTCATTTATCCAATACATAAATCCTTATGTACCCTTGATAGTTACCCAAAATCATTCTTCAGTTTCCCTTTCCAATCATTATTATTGTGAATACACATTCTCATTTCCAAAAAATTTTATTCACCTAGTTGTATATATGCTTAACTGATTTTGTATATCTACGTATTTTTTAACTTTTCATATTTTTTGGGTTAAAATTGATGATATAAATCCTTATATTTCATGATCTATGTTGCACACTTTTGCATGTAAGTAATATTTTAATGACAGATGATCCCAGAATTATAAAGTTGTCTAATTAACTAGTTAATGTTTGTATATCACGATATAAAATGAATGGATCCTAGGAGGTTATACATATCTCACTATATTATTATGTATTCTTGTTAATCATTGACTTATGTTTACTCTGTAACATTTTATGTTTTTGGGACATTCCAAGGTTGCATTTATGTTATCATGTTATATCATGCCTCATTGTTCAGTATTATAATTCTTATACTTCTCATGTTACTTTTATAATCCTATTTTATAACGTGTAATACTTTACTTTATTA
The DNA here is from genome assembly GCA_963277665.1 of Viscum album. Taxonomy (NCBI): domain Eukaryota; kingdom Viridiplantae; phylum Streptophyta; class Magnoliopsida; order Santalales; family Viscaceae; genus Viscum; species Viscum album. The sequence continues at coordinate 395,153,120 of OY728127.1, read as the reverse complement.
TTTTTATTGACTAATAATATACTGGGATTTATAGATCACCCCTCTCTTTTGTACATCCCCATGTTATCCTTTGAATTTTTTAGGAATGATGGAATTTTAGGATCATTTTAATGTTGCTACCAATAATGTTTTTGTATTAATGTTTTATGTTGTAATTATATTTACCTAACCTCACAAATACACTAGGCTTAATTTTCTTCTAGAATTATATAATTTTAACCTTTATTTAATAAATCATCACTTAAGATATATTAATGATATGAGAAATCATATATCTCCAAATACATAAGATCACTAAGAGTCTACAATTTACATATCAACATTGAGGGAACAACATCTAGAAACCTCACATCTATAAAAGTCTCGAATTTCAATAGTTTTTCTTATAATCAGTTTTAATATTTCAAGGAAATGGTCCACCTTAATTTTAATGTTAATGAAAATGTTATAGGTTCGTTTTGTAATCCTTGTGATGATTCACTCATATTTCCAAATAGAAACGTATTCCTTCTTTGTTAGGAGAAAATAACTCTATATATAAGGATGATGAGTTATAGGAATGTATTTATTTAAATATGTTTTATTTTATCTATCTCATTCCATGGAAAAAATGTCTCTTAGCTCATCATGTCCTTGATCAGTGTCTTCCACTAATAATATTCCCCAAAAAAATGATATAAATCCCTCATAAAACATTATTCTATTCATCTTTATAGGGAAGAGAATATATTCACAATTAAATTAAAATATTATTCCATTCTGAGGGGAAAATAAGATCCCCTGAATGTAGAATTCTTTTTCATATAAATAACTCCACTGTAACTTGTTCATTCTTAGTAAATGATAGGCAGTACACATGATTTAGGATATTATTCATAACATTAATTTGTGAATCCAATACTTCCATAATGTTTCTAGCTCCCACTCCTATAAGGTTGGGTATATCATAATGTAAATCATCATATTTTGTTCATGTTTTCTTTAATTTCTTGTAATTAAATAATAAATGGACAAATATAATTATAATACATAAAAAATTAAAGCATATAAAAAGTTATTCAATGAACATATATGTAGTAACTTATATATGACCCAAAAATACCATCTTATGAGTCTCCTAGCTTCAATATATGTTATCCTTATTAATTTTACCTTTTGGTTTTCTATCATAAAAAATTTTTAGTCCTTTATAATTGTTTGTAATGATTTTATGAGTCTTCCTAATCATATTCCTTTATAGTGTCAAACCATGTGTATAGTAAGGGTACATTTCATGCACTTGGTAATGATTTAATTAATACCAATTTTAAAAATTTTATCGATAAACACAGCTATGTACAACTATGACATATCCACCTCTATTTATGTTATCTATATAGGGGTTTAATATATTGTAGGCCTCATCCTCTAAAATTTATCAAAATTATAGTATATTTCCAGGTGCATATTACATTACATAGAATTATACATAGGGTCCATATTAAATTTTTCTAGTTGGAATACGCAAAAAGAACTAGAAAATTATTTAAACACAAATATTGTAACCCTAACTTTTAGCACATTTTGATACTTGACTTTTAACATAAACATCCAAAAAGTAAAACACAATGATCACAATGACTGGTGTACTTTAAGGTATAGGTTCTTAATACATGAAGAACTAAAACACTATATATTTATTTTATTATCTATAATTAGTTTCTACATCCATTTGATCTACTAAAACATCATAGGAAAATAATTATAATACATAAAATAATGATGTGAGCTATAAAACCTAGGAAGGAAAAAATGGTAATGAAACATTGCAAATGACTAAGAATATTTAAAATGATAACATAAAAGAAAATGGTCATCAATAAAAATATGGAGTAATAAAATAAATAATATTGAATTATAAAATCATGGAAACATAAAAATGTGCAATAAAAATATAAGAAGACATAAAAATATGTCAATTATAAAATCCATGACAACATCACATGGTGGATAGAGTCTCATCATTGATTAGGAACACTACATAATGCCACATGTATCGTCTCCTTAGATAAAAACAATAACCAATGCATTGGTGTACTATCTATGAGAACATATAATAAATTATAAATGATTATGATGGATATAAAAAATAAATAAATCATAAGTATTAAACATAATAATTACCAATTGAATGAATGCTTTTAGAAAATATCAGACCATTTTATAATCCATAGTGACTTCTTAACGAAGGAAGCAGAGAAAAGATATTATGTAAAAAATTCCACCATAAAAGGATGGGATGATATGATAGTTCTATATGTGACTAATTTATATTTAGAATTCAAAATTTTTTTATAAAAATAAATATATAAATAATGTGATAGAGAGACAGAATTTTTTTTCCCAACAAGAAGGGTGGTTCAGAGAGAAAACATACCTTATGTTCCTTAATCGTTTTTCAAATTTACATAATGTAAGGAATAATAAAATTAAATTAATTAATTAATTAATTAATTCTATTTTCCATATATATTTTATTTAATATATTTTTATCACGATCCTTTATATCCATTTCAATGAAATATAAAATTTAATTTTTTTTTCCAGGGTCATTCATTTTATAGTTCCATTGGTGGATAACATCTCTATAATTATTAAAATTATTTTAAAATGAGAATACAAATAAATTATTAAAATAAAATAAATTATTAAAATAAATTGGAATTAATTTCTTAAATATAAAGAAAATGGTCTCCAAATAGATTATTTTTCAACATAAATTTGGTTTTATAGTAATGTGTTAACATTATTTGGTTAGTTAACATTTGTCGTTTTAGCATCTATTAAAAAGTAGTTTCATTTTTTAAATTTTTCAAAATATATACAATATATAATAAGAAATAATATATATAATCCATAATTACATCATTTAAATCATTTATAACTGAATATAATCCTTCCATGAAGGTGGTATTGGGAAATGAAAAATCACCATCCATGGAGGCGGTGAATGACATCATATGGATGGTGTTTTTTCTTTTTAGAGTAGAGGGAGAGGAGAACATGATGGATGATACATAACACATTTATGAAAAAAATTTATAAAATATATATTATATTTTATTTATCACACAATTTTAATATATTCTTTATTTTGGATGACAAGGAACTAAAAAATAAAACACATACTCAGGGGTATTACCCTCACCGTTAGATGTCTCCTCTTAGGATTACACTTATGTAACTTTGGATATGACTTATTATGTGACTAGAAGAACTATTAACATGATTAGTGGATTAAGACGTTATTTTTAAGAGATTTGGCATGTTAAGAGGCTTTGAATGTGATAGGATAAAGGGTTGTGAAGATTTGTATTTATAAGGGGATGAGAGAGGTGTTTTGAATATTAAATTGAGTAGTTTATTATTATTTGATCATGTATATCAATATTATTGATTATTTCGAATATATATAGTAAATGGTGCAAGTGAGTATGATTTAATGGATTATTACATCATCCATGACTCAAAAATTCATTAATTTATCTTATAAGGATAAATACACTATTTTTCTATATTTCATTAATCACTAAAAATTCAATTTCATTATAATGATAAAATAATTCACCCTGACAATATTTTAACATTTTTATTATTGAATTTATTAGAAATTTTAAATGTAAATTTTTCAGTATGATGAATTTAAATTCAAAATAAAATACTCATTTAATTGAATATATAAATTTTAATATTATGATCAATTTTTTGACCCTTAGAAATATTACTTATGCTCTTATAAAATTATATTATCATTATAATTAAATATTATATTAGTTTATAAATCCATTTTATGGAATTAATATTTCTTTTAAATAAATATATATATATATATATAATATGTGAAATTATCATATTTAGGATTTTTAAAAATATAAACAGTATGTTTATCATTTTTAACCATTTTTTACTTTTTTATTATATAAATATTCTATATTTTATATTAAACGATAAATGGATATCATTTTACACTTACATAGGTTAGGTTACTATTATAATACTCATGTTAATATTCGTAAGGGTAAGATTACTATTTCAATGATCATGTCACTATTCCATCATTTAGATTATTATTCCAATAGTCATATTTTTAACAATCATATAAGTTCTTCACATCTTATAAATTATTAATATTTCATTAATTCCTCATTAATATATATTTTCTCTCAAGGTTATATATTTCATTTTAAAAATTAATAATTCATTACCAATACACAACATTAGATTAATAGTTTTTTTCAGGATTGTGATTATTTTTTTGGGTCGGGCATATCCAAATTTTTCCTATAATTTATTATATTATTTTCTATTTATCTCCATTGTATTACCATAAAATCATATACTCATTTATATTATCAAAATGTTTTGTAAAAATTATTATTATAAATATTTGGGTTATTTATTGTGGGAAATAATTTTAAAATAAAAAATATGACACAATTATGTATTTAAAAGGGAAATTCCATTGATAAAATCATGGGTTGTTACAATGATAGTTTTTGACACCCTTAGACTACCCCACATCCTATCCTCCCAAATGTAACCCTATTTTCTATATGAGGTCTTCCCATCCATACCGTTATGGAATGAGTTTTTTCTAATATATTACTTTGTCTCAAATGAGATACACTGATTCAAAAATGTTGGATGGAAAACAAAGTTCACCATGATTGGGGTTATATTAATAGACTCAGACGCACAATGCAGAAATTATTATCCAGATCACAATAATTACAATTAAGGGGGACCTAGCCATGGTAGGGATTAAATAAACCCTAACCTAACCAAATTCCTAATTATCGCATTGGAAAATATCCTCATATAATTTATAATTACCCAATGTAGAAAAACTAATAGTTATTTTCCAAAAGATACCACATGTCCAAATATTATAAGGAATGATACATTATACAATCAACTTTTTCTTACCTTCTCCATATAAATGAACTCTTGGGTCACAAAATATTTTTTTCTATTAAAACATAACAACCTTTCACCTCATGTCTGGATGAAGTCCAATCACATTCCTCATAGAATTATATGACTCATTTCTGGCCATTAATAATGAAAAATGGATCAACTCCCTAAAATGAGTAACATAATCATCCTAAAGCATCACTCAGAGTTTCATCTCTTTAAAAAATAGTGATTTGTATAATATTATCACAAATAAAAGTATATTCTCAAAATATATTTCCATTTAGTATTCTTAAGATAAAATCTCATATATCTAAGAATGAATATAAAGCCCCACTACCACCTGGATGGTCCCCATAGTTGTAATACTTCTAGATTCACGTACCAATCATCTGATATCTCCACTAACATAATGTCCCCCTTATAGATATCAATAATTTTACTATAATCCTAAAAACCATAAAAAAATTAAACCAATAGTGTGTTTTATAGCTTCAATTCCATAGAAAAATTCACCGCCAAAGTCTATATCAAATGGGAACCACTAAAAATGAAATATACTAATTAAAAAAACTCATAGCTACAGTATATATAATACTTTAATCAATAAGGATAAGTCATGATCACTCACATCCTGACCCTCTATGATTTTTTGAGTTAAAATAATAAAATCCCACATCGTTGGGATTTCTTCTCCATGATCCATAGCTTGAACCCCGTGGTGTTTGTGCAGAAAATTTATCATAAATGAAAAACATTTCTTTATAAATTACATTAACAACTAAATTTCAAAAAACATGTAGTCAATTGGAACACACATTAGTAACCTCTCTTAGAAAAAATGTCTAAGAGGCCTTCCCCAAAACACTAGGAGTAAACTTTAAGTACTCAACCAATATATAAACCTGATTCCTTGGTTCCTGCGTGTTAGTTAATATCATAACAACCAAATAGTTACAAGTTATGTTCAAATTAAATATTTGATATCAATAATGTGTTTGTAAATGTAGTGAATATATTATTTTTCTAATTTAATGAATTTAAACATAGATAAATCACAATAATTCTAGTATATGACAAGTGTACCAACATTCCTACATTTGATGCATTAACTCACCAAAACAGTCTAATCAGCATATGTGTAAATTTCATTAATTGAAATATCAATAATAAATACATGGAACACATATGAAAATATATCATCATAATCTATAAAGTAGTCCTGCTACCTTGTCACCTGAATGATCTCCTACAAATTTTTTGATCCAATAAAATTATATCTTCCCACTAATGTTTAGACCACCCATTATATATTCTACAAAACCCCAAATATATATCAAAATAATGAAAAACTGATAAAAAATATGGTGCTTTTTTTTGGATAATTGTGTCCTAATCAGAGGTACATAAGACATCATTCACACCTCCCCATATAAAATATGTTCCTGACATGTAGAGAGGTACCATACTGAAGAACGGGGAGACTATTCCATCAATATCAGATAATTCTGAGTGTAATTCAATAGTGGATGTAAAATTAAAAAATAATATTCATTTATAAATAAGTTTTATATTTTAAATAAAATCATAATATAAAATATTTAAAGGGAATAGAGTCCCCAATATATCATGTAAAAATGGATCCCCACATATGGAAGATTATTATATATACAAAATATATATGAACACAATATTAACTAAGGAATAATCATAATATCTCAGGGTAGATCTCAAATTTGACTCAATCTTATCCACTTTTTTCAACATAATAGTCTATCATAGGGAACTCCCCCTTCGTTACATCCCTAACCATAATATATTTATGAAGACCAATATACACATGTGTGGTGTGATTATAAACATAATATAACACCACCAATTATCCATTAATATGTTCTTTTAATATCTCAATATTTTAAGAGAGAGTAATGTTTGATAAAGTATAAAACATGCATCATCATGACTAAAAAATTCATGAAATATTAAAATTTAAATTAAATAATTTTAAATTAGTCATTAAATTTGGGTGTATGTATAGGAATAACTATATTAAGAAAAATATATAAATTTCCTACCTTAGATAACCAAACACTAATAACCTGGATATAGTGGATAATATGTTATATTTGAATAAGATACATGTAATCGAACATCAAATGACAAAATAGTTTAGATATCTTGGTAATCTAGATAAATAATTTAAATTCACATTACATTTTAAAAAACATAATATAAAAGAAATTATAATTAAAAATTTCATTATTCCACATTAGTTTATACCTAAATATTTACCACAAAATACTTCTTTGTATCTTTGGTAAAATAAAACATATGAAATGGTTGTTCTCCTATTCTCAGTAAGGGTAAAAATAAAATGGAAGTCAGGAAGAAATAATGAATAATCAATTAATAAAGGAAAATAACTGAAAACCATGTCATTTAGTCAATAACATGAGTGTGATATGGAATAAATAAATTGTGATAAAATAATTCCATATAAATAATCACATGGTATTGAAATTTAACAATCTATATTATAGCAAATTGAATATTAACATGCAATATCAATAATGTAGTTCACAATAATGGAATGCATAATGTTTGAAATCTAAAACATACCATAAAGGAATTACTCCAATACATACCATACTATCGATTCATGGGATAACACATATATATAAAAGGGTAATGCCTCATGAAAAATACGAATTTTTTCATATCATGAGAACTACAAATTCATCGATGGGGTTTTGCAGGCCCAACCAAACACATTCTATATCAAATAAATTTCTCAAACGAATGGGGTGAACAACAATGCACAAAAAATCATATTTAAACTAGAATATGAAATGTATATAATTTTTCTATTTAGTAAACATAATCGTACAACATCTAGAGTAATAAAATGGCTTCAATATAGTAAATTCTTAGTCAAACTGATCATAAACAATCCTGAGAAATAATAAGGATGATATCATTGGACTATATCCACATTAAATCCTATGTAAAATATAAGTATGTTATCACATATGGAACATTATTTTGAAAGACCACTTGAAACATTCCTTGGGAAAAATAACCATTCATTGGAAATCATCTTTTTTATTTTATAATAATAATACTCATAAAATATTGTCAAAAATTATTTTCATTGAAAATTAATTTTAAAAAATAGCAATTAATAATTATTAGGGAAACATTTTCATTCAAATTAACCCTATAAAAATTCTCTGTAATCTTCAATGAAATGATGTTCAAGATGGATAATAATTATGTACATGTCATATATGTTAATAAAATTCCTTTTTCAATGTAAAATCGTCAGAAACATGCATTGTTTTGAAAATGAAAAGAACATTAAATATAAAAATGTTAAAAAAAAATTAAAACATGGTAATTATTTATAATAAATCATTGGGAAAATTATGTACCTGTTTTTGAAAAACTAATAGAAAACATATTTTTAGAAGAAAAATTATTTTCAATTGACGAGTGAAATAAATTATGATTTTGATAATAAAATTTTCATAATATTTTTAAGTACCAAATATATGGAAAAAAAATATTTCATGGGAAGATCATCAATAATTAAATGAAATAAAATTATATTTATTTTATGATTGATATATAATGTAATCTCCCGTGGAGACTGAAACAAAAATAGTCCTGAATAATGATGAGATTGTGAAATAATCTCTTGATAATTTGGTTATTTTTGTATAATAAGACAAGTAAAGGAAATAAATTTAAATAAAAAATTAAATACAATAATGAAAAAGTGATTAATGATAAAACATAAAATTTCCAATATATTAACCATAAAAAATAAATAATCAATGAATATGGTGTATGTATCATGGAATTAAAAATGAGATGTGTAACCCTAACCCTGAGTCCAACTAATCATGCACATTCTATATATTCATAATTAATAATATTATGTTAATTATTGAAATAATTAATTAAAATTTTCAAATGTATTATTCCTTTTATTTTACTTATAATAATGTTACATATTATTACTTATTCAATTAATTTTACGTTGGATGTTTAAATGATATTTGGATTATGTACCGAGAATGACATGGTAGGTTGACTATGGTTGAAGAAGTTGTCATTTAAAAACCCCCAGAATAATAATCATGAATTATTAATTATAGTTATACATAAATTATAATTTAATCACAATCATGAATGATGGTTTTATGAAATTAAATATGTTACGATCATTGAGATAGTAGGTTTTATGCATGCATGAATAACATTTCAATTTATAAATGATCATTTTGGGAATAAGGGAAGTAATAGTTTATCATTAATTAATGATAATAATATCATAAATACCATATTATATCTTTAAATATACTTATATATGTCATCACTATTATGTGGGGATGAATATATAGTACCATTGATATGTGAAAACCGTCGTCCACACATACAAAAATGACATTATAATCTAACATTAAGTGAAAAGTTTATAAGAAAAATGATGAATTTAATATTTAGATTGATAAATATCTCATTAATTTCACAATTATTTAATTTTTGTAACATATACTTTTTGACTTTTTTCATTATCACATTCCATGATAAGTTCTAGAAAAAGAAAAACCACATCACTTTGTGAATAGGAAGTCTATCATACATACATCGATGTCATCATATTCCCTATGAAATAGAACATAAAAAAGGAATATGTTATATAATTGGTCCATATGTATAATGAATTTATAAATATAAAATATATATACATTTTATCCATCATCATATCAAATAGTTAGGGGTTTTAATGGAAAAAAGGAATGACATCAATTCACGAGGTGCTATTCATCTATACACAGAAAAGATGATTTACAAACCCATTTGATGGAAGAGAATATTGTTATAGGACCTTCACATAGCATTACAACATATTAGTATATTAAATATATGTTGGATATTAAATAAGTAGGTTTTTAAAATAATTTTATTATGTTGGGGAATAAATAAAATTAAAAATGATCATTGGAAAAGATACTTCTTCTTCGGGTAACCACGATAGGTTTTCAGAAAAATATTTTCGGTATTGGATTTATTACCAAATTAATGCTTCTAGTATGATGGTATGTGACTTTTTAATTGGTTTTGGGTAGATCATGTTTGAACTTAAACAGATTGATGTTGTGATGAGGTGAAGAGATGGGTGGCCTTCTATAAGTTATGTGAGGGCCACACTTGTAATATTTGAAAAGTAAAAGGTGTGCCCACATTTTTAACATACCAAATGTAGTGAAAAAACCCTTGATGTTTCATATACAGTGTCTTCTTTCTATTATATTTTCATAAGATACATGTAAATAGAATCTAAAAGTACCAGATAGTTTCGTAGTCTTCATAAACTAGATACATAAATGAGTTTTGTCTTATAGATGAATACAATAATTAAAAACATAGTTTTTTTCTTCTTTAGAGGATAATAACTTTATTCCACCTATCATACCATTACATATATTTCTTTATACACACCTTTGATTATCGGGGAAAGGAAACAAAATAAAGGTGAACATAAATACATAGTAAATGTAAATTATATCAGAATAAATAATAAATAAAGTAGAATAACAATAATAAATTGGTTAATAACTAAACATACATACCATAAAAAAAGTAATATATGTATGTTCAAAATAAATTTGTAATTTTAATTAATTGAAACAAATTCTATTCAGATAACTATATAAGGAAAAACCTATATGGAAAGGTAAGAAAACTAAAACACATTCTATTAAATCAATGAACTTAAAATGAAAATTATCCAATGATATGTTGATTCAAAATATAATGGATTAATAAAAAATAAAAAAAATGAGGTAAATGATTAATTATAGGATGTAAAGTTTCCTAGGTACATGGAATCAGTATGGTCACGACATTTCACAATACAATTTAGCATATTGTTTAAAATCCATATAAGGTGGCTCTCAAACGGAATTGTCCCATTAGACTACTAATCCATTAAGGGGATATTTAAAACCCGGCCCCACACATGTCAAGACTATCTAAAACATTCATCATCTATCAAATAATTGATATGACAATGTTCCTTATTAAATATTTTTCTCGTGTATAAGTTACATAGTTATCAATATTTTCTCAAATAATAAAATAATTTAAAAAGTAAACACCATATAAAAATCATATATAGTTTTCGAAGTTGAAATATATATGATAAAAGATATGGATTGTTAGTGGAAATTAAATTTTAAATTATCATAGAAAATTGAATATATAAGGGTACCAAAAAAGGAATAATGGAAGTGATTGTGAATACTATCCTTAGAAAAAATAATCATACACCATCAAAAGGATGATGATAGATGTTATCAACAAAACATATATTAGGTGGAGTAAAATAAAGGTATTTTTTCCTTGATGAATGAGAATATTTTTAAAATATCCTTTAAAAACATTCTTAAATAAAATAACCTTCTATTTTGAAAAACAATTTGAAAAACATTATTTGAAAATCACTATTAAAAAATTATTTTAAAATAATCCTTTTTTTCATGATATTAATGTTTTAATGTAATAAATGTGGTTAGATTGGTACATTCCATATGAGGCAAACTGAACATTCCTTTTTCCTATTAATAATTATTGAAAAATTGATGATTTAGAAAAAGATAAGAAGATTTCATAGAAAACATAGGTAAAAGAATAAATTGGTAAAAATTCTATTAGTAAATCATTTTGAAATTTTTAAAAACATTTTTGAAATACTCTTTATAAATTGGGGTTTCTAGAAGAATATAGGTTCTCAGAATAAAGGAATAATTATGTCATGTTATCTTAAAAAAATATTCAAAATAATTTTTAAGTACCAAAGAGTGAAAAAAATTCATTAATACTTGAAAATTTATTGAATAACCATATATGAATAAAAAATGGGTTCAATGGACAATTTTTATATTATTTCCCCTTATAGAAATACAATTTAATGATCATTTCAATTATTCTTGAGGAAAATAATCTTTAAACATTTCACTGTGTCCCAAACGAATTTGATACATTTTAAATCATAACTATCTTGAAGGAATAACATTAAATGAAAGTATTTATATATCATGATGATAAAATTATTACTGATATAAAATATCAAAACGATTTGTAAATACACCATATAAAACAAGTAAGTGGTTAATATGGCATTTATATCACATAAATAAAATATTAAATAAATATCCCATACATTGAGTCTGACTTGTCTTGTATTTATTTATTCTATTGAATTATAAACATATATAAATTATTTTATTTCTTGTTAAAAATTTTCACCATTAATATTATTTCACTTATTACCATGTTATATAAAACAAGATAAACAATTAATATTACATCTATTGTTTTGACCATATTCTCATTATGTGTAATAAATAACATGGTAGGAAAACTGTGGTCAAAGGTTTCATTATATAAAATATAAAGAATAATAATCCAGAAATAATATTCATATTTATACATGAATTATACTTTAAAAAACCATAATTAATTATTTCTATAAAAAGTGAATAAACATTGCAATCATGGATATGGTAGGTCATATGTACGCAAGAGAAGGGTTCCCATTTTACAATGATCGATATAAAATGAATGTAAGAAACATTACATATTTCCAGAACGAAAAATATATATTAAATATAATTTTATTAAATAATTTATATTTATAATTAGAATTATTATACTATAAAAGGAATCCAATTTTGTTGATGTGGAAATATTATACACATCCACAAATGACATTATCTTTTTTTTATGTTTATGAAAGATTAATAAAGAAAATGATATATATAATATTTCCAACAAGGTAAATATGTCATAAATATAATATATTTGTTTTTTTGTCACATATATTCAATTAAATCCATCATTAACACATTTCATTTATAGTGTGAATTATTCACATCACTTTGAGGGGAAGGTAGTCCGCACTTCCACAAATGATATTATCATAAATACCCAAAACGGAAAGTATATGGGTATTTATTTTAATAGAAAAACGTAAAAATAATTAAATGATAAATATAACATATATATCATATTGAAACACAGTTTCCATCATAATTTACACCATCATATGTGGTAACTGAAAAATGAAGAATCATCATTTTGTGAGGCGATAGTTCTCCGTAGACTTAAATAGTATGTTTACTACCCAATAGACAGATGTGTGTATAAGTTTAGGTCAAAATATTATAATAAAAATATTCAATTTTATTTAGTATACTGGTTTTTTTATAAAATCATTAATTAATAATATTTAATGGGGTGGGGACTGTAAATAATACTATATACCTTAAGGAAAAAAGTTCCCTCTTATTAAGGTAACTCATTTTGGTTTCCACCAAATGAAGATATTGGATTTCTTTATACACATAGTGATGATTCTAGGATTAAGGGAGTTATTTTTAGGACATATAAGGGTAAATACATGTGTAGGAAATGATTTTAGATGTATTATAATGTTAGAGGAGAGGAGTCCTTTTATAGTGGAGGAGGAGTGGCACTCTTTTAATATATTGACAAAGGAATTCCATACACGTTTTACAAATTGAATGTAGCTCTAATAATTGTAAACGTTCATTAAAACATATTATATGATCTCTAAATGGTAATAAAATGGATCTTAGGCATGTTTCAAGGTCATTTGGGGCAATAAGATTATGGTTTATTCTCTTAGTAAGATTACTTTTACATTAATCGTTGTAATTAATTTTAATTACATTCACTAATATTTTCAGTCAAAAACTATGTTGACATTATTATATACTATAAATTACATTGATTCCAAATTTTGAATAATTTTTTTTCAAATTCCAATTATATAACTGAAATAAATCAATTTAAATTTAATACTCTAGATGGGATGAAAATGAAGGTTTTTAATGTAAAAAACATCTGAATGTTTTCCTTTTTTTATAGTAAATTTCAATGTGAAATTTATTAAAATGTACTAAATTTAATTAATATAAAAAAATATTATATAATTAAATTATAAAACATAGTTTAAATGTAAATTAGTTTTAAAATGAATTAGATGAAAACGTTTTTTTGAAAATGAATTCAGTATTTTCTAGTATTCATTAAAAAATGAAACATCAAAGAAAAATACTGAAAATCCATCCTAAGCTAATTTTTATGTTATTAATTAAAATATTAAATTTATAATGTAAATTAATATTTATAAAAGTTACAAAAATTTTCATTAAAATAGGTTCTCTGCTAAAAGGTTGTAAAAGTGCCTTAATAAAATTATTTCTTTTATGTATAATTTTTTTTCTTATTTTATTAATATAAAATATATTTTATGAATATAAAATTTTTGAATGAATATATAATATATATTAAATTAATATCACACACTAATAATAATTAATTTAATTTAATTGTGTAAAATGGCTTTGTGTGATAAAAATAGTTTTCTATAAAAATATTATTTTTATATTCATTTGGTTCTTATATTCATTTATAACTATGTTATATAAAATGAATTAATTTTTTAAACCATTAGTTTTCATTAGTTAGTGATTTAAATTCATAATATCTTGTTTATTATATCTTTATATATTAAATAATAATATATTAATAATATATTATTATTCGGTAAAACTAGATCTTCCGTGTAAGACAATCCATTTAAAAAACTTGTTATTGTGCGCGATGTACGCTAACTCAGTGTCACATGTATTTGAAATGTATAAAATATATTTAATTTATTTATAATAGTAAATATATTATTATATCATTGTAAATTTTATTCCCTTAAATTCTTTTTGTTTCATGTGATACATGCTATCGAATTAAATATTCACACATTATATTTTTGGGGTGTTACATTCTCCCCACCTCAATTAACCCGAGACATCAAAATTTAAACATTATCACAGTGATATATTGTTTTATATTTCTTATGTATTGTATCACACATCTTTATAAGGGTTAATAAGTAATCCTCTAGAAAATAGATAATGTGAATTGCAAAGATCACATAGACTAACATATAACTAGATATCAATGTAAAATAATATTAGTGGAATGTAGATATGCGTACATGGTTGAAAAGTGTAAATATTTATAGGGATTGATTGAGGTCATTAATCACATAAAATTAAATGATAAATAGAAAATTGAGGGCCTCAAAACCATAAATTTTCAAGGATTTACAACACCGTAGGTTTAACAAAAAAGTTTATTAATATATGTTTTTTTGTATGTGATTTTTAAAATATTGTGTAATTGTTTTATTATACATTATTATAATGAAATTTATTTATATGATTTGTTTAAATGTCATATAAAATACTCTATAATTTATTTGTTCTTTGAAAAAAATCTAGTTCATCCCATACTTCAAGAAATGGATATCCAAAAATCAACTTTTATGCGTGATGCACTAAAATAATATTTTAATGGATCATAAGACTAATAAAATCGTGAAACGTATAACTATTTGTATCAAAACAATTTACTAAACTAATGTTGTTCATACATTAATCTCTAGGAAAAAATAACAAACTACTAGTTTATTAATACTATATATTCATCAAATTATCCAACTAAAAAAATTTAATATTAACCAAGACACTACATAGGTTATTAGTTAACATCAAACCATTATCATTATTCATTCATGGGTTCAAGTCCAACAACTATGATGAATTTGATGGGTTTTGACCCGACAAATATGTTTTCATTTTATAAAACAATGTTAATATAATTTCTAAAGTAAATACTATAGTTATAATTGGAATTAATTTAATCACTAGACATTCTTCAAACAAAGGTTTTCAATACATTCCTAATACATAAATAATTTGTTCAATTATTTCCACTTATTACATTCTATGATTTGAAGTATATTTACAATATTGTTTGTAGTATTTTTAAATCTTGACTCCTTATTTCAAATCTAAACACCATAGGTTAAACCGAGGTTTTTAATTTTCTTCATATTTTCATATCATTAATAATTTTTTATAATGAAAATGTGAACAATCCTTTATGTATCCTTTATGAGAGTCAAACCACGTGCATAGAAAATCCATATGTTAGGTTCTAGGTAACATCACGTCAGGCCCGACGTATCATGTCAGAGTTGTTATTCTAGGTATATTTCTTCCATAACCATATCCACTTTCTATATCCATACAAGGATTCATTCCTAGGAAGACCCACATAATCTCCACCTTATAGAAAATTTTATTATTTTCTAATATACTTATCCTCAAATTCAACATTAGTGATTATGTTCTCTAAATATGATTTACTAAATCTAGTTCCCAAGGATCCTACTAATCATTCTCTAATACTAACTATAGTGATTCAACCCCATAAATCGAGGAACATGTGTCTACTATCAATTACATTGGCATAAGATACATGTAAATGTCATCCCAAAGGACAGAATAGTTTAATTTTCGTGGAAACAAGAATCATACATGAGTATTTTACAAAAACATTATACACCAATTATAGAATAATCATTTTCCATCATTCAAGAATAATAACATTATTCCATTTACAGTAACCTTACATATCTTTCTTTGTGCACTTTTTAGGTTAATGGGGAAAGCAAACATAATATGGGTTAGCTAAAATTCTCAATAAGGGATATAAATAGTGAATGAAATAATTAATCAATTTGAATAATAATTATGGAATGGGAATTAACTAAACATGGATCCCATAAAATCAAAATACATTTAAGGATGTCTATAAAAATGTTTAAAGGTAATCAATGGAGACACATTCCATTCAAATTACTCTATAAAAAAATTATGAAAATGTTAGAAAACTAAAACTCATTCCATTTATTAAATGGTCTTAAATGAAATGTATATATAGATATGTAGATTAAAAATCACATGGATGAATAATAAATGAAACTAAATGATGTACATTCTTAATTTTTTCACACCATATTTAAGAGGGTCATGGAACAAGTACTGTCAGGACCATTCACAAAATAGTTTTACATATATGTTAAAATCCATCTATGGTGTCTATCAAACTTCCTTGTCCCAAGATACTACTGATGCGTCATGTGGATATCAATAAGAGGTCACTACTTGTGTCTAACCTATAGAAAACATTCCTCAATTTTCAAATTATCAATTTCACTAAGTGCCTTATCAAATACTTATATGAAGTAGAATATATATATTTACAAATATTTCACTAATTAATTAGAAAACAGAAAAATTAAACATCATATATAAAATGGAATATGGTTTAGGAAATTAACATATCCATTATAAATAATATGGATAACAAGATGAAATTCAATATTCAAAGATCATAAGAAATTAAATATTTTATGGGGACTAAAAATTGAACCAATAATGTGAATATGAATACATTCCCTCTCCGAATCAATCATAAACCATTTAGAGGAATAAAAATGATGGTATGAACACAAAAAATCACATGTTGAGTAAAATACGGGGTTGTTTTCATTCATGAATTGAAATATTATAAACATACCATTTAAAAACATTGTTATGGAAAATATCCTAATGTTTTGAAAAACTGTTAGAAAAATATTTTCTTTAATAATCACTCTTTATATCATTTTCAATAAAAATTATCCTTTTAAGCATGAAAAAAACATCAGAAAAATTATGTCTTTTAAATCCATGCTTCTCATACATGGTAAAACAAATATTCCTTTTGCAAGTTAAAAAGGAATGAAATTCCTTATTTAAAATGTGACCAAAAGATTCCCATGAATATTTTTTAAATCAAAAAATGATATAAATATATGTAACAAATCAATTGGAAAAGTTTCAAAAAGTTTTGATTTTTTTTAAAAAGTTTGTTTATAATAAAAATAGATTCTTTGACTAAATAGAGAAATAAGTAGTGTTTTTAGGAAAAAAATATAAAACAATGTATGTACAAAACAGTGGGAAAATGGTACTAATACATGAAAAATGTCATGAATTACCAAAATAGAGTAAAATTAAGTGGTTTATTGGAAATTTCCCACTACAATTACTCAAATGGAAATACTATTTAATGTTAATTAAAATTAATCTTGAGGAAAATAATCATTACACATTCTATAGTGTCCCATATAATATCATTATTTTAAATAATAAACATCATGAAGAAAAAACATTAAATGAATGTTTTTATTTATCAAGAACATAAATGTACTAATAATATAATAAATCAAATTTATATATAAAAACATCTCACTAAATAAGTAAGTCATGAATATGAAATTTATCTCACATATATAAAAAGTGAGTTGAAATTCCATTAATATGAGTCCAACATCTCAAATGGGTATTTATATTCATATATTATAATATAATTTTAATAATTAATTTTTATATACCTAATTTCATAATTAAATTTACTTCCATGATTATGACGTTTTATACAAATTCTTATAAAAATAATTTTACATTAGGTGTTTTGACAGAATTTTGATTCAATGCCAAAACATGTTTTATAGGAAAATATTGACAAAGGGTTCTTCATATAACATCTCCTGAATTATAACCATAACACAATTATCTAATTTATACATAAATTATACTTTTAAAACAAATCATTAAATTTAGTTATGAAAAATGAATTAATGTTAATATCATTGATACAGAGGCCATACGTATGCATAAGTAACATTCCATTTTTTCAAAGATCATTATGGATAGAAAGAAAGAATCAAAATGTCATTATAAAATGATCATTTTATGATGAATACAATTTTATAAAATCTTATATACTTATATATGTAATTTTGGTGATGTAAAAGGATTCACATCATGTCGAGGAGGTGGTAGTCCACACGTCCAGGAATGACATTTTCACTTTTGAAGTGAGTGAAAGAGTAATAAATAAAATAATAAATATTATATTTACAGAAAATTAATTACGTCTAAAATATTTTTTTTCAAGTATTCTAAATTATATTCATCCTTTATACATTATATTTATAGTGTGAATGATTCACATCACCACGAGGGTGCAGTAGGACACACTTCCACAAATGATGTTATCATGTTTATAAAAAAAATGAAAGTATAAGGGTATGTGAATCAAAAGAATTAGAGATGAATAAATACATAACAAATATCATATATATAATATATAAATTATGTTACGATCATAATTTCCACCATGATAGTCAAGAAAGGATTATGTGAACAATCATCATTTACTGAGGAGTTAGTTAACCATAAAAATAAATAGTTTGTTCATTACCAATTAGATGGAAGTTTGTGTAATTGTATGATGGAATATTAGTAGAACAATATACTAGCATATTTAGGATACTTATTTTCAATTAAATCATGAAATAAAATGTTTTAATGACGAGGAGAATGGAAATAAAACAAAACATATTACATAAAGATGTTAACTCTTATTAGGGTTACTCCTTTTTTTTCACCAAAGGGAATACATTGATTTCTTTCTACAGTAGGGGATTCTTATAATTTTAGGGGAGGGATTTTGAGGAGCTATTTGGAAATATAATGTTCTATAAAAAGTGTTTGCAGATATAAGGCCACCACCATAAATAATACATAGTCATGAGTTATGTTGATTTTTTTATTGAGAGTCTTTTGAGGTTTATATTTTTAGAGAATTATTCGATAACTATTAAATAAAATTTCAAATATTACAATGTCGAAATATATACTCACAATAAATTTTTATTTTCATAAACTAAAAACATTTAAGATGAACATGGTTTTGTTTCACACTTACACATAACATATATTCTTTGATCCCATCCTTGACTCTATTCACATTTAAATCATGTGAAAAAACAACCCAAAACATGGGATGGGTATGAAAATATCAGTTTGGGATAATTACATATAGAAAAAAATCCTTTTGAAATAATTAAAACATGAATACTTTATCATAAAGTAATATTTTCCACCATTATGAACTATGAAATACTCTTCACTAAATAGAAGGTCATTTCTTACCATTTTTGTAACCAAAATATTACCATAAAACCCATAGAAAGAACATATAACATATAAAGGTAACATGGGATATAAAAATACTTAAATTTAACAAACATGTAGTGAACTTACACACTTATCACTAAATGGAATATCCATAAGGCCGACTTCCATACCCAACGAATTGGATGTTAAAAAGTAACCTCCCATCATTGGTTTATCACAGAACCACCCATCATTTGGTTTATCATGTAACCACCAGTCTTATTTTATCACATAAGCACCCATAAAATTTCCATGTACCATTTACTAAACATAACACCTAAGACCAGCAAAAATAAAAAATTAACACTTCCATACTACAACCACAACAGATCATTTTAAGATATATAAATATTCAACCCACTTCCAAAACCCTTTAAAAATTTTAATAATTGGAATTTTGTATCAATTATTCCCATACCACATTGACACCATTGAAATAAAATATCATTTAAAACATTCATTTCCATATAAAAATGTTCTAAAAAATCCCATTTTGAAAACATATATAGGAAACAGATGGTTAAATGAATAAATATTTAAAACATTTAAAATGGTTTTTTAGTTAAAGAGTCCCATACCAATTGAGATACACGTGAATAGTAATAATTAAGGAATAAAATTAAACATTAAATTAAAAATCATTAGAATATACTAATTCATGATATAAATAGTCAAAAGGTTTGTATATACACAATATATTATAATAAATGTGCATGAAAACGAGATATGTCTCAGTGAGAGGAGATTCATACGAAATCATTTACAAAGAATATATCCTTAGATTTGAGAAAAATTAATGAAATAATTACATGAGAAAAATATAAATATACCCAATATAATTGGATATTATTTTTTAATCAATCAATATTAATTCATACATTTTCATAGAAAAAAGCCATTGACTTAGAAATTTAACTCAATGAAATGAGATTGAGTTAATATTTCCCTTCCTTTGATTCCAACTCATCACATATGTTCATTGTTATCTTGAATAATAATTTTACATAACTTTTACATTTTTTAGAAGCTTTTTTAAATTTATTATTCCGTTTATATAACTTATTATCATGTTATAAAAATCACTTAATTATTTGTGTTGATATCATATAGTTTGTAGATATTTGGTACTCGTGTAAAAAATGAACTTGTTTTGATGAAAATTGTCAATGGGGTCATAATTAAAATATCTAAATAATTATATTAATGATTTAAATAAAATATAAATATCATAAATATATGTATTTAGAATAATCTGAAATAATTTGAGATATGAAATGAAATACACAATTCATTTAGATGGTAGGGCGTACGTATGCCTTAAAGTTACATTCATTTCTTTGTCTTATTAAGGTAGTGTTAAAAAATGATACATATGAATATTGTTATTAAATTATAAAATCGATGTTATATATGTTACAAAATTTAATTAATTAATTCCTTTATATGTTCCATGTATGATATGAATGAGTCGTATCACTTTGATGGGGCGATAGTCCACACTTCCTCAAATGAAATTATCGTAGTCAGAAATTATAGAAAGCATAAGGGTATATTGTAAAGAAAAACAAAATTAGAATATGAAAAATATAAATATAATAAATATAATATATAAATATAGTTTATAATAATGGACACTATGACAGGCCGTAGGAGAAAATTTGACAATCATTGTTTCGTGAGGCAGTTGTTCACCGTTCACAGAAAAAATATGTTCTATATCCATTAGATGGTGTTGTTGGTATGTGTAGTTAAAAAATGTAGAATAAAAATATATTAGAATATTTTAGGATAATGGTTTTTTATAATATAAGGTAAATAATAGTGGGTAGGGGTTGGAGAAGAAAAATTAAGGAGATGTACTTGAGAGGAGAGGTTACCTTTAAATCGATTAACTCCTTTTGATTTGTGCCAAAAGTCATTCTTGAATTACATTATTCCAAATATAAGTATTATAATGAGAAGCTAGGGATTTTTAAAGCTTACATGAGCAGACTATGGATAATCCAAGAGGTATGAATGGTTTGAGTAAGTGTTTAGAAGTGGTGGCTTTTTATAATAGGGATAAGGGGCACATTAGGAATATCTTTAAATATTATTTTATTATTAATTTATTAGAAATATAATATTTAAAAATGGATATATTTAGAGTATAATATATTGGTATATATACTCATAGAAAATAGGTTTCAGACATGTTTTGGTGACAAAATTAACCATATCTTTTGGCTTTAACACTTAATTAACAAAATTAACTTTTATCATGTCTTCCTTTATTTTCATAATATATGGATACTATAGATACATTATAATGTCAAAAAAATACTAGTTGAATATTAATTACATTTATACCATTATACAAGTATTTTTTTCCGAATATTTTATTTTATGACAATTATATCATTTATTAAAATAGTATTTGTTTTGAAAACTCATTTATGACAATTTTCACACTATTTCATAAATGATTTTTGTTAAATCATAAATTCATGATTCCTTTGAAAAAAAATTAATTTACTCAAATATTAAATGTCATTGTCATACATAAAATTCTTTTATGGAATTTATATTTTTAAATTTCATTTAATTTAATATTTATAATATCATTTATTTGAATATTTCATTAATAATGCAATTTATGCCTCATCATTGTGTCATAAATAAATTTATTTATATGATTTCTAAAAATTATAAATAAAATAAAATTATGTATTTAATATATTTGGATTTCTACTGACTATTTAATTTCAAATAGAACAATTATATAAACCCATCATAAAATCATTTAAGTAAAAAAAATACAAGTTTATGTTATATTTCTCTTTACATTAAATCATTTTTTATATCATGTCATTGTCAAACTGAAGTGTCTCCATGGGGACATAAAATAGATCTATTGTTTCCCATGGTCGCCCACTTCTAATAATATAGGATTAGGACACGTGGTAGGGTAGTTTTATAATACTATAATATTTTTTTTTACCCTTATTTACATGATTTTACTTTTTACCATGGAAATTAAAAATAATTACTAATGATACTATTCATAATTTCAAAAAAAGAAATGGACCTATTTATATAATTTGAATCATATGATTCCAAATATGGAATCCATTTTTATAAATTCAAAATATAGAATTGGTAAAAAAAATAAAATTAATTTCAATTTCAAAAACTAGAAACAATATTTTTAAAAGATAAAACATTGCAAAAAATTCAAAGGTTTTTACATAGAAATTCAATATATAATTAAATTTGATGACCTAAATTATAATAAATGATACAAATATATTCTATTTATACATTAATACAATTGAATAATATTAATTAACCATATAAATTATCTCAATGGAAAATATTGTTTTCAATTATAATTTAGCATATTTTTAATATTCATTATAACATGATAGTTATCATAAAAATATCAAAAACCCATAAAAATTAATATTAATAACCCTATAATATTTAAAAAGATTACTTTTTCTAACATCACATATAAAGGTGTCAAATACTAAATTTAAAATGGGCTCTCCACCAAGGCTAGGTAAAACTGCATTTTTGAGAAATACTTATTTTAACCAAAAAAAATTAATTTGTTATTATATAATGCCGATAAAATACATAAAATAAATTTTTAACATTATATTGTATAAAAATTTGACTAATATAATCTAATAGGAGTGATATTATTGTTTTATAAAAAAATTATTCTCATTTAAAAAGTTGTTTTATAAAAAACATCATTTTTATTCATATATTTTTTAGTTTAAACTCAAGTTAATTTGGAAATAAAAGAGTCATTATATAATCATTTTTAAACCATATTTTCATAATTTAGTTGACACTATTCATTCCTATAATTAAAACAACTAGAATATAATGATAACATTTAAATAATAATATTTAGTTGTTTATTTAAGTGTAATATAGTGTATCATGTCTTCTATTGAACATAGTGTATCTTTCATAAAACTCGATATGTTACATCCTCCCCCGCCCCTTAATAAATGGAATCCTTGTAATTTGAATTTTTGTTCGGTAACTAGGGTATGATTTTTCAGAATACATTTATTTAAAACCCACATCCAATAAATGGTTGATAAAAAATCCACCATAAAACATAGAAGGTGAATTATTAAGGTCATTTAAGATAACACATACTAGATTTACTTATATGAAAAGTTGGATATGGGAGAAAAACTAATTGTCATGTTCTAATGGAAATTTATAGAAAACATGATGAAGAGAAATTTAACAATTAGAAAAACAAAAACTTATGATGGCTTAAATGGTCTATGATTTCACAGTAAGAAAAGTGAATGGAAAGAATTTTTGTTTTAATATTACTTCCCTAATGTTTAGGAATTATTTTACTACATAGAATAAAATCATATGGAAATATACATATATTACATGTATATTTTTATCCATTAATCAAATTCCACCAAGAACTCATATTTTACCCAAATCAAAGAGTTTTTAAGATGACAAGGTCACCACTGAAGCACAAGAATCAACTTATAGAGAATCACATAATATAAAAAATATAAACCATATATTTCCCCTATCATTATTGATTATCCAAAACCAAAATGGTTAGTACAATATCAGATAATCTAAAAAAAGAATAATTCTTTATAAAAATAAATACTACTCCTAATCTCCAAAATTAAAAAAACAACCAATATTTAAGAAAGACCATTACAAAAACAATTGACAGTAAAATTCATGAAAATAATCCAAACTATGATTTAAACCGATAATTCAGAAGGATTTGATAACATTTTCTTCACTAATAAATCATAACATTTACCTCCAAATTACATCACCTACTATTAAAGTCTCATTCATAAATATAGTTAACACAATCACATATTCTTCGTGATAGGTTAATAATTTACATTAATAACCCAAATCTGCATATGTCCTCAATAAGAACAAAAATTATTCCATAATAAAATTCCACCATTACTCCTCGAATGAAATCCCACAATATTATATTTTCCTTAGGCATATTATAACAACCCATCTATTTATTTCACACATAATCATAATTTATTGCATAAAATATTCACATGATACAACATAGAATATCAATAGGTATAGTGTCTATGTATCTTCAGAACATTACCTAATAACATGAAACAAGAAATACACATCTTTATTGAAAACATCTGTTACAGGACCACACACATTCCTTCGTACTTATCATTTCATGGGATAACATGAGGTCTTACATAAAAAGGATAAGATATAAAGCCAATTAAGAGTGTAAACAAGGCATAACATGAAGAATGTTGTACATGTTTTTAAAAATCCATATTAATGGGGAATAATAGGTACATGAACATAAAGGCACCCTATAGCATGATTATCATAACATAGAAATTTGGAAACAACATTTAACATGATATTAGAATGAGTCAAGTCTAATTAGAAATGGAGCATGAGAAAACCCTAATTTAACTTGAATTTAAAGGATTAAACTCTCATTTTATTTAACATATAATGATACAAATATTTACCCATTGGATTGGAGCTCTAATAGGGCACACCCTTCTTAATAATTTCATTTCATGCATATAGGTGCCACAAAGACCATAAAACATGGATTCATTAAGCATTATCATCTCTTCCAAGAAAAAGTAACATGGAATTTATACATTAAACTGTTTAATAAATAAATAATTATGTATAATGGTGAATACACATGATAGAGAAATTGGCATGGTATTCAATACATAATGACATTACCATTGAAAATCATGGTGCAATTTTAGCAGCATAACGACGTGACATAAGAATTTATAAAAAAATTGTTGAAGAGAGAAAAAAAGGTAACTTACCATATGTAAATGAAATGGGATGTATAAGAGTCATATTGATACATTTCACAACATATGTAATAGAATTTAGATGCATAATTTATAATAATTTATTGAATGTATCTGAGAAAAGAGAAATTTCTTATGGAATTTCGACATGGTAACAAGTGTGCATTAGAGGCATTAATGATAGTGAAAAAGTAATATAATCATTCAAACATAAGGTGTGATGTATGGGGTAGGTGATAAATCAAAACATGACTTTCTATATTGAAATAAAAATGTTATAAAAATATATATAAATTTGTACCAAATAAAGAAAAGATGAAATCCCTTACTTGGAAATGAGATCCCAAAGGCTTAGGAGGGTCTCTAGAGAGCCTTATAGGGTGTTTGGGGCACCTTGGGAGGATTCTAGAGAGAGGAGGGCAGGTTAGGGATGTGTTCTATGGTTTCTGGGTGAAGATAGTGGGATCTTGGGTGGGCTTATATAGGAAAAGAATGTGGATTCTTTAAAATATAGTTTTTGGACACTACACATTAAACTAATGAAAACCAAAAACCATCCCATGTTTTTGTGCCTTATTTTTTCCAAATTGGTTGTGAAAACAATAATTTAGAAGGGAAAGTATCGAAATTATTAAAATATTAGGCTTTCTTATGTGGATCTGAGTCACACTTACAAGGAAATCATTAAAAATTGATATTATTTCTTTATAAGTCATGGAGGATCCACTAAAGCCCTGTAAAATAAATCAAATAAACCTAAAATCACATTATTTTAATTTTAGATACATATATAGGCCAAAAACAAAATTTATAGTATTTTATAACATCACTATCGGGTCATTGTGATGTCATATTAAACATTATATATTTAAATGGTATTTAATTTTTAACCAAACAATTTACTGTCTCTGAAAGTTATGAAAAATTCATTCTTGGATAATTTCAACATACTGATCCCAAAAAATAATATTAATTTAATATAATTAATTTTTTAAACATATTAATTTTTTAATTTTAAAATAAAAAAAAACATTTATTGAAAATTAATTTTTTTCAAAAGAAATAGCTTTCAAACCTTATAAAAAATTATTAAGTCATATACATTTAATAAAAGGTAATTTAGTAATAAATTTTAATTAAAATTTTATTTTATTCAAAAATCCATTATTTCATCAAAATATATTTCATAAATGAATATTAACTAAAAATAAAAGTTGTTATTTAAAAACTATTTACAAAGTAACAATAAACAAAATGATTATATATTCGTTATTCATTTAAAAAATAATTCACATAATCATATTGAAAAGGTATTGTTACATGACCCCTTATAACACTAGAATAAGACATAATGGTAAGGTGTGAGATGGTGATAGACTCTTAGGGAGGCTCAGATAACATCACTCGGATGATAATCTTTATTAACTTCTACATCTCCCATAGGTATATCTATTCAAGCTTAACGTGTTCAAGATCGGTTTGGGCTTGGTAAAGAGAGATGCCAAGTGACACCAACTCTTTCCCTAGCACTCACAAATGGGATTTGTGTAGAGAAATTCTAATAGATGAGACCGTCACATTCTTTGTAAGATTAGATTTGAATTGTTCTTTCCCTATATTTATACTAATCATGTGATCAAGGTTCAATGACTATATTAGCAATGGTAGCAATTAATAATGGAATTTTGAAATCCAAAAACAAAAAACCAAGGAAATACATATTTTTTATAACAATTTTAGATAATAATAAATTTAATTAAATGAAGAGGAATATTCATTAATATAATATTGGGTCGTTACAAAAATATTGTTCCCAAAAGAGCGGGCGTCTTCTAAATTAACACTTATCACTTAATCACCAAATAATTTTCCAATACCAAGGATATTTATTTAATAAATTATAATTTCAATAAATCAACATTTTATTAATCCATAAAATCATTCAATTAAAATTAATAATTCCTAAGGACAAGGGACTTCACGTATGCCAGTGGTTGGTGATACACCTTTGTTGCCCTTCAGTTGTGGGATTGATTCTCGTGGCCTTGTCAGATGTGACTAGATGTCACCTATCTCCCAGGTTATCCCTTTTTATTAAACTCAAAAATAACCCTAAAAAGTTTTAACAACAATGTTTTTCTTATACGTCTCAATTTTATCCCAACTGATTATGACCTCAACATCTTAATTCATGAAGTATTATATATATTGATTTTTTTAATTTCAACTCCATAAGATAAAATTAAACTATTAATAATAGAATGATTATCATACCTTGATTGTGGATTCCTCCTAGTTTCACTATCATATTGTTGACATATATATATGGTCCATGAATTTCAATAATGATTTAGAGATTCTACACAATCATTTTCTTCCATTATCCAAATACACATTGTACAACTTCTTAAATATTGGTGTTCACATAAAAATAGTTTCAGAAAATAATCATTTATAACATATATTTACAAAACATCTTATAAAACATGATTTTTATAAAACCGTTGTACCGAGTTTGGGTTGAAACATTTAATCAATGGTCCTTTTAAAATACTATAGTTATGTTTTGAAAGACTATATTTTTAAAGAAATTATAAATTGATAATGCAAGGGTCTCCTTATTCAGTATCTTTTTCAAAATCATAATTTTTTCCTAATAATATGATAGGGTAAAATATTTGAAATTTCTTTGATAACATTTACCTTTCATTAAAATATGAGTATATTGAAAAAATTGGATTTGATTAAATACAACCCATAATCCAAGATGGTATCGAGGTACATTGAAGGTGTTTGATATCTCAAAAAACTTCTTGGAATTGGGTTGTATGTTATAAAAAGAATCATAATCATCTAGACTTGGCATTTTCGAAAATACTTCATGAAATTCATCATGCAGAGATAATAATTTCGGTTGAGATCCTTCTCCTTCCATTTATAATAGACATTCCTTGATCTAAAAAGTTATAAAACATGTATTTATCTAAAAGAATATTAATAGAGACTTACCGCGTGTTTATCAAAAACCCATAATCCCTAAATTTTTCTAAACCATTCCACTAATACCATCTATAAGTCCCTTACATTAAACATTACATAATCTTGAGTTTAGTGAATACATTGCATTGAGGGTATTTTCCAGTATATATTTTTAGAGAATTATGCCAAAACTATTACATAACATATCAAATATTACAAATTATACACTTCAAATCACTATCCATTTTCTTTACATAAACAAAAAACTATTCAAATGAACATTGTTTCATTTCACTCTTAAACATCAAAATTTTTTGTTGATCCCATCTTTAACACAATTCATCATTAAATCCCATGAAAAACATTTCAAAACATTGGATGAGCATAAAAATTCATAGTAAGGGATACATACAGAAGGAAATCTATTAGTCCTTCAAAATCAATTAAACATGTATAATTTATCATAACGTAGTAATTTCATAATTTATGAAGTAGTTAATACTATGCACTGAATATAATCTCATTTCGTTCCATTTTTGTAACAAAAAGAATACAATAATACCCATAGAAAGAACATATAATATATAAAGTTAATTTGGTACATTAATATACATTAATGGAATAAAAATTCAGTGGACTTCCACACATTTCAATAAATGTAATATCCATACAACCTATATCCATACACAATTTATTAGAGGTTATAACATAACCACCAGTTCGTGGTTTATCACAGAACCACCCATTATTTTTTCTCATGTAACATCCAATATTGGTTAATCAAGTAACAATACATCAAATGTCCAAGTACCATTTAACAATCATAACACATAAAACATGCCTAAAGTAAAAATTATCCTTTCCACACTACAACCACAAGAGATCATTTTATGATTTATAAATATCCAACCGATTTCAAAAGGCATTTAAAACTTTTAATAAAGATAATTTTGAACTAATGTTTCCCAAACACATTTTAAAATTTTGAAATAAATTATCATTTTAAAACATTCATGTCCATAGAAATAAATTTAAAAATAAAATTATGAAAACATTGACAACAAATATAAGGTTTAAATGAATAAGTCTTTAAAATATTTAAAAAGATGTTTTAGTTAAAAAGTCCCTGAACACAAGAGAAATACCTGAATAAAAATCATTAAAGAAGAAACTAAACAAATCATTAAATATCATGATAATATACTAATTCATGATATAAAGAGTCATAATGATTTTATATACAATTTATAGGAGAATAAATGTGCATGACAACATGATATACATCAATGAGAGGAGATTTAGACTAAATCCCTTACAACGATCATATCCTTAGATTAAGGTAAAATACACAACATAATTATGTGGGAAAAATACAAGGCACAAAATATAATTTTATATTCAATTTAAAACAATCAGAGGTTATTAAAACATATTCTTGGAGAAACAAAACCAATGACAAGGATATTTATCTCAATGAAATGAGATTAAGTTAATATTTATCTTACCTTGAGTCTAACTTGTCATTATGTTACTAGTTCTTCATGAATAATAAAATTAATTTTATTTTTACTTTTTTGAGATTTTTTTATTTTATTTATATCACTTATTACCATGTTATAACAATCAGTCAATTATTTATGTTCTTATTAGACATTTTGTGGATGTTCGGAACTTGAGAGTAAAAATGAACTTGTTTTGATATAAATTGTCCATGTTTTCAGAATTACATAATCTCCATAAGGATATTAATGATTTAAAAAACATATAAATATCATATATATATATATATAATAATCAATAACATTTGGAGACATGAAATGAAATGCATTATTCATAGATATGATAGGTCGTACATATACTTGAACGATACTTTCATTTCATTCTCATATTAAAAGAATGAAAAATAAATGATAAATAGTTATATTATAATTATACTATAGTATATATGTTATATATGTTACATAACTTCATTAACATTATCCTTAATATGTTTTGTTTATGGAATGAATAATTCATATCACTTTGAGGGGTGGTAGTCAACCCATACTACCGCAAATGAAATTATCGTATATATACATTATGGAAAAATTCATTGAATTTTTTAAATAAAAATAACATAACCATAGAGAAAATATCAATATATATAATATGGATCATATATATATTCATTTCCATCATAATGGCCACCATGATAGGTGGCAGGAAAAAATTGCACAATTATCATTTCATGAGGCTGTATTTCTCAAAACACAGAAGCAATATCTTATATATCCATTAAAATTAAATTTTTGTAAGTGTAGGATGAACCAATAGGATAAAAACACCATAGAATAATGTTTACATATGTTTTATTATAATATAATGGAAATAAAAGGGTTTAGAGGGTTGGAGAAGGAAAATAATAGAATGGAGCTTGAGAGAAGACGTTACCTGTTAATCAGGTAACACATTTTGATTTGGGATAAAAGTATCTTTTGAATTTCCTTCTTTCCATGTTAAGGATTCTAGGAAGAATTTAGTGATGTTTGGAGCTTATTTGAGCCATGTTTGGATAATAAAAGAGGCTTTAGATGTGTGAGTAAGTGGGTATAATTGGTGGCCTTTTATAAGAGGGGGGAGGGGTACTTTTGGAAAGTCGTGAAATATAATTTTATTATAAATTAATTTTAGAATTATAATAGTTATAAGTGATATATTTATAGTATATAATGAATATGGGATTAGAAAAATTTTTGTCACAAAAGTAACCTTATCTTTTTTCGTTAACACTTAGATAAAAACATTAATTCTTACCATGTCTTCTTATATTTTCATAATATATAGTTACTATAGATACTATAAAATGCCAATAGAACTAAAATTGTATCATTAATAAAATTTTTAGATTATAATCTTACCTTTTCTAAATATTATATTTATCTGGAGATTATATCATTTAATAAAATAGTATTTGTTTTAAAAACTAATTTATGTCAATTTTCACAGTATTAAGTAATTGATTTTTGTTAAAGTAATCAAAACGAGATCCCATAGAACAAAATTCATTATAAAAATATAAAATGTCATATTCACCCATAAAATTTTTGTATAGAACCATAATTTTCAAATTAAATTTATTTTAATATTTATAATATCATTTGATTGAATATTTAAATAATAAGGTTATCACCATTGTGTGATAAATTA
Source organism: Viscum album (assembly GCA_963277665.1). Lineage (NCBI taxonomy): Eukaryota > Viridiplantae > Streptophyta > Magnoliopsida > Santalales > Viscaceae > Viscum > Viscum album. Next base: position 395,121,160 of record OY728127.1, on the reverse strand, counting down.
ATTAATTTGCATGAGGTCTAAAAATAATAAATAAAATACCTTGACATTGTAAATAATTTTCTATTTCTAATTAATTTTTATTTTCATATGGATCAGCTATATAACCCATCCATAAATTTTTTTGTCTAAAGACTCATGTTTATGTTATATTTCTCATCAACTAAAATTATATTTTATAAAATTTCCTTATCATGCCCAAGTGGAATCATGGGGTACTAAAATCATCCCATGGATGCCCATGTTGGGACATATCTCATTACATTGGACTAATACACATTTATGGGTATTTTTATAATATTACATTAAATGTTTTCCCCCATTCACCAGATTTACCCTTTAAACATGCAAAATAAAAATAATTACTTAATTTATTATTCATAATGTTCAAATATAAAAGGGAACTACTTACAGAATTTGGAACATTTGATTCCAAATATGGAATCAATTTTTCCAAATTCAAAACACATAACTGGAAATAATTTATTTAAAATTAATTCCCATGGTCAAAACAAGAAAACGTATTTCTAAAGTTAAATTATTGCAAATGATTGAAATATTTTTATGACTAAATTCAACATATAATTAATAACAAGGAAATAAATTTAAATAATTGATAAAAATATATTATATTATTACATTAAAACCATTTAATAATATGATTTAACCATATAAATTATATAAATCGAAAAAAAACTAATTAAAATTTAGCATATTATTAATATTCATCAAAACAATATAGTTATCAAAAAATAAAAAATACATCAAAATTATATTTAGATATCCCACATCTAATGAAGATGTTTTTTTAAAATATAATATATAACGGCTTCTAAAACTATATTTAAAATGTTCTCACCATCAAAACGTGGTAAAAATGCATTTTTTTAAAAATATTTATTTTATCAGAAAAAATTGAACTTTTTCTTATATCATGTCTTGAAAATAAATAAGATAAATTTTAAACATTATATTAGAATTATATTTCATTAATATAATACAAAAAGTGTGAAATGATTATTTTATAAAAAAATTATTCACATTTAAATTTTTTTATAAAAAATTTCTTATTATTCAAATTGTTTTTAGTTTCATTTCATGTTAATATGGTAACAAAAGATTCATTATATACTGATGTGTAAACCAAATTTTCACAATTCAGTTGATACGATTCATTCCTCTCATTCCAACAGCTATATTATAATGGTAATGTTTAAATAAAAATATTTGTTTGTTTATTTATGCTAGATGTAGCGTATCATGTACTTAATTGAACATATTGTTTCATTCATAAAATTCAAGATTCTACAAGAATGGTGTCGGTAAGTGGGAGGTGGGGAGGCCTTTTTTAGTGGAGGGGGAGTGGCACTCTTATAATATTTTGACAAAATAATTATATACATGTATTTTACATTGAAAATGGTAGAAATAATGTCCTACATTCAACCAAAAGGATGATATGGTAGAAACATTTCTTTAAAATGGATCTTGGATAAGTTTATAGGTCATTTTGGCCGTTAAGATTATGTTTTTGTCCCTTATTAAGATTTATTTTACCATAATCATTGTAATTAATTTAATTTTTGTTCACTAATATTGTTTATAAAAAAACTAATTTGAAATTATTAATCATTAGAAATTACTAGGATTAAAAATATATAATAAATTCTACAAAATTCCATTCATAGAAGTGAATGAATTTAATTTAAATTTAATCTTATAGACAAGACGACAATGCATATTTTTTAAGTAATGATTAGTTGAAATATTTCTATGTTTTTATAGTCAATTTCAAATTGCAATTAATTCAAATTACCTAAGTTGTATTAATTGATAAAAAAATTATGTAATTGAGATTTAAAACAAATTTAAAATATAATTTATCCATAAAATAAATTAGATAAAATTCATTTTCAACTAAAATTCAGTGTTTTCATTACTCATTAAAAATGATACTTCTCTAAAAATAAAAAAAATTACCCTAAAATATTCTTTATGATTATCATTAAAATATTAATTTTATTTCACATTTATTATTTCTAAATGTTCAAAAAAATCATTAAAATAGCTTATCTACTAAATGATGGTAAGAGATCCTTAATATAAATTTAGGATTTTAAATGAAAATATTTTCTTTTTTCTTATCTTATTATTTTCAAATCTATTTAATGAATATCAAAAATATTTTATTGAATAATATATATATATATATTAAATTAATATTTCCCACTAATTGTGATTAATTTAATTTATTTAGGTAAAATGGTTTTGTGAGAATAGTAATTGTTTTCAAAAAAAATGTTTTGTTTGTTTTCAATTGGTTCTTATATTCATTTATAATAAATTTGTAACAAATTTATTTGATGTGGATACCATATAGTTTCATAATTTAGTTAATACTATTCATAACATCAATTTTTTTTCAATATATGAATTTTAAAAATATATTATTATTTGGTTAAACATGTTCTTTTGTGTAACACAAACAATTGAAAAAATAGTTGCTGCATTCATCGTGTGTTAACTACTTCTAACATGTATTAATTGTGGTAAAAAATTTTATGTTTTTCACTATTTTTTATTATCAATGATTTATTTAAATATATTTGATGATATAATTTATTTCATATTAAAAATATGAAATAAATTTTTACAAGTTATATTAACAAAATTGGTACAATTTAATTTAAATTTCAACCCACAAACGTGATGAGAAACCTATTTTTCAATTAGAAAATGTTCAACAGTTTACAAAGTCATTATTTCAAAATTCTGAATGAAAATGATAAAAATAATATAAATAAGATTAAAAGATATATAATTAAACAAATTTTACTCTAAAACAAATTTTAATATAATTTGAAATTATAAATTATTAAAATAATCTTACAACCTTTAATTAAATTTCTAGTATTTTCCTTATTGATCAAAAAATTAAACATTTGAACAAAAATAAAAAAAACTAACCCAAGGATAATTCTGAAATTATAATTTATAAAATAAGGTTAATTTTAGAAAATAAATTTTCTAAGATTGGTAAAATTAATTTATAATTCATATATTCAATGATTTACGAAACCAAATATTAGGATAATTTTGTTTTTCAGGAAATATTTATTTTTCATTCAAACGGTTCATGTTTTATCTATAAAAAATATATATTGATTTTATATATTATGTATATATGTAAAAAATATAAATGAAATAATTTATTAAATAACATTCATTACCACTAAAATAAGGTCTAGATTGTAATGATTTTGTTTAAATAATAACATTGTAATAGAGTATTCTGTTTAATTCAAACACGATGTTCCGTGCATTGAAAGATGTTGAAGAAATTGAATTTATTTAAAATATATATAATAAACTATATGGTTTCCATATTACCATATATTCTTGGTGTTTAATGATATAAAATCTATCAAATAAGATGTTCCCATTTTAAAATCTTCTGGTGTTTTATTCTATACACTTAAATAAATTGGGTTCTCACAATTTAATATTAATCTTGGTAATCAAGGGCTTTACATTTGAAAATATCATTCTTAAAATTCCACATATTACGAAGGGTTAATAAAACATCCTCTTGATAAGAAATAAGTGAAATAAAATGATCATAATAACATATAAGTATGTTTTTACGTAGGATAAAATCATTATAAATTGATGATATAGAAAAAGAAAAATAGTATAAATAATTATAGAGACTGGTAGAGGATATTGGTTAGAATAAATTAAATGGTAAATGGAAATTTAAGGACCTCAAAACTGTATATATTTTATGATATAAACGATTATATATTAATCATAAATGTAGGTATTAAGCTAAATTTTGTTTTAAATTATTTTTCTAGAGTTCATGAATTCCATTACTATATAGACAAATAATATATGAAACTATAAATACATGATATAATACTTTTTTACAAGAACAATTTCATCATTTGGTTGTTCTTCAATCGAATTCTAATTTATCCATTACTATATGATATAAATGTCTTTCAATGAATTTTTTATGCATAAAGAACTGAAATTCACTTTTAACAGATCATAATATCCATAAAAGAGTGGCATGGAATTCCTCCTTTTATTACTAAAACAAAAATGGATAGAAAATGATATCCACTAACACAAAAAGTTAATCATAATCTATTCCATTAATATTTAACCTTAAGGGTTATAAAAAAAATACGCCTCTTTGAATTTATAAGAAATGTCATTAATAAACATTTTATTCCCGAAACAATATAAAGTTGTTCTTAATGTCACGTGAAAAATATTTTAATAAATTGATCAAAATAAAATAATAATTAAAACAAACATTATTTTACAAGATAATATCTTGTTGATTAATATAATCTATAAATAAATATATATAGAAAAACACGATAACAATTATGAAAACCCTTAATCCTATATATAATTTTGTGGTCACCAACATTATTCCATAATCTTCACATCATTATCTCAAAAATCAAGAAAATACTAAGCGTTATCCAACCACAATCTTGTTTTTAAAATAATATCACCTTTTCATTGAATATTTTTTCATGGACAACAGTACCATTCAACATATGCTCTCATATCCTTTATGATATAGTATTATAGTAATGAACATATAAATATAGTAATTATTAGAGCCATGATATAATTGAAAATATAATCAAATGACGTAATTATTATGTCCAAAAAAGCATAGTGATCATTTCACATCATCGATGGTAATATAATAATATTTACCATAACCCCTTATCTCCTTTTTAAATTCATCGTGTGGTACATTCATTTGGGTTGTTGACCATATCTATACTGACGAAGCATCAGACATTGGTAATTTATGTCATTCACTTCACATTGTGAGTAGGGTTGCCTTCCCCCCCAGACATAATAAAAAATCATTTTCCTTTTAAGAATGTTACATGTTGTTTCCTTCCACTAGTATCACATGATTGTAAATCCTTTGTTCTCTTCTTCCTTTTATCTATATTTTCTTCATTTTTTCCTCTTTTTCACTGACTTCCCTTCAAATACATAATTTTAGTGAATTGTTTCTCAGTCTTGTTAGAAGATAATATTATGCCCTCTTATTATTATATATTTTGGGACACTAGTTCCCTTTGAAATATTTTCATAATCCAATGAATGAAATGATCTTTCATACCCTTTGGATTATTTTAATTGATTTGGTTCCCATTCCTTCTTCTATGAACCATTTATAATGACGTAATACACGATATTAAATAATATATTTATGAAACATAATGTAAAATACCAATACAAGTAAAATACATAACATAAATTGATAATTTTTTTCATAACTAATCTCATAATCATAAGAATTATTTCATTTGTAATGACTATATATCAAAAAATATTTTCAAATCCATTATAATTTTTTTTAATAAATATATAAATTTTCCAAATTACATCATCTTGGAGTGTCAAACTAGGTGTCAAGTCTTTCCTTTTCTCCTACACCAATTTATGATCGGGTCAATCCAAATGCTCCATTTTCTAAGTTATTACCCATTGATATATCCATTACATAATCACTTCTACATATAATATCTATATTGGTTTTTATTTTCTAGGAAAACCCACATAATACCTGACTTATAAAAACATTTGGAAATTTTTCTATAAATATAATAAAGTATGTCATATCGTAATGTTCCATCATATATGTTTTCCTAAATCAATTTCCTAAGGATTCTAAGAAAATTTCTATAATTCAAATTATAGCAATACTGACCCTAGTAGCACAGAGGCATATTGATTTATTATATTATTAAAAGGTACATTGAATTGCTTCCTGAAGGACCGATTAGTTTCGTTATGCTGGTAAGCAAGATATATACTTGAAATTCAAATTACATTTTAAAATAAAAAATAAATAAATAATATTCATTAATAATTCTATTATCGGCCCTTAGTTTATCCACTGAATTAAATTATAAAAAACTTCCTCGTATGCAAGGTAAAATAAATTATAATAATGTGATGATCTTAGATTCTCGGTAAGGTTAATTATATAGTGGAATATGTGGATAATTATAGAATAGTCAGTATAGAATGGTAAATAATAGAAAAACATTACAATTAGTAAATAATAATATTATAATATGGAAGGAATAAAAGATGATAAAATAATACTATATAATAATCCCATGAGTTTGAAACATAACCACATATATTCTAACTAATAAAATAATCTCATGGGATATCAATAACTGAATTTATAATGATATAAGGCATAACATTTCACCAAAAAAAGATACAATTAAGGCCTTTTTCCAATACATATAATATCAATGTGGCCTCTTTCCGAGAAATCTATTTAATGGCTATGACATTTTCCAAAAACAATTCCAGTTTCCCTCAGAATACTTAACAAGGAATCAAGGGGAAATCTGAGGACCCAATTGTCACTTACTAAGTCCAATGCAGTCCTCGTATGAAAAGAAGAAAACATAATGCACATAAATTTTCATATTTAAAATTTAATATTAAATTTAAATACATTTCCCAATAAATAGAAATAATTATAAACAATCCATATTCAAATGGATGAAAACAATATAGTACATCCTCGGTTAAACTGATCTTAAACATACAAGAGAAAATACAAGGATGGACTCATTTGATAATATCCCCATAAAAAAATAAGTAACATCAAATAAAGTATTCTTATGTAGAAAATTGTTTTTAATGAAAAATATCAACCTTCCTTAATGAAAATAACCTTTTTTAATGTCACACTTTTTATTTTCATACATGAATATTTTTAAAAAATTGTTAAAATTTCTTGATAATGAAATAAATTGTACCAACTATGAATTCTCATAATATTAGAATAAAATTATAAAAATAAAATTATAATCTTGTAAATGTTAGCTTCAAATAAAATATATATATAATGAATTATTATTTTTTTCCTGTTCAATATAAAAAATAAAATTCCTTTTATACTGTAAAAATGATAGAAAGGAGCCTTGTTTGGAAAAAAAATTTCATTCAAGATATTTTATAAAAATTATAAAGTGGTTAATTTTTTTTAAAGAATGGTATAATTCTAAACCACTTTTGAAAAATATTTTTATTAAGCACAATTTTAGAAGAAAATAGATTTTTAACCAAAGTGTGAAATAAAGTCAGAATTTCATAAAAACATTTTTCTAAGAAAATTTCGTTACAAAGAGAGGGTAAATTTTACTACAACATTAAATGTTCAGGAAAAGAAAATTAAAATAATTTGTATTGATTTTTGGATAGAAATATCAAATAATTCAACCGATCGAGATATAAAGAACAATCTTGAATAATTATGAGATTGTGAAATAAAAACATAACAATTTGGAAACATTTGTTTCTTAAGGACCATGAAAGAAATATCATTAAATAAAATAAGAAATTCAATTATGATTAATTAATTCAATATATAACATACATAAATGTCACTATATACACCACACAAAATAAATAATGGGTGAACATGGAATATGTCTCACAGGGGTAAAAGTGAGACAAGAAACCCTTTTATTGATTTTCAATCATCATGTATGTTCTTTGTATTGTTTAAAAATAATGTTTTGTTAATTATTTAAATTCATAAATCTGTTTTTCAAGTTTATTATTATTTTTCATTCACTTATTATCATGTTTTTTATAACTACGTTGTCTATTATGTTTACATCGGATGTTTCAATGATATTTGTCGTATGTGTCAAAAATGACTTCGGTTGGTTGAAAGTGGTTGAAGACATTATTACAAAGTATCGAAAACAATAAACATGATATAATTAACATATTTATACATAAAATATATTTTAATACCAATAAAGAAATATGGTTTTGATAAATTATGTACGTTATGATTGTGGAAACGGTAGGTCGTATATACAATAAGTGACATTTCAATTTTTCAACGATCATTATGTAATTGAGGTAAGTAATATTTTATATTTATAGAATGATAAAAATATGATAAATTAAATATTTTTGATAATATAATTATATATTTCATAAATGTTTTTTAGTGATGAAAATTTAGTCACATCACATTTTGAGGGCGGTAGTCCATACTTACATGAAAGACATTATAATCCTTTAGAGAAAGAATAAGTAAGAGGGAAACTGGTATATTATATTTTAATAAAGACACATATTTCATTAATATCATAATTATGTCATGTATATCACAAAAGATAATTAATTTAATCATTATCATCTTCCTTTTTATAAATTAGGGAAAAAATTCACATAGCTTTGTAAAATAGTACTTCGCAATACACATGATCGATAATATCGAATCCCCTATGGAATATAATTTTAGAAAGGTATATATTATATAATGACTCCAGATGAATAATTATTTTATAAATATAATATATATATTTTTATATATATATATATTATACATCATCTTACCCAACCATGAAAGGTGGTAATGTAAAAATGAACGACATCTATTTGAAAGAAAATTGCCCATCGTACACACAAATAAAGATTTCATTACTTGTTTAATGAATGTATAGAATTTTTAAGATCATGAAGATAACATAACAACACTATACGGTATATATTATACTCATTTTATTATAAAATAATCATATGATGTGGTGGAAGAAATAAAATAAAACACTAGTTCAAAAACGTAACCACTTCTTTGGGAAACCTCCTTAGTTGTAATAAATTAGGTTTTCTTATGAGGAACATATCAATTTATTTTTAGTATAAATGATTAAATATTCTCTAATGTGATTACCTAACTTTATCAGAGGTGTTCTGTGGTTGACTAGGGCTTATTTAGAGCCAATAACCAGTGTTCTGGGTGAGTTAGTTTTGGCACACGGTTTCACTAAATTGTGTTAGGCTAGATGGAGGGGTAGTAAATCCCACATGAGTTTTTTGAAACCATGTGAGACATTTTTCAAACCCATGTGGCCAGATCAATTGGTTTTTTGAACTTTATATAGTCTACTCACATGGTTTGTAGGTGGACTATGAACCATGTGGGTGCCCCATACAGTATAATAAGATGTGTATCGTTGGTGCATGGTTTCCAAACCATACACCTACACCATGAAACCCATGTAATTTGGAAAATTTTATAATTTTAAATTAAAAAAACATATATAAAACCTAATAATCATATTTCATTTCTACTCAAAGGAAGTGGAGGGGATTTAATATCTCCAGGCAGACTAGCCTTGGATTTGAGGTATCTCCACCATCCATCATCTAATTCGAGCACAACATGTCTCTCAGATCTGCATCAATATGATATAAATTTCTTTTTATCTATTCTTGAATATTATGGATATTGATTTTTCTATTTTGATTTAGTCTCATATGCCCTAATTTCTCTTTCATCATCCATTATTCATATTTATCCAAAACTGAGTCGAATCGGTACATTATACTGGATGATCACTCCACTACCGATCTAAGGTAGCTGTTATATAATTTTAATTCATCTTTTCTTGATTTTTGAGCTATTGGTCTTTTCCAAGGCATCGAAACATTTTGGTGCGGCCACAATTTTGAATGGTTTAACTAAAATTGATATAATTGAACCCATTAAGGATTCTCATATGATCTGTTGTGATGTGTTGGTACCCATTTATAGAACCAAGTTCCCCCATGGGGTGAACATTATAAAAATTCATTAATTATTTCATTTTAAACAACCTAAGGGGTGTGTTTTGTGCTTTACGTTTTATAGGTAGAAAATTATAAATTCAGTGATTTGAATGGGATGATTAAGAGATGTTTTTCCCCATTTACCATGAAGTTTTTTTATTGAAATTGAATTTTTTTAATTATTTAATTGATTAAATATGTTATGAAAAAAATGTTTAATTTACTATATGGGCTGGTATACTAATTAAATTCTTGGCTTATGAATTGTGATTATTGGGTGGGTAACCCATGAGATGTGACTAATGTAAATGGTGTTAAATGGGTGGTGATACCATGTGACTTGATTATGTTGGAATGGAATACATGAGTCGGTATACTCATGAGATGAGGTGGTATGAGATATATTGAATTAGTGGGTATACTCATCATATGGATTTAAAAGAATTTGATTATATGAGTTGGTTGACTCTATGGAATTGCATTGTTAAATGGTTTGAATCAATGTGTATTTGGTGTAGATTATATAAACAGCTCTCCATGGATCTAGAACGTGGTAGTTGATGCCATGGATTGAGTATGCTCCTATGGTATTGATTTCATGGGATCTATTGGGCTTCCCTATCTTATGGATCTATATCTTTTTGACTCTTAGAGTATGTGTTGGTATATATGGTCCTGGGACTCCATCCAGTGCATATACCTATATCCACCGAGATGCTCCTAGGACTCGATGAGGTTGCCTTGGTCTTTGTTAACTTGGGTTTGTCCATTTGTGGTCAATACATCATTATACGACTCGACCATGAAATTTATTACATGATTGGTTACATGTAAAGGTTGTTGGTTTTTGTTAGGGTAGTATTATATGGAATGATCATGTGGCCATGATAAGAATTAGAGTATGATAGCATGTATTTTTATACATTTTTATCCTCCATGGTTGGAGCTTAACACTTTTTTTGAAGGGAGCCTCAAGATTTTATTTTAGTATCACTTTATTATAGTTGATATGTGTCGTGGGAACAACAATTTTATTACTACCTTACTTAAATTTTCGTAACATATTATGGTTTTCTACTTATAACATTATAGAAATTTGGGTGAATACCTACTGCGATGTAATCTCACCCCCTGTTTGGACCTCATTGGGGACCAAAAAATTATATGCTTTCATGTGATAATAGGGGAGAGAGCCCTAACGCTGGTTATTTATCATTTTGTTGTTGTTGAGGAGAATGGGACCAGGGTGTGGCATATAACGCTAATAAGACATTATGGCCTTTTTTGGAGACTATTAATGTATTGTATTACCATGTAATTTTTTTGGTTGTAATCAAGATACATGTAGCATCGTCCTCGTTGTATATGGTACATAACTATATTTATTATATATTCCTTTCTATATTTATATTCAACATATCTAATTATTTATGTTCTATTTCAATGGAATTTGTTTGGATTATTCTATGTATTCTATGGTAGTTGGGGAATGATCTCCAAAATGACTCACCTAGTCTACTGTAACTAGTCAGCATCATCAAGACTTTGGGGAGATGCACTTAACTCTATTTATCCAATCATGCATAGGGCCATGTTATGTGGAATCTCAGTCTGGGATGATCCAAAGTGGTATTAGAGGTTTATTTTCTAGTATTTGTTATTATTTGGTAATAATATAAAGGTATTGAAAGGGAATAGGGATTGGTAATGATCTTTTCTCAAGAAAAAGCTAACCATATGACATGGAGAATTAAAATTTCATTGAATTGAATTGTTGTTTTCAAGATTTTAATAAGTATAGTTGATTAGATTCCACTGTCGAGTAATGAAGTTGTTTTGTGAAATTAATATTAATATGAATATGGTTCTACTTCTATTGCAATGAGATTAGGGTATCCCATCTTAGGTATCATATATGTACCATTCTAGAAATCATATTTCAGGAATTTTGTCATTCCTATAGGATGTATTACTTGAAACATGTTGTTGTGAAAGGGGTTATGATATTTGTGCATGCTATTTTGATAGTAATTGTGCAGTGGATATAGAAGTGATGTCATCATTCAATTAATAATTTGAATGGTCCCTTATGGATAGGAAAATGATGCACCCTTTGACTATTTGGTATAATGTGAACTAAATGAGATGTTGTGTGAATTATATGGGAATTAAATTTTAGTTCATGAGTTGTTATGGGACCTAATGGATTGAATCTTTGGGAACCATCAATTAAACCATTTGACCAAATTAATTGTAAATGGAAATGATCTAAAATGGGAAATTGGGACCTGACCTGGATATAGATTTTGAGTGGGAAAATGTACCATGTGTAGTTGGTTTTTGAGATTGTTCCTTATATATTCTGGTATTTAGGTGTAGGTTATGGGATATGAATTGGTTTCAAGAGGATTTTGACCGGTCCCATTCTTTTATGCTGCGAATTTGATATCATTATTTATTAAGGTGTGTGTTTGGAAATACAGAGGCATTCCAACATGATGAACTCTAGTGGTATTCCAGGAGGGGGGAGATGACCAGGACTTAGAGGAGGAGGTCCTTAGACGACTGGTGGATCCTCTATTAGTGCTCATAGTGGGACTAGCTTTTGTTATGGATATACTTGAGGAGGAGATATTAAGTTAGGGTTTCTATTGCTTCATGATGACTTATTAGGGAGTACCACAACATACCATGTTAGTGATGATCAAACAAATTTTTTCTAGTAGTAGAATCCTGCCATGTATTTGGGGGATGGAGGTCCATAGGCTATTGAGCTATGGGATGGTACTACACTCGATATATTGAAGCTTCTTGAGAAGCCTCTTGATATGAGGGTAAATCACATGAAAAATAAGCTTCATGGAGTAGACATGCAATGGTGGGATATACTGAACCAGGCTGATTGGATGCGAGATACATGTTGCAATAATTTCTAGACCCACTTCTGTGATTAATTTTACCTCAAGACTCTTCGGGTAGAGTGTGAAGTGAGTTCATGTGTATAGAGTAGGGAGTGATGATAGTTATGGAGTAATCATCATGATTTGTAGAGATGTTTAATTTTGTAGCGAAGTACCAAGTTGACAATCTATAAATAAAGTGCTTCATTGAGGAAGATCTCAACATGCTATCAAATGTCAAGTGAACATGTTCATATTGACTTTTTTCATCGAGATTGTGAATCAGATGATGTTTTCAAAGAATAACCTGAGAGAGGCATGGTAATAGAGTAGTGTAATATTGTTTCATAACCTATTGGTTCAACATTTTCAAGAATGAAGTTCAATCTTTAGGCTTCCCATGAGATGAGTTCCAATTAGTTTTTGATTATTGGAAAGTCGGTGTTTTTCACCTGTGCTGTAGGAAAGGAAAAAAGAAGAGTTAGTGTGGCTATGACCCATCCACGTGCTGAGAGTGTGGCATTATTGTCCATGTAAAGTGTTTCTATAGGACATTCCATCTAGCTGTGAGGGGTAGGGGTTCATATTTGACACCAGGTTCTAGAGTAGGTTCATGAGTTTCACATACAACAAGGATCTATGGGAGAGTTGGATGATTTTCCTAAAGTATTGGGGGTCATGGATGGGGAAGCCATGTGTGAGTTTCATCGAGACATCATATTTGGCCTACTCTAGGATGGGTGTTTGTATCACAAATTCATGGTACATTCTAGTTTTATTCTACAAAGCCTATCCCTAAGGATTAGGATGTCAAAATGTCAATAGTAAGAGGTAAAATCCTAGAAGGCTCTACTATTGCATCTTCTATTTTTGATACAGGTGTATTGCATAGTTTTGTATCTCCACTAGTGGTGAAAATCCTTGAGATTGTTTTTTTCATTTATAAGGGAATTATTATTCTAGAATCCCTATTGGGAATTTGAATGGATGATGTGTGCTAGTGAAGGAAGAATCGCCATGAAGATTGTGGGTGTCACTCATTATGGGATATTTATGACCTCAAGATTACATGAATTGATGTCATATTAGGGATAGACTGGCTAGTATCATATCGAGATTATGTTTATTTTTATCACATTATGCTGAATTTATCATCACCCAGGAGAATATTTTTTATATACTAGTGATAATGGTATATCCAGGTGAGTCAAGATAGACCTGAGCTTCATGGGCTAGGCGGAATAACAACACAAATCAATAGTTCAATTCATATATGATCAAGGAGTGGGTCAGGCTAACCTTCCTCTGACGGTTGAGCACTTCAAAGTTGTCTTCCAATGAAAATTTCATAGTTTATCTCCATAATGATATTTAGAGTTATCTATTGATCTATCTATAGTAGTTTCACTAGTATCAATTCCTCTTCATAGGATGTCTAGGATGTAGTTCTAGAATCTCGGGAGAAAGATTGAGGATTTGGAGGTGGATGGTTTTAGTAAACCCAGTATATCTCTATGGGGTTTACCATCTATTTTTTTAAAGGAAAATGGGACATGTATTCTATACATGGATTATTGGAATTGAACCAGATGATAGTTAAAAACTCTTATCCCTTCCCATAGATAGATGAATGGTTCTATTATCTTTGGGGACTCCAAATTTTCTTAAAACTTAGTTTGAGTTTAGAATACCACTTGGTTCAAGTTATACCTATTTACACACGTCGTACAACTTTTTGTAGAATGTATGGTCTTTATGTGTATCTGGTTGTGTCGTTTGGTCTCACGAACATACTAGTAGTATTCATCGAACTGATGAAAAAAGTGTTCCATTCTTAATAGTACTATTTTGTGGTGGTTTTTGAGGATGATATATTGGTGTATTATTACAATAGACATGATCATTCCAACCATATTGAGATCATTTTGAATATACTGATATATCAATAATTATTTGTTATGTGCAAAAGTGCCACTTTGTGACATATTATATTCACTTCTTGGGTCATATTATCTCATAGAAAAGTGTGCCTATGGACCAAGATAAGGTGAGAGTTATGGTTTACTAAGAAATCCCAAGATCTTTTTTACATATGGAGTTTCTATGGTCCTTCTAGTTATTAAAAACAATTAATTCATGATTTTTCATGCTTATCAGTTTTTTTAACATGCTTGACTATGTAGGTTGTGATGTTTTTATGGTCGGATTCACATGAGATAGCCTTTCTGGAGCAGAATAGAAGTTTTAATTCCACAGCATCCTTGATACATCCAAATCAGGGTAGGAGCTAAATCATTTATTGTGACATAGAAGTTTTTTCGGATGGGAGAAGTAATGATGATGGGAGATAGAGTTTTGGAATATATGTCATGAATGCTAAGGACACATGAGAATAATTACTTGACACATGATATTGATCTAGCTATAGTTTTTCTTGATTAATGTTTTTTGAAAAATTACTTACTGGAAGAGATTTTTTGAGTACACTGATGAAAAAATCCTCAAGAATATATTTACACATTATGATCTGAATCTGAGGTAGCTTTCAGATTTAGATGGATGTTTCCTATAAGAAACTGTGGTAGGTGAAGACCCTCCTCTTGGATGGACCATATGTGAGGATAAGATCTGGTGCATCTAATGTCGCATTTGGGTTCACATAGATATATGTGAAGAGATGATGCAAGGGATTGATTCTTTAGTTTAGGGGTTGCATTACAGAGTTAGCAAGACATACTACGACTTATTTTTTAGTATAGGTGTATATGTATTCCAAGAGAGTTGGCTAGTTTTGTTACACAGTGTTCCACCTATCAATTGGTGAAGATGGAACATCACCTACTAGTCATTATTTTACAGTAGAATCTTCTTCCAAAGTGGAAATTGGATTATGTCACAATGTATTTTGTGACCATATTATAGAGTTCTCCTAGAGGTAATGATGTTTTGTGGGTTTTTGTTGATATGATCATGAATGTTGTTCAATTATTTTTGATCAAGGAAACCTTCAGTGTTGGTGATCATGAGAGAATGTATACCTATGAGATATTATGACTTCTTGGGGTACGTAGTTATATCTTTTCAAATAGGGACACCCATTTTATATCTTATTTTTGGTTGATTTTTCAGAGGGATCTGGGTACATAGGTGCTTCTATGCACAACATACCACCATCAAAATGATGTTCGGTCAGAGCATATGATATAGGTGTTAGAGGAAATGTTCTGAGAACACATCTAGGATTTTGGGGGCTCTTGTGAGAATAACATTTCCTAGGACGAGTTATCCTATAATAATCATCATCATGTGACTATTTAAATGGAACCTTACAAGGATTTACATGTGAGGCCATGTCAGTCACCATTATGATGGATAGAGGCAGGTGAAGTAGATATACTAGGACCACCTCTCTTGCGGGATTGTTTTGAGTATGTATAGCTAATTCAGAAATGTATAGATATTAAATAATGTTGAAAAAAATCATATGATGATCATCAAAGAAGTCTTCTAGAGTTTGAGGTCGAGGATCATGTTTTCTTATGTGTCTCATCGAGGTTGATAAATAGGATAATCCTGAAATAATGAATGATTTCAAAATAATATATCTGATCATTCAAGATTCTGAAGGGAATCAGGACAATAGCCTATTAGTTGCAGTTACCATAGAGGTACAAATCTATGCATGATGTCTTCCATGTATCTCATCATCACCATTATCATTCAAAATCATATCACACTTTTTAGTCCATGGTGGAGGAATTATATATTGATGAATCCTTTGAAGAGAATCTGATTCATATCATTAATAAAAGAATGAAGGTTCTACAAGGAAGGTCAATTCCTTTAGTATGGGTGTTATGCTAACATGGTTATTTATAAGATGAGATGTGGGAGTGAGAGGATAAAGTATAGGTTCATTGTATATATTTTTTATTAGATGAATCTTGATAACCATTTTGATGAAAATTTGGGGACAAAAGTTTTTATGGGGAATATTGCATGAACCCATGGTTTTCTACACATTACAGATCCCATCCATTAAGTTTCAATGATTAAAAATTGAATAATGGGAGTACCCAAATTGATTCTTATACTTTTAGGGATGATTTCGGCATGTTTAGAGCTCAGAAACTGAGTTTGGGGGAATTTTGTCCTGGTCCATGATTTTACTAAATTGGGCATGGAAGTCCACATGGTTTGACTAAATCATGCAAGTATGATGGAGGGGTATTATATGGAACATTGTTTGTTAAAACTATATGAGAGAAGCTACACAATGGTGCATATATTTCTATAGTTTATTGATAACTTGATATAGGTCCTTCACACAGTTGTTCATAGTTTTTAAATCATCTGTGTACCGCTTTTTCTATAGGATGCCTTGCAAGGTGGGAGCATGTTTTTCCAAACTATGAACCTAAACCATACAACCCCTGTATTTTTTGAAATTTTATAAATTTAAATTAAAACCAAATATATTTTAAAACTAATTATCCTATTTTATTCCTATGAATAATAAAGGGAGGGGTTTGAAGAACTCAATTGAGACTGCCCAAGGATTTTGGGTATCTTCACTATTTGACCTCTGATTTGAGCATAGTGTTCCTCTTCAGATCAGCATTGGTAAGATATATATTACTTTTTAACCATTGTTAATTATTCTTTAATTAAATTGCACATTTTGGTTTTTTCCTCATATTCCCTACTTTCCCTTTCTTCATTTGTTCATCATATTTCTTTTAAACTGAGTGGAATCATGACTTGATACTGTATGAGAACACCAATAACAAGATAAGGTAGGTATTATATACTTTTCATTCAAATTTTTTTTCCTTTAAGAGGAATTGGTATTTATTCCACCCTCTTTAATTTTTAGTGAATTCTAAATTTTTAATGGTTTACATGAAATAGATGTAATCAGACCAATTTAGGATTCCCATATGATTTTTGTAATGTGTTGTTTTAGTTTTCCTAAAACAAGGGCACTCATTAGGTGCACCTTATGAAAATTCCTTGGTTAATCCATGTTAAAAAACCAAATGGGTTTGTATTTGAGTTGCCTTGTTATAAGAGTACAATCATAAATGGAGTTACTTGAATGGGATGATTTGGAGACGGTTTTCCACTTTTACCTTGATGTTATTCAATTGGAAATGAATTTGTTAAATATTGAATTGATGAAATGAGTTATGAGAAATGAGTAATTGACAATACCTGTATGTGTACTCATTAAATTACATGCTTATGAATGTGATTAATGGGTGGGTAAACCAATGTGATGTGTTTAATTTAAAATTGTGATAATGGGTGTGCACACACTTATGATGTGATTAAGTGGGAATTGATACATGAGTGGGTATAATCAAGTGATGTTTTGCTATGTAATATTTTAAATAAATATGTAAACTCATTATATGAATATGAAATAAATTGATTGTATGAGTGGTGAGAATCATGTGGAATTTAGTTAATAAATGCTATGAAAGAATGTGGTTTTGCAAAGATTCCATGGATTCATCTCTATGAATCTAGATTGTGATAGTGGACACCTTGGATAGAGTACTGTCATAATGAATTGATTCCATGGGATGTATTAGGGTTCGAAACCCCATGGATCCATATTGCTTGGACCCCCATCAGATATGTTGGTATTCATTCTATTAGGTCTCTAACCATTGCCTATAATGAGTTTCCACTATGATGATTGTAGGAATTGATAAGGAATCCTTTGTTCTTTATACATTAATTCTAGCCCTTTATTCTTAAAAATTCATTATATGGAATGACTGTGGGATTTATGAAATTTTTTGTTATACTTCAAGGCCATGGTTTATTTATATGTAACGTTATAAGGTAAGGTCGTGTAGTTAAGATAAGGATGGGAGGACGTTAAGGATATGTTGTTTAAACCTTTCATTGCAGTTTCATTTTTAGGAGCATAAAATTAGTTTTGGAGGGAGCCTCAAGAGGATATTTTGGTGTCACATTCATATAGTTGTTACATTCTATTGGAACATTACTGTTATTACCTCCTTACTTATACCTTCCTATCATATTGGGTTGGGTTGTATATAACTGTATTAACGTTTCAATGAATAATTGATGGGATGTTATCTATCACTGTGTTTGGGACCTATAGTGGGATAAAATAAATAATCTTGATGTAGGTAAGATTAGGGAAATCTCCCTAACATTGGTCTTTGATCATTGGCTTGGATTACGAGAGCATGAGACCATGATGCGGCTTGTGATGATACTAGGACATTTTGGTCATTTTTTATTTGTTGAGACTTGTACTATAATGTATTATCATGAACCTATTTAGGATGTTTTAATGATATATATAGAATATGACTCATTATATATGAGACATATCTGTATTTCTTATATATTCTTGTCTTTTTTACATTCTATTAGTCTACTTGTTTATAAGATTCCACCATTGAATGATCTTGACTTCTGCAGTGATGTACTATTGTAAATAGGGCACAATCACTCAAATGAATCACCTAGGCCATCACTGCTAGTTAGAAACCTCAATAATTATGTGATATTTAGTTGAGGTAATGTATATAACTTGGCTCTAGGATATATTATTTTTTATCTGGGTTTAGGAAATTTTTTTTGTTTTTCCCTAAATGCCTTCCATGTTTGGATTTATGCCAAAAAAATCAGAATTATATGACAAATTAATGGAATTTTGGAATGTACTGAGATATTTATTTTCTAAAACAAATGTTTCACAAGTTATGATCAAGAGAAGTGTGGTGGTGGCCTTTTATATGTGAGCTGAGTGCTACAATTATATTTTTTTTTAAATAAACATATGTACGAGCATTTTTCCAATTACGAACAGTTCTAAGATGAATTATTCTTGTTTCATATACATGAGAAAGACTAAATATGTCCATAAAATATAATTTATATATGTTTTTAGTTTATTTTAACCATTATCCATTACTTTAACCCCCGGTAAACTCAATGTTATCATAACTATGGTAAATAAGTTATGTTGTTTTAACTATTCATTATAGTAAATATTTAATTATAGTTATTAGAAATAGAATTTTATTATTATTTAAAATATGAAATCCATTTTCTCAAATTTGGTTCGTATAAGTGGTGTATATTAATATAAAATTAATCTCACAGACATGATGAGAAATGGATTTTGTATGCAGAAAATGTTTAATAGTTTACAAATAATTTATATTAATGATTCTCCATCGAAATGATTACAATAAAATAAAATGAATTTAAAGATTTATAATTGAACTAATTTGACTTTAAGAAATTAAAATATAATTTAACTTTATAAATAATTAATATTAATATGTATTTCTCAATTAACATTCAATATTTTCCACTACTCATCAAAAAATAAACCATTTTAGAAAAATCACATTAAATATCCCAAGGGTAATTTGGATATTATAATTTTGAATATTAATTTCTTTTTATTGTATTAATTTTTTCACTGTGTTAAAAATTCATTATAAATTATGGGTTCTAAGTATGAATAAACCACTTTTTTTTGAAAATATTCTTTTTAGAAAATATTTCTTTTTCAATTAAATGGTTCTAATTTTTAATCTATTAAATATATATCAGTTATATTTATTTTATCCAAGTTTAAACCTTATAATATTCATTATTTTGTTATTTTTATTCACACCCACCAAATTATTGGTTAGTTAATAATGGTCTTGTTTAATTAATAATAATAATTTAACAAAGTATCATGTTTTTTTCAATCCATGTGTTGTGTACATTGCATTATATACTAGAGACTAGGTTTATTTTAAATGCAAAATATATCATAATTTCTAAAGGTGTTATATTCCCATCTATGCTTAGTGGTCTGTTTCACAAATTCTTTCAATTATGATGTTCATATTTTTAAATATTATGTTGTCACAACTTCTCAATTAAAATTTATAGAAAATAAGAATTTCTTTTTTCTTTAAAGTCATTTTATTCTTTAAAATCATGTTTTCATCAAAAATGATTTTTATTGATTTTTATTATTGAATACAAATAATAAAATTTGAAACCATGTTAATTTTTTATATAAATAATATCATTTTATTATTTTATTATCTCAAAATTGTGTTAGAATGATCGTATTGATTTTTTTTCACATTTTGTGTTTTCAATGACTAGTTAAAAGCACTGCATTTTATTGAAGATATTATTTTCTATTGAAGGACTTACTATGTAACATTATACTTTAGAATATTTTTAAAATATTATTAGTTAATTTTGATTAAAAATAGTACAATAAATGTTTTTTAAATCAACATTATAATTAAATTTGGTATAAAATATTTTTTATATTTAGAAATTCATTTTTCAAGAAAATAATTTTCCATCATGTTTTATAGGATTTATTATGAATTAAATTATAACACATTTATGAATGGAATTTGATAAAATAGGTTCCATGTTTATATTTAGAATAATTAATATTAATAAATCTCTTCAACTTATTTTTTTTAATAAGAGTTGTAACTATAGTAATTTTGTGTGACCTTATTAATGGTAAAATGGGACATTTGTGGCTAAAACTAATAAGATAAGGATTAAAATATATTCAAACACATTTGTTAATTTCATTTTTTGATTATAATGTATTTGTAATAATAAATACATTGAAAATAAATACGATTTTTAATTTATAATTTTTAATTCCATTAATTATATTTTAAATAATAGATAATGTCAAAATTGTCATTATATTGTTTTTTATATTTTTAATATTTTTTTAAGATGAATATATATATATATATATTATGTTATGATATCACTTATTATTTTAACCATATATATTTTAATCATTATTAATTTCTCTAGTGTATAATAATGTTGTAATTACCATGAATGTTTTCATAACACTAACACGGTGCATGTTCCAGTAGTATAAAAATAAACGTATTTGTTTTAAAACACATAAAAAGTAATATTTTTTCATGTATAATGTTTTAGAAATAATTTAAATTTTAATTATGATGTATTATTTATTATTAAATTGATTATATTATTACTATAATACTAATTTCTTTTTCAAACATTAATTATTACAATAGTTAAAAAATGAAATTATTAATATTTTTCTGTTAAATATGTTCTATAAAATAATTTAAAATTTATAAATAATTTTAATATATATATATAATTATGATGATATATGGTCTAATTTATCATTCATTTTCCATTTATGACCTAACTGTAATCTTATATGTCAAATTATGTCCCATTATTGTTGAAAAAGTCATTACCATAGTTATGGTCAAATTTGATTAACCAATGTGTCAATCCAATTGATAAGGTTTAAATTATATACAAAACTAAATAAATTTTATTTTATTATTATATTTTCAACAAATATAATTTATATTATAATTCAGGTAATTTTTGAACTATTGACCATTATCCAGACATGTGTTGTATTATAAAATTTATTGTATTTTTCAAAATGAAATTAATTATATTTTATAATAAACAATATATTATTTATTGATTAAAATTAAATTAAATATATATATTATCCTTTGTAAATGGTATTTGGTTGAAAATATCATCCATGTTTTTTAGGGGTCAATTTTCCTTATATAATAACTATTTTCACACCTAAAGAGTAAAAAACCATTAATATCGTGGTAATTTTCAAATGGGTTAATGGGAGTTTAAAATGATAGATAATGTAGAAAAATCACCAAAAATAATCCAAATTTTAATTTATTTGATGATTTTGAAAAATAATAACCCATCATTGAATTAAATAACTGTTCATCAATTTTTCAATTTGAAATAATTTATATTTATTTATTACATTATGTAATTCTAAAAATACCCCACCAATCACATGTAAAAGGGTACTCACTATCCTAATGTTGATGCACATGAAGAATATACTCATGGTGGTGCTACCCAAGATGATATCTTAACTCCTAATGAGGCTTTGCATGAATTCAATGTTACACAAGAACATGTACCTCATAAAGAAGCTATCATCCACACTATAGATGATCTCGTGATGGATGTAGAATTTTTTTCCACAAATGATTCAATGAAGAAGAAGGTGTAATCCAGATAACTGTGGAGGATATCGAGGATGTGGTTGGTCCAAGAAGATGTCATATATGGTTATCTGATGCTCATATAGTTATACATGATGTCCAAATATGATGTTCTATATCAAAATATTTCATCCAAAACTAATTGTATTTCATCTCTTCCTCTATAAAATTTTGGAGGCATTCTTATTAAAAAATATATATATCCTTATATATTATTTATGTATTATTAAACCATGATGAAATAATAAAACTAGTATATTAAATACACAAATATATTATTATATCAATTTTATATCTAATATCCATAGAAAAGAACCATCATTCATGTGTTCATAGGACCAATTCCTCGTGAAATGATGTAATTATAATTCAATCATATATCATAAATGAATATATTGTTGGCCTCAATATAAATATATATGATAATATGTATATAATTAATATTTTATAATTCAAAATATTATATATAAAATTAACTTTAAATCTAATTAAAAATTATAACAGCATTCGTGTGTGCGGGTGAATTACAACCTCCAAGAAGTAATGTGATTTTCCATTCAGCACTGTATCACATGGATGCTATATTTATATTATTTAAAGATATTATATTATGTTCATCATTAAATAGTAATTATTGAAATATAAAATAGTAATTAACATATTTCTTCCATAAATGTTGGAAAATTAAATTTTTAGTCATGTGTATGTATAACATATATTCTTAATGATTGTAACATAATTCATATTTTAGAACCATGTTATTTTGATTATTATTAAATGTAATAATTAAATGAAAAAATATAATTATATAATAATTATTATTTATGATTTATAGATTAATTACATATTACACAATGGGAAACATTCCAAAGTCATTTTGAAATTAGGAACCAGACGTCGTCAAAACTCATAATGTGGGCTTAACTGAAAATGTATATAAATATGACAGTAAAATAAGTAATATAAATTTTTTAATTATAAGGGATAAATATTTTAAAATAATCATATGAAATAAAATAACTAGTATTTTTTATACATTATTTTATGGACATACATGGCATATATGTACTCAAGGTAAGAGATTTTACCTCATTTTTTCAGTGTTGCATGTTTTAATCATACGAACCGAATTTATTTTGTATGGTTTATTTTTCCCCATTTAACATGTTATATTATGAATAATTATTAATTCATGGTATTTTTTATTACAATAAATTTTATATCATGAAATGGTTTTTAGTTTAGATGTTACAAAATATATAGTAAATTTCATAACTCAATTTCATTTTATTTGGTCATATTAGCTCTTCATTTTCAATTTTGTTTAATGATTTTGTTTTTGAGGACATCTATTAATTTTATTTTTTAATTTATATTTATTTGGCTTGGATTTATATTTTTTACACAATGTCACTCTACTGATTAATTCTAAAATCAATTATTTGATCATTGTAAATGTTATTCATCTAAAATTCTCTTTCTTTGGGATATAAATTTTTTTATGCAGCTATATTCATTTTTAAGTTTTATATAATACCCTTTTGATATGTTATATTAAGAATATTATTATTTTCATGATATTAGTATAATTAGTTGTTGTTATTCATTTATGGGGATTATAATTAAAATGTTATCAAAGTGGTATGAGGTTTATATCTATATCAAATTTTAATAATGAAAATTTATGCATGAATTTATATTTAATAAATTATATAATCCTTATATTATAAACACATTTAATTATTCTTATTATATATATATTTCATTATTTTTTATGTTTATGTTCCATATTTCACTCTTTGGTACTCAAAATAGATTATAAAAAGTTTTTAAGAAAAACCCCATTATTTATCCTCTTTTGTTCATAGAATTTTTTACAATAAACATGTTTTTAAAAATAGTTTCAAGAATGTTTTTAATATTTAAAAATAGTTTTTTAATTGAATTTTTTATAGGTTTAAATTTTTTTTAAAAATCGATACAATTTTGTTACCATTTTCTAGTTAGGATAATTTTTACCAAAGGTGTGAAAAATTTATTTTTGATAATGATTACAACCTGACGACATTTTTATACCATAATGAACATTAATTTCATTAAATAATCCTTAATTAGATACCACAGATTTTTCAAATAAATATATTTATTAAAATTTTGGGAAATGTTATGTTTAAAAAGTGATTTTCAATGTTAGATGGGTATATTTCTAAATAATGATTGCAATAATACATTTTGGGAATTTCTATTCACAAAAAAGAACAACCCTTTTTGATACATATTCCCCAATAGGGATAAAATGTAATGATTTCATCCTAATTATTTATCAAGATAGACTACGATTGTTTCAAATATATTTTCACTCAACCCATTTCTTTTCCATGGGTAAATCAATCATTGAGAGAACTATTGTAATTATTATATCGAAAAATTGATGACCTAATGAATTAAGATTGTCTTTTGGTTTGTAGAAATTTATTATGATGATGTGTGATCTCGATAAATCTCATGATGATATGTGAGGGTGGTATAGCTCATCAATTCATTTAGTAAACTGTTGAAGATAACATGTAATATGTTTCTACTTAGTGATTATTGGAATTTACCCAATAGTTTATTCCATTTGTATTAATGATTTAAAAAATTATATGAATATTATGTTCTAATTTACCAATATGTTTTCATTGTGGTTTAATGAAGTACTAATGGAAATAATATTCAATAATTATTTTCATATGGCCATGATTGTTGACTTATATGACACTTTTATTATATTGAAACTCCATTCTATATTTCATTATTGGTGGTCTATGTATTTGTGGGTATTGATTATATTATGATAAACTCATTAACTTTGACTGTGTCGTCATACCAATATTCCCATTTTAGGCTCACTAGTGAAATGGAAATGTTAATGTTTATGTTTACCCGTACTTTGATTTTCTTCTCACCATTGTTATGTTTTCCTTTTCCCAAGGATATAAAGTTTGATTTTAAATGAACTATTTATATAAATATTTTATGTGTGAGGAATTGTATTGGATATTTTGAATGCATAATGTGGAATACAAAAATAATATTATAGTGGTATAAATACATATTTTAAGTTAAAAATATTGTTTTGTAAGAGTCAATACTAATAAAGTGAAAATATAATCATAAGAAGACATTGGTTATGTACATGATCCAATTTTTTCCATTATATTTTTTATAATTTTGATAGTTGAAATTTGTTAATGTTTATCTATATCATGATAATAATTTAAAGATTACGTTTTAGCATTTGAATTAGGAGTATGGGTATGATGATATTATAGTTGGTATCAGAGATGGGTTTAGATAACATTGGAGATTATGATGTCTTTATGTGAGTTTAACTTAAGAGTTATGGATACCACCATGGGATTATTATTTTATGGTTATGAATATGTTTAAATCCTTAAACACCACTTTTGAGGTTTTAAGTGCTCTGATTTTATAGAGTTTAATGATATTGTTTGAGAATCATTATTAGGATGAGGTATATTTGACACTTCAGTTATAAATGAAGGATTCATTTTGATGAATAATATTACATTTTTAGGGATGTAAGCTGAAAAGTATGATATAGACATTTAAGATTAAAAATTATTTAATATTGATGTTATTTTGGGTATTTTGGATATAAGTTTATTTATTTATGGAATGATCTATAACGAACCAATGGTGTAGTTACTGAATTTTAGAGAATTCTAAATTATTTATTCATATAGAGTTTTATACATTTTTTATATTATCATATAATAGGATAACCATTTCAGTTTATGTAATGATATGATAAATAGGTTTTCATTCATTTATATACCTCAGGATCAATAATAACCTGATTTTAGTGTGTCATGTATGAATAATTATTTTTGAATAATCATAATTTGGAGAAATAGATGATATAATCATAGAAATGTATTTAAGGAAGAAAATATACATGTCATATAAATATATTTATATATTTTTGTAGTATATTTTGTAAATTAAATTTTCAAACTCAAGGAAATGTATCTTAAAATATGAATCTCATGCTATTACCGTCATTTATGATGAATCTATGGACTTTTTCACACCTCATTTGTTAATAATTTTGAGGTCATTGGCTTTCTCATGATAATTAAATATATTATGATCAATGTTATATATCATTCTCCATAATTATAAAATAATATTTATCCTCCACCTCTATATTTTCACATCACAATAATGTTTTCTTATTTGAGAATATATTTATCTTTTACTCTTGATGACCTTCTATGTTTACTTTTCCTCTTTTATAAATAATAACTTACTATAAATTTTTAGATGTTGAATTTGAAAAATGATATTTTCAATTATATCATCCTTTAACATCGAGCTCAAGTTGAAATTTTGAGGATTACATTTATTAATGGGGGATGAAATATCCGGAGATTTTAATATCATTATTTATTTGGCAGCATATACAATAATTAACATCTTTCTTAACTGAACTATGAAATATTGTTATTTTAATGGTATAGTTATAACCTACACCTTTAGTTGTTGGGTATGAATATGACTAATTAAATAATTAAATATATAAAAATCTCATACACATTAAAAATATATTGATTAATTCGTAGGAAATGAGTTCCCAATTCGTTTGAAATTTCATGTTTTGTATTAATAAAATTTCTTCAAAAGGGTTTTTTTATAGGGGAATAATATTACAAAATTATAAAATATTTAGAAATTTTAAATTTTAAAAAAATTTGAATACATAATCTTAAAACATCATTATGGTGATAGTTATCTAAAAATATTATCTACTTTTGGAACAATGAAAATGTCCGATTTTTTCTGAATAAATTATTTTCTTCTCATGTTCATTAAACATCACATTCTATTTTGGATTAGTATTAAAAATTTACTATTTACTAATTAATAAAAATAACCAAGTAAATTTTATTATAATAATCATTATTTGTTTAATTTTTTATAATAACATTTTTACAATTAATATTGGTATTTTTAATTGAAAAAAATTATCACATTTTATGGGTTCATTTTGAAATTATTTTACTATAATAAAGTGAATATAATTTGATAAAATAGAATAAATTTACATAATAATTATAATTAATATTAATTAATATGGTGCTTTTATTTTTTCAATTTGAATATAAACCTAATAAATCTTTATTACCACGGTAACGGTAAAATGAATTAATTTGAGTTAAAACTAATGTGATAAAGCTTAAAATATATTCCAATGCAATAATTAGGATAAATTTTTCATTCTATTTTGTCCAAAATTATACAAAATTATAAATATGATCTTTTAATGCATTTAACTTTGGTATTGAACATTTTAATATTTTAATAAAAGTATAATTTCCAAAATGAATCTCTCTTACATATAATATTATTAATATTTTTTAAAATTTAATAAGTAAAAATATATGTATATTTAATTTTGATTATAAATATAAATTATTTATTTATCATGTAATTTTTTTTAAATTTTAATCAATGGTATAATCACCTAAAATTCATCTGCCATGTTGGCAGCGTATATGTGGAATTGGTAGAATAATCAATGTTAATAATTTTAAAAACATAAACATTAATATTTTTGATGATTTATTGTATCAAACTAATAATATAATTAATTAGAATGTATTAATGACTATGAAATGGATTATATTTGAATTACATTTATTCTTGTTATTTTCAATGTCTATTTATTTGAAAATTTCTTAAAATGACATTACAAGTATATTTATTAAATATATATATATATATATATAATATAAAAATCATAAAACCCATTCAAGGGGATAATTTGGATTACAATATGTTTAAAATATCATCACATGGCCACTTATTAGATGATTTTCATCTTATAAATAAAATTATAACCATTTAATATTGAAAAACTCACTACCACAGTAAAAGTTAAAATTATTTATTTAGAATTAATCCCAAAAGGTAAGGTTTCAAATGTTATCTAAATGTAAGCACCTAACCATAAATAATACATATTATAGTTATTTCAAAACTATAAATCACAATACTTTTCCAAGTGTCATTTTGGTAAAAAGGTTTATTGAATTAGGAAAAATAAATACATAGTGACCCCATACATTTCAAGTGGACACTTATAAATAGTATCTATTTTTTCAAACAAATGAAGCCCTTTTAAAATAAAACATGTTTTATTTTAATAAAATATCTTAAAATTTTTAATCCGTACCTAATCCTTATCCCTCTTCTACTATGAAATCCATTGATTTTTTTTATGAAAACACGATATGATTACAAAAAGCTCAATAAGATATATAAAAATGTTAAAATAAATTCCATAATCTATAAAAACTTATATAAATTTTCCGTTTCAATAAAAATACTAGCATCAAAATTAACATTTAATTAGCCACGAAATCACTTTATCTTACCAATGATTTCGTAAATACAATTCCTAAGAGTACATAAAGTAAACATAAATACAAATAAATGATTTATAAAAACTATTCTCAATGTTTTAACATTCAACCAAAAAAGATAAGAACTTTAGATTTCCATATGAAATTATAATTTTCCTATAAAACTAAGAGAAATAATACAAGAAACATTAAGGTTACCAACAGGTAAATATTCATATCTCACTTTTATATACTTGATCTATCATGGATATACAAGGAGTAACCATCATTTGTACATTTATAATAACAATCATAGTATATTCCCATAACCTATTAGGTTAAACCAAACCAGTTAACTCTTTCTCAATAGTAAATACATTGGTAATCTATAATGGACACACCTTTCAATATTTTAAATTGAAGCACCAATCCTAGAAAACAATTCATGAGAAATTTAGAATAATAAATACATTTAAATATTGAGAAAGATTATTCTTGAGAAAAATAACCCATCCATTTTTAAATTATTTTTCATTTTATAATGTTATGAACTTATGACTAAAAAATTCATATTTGAAAATAAAATTTTACAATTATAGTGGAAACTATAATAAATTAGTGATTTATAATAGCATAAAATTCATTTCATTCTTTATAATCTAAAATATCATTTCGAATTTTGTAAAAAGAAGTATTAAAATATTAATTTTAAAAAGAAAGTCCCTTACATAAGACCTTAAAAATAACTTTTGAAAAAATTTGAGGGAAATTTTAATATTAATTTTTTTTAAAATTTATATACAAATTAATAATTAATTAAACATAATTTAAAATTTTTTTAATGGTAAATAAAAATTTTTCAAATAAATTATAAATATATTAAAATTAAAAATACTTTTCATTAGATTCCCTTACCTTGAGTTTGTCTAGTCATGTGTAATATATATCTTCTTGAAATAATACACATAGTATAATTTATAATTTATTGAGAAAAATATTATGGTTTATTATTAATTTTATATCACTTATGATTTTTTTGTATACAAGTATATAATCTTTTATGTTCACGCCAGACATTTGGATGATTTTCGTTTCATAACTCCAATATGTCTTTGGTCAGTTGACTGTGGTGAGAGTGTCTCGTGTTCCATCATCACTTGAATAAAAATAAAAAAATAATTGTAATTTTTCAAAATAAATTATAATTTTAAATTAATCCATTTAATATGGTTATGAAAAATGAACACGTGACAATCAGAGAGACGGTCGGTTGTACATACTTTTAGTAACATTTCTTTTATTCAAAAAATTTATAGAAATAAGGTTTGTATTGTTTTAAAATTAAATAATGATAATAGTATCCTAATACCCATATTTTTTTATTTAAATATACTTATTTATATCATTCATGAGATATGGAAATTAAAAACAAATCAAACAGCTTTGTGGTGATGGTTGTCCACACGTACGCACAAATGACTTTAACAATTTTTGGTTCATGGAAATCATAGAAAATAAATTATATATTAATTTTCAAAATAAAAAATATATCAATAATATGATATATAAACATTCCTTTCCTCATTATAACTATTCTTGAGAGGCAGTGGTGGAAAAAAAATTACATCTGTTCGTAAGGTAGTAGGCCATTTTACACAGGAATGGTTAATTATTTTCATTTTTGATGAAATGGAAGATGGATAAGGATAAATAAAATAACAAAATAAAATCTCAACATACACAATATAATTTATATATTATTTAATCATTGTTTAATATTATTTTTAGGAGGTTTATGAAGAAATTAAATAGAATGAAATGATTAAATAGAAAACATATAAATTGGAAAACCACCTTTTCATAACACCTAAAGACCACTACGGTTGGTGTTATACATAAAATTAGGACTCTCGAATGAATATATGAATTCAAGGAAGATTTTTTTGGTAAATATTGAATGGAAAAAATTCATTTTTATATGTTTTTAAAAATTATGAATAGGTTTCCATTTATTAGAGATGGGAGGGGCGCTATTGGAATTTAACAAACAATTAAATTAATATATATTTATTTTCAATTCAAAATGGAACAAAAGTGAGTTATGTATAATATAATATTTGTATTGGTCTAAATAATCTCAATGTATTATTTTTATATAAGATTTTTTCACTTTATGACCCTGATCATTTGTTTTTGACTCCTATTTAACCCATTTAACTCTAAGAGAGGAAAAATGGATTTTTACACTATAATGGTCAATATTTTAATAATAAAATTAAAAAATACCCATAATTATATTATGAATGATATTTTAAAAATTATAATAATAATTTTTCCTAATTTAATATTTTTTGGAATTTTGTAACATTTAATAAAATATTATTTATTTTAAAATGTCATTGATGTCAATTTTCACACTATTAATTATATTGACTTTTAAAAACATCAATAGAAAAAATAACATTAAAATATAAGTTAATAGATATATAAAATTAAAATTAAATCAGTAATATTATTTTACATTATTTATTATCTGAAATTATATTTATTTTAGTTCTATTAATATATTTTATTTTATTTTTTTGTTGATGAAATACTTATTGCATCAGTGTTGTGCAAGTATTTAATAAAATAATTAATTAACTAAAAAATTAAAAATAAGTTATCATATTTAATATATTTATATTTTTTCAAACTAATATTTATAGTGTAACATATCTTTTGTATTTAACCATATTAAAAATATTAAAATATTTAAGAACACGAATGTGACATGTGTGTGTTTTCCTTAAAAAATATTATACTTCTCAGGATACAATCCATGTGGCTATTAATAGTTATTTTAGCGAATCGTGAATGATTTTTAGGAATAATAACCCTTAAATAAAATTGGGGAATGTTATATGGTCATTTTTTAGAATTTGTTAATTTGTTTTTCCCTTAATTACCTGATTTATCCTTTACTCTTGTAACAAAAATTACTACAGTTAAAATTCATATTCATTGAAAATAAATGAGGCATATTTTCAAAATTTATAACGACATATTAAAAATATGGGATATTGTTTTTTAAAATTAAAACATATAATTTTCATTGTTTAATTTATAATTAAAAAGACAAAATACATTGAATTATTTTTCCGGTAAAATTCCATTTTTAAAAGGAAAATGTTTTTATACAAAAATCAAGTATAAAATACAATCATAACACATAATTTCAATATTTTAAATATAGAGTAAAAAGGTATCTTTTATAACTAATAAAAGAAGTAATTTTAATTTTTAATTACCTGAAAAGAAAACACAACATTCAATAAAAATCAATATTTTTTATTTTTACTGAAAAATAATTGTTTTTAATAAAACTGTAAAAATTTCACCATATTATTATTTTGATGTAGTAATTTCAAATATTATAATTAATTAATTATATAAAATTTCTAAAATATGGAAATTTTTTTAACAATTACCTCACAGATGTAATAAAAACATTACTGAAGAATATGCATTTGAAGAAAAAAATGACATTACTAAAATTTAGTGTGTAATTTTTTAATAATTAATTAGTACATATTAAATTAGTAGAATCATTTTATATTTCATAATTAAATTAATACAAAATTTTCCCACTTATTTAGTAGTTAGGTTATAATGGTTCAATAATAACAATATTTTGTTATTATTTTAAGCCTAGTGTTGTGCATCTTGTATGCTATAAAACAAATTATTTCATTTTAAAAAATTTGTATGTTATATTATCCCCAAAAACTTTAGGAAATTTAATCCTTCAAAATCATAATTCGGTCCATGAAAATACATTTTGTGTCTTTAAAATTCATATATTTAATTCACACATCATAAAATTTGTAAATAAAAAATAAATAAAATAAGAGAGAAAAGGGAATTGTAATGGTTTCCTGAGATAACTCATACTAGGTTTCTATATAAGAAAACATGGAAATAGAATAGAAAATCTAACACCCTGGTACTGATATATAGTTATAGAGAACATGGTCATGAGAAAATGATCCATCACGAAACCATAAATCTATTATGGGTTAAATGCTTATTGATTTCTTGGTAAGAAAATAAAAAGGATAATGTTTTTATCAAGATACCATTCTTAGAGTTGTTGAAATCATTTAATAAATAGAATTAATAAATTAGTCAATATATATACATGATGAGTAAAATATCATCCTGTAATTTATTCCTACCAAAATATAATCTTTATTCTCTAAATAAATGAGTGTTCAAGATGAATATTTTGAATTCCTTGAGCATTACAATAAAAATATATGGTTAAATAAGTTCATAAAAGTTTAAAATATGTTCCACAATAATTAGAAATTAACCAAATCCCAAATGGTTAGACTAAATAATGAAAAAGATCCAAAACAAATAAATTATTATATGATGAAATATTTCTTTATTCCCCAAAATTCATCAAATATAAAGAAAAAAATTATTTCCAATAAAATTTATAAATAGTATCCAAGACTAATATTGAAACCCAAAAAATATATGTATTTTATCACATAGTCTTCCAAGATAATTTTTAATATTTTTCTCCAAATAACACCAATTTCTCTTAATGTCTCACACTAACAATTATATACCAAAATCGTGTAATATCTACGATATTATAGTCATTTACATACATCCAAAATACAAAAAATGATAATTCAATATTTGTTACTCAAACAAAATCTAATTGTATATTATTTACCTTATTCTTATAATACTTCAAAAAATTAAGGTAATATTTTTCAAAAATAATATAAATCACATAATAATCAAATAATTTTCCAAACCAAAAATATTCTACATGATAATGCATAAGTCCCAAAAAAACAATTATTCTTAATTTATCATTTTTTTAAATAAAAAAAGAAAATTTAATACTATCCAAGACATCATGTTGGATAGTATTAGGTGATTCACCCTTATCATTTATCGTTTTTTGGTTTAAACCTCATGGACTTGATGAATTTGATAGGTTATTACACGATCTATGTGATGTATTTTTAAACTATATAATTCTTATAAAATGAATGGAAATGGGAGAATTTTCTTCCTAAATTTTCATAATATATTTAATAATAAAAAAATTAACCACAAATGATATCTCATACATTTCATTTTTCATATCTATATATAACAACCCATAATTACCTCAAAATTAAATGTCTCCAAAGATATCATTTTTAAAATTAATATTTCATAAATTGATTCCTTAAAAGTTGTTCTTAAGACATTGGTCTTATTTGATACATTATGATTATAAATCCATGATGATATCCTTAACTATTAAAAATACCTCACATGAAAACATCCAAATCACCATAATTATATAAATGTCCCTCTAATACAAACTATAAGGATCTATCATTAAAAAATACATATTCTAGTTATTTTAAAATAAGAAATCACTTTTGTTTCCCAATGATATTTTAGGTATTAGTATTTATTGAATTATTTAAAACTCTTACATAGTAAACACATATATTACAAGTGGACAATTATACTCAGTATCCATTATTTCCAACAAATGAAACCCTTTTAAAATGAAATATCTTTTCTTTTCATGAAATATCATAACAAGTTTTATATTGACCTTATACTTGTCCCATGAGTTCTGTAAAAAACTATAAATCTTTTAAAATATATTATGAGAATTAGATGCTCATTACGGGATAGAAAAATAAGGAATAAAATAATTACTCCATAAATAATTATATAAATTATCCTTTTTCAAAAATACATTAGGCTATAAATAAAAAATTTCTTACCTAATTAATAACATAGTATTTATAGTTATTAAAGGAAAACCATTTGTAAGACAACATATAGGCATTATAAAAACTCTTGAAGGTTTTATGAAAAAATATCAAGAAGTTATAACTTTGACCAATAAAAATTAATCAATTTATTTTAGATTATGAAATCATAAGAATACTATAAAAACAATAGAAATTATACATAAATGATAATGCTAAATTTTGGAATAATTTTCATATCACTCTCACATATAATTTCTCTCTCACATTTAATCATGAAGTAATTATCATAGTCTCATTTGGAATAATAATCGTAGTATACTTCCATAATATCTTAGGAGAAACCTATTCAGTTAACTAATGGGACAACTATAACGGGGTCACCAAAAATTCTTATATAATGGAACTATACATACTAATAAACTATTCTGAAGAACTATATAATAATCATAATAGATAAATATTTCATAAAAATATTATTGATAAAAATAAACTATCAATTTTGATGACATCTAACTTTTTAAAATAATGATCACTTAAAAATTAATAGTTTTAATTTGAAAATAAAAATATAAAATTGTAAAGGAATATTTAAAAAAATGTGGTGAAATGATGTAATGAAATTTGATTCTGGTCCTATTAGTTAATGAAACTTACATTTATTCTATTTAAAAGAATAGTATTCTAAAAGGATTTTTTAAAAAAGAATTTCCCTTGCATAAAAAATTTAAAACATTATTTTTGAAAACAATTTAGATAAATAGAGTATTGAAATTTTAACAAATTCATTTGTATATAAATAAGTACCTTAAAATGTATTTAAGAAGTAGTATATTACAGTTAAATATTTAGAAAATAAATCATTAAATCTTTTTAAAAATGCTGTTTTAGTAAAATAGTCCCTTACCTTTAGTCTAAATCATTGACCACAGTCATTGAATTTTGGAATAATAAATTTATGTAAATTTATTATTTCATAATAACCTATTTCATTTTTATTATTACTTATATGTCAATTATTATTATGTTATCTATAATTACTTAGTTATTTAGTTTCACATCAGATGTTTTGATTATATTAAATTTATTATTCTAAAATGATTTCGGTCAGTTCAATGTTGTTAATGACTTCATTGTTAAAAAATATAGAGAATCAATACAAATTATTATTTATAATATAAATTATACTTTTAAAATCCACCAAATAAATATTTTTATGAAAAATTAACTATATTAAAATCATGGATACGATAATCAATATGTATGCATGTTAAACGATTCTATTTTGAACGATCAATATGGAAAGTATTTAAGTATTATTTTGTCTTTAAATAATGATAATAATCTCTAATATATCATATTAACTCTTTAGATATAAATAAATATAAATTTCATGTGATGCGGTGATTAAAAAAGAATCACATCGTTTCGTGGCGGTGGTACTCCACTTTTATGCATGAAATGCATTGTAATTTATAGTGGATTTAAATGGAAAAAATTAAATGATATATTAATTTTTAATAATGATAAATATTTCATGCATTAAATATATTTAAATTATTTGTATTATTATTACTATTATTGAGATTTTGTCATGTAAATTTAATTACATTAGTTTTTCAGTAGTCCACCGTAAAAACAAATGATAAATTTTGTTCTCATTTTATTAAAGATGATATGGAAAAGTGTAATTACACTAACATAATAACATATAATTATATGGATGATATAGGTTTTTAATTTTATCATTTTGAAGATGATTTTGAGGTTGTGGAATAAAAAATAATATTAAAACCCATGATTTAATTAATTACCTTCTCTTTAGACAACCTCCATTCCTTTACACCATAGTACCACAATGTTTGGTTTCATTCCAAAAATAAGTCAATTATAATGAGTTAAGTGATTATAGAATGTCATGTTGGTATATATTGGCCAAATGAAATAGGATTCAATGTTATTTGGAATCATAAGAAGAGGGTACCTTTTATAAGAGACAGGAGGAGTGCTCTTGAAATTTCTCAATATATTATATTTAAATAAAATATTTTTTAATTTCAAATCTCTAAAAAATAATTTTTTTATACAATAATATTATTATTTTTCTAAATAATCTCATAAAAATTTTAGATATGTTTATGTCAGGTTATTACACTTTTTATTTAGTTTTAATATTTATTTAAGCCATTTAACTGTGATAGTGACTACATCGATTTTTAATCATTGATGGTAAATATTATTACAAAAAATAAAAAAAGAACCATAATATTATCATGGATAATATTTAATACATTATAGTAATCATATTTCTGATTTTAGATTTTTTAGGAAATATATATCATTAAATAAAATTTTATTCATGTTAAAATATCATTATTTTCAATTTTGAAACTAATCAATACACTATCATTAAAAAATATCAATAAAATATTATATCATTGAACAGAATATTTTAATAAATAATTAATTTTTCACAGAAAATTATGATCTATGTGGATTACATTTAATAAATTATTTTATATTTATTTTAATATTATTAATATCATTTAATGGGTTTTTTGATTAATTAAATAATTAATGAATTTGTGTTGTGTAAGAATTGAAGGTGATTGTATATTCACTAAAAAATAAACTAACAACCTTGAGGAATATTTTTCTATTATATTTCCAAATAATATTTATATTCTAACATTAATTTTTGATGATAGAATAAAAAAATTATTTACGGAAAATAAGAGTGTGACTTGTTGGGCTTTTCATTAAATAATATATTATAAAGGCTATAATCTCATCCATGTGGTTTTATATTGTCATATAAGTGATCCTTTAATGGTTTTGGATAAATATTATTGGTCCCAAAAAATTGGACCAAATGTTAGTGTTATTTTTTAAAACATTTCATTTTATGTTTACTCTTAATTAC
Source organism: Viscum album (assembly GCA_963277665.1). Lineage (NCBI taxonomy): Eukaryota > Viridiplantae > Streptophyta > Magnoliopsida > Santalales > Viscaceae > Viscum > Viscum album. The sequence goes on along the minus strand of OY728127.1, from coordinate 395,083,426 downwards.
CAGATTTTACCATTCACCGTGGTAAAAAAAATAAGGCCATTATTCATATTGTCCATAAAAAAAGTAGCCCTTTTAATAAATACATACCTCATTATTCAAAATAATTAATCTATTTTTTAATATCTACAGACATAATATGAATCTTCATAAATATAATGAATCTGGTAAAAGTCAAAGAAATATAGTTTTTTATCCATGTTTTAAAACATAAAATAATTGTATCCAAAATTAAATTATAAAAAACATTTTTAAAAAATAATTTTATTATTTTAAATAAAAATTATAAAATTAAATTTTCATACTAATATAAAATTTTAATTTAATTTTTAGGTATATTAAAAGTAAATAATATTTTCAATAAAATCTTTATTTTTCATTATTAATTGAAAAATTAAACATTTCATATAATTCTCAGATTTTCACTATAGGATAGTTTGGATATGAATATTTCAAAAACAATATTTACTTAATTTTAAAAAAATTATAAATCTATATAAATTAATCATTTTATTATCTCACAATAGTAATAAAAATCACTCTAGTATAAAGTTTATTGGAAGATAAAATTTACTTTATTAAAAATAAGTACATAATTTTATAATAATTATTTAATACATTATTAATGAGTAGAAAATTTTTATATTTCATAATTAATTCAAAACTATTAATTCCAAATATTTAGGGGCTAGGTTATATGGGTTGCATAATAATAATTTTAATGATTCATATAAGATCTCTATTTTGTATTTTGTGTGCTATTAAACATAGTCGTTTATTTTATAAACATGGGATGTTATATTAATCCTGACTAATTTTTTTGGATAATTTTATTAATACCATAGAATTCTTATTATCGATTACATGTAGTTTGGTAAGCATTTTACATGATTATGAATCATATTATATTATAATATTTCATTTATTTTAAAAATTAATAATAATCTTATTTTTTAAATAATAATATATAATTAAATTTTTTATAATTCATATAATAATTTATCCATCAAATTTATTAGTATATGGTTTTCAATATCATCCATGATCCATTAATGGATATCTTTTTTAAAATTGTGACTTTATTCCCCACATGTATGTAAAAACATTGATATCATGGATACTAATAAATTTGATAACGATGGGTTAAAAAATAGATTAGAGATGAAGAGTCTCCTAAAATTTACCATATTTTATTTTATGATAGTAATTCGATATAGCCTCATCGTATATTCAAATTATTTGAATTTGGATCCATTTTTTCATGAAAAATGTTCTTTTATAAATTTAATACTTTATGTAATTCTGAGAATTCTCCTTTCCCCACTTAAAAAAAGTGAACCACATATACTCTTATATACACATTAAGAGCCATTTGGATCATCCAATCCATGGAAAATCCACATATAACATCTCTCCTTTAAATCTAGTTTTTTATTATTAGTGGAATACAAATCTATGTGGGATTACAGTGTCAAAAAAATGATGTTTTCTAAATAAGAGGTATAAATTTTTGTAATATGTTCTTGTTTTATTTAATATTCTAGATCATTAAAAATTATTCAAATAAGTGGAAATGATAACACCCCTATATTCATGTTATTATCCCTCTATTTATGAATTCTAGTATATAAACTGGTTTTTTCTAAGCATCGAGAGTTTATGAAGAGATTTTGGGAATATTTTAGAGATTTTCTAGATATGAATGGTTTGATAAATATTAGTAAAAACCATGAAACACCTTCTGTAAAACCATGAAATTGAAATTGTGGCCACTAGGTAGGTGAGAAGGTTAGCCAAACCTTGCGACCACCTAAAATAAACTCTGTTCTGTTTCATATAGGGGTTTAGCATGGTTCAAACATTTTATTTCTAATTGTGTGATTCAACCATATAAGGGGTGTTTGGAGGTAGTGTCTAATGGATGGTTAGCCCACATTTTAGCAAATTCTTCCCCCTAACTGTGCCCCATTAAACATAAGATCCAAAAATTGATGATCTCACTCGGATTACACTATTAATGGATCATTGTTTCCAATAATGAGACCCTAACATCATTTCCTCTCCATCCCAAGGAAATGTAGACCCTTACTCTTGATCTGTGAGAGATTTTTTGGATAATCATAGTTCATAAGGCACCAAATTCTTCAATAAGTTCTCATTCATTGTGGATTTTCTTAGTTATCTTCTTATTCCATATCATGGATTCATGGATGTAATCCATGGTGGATAGATTCTTGTTGTGTGAGGTAAATAAAATTTATATATGATTTTTTGGAAGATATGGAACAAGATATAAGGATGTATTTGTAATATATTATGATGTTTTTTGAGTTTTTTGTTGTTCTTCTTCTTTGCCTATATTTCATTGTAGGTGGATTCACTCACGACTTCTCTTAGTTATTACATGAACGCTTGATTTCAAATTTATTAAATTTCATAATTTGAATTTTGAAATTGATGTTCATAGATTAATGGAAATCCTCTTTAACAATGGTATGTGAAATTGTGGAAATATGTTATTATGTGAAAACATATTTTTTCATGATCTTAAAATGGTGTTGTTAAAATATTTTTTTGACTGTATTTGAAAAAATTGTAAAATATTTTAAATAAAATTATTATTTTAATGAAATGTGTGACCACTATATTTTACTGATCCGAAAATCATGATTCTAATAATACTTATAAATATCACATTCTTTATAAGTATATCTTATTTTGATATAGGTGATGAAATTGTATAATTATTAGCCACTTCCAGGAACCATTGATGTTAATACACTATTGAGTTTAAGTCATCATTGAGCTGACACACCGCTAGACATGTAACTACCAGGGCAGTTTTTTGATAGATCTAAGACATCATCCAGTAGGATTCACTGTTGTCCATGACTCACCATTTGCATTGAAATATCTTTATGTCTTAGATACTATCATATGACACACTTCAAGTTGTGACATTGCCAATGGAGACACCATAATCAACACAGCACTGAAACATAAATTTGGAAAGGTGTGAGGTACCACGAGCCTAAACTACCATGAGACGAGTCACCTCTAGCGACCTGAAATTCCGTATATGTCTAAGACACCACTAGTGTCATAACACAAAGATGATACCCTGATATCCTAAGACACCATCAGAATGAGACACCACTAGACTCTATGCCAGGGATACTATTTCCAAACACAACATTTCATTTAATGTTTTTATAAGGGCTCTATTAATGAAGATAATACTTAATTTTATTTTAATTATTTTCTATTAAATTATCAATAGAATTATTTTAATAGGATTTTGGATGTCATGTATTGGGAAATAGAATATCTAGATGCATGTGAATAATTTCCTTGTTATTGCCTTTAATAATGGAAGAGAACTCCATAATGGAAAAGTGATGTAATAGAAATTCAAATCATACTGTTAGAAATATATAAATTTTGTTCTTAATGAACAACCTTATAGACATGAACTCGATTGCAAGTACACAAAGATCTAATACTCTAAAGGGAATTAGAACTAAATCTATACATCAATACTTTCTGTAGGTAATAAATAGAGTATGAAACACTCTATTCATATAAATTTTTCATGGGAACCTCACCCAATATTCATTTGAAAAATCAAATAAAGTGTCACAATATCAACAAAATTTAACACATGAATATTTTTATAGATATTTTTTTTGAATTACTTTATTCTTTTTGATATTTTTCTTTTCATACAACACAAAAAAGTGATTATTTTATATTAAATCAGTATGTTTTGCATAACCATGATAATTTAACAAAACACACACCCTAGACTTTATATTTCTCAAAACATTATACCATGGTTAGATTCTTTTATACGCCACAATGACTTTCCCCAATGGCTTGTGTAACACGCAAGACCAGTCTTAACCAAATAATCATATATTATCAATATATTATTTAATATAACCTAATTGTGATATTAGTATTTATGAAAAGGGTTAAAAAGGTATTAAAATTTTGGATTTACCGAAATATAAAATTAATCCATTGGTTAAAAAATCATTAGAAATTAATATGAAAATCAATTGAATATACTGGAAAATATTATTATACCCACAAAGCTGTTTTACCCAAATAGATTAAATAAAATAAAATCAGTCCTCAATATTAATGTGTTATATATATACATATATATTATATTAAATCAAATATTTTTATAAACATTTAATATATTTGAGAGGATAAATATAAAAAAATCATATTTTATGCAAAAAATACTATATTTCTTATTAAATGATTTTTAATACCATCTATTGGAAAAAATATTTAAATCAATTTATGGAAATTTTATTGATTATATATGTCAAATTAAAATTCCTCACTAATATAAGAACATAGAAATTAGGTTATATTATTTTTTGGTATTTTTATGATATTTTTAATTTTTAATGAATAGTTAAAAATTATTAAAAATTATTTCCAAAATAATTTTTCATCTAATTTATTTATAATGATAAAGTACATTATAAAATTGTTTGTAATGATTATTTAGATATATATTTTATCAATTAATCCAATTTAGTTTATTGTAAGCAATTTAATTTTAATATTGGTTATAAAAAACATAGCAAACTTTTATATGTTTTTTCTTTTAAAAAATTCATTGTCACCTCGTATGCGGGAATAAATTTATAAAAATTCCTGCCACTTGAGTGAATGAAATTTATCAAAATTTATTCCATATTTTTATTACAAGTAGTTTATAATGAATATTATTTTTGACTAATTTTCAGAATAAAAATATTTTTATATGTGATTATAATTAATTATAACTAATAAGGTAAAAATTAGGTTAAATAAGTACCATACCCTAAATTTACTACCCAAAACCACCAATAAACATGTCCAAGATCCATTGAATGAAAATAGTTTTACCTTATAATCTTTTATATCTAATTAGTTTCACTATTTTTTCCACATGTAATGTGAAAAAATTTGTATTAAATTCTTTTGTCAAAATTTTACAAGATTGTCACTCCTCATCCCCTATATGAAGTCCTCCTCTCGTAAAACTTATCCACATGCTTAAATACACTTTGAATTGAAAAATATCTTAAAAATATATATTCCAAATATTCCTAAAGTAGTCATATAATCCTCCCTTCTAGTATAATTAAATCCTAAAGATCCCTTTGTTGGAAACCAAAAGGAGTTACAGGAATAAAAGGTCACATTCTTCCTCAATATATTTTTTGTTATTTCCATTATCCACCCCATAAAATATTCTTATTATATTATTGTATAAAAATAGAAGTATCATAAATATACTATGTTTCAAACTAAATTTACAAAAAAATCTATCTAATGGTTAATGAACAAATTTTTTACATGTACAACGAACTTCCACCTCGTGAAATAATGATTGTTAATATTTCATTTACTGCATGTTATGGGTGAAATTATTATAGAAAATATTCTGATATATGATATTAAATATTTATTAAGTCATTAATTTTATATAATATTTTTACATCACAAATCATTATACTTTCCAAATGGTGTATATAAGATAATTCTTTTTGAGTATGTGTGGACTATCACCCCCTCGAAGTGATGTGTTTCATTGCACACTACATAAAATGAATTAATGATGTGTTTTGTAAAAATATACATTAAATATTTTGATAAATATTCTACTATAATTGTATAATCTACAAATATGTAATTTTCTTTCATTCTTTCAATACTTTAATAAAATGGAAACATTGTTCATTCATACGTAAGACCTACCGTCTCCATAAACAGTGTATTCCATTTTGTAGATCTATATTATATAGAATATATTAATACACGTATAAATAATATAAATGATATTTATATAATGGATTAAAATATATAAGAAATTTAATTATACGTACTAATGATATAACAAATTATGACACATGTAAAGAACAAAGAAGATATTACCTGAAAAGAAACCATAACACAGAACTGTTAACAATAGGGTTATATAATGTCATAATCCAACAATATATGGTATTATATATAGGAATATATTTCTATGATATATTTATAATAATCATATATTTATTATACATGATTTTTGTTTGAGTATGATGAGAGTCAAGAAATAAGGTAAGGGGATTTCATCACATGTTTTTTTCATGAGACACATGCCTTAATCAACACTCATTTCATTTATATAGTGTTTAAACTCACCATGGATGTATTCTTTGATTTTAATTCATAAATTTATTGTTATTTACATATCTATTTCATTATCATTCATTCATGGGGTTTATGTTTCAAAAGTTTCCTAATCAGTAGGATAATTCAGTCTCAATTTTCTTTGTTTAAGACACTTAACATGTTATCCACCTATAATTTTCCCTGAGGTGTATATACATCCACTGAAATTTTATATCATGAATCTCATTCCATCCATGATATATTAATATTCATATAATTTCATTTTCTAACAAGGGGAGCATGTTTCAATGTTACCTTGTTGTAATATTTTATTGAAATAATATCTTCACATTTTGATATTGTTTATGTTTATGATTCCTTTGATGAAATAATATGATCCATATCTCAAGAACATTATTTAAATTTAATATCCTTAAATCAATCATTTTATATTAATTTATTGGTACCTTTTTTTCACTCTTTTTTATATAATATAATAAGGAATTTGTTTTTTATGAAATCCCAACATTAGACTCTTGGACAACAAATAAATTTTACGTTAAAACATATTATCTAGATAAAAACATTTCCAAAAAATATTATTATGTTTTCCTATGATCTTTAAAAGATATTTATACCAATTTTTTACATTTAAAAATAATTCATAAAAAATTAATCTTCTTGTCGTGTTCTATTCGAGGCACCTTTCAAAACTTTTTACGGGGCCAAACTATTATTTAGAATCTATGGATTTTACATTCATCATAACCTAAATTCCCCCAAATCACCCTATACAATATTATGAAGATATTTTTTTAAAAATAGTTTTTTCATAATATTTTGTAAATTCTTCATTTTAAAGTGGTTTTCAGTGAAAAATAATTCGAAAAATGTATTATGTTTACAAAAAATTTTAAATGATTTTCAAAGTATCCTTTATAATATTTAAAAAGGGTTTCCAATAAAATTGAATTAAATTATTTCATGGTTTCTTTATAATGAATCAATGTATTTTAAAGGAAAATGGTTTTCAAAAGTTTTTCAATCTTATTTAATAATTTATCATGGAAAAAGGTTTTCAAATCATTTTAAGCATTATTTATAATTTTAAAATATATTTTCAAAGGAATGGGTTTTCCAAATGTTTTCAAATCCATCTTTATAATTTATCATGATTATTTTCGTACAATATTTTTCATAATTTTTTATGTTATAAATATTATCTTCCAATGAAGAATGGATATTTTTCTCCTGAAATGTTTTTAAATGATTTTTCAAAATAATTTTTAATTTAATATGAAATCTTTTATTTTTTCTCTTTCCTTTAGAGGAAATTATTCAATAAATCCATTAATATTCTTTCTCAGGATGTAATATTTTTTGATGGAATGATCTATTCTGAAGAATATTTCTCTTTAATGTGTTATAAAATTATAAAACCCTATTCTTTACATGGTTTATTCATTTGTTGAACTGATTAAAAAACATATATTTTTCCACATGTTATAATAAAATTACATTTTTATGATACCCATTTCATTTTATGGGTTATGATATGGTTTTAAATGATCTTGTGGAACATGAATGTATAATTACCCAATGATTTGGGTGGGAACTAGAACATTATCCAATGCATTGGGTAATGATTTATATCTCATGATATATACATGGATTGTCTTGGGAGTTAACTGTGACTACTATGATGACCATGGTAGTAATCCATGACTACCAAGATGGTTTGAGGTGTGAACTCCTGTACTAATATGGCCATGTGAGTGATCTATGACTAAAAATATGTTATTGTGAATGAACTAATATTACCAATATGTCTTTGGATGCGGTTCCATGACAACTAGGAAAATCATATTAATTTCCGTTGTGTTTGAAACAGTTTCATGTTTTATTTCTATGTTATGATTTCAGGGTTTGTATTATTAATTTCATTATGAATCATGTCATATAAATTACCACAACTTATTCTATGATTCAATTTAATGATCTTTAATATGTAGGGTATGATATTCTAATGTTTTGATCACATTCTCAAAACCCAATCATAATGATTATTTTTACATGGATCCTTTATTTACACTTAATAAGCATCAGATATAAAACTTTCTTATGTTTCCTTATCAAGGATGTAAAGATATAAATTATGTATTAGGTGTTTAATAAGGGTTATATTGATGATGTAACTAGTGGGAGATAATGTGGATCACATATGTAATGGTGTTTATGATTCCTTGTTCACAAAATTTTTAAACTAATTTGGTATTTGGGATCCAATTTGGGTATTGTGTTATGTATTACACAAAATTTAATTAATTCCTATATACATTAGGATTGGGTCTCTATAGGGGGTATTAGAGCAAAGGATTAGACAACCTATGGAAAATAAAATGTGATAACTTTAGTGTGATCAATGGGTATATTGCTAAAGATATGTCAACATGTATATATAAGTATAATTATAAGGATAAGTAATCATTTAAAAAAAGTATTGTATAATTTTGGTAAAGGATTACATAAGGTGGTTACTAGGAATACATCCATTCCTAGATACTACAAATGTATGTTGCTTCAACACATATATAACGAGGATTAACAACTCTGACAAGACGTGACATGCCTAACTCAGCGTAACTGGGTACACAAAAATAAAACATGTTTCAAACATAGTTTGACACTCTTAGGGGATATACATTGGGAATTCACATTATATCAATGAACCATCATGGAGGATATAAATAAAAATTGGATATGAAAAACCTAAAATAAACCTGAGGTGTCATATTGAAGAAAGGTTTGAAAATTTAGATATACTTTGAGTAATTATTTTTCATGGTTAGATGATTTTCCACTATGGTATGTGTTTCCCAAACTATGATTTATTGTTTTAGTCAACAGATATTACTATAAAAAAATAGATAATATTTAATATTATTTATGTTTAAATTATGATCATTTTTAAAATGGATCTACTAAGTGTAAATATTATAAATAGAATCAGGATGTTTGAATGATTATCTTTTATAATTATGAAGATTAAAAACTAAAAAACGTGTGAATTGGAGGTCATGTTCTTCCATTATTTCTTACAGTATACATAATAAGCATTTTTAGACTATAGTTGAAGAACCATAACACATGATTCGTATTTCATATTATATAAAAGTGTTATTTTGGAATAAGTTCATAAATACTATGTAATGGTTTATGAATAAAGTTGGATGATTTATGTATTTATGTTTTGGAATTCAATGATAATGTTATATAGATCATGAAATATATTATTATTTTCGGAATAATATTTTTTATTGAAAAGGATATGTGAAATGGTGATGAACATATAGAAAATTTATTTAATTGAAATGTTTTATTTTTATTAATTAAATGTAACCCTTAATGTGTTCATGTTATAAAGAAAACTGTGTTTATATTTGCTAGAGAGATGATTGATTGGGATAAAGTAAAGTGGATAGAACTGATTACCTTGGATCCTGTTATTAATTTTTTTTGAAAAAGTGGTCAATATCGTCATGGATGATGTAAACAACTTCTTGTATATAATGAATATATCTAGGAACCGATGGAATAAAGTATCATGCATTTCATTTATAATTATTTTTTTCAATTCAGGTTTTTACCATGTTTTATGGGAATATATGATGATACTAATCGCATGTTTTGAATGTAAAAAACAAGAACTACTTTGTGATATATATGGGTTCAATGCGAAGAGGATTTCATGAATTTTATACTAAATATACTGATTTTCATATTTCTGAAGGGAGATAAGGATAAACATTTATTGAAAGGTTTTGTTAATCATTAATTGAAGTGTTTGGGATTAATGTGTCATCTCGATAGATGAGGATTTATGAAAATTAGATAACATATTATAACAACTTTTTGTTGTTGAAAACTAATAATCAATGGGATATCATATCACGAAACTCATGATATACTAGTGCATCAAGAATTCAAAATTCAGAGTCCTTTTAGAGAAAGGATTAAATGAGATCAAGGAACAAATAATTGTAATGTTTTCCAGAAATCATGAATGTATATTTTTTCATGAAAATTCATGAACTTTATGAATATGATCAAGAAATAAAATATTTTCCTAATACTGTATATTTTTTAGAACTGAAGCCATATTAAATGATCATAGATTCATGACAACGAGGCCCTCAATTTTTCATATATCAATATCATGTTGGTAATTAAGGACCTTAATCACTACCAAGGAATATTAATTATTTTACTCAAATTTCATGTTTTCAATTTCCACCTATATTCTCATATGTGGAAACCTAGCTATATGTTAAATTATGTAATCATAATGTTGCGAGCATTTTTTTAAAGTACGTTTATGTATTAATTTTTAAGATATGGGTTATATGAAATGTACTATCATGTATTATATCTTTAATTACTGAGATGAATTTTGAGGAAGATATTTATTTTATGTGGGGTAGAATATGACACATGAGATTTTGTGAAATATTTTTTTTCAAATTAATTAAATCTTTTCGATATATTTCATTTCACATAACACTAAAAATACATTATTTTATATTAATTAAAAAAAATTTACATGAGTTGAACCGAATATATTTGTTAATCATGAACTACACATAACATAAATTTTATCTTTATCTACATGGAACACTAAGGATAGCTTGTGTTATGTGAAACAATATCTTTCCATGATTACTTGTGTAACACACAAGTCTGTGCTTTACCGAATAATGATATATTATTAAAATATTATATAAAATAACAAAGTTGTTAAATTAGTATTTATGAAAAGTTTTAACAAAATTGTGAAAATATATTGTTTATGAAAATATGAAATGCATTCATTGGTTACAAAATATTTCAAAATTAATATGAAAAACAATTAAATATAATGGAAAATATTATTATACACAAAAAGTTGTTTTACCATAATAAATTAAAATAATTACAATTAGTGAGTGATATTACTGTGAAATACATATTATATATTCAATGAAATATTTTTTATATTCATCCAATAGATTTTATTGGCTTAATATAAAAAAAACAAAATATTATTCATAAAATTATATATTTCTTATTAAGGTATTTTTAATACCTTCCAAATAAAAACCTATTTAAAATAAATTATTTGGAGATTTTATGGATAATAAATGTAAAAATATAATTCAAATTTGAATGAAGAACCTAAAAATTAGGTTATTGTAATTTTTTGGTATTTTCATATATGGTGTCATTTTTAATAAATGGTAAAACAATTCTGAATTTTAGTTCAAAACTACATTTTTATCTAGTTAATTATATGATTAAATTAAACATTAAATTATATATAAATTTCAATTAGATAAAATTTTTATAAATTAATCATATTTAGTTCATTTGAATCATTTTCACTTTTAAATTGGGAATAAAAACATAGAAAACTTTTTCAGGTTTTTACATTAAAAACATGTATCGTCGTCTAGACTGTAAGGTTAAATTTGAATTAATTTATACAACACATCAGATTGGAATTTGGAAAAATGAATCACATATTTGTTATAAAAATTTTATAATTAAAACTATGATCAACATTGTTTTTGAATAAAAATAATTGCGGAAGCGATTAAAATTAAATAAAATAATTAAGAGAAAAAATAATTTAACAAAGTACTAAACCATAGATTTAAGCCACAAGAAAACCTAGAAACATGTACAAGACCCATTGTATGGACATATTTAGGACCTATAATCTATTGGATCTAGTTTTTTCAATTATTGGATCCACTTTCAATGTGAGAAACATGTATGGAATTCCATTTTCAAATTATTACAAGAGTGCCACACTTCCACCATTATAAAAAGACCGCATCACCTCGCAATTTCTCACACATCTCAACCCACATTTTCGTGACCATAATTTCAAATAATAGATCCTAAGAATACCTAAACTAAACTTATAATACTACCATTGGTAATAAATCAATCCATGGAATCCCTTAGTTGAAAACCGAAATATTGTTAATTATATAAAGATGACAATCATCCTCATGTTCTTTTATGTTATTTACATTATCTACCCTCTAAAATATTATTATTACAAGATTTTATAACAAAAATAGTATCCTAAATATACAAGTATATTTTTATGATAACTGTTTTACTCACACTTAGAAACACTTCAACTTAATGGGAATGAAACATATAATATACGTGTATTGTGAACTAATGCCTCATGAAACGATGATAATTCTTTTTTCCTTTAACACCTCTCATAGTGGAAATTACTTTGAAACTATATTTATATATTTTATATATTATATTTATTATGTATTAAATCTTATATAATAATTTTACAACACATATCACTATAATTCCCATTTTTGTGAATCTTATAATTTTTTCACAGGGAGTGTGGACTACAACCCCCTCAATGTGATACAATTCACTAACAAACTACATAGAATGTAATAATTATGTGTTTAGTAAAATTATATGATACTTATGACATAATAATTATATTCTAATTATATTATTTAAATATATATATATATATATATGGAAATTTATTTATTTCTTTCAACATGATAATGAAATGTAAACAATGTTCTTGTGTATTTACGACCTACAGTCTCCATAAACAGTGTATTCTATTTCATACCACTATATTATATAGTTTCTCATAAAACACATATACTATATATAAGTGAAATTTATATTAAGATATGAATTCACACAATCATTATATAAGTCAAATTACATTTGATATAGAAAATTAGGACACATGCGAATAACAAAGCGAATATTACCCGAAATGAAACCTTAACATAGAATTATTAAGAATCGGGTAATAAAATGTCATTTTCAAACCATATACTATATTAGGTATAGTATTAATGTTCCCTGATATATTTATAATAAATTTATATTCATTATACATAATTTTTTTATTAAGATATGAGTCTAGATATAAGGTAAAGGGAATTATCACACCTTTCTATTTCTGGGAGAAACATGCCATAATCACGACTCATTTAGTTTTTGTTGTGTTTATACTATCAATTGATGTATTTTATGACTATTATTATTAAATATATGGTTATATAAATACACATTCTATGATATTGTTTTCAAGGGGGCTTTATATTGAATGTTAACACATCAATAAGATAGTTTTGTATCAATTTTTCGCTATGAGACACATGCCCTGTTATGCACATATATTTTTTCCATTATGTGTATATAATTCAATTGAAATTTTATATCAAGATTCTAATTCCATCCATGATAATTTTTGCTTCTTGAAATTTAATTTTCTTATATGGGTAGTATGGTTTAAATATACCATGTGGTAGGAGTTTATTTAAATAATATCATTCCTTTTCATGATTGTTTATGTTTACACTTCCTTTGTTGAAATATTACCATCCATATCTCACAAAAATTCTGGAATTATCGCCTATTATAGTTATCCATGATATATTCATTTATTAGTACCAGTTTTTCACTATTTTCTAAATAAAATATTAATGAATTCCTTTAACAATGCCTGGCAATACTATCTATTTGGTCGGAAATCTGTGTTTTTTCAAACCATGTTTTAAAAAAATAAAAGTTTAAAAAAATATTATAATATTATCCTATGATATTTTAAAAATATTTCTATTCACGTTTTACCTTTTAATCATTCTTTTTACTTAAAAATGATTCTTCTTGTCATTTTTCAATGAAGGAACATTTCTAAACTTTTAATGGTGAAAATGTAAAGTTCTACATGTATAGATTTAACTACCATCATGACTTTCATTACATTTGATCATTATTTACTAGATCTAACGTATTTTTTCGAAGAAACTTTTTTTCTAATATTTTTGAAATTCAATGTTTTAAATTGGGATGGAATGAAAAAACACACCAAAAATGTTTTATTTTTAAAATGTGTTTTAAATGATTTTTAAGGATTCCTTTATATGTTTTCAAAAAAAATGTTTTCAGGGAACATGATTTAAATGGTTTCAAATTTTCTTCATATGGTTTCAATTTATTTTCAAGGAAATTAGTTTTCAAAATTATTTCAATCTTATTTTACAATTTTTCAAGGAGAAGTTTTTCTAATTTTTTTAGCTTTCTTTATAATTTTTGAAGAATTTTTTAAAGGAAAAGGTTTTCAAAATGATTTCAAAACATCTACAATAATATATCATATTTATTTTGTTAAAAATGGTTTACATAATGAATAATGTATTCAAAGTAATTTTCCAAATAATAAAATAAATATTCCACAACAAATGATTTTCAAATAAATTTCAAAAACATTTTTATGTATGTTTAAATCCAATATTGTTACTCATGCCTTTATGGGGAAATGATTCAATGAATCCATTCATATTCATTCTCAAAATAGTTTTTTTATTAAACTAATATTTTATAAAACATATTTCTATTTATTAGGTAATATTATTTTGAAATACTCTTCTTTTCATGGGTTATACTTTTTATAAAATGATTATGAAACCTGTATCTTTTTCCATAAGTTATAAGAATATTACATGTTTATGATACTGATGACATTAAATGTGTTATGATTTTATTTCGAATGATATTGTGGATGTATTATATCTCTATTATGTGGATATGAGCTATATCCCCCTCCAATTCATTTGGAAGAGATTTATATCTAATGATATAGACATAGATAGTAATGGGAGTAAACCATGACTACTAAGATAACCATGGGAGTAAAACATGACTATAAAGATGGTATGAGGAGTGAACTCATGCTACTAAGACAACAATGGTAGTAAACCGTGACTACCAAGACATTCATGCGAGTGAAATTATACTACCAATATGGCCTTGGAAGTGATACATTGACTAATGTGGGTGTAATATTATATGCATATGTGTTTCCCATAATTTTGTGTTTAATTTATACATTACAATTTCAGGGAATATGAAATTTATTTCATTATGATTTATTTATTATGAATTTCCAAAACTTATTCCATTATTCAGGTTTATGGTCTTTAATATTCAGGGAATTATCTTATGATATTTTTTCCAGTATATTATACTTATATGCTCATGTTTATGACTAAATTTATTCATCGATTACTCTTACTAAGAATCTAAGATCAACACTATTTTAGGATTCCATAACCATGTTATGAGGATATATATGAAGTTTGATGTGTCTTAGAAAGTATCATGTCATTAAACAACCTAGTGGTTGGTAATTTTTCTCATTATGTACTGGTGTATATGATTCCATGTTTATAATGAAACTAATATAAAATATTATTTGGGTGTATTTTTGTGTAATGTTTTTAGAACTACTCAAAATTTTTGTAATGTATATGTATGTTATTATTGGCTCATTATACAGTAGCAGACTGAGAATTTTTAAACTCTATAGTCCAATATTTCTCTGTTCAATTTATCTTTATTACATATTGACTCGTGTGTGTGTGTGTGTACTCTGGTTTATCACACACCCATTTTATCATGTAATGAACATTAAAATACTTGATATCTTCTTATCTCAATTCATTTTTAGTATCATGGATAACAGTGGTAGAGGTCCTTGTGTGGCCTATTTTATTACTATACATATAACTGTGGAAGTGGCCGTGTGTGTCCTATAATGTTTGCGAATTGATATATAACCCAATACAGGTGATGGATTAAGTTGTTTATTTTATATAAACAACTTGGTGTTGCGTGATCGACAACTATAGGGGACAAAGTATCTACTTCAGACTGAACATCCTATTTCTGATTTCCATTAATGATATTTTACAATTATTTTTTCATTAAAAAAATTAACTATTTTATCCAATAAATAATAATAATTTTATTGTTATCCTGTATTAGTGTTTTTATATGATTTTAGTTAAGTAAATTTACTCCAAATGGCTAATTAATCGTTCATATTAGTTACCGGATAAATAATCATTCTTCAATAAACATATGAAATTAATATAACTTATAATAATATTCTATATTGATTATCCTGGTATGTTTAAATTAATTGGGGGGATTTAAAATTAATACATTTTGAACATAAATTCATTTTTGGGTACTCAATTCACCACCCTCTTGAGATGCTCACTTTAACCAACATTTTGTTTAAAATGAATAAATAAATTAGTATTAAGGTTATTCAACACTTTTTATGGGTTATTTGAGTTGAGATTTAATGATCATAAATTTGTGGTATTTCTAAATTTAGTTATTTAAAATGGTTAATCATCAAGAAAGTTATACCACTCTCATATCTCCATTCTTTAATGGAAATAATTATACTAAATAGAAAATTAAGATGAAAATGCTTATTAAAATCATGGGTTTTGAAATTTGTTTATAGTTTAGAAGATGAATATTCTCTACTTGATACATCTATAAGTACATGGGATTATGAAACAATGTTAGTATACAATAATAATGTAAAATACATGTAATAATTATACTATTCTCTATGGTTTTATGAGTTTAATATAATTTATTCACGAATAATTTCTTATTTTATTTGGTAAACTTTGTCTGTTTCCCATGTGGGAACACCAAATGTAAAAGAGAGGAGGCTTAATACTTAAACTATTAAATATGATATATTTATAATAAATCATTATTATCCTATATATAACATGTATCACAGGTTTAATTAATTATTATATACATTTAGATCACTCAAAAATCCTATATATTCAAAGGATCAAGTCAGGTGACTGTTTAAATGTATACTGGAAATATTGAAAGGAACATCAATTTCAGTCATAAGAATCTTGTGATATTAGTAAACATACAGTCAAATAAATGGTTGGAAAGCTTATGATGTATGAATAATAGATAAAGGTAAAATGTGAAGAAGATGAAGATCCTAAAATAAAATCATTATACTTCAATACTATTGCATCTATACATAAAGCAAAATAAAATGAAATAGAGAAAAATCAATCCTATAGATCAAGTGATTTCGAATCCCTTCAAGATGGTGATGAGGATATTAATAATCTATCAAGAAGATTTAAGTCTTTTTATAGGAATAAAATCTTTTTCAAAATTCCATGTTATAAAGGGAAATATGACTCTAAAGGAACATGCAATAAATATTGGAAGAAATGTGATTAAAAAAATGATTTATTGTATGAATGTAAAATGGAGTCACATATAATATCAGAATACCCAATGTTTGATTTGAAAAGGGAATATGAGTACATTAACAGGGGAAACAAAATTTCTATGAATTCTATATTAGGTGATTGAGAGGATATCTCTATTGATTCATATTCATCACATGAGGAGAAATCTGTTAGAGAAAACACGTGTTCCATGAATAATGATATTGAGGTACCTAATTACCCCAATAATTCGGATATTATACTTATGCATAATTCTATTTATTTTTACAATGAACATAATATTTATTGTAACATACCATGTGTAAAATTATTTGAATATTTAAATATGTTGTATGTCACCTTTAACGAACTATAGGACAGGTATAAATATCTCAAAAGACAGTATTCTTCGACTAATAATAGAAAACATAAATTGTTTATTGAAAAGGAGAATAATCCTCCACTACCAAAAGAAAAAACTAAATTCAATATTAAAAATGAAAAATTAAAAAACTAACTATAAAATATTAAAAAATGGTAGAGAAAAATTTACTAAAATTTCAGGTATCCAAGTTGAATCTAATTATGTCACTGGGATTGGATATCAACCTGGACATTGGAAAATTACAAAGGGAACGTTCTTCCTAAATCCAAACTAGAGTGTTATTATGAAAACTATTTTTATAAAATAACTGATATATTTTTTATGTCTTAATCATTTAAATCTATTTATAAAAAATCAATAGGAAAATTTGGTTCTACAAAGCATTGATTGCAAACATTTCTGGACTGAAATAGATTTGGGTACCAAATTCATTTATTTCATAAACATTCTTTTGTACGAAAACTATTTGAGGACCTCCTATAGAAGTCTATGCTACATAGAAAGATTTTTTTCATATCATACGGCTTGATATTATTAATTCTTCAGTATCCTTATCAAGGATGATGGTGGGCATGAAACATTTGAAGAAAATTCAAAAGGAAAAATCATCAGTCTAGGCTAAATCGGTAAAAATAATAAATTTTTTATTTATAAAATTTTATATGTTTATAGTTTTAAATATAACTTCGTGATATTTCTTAGATGTGTGATATTTGTTTTCATTTAAAATTTTAAAATGGGGCATGAAAAGTTTTTATTATAAAAATGTTTTAGTTTCTACTACATTGTGAAATGAAAATTTTCATGCGGTATATTTAATCTCATTTGTTACACAAAATATTTCATGATTATGTTCCATTCATATTGAATATTGTCTTTACAATAAGTGAGTAGTCCATTATAAGTTTCACTCTCTTAGGTAGCTAACTAGTAAATTATTAGTTGTGGATATACCTAATCATGTGTATCCATTAGAAAAATTTTATAACCCCTATAAAAAATGGAAGCAGTATAAAATTTATTTTAAATTAAAGAAATAAATGTATCTTTTAAACTGATTTTGTTTGTTTATAGATATTTTTTAAGACCTAATATATTTTCATGTCTTAATCAGAAGAACAATTTTTATGATCTTGTAGATGATTTATCTAGGTATACTAAGGTATATTTTCTAGTTCACAAAAGTGTATTTTTAACTTACATTACAAGGTATGATAGGTTTGTCAAAAATCGTTGTGAGTGTAGAATTAATACCTTTAGAATTCACCATGGATGTGAGTTTCAAAATCGATATATTGAATATTTTTTCTTATAAAATGGCTACACTCATAAATTCTCTTCTCCTTGGAACCCTTATCTGACTGGAGATGTAAAATTTAGAAGTAGTACATTACAAGATATATCCCAACCAATGTTGAATGAGTTTGATCTACCAATATAATTTTCGGATGAAGATATCAATGTATCCTATTATAGCATAAATAGAGTATAGATTAGACTTCTCTATAAAAAGACACCTTATGATTTGATGAAAATTAGAAAACCTAAAGTTAATTACTTTTTTTAGATAAAAATTATTTATTATTAATACTAAGGATATTATTTCCCAATTTTATTCCAAAAGTGGTGTAGTAATTTTCCATGGTTTTTCAATCTCCTAGAAAGCTAATAGTGTTTTTAAAAAGAAGACCAAAAATATAGAATAATCAATCCATATAATATTTTATGAAACTAATACACTTGATGAAAATTCCTGCTTAGAAAATCATGAGGATGATTTTTCTTATCTAAAAATTAATTCCAATCCTTCTTATTATACTATCAAACAATTAAAAATAATATAGTTCTAAAAAATTACCAAAATATCTAGAAATTGTAATACCTAAAGTAACCATTCCATCCTTTTATTGAGTTTCTAGTAAACTTAATTACCATTATTTAGATGTTGATGTTTGAGACCTAAACAAAGGAACACAAAATATGTATTCTCTAAGGAATCAGGTTGAACATCGATATTTATTATCTTATCTTGAACCTAACAATATCAATGAGGTAATTAATGATGAATTCTGGGTCATATCTATGATTCAATAATTGAATCAGTATGAATGAAAAAATGTGTGGGATCTTGTATATAGACCCTTGGACACCATGACTATTAGAACAAACTAGGTGTTTATGAATAGTTTGTTTAGTTAGGAACAATTTTTATAAGTAAGTATAGACTTTTTTCACAACTTTATTATTATGAAAAAAGAATAGACTATATTTAAACCATTTCAACTAATTATTTAATTGAGTATAAAAGAATCTTTCAATCCTATGAAGCTCATTTAGACTTCAGGATTTATCAATTGGATGTCAATAATGCGTTCATAATCTTATTTATTATCGAATATGTTATTTTTAACAACCACCTAGATTTCAAAATTACCATTTTCCAAATCATGTTTTTATATTAACAAAATATTTCTGTGGTTTAAAATATTCTCCTAGTGGTTGGTATGACTGTATTTGAGACATTATTTTTCAAAAACATTTTCAAAATTCATAAATGACCCAAATTGTTTCATAAACAGAATTTAAAAATATTTTTTAATAATAAAAATCAATATATATGATATAATTATTGCATCTCTATGAAATTATTCATACAATCATTTTCATAAAATAATGAAAAATGAATTCCAAATGTTTTCAATGCTTGAACCCAAATTATTTCATTTACATAAATTAATTAAAAATAAATAAGGAATTCTTTTAAATCAATGTAAATAAAAAATATCTTTTAAAATGTTTTAACCTGGATATCACTAAGTGTAGTGATACTCCTATGAGTTCCACTTGTAAATCTATTCTTGATGAAGCTAGGAAATGAGTGGATCAAACTAGTTACAGAGGTATGATTGGTAGTCTTCTCTACATGACTTCTAGCTAAACATATATTATGTTATGTGTGTGTATGTCTGATCATCTTCCAGATAACCCAAATGAGACACAATTGGATTTTGTTAATAAAAATTTCGAATACCTCAAGTATACAACTAATTTTGGATTATTTTACCCTATATGAAAATAATTTTATCTAGTGATTGATTATGATGTTTAATTTTTTATTATTCAAGTTATACTGTAAAAGAATCTTGGGAACATATCACTTTATGGGAAATACTCTAGTTTCATTTTTTTAGTAAGATAAATAATTGTTTTGTATTATCTACTACTAAATCATAATACATAGATGAAAGAAGCTTTTTTTCACAAATATTTTGGATAAAACATATTTTATTGAAATATAAATATCAATTATAACATGTCCCATAAATTATGATAATAAAATTGTTATTAACTTTTATAAGAATCCAAATTCATATTCTAAGACAAATAATATTGATATAATACATCACTTTTTGGGGGATTATTTAAAAAATGTGAAATCACTTTTCATTTTATCGGCACATAACATCAACTAACAAATATATTTACTGAAACATTGAATATTGAGATAATTAAGTATATCAAACATGAATTATGAAGGATTAAAATTTAGTTTGATACATTGTTGGAATGACCCACCGTTGGAGGACACACATTTTTGTTACACAATATTGGGTGGAACACCATTGGGTGATACAATGTAGTGTGACACTCATTTTTTATCTCGCCACTGTAGTTTTCTCATCGATGTGTTGTCACACTATGTTTATTTACACACCATTGGTTGTTTCATTCCGTTGAAAAAAAATTTGTTTTTCAATTTTAATTGCTTGTTTTATTTTGATTGTTTATTTTCATAACCTAATATATATATTTCCAGGAGTTTCAGAATAGATTTTTATGTATCATAATGATTTTTTTCATTCCTAGATTATAAAAAAATGGTTCTCTTCTATTTCCAAAATACAAAATCTCATGAAAATTATTTCTCGATCCAAGTGTAACCCCCATTTCTTCTAGCATTAAACCTCAATCCTTTCAACCTTAAACATTCAATTTCCTAAGAAAAACTGATTCCCACAGAAAAATAAAATCAATCTTTTAAATCGCCGCTATGAAATTCGTAGCTATATAAGAATCAGAAGAGTGAAATGAGTGTTACTTTTGTAGTTGAACATTTGAATACTGAGCATGAAAAAATGATTCTTGCAGTTTAAAGGGATGTAGAATCCAAATGGTTATTGTCTAAAAGGAATCTACTTCTAAAATTTCATCAATAACAAGGTATTTTGTATTTTTTTCATCAAATTAATGATTGTTTTATCTTAATCTTGTTCATGATTTTTTCTAACATGTTGATTTTAGATTCATTGATGAGGAAGAATACATTACGAGATCTCATGTTAATGGTCACATATCAATTTTTACTCATTTTGGGGGTCTATTTTCTTGGGATTCCCTCATAAAAGAATTTTTTATTATTCTTAGGGATCTATTTTTGATAAAAAAAACTTTTTTATATATGAATATGCTTTGACAGACTTGAAAAGTGATGGAACTGTTTGAATAGAAGTAGCTATTGAACTGGATGAGGAGTGTATATTTTTGGTTTATGTTTACTAAACATATGTTCTACCTAATAAAATATGATTATTACAATTTTAGAAATGAGGATGGTTATTTTATATATGTAATTAACTTAGGATAAAAAATAAATCTATGCAGATATCTAATAGTTCATTTTTCATAGCTGATAAAACAATCTTCAAGGTCAAACTCATTGATTTATCCATAGATTATTTCATCCATGCTAAAGGGAACATGTTTTCTTTTAGATTATGGTGAGGTTTTCTTTTTTACTATGATAGTTTTGGAATTCTAAATGATATGTAGTAAGGGCTGAGAATATGATGGAACCCCTAGAAGAGATAGTGGGTTAGAGATAGTGATAAGTTGTATGTTGAGTACAACCATGTGGATCATCAAATAATACCAAGGGTGTAGTTGATTCAGGTTAAAATCCTATAGAAGTTTTAAAATACATTGATGTAAAAGGGTAGGCAGTTTCTTCAAAAGAAAAAGAGAAATGTCCATCTATTGATGAATGATTTTTTCCAGTGTTGTCTCCCAAGTCTTCCCCCATTAATTTTCGTTCTACAAGTCCACCTAAGAGTCTTTAAAAAAGAGAAAATCTTGTCAAAATGGATGACGAAAAAATAAATCATTCTGGTGAGGATCAATTTAAATGTTATTAAAAATCTAATGATGTATTGGATTATCATGAGTATGTGAATCAAGAAGATGAAAATGAAAATAGAGATGATAAAAATGAATATGTAAGTGATGATTATTATTACTATTTCTGATCCTAGCGGTTCACTTAGAAATGTTATTAAGAAAGATGTGGAGATTCTTAAATAAATATTTACTTTACCTAAAGAATAATTAGGGAAACCAAATTTTTTTGAACAAGTGGGACCAAAACATAAAAAGATAGATTCATTTTATTAGAGGGTGAAATCATCATTGGTGGAAATATTTCTATAATTTCTAGATACTACTGGAACTAAAGTTGAATCTTGTTAAACTTTCTAAGATTGAGTAGATTCTAATTCTACAATGTTTGTACATATTAGTTACATTTATATTGTAATACATCATGTGGCTGATTATGATAAAAAGGAGATGGTCATTTATATACAACGAAGTGATGTAAAATAGGTTGATAAGGATTCTGGTGAGCAACTAATTAACAGTCCAGTAGAATTTTAACATGTTTTTGCCATAAAGTATATGTTTAGAGATCTAAGGATTAGTATCTTGATGTTCAGATGAGAGATATACATAGTGATAGAAAATATGGTGATGGTACATAGGGTTTAGATGATTAGTTTTTAGAAAAGAATGTTGTTGTTGTACCTCCTAACTCGACAATAGTTTTGTTTGTTCCTTTTTTTGTTGAGACTTCAGACTGGTAGGATGATCACATATTTGAAGAGTAGGATAAATTACTATGTCTAGTATGGTTTCCAAAAAAGAATGGATCACCTAAGATTTGAAATTACAGAGACCCTAAGGGATATATGATATCACCATTCAAATTTGAATAATTATTGGTACGAAATTATCAGTTCGACATTACTCTTCAGAACCCGTAGCTCCTACTCCCCTTATTCTTCCAGGGGATGAAGTCTAAAAAGCTTATTTGGATATATTTGGAAAAACTATGTTGTCATATTTTGATATTTCCTTGAAGGATAAATATCCACTCTTAAAAAATATTAGTGATAATGATTCCAGTTATCAATTTTAGTTTGAAATTCAACACATCCATCAAAAACTGAATCATCCCATCCTAGAGGTTAATATTGAAAATAAATAAATATTTGGTGAACTTGAATCCCTGATGTCTGTTACAAAAGGAATTTAATATGAATTTGTAGCTAGAATATATTCCCTTCTTAAAAGAGTAGATAATCACTCATCATTGGCCAGTAGCTCATGTCGTCCTTCTCCTGTAATTATTGATGTAGCGGTTAGTAGATCTACTATCAGAGAAGAGTTAAGATCTAACTGATCTATTGTTTAGGATGTTTTTTAATCGTCTACAAGAAACCTTGAGGATAGTTAGACATAATAGTGACCACGTTCATAATAGGGTAACCACTTCTTCCCATAACATGAAGGTTGTCATGAAGACTATCACAAAATCTATTAAGTACAACCTCTCTCAGATTTATAAAAAACATGAAGTGGCTGAAAATTTCAAATTATTAGCTAAAATTTGAGGATGCATCTGATCACTCAATATTTTAAGGAATAAATGAGATAATTCAATGAGATTAATATTTTTTTGATTTACTTTAGGGATCAAAAAGGCAAATTATTCCGTGAAATGGAACAAGGTTTCCAGATCATTATGGATTTCATCAATCTGATGGTGCCATTTATTTTTTGTTCATGGAACGTCAGCTCTTGTTCAAGATTCCATTCTGATCACTCATCATCCATATTTCAGACTGTGAGTGACCAGAGATCCTCATGAACCTTTTACTACCTATTTCTATCATTTTTATGTGCCCGTGAACAAGCTATATTTCAACTATAGCATGTCATTATTATAGAGGCTCATACTACTTGAGCTATTACTGTACTTCCAACAGGTGTTCCATGAACATTTCATCTAATGAAAACTAATTCTTCTACATTTGATATTGAGAATGATTATGGAAAATAAAGAGAACCAATTGATCCTCCAAACAATCCATGAGAATGTTGTTGAAATTAAGTTGTCTATTTTGATAGGATTAATGTTTTGGAAAAAAAATTTAGTTCATAGCTTATTAATTATATTTGATCAAATATATTTATGAATATTTGTATGATCATTCTATTCTATTAAATCATTTACCACTTTTCAATATGAATTTTTTTTACTTTTTGATTGTCCCAATGGAGGTATAACTCTTTTTAACTGACTCTATAGATAAAACTATGGAATTTCATTCTTTTATTATATAGATGTTTCTCTAACATGTTTGAAATTATTTTTACATATTTACCTTTGATATGATCTATTTTTTATCTAATTTCCCCTTTTATAATTAATAATTCCCCTTATTTTCTTATTGTGTATCTTTTATACCATCTACACATACAATGAATGCTAACTCATACTTTATATTTTTATCATACCTTCGATATCATATTTTATATTTATGGAACCTTTTATGATATGATTTTGGATCATTAAAAAGGGTTTATTATTAACCTTCCATTTTTAACGATCACAAAATCATGACACTAATAATACTAATGAATTTCATATTGTCTATAGGTATATCATATTTTGAGATAGGTGATGAAATTTTATTTTTATGAGTCACTTCCAGTCACCATTGAAGTTAAGACACTATTGAGATTATGTCACTGCCGAGAAAACACACCGCTAGAAATTTTACTACCATGAAATGATTTTTTATAGTGTATAAGTCACCATACCATTTGAATCACCATTTTAAATGACTCACCATTATCCTGGAAATCATGTTATTTTTTAGACACTGACAAATGACACACTACCTACCGAGACACCACCAGTAGAGAAACCTTTATCCACACACAACCAAAAAAAAATTGTGGAAAAGTATAAGATACTACAAGTTGGACCAACCATTAGAGGATTCACCACCAAAAAAGTGAAATTTTTGATTACTTTAATACAATTCCAGTTTTATATCACCAAGATGAGACACTCTTATGCTATGACACCATCAAATTGAGACAATTCCAGAATCTAAGCCACCTCCACTAATTCTAAACAAAACCTTTTCATTTTCTTATTATATAATAGGATTATTATTGAATTTAGTATCAAATATTGTTATAATTATTTTCTATTAAATTCTCTATTAAATGAATTGAATATGATGTGAGACATTATATATGAGGAATTAGAATATCCTGAGGCAGTTATATATTCTCCTTATTACTTCTATTAATAGTGGAATAAATCACCCTAATGGAGAGGTGATGTAATAAATGTGTTATGAATACTATTAGAAAGAAGTGAATCTTGCAATTCGGAAACAAAATCATAGATCTATACCCAATTACCGAAATATTATTACATCATACTCGACTGATAAGTTGAACTACATATTTACATAAAGTCTTCCTATAGTCAAGAACAAGCCTCCACAACACTCTATTTTTATGATGTTTTTAAGAGAACCTGACTCATGCTTTGTTAGACAATCAAATCAAGAGTCCAAAGCTTCACTAAAATAGACCTATCATTTTTAAACTTTACACTGTAAGATTTATCTATTATTTTTATATTTATTACATATTGTGCAGCGGGTGCATACTCAGTTTTCTTTGACGCACACTATCCCCTATGTTTAATTAGAAGATAAATGATATCTTTTTATCTCTTCTAATTTTTACTCCCATAGATTATAGTAGAAGAGGTATATGGGTGGCATATTTTGTTTACTCTCATATATAACTGTAAAAGACGTCGTGTGTGACCTAGAAACTTTGAAAACTATTGCATAACCCAATCAATGTTTGGATCAACTTGATTATTTTATATAAACTGCTTGATTATAGGTTATCACCAACTGGAGCTGACTAAGTCTCTACTTGAGACAGAAACACTTTTTTCAAATTTATAATATGCCTATTTTTTATCTTTATTTATACTTTTAAAATTGATTTTTTTTAACCCATCAAAAATGAATACCATGATAGTTAATCATTATTAGTCTTCTTATAAGATTTTAATTAATAATATTTATTTCAAAATAGTGAGTAATATTTTTTATTGCTTACCATATAAATAATAAATCTTTCAGAAACATTTTGAATGATTAGAACATATAATGATATGATATATTGATAAACGAGGTCAATTTAAATTATTTGGTGGATTTTAAATTAAATTATTTCATATAGAAATCTTATATAATGTACACAATTTACCCCATCCTCTTTAGATACTCACTCCGACAAACAAAATGGTTTGCGAAAATTAGTTTGGCACTATTTTAGGAATATATGTTTCATATTTTTCATGTTCCTTTGGCACCGATATGGGTATGATGTTTCCCATATTAAAAGTGGGATGGATAAGGGTATGAAATTACCCATTGCAAAATGGTTCATTAAGTGACGACATGGTGAAATAAAGGCTAACCACTCGTTAGTGTAGGTATATCTACGATTTCCATCTTTTCAATATGTGTGGAACGGAATGGGTTATGATAAATGGGGTTTCGACATGGTCTATGAAATTTTTTGGTTTCTTTTTATAGAATACTATTTTGTTTAGAAATGGATTTTGATATGATATAAACTACATCAAATTGTTTTAAAAAAATTTATATAAGTTTTCTGTCATGTTCTATCCTTGTGTAATGAATAAGAAAGTCATTGGGAAATATCACTGGTATTTATACACACCCAATTCTTGGAAAATTTTGTTTGTTTTACATTATTTTATATCGAGACATGTGTAATGAAAATGTATCATAACTCTCTAGTGATGCATATTGATACCATGGTAATGGTTTGGGAGTTGGATTTTGGAGCATTTCGGGAGCTATAATTTTTATTTAATTGGTTTTTTATGGTCAATTTTTTTTTAATTTCCACATTTTACTCTTATATAGTTTGGTTTGGTATGTTTACCTTAAGTTTTATTATATCACATTCATGTATCATATAGTGTATGTTTGATTATGATATTCTGGTTTAGGATATTTATTTTCAAAGGTTAAATCATAATTAAACATTTTATAAATCCCATATCATTTATTTCTAGAATTTGGTATCTTGGGGATGTCACCAAATCATAGTTATGTCCCACTACCATTCCATGCCAATGGTGAGCGGAGGGATGTTACAAAGGGAATAATTTTGTTCATTCATGGAGTTAAATGTAAATCATTTTATTATAGGGGAAGGTTTGGTATCACAAATTAGGATATTTAAAACATTAAATTTATAGCATAAAGAGGCATAAATAACCAGTTTATGTTAAGCTTCAAGTCAATAAGGATTTTTGTTACATGAGTGTTCTTAGTCACTTCTAGGTGTTGTTACATAAATGTCATGGGATTATCCTATTATAAGATAGTGACATGAATTTATTGTAATGAATTCCAACTAGGAGTTCAAAATTATTTTTGAGTAATGATTTATCATTTGGGTGAAAAATTGTAGTGTCTTGAAAATAGTTGAAAATAATTTTATTTTCAAAGAGCATAGTGGTATTTTCCAAATTGGTTTAATATTAATTTTTTTTTAAATTTTGATAATCTTTGATGTGAAATATTTTTTGTTGGAAATTTGTCATGGTTAAGCCTTAATTTTCTAGATTTGATTCTAAATGGTGTTTTCCTTTTGTTATAGAAAATGGAACTATTTTGGAATAGAGGAAACTAATGGTAGGATGCTATTGAAAATGTGGATCCACCAGATCCATAGATGAACGAACAACATGTTCGGTGTTTTTCTGAATATTTTTCAAGCTATGGATTGTGGGAATAAAAGGGATGAACTAAGGTAAGTGGATCATTCCATTTAGTTCTAGAAGTATAATCCCCCAATATTTTTTGGTGATTTAGTAGCATAAAAATCCGAGTTGAGGTTATACAGGATTATTTAAATATTTGATTTCCTAGGAACACCTGCTTAGATGACACACTAGTTGGAAATGTAAATGATGGAGGGTCTAGAATGGTGGTTGTGGGATTTATTACCTTTGTCAAAATTAGACCAAGTAATTACATGGGAGGATATTGAATAATTGATCAACAAAAAATTATATCCTTAAATATTCTGAGTTTCTAGAATAATGGAATTTTTTAGCTTAGTAAAGGATAATATATATTTGATAGAGTTCGAAGATAAATTTAGGAGTTTATTCTAATTTTTTCTTGATGTTTCAAAAAGTTTAACCATGAATGAACACATTTTTTAATTGGACTTGATTCCATAGATTCTCCCATATATATTCATACCATCTATATCATCTTATAAAGATATTACTAAAGGATAAACAATGGTAGGAAGACACATTTCATGTAATATAGGTGGAGGAATCATGTGGATACCTTTGGGATGTTTGGATCTCTAATGTAGAGAATTAGTGGAAGTGGGAAGCTTATTTCCATGGTATTGGTATAACATAGGATTAGAATGCTGGATCGGTGGGTCATCTTCCCAAACCAAAGAGCATGATAAAATGTTTTTAATGTGGTTCTTTTGGTCAAAGGAAGTGAGATTTTCTAACACCACCCTGAGCATGGGACAATTACAACCAGATTGAGAATCATGGGTTCTATTTCATTGTGCTCAATGGTTGGGTGCCAGTTACATATCTCTAGTTTCAAATACATCTTATGACTAAAAAGTATGATGTAAGATGAATAATTGACATCTATAGAACAAAGCTAGACATGGTTAGTCATGGAATTCTATGACTCTTGAACAAGTGGAATCCCATCATGTTAATAAAGAATAATGTGTAGTGAGTATGAAATTTTATGTGTATTAGAAATTGATTTCGGATGATCAATATTGGTAATTGATTGTGATAGGTATGATTATTTTTTAGTTGTAACCATATGTGGGAATTGTTTGATATGGGTGTGTCCTATTAATTTATTAATTCTTATGCAATTAATCTTCTAGGTTTGGTATTTGAGATGGTTCCTTATCTTATGAAACATAAAAATTCTATTGGTCAAAGATAATGTCAAGCCTTTATGGGAAAATCATGTTAAATAACTATTGAGTAGAATAAATTGATATGGGATATTTATTTCTTGATAATTATGTATATGACATAATCCACGGTATGGGTTGGATAAAAATGTTTATATATCACATCAACTATTATACTTAATGGGTTAGTTTTAAAAGTAATAATGGCATCGAGAAACTATTTTTTGGATACAAAAATGTAAATAAAGTTAAATCATGATTGTTTTCGACAACATTTTGAACAATATCATATCATTTGGAAGCATCGAATTTATTATCGGAGTATGAGATTGGGGATATAATTTTTTCATCAATTTTTTATCAGTTTCTAGATGCATTTCCTAATAATTTCTTAAAGTTTCCACCTATAAGATAAGGGGAGTTTTGATTTATCTCTTAGTCAGGACTTGTAAAATTTCACTTCCATCTAATCTTATAGAACCAATATAATTTTTGGAATTAAATAATTGATTGGAAGAGTTAGTAAAAAAATGGTTCATTAAGCATTGTACATCTCTGTGGGTAGAAAAATTCTTATTTTGGAAAAAGGAGGAAGGAATTCAAATTCTTTATGTTGATTATTGAATGATTAACCCAGTTATCATAATGATTCAATATCCTCTTTCGTGTAATGATAACCTTTTTATCAATAGAGTTGAGCTCATTTTTTCTCTAAAATTGACATTTGATTGGGAAAACTCCAATTGTGGGTTAAGTAGGAAGATATTACAGTGATAACTTTTAGGAGTAGATATGGACATTTTAAGTATGTGGTTATGAATTACGTTATTACTATTTCATCATTTCAATTTATCTAATTGAGGAATAATTTATTTAAAAAGTATTTGGAATCTTTTTTAGTGGGGTTTCTGGAAAAAATATAAGTGTATTCAAGGAGAAGGGTTGAGCATGAGCAATAATTAGCAATAGTGTTGGGGGTCTTGAGGGATCACCATTTTTATTCCAAATAGTCAATGTATATTTTTTGGATATAAGAGGTATGTTTTATCGGAAATGTTATCATTGAAAAATTTATTTCTACAGATCTGCAAAAGATAGATGTTGATATATCATTGAAAAGCTGGAAGAATAATTTCGAGATACATAGTTTCCGTAGTTAGTATGATTCTCTACAATGTTTTGTTTGATACTTTTTATGACTAGTATCATCAGTGATAGATTTGTTAAGGAAATTTGATACATTACAGTTGGAATATTTAATTCTTAAGTATTTTCAAGAGATGAATGTTAACCATAAATTCAAATAAATCTAGATATATCCAGAATCAATACAAGGATATGTGGTTTATTATGATGCTTCGGGATTAGTTTGGGATGTTTTCTCTCATAGGTAGATCATGATGTTTCTTATGGGTCATGAAAACTATGTTTTCATTAGAATAAATTACCAACAACTGATTTATAATTTCATCTTTTAATATATTTTATGAAGACATGATTCCTTTACCTCTTTGGGGATAAATTTATGTTGTTTACAGATTATAAGTTTTTGAAACACATTTTCCCACTAAAATATTGAACTTTGAGAAAAATAATGTCAATAATGTATCTCAAAATGTTTTAATTTAAATGATGTTTACACAAGGTAATGTATATTTTCTGGAAGATGTATTAAATAAAAAATTCATTTGTTCAACTCATAAAAGTCTCTTCAAATCACCAGTAGAAGATGTCGGTGATAGATAACATACACATGGATATGGAAGACTAATGTATTATTTTGGTCTTCTTTTCAGTTAATTATGTTCCTAATTTTTTTGTAGGTTAATGTAGTACATATATTTAATTCATAATTTTGTTCCTATGAGGTTAAAAGTAAATTTTGGGTAGACCATTTAGTGATGAAAGATGGATGGTAGTTCAGTTATCTTGTTCCAAGATTGGCTAGTCATAAATTTTTATTGTCATGAATAACTTCTTCATACATACCACCATTCGATATGGGTTTTTCATCTAGGAATAAAAATAATATAAAATGAAATGAATGAAAAATTTTGGCGGGTTGGCAAAGAAAGAGATGTGGTTGAGTTTGTTAGGAGAATGATCAATCGTGAGCATGTCAAAGGAGAACATAACTGGCCCACATGTATGTTGTAGTATTTCTGGATTCCTTTTTGGAAATGTGACTTGATATCTATGGATTTTGTGACATGTATGAAAAATATGGTTAGTAAACATGATTCCATATGGGTGATAGTAGATCAACTAACAAAGTTATACCTTTTCATCCCTATTAGCGGATATCATAGTTTTTTGGACTTATCTAAAATCTGTATCTTGGATGTGTTATAGAATCATGGTGTATAGGTTGTGATTGTATCATACCAAGACTCATGTTTTAAATATCATTTTTTATAAATCCATACAGTAGTCCCTTAGGACTTAGTAGACTATGAGTACAACATATCATACTATAATATATGGACAACCCCAGATGACAATAAAAATGATGGTAGACATTATTTGGGTTTGTGTAGTAGATATTAGTGAATCATGGGAGGAACACATGTAGTTATTGGAGTTATTTTATAATAATTTTTATCAATCCTCTATACATATGGATCCTTTTAAAAAATTATGCATATCAGTTTCATTCTCCAATTTTTGGGTAGAAATAGGTAAGAGTTTATTAGTATTACCATGCCTTTGGAAATAGAAAATGGATAAAATTCATTGGATTTGGAATATAATTGATACTACTGGAAGCCATTAAAAATCATATGAAGATAGTCATAGAAAAATATTTATATATGAGGTGGGTGATCATTTTTTCTTGAGAATCTCTCCATGAAATGAGAATCATCAATTTGGGATATAGGCTCTGTTCTCTCCTCAATAAATATTCCATTTTTGTGATACTTGAATGGGTTGGTTAGGTGGAAAATCAGTTCGGGTTTCCACTAAGGTCTAGTTTAATTCATAATCTGTATCATGTGTCTCAATTGAAAAATTATCAACCTTATATTGACCAAGTAATTTGATGGGATCACATTTAACTACAGCTGGATTCTACGGTGGTTCAGGTACTGTACTAGTATGGATTGGGGAGAATAATTATAATGTATTTCATGAGAGAAACACTGTCCTAGTGTGGGTATAATGTAAACATTTTATGATTCAATAAAAAATAAAGTAGTGTGAGAAGGAAATGGTTTGGCGATGGACTGAAATTTTTTGGACAATGGTGGTTTTTTTACTTTTTGAGAATGGAATGACAGATGGTGGGGAGACTGAACAACACCCTATTTTAGATAATCAACACTTTATTTTTGTATATTAATTATATAAACTTACAATATTATGTTTCATAATCATTATAGTAGTTTCCTAATGTTTTTGGATATTTTATATAGGTTCACAAT
Source organism: Viscum album (assembly GCA_963277665.1). Taxonomy (NCBI): domain Eukaryota; kingdom Viridiplantae; phylum Streptophyta; class Magnoliopsida; order Santalales; family Viscaceae; genus Viscum; species Viscum album. Next base: position 395,050,163 of record OY728127.1, on the reverse strand, counting down.
TTGATAAATGGTTGTAGAAACCATGAAGCACCTTCTAGGAAACCATGTAACTGAAATAGTGGGCACTGGGTATGAGCATGTTTTGTTTAATTGTTTTGAAAAAAACTTTCTTCCACCTAAGGGAAATTTCATGATGTCGGGTAAAGGGAAATATAATGGATGGCTTATGGTTATCTAACTTTGCAGGCCAACGACGTGTGGGTGTTTAGAGGCAATGGAAAATTCACTTTTGGAACATTATTTTCCAATTTATACATCCAAAAAATGCATCTAAAACATCTTAAAATTATATATGTCATCATGATTATATGTTAATAGCTCTATATACCCATAATATGACCATAAAGGGATTTACATTCAAACCAAAGTATGTGGAGATTCTTCCTTTAGATCCAAAAGTGACATGTTGGTGAATCATCACACATAGGAAGATGAATTCCATTATATGCACTCATTCCTAGTGGTTTTCCATAATTTTAATCATTTTCACTCACTTGTATTCATGGATATAATTATTTGGGGATATATTCATGTTGATTGATGTTAATAATTTCGAGATATTATTTTTTTTCATGGTAGGGAAAATTATCTATAGTGGGTTTTGGAAGATATAGTGCATGTTTTTTTAGTTTTATATCATCCAACATTTATTAGGGTGTTGTGATATAGGTGTCTTCACTCATAAATCCTCTTAGTTAGAACATGAATTATATGTTTCCAATTTCTTGAATTTCATAAATTAAATTATATAAATTATGTGAATATCTTTATGGAAACTCTCTTCAATGATTGTTTGTGAAATTGGGGAAATTGGTTGTCTTGTGGAAAGTGATTTGATTCATGATTATTAAATGAGGTATCTAAAAAATGAATTTTTTATTAATGGAAAAGGTGTGTGGTAATTTTTTATTAAAAGGATGGTTTTATTGAATGATTTTTTATAATTACCTTTTCATGGTTTTTAGCATAAATGGCTATGGGGGGTTGATGAGTATTTGGGATGGATAAGGGTATATAGATTCCCCTCTATAAAGTATGATGGATAATGGAATGAAATTTCCCCCTTCAAAACTGTACACCATGTTCTGAATTCGTGAAATAATTAATCACCACTCACTGGTTTAAGGCGTTTTATTATTTTATTAATGTATTATTTGGGTGGAATGGAATGGTTTATTCCAAATAGAATTTTTGAAATGGTTAAAAGATTTATTATATTTCATTATGTGTATAACCATTGTGTTTATAAAATGGTATTGGTTTTGATTTAAAATACATTAAATTGATTTACACTAAATTATATAAATTTTATACCATTTTCTATCCTAGTTTTTTGAGTAAGGAAGTAATAATGAAAATATTACTATGTTTTAAACTAACCCCTACTTCTGAACATTAATGTGTTTTCAGATATTTTATATTTAAACATTGGAAACAGAATGGTATTGTAGTTATTTAGTGATGCACCATGATAATCTGGTCATTTCTTTGGGATTTGGATCTTAGAGAATGTTGGGAGCTGTATTGATTATGTCTTTGGTGTATTTGGGTCTAGTTTGTTATTGGATCCCACTTTTTTACTTTGATATAATTTTATTTCGACAGATTCTCTTTAGTTTTATTAAATTCTGTACATGCCTCATACATTGTTTTTTTGATGAGATATACTTGTCTTGGTTTTTTGTTATCAAATTTTAAATAATTCCCCATATTTTTAAAAGTCCTATTACATTTATTGACAGCCTTTGGTGTCGTTTGGATGTCACCTAAGGCCATGTAATATCACATCACCTTCGTAAGCCAATGGTGTGTGGTAAGATGTTATAGAAAAAATATCACAAATATAATCCATATACTAATATATTATTTTGTTAATGGAAGAACATATATCCTTCTCCTTCTTCTATCAAATGGTATATGAAACCATTTTCCTTTGTATGACGGAAAACATCCTTGTGAAACGATGTAATTCGTTTCCTCCACATATATCACTAATGATCAAAATTAAGGACATAAAGTATATATATTATTTTTATAAAATATTTGAACTTTTTTAAAATTTAATATATCATCTATTCTATTAGATTTTCATTTATAAATAAATGATAATTCCATTTATGCGTACAAGGGGATTACCACTTCAATGAAGCGATGTGAATAAATATTCATCACCACAACACATAACTGAACTATTTGAATTATTTAATGATATAGTATAGAATTTATTAATATATTTTTATATATATATTTAATAATACTTATATTATTTCATTCATGATCAATGAAAAATGGACACATATATCACACACACATATGAGATGTCATCCCTATGATTATAATTTCAATAATTTTTCACAACCATATTTCATTCATGGTTTTAATATAATAAATCATTTCTACAATGGATAATTTTTTTATGATTATTATTCAAGATTATTATTGGAAAATTAAATCTTTAACTATGGAAAACATAACAATGTTACGAAATTATGAATAGAACGTACTCAAAACATGTAATGTGTAATTAATTGATTCAGTATTTTAATATCTTTTAAATAAATGAAATGAATTTATTAAGGGTAACTAATCAATACTTGCAATGGTTCTTATGAAATATATTAATTAATATATATTTTTATAGATATATATATTAGTGGATATACTAGGTAAGTCAAGACTTGAGGTAGTGGAATTCCACTATCTTTTCCTTCATTGAGAAATATTTTAATTATATGATCCTAATTAATTTTTTTGTACTATATATCATGTAAAATCTATATTTAATATCAGGAAGATGACATACATGATATTATTTTATGTTCCAATTCATATTATTTCACTAAAGGGGTTTTTATTATGACGTTACCAAAGCAGTATGGGATTTTATATCTCAACTTATATTCATTGGGTTATATTAAATATTCATATTCTATTTTATTGATTTATTATATCTTTAAAGATATATGACTATTTTCTGATTCATTTCCACTTACTTTCTAGGATTTACATTTATTAAACATAACTTATCCATTTATTAATTCTCAATAAAATAATATAATATTTGTAAACGTTATTCTTCTAAAATTCACATTCCTTAACACATACATTTGTTGTATGAACCTATTTTATTTTAGAAGGTTTATATACTTTTACGATGATATTTTATATCATTAATCTCTTTTTGTTCATGATATCTAAATATTAATTTTTTTTATTCTATCATGTCGCTTACTATTCCAAAGTAACCAACATGGTATATGGTTTATGATTCAATACTGTTTTTATCAATATTGTTTATTCATAAATTTACATTAAGGAAATATAATTATCCACATTATAAAAATATATTAATTTTTCTTATCTATCAGATATTCCTTTAATTTTAAAGTCTATGTATCATTTTCTTATTATATGAAATGGTTTAAAAATATTTTTAAGAAAACAGACATTATTTCAACTGTTTTATTTGAAGAACCATTTTCTACAATATACATTTTTTTCTCAAATGTTTTCAAGAATTATTCGGATATCTGTAAAAAATATATAATATTTTTACCCATATATAATTATTTACAAAAAGGATTAAGAGGAATAATCTTATTGGTTTCTATATCTGATTCTTCTTATTAATTTTTAGAACAAAATTTTATTTTAACAATTACAAAATGAATAAAATTCCATGCCATCAGAACCATTATTTTCATTAATGAATCTTTTATATGATAAAATTTTTTTGTTGATTTAAATGGATTTTCACAATTTTTTTCGAATTTTTTATTTTAAAATTTTATTTTCATTGTGTAAATGGAATTTTCCTCCATTATGTCTTTAATGATCTTATAGGGTTTTTCTATTCACCAATAAAAAAATCATGATGTAACTTTTTATCTATTAGGGATTTTTTTAATTATAAAATAAAAATTCATTATATAGACAGATTATAATTTTTTACAAGATATTTTCATGTACACCATTTCTTTTCCCTGGTTATATCAAACTATAAATGATCAATGGTGGTTTTATTTTTAAATTTTTTGATCATTACTGTGTTATAATTATGTAATTTTTCTTGGAATTTTATTAAAAATTTGGGGGCCCAATATATTTCATGATGATAGGTGAGCCTGATATAGCTCATAATGAAGGCTGACCAAGATATAGACCTATAATGAAATTGGTGAGAGGGAAGAGTTAAATGGTTATATGATTATACAATGATATTATTAGAATTATCATGGTAGGATATTTAATATGTAAGATTGATATGAAAATGATGTCCCATGTTACCAACATCATTTCTTTATTGTTGCATCATTTTCTAATGGATCCTTTTTTCAATGGTTGTTTTCACATGGATCATGATTATTGGCATATATGACACTTGTATTATGTTAATTATTTATACCATGATTAATTATTTCTGATCCAGTTATTGATGGGTTTGAATCCTATTATATTATTCTCATGCAATATTATTATTTCATTACACTATGCTGCTCATTTTATATTCACTAATTATATTAAATTTTTAACACTTATTTAAAACCATATTGAGTTTTTGATCTCACAATTTTAATTTTTTCCATATCCCTAGTCTGTGAGGGATGAATTTAAATGAATTATGACTTTAAATGTCTCTTGTATGAATAATTTTATTGGAAATTTTGTAGACATAATGTGGAATTGAAAAAGTATGTTACAATGATGAAAATACTAATTTTAATAAAAGGGTATTAGTATTTTAAAAATTATAATAATTATCAGAAACTGTAAATATAAAAGGTCCATTTATATTTATGTGATCTAATTTTATCCTTTTTATGATGTATGTTTTTAATGGTTGAAAATGGGATAGAAAATTGTATATCTAAACAATAATGTAGTTATAATGTTGGTAGCACATGATTTGAGAGTACAAGTTTGTATTTTATTATACATCAAAAGATGATAAATTTCTATAAATTGAGATAAATAAATAAACAAACAAATATTAGACACCATTCATGTAATAATATTCTATAAAAGATACCATTAATCACTAAGAAGACATGTTTTAGAACCATAATAGAAGTATGTGTTTAAAAGAGATTCATAATAAACAATATCATGTTCCAGTGCATTAACTATCACTAATGGTAGGTCTTTCCATAATTTTTGTTCTCTCACTATTGATAGGTTTACTAACAGCATCTCAATATAATTAGTCTTAGAATATCCCCTATCACTCATGTGAGGTAACATCACCTCAAGTGAGAATCCCCTATAACTAAGGAAAGATGATCATAATCTCAATCCATATCATCATCCTTATCCTACATTCAATATTTAGTTTCAAATAAAAATAAAATATCCCATATGCCACAAAAAAATAATAATCAACAATAAGGATAATAATTAGAAAATAATATATCAACAACTCTCTTTTTTCTTGGTAACCCACAATGTCAACCCTACCCATAACAATAGTAACGGTTTCGGAACCATCATTTCTAATTCATGACTCTTTCCCACCTCTACGGATTCAACATCAACTATATCAACCTACCTTGTCACCTAATTCCAAAACATAAAGCCTTATAGGGATACATATGAATAGACACAGAAACTATGGAAACAAACAGTATAAAAACATTTTTACATGGTAAAAACTTCTGACCACAATCATAATAGAGAACACTCTCAAAACCCCAATAAAAATTAAATCCCAATTTTTTGGGAACATTAAATTAGGCATAAATCAACACATATAAGGATTTCAAAAAATAATCAAGTGATTAGGAATGAAAATGGTTACTAGGTTTTAGACAGAATTAATCTAACTATGATAATTCACTCACTAGGAATAGAACCGGAAATAGCGTAAGAAATATGTTAGATGAGAAAATAAATTCCAAGAGGAATCCCTAACATCAACAAAATTATGTATGGTTGAGTGAGAATGATGTGATGAAAAGAAATGTGCTTAGGATAATTTACAAACCTACCCCAAATAAAAACACTCATTGTGTGGGTCTTTGTATAACTGTAGTTATTAAATCATGGAGTCTCCTATTTAAAAACTATTAGGGTGTGGTCCTCAGAATAGGGGATAAGAATCCCAATACTGAAAGTGGAATTGACCCCTCTACCGATTTCAATTCTGGAATTGCCTATGTGTTATAAATCAATGATACCACCCCTAGAATACTATAAAATAACCCTTGTGGTTTTATTATAGGCCATACCCCTAGCTCTATTAGACATACCTCCAAACTCATCCCCATGTTGCAATGCCCTGCCCCATGCCGCAACATCCTAACTATAGAAAAATTTCATCTCTGGGCCCTACAAACCCACCAAAAAACATCTCATAATCCCCCCACAACACCCAAAATAATGATATTTCATTAAAATACACTAGAATAATGATTAATATAAAACATAAAATATAGTTTAAATCATGTTTTTCTACAACAAGGTATCCGATACAATATATCCATGGTTAGTTGTGACAAAAAATATTTATCAATTTATCATTAGGAATGAACTCTTTGTAAAATTTTGGAATATATATATAGAGAGACCAATGATGACTAGGGAATTATTATAGTGTTATAATGTGAATTTTCAGATGAAGATTATAAATAAATCGGGAATAAGGCATTCCTGTATTATAAATTTCTGTATAATTTTTATTATGGATAAATCATATTGAATGGTTCATGAATTTAGTGATGAGATACTTATAGGATGATATCTGATTGGCAATCATCCTTTATGTTTTATTATTATTAATGATAGATCATTTCCCGATGTTTGTTACATTTAAAGTTGTTTTGTTCATAGTGAATATGATATAGGTGTCTAGGGGTTTTCTATAAGAGATAAAAAATGGAGGAGAGATGGTTCTGAAAAACATTTTTTAGTTTCAAATGAATCTCACACCTATTTTGATGGAAACATAGGGTATTATAAATTAAATATTTAGATTGAAAATTTCTAATTCTTATTTTGTAAAATATTTACAAATAGATAGATTTCCAAGCATCTAGCAGTGTCATGTTTGGATGATGTTTAATGTAAAGTGTGGAATACCAGGGATTTAAAAATGATAATAAAGGGGTACTATGGAATTATTTCTACTCTCCATTCTATGAATTTTTATATTCAAATACATTTCACTATGAAATGCTCTTAGATTTCATGGAACTGTAGTGGCCTGAAATTTTTTTTGGATAAATACTACACTAAATTAAAATACTTATTCCATTTATGATAGTCCAAAGAAAGAATAATTTTCTATAGTATAATTTTTTTAAACCCTATAAAAACCCTATGTTGGTATTACTATATACATTTTTCTTATAATCATATATTTATGTGGTCATGTAAGAATATATTGTATAGGTATAGTTCCATTAATATCATAAATGATTTGAAATTAGTGACATACATAGAAAAAAAGATGGATCATAAATAAAAATAAAAATAATGGGTTTTTAATGAATAGGTTATATGCTCCTTCATTGAATATAATAATTGAAGAACACTCTTACTTTTGGTGTGATAGGGAATCCACGAGAGTTCAATAATATTTCGAATAGGATATTGTGGATCTTGTAGGATTTAACACGAATAATCAATGGAACTTATTAGAGATAATATATTTTCATATTTATTTAAAATCTTAGATCATTTTTGTAAATTAAATATTTATCTATTAAGGTATTAATTTTCACTGGTAGAAATGGTATATAATATATATATATATAAGATGGGTAGTGATGAGTGTTATTTTTTATGAAGATTACCATTGGAATAAAAATATAATAACATAGATCACAAAGATAACCAAATATCATATTGTTATGATCATTGAATTGTTTTTATGGTAATGTTGAGCAAGAATTATGTCCAATAAATTGTGGGTTCCTTTTGTTATCTAAGTGTTTGAATTTTAGAAATATAAAGATAAAAAAGATTTCCTCAGTGGGGGAAATATTATTTATCACATACCTCTATGAATCATAGTATCCATATTTTTGATTATATAAATAAAATACAAGAATTATCATGATTGGTAAAATATGATAGTGTCAATAGATGTATCTATGATATTACAAAGGTAATGAACAATTCTTACATATAGATTTATGGGCATACATGTTTTTAAGATTATTTAATGGGGATCATATTGGTTTATTTTTGTTGGTAAATAATATGGATTATATTTAAGTTACTTTTTTATGTATTTCATTAGTTGAGTTCAATTTATTTACTTGTTGAGAGAACATAGATACACATTCAAAATTTATAAACTATTTATTGTGCTATGTAAAAATCCAAAAATTAGGAATCATATTTTGATTGTTAGGTGAATCATTAGTAGATTCATGAGTAGAAAATTATATTCTATAAATTATAAAACATAACCATCAACTCAGACATAAAAAATTAGGAGATTCTATAATGTCTCATAGGAAAATACATCAATGTTAGGAAGAGGATTTTTAACCGCAATGTATGAGATGTTAATTTGTTTTGAGGAATATTGTTAAGAGAATTATTATCTCACACACATCATACGTAATCAGTTATTATAATAAAAAATGGTGTTAAAAACATAATTCATGAAATTATGGATGTGTACTATATAATAAAGAATGAGGATTTTAAAGAAAATAATGACAAAACAGATTGGGATTGATGTTGGTAATGTTGTGACCAGTAAGAGAACATAGAATGAGAGGTTTTCCTAGGGTCTCGTAAGCGAATGAGTTTCCCTAGATATTAAAATTTATTTTTCATTAGGAGGGGAATTAGTATGACGGAATATCTATAACAACATATACCATCACATTCTAAAAGATTCGATGAAACTCAGACTCTTATAGAAAGAAGGATGGTGGATTGTTGAATTTTTATATTTAGATTGATGATTCAATGATTTCTAGCTATGTTGAAGATTTTTTATATGTGTTTTGAAATTTAAAAATAATTATAAATATATCTGTGAAGATAGGGTTGTGGTGGTATTTATATCATTCATTATATAATAAAACTAGGGAGTGTTGGGGATGATGGGTATACTTGGTGAGGAATATATAGAAGAGATTATGGTCTTAGTAAATCATTACCATAGTTAGTGGACATCTACTAAGAGGAAATTCTATAATTAGTTACCCATTGGTGGTTATAAAATACCCAGTGGTGTTCACTGGGTAATCAGTAACCTATAAAATTTTAATAACATCAATTTTATAAATATATTCAAGAAAAATATAACAACTACCTCCCTCTATCATTTCACTCATCCTACAATCCCTCAATATTTGATCATTTCTCCCTAATTTGTACTCTATGATCTTGACTATCTATTTCATGATAGATTTTTAAATTTCAAGGTATAGTAGTATTCTAATGGTAAATATAATATCAACTTCTTATCTATTTGAAATTCCCCTTTTTTAGTAATCATTACCCTAATTCTTTTACTCTAAAAGTGTTTATCAAAATCAAAAATCTCATATCAATGAACAAAAGAAACCCATGGTTATGGATAAGAAAATTCTAAACGATACTAAGTTGGTGTGTCCTTATATATTAATTAATATAGTTTATTACTGCTATAATATATGAAATTATAGAATGTGAGTTTGAGCCAGGGAGACCTTGATGAGTAAATATATGATTTATAATTGGCTGATTGAATAGGTTATTCCAATTATAATTGGAATTGGGGTTCTATAAGTGGTCATTTAACATTATGATAAACCAATAAAAATATTAATATATGACATAATATGTAGTTCTATGTTTTGAAAAATAAATAGGCCTCCAAAAGTGATATAAAATTCAAGGGGACTAGGTAGTTCATAAATAGGCTAGTTAGAGAGGCCTAGAATGTTTGGACACTATGGTGATTGGTTTTTTGGTAGGATTCCCATGTTACCAAATTTTATTATTTTTTTATGATTAAATAATAGATATCTATAATAAATATATTATTGGGTGTTTTGGGTTATAATTATTCAGGATGTCCTTTTGAGGACTAGTATATTAATGTAAGTGAGGTCCGAAAAGTATTATTATCTTTTTAGAGGGAAATTGTGGGATTTGGAATGAGAATATTGAGGGAGGATTAGTGAATATTCATCCCAAAAATGGATGTATTCTACATAAGGTAGTGTAACAACCCTTTATGATTTTTTGGTACTTCGATGTTTGTGCTTTGTTTATCATTCGTGTTTGGGTGAATTTGTAGGCTTCATGGGGTTCTAGTTCATTTATTGGGGAAGAGTTCCTAAAATTAATGTATTTATGTTAATCTTAAATAATATAATCTATTTATAAACACGTTAGTAAATTTTCGGATTTCTTCCCTAGTTAATTGATCGCTCGGAGTGAGTAATTTCAGTTTTTTATGTCATATCATTGAGTTTATGGAGTATTATAAGGAATTATATTCCATGTAATGGGTAATCACGATGGGGAGTCATTGCCAGAAATATTTTGTGAATGGATATAGTGAATCAAATATTTTCACACCATGTAAAATGTTTATAATGCGCAATGGTCAAAAATTGGTTTTTAATAAATTTGGACTTGTGTTTTTGGTTAAACTGACACTCATGGATTACACGATGTGATCCAAGGATAAATTCCATATTCGATTTGTGGTTTTAAGTGTCTTTCATAGCTGAATATCATTTTATTCAGTTTCATACCTTTTCTCTTGACCCATATCCCACCCTATAATATTTTGGTTGATTCCCTCTCTTTTTTATCACTTCGTTTGGTGATCGGTCAATAGATATGTTTAAGTTGGCCTATCAGGGTAATTAATCCTCTTTTTTTCCTACCATTGGTCGTAGAAACTACATTGGCTATGATTATCATTCTGATTCATGATCTGATAGTGTTTTTAATCTATCATACTCATTTCATTATCAAACCTTCTCTCTAAAAGTATAATCTCTTGGTTTTCAATAAGCATTTTTGAATGGTGATAGGTTTGTACCATTTGAGGTGGGTCTTTTTGTATAATTTTTAATGCAATTATATACATGTCATTCATGGAAAATTATTTTTTACCTTTCATTCATTTTAATTGATATGTGTTTCAAAATTATTGACATAAATGGAAAACAATTTTAAATATGTTTTACATTGAAAAATTATTTTCTTGATTTGGTAATGGGTTTTCAAACACTGAAGTAGTTTTTTTTTAATTGAAAATGTATAATAAAATTATTATCATGGTTTTGAAATTTATTCTTTCCAATTTTACATTGGGAACATTATATGAATTGTGAAAGAGATATTAGTAGATTTCGTGTGTATGGAACAACTAAGAGGTAATGTTTTTTGAGATATATTGACTATGGAATGATTGAATATCGGTTAGATCCAATGTTATGTATGATTACTATTTTCAGTGACTAGTGTGCATTGACCCATTGTCTAGGTCCCAATATGATTTTCTTTTTCATTTATGGTTTTCTATCGCATGATTGTTTTTATCATGGATAGTTTCTCAGAGGTTATACTAAGAGGTTGTATCACATAGATTTGCATGATAGGTTATTTCAGGGATATGTGTTTACATTCTTACATCTAGATTCAAGGTTGTTCATTCATATTTTTTTAGTTCTACTTGTTATCTTATTTTTGTATAAAATGTATGTTTTTTATTACATCCAAAGGGAAAAATATTTAAAAATGAATTTGATTTATGAATATCAATTAAAAACTATTTTTATAGGCTTTAAGAATTTAATTATTAATATTTAACATTTTATAGATTTTTTGGTGTTATTCTATAGGGAATAGTTAAAAAAAACATGCTTCTTACCATGTGTAGTTATAGGTGATTTATTATAGGATACAGATAATGTAAATGACATCTTATAGCATCACAACATCTCCATTGGCCTTTTCCTTCAGTTCAGTTTGGTTTGGTGGTGGGTATTGGTCACATAAGAACTTGTTGGTATGGATTTATTCATACATTTGGGTATTTCTAGTATCCATGTATTGATTGGATCTAGTTGGATCATTATCTTCAAATTATTATTCTTGTTTTGTTTCTTCTATATTTATATAAAAGACTTTCTCATTTTTCATGCATTGCCTCACCATGTGACGGCTGAATTCAGTGTATGGGTTGGTTGGCCAATGATAGTATGTAATAAATTTGTATTAGAGTAATATCATAGCCTAATGTGTTTTAACAGTGCATATGTTTTCTTTTGTTTCTTGGGTAGGTAAAATATAGGAGCTTCAAAATCTGGATAGTGTGTACATGAAAGGGTTTTGGCTAGCTCACATTTGTAACCGACCACATGTTACCATGGGTTGTTGGGGAATTTTTTTATGATTGGGACTTGTGGATTAAGTAAATTAGAATGAACTATATGGTATGTTTATTTAAATTTACCTATTTATTTTTGAAATTCATTTTTTGTATATAAGTCAAAAAAAAATTCTTGTTGTTTTAAAGAATTGATTGGAATTATGAATATGGCTGCAATATTTTTGAATGTGATTATAATATAATTGGTTATTGTCTTGTGTTTACTAAGTAATTCCCCCAATAATATATCTTATAAATCTATGTGGGGAATATATGAGAAATCTTCTACTAGAAAATCCAATATTGGAACCTTCCTTACTTGAAGGTGAAATGTCCACTATTTAGACTCAGGGGAAAGTGGGTGTCAGGAACCCATGATGTGTGGTAGATCCTGGAGTTTAGATTACTGAGAATCATGCATCTATATTTTATTCTGAAAGAAGGACTATTTCAATATGTGGAGTGGTTAGGGAAATATGAAAGGGACATAAATTTCTTTAGGACTTTTGAAGACTCGAGAGGTGGGTTTATTTGATGTACGTTCTCGAGGGATTGGGAATGAGATTTTGGGAATCTATATTGTAATGTATGTTACATGAGCACCTTACATGGGATTCATTTATGAAAATAATTAATCATATGTTTTACCCTGATAGGTTATGTGTGGAAAACACCACCGAGTATCTAAACATGGAGTAGGGGGAGCATGTAATTCAATAATATTATACACATTTTGCAATGCTAGTGGATCTTAAATGAGATATTGAAACTAATGATTACATAAAGGATCAACATATTATGATAAGACTGATGAATGATATTATGTGGATAGTGATTCTTGTGTTCCTTTATTCTTTATTACGGTAGTTGACAATGAATCTATGGATGAGTCACACATAGTTGGGAATATAGGCTTTGGTGGATCCTTTGTTGCTATTGTTTTTATCGAGAGTGCATCTTTTAGATAGAAAAGGAAACATAAGGGTAGTTACTTATCTTTCGGGGCATCTTCAAGAAAACACACTACAAAAAATCTATAATTTTGAAATGTATATTTGGAATCTTTTTTTTAAATGTCACTAAATTTTAGTTTTAGAAATGTTTTCTAGAAAAAGATGCTAAATTAGTGATGTTTTTCTCGAAAAAATACTAATATAGCCACATTTAAACATAAATAAATGAAATTCATTCAAATTATTTTAATTTCTTTTATTATATAAATTTATAATTATATAAATTTACATAAATATATATATATAATTATATATATATATACAAATACATTAATCAACAATTAAATACCATAATATAAATCAAAACAATAAACCCACACTCAAATACAAACCCTCTCTCACACACACACATATATACTTATATATATCCCTCAAGGTGTAACTTAATGGTTGTATCCTATGTGAGTCTTGGAGATGTCTCGAGTTTGAGTCTCACAGAGTACATAAATGCATTTGGTTGTTTCGTGGTTTTATTTATTTAATGTAATTCCTTTCCCTGTATTGATGGAAATATAAATTTAGTTATATATATTAATATATATAAACACAGACAAATATATATATATATATATATATGTATATATAAACATACAAATACAGACCTTAATTTAAACACACAGACATACACGCATATAAATAAACACCCGTAGAGCCAGAAAAATATATATACAAATATCATGTATAAAAAAACACATATTTTTAATTTTTCCATGTTTATGTGAGTGTGTGTGTGTGTTTCTATATGTATCTGTCTATGAGTTTGTTTATATGTGATTACATTTATATCACTGTGTGTGTGGGTGTTTATAAATTTATATGTTTATATAGATGAGACTATTAATATGCATTTATGATATATATATATATGTGTGTGTGTGTGTGTGTGTTTATGTATATATAACATAAACATATAAATATAAATACTTAGGTATATATTTATATATATTAATATAAGTATACTAATGTATAAAATTTTACATATTTATATATATATTATTAATCTTTTTACTATTTTGATCTATTAAATTATATAGATAAACATATATATATTTGATTATATTGTATTGTATAAATATTAACACACACACATATATACAAAAACATACAAGCATAAACATATATATAAACAAACAGATATTTTTATATACAATTATATGCATATTAAGATATAAAATTATATATATATAATATAATATATTAATTTTTGTAAAACTGTAATCTATTAAAATAAATATAAACATATATACTTATATATGTATATAAATGCACAAAAATATATATAAATATTAATATATATGTAATAACATATAAAATTATTTATATATATAATATAAATTATTTACTACTATAATACATTATATATACAAATAGAATATAATACATTTTTATTTAAAAAAAAATTTTAGGTGATTTGGTTCCCTAGAATCCCCAATGTCAAGGATTCAAATCCTTATAGAGAAAAATAGATGATTTCCCTTTTGGATTATTGCATCTTTTAATAATATTGGGGGTGGGGGTGTACGTGTGGATAAATGAAGGTCTAGGCATGGGAAAGTTTAATGTATGGAGGAGCATCTGAAAACAATTATGGGGGGAGGGCATAAGGAATTCCTATAGCTCGTAGATATTGTTCACCCATTTAAAAATAAATTAAATTTATTTAAAAATAATAATTTTTCCAAAAAATATCAACATAAAAAAATAACAACATTTACAAAAAACAATGCTAATTAATAACTCATTGACTAATATTTTTGAATAATGTTGGTAAATGTTATTTTTCTAATTTGAAATGTTTTAAATCATCACTAATTAGAGTCATGCTAAATTATTATTAATAGCTCATTAAAAAAAAATTCAATAAATTTTGAAATAAGGTTTTGTGGATTAATGATGTTTATAAACATCACTTATTAGAGAAATTTTAGAACATTGATAATTTTTTTGCTTATAGAGGACAATAATTAGTGACACCTCATTTAGTGACATTTTTTTTGAAACATTGGTAAATCAATTTTCATGGTTATAAAACATTTATAATGAAAAAACATTATTAAATGACATTTTTGTAGTGGTAGAAATTGTTTTCTATAGTGTGAGTAGTCCGGTCATATTTGGCATAACTATATTGAGGCCTATAGAAATTGTAGTAATTTTGGATTATCGGGACATCTTGAGTGTCCCTGTTAAAGGATTTCCTTGGGAAGTAAGTCATGATCCACTTTCACCATGGTTTTATAGGTTCGTAGTGATTATTCAAAGGGTGGTGGGTCAAATCTACATGCCAAGTGGGATGTTCATGTGGATATGATCAGACATCTTTATGTGACTGTGTATTCACAAGAGGAACCTAATTTATTTCGATCTACTATTAGTGGTACATTATTTGTGTCATATTCAATGGTGACATAATTTTTTGATACATGTGTTACTCATTCTTTAATATCATCAATTTTAGTTGATTTTTTGATCCTACATTCATAACTCATGAAGTATTTTTTTTTACTATTCCATGCATTTTAGAAAGAGGTCCTAAAACAGTTTCTTGTGTCCCTCGTGTCGGGTGATGATATCTAACATTGACGTAGAATGGGAATTTATGGTTCTTGATTTTGTAGTCATCAATATGATTATCACATACAATGGATGGTCAGTGATAAGGCCCAGATATATTTTTTCCATTGATGGGTACCATTCTTATCTACCTATGGGGTCACTCATGTCTTTCAGGGTGAGTTCCACTCTATATAATAAGGGTGATGCAAGTTGTTCTTTTTTCAATGGTAATATTGTTACAGATGTTATAAAAGTATCTTGATGCTATTAACCCTCTTTGGATGGTCAATAACCAACAGGGATGAGTATGTACCCTAAGGCCTTCCATGATGACTTTTATTTTTTACCTCCATAGATATAGGTTGACTTTCTTATATATTATCTCCCTTGATTGAAGCCCATTTTTATGCCATCTTATTGAATGAAACCTGCTGAGTTGGTTGAACATAAGTTCCAATTTAAGGGACTATATTCTATATGATTTAATCATCCAAGAATATCACTGTTGTCTTTTTTTTTCTTCTTTTCTAAGAAGACATATAGGAGAATTGTAATTTTTAATTACCATTGGAAGTTAAATCTGGTTACCATTAAAAAAAATTCATTTTCTAATGATTCATGGTCTTATTCAATATCATATTGGATATTTTTTTTTCAAATATTGACCTACGTTCCAAGAACCACCATTTGAGGGTCTCATAAATCATATACCTAAGATAATGTTTAGGATATAGTATGGGAAATTTGAGATTATTGTTTTGTCATTTTTTCAAACTAACAATCTTGTTGTGCTTATGGATTTTATGGAACAATATCTTTCCATGGTGCTAGGAATATATTTTTTGTGTATTCATGGATGATATTCTCATGTACTCAAGGACATAGGAGTAGAACATGGACTATTTTGATATCATTCATTGAACCATAAAAGAACATTATCTATATGTTAAAATTTCAAATGTGGGTTTTGGATATATGAAGAGTCTTTTATGGGGTACGTGATATCAGAGAGGGGTGTCTCAATTGGTCCTAATAAGATATTGTTCTCAAGGTTCTGGAATGAACCAATAAATTTGTTTGAGATATGAAATTGCATGGGTCAGGCTGGTTACTACAGAGGCTCTGATAAATAATTCACCTAACTCATAACTTCAATAAATTCTTTACCCATAAGGGTGTAAAATTTTGAGTGGAATGGAAATTGTCAAAGGTGTTTTTAGGAGATAAGGAACGGCCAGACATAAACACCATTTTTTAATATTTAGACACTATGTTTAGGTTACAATCTATTATATGATTATTCTAGTACATCTTTGGGATGTGTATTGATATATGGGAAATTGGTTATAGCCGATGGATCATTCCAGTTACACTAATGTTATAAGAAATATCTAAACCATGATCTGGAGTAGGTAGATATTTTGAATTCCCTAAGATGTGGCGATAGTACCTCTTTAGGGAGTGGTTTGTAGTGTATTCTCGACAAAATACCCTGGAATATATTTTTACTCATACATACCAGAACTTGGGAAATATACACTGGGTAAAGTATCTTAATACATTTTATTTTGATATTTCATATACTATTGGGAATGGAATTGGTGTTGTCTATGCACTAAGAATAAAATAATTGACCCAATTCCTGAATAAATCGGTTGAGGAGTAGTCTCTAATTTTTTTTACTGAGTTGAATCTGGGAGAGGAAGAGGTTGGTGAAAATGTGTTCA
This sequence comes from Viscum album, assembly GCA_963277665.1. NCBI lineage: Eukaryota > Viridiplantae > Streptophyta > Magnoliopsida > Santalales > Viscaceae > Viscum > Viscum album. The sequence continues at coordinate 395,032,533 of OY728127.1, read as the reverse complement.
TGGATTATTTGAAAGATGAAACATTATTGGATGAGTGATTTTTGAACGAGAATGGGACATAAACATAGTGCCAATGATTTAGTGAAATCCTTTATGGTGGGGAGAGCTCAAGTGAGTTATCTTTGTCTTCCCATTGTGTTTTGGGCTTCTCCGGTTGGTTGGTTCATCCATTTTCCCTATGGTAAGAGTTCATAAAAAGTGTTAACCAGTATTTTTAGTCAATGTACCATGGGGATAAAAATATATATCAAGACATGAGATATCAGTATTGGTAGAAGGGGTTGTGTTAGTAAATTGTGGATTTTATCTCGTAGTTTCTTTCTGGTCAAAGAATTATGTTGGAATACCAAATACCTGCTGGTCTTTTGTATCCCTTACCCATTTCAATAATAAAATGCGATTATATTTTTATGGATTTTGATGATGATTATCCATTCACTCCTATTGGGAAGGATTTGATTTGTTTGTTCATTTATCGAATCTTGAAATTTGTTAATATCTTCTAAATCATGGAGACATTGGATGTTGAATATCTTGTTGAATTTTATATCCGAGATATTATAATACATCATTGGGTAACCTTAATTGTTTTATCTGATAGGGACATGATACTTATATCTAGGTTCAGGAATATATTGTATGATGTGATTGGTTCTGAGATTAGATTGATAATGGAATATCTTCCGAAAAAAGAAATTAAAAATAGAGAGGACTATACGGTTTCCTGAGAATAGGATTCAATCTTCTGTGTTTGATTTTGTATGATATTATGAAAATTATATTCCTATGGTTGAGTTCTCCTATAATAATATTTATCTACAATTTATTAACATGGTCCGCTTTGAGGCTTTGTATGGAATCCATGATGATCTCCCTTGTGTTGAGTAGTGTTTGGAGAGAAGGCCCTATCTGGGTCAAGTAATGTTTAGGATATAACATAGATAGTGTAGTTGATTCTAAGAAGATTTATCATGGCACAATTTCTTCATAAATGATAAGAAAACACCAATCACTGACCATTGGAGTTAGAATACGGTGATTGGGTTTTTCTTAGTGTTTAACCTCACTTTGGGACATCATCAGTGGGGTGAGTATGGTAATTTTGAAGAGGGGTTTATGTTTCCCTTTAAGAAAACTAGTAATATGGAAATGTTCCATATCTTTTAGACATTCCATCTAGTTTTAAATCTTTATTTGTTGTGTTTCATTTTTCTATATTATGAGTTATATATTGGTTCCATCCCATGTAATTGGATGGGAGGATGTTGAGAATAAGAACGAAACAACTTTGGATGAGAAGCCGGTTTGGATTGTTGATCACCAATAGATTGTATTGCATGATAGAAGGATTATTCTGGTCTGAGTACTATGGCATCACAGATGGGACAATAGTGAGACATGGTGAATTGTTTTTTGATGAGGTAGTTCTGGAATAAATAATATGTGAGTCTATAAATCCAGGTTATTTAGAGGGGTAGTAATTGTTTGTGGTTGATAGATTGTAACACACAATAACACTTTTTAGGTAGTCCCTTATTTAGGATTAGTTTATCATCCTTGTTTGGGTGAATTTGCGGACCTATCAGGGATTGAGAGGCTTCATTTGGGAAAATGGACTATTGTTTAGGGAGTTATGGTTAATTTATTTAATGGAGACTAGTTATAAATGTGTAAAAAACACGTAGGGATTCTTCATAGGTTTGGATAATGTCTATATTTTGTTATTTGAGATTTTTCTACCTTAAACTGATGTTTCTATAGTATAATAGTGATTTACACACCCTATAAGGGTGTTACATGACATTTAATCATAGCTTGATAAATTTCATGAACGGATATAAATAAAGAGTGCTTTACATTTTGGGTAATAGGTTCACAATGTGTAATGGTAAAAATTAGTTTTTAATAAAAGGAGATGCGATTCTTGGGGTAAGTGGCCTTCATGGATTACGTGATGTGAACCAATGTTACATGCCATGTAATTATAAAGATACAAAATTTTAAGTTTATTATTTTACTGAATTTCATTTCATTTGGTTACATTCCATCTCTTTCAACCCGGAGCTCACCCTTGGTAGTTTTTGGTGATTCCATCTCTGTCGAATCACTTCGTTCGGCAATCGTTCTGCAGGGTTGTTGTGGTGCACTTATTCGGGTATGTATTCATTTTATTTATCACTTTCATTGTCCATTTTAATTAGGTTAGATAAGTTTATATTCACATTCATGATTGGATTTTATTTTTTCTATTTATCTATTAATTATTATTTTCATACATTTTCCATTAATGGTCGATCTCATGGATTTCAATCACCATTGTTAAAGGAATCTAGGTTTATACTATTTTGAGGTAGGTGTTTCAATGCACTGGTCTATGAAATGAATGAATTATATTTTTTGGTATATTGACTTATTTCATTCATTTATTTGAAGTGATTATCAATACAAATTTATTGGAATGAAACAGGTTTTAAGGATGTTTTTCTTTCAATATAGATTTTAAAGATTTGGAATTGGGTTTTCTAACATTAAATTATATGGTATTTTTTTGGAAAAAAAATATTATATTTAGAGGATGTCTTTGAAATTTATTTTTAATGTTTTTATATTGGGAACCTTATGTGCATTTCTTAAGAGACACATGTATCCTTAGTGTGAGTGTGACTACCATAAGGTATCATTTTTGGATATTGATTGACTGGGGAATGGCTAGATATTTTTTAGATCCATCAATATTCCTATTTATGAATTTGTGTCTCTAATAAAAATTTTCCTATAGTAACGGTCTCAATATGTGGTTAATTTTTATTTATTGTATTTTATCACATGACTATTTTTTATCTTGGATTATTACTCAATGATTTTTATATGTTTTTTTATCACATGGATTTACATGATTGGTTATTTCATGGATATGTGTTTTAATTCTTACATCTTGATTCATTGATTTGATTTTCCATATTATAAATTCTAATAGAAATATTTCTAGTTTTATAATATGAAATTAATAAATGTAAACCACATACATAATTATTTAAAAATGAATTGGATTTATGAAAATACTAAGTGAAATTGATTACTTTTAAAAGAGAGAACAATTTAAGTCTTGATTTCAGAATTTTTTTGAATCTTTTGTTATATTTCACTAGGCGTTGTTCTCACACCCAAATTATCCTCTAGGTATATTGTAGATGTTTTATTATATGGTGTTTTTAAATTAAATTGAACCATGTAGAATTTTGAATTGTAATTTTTTTCTTTTGCTTTAGTCTGGGTTTGTTTAGAGGTGACTAATGCCCACATGGTAACATGTTGTTCTTACTTTACACCCATATTCGGGTTTATGTAGTTAGGATTAGATTTTATGGATATAGTTTTATATTTTTATTTTATATAATACTATAGTTGTTTGTATTGTTTCAGTATATAGAATACTTATACTATTTTCTTTCTTTACCTTACCATGTGATGAGTGGCTCAGGTGTGTGGAATCATTGACCCAGGTTGGTTGGTAATAAGAATTCTGATAACATTTCATTCATAGATGGGTTTATATTAGGTGATACATGTATTCTAATATTAATGAGGACAATATTACATGGTTTATCCAAGGATGTTACTACCTATTTATATCATAAAATAGTTTGAGGTAGAAGAGATCTTTGGTGACTATTCTTTGTGTTGTATATATTGTGGGATGGAATATCTATTTTTTATATGGTATGAAATATGATTCAAGTTATAGTATGATGGTATGTCTATTATATGATTAGTGATCAATATATAATTTATAGTGGCTAATAGTTTCATGTTTCTCGGATAATTGGGCTTATATAATGTGATTTGTGATATTGATTGAAATAAGAGTTTTGGTAACCATCTATGATCTAGGAATGAGCTTTGTAATTCCATTATTTATTCTGTAACACTCAACCCAAATTTAAGGTGATGAAGTGTACATGAGTAGTACTGATTATTCACAAGGATAAATCTTTTATACTTTGAAAGCAACAAAATATTTGGGTACAACATAATGTGTTTATTTCTAAAGGGTCAGTTAAATATTCGAGGTGGCTGAGGGCCAGTCTCACGGAACCCACAATATAGATTACTAATAAGGGTTAAACATATATTATCAGTGTACTAGATTTGATATTGTTTCATGAATGATTAATTATTTTTATTATTATTTTTTGGATTCATTATAATTAGACGATGTTGGCTTGGTCAAGTAACCTTGTTGTAAAATATTTATAATATGACCAAACATCATTATTTAAATTTATTTTTTATATGATTTGATTATCTTATTTTTCCTGAAATCACTAGATATGTCATGGAATATGTTTGGTGGAATATTATTTATTTCCTGTAATGTTTAACACTAACTATATGCATATGAAACATTATTGAAATGTAGACATTATGTTTGGAATGAAAGTCAATGATAAGTCATTTATACAAGAGATCAAGCTAAAGTATAATGATGATATTTTGGTAATGGTATTGAGGAATGTCTGGAGAATTTTTTAGTTGTGTCTCCTATATTTATTTTACTATTTTTTATAATTATAGATTATATACCTATCAGGTGATCCCATTTTTTATATGACATAATTGTAATATTAAGGGTTTATTTGTTTATAGATAATTAATTTCTTTTCTTTTTTGATGGTCAAATTTCCACTATAAAACTTCTATATATGTATTGTTATATTTTTTTTATCGATTGTTATGTCAAATATATATTATTTTATAATTATGATATCAATAGTATAGTCTCTCTATCATTGGTCATAAACTCTCACAACTAGTTTCTAACTTACACTTTAAAGGGAGGCATGCCTAAGGTCACATAATGATCTTACTTCGGTTGTCTTAATGGGATCATCACTAATGATGTTATATATATTTTATGATAACCCACAAAATCAAATTTTGTTACATGTATATTCTATGTTATTAAAACAATTCATCAAGGATTATTTGAGAGAAACCATTAGTTTTATGTAAAAAGTAACATTTTAATGACATATAATAATACAAGGTCACCATTTCATTGTTTTTTACCACTTTCCTTAAACAATATACTATTATATTCAAATATATTATTCCCGGTGGATCAATACCACTCAATGATTAAAATTCCAGGACATTATTGACGATAATTAAATATGTTATTACATTATGTATCCCATCAATAATGGAATTATTGAAGAGATATAACTACAATACTAATCAATCATTAATACACTACATATCATTCCAATCATTATTATTGACATCATTATACTATATTATTATTGATGAAATTATGGTAGACTATATAGACAGAACTCCCAATCATATGTTATAACTTCATTATTCACCCATATAGACACTATGTCAAGTAAAAATTCATATAAAACTATATAAAAATTACACCACATAAATCATATTTTTTTAATTAAATGATCACATTGGAAAATTATGACACTATAACATAATAAATAAATATAATTTCACTCTTGACTGGGTACATATCATATAACAATAATGAAATATTCCTAATAGTTACTAAAAATTTAGATTAAAATATTGGTTTTTATTTATCTAGAATGAATATATTTTTAGTTTGAGCATCTCTTAGTAAGTAATAGTGGTTTATTTTTTAACTGATATAAAAAATATTTACTAAAATTTAGTGAATGATAAATCATGTATTGAGAGTTCTACAATTTTATATCATTTTACCATTTTAATTTTTGATACCATTAACCTATTATTGAATAACAATAAAGTTATCAAACAAAATAAAAATTATTGAATTCACAACAATTCTAACATGTTATTTGAATATATAATATATTTCATTATATAATTCACCATGGTGATATATTAATAATAAATATTTTTATAAAAATAAATATAGTATATCATCCTATTAAATTGCTTCAAAAATATTAGAAAAGGAAATCAATATTTAAATATGAAAATTATACATAGATTCTTACCTTTAATATAATTTATTTTTTTGGGAATTATTACTTAAATATAAATTAGAAAGTGCAGTTTCCCACACATTTTTTATCACCTATGACTCAAAAAATAAATAAATATTTATTCATTCATAAAAATTATCTATTTTTATAACATAGACATGTTATATAAGGTTGGATAAATCCACCACTGTGGAACACAATGCATGGAAGAAAACATTAGTTAATCACATGCCAGGGGACTTGGCCCCATAAAATTCCAGTCACCCTACCCAAACCCCTACCATCACCACCAATGGTGGGGAATTAAATAGAAATATTATTTGGTGAGAATTTACCTCATATTTAATAAAAATAAAATTAAATATATAATTATGAATTATCTAAAAATTAAGAATTTTAACATGAGTTTTGTTTGATAAATACTTGAATATGTAATAAGGTATACATGGTTTATCATGTTTTAAGACCAGATGAGTTAAATTTTATATTTATGATTTTGATATACACCATTTGTATTTTACCAATATTTTATTAAATTAATATATAGTGGTATTTTTTTCTTATAACATTAGAATTGTAATTTAGATGTACTCCTACCATGAAAATTAGATTAAATATTTATTTATTCTATAGTTATATCTAATTAGGTGGTTTACATGTTCGTTAATGATAATTGGGGGTTAATATATTAATGGGGTGGGAGTTTATACCTATAATATAGGTTTTATTTAAAACATTATTCATACACCATGTTTTTACTAGATTTCATAAATAAATAGAATAAGATTAGGCATACACAAAGTTGGTTATATACTGAAAATATATTTATTTGGTATATAATAATAATAAATCATATTAATAATTACGATTAATTGAATAATTTGACAAAGTTATCATATAATGGGTTTTATTGATGTGAAATGATTTTTTAAAGGCTATATGAATGGTTTGATTACCAATCACACATCAGGTTTTATCTCCCAGTCAGGTTTTTTATCCATGTTTAGAATAATTAAACTCAATCATTTCTATAATACTCTATCATGTTTCAAATTAATTCATTAATAATTAATGCTAAAAAATTCCCCCAATTTAAAATAAATTAACATTCCATATTTTTGGTATTTCACAAGAATTGAAAGGGATTATGGCCACATATGGTTGGAGTATGAAATATTATTTTCATTGACATCATAAACAGGGGAATAAAAATTAGGTATTGCTTCACCACATATATCATCGCTAATATAATTCAATGAGATTATTTTTAGTGACATAAAAATATTTCTACCATTTTATTTGTAAATTTTTACTTTAATATATATATGTTTTATAGTTTTTTATTTATTATTTTCCTCTATATTTTTTCCTATCTATTGTGGGAAAATATTTTAGATTCTCTTTAACGAATAAGATTATAAAATCATTGAATTTATAAATGTTAAAAAAAATTATATCAATATTAATTTTAAAAATAATAAATTTTAATTTTTTATAATGTTAATAACTTATTAAATTTTTTGCATCGATGTTAGGGAACATAATGGATTAATAATTTTTGTGGGATGAAAACTTTTTCCATTCATTAACAATATAATTTCCCACCATCCATATTATGATTACTGTTATTTGTGTGTTTCCATTTTTGTTTTAATGATCATGGGATGAGTGATCGTTTAAATAAATAAAATAAGATTTATTCTAGTGAATGTTCATTCAGTTATCATCATAGAATTGATAAAAATTTACAATGTACAACATTTCACATATTTATGGATTCATTACATCAATTACCAAAAGTAATATAAGTAGTACACTAATGATAGAAATATAAATTTTCATTGATATGAGATTTTAATCCTCGATTAATGGAATTAATTTTAATATAGATAAACATTTAATTCATCATCAATAATATTAAAATTATGTAGAATTAACTTGATCTAAACAAAATTAATATTTAATAAATTAATAAATGAATATCTAAACATCTAACAATTGATTATTATGAGATTATATTGTGAATTGTATCTTTATTGAAACTTATAAAAAATTAGAAACCAACATTTATTTAAATTTTCATTAATTTTAAGAGAAAATTTGTTTATTAATACAATATATCTCATCTTCTTAAATATTTGGATGTTTTGGTTTACAATTTAATTGAAATTTACCTTCCGATTTTAAAAAAATTAAAACACATTTGAAATAATTTAAAAAATTTCTTTTTGGTGAGTTTTTTCATAATTCGTTAGAGTGGAGAAATGTTTTACATAATATATTCAAAAATAATTGGATTATTATTCAAACCCACAATAAAATAATCATTGTGATTTTTTAATTAATTATACTGATAAAACTCAATCTTATACCTACAGGGAAGAAAAATATCCCATTTAATTCAATGATTCATTGGAAGATAATTAAAATAAATTTATATTAATAAAATAATAAATGATTAATTAATTAAATTAATATATATTATGGTCACTATGAAACTTTTTCAGATATGATAATGAGTAAAAACAATGAACTTTATATATGTAATTATATAATGCCTGAAACAAAGAAAATATTGTAAAGACAATGTTATTTATCTAATCAATAATTGTAATAGAATATATGTTTATTAAGAAAATTATTTCCATCTTCTTACAAATTTGGATATTATGGATTACAAATCAATTAAAATATATCTTCCACATTAAAAAATATAACTATTTTATAAAACATTTAAACATTTCTTGGTTGGTTGGATATTGTAAAATTCACGAGGAATGTGAAATATGGTTCAAAAAATATTCTAAAATCCTGGGATTATTTTTTTAATCCAAAAATAAAATATTTATTTTGATTTTTATCAATTGTTTTACTAAAACTAAATATTATAGTTGTAGGAAGAATAGAAACTGCAATATTAATTCAATGAATCATTTGATGACAATTAAAATTATTTTAGATTAAGGAAATATAAAATGATTAATGTATAAGATAAAAATATAGCATGGTCCCTATAATTTTTTTTATAAATCTTGTTCAAAAAATGGGATGTATTAAATAAAATGAAACTGGTTTTAGAATCCATATTTTTTTATATTAAAAAAATCAAAATATTAAGAAATTTTAGAATATTTCAATACATATGATGATAGAGTATAACTTTATTGTATACATTATGAAATAAGTAAACTAAAATATTGAATTTAATAATCAATGCACTTTTCTATAGAATATTTATCTAAATCAACAAAATATTACAACTTTAGGTTTTAATAAAATCTACAAGTTTAAGTCAATATTAATATATCTAAAAAATAAACATGAGGTGTTCTGTGTGGGATATAAAATATAAATATTTAAATAAAAATTTAGAGTTTTGATAAAATTGAAATTCCTAAACCTGGGGTAAATTATTGTATAATAAATATATTCCTTTCTTTCTTAATTACTTATTTTAAATCATTTATTTATATTTATTTAAGAATTATTGTTCTCAAATTCATAATTTTTCATGAAAATGTAATTGAAAAATGGTACCAAATATTAAATGGGTTTTTCGCATTATAGAGACCATATTAAAAGAATAATTTTTTAAAAAATAATAATAATTATAATTTATTGTATAGTATTTAAATAAAACTAATTTATAGTCAAAGTCATCAACCCTAACTAATTTATGAGAAAAGGAACATTTAATGTCTCATAGTTAATTGCCTTGGTTTATTCATTACACTCTATCCTTTTCTGCAAAAAAATCAATAAATATATATAAATTATAAGGTATCGATATATATATTTCCTTTTATTATTTATATATATATTCCAAGTGTATTATATTTTTATAATGTGTAAATATCAAAAAAATAATCATTAAAGATATAGTGGGTAAACCTAATAAATGCTTATCAGTTTTTTTATCAATTTTATATTTGAAATTCATATATATAATCAAAAAATATATCCATGATGTATTATATATATCCACACAATGTTTTAGTTGACATGAATTTTAATACCAATTATCACTTTAAAAATACAGTCCACTATAAATTTATTTCATTTCCCATCATTTAATTTAGAACTCCAAGTTGTTTCGTACCTCAATATGGTATGGATTATGTTTTTATTTTCATACAAGAGACATCATGTATATATATTCATGAAAAATATATCTTTCTATTATAATTTACAAATTTCTAAATATCTCTATAAAAGGACGAAACCACCATGACCTGATTATTATTTCTTGGTTGTTCCATTTAGCACAATGACACATAAAATCTTAAACATTTACTTTTTATTATAGGTTTCACTTATCGTGATTCTTATTTCACAAAAACACAAAGAAATTGTATTCTATAAATATGAAATCTGATGTATTATTTCATATATGGGTTATAAATTTTATAGATGTGCTTTTTTATAAGTATTCGTGTTATCTATTATAAAAACATTAATATTTCATCAGATCACATTGAATGTATTTTTCATAATCTTAACCACAATAATTAACTATGAAAAATAATTTATATTATTTATAATAACAATAATAAAATATTATACATATTATAACCATTTCATAAAAAAAACATTAATAATGTGGTTTCTTCTATTTTTATCATTTTATATTTTTCTCTCTGTAAGTGCCAGGATTTAATCCACCAGGCCCTACTTGGGATAGTGGTTAGACTCATGTTTCTGCTCCAATACCACCACTAATAGGCCATGGTTTGGTGTTTGGTACTAGAAACAATTATCATAAATGGGGTATCTTATCATAATGAAACATCAGGAAAACTACATATCTTCAAATATTAGTTAAACTAATAATCATAATTTTAATATATCAGCTAAATAATAATATACAAGAAATAGAAAAATATCAAAATCCATCTCCATTAAATCTACATCATATTAGTCCCTCACTATATTTTTAATAATCTACATAGACACAACATGTATGAGAAGAAAAATCTTGGAGTTTTGAGTATAATGATACCCAGTACGATACCTTAGAAAATAAAAAATGAATATAATAAAAAGATATCTTAAAACCAAATATTTTGTAAAATAATACGTTGATATTCTTATAGGGTAAAATATAGAATGTCATATTTTCATAGTATTCACATCGAAGCACCATCATGATCATATTTCAATGGAAAATATGGACTCCTATTAAATCTATTGTCCTAAATCACCCTTACATCCTAGAATTATAATAAACTATACCACTTCTTCAAATATTTAGTTATAGACCCATTCCCCTTTAAGGTTCGCATATAGATCAAAGGATTACCAACAATTATGTTGATCCCAACCCTTTTTTATGATATCATGTCAATAAATATAAACTAAAATACATGGAATGTGGACCTATAACCTATCTCATGTGAGAGTCTCATACCCTATCAATCACATGGTGGTCTCTTAGACTTTTATATGTGAAGATATAAAAGGAATACATGATCCCTGAAATAAATTGGAGGAACCATTCCTCAATTTTATGGGGTAGTTCCAAATAATAAATCATATTCTAGAGAGCCACTCACTATCATTGATACATCTCATGGTGAGTTATTAACCTTCAATATACACCAATAATACAACATAAATTCAGTACTCTTTCTACAAGAAAAAAAATAAAAATACCACAAATACCTCACTAATTTCCTTTAATAGAGAATTGGTTTTCACATTAATAAACTAAAAATATAATGAATATAATAGACTATTTTTTCCCTATTATGTAAATAATGATAAATTACATCAAAAAAATCATAGAGGAGGTTGTAAAAACCATGCACACTAATTAACATAGCATTTATAGCACAACGGATTTTCAAAAGATTATTCATATATGAATATATTAACATAATATATATATGGAATTGGATTATCATGTATCTTATATTTATATCTTGTGAGGTTATATGTTGCATACTTTTATTCCCTAGTTATTTCATTTAGTAGGGATGAAATTTTTTAACTTATTACGCATCATACACCTACAACACCCAAACCTAGGTGATATAAGGTCCAAGATGAAACCCTAATGTAATGTCTTATAATTCCATGAAAATATTTATTCTAAAATATATTGGATTATTTCAAGACCAAGCACTAATACAACCTATGATTCTGAGTAATGGAGTACCCGGACTGATCCATCAAGAATGTTTAGCATTAAGTAGTGTGTGTGCGCGATTTTCCTCATAAGTGGAATAACTGTTAAATGGGTTCCAAAATTAGAAATAAGAGGGAAACATTGCATTACGGATGTCGGGTTTACTCTAGAAATTACTTATGTATTGTCGATATGGGCATCTAGTGAGAAAACCCCAAAATGTCAAAACTGTAAATAAAATAATTAAATATTATTTTTTCAAACCATTATAAATCACAAATGGTGACTTGGATTGATAATATGAGACCACTGTTGAGCTCTTCAGGGGTTTCTTTCCTTAGGAAGAGACTAATGTTGGCTAGTGTGGGCCAACTGTGGATGTTATTTTTTAGCCGTATTTAAAATAATTAATTAAAAACATTTTATTTTTAGATCTTAATAAATCCTAAATGGCAACTCATATTGGAAATCTCACAGTAACTTGAGATCGTGAGGGAGTGTTTCCCTCAGGGGGAGAATAACCTAACTGACACGGATCAAGAGTGAAAGATTGTTATTGAATTTTTTTTATGAAATGTAAAATGGTGTGCATGCGTGGTATTGGAAATGTCTATATGGGTGCCCATACTGAAAATAAAAGGGCATCGTAGTTTCCATAAGGACAAAATTACCTAAGAATACATCTAACCATTATCGGCACTAGTCGTGGGAAAAAGATAATATTTGAACGTTTAAAGAAAGTAAAATAAACATAAAAAGTTTATTTTATTCAGAATTCATTTATATACGATGTAGTGACAAGCCTACTATTTCATTCTATAATTGAAATAGTGTAACAACGCATTAATTGATGTATCAATGATACATTGTTTCATGAATGAAATAGAGTAATGCCATAATGACCCAGTGTAATAGAAACATAATGATTTTTTCCTATTTAAACATGATAATAGGCTGGAGAATAAGAGCTAGAATTTCTCTGATGGGTGGTGACACAATTCTCTCTAACAATGAATGATGGTGAATCGCTAGAGATAATGATGCACCATGATGAATGGGATTAGAGAGTGATAAAATACAATGACTTAAAAAGAATTTGAATCACTATGGAAAGATATCTTCATCAATGAACCTATCTCGAGTATGGGTTTACTTTTTGTGCATTGAGTTTCCCCATTCACCATTCTAAAACAAATAACATTTTGTTCAACCCCCAAATAGGTTTATTTGTGGATTTCATGTTCTTGTGGGAAGGAGCACAGTCTTATGGTTTTTCATTAAGATTAATATTGACCGAATCAAAATATTATCCCACTATGTTTAAAAAAAATCTAATGTGCAGGGTGTGTGATGAAACATACAATGATCGTACCCCTTTTCAATTTTCCGTTCTTGTTTGTTCATCGTGGTCGCAAGTCTAGATTGATAGTAATGAAATTCAAATGACTTTGTAGGGAAGATGGTTCCCCATGGAGGCTGGAGGCATGGACAGCTCTTGTAATAGACCATCATAGTGGAACTAGTAGTCTACGAAAAAATCTACCACAGGTGGCGGCTAAGGGAAGGAGGTGGTGCGCCATGGAGGACAGGGGCACAACGATACGATAAGATCCGCTGACATCAGGTTAGTGTCCAATGGACAGGGATACGACCACCCAGATGTTTCAGTGGAGCGGGTCATGGGATAGTTCACTAGCATGTGGTCCAGTGGGGATAGAGTATGGGACATGAGGGGAGTACGGCTTTGCCGGCCACAGGGCGCACGAACTGGATACCCTCCTTGCGCCTTGGCTAGTGGAGACCATCCCACTATGAGGGCTGGGCTGGGGGCACGAACTGGGCTGCTGAGTGCCCTAGGTTGCAGTATATTGGCCAACATTGTGGGCCATGCTGGTATGATAAAGTTGGGATGCATGGTTCCTCAGGATAAGAATGAAAATTGGACTGGTAGTGTGGGCTGGGCATGATAAATCCGGGTCACTGGGCGACCTGGTGGGCTAGACCAATAACCAAACAGGACTGGATCCAAAAAGGCCCCATGGGCCTGGCCCAATAAACAGGTCAGATTGGGGTGACACATACCAAACTGTGTTAGGTCAGTTCAGTTCATGCAGGAACTCTGGGACGTGTTGGTCGGGTCAGACCAAGCCCATACACATCCGACCCCTATTCACTAAAACACTAATATATTTAAGACCATGGTTCTAATTGATGGTCCATTTACAGTGTTGGAACCCTCTTGATGAATAAGGTCTTTTTTCATGGTCTATGGAGGTTTTCCTAGATGTTTATATATGTATAATTTCATTAGGAGTGGATTCCCCCTGAATCAAGCATGCTATGTGCAGAAATCATATGGCTAACATGCGACCATGTGTAGATCAGCTACAAGAGACCAAGTGTGGATCAGCTACAAGATTCCCTATGTGACATAGCTATAATGGCCAATGTGGGATGTGGATCTATGTGACCCACCAACCCCGCAGTGGGGAGTGTCTCTATGTGACCCATCATTCCTACATGACTCCTTAGGGATGAGTTCCGTAAAATTGTATGGTTTTCTAGGTTATGACTGATCGTCTAGCTTTCCATACATTACATTATACCAGCGTAAGTTGATAGTACCTTGTGCATACCTTTTTTGGGGATTAACATAAGACCATTCCTTAGGGGTTCAATATACGAGCGTACCTCAGTGGTTCAGTAAATGAACACAACTTAGTTGTCTAGAAAATGAGCTGACCTTAGTTGCTCATCATGGATGAGTCCCTTTATAGTACAAGATGATTTAGCTATACAGCTGATAAATCATACTTTCTATATTTTGAGTTATATCTCATATAATTTTTCTTTTCCCTATGGATTTTCACTGCGGCCCTTTATGTTTGGTCATTTCATTTTGGTTTGGGGTCCCTACATAGTATTGGATTACTCACCAAAGCACAGGGTTCATCTGCACATGTCATCTCCATTGTAGGTGATCGACACTACTATAGAGACCTTGGGGGGTCTGGGACCAGGTGGTTCTTAGTGAGATGAGACAAAAAATCATACTTTTACAGCTTCTGGTATCCACTCATTTCCTACCCTTCAGATGGGGTTCTCCTACATACGACTTTTATTAGAGATATTGTGTGTATTTCTATGTTTAGTTTGTCTTATGTAGGTTTTTAATTCTAGCATAATTTACTTATAGATTATACCTTTATTGAATATTTGCTTTAGTGGAATCCATGTTTTCATTTCATGATTTTTTGGATGTGTTTGTGTTCATGCATGCATACATGAATTTAGAAAAATGCTTCTCACTCATGGGTTAAGGCCTTCAGTTCTTCTGGCCAACACCTGCCCTTTCAGAGGTGGGATTGTGGTAGCCACAACATGGGACACGAGGATGGGTCATGAAAAAGTGATATCAGAGGAGGTTAGTTCCACTAGATGATCCATGAGTCTGAAAATTTTGATGGGGCAATAGTGTGAAGTGTTTCGAGTGGGGCCTCTAGACATGTGAGTCCAATGCTAGTGAATCAACCAACGTATCTATACACTAGGAACCTGAATTATGTTTTCTGACCCAATATATGAAACCATTGGTTTCATGCGTGTTAGAGTTTTTTACCATTATCTTTCTGATTAAGTAATTTTTCACTATGTATAATCAATTAATCGTGATTCATTTTGTTCTTTGTCAAAATGCCTCCATGAAGACAGCCATCCAGGTTTTTAGTGAATGACCATGAGTATGGTCTACAGAGTGATGAGACTTTGGTTTGCAGACTATTTCTTGAGATGGAATCTTCGGGTAGTGTCCTGGCTTTACCACCGCTTTTCGGTCATCAGTTACTACCAACACTATCGGTAGATGATTCTTGTTGGATTAACATCATACATAAGTTTCAGAAATAGAGACTCCTTAGGATCCATACAAAGACTCACTCATATGTGTCTGAGGATAGGCTTTATGTGTTGACCAAGTGTTATGTCTAGTCACAACCCCATTAGATCAGATGTTATTCCTAGATGGGATCCTTCTCCAAGGCTCAAGAGGGAAACTACAGGGTTTAGATTACCTGATCATATGATGAGGTGAATTTTCCATAGAAAGAGATTGAGAACCACTCTTAGAGAAGCAGAACATCCCATAAAATCAAAGGGTTGTGAATTCCCAAGATCTTATGTAGCATCAATGGGATGACATGTCGATAGATGAGTATTCATCAAGGCGTATATACTCTTCCATGTACACGAGGAATATGATGTGACTAGTGCTTCAAGGCATGGACCTCCGAGTGTGATGATTTTAGGGTTATATGAGAAATCACAATACCATTGAAAATTCCTACTTATTATAGGGTTATAGAGAGGAAATTTGTGGGTTAAATTCCTTTGGATGAGCAGATAATTATAGAGGATGTTAGTAGTGTGAAAGAAGGATGTTGACATCAGTCTTAGAGACATAGATGAGTATGAGGACATCTTTCAAGAAGATTCCCCAAGGCTACCTCCTCGTAGAGAAGTAGATTTATGTATTGATCTATACCCCCAGGGTATCACATATATCTACACCTGAATAATGGAGGACTCTTATAGAGCACCGAGACCTGAGGGTACAGTTGGAGGACTTATAGAGGAAGGGGTTCGTAAGGCCCAACGTTTCACCATGGGAAACCCCAGTATTGTATTCCACGAACCCAAATAGAAGTGTGAGGTTATGAATGGACATGAAACACATGAACCATGTGACTGTGAATAACAAGTATCATCTATCGAGGAATGATGACCTCTTCGATTAGATGAAGGTAGAGGGATGATTCTTGAAGATATACCTCAGATCAAGCTATCACCTGTTTCAAGTACGAGATGAGTAAGTCTCGAAGATGGATTTTAGATGCTTCCACAGAAAATTCGAGTACATAGTGATGCTATTTGGAATAATGAACACCCATCAGTGTTCATGGGATTCATGAACATGATCTTCTTTTCATGAATAGACTAGTTTGTATACATCTTCTTTGGTGACATCATATTGTTTTCAATGTTTGAGGAGGAGCACCTGATACAACTGAGGATGGATCTCAACACACTATGAGAAAAAATGAATTATGAAAATCTCTCAATTTGTGTGTTCTAGGTATGAAAGGTCCATTTTTTGGGACATGTCATCTCATATCTAGGGGTTGTGGTGGATCTAGGGAAGATTGAGGTGTTTCTTTCTTGAGAACCACCAAAGGGAGTTATAGAGGTATGAAGATTCATTACGTTGGTTGGGTGTTATCAGATATTTACCCAACATCTCCAGAGGGGATGAACCAATGAATAAATTGAAAAATAATGTAAAACCCTACATGTGGGAATAAGGATTCTAGTAGATATTTTAGTAGATGAGGTATATCTTGATGACATCTCTTATCATGAGGTTTCCAAAGGAGGGAATTGACTACATGGGGTACTATGACACATCAGGAACCATGCTTGGTTGTTTCCAGAAGTATGGAAGTGTAGTTATTGCATATGGATCATGAGATTAGAGACCACATGAGTAGAAGAATGTGACTCAAGAAATTGAGTTGGAAATTGTAGTCTTCACACTAAATATGTGAAGACACTACATTATGGGAAAACGATTCATTGTCTACTCTGACTAAAAAAGTCCCATGTTTATATTTTCTCAAAATTATTTTAATCTGAGATAGCGATGTTTGATAGAGTTACTATAGTAGTATGATTCTAAAAATTTCTATAATCCTGGGAAAGAGAATGTGGTGGTTGATGATCTCAGCAAGAGATCAAGTTCATAGCTATTGAACGAGACCTAAGTGTAGGTGTCCTCAAATCAGATATCTTTTGTGGATAACGATGGTGTAGCTTTTCATAAATTGTTTTAACTTTCCCCTACACTCTAACAGAGATACAGGGAGGTGGAACATGGAGATGGAAACTACGAGACTACAAGATCCTAGATGTCCACAGGGCCTGCCCCTGATGGATATTCAAATATTTGGGGACCACATCATCCTTTTCAGGGGACGCACCATAGAACCAGTGGCGTTGTAGAAGGAAATATTTAGGAAGTTCAATATATCCCCTTTTAGTAGTACATCTAGGTGTGGTGAGGAAGTACATGGACATAGATGTCTATACTAGTGGCTGGGGATGATGAAGGTAGTAGTAGAGTTTGTCTCGAAATGCCTCACTTCTCAGCAAGTGGAGGATGAGCATGAGGTTTTGACATGTTTGGAAAAAACACTTGTGGTACAAGAGTGTAAGTGAGAGAGGATATTGAAGGAATTTGTGATGGGATTACCACATATGTCCAAGGTATACGATACTATCTGGGTGATCATTGACTGACTCACCATGTCGCATCACTTCCTACCCATCCGAGAGCATGGATTGGTAGAGTGTTTGGGATGCCTCTATGTCATGGAGATAATTTTTCTTTGTAGGGTCCCACCAATGGTAGACTCAGTTCCAGACAGACACATTAAATTCCGATTGTGGAAGGGATTATCATAGGCATTTGGTACTCAAATGAACTTGAGCAGAGCACTTCACAACCGATGGATTGTCAGACAGAGCAGACTATAAAGACCATGGAAGACATGATTCAGGCTTTCATTCTTGTATTTGGACTGAGGAGGGTGTACCCCCTACAACTAGTGACGTTTGTGAACAACAACATCTACAACTCCACCATCAGTGTGGCACCGTTCGAAGAACTATACGAACATCCATAAAGGTTACCATTATGATGGAAAAACCTAGTGGAGTCACCACTTAGTGGTTCAGAGATGGTACACGGTACCACAGAGAAGTTGTAGGTTATCTGAGAGTGGGTGAATACTGCATAGAGCCAATAAAATTCATATGTTGATATGAGATAGAGACCCTTGGATTTCAATGAGGGGGGAAACATATTCCTATGGGTATATCCCCTATAAGGTATATAGATATTTGACTGGGTTGGGAAGGTATCTTCGAGATTAATCTACCTTTTTCAGATCTTGAGTTGAGTTAGTTAGGTGACGTACCACCTATCTCTTCCCCAACAGATGCATCGGGTCCATAATGTTTTCCATGTGTCTCTGATGAGAAGGTATATGCATGATCCATCACACATTATCGACTAGGGTGAGATAGACATTGACGATGGGATGACTTATGTGGATTTCCTAGTGGAGATAGAGGATTTACCTGAGTGGGTCCTTTGGGGGATGTTGATTCTTCGAGTACATGTTTGGTGGTAGTATGGGAATCTCCAATAGATCACATGGGAACGGGAGACAACGATTCATGCTCCGCACCCTCATTTTTTTGTTTAGTCATTGTTTTGGATTATGAGGACATAAGTCTATAAAAGTGGGGGTAATGTAATGTCCTAGAATTCCATGAATTTTTTTTAATTCATATGGTATTATTTGGAGACCAAACCTAGAGATAGAGAGTGATTCCATGTATGGAGATCCCAAAATGATCTGTCGAAAATTGTTTATCTTTAAATAGTGTGTCTGAGTGGTTTTCATGAGATAGTGGAATAACTCATAAATGGGTGAACATATAAAAAATATGAGGTCATTGTTTCATTTAGGATGTCATGTTTTCCCTAGGGGTGATTTAATATTACTCTATGTAGGCCTCCAGTGAGAAAACATAAAAACGGAATAACCATAAAAAAAATTAAATAAAATTATTTTATTTTTCCAATTTATATAAATCACGACTTGTGACTCGGATTGAATGTAAGTGACCTACTTTGAGCTTGTGAGGGTATGACTTCCTTAGGCAGAGCTGAACATTGGACCGTGCAGACCAACTGTGTATGTATGATTTTTGCAATAATTAAATAATTAAGTAACAATTATTTAATTTTCAAATCATTATAACTCCTAAATGGTGTCTCGTATTATTAATCAGGTGATTCTGATGAGCACTTGATTCCAGGTTTCCCTTAGGTAGAGTGTAACCTCAACTAGAGCGGGTTGGGGATGAAAGATAGTTTTTGAACATTATTACGAAAATTAAAATGGTGCATATGAGCAGATTTCAAATCTTATAAACATGAAATCAGATTGAAAATATGTGGGCACTGTTACATTCGGATACATCGACATTACCAATGAATGGACCTATCCTCGACTGACGTGGGTCATGGGAAAAAGTTAATTTTTAGATGTTTTATGATAAATATAATTAACTTAAATGGTTTATTTTATTCAAATGTTGATTTACTGCGACGTAGTGACAAGATAACTATTTTATTCCAAAAATGAAATTGAATAATGACTCATTAAATGAAACATAATTATTAAACAATGTAGTCTTATAAGAACATTGTGATGTGTTTATCTTTTAATGAGACAATATGTTGGAGAATCAGATATATAATTTCTCTAAAAAACAACCATCAAATTCTCTCCAACGAAGAAAGTTGGAAAATTGCCTGTGAAAATGACATACACGGAAGAACGAAACTGGAGATAATTGAATTCCAAAAGCTTCGAACAAAATGTGAAACCCTGGGGAAAGATCACTTTAAAAATGAACCAATCGTGGGTAGGGTTTAAGTTTTGTGTTTTGAGTTTCCCTGTTCTTCGTTCTAAAACATGGAAAATGGATGAACCCATGAATAGGATGATATGCAGATTACATGTTCTCACAGAAAGGTTCTCATTATTTAGGTTTTTCATTGGGATTAATTTTGATAAAATTGTAGTCTTATCCCCACCATGTAATAAAAACTATACCTTATTGGGTGAGGGCCAACACTAACAAAGCATGAGCCCCTATGCCTTTGTGTGTTCCAGTGTGTTCATTGTGTATGAATATCTAGATTGATGGAAAATAAGTTTTAAGGTTAGAGCCAAGAAGTTGGTGCCCCATAGAAGGCAAAGCCGTAGGCGGTTCGGGGAACAGACCCCTGGATTAGACCTAGTGTTCTGTGAAAAACACATTCGGCGTGCAGATGGAGTCATCCCACAGCGGCAGCCGCAGGCAGGTGGCAGCGGATTCATGCATGGGGTAGAGACCACAAGCGAGTGATAACACATTGTGGGTAATAGGGTCGTAGTGGTGTGGAAAGTGCTTCTACTAGCCATCCAGCAACCAATATAAAAGGATGTGACCACTCAGCCACATCGGTGGAGTGATCTGCGGCTAGGGGAGTTGTGCGGTGTGCTACCACGCAGCTCAGCATGGACCATGTGTTGTATTTGAGGGATGTCTGACTTAGTCGATTGCAGGTAATACAAACTGGAAACCCTCCTCACACATGGGTAGGATGATACTATCCTACTGTGCATCCCAAGCCGTGGGTGTGAATCAGACTGTTGATTGGGCTACTCTAGTTTAAAACAACTTGATGTAGCGGACCATGCTGAAGAGATAAAACCGGGACCCTAGGCGGCCCATGCTTGGAAATAAAACCGGCCCATCGGTGTGGCTCAGGCCGGATAAATCCCGGTTTCTAGGCAACCTATCAAGCTGAACCCATAGTAGTATCGGGTCAAGTCCAACAAGGGCCAATGGTCCTAGCATAGTAACTAGGTCGGACTAGGATGATCTAGTCCCCAAAGGGTCTAGTTTAGTCATGCAGGACCCCCAGGCTAGGTTTTTCAGGCCTGACCATGACCAAACACAACTAGCCCCTATATACTAAAACACAAACACCATTCAGACTATGTGTCTGATTGACAATATTTTTGTCGGGGTGGAACCTTCATGAAAAATTAGTTATTTTTTAATTAAATAAATTGGTTCACATGGAAGCTGAAATTTACAAAATTTCTCAGGGAGTAGATTCCCCTATAATCAAGCACCCTACATGCATAATTTCTTTGGCTGACGGTCAACTATTTGTGGATTGTACACAAGTTATCTTGTGTGGATCAACTATAAGAATCCATCATGGGATAAGTTACAAGTGACCTTGTGTGGATCAGCTACAATTGCCTATGTGGGAAGCGGTTCAGTGTGACCCAGCATTCCCATGGTGGGGAGCGGCTCTGTGTGACCATTCATACCCACATTACTCCACTAGTATGAGTACCATAGTAGTCCAAGATGATTAGTGTTACAAATGATAGTATTTCTTTCCATACATTATATTATACCTGCATGAGTTGAGAGTACCTTTTCCATACCTTCTTTTGGGGTTTTTCTTATCAGCATACATTAGTGGTTCAATATACGTGGATACCCGAGTGGTTCAGCAGTCGAACAGTTCACAATGGTCCAGTATATGAGAATACCTCATTGGTTCCTTAATGACGAGTCCCTTGGTAATACAAGATGCTTTTTCTTTATGACTAATTAATATGACTTTCTATAATTTTAGTTATGCCTCATGTGAGGTATATTTTCCATGTAGTTTTGTTTTGTGGTCCTTTCTGTGTGGTCTTTCATTTGTGGTTAGGGGTTTCTTCTTAGTATTGTGTTACTCGCCCCTACCTGAGATTCCCCATCACATGTCATGTCCCATGCAATTGATCAGCATTTCGAAGGAGGCCTTGGAGGTAAGGGACCAGGTGGTGCTCAGTGAGATGGGACAAACATACATACTTCTACAGTATTTGGTTTCCACTCCTTTACTACCCTTCTGGTGGGGTTCTATGGTGACTGAATTTTATCCTATATCATTTATAATTTCCTATTTTTTTTTCTTTTGTTTGATTTTTATTCTGTACCATTTTACTAATTGAATTTACCTTTACTCTGTGGTTATTTTAGCGGAATTAATGCTTTCCTTTCTTGCTTTTTTGGGTGTGGTTTTTGGATATGTGTGTATAGGTATTCTGAAAAATACCTTCAGTTCTAGTTTCTAGCCCTTGGACTTCGGTAGGTGGTCTTGGGGTAGTCACGACAAGAGCCACGGGAGACATGTTGTGACACATGTTCCATCATCATTGAAACAATATATTTAATTCTTCTTAACCACCGGATTTATGTTAATCCTCTCCAAAGAAAAAATCAAAACCTCAAGCTATCTGAGTTGGTTTATTCCATAACCAAAATCCACCACCAAATCTGTGTTGGCATCTCAAACTGATATTCTTGTGTCAACCACTATCACATGGGATACCTAGGATTTCATCCACATAGATATACCACCCATACGGTTTGATCCATCTATCCAATGAGGATGTTTCTTTAAATATTCTTCTATATCCTCCCTATATAAAATTTGTAACTAGAATGATGGTTGTAAATTGTTCTGTTAATCATGAAAGAGATGAGAAAGATACTGAGGAGATTGTAGGAGGGGTGTACAATTACTAGGGATGACAAAAACCCCTTTATGAAATATATTGATACATATTTTTGTGGAACAATATTATTCTAGTCACCCAACATGAGGTGAATAATAATGATTGGTGTCCCATGATTATTTAGCCACATTACCATCCTTATCAAGGTGTTCTATCATCAAACATCAAAAAACATATTATTTCAATATAATAAAAAAAATACATTTCAAGATTTTACAAGATCAAAAAACATTTAAATATGACTAATGAATGTTGAATGAATCAAATATAATGTCTTTCAATGTAAATCCATTATTTCTATAAAATTTACCATTTTCTTGGAATTCCATCATTATCTATTAATTGAATTGTTATAATCCCTAATATCATCTAGGGTTTATGAATTAAATGGAAAATAATATCATTTTTGGATTATATTTTTATTTATATATTTATTATGTATTTTTTTGGTATTTTTAAATAAGTGAAACTAGATTGTTCTGGGGCACAAAACATAGATGATAATTATAACCCTTGTAACTAAAACCCCTCAAAAAAATTTATATTACAGTTATAGATTTTCAACATAAGGATTCATATAAGACTTATCAATGATTATATAATTCTCATTATTGTGGGAAAATATGTTAAAATTTTATATTGAGAATAATATTTTCTGGTTCTCATGAAATTATAAAAATATCTCGATTTGCAACCGCTTTCCTAATGTATTGATGAAAATATTCAAAGGTCGAGATGAAATAAATGTATTCCTAAATCCACCATACAAATAAATATTGTTACCTTTAAAACTAATGACATGATCAATATATAAATGATACTAAGGTGAAATTACATTATCACATTCCCACAATATCTTGTGAGGATTATTCTGGTTTTACAATAAGTGAACCGAGAGTATCTTTAACCCATGATGGGACATCACTTAATGATCAAAAACCACCACCATGTATTATGTAAATGTGGTGTCATCTATAATGTCTAACTCTAACCAATTTATAATATATGACATGTTTGGTTCATATCCGATTGCGTAAAACATAATAAATATATAGTGAACATAATCTATTATCTGGGGTTATATTATTTGATTTGAAAACACTACATGCATGCCCAGGATCTAGAAATATATAATGAACCATAGAAATATCATACTCACCCATCAAAACCTCTTACACCTGCATCATGGGATAAATATAAATTAACAATGTTCTCCAGCCTCTAACTTAAAAGGCCTTTATAATAGATTTACTTATGACTTTTGAAATATTCTCGATGTATTTAAATTCTCATATATCACATATATATTTTTCATCATAAACCATAAAATCTTATTCCCCATAGTCAATAATACATTAATATCTTCCCATAAAAGAGTCGAACTGAAGGGTATCTTTTATAAAGGATAAAAATGATCCACTTCCTTAGTATAGTGGTAATTTTTTTATAAAAATAATTTTGAATAATGGTATGGGATCATGAAAACATTTTCCAAAATCCAATACTTAAGCACATTATATATATTTATGAAAATAAATGTGCCTCTTAGTATGGATATATAACCTTTGATAGAATGTTTTATAGGATTGTAACTGAGTATGAAAATATTTATTCATTCGCCTATATTGAAAAATGGGAATAATGAATCCTGATAAAAAAGGGTCTAATGAAACTAATGTGAAATTACATAGGAAAACATATCAATATTTCAATTGAACATTTCTATTGAAGTGTGAGGATGCAGTCAATAAACCATAGAGATGTAGTTTGGAAAGAGAACCCTAGGGAACTGATGGAATATTTGGGATGTATATAATTCATTTACCACCCCAACATATATGTAGATTTTCCAACCCCCCCCCCCACACCAAAATGCCCTAAGTCCTTCGTCTATTTCACCAATCATTATTTATTAAATAGTTTTAATGGAATTTAATTAGTCCCCATGGTACATTAGTTTTACCATGGATTCCCCTAAATTCCTGTCTCCATTTTGAATCATTCCAAATCATTATCACTTAATATTGACTCACAAGTGGACTAGTTTAGTCATCATCAACACTTCGTAAAAAATTATAATATTTTTTATTCATTTTGATTTCATGAATGCACTATCATTGGGATTTTATGCCCCAGAAACCACATGATTATTTTTATAGAGGAACATAACGTGGATTTTTCTTGTTTATGTTGATCTAGTTCCTTTAATGATTATCAATTTCATCTCTTTGAAATGTAAAATGAGTTCCACTAGAAGGGTGATCCTCTGACCTCGAATGTTTATGATAGATTTCCATGGTTAAGAATTTAATTCTATGATGATTTTTCAAATGGTATATGAGATTTGATGGTAATATAGTTGTTAATGATAAATATATCAACCCATATAACCCAAAATATGTGATGAAATGGGGTTATTAAAATCCCAAATGGTATATCAATGTATTCTGATTAAAAATTAATTTTATTTTTCTAATGATGTGAGATATGAGTAATGGGAGGATTATTTATTCACTATCAAACAACTAGGTAATTACAAAAAGACATATTGGGATGGATTAGATAAATTTGGGATTATATCCAATTAAATAATTTTAATGTTGGGGAACCAAATATTATATATTAACTTTATTATAGTTTAATTGCAATAAGGTTAATGATGTATTCAAGTAACAAGCTCCAACAAGAAGTGTACAAAACAAAATTATAGTTGGTGATTTATAAAATTCATATTGTACTGCATTATATTATCCAGAAACTATAGGAAAAGTATTACAGAGTCCCACAGTTCATATTTTTAGTAGTGGTTGGTAGGTGATGGTTATGGAGACCAGTAGTGATATCCCCATGCAGAATTATGTACCTCTAGTATCAAATATTTTGTTACCAATTTGATTTGATCAATGAGTCCCCATGGTTCAATATAATGTATAAATTAATATATAATATTATTAATTGGGATATAACAATAATTACTCATTGAATTCACTTTATGGTTACTTTAATCCTTAGTATTATAAATAGATTATGCTCTATGTATTTAAGAGTTTATAAAATGTAATGAGTTGAAAGAGTTATACCTAAAAAGGATATTTAGGAGGATAAAACTGTTAGTAACAACAGTTAGATGAAATATATATAGATTATAGGTTAATATCATGGAGAAGACATATAATCATTAAATTAAAGTGATGTTTTGGGTTCTACTAATGATAAGAGTAGCGTTATGAACAGTCTCATGATAAATAAGATTATTGTGAAGAGGTGATGGTGGAGGAATAATTTAATATAGAATCATGAATGGAAAAAATGTTTAAGAGTGACATTTATTAATGGAATAATCCATTTAACTACTAGAATGAAACAAGAGGCATAAGGATTTATTATATATTCCCAATCTAATAAAGACAGGCTCAATTGTTTAAATAACAGGAAAATAAAACATGAAGGTGGTATAGTGTAGGGTCCTAAGGAGATATAAATTCTAGAACCCTGTTAAACAAGATTTACTAGGGATACAAATAAGAATGATAACTAATAATTACCCATTCAAATGGTGGATTCATGTCCCATCCTTCTAACATGGAGGGTAATATGATCCGAGATTTATAATTTTAGTAATAGTTTAAAGAAAAGAGTAAATTATCTTTTGATAAAATAAAAATGGATATTTTTGTAGAATGAAATGAGATTTGGTATATTGATTTTGATAATAAATCAATGGAACAAGATAAATTTTTTAATTAATGGGATCTATAATGCTTCAAAATAGATCTATTTATATGGTTTCTCCAACAAATTAGTGTTCTCATTTTTGATTTTGTCCCTCCACCCATGTTTAAGGATTAATTCATAGTTCTATTCAAATTCATAAGTAATATGTACAACATGTAACTAGAGGAACATCCTGAACATGACCCATGAACATCAATTTTTGAGAAATCACACCTCTTATTTCTTGAATGTATAGTCTGATTGTTTGATGATTTTTTCCTTACTGGACTTTCTGTTAGTTTCTATGATTTATCATTTTTATGAATATTTTATATTATTTTTATGGATATAGGATTAAAAACAACAATAAAAGGGTTTATACATCACAAATAAAATAAATATGGAATTTTATATTGATAATATAGAGGATATTACATCTATAGATTTTAATATGAATTTACTTTTAAATAAATAATTATTCGAATAGATTATCTCACATGAAAAAAACTAAGTAAAACAAACCAAAATTCATTTTTTTAGTTAAAATAATTCCACCCTAGAAAATCGTTAACATATATGAGAATGAAATACAAAAAATAATTAAAAATAGTGCAACAGAAATAAATTCAAAAGTAAATAAAAATTCCATGAACCATAAATCCCTGACCATGTTGTCTATATTTAATACTATCCCTCTAATTATAAATATATAAAGAATGAAAAAATATAATTTTGATATAACATTTATGAATGATGTAAATTAATATGATGAATAATTTTAGATATGTTTATAATGACCCATATAGGAATGTAATCTAATTTTTATATATATCGTATGTGGACTTATGTGAATTTGAAATATAGTAATTGGATATAATGATATTGGATATATGGTGAAAGGAGATAATTGTATTCAACAGGTATTTTGAATAGTTATTGGTAAAAAATATAAATACAAAAATTCAAAATTCTATAAAGAATTAGCAAGATTATAAATAATTATAATGTTTTATTTCCAAATAAATTCTTTCTATTTCTTAAATGATTTTTGAAAGAATATTTTTTTAATTTAAATAATATATTCTAAAATTAATGGATTGATAAATCTTTGTTGTTATAAGATAAATAATTACATTTGATTAAAATTTCTTAATGTTAAAAGGGAATAATTTTAAAGGAATTGTTTTCATTATTTTTAATCTATATAAATTAATAATTCAACTGATGGCTATTGAAGAATGATTATAACATAATTATATAAATATTTATATATAATAAAATAAATTTGAAATCATATAATTTTTACATTTTGAAATGAAATTAGAATAAATATATTTTTGGGATAAAAATATATTTTCATTACATTAGTTTTAATGCATTAACAATTATTATTTTAATATTTATTTTAATAATTTTTCGAACATGTATATAATAAAATGGATTTAATATTTCGAATAATTATATTCAGGATATTTAATATGTTCAATATCTTTTTTAGGAATAAAAATATGTTAACATGGTAAAAATTAGACACCATGATAAAGGCTAAATTAACCTAATTATGATAAATTAAGGGATAAGATAATAAAATATCATGAAGTATTATATCTTATTGGGTGGATGATGGTATTATTGGCCTTCCATTCTCTTATAATCACTAATTTATAATAATGTTTCTACATTCCTTGAATATGACATCCCTTTTACATTAATAAATGAGTATTTTAAAAAATTCAAACCCTTTTCATATATAATTGGACCCCTAAAATTATATCCATCAAGAACACCATTACTTTCAATTTTTCGTGTATCCATTAAAAAAACATATCCCACTCAATACTATATATTGTTCGGGAACCTCTAATCATAATGAGATGTCCAAAATCCATGATTTCCAAGATTCTCTATATGAGAATATTCAATTATTCATATGATTTATTGATCACTTCTAAGTCAATATTTTTTAGAATCATCATATAAATATTCTAAATACTTCTTTTTATATTCAATAGCATTTTTATTCCCCTTAATATATTATAAATATGATAGTACGACTATAATATAACGTGTTTCTAATCAATCAATCAATTTGAAATGTTCTTATTTTCGTTAGTTTTAACACCAACATGAATGTTATTGTAATGGTTATCTCATGAATGACTAATACATCATAAATTATTGTACTCATATGTGAAAATGATTAATTTTAGAAGTTTTCACAATCTTATAATTTTAATATAAATATATATTAATTAATACAATAAATTTTTCTACTGAATAACAATGTTTCAAAAGATATTTTTTCTGAATTCAATGTAATCCATCACCCTAATTCCGTAAAATTACCATTGTTCTATAAAACTATAACAAAATCATATTTTAAATATTCACTAATATATGGATATCATGAAACCATGAATATTAATCATGCATCTTATATTCCAAACTGAAATATACTTGGAAAAGTAAAATTGGGAACACCAAGGTATTAATATTTCTTTAAATTATTTATATATGAGAAATAAATAATTTTACATTAATGGTATTGTATAAATTAATAATTAATAAGTTTATTGTTAATATAAATAATAAATCTATGATTATTATTTATAGATTTTTTGCAGGTCTGTCCAAGAATATTTATGTTGTAATAGTTTATTCATCAATCTCACTTTAGAATCAAGGTTGTTTGTACTAAATTAATTTCAACATAAAAAAGTCAATATCTATGAAGAACATAAATTTATTTCACCTTGGAATATATTTAGGTTTTACATGCCTTTTTTCCATTTCACATTCTATTTATTTAGAAAATCAGTTTAAAGGATTCTTGTTACTGGAACTGAATTTATATATTCTTTTTAGTCTTAAATCATTGTATTCTATGTGCATGTTCATTATATAATTTATGGAATGGTATTATTTGAAAATAAAATATTACTTATGGTAATTTTATTTTATATATAAAATTATTTTAATATATTTTAAATAATAATTTGTTAATGGGGTCTATTCAAATCATTTTCTATTCACATTGACTCATATAACAAATTTATGAAAATAATCTTCATTTTTAATGTTTCCAAAATGCATGTTCTTACCATCCTCTTACTCAAATTCATTTAATGAGATTACTCATCGTGGTTTCATTTTTCTCAATGTGATATTTTTTGCATTATTTTTTGAATTTTTCCTTTGAAATATATTTTATTAATAATATAACAGGGTATTTCATCCCATTTTGTAATGTAATTTCCTATTAATATTATAATTATTTTTTATCTATATATAAAATCTTTAGGGTTTATTTTTTCATAATTTATATTTCCTAATGATACCATCCAACATATTTCTCCTTTTCGATGATGATTATATCTTTAAACAGTTTTCATGGAACTTATTTTATTCTTTTCGGTGAATTATATTATGATTGTATTATGAGTAGTTTGTAGTCTTTTAATGGTTGGGGAAAACTATATATATTCATCCAATGAATTAAAAAAATTATATCTCATGATATGAATAGAAATGGATTGTAAACCCAAACCCCTAAGGGAATCTTTCTAATAAGTGACTTAAGTGCTTGATATAAGCCTATGTTTTATTGGGTAATTCCCGGTATCTCATGAGCTTACATGTCTATTATTGGGGTGTAAAATTAATCTATTAAGGGATTATATAAAAAATGAGATGATTTTATTTGTGGGGATCCTGGATATGTGTGACAAATTTTAATTTTGATATAAATGTCACACTTTTAGGGTGATATTATGTATTAATGGAACATGATTGTTGACTCATGTTTCTACACCCCTATTACTCATGAATTATGTTATTAAAAATTTCATATTCTATGACTCATTATTCATGATATATTCCCTATTGGGTATGCTTCTATTATATTATTTCCAATAACCTTAATTATGTTCTCATACCCACATTCTTATATTGTTATCACTTAAGGTCTTAAATTTTTATCTGTTATCTAAACTATTATCATTAATTTGAGATCACCCATTAATTTTATTTCCATTCCCCAGGATATAAAAAAGAGTAATATGTATGATGTGTAGAAAATTGTATCATATTATAACACCACATATAATTATTGTTCAATAATTATTTGAATATTAGATTCCCTAATAGATAATCACTAACAACACTAAACATATAGGTTCTAGGATATATTGGTTTATTTATGTGAAATATTTAATTTATGATGATGATTTAAAATATTTGTGAATTATGAAATGGATATTTCAATTGATACCAATGAATATGTGTATATAATGTATTTCATACACCAAATTGGGGAGTGGATGTTTGGGTTGCATCAATTGGTATTAGAGTTGTGTGTAATTATTAATAGGGAATAGGTTATAATGATTATATGGATAAAAACAAAAACAATAATTGATTATCCAAAACTGATGAGGGAAGAATTTAAATGTTATATTGTCAAATGATGTTTTTATAGTTTAGGAAATATTAATATTGATTATAAGTATCACATGATATCATTACCTTGTAATTATTTCTTGATTCAGACACTAACCATTGTTGATTTAGTAAGGGATCAAATATTGATTCCAAAAATAGGGGTGGTTACTATTATACTAAATATGGATAACGTCCTATGAGATCATAGTTATATGAGTTACTTCATATCATGGCAATCCTCTATGAATCTTTATTTATACAACCAATAATTAGAAACATAATTTTTAATGAATATTTATAGTCGTATGATGATTTGATCACAATTATATAACTCATCTCAAAAGTTAGTTAGAAAGTGATTCTTTAAAATATTATTATTTTCTCTTAATTAAAATTTGATATGATTTTGGGAATGGAACAATTTTCTAAATATGGAACCCATATAGATTATTATGATAGTATATAAAAATTCCTATCATAGATCAATCTATAAACATATATTGGGTAAAGTATGACTATAAACCCCATAGAGGAATTACATCCATTTTATATGTCATGTTACCTAATAGAAACACTGAGAACAAAATCAACAGCTCTATGATGAATTTCCATATAACCAATTTCATGCTTCGACAAAAACAAGTGTATAAATACTAGATGAGAGGGTATAAAATGGTATGGGAAGATTATACCCTCAGTAATCATATCCATAACTCTATCATAAAACCTAAATCACAAAACAAGAAATTTCAAATAAAAATGATATCATATGTCATGGTATTTTATACATGAGTAATCAAATGAACCCCCATTGTGTTGGGAAAACATGAATAAAATTTAAAAAATAGAAATAAATTATGTGTCCAGGAAACCAACTGGTTTTTTATTATAATATTGTCTATCTCTCAACATAACGGTACCTTAGAAAAAAAATCCATAATAAAATTTCCCTTCTCTGGATCCCAGATCATAGAGTCAATAGGTGAACTACGATGCCTATGTATTATATGAGAATAAACCCTTTTGTAAACCAGCATAAAATCATTATCATGAGTTCATAAGTATAGAAGGGTTAATCCATGATAAATGTTGATGAAGAATAATGAAATATGAAACATATATCAATCATTTTTGTGATGACTAAGATATCAAGAATTCCATCCATAACTACTTCGCCCCTATGTTATAATGATAGTCTATATAAATATTAGCAGTGACTATGATCAACATAAAATTATAGAGAAAATGACTCTCAGTGGTCATAATGCCACATTTCTCATCATTCAACATGTGTGTTTCATTCCATATCCATCACATGTCAGACCAAAAGACCATAAAACCATGTATCTTTCATATGTCAGGGCTCAAGTCCATCACATACTACCAACAACTTTGGTCAGTCTACAAGTTCTTCATACCCCTACTACCACTACCTTAGGCCATGTCTCATAGTAATTACTCCTCGCTCCTATGTTTAGGAAAAAAAATTTATTTTTCACTTGCGAGGTTCACTCCCTCCCTATGGGATAACAGTACTAGGACAATATAGATATTCTGAACACTATTAAAAATTCTTCCAATGGTATGATAATAACAATAAATAGTGAGTTGAAAATATAAGTATAAAAATATATTCTCATCTTGATAATCGTTAGAAATATAAATTAACATATAATCAATATAAAACATGACCTAACAAACTTTATGTGTATACTCAAGGAATCAAGAATTGTATATGTGTCTCATAGGTAATGCATGAACCCACATGTGATCAGTATCAAGAAAGGTCGATAAAATAATGAAAACAGAAGTATCATTTCATTGAAACATTAATATAAAAGTTCCAAATAGTTTATTGACCATTTCATCTTAATCATGATGTTTAAATTCTCCATAACCATTTGAGATGTGATACCTAGGTTACACTCAACCTCTAACCAAATCAAACTCTGATAAAATGAACACATAGAACAAATCCTAATAAATTTGATCAATTTAATAAAAAATATTTAATTATTATTAAATTATAGGAAAATAAATACATACATCTTTGGACCCACTAATGAAACTATGTTAATGATATGAAAATGTAATGCTACCGACATGCTAGATTTTCCACTATTTTAGAAACGATCTTAGAATTCTGGGCTATATAGAAATTGAATCCTTATTTTTGGCCATGGGAAATATCTAGGATTAATATCAATGGAATATGGTAAGATGTAAAAGAAAAATGAAGAATATAGTTTCATGGATCTTATATCATAATTCCCTAATCACCGACATGCACTACTGCAAAATGTGCTTTTAACAACACTAAAAATTATCTTTTTTGTGCTTAAATGCGATGAATATCTATGATATATTTAAATTACTCATCATTTATCATCTATATAAAAATTAATCATTATTTCCATTTTAATAGTGCTTTCTAAAAGTACTGACAATGATTATTATTATCAATGCTTTTTATTTAGTAATGATTAAGGGTATCATTTATCAGAATTATTTATTTTTGGATGATATAATGTATCATTTATCATTAATATATAAAAAATCATAAAGATTACCCTTTTCATTTCAAGATAAACAATTGAAAATTGGTCTCTTTAATAACACTAAATGAATATTTGATAATTAGAACTTGTTTCATTCCTCATTGAAGTGCTTGTAAAGGGTATAATTTATCATCACTTGATGTGGCACTGAAAATGGGGACCATTATCAGTGCTATATTAGCCAGTAATAAATGAAATATTTATATGAATTAGATGAAGAACGGATAAATAGTACCTTTATCATTTCATCATATAGTGCTGATAAAGGTTGAAAACCCTGGGTATAGGGTATCATATACACACAGTTTCCTCCAAATTGTGGGTATATGGTATCAAAAAATGCTTATACCCACGATTTGTCAAAAACCATGTGTATAGGGCACCCTATCCACACAGTTTTAGTAAAACTAAGGGTATAGGTGTTAGTTAAAAAATATTACACCCACGATTTTGAAAAACTGTGGGTATAGGTTTCCCGCGTGTGCGCGGGAAATTTATTTTTTGCATGGGAACAAAAAAACATTTGGCAGGAGTTCTATAACCACTGTTTATTCCTCTATACCCATGGTTTAAATAAATATTTTTAATAATATATATATATACATACACATATGTGGTGATGGGGTAGTGGTAAGGATGCTCCTAAATGGAGAAGTGGTCACAGGATCGAATCCTGTGGGCCACTATTTTTTAAAATATGTTATACCCACAGTTTCCAAACCCTGTGTATAAAGTTATGAATCGGTGGTAGAACTTATACCTACGGTTTGGAAAAACCGTGGGTATATGTCATGGACCTATACTGACAACACCAATGACCACAGTTCTCTAAACTGTGCTTATAGCCTATACCGATGGTTTTGGGGTCTATACCGACGATTTTGAACCGTGGTTATAAGATCATTTTCCAGTAGTGAATATAAATCCATTATTTCTATAAAATTTACCATTCCCTTGGAATTCTATCATAATCTATTCATTAAATGGATCGATGCCCTAATATAATCTAGGGTTTATGAATTAAATGGATAATAATATAATTTGTGGAATAAATTTTTATTAATATATTTATAATGTATTTTTGGATATTTTTAAATAACTGAAACTAGATTATACTGGGGCACAAATCATAGATGATAATTATACCCCTTGTAGATAAAACCCAACATAAAAATTTATATTACAGTGATATAATTTCAATATAATAATTCATATAAGGCTTATTAAGGATTATATAAATCTCATTATTGTTGGAAAATGTGTAAAAATATTGTGTTGAAAATAATATTTTCTGGTTCAGGTGAAATTATACAAATATCTCGATGTGAAAACACTTTAATAAATTATTGATGAAAATATTCAAAGGATGATATGAAATATATGTATTCCTGCATCCACCAAATAAATAAATATTGTTACCTTTAAAACTAATGACATGATCAATATAGAAACGATACTAAGATGAAATCAGATTCTCACATTCCCACAATATCTTGTGAGGATTATAATTGTTCTACAACAAGTGAACCGAGAGTATCTTTAACCCATGATGTGACTTCTCTTATTAATAAAAAACCACCATGTATTATGTATATGTGGTGACATCGGCAATGTCTAAATCAATTTATAATATATGATGGGTTTGGTACATATCTCATTCTGTATAACATAATTAATATATAATGAACAAAATATATTTTTTGGGGTTATAGTATTTGAAATAAAAATTCGCCATCCATGCACATGATCTATAAATATATAATGAACAAAATTGATATCATACTCACCCATCAAAACCTCTTCGACCCACATCATGGGAAGAATATAAATTACAAATGATCTCTAACCTCTAGCTTAAAATTCCGTTATAATATTTTTATATATGAAACTTAATGTATCTGGGATGTATTTAAATTCTTATATATCACCTATATATTTTTCATCATAAACCATACAATCTTATTTCCCATTGTCGATCAAATTTTAATATCTGCCCATCAAAGAGTTGAACTGAAGGGTATCTTTTATAAAGGATAAAAATGATCCACTTCTATAGTATAGTGGTATTTTTTTATAAATATAATTTTTAATAATGGTATAGGATCATGAAAACATTTACTAAAATACAACACTTAATAACATTATATATATTTATGAAAATAATTGTGCCTCTTTGTATGGATATATATCCTGTGATAGAATGTTTTATAAGATTGTAACTGAGAATGAAAATATTTATTCATTCCCTTATATTGAAAAAATGTGAGTAATGAATCCTGATAAAAATGGATCCAATGAAACAAATGTGGAATTATATTTGAATACATCTCAATATTTCAATTCAAGTTTTCTATTGAATTGTGAGGATGTAGTCAATAAACCATAGAGAATTAGGATAAAAAGAGAACCCTAGGGAACTAATGGAATAGTGCGGATGTATATAATTCTTTTCCCACCCCAATATATATGTAGATTTTCCAAAAAAACCCCACCAAAATGCCCTCAATTCATCATCTATTTCACCAATCTTTCTT
Source organism: Viscum album (assembly GCA_963277665.1). NCBI lineage: Eukaryota > Viridiplantae > Streptophyta > Magnoliopsida > Santalales > Viscaceae > Viscum > Viscum album. The sequence goes on along the minus strand of OY728127.1, from coordinate 394,995,915 downwards.
TCTTAAATAATTTTCATAGAATTTAATTAATCCCCGAAGTACATTAGTTTTATAATGGATTCCCCAACATTACCTTCTCCATTTTCAATAAATCCAAATAATTATCAGTTAATATATACTCCCATGTGGACTAGTTTAGTCAAAATAAACACATAGTAATAAATTATACCATTTTTTTATTCTTTGGGATTTCATGAATACAATATCTTTGGGATTCTAAGCCCCCAAAACCTCATGATTCATTTTATTGAGGAACATCACGTGGATTTATCTAGTTTAATTTCATCTTGTTCCATAATGATTATCAATTTCATCTCTTTGAAATGTATAACGAGTTCTACAAGAAGGGTGATTCTCTGACCTCGATAGTTTATGTTAGATTTCCATGGTTAAGAAATTAATTCTATGATGATTTTTAATATGGTATGGGTGTTTTTCTGGTAAGATAGAAATTACTGATCCATATTTCAAACCATATCACCCAAAATATAGTAAGAAGTGGTGGTATTATAATACCTAATGGTATATCAATGAATTCATATTTATAATCAATATTATCCTACTAATGTTTTGAGATTTGAGTAATGGGAGGATTATTAATTCATTATCAAACAACTAGGTAATTAAAAAATACCTATTGGGTTGGATTAGATATATTGGGAGTAGATACAATTAAATAATTTGTATGATGGGGATCCAAATATTATATATTAAGTAAATTATAGTTTAATTGCAATAATGTTAATGATGTATTCAAGTTACAAGTTCCAACATGAAGTGTACACATCAAAATTCCCCTTGGTGATTTAAAAAACTCAAATTGTATTTTATTAGATTATACAGCAACAATAGGACTAGTATTTGAGAGTGATGCAGTTCATATTTTTAGTAGTGGTTGGGAGGTGGTGGCAATGGAGACGAGTTGTAATATCCCAATGCAAAATTATGTTCCACTATTATCAAATGTTTTGTTACCAATTTGATTTGATCGTTGAGTCCCCATGGTTTCATATTATGTATAGATTAATATATAATCTTAGTAATTGGGATTTAATAATAATTATTCATTGAATTCATTTTATGGTTACTTTAATCATTAGTATTCTGAATAGATTATGCTCTATGTCTTTTAGAGTTTAAAAAATGAAAGGTGTTAAAAGAGTTGTACCTAAAAAGGTTATATAAGTGGATAAAAATGGTAGGAACTAGAGTAAGAGGAAATTTATATAGATGAAAGGATTATATAATGGAGAAGACATATAATCATTACAACAAAGGTATATTTTGGTTTCTACTAATGATAAGAATAGCGTTTTGAAATATTCTCATGATAAATAAAATTATAAATAAGAGGTGATGGTGGAAGAATAATTTAATATAGAATCATTAATAAAAAAATTGTTTAAAAGTGAAATTTATTAATGAAATAATCCATCTAACTTCTATAAGGAAACAAGAGGCATAAAGATTGATCATTTATTCCCAATCCAATGACGACATTCTTATTAGTTAAAATAACAGGAAAATAACACTTGAAGGTGGTATAGTGTAGGGGCCTATGGAGATATAAATTCTAGAACCTTGTTAAACTATATTTTTTAGGGAGAAAAATAAGAAGGATAACTAATAATTACCCATTCAAATAATGGATTCATGTCCCATCTTTCTTACATTGTGGGTAATATGATATGGGAATTATCATTTCCCCAATAGTTAAAGGAAAAGAATAAATTATCTTATGATAAAATAAGAAGGATATTTTTGTAGAATGAAATGAGATTTGGTATATTGATTTTCATTATACCTAAAATGAACAAGATAAAATATTTTACTGATGGGATCTCTATGGCCTCGATACAGATCTATTCAAATGCTATCTCAAACCAATTAGTGTTCTCATTTTTGATTTTGTACCTCCATATATGTTTATGTATTAATTAATGGTGACATTAATATTCATAAGTAATATGGACAACATATAACTAGAGTAACATCCTAAACATGACTCATGAACGTTGATTATAGGGAAATTATTTCCCTTATTTCTCGAATTTAAAGTGTGATTGTTTGAGGATTTTTTTTCATGTTGGTATTTGTGTATGTTTCTATGATTTATCATATTTATGAATATTATATTTATTTTTATGTATATAAGCTCTAAAAATACATTAAAAGGAATTATAAATCACAAATAAAATAAATATGTTATTTTAGAGTGATAATATAGAGGAAATTACATCTAGATATTTTTATATGAATTTACTTTTAAATAAATAATTAGTCGAATATCTTATCTCACACAAACAAACCTAAGAAAAACAAAACTATTTAAATTTAATTTATTTAAAAAAATTTAACCCTATAAAATTGTTAATATTTATGAGAATGAAATATAAAACATAATTAAAAATATTGCAATAGAAATAAATTCATAAATAAATAAAAATTCCATGAACTAGAAATCCTTGACCATGTGGTATGTATTTTAGACTATCCCTCCAATTCTAAATATATAAAGAATGAAAAAATATAATTTAGATAGAACATTAATGAATGAAGTAGTTTAATAGGATGAAAAATTCTAGATATGTTTATAATGATACATATAGGAATGTAATCTAACTGTTATATATATTGTATGTGGACATATGTTAATTGGAAATATTGTAATTTGATATATAGATTTTGGAGATATGGTGAAAGGATATAATTGTATACAATTTATATTTTGAAGTTCTATAGTTATTGGAAAAAATATATAATTTCTAAAATTCACAATTCTATAATGAAATAACATGATTATAAATAATTACAAAGTTTTATTTCTAAATTAATTTTTTATATTTATTATATGTTTTTGAAAGAATACTATTCAATGTTAAATAAAATACTGTAAAATTAAAGGATTGATAAATTTTACCGGTTATAAGATAAATAATTGAATTTGATTAAAATTATTTAACTTTAAAAGGGGATACTTTTTAATGATTTTTTTTCATTATTTTGGATATTTGTAAATTAATAATTCAAGTTATGGCAATTGAAGAATGATTATAACATAATTTCATATATATTTATATATAATAAAATAATGTTCTAATCATATAATTTTTACATTTTGAAATGTAATTTGAATAAATATATTTTTGGGATAAAAAAATATATTGTCATTACATTAGTTTTATTACATTAACATTTATTATTTCAATATTTATTTAAATAATTTTTGGAAAATGTATATAATACAATGGATTTAATATTTGGAATAATTATATTCATGTTATTTAATAAGATTTCTTTATATTTTAGGAATAAAAATATGTTAACTATATAAAAATTAGACACCATGATAAAGGCTAAAATAATTGATTTATGTTAAATTAAGGGATAAGATAATAAAATATCATGGCATATTATACCTAAATGGGTGGATGACGGTATTATTGGCCTCCAATTATCTTATATTCACTAATTTTTAATTATGTTTCTACATTACATGAATATGTCATCCTTTTTACATTAATAAATGAGTATTTAAGAAAATTACAACCCTTCCCATATATAAAGCGACCCCTAAAATTATATCCTTAAAGAACACCAATACATTCAATTTTTCATATATCCATGAAAACATTATCTCCCTATCAATCCTATATCTTGTTTGGGAACCTCTATTCATAATGAGATGTCCAAAATCTATGATTTCTAGGACTCTGTCTATGAGAAGATTCAATTATTCAAATGATTTATTATTCAAATCTAATTCAATCTTCTTTATCATCATCATATACATATTCTAAATACTTATTTATATATTAATTAACATTTTTAATCCCCTTAATATATTGTAAATATGACATTACAACTATAATATAAAATGATTCTAATCAATCAATCAATTTGACATGTTCTTATTTTGATTAGTTTAACCCCAACATGAATGTTGTTTTAATTTTTATCTCATGGAAGACTAATAAATCATAAATTCTTATACTAATATGTGAAAATGAATAATTTTAGATGTTTTCATAATAATATAATTTTAATATAAATGTATATTAACTAATATTTTAAATTGTGTTATTGAATAACAATGTTTCAAAATGATCTTTTTTATGAATTCAATGTAAACCGTCACCCTAGATTCAATAATATTTCCATGGTTCTATAAAACTATATCATAAACATATGTTAAATATTCACTAATATATGGAGATTATGAATCCATAAAAATTAATCATGGATCATATATTCCAAACTGAAATATAAATGGAAAAGTATCATAGGGAACACAAGGATATTAATATTTCTATAAAAGAATTATATATGAGAAATAAATAATTTTACATTAATGGTATTATATAAAATATAAATTAATAAGGTTATTTTTAATATGCATAAAAAACTATATTTACTCTTTAGAGTTTTTTTGCAGGTCTATCCAAGAAGATTTATGTTGTATGAATTTATTCATCAATCTAACTTTCGAATCAAGGTTATTTGTACTAAATTAATTTCGATATAAAAAATCATTTTCTCTAAAGAAACATAAATTTATTTCTCCTTGGATTATATTTAGGTTTTACATGTCTTCATACCATTTCACTTATTTTTTATTTATAAAATCAGTTTAAAGGATTATTGTTAGTGGAACAAAATTTATATCTTTTTTTTAGTCTGAAATAATTATACTCTATGTGTATGTTCATTATATCAATTAAAGAATGGTATTATATAAAAATTAAATATTACTTATGGTAATTTTCATTTATATATAAAATTATTTTACAATATTTTAAATAATAATTGGTTAATGTGTTAAATACAAATAATTTTCTATTGACATGGATTCACATAACAAATGTATGAAAATAATCATCCTTTTTTATGTTTCCTAAATATATGTTCTTACCATCCACTTCCTCACATAAATTTAATGAGATTACTCTTCGTGGTTTCATTTTTTTTCAATGTGATATTTTTTGATATTTTTTTAATTTATCCTATTGAAATATATTTTATTAAAAATATAAGAGGGTATATCATCCCATTTTTAAAGTAATTTTCTATTAATATTAAAATTAATTTTCATATTTATATATAATCTTTAATGTTTATTTTTTCCTAATTTATATTTCCTAATGATACCATCCAACATTTTTCTCCATATCGATGATGATTGTATCATCAGAGAGTTTTCATGGAACCTATTTTTTTCTTGTGGGTGAATTATATGATTATGGTATTATGAGTAGTTTCTTGTCTTTTAATGGTTGGGCCAAACCTTATATTTTCATTCAATGAATTAAAAAAATTATATCTCAGGATATGAATAGAAATGGATTGTAAACCCAAACCCCTATGGGAATCTATCTAATGAGTTGCATAAGTTCTTGATATAGTCCTATGTTTTATTGGGTAATGCCTTGTATCTCATGAGAATACATGTCTATGATTGGGGTGTAAACATAATCCATTAAGGGATTCTATCAAAAATGAGATGATTTTATTTGTTGTGAGCCTTGATATATGTGATGGATTTTAATTTATATATATATATGCTCTATTTTTATGCCTATATTATGTATTAATGGATCAAGATTGTTGACTCAGGTTTCTACATCCCTATTACCCATGAATTATGATATTAATAATTTCATATTCCATGACTCATTAGTCCTGATATATTCCTTATTGGGTATCTTTCTATTATATTATTTCTATTAACCTTAATTATGTTCTCATACCCACATTCTCATCTTTTTATCACTTAAGTTCATCAGTTTTTATATGTTATCTAAACTGTTATCATTAATTTTAGATCACCCTTTAATTTTATTTCTATTCCCTGGGTTATAAAGAAGAGTAATATATATGATGTGTGGAAAATTGTATCATATTATAACACTACTTAAAATAATTGTTCAATACTTATTTTTAAATTAGATGACCAAAAAGATAATCACTATAAACACTAAACATATAGGTTTTGGGGTTGTTTTATTTATTTATATGAAATATAAAAATTATGATGATGATTTCAAATATTTGTGAATTATCAATAGGATATTTCAATTGATACCAATGAATATGTGTATAGTTTTTATTTCCTGCACCAAATTTGGGAGTGTGTGTATGGGTGGCTTCAATTTGTATTAGAGTTGTGTGTAGTTATTATTAGGGAATAGGTTATAATGATTATATGGATGAAAATGAAATCAATATTTAATTAACCAAAATTGAAGATGGATGAATGTAAATGTTATATGATCAATTTATGTTTTTATAGTTTAAGAAATAGTAATATTGATTATAAATATCATATAATATCAGTCCCTAGTAATTATTTATTGATTCAGACACTAACCATTGTTGATTTAGCAAGGTATAAAATAATGATTCCTAAAATTGGGGAGGTTACTATTACACTAAATATGGATAACATCCTATGAGATCATAGTTATATGAGTTACTTCACATCATGAAAAGACTCCATTACTATTTATTTATACCCCCGACAAATAGAAAAATATTTTTCAATGAATATTTATTGTCTTATGATGATTTTATCACATGTATATAACTCATCTCAAAAGGTAGTGAGAAAGTGATTCCACAAAATATAATTATTTTCTATTAATTAAAATTTTATATGATTTTGGGAATGGATAAATTTTCTAATTATAGAACCTATATTGATTATTATGATAGTATATAAAAACTCTTATCATAGATCAAGCTATAAATATATATTGGGGAATGTATGACTATACACCCCATATAGGAATTACATCCATTTTATATTTCATGTTACCTAATAGCAACACTGAGAACAAAATCACCAGCTCTGAGATGAATTTCCACATAACTTATTGCATGCTTCCACAAAACGAGAGTATAAATACTATAGGTGAGGGCATAAAATGGAATGGGAAGATAATACCCTCTGTAATCATATCCATAACTCGATCATAAAACCGAAATCACTAAACAAGAAAATTAAAAAAATATAATAACCTATGTCATGATATTTTATGCTTGAGTAATCAAATGGACTCCCATTATGTTGGGACAACATGAATAAAAGCATAACTAAAAAATATAAATAAATTATGTGTCCAGGAAACCAACTTGTGTTTTTATTAGAATATTGTCTATCTCCCAACATAATGGTACCTTAGAAAAAAAATCCACAAAGGCATTTCCCTTCTCTGGATCCCGGATCATAGAGTCAATAGGTTCACTAAGATTCCTATGTATTATATGAGAATACACCCTATAGTAAATCACCATAAAATATTTAACATGAGTTCATAAGTATAGAAGGGTTATTAAATGATAAAGGTTAATGAAGAAGAATGAAAAATGAAAAACATATCAATCATTTGTGTGCTGACTAAGCTATCAAGAACTCTATCCATACCTACTTTTCCCATATGTTAGAATGATATTCTAAATAAATTTGAGTTGTTACCATGATCATCTTAAAAGTAAATATAAAATGACTCTCAGTGGTCATAATGACTGATGTCTCATCATTCCACATGGTTGTTTCATTCCGTATCCACCACATGTCATACCACAAGACTATAAAACCCCGCCTCGTTCATATATCGGGGCTTGATTCCATCATATACTACCTACACCTTTGGTCAGGACACAAGTTCATCAAACCCCTTCTGACACTACCTCGGGCCTTGTCTCATATCAATTATTCCCCAAACATATGTTTAGGTGAAAATTGTTCTTTGTCACATGGGGGGTTCAGTCCCCCTACAGGATAGCAATACCAGGACAATAAACATATTCTAAACATTATTAAAAATACTTCCAATGGTATGATATAACAATTAATAGTGATTTTAATATATAACTACAAAATATCTTCTCATCCTGATTATCGTAAGCAATATAAATTTTCATATAATCAGTATAAAACATGTCCTAACAAGCTTTATGGGTTTACTCTGGGAATCTACAATTGTATATGTGTCTCATAGGTAATGCATGACCTGAAATGTGATCACTATCAAGAATGGTCAATCAAATAATGAAAAAACAAGTATCATTTCATTGAAACATGAATATAAATGTTCCAAATATTTTTTTTGACCTTTTCACATAAATCATGATGATTAAATTATCCAAAACCATTTGAAAAGTGATACCTAGGTAACACTAAACCTCTAACCGAATAAAACTATCATAAAATGAACCCATAGAACTAATCCCATTAAATTTGATCAATTTAATAAAACAGATTTAATAATTATTAAATTCTAAGAAAATAAATACATACCTCTTTGGACACACCAACGACACCATGTTAGTGATTTGACAAAGTTATGCCACAGGCGTGCTAAAAGAACTGATAATGATTATCATTATCAACTCATTTTATTTAGTACTAATTAAGGGTATCATTTATCAGCATTTTTTATTTTTTGATGATAAAGTGTATCCTTTATCAGTTATATATAAAAAGTTATAAAGGTTAACTTTTTCATTTCGAGATAATACATTGAAAATGGGGCTCTAAAACAACACTAAATGAATCTTTGATAATTGGAACTTGTATCATCGCACTGTGAAGTGCTTCTAATGGGTATAATTTATCAGTAATTGATGTGGCAATAATAAAGGGGATCTTTATCAATGCTATATTAGCTAGTAAGAAATGGAATATTTATATGAATTAGATGAAGAACTGATAAATTGTACCTTTATTAGTACATCATATTGTGTTGATAAAGGTTATTCCATTCACTACATAGTTGCATCACTATAGTAGTGATGTTGTTTCCCTATAAATTCAAACCTAATAAAAATACATAAAATGGAAGAGATATATATATATAGATTGTAGAAAAAATATAGAATTTTATTGAAATCAAATTTATAACACAAATAAAATTAAAAACTTTGTATTATGGGCATTTAAAACATTGGTTTTTATAATTACATGAGTAAGTATAAATTGTCATAGACATTCAAAAATATCGAAGTTGTTTATTCTATGGATCCCCACCCATGGTAAAAATATTAGTCGCTGAGAAAACCACTGCATCCCTATTAAAAGAATGCTGCTATATTAGAAAATAATTCTTATGTTAGTAACAAGATAAAGAAATAAATTAAACAAAATGTGTCAACATTAATCTAAAAATTTATACATATAGTCATATGATGCACACCATGCATTAGATTGAGTATTTATTGATTAACATATGTCACAAATTATATTTTTGGTCTCAAAAGAAGTTAATATTGAATTTGATCTCATATTTGTTAAAAACCCCACTATAGATGAGAGCCAATTCAAGAATACATTCTTTTTTAGAACAATACATCCACTCTCACACCATTTCTTATCCATCTTCACAGATTATCTATATAAGAATTAAATATATAAGTAAAAGATACAAATTATTAGGATGTTATCTATGTAATTTAATATAATATTATTTCAAAACTATCCACACTTATTTTCACTATTTTGATGATGTGATTCATGTTTTATACTAAAATGGATCTTTTATTTTGAAAACATGCACATTGAGTCATAACGACCACGTCATGTATCATATTGAAATTAGGTTAATTTTTATACATCAAAAATGACTTTGGAATCATTTTCCTAAATTTTCAAGTTAATATTATAAAATTTTCTTAGTTTTTAGTGAGTGATAGTTATTGTTAACAAAATTTTCATCTTTAAACTCATAGCCGACACATTAAGTAATATTATGAACATTTTATATAAGATTGAGGGGTTTATGATTTATACCTATCAAAAATGACTTATATATTATTTCCCTATTTTATAAAAACTTTCATAATTAATTTCATAGTTTTATGTATGTGGCCATTATTTTCGACTAAAATAAAAAAATTTAAAAAAAGAACAATATTTTTTTAATTTTTTTCTCACCATGAATTGGTTTGAGGTGGGGTTGATTATTACACAACTAAATTGTCTTATGGATCATTATCCAAAAGAATAAAATTAATATATATTATTGTTATCAATATAAATTATGTCAATTGTTTCATTTACTAAAATTTCATTTCAAACTAAACTCACATAAATTAAGTCATATTCATCACATTATGTTTGTTTTGAACATGATATTGATTCCAACACATAAAAAATGAATTATACATAATTTTCATAAATTAACAAGAAACATTGAGTAAATATTAACTTTTTTCACTATATGACACATGTGTTGAACTAAAATGTGAATTTTACATAGATAAAAGAGACGTTGAGTCATATTGGGAAAATAATATTTCTGATTATGGTGTGGAAAATTTCTATACATCAATAATGAATAATTAATTGTTTTCATTAAGTTTCAAAATAATAAGAATGTTTTTTTATGTTCTGAGTATATCGGTTTTCATTTTTTACAAAAATTACGATTTTAAATAAATGACATAGAGTCATACCATTCAGACCATGCATATGATTGAGATGAATCTGATTCATACACATCAAACATTTTGTACGGATCAATTTCCAAAAGTATCTATAAAATATGAATGTTTTTAATTGGGTGTGTGTATATTAATCACGATTTTTACATATTTTTCATTTTAAATTTAAAATACACCCTCCATGTCATACTGATCACATCCTTAATCGAATTCATATATGCCTAATTCATAAGCATAAAAAAATGAATTATGGATCATTTTTATAATTATCCACAATTATGAATTTGTTTTCTTCATTTTTTTATTATATATATATTTTTATTAAAATTACATTTTAAAATGAAAACATTTTATTAGAGTCATAGCAGTCACATCATGTGTCTTTTAAACGAGAGACTAATTAATATATGTCAAAATTGACTAATCAATTTTTTTTACCTTAATTATCCATACAATCTGAGTACACATTTATGGGTTTCAATTGGTGAGACATGTTTTAACCTAAAATTCCAAATTTAAAAAGATAATAAATAGTTTGAGTCATACTCGGAACACCATGTATTTGATTTATGTGAGGATAATTTATACACACCAAAAATTTTTGTGCGATAATTTTCCAAATGTATTGAAACCGTCCAATTTGATTTATTGTAGTTGAATATGTCACTTTTATTTTTGACCAAATGTAGAATATAAACTCAAACAACATTATTTGAGTAATACAGATAATACCAGACATATATTGAGGTGATGATCATTCCTAGATATAAAAAAATATCGCTTTTTTTACAAATGTATCATAAAAATAATGTGTTTTCTTGGTTTTTAGTGTTTCACTTGTTAGTTTGACTAATTATCCATTTTAAGCTAAAAATATTAAATTTTAGTTATACTAGTCACATCATTTTTTTTACGACGTGATACTAATTTCAACATGTCAAAATTAATTATAGACTATTTTCCAAATTGTTCAAGACAATTAAAGCATGTTTTCTCTATTTTCAGGTATTTAAACATAGTTTGAACTAAAATATAAAATTTTAATTGATAGTGGACACATTAAGTAATATTATTCATATTTAGTTTTATATTAAGCTGTGATTTATTCGTAAATGTCAAGAATTCTATACGGTTCGTCTTCTTAATATATCAAAATAATCCAAATGTGTTTTATTATTTTGGAATGTGGAACATTAGATTTTTACTAAAATGTAATGTTAAATAAAAAAAGAAACACAAGGAGTCATATCTATCACATCCAGAATTTGATTATGTTCTTCCATATAACTATATATCACAAATTACTTATGGTTTGTTTTTATAATATATCAAAACAATCGAATTTTTTTCATAGTTTTTGTGTATTTCAGATATGGTTTTTACTAAAATATTCTTTTAAAATTAAAACATAAACATTGAGTATATATGTCAAACTATGTGTTGGATTTTTGTTTGAAAAATTAATACAAGGAAAAAATGTCTTATATAATTTTCATAAATTATCAAAAAAATTAAATGTGTTTTATTGGTTTTTATTGTGTCAATTATTTGTTTTAAAAATATATATTTTTAAACTGAAAACAAAAACAAGGAGTAATAAAAAAACATCATTTATCACTTTGTTGTGATATTTATTCCTACACAAAAAAAATGAATTATGAATTATTTTCCTAAATTTTCAAGAAATTCATAGTATTGTTTCTCTGTTTTCAGTGAGCGACACACATTTTAAACTAATATGTCAATTTCAAACTGATAATGGAAATTTTGAGTCATCCCATGATCATCATGTATATGATTAAGGTGTGTTTGATTCTTACAAATCCTAAATTATTGGGGGATCATTTTCCTAATGTATCATTAAATTCGATTTTTGGTTGGTTTGGATTATGTACCTTTTCTTTTTTACTAAAGTGAGATTTTTAAACTCAAACCACACAATTAGAGTAATACCAGTCACATTGTGCATCGTATTGAGGGTCATATGATTCCAAGACATGAAAAGTGACTTATATATCATTTTACTATGGTATAAAAACAATCTTAAGGTGTTGTTTTATTTATTAGTATGTCACTTTTCTAAAAAATTTAATTTTAATGTGAAAACACACACTTTGAGTGATACAATCACTTAATGTGTCAATTTTATGTGATATTGTTTCTTACGAGTCAAAAGTTGATTAAAAACCATTATATAAAATCATTAAGACAATCAAAATATTTTTCCTCAATTTTTAGTGGGTGAAAAATGTTATTAACATAATTATATATTTTAATAATATAACATACACTTTGAGTTATACTAAGAAAACTTGGTATCAAATTGGTGTTTGGATATTTTGTTCATGCAAAAATTGATTGAGGGATCATTTTAAAAAATTATCAAAACAATTAGAGTATTTTTCCTCAATTTTGAGTATGTCACTTGTCCTTTTATTAAAATGCCAATTTTATTCTAAAGTCACACAATTTTAGTATTAATAATCATGTTGAGCACCTAACTTATGTTAGTACGATACCTATATGTCACAAATAAAAATTGGATACTTTTTCTAATTTTTTAAAACAATCTTAATGTGCTTTCTTGGTTTTGAGTTTTTCATATTTTTTTTACTAAATTTTCATTAAAAATTGAATACAAAAACTTAAAGTCATACTAGTCAAAATATCTGTCAGATTGATACGTGTTAAACACATACATATAAAAACTATATTATATACTATTTTCCTAAATAATCAATACAATAAGAATTTGTTTTTTTGGTTTAGATCTTGGGATGTGTGTTTGGAACAAATTTGTAAATAAAGAAAAATAAGTATCATATAAAAATAATAAAAAAATTTACTAAAAAAATAGATACAATGATGATAGAATTAACTAAATAAGTAGTAAGGAGTCACATGTTCATGATATCTATACCCATTTTTTCACCATGTATTCTTCTCATTCATTTCTAAAAATATATATTTCCTCTATTATACATATCCTTGATAAATAGATTAAAAATAGTATATAATAATCTTAATACTAATTATTCACATCCAGAGTATGTATCTATATTTATATCCCATACTTGATTATAAGCACAATAGGTAATTACATAAATTTTTTGTCGAAAAACAGTATGACACCATTTACACTGCTCACTCATCTTTAAACATATTAACTTCTTCTTTTTAGTATGTTGATTGTCGACAATGATGAGAAAATAAAGAAAAGTAAAGATTAAGTAAATATATAATGAAATATTAATTACATTTAGAAATCACTTATTCATGGATTCAATTCATTTGATTTTTTATGATATCATTCATATATTTTAAAACATAATATTAACAGCCATTGTTTTTATATTGGTTCAAATACTATAGAAACATTTTAAAAAATAAATATTTTTTTGAAATTTGTTTTGATATTTTATTATTTCTATATATAACGTAATATCATTCCATTTGATTCTATCAATATGATTATTATTTTTAGGCATGGACCTTGTACCACGATTTAGTATATATTTAGAGACCAACCTATGATAAAAAAATTATTTTTAAAACACAAACTAAATCATATAATTCAAATTTTATCTATAAAATCATGATTTTAGTGAATTATGAATACATATTAAACATCATGTGTGGTCAATTTTTAAAATACATGCATTGAATCCAAGAAATAAAGATTTTGGGAACAAAAATTAATTACGATCAGCATCTAATGATTCCTCAAAAACAAAACCAATGATAATTAAAGAAAAATATATATATTATGTTATTAAATTTCATCTTTTCCCCCATGAATTACAGTAATAAAAAAAATTGCCTATTATTTTTCTCCTAAAATGGTTTATTCACTGTATCTTTTTTTAATATCAATTTCTTCTAACTCCCTAGAAATCTATTGCAGAAAAATGATACATGTATTAATGAATCCCAATAATGTTTTTCATATTTTTCCTTTTATATAATAGTAATATAAATTCCAATTGAAAAAATTACTAGTTATTAGCATTAACGGAAATATTAGATCATTTATTTGAAAAACATTCTATGAAAGTGTACATAATGAATGTATTCAAAATTGAGACTCCTATCCATTCAAACATAAGAATCTCACTTTTACTCTCGAGACCAACCCTTTATGGAATGAATGTTCAACATACTTATTCTTCATATGTGATGTATGCCATTTTTCCATCATTGAATGTGGTGTCCGTATGATGTTACAATGCTAATATATGTTTTATTAGAACTTATGTGGATAAGGTTCTTCCACATGGTCCTTTTGTTTTCCTGTTCTATTAACTAGGCTTACATTATTGGAAATTCAATTTTTGAATCGATTTATTTATCTCTAATACCATACCTCACATCAAACCTTTTCCTGAAATGCTAATTTTTTCCTATTAAAAATTTTGTTAAGGAAATACCATAAGTACCTTTATTAGATTATAGCACAGTGACACGACCCTCATAATATAATCATTGATCTTTGTAATATCTATATATTTAATTGGAACATGAAACTCTATTCTTTAGACATAAGATACTTCAATACCCACTATCGTGTTGTCATTTGGGAGTTATTTTTTGTGTTGTTTTACTCACGTTGTATTGTACACCATACCCCATGCTACTACGTTTTGTTTGGGTCTACATACATAGGAATAATATACAACATTACCATGTAAAATTGTAATAATATAAGGTTATTATAAGTTGGTTGATTCAAATTTACGATTATGATTAATGACAAAATTGATTACCATAGGAATGGTATAAAATTGAGGGGAATGACTAGACTCAATTCTATTGGGATAATTTCGTCATTCCATAGTTGATTTTTTTCAACTAATGGTTCAATTTTATCATTTCACATTTATTGATCTACCAAAATTTAGAAGATAATAATATCATACAATGAATCCTTTTTCTCATGTACTGTTAGTATTATCGTATATTTATATTATTCTAGATTTTTCCTCTCAAAATATTTTCTAGGAGACACTTTAAAACCCACTCATATAGTGACACTATATTTTTTCTACCACTTCAATGTTACTGAATGTTTTTTTCTTCATATATGGTCAGTAATTATTCTTGTGTCTAAAAATATAAAAAAATAAACAAAATAGATATTTTTATTATGACTATTATAAACAATTTTTTTGACATAAAATTTATTTTTTATTAATAATGATAATACATGACAGACATGAACCCTCTCAACTCAAGGAAGTTAGAAGTGGTAGAGTCTAAGACCATCACCCTTCAGGAAAATAATGCAATCATCATATATGGCCCATGAACTATTGTATATGACTATTGTCTCCCTTGGATTAACTTTTTTGTAAAATTCAACTTCAATGAAATTCTATTCTCTCCATGTCGCTCTATCATGGATGATCTGTTTAATAATGTATCTACAATTTGTAATAATGTAATACAACCCCAAAAGTGATATAACCTCTCATTGAATGATCAAAAACAACATAGTGAATTTAAACTCAACTTCTGAAGTATGAATTTTATAGAACCTACAGAACATAAGGATAGTGATGAAGGCTTTCACCTATAATCTAATTGAATTATATGGCCTATTGAAGTAGTTGAATCCATAAATTATTTAACCATTGTTGTTTCTCACTAGCGTTCCCCTTTCATTTCACTAACAATACATGTGCCATCAAAATTTAGATTAAATCCTATGTTAGGATCCTTCCATTTGACCCATATACCCTTAATTCCTATACCACCATCCCCATATAGTAAATCCATAGAAAACATTAACTAGAGATAAAGAGTATTTCCTGCAATTGATAGCATACACAATTCTTCCACCACTTATTTCACCTCCTCATGAATGAAAATAATTGTATGCATTCTTCATTTTCTACCATTTTTTCAAAGACATAAAATGAGTCTAACATAAAAAAATAAAAGGACACTACTTCAATATCGACCTTTAATACAAGTTTCCAATCACCTTGAAACCATGAATCTATAGATTCTTCCATTGATTCCCCATATCCTTGAATATTCATACATTGTAGCACAAAATTCCCTATCCCCTTTTCCCAATCACCTTAAAAAAATTGGTGCTTGTTTATTACTAATGTGTAATCTGCCAACAATGGAATTTATAATCCAATTTCATGGCTTAATATACACATTCTCATCCATAGGGAGTTCTTCATTTATTTTTCTCCAAACTAGAATTTTTATCATACTTAGAATCTCTTGTTGCTAAATCATAGATTCCAATTCATCCTTTCCATTTATTGCATAAAACATGTTATTATGATATTCTCCAATTAATTTTAATAAAAATGATCCCACAAAAACATATCTATATAGTTCTTTAACCAACCAAATATTCATGTAGATAATCTTCTGATCATGATTACAAATGTCATTGATAAAAGCTAGAAACTATACGGCCTACCTAAATGAAATGTTTGGAACTACATACCTAAAAAAAATATTCTCTTAACCAATTATTATAAAGAATACTTATATCTGTATGTCCTAAACCCTGCCAGATATAGTCCTTCATCTCTATTAGTTAATCAATAATAAGTTTTTCATGGCCAATCAGCCTTCTTTATTAGTTTGGCCATTCCTGAAAATCTTCCCCATATATGTCTCTCTTGAATTTCACCCATAGGTATTTCTTTTAATGATATCACTTTCCAGTCGATCTTGAATTCCATTCATTGTTTCCAAAAAACTATATATTCTTATGAAACCTTCATCAATATGCTTCATAAGACATTTCCAAGGTGCCTAGAAACACCATCCACTCTGGTTTACATACCATAAAAATATTTTCATTGTATTCTCCAACATTGAAATTATCACCTTAAATGATTTGGTAATATAAAGAGCATGTATTCACATCTAAAATAGAACACTATTGATCAATGTAATCATCATTTATTAATATTGAAAATTATTTATCTAGTCTCTAACCCTTCACATTATATGTTTGGTTATGCAATTAAATAAATTCTATTTGATTATACACCTTGATATAGGGTCCCAATATATTCTATTTGGATTTTTCTCCTTTTAATTATATGTTTTTAATTATTTATATTACTATGTATTCTTGAGAAAGTATATAAAATGAACACATTTTTCTTCTTTTGAATGAATGATTTCCCAGAAAAATTTCCATACATCATCATAATTTGGATGAGCCTATTAAAAAATCTTCTCCTAATATTAAAAAATTAACATTTCATTAGCAATAATAATGTGGGACACTAATCCAATCCATGAACTATATATAAAAGGAATAATCCTCCATTCCCCAATGATCTATTTTATGATCCTTATAAGTGCCTCTTAAGCCTAGATAAAATGACTATGGAATAATTGTCACCATGTCTAGCACTGTGTGTTGTCATGAAATCCATGAAGCCTCTTACCATTAAGGATATTTTAACACTTAGGGAATGCATAACATCTAAGAAATAGGTCATTGAACCATTAATTAATACCAAATTTTCTTATGGACATTATAATGTATCATTATTTTGATATATCATATAAATTTTCCAAATCTAGCTTGATCATGAAATTAGATCCAAGAATCCTGTTGTTCGAGTCCTCCACCATTTCATTCACAATAAAACCTAACCCCAGATACATCATCCATTCAAAAATCCATGTTTCTTCTTAGATATCACCCTTGAAATAATAAATAATATTATTTTATTGATAATATTGGTCTGGATTTTTTTACGTAAAATTTCATAAAAAAATAAGCTTATATTTATTCAGGTGGTGGGGTACATCATAATTGGAATAAGGATAAATATGGAGGCACACAATAACCTATTAAACTCTCCACATCTAAAAATACCTACATGACCTCTTGTGTTGGAACTATAAAGATATCCAAT
This sequence comes from Viscum album, assembly GCA_963277665.1. Lineage (NCBI taxonomy): Eukaryota > Viridiplantae > Streptophyta > Magnoliopsida > Santalales > Viscaceae > Viscum > Viscum album. Next base: position 394,977,568 of record OY728127.1, on the reverse strand, counting down.
GCTTCCACATATAATGCACCTATGAATCCATAAAGTATTTGGGAACATTCTGGTTTTATAGTGAACCTAGACTCAATACTTTATACATATATGGAATAACTATTAAAATTTTATTTCTCTGTCTACCACAAGTCACTGAATGGATCCAATGAAAGGATATTCATCAGGTACTATTCAATGACTATCTCCCCTACATTTAGTATGTCCATCTAGTGGAAATTGAAAATGCTCCAATGACATCTTCCATTCAACATTATCATCTAGATTTTAGGATACATCCTCAAATTTTATGATGATTATTATTTTCACTCCTTTCTCATTCAACAATTCCTAAAAATAATATATTTTTTGGTCTCCCTCTTTGATCTAGGGAAGTATAATTTTTTTACAATGCACCCTATGAATATCCATGAGTTTCTCTAACTGAAATGATTATTTCATAGTTATAAACATGAATATAAGGCCATGGCCTTAAACCTTACTTAATATTGAATTAAATGAATAATTCACATTAAGGATCTTTTCAGGTTTAGAGTTTTTGAGAATTAGGACATAACTGTTACATCTCAAAAGATTACAAAGTAGACTAAGTTTCCATAAAATAAAAACTCTTAAAAAGAAATATGTCTAGTTCCATGTTTTATATAGCATGACATTCCATTTATTCCATCCTTGACCCTATTCCACATTAAGTCCTGTGAAAAACATTTCAAAAAAACATGGGGTGAGCAAAAAAACCTCAGTAAGGGATACACAAAGAATGAAAACTATTAGTTTATCAAAACAACAAGTAAACCATGTATACTTTATCAAAGTAATACATTTAACCTTTATGAAGTAGTAAAAACTCTTCACTGAATAAAAGATCATTACTTACCCTTTTGTAACCAAAAGATTACCATAAAACCAATAAAAAGATCACATAACATATAAAGGTAACTTGGGACATAAACATACTTAAGTGGAATAACCATATGGTCGACTTCCACACATATCACTTAATGGAATAGCCATACGTCCAACTTCCATACATACCTAATGGAATAGCCATACGGCTGACTTCCATACCCAATGCATTGGAGGTTATAACGTAACCACCCATCTTAGTATTCACGGCACCACCTGTCATATGGTTTATCACGTAACCACCTGTAAAATGTCCAAGTACCATTATAAAAATCATAAGACATAAAACAAATATAATGGAAAGAAAACAATTCCACACTTTGATCACAATATATAACATAAATATATTGACATAAAAAATACATTATAAAAACCATTTTCTTTACCAAAATACATAAAAGATTATATGGTATTTATTTAATTTTAAAAAAACATTACGGCTTGTTCAGGAAGCCAAAGACTAAATAATACTCGTGGCAGCGGAAAAGGTCGTTGTCACTGCGTATGTTAAAAGAAACATTCCTTTTTGTTGTTTTGAAAAACGCTTCATAGAAAAAGATTCTTTTGTATAAAAGTAAAAGTAAAATGGGTTTATACACCATATAAAAGACAGTTGTGTATAAAACGAAATATGCCTCAATAAAAGGAGATTGAGACGAAGTCCCTTACCTCAGGTCCGACATGACTCAATCGTTCTTTAACATCCTGAATAATAAACATGAGTTAATTTATATTTTCTTAATAACCTTTTTCAAGTTCATTATTCCTTTTATATCACTTATTTCCATGTTATAAACATTATGTAACCATTTAAGTTAATAATGTTTGTTTTGTCGATATTTTTTTCTTAAGTCGAAAGTGGACTTCTTACAATTACATGTTATTCGTGTGGTCAAAGGTTCATTATATCCAGAATGACATTCCTGATTTGGATATCATATATATCATATATATCCAGCATATACATGTATTTATAATATTACATAATCATTTAGAGTTAATAAATGAAATGCACCGTTCATGGAGACGGTAAGCCGTACATACGCATGAATGCTACTTTCATTTCTTTGTCATATAATGGAATTAAAACTAAATGAGAGGTATGTATATTTTAATTCCAGAATTATATTCATCATTTAGATGTATCATTCATCATATATATCCATTATATACATGTACTTATGTTAGTACATTACATTTGGGGATAAGAAATGAAATGCACCGTTCATGGAGACGGTAAGCCGTACGTACGCATGAACGCTACTTTCATTTCTATCTCATAATTTAATGGAAAGACATAATATTGATATAGAGGTATATTATAATTAAATTATAACATCATATATAATAACTTTAAATCCATCATTTATACATCTCACATATGGCATTAACGAATCAAATCACTTTGAGGGGGCGACAGTCCGCACTTCCTTAAATGAAGATATCACATTTACCCATAATGGAAACCATAAAGATATGCCCAAAATGAAAAATACAGAAGATTAAGGAAAAAATAAACATATTATATATCATATATAAATATAGTTACATCTTAATGGACAACTTTGAAGGTGTTAGAAGAATATCGAACAATCATTGTTTCGTGAGGCAGAAATTCTCCATCCACGAAAATAGTATGTTCTTTAACCATTATACACAGGTGTGTGTATGTGTAGCTATATTCCTTATTATAAAAACATTCTAGTATATTGAAGATACTGTAGTTGTTACAAAAGAAATGAATAAAAAGAGTTTATGGGGTTGGAGAAGCAAAATAAAATAAAAGGACTCAAGTGAAGACATTACCTTAAAATCGTGTAACTCTCTTAGATTTGAGTTCAAAGGCTTACTTAGGAAGACTTCAACCCAAATTTATGCTTCAAGGAGTAAGATAGGTATTTTTAGAGACAAAATGGGATGGGTTTGGCCGAGACAAAGGCTTTGGTAGTGTGGGTAAGGTGGTAGAGGTGGGGGCCTTTTATAGGAGGAGAGGAGGGGCACTCTTGGAAAGTAAGGAAAAGTCACTTTATTTTAAAATGATATTCGGATTTAAGGGGTCCCAAATTGATATAATTCGAGTATAAGGTGATAAGGGTTCGAAATACACTCATCCAATAGGTTTTTGCCATGTGTAGGTCTTAAAGTTTACATTATCATTCCATTTTATTTAAATCCATTATTAATGAGGTAATCCCTACATCATCATGATGTCATAAATAATTTAATAAATAAAATGTATAAAAATTATAAAAAAATTATCATGATGTAGGAAATCTTTTTATCTTTCAAATTAATATTTATAGTAAAAAATATGACTTTTATAACCCCATATAAAAATTGTTTTAGTAAAACATATCGTGTTTGTGACATTTTTATTTTAACATTTAATAAAAAGTTATTTATGTCATTTCCCAACCAAAGTGGCTCCATGGGGTCCCCATGTTGACCCATGGCTTGTATTGTTCGTCCATGACACATCCAAAAATGTTAGTACATGTGTCTAGGTATTTTTATTTTATTATAATATCATTTTTTCCTTAAATTGCACTAATTACCTCTAATCGCGATTAAAAATTTAATAAGTTACTATTCAACAAAAAATTATTTTAATCTCATTGAACCAAATTTTACTTCTTAATGACAACCATGTATGTCTGATATTTTGAAATTCAAAACATAGAGGTGGTAAAATTTCATTTAAACGAAAAATCAGTTTTTTAAGTACCACTTAGTTGTTTCACTAGTCATCAAAAATTGAAGTTTTTCAGAAAAATACCAAAACTTCACCCTAAGCTATATTTGATATTATGAATTCAAAAATAAATCCCATTTTAAAAAATTAAAAACATATATGTTTCATTAATTAATTTTAATAATTAATTCCCACTGTTAGAGCAAATAGCGTGTTTTTATGAAATAATAAGTATCAAAATATTGACACTAGTTTAACTCCAATTTCAAAGTGAAATTGATTCCAATGACCACCATTGTATTAAATGGTAAAAATATATTCTAATTTTACTTTAAAACCAATTCAAAATATAATCTAATCATATAAATAAATTAGATTAAAAAGAGGATTTGAATTAAAATACAACATTTTACACTATTCATTAAAAAATGAACTTTATAAGAAAAATACCAAAAATTTACACAAAGTAATTTTTGATGTCCCGATTCTAAAAAAAAGTTATATTTGGACCAATAGAATTTATAAGAGTGATCAAAACTATATTTAATGACGGTTCTCCATCAAAAAGCGATAAGTTAACCTTTAGTGAAAATTAGGGTATAAATGCCTAAAATTGAATCTTTTCCGTATTTTAAGACTTTATATTTTATTGGATAAATTTAAAAACATTTAAAAAAACATATATAATCATATTTTAGTCATTTCTATCCTTTCCCGCCAATACAACGACTACATGTTAACTACCATTTATAATAATATTATTATATTACTAGTGTGCAATGTAAGTTTTCAAAGAAACTCATCGTTGCATATCGAGTACGCTATCGAACATAGCAACCCCTTTTAATTAAAATTAATATTTAATTTGAAAATATATGAAAATGTTTTATCCATTATTTACCTGTGATGTTACATCCTTCCCCCCTTTTGGGAATTGCGTCCTCGCAATTTTATTCACTTATCAAAATAAGTGGTGGTATTTATCCCTCATAGCATTTTCAGATTCCCACGTTTCCTGTTCAAGCATATGGTTTTTCCACAAAACCTTTACCTGGTGAATTACCTTATTTCACAACACTTTCCCTATTTGGTCAAGAATCTGGGCTGGTTGTTCTTCATAAGATAGGATCTCTTCTAGATGAACTACCTCTGGACTCAAAACATGAGATGGATCTGGAATATACTTCCTCAACATCAAAACATGAAAAACATTGTGTACCTGAGATAAACTCGGAGGTAAAGCCACTCGATAAGAAAGTGATCCAACTCTCTCCAGAATTTCAAAAGGTTCAATGAACCTTTGACTTAGCTTTCCTTTCTTACCAAATCGCATCACACTTTTCCATGGAGAAACATTGAGAAAAACATAATCACCTACCTCGAAAGATAGATCCATCCTCCGATTATCTGCATAACTCTTCTGCCTGCTCTGAGCTGTTCTCATGTGTTTCTGAATCAACTGAACTTTTTATACCATCTCTTCTACCAATTCTGGTCCCATGAGCTTCCTTTCACCCACCTCATCCCAAAATGCTGGAGTTCGACACCGCTTCCCATATAATGCCTCAAATGGTGCCATCAGTATACTGGAATGGAAACTGTTATTATAAGAAAACTCAACCAAAAAAGATGTTGGTCCCAACTTCTCTGATAATCCATCGAACAAGCTCGTAGCATATCCTCCAAGGTCTGAATTGTTCGTTCTGACTAACCATCTGATTGTGGATGAAAAGTTGTACTAAAATTTAATTCAGTACCCAAAGACTTCTGAAGGCCTTTCCAAAAGATAGAAGTAAAACAGGGATCACGATCAGATATAATGGAGAGGGGAACTCCATGTAACCTAACTATCTCTTTAAGATACAGACGGGAATGTTGATCTAGGGAAAAGTATCTCTTATAGCAAGGAGATGAGAAGATCTAGTCAAGCGATCAACAATAACCCAGATTGCATTATTACCTCTAGATGTCTTTGGTAATCTCACAATGAAGTCCATGGATATATTCTCCCATTTCCACTCTGGCACTGGTAAAGGCTGAAATATCCCTTTCGGTAACTGCTTCTCTTCTTTAATCTGCTGACAAGTCAAACACTTCACAGTAAAATCAGCAATATCTCTTTTCATTCTGTCCCACCAGTAATACTACCGCAGATCTCTAAACATCTTAGTACTTCCAAGATGAACTGAAAATGGAGAACTATGAGCTTCAGATAACAACTCTTTCTTCAACTATGAATCACAAGGCACACACAATCTCTTCCCAAATCTCAAAACACAATCATTATCAATGTTGAATTCAGGAAACTTACCCTTCTGAACCAACTCTACATTTTTCTGCAACTCACTATCTTGCTTCTATGCTTGCATGATTCTATCTGATAGAGAAGATTTCACTGATACCTAAAACAAAACAGAAGAACATCCTGCACCAAAATCGTCTATGCCAAATATCATCAAATCCTTAACCAAAGGATCTCGTTCCAATCGTAGCATGGTTAATGAAGCATTACTTTTTCGACTCAAAGCATCAGCCACTTTATTTGCTTTTCCAGGATGGTAATGAATTGTACAATCATAATCCTTGATTATTTCCATCCATTTCATCTGTCTCATGTTCAATTCTTTCTGAGTGAATATATACTTTAAACTTTTGTGATCAGTATATATTTCACACTTTACTCCATACAAATGATGCCTCCAAATTTTTAAAGAAAAAACAACAACAACTAATTCCAAATCATGTGTAGGGTAATTTACATCATGATTTTTCAACTGACGTGAAGAATAAGCAATTACCTGATCATTCTGCATAAGGAAACAACCAAGTCCTTTCAACAAAGCATCACTGTATATAACAAACTCACCATTCTTGGAAGGAAGTTCCAAAACTGGAGCATTCACCAATCTTCTTTTCAACTGTTGAAAACAATCGTCACATTCATTTTTCTAGATAAACTTATCACCCTTCCGAGTAAGTTTAGTCATTATACTAGATAACCATGAAAAATTTTCAACAAGCCTTCGATAGTAACCTACCAAACCAAGGAAACTACGGATCTCGGTTACATTTGTGGGTATTGGCCATTCTTTAACAACTTTTGTTTTAGTAGGATCAACATTTATGCCATCTTTTGAAACAATGTGACCAAGGAAAGAAATTTGTTGCAACCAAAACTGACACTTTCTAAATTTCAAACACAATTTATTTTCTTTCAAGGTTTGGAAAACAACCCTTAAATTACTTTCATTCTCCTCTTTACTTTTAGAAAAAACCAAAATATCCTCAATAAAAACAACCATGATTTATCACCTGATTCAACTAAGCCATCACTGTTGTAAACTGCTCAATTCTGATTCTGAACATCTCAGTATGCTGATTTGGAAGGTCATTTCCCTCTATATACCTTCTTAGAAAAGTTGTTCTGTTTCCTCTATGAAAAACCATTCTTAACACAGAAATATCTTAGGCGAAGCAACATGGTAATCTTCAAATGCTATATCACTTCAATTTGACCATAAATATATTTTTTGATATTCCTTTAATAGAATTATAACTCCTAAAGTTGTCTAAACCGACCTATGATACCAACTATAAGGCCATGGCCTTTAAACTTACTTAATATTGAATTAAATGAATAATTCAATTGAGGATCTTTTCAGGTTTAGAGTTTTAGAGAATTAGGACTTAACTGTTACATCTGAAAAGATTACAAAGTAGACTATGTTTCCATAAAATAAAAACTATTAAAAAGAAACATGTCTAGTTCCATGTTTTATATAGCATGACTTTCCCTTGATTCCATCGTTGACCCTATTGCACATTAAGTCCTGTGAAAAATATTTCAAAAAAAACTTGGGTTGAGCATAAAAAGCTCAGTAAGGGATACACAAATAATGAAAATGATTAGTTTATCAAAACAACAGGTAAACCATGTATACATTATCAAAGTAATAATTTTGACCTTTATGAAGTATTAAAAACTATTCACTGAATAAAATATAATTACATAATCTTTTGTAACCAAATAATTACCATAAAACCGATAAAAAGATCACATAACATATAAAGGTAACTTGGGACATAAACATACTTAAGTGGAATAACCATACGGTCGACTTCCACACATATCATTTAATTGAATATCCATATGACCAACTTCCATACATACTTAATGGAATATCCATATGGCCGACTTCCATACCCAATGCATTGGATGTTATAACTTAACCACCCATCCTGGTATTCACGGCACCACCCGTCATATGGTTTATCATGTAACCACCCGTAAAATGTCCAAGTACCATTATAAAAATCATAAGACATAAAACAAATATAATGGAAAGAAAAAAATTCCACACTTTGATCACAATATATCACATAAATATATTGACATAACAAATCCATAATAAAAACCATTTTCAATACCAAAATACATAAAAGAAAATATGGTATTTATTTCATTTTAAAAAAACATTACGACTTGTTCCGGAAGCCAAAGTCTAAATAATACTCATGGTGGCGGAAAAGGTCGTTGCCACTGCGTACATTAAAAGAAACATTCCTTTTTTTCATTTAGTAAAATGATTTGTAGAAAAATATTCCTTTTGTATAAAAGTAAAAGTCAAAGGGGTTTATACACCGTATAAAAGACAGTTGTGTATAAAACGAAATATGCCTCAATTAAAGGAGATTGAGACGAAGTCCTTTACCTCGGGTCCAACTTGACTCGATCGTTCTTTAACGTCCTAAATAACAAACATGAGTTAATTTATATTTGCTTAAGAACATTTTTCATGTTCATTATTACTTTTATATCACTTATTTCCATGTTATAAACATTATGTAACCATTTAAGTTAATAATGTTTGTTTTGTCGATATTTGGTTCTTAAGTCGAAAGTGAACTTCTTACAATTACATGTTATTCGTGTGGTCAAAGGTTCTTTATATCCAGAATGACATTCCTGATTTGGATATCATATATATCATATATATCCAGCATATAAATGTATTTATAATATTACATAATCATTTAGATGTAGAAAATGAAATGCACCGTTCATGGAGATGGTAAGCCGTACGTACGCATGAACGCTACATTCATTTCTTTGTCCTATTAATGGAATTAAAACTAAATGAGAGTTATGTATATTTTAATTCCATAATTATATTAATCATTTAGATGTATAATCCAACATATATATCCATTATATACATGTAATTATGGTAGTACATTACATTTGGGGATAAAAAATGAAATGCACCGTTCATGGAGATGGTAAGTCGTACGCACGCATGAACGCTACATTCATTTCTATCTCATACTTTAATGGAAATAAATAATATTCATATAGAGGTATATTATAATTCTAGTATAACATCATATATAATAACTTTAAATCCATCTTTTATACATCCCACTTATGGCATTAACGAACCAAATCACATTGAGGGGGTGGTAGTCCGCACTTCCTTAAATGAAGATATCACATTTACCCATAATGGAAACCATAAAGGTATTCCCAAAATGAAAAATACAGAAGATTAAGGAAAACATAAAAATATTATATATCATATATAAATATTGTGACATCTTAATGGCCACCTTTTAAGGTGTTAGAAGAATATAGAACAATCATCATTTCATGAGGCAGAAATTCGCCATCCACAGAAACAGTATGTTCATTAACCATTAGACGTATGTGTGTGTAAGTGTAGCTATAATACTTCTTATAAAAAAATACTAGTATATTGAAGATACTGTAGTTGTTACAAAATAAATGAATAAAAAGTGTTTAGGGGGTTGGAGAAGAAAAAAACCAAAAGGGCTCAAGTGAAGACATTACCTTAAAATCGGGTAACTCTCTTAGATTTGAAATCAAAGGCATCCTTGGGAAGACTTCTGCCCAATGTGAGGCTTCAAGGAGTAAGAGAGGGATGTGGATAGACAAAATGGGCAGGTTTTGGCCGAGCCAAAGGCTTTGGGAGTGTTGGTAAGGTGGTAGAGGTTGGGGCCTTTTATAAGAGGAGAGGAGGGGAACTCTTGGAAAGTAAGGGAAAGTCACTTTATTTTAAAATGATATTCGGATTTAAGAGGTCCCAAATTGATATAATTCGAGGATACGGTGATAAGGGTTCGAAATCCACCCATCCAATAGGTTTTTTCCATGTTTATGTCTTAGATTTGACATTATATTTCCATTTTATTTAAATCCATTATTAATGAGGTAATCGCTGCATTATCATGATGTCATAAATAATTTAATTTATTTAATGCCTAAAAATTATAAAACAAATATCATGATGTAAGAAATATTTTTATATTTCTAATGAATATTTATAGTAAAAAATCTGACTTGTATATCCCCATGTATAAATTGTTTTAGTAAAACATCTCATATTTGTGGCATTTTTATTTTAACATATAATAAAAAGTTATTTATGTCATTTTCCAACTAAAGTGGCTCCATGTGGTCCCCAAGTTGACCCATTGATTTTCTTGGTCGGCCATGACACATCCAAAAAGGGTAGGACATGGGTCTAGGTATTTTCATTTTATTATAATATTATTTTTGCCTAAAATTGCACTAATTACCTCTAATCGCAATTAAAAACATAATAAGTTACTATTCACCAAAAAATTATTGTAATCTCATTGAACCAAATTTTACTTCTTAATGACAACCATGTATGTAGGAATTTTTAAATTCAAAACACAGAGGTGGTAAAATTTCATTTAAAAGAAAAATCAGTTTTTTAAGTACCACTTAGTGGTTTCACTATTCATCAAAAAATTGAAGTTTTTCAGAAAAATACCAAAACTTCACCCTAAGCTATATTTGATATTCCAAATTAAAAAATGAAGTACATTTTACAAAATTCAAAACATAGAAGTTTCATTAATTAATTTTAATAATTAATTCCTGTTGTTAGAGCAAATAGCGTGTTTTTATGAAACAATAAGTATCAAAAGATTGACACTAGTTTAAGTCCAATTTCAATGTGAAATTGATTCCAATGACCACCATTGGATTAAATGGTAAAAATATATTCTAATTTAACTTTAAAACCAATTCAAAATATAATCTAATCATATAAATAAATTAAATTAAAAAGAGCTTTGAAGTAAAATACAACATTTTACACTATTCCTTAAAAAATGAACTTTATCGGAAAAATATCAAAAATTTACACAATGTAAATTTTGATTTCTCGGTTCTAAAAAAGAGTTATATTTGGACCAATATAATGTATAAGAGTGATCAAAACTATATTTAATGACAGTTCGCCATCAAAAGGTGATAAGTGAACTTTTAGTGAAAATTAGTGTATAAATGACTAAAATTGAATCCTTTCCGTATTTTAAGCCTTTATCTTTTATGGGATAAATGTAAAAACATTTAAAAAACATATATAATCATATTTTAGGCATTTCTATACATTCCCGCAAATATAACGGCTACATGTTAACTACCATTTAAAATAATATTATTATATTACTAGTGTGCAACGTATGTTTTCAAAGAAACTCATCGTTGCGTATCGAGTACGCTATCGAACATAGCAACCACTTTTAATTAAAATTAATATTTAATTCTAAAATATATGAAAAGGTTTTATTCATTATTTACCTGGGATGTTACAATGAAAGTATCAATATTCATATTATTCTATAGCCACTATATCATTCTTTTAATTCCCTCCTTCCACCCATATAGAATGAAGTCCCCAATTCCTATATTAAAAAACCACTACTAAATATGAATTCATAGATAGTGTATATGTTACACAAGTCCTTCCAATGTTTTACACCAAACATTCTACCATGATTCCCTGACCATATACAAAAAAAATTCATGTCCATACCAATTAGAAAAATAAAATAAGTGTGTGTACCTATGAAACTCTTTATTAAGAGTCTCAAAAAGGATAGAATAATCAATGTTATTTTTTGTGATGTGGATAATTGAGGCTTATTTAAAATAATAAATCCATTAATGGTTAGTGATACACTGATCTAGAATGATCTAAATTCTTTGGTTCCCTTATTTATCATCGTACAATGTGAATTTTCATTAAAACATACCCATGTCCCTGAGGCCCTTAGAATCCATGAAATCATTGAAAACTTTTATTTATTTATTTGTGAAGGATTCTCCTCCTCATTTCTCTGAATGTTCATAAGAATTATTAAATTCACGATAAACTGACCATGGGAGGTTTCCTATTCGAAATATGTTGAGGTTCTTCTATCGTTCAGTTCTCTCTGAAAATATTAAATTTCTCAAAGAAAATAAATATTATCTCATTTCCTCATGTGGTTATTAATGTTGTAACATAAATGTAAAATACATCCATATGTTTGATTGAAATTTATTTCTTTAAAAAAATACAGATATAGCTATTTCAATGATTTTCATGAATGTAACGCATGATTACCATGGTTTTTGTGAGTTCTGATATTTTATTAATACCGTGATTCTATTTATACATGAACGTAGTGGATGCATGTGATCATTGATATTTAGGGGTGATGAAGGTTTCCTCGACATGAAACCCCAATTCACTATAATTCCAAAAAATAATAGAAAAAATAATCCCACCACAAGCTGCTCGTGCGACTAATGGATTCATGAATTGAATCCAAACTGAATATATCAACCTCTCTTTATTTTCCATTTGAAACACACTACAATATTCCAAAGAAGGGTCCAGTGGAACTCTTTTCCAATACCTAGAACATGAGGATTTCCTCTCCTATTATGAATCTAAAAATGAATTTATCACTAAAAATAGATGTTGAAATGATTAAATTGGTTTTGAGACTCCATCAGCATGCCTTCTAGAAAGAGAGAAATGATCTACATCCTTTCTCATGAGTTCTAAGAAGCATATATTACTACCATCACACCCTCTAGAACCACATAGTTGATAAGAAGGCCACTCAAAACATTTTATTTTATTGAATATGATATGTTGAATCCAAACTAAGAAACTATATAAGGTGAAGAAATGTGAGGATATACGAAAACCCGGCGTACTGGCATAAAATCCTCATGATTCAGGGATTATCAACATGGAGGCACTATAGAAAATGATAGATCTATAGATTTTTTAGTAGTCCAAAAATCAAAACTGGTGTTAAGAATGTGGGACACATACCTTTCATTTCAAAATCATACATCTTTTTGAAAACTGAATCACTCTCCCAATGGAGGTATGGAGTCATCTGGCACAGACTCTAGCATCATGAAAACAAACAGCTTAGAGACCCTAGAATCTGACACACCAACTAAAGCTAAGGTAAAATCCTTTTTTGAGCTATCCACATGATTCACCAACTTAAATCACATTTTACATTACTACTAAAATATAAAAAACTCTACAAGATATTGAATTCAAGGAAAAGCTTATGTAAAATAGGGAAGAAAATTCAAATCCACTAAGAGAAACATTCACCCGCCCTAATCAACACACACCCTAGGAACTAAAAAATCAAATCATGTTAAACACAAATTAAAGGGAATGATACAGATGGTAAACATTAAGTATCCTCATCTAAGTAAGGGAAGATCCCCAGCACATTAACCATTGAGTAAAAACAGATAATTTATTAAGGGGAAGGGAATTCAAGGTAACATGGGGCACACAAAATGCGAAATCGATTATATCCTCATGTTCACCTTATATAAACACTGAGAGAGTGAGAAACATCAAGAGAAAAATCATTATTCTTATTTATACACTTCCTTTACAATGTCATCTATAGAAACCAAATGAATGTAGAAGGATAATCTAGATTGTTCTAAAACCACTATTTGATGAAAGATGCCCCATGATTTAAAATTATACATAAAGAATTGGGAGGGGGTTTCCAAGTCAATAACATGAAACTAGAGACATGTAGTGAAAATTACAGACTCATCAAGCTATTCCACATAAATTACCATTTTGGAACATTCATCCTCCCTATCCGATCAACAAGGCACAATTTTGATATCGGAGATGGGAGGAATTCACATCGTAGAAAAAAATTTCGATGGACTAATGAGGGCCCCTTTCCATTCATCAATTTGAATATAAAAAAATAAATTATATTGTATATTATCACATAAAACTTTTAATACTTATTTAAAATACATACTAATTTATATTATTGAAAACAATACCACATACTTTCAATGTGATAAGGGTAGATTGGTTTCGATGCACCTTGTTTATTTTCAACACAGCTTTATAATTTAAAAAATTAATAATTTTTTTTTCAAATTGGATAAAATTAATAATGTAAGCTAATATATTATCTACTACAATGAACGTAAAATGATTACTGTTTTTTATTACTAATGAAATAATTCTATGTTTTTTTAAAATGCGTTCAAATGTAACTGGTGGATGGGGATTCACTTGTCCCTTTATATTCCCAAGTTTAAACATTATAAGGAGAGTCTCAAAGCCTCCACGAGATTTTCTAGTGGGCCATAAGACTTATTTCATATAAAAATTATTAAAAACAAATGAATTATTCAAGGAATAATGAAAAATAAATCAATTTTTTAATATAAAATATTTCAGTAAAATAGATGAAGTATATCTTAACATTGTGTTAATATTTTCCCAAAGGGATTCCTTTATTATAATCTAGACATGGTGACTAGAATCATTATAAATCATAACATTCAACCTCAAATTGACAACAATATAACTGATGAAAATTAACTTGTTAGTTTTAATAGGTTGGTTGGGTCAGTTCCATCCAAACACAAATTTTATACCCTTTATTTTTTCTATTATAATTGTAGTCAACACAGTTATACTACATATTTCACAGTTGTTTCATCAACATTTTTTTTATATCCAAAGAATTCTACAATTTCTACATTAACTGCATGTTCATCCTAGAGATCGAAAAAATAATCATGTGTGGAAGTCATTATCTTCCGGATTAGGCAATTATTTAATTTGTGATATTTTAATAAAGTAGAGAAACCATAATATTATAATGAAATACATAGTATATTAAAATAAAATTTAACCTACACATTGAACTCTATTTAGTTCATTAAATATTGAATTAATTGGAATCCTCTATCTAGAATGTAAATGCCCTATTTTTTGTCCCATAAAATATAAAATACATTTTATACATTGTGACCACCATGAAATAATTGTGATCTCCCTATAAAATTGTAATCCTAGATAGAATTTTCATTTATCCCTAAAATTGTTTCATTTTCTGGTGTGATAATAGAACAACTATTTAATGATATATCAGAGGCATAAAATTGATGAACTACTTTGGAATCCATTATTAATGGGTCATCCTTTCCCCATTCCCCACTGAAATTCACCTTCATGAATCCAATTTCATTAACTTTCAATAAAATCCTTTTTAAGCACATTTGTAATAGAGAAATGACACATGAAATGTTATATAATCCAATATATATATGTATTGAACAATTATAAAATATGACATATTGAAAAACATTAGATTTATATCCATAGAACCATAAATGTGCATCAATTCTGCCACACGCATAACTCCAATTTTTTACATCCTAATGATGTCATCATTTTATTTTGTATAAAATGTATAACCATTTATTAAAAAACTAGTTTAATAAATAACATTTTAATTTCATCCTCTTCCTAGAAATCTATGTTATTCGAAAATTGAATTCATATTTTTAGATAACTCCTTATAAATATTATCTCACATACATTCAATAAACTATTGATTATTAATATTTTATATTAATCCTCCAGAAGATGATGGACTTTAAAATAAAATAATTTCATTGTGTTATTTAATATATGGATAAGCATATTTTCAATTATATAAAATTAAATCATGAACTTTCACTCTCTTAGTTATTGTAATTATAACAACATATATTTTTAAAATCCCTTCAACTATAAGGATTCCTCTATGAAGAGACTCCATGAGACCAATTATATCAACATCTAATAGGTAATCAATATAGAATTCAATAAGATCTCCAACAATATATCATTCTGCAAGAAAACCTTCTGGTAAACATTGATACATGTAATTTCATTTCAATGTCTTCATATACAATATAATTATGTAAATCCATCTATAATAGACCATACCACATGTTTAACCATCATGTTGAACATCTATAACGAAAATAAATATCATGTGGAACATTATATCCAATAATAATGGTGGCCATAAAATATATAATTCACATAATATGACTAAACAGTACTTATATATGGTTGGAGACATCACTCAGTCTACAACATTTGTTCACATGGATTTCAAAAAGAACCAAAGTCATGTTAATTTATGTCATGAATTTTTTGGTAGAATTACACATAAAGTGATTGGAATCAAAAAAACTGTCAAAAATCATATTCATGTTATTTTATTACATGTAACATTAAACTATACATTGACACTATATTCTGGATCTTTTAAGAATACCACTATGAAGCTTTTAAAACATCAAAATGAAAAATTGTATATTTTTTCTTGTGTGGGTAATGTGTAATCTTATGGTGGAAGAAAATCCTTCTCTTAACCCTTCACTAGTTCCAACTCTTCCTTATCCCCGTGAAAATCATGTTTGACATAGCCTTGAGCCTACTTCTAATTGTCAATGAACATTTAATAAAAGGCCAATAACACTATCAAATATATTTTTTCCACATTCATGACATCAAGAAAATTTATGATGTAAAAATACTTCCAATATAGTAATTATAATAATATTGATATCTTTTTTCACCCTGGTTTTAAATGCTTTACCAAAAAAATATAAATAAACATTAATTTATAGAACAATTGATCACCTATTAGGGGAGATAGTTTTGTATGATTCCATGTATTCCCATTAAATGTTTTCATCCATGATCAATATTTATGTTGTCAAGTTAAAAATTTCTAATTTACTAAAAAAACAGTCATTGGGGAATGTTTGAACAAAACCCAGTGTTTTAATTTTTAAAAAATGGGACACCCCCAAAAAATTAATTCTAACGCATGGAATTTTTTTGTATGTAGGAAAGTCATTTATCATCCCACACATCATTTCCACCAATATGAATTATTCACTTCTATGAGAACAATACATTTTAACACATGAATCCCAAATCAATTTAAAATGATAGATCAATAGAGATATCTAAACATCATTGTCATTACTAGGTTGTTTTGGACCAGATATAAGAAAAGAAAACATAATGCATTTTCACAACATGCATATGCATGGAGGGATGTTATATTTTACCCACATGACTGGTCATGTACTATGAAACTACTTTTTACACCAAAAGGTTTTATTCTATATGTATATAGAGAAAAATCAACATTTTGAGCTAATTTCCAAATTCAAGGTACTCATTATAAATTTTCTCCAATGTGAAGACACAAATGGATGATATAGCTTCCAATTATTAATTCTTGTATCTTAATTCCATGAAAATTTTATCATGGTTTCCCAAAATCAATATATTATTATAATCCATGGAATGATCATAATGTACCATACAACTTTTAAATAACATGATTCATATTACTTGTATCAATTTGCACCGCACTTATGCTATTTAATGAGAAATTCATTATTCTTGTGAAAATATATGATAAATTATGAAAAGAATATATTTTTTTATTGATTATTTTCATTGAATTTAACATTCATTTATCCTTATATATTAAACAAGAAAGTTCATTTTATTATAATAGGAAATCATTTAGGAGACCATGTAGTTTTGTAAAAATGGTGTCAACCAATCTACTTCTGGATTTCAAATTATATAACTTCAATATAGTTGACAATATTGTTTATTTATTACAATCATTATAGAGTGGTTTCATGGAAATTTTATTAAAATTCTAAAACAACATTAGAAAATCATGAATCAATCCTTTAATTTCCATTGCTCGTTCTTACATATTATCGGTATCCTCATTTACACCGTTCATGCCAAATGATTTACAAACCAAAGTATCATCCCAATAGGTGTGAACATTCATTTACCCCATATTTAGTCAAGAATTTATATCTCTGGTCTATTCCCCAACAAATCAAA
Source organism: Viscum album (assembly GCA_963277665.1). Classification (NCBI taxonomy): domain Eukaryota; kingdom Viridiplantae; phylum Streptophyta; class Magnoliopsida; order Santalales; family Viscaceae; genus Viscum; species Viscum album. The sequence goes on along the minus strand of OY728127.1, from coordinate 394,959,904 downwards.
TATTCTTATAACTCTTATGGACTAATTTTTCGGAATAAAAACAATGTAAACACAAAACAAAAAGATTTGAGAAGGGTCATATGTGTGCTCTATTGAAAACATGATGAACTATTTAACTCTATATTTTTTATCATTTGACATATTTTTAGTGATCATCCATTTTTAATTTATAACAATCCAATTATGTTGATGAAATATTAAATTTATACAAAAATAAATAAATACTGGCAAAATATTCATAATAAAAGGAACAAGATATTGATAATTTTAATATGGGGAACCCAAATTTTGAATTTTTTTCATATTATTTCATTATTCTATTAAGGAAATTGTTAATTTAATTTAAGAATAAAATTAATCCATTGGTTATGGGGTTTATCCACCAAATTCTTATTAAATGATCATTGGTACCCAGTATTTGATGATTATTTCTTAGATTAGTTATAGAAACATAGGTACACGTATAAAAGAGATGGGGGATGAGTCAAGAGGAGTATAATAAAAAATTAACTATTTCGTAGATCATGTATATGAGGATAAATTTTTTTCCTTACGTCTAAATATTCTTAGGGTTGGATGTTGGTGATGAACTTGATAGAATTTCTTAGTTTTTTTCCATAATTATGTATATAGAATCAACAATAGTCAGATCCCGATAAGGGGATCACAAATTCATTTGACAATGAGAATGAATATCTAAATGGTATTATAGACAAATAGAGAGGCATCTAGTGTACATAAAAATTCATTGTAATCCTTTGGTTTTCCCACAAAATGGAAATGTCATTTTCATTGAAGAATAAATTTAAAAAGAACTTATCCTCCCATGAAAAAAAGAGGACATTATAGTACAATTTCATTTATATTTCTAGTTGGGATTCTATCATGTGGGTTAGTTGATGTTTATTCATTTCTTCACTTGGTATTTAGTGGTCCAGGTTGGGTATCATTAAGATTCTGAGCTGAGATTTAATAAAGGGATAATTTTCTAGTGATCATCACTTGTCAATTGAAAAATTTCATTTAATATTAATTCATTGATCCATAAAAATAAATGAGAAATTAAAATCATACGGGACATTTGATCACATGCAAGTTTCTAACAACCCTTTATCATACTCTCCTACAATTTTGACATCTTACCAATTATAGATTTATACATCAAGAATAAATGTTTACTATCTCTTTAATCACCATTTAAAATTTATAATAAACCTTACATTATAAATCATGTGATTTAAAATCATTATTTCTAAAATATTTATAAAATAACTTATTAATTGTGTCAATAAAATGCATTTCATAATCAAATAAATAATTGATATATATTTGTTAATCAAATAATCTCTAATAAATATGTTGTAAAAAATTATTTTTTAATAGATGGAAGACTTCCCATGGAAAATATTGTTATTTAATTCCATTTGGACACAAGGTCAAGGAGAATGGGATTCCATGATACCAATGGATCAATCTATTATTAATGATAGAATTATTGTGGGAATCCTTGTTACCCACTTTATATATATATTATTCATGACCATGTACTGTAGAAATAATAATAATAATTATTATACTATAACCCACTATTGAACCACTATTTAAAAATAGTAGATTTATCAATATTAAATATATATTATATATCCAATTATATCAAAAACATTTATATAATTTAATTAAAAACACACACATATATTCCATTAATAAACATTCCAAAAAACCCAATTATCCTAGAAACTAAAATCATTCCAAAAGATACACAATTGAACAAAATAAAAAAATTTGTATCAATAGAAACTATGTTAAAATAAATTATATTTTATAGAAAAAATAAGAAAAGTATATTTAAATTAATCTTAAAGTAATTCCAATTAAAAACATATAATTTTAGAAATCAAAATTGTAACAACACATATTCTCATGATGGTATTGACGTTTTTTGGAATTTAAATTAGATACTATAGCCTTATTAATTATTCATAATCAAGAAAAGGAGGTCTCAGGTGCATCTGGGGCTCATTTGGAGTCTGCATCCCTGAAATGGGGAGAAAAGACTAAAAAACATGTTTAATGGAAACAATGTCACCCAGCCATCATGGTTTCTCTGTAACCATGAGGTCGATGATAATGGGAACCTATAAGGAACATGATTTTTCTATATCCATTTGACCAAACATGCATGGAAGTGCCAAGTTTTGGGGTTTTGGGGAAGATCCTTTTTTCAAGATTTTTTAACTAATTGTAAATCCTTGCGCCTACCTGTGTGAGGTGCCCACTTATTGAAGTGAATTTCACACTATATTCCAATGGTTTGGAAAAAAGCACCTAAACCTTGTGACCTTATATTATTGAGGTGAAAATTAAATTTCTCACTTATATAATTCATTAAACTAATTTTTCATTCCCTCTTTCTCATTACAGTGTGTTGCATGTTTTCCCCAACCATTGAGTTCCAATCTCCCTCAATCCTATATCCTTGATATTATCCACATCTGATGTCTGAAACACGATATGACGGAAGCATTGTATAAATTTAGTTATTCTCTTCTTTCATCTTACCTTTGATTCAATCATATTTTCTGATCCATTGTGCAATTTTGGAGTAAGGCCATTTCCCATATTTTTAGGGTGTTGGATAGTTTGTTCATCCTCTTCCATCCTACACTAAATATGAGGAAAATATCAAGGGGGAGTTAAATATGTCCATTATGTGGGTGGTTTCATAATTTTCCATTTGATATTTGATGATCCATAGCAATGCAATTATGCCTCATGTTCGTTTTTTCTAAGAAACCTGTTTTTATGGAGTTCTTCATAAAAAATGGACCATTACACCTTTATCCATTCCCATTGAAATCAATTTACTAATATAGAGGTTTTATAACCCTTATATGATCACCCCATTGGTGTACTAAATGTAATTTTCCATTATGGTTAGTTGGTTCAAATGCATGGAATTCCTTTGTAGCCCTTGTCATTATTTTAAAATTGAATTTCCAATATACGATTATGGATTTGATTGACCAAGGGTAACACCAATATAGTTCACCAACCTATTCTAAGAATTTCCCATGTATGAAATTCCTTTAATGACCATATTACCTTCTAAAAGACCCTTTGATCTTTGTAAATGAATTGTCATGCTTTAGTAACTAAAAGGTATTGTAATTAGATGAAATAGTCTTTACATGGTGTATTTATTTTAATTTTTTTAATTGAATGAATAAAATTATTTGATCTACCAAGGGTGGAAAGGACACACTATCGAATGCACCCTATATAAAATGAGCCTTGTGAATTTTATATCTTTCAATGAATTTGTGCATGGATAATGGGACATATTAGAGGTATTGTCCTATGTATTATAATTTATTCATGAATATGAATAATGCATTTCATATATATATATGGGCTGGATAAAAGTGATGTATGGGTGGTAATTCCCCATTCCAATTATAATTATAATACTCCTTCATATAGGTTATGATATGAAGGAAAGGGATCTATTGAACATGACATTACCCTACTCCATTACATGGGGTATTGAGCATGGAATCTCACACTATTGACACAAGTTGTATATTGGGATTTATACATCATTTCCATTCATTTAGTGTTGATATTATCACACACTCGCCATCTCAAGTGATGAGCATGAAGTCTCCCACTCATTATTTGGATGTAGGTCATGTATCCTATTTTCTTAGCTTATCAGGTCATTAGTGTTGTCCTGGATATCTAAGTTACACCTTTGTCTAGCCGACAATAAGTATTCTCAATATATTGAAACTTATGTTTGCACATACATAGTTCATACAGATGGATTAAATATATATAACAATACTATATATATTATTACTATATATATATTATAATTATGAAATTATTCACCACTATATGATGAAGAATGCAGACCCACTATTTGTCGTATAGGAACCTGAGCAAGATTTTTATTTATTATAACATTATTTTCCCACTATGTTTGAAACTGTGCACTCTTTTGTTATGATCATTCCTTGGATTACAAGATGACATTATTGGTGGTGGACTAATGAGATTTTTTTCTAGCACCATACTCAGGCTTCCTTGGGTACCTGAGAAGATTATCTTTCTGTTTGTATTGATACAGTCAAGCACCCTTCCTTAGGTATTTTTTATGCTTACCTAGGGTTGGACACTAAGAGTATATGAATAATCATATTCTCGAGATGCTAGTGGATAATCCGTTTGTAAATTTTTTTTTAATTTTTTTATATAAGGGGCACATGTCTATTCCCATATTAGCTTATTATATATAGTAGATTAATTTATGCATATATATTGTCACTGTATGTCGGATTTTGATTATTATTAGTTCCCCTGTTGTAATCTTTCACTACTTAATTTTTATAACTATTTATTTACACTTGTGCACATGATCATTATATTTGTATGTTTGTTATCTTATTATGATGTGGAATCATTATTTTATATCTATTTTCCTTCATTGGTAAGAAGTTATATTCTCCCCACCATTCCACCTTTACACCCTTACTGTTAGTTGGAATCCTCTAGTGTATGAGGGGGTGATATTGTAAGCATGTGACCCACTGGATCAGGACATGGGATAAGTGGATATAGTGTTGGGACATTACAAAGTTGTATTATATCCGTTTCATTTTCCTATGTCTTACTCTTTAGTTTATTATTCCAGATACTTGGAGTTAAAGGGATTCAGAATTAACCTTGTACCTAGATATAGGTTACCCATATATGGGGAAATAGAAATTACCTAGGATAGAAAATTTTAATTATGGATTATGACATTTAAGTTTGATACTACTTCACAATTGGGTGACAAAATTCACTTATGGAGTCATTAGTTTTCATATTATTTAAATTTTGACATATTTACATTGACCATATGAAATGAGGTCTTTTCATTAATTGATGCATCATTATTATGAACTTGTGGAAAAAATGACATTCATTTTTCCATGTCACATATATTATTAGGTTTCATTTTTCAATTTCATATTTATAGTTCCTTGATTATGTATTGAATTTTGCTGATACTTCTTGATGGGATTGTAAAACAAAACTGATACATAATGTGTCTACCTTAACCTAAAAATAATTTCAATAATATGTAATATCAGACACCTTAAGTAGTGAATTTTGGAACATTAATCCTTGTTCCACTGTTCTCATGGGATAGAACATGTTTTGGTGTGGGTTAGGTTGATGTAATATTTTTTATCATAAGAAGTATGAGCCCTTATTGATGAGATGTGGTAATCCAACTACATGAACAATTTTAAAGTTATCTAAAATTTTAAAAAAGAAAAAATTAAAAATGAGTATGAATTTAAATGTGAAATTAGTTACCTTAAGCTAGTGAAACCAATACTCATTAGTAAACGTAACCTTATAGTGGGTAGATCGGTGTGTCTTATGTTCTTATGTCCTTTTGGTCTCTTTTTATCATCTCGCCCTGGCTTTTAGACCTTGTAGAGTTGTGTGATCATTTTTATATGGTGGCTTTCTACTTTTCCTAGTTTTCTAACTAAAATCATCTCGATTGTTAAATATATTATGAGGTGTGTCTTTGGTATTGTAGTATCATTACTCCACGATGTCCCCATATTGTGTTTCCTAAAGGTGTTGATGATTATGCTTATGTTCTGCAAGGACATGGGATGGTAGTGAGTCTTCCAATAGTGCCAATTGTGGAACCTCTTTCTATAACTAATACAGTCCATGGATCCTAGTTCTAAGAGGGTTTTGAACATATATTAATTATATAAAAGTTGTTGTTAAACCTGTAAGGAGTATTTTATAGTTGACTCAGTCATTCTAGTAGTAGCATCGTCCTAATTTTTAGGGGATGGTGGACCTTATGTTAGAGAGACATGACTTTAAGAAATCTTTTGTATAATCAAGTATCTAAATATTCCTCTAAACGGAGGGCCAAAAATGATTTGTATATACTTCAATATTATTCCAAGAGTTGGTGGGATTTTATCACCTAGGAAGACTGACATAGTGATATGGTCTGGTACAATTTTACTAACATCTTATATGACAACTTATTTCCATAGTCACTAAGGCCTGACTGAGCCATAGAATTATAGAAACTGCAATGGGAGAGTATGTCTATTATGCAATACTATACACATTTCACTAAGCTATAAATGACCACTCTTATTCTTTCTTGGATGATCTTATGACCATGAGATGATTTCAGTATAGGATGGTATATTACTTATGGTCACCGCTCAATGTGTTCTAGTTGACCACTGTTTATGAAATCATCAACCAACCCATTATCTATGAAAGTAATATGAGGGAAGCTGGTTCAGTGAGTTAGGATAGTCCATCAACTATAGCTATCAATGGTTATTCTTCTAGGAGAAATAGATATTTCATGGCAACATGCAGAGGTAACCGTAGTCAAGCCCCTTGTGTAGACAACTTTCTTATATTTCATGATAGTGGGATGCCAGGACATACAAAACCATAATCCCTATATGATCCAATGATGAATAGAGGATGCAACAAGATGGGGCATATCCAGTGCTTATGTAGAACATTACCATCAGTTCCTATTGAGATGGGACCTACTCCTATTACACTATTAGGAGTGGCGACAATCGTATCTTGATAAGAAGCAGATGAAATAACTAGGCCCAATTAAGCTGAGGTGGTGGTTGAGGAATATTTAATCAGAATTATGATTCATAGTGCCTGTAGAGTGGGCTAAAATAGGGCTGTGAGGTATTGATTCAAGGATACGGTACATGTCAACTGCATGTAGTCCACCATAATTTAGAGGTTTAGAGTTTCGTCCCTTCAACATTTTGAGGAACTATTCTATTATTCTCTACTGTAGTGTTTGAATTATTTTATATAGACATGTCTCATTCATTTTTATTTTAGGATATCATGAAATATCTTGGCATTGAGATATAACACTTCTATGGAATTATTACTCTAGACTACAGTATAAAAATCCAATTAGAGGGAGTTATATATAGTAAGGATTTTCCATTTATGATAGATTGTTACGTTTTCATATTGAATCTCTTCATCATAGACAATATCGTATTTGATGTAATCTACAAAATGAATGGGTTAATTTCTTATAGGTCCCACATTGACTGCTACCACCAGAGGGTGAAATTTACATCTCAAGAGGGTGTTTGGAATATGCATAATGGAGATTGTGATTTCAATGTTTCACCAGTAGGTCCTGAGCAGCAGTGAATTGGTGATGTGATAGATCAAATCAGTACTCTTTTTGTGTATGATCTGGGGTTACAATGTCAATATTTTTCCTCTTGTGTTGTAGTATTATAGGGTCTTATTTCTAGACAACTTCTTAGTTCTACTTCTGTTGTAATATGTTGAAATAACCATTGATATTATTCCAACAACCGCAATGGTGACCATTCCTCTTGATAGGATGAAACCAAATGATCTTTTGGAGATCAATTTATAGTTAGAGGATCTAGAGGAAAAAGAAAGTATTTCCCTCACACTTCTCCTTAGCGTTTAACGGTCCTTTTTTATAAGAAATCAGATGGTTCCCTCATGCTATAATGTGATTCCAATCATTTGAATCAGTTCACAATAAATAATTAGTATCCACTTCCTATAATAGATGGCCACTTTGATAATCTCTGATGATCAACATTGTTTTCAAAGATAAATTTGTGTTTGTGCTATCAACATGTGAGTTTCAAAACGTCATACATTTCTCATAGAACATTCAAGATCTGGAATGGTCTATAAGAGTACATGGTCATGATTATCGCTCTCATAAATGATCCTAATGATTTATTGGCTTTTATGAATAATGATTTCTAACCCTATCAAGATTCATTTGAATTTTTCTTTGTTGATGGTATCATATTGTATTATCTATCTTGACACGACCCATAAAACCATCATTAGATCATTTTGAATACACTGATAGAGAATAATCACTATGATAAGATCAGTAAATGACACTTTTAGATTGACAACGTCCACTTCCTCAATCATATCATCTTAGAGTCAAGATTTTTATTAGAACCGTCGAATATGATAGATGTAGGTTCATGGGAAAATAAGAAGATTTTATTTTACTTATTGATTTTCTAGGGGATATAAACATATTATAGATGCTTCATATAGAATTTCCCACACCTTGTAGTGCTTCTTTATGGATGGAAAAAGGAGGTTACAAAATTTGTATAGTCAAAAATCATGTGGTTAAGACTGTCAACAATTGAAGGTCCATTTGAATTCCACACTGATACGGATTATGAAAGATCCAAGAAGGAGCTATAAAATGTCCTATGACACATTTTGTACCATTCTTGGAGCAGTTATAATGCAGGACCGGTGGGTTTTAGCATATAAGTCTCATCAGCTGAGGCCTCACGAGTAGAATTACTTTATGCATGACCTTACGTTATCTACAATAGTTCATGATATATGTTGTTAGAGACATTATGTATATGGAGAGGGTTTTTAGGTATAAACTCAACACAAAATCCTCAATTGAATCTTCATATAGAGATATATAAAATTCAGGAAGAGCAGGTTGGTTGAGTATCTATATCCATTGGATTTTGAACTTGCTTACACACATGGTAAAGGAGATGTTGTAGCCAATGCTCAGAGCTGGAAGACTCATAAACCAACTGTTTGGGAATATAGTTGTGAATGGAAGCACATGGAATGATTATCTGAGACTTATGTTGGATTTTTTGAGTACCACGGTCATACTATCATCTCAGCCTTATCAGTGAATTCTACTCTTCTACAATGGGTAAGGATGAAACACCAATATAATATCGAAGTCCATGTTCTATGTGAAAGTATGTATGATAATGACACATATTTTGGTTAGATTGTTGATGGGGATAATACGTGTATATTCCATGGTCATGTATGGGTCCAAGATGATATCATAGAGAAACTGATGTTGGAATTCCACTCCTAAACATGGGTGGTTCACCTCGGTACAAGAAAAATGTAGCGGGATTTATTGTGCCAATATTTGTGGCCGAATATGAAATGTGCTATTTTTGAATTAATCACTCGGTGTTCCACCATTAATGATATAAAGGTATTAAATCATTGTCTTTAAAAAAATTTATAGCCATTTTCCATTCCAGAGAGGAAATGAGACAATATTTCTATTTATTTTATTATTGTTCTACTGAGATCACCTCAAGGAAATGATATAGTGTGTGTTGTAATTGATCATTTGGAAAACTTCACACACATATTACCTATGTAAGATTTCATTATTTTAGAAGATCTTGGAATGTTGTACATTAGGGAGGTTATATGTCATCATGGATATCCTTGTATACAATTTCTGACAGAGATGATCACCCTACAACACGGTTTTTGTAGGGATTGCGGAAGGCCTTTGGTACATAGGTGCTTTTGGGCACATCCTATCATCTACACATTGATGGATAGATGGAGCTTACTATAATGGTTCTCTAAGACATTCTCTATTCATTTTACATGACATTAGGGGTTCTTAGGAGAAATTCATTCCCCTCATCAAGTTCACATATAATAAAATCATTCATGTTACCATAGAGATGTATCCTTATAAATCCTTTTATGTTAAGCCTTTTTTCTATCCTTTTTCCTCGTAATATGTAGGGGAGGCTACTATAACTAGAACACATCTCGTGTAGGGGACTATAGACTATGTATTATTGATTTGAATGTTCATGATGATAGCTTAGTCCAGATATCAGTCATCTTCCAACAAACAATAGTGACCTATCATGTTTCTGGTCGAATATAGTGTTTTCTTGTGTGTCTTTCCTAGATCATCCAATAGACCTATTAGAAGGTATGGTGAGCTCTCTACAAGGTTTTTTTGGATGCCATGAAGTTGTGAAATGGATTGAACAAGGGTATAATCGTTGGAACATCCTCATAGATGTCGTTTTATTCTTGATTTATATTAGGTATCTCATATTCACTGATATCATCTAGACCCAACATGTATCCTTTAACTGGATGAGGATAATCTAGTTGTAGATGCATCCATAGTGGATAATCTTGTGTGTATAGTGGATCTAAACATGAAGACCCTCCTATGTATGTTAGTTCCATTTGTACAGGTGCTATGGAATCATGGTAAAGTACATGATGATACCTGGGAAATGAAGTGGCTATATGATCTTTGTGGCTGGAGCTATTTTTTCATGACACCTGTTTAACCTATGAATTCCAACTCAAGAATGTGTTTCTTTACTGATAGGAGGTTGTAATGACCCATATTATCATGAAGGTGCAAATCATTATGTTTTGGATTAAATATCATTAAATGGAACTTATATGGTTTAAAATATAATAAAGGCTATCTCGGGTATCTTCAGGACTTGTGTGAAGTCAAAAACCCCAAAATTGGGAGAAATGATTGGGTCTCATGTTTATAGGAAACTATGCATCCCATCTAACACTATTAATCATAATTCAGTCAAGTACAGACATTTGGTACCTATAGGCTGCATGGTTTTTCTACAACATTGAAACCTGAGGTTCATGGTCGTACGATGCTGATAAGTTTTGAGAGGGATCCCTTTTATGGTTTTTACTAGGTTAGTTAAACAGTGTACCTAACTATGAGAGGTTCCCCCTTATAGCAGTGACTTGTGAAAAAATTTCTATCGTTTGGAAAATCATGCACCAAAATTGTGAAACCTTATATATTTGGTTGAAAAGTGATTTTTTCGCACACATAATTATTAAAACAAATTTCCCTTTCACATGAATTCATTTCTATATTTAGCATGTTATTTTCCTCTTATTGAGTTAAAATCACTCAAATAATTGGTTCCTTGTTATCTTTGTCATGTGACATCCGACCCAAGATCCAAAGGAAGAATTGGATATCTCAATGTATGATACTACATATTCGTACCTTAGATTCTATTTTATCTCCTTTCTCATCGTGCTATTTTGGTGCAATCTCATTTACGTAATTTTTAGGGCATTGACCCTTTTCATAAATCTCTTCTAACGCACTCTGAATTTGAGGCTTAAATCACACAATGAGTCATCTAAAGCCTCTAGGAATGTAGTCTCATATTGTTTCTTTTGATTTTGGATTCTTTGTAGCTACGTCATTGTGTCGCACACCAACTATTAAGGAGCATCCTCTTTGCACGAAGTTCATCATGTGAAATTGACCATTTCACCTAGATTCACACCCTTTGAGATCTATTTAACAAATTTGAGGTTATATACCACTTAAATGGTATTCATTAAGTCAATAAAATGTAATTTTACATTATGGTGGGTTGGTTCAATTTCAAGGAATTCCTTTTTAGCCCTTGGATTAGATATAAATGGAAATTAACTTGTATTTTAAAGGATTAGTTGGACTGAGGATATCACCACTTTGATTAGACAATCTATACCTTCAAAAGTAAGAAATTCCTTTAATGGGCATTTCACCTTCTACCAGACCCTTTAATCATTGTAAATGAATTTTCAGGCTTTTGTATCTTTAAGGGGTTAGAATTATATAGAATTTTCTTTAGATGATGGATTTAATTTAATAGATATAATTTAAAGAATGAAATAATTTCAATTATAATGGAAAGAAATGCCCCACCCTCTAATGTATGCTATATAAAATGATCCATGGGAGTTGTATTTCATTTAATGAAATTGAACTTTTGTAATTTTACATATGAGAGTTATTACATAATGTATTATAATAAAAACATGAATATGCTAAATGTATTATTTTTATATACAAGATGGATAAAATAGATTTATTTAGGGTAATGAACCATTCTTTTATAATTATAATATGCCTTCATATAGGTTTTGATATAATGGTATGGTATCTGCTGAGAATTTTGGTATCACACTATATTAGAACGGGTGATAATCATGGCTTCTCACACCATTAACACTTGTTAGATGTTGGGATTTATGTGTTGTGTCCATTATATAAGTGTTGACAAGATGGAACACTCACCGTATTGAGTGAAGATAATAAAGTATCCTACTCATTATTGGGATATAGGGAATGTACCTTATATTATTGAGATTGTGGGATTGTTTAGATGGTTATGCATATTTGACTTATGTCCCAATCCAGCCAACAACTTATATTCTATGTATATGGCCACTTATGTTCGAATTTACGAGGATCATATAGGTGGATGAAATATATATAACTGTAATATATATATTATTAATATATATATGTATATAGAGGAATTCGAACATTCGTCCCTCCTATGAATTGAAGAAGGTGGGCCTGTCAGGTGTCCTATACGAACCTAAGATATTTGTTCATTTATTTCCATAATTGATTTTTATACCATCACAGTATTTAGTTACAATAACAACATATATTATGAGTATACAATGTTGGTAGTGTAATACTGATATTTTTATATCACACACTACAAGGGCTGCCTTGGGTACCTATGATGATAATCTATCTGTTAGTATTGTTGAAATAATTTTTGCTATTAGAGGTTGTTGATATGATTACATATAGTTGGATTCTAGTAGTAGTGTAACGTTCATACTCTTTAGATTCTATTATTGTATCCTTTTTTTTTCTTTTTGTACATTTTTATACAATGATTGTATGAAAGTTCCCCCTATTCCCTTTTTGTGTAACAATATTCCATTTTTTCATTTATATTAAAAATAACTAGTTTATTTTAATAATTTTTGGTTCTCTTGTTTTTTTCATCCAATAAAAAATTATTCTAACTATTTATTTCTTCCACACATGATCATTATATAAATTTTTTATCACCTTCCATTATTTTATTTTTAATTTTCATCTGATTTTCCATTATGGTAAGAAGGTATAGTATCTCCACTGTTCCACCTTCACACTATCTATGAAAGTCAATAGCCTCTCTCATATGGTGTGGAGCACTTGAGGCCATATGATCCACCTACTCAGGGCACAGGTTATGTGGATCCTAGATCAGGACATTAAAATAATAATTCCTAAGTTATTAATATAAAAATAATTCATAAAATATTAATAATAACTGTGATGTGGTGGAAGAGTGTGAAACAACATTGGATTGAGGCAATAGATATTAGCTAGAACATCAGTATAGGAGGGATACTGGGAACTTGGAGAAAATTATTATGTATTCACCCTAAAAACTCTATCTAATAATCATTTCCAATCACTACTTTATTTGATAGCATGTGAGATTTTTTCAGTGCAATTCTAGGAGATCCGTGAAATTGGGGTAATAAATAACTGTGAATGGTTTAAAAAGGATGTGAAGGAAGAGGACAAGGTAAAACAATAATTTATCAATGAATGAGATTTTTGGGAGAGAATCATCAAGGTAGATCAAGGAAAAATTATATCGCCCAAGTGTGCTCTGTTCAAAACATTTTCCAAAATTAAAAACAGAAAAAGAATATTTAGGCGGAGAAACATATCAAAACTGACTAGATACATTGATTTTAATATATCATTATAATTTCAAGTCAAAAAATAGATAAACATTAAAATAAAAAAAATTAAGTAAAATCAATTTTTTGTAATAAAACCTTTAAACCCAATGAAATAATGAAATGTTTATATTCAAAATCTTTCAAACATTTTTATTCAAAATAAAACATCAAAAATTAGAAATGAATCCCAAAATTTATTTTATAAAAACATAAAAAATCATTCAAGTATCACATTAGATAAAAATTTAGGTATATATGAAAAAATTATTGTGTTTAATATCAAAAAATGAGACTTTATTTAATAATAATTACTTTGTGACACATTCAAAACCTAATTTATAATATAACTCGACATATAAACAACCTCAAATATTTATTTTAAGAATTAAATTTCAAAATAAGAATCAGTTATTAAAAAAGATAAATTTCCATTGAACTAAATATAATAGTTTTCAAAATCAATATACATTAAAATCACAAAATTTAGATATATATATATATAATCAAAAGCAAAATTGAAATATAAATTCTTTATAATTCTCTATATGAATTTTTCTTTAAAGATATAATTCATATCACTCTTTTAAATGTACCAAATAATTTGTTTTAATATTGTTTATGAATAAATATTTAAACTACGCATTTATTTTACACCATTTAAAAAATAAATTTTATTTAAAAAATAAATTTTAAATCCGTATGATGATTCCTTCTATTAAAATATGTATACAACATCATTAAAATTATCATGAATATTCTATGACATAAATTATAGATAAATATAAAGGTAAACCCATCAATGAAAATAAATATCATTTTTATGTAACCGAAATCGAATATTAAATCACACATCATCCTTAAAACAAAACATTGTAAAAAATTAAAAACTAAACAGAACACATTTAAAATATTAAAAATCACTAACGGAAACACTTAGAACATTTAATCAAACATATAAAAAATATTTCACTAAAATTAAATCCATTTAATTATAAAACATGATAAAAACCCTTTTTAAACAAAACAAAAAAAAATGACATTTTATGTTTCTAGGTAACACAAACTATTACTCCCAAAATACACATATTTTTTGATGAAAGTCATGATAATAAATTCATGCATCCAAGGAATATTACAAAAAAGTGAGAAACATGGGGTTTCCTACAACGAACATTTATAGATGTTGAAAGTCCCATAAAGGATGTTGTAATGATCTTAAATTGAACCTGAACATCCTACAAGTTGATAATTTAAAATTTCAGATCATGGACCACAATAATGATCAGACAATAGCACAAACCAACAAGAATATCAATACATCCATCAATGAATCTGAAATAACATTAAATGTTCAAAAATCCTTGTATCTTAACAAAAAAACTATGTTATGGAGTCGTTTTGGGACTTTTTGACCATGAAATATTGTTTCTAGGGACTCCTCTATCTATAAAGAATATTGGACTTCAAAAGTTTCAATTTAGTTAGTGTTAGTTTCTATATGGACACCCATATCAAAATTTGGGTCGCTTTTATTTTGAGGTTTGAATTTTCTACTTATCCTAAAATATTTATAAATTTTATTATATTATCTTTTTCAAAATTATTAAACAAATTTTTAATAATTAAATTCGTAAAAATCAATTTTAATGGTTGTGAAGATAAAATGGACACCTAAATAACAATGTATGGAATTATGAGAATGAATTATCATTTTAATATTATCCTTAAATATTTTTAATTCATAAATTATTATAATAAATTAATTAATAATATTTAATAATTGATACGTAATCAATAAATAAAATTTTAAATAATAAATGATAAATGATTATAAATAATAAATATTTAATATGACTAATAAAAATTTTCTTTTTATTATATATTTTTCTTTAACTTTTTGTGGATTCATTTAAAAAACATTGCTAATACATGTTGTGTATATAAGAAAATACAACTAGAAATAATGGAGAAATATAAAATTAATATATATATTCAATAGTGGAATAAAAAAACGATGTTAATAAATATTTTTCAAAATATTTAGTTTTATTTTTGAAAACCACAAATAGAAACTTGACATGAATTTCATTTTTTTCATTTAGTGATGTTATTTGGTCATGAACAAGTCATCACAACTTCAACCTTCCCAGGACCACTGAAATTCCTACATCAGAAATCACATTCCTACGGAACATAACCTCTAAAATCCAGAAGTGTCTCTTTGATAATTTCTCATAAAGTTAATGTGCTTGATATATACTCAAAACAATCTCAAGGTACCTAGAATGTATATTTGAAGTCGTCAATTATATTATGATGCCATCCCTAAAAAAATTGAGTGACTAGAAATATAGAATTTCCTATTCATGAAATTCATGAACATCACGGGAGAATTTATCAACACCAAAGGGATGACATGAAACTCATACAGTCAATATATACACAAACACTATATTGTGAGTTTCATTCATCCATGAACTATTACTGAAGGGTTCCTGAATTAAGACCAATCATGGAAACCCACTGGCCTTTATAAATCTAATAAAATATATCATAAATCATTGATTAATTGTATAATTTTTTAATTATTACCTAATTTGTCTTATTTATTTCCACATAGAGTAACATAACACAATCTACCATAATGGAAAATAACACAAGATCCCCCAAATGAGATTTTTATGTCGAATAAATACCATTACCTCTATGTCCTCCATATACACCTTCAAATAGATTAACTCAGTTTGTGTCAAAAGGATATGGAGCTATGGATATAATTTATGCCACATGTATAATATCAGTGTCAAAATCAATTCCTCTATCCGAGAATGTCCTGAGATTTATTCTGGGAAGTCATCTTGAAAATGACACATTACTGGATGAATGATATAGGGTTTATTATTGATTCTACTTAATGATTCAATCATACTACATGAATCATGTTATCTTCAACTTGAATCATTTTTTTCCTATCCTACCTAATATGAAGACTCGTTCACTAATCCATATTAACCTCCTCCCATAGAGGGATTGGTAAAATCCCTATTTGGTCCACTTATCTACCAACATCATGCACCTCCTTAGTCTTTCTCTACCTATATCCAACATATGATCCCAAAAAAAATTATAAATCCCTCCATACAATCTATTAAAACCTAGATTGAGTCATTCTTATAGAGACCAAATCTTTACATTCATAGATATTACATATTTATTAATGAATATTTAATACATTAAACAAACATGCAACTGATGATTATAATAGTATAGTGTCGTTAGAGTATATGTACACAATCATCTAATTTGGTGAAATATATTTAACATATATAATAAAAAACTTATATTTTAGCACTCTTATCAAACAAACCATACTTATTAAACTTATTTATAACCTAGGAAAAATAAGCATACAAAAGGGTGAGCTTTAATGCATAGTAAGGGTAAAAAAGGGATATACATATGAATAACATGAACATAAGAGTATGAGAACGTGATCATGACATCTTAATACAATACCTTGCATATTAAAGAATATAATATTGAGTAATGGAATAAGGATTAGAAGAAAATAATACATGAATAATAAGAGAATAATACAACTTGGTCCATGAGGAGATAACATTTCCATAAGACATAACTTTTTTTCACATACCTATGAATATAAAATCATTTTTATAGTATTCATGGATCAATTCCAAGGTTGTAATAGTAGAATGGGTTCACTCCTAATTCCAATTTAGTAGTCAAGGTTCAGTACCAAAATAATTAAAATAGAAAATTTCCCTTAATGATCTGGGATCACTTTTTTTTCCAATAATGTCTAACTCAAGAGATATAAATCATTCCCCAATTCATTAGTTTGAGATATAGGTCCTACCCATCTTTCTATATGACATGACTATAGTCCTTTGTTATAAAATAACCACATTCATCGGTTAGGACGTAACTACATTCATATAATGATAATCATACATATATGTTCCAAATGATCATTAAAATTCATCATATAAGAACCCATGAAATTAAATGGATTTCATAAACACTTTATCAAAACAAAACATCCATAAAATAAAATGTTTTTATATTCATTTCATCATTTCCTCAAATCATATCCCATGAAAAAAATAAATATTTATAATAATTTTATTATTGTATAACACAAGTAATAGAGAGGGATTTCTAAAAAATATTTTCATCATAAGAATAAAACATCACGATGCATACTAATAATGTTATCTTTATATCATAAACCCATTAATGAATAAGTAACATCAAAGGATATCATCATAGAATGAAAATGATTTTGGAAGATCACTTGGAACATTTTTGTAGGAAAATAAATTGTCTTTTTAAATAACATTTTAAAAATAAAAAGCCATAAAATATTTTGTAAATCCATTTCATTGAATATAAAATTGATTACATATACAGGTATACTTTTAAAATTCAATTAATATATTTTTTAGGTAAAAATATTCATTCCTCTTTGATTGAAAAATGTTAAAACATTATTAAGATAATTTTTCATTGAATATAACCAAGAAAAGTGATAAAAAATTAATCAATTAAAATAATCTCCATAATAGTGTGAAATTTCATTCATTCTATAAGCTTTAAAATAATAATTCATTTTACATTTTATGGTATAATCCAGACAACCATTGTTTGAAAATGACAAGAAAATTCCAGTCAAAATATTTTTTAAAAAATAATCACGAGAAAAAATGTCTTTAATACATATTTTTATGTTTGTTAAAATCATTTTTGGAAATAAAATTTGGAAGATATTATTTTAAATGGATAATAGTTTTTTACCGAAGTGATAAACAAAGACGATTTTTTAAAAACAAATTTTAAAATCATGATTATGTAATGAGAGAAAAATGAATGGAAAATATGTGTTGTCATGAGATAACCATTGGAAAATAAAATTCACGAATTTATTGTGATATGGATCATTATATTTTTTCATTGTATGTATATTCATAAATAATCTTGATAAACAATGACATTAAAATATAAAACACTTTCCTCTTTGGTAACATTGAATCAAAATACCCATTTTATAAGAAAACTAATGAAACATATAATATCATGCGAGCTATAATATTGATGAAATAAAATTTAAAATAGAAATTATATACACCTCATGGAATAATATTGTTTCTAAACAAACATAGGTCACTATGAAGGAAATTTGAGACAAAAATCTCTTTCTGCTTTGGTAAAATTTAAACTGTAATCCCCATGAAGTAGAGATCACAAAATTGATATGTAAATCCCCATAAATTTTAGGATAATAAATGAACATTCATGGAAATTATATAAACATCACAAAATAAATAGGTCTTTAATATGGTGTGGGTCATATTAATGTAAAATGAAATATCAAAATCCATTACAACTTTAGTAATATTTTGGATCATAATCTACAATAAAGAATAAAATAATTAATCATTAAATATAAATAAAATAATTAACTTCATGGTATGTTATATAAATGATGTAGTATAGAAAACACAAAAAATAAATAGGTTATTAAATTGGTGTCTGTTTGACAGAAGTAATAATGTGAGACAGAAATCCCTTACCTTATGTCTCAACTTCGTTCGTACACATTCAAACCAACTATATAAAAAATATCAATTTATTATATATATATATATTATTTAACTATACTAATATATAATAAACATTATATTATTTAATTATTAACATTATTTACACATTTATAATAACTTCCTTCTCAAAATCATGTTTCCTGTAATAATTTCTCGGTTTTTCATATAGGTTTTGATTTTTGATTTTCATTCGTCGTAATTTCATCATAGTTCAATTAAATAGATAAATATTAATAAGAAATATTTATAATATTTATACATCAATTATAATTTTAGTACTATTCATTAAATACAGTTTTTATAAATGAACTATGTTAAGATCATGAAGACAGTTGGTTATACACACACAGGGAAAATGATTCAAATTTTATAAAATCATTATAGGGAGGAGTTAAGAAATAATTTTTTCATTAAATAATGATTATAAAATCATATTATTTATTTAAAATTATTTATACATATCATCCATGTGTTTTGGTGATGAAAATTTATAGTCTCACCACTTCATGAATGTGATATTCCACATGTTCACGAGTGATGCTATCATATTCTAGTGAGTGAAAATATAAGAAATAAAATAATAAATGTTTTTTTGAGAATGAAAAATATGTAATTAATATCATTATTATTTCATTTTTTTCACATATATTCATTAATTCTATCCTAATTTTCTTCCATGTAAATCATTAGTGGAAAATAATAACATTGCCTCAGGAGGAGGTGGTCTGATATAAACACGAGAGACATTATCTTATCTTCTATGGAATGGAATTTTAAAAGTTTTATATGATATAATTAATTAAAATTTATAATTATGTTATGAATTTACTATATATATTTATATATACTATATATCTAAAATCATAGACATCATTGATAAGTGGTATTGGAAAAATAATGACAACTGTTTGTGAGATGGTGGCCTACTACAGACACGAATGATGATTTTGTAAACCATTAGAAAGAATTCCGGTTGTTTTTTTGTTAATTATCATAAAAAAATATATTATTATTTTTAATATATTTATGTTTTTATCTAATCATGGGTAAATAAAAATGGATGGTGTTGTGTGAAGAAATAAAATAAAATTGATTGTTGGAGAACGTTACCTCTTCTTCAGGTAACCTTATATGGTTTGTACAAAAATCCTTCTTGGGAAATATTTATTCTAAAAAAATTACTTATAGTATGAGATTAGAGATGTTTTGAAGTTTATATTTTAGTAATTTTTAGAATAAAAGGTTTTAAGGTGTGAATAATACAAGGGATGAGGTGGCCTTTTATAACTTATATGAGTGACACGATTGTAATTGTATTAAAGGAAAATGGTGCACCCATTTTTTTCTCATGCCCAAAGGCTCCCAAATTGAGTATTATAGACATTTTCACAAATTATGGTCCAAATATGGTTGTAAAATATATTTTTACCAATTTAATATTTTATTTTATCCCTTATCATTTTTTGACACCCAGTATACATATTTTCACCATAACTACGGTAAATAATATGGTATAATATTAATATAAAAATATTATTTAATATAAATTATTATGAATTTAAATATGGAATACATTTTTTCAAACAAAATTAAAATAAATTAATTTTTTTAATTAATCCCATACATAACGAGAAAAAAGGTTTTCAAAGGGAAAAAGTTCAAATATTTATGATGGATTTTTACCAAAATTAATTATTAAAAATAATATAATCACCAGTATTAGATTATTATAATTATTATTGAATTAATATTCATTTAGAAAAGGTATAATATATATTTAAATTTATAAATAGATTAATCAAAATGGCAGTTTTCAATTAAAATTTAGTATTTTTCACTATTCGTCAAAAATATAACATATATTGAAAATTATATCAAATTACTCATAATCTAATTTATAAATTATGACATAAAAATTAACATCATTTTGGAAAATAAATATACTTATATTTTTTTAAATAAAATAATGTGCATAATATGGTGACATATTTTCATTTTAGAATAGTATTATTGTATTGTAAAAATTTGATTAATTGTTATATATTTTATATAAAACACATAAAATGATTAACAAATAGTTAATTTAGTGTATGATATATAAATTTCATTATAATAATTCACCAAAAGAGGTTTATTTAATTTTTAGATGTAAAATGTGTTCATTTTCATAAAAATGATTTTTTAGAAAAATAATACCTTTATTATAAAATTGTCTTTATTTAAAATATAAATAATTTTTCTCTAATGAATTAATTTTACATACATGTGTGAAGCATATTTTTTACAATTTGGTTAATATTATTCATACCAACTACTCCAACAGTTATGTGGTAATAATCATTTTTAATAATAATATTTTAATAATATGTCATGTTTCATTTGAAATCATTTTATGTGTAATGAAAAATATAAAAAAGATTAAATTAATTTGAAAAAAAATAAATATTTCACAATATCTCAAGTTGTTATGATCTAACATCCATATAATAAACTTCACTATACAAATATTCAATTTCATTTAAACATATGAGGATATATCTATCACATCACATCCTCATGTTCCCACATAGATTCCCCATGTTGAAGGATTTTCCATTAAAAATTAATTAGGTAAGTGGTCTTGTTTCATAGAACAATCTCTATTCAATCTAGAATATTTATCTATTGTTGATCGTAAGTAATATCCTTCTATTGTATTACTACTTCTGAGTTGAGTAAATTTGATGGATCATGTTTGTACTTCCTTAGAAGAGATATATAGAACACATATTGAACCTTAGAGAGGTTCGGTGGATGTTCATATTGAATTGATTCCATCAAGATAAGATCGTTAATTTCAATGGTCCAAGTATACCTAAGGATTATCATTTCATATTTCTCATAAGAACAATTTAATCCATTGGTTATCCTTCAATCAATTTCAACTACATCTCTTACCCTAAGAAATAAAGATGAATTGTTTTATACATAAATCACTAATAGATATAATATCCATAACAGAATGATAATTAATTCCATAAACCTCTACTTATACATATAAATACTTTTTTTTAATAATAACCCACTTTTTGGTCTATTGGTATCCTTAATATCAAATTTAAACATAACAAAACCAACACAAAAGAAAAAATCAATGTTCACATATACAAATAAGTGAGAATAGCCTCGATCCCACCCCAAAATAAAATAATCAAACAGAGAACCACATTTCAATATTTAAAATTGAAATTGAATCTTTCAAATAGAGCACTTTTATACCCTCTCTGTAAGAAAAACATCAAATTATTTGAGTTGTAACAACATCGATCGTCGAACCAAACAAAGCTCCCATCTCATCACAACCTCCTCACTATTACTAGTCTCCGACTATCATCATCACCTCTAAGAAATAATAACCATTAACCATGAAGGACCACACCATTAGTAGATCCCATATACTAGAAAAAAATACAACACCACGCCCATCAATACAAAAGAAGAATCAATATATCCTTACACATAATAAACAAAAATGGAAATCCAACACCAAATGAACCTAGAAAGGGGAGAAGAAAATCATAGTCACGCTACATAGAACACCCAACCACTCATTAAAACACATCATAAAACCACTGTCGGAGCCATCTCACCCAATGGAAAGGGAAATGATCATTGATACTGAAATCCAAAGTAGTGTTAGAGAAGAAAAAATAATCATAGTAATCTAGGATGAAGCGAGAACCATCAATCCAACATCAAACAATATCATAAATCCATCACCTCTAAAAATTGGATGAAACTCCATTATAAATCACATCAATGGATCGAAGAGAACAATATAATCACCAGGAAGAAAATAGTGAAAAATTAAACTTCTAGCGATCTGAATAAATGGTAACCAAATCAGTATATTTCTCCAGTCATGATGATCCCTCTCCACTAACTCGTAACCACTAGCACCATCTGAAGATCACAACAACACACTCATACTGACCCTAAATGTTGGAACGTATAATTGGGTGAGTTCTGGATAAGAAAGTGGTGAACGGGAAGGGGAAATACCCATATACTCAATGGAAACATCACCTTATCATTAAAAAACTTATTTAGCCCATCATTACCATTTAACATATTTTTTGAAATCAATAATGATAAACATATATTTAAAAATCATTATATATTTCATGATTCAAATAATATAATCCTTTAATTCAACTATATTAATAATTAAATCATCCCACATTCATCTCATCTCATTAAATAAGATTCAACACCTTATTCCTTAATACCTATTTCCTTTTATATTTCACTTATAATCTCTTCGTCATCAAAAAAAAGATGACTCATACAACATTGGAAATTCAATTCAAGGTATTTCAATTTAGATAATGAAATTTCATAATGACCATAATTTCTAAATTTAAAACATTCAACAATCAATGATACCATATGAAGACCATTATTACCATCCATTTAATGAACCAATATTTTTATTTTTATTTTGAAGTTACTTTCTTTTTGTCCTTATTTTTCAAACATAAAATATCATCTCATCCCTAATAGATTTTCTGTTGAGTTATACACCCCACATTCTTCGCATATGGGTAACTAATACTTAATTTCTCTAAGTTATTCACTACCTAAACACTCAACAATCTATATAATTATCTAATATTTTGATTCAAATAGTTTTTTATAATGTGTGTTGTTAATCTTTATCTTTTATATCTAATTACACATAATAACAATAATTATCTCTCCAATCAACATCCAATTTTCCTTCTCATAGTCACTGTATTGTCTATCATAATCATTGTTAACATGATTACTTCTAGTTATATCCATTGAAACATAACCAAAATGAAAATTGTGAGAAACAATAAAAATATTTGGGAAAAAATCATATAAAATATATTATAGGATGTGTAAATATTGAAAAATTATTTAAAATATATGAAACCATAGGGTTATCCAAGGACATTCTTGGTCATTATTTAAATACATCGTGAATGTTCATAATGATTCTGTGAATTTCCAAAGCATATCTCATATGAGTTTCAAACTAGGTGTGTAGAAAGGCCCATTGTCATGCACTAGGTGATGATTGATAAAGGAACAATTCACCCTTTTTTGTCGTTATTACAACATGGAACCACAATACCATATCCAGATTCACTTGAAGTATCAAGACAAGGATATAATTTCCTGGAAACAACTTTCTATATCCATTACCAAAAAATCAAGGGAATTTTATTATACTTTTATTCATACCTAGACTTATCCTTATATACATAACGTTAAATATCATTATAAATTTCCTTAGGGATATCACTAAATTAATCTCACCATAGTTTCCAAAGGAACAAATAAACCTATCCTCTAATACAACCTATAGATAAATCATTTCCATGGTAGTAAGGGATCAATTCCAAGGCTATCATAGTGCAATGTTTTCACTCCTGTGCCATTATGGAAGTCTATGTTCAATCCCAATACCATCATAGAGGAAAAATTCCCATAATTAAATAAGTTTTATCCACATTATAGTCCTATCAATATAATGATATATAAATCATTACCCACTACAATAGATGGAGGTATAGGTCTCACCAAACATTTATTATAACGTAACCACCATACATGATTATACCGTAACCACCATCCTTTTTTATATCATAACCATCATCACATAATTATTATCAAACATATATCTACCACAAGATCATAAAAATTTCATTATATCATAACCCACGAAGATAAATGAGTTTCATAAATATTTCATAATATAAGAACATGTGGGAAAGAAATATGATTCATAATCATTTCATTATTTTATCAAATAATAACCCAAGGAAAAAATGATCATCATAATAAATTTATCATGGAATAACCTATGGAATATAAATAGTTTTTGAAAACACATTTTCATAATAAACATAAACCATCCAATGAACATATAAAATTTTATCCTTAGATCATATCCCCAGTACAACATATGTAACATCATAGGATTTAATCTTAGATGGAAAATGATTTTTAAATATCCCATGGATGATTTCATAAGGGAAAAAAGTTATTAAAAAATATCTTAATAAAACTAGAAATTCTTATAATATTTTATATATACATTTCATTGATACTAAATTTGAAAAGTCAATAAGTAATATTTTAAAAAATCATTTAAAACATTTCCTCACAAAAATATAGATTTTTCCTTTATTTTTTTAAAAAACATTTTGAAAATACATATTTGTTTAGAAATACTTTGGAATCTAATAAAGGAATATTTTAAAGAAATAATTGTCACAATGGTGGGAAATTCTATTAATCTCATACATGTTAAGAAATATTCCTTTTTAATTTTTAAAAAAATCCAAACTGATGTTGTTTGGTGAATGATATTAATATTCTATTAGAAAAGTTATATAATAATAAAAAGTATGTGTAAAAAAATATTTAATAATTAATTTAAATAATTGTAAAAACATTTTTGAAATAACTTTTAAAAAACATTGTTTTTGATGAAAAAGGGTTATCGGCTGAAAAAAATAAATATTATTTTTCCTAATAACATTACATAGAAATATTTAGTACCTAAAGTGAGGAAACATAGGGGAAAAAAGTATTCTCATGTGATAACAAATGTAAAATAAAATTCATTGTTTTTTTGAGATATGGATCATTATATTTCCTCATTGGAACCATAATCATAATAAATCCTAATTAATGATGAGATTGTGACATGAAACTCTTACCAATTTTTTAAAATTCAATCGTAATCTCCATGAAATAAAAAAAATGTATGAAAATTATAATATCATGATAATAATAAGTTTAATTAAATAATATTTCAATTTGGTAGTATATACACCTTTTGGAATAATATAGGTGCATAACATTACTTAGGTCTCTAAGAAGAAAATTTGAGACCAATAATCCCATACTGCTTTCATTGATATAGAACTATAAACCCCATAAATGGGGGGATTTCTCAATTATATATGTAAATATAAAAAATTTTAATGGTTATAATCATAAAATACATATATGTAAATTTTATACATCAAATAAAATAAATAGGTGGTGAAAATAGTGTGCGTCTTAGAGAAGTAAAAAGTGATACATAAATTCCTTACCCCATTTTAATATTTAATATCTTAATTCCCAATAAA
Organism: Viscum album; assembly: GCA_963277665.1. Lineage (NCBI taxonomy): Eukaryota > Viridiplantae > Streptophyta > Magnoliopsida > Santalales > Viscaceae > Viscum > Viscum album. The sequence continues at coordinate 394,933,674 of OY728127.1, read as the reverse complement.
TAATAACATAAAGATATTAAATAATAGGAAAATAATAATATTTATGATATATAATGTAAATGGATATGAATAAAATAAATAAATGGTGAATATGGTGTGAGTCTCACAGATGTAAAAATAAAGACATAAATTCATTACCATAAGTCTTGACTTCCTTCATTCACATTTAAACCTCATTTATATTTAACATATGTTTATAATAAATATATTATTAAACCAAAAATTTATATGTTATACTATATATGATTTTTTATTACCATTAATTATCAATTAATTAACAATTCATTATTAAAATCATGTTTCTTGTAATAACTAGTTTGTTTTTCATATGTGTTTCGATTTTTCATTTTCAGTCATCTTTCTTTGATCAGGGTTACATAATATCCTGAATAAAAATCATGAAATAATTATTATTTTTATACATAAATTCTAATTTTAATACCAACCACGAATGATGGTTTTGAGAAATAAAATATTTTATGATCAAAGAGATGATCTATCGTACGCACACATGAGTAACATATCCATTTTTCAGTACTCATTATGGAGAGGTAAGTAATATTTTTCATTACATAATTATTATAATATAAGATTATTTATAAAAATATTATTATGAATATCATACATTTGGTTTGGTGGTGAAAAATGAGTGTCACATCGCTTAATGAAGGTAGTCCTCTAAACGCACACTAACAGTTTTATCATCATTTGGTGATTGGGATGGTAAGAAATAAAATGATATATTATATTTTCAGAAATAAATATGGAATTAATATTATTTTTTTCAATTATATAATATATATTGAATAACATTATCCTTATTATCTTCTATGTAAATCGTTAGTCAAAAATGAATCGCATCGCTTTATAAGGTGGTAGTCTAATGTATACACGAGCGATGTTATTATATCCCTCATGGAATGGAATGTAAAGATATATATATATAATATAATGAATCAAGAGGTTTAATAAAGTAATAAATATAATATTTATACTTTATATCCATCAGCATACCCATCCATGATAGGTGTTAATGAAAAAACGAATGATATCGGTTCGCAGGGTGTTAGTCTATCATACTCATGAATGATGAATTCATAACCCATTTTATAGAAGTTGGGATGGTTATTAGTTATAAAAATAACATCAAAAGAACTATTTATATCGAATATACTGATCTTATTATATCATCATGGTATAATAATAATCTATGTTGGTGGAGGAAGAAACAAAAGAAAAATTCTCATTGAATAACATTACCTCTTCTTCAAGTAACCTCTTTATGATTGTAGAAAAATCTTTAATAGGTTTGATTTATACCCAATATACTATGTCTAATATGATATTATGTAATATTTGAATATATTAATGATGTTATTGGATGAAAAAATATCATTATGGTTAGGATAAGAGAGTAGATGGTTGGACCTCTTATAAGCGAGGTGAGTGGAACAATTGTGATATTCCAAAAAGAAAAACGTGCTACCAATTTTTTGTCCTTGGAAAGGCTCAAAATGATTTATTATAAGGTATTAGAAATATTAGTGTCCAAATGTGTACATAAAATTTACTTTAGGAAACTTTTAATATCATTTTAACCATTATCATTTTGATATAAATTCAAGGTAATCCCATATTGAATATAACTATGGTAAATAATTTTTGACCCTTTTCAATATTAAATATTATAAAATATTAATTTAAACTTATTATATAACATAAATTATTATGATTAATAATATGGACTATATATTTAAAAATTCAATTCATAGAAGTGTCAAATTTTAATTTAAAATTAACCTCATGGATGTGATGAGAAAGCGGGTTTTCAAAGAGAAAAAGTTCAAAGGGTTGCAAGGTTTATTTTTAAAAATTATAGATTTAAACAATTTAATGACCTAAAATGGATTAGGTTGAATATAATTATACTAATTTTATTTTAAAATCTATTTGAAATATAATATAACATTATAAATAATTTAAATAGAAAACAAGTCTTCAATTAAAATTCCTTTTTTACTCTTCGTCAAAAATAATTTAATTTAAAAAATATAAAAAATTCACTGAAAATAATTTTTAAATATGGATTCAAAATGTAAATTTTGTTTTCAAATACATTTTATTGTTGTTTAAAAAATTATTTTTAATGGAAATGTTAAAAAAGGCTACATAACTACTTTTTAGAACAATATAGTTTTAAGAAAAACATTTAATTTACTCTTTTCTATTAGATAGAAATCTCATAATTTTAATGTTAATTATCTCAATGATTATATAATAAATACATTTTATAAGATCCCATATTTTTAAGGTTTGTTTCACTCTAAATATTTTGTCTAATACTTTATAGTCGAGTCTTGTTCGGAAACTGGGAGCCTTGTTAGGGTAAAGGTACTAAATTTGTGGGTTGTATGATATTTTGAATTAATTTAGTTTAGGTATAAATGGGATTTGGTGTTAAACTGGGTTCTTAGTAAGTTGAGATTTTTTTAATGAGTTTTTTGGAAATCTAAATGGAAAATTGGTTGCAAACTCAACTACATGATAGTTACACACCGTGTAAAAGGGATTTAAAGTCATGTATTGTTTCATATGATGTAAAAAAATAATTCTTATGTGATTATATTTTTGTGAAATTCCATTAAAAAAATTACGCAATATTTAACTATATTACATGCCTTTTAAATTCACAACCTATTGAATTAATCATTTTTTGTAGTTGAATTTTGTTTTAACACACCGAAACTCCTCTCCTCTCAGCTCTACAACATTATCTAGGATATTTTGGGGAGATAAATTCCCTCATATCTATTTTGTTTGTGTGAGAAATACCTGGTAAGTTCTTTAGGATAAGTTTATTCCACTTTTTCTTCCTTCTCCATCACATTTTAGTGAAATACGTTTTCTAATTTATTTGTGGGTTTTAAATTTGATTAGATTTGATCTAAGATACTCATTTAAATCATCCAAACCTTCTTCCTCATAGTATTTGGCTACTGAAGGAATCGTTGGGTCATCAGTATAAGGCAGGGGGTCTAAATCTTATCTGTTTAGATTGTTTATTACCATTTTTATACAATATCATGATTTCTCCATCGTTGTGTGAACATAAATTAATTTAATAAATGAATGAGATTATCCATTAATTAATTTCCTTTCAATTGTATTTTTAATTGGATAATGTCTTAAAGTATGTTTAATATGACATGTGACCAAGGGTGTTATGTTATTATAAAATCCCTAAATTTTGGCATATTACTTACTAATATAATAAATAATGAATTATAAATTGGATTGAAATGTGGCATGTTAATGACTAATTGTAATTTTCATAAATAACTATTATGATATATGATGCGACATTTTGATATCCATGAGGTATGATAAGATAATTCTTCTATGAAATGATGGTTATATAATGTTCTTGTCCCATGCACTTAAATTCTTAAATTCTAAAATGGTGATAGTGAGTGGGCCCTACCCATTCCAATGTTGTAAAGCTTATAAGTCTTTAACATGGGAAGTTTTAATACTTATAGTTATTTGACTTGGAAATATTGTAATACATATATGGATTTGACCTAAAAATGATATAATGCTCATAGGTCTTTGACCCAGATTAATTTTTGACATTATACCCTTGTTATATGGTCATTATAATTATAATAAGACATGCTTTGAGAAATTATATAATCCCATGGAAGATGGATGTTTAACTTTGATACATAGTTGTGGTTATCATGATAGTAAGACAAGCTCGTTGATATTCTAGCATATAGCTGAATAATAATTTTGTATTTCATTAATTGTTGAATTAATTAATACACTTTTTTATTACATTATTTCATACAATTCTTATCTGACTGGTTTTGATTAGACATGGTGGTGTTAACCTTCTGAGTACTAACACTATATTTGGGATGTCAGATGGCACTCGAGCGGATTTCATGGATGATTTTTTGGATAAGGTAATAGGACCCTGCCATAGATTAATTGTTTGTTATTGTGCTAGAGTATGGATTCAGTACTATTCTAGGGATTAGGACTCAGGAAATTGAGTCTTTGAAAGAGTATGCTAATCAATTTTTTTATTGTTCGGTATAAAATTTTAGTTCCCTACCAGAACATCATACATTATTCAGTTATTATTATTGGATTTTTTTGTTTTTCTTAATTTTTTATTCTACTACATCTTTACATTGATTATTATTTATGTTTTATAATTATTAGTTTAACTACTACGAAACATCATACAAAGGGGATTACCTCCCCAATATACACTTTACACCCTAGCTACATGTTGATAGCCTCTAGCGTACGGTGAGGTGTGTATGAGGTCTCATAAAAAAACATTTCAACCATGTGAGAGAGTGATGGATTGGGGAACATTACAAATTGATATCAAAGTAGTTGGTTTTATTTTATTTTTTACATCTAGTTTGGGAAAGGTATAAGGAAACTGGGATGTGTCAAGACTTTGTAATGAGATTCTGCCATGGGAGTAGCTTACCAATATTTGGGAGAAAATTAGATTACCTAGGGATGGGATTTTTATTTCTGTTGTGTGATTTTCAGTGTTGATTATATTTCAACATGGTATATTCTCATGTTATTTGAGGTTATCATTTTATAATATTACTATTTCATGGGATTTTTATTGGTAACCCTGTATGGTGCAAGGTGAGAATACATTCATCATTATGGTCACATTGGGATATATATACATGACTTGTTTATGATTGGGGATGATCTTTTTTTTCATTTAATATATACTTTCATGTAGAATTATGATATGAGAAGTTTTTTTCAATAGATAAAGGAAATGAGTTTTCATGCAATTATAAAATAATTTTAATTCATTTCTTCGTGATCCTAATTCAGCAAATAAATAATTTCATAGAGTTCTTGAGGAGTAAATGGATATTTAGCTTAATGAAATCATCTTGAGGGTTTTTGATCCCTGGAAAAGGTGACTATTTATATCATTCCTTTGATGTCTCAGATGAAAATATAGTTTATAATTTTACATCAACCAGTGTTTACTATAGAAGGGGTCCATAGGAAGTTGAGTTATGGATTGAGTATATCCAGACAATAATCAAGTATCTCCCAAGACCCATGGATAAGAGGGTAATTATTACTCTATATATGATTAATTAAATAGCCATGCACTTTTTGGATATTCTGTAGGAATCTATGTAGTAGGATGAGTTATCTTATATGGACATCGAGACGTTGTTCCTAATCTTTTTCTATCACGAAACATTAAGTGATGAAAAATCTCATGAATTCAAGAATCTGAAATGGGAGTGTTTTTTAGTGATACCCTATGATGAAAATTTTACCGACTTGCAGTGCTTAACACAATATTTAGAAGCTGATGAGTTCTCTAAGGAAAGATATTTCCATGGTTTTATATGTTATGAGATTAGGTGACAGGTAAATTTTTTCCATTTAAAAAAATTGGGAGACATTATGAATTAATCACTAATCATTTAACTAAATTTAAAAGAGGCCCTAGGTAGAATCTTGGATATTTTAGTAGAGTGATCTATAAGTGCTTATTTGGGTGGTAAGATGCACTGTTTGGAATGTTTCCTCCACTATAGTAATGGAATGATTAGTCAGGGATGTTGATTACCATCTCAAGGTCATGATCTATTCTAATACTATCAATGTGGAAAATTAGGTTACAAACTGCCATAGTGTCATTTCCCTACAATTGAGTGACAAATATTTTTTTAACTATGTCATATTAAGAGGTTTTGTGCATACTATCCATGTTAGACAAGTGGAAGATGATCATGATAGGAACCAATGTGAATAAGGGGCTTAGCCACCCCTCATAAAACTCATAACTTTATTTCCATACGATGTTCAAGATGAGGTAGGGGCATGGTTCCCTAGTTCATGGGAAATATTACCTTGAATGTGATGTACCTAAGGGTAGTCATACTATATCCAAGGATAGAGGGACAAGTTAGTTTCCTATTATATAGAATATGTCAGTTGATGTGGATGCAAGACCATCTACCGGCAAAGGTATGATTCTTGTATCATCTACCTTATCTGGTTTTTTGTTTGATACCAAATCATCATATTCATTTATATCTATTTTATTTTCATATAATGTGGGATTGTATGTAGAAATATTAGATTGGTTTTTAAATATTGACACACTGTTGGGAGTGTGGTCATTGAATATAAAAGGTTGTATGTAATGTTCATTAGAGATTGGTGGTTTGAATTTTTTTGGGAACTATTCATGCTGGAAAAGATAGGATTCCACATTATTCTTGGTTTACATTGGTTTTTTGTATACCATGATCATATGGACTATTACAGGTGGAGAGGTACCTTTCTATCTCCATAAGGAACCATCTATTCTAACCAACATGAGTAGGATCATCAGGTTGGTTTTGGAAGAACAATTCAACGCATATTAAAATTTATCACGTCTCAAAGTGTCTTCCATTGTCTAGATATTAGTGGATTAAAGTAGGATTATTTTCTTCTTGTAGTAGACAATTTTTAGGATGTTTTACCTGATTTGTTATATGGATTACCTCTCAAGTTGGATTTTGAGTTCACAATTGATTTGGGGTTGAAAGAAGAACCAATTTATATTATACCATACCAAATGGCACCAAAAGAATAGTAGGAGTTGAAGGTTTAGGTAGATGATCTATAATATGAAGGCTTCATAGAGCTGATTGCAACTCTATAGGGTCCTCCTGTTCTCTTAACCAAAAAAGATGATGGACCCTTGGTTATATTTATGGATTATTATAGGTTGAACCTGATGATGGCCAGTAACCAATATCCTCTTCACCATATTAAGAATCATTTCAATCAGTTGAGTGGTGATATGATTTTTTCCAATATTGATTTGATATCATGATATCATTAATTAAGTGTGAGATAATTGGACATACCATAGACTTCTTTTAGGAGCAAGTATGGATTGTATGAATTTTTAGTGACGTTTTTTGGGTTGAATAATGTGCCTATGATATTCTTGGCCTTAATGAATATGATATTTAATCCTTTTCTAGATCAATTTTATGGGGTTTTCATCAATGATATCATAGTTTACTCTCACTCTAGATATGAACATGCCAAAAATCTTGACATCATCCAAAGTACATTGATAGAGAATCGGCTTTATGCCAAGCTAACATAATGCAGGTTTTTGATTAATGAAGAGAAATTCTTAGACTGTGTCATCTCATAGAAAAGATTTTCATTGGAACCATAAAAATTATCATCCATTATATTTTGGGAGAAATATCTTTATGTCATTGAAATACAAATTTTTCTTGGTCTAGTAGTTTATTAACAGCGTTTTATCCATGAATTATCCTATTTTTCAGAACCAATGACTAGGTTGAACAGGAAATGTGTGAAGTTCGTTTTTTCTGAAACGTGAAAAATATATTTTAAAGAGAGGAAGGAAAGGATGACCTCAATTATTATCCTCACATTACTGGTGTCCTCTAAAGCATATACCGTGATCTGTGATGCATCCTTAGTTAGACTCAGAGTAATTATGATGTATGAGGATTTTGTGGTTGCTTATGCCTCTAGGAAGGTGAGAAAGCATGAGATGCATTACCCTACTAATGATTCGGAGTTAGCAGTTGTGGTATATACTCAATGATTTTCGACACATTAGGCCATGGCTGGGAGGTTTGTAATACAAACAGATCACAAGAGCCTCTAGTACATCATTTCTTAGTGACACCTGAACAATAGGGGGAAGTGGTGGGTCGAGTATCAATTGTATTTTGATTTTGAATTGGTTTAATCAATAGTCAAGGGAATCTTCATTTCCAATGATTTAATCCAAAATACACTTAAATTAGAAGTACATGAATATTGTGATGAGTGGTGTAAAATGGACCCTTTGAATACAAGCATCTAGATGTTCATGAATCTTTCGGGATGACTGGCTCTATCTTCGATATATGTTATTCATGTTATTTAGATAGGATTAATACAAATCAGTTTTTTGATCCAGAGGGATGGGTTCAAGGAAGGAAGTTATTTTGTGGGTAGAATTGCTCAAGATGGTCTCTCAGTAGCAGCAATTCTCTTCTTCTAAAAGGCCATGTATAGGTTCTTATGATCATATGTGAGGAGTTAATGATGATTTTTGTGATTCTAAATGACTTTTACATCCATTATTAACTGTTATGTATTGTTATCTCTATTTATTGTTATAATGGTCAGGAATTTAGAAGGAGTTGAAAATCAATGTGAATTGATTCTTCACTTGTCAGCAGGTGCATGAAGAACATCACTCGTCATATAGGATTTTATAGACATTACCCTTTCCATAGTTGAAATGGGATGATTTCATGATTAATTTTGTGATAAAATTACTTAGGATGTCCTACAAGAATGATTTTTGGGTTTTCATGGATCGACTGACAAAGATACACCACATCATAAAAATTATGGAAACCTTAACAGTTGATTACATGGTAAATCATTATAAGTGTGACATGGTTTGGTGGAATGTTGATTTGAGAAGTATTATTCATATATAGATACTCATTTCACATCACATTTCTAGTAGGGTATTTAGAAATATATTGGATCATAGTTTCTATTAATCATGGCATATCATCCATAAACTATTGGTCAATATGAGCATACCATTCCAATTCTAGGGTAAATGTTACAATCCTATGATTTAGATTTTTTTGGTTCATGGGATAAAATTATGACTCATTGGGTTTTTTTATTTAACAATAGCTTCCCAGAATTGATCCAAATGGAACCTTCTGAGTATTTTTTTTTGCAGGTCATGTCATTCACCACATTACTGGGTAGAGGTAGCTGAGTTAGAACTTATTGACCCTAGCCTCATATAGGAGACATAAAAAACGGTTCATTTGATTAGACAACATTTGGTGACTTCATTGAGAAGGAATAAATCATACGTTTACCATCAGAGATGACCTATTGCATTTGATATTGGTCATTTTGGTTTCCTTTGGGTCTCATCTAGTTAGTGGTAGCATTGTATCAGGAAACAAGGAAATCTAGCGCTGATGTTTTTCTCTCTATTTGAAATAATTACAATGGTCAATCTAGTATCATAACATTTATCACTTCCATAGTGCTAAAGTTCCATGAATTATGTGTTCCACTTGTCAGAACTATAAATATATCATCCATTCCCTTCATTTGTAAAATAATCTCCATAAACATGTTTGTAAACATGTTATACGACTAAAATATGTTCTATTTCTTTGTAGATCCTCTCCCTTAAAACCTAGGTAGTATGAAAGGTGATTTTGGGGAGTAAACATCCCTTCTAATCATACTTTGGGTGACATCAATCCCTACAAAGTGGTTTTGGTTGGGTTTCATACTCGTTCACCCCTCTAAAACTCATTATAGTGAAATATCATCTATAATTGCATTGTTGGTTATGATATTGATCTATTTTGATCAAGGTACCTTTTTTAAATCATCTACACGTTCATCCTTATAGGCGTTGGTAATTGGAAGTGTTATTGGATCATCAGTTAAAGGTAGGGGGTCTAATTATTTTCCCGTTAGTTTTATTATTGTCGATATTATGTAATATCATGATTTTGTTATCATTGTATACATCCAAATTAATTTAATAATTGAATGATAATATCAATTGAATTACATTGGTTTCAATGGGATTTGTAATTGGATTTAGTATTAATGTATGTTTAGGATGAAAGGTTTCCTATGGTGATTTATTGTTCTAAAATACCTAAATTGTGGTGTATTTCTCCTTGATATAATTTTAAATAAATTTTTAATTGAATTTCAATGTGGCATGTGAATAGATCATTGTAATTCACATATTTAGCCATTGAGATACATGATGTGATATTATGATATCCCTTATTTATGATAAAAAAATTCATTGTTGAGATTATTATATAATGGGGAATTCATGGGAACTTGCTCATAAATATTTTTTAATGTCGATTGTTTCGGGGATCAGTCTAGCCAAATGTTGAATTGGTTACTAGACATTTACCTGGACCGAATGTAATTATTAATGGGATTTTCCCAAAAATGTTGTAATTCTTAAAGTGATTATAACTGAAAATATTGTAATGCTTATAGGGATTTGACACATATTGATTTCTTTTACTATAAAATGGTTATAAAATGGTTGTAATGGTCATAAGACATGCTCCGTGATATAATGGAATGGAACTGAAGCAGTTTTTTACATTGTATATATTGTTGTGGTTGGCATGGTCATAAGAGATACTCAGAGATATTATAGCACGAACCCAAAGAACGTTTTTTATTTATTTATTGATTGAATACATGTATAAACTTATTTTTTTCATTCATACACATCTTATCATACATGTTTTTGAGAATCTGTGGAGTTGAAATAATGATCTTTACGCACAACATATTCATGCCACCATTAGGCACCCATGACGATTTCATGGATTCATGTTTGGACAAGGAAAGTGGTCCTTTCTATTGATTACATATTTGTTTTTGTTGATGGAGTTTGCATATGTGACCAACATGGGGATCAGGACCTAGAATATTGAATTTTTTATGAACTATACTATTATTTTTCTTATGTTGTTCAATAGTGAAATTTAGTTACATTACATAATTTCATTAAATAATTCCTTCATTATTATTGGATTATTCGACTATACTTAATTATTATCTTCCACTATGTATTTACTATAATTATTATATCCCTTTTATTATGATTTTTCTACTACAATAAAAATTCATAACATGGGGTATAGTCTCCCCAATATACACTTTAGACCCTTGATTCAAGTATGTAGTCTTTGGTGAGTTGGGAGGTGGGATTGAGGACTCAGAACCAACCATTTTCGATCATTTGCAATAGTTTAAAATTAGGAGATGTTACACATTTCATAAAAATAATTATCAATTTTTTTTTGTCTATTTATGTAAAACATGTTTGTTTTCAAAAGTATACTTTTTCAAGAAATGATTTCCTTTATTTTAAAATAGTTTTTATTTTCATTATAATTAATAGGTTACTAATGAGTTAATCTTATATAAATTTGTAAACCAAATATTTTATTAACTTAGTTAATCCTATTCATACCCAGTATTCCAACATCTATAAGATAACTATCATATAAAATAATAAAATTTTAATAGTATAACATAATATATTTAAACTATTTACTGAATGTAATTTTAAATAACATAAAAATTAATTATTTTAAAGAAATATGTATTTCACCCAATATTGTGGTGTTATATGCATATTTTTCTTCTTCTAGAGCTTTCCTAATTTCCAATGCCTTGCAATGAGTCTCCAAATATAACATCAGTTCAATGCCCCATACTAAATATATGATATCTAGAAAAATTATAATCTCAAAAATCTGATCCTTGTATGCCTTACTCACATCTAGAAGAGGTGAAAAACCAAACAACAATGTAATATAAGATGAGAATACAAAAACTAACATCGCTCCATACTAAATATATTTAAACCATTGGGATTTGTCACAATTTTTCATTTTTGGAAATAAATCTTCAATGAACATCTTCTTGAAGGCCTATAATGTAACACCCTCTCACATTCATACCTATTATATAATTCCCATCCCTCTTATTTGGTCTCTAAAGAAAAAAGATATCACTATTCACCTTTCCATCCCCATGAGTATACACTATGTCAAATATAACCTCAATGGTATCAATCTGGTCCTCAATATTATGAGGACCATTAGTTCTCTATAATATTGGTGGATGCAAGATCTACTAATTTTGTAAATAGTCTACCACCATCCAATGTACCCCATTCCCTATGTAGGAATAATCTTTTAGACTTCCAGCTAAGTTGGTTTTATAGTCTGTGAAACTTGACTAGGTGTTGGATCTTCCTCAGGTGAATCATCCTATAATTCCAATGGTGAAATGGGTATGTCATCCCTTGTTTAAGAATTTTGATATCTATGTCATTGTATTTTTTTAATTCCAAATGGTTATATAAAATTACAATAACAACTAAGTCACATGAACAAATGAAGTAGTTAGGAGGCACACAAAAGGGATTTAAATTTGAAGAACTATTCTATGAGACACCCATAGATATTATTTAACCCTAATATATCATAAAAAGGCTCAATTATAGTCCCTCATTAACATACCTTAGTCACGAACATGAATATACATTACAAAACATCATGGAAAAGATAAACTAACTAATTAAAAAATATATATATCATAGTTTTAGTGTACATAAATATACTAATCAATAATTTATATAGATCAGGGCATTAAATTAAATTTGAACTATGTTGAACACAGAAGGTTTCTTTATGGAACATGATCCAATATGCCTAGTCTTGATACATGAATTCAACTAAATCCTTTTGAAATGTAATGTTAATACCACATTTCTAAATCCTAGGTATGTGAAACATGAGCTGGAGAGGCATATGGAAACTCTACTACATGACTTTAATACAATAAATCCTTAGTCAATAATTAACCAAAATGATAATAATGAAAAATAGTATACCTTTGATATCATTTCGTAACACCATGAAAGTAATCACTGGGTCTGAGTTGAATTTTCACATAAACTCATGTGTTCCTACCGATATTCAATATTCCACCAACTAGTAGTGTGGGTCTAAAATTTCATTGGGAGACTATACCCCATGTAGTCATAGTCATCACTAGATGATAAAACAGAGATTTTAGAAGAATATAACAAAACAATAGTTCCATGACATATATCAACACTTGTCACACAATAATAATCTAATGTTCACCTACTGTGGGAGGCCAAAAATTGTAATAGTATAACTAAAACACAATAATAGATAATGTGTCATGGAAAGTATCTAGAGTACGTCCCGACACCACATCAATCTTCTTACACCACGATACCTCAGAAAAATACTGCAGGTCCCTAACCCTTCTCAGGATCTCTGATTATAATTCATTCAAAAGTATAATAGTTGTATTATATGATAAATACAAACTTAAAAGAAATAAATAAAAAACATATATTGAGCATTTGGGTAAAACTAGTTTTCTAATATCCAGGACCAAACCTGCTTCAGCTCCATGGGGGACAGATAATAATAAAGAATATTGGGAGTGATCAAGAGCTAGAAACTGGGATAGTAAACAAGCCTCTAATCTTTGAAACATTATAGATTCACATTAGGCCACAATATATTTATATTCCACCTCTATAATTGGTTAGGACTCATGAATTTCAACCCCCATCATGAATATAGGTCAATCCTAAAGGTAGTAAAAACCTTCCAATTACATGCTTCAATCTATAAGTCCACCAAAATCTGGTTGATGTAACCTTAGGATTGGATTCAAGGAAATTATTCCCCTTCCATGTGATTAGTTCCATCATCATCATCAACGTATTCTATGGATCCACCCCCTCTATGGGATAATAATATCCTAAGGATCCACCTCTTTTGAACACTAGGTTCAATACATCCAAATGTATTAAAATCACACATAACTAGGTACATCATATTTGTAAATAAAATAGTATTTCATCAGGAGAATCATAAAAAACATTCAAGTACATGAGATCGATATCAGACACTATCTAATGTTCTATGTAGCTATACACCTAGAATAAGGCATAAAAAATGGAGATCAAAGGATTCACATGCACGCACATGAAATCAATACCAATAATAGTCAATCATTCTATATCAAAACAATTATCATATGAAGGAAGAAATATTATATAATTTACCATGATGGTAATGAACATATTACCTGGATCTTGATGAGGAAAATCTAGGTAACTCATCGAGGAGCAATACCTAAATCACATTCGATCATTAATCGGATCAACCACACACACACAATGAACTCCAATAAATGATCTCAATTAACCATATTATTGTTTCATAATTGATGTAAAGAATACTATATGTAAGAACCATGATCTTCTTTCCAGGATTGTTATTCCTTTCTGGTTTTTTTAGAAAAAGTGGAGTTTTGGAAATTTCAAGAGTACACATCGTGTACATTATGTACATTACGTTTACCTATTTGTCACGGGTGATCATGTACCGACTATGTAACGGCCTATTACATGTCTGTGTGTGGTGACCTAGAGACAGCCTAAAGTAGAGGCTGGAAAAGGCCAGTACACTCTGTGTAATTTCTTTTTTTCCATTAATAGTCTGGGGTTGTGTCAATTCGATAGAACCCTTTTTTCCTTCATTCGTCTCATCCATGAGCAGCCATATGGATACAGATCATCTATGAGCCCCTGACTCCCTTTATGTTCTCTGAATCAACCACCACTGATTGTGTTGGAATAGCCACAATATGTTTTTACTTCTTCTAGAACATCTTCTCATGATTTCTCCTCTCTCACAAGTTATCCTTTTTCAAAAAAAAATTATCATTTTTGAAGATCTAAAGTGTTCTAGGGTGATTCATGGCCTAAGGTTCACGTATATAAATTTATAGATGTCGAGGTAGGTGGTTTGTGCCTTTCTATAGCTATTATTTTAGTTTTATGTGGAAAAGTGCCCAATACCCTCATTCGGGTTATTGTGTGTTAATGGTTTTACACCTTTTTTTGTTAAGACTTGTTTGATTATATATAGGTTAATTTTTTGAGAATAGGGTTATCTATGTCATGATATGGATGCTTTCCCCATGTTTTCTTGTTATTGACTATTTTTTCTAGCCTTTCCTGTTAGGTTGTTGCTTGATTTCCATGCCCAGTATTGTTAGGATGGAGTGATTATTATTTGACACGCTATGATGTGTTATAGTTGATTATCCAAGTAGTTCATGAGGTTTACATTGGTTGTTGATTATTGTTTGTGCATGATTGCATTACATGGGGCTGTGAGAGCCTGGTAAATTGAGACTATAGGGGAAATTTACGTTGAGGTATTTCCCAGAGTGTGTTATAAAAATTATTCTTCGAGACCATAGGGGGTATATATATTGGGTTCTCCCTCAGAGTGTCTATAGATATGTTACAAGGCCATATGAGGAGTTAACATTGAGTTCTTCCTCAGAGTGCATGTAGGTTACTATTAAAAGACTATAGGGGGAATGTATGGTGAGTGCTTCCTGAGAGAGTCTTTGATCCCACATGACTATATATGGAAATGACGGTGAGTGCTTCTTCATAGTGTCTTTGTTATATCTTCTGTTGTATTGTGAAAAATAGGGGTTAGTCTATGAGAACAACCAAGAGGGTTTCTTGTATTTGTTTTTGGTTGATTAAATACTTGAAATCAAATGATGTAAATGAAACCGTAGAACTGTTTACATTTGATTACATCCTTGTTTACTAATTTTTTTTCTTATTTCCTACCATATATATTCCCTGACTATTAGGAAAATATCATTGGGTGGTTGCCTACTAGGATTAGTCTCACACATTGTTTGGGTCATATTTTTGGTCCCAAACTGATTATATTTTTATAGGTATAGATAAGGGAAAGTTCCCTTCCCCATCAAGTACTTGATTTTTGTGGAGCTAGAGAGCATGGGACAAAGATGAGTCTTGCGATAATGCTACAATTTTCTATTTTATTTTGTAAATTGTTTTACTAATTTATTCCTGCATTGTGACTTGTTTTGATACTTTCCTATACATTTTAATCTTGTATCATTATATATATGTGCTCTAGTTTTTTATTTCTTATGTCTTCCACTATTTACTTATTGCATGTTTTACTACTTCCGAGATTGTTATCAGTTTTTCTTCCATTGTGTTAAATTTCTAAAGAGAGAATAGTTTTCCCACTATCACACCCAAGGCCCTCACTACTAGTTAGAAAACACTGGCATTTGTGGAAATTATCTTGATTCCATGTGACCAACCGGGTAAGGGGCACCACTAGGCGGCATCCGGAACAGGGACATTACAAAGTGGTATCTAAGGAATTAGTTTCATCATCACTTACTATTTGTAACCTATATCCAGGGATAAGAAAGAATATGTAGGTGGTAATAAGGTGAAATCAGGAGTTGCTAACCCGTTTATAGGGAAAATCCAATTTACCTCGTTTATTGTTATTTTTAATGTTTTTCCAATATTAAAGTTTATTTGATTTTACAGTTGGGTGATTTGCATGTTTTTTGTTTTTACTGTTGATATTATTGAGGACCAATTTATACTGGAACCCGTTGAGATGAAGGTTTTCAATCTAATGCCTCATATAGGCACTTGGAAAAGGTAATATATTATGCATTCTTTCCATGCCCTTTAGTGTGAATTAGAATTTTCATGTTTTTTTGATAGAAGTTGTGTTTGATAACCATGAAACTGTGATAGATACCTTGATAGAATAACTAAGTTTTGAAAAGGTATTATATTCGGAATGGTTTTGTTTGAATGGACACCAAACTTTGGTTCTTGATGTGTTATGGGACCTCTGGGATCAGAAATTAGTGGATCATTGTACTGTTATTCCTTCTGTATGAAATGTAAAATATTCCAAGATTTGATTCGCATGGAGTATGGGCCCTCACAGATCAGAATTTGGAACATTAATGTTCATTTCAGTGTTTTTCTAGGTTTCGGAGTAGTTTATGATGCTTATTGTCCAGAAAAATACCTAATACAGTGCATTTAAGGATAAATTCACGCCATATGGCATTTGGTTTAGGAAGGAACTATTTTTCTTAAGTAAACACATTGTAGTATATGTACACACCATGTAGTCTCTATCTATGTAACTGGTTGGGTGGGAAGAGACAGAAGGTTGGGAAATCGTTGGCGGAACACATCATGTTCCAGATGTATATGTCGTGTTGTGTAGACTATGTTTCCACCCGTGGAACTAATGACACGGATGGATAAAACATAAGTTATACATGTCGTTTCAAGATTGAAAATGTCATATAATATAACCCTTGTATCCAACATTGTAATGAACAACATGGGGTGGTAGAATCTTTCTAGTACACGTTGTGTCTAGAATAAACACACTATGTAGAGTAAGGCATATAACCGGCCATGTAACTAACAACATGAGTCCATGGAGTCTGTCTAGTACACACCATTTCTAGCACTAACATGACGTGTAGACCTATTCTAGGAGAACCATGTGTCTTATCATGGTAGATGAAATTGGTCATGGGAAGAGGATTCAAGTACAATCCATGTGTTAGGACAACACACCCTGTGTATGGGGTGTTTCACGTATTGGGTTGAAAAAAGTACATGCACATGTGATGGATTAAGAGAATATGCAGTGTAGGAATTATACACACCGTGTATCCATGTTTTTAATAAATATTTAATTCTTTCATTATATTTTTTCCATCTTACACATCCACGTTTCCTTCCCTGTTAATCATGGTCTATGGTGGGTGCTTAACCTTTTAGAGACATTCAACTGATACGTCCTCCAGTTGACCTCCAGTTACATGGAAGTGATCAAACACTATATATGCTTGATCAAGGACAACTTGCAGATCCTCTAGTTGTGCTAGTCGTGACACTAGATGTCATTCCAGATAGAGGTGTTTAGGTATAGTTCTGATAGGACCTTTTGAGCATTATGAAAAACTACCACGTAGTACAAAATCATTCCCATTAAAAGGAAGAGCTGATGTTGGTTTTCCAGCTTTACAATCCTCTCATTTTCTCAGGTGATAGAGTACCCCAGGCTGTAGATTCATGGCTCGAAGCCATGCTGATGATTGTCGAGCATCTCAAGATTCCTCCAGAGAGGAGTTTCAATCTCATTACTTATATGCTTCGGGATTTAAACAAGAGATGGTGGGATGTGATCTCACAGGAAGGACGCCAATAGGTTATTGTGTGGGAAGAGTTTCAACATACCTTTTACGAATAATTATACCCGGAGACATTGAGGGATGATGGAGCTAGAGAGTTCATGCATCTGGAGAAGGGTACTCTTTCAGTTATGGAGTATTATTCTCATTTCACAGATCTGCAATGCTTAACACCCTTTCTAAGAGTTGATGAGTTATTCCTAGAAAGGATGATTGAGGATGGTCTCAAGCACGAAATTTTGGATTAGGTGAAATTCTTCAAGTTGACTTCCATATCTTCGATAGTTAACCAGGTACTAACCATGGAGCACAACCTGAGGAATTCTGGAGCAGTGATCCAGGGTGAGTTCACATCAACAGTGAGTACTTGTTCATCCAGTAGCATGAGGAATCCTAGGGAGTATACACGTGGAGATCTGAGTAGTTGGGATGCACCTCTAGGTAGCTAGGTGGTATTATACAAGTGTTGAATGGTCGGGCATACAAGGAATCATTTCCCAAGAGACCCATTGGTGTTCCAATCTTGCTACAAGGTGGGCCATCTTCAGTTCTTCTATAGGATCTTCTCACCAGAAGCTAGTGATATGGGTTCTTCTGTGACTCCTCATTTGGGAGCATCACAAACAGTTTCTCACCAGTCTCGGAACTGGAGTTCTTCCGACCATTCAGGCCAAGGTGGAGGTCGTGTCCCTGTTAGCCAGTCACTAGTAATTCAACAAAAATAGGGTGGATCCGCTTTGAGTGGTCAGGAAGGGTCACAGTTCTGCGGTACAGGTCAGAAATTTTTAGTGGAGCAAACCCAGCTGGGGATGGATCTCGGAACCTCTACCGTTCGAGGTAGGATCCTAGTTTCCTCTGTTTTAGCTTTTTCCATTCTCAATATAGGGGCTTCCCATAATATCACATATGTTGCTGTTGGGGAGATCCTTGGGCTCTGTATCATTTCTTGTACAAATATCTTGACGTTAGAAACTCCGTTGGGGAAAACAATGGCTAGTGTACGATAGTTCACGGAGTGCCCTATAGAGGTTGGTGGGTGTCACTTTTTTTTGTGTCCTCTATGTCCTAGAGATGATGGATTTTGAATTCATTCTAATAATAGACTAGTCAGTTCCGTTCATGGATGTTGTTGACTAATATCACCATTGAGTGAGTTTCACATCACTAGTGGGAGGATCGTTTCTTCATAAGGGTGAATGGGATGTTCAGGCGAGCATGGTCTAACCTAAGCATCATGGGTTAAAAAGAGTTACAGCCCAGATTTCTAGTCTATATCACGATGACCGTGGGACTTCCTAGATAAACATTTCTTTAGTGGGGTATCGTTTCATGGATGTCATTCCAAAGGACATTACAGGTTTTCCTCTAGAGGGTGAGGTATACATTTCAATAGATCTCATTTCAGGATTGGAACTGGTGATCATTCCTCCTTATAGGATGGCTACACCAGAGTTAGAGGAGATCATGAAGTAGTTGGCGGAGTTGTAGGAAAAGGGTTTCATCTTACCCCATACTTATCCTTAGGGTTCACCAGTCCAATTTCTGAAGAATCCAGACGGTACCCTCATTCATTGTGTGTATTACAATAGGTTTAACTAGTTGAAGTTCATGAACTGATTTCTCATTCTGAGGATTGAAGTCCTCTTTGATCAGATTCGAGGAGCCCATGTGTTCTCAACGATTGACTTGAGGTTTCGTTTCCATTTGTTGTGCATTAGAGCATTAGATTCACCTATTATATTCTTTCAGATATGGTATGGCCTATACAAGTATGTGGTTATGTCGTTCGATCTCATAAACATGACAAAAGTTTTTAGGGAACTGATGAACCGAGTGTTCAAACCCTACTTGGATTCCTTGGTGGTTGTCTTCGTGGAAGATATTTGGGTGTACTCTCACCCTCAACACGAAAATGCCACACATCTTGAGATAATATTTGAGAATAATCAGAGATCATCAGTTATATGATATTCTCTCAAAATGTTTCTTTTGGATGGACCAGATTCAATTCATGGGTCATGAAATCACAGATACATGAGGGTCAGTAGAACCAGAGAAATTGGGAGTAGTAGTTTTCTGGGAGAAGTCATAAAATGTCATTGAGGTATAGATTTTTCTATGGATGGATGGTTAAAACAGGAATTTCGTTTAGAAATTTTCATATAGAGAATCCCAATTTGTGGGACTCACTAAGAAGGGTGTGAAGTACTTTTGGTCAGAATCTTGTGAGTCAACCATTCTATAGCAGAAAGGGGGGTTGACTTCAGAACTGATACTAGTTCTTTCATAGCCTGTCAAGAGCTATGATGTATACAATGATGCATCATGTATTGGTCTTGGAGTAGTGCTTATGCAGGTAGAAGGAGTCGTTGCGTAAGGGTCCTTGGATTTGAGGCCCCCTTAGAGGAACTACCTGGATCATGATCTCGAGCTGGCTAGAGATGTTCATGATTTATGCAGTTGGATTTATTTTCTTTTGGGAGAGCATTTGAGGGTTTTCCCTGACAACAAGAGTCTCACGTATATCATCACATAGTGTGATCTAAATTTTAGAAAGTGAAGGTGGGTGGAGTACATTTAGACTTTTGAATTTGATCTAGCCTACATTCCTAGGGAAGGAAGCACCATGGATGATGCATTGAGTAGGAGGACTTAGATAAAGGAAATTTAGGAGGCAATCTGTGAGTGAAAGCTTATGGATCTGTTCTTTAAAATGCATATGGTGGTGTATTATTGCCTGGGCAGACAATTCTATCTTCTGTAGCAGTTACCTGTACTCTTCTTGATCGATTTTGAATGAGGAATCTACCAGATTCAAAACGCATAGTCATACAGTAGAGTGTATCAGAAGATGACTCTATTTCTAGATGGATATTATGTGAGGAATAGATCTTGTGTTTTCATGGGCACGTATGGGTGTCACCAGCCATACATGAGGAGAAAATATGGGACATTAATTCCTCAGTTTTTGTAGTTTATCATGGTGTAAACAAGATGTATCGAGATCTAGATAGTCAGTATTTGTGGCCAGGTATGATGTGAGATGTTTTTGGTTTTGTCTTGAGGTGTTCCACTTGTCAGCAAACGACTGTAGAGCATCACTGACTAGTAGGGCTTTTGCAGTAGTTACCCATTTCGTAGTGGAAATGGAATGATGCCGTGATTGATTTCATGGCAGGATTTCCAAGGATTCCTCGATGGTATGATGCAGTTTGGGTTTCATTGACATACTTACGAAGGTTTCTGACTTCTTGTCAATAAAGGAGACTGACAGTGTGGATGACCTTGGATGGTTGTACATCTAAGAGATTGTACGTCAACATGGTTTCCACACTCAATTATTTCAAACAGGGAAGCAGTTTTTACTTCTCTGGTCTGGCAGAGATTTCATAGATCTTTGGGAACACAGGTACTTCTAAGTACATCATTCCATCACCACACAAATGGTCATTCCAAGCATACGATTCAGGTGCTTGAGGAAATGCTTTGAGCATGCATCCAAGATTTTAGTGGTTCTTAGGAGAATCACATACCTTTTTTGGAGTTTCTGTACAATAATAGTTTTCACGAAACTATTCAGATGGAACCTTTTGAGGCATTGTATAGTATCCATGCAGATCACCCTTATGTTGGCTGGTTGTAGGATAGATAGCTATGATGGGACCTCATCATGCCCAGGACACCACCTGACAGATAGAGTGGATTCGGAATAGGATGGCTATTGCACAGTCACGACAGAAGTCTTATGTTGATCAACAAAGATGACCTTTGGAGTTCAAGGTCGGAGATCCTGTTTTCCTATGTGTCAGACCGAGGTTGGGACATAGGTTGATTATGAGGTAGGGTAAGCTATGACCGAGGTACGTCGGACTGTTTGTGGTGTTATAGAGAGTCAGGCCAGTTGCCTATCGGAGGCAGTTACCTTAGAGGTACCAGGATATTCATGATGTCTTCCATGTTTCTCAGCTTTAACATTACTTCTCAAACTCGTCTCCTGTTTTCCATGCCAAGGAGGTTGACTTAGAGGTGGAGACATCATTATAGGGGAATCATAACCAAATTGTTGGTCGTAGTAAGAAATTTCATCGTGGATAGAATGTTTATATGGTACGAGTGCAATGGTAGTCTGGGCGAGTACATGATGATACTTGGTAGAGGGGGGATGATGTAAAATCCCTATGGCTAGAGCTCTTTAAGGTTTCTTCCTCTACGTCACGTTGCTAGGGAAATTTGGGGACAATTTTCTTTAAGGGTGGATGTTTGTTAGAACCCATATCTTATTTTCAGGATTGTTTTTCCATTCTGGTTTTTTTTGTGAAAAAGTGGAGTTTTATTAATTTTTTGGAGTACATGTAATTTACATTAAGTACATGTTTTGTACCCAGTTTCTGTGGGTGACCGAGTACTGGCTGTGTAACAGTAGAGTACACGTCTATGTGTGGTGACCAGGAGACCGTTTAAAGTGGAGACCAGAAAAGGAATGTGCACGATGTATACATTTAAAATACATGCGATGTACATTATCATTCCATTAAACATATTGGTGTCATGTCTAATCGACAGAACCATTTTTCAATTTTTCTGTCTCGTGTAGGAGTGACCGTACGGCCATGTATCTTCACTGAGCCCCCGAATCTCCATCCATTCTCTGAATCGACCATCTTTGATTTCATTCCAATTTCCATGGTGAATTCATTCTTCTTCTATAACATCATTTCCAGATTTATTCTATCTCACAAGTTATCCTCAATCGAAAGCTTTAGTCATGTTTTTATATCTACAGAGTTCATGGTTGATTCAAGGCATAAGGTTCATGTATATCGATATCATGACACTGAGGTAGGTGATTTGTGACTTTCTATAGTCAGTCTTTGAGTTATATGATCAAAAGTGCCCAATACCCTTGTTCAGGTTATTGTGTGATTATGTTTTTAGCATTTGTTTTCCCTACTATGACTTTTTTGATTGGATTGAGGTTTATTTTTTGATAATAGGGTTATATTTGTGATGATATGGATGTTTTTCCCATGTTTTCTTGTTATTGACTGTTTGGTCTAGCCTTTCCTAATAGGCTAATTCTTGATTTCCATGCCTAGTTTTGTTTGGATGGACTGATTATTATTTGACATGTTATGATATGTTTTAGTTGGTTAGCCAAGTAGATCTTGAGGTTTACATTGGCTGCAGATTATCATTTGGGCACGGTTTCTTTACACAGGGCTTTGGGAACATGGTGTAGTAGGACCATAGGGGAAATTGTTCTTAAGGGATTTCCCAAAGTGACTATTATAATTATTGTGATGTGAGACCATAGGGGGGGTGGACGTTGAGTGCTCCCTCTGAGTGCCTATAGTTATGTTATGAGGACACATGAGGAAATTACATTGAGTGCTTCCTTAGAGTGCATGTAGGTTACCATTAAAATACTACAGGGGGAATTGACGAGGAGTGCTTCCTCAGAGAGTCTTTGATCGCCCACAACTATTGGGGGAATTGGGAGCAGAGGAAACCCTCGACCTTTGGATTCTCATTCCCTTCTGGTGACGATGGTGGCTCTTGTGGCGAACCCTCTCCCATTGGTGGTGGTGGGGGAATCATCATCTCATGGGATAGCAACATCCTTTAGGCCTTTCTCCAACCCGAAGTTCCTTCCTCCATTTCTGAAGATTTCGATTAACACTAAAGTTCTAGATATAGTCGATGGACTACCGAACCTCCCTATTACATTATCTATGTTTATGATATCCTTGTATTTTTTGAACCTTACCATGGTGGCGTTGTTCAAGTATAGAAGGCCTTTAGTTGAATAATTCAACCGATTTTTCTACGTCACTTGGGATCTTCCGGAACGAGCGGTGGTGGGGTTGCTGGATAGTAAAATAATCTTGATTTGGTTTGAATCGGTTGCAGATTTTATTCATGCTTGGGAAAGGGATCCACGCATCTTCAATGGATATTTCTTCATGCTCTTGTTTTGGTCCTTAGATCTCCATTTGTACCGAGATCCATCTTCCATAGTGGCTTGGGTAAGCTTCCCTAAACTCACCTTACTGTTTCAAAATCTGCCGATTATTCACATGTTGGGTAATATGGTTGGTAGATAACTTTGTTATGATAATAGTACCAAGGTAGTTTTCTATCTTGTAAACCCTAGGGCGTGTGATGAAATGGATGCATCCCGTATTCCATTTGATTTCATTTGGATCACAATTGTTGAGGAGTACCGTTTCAAGCATAGGTTTGTGTATAAGAACTGGACTAACATTTGAGGTTCTTGAAAGTGTTTTGGTCACCCAGTTGAGTCCTGTCAAGGAGGACCACATTTTCAATTGATAATGGATCGTTTTAGTGGGAATGATACCATTGTGAGTGCTGAGCAGAGTTCTAGGAGCAAGGTGCTGGACATATGTGTGAAGGGGGTTTGGCTCAGACTTATGGAGGAACGACTGTTGGAGGAAGAGGCTATCAGCTGGCTATTTCAGCTAGCGAGGCCTCTGCATCTGGATCTCAGAAGGGTTCTTTTTATGAGGCAGTTATAGCTGTGTTTCCTTGCACTAGGATGATTCAGGAGAAGGAGAAGAATGATGGGCATGTTGTTTCTTTGGAATCAGAACAGGCTTGAGATGTTTGAGGATCTAATTTTGTGGAGGTGTCTAATAGGGACATGGCTAAGGTTACTAATCATCTTGATTATCTGGACATACCTTTTGTACCCATATGTAACAGGTTTGAAGGGCTGGTTGAGGACAACGTACTTGAGGGCCAGGAAGAGGAGGTCTTTGAAGGAGATGATGGTGAGGCGGAGGCATTGGGAGATCTGCAGGTTGTTTGCATGGAGCAGGATCCTGTTTTAGGTTATGTGGAAGAAAAAAATAATTTTGTAAGGCCTCACCTCTTGTTGGAAGCTACTGAACAGAGGTTGGGAGATAGAACCAGACAGAAGGGCTTTGTTCCTCTTATTCAAGCTGATCATGTGATGAAAGGCCTTGGTGGCGGTAATGCTATGGAGGGTCCTCTATCTGTGGGTAAGGGGATGGATCCAGACTCTATGGCTGGGGAAGTCTCCCCCCTGGAGGATAGGAGGACACCCTTTTGAGATGATATCTCTTCTGATCATGGGCCGATACATAAATCATAGTGCACTCTGTCTCCATTAATGTAGCAGACCGGGGAAGGAAGGGGGATGTTCGGGGGAGGAAAGGAAAACATGAGTCCTCCTATCAATCATTCTTTCAATGAAATATTCCAACGTAGGACTCAGAATATGTCTGTTGTAGGAAAATATTTATCTCCAATATAGGGAAGGAGAACAAGGAAGGATTATTCCTTTCTTCCACAGCTGATGCAGACTAGGTCTGCCTCTAAACGGAATGGTGGAGTGGTTCTTACTGTCAAGGAGGGAAGCCGAGTTTAGAAGGCATCCCTGGATATGCTTTTTCTTGATCATCTTAGGAATCGAGTACAATGTGAATGTTTTTCAAGACATCCAGAATGGAAATTGGAAACTGGGGAAGAAGAATCCTACTTGGGATACGGGGATGACTATGTGTACTATGATATTTAACTCGTTGTTTTACTTCTTTTGTTATTTCTATTTTTTTGACTTTGTTTTTCGTTTGATGTGGGGAACCAGGAACTTCTTAAAACAGCTTTATGAAATGGAAAAAAAATTATTTGTAGGACTATAGGGGGAATTAAATGTGAGTGCTTCCTCAGAGAGTCTTTCTTATATCTTCTATTATATTTTGAACCAGAGGGGATAGGCTATTAGAAATACCTATAGGGTTTCTTGTATTTGTTTTTTCATGATTAAATACGTGAAAGTAAATGTTGTGAATGAATGCGTAGGACTGTTTTATTTTGAGTAAATTATTTTTTACTGTTTCTTTTTAATTATTTCCTGCCATATATATTCACTAACTATTAGGAACATATCATTGGGTGGTTTCATACTGGGATTAGTCTCACATGCTATTTGGGTCATGATTTTAGGCCCAAACAGATTACATTGTTAGAGGTATAGATAAGGTAAAACAGCCTTCCACTTCATGTACATGATGATTGTGGCGATGGAGAGCATGGGGCCAAGTTGAGGCTTGCAGTGCTGTTAGAATTATCTGTTTTCTTTGGTACATTGGTTTACTACTATATTTTATCATTGTGACTTGTTTGGGTGCTTTCCAAGACATATGTATCATGCTTCATTATATATATGTGCTCCAATAATATATTTCTCTAGTCTTCCATTGTTTACTTATTTCTTGTTTTATTGGTCCCACTATTGTTATCTGTTTTACCTATGATGTGTTACATTTCCAATGAGGGCATAGTTTCCCCAATATCACACCCATGGCCCTCGCAGCTAGTCAGCAGTCTCGAGCGTTCAATGAAAAGTGCTTGAGGCCATGTGACCAACCAGGTATGGGGAACCTCTAGCCGGCTTCCGGAACATGGACGTTACACTATAGAACATGGGATATTATTTTTTACCACCTTTGATAAACCATGTACGATATATTAGAGAATGATTAAAGGGATTTCACTGATACACTTGATCATACATAGTTATATAAACAATAAATGAATATATCATTTGATGGAATTGAAATCTCTTGATCTAGAAATGAAATGAAATATATAAATTCCATATCAAGTGAACAAGGGTATATCCTAAAGATCCATTAAAAATTGTGTATCATGAATCATATAACATCATTCACTGATCACCAACATGCTTAGATCCAACAAAACCAAGCTCGAAAAATGTGAAAAACAATGTGGGAAGCCTATAATCTCACTAGATTCAATATTGATATAATTATGATGAATAATGGATCAAATTGTGTGTTTTTAGTAATTATAGAACATTTTCAAATAATTAATTCATGAAAACATGATTTTTAGCATGGTAAGAAATGTTTTTATTATTACCATGCATTTCATCACTAGAATGAGTAACATGGTATCTATGGAAATTCTTCATAAATTCATGAAACCATGTTCCTCAATTGTGAGCCACCCCTTGTTCCTCTAAAATGAGCTACACAATTTTATATAGAATCATCACAGTTTTTTAAAATAGTCCTCTACACACCAACTCTTTAAAACTACCCAAAACCTCCCAAAAACACATCAGAAACTCCTAGAACATAGTCCAAGAATTTGGAAGTTCAAAAAATCATGAAAAGGGATAAAATTATATAATAAAAGTATTGAAAGATTTATATTAAGTACACCAATAATGAGGCATAATTAGATAAACCTATTGGTGATGAACTCAATTTTAGGGATATTCCCACTATAAGGGAAAATATGGATATTATATTATTACCTAAAATAGTATTGTTGATGAAAAAAATAAATTATATATTGATTTTTTGTCTATATTTTTCCTTCCCAAAATAATTTTTCATCAGTTAGGGATAATTAATTTCTAGGGGAAAATTTATTTACCTAGGGTAAAAATGTAATATCCTAATATTTTTATATGAATTTCAAATAAAATAAATATTATATTCAGTATCATGTTTCAAATGAATCATAAAAAAAACATAAAACATTTTATGAAAGTAATATATTATTAATAATGAAAAAAGCTAATACATTGTAAAAATAAAATATAAACCATAATTAAGACAATTATAAGTTGAATAAATAAGAAAATAAATAAAATATCAATGAACATGAATTATGTTTTCCCATGGTTTTCATTAATGATCATGCCTTATATTATAACCACATAATGAAGGAAAAATAATATAAAAATTTATTCTTCTTTACAATTAATTATATGAATAGGATGGATGTGTTTAGAGATATATATAAGGCTATATATTGGGTTATAATATGATAAATATATATATGTGGATTTTAGACATATAGTCATTTTTTATGTAGTAATTGGATATATAGACATTTTATATATGATCAAATCCAATAATTATATCCAATATTAAAATGTATGTTTTTTATTTCTTCATAAAAAATTAAAAATAATTAAATTTATAATTACGGAATGAAATAAATAAATAATAATTTCGAAAAATATTTTATTAAAAAATATATATTTATTATTCGTCATATGTTATTTTTAATGAATGAATTAATATATTCATAAAAGTATTATAATACAAAATGATTTATAAAATTTTTTAGTTTGAAGATAACTACCTCGATGTGTCTAAATTAATTAATTTTTCAAAAGGGGAGATTTTACAATATTTTTGTTAATTAATTTTCATATTTTTATTAAAATTTAAATAATATATATTGAATAATGATTGTAATTAAATTTACTTTATATATATTTAAATAAAATACCGTTTATCTAATGATTATTATATTTAATGGAATAACAGTAAAGAATTTTTTTTGGAAATTTATTTCCCTAAAACCACATTTTATGCATTATACATTTAGTTTTAATAAATTAATTTTTATCACTAGTAATACATAATTACAATAAAATGGATATTTTATATAACATCTGCATATCCAAATAAGGTAATATGGTTAATTTCATTCAGAGTCAAGAAAATAAGTTACCAAAGTAAAACATAGTCACTACTAAATAAGATAAAAAGGTACAACGATTATATATACAAATACGATCATAAAATATCACTTAAACATGTCAATTAATGTGTGATTGAAGTTATTAATAGCCTACCCTTTTCATTTCATCCCTAATTATTAATTTTGAATCCCATTTCCTTGGATATAAAATTTATATTATGAAATATGATTTTAAGAAAATAACTCCACTTATCATCTATAGAAGGGACCCTCTTTTTTTCACGTAAAAGTAAACATTCCAACCAAATTTATCTTCAATAAAATTAAAAATTATATACCTAATAATCCAGTACCAGTTTTGGGTACCTCTCATTATAAGATGAAGTCCCAAATCCATACGAAGAGGCTCTCTATGAATATATTATAGTCTTCAACATAAGTGTATTATTTTTCCCAATAATTTTTAATTATATTAGTCACTGATATCCCACTAAATTGGATTTATAAGTTTAATGTACTATTTTAGTACAATTAATATTCAATAAATATGATATTATTACTATATAATAACATTTTAAAACTCATTCAATCATTATAATGTGTTAATGTTTTATTTTTTCTAACACCAACATGAACGATGTCATAATTTTTTCATCCAGATAATATTAATATGTGATAATTATGAATTAAATATGTTTTATAACTATTTAATTGTAATATATGTGAGTATATTCTTTAATAAAATCAATTATTTCTGTTGAATCAAAATTCACCAAAATGATATTGTTCAGTATTCTAAGAAAATAATCACCATGAGTTCTGTGAAATGACCATGGGACTGATAAAAAATATAAATCATATATATTGGAAATTCATGAACATAATTGATATTGTTTACCATTATTAAAAGGTCATGGATTATAAATTCCAAAATGAAACACAAATGGAAAATCAAAAAAGTTATTACCATGATATTGAACGTGAATATAAATAATTAATATATGGGTGAAATGGAATTATAAATCAATGGTTTTTTGGATATTAACTGTGAATGAGGTTCTGATTTATATGAATAATAAACCTAAATTCAATATATAGCATGTCCAATTGTGTCCTACTAAGATAATGTTTTATGTTTTGTTTTATTTTTCAAAGTCATTTTGAAATCAGGGTTATTTATAGTAAACTTACATTACATTAAATAATTTTTTTTCTCTCTAATGAAAAATATATTTTATCTTTAAATTGTTATTTTTAGGATTTATATGTATTTTTATCATTTTAGTTATTATTTTACAAAACAATTGAAAGGATTCTTGTAAGTTTAAATAACCAGATATTTTATTTTTAGATAGATGTTTTTCTACACCATTTCATTATTATTTATATTATTTTATGAGTGTTCATATATTTATATATATGAATAATTGAATAATGATGTTTTTTAATTTAATTTATATGAAAAATTAAGAACGTAATTTTGGTAATGTTATCCACTTATGTCATTTTTTATCAACTTTGACTCTAATTAGATGTGTGTAAAAAACTAAACTTTTTTATTACTTTTTTCTTGAATTATATTTTACATCATATTATTCATTTTTAATTAATAGGATTCTTAAAAAAAATTCATTTTTTTGGATGAAATGAATTTTTTCATTATTTTGTTAATTTTAAAAATTAAATATATGTAACTATAAACCTGAAATGGTATTTCATATCTTTTTAAATGTAAATTTACAATTCTCATATAAAGTATTTTTATCAATATTAACATTCATTAATGTTTTTTATTCATCCATGGGAGTATTATATAGTTCTAACATCAACTTTATTTATCCTTAGGGCTAACAGTTATTTCATTAGAATGTTTTAATAAATATTGTTTCATTTTTATAGATGATTTTTTTTATGATGGAATTATGATTGTTTTTCATGTTCATGCATAATATATCTCTATAGATTTTAGTATGTAATGGTTGGGTCCCACATTTTATATCACTCTAATGAATTGGGTAAATTGTTTGTCTCATTAGATGATTAGGAATGGGGAGAGAACTTACACACCTTAGGGACACTATCGACAATGGGATGTGTGGGTCTATTATAGACCTCTAATACACTCAGTAAAACTTTATATCTACTAAGCTAACATGTGAATAATTATTGATTATACAAAATCCATTATTGGATTCAATCAACTTTTTTATAATGTTCTAGATTTTAAGACATTATATAAGTAATTATTTTCTATGAACATGTTTATACAATATTATTATACTAATGTTATTTTTATGGATCATGATTACTTACTCCTATTTCCACACCCTAATTAATCGCCTCATATATTCTTTAAAATGAAGTATTCCATGAATAATTATTAATGATCTACGTTTTCTTATATATATTCTCTTGTGAAGTGATGTTAAATAATTATTAAATCTAATTACACACATGATCCTCTTACGATCACATATTTCCTTCAATGGATATCTCATATGTTCTCCCTTACTATGAATCTAAACTCACCCATTTCTTATGTTTCCATTATTTTAGTTATAATGTAGTGTATTATGTTCAATGTGTCAAAAATCATGTCAAAATAGAATATTATTTATCATATTTTCTATAGAAATTTTTAAAATTGGAATATCTTTTATCTATTCTTTGAAGTCACTAACCCTTTATGTTCATGGATTATATGGATTTATGAGACAAATTTTTTAAAATATGGAGATGATGTAGAATTTTTTTCTATTATTCTAAGTTTATATTAATTGGTACCAAATCATATGTTTGTAGTCTCTATCTCTCTAATTGGATATAGGAGTATAGGTCTAAGGCGCTTTATATGAAACAAGATAACTACTTTACCTGGTTTATGATCACCCTAATTATGTCATTTCGATATAGACAACCTAATGGATATATGCTATATCAAGAATCACACCTCGTATTGATCTTTCACAAGATGACCATGTGATTTTTAACGATGCTGTCAAACAATATAATTTATTTTAAAGGATTTTATATGATGTTGAAATCATAATCCTACTAGATATATTGAATTTAAATATCCTTAATATTGAGTTAAAATAGAGATAAAATGTACCCAAGACATATTTGAACTGATATGTCCATAAATCTACAACAACGTTTAAAGTCCCTTTAGGTCTTCAATGAAATTACTATGATTGTGACCACAAAATATTTGATTGCATAATTATAATATGGTGGAATGAATTTTATGGAATAATTACCAATCACTCTCTACCTTTATATCAATAATCATTCAACTATAATCATGCATCCAACACAGAACACCTTATACTAAATTATTTCTTTATGAACACCTAAAATATAAGAACGTGAAAACTATTTTAAATGAAACTCAAAATTTCTTTGATACTTGTTACATTTGACAAATGGTACCCCAAAAAGGTTTGAAACACCATTGGTGTTGTAATCATGTAAAATTACAGAACGAAGCTTTGATAATATGCACCCATCCAAAGGAATTATTTTTACCTAAAACTCATTCTTAGATGTATCCGAACCAACTAGTTGTATATTAAATTTACAAAAACTTTTAAACTAATGTCCCATATTAAATGGACCTCCCAAATCTATTATTTTTAGTTTTAAATCATTTCTTATTATTTGTTAACCTAAGGGATATCTAGAAACATACAGAGATAACTAGTATTCTCGTTATCTTGTGAAAATTAGATGATGATTTTATCAACTAATACCATTATGAATTTATCTGTGAATGTATGAAAGATATATTTCATGTTTTATGGAATATGTTAGGGGAGTTTTCATATTGAACATAATATTCAAAAACTCATAATTCCTTGGGAAATAACCTAATTTCCTCATTATAGAGTCCTCCTTATGGACACAATAATGATGTTATATATACATGATAAAAAACATCGACCTATACTGAACTCTATTTATTTATTAAAATTGGTTTTAATACATTTTATATTATTTATGTTCTTGTAAATGACCTTATTAATCGATTTATAG
Source organism: Viscum album (assembly GCA_963277665.1). Classification (NCBI taxonomy): domain Eukaryota; kingdom Viridiplantae; phylum Streptophyta; class Magnoliopsida; order Santalales; family Viscaceae; genus Viscum; species Viscum album. The sequence goes on along the minus strand of OY728127.1, from coordinate 394,901,334 downwards.
TTGATAAAAATCCCATGGCTCACATCTACCATAAAGAGAACAAAATGGGGGCTTCACAAGTGGTTACATGTGTCCTCATAAAACCTTTCAATAAAATTTCATTTAATATAAGTTTTTTTTATCTATGAGATTGAATAGGACTATTTAATATGACGATGAATATTTTTTTTGATACTGGTTTCAGATCAATATATAGGTCAACCTCTAAATAATATTGGAATATAGGGATGTATTCTAGAAAACATTACATGTGCTCACCCAAAACTACAAACAGATGATCCTTAGAAGAATATGTAGAATATAGAATCAATTTGACTAATAGGTGTGTAGTTATTAGAAAATTCATAATTTTAGTCCATAAACAACCCCATAAAATATAAATTTATTCTATCATTACGATATCTCTTTACTATCTGATGAAACAATGTTCCTTGAAATATAAATAAGGACAACTAGTATATAACTAGATTGAGATTATAACGTATTATTCCTAACATGATGAAAACCAATGAAAAAATCTCTACATTAATTGAATTATCAAACCATTATCTTATGGGGGTAAGTATATGACTATATCTAGTGGGAGTCCCCATATTCATAAGTCATGTTATAGGTCCATCAAATAGTCTTAAATATGGTAATATAGATGCAAAAAGAAAAAATGGATCCTATAAATGTTAAAAATTGTGTGTGCGAATATAAAAAATCAATGATCATATCTCAACCCATATTTAGAGATTCTTTGTTAAAACCCTCTATATTTCACATCTCTATGAATCCCTAATAACTAATGCTGAAATATTATATAATAACACCTAATGGTGGTTGTGGTAGTCGAAATGGATTAAAGAATTATCTACTCATATTTTTTCTATATTTTCAATTGAAACCCAAACCCTGAGGACAATCATGAACATATTAAGGAGGAAATTGATTGCTATCTTTTGATTATCATCTAGATAGATAATTCTAAATTTTGTGTCCACGTTGTTTATATGTTTATAAAATATTATAACACTACAAATTTTCTCTACTATGAGACCCTCATGTCACTTATCCTAAATTCTATGATCATGCAAGTGTATACTTGCATATATAGGATCTCAAAACCTATAATTAACTAGATCTTCATGAATATAATACCCATGGGAACCTAGATAATTCTTTAGTCCCTTCATTTAACCCTCTCAAGTATACCTCAATCACCAGTCCCACTACATGAATATACTATAAGATGTGATACATTAAGATAAACATAGACTCAAATTTATTCATACAATCCTATATGTTGAAACCCATTTCACACTTTGTTATTGGAGTAACATATGAAGCCTTGAAATTACAATTATTACTCTAATATAGTCATGTTATATAGCTTATGTTAAATAAATTTATATAATCTAATTATCCCTAGAGCCCCTAAGTTGTTTTCCTACCATAATAGGCACTCAATTTCTTGCTACATTAAAGTTTCCTCATCACACATCTAATAAGTAAAACCAAACCAATTATGCCATTCATAATATATTAAAACTGATACCATAATATCTATGTAATTATATGTTTCCTAAACAAATATGAAAACCTAGGTTACTACAACAAATCAACACTCAGTATCATAGGGGTATGGAACACCTCAGAACCTGGGTGACCTCTATAACGAGAACTCAAAAAAATTAATCTTATGAGTCATCTCCCCTACTCATCTGAAACCGACCTATATTCAGTAGGTTTTATATATTCCCCTACAAAATAGGTTGATAATGTTTCAACTATTTAGTGGAGTGTCTTCTCTCTAGTCACCTATTTAATATACCATCAAATAGAGGCCCGGGATTGATGCATATACTCTCAAATAATAAATTATAAGACTGTATTGTAAATGAACTATCTTGGTATGGCCCTTCATTAGAATCCAAATAAACTAACTACATATTTTCATGGGGAATTATATAAGGAAAAATAATGGTAATTAAACCAATTCTAGATGAATTGACAAAAATAACACATGAAAGTTTAAAATTGATCGCTATATGATTAATGTATTATAATGTATATATAATTAATTTTTTTCTTTAGGGATAAAAAATAAGTAATATGTTATCAATGTCTTATATAAAAAATATGTTCTCTTGTCCTAAATACACATTTATTAGAGGTTGAAAAACCAAAAAAACCATTTAAACTGTTTATTCAAATTTACCATAACAAAATTTATAGTAATACTTAGTCTATTGTATACTTTCTTGTAATAAAAATCTAATCATATTCCACTTTTAATTAAATCAAAACACTAGTTCCATACCCAAGATACTTAGTAGAACAATTATACCACCCCATTTCTAAATTTAACTGATTATGGTATGGTGAACATAACCAATAATTTCTATCACAAATGGGATTCCATGTCCTAATGAACCTATTGAAAAACCTCATATATCCAAAATCAAATGAAACCAATAAACATCAGTGAAATATTTTAAACAACGTATAACATGCATAATGTATACTCCAATTATGAATATGAATAAATTTTTAGGAAACCTCAAAAATTAAATTAAATTAATGAGACATAAAATAAAGGATAAAAAAATAAATCTATGGACTTCTCCACAGCATATAAACTCCCATCATGAACACTGAAAATACCCACCATAATAAAAAAAACTATGAACCAACTCCACTAAATCAATGTATAACAATATCATCTTTGAATTTTCTTTTAAAATCATATATACAAATAATGAGTGGGTGAAATTACCATTCTTGGTTGAGTATATAAATTTACAATAGGACACCATGACCAATAATTTAACATACCTAACTAAAATTCATATCATCAATAAATACCTAGTCAGTGAAAACATAATTATTTAATATTGATAAAACCAAAGGGATTGTAGAATGACTTAATATCCATATATCATATATATCTATACCATATGTTTTAGGAAAATAGAGATACCAAGTATGTAACAAGACCAAAAACACTCATACAGCCTAGGTTTAAAAAAACAATGTAACTGCATTCAATTGTTTGTTGATGGACACAGTCCTTTATAAGGTATCTATATATGTTGATGTAAAAATGTCCCCTAAAAAGGAACCATAACTTATTGAGGATAAAATTTTCATTGAGGTTATATTTCTTCCAGGGATTGATGAACTATACCTCATCACATGGATGTGTTTCTTACCCTATCAGTCATTGGGAGAAACTATTACTTGTTATGTTAGGGATGATCAATGGAGTACATAAACCCATGATTAAAACAGAAAACCCAAAAAATGGATCAATAGATGATTACTAAACTCTACATCATATATGGGTTCCCATGCCCTATATTTTATAAATCATGTGAGTATTAACGAACCCTATGTCAGCTCTGATCATTTCACTCAAAACTAATCAGCATTCATATGAAGGATAAATACTCAAACTACCTCAATGTATTCAAGAATAAACCATGACAGGAAAATAGTTTAAATAATCTATATCTTGGTCAAGACACTAATAATAGCATATTAAATTTTTAAATATTTGTATTCTTGTAATAAGATGTTAAAATAACTAAGAGGAGTGTATACATGATGTACACACAGGCTAACACAACACATGTAAGTCATGGGACTACTATGCATATACACCAATGATTAGGTCAAGTAATTTAATGCATACCACATGGGAATATAAACTACACTCCATATATAATTGATGGGGTGTTTAGTAAATAACATTCATTGATAAGTCATTTATTATAACAAAAAAATGGGCATTATACCCATATACACACCAGGAATTAAGACTACCCTACCCTAGTTGATCTAATAGATACTATTGAACCCTAATTTTCGTTTCCATTATCAAAAACATAGAAATAATGGTGACACTAACTTTAGAGACCACTTCCAATCCTAAAACACCATCGTTGTGCCCCCCAAGATAGACTCCCTTAATACCTAATTCACTCAACCACATCTTTCATCTAATCCTTCCATTCCATTCAAACCTCCACTACCCAAGAAACTAATGAAAAAATATATTCCATGAAATTCCAACCTTTCTAACCATCAAATAATAAATTATATTAAAATTCAGATGAACTATCCTACATTGAACATCCCACTGTGAATAAGTTTTTTTATAGTCCAATTTATTTTGAGGGAAATGTGAGAAATCATGGTGATTGATTCGATGTGGTATATAGTGGAAGTGGATAGCTGAATACCCATTTTTTCTATCTAGCACTATGTATGATGGAATAATGAAACAACTATTTTTTCAATATTAATGAATCTATTATAATTATTTCTATAACCATGAGAATTGGTATCTATTATAAAAACTCATAAAAATTCTCTACAATATTTTTTATATTGTAATATTTTTGTAAAACAATTATTGTAGAGAATAATTTCTTATAGTTTAAGTTTATTCGAATTTGTGGGTATCTTATTTTAATCATTTATAAATTGTAATGATGAAGTTAAAAAATTAATTATTCTAAACCCTCAACATAGCCTCCCCATATCATTCATTACGACTACCTTTTTTCTGCTCCCATGCCCCTCGAATCACTCATACCCTCTCAAATAAGTTACCTTTTCATCTCCTCCCAAACCATCAACATACAAATTTTTCTACATCTAGTAACTATTTATTCATCACATTTTTGGCTGATTGTTTCCCCTTACACTTGAAATACATATTTCTATATTGTATCCAACCTTATATATTTAATTCCAGATCAATGATATATAATTAATGATATATTTAATTATTTTCAATGTGATTCCTAGTTTCCTATGTGTTAATATGATATTTATATATTTTTAAATTTTTTTATTATTCATAGTTTTACAATTATTTAATCTAATAATTTTTAATATTTAGGGATATTAATTTGGGTTCTTATATGGTTTAATTAATATTAATAAAAAATTTATAATTCTTTTATTTTTATAAATATTTTATCATTATTCTTTTTATAATAATTTGTACCCTTATAAAATATATTTTATTGATAGTGTAAATATTTCTATGTATTTTATATGGAATATTATTTATATAAGTCCCTCGACATTATTATTTAATGCATTTTTTTCATTTTTTAATTACTAGAGTAATTAATATTTATTTATTATAATGAATTAAAACATGAATTTTATTTTTTCAATTGACCTTCAGAAATAATTATAATAAATCCTATACTAAATCCTAGATATTTTGTTAAATATTTCAATGGGTTAGGAGGTATATTAAAAACAATTCCTCTAGAAAATGTGAATTTTAGGATTTTCACAACATTAGTTAGTATATTTTTAATAGAATATTGACATAATTTTCATTTTAAATATATATAATTGTCGTTTCCTTAAATCATATGTCATTCTATTGAGCATTGGTTTGATCAACAGTATTTGTGGGACGAGAATGATAACGGCCGATTTGTGTAGTCATCATTTATACAAATAGTACTTTTGAACATTCCCCTTTATAGTTATCATCTGTTAATCATATATGTCAACTAGATATATAGGTATGATTTTACACAAGTATAGGTGTGTATGGTCCAAAACGAAATTTCATCCATGATTTTGTAAATATTTAAAAAAGGATTATCAGAACAAGAATATGGGGTATCTATTTTCTCTTATAGTAGGAACATTATGCTTCCAACTCAGTAGTCATAAAACCAATGGAATGATAAAAATTGGATTAAAATCATTCGCAATTTTTTATATCAGAAATAATGAAATACTTTCTTGGGTCTCATGAAAATATTAAACTATAAGAAAGAAGGATTCTTTCTGAATATTCAAAGAACCTGGGATATTGGTATTTTTACTAGTTGTGTAGAAGCTAAGCAAGTATCTACAAGGTAAATAAGTGACCATGGATAAGGTAAAGATCATACAATAAGTGTGTTTCACTTGGGAAATTGGATATGGAATCTACAATTATTTTTACATTTAATTTATTTTATGTAAAATAGTTTTTTATCCCTTTTCCTGTCCCCTTCATATCTATTTACATTCGAATAGAGGGGTAAAAATATAATAATATATAGAATGGATGGATATCCATTTGTAATTATTGAGACTTATTTTTATTGAATATAATTTTTTTGATTGATATCAATTTCGAGGGATTGGTTGATAATTTTAATGAAATTTCATATTAGGTATTGAATGGATTTATATTTAACAACCGTTTTAAAAACGATATCATCTCACACCGCCTGGTGTATCATTACTCAATGGTTCATGTCATATTAGGTAGTGATTATTTTGAAATATTTGACAGAAATAAGATATTTTTGGGATACTTCTAATTTGAATTAGTATATATATTCCGAATAATGTATTTCTATACTGAAATGGGATAAATATCTATATTTTTAATACTTACAACACTGGGGACTATATGAGAAGTAATAATATTAGATAAGTCTCTATCATAGTGAATAACAATGGGACAACGGATAATCTATGATTTAATATTTAATTTACCAATTAATAATTAGAGAACTAAAATACCCCATAATGACTATGATAACATTTCCATAGTAAATACGTTTTTGACATGATAACCTTTCTCATTAATATATTTTGACTTATATATTTCATTTATTACTTGATTTCAATAATCCTAATCCAAAAACATGTTTTCCTTAATTTTAAACAAATTTTGGTGCCCTCCTATTAAGAGAAAACATTGATTCACCACTACAATTGAATTTATCTTATGAAATATAATTACTTCCAGAACATCCCACAATAGGACTAATGTCTAAACATAGAATCATTTTTTTTCTTGGTATTTATAAAATTTAAAAAAAACCCATCTTTTATCATATCATGAATCATTCATCTAATAATCAACTATATAGTTTTTATCCATAAATATAAATAACATTATTAACTAAACTAAAAAAATGATCTTATAATCAATGATTAATGGAATTTATCTTACATAATCTGGTGTAACCTCAAGTGTTCACATCCAATCCTTCATAATGGATAGTAATCCCAAAATTATGATCAATGAACTATATACACCATATATTTTTAATCATCATATACAAATTAATTTAACAGTTTTGCAAAACTCATTTGGGATTAAAAAATATACTAATTTAATTACTTCCATAGACTCATGACCTGAATGTTGGTGATCTAAAAAGGTACACCAAGGATTTATCACATGTTTTCTTTATACTAAAAATCTATTGAATGGATGAAGATGTTGTGAAGTGGAAGGAATTATTTTTATCATAAATGAGTTCAAAAATAATTGTTGTATAACTTACAACTAGAAGTTATCTTGGACTGAGATGACTAGTGTATATTTTTTATACATGTATTATTCCAATAATCAATAAGAAACCATTAGAAAATATCTATTTGATATTATAAAATATTTTGGAGAGAATCTCTTTGGGTAATGGGAGATATTTAAAAAGTATTGTTCTAGTTTCCCTCACTAAGACATAAAAATGATCCACAGTTGACTTAATCTATCATGGTATGGTGGATAATGATGGAAACATACTAGATGCCTCATTTGGATGACCACTTTTTTAAAATCAATAAAAATGATAATGGAATTAATGAATGCTTTGGCCAAATCCAAAAATAGTTTATCAAAAAATGTTTTGTTATATGAGGATTTTATAAGGTAAGAACACAAAACTATTCCCCATTTCTAAAATATAGAAATTAATATCTAACAAATTTTGTAGATCTAAAATAAAAAAGTGAAAAATTATAATATTCAAACAAAATCACAGATGGAGAGAGTATAAAACAATGACTAATAAGAATATAGTAATCATTAGCAAAAGGTAGTAAAATATACACCAACATTTCACTAAAATCTAATGTTTATTCTATTATATTTAATATAGAATATAAATTTTTTTTAGTATAAATTCATCTTGTAACATGGAATATATATAAATTTTCTTTTTTTAGTTGTTTTCATGAATGGTTTTGTAGAAACCACGTTGATTCCCTGTATAGGGAGTCTTTTTAGTTTCTTTTAATCAATACAAGGTTGTTCTACATGGATAGCTCGTGGTTTTGTCTATGAAATTTCATTTTAGGGGATAATATAGTGGTACCATTGTACTTGATGAACTAGGGAACAAATTTTGAATAAATTATAGATAGATAGTTGGAAATGGAGAGAAAAATTATTTTTTTACCATGTGTTTTATTTAAGTTGGTTTAGGATTTGTATAACATTCAAATAAACTATTAAAGCCCATTTTTCTTAGTTAGATCCATCAATACAGTTTCCCATGGTTTAGAAAATCATGTATCCAAACATGTGGTATGGGAATTTATAATTTAAATGATGAAATTACCATTTTCACCCATTGTGATTTTTTCGTCTCCCTCTCTATCTTATCTTTCATTAAAAATATAGGGTGTTTAAGGGGGAGATTCTTTACTCTTCTGCTATATGATCTTATTGTCTTTTTCATCAATATCACGAGGGTTCTATGTTATTCCTCCCTGTTTTTTGATATTCTCTTCTATCTTTATTATTATCTATTATGTTAATCCTAACAACTATTTGAGATAGGAAATATTTTTTGGGATGATTATAATGATACATATTTTGGTTCATTGTGGTTTATGAGGACTTCTCCTCTCATAGTAGTATGATTCCCATCATAAGTGAATCCTTGTGATGAGTTATACATGATATATGTTATTTGTTTCTTTATAATTTCCTTGTAATTCATGTAATAATTTTATTATATGAATATATATACATTCATATAATCTTATAGGATTATTAGATACCTATATTAGGATTGAAATAGATTTTAAATGGAATAAATAGTTTTCCTGGAAACATGTCTCTGTATAAGTGTTCCTCAAAACGATCAAGTGGATTTTATAAAGGAATTTAAATGATTTTAAATTGGGTTTTATTTAATTTCAATTATAAAATGGCTATGTGATTTTTTAAACAATTATTTTATAAAATAGTTAATTATTTGAGCTTCATTTTATGTTTTTTGAGATCATTGGTCATATTGGTGTTTCAAATACTTTGAAAATGGAATTGGGAAAATCATTGGTTTGTTAATAAATTTACAAAAGTAATTTGATATATGGAATTCAAGGGATGTTTGAAATAGAATCTATAAGAAAATAAATTTAATTTGCATCTCAGTCTTATTTTATATGACTTATTAGAATCATTAAGGTAGTTATTTTCTAAAACATGTGATACCTTCTTTAGATCCCAATTATAAACGATATGCATGTTGTATCTTGTGATCTCGTGAGGGATGATTGGAATTGGATGTATTTATTCTCACTCTTATACGTTAATAAGAAATGTACTATAGAGTATGAGGGTGTAGGAGGTGATATGATGTTTGTTTCAAATCCATTATATTTTATGTGTGTAGTTAATTATTATCACTCACCTCTATTTTTTACATATCATGGGAATCATAGGAGTTATTAAACGAACTAGATGAGTGAAAAATCTAGTTTATAACGTGTCCAACATAAGTGGATCTAAGTAGCAGAGTGTAATCGAATGGTTAGACCAATGGGTGCTTCCCAATCCAAATATTGTTTAGGACATGTCTAGTTTAACAAGACTACCCAAACGGACATGTTCTTATCGGAATGCCTAGGGTTTATGTCTATAACACCCCGGCCCAAATCATTGGGTTCAGGCCATAATTCAACACAACCCCAAGTGTACCTCCCTGTATATAAGATGTTTTAACAAGAATTGATGTGAATGAGGTACATTGTGAGGAGGATATTCACTAGGTATGAGGTATATATAAGAGAATAATGGAAGTGATAATAATAGAGTCAATGAATAATGACCAAACCAATCATCATAGTATTAGCACAGACATAGAATACCAAACCAAATAATTGAAATTTTATAGGAATGTAACATAATCCAAAATGAGGAAAATAAATATACCCATATATGGTGGATCAATGTAAAAATAAAAACAACTTTAAAAAATAGCAGCATATATCCCAGAAAAATTATATCCTTCAACTCCATGAACCACCTAGAAAATACTACCCTGCTTCCCATTGGAAGGAATTCTTCATTCACTAGATTGATGGTCAAAAATATACATGATCACATAGATGATTAAGTAGGGTGTCAGTATAAATCCTAGTATGATATAACCAATGGTTCTTTACGTAAGTGAATAAAAAATATTGTGGCATCAAATAAATTGGAAATGGAGCATAAATAAGCAACAAGTATATCACACAACATCACACATATGCTAAAACCATAGTGACTGACATCAGTGAAACTAGCACTATGATGTAATTAATTTCAACAAGCCGTGTCATACATGTTCCACCATTAAAGGGTTATCTAAAAACGTGTTTAAACATACCTATTTAATCTATAGACCTTGTACATGCCAAATAAATATCAGATACATACCTCTATTAGAAATATTTCATATGTATCAAGTTTCATGATCATATTAATAACACATGAAATATATATAGGATGATAGATACCACATCGTATAATATCAACCAAGAGTCATATCCATAATATTTAAACATGGGAGAAAACATTAAACATTGGACCCCCACGAAACAAAGGTAATTCATTTGTGGTAAAACCTCAGACATGGGTCCCATGGACTACACATGCATTCCAAATAATCATGTCCATAACCTATATAAACATCAGTTAAAGATAAGGACCCATCAACAATGGTGAAATGAAATATTGATGATAATGTTCATTTTGTGAGTACAATTTCTCTACTAAAAATCCAAGAACTATCTCGAATCAAACATATCAAAGATCAAGAACATGATTAAATAAAATTCTAAAGATATTGGTATGGGTCTACACTATCTTATCACATAGGATCCATCCATAATGATTTAATTAATAATGATCAAATGATGGTTCAATAAGATTTTAGATCCACCATTATTCTAGAAATGATATAGTATATGGTCATTTAATGGAAATGAAATACATAGATCTGAAAAACACATGTTACATTTAAGATTTTTCTCAAGGGGTGAAGAGTATATTATGAAGAAACCCTAAAACTTTGGTTTTTGATCACAATGATTAATTATAGACCATCAACATTCTAATGTGCATCATATTCTAGCTCTAAAGGGAATTAATTCACTATGTAATTATTATGGAGTATTTAGTATTGATAAGTATGTCAAAAATAATAGGAATTACTCAAAATATATCAATTATGCTAATTAAAATGGGGTTTTTGGATAATTATTTTACAAGCATAAGGTTTAGTTGCACAGTTTTCTCAACTGTGTGTTAACCATGTCAGGCTTGCTTCCTCTCCTATGAAACTTCACAATTTGGTCAAATATTTTGTTAAACTATGTGTCATATGTGATTTTTGATCCTAGAGTATATTTCATTGTTTTACTGATGAGGCCCATTATTTGATTGCCCCTGATCCTTAAACAAGATCAACACTAAGATCTTCTGGCACATGATTCATAATTTCCTAGATGATCATTATGATTTGGGAAAACCATAATCAAACCATGAACACTCAAAAATTACTATCATTTTAACTTATAACAGATAAAAATCCGTATAAATCATCTAAGAAAATCAATAGTTGAATAACACATGAAAAATATTAAATTTATTTGTAAAATGCATGAAAGATATATGTCCCTTAAAATATCACCTTCTAAAGACATCTCTTTTTCAAGGAGAGTATATATGAATAATTATTAAATATTTTAGGACACTGAGCCAAAATATTTGAATCTTACTAACATTATTCCTGCAAAATCCATCCATACCACTATTTGGTCTGAACAAAAGTCACAATCATCCATCAAAAAACCATCTCAATTTGTTCAACTATCTAAAGGGTTCATTGCCAATAATATTCTTCTAGTTCTTGCACATCATCCTCCAAATTGATCACATGTTTAATATCATGACCATTCAAATGAATCTATGATATTTGGATCACATTTAAAATAATTTTAAATCATTGATGAAGATCCAATTGATGGACCAAAAACTCAATTTTATCGATGATTTTGAAAATCCCAATGTACCACTCTACAAATTTACATTACTTTCACAAATGCCTATGCTGCTTCCAAGGGGACAAGGGAAAGAAAAATCAAACTCTCATAGTGAAATTCATGGTTCATATCCTCTAGTTGGCATATGATTTATATCAGTTTTAAGGCACAATAAATTGTATCCAAATAAACATCATCCTACCTGTTTTCTCTTACACAATATGATTCTAGAAATATAAAGATTGACCCACCACATGCCAGTATAATTGTGAATGACATGGTCATCCATACAAAGAGTCAAATAGAGAAATGTGAATTAAGCACTGTAAATGTTTTTGTATGAAAACTCTATCATCACCTAGTGAAAATCACAAACTCCGCTAAAATCTAGTACACACACTTGAATCATATACTCTATATTTTGGATCATTCCTTCTGGCCTCCCATTTGTTTGAGGGTAAGATGCCACAATCCGCATCAACAATGTACACATATCCCTTTGCATGAATTTCCAAAACCATGTTGTGAACAGATCATTTAAATCCTATATAATGCTCAATGGAACAATTTGGAACTGAAAATTTTCTTGGACATAGATTGTACCTATCTCATATATTGATTTAGTTTACAATAGTAGTATGAAATGTTCCACTTTTGTCATCCAATCCACTACAACCCACGTGATATCTTGACCTCTCGGGCCATTGGGAAAATAAATCATAAATTTTTTTTCTCACCTTATTCTAAATTCACCTAGAAAAATGTGGTTGTTTGATGTATCACCCTAAGTATCCACAGAATGTTTCTCATTGAATAGTGCAATAGCTTGTGTAGTACACAATTTGGAGTTTTAACATACCACGACCAATCAAACCATCCATTATGAATTGTAATACCAAAATTTTGAAATTTTAAATTTTTTTTCCTAAATGGACTTGGTTTTTGTATTTGGAATATCCAAATTATCATTGGGTGAATTTATGGTATTTTTCAAAAAATGTTCAATTTTTGATGAATAATGAAAAAATTGATGTTATTGTTTAAAAATGAATTTTTATTTATTTAATTAATTATTTTATTTAAATTTATTCTATGTAAAAATAGATAAATTATACCTATAAAAGTTCAATTAAAAAAATTGGAGTCTTTTTAAAATAAAATTAATTGTATAAAAATTTATTTAATTTTTTATCCTCTTTTACCACCTTCTAGGAACATTAGAAAATTTTATTAAACCTTAATTTTACTGCTTGTGTGAATTTAATTTTAAAAAACCGAGTAACATGATTGACATAATTAAGTACAATGTGGTTTAATAAGATGAAAATAATTTTTCATGAATAGTAAAGTTTGACATTTATTTACCACAGTTAAAAGTAAATAGGATAAATAAAGGGAGATGATATTATTATTACCCTAAAAAAGTCCTAATTCTATTGGGTAAGTTTATTTTGAAAAAAATAAACATTAGGAATAAAATATGATCCTTTTTTCAACATGGATTAGATTAAGACATTTATCAATATTTTATTTAATAAAGAGTTAAAATTAATAAATTGAAATTTTCATAAATAATACATTTTTAATATAGGGATACAAATAAGATAAATTCGACTATAAATATTAAGTATAAATATAAAAATATTTCATGCATAATAGTTTTTTAGTTTTAATTTTTAAACCTTATATAATTAAATTTATTTATGTCAGAATGATGATGTAGTAATTTTCATATTAATGAAAGATTAAAAAAATTGATATTATAAATATCAAAATAAATGTAAATTTAGACTTCTGACAATTTCCAATAATTTTATAGGTAAATATGACATGTTAGGGTTGATTAAATTATTTTTGTTCCAAGTTATCAAGTTGTTAGGACTTTAACAAAAATCAAATACTAAATAGTTTCAAAATTGACATAAAAGAGTTTTTAAAACAAATACTATATTATTAAATGATATAACATTCCTAAAAATATATTATTTGGAAAAAGGTCTTATATAATAATAGATATGTCATTAATAAAGCACATGGGGCGCTCTTGGCATTTTATTGTTTTTTATTAACCATTTAATATAATGATACAAGAGACATGGTAAATGTTAAACAATTTAACCAAGAGTTAAATTTAAAAGATAAGGTCAATATAGTTATCTAAACCTGTCTAAAACTTATTGGTTGAGAGGTTGTCGACCAATCAAAACCTTAACTTCGAAATAAATCATCACAGTGACATTATTTACTGAATATGATTGTATAATAAAAAAATATTTCAAGATTTTTCTAAAGTAATCCTAACATATCTTATAAATGGGTACTTCCCCTTCTCTTAAGGGCATACCTCCAAAGACATTTCTCTAGACCAATCCCTGCTAAAATAACCTCCCAACTATACTCACTTTGACCTAGAGGACTTAATTTTATCAAAAATCTGTCATAAGGATCCATTTTGGTCAACTCAAAATGAAACACCCGAGAAATGTGTAATAATTTCATGACATCTTTCAATGTTCTTTTCTTCTTCCAAATCCTCTTTTTTGTTGTTTACATACCAAAAAAATTACTCATATAACATATACACACTGTGATGTTATTAAAAATATGTTACACTGATATTCATTATTCTATCCATCCTATTAATCAAAAGTCACCATACGTGTGTACGTACTGCTTACTGTCTCTACGTCATGGTATAGTTTATTATTCAAACACTTCATTATTTGTTTTGAAATAATAATGAGTATAAATGATAAAATATTAAATATATCATGTTAAGGATACACTATATAGGATATACCATCCAATTACATATGATTTCACCATCAATAGAATGATATTGTTGCTTCTACGTACGTACATATTACCGTCTCTACAAAGGTGATGAAATTCATTCCCCATCTTAACCATTAAAAAATAATTTTCCATTTATGATTAAAAGTTATGATTAAGAACTTAATATCAATCTTGATATTAATAAAATACATCCTATCCATAAAACCATGCCTTATGTTACCAGGCGTATAATGGAAAACAAATCAGTTAACACCCAAAACGATGATACTACAGAAATATTATTAACAAAGAAATATTATAAGATAATTTATGATATCATATTTATGTATGTTGTTCTTGTATAATTTAATTATAATTATTTAAATATTATAAAAAATGTTAATTTACACTCGATCAAGGAAAAGATTTTGGTTATGGTTAATTCTATAATCTCTTCATTGTTCGAGGTTGATTGTACGTGAGTATCTACTTGGATCTCTTTATCATCCATATCAGTGTTTCTTTAAAATGTATATCAAAACAACTTTACTATTTCCAAGACTATGGTTTAATCTCATTTATACCATTGATTTACATTTTCTATTTTTTTTATAAAGGAATCATTCCATTATTTTCGAAACAAGGTCCATTACGACCATTATGACAAAATTAAGCAAAAAATGTTTTTAATGTATATGGAGGGTGAAGCTACTTTTCGCCTTTATAACATAGTATAAGCTTCTCTAGAATGATTTTAAGAATATTTTCAATATAAATGTTTTCTTTTATAATTATTTTACTTTTAAATTATTTCAAAATAGAAAGAGATATTTCTCTAAAATGTTTTGGGTTTCGTCTATGTGAAAATCCTTTGATGGATTTTACACTTGTTTAAAATTGATTTATTATGATACAATCATCCAAATTATATTGAAGGTTTTGTGATTTGTTTGACTGTGGATGTGTTATTTTTATACCATTCATGGTTTATGGTTAAATTATTAACATTTCATTTGCTAGTTTTAATATGAATGTTTATGTTATGTTTCAACATTTTTATATAAGAAATGCATTTGACTTAGTAAGTGAAGTGTGGAGCCCTCTATAGCTCTTCAAGGCATTGATATGTCACATGAGACAAACTAGTGTCTTGGAAGAAGGCCTTGACTAAATATTATTTTATGTCTTGGCCTGAGGCCTTGAATATGTTGTTATGATGTCTGGAATTTTTCATTTCATAACTATTAAATTGGATATTGATATTACATATGATTATTCGACTAGTAGAATATACATCTGAATAATTAAATAACATTATTTGATTTATCTTTTTCATATTATGTTGCAGTTTAAATTTAAAACACCTTTGTTTTTGTCTTATAAATTGCCTTAAGTGTTTATGATTATTTATGAATGTTTCTGCAATATTGTTATCCTTACTGAGCATCTAAGCACACCACTTTCTATGTTTTATTTTTTCCTGGATGTGAAAAGTATATTATGACTGACCTGCAGGGATAGTATGAGGGACATTAATATGTTAAAAGGAGCCACAATATTTTTGTTCTTTATTTCATATTATAATGTAAATTTTATGAATGTATCAAGTACTTCCAATGATACTAAACTGATTGGTCTTTCGAGTTTTAATCCCTTTGTGATGATGACAATGTTATGTAACATTGCACAAACTCTAGGTAACTAGGGTTGGAGCATTGTAGTTCGTATCAGTGGAAGTTTAGTAAAAACCATTAAAACTAGATTTAGAAAAACTATGATTAGAGAACATTACCCTAAGATATGATTTGCATATTAGTATAGAAGAACTTCTTAAAATATTGGTAATGTAGGTATTTTTTTATTTCCCAAGCAATACATCCATGTCTGGATATGCGTAGGAGGAGGCAGCTCTGGCACAAATTTACCTAGGAGTGAAAACTCCAACAAAGAGTTTCGAGTTTGACCCAGGGTATCCAGGTACACAAAAATGGGCCTTGCTTCACTCTTTGTTATGACACTCCTGGGGGATATGCTTTGGATAATTCCAATTTTCATTAAAACCCATTATTTGGATTTATAAGTATATACCTCCTTAAATAATACATTTTTATGATTATGGATTATATCCAAAAACTGTTCAATTTATGTTATGTGTTTTACATGTTTGGAATTATGTTTTGTGATTAATAAACTAATCTAGTATATGAAATTTTTTAGAAATGGAAATTAGTGGAAGGAATGGAAACTATTTCAATGCACATAATTCATTTAAGGATTTCCCTCACAATCAAGATAATTATAAAGGAGCTGGTGAAGCAAATGGTGCAGATCATCTTATCACCATTCTAGGACAGCTCACTTAGGTTATGAATATTAACCTTACCCATATAGATCACCCTAATCCACAACATGTATGATCAATGTTAGGCCTCTTCATGAGGCAACAACCATCAAAATTAAATTGGAGTACAAATCTATTTGTAGCTGAGTAATGGATAAGTTCCATATAGAAAATATTTCATTCATTGGGGAGTAGCGAAAAGGAAAATGTTGTCATGGCAGTTTTTCACCTCACGAGAGATGTAGATAAATTGTGGTTATTAATTGAAAAGAAAAAGGAGGGTGAAAAAGTGTATAATTTGGAATAGAGGTAGTTTTAAGTGATTTTCATCAAAAAATAACTTCCTCGTGACCATCGAGCGTATATGGAAAGCTAATTTCTAAGTCTGAGGAAAAAGGAGAATGAAAATGTCTCAATGTATGAGGTTGACTATACAAGGCTAGAACGCAATGAAGCTGATTATATATGTAACCCATGGAGTAATATTGATGAATTCATTGATGGGTTAAAACCATTCTCCATCAAGAATTTTTTTCAAAATCCATCTCAACATGTGAAGATATTGTCTTATGTGCTATCAAGACATAAAATGAACTCTCTATGTCTTATGGAATTAATGAAAAGAAAGAGAAGAATAGATCTATTGTACATAGTAAAAATGGAAATAAGGGGAAGAAGGGAGAAATTTAATATCCATCCTGTGGTAAATGTGGCTAGAAACACCCCAGTACTTTCCAGATGGAAATGGGAGTCTGTTACATGGGTGGTGAAAAATTTCACCAAGATCTTGATTGCAAGGGAAAGAAATAGGATGTTAATGATGAATTCTACAGTGGTAGATAAAAGGGGAATTATGCAAAAAAAATGTAATAAGTGCCAATGAAACATACCTCAGAAAAGGTCAAGGGAGAAAGGAAAAGCATATGTGATCACTACTGCTAAGGTTGAAGCTTCGAAAGACATGATGGAAGGTAATTTAATGGTTTCCTCAATATTATCCACTACTTTATTTTATTCTAGATCATCGTATTGTTTCATATCTTCCTATATTTCTTAGAAAATTAGATATTTCCAATTGTATTTACAAAGGGAGTGGTCTGTTAAAACTCTTAAGGGAAGTATCATTGCAACAATTTTTTTTTAAATCAGTCACCATTAGGGTATATAAATGTTTGTCATCTACAGATCTCATCGTCATATACATGATTGAATGTGATATAATACTTAGTATGTATTTCATTTCAGACCATGATGTGAAAATTTATTTTAAGAAGAAGGAGGTTAAATTTTTGATGTGGATAAGGAGTACCTTATCTTTAGAGTAGAAACATCACCACCTGATTCTTATCTAGATCCACCCGAAATAGCTCTACTAAATTCAATTATTGGGGAGGAATAAAATCAAATAACTCTGTGAGAGTAAAATAACGTTCAAATGGAGGACATACCTATTGTGCAATAATTTTTGGATGTGTTTCCGGAGGATTTACCTGGACATCCTCCAGAATGAGAAATTTAGTTTTCCATTGATTTAATTCCTAGTTCAAGGCCATTATTGAAGACCCCTTATATAATGTCCACTGTGGAATTAGTCGACCTAAAGATACAATTTGAGGAATTTAGTAATAAAGGATTTATTCTCACTAGTGTTTCTCCGTGGTGATCCCCTATTCTTTTTTTATGATGAAATATGGATCTATGAGGTTGTTCATTAAGTATAGGGAGATCAATGATATAACAATAAAGAAAATGTATCCCATACCTCCCACAGTTTATTTATTCAACCAACTTCATGTAGCACAATATTTTTCAATGATTGACCTTTGATCTGGATATCATCAATTATATGTGATGAAGGATGAAATTCCAAATACATCATTTCAAATAAGGTACAAGCATAACGATTTTACATTAATTCCATTGGGAATAACTAATGCACCCTCTTCCTGCATGGATCAAATGAATAGAGTTTTCTTGGAATATGTTGATGACATTGTTGTAGTATTTATTGAAGATATCTTGGTATTCTCAAAAATCTATGAAGAACATGAAAATAACATGAACACAAATATGAAAACCCTCAGATCAAATGAATTATATGGGATGTATAGGAAATTTGAATTCTAGAATAATGAAATTTATTTTCATGGCCTAATTGTTCTAAGGATGGAATCATTGTTGATTCTTATAAGACAAGATCAATACATGAATGAAAAGCACCGTTGAGTATAACTGAGGGATGCAGTTTTAGATGTTTAGTTGGTTATTATCGGAGTTTCATCCTGAATATTTCCCAATTGGAAAACCCATTAACCAAGAACACACGTAAAGGGGTTAAATTTGGTTGAAAAAAAAGAGCCTGAAGAATTATTTGAAGAAATAGAGATAAGATTATTCAATGTTCCTATATTTACTCTACCACTATTGAATGATTGGTTGGTTATTTATAGTGACACTTCAAAGAATAGACTTGGTTGTGTCCTTATACAGAATGACAGATTTCTTGGCTCTGTATTACGACTGCTAAATATTAATGATCAAAACTATCCCACTAAGGATCTTCAATTAACAACTAAAATCATTTCTTTGAAGATATAGAGAACTATATCTATTGTGAAAATGTGAGATATATATCAATCACAAGAACATGAAGTATATTTTCACACAAAAAGAACTCAACATGAGGCAAATGAGATGGCTCGAACTACTCAAGGATTTTTATTGCTCTGTACACTACCACTCAGGGAAGGAAAACAAGGATGGGGATGCTTTGAGAAGAAAGTATCATGTAGTTTTTAACAAGAGATAAGTTGAAAGGGATATTATGTTTACAGATCTAGTAAAAATAAATGTGAGAATAATCATAGAAGGTAAAACATGAATACATTTTCAATTGGTTGCCAAACGATATTTACTAGAAAGGATAAAATCATCATAGACTAATGATGAGGTGTTTCAAATGAAAAGAAATGTTTTGAATGATGGGAGATTGATTGACTTCGTATATAGATGGAATTTTGAAATTTCGGAAGAGAATTTGTGTTCCTGATATACCTGATCTAAAAAATGGAATTGTTGGATGATGCTCATAGCTCCAATTTCTCTATTCAACTAGGTATCACTATGATGTATAGAGATTTGAAAGAAAATTTATGGTGGGACAATATGTAGTGGGACATTTCTTATTATGTGTCAAGATTTACAATTTGTCAATAGGTGAAGGATGGAAGACAACATCCTAAATATCCATGAAACCACGTCCCTTACCTGAGTGGAAATGGGATGATATTATGATGGAATTTTTCATGGGGATACCAAAGAATCATAGAAGGAATGATGCAATATGGTTCAATTTTGAACATATTAACAAGTATGCACATTTTACTGCTATAAGATAAGATTTACCACTTCATCTTTTAGTAAGAAAATATATTGATAACGTTTTAAGACTTCTTGGAGTACCCCTGTCAATTGTTTCTCATCATGATTCCCGTTTTATGTCAAGATTCTGGAAAGTCTTTAAAAGGACTTAGATACTTAAACTCATTTGATGAAAGCCTACCAAACTCAAAATGATGGAAAATCAGAACAGACTATTCAAAACTTATAAGACATGTTGATATCTTTATTACTTGAATTTCAAGGAATCTGGGTTTAATATTTACCTCTAGTTGATTTTTTCTATAACAATGTCTTCCATTCAAGTATTCAGATGGCTCCATATGAAGTGTTATATGTAAAGATAAGTCACACACCGACCTGTTGGGATGATGTTAGTGAAATAAAACCTGTAGGCCTAGAATGTGTTAGGGAAACAATGGAAAAGGTGAGGATTATCCCATCCCACATCAAAGAAGCTCCGTGTAGGAAAAATAGATATGTTGATAACCGATGGAAGGATTTGAATTTCAAGTAGTTGATCATGTTTTCTTGATGGTATCTCCATGGATGGGTGTTATATGATTTAGTAAGAAGGGTGAATTAAGTCCAAGTTCATTAGACCTTTCAAAATTCAAAACTGAATTGGAGTTGTAGGTTATAATTTGGCAATGCCGCCATGTCTCCCAAAAGTTCAAGATGTGTTCGATGTATCTCTGTTGGGAAAATACATGTCTGACCCAATGCATTTACTCACCTATGATGATAACATAACTAGAACCCAATCTGTGTTATTGTGAAGAGCTTGTCAAGATTCATGATACCAGTGAACAAGTGCTGAGAAACCGGATGACTCGTTTGGACAATGTTCTTTAGAGAAACCATAAGATGGAGGAGGTAATGTGGAAACCCGGGGAACTTATGATAAAGAACCACCCGATTCATTTTATGGAATAATATAATATAAATTTTGTGGATGAAATAATTTTATGGAGGGGAGAATGTAACACCTCCTGCTTCCATGGTACGCATCCCTTGGAAAAATGTAATAGCATGCATTGTACACAACATGGAGTTTTAACACACCACACCCAATAAAACATGCTATTATGAATATTAATATCCACCTTTATAAATTTTAGAAATTTTATTTTTCAAAATGGACATCATTTTAGGATTCGGAATATCAAAATTAGCTTAGGGTGAAATTTTTGTATTTTTCTGAAAACGTTCAATTTGTTATGAATAGTGAAAAACAATGCATTAATGTTTAAAAAAAAATTTTAATTTATATAATTACATATTTTATTTAAATTTTATGTAATTAAAAATAGATACATAATACCTATATTAGTTCAATACAATTCATTGAAGTCATATTATAAAAAAATTAGATGTATAAAATTTTATGGTATTTTTGAACATATTTTACCAGCCTTCTAGGAACGTTAGTAAATTTGCATAAAACATAATTTTACTAATTATATGAATTTAATTTCAAAATTACTAGATAAACATTTGATTTTATTAAGTAAAATGTGGCTCAATATGATAAAAATAATTGTTCGTGAATAGTAACCTTTGACTTTTATTTACCACAGTTAAAAATAAATTGGTTAATTAAATGTAAATATGACATTATTATTACCCTAACACATGTCCTAATTCTATTGTATAAATTTATTTCGACCAAAATCAACCATAAAAATTAAATATGAACCTTTTGGTCCACTTGGATTAAATTTAGTCATTTATTATTATTTTATTTAAAAAAGAGTTAAAAGTGTGAAATTCAGTTTATCATAACTAATTTTTTTTTAATATATGGTTATATATAATATAAATTCAACTATAAATATTAATTATAAAGATAAAAATATTTCCTACATCATTGTAATTTATTTATAATTTTTAGACATTAAATATATAAATTTTTTTATGACACAATGATGATGTGGTATTTTTCTTATTTTTTAAATATTTAAATAATTGATATTATAAATTTCCAGATAAAGGAAGATGGAGACATTTTAAGAATTACATGAATTTTACATGTTAATATGAAATTATATGGATGTATAAATTAATTTTGTAGAATTAATCATGTTGTTCGGACTTTAACAAAAAAAATACTAAATAGTGTCACAATTGACATAAATGTGTTTTTAAAACAAATACAATATTATTAAATGAAATAATAGTCCTAAAAATCATAGGATCAAACAAAGGACTTATATAATAATATATATGCTTTTAATGAACCACTTTGGGTTCTATTATCATTTTATAGTATGTTCATTAACAATATAATATAATGATTCAAGGAGCCATGGTAAATGTTCAACTATTTAAACAAGTGTTAAATCATAAATATAAGGTTAATATGGTGACCTAAACCTGTATAAAAGAAATTGGTTGAGATTTTTTAGACCCATACTCACCTTATCCTAAAAATAAATCATTTTTGAGCCATTATAAATAGAATAAAATTTAATAATATAATAATATATCATGATTTTTTTAAAGTCAACCTCACCTCTCTTATAAAAGATTATATAGGCTTCTATAAAAATCACACCATCAAAGCCATTTGGCTCGGGAAAACCATACTCAAATATCCTACCAACTCCCCCCACTTCATCGTAGAGGCCATAATTTGATCCAAAATCTATATTTTGGATCCCATTTGATCAACTCAAAAGGAAACACCAGAAGAAGAGGTAATAATTTCACCATCTATTTTAATGTACTTTTCTTCTTCCACTTCCTCTGTATTTGTTGTTTCTAGAACAAAATAATAACTCCAGTACCTTATTCATACTGGGATGTTATTACAAATATGTTACAGCCATATTAATTATTCTGTCCATCCTAGGAATGAGAAGCCACCATATGTGCGTATGTATGGCTTACCATCTCCACGTCGTGGTGTAGTTTCTTATTCAAACACTTAATTTTTGGGATGGGTATAATAATGAGAAAAATGGATTAAAATAAAAAATATAAATGTTTAGGAATCTTAGTATATGATATAACATCCAATTACAAATGATTTCACCATCAATAGAATGATATTGTCTCTCGTGCGTATATTAGGATTATTGTCTCCACGAACGCGATGAAATCCATTCCCCATCTAACAATTCAAGAATTATTTTCATATTATGATTAAAAATAATGGCTAAGAACATAATATCATTCTTAATATTAATAAAATACATCCTATCAATAAAAAACACATCTTACGTAACCTAGCATATAATGGTAATCATATTAGTTAACACCGGAAATGATGATATTACTGAAATATTATTAATAAATAAATATTAGAATATATTATTTGATATCATATTTATGTATGTGGTTCTTGTATACTTTAATAAAAATGATTTTACTATTATACTGGAGGGTAACGTACCCTTGATCATGGAAATTTATAAGGTATTATTTAATTATAAAATATCGTAATTATCTGAGTTTGTGTATACGTGAGTATCTACTGGGACCTCTTTATCATCCACATGCGCCTTTCATAAAAATATTTTTGAAAACGTTTTTACTATTTAATAAACTATGGGTTATATCCATTTATAACCTTGTTTGAATTTTTATATAATTTATATAATAGAATCTTTCTGTCATTTTCCAAACAACGTCCTTTACGACCTTTTCGACATAATTAATGAATGAATGTTTTTTAATATATATGGATGGTGGGACTATTTTATGCCATTATAATACCTTATAAACATCACTTACAAGATTTTAAGAATATTTTCAAAATAAATGGTTTCTTTTATAATTATGTGGAATTTAAATGATTTCAATATAGGAAGAGATATTTCTCTCAAATGGTTTTGATATCGTTTATGTCAACATCATTTGATGAATTTAAGACATGTTTAAAGATGATTTATTATCATAAAATCATCCATATTGTAATGAAGGTTTTGAGATATGTTTGGCTGTGGATGTGTTATTTTTATACCATTCACTATTTATAGTAAAATTATTAACATTTCGTATGGTAGTTTTAATACGAATGTTTATGTTATGTTTCAAAATTTTCATATGAGGAATGCATTGGACTTAGTAAGTGACTTGTGGAGCCTACTATAGCTCCTAAATGCATTGGTATTTTTCATGAGTCAAAATAGAGTCTTGCAACCAAGCCTTGAAAAATTATTTTTTGTAGTCTTAGCACGAGGCCTGAACTATGTGGTCATGATGTCCAAAATTATGAATTCTATCATTATGAAATTGAATATTGATATTACATGTGATTATTCTATGAGTATACTATCCATTAGAATAAGTAAATGGACCTATATGGTTTATCTTTTCAATATTATAATGAAGTTTAATATTAAAAGGAATATGTTTTAGTCTAATAAATTACCTTTAATGTTTATTCTTATTGATGAAAGTTTTCACATTATTGTTGTCTTTACTGAGCATCTGAGCTCACATATTTCTATGTTTTATTTTTCCCAGGATGTGAAAAAGTATATTATGACTGACCTGCATGGATAGTCTAAGGGGGATGAATGTGTTAAAAGGAGACACAATGTTGTAGTTTTTTATTTCATAATGTAATGTAAAACTTAGGTTTGTATCTAGTACTTCCAAGGATAAAATGATCATTCTTTGGCGATTTGATCCCTTGTGATCATGTCATGTTTATGTAATAATGCATCGACTCTAGGTATCTAGGGTAGGGGCGTTACATTGGAGGAACATCTAAGGATCTTATTCCTGATCTTGGTCCTCTAACAAGTTATGAAATGTAAGATGAAGACTGTAATGAAATATTTTTCAGGGGGCCACTAAAATTTTCTTCTAACATCATGATACATTGTATTTGATCCTGGGTACACTTCCTATTGAAAATAATGAGATTATTTCCTTATATCTTCCTTCATGAAATAGGGAACTGTAACTTTTCCATGAACCAAAATAACACTACATCCATATAAGGTGCTATTGACAATCCAGGATCAATTGATCATCAAAAGGGGGATAGGTGAATTTTTCAAATCTTTTTATTTTAAGTATCCATTATTTTTAAACAACCATGACCTCTTGTTAAATATGTATGAATTTTATGAAATAAATAACAATCATGCTTCCATAAGAACTCATGCATTTTTTAGGATCACTACTCAATAAGAGAAGATTCATCCTTGGTATAATTAGAAAACAATACAATAAAACACAATCCAATAGAAAAAAATCTTTATGTGTGGATACAAACTAGTAGGATATATCATAACACTTGTGTAGTAATATTATCAATACAAAAATTACATGTACATCATGTAGCATGAAATGATGTTTTACATTTTTTTGTAACATGATAAGAAAAATTAGTCATTTTATTCTGAACTACTTATGGTGTTTCATTGTCAAAATTCACAATATAATCTTGAAATAATTATCCACATTCCTACCTATAAGTTGGGACGAACTTATTTGTCTTTGTAATCATATTTATTTATATCCACAATCTGATTTTTTTTATTAATTATTCCATCAAAAAATATAACTCTACATAAATACTGCTATAAATTCTGAACTTCTTTTATCATAGTACAGAAATCCCATTCTAATTTTATGTACTGATCTATAAACAATGAATATGATCTTCCATCTTATTCTTCTTCTATCCATAAATGTTCTTTTATAATTATTTACTCTGAAACTCCTCTATAAAAACATTTAGAACTTCCCTCTCTTTCTCCATACATGAATTGTAAGGACCCGAACATTTTAATTATATTTATTTTCTAAATTTGTGTGTTATTTTATTTTATACTCAACAAAACTGTATCCTTTAGTTAATAAAGTGGGTATAAATAAAATAAGACTATTGTGTTTCAACTTTTATATTATCATTGGTCAGTATGACTGTTGTTCAATTTGGAAGTTGGAAACTATAATATTAACATTCAGTTTTTATAAATATGGTTATCATGGTTAATTTATACAGAAAGAATATTGAATGGCCTCATCCAGTAGACTCAATCCATATGAAGCCCATCATTCGGAGCTTGGGAAGGAGGTAACATCACCGGGCTTTGCTGTAGACCAATCACAAGCAGAACATCAATGTATGATGCTTGAACGGAATCACTTAAGGGCGAAGTTCAAGCTGATAGAAATCACCACTCATGCAATGTTGTCTGAGCCACCCCAAGATTCTATCACCATATCACACCTTACACTTAGGTCCTATGCTAGTTTTATAAGGGTCTATGTAATGATACCCTTGATTCTTTGTGTACTCCTTTTATATAAATAAATTTTTATTTCTTATTATGGACAAGTTTGTGAATTTCAAATATCCAGATAATTATAAGATGTGTATTATTGATAAATTTAGGAATAAATGGTATTTTACAAATTTTCTTATTCATTAAATAATTAATAATGTGAAATAATTTTCATGAAATGGTCTTCTATAGTTTTTTTCAGTAATAAATTTAGAGTCTAATAAGATCAACTTGGTTTTTAGTGAATAGTAATATAGGAATAGAAACATACCCATATGAATAGTAATGAATTGTAATATATAGAAATTTTAATAAAAAATAGAAACTTCATCAATGAATGTATAAAAACATTTTAGACATCTTAAATGTGAAAAAATGATCACAGTTTATGTATTTGTATTTTTTTTGTCAAAAATATTTTGTTTACAAATTTATAATTAATTTAATAATTTAAATTGGAAATTTATTTTCATAAAATTTTATCATAAATTGATACTTTATTTTATTATATTTATATGATAATTTTATGGGACCTTGATTACTCTTTTAATGTGTTACATAATGAGTTATAGTATTAAAGTTGTATTTTTGGAATAAATTAAACTTTTATATAAAAATTAAATTAATAATATATAGAAAATTATTTTCTTAAAATTGAATTCATTTTTTAATTCATATTAGTGATATTTTGTTAGGGTGAATTTTAGGGATTTTTCTGAAACAGTTGAATTTTCAGGGAATAGTAAAAATGTTGTTTTCAGTTTTTGGTGTTTAATGACATCATTATTGATGTAATAATGATTTAAGATTTCTGGTCGGCTTTTGAATATTGAGATATGATATGATGTGTCCCATGTGTCCAATACTATTTGAAAATACAATGGGAAAGCCCATGGTTTTTCAAATGCCACCGATGAGGTGTCCCTTGGAAATTAATAATTTATTCACTCACTTTTCCTATACATACCAGGCCATTTCCCTTATTCATTTCATTGAAAAATCATCCTAAAATAAGTTATGGTCTCCCTAACTTCCAATAGGTCCTCCAAAGGATCCCTCAAGCCTCTTAAGGTCCTGAAATTCAAGCTTTCAATATTACACTTCAAGGTAAGGGATCCTTTCACCCTCCTCTTTTTAAGTCATAAATTCTTTTATATTGTGTCTTACATTTTTCATCTCTTTATGTTGACGGTAAATTATTATATTTTCTCATTACAATAATTTTCCTGTATAATTTTTTAGATACCCTTTTTTCTCTCATAAATTTATTTTCTGAATTTTTAAGGGACCCCATTAGGCTCCCAAATTTGTCGTAAAAGAAATCACACTTTCTATTTCATTTCATGTTATCATATCATGTGTTGTGTCATTAAAATTTCCAAACCATGATCTTATTTCTTTTTCTTCTATCACTATACTTAAAAATGATCCATTTATGTATGGGAGACCCTTTTCCCCACTCTTTTTATTATTTTCATAAACCATGTTATATAGCCATTATGCTGTAGAAATTTCGTCTCAAGAAATTATCTTGTTTTATTTATGTGAATACCCAGACCTATTATATTTCTATGGTTGTTAAAAAATATATAAATATGATATATTTGATTCTGTAATTGACATAAATATATCCCTCAATCCCTTTACATGTGTTATAAATGATATAATGGTCTTATTTTTAAGCTAGTTTAAACGTCACAATTTTGACATGAAACCCTTTTCATTGATTCCATTTGGGATATTTATAAAATGTTTTATTATGCTCTATGTGGATCACATGAAAGTAAAGACATATTAAGAGTTCTCCCTGATATATCTCCAATTCATTGATTAAAGAATTAATCTCTAGATATGACAAGTTTCACGATTTATTGGTGAATAACATTGATAATTTTTATGACACCTCGGGGTTAAACATTGGTGATAAGTTCATTAATGTATAAATGAAATGTTGTAGCCACATATTGAAGTTATGATTCATGTTATATTTATTATGATATTACTATTCTTCCATTTCTGATGCCTTTATAACTATTATCATGTTCTAATTAATATTGTTCAAGATAACATGTCAATTGTTTCACTTCTTTTCCTTACTGAGCCTTTTGATCACACTTTCCTTTGATGTATGTCTCCAGGATTTGAGATGTATTAATTATAATTAGGAATAACTTATGATGAATACTTAAAAGTGGATTAGAAGAATTTTTTATCTTGTAATCATGTTTTTATCCTGATTTTCAAGACACTAGACTTTAAAGATCCTCTGTATGTAAAATGTAATGTAATAAAAAGGCGGGATGCCATAGTTGGTATCAGAGGACAGTTTAGTTATTTATGTAAATTTTTATATGGAAACTTTAGGAATAATCCTATATTAAAGAATAAAAATTGGAAAAAATCCTTGTATTTTGGTGAGTATTAAGTGGCATAGCAAGGAAACACATTCATTTGTGGATTCAAGCAGGTAGAGGTGGCTCTGGCCCAGAGGTACCTAGGAGAGAAAACTCTGATAAGGAGTTCCGGGCATGACCCGGGGTATCCAGGTACATGAAAATAGACGTTTTTGCACTCTTGGATAGGACACTCCTGGGGGATGTGTTTTGATAATCATTAGATTTTTAGGAATCATTATAAAGGATTTATAGAGAAATGTAATTGTTTAAAAAATGTTTTAGGACATAAATACATTATAGTAAAAAGATTTTTAAATGTAAAAAGTTTCTCATTATGGTTTTATTCTTTTAGGAATGGTGGGAAATAGGAGGAACCATGAAAATGGTGACTGCAATGGACCATGCACTGATGGACCTCTGATGGAAGCCGGAATGGAAACATTAATGCGAATGATGATCCAGCTGACTAATGTTCTGGGAAATAACATGAATCATCTGAGATATGGATCTCACCGTGAAGGGAACAACAATCTATGGAGTCCATAATACATCATCTACAACCAAACGTTAGTTGATCGACTGACCCATTGATTGATGAGCAGTGGATTAGCTCCATCAAGAAGATCATTTTTTTTGATTCGTTGTTCAGAGAAAGAGAAGTTCACCCTAGCTAGATATTTCTTAGAAGGAGAAGCTGATTAGTGGTGGGAACTGATCAAAAACACAAGGAAAATAGTGGAAGATAAAGTTATGGAGTGTGAGGAGTTCAGAGGGATCATTTTCTGTAAGTATTTCCCTCCATCAATGAGAACAAGAGTGGAGAAGGAGTTTCTCGAGCTGAATTAGAAGGAGAATGAATCTATGGGAATCCAAGAGATGAAAATAACAAGGCATTCACGATATACCTCTTGCTTTGTCATGGATAAAAATTTAAAGGATGATAGATTCTTTGGTGGACTGGGAACTCACCTACGGAAGAATCTAGCCAACAGTGGTTATGATAGCTATGAAGAGATTGTGCGAAGTTCAATGAAAGTGGAACTGGAGTTTGGTGACATGTAGTGGTCTCATAAATCCAAAGGCAAAAAGAGATAAATGGAGCCATGCTTAGGAAGGATATTTGAACAAGGAAGAGGATAAAAGCAAGTGTAACATCTCTCATGTAATAAATTTGGGAAAATGTATTTGGGGAACTGCCTTCTTAGGAGTGGGAAATGATAAAAGTATGGAAGATATGGCTATATTCCAAGGAATTTTCATAGCTTGGTGAAACATCAACTTCAAAACACTAATGACATGGGGAAGATGGTCCATGCCCTACCAGATGTCCAGTGCTTTATGTGTAGACAACTTGGTCACTTTTCCAATCACTGTCCAAATCTGAGGGCAGTGGAGGGGAACCACCATCAGCCTCAGCAAAGGACAAGGGAGAAAAGTCATGATTATGCTATCACGACACCTTAAGTTGAAGCTCCAAATCATGAGGTATAAGGTACTCTTGTTGTTCTCTCAAAGCTAACAAGTACATTGTTTGATTCTGGTTCTACACATTCCTTTATTTCTTCCATGTTTGCAACAAATTTAGTATAAACGTCCAATTTTCTAAAAGAATAGTTATCAGTCAAGACTCTTGGTGGGATTATCCAAGAATAATTATTGTTTAGAAACTCTAGTATTTACTTTGGCGAGCACAATATTAACAAAAATATTTTAGTCATTCCCATGTTAGAATTTGACCTTTTACTAGGGATGGACTGGCTCTCAAAGTATAATGCTAAGATCAAATGCAGAAGTAATGAAATATTAGTAATATTGAATGGAAAACCTATATTTATCTTCCAAGGTGAGTTATCTTATTTTGAGATTTGTCTAGATGAACCTCCTATATCCTTATTTATGGAATTGATCAGGGAATAAGATGAAGGAAATAAGAGTGTTAGGATAGAAAATGTCCCCATCGTTCAGGAATACGTCAATGTATTTATTAAGGAGTTTCATGGACATCCCCCATAAAGAGAGGTATAGTTCTCCATTGAACTCGTACCTGGATCTCACCAGATATTAAGACCCTGTATAGGATGGAAAATGTGGGGCTATAGGAATTAAAGAAACTACTCCAAGATCTTTTAAAGAAGGGGTTAATCCACCCATGTGTGTCTCCTTGGGGAGCACCTGTTCTCTTTTTGAAGAAGTAGGATGTATAGATGCGGCTATGCATTGATTATAAGGAACTGAATTGGATCATAGTAAAGAACAAATACCCTCTTCTGTGAATTGATGAATTATTTGACCAACTTCATGGGGAACAATTCTTCTATAATATTTATCTTTGATCTCGTTATCATTAATTGAGGCTAAAGAAAGAAGATATTCCAAAAACTTCTTTCTGATCAAGATATGGGCATTAAGAGTTTGTTGTTATGCCATTTGGACTGACTAATGCAGATTCTATTTTTATGGATTTGATGAATAGAGTCTTTAATGACAACATTGATAACTTTTGGTAGTTTTTATTAATGACATTATGATATATTCCAAAATTCGTGAGGAGCATGATGATCATCTAAGGGTTATTTTGAAAACTCTGCGTAAGGATATGATTTTTGGAATGTTCAGTAAATGTGAGTTCTGGTTACAAGATATTGCATTCTTGGGGCATATTGTATGATATGAAGGAATCCCAGTTGACCCTACAAAGATAAAATTTGTAGAGGAGTGGCCTCAACATACAACAATAATTGAAATTTTATGTTTCCTTGGATTAGCAGGATATTATAGGAGGTTTGTGAAAAAAAATTCACGACATTATAACCCATTATCCACATTAACTCGAAAAGGGTTCAAGTTCTTCTTGAAAAAGGAGTGGGAGGAATGTTTCCAAGAGTTGAATATAAGATTGGTTACTCCACCTATGTTAACATTGCCCTCATGTGGAGTAGGATTCATTATTTTCAGCGATGTACCTCTAAAGGGGCTTGGGTGTGTCCTCATGAAAAATGATAAGGTCATTTCTTATGCGTCTTGACAGTTGAAGAGTAATGAGAAGAATTATCCTACGCATGATCTGGAGCTTGCTGTAGTTGTTTTTTCTCTATATATAGGGAGGAAATATCGTTATGGGAAAATTGTGATATATACATAGACCATCAATGTTTGAAGTACATTTTCACACAAAAGGAATTGAACATGAGACAAAGTAGATGGTTGGAACTTCTTAAAGACTATTATTGTTCAATTAATTATCATCCTGGAAGAGAAAACAATGTTGTTGATGCATTAAGCAGGAAAGACCCAGTAGTTCTTTCCACTATGAGGATTTAAAAAGATCCTATGTCCAATAAACTAGTAAAGCTGGAAGGGGAATTATAAGGGATGTGTCATCATCAAACCTAACCCAAATTATTTCTCAACCATAACTACAAGAGAGGATGAAAAAGCATAAAAAGAAGATCATTTGTTACAGAATAAGTTAGAGTTTTTGATTGATGGGAAGTTTTTTGAGTTCAATACTGATCAAGAAGGTGTACTAAATTTTGTACAAGACTACATGTTACCTCTATTCCTGAAATAAGGAAGGGGTTTATGGATGAATCTCATGTCTCTACTTTCTCTATAAATCCTGGTAGCAAGAAAATTTATAGGGACCTTTGTGATAATTATTTGTGGGATGATATGAAAAGGGAGATTGTTGACTACACGTCAATGTGCCTGGTATGTAAGCAATTGAAGGAGGAGTGACTACATCATAAAGGGGTATTGAAACCACTACCCATACAAGCATAGAAGTGGGGAAATATCACAATGGAATTCATCACTGGTCTCCTAAGAACATCCAAAGGAGATAAAGCGATATGGGTTATTGTGGACCGTCTCACAATGACCGCCCATTTTATCTCCATTTGGGATGATTTCTCTCTTGATCAACTTACCAGGATTTACGTGAATGAAGTGGTAAGGCTACCTGGTGTCCCACTTCCCATAGTATCTAACTGTGATCCAAGGATCACGTCAAAATTCTGTAGAAGTCTTCAATAATATCTGAGAACTGAATTGAATTTTAGTATGACCTATCACCACAAAAAGATGAACAATCTGAAAGGACTATTAAAACACTTGAGGACATGCTGAGAACATACTCAATGGAATTTAAGGGTTGATGGGATCAACATGTCTCTTTAATTGAGTTCTCATACAACAACAGCTTCCACTCGAGCATTCAAATGGAACCATATGATGCTCTATATGGTAAGTGATTTAGAACTCCTACTTTTTGGAATGAATCTAGTGAGGGAATGCTTCTTGGGCCTGATCTTGTGAAAGAGATGATAGAAAATTTCCATTCTATCTAGCAACAAATTAAGGCTACTCAGAGTTGGAAAAAGAGATTTGCCGACAACCATCGATGGGACTTGTAGTATGATGTTGGTGACAAGGTCTTTCTGTGGATTTCACCTTGGAAGAGAGTCATGAGGTTTGGGATGAATGGGAAGCTCAGCCATATGTACATTAGCCCCTTTGAAATCCTTGATCGTGTGGGAGTATTGGCCTATCAGCTTTCACTTCCTCCAAATCTATCACATGTTCATGATTTCTTCCATGTATTCCTATTAAGGAAGTATATACCTAACCCTTCATATGTATTAAATCCATAGGTGGTACAATTGGAAAATGGCATCTCTTATGAGGAGCAGCCGATGGAGATCTTGGATCGTAGAGACATGGTTCTACGCAACAAGACTACCCACCTTATTATGGTGCTGTGGAGGAACCCCAAATACGAAGAAGCCACTTGGAAACCAGGGGAGTCTATGAGGTAGCAGTACCCAAACCTTTTTACATCATAGGTTACAAGTTAAAAATTCAGAGGACGAAATTTCTTAAGGGGGGTAGAATGTAACGACCCAAACTTTTTAAATATATTTTTTTTCTAAATTTGTGTCTTATTTTATTTTATCCTCAACTAAACTATATCCTTTAATTAATAAAGTGGGTATAAATAAAATGAAAATGTTGGGTTTCGACTGTTATTTGACCATTGGTCAATATGACCATTGGTCAATATTACCATTGGAAACAATAATCATAACGTTTTGTTTTTATCAATATAGTTATCTTGGTTAATTAATACAGAAAGAAGATTGAATGGCCTCATCCAGTAGACTCGAGCCATATGAAGCCCATCAGTTAGAGCTTGGGAAGGAGGTAGCATCACTAGGCTTTGCTCGAGACCAATCCCAAGCTGAACTTCAACGTATGAAGCTTGAACGAAATCACCTAAGGGAGAAGTTCAAGCTGATAGAAATAACCACTTAGGAAATGTTGTCTGAGCCACTCCAAGATTCTATCACCATAGCACACCTTACACTTAGTTCCTATGCTAGAGTTATAAGGGGAAATGTAATGAGACCTTAACTGATTTGTATAGTTCTTTTATATAAATAAATTGTTATTTTTTAATATGGCCAAGTTTGTGAATTTCAAATTTCATGATAAATATAGCATGTGTATTATTGAT
This sequence comes from Viscum album, assembly GCA_963277665.1. Classification (NCBI taxonomy): domain Eukaryota; kingdom Viridiplantae; phylum Streptophyta; class Magnoliopsida; order Santalales; family Viscaceae; genus Viscum; species Viscum album. The sequence goes on along the minus strand of OY728127.1, from coordinate 394,866,588 downwards.
GAATTTAGGGATAAGGGTATTTTAAAAAAATTGTATTCATTAAATAATTAATAATGTGAAATTATTTTCATGAAATGGTCTTCTACTGTTGTGTTCAGTAAGAAATTTAGAGTCTACTAAGAACAACTTGATTTTTAGTGAATAGTATAGTATGAATAGTAACATACCTAAATAAATAGTAGCGAATATTAATGAATAGTAATGAATAGTTATGAATACTAATTTGACTAAAAAATAGAAACTTCACCCATGAATTTATAAATACATTTTAGACATCTTAAATGTGAAAAAATGATCATAGTTTATGTTTTGGTATTTCTGTTTGTCGTAAATATTTTATTTACAAATTTATAATAAATTTAATAATATAAAATGGAAATTTATATTTATAAAATTTAATCATAAATTTTTACATTATTGTCTTATAGTTATTTTATAATTTTATGGGACCTTGAGTACTCTTTTAAGTTGTTACAAAATTTGTTATAGTTTTAAAGTTGTATTTTTCGAACAAATAATTATTTAATTTAAAAATTAAATTAAAAATAAATAGAAAATTATTTTCATAAAATTGACTATATTTTTGAATTCAGAAGAACAATATTTGGTAAGGTTGAATTTTAGGTATTTTTCCGAAACAGTTGAATTTATGGTGAATAGTAAAAATGTAGTTTTGAGTTTCTGGTGTTTAATGACATCATCATTGATATAATAATTATGTAAGCTTCCTGGTAAACTTATTAATAGTGTGATATTCTATAACGTGTCCCATGTGTCCAATACCATGTGAAAATACCATGGGCATGCCAATGGGTTTTCAAATACCACCGATGAGGTGCCGCTTGGAAATTAATAATTTATTCACTCACTTTTCCTAAATATACCAATACATTTCCATCGTTAATTTCATTCCAAAATCATCCTCAACGAGTTTATGGTCTCTTTAGAACCCATGGGGTCCTCCCAAGGTTCACTCAAGCCTCCTAATGTTGAGAACTTCATGCTTTCCATGATACACTTCATGGTAAGGGGTCCTTTCACCCATCTCTTTTTAAGTCATGACTTCTTTTATGTTGTGTCTTATATTTTTCATATATTTATATTGATGTTATGTTATTATATGTTCTCATTACTGTCATTTTCATGTCTAATTTTTGAGAGACCCTTTTCGCTCTCATCAATTTGTTTTCTAAATATTTAAGTGATGTCATTAGGTTGCCGAATAATTCATAAAAGAAATCACAATTTCTATTTCCTTTCATGTTTTCTATTCCTGTGTTGTTTCATTAAAATGTCCACAACATGATCTTACTTCTTTTTATTATGCCCTTGACTGAGTAATGATCCATTTATGGAAGGTATATCCTTGTCCCTTATCTTTTTATTATTTTCTAAAACCATGTTTTATAGCTTTTATGTTGTAGAAATTTCGTCTCAAAATTTTTATCTCTTTCTCTCAAGAAATTTTCTTGTTTTATTTATGTGAATACCTAGACCTAGTTCATTTATATGGGTGTTAATAAATATATAAATATTCTATATTTGATTATGGAAATGACATACATATAACCCGAACTCCCTTTCCATGGGTTATAAATGATATAAGGATCTTATTTTTAAGCTCTTTTTAAACGTCACGATCTTGACATGTAACCCATTTCTTTGATTCAATTAGGGTTATTTATCAAAGGTTTTATAATGATCTATGTGGATCACATGAAAGTAAATAAATATTAAAGGTGCACCCAGATATCACTCCAATGTATTGGGTAAAGAATTAATCTCTAGAGATGACATGTTTCACGATACCTTGGTGAAGAACTTTGATAATGTTTTTGACACCTCATGGTTAAACCATGGTGATACTTTCATGAATATCTATATGAAATGTTTTAGCCACATATTTATGTTATGATTCATTTTTTATGATATTCCTATTATTCGATTGCTCATTCCTTTAATACTTTTATCATGTTCTTATTAATATTGCTCGAGATCACATGTCAATTGTTCCACTTGTTTTCCTTACTAAGACATTTGCTCACCCTATCTATTGATTCAGACTCCAGGATATGAGATGCATTAATTTTACATAGGAATAACTTATAATTAATCCTTACAAATTGATTAGAATAATTTTTTATGTTGTATTCTTGTTTTTTCCTGATTTCCAAGATAGTAGACATTAAAGATCTTCTGTATGTAAAATGTTATGTAATAAATAGGCAGGATGCCATATGAATAGTGTTTTGATCCATCAAAATGTACCATGTTATTTCTTCATTTTTTAAATGTGAAAAAAATGATTTTAGATGGAATTTAAAATGTTTTCCTATGTAACCAAATTTACCGAATCCTAAAATTTTACCTTCATTTCGAACACATCATTGAATTATTTTGGGATTTTTAAATCTTCTAAATTCTTCTCGAAATTTCTATAATATTCTCACAACATCTGATCACTACAAACTCTATAATATTTACTAGGTCTGATTCTCATTTTCATTTTGATTTCATCATTATAATGATAATATATGTCTACTCCGACATTCAAAAACCGCTTGAAAATATATCATAACTGAAGACTGATCATTATGATGACCACATGGAAACAAAAAACATTAATATCATTCTTGCATAAACATTTTTTCTACTTTGTTAGTCTTTTATTGTCTTCATTTTTCAATAAATAAAGTCATGATATAAAAATATTCTTGCACTTCCTCATCTACACTTCATCACCAGCTTCAACCCTCATTGACCAACTCTTTTGTAATAACTTCAAACATTTCTTCTTTTCTAATTTTCTGTATACTAATGATCCATCATTTGATGAAGCCTATCATCTAATGGAATTAATCAGTTTCTGTGCCTGATTGATCTGTCTATGCTTCAATCAGATCAATTGGTGTCACCTTCAATATGATATTCAGAACCACATTTCATCCAATATCTCTTGACCCATTGGACTAAGACCCTCAGCATTTTATTCTCATGGGCTAATTGAAGAAAACCCAATAATCTTGATTAAAATGGATGACTACATTATTGACTTACCTCTGATATATTTTTTCATCAGTCCTAAAAACATCTAATTTCTCATCAGTGTTAAAAATATCCTCTTAATAATCATAAACAACAAAAATTTCCACCTTTTATTACCTTTTGCAGCCATCATTTCATCTATTGATTGGTTTCAAGATTTCTCCAATGATAAATGGCACAACGTGTCTGATGGACTGCTGTCAGCAGAAAAATCATTCCTTACCAAAATCTTTATTTGAAGATTTGTATATTGTTGATTGTTGGTGTGGCCAAAAACTAGAATCATCATCTTCTTACATTCTTAAAAACATCACAAACTTTATAAATTTTTCATCAGGTGATCTTATGTTGATGATCTGAGACTGGAAATATTTTACATCATAATATTTTTTCTTCTAGAAGATCCCTCTTGTAATCATGAATTTCTTAGTAATATGAAATCATTTATGATTGGAATAATATGATATGATATACAATTGAATTTATTATATATCCCCATCCTTCCATAATATACTTTACGTCGACCAAACTTCATTCTGATTGGTATCATATGTTCTCACCATTTCTATCATAATGAAAGCTTCTACATGTTTTCAAATTAATTTTTATTGATCAAAATTCTATTTTCAGAAATGCATCGCCATGTTATCATCTGATAAATGAGGACTCCAATAGAGCTTCTCATTACAATTGAAACTCCATTCTAAATCCAAGGTGATTATGATGAACATTTTTACTAAGGAAACTTCATAAACCAATTGAATTACCTATTCAGTTTGTGTATGGTCTTTCTGATTGTGATGTTGATTTTGATTGTGATGTTTTTATAAATTGAATTTGTTTGTTTCTTATTTAAAAAAAATACAACCCAATCATCTTCCGGCTTCCTAAACAAATCTTTGCAACTTGGACCCAAAAATCTCCCCCTTTACATTTTCATGTCATCAAAGGTTTGTAAATAACTAAACTTTACAACATCAAGATCTATATTACTTAACAATAATTGTATTCCAATGTGAGATAAATCATTGTAGGAATCAAGAATCATTAATAGAAAAAATATGTTGAACAAAATTATGGACACATGAAAAGTATTCATCTTTTATTCACAATTTTTTTAATTTCATATGCTTCCCTAAACTATGTACCCCACAAATACTCGAACAAACTATTAGGAATGTTCACACACATACATACTAAGTCCACAGCATATCCAGGACACCCACAACATACATGATTCCTTAAAAGTTTTAGTAAATATTAAATGATATATTTTGGATCCAATTTCCCCCAGACAACACTATCAAATGTCTAGATGAGATAGGTTTAAAAAACACATACCTAAAAGAGGATAAGAAATAGATTTGAATCCTATTTAAAGACTCAATTTGGGGAATTTTTCCTTTGGTAAAGGTGTTATGAATATATTAGAAACTCATTATGATGTAGGAGCATAACCTACCTTTAATTAATTTTCTAACACATGATATTGGATGAAGTGGTGTTTGATATCAATATGTATTTATTTATAATGTTGTACGGTGTTTTATGTAAGGGTTATAGTTTGTAGATTATCATAAAACAATAGTAATGGTAATATTACATCAACAAGTACATCTTCCAACTGACTCTTCATCCACATGAGTTTGGTAGAATCTTGAGTGCAAGAAATTTACTCAACATTAGTCATTTATAAATATACTAAATTGTGTTTCTAGGTATTCCAACTAACACAAATTTTATTTAGAAATAAAAATCCACTGGTTATGGATCTCCTATCACCAATATTCCCATCGAAATTTGAATTTTAATAACCAAATATTTAAACACATTCTAATCCATCTTACCTAGTTGAGAAATTTTTTTTGTCATTTTATATATATGAGAAATATTTTTCCATCCAATAAAAAGGAATTTTTAGAGAAAAATGATATCTTTATCATAAAGATAAAAAATAAACATTTTTGGGTCTTGATGCAGTCAGATGAATGCAACAGCCAATCTTCTTCTGAAACTCATTATTGTAAAATTGCTTAAATTATATTCCACTTTTAAATATGGTTTCCAAAAATATTGGTGTCAAAACAGGTTTCAAATTTTCCTTGATGAACTTCTTAATAAGTTCCATAGTATACATTTCTTGGGAATTAAATATTTGTTTCTTCTTCTTTGATAGTATTAACCAAGGAAAATATGTGATCTCATCCAACAGGTGCATCTAAAAAAAATCTTTTTCATATCATCAGAAAACCATTCAAAAGTTATATCATAATTTCCTCTAAAGATAATTTCATCGACATAAACAATAAAAATGATCAAAATATCCAAAATTATTTTATCTATAGATTACAATCAACCCTTTCTTTCATAAAGTTGATCTTTCTTATGAAGGTATCCAATTTGGAATACCATACCCATGATGCTTACTTTATCCCATATAAGTCATTATTCATCTTGTACACATGACATTCATCCTTACCAATAACAAAGACACATTTTTTTAAATATAAACTTCTGCAACAAATTTGCTATTCCAAAATCGTAGTTTCACATCCATGATCAATATTTTGTAACTTCATTTTAAATTAATATAATGAAAGATTATAATATTTTATAACCTTTCTATCAGAGAACAATCCACATCAAATTCAATTCCCTCTATCAAGGTGTATCATTTTCACACAAATATTTTTGTTCTTTTAATAACTTCAGTATATTCATTTATCTTGTTTAAGAAAACCCCAAATTGTATCGATAATTTTTAATTATTTAGATTTGGTAAGAGTTATCAAGTATAATTATTTTCTATCTGATCCATCTCTACATTCATAGACTAAATCCATTGAAGATGATCAAGATCTTTATTCACAAAACTCAGATTAGATTTTGAATACATGTAAGTATGTGTAATATCTTTTTAGGTCATTCTTTTTTGAACCTTTTTATGTTTATAACCAAATATTTTTGAGAATCCTCTTGCTTCGTTAGTTGGGGATGATGTTTTCGAGATTCTTCCTTGTCACCCAAAATAGTTTAGCCAAATTCATCTTCCTGATTAGGACTAAAATAGTTTTCTTCCTAATCAAGATTGTTAATAAATAAATGTTTCATCATATTCAGCTTCCATATCAACACATGTTTTTTTAGAATCTTCATCATCTTTTTCAACAACATTCACATCAACATAGTTAACTAATATTTCATTCTATTCATTTAAACATCTATATCCTCTTCCTTCCATTTCATATCCTTGAATAACTCCATTTTAATCTCTCTTATCAAACATTTCAAGGTTTCTACCTTAATAATTTTTAGATCATTGACTCCCAAAAACTCTTAATTGTTTCAATTTTTTTCATAAAACATTCCTTATAGAGTCATATCTAGCCTTGGACAGTAGAAACATCAATTTTGAATATAAAAATATGTTCTCCTAGATTTCCTCCAAATGTAATGTGAGAGACCATGTTCATGCAACATAGTTCTCCCGATTTCTACAAAATGTCAATTCTTACTTTTAGAAACACAATTTTGTAGACAAGAATATGGTGTACGAATCTCATGCTGGATTCCATTATTTTCAAGATAAATTTAAAATTCTCAATTATTTTGTTCACCACCATTGTCTGTGGTCATATTTTGTAATAAATACTCACATTCCTTCTCAACATTCCACCAAAAAATCTTAATCATTTTCAGATAATATAAATAAAAATACTAATGTGAGTAAATTCATTTATTAATATAGTTATGTACTTATATGCATGATTTTATTGTTTACTCATTAGATCATAGATATCATAATGAGTTACATCATGGTGTTCTTTTGAAAAAAATTGAACTTTCATTGGCATATATTTTGTAATATTTCCATTATAATTTTTTTTGAAAAACCAATATCTTATTATTGACATATTAGGAATAACACAGAAATTATCTCACATTAATAACTATATCATATTTCACTGACACTTGTATCATATAATATTATTCTACAACTGGTTCTCTTATATAATATGTAATTAACAAGAATTTTGAACCTCGATAACTTGGAGAATGTTTCTTTTTTTATGTTGTCATCTTGTGACTATCTATCCATTTAATATATTTTCACAACAAGCGGATATTTAAAAAAAAATTCTCGTTCCATCATATCAATGTTGTGAAACACATAGCAGGTCATGTTTTATCCCATCCACAAACAAAAAAAATTAGATTTCATATTTTCTACCCCAATGATGGTTGATCGAACACCTTAGAATCTTAATGATTTATAATGGCCAAATGTCATTGTTCCTACCCTGAATTGTTTCACAATAATCAACAGTTTAATATCTCCTATCAAATGATAACAAAACCCACATTCCAAGATCCATGTTCATTATAATTTTTCTATTTTGAGAGTGTTTTCTATAATAATATATCATTAATTCCATTTAACATTCTTCACATTTTCATTTTAATGATTGTTATATAGAAAATTAATGTCACTATCCGACTAAGGAATAATTTTATAGGATTTCTAGATTCTTCACATATTTCAAATATAGTTTTTAAAGGTTGTAATCTAGTTACAAATTTAACACCAACCTTCACATATTTCTTCAGAGTGTCCATCTTATAATTATTCCTTTGAGAGGATTGACACCCATTCAAAATTTTCATTCATCAATTTTTGTAATAGTAGTAATTTTGTTTATTAAACCAACACTTATTTTATATATTCATAAATCCACCACAATACTACAAGTACACACAGAATGAATATTTACCTCCGTAACATTCATAATTAATTTAATTATGAGTATGGTTCTTAAAACATTTTTTCTTTCTTATTAGAAAATAGTTCACCACCGACCATTCTATTATCATCTAGATTCATATTTATCATTATTTATTTCTTTATAGCCTTATCAAAACCATATTGAACTGAAAAATATATCGACTCATAATTTTTAGAAACATATGACTTCTCTACAATGATTTTTTTCCCACCTACATAAATTTACCAATTTCAATTTTCTGGTAATAAATTTTACATTTATTCTCAACCTTTGAAGGTGACATTCGATCTATCTCGTGATCAAACTTACTAGAACATTAAAAAAATATTATAAATTTAGTTCTCGAAACATATAACCATCTGTTCATATATAGAATTATTTTATACAAGTTTCAACTCTTCATCATTTTCCATCAACTATACATAAGAAATGTTCATTCCAATTCTTTTATATCACAATATATTACTTCAGATCATCATTTTCTTCAAGTATCTTATCATTTTCATCAAGAAAAAATTATTTATTATTTTTTAATGAATTTACAATTTTAAATTTCATGATTTATTTCCCTAGACTTCCAATATTTATAAAATATTCTTTCGTGTAATCTATATATGAAATTCAAATTCATTTTCATCTTCTTCAGAATAATCGCATCAAAATTCATCATTATTAAATAATTAAATAATAGTGTTGTCTATATCATTCTATGTAAAATTTTTGAATTTAGAATCACAATATTATTGGTAATTATCTTAAGATAAAACTTATATCCTTTTGGGTTTAGAGAATTTTTTATCATTCCTATTGGAATAATATTTTGCCTAATCGCCATGTTTCATCCACAATCTTATCTACCTTCTATAATATTCATTAATATCCTATTATTTTACTCTTAACGGAAAATTAACATTAAAGTTACTAATAACACCACATTAAATTCATTAATGGAAATGTTTCCCCATATATTTTCAAGTAACTATTTTCATATGTTTAAAAAAGAAGGATAAATATTCATCCATAAAATTACATTCCTCATTTTTAGAATCAAAATATCCGTCTTCTTATTCTTCATGAATCTTCTTAAGATTTTATATCTTGGATTCCTTGAATGACATTTATCGATTAGATTTTTTGGCCTTTATAACATTCTCTCTTTTAATTTCATAAGTAATGAAAGTACTGTGAAGATCATCTAGATATAGAGATTGATGATATCGATCATTCAATAAGGAAACTTTGGAATCAATCTCTTCAGGAAGAATTATTAAAATATTTTCAACAATAGTTGAGTCTTCCATCATTTTACTAAGACATATAATAATGGTAATAAATTCATCTCCACTTGTAAAGAAGTAAGTAATAGATTCATACTCTCTGATAATGAGATCATCATGCTTCAATTTCTAGATTAGTAAATTTTCCTTCATCACTTTTTCATTGCCCTCATATATGTTCATTATCTTATCCTAGAAACCTTTGATAGCGGAAACACCCTTCACATGTTGAAAATAACATTCAAAAATTGATATCAGTAAATCATTCTTAGATCATCCATCATTCCCAGTATTATTCATAAAAATAGATATAAGAGTAAAATTTTCATCAGTTTGAGGAAATCCATCAATTGTAACTTTAATAACATCATACACAAGATGCCTAAGATGAGGAAAAATTCTATTTTTCCAGATAAGATAGTTCTTCCCATCGAAGACAATAATTTATTTAATGTCCACACAATTTAGATACTGTATCACAAATTCTATTTAAAACATAATTAAATTTTAAAAAACGGAACTATCACTCTAATAGGACTAAGTATTTCCCAGCCATGATTAATGTATCATGGAGAGGGGGAGGAGAAAATCAGTGATATCATTTTATTTTAATATTTAATCCATTTGAGACAACCTTCTCATCATTTTATGGATTTATCACTTCGTTAAAAAAAACCATATGAAGACAAGCATTTAGAAGGATCACTACTCAACAAGAGTATCTATGTCCATGGTATTGTTTGGAAAAATTCCAATGTCACACAATCCATCAGAAAAAAATCATTTTGTGTGGATACAAAATAGTAGGACATATTCTTCCACTTTTTTAGAACTATGAGAAAAAAATTATTGTATATGCCTAAAGTAGCATGAAATAATGTAACAAAAGATTTTGTAATATGTTAGGAAACAATCACTAGTTACTTCAAAACATGTTACGATGCTTCTTTTTAAACGTTCACAAATATAAACCTCAATGAAATTCCTCAAATTCCTACCCAATAGTTGGTAAGAACTTATTTGGAGTTTATAAATAAACTTTGTTTGATCGTTAGTTTGATTTGTTATGTTGAGTTATTAATTCATTAATATAGATCTCCCATAATACCACTAAAGAAATTCATAACTACTTTTTCCTTAGTTGGGAAATCGCAGTATGATTTTTTGGTTCAATAAGACACTACTATATATGAACTACCTTATTATTTTTATATACAGAAATATTTTTAATGAATTGGATAATATATTAAATCCCACTATCTGGAAACATTCATTACATTTCTCTATTTCACTACATGTGAATATTTTTTGGATCTATCATAATGCTCCATGTACTTCATTCCTTTTATAGGTGAGCCAAAAATGATTTTGGTGAGAATCTAAAAAGTTATCCCACCTAAATAAATTTCCCAAAACAATAAATTTCAACTTAATTTTGAACTCATCATTGAATTCTTTAAAAAAATTTACAATTTCATTGTTATTCTCTAACCTTTACAAATATTTTCACAACTTCATTTGGCTTCAATCGTTTAAATCATTCTTTAGTATGATTCTAATTATCATTGTAATTTCTTCCCCATAATGAAGACATATGGTGACTATAATTTTCATTACCCAGGTTATATTATGTCAAAACTGAATACATATCAATATAATGAACAATTTAATATAGAAATCTTTGAAATCATTCAGGAATAATAATTGATTCTACTTCAATAGAATTTTATTTCTGTTCTATTTTCCATAAACATAGTCACAACATCTAATAATTCATACACGTCATTGGAAACAGTTCAGCACCAACTTGAATCCTTTTTGACAAAAACCTTTTCAAAAACATCAAACATTTATTCTTTTATTATTTTCATTAGACGAATTATTATTCATCCGATAACGTCCATCATCCAATTACATTTATAGGTGTATATGCTAATTAATTGACCCCTTCTTCATTATAATTTTTGTAAATGTTTGGGGCCGAAGCCTCATTTTATTATTTAAGCAAACCAATGAGCTCTTTTAACTGGGTAGAGGGAGACCCATTACATAGGCCGAAGGCCTAGTGAGCTTGTGGAACATTACATAGCCCGTAGGCCCAAATTTTTGGTCTAAGGCCCATTCTGTGAATAGTAACCCGGCTGTAACAGTGTCCACCACTGCTATAGTACCCTACCGTCGCTACAGTACACACCGATCAACAGTACCACCACTGCTATAGTGCTACTATAGTACTGCCAGAGTACCTGCGCCACATGGGTTTTGAACCCCCATTTTTCATGTAGTATTACAGGGTGATTACCATTAAGATAAACCCCTTCTTCATTATAATGGATTAATGAAACCTACATTCTAATAGTTGACACCAAATGTGTTCTAATATAACATTATCAATTTGATAAAGACACCCATCATTTCATTTTTCTTCACCCAATTGAAGAAGAACAATTCATCCTGATGAAAATGGTTATCTATATTGTTGATTGATCATTTTCCCATGTCTCATTGGTCCCAACGTCTCCTAAATTATCATCAATATCAAAATCTCCACTTACTGATCATCTTTAGTAAAACTTTCGGCCTTAGATTCCCATTTACATTCATCGCTAAATATGATGATCTATTTTAGGAGTGCTCTAAGGATCAGTGGAACACTGCATCACATAGAACTATGTAAAGAGAAACATATTTTCATAATAACAATTTTCTGGGATGATTTGCATATTGAGGATTCTTGGTCTAACTAAAACCAGTATGTTCATCTTCTATCACAACCAAAAAAACATTAATGAATTCAGTAATTTTACATATGGTGATGTCACACTGATGAATTTAGACCAAAAGGTATTCACTTCAAAATCAGTCTTATTTCAAAATCTATCACATGTATTTATGAATTCCTCATGAAATGGTAAGAATTAATGATTAGAATAGAATCAAATGAATTTCAATGGAAAATATTATATCATTATTTCCTTCCAGTATCTTCTTTCCTTCTAACTAAACATTAGTTTGGTTTGCAGCACATGTTCTCACACATTCATTCATAATTCTAGAATCAATATTTTTCATTTAACATGGTTTTTATGATAACTCCAAAATAAAAAAAATATCAATATATTTTCATCATAGTAATTAACACTATAATACCACTTCTAATTATGATTGAACCCCCATTGCGGACCCATGGAGAGTCTGATGAACCTTTTCTCCCAGAAAACATCATCTCATACTGATAGACTTACATAAGAAATTTTTAATCAATCCTTCAGATTTTGATGGTGTGTTTGGTTTTCACATTTTTTAAAGAGAGGTGATTTCATTATTTATTATGAAAAATAAAAAATATAAACTACATTCATTTTATAAAAACAACATTTTCCAACTTGTCCAAACATAATTTTTATCTTAAAATAAAATATTTTTCACTAACCTCTTATGAATCACAATAAAGTAATGATGAGACAGTTGAATAGACTTAAATCATTCAAAAAATGAGTACATGATTACCAATATTACACAAATTACTACTCTTAGATATTCAGTTATACCAACCTACTAGTCTAAAATATAATCTTTTAAATTCCAAACATCTTTGCACATATAGTATCTAACATCCGAACATATTCTTATGAAGGGAATCTAATACAATATTCATTTTCCAGGGAGAATAAATCATATCAAAGTAAAAAGTCTACACATATTCTACCAAACACCAATAATAAATATTCTGGTCACGCTGTGAGAAAATATACAATAGTCTCTTGTGGTATGAAAATATGAAAAATCTATAACAAAGGATGTTTTATTATAAACAATTAAACACATGAACAATATACTCCAACTCTAATTTAGGAATTGATTAGTTAATCCAATGGGATCATTATAAATGATAGCTATAAAGAATGACCATATCACCCTACATCAAAAAACTATCTCAGCTCAATGTCTGATTCATCCTTAAAAACTGCATATCCAAATCCCATAATAGGAATATTTAGAATTAGAGCCATCATCATCCTTTTTTTCAACTCTAGGAAAGAATATTCAGACTATTCTATGCATTCAATTACCAATCCCTTCCTGGTAGTCATGTTAATAAGAGTTTTCAAGTGATTAATTTCTCAAATGATCCTCTAGTAGTACCCATCCAAAAAGAGAATCAATCAATCTCAAACACATTCTGTTTTCATTCCCATGATATAACTACTTGAAAATTCAAATGATCAATAGTTTTTCCTTCTTGAGAAACCAAATGACCAATAAAACACAACTACCTGATCCAAAAGTGAAACTTTGAACACATAGTGGATATATTAGTTTTTCTATTTGTATTAACTATGATATCAAGGACTCTATCATACAATTTCAACATCATGGAATATAGAAGTATTTCAATGATTAACATATCTATGATGAAATTTATGTATGGATAAAAAATAATGTCAATAAGGGCCTTGAACACTACCAAAAAATCATTACTCAAACTTCAATTATGAGATATTCATATAACATATATCTGCTCCTAATTTCTATCTTTGTAATGTATTCATTTATGTTCAGAGGATAATTGTATCTAGAATATACATCAATCAATGGAACCCACCGGGATTGACTTAATTAATCAAACAAGTAATCAAGCCTCTACAAAATTTGCCTATTTTCCAGGGTGATATGGTTCAAGGTATAGTTTTCCACATAATTTAGAAGACTACAATCATCATTCTTAGTGAAAAAAATTACAAAATTCAATGTGTAAGCACTCAGTATAATGAATCATTGAAATTCATGATCTTTAATATGCACATCGAGATGTTACAACACAACTAGTGTCACATGATATGGTGGAATCAATACAGGTCACACAACAAAAATGATATTGATATCAAACACTACACCCCTGTAGTAACTATATGAAATCATCTAGAAAGGAAGGACAATAAAAGTATCCCATATAAATAAAATATGATTCATAAATTGATCCATAGCAAGGGTCATAGAGGCCACCTATGCTATGAAGATATCTCTATAATGATGAACTTGTCCCACTTGTCAATCTCTGATGTCCCATTCACCATCCACTATGAACTTCTCCCCTATAGTTTACAAAAAGGTAACTTCTGTATTACAATAATAGATTCATTATTGGTAGCTATTCAAGTATTCTAATCAAAGGAATACATCAAATGAAGATATCTCTGTAATGGTGAAGATTCATACAAGCATGTAGTAAGTAATTACCATAAAGAATTTCGATATATATTAATATGATCTACTTTATTTATCATGGGTGTTTCAATAGATAAAAACTCATAAGATAAAAAATGAGTGATATAAACCTATAAACTATATGGGCATATATGAACAAATAATATGAGCCTGTAACAAAAAACATAGAGTGTGTAGTAGAAATCTAGACTATACCTAAAACTATTGGAGGTCCTTCTATAGAATTATACAGAGCCTAATCTGCCACAAAAACCTTTCCATAAACCACACCATGACACCATAAATGTTTATGAGTCTCCTGATACATTGGACCATGTTGGGGATATTCATACTATTAAGGTCCTCCTCCTGTATCAATGCATAAATATACAATGTATATTTGTGAAGCCTTATAATAGAACCACTTCATATGAAAAATATTTAATCACTGGTGAAAATTAATGATTGCAACAAAAAATGGAATGATATATATACCACTATTCAAGCTATTAAATAACATAGAAAATATATCTCCCATAGAGGTAGTAGTGGAAGCTATACTCTATTGTGGAATCCATTCATTGAATTTCATATTTTATTCCTAGAATATTAATCTAAGAGTTCAATAAAAATCACTATTTAATCCCCTAAATGTTATACAATGTCAGGAAGCCATGTTATCTTTTATTCCCATTAATATTTTTAGAGCCTAGTGATTATTTACATCATAGTTCGTTAGATGAAAGCACATACACAAGGAATTTAAGCTCTAAATGAAGGAAAATATTTGACATTTGGGTTGTGTATGACTTGTTCCCAACCTAAATATAAGGAAATAAAATTAAACCATTGAATAATGTTGAATAGTAATATAATAAGACCACGCCCTGATGGAGCTCCGTGAACTCTTGAGAACAATTGATCATTATTGATTCTTGGAAAACACCTTGAAACACAGGTACTTGAAGGTATCACTTGTAATCCCCTCACAAAAACCATTCTAAATCATAATTTACCAGTATTAACCTGAAGATACCTAAAATATAATGTTCCCTAGATTTATTTGCTTATCCCCTAGGGCCTTTGTCGGATTGATGATTCTATTAATGACTCATAACCAAAACAATTCATCCTAGGGTCCTCCAGTACCGTGGAAGGCTAGGTGAAGCTATATTTGAAATTCTTATGCATAATGGACAGTTGTTGGCCAATGCTTGTGGGTTCCTCCAACCTAAAATTGTACTTGTAGGTAAATTACTTTATTGACTAGTTTTAAGGATTCAATTGTTGGTTCAACCATAAGATAATACTATGAACAATCATCATACATAACAAGTGGAACAAGATCTCAATGAAGTGATATTTTTGTAATTCCAAAGACAAACCTTAGTGAAATAAAAAAGGTAAACTGAGAGGTAGAATGTATTAAAATGATTTACCTAAGGGTTAATGACACGGTTCAATATAAGAGACTTCGCATAAAAAAACCACCACCTATACACTACTTATGGCCTAATATAATTCTGTGGTTCCTTCATGTCAGTCAGTAACATTCATGTACACTAAAGTTTAGAATAATTTTGATAAAATAGAAGAAAGCAATAAATATTTCCCCTAAGATAATATCATGATTTTCATCATGAATTTTAATTATTTAATCGATATCTATGGAAAAAAATGTACATATGACATGTTATCCTACATTCCATGTAATGGATCTTGAATACATAAGAAACCCCAAAAACAACTCTATATTACCAACACAGTTCCTGTGCCCGAGTCCCATCCACCTGATCTCATGTCCACCATTTCTGAAATCAATCAATAGAAGGGAAACAAGATAGTGATCCTAGTTCTGTAATAAAATTTTGGATATCCATGACCCAAATCATATGGTTCTTGTTAGAATTCCACATGACCACATGCATGACTCCTTATACACTAGATTTTTCTAAATGGTGGGAATGTATATGAGTATAATTGTGAGAGACTATTCCCTCAATATCATGTAAACTTCAGAGTATAATGGAAAAAATAGAAAAAAATTCGATGAGTAATAATCAAATGGATTATTAGAGTAGTATAATACACATAGTATAAAATACCATCCAATAGAAATATTATATTTTAGTCAAATAATCAAACATGGGGAAAATAATAATCCCCGAATATTTTGGATAATTCTTTGAAAAATAAAATCATAAAAATAGAAAAATAAATCCATGAAAATGATCATCCTTCAATGCCCCAATCATCCAGTCAATCCTTCATGACATCCCACTGTAGGGCCTTTTAAATTAACTATATCCTTGGTCATAAATTATATATGCACACCATGATTCCTAAGTGGGATGTGATTATGAAAACTAGTAGAATAACCCCAATGTACCTTAACATATGGGCATAGGTTATACAAGTTCATACCATGAAGAATAAATAAATAATAAAACTGAAAAAAGAATATGACACATACAATCCATAAATTCTGGGTCCATATACATCATTAATAAATTAATGGACTACATATTGGAAGGATTTTCCACCAGATATATCGAATACATTAACCATTAATGGGATAGTTCAAAAACAAGTTTTACACATACCTTAAAAATGAATGTCTATGTATATTCTGACAAAACATATAAAACATCTATCCTATGAAAATAGTCTTTATGGCTCAACCTCCACACTCATAGGAACATAACATGAACTATTTACATATTGGATGATAGATACAATATAAAATCATATAAAAAACAATCATAGATATAAAAATTCTTCATGTGAGGTAACATTAAGAAAACGTCCCATGGGATACACACATGCACTTTATGTGATGAAACATTAGACGCAGTTCACTTTGGCCATAAAAAAATTCCAAATAATCATTCCTAGAGACCATATAATCCTGTGATGAAGATATGGACCACCTACCATATGTGAAATTAATTTTCAATTGTAGGGGTCATTTTCCATGTCCAATTTCACCACTCCAAATCCTAGAACCATCCTAACTCAATAATATATAGGTTCCTGAAAAGTATTTATGAATATTGAAAGAAAATGGATAAAGATGTACTCCATAATAACTATAGAAATCCACCATTTTTATAGAATTCAGATTCATTAGATAATGCCCAACCAAAACTCTAGATCCACTACCATTCTAGAAAAAATCCAAACATTCTTCATTAGAATGCATTAAAAACCATAAATCTAGAGTGTAAATGACGGATCTAATATTTATCTCAATGTAAGAATGATAGATCACGAAGAAACCTAAAAATAAAGTTTCATGAATCACATACATTACTTCTTGATCATCACAAAACATGGATCTATCATGATCATGATAATAATGGAATTATTTCATCAAATAATGTTCATGAAGTCTTTAATTTAGAGTGGTAATTCAAAATGAAGATGAACGTGTCAAATTGGGAAATTAATCGATATTAAACGGTATTTTTATATAATTATTTCATGCTTATATGATTCTATTACATGTATTTCTAAAGCATTCACCAACTGTGTGAGGCTTAATACCTCTTATAGGAACCCACACAAATGGGTCAAATGGTCGGTAAAACCATCATCTAACCTCTATTATAGCAATATGAGAATCAGTCAGAGTAAATAATGTGAGTCCACATGGTATATAAAATTGTGCATCACCCTAAGTGAGTAATCCCTTATCCATATTCTTTCAAAGAGGATTAGTATAGTTTATTTAAATGCTTCTCCTATTTTGAACCCTAAAAGGCCTCTAAAACTCTCTAAAACCATCCAGAAACCCGCTAAACTCAACCCAAAAAAATTCCTAGTTTAATAGTGCCTAAAAATAATTAAAATTAAATCATTGCATGTCAAAAATATTTTTTTCCATTATGGTGCCTCTTTTTTAGTGGAGTTACATCAGTATTGGGATGGTTCCCAAGATGCTTAGGTCCTCCTTTTTACATTTTAGGTTCTCCCATCCCATAACTTTTTTTTAATCCCACAATTTCAAGGATCACAATAAACCATTTCATATATATTACACTTTTATATTTATTTATTTAGTTTATGGTTCTAAATTATGATTTTGATTTATTTTGTTTATTAATTTTTTTTACTATCAAAGGGTCATTAAATTAATATAGTAAGTATGTTTTGAAATGAATGGATTGTTTGTCTCTTAATTAGATTTTAAGGAGAGGGTTTTAAATGATGTTGTTTATGAAAATGGAGTTTTTAAATGCTTTTATATAGGTAATAAAATTAATTTTCTATTTTTCATAATACTCAAAGGCCCCCATTCATTGATTTGAAGGTTTCTAGCAAAACTTATTACCCATCCTATTTTCATTTTAGAAAATGTTGTTATTTTTAAAATGTGATTGTGGAAATTTATTTGATTTTATTTATAAATAATTTTTTAGAAAAAATATTTTGGATCAAAGTAACACTTTATTACATTTAGAATGAATAGAACCTTTATAGACACATTGTTGACATCCTGTTATAAATTTTTATCTCAGACCTTGAATATTCACCATTTCTCAATGTTGTATAAAACTCCCATTTATCTATTTCAAGTTCCAAGTTATAATTTAGTTATTCCTTTGTTTAGTGGACCATAGATGAATTACTAGATATATTGTGTGACCATGAGTAACCAGTGTTAATGTTGTAGATTCTTGGGTTATACCTTCTTCTATATACATCCATATTGTCATAACTCTCTTTTGGCAATGTATGAGTATTGTATCATTTTCAACTTTGTATTTACCTTAGTTATACATTTCTTGATTGGGGTTTATCAGGTATTCCATGTTTGGTTATTTATTTCATATTTCTAATTTTTTGTATTTTATATATTGGTTATGTATAAAATCATTCCCAAGGAGAATTTATGATTTCGCGGCACTAATTGTCATCTATTATGGATCAGAAAAACCCTTTTATCCTACCACAGGACTGGGTGTTGATTGAGGATGATTCATTGGTTGATTAATTTAAAATAATATCATATCCAAGGACTCTTAGTGATTTATAAGTTTTTTAAAAATATATATTATTTGGGGATTCATGGTATGATTGATTTAGGATTGTCATTGGAAAATAAGAGGTTGGCCTAGAGATTTTCTAGTAACCTCCTATCTTGCAAATATTATAAGATTCTAGGAGAAGTTGGATTTGAATATTAAATTTGAGGTTATTTTATTTCATTTGTTGGATTTTGGGTTCTAATTGGAATATTATTCTTTTAATAAGTTGTTTTATTAAATTTTCTGATGAAAACCAAACAGGGGTCAATGGTGTGAGGATAGTCTGCTCAATCTGATAAACTGAGAAATTATCAGATGATTGGCCATAGAGAGGTATTACAGATTGCTTCTTGAATACTTGGTAGAACATTAAACAATAATGTTGATTCAAGTATAATTCCACAACCCATTTGGAATTGATATTCATGCTTCTCATTAGTGATTATTTGAAATGTAGAATGGGTCATGATGTGTCATACGATATATTAGAATTTTTGGATTGGGAATTATTTTGTTGTGGTGGAATGTCTAATTTTTAGTCTGATATTCTTGAAATTTAATTTTTAAGTGAAATTGTGTAATTTCATAAAAAAATTATCTATTTTGAAATAATATTTTTGTATTTATTTTTAAATTTTAATTGGTTTTGTAGAAAAGTGTTTGTAATGAATCTGAAATTATATATTTAAATTTCCATTCTAACTATATACATGTTTCATATATGGTTATATAGAAGATCTGAAATAGAATCATCTTGTCAAAAATTATTAATATAAAATGATTATAATTTTTCCTTTGGGATTAATATCTAACATGTTTTATTGTAAAAATAATGTAATATTTTCTTCATAAAATTAATTATTTAAAAAACATCTTTCTAAAAACTTATATATACAAATAATATTTATCACTTATATAAGTTGAATAAAATTAATTTATAATGATTTTTTGATTATTTATGTGATATTTATCTTATGATTATTTTCATTTATTAAAAAAGTTGATTTATTTTTAGAAAAAAATGTAATTTTTTTCCAAAATAGTTACTATAATCAGTTTATAAGGGAGACATAGAATTTGATCATTGAAATATTAATTAGGGGAATAATTTTATTCATTTTATTAATACAGTTTTATATTTATAAAATCTATGTTTGACCCTATAAAACAATTTAATTATTTATTTCTAATTAAAAAATTTTCTCTTTCAGTTTAATTCAAAATTATTTCTATAAAATTAATTTTTGAGTTGATTTAAAAAAAACATAAAATATAAATCTGTTATGAAAAATAGACTCATTTCAGGAATATAAAAAACATTGAAAATATTGTCCTGTGTGTAAATTTTAGGTTCAGAATAAAATTTTTCTATTGAACTAATTTTACACCTCATGTGTGCTAATACTAATATTCATTTCTCTAACTCATAGAAATTTTATATTATAAAAGTTATTTTCATATTTCAAATTGGAATTATAAATTTAATAATTGTTTTCAATTTTAATTTTGGACATTAAAATTACTTTTCAATGGTGAAGGTGGGGTTATCCTAGTAAGGGTAAATTTGGGTTAAATAGGTTTAATGTGGTATATGCGGTTTAAACATTTACAAAAAGTTTTGTTATGTTTGTTAGTGGAGTAAGGAATGACCTTATCCGTTTACCTAATCTATTATTGGAACTTTTATTATCCGGTTTCCTTGAATAATGGGGTGATATTTTTTATCCTTTTTCCTTGAATAACGGGGTGATATTGTTGAGAAATGACGTATTTTTACATGAATTCCCTTTTTGTTATTTATAAAAGCATAAAAACTCCTCCCCATTTCTCAACCCATCAAAAACGTGGCTTAACCAAAGATCTACCCTAGTATCTTCTTATTTTCCTCCCCATGCCTTTTAATCCATGATGTCACTAAATGAAAAGTTATGGTGTCTTAATTATTACCCAAGGGATAACATCCAAGGGAAGGGTAATACTCTCAACCCAATATTTCAGAGTTATTTTCTTCATCTACACCCTAATGACTCCTATATAAATTAAATATTGTGAAAAATATAATTTTTAATAATATTAAATTTTATTATACTACTTTAGTATCCATATTATACCTTCCCAAAAAATAATTGAGAAAAAAACATAAACCTGAACTTGTAGGAATGTAGACAACCACCTCTATGAACGACAGGTTTTTTCCTTGACCACTAACCTTGGATGAATTTAAAATGTATTTACATTGTTGAAATAATATTTTTTCACTATTTATAAGTTTTAGTTATAAGAAAATATGATCATTATGTAGTAAAAAATTAAATTCTCTTTGAAACTTTAACCACATATATTCAAGGAAACTATAATTATTTTGAATATCCTTTGGATATTATTTGATTATATGGAAATATTTTCCAAATATATTAATGAAGGGAATAATCCACTAAAATAATGTATATTATATAGTTAATTTTCAACACCTATGAATGTGATCAAATAACTAAAAGTGTTAATGATAAATAAACTAAAAAATAATTTGTAATCAATGTAGAGAGAAACAATATAAAAACATATAAATTTTTTAATTGTTTTTAATTAGAAAATAAAATATAGATGAATAAGTTCCATTGATATATATATATAATTAATTTAATTATATTTTCTTGATATTTTGTGAAATTTCCCATAACATTCATTCACAATGTAAATAATTTTATGTACCATGATCACAACTTTTGAGTTACACATTCTATTTACTTATCTCCCATTTATGAAACATTATTGATATGAATATATTTTATTTATATTTATATTAAAAATATATATGTATATTTTTGACAAACCATTTTGTTTTAGGGGTAATACGTGTTTTAATTTAGCTATAAATAATGAATTTCAAGTGAAATCTATTTTAGGGATCATTATTATTTCTTGTTACATGTTATTATCAACCCCCTTAAATTGATTTTATTCTATGAATTGAATCCTAAAAAACCCAAATATTTTATGGACAAAACTCATTGTTTAATTTTACTTGTATAGAATATTATAATATCTTATGTTCATTAACCAATGATCCTTTGTTATTTTATAAAGAATCACCCAAGTCGTTTATCTTTATTATTTCTTCTCTTAAATCCTTCTCATGAATATTTAACATTAGAAGTACATGTTCTATAACCATGTAGCATTCTCAGTTATCCTATTTCAAAATTATTTAATTAATTCTTATTATACGATTTATTATTATTTATCCTTTAGTTATTCCATAATCTCAAAATTACGGTATCCACTCTTTCTCATGGGATTGATCGTGCATATTATTTATGGAATGTTTTTTCATCATGTAGAACATATATGTATCATTTTCATATATGTAAGGGTTTTTAATGAATGTATATATCTCTATAATTCATTGAGTGAATATTAATATCACAGGAGATGTTGTTATTGGATTTTGGGTTAACCTAATCCACTATAAGTTGTTTTCCACTTCATTTATGTAAATTTAGAGTGAACCAAATACACACTATGAATTTATTCAATTTATGATGATTTTATTTCATGTGACACTTTATATATGTTTATAATTCCATGTATTATGTTTTTCCAACATATTCCATGATTCCATTGTCTTATTCTTAAATTTAATTACACCATGTTTTTATGTTTATGATTTTTCTCATTATGATATCATATTATTCCCCTAGACTCTTATGCTATGTTTTATTTGCAGTTTTATTCCCATAATGGGGTTTTTTATTCACTCCCTTTCTTAATTATTTTCTTTAGGATAACATATATAGTTTCTCAATAGATATATGTTTTATTAGAACAATTTATATTTTTAAATAATGAAGGTGTTTTTCTGTTTATAATAATGAAATTGTATGCATATTCTTCCAAATACCAATAACCTTAAGATTATACGCTGGTATTTTTTAGAAAATATTATTATGAATCCAGATATAATGTTTATTTAGGATCAAGTCACTATAATTGGTACTATATAATAGTCATGTTTTTTATAGATCATGATGATATAACATTAGTGAAAACCCTATAGGGAAACCTATGGGATATGCCTCAATATAAGTGAACCTCCTTTTTTGTAATATATAGATGTTTTGGATATCATTTAAATGAAATATTTCTATAACCTTTGAACGGTGTTTGTATAATATATAATAGGGGTATGTAAGGGTAATAACCCTAAATTTGGTGTGTTGGGTATTAACTCAGTCATGACCTAGTGAAAGATAAATGATCCAAACTATACACCTAGATATATATTCTCTTAATGGATATTTTATAATTAATTTAAATTCTGTTTATATACCATTATAATGTATTTGAACATTTTATTTATATAAGTTAATTAGGTAAGAGAACCTATATGAAAATAACAATTGATAATATAGAATGCAACTTACAAATTCATACATTTGGTTCTACACATCTAGTATGAGTATCTTCTTCTATTTTTATGGTTTAACATTTATAAATGTATTAGTAAATGTATCCAGATTACTAAATATTCATTGTTTAAAAAAATGGTTGAATGTAATAGAAATCATTTTTACTATATATGAAATGGGAGATGTGATGAATACACTAATAAAATGAAAAACATTGTAGGAGTAGGGGATCAGAACATACTGGAAGTACTAACACAAATTACTCAATTTTTAAATAATAACATGAATTACATGGAACAATCGCCATGAGATATTGTTTATAGTGAGTGGCTTATATATCAAAGAAATCCAACATTTAGGGGATCTTTTTCTTCCACAATCATTGAACCCTCAATATTCGTAATTGATAAGGTATTATACATCCTTCAATGCTTTAAGATATAGAATGTCTTTTTGATTGATTAATTCCTTAAGGGACAATTTTATCAGTGTTTGACACATATTGAAAATATCAATCCCTTATAAGACATAGAATATATTGAATTGTATGAATTCAATAGTATGTTTATCATTAAATACCAAAATTTCACTAAACATGTTAAATTGAAAATAGTTTTCATTTAACACACTCAATAGGATGATGAATCTACAGGTTCTTATAAAGAAAAATGTTCAAGGATTTCATGATATGATTTTGGTATTATCATTAATTAAGAATTAAATATTTCTACTTATTTAGTGGCATAATGATGTGTCCCTGGAAGGTTTTGTAAATTCTATTTTTTGATAGATATAATGAATTTTTATAATGTTCCCTAAATGTTGATATATAATTGTTTGGTTCATAGTGGTCTCATGAGGAATGATATAATAAATGAGTAGCGAAGTATTTATCTAGGGGATTACTATATAAAACTAATGCTTGTGTGAAAATCTGACATCCCACATATTAAAATTGTTGGTAGAATAATATTGGAAATTTTCCTTAGGGGACCAATAAATATTTCAAGTGTATAAAGTAGGGACATCAAGTTAACACATATAGAAGTGAGTTTAAGAATAAAACTAATATGATTGAAGAAAAAAATTCCCTAATAAATTATCATCCTTTTGATCAATGTTTTATCTAAGAGGAATGTGGTCACCATTCATACTAGTTTACTAAGCCAATGGTTCTAAAATTTTACCACTGGAAACAATTCCTATGTTCAAGATATCTTGGGAGTGATTAGGCTATAACTAATATGGTGGTCGGTCAAGAATAAAAATTTGGTCCTATTTTTCTGGAAATTCATTCATGAAATCTTAACATACTATTTGATTATAGTTCTATGTAGTATTGTATAGAATGAACGTTTAGTATAACTATTAAGAAAAAACTAAAAAACATGGAGATTATATTATGAGTGAAAACTACTCATTTTCTAACTATTTCATCTCAACTACATAACTATTCCATAATTGATATATGTGGAATGAATCTCTCTATGCTTATTTTCATAATCTCATTAGTGGAATTTTATGTTATTCTTACAAAAGACCGGTTGTCTCTATATTGACCGCACCTAAATAGTTGGGTGAATGAAATCACCTTCAATATCTTGAATTTTCCTTTAATTCGGTACAATATTAAGGAGGAGGATATATATCCTTTGGAAGAATATTAAAAATCATGGATATTATCATCTTATGAGAAAGAATATCTAGATCAATTGATTGAATCTATGGATAGGATCATTATAGTGGAAATTTGCATTGTAATGGATTATATTGATGTATTTTTCAAATAATATCATAACCTCCTTCTTGAATAAGAGGTTAATTTCTCAATTAAACCACAACCACCTATGTTTTTTAAAGAAGAAAATTATATTCAATAGGGTAAAGGAAACACAACACCGAGCATAAATGATCAACAATATTTATAATCATTATAATCTAGTCGTTAAACTAGTGTGTATGAATAGTACTAGCTATATGACAAAACATATAAGGTTTACACGTAAATAAAATGGATATGTATTTATTATAAATAAAATAATAATCATTTAAAATAAAAAACGAATATTTTCTGAAAAATTATTTTTTTTTAAAAGATGGTTTAATAACTCATTGTACACATAATTTGAAATTAATATTTCCTAATTATAAGAAATATAATTAAAAAAATAAAATAAATTTTTTGAATTAGAAAATGAAAATTATATTACTGATAATTTTTGGTATTTTTCTGAAATGTTTCATTTTTTGATAAATATTGAAAAATACTAACTTTTAATTGAAAACATTAATTATCATTATATAATTTTTAATATTAAATTATATTTTCAATAGTCTACTAATGTAATATTAAATCTATTTCATATAAATTTATAAAATTTAATGCATTTTAATCATTACCATTTTGAATTTGGATATCAAAACATTATCAACTTTTAATCATTTTCACTTTAAAACCATGTTTCCTCATTGTCTCAATGCGATTAATTTTAAAATAACTTTTGAATATTATGTGAGTATAACATTAAAAGATGGATTAAATAATTTGAATAAGTATAATATATAATTTCAAATAATTTCACCTTAATTTTTTTAAATGAATTTTTAAAATAGTAAAATCAAATATACTATTATAATGGTAAAATGGATCTACTAAGTGTTATCCTAAAATGATAATAGTTAATATGAAGTAAAATATTATAAAAATTTATTTTAATGAGTATATATATACAATGGACATTAAATTAAAAAAAATTCAATTTATTTCCACTTCTCTTTCAATATGACCATATAATAAATTTAGTAAAGAAAATGACAAAAAAGATCCTTCTTTTCTTTTAATTTTAAAAAATCATAAGTATGGTGGAAAAAATAATAGGTTCGGTTATGGATTTTATTTTCAAAGAAAAATTAGTATTTTTTAACATAAAAATTTATATTTAATTTTTATAGAAAAAATAATAACATTAAATGTGTTATAAATGCAAATAAAGTAAATATTTACTTAATAATTAAATAAAATAAATGATACTAAAAAATAAAATATTGATGTAACATGAATGAGTATTTGTGATCCATTAATTTATTATCTGAATATATAATATGAAATAGTTTTTAACATAATATATTTGATATCAATCATTTTTTTATTTTATTATTCAAATTAAATAAATAATGTCAAAATTGACATTAATTTTATTTTATGGTAAATACTATTTAATTAAAAAATATAAAATTCCTAAAAATATAATGCCATACAAAGTTATTTTTTAATGTTTAAAAATATAATCCATGTTCCATTAATAGACCAATTTTTCTTTCATAGTGATTAAATTGACCCATAAATATTGAATACTCTCTTAACATTGTTAATTTAAAACGACGTTTTTGTGCATTACATGCGTTTGTGTTAAAATTAATTTCAACCCACATTTGATTTTTTATATAAATTAAATTTCATATTAATAATAATTAGGTACAATTTATCATATAATTATAATTTTATTTTATTAATAAATGAAAAATTAATGAAAATAGAAAACTAATTACCATTGTGAAAAACTAAAATGGTAAAAATATGGTAACTTATAATTTATGTAAAAAAATGTTTAGATCGTGTGTTTTATTATTTGGGGGAGGACCGGGTTAACCATATGATCCCTCATACACTTTAATTATCAATTTTTATCCACTTGAAGTAATATTGACTTCCCAATAGTGAATAATTTTGGTTATTTACAAATATGCCACTCCTCCTCAAATATAAAAGGGCACTCACTCCCCTCACTTCTTCACACCTGTCAAGAAAATAATCTTAGAAAATACCTTACCATATAAATCCTAACTTACCATACCTCATCATATATTTATTTTTTGTGAATAATTCCAATATATAAATGATTTAGGGAAAACCAATAGAGGATACCTAAAAAGAGGTAATGTTCTTCAACAAGCAACATTATTTTATTTCTTTATCCATATCCTAAAATTATCCTTTATCCATTAACATATAAAAACTTCAATATCTCCAATATAATGTTATTTTATTATAAAAATTTTCGGACCTAAAATATCTACACATCCAATAAATGGGTTATTAAATAATCATTCGTGTGTATCGCAGACTACAACCCCGTGAACGGATGCCATTCATTTCATTTCCAACTATCATTCTTAGGTATGATGATTTATATTATGTTTATAAATTATATTGTTAATAAAATTATACTATTTATTCATTATATCATATATAACTTCATACTTTCCATTCTTTATCGGATATAATAACCTCACTCATGTGTATGGGGGACTACAGCCTTGTGGAGATATTTGATTCGTTTCCCACTAATACATTATAAGGAAAGTAAAAATTGTAAATATAATAAATATATGTGATATAAATGATATAATTATAATATAAATTACATATATATCGTTTATTATATATAATATATCAGTTTCTATCTTATATTTGAACTCATTAAAAAAGTGATAAGGTCATTCAGGTATGTGTGGACTACCGCCTTCACAATGCTGTGTGGCTCTGTCCTCTTCCCCACAGTACTAGAATTATATATATATATAAGTATATATAAATATGTAATTTGGTAATTAAGATATAATTACTAATATCTAATAATAAAATATTACATTCATTCTTTCCATAATGATCATCAAAAAATAGAGATGTTACTCTTTTGTATGTATGACTTACCGTCTCCATGAACACAACGTTCGTTATTTTTTCATATCCATATTAAATGATTTGTTTTCAAGGTATAAATTATTTATTAATATGATAATTATTTCATTATTATTAATCATAATATGATATAACTATATTATATGTACAAGAAATGAAACATTCCAAACAATGATAGAATGCTAAAATAAGGAAATTAACAACCGAACTAATGAAAATAATGAAATACGATTAAGTAACTAGAGATAAAATGCCATAAATGATTCTTATATGACATCATAAATATTAATATCATTCAATAATAAGTTGAATACATTTTTAAAACCATTAAATAGTATTTTAAAGAAATATCAATCAAAACGAAGTGTGATGTAAGGACGTTCTCGTCTCACTTTTATTTCTAAGAGATATATTCCATATTCACCACATATATTTTTTATGTTATGTATATAATAAAAATTAATGTATTTTATTATTCATATAATTAAATTTTTTTGTGATTTAAATATCCATTTTAGGATATATCATTCATGTTTTTCACGGTTTCAATGGTACCCAAGTGATAAGGGATTTTTGACCCAATTTGTCTTCATTGTAACGTATGTTATATTATACACCTATCATATATTATGAGGTGTATATACTACCCCGTTGTCATTTTATATCACTAATATCCTTATTCTCATGCTATTATATATTTCATTTACTATTATTTTTTCATGTAGATTATGATTCTGAGTTACAAAAGTGGTAAGAGTATTTGGATATTATCTCATCATTTAATGCGATTGTTTATAATTATTCTTCCAATGCTTATATATTTTGATACATATATCAATAAACTCTTACATTTTCTTCTAATATAGTCATTAATTATATCTTAAGGTAATAATTTCTTTTTTATACTATTGGTTATATAATGTAATTGGAAAATTTTTTTAACGACATCATACTTCTTTTCTATCATTAGTAGAAAAGATGGGTTTTTCCAAGAACATGTTTTCTAAAAAAATTATTTTGTAACCTTTAAAAAAAATTATTAAATTATTTCTTATATATTTTTTCATTTATTAAATTTATTTTAATGAAATATTCTTGATGCTTTCAAAATAATAATGTTCTCTATCCTTTTTACAATGCAAAAAAATGTTCTTCAATGGAATGTATAGAATTAACCACCAATATGACATTAATTTTTTTTGAATAATCCTTTGGATGATTAAAATAATTTTATTAAATATTTTTTTTACCAATAATAAGGAAATTATTAATTTTTCAAATCATTTTCAAAGAAATTTATTTCCAAAAAGTTCTATGTTTTCAAAATGATTTTCCAAAGGAAACGGTTATTTTACTCAAAATTGTTTTTAATGGTTTTAAAAAGGTATTTCCATTTATTGCCATGAAAACCATTTTTTTAAAATTCTCTACAGGGATATTTTCAATTGATATCATCATGATTCATTATCTCTATGTAATAATATTATTTCAATGTGATTCTTATTAAACTTGTTTCTCTTCCACAGGTTAATATTGAATCCAAGTGATTGTTATGTAACCCATTTATTTTCCCTAGGTTATTCAAGTTATGAATGTAATTTTTATATTCGGTGAGTCTTATTATTATTAATAATCTCTATCTACTATATTTTTGGTTCATGGATATCTTATACGATGTGGTATGGTAGATAACAGAAGGTGGTCATGTTAGAGCTTATATGATGGGTCAGTCTAGATAGCATTGATTGATTCCATTTCAAATTATTTGATAGGATTGACCATATATAATTCGGTGATCCCATTATAGTTTATATGATTGTGTGTCCTAGATAACCTCGGTGAGTCTCTTATAGATTATATGACGGGGAAAACCATATAGCGCCATGTGATCTTGATATAGTATTAATGATGGGTTCACCCAAATAATACTCCAATGAATTATATAAATATTATTTTCATTGAAGAATTATATTACATATTTTACATATATTTGTTCTCAATTTTACGTTTTTATGTGTTTTTATCTATTCTAGAATGATGATATTTTGAGATAATAACACGTTTTATCTATTACGTCCACGAATTTATAATATTTCCATTGACCATGATTGATATCACATGGCTCATGATTATTGATTCATATGAATATTTACATTTTCAAAATTGATTATTGAAGTATTTATGGGTATGAGTTATTTTATGATTCTATCATTCACCCTGATTATGATTTTATACCCTTATTCACTTCTTAGGCTCATTGATGACACTCAATTTTTAATTCATATGTTTTCTCGTACTGGGAATTTTATCTCACCCTTCATATGTTTCTTTTAAACATGTTTATTAATAATGATATTTAACAAAAATATCAGTATGGGTTATTATAAGGATAATGATGACGACAAAAAATGAAATAAGAAAATCTATGTTACGTGGGAGAAATTCTCATTTATCCACCTAAGAATTGTATATGTAGAAGTTTTTTCTAATTATATAAAACTAAAAATCTAAAAGGTAACTGATAATATTAGTGATCTATTTTTTCCATTTCATTTTTTATGTTTTGGATGAAAATAAAATTGGTTCACATTTATCTATATCAATGCCAGAAATTTAATGTTTAGGATTTCTAAAATGGATATTGGAGTGTGGTCCCGGGGTTGTTATAGTTGGTATCAGAGTTTCGTTAAGATAAAATTAGATACTATGAATTTTTCATTAGAGGTATTCTTAAGATTTATAGGTACATTCTTGGTTCTATAATCTTAAGGATAATCATTATTTCTATGTTTTACACACTCCATCGAGGATTTATGTGACGATATATTCAAGTGATTAATAATCGTTTAGGATATGTTTTAATAGGTTGATGTGTTTGTAATTTTTTTAACAAGAATAATGAATTTAAATTTTGAAGAAAATATATTTAAGGTATTTTTAACATTTAGGATTTTCACGAACATGGATATAGATGAATGATATCATATCATATATATAACCATAGGATTGGAAATTTACATGGTTACTATGAGATTATTATAATATAAAAACAAGAACACTATATTTTTATCCTTGAAATATGAATGTTATAATATTACCTATGTGGTTAAAACACTCCATTATTTTGAGTTTATTTTGGTTTTTATGGATATATATTTATTGAATGATTTAGTTTGAACAATTTGTATTACTGTCAAATTTTGATGATTAATGCATCATCTGATGGTTTACTCAGTTTCACAATTATATTACCTTATACTAACTATTTTGTATTAGATAATTTATAAATATAAGAAAAATAAATTTTCATTATTTTGGGGATTATATGGGCATTTAAAATCTTATTTTAGTTCTTCTGGAATTAAAAATTCATCTTCAACAAGAATCATTTTGTCAAAAGATGAGATTGTGGAGGAAATTGTTTAAAGGATGAGATTATACTAATCATGTATGTATATTTACATATTATCTTAGTATATGTGGTAATATAAATATTATAATATATGAAAACGATATTGAAATAAAATTTTATGTTGTTACCATCATCAGTGATGATATTAAGGACCTTTTTCACACCTCATTGGTGTATAGTTTTATTATTTTACAAATTCACTTGGTCATTTACATTTTATTTCGTGGTGATTTCTATCACGATATATCCTTATTTGGGATTTAATTTTCTCTTCCATGTCAAAATACTCACATCCCACCTATGCATTTAATATTGGAAGCTAGGTATGTGTTATTCCAGATAACCCTCATACTTCCATATCACTTTTATTAAGAAGATGTTTCCATAACTATTTTTTACAACGTAGGTTCATGCAAAAAAATTAATATTTAAATGATATTATTATTGATATAAAGTTAATGTTTCTCAAAATAAATATATTAAATGGGGAGATATAATAACCTGAGTTTTTTAAAATAAGAAAATTATATTTCATAGTGTAATGAACACAAAACAATGAGCTTAAAATAGAAATGATGTTTATAGCTACTATATACGTGATGTTAAATTGATGAGTACGAGTATTAGTAAATTTATTAGGATAAGTATACATCATACATATAAATAAAATTTAAATTTCATTGACTAGAAATAAATGAATTATGATATAAATTTAAAAACAAATTCTTTCAAAAAAAGATTATTTTTTAAAGATTGATTAATCGTGCTTGGTGAGAATAATGTGAAATCAATTTTTAACACATTAATAAAAATTATTTGAAAAAATAATTTTAATTTTTTAAATCATATTACCAAAATTATCAGTGGGTTTATTTTTCTAAATTTTTAAATTTCGTAATGAATAGTGAAAAATACATATTTTTAGTTGAAAGCTGCATTTTTGTTTAAATACATTATATGGACAAATTACATTTTTTAAATGTTTGAATGTAATTATAGATAAAAATTATATAAATTAATCAAATTTATTACATTTCAATAATTATTGATTTTAATTTGGATATTGAAACATTATAAACTTCCGAAACTATTTCTCTTTAAAAACCTAATTTTTCGTCATGTCAGTGGGATTAATTTGAAATTATATTTTTTAAAATATGATTATAGAAATTTTTAAAATGGATGGAACTTTTTAAATAATAACAAAATATTTTTTTATAATAACATCAACATGATTTTTGACCAAAATTAATAGTGAAAATAGTAAAATAATTATTTATCATTGTAACGATAAAAATATCTTTAAAAGAGGTTAAAATAAACCGACAAGTGTAAATTACTTAAAATATTAGATTATTTTATTTTTATGAGTAAATATAGAAATTTTACATTAAATTATATAATAGATGGAAATTTATTTCCACTTCCCTTTTAATATGCCCATGTAAAACGTTATGTAATAAAAAATATAAAAAATAAACATTCGATGATTTTAATTTTTATCAATCATTAAGTTGAGGAAAATATGATTATTTGGGACATTCCTTCCAAATATAAAATATTATTTTTATTATAATAATTTATCTTGAATATTTGTAGAATAAATAATTCCATAAAATGTTTACGAAATGTCAACGTAGTAATTTATTATTTAATAATTAAATAAAATAAATCATATGAAAAATATTAAAATTGATATAAATGGAATGAATTATTGTGTGTTATTTATTTTTTTATCAATATATCATCTTACATAGGTTTTAACATAATATGTTGAAATTATATCATTTTATTGAATTTTTATAAATTCAAATTTAATAAATAATATAAAACATAACCTTAATGTTATTTTATAATAACTCATATTTTATTAAATTATTTAAAATTACTAAAAAACAAATGTTCATTTTTTTTATTTCATTAATAATATAATATATAGTTCATTAAGATTCTAAATTTTCTTTTATATTAATTATATTGACCAATAAAAAGTAAATACTCTAATATTATTGTTAAAGTTAAAATGATTTTTTTCTTATTACATGTGTTTCGGTTGATATTAATTTTCATCATACATGGGCTATTTTAATTGATAAATTGTATTTTATATTCTTATTCAGTGGTATGAAATTTTTTAATATTTATCATTTAATTTATTTTACAAATATATATTACCAAGGTTGAAAAACTTGTTAACCTGGTGAAATAATAAAATTTTAAAAATAAGGAAAGATAGATGATAAGGAACAAAATGATTCAAACATGACATTGATTGAGTGGTGGAGGTGGGGATAAAACATTTAATCTATTAACCCCATTAATTATTAATTTTGGATCAACAGGTGGTATTATTGGCCTCTTAATTGTGAATAATTTTTTAAATTTAAAAAATTCCACTCCTCCCCAACTATAAAAAGGGACCCCACGCCCCTAAATTACTCACACCACTAAATACATTTGGAATATCCATTATCTAAATAAAAATCTCCATAAACAATATACCATATTCTTAGAATTATTATTTTTTTGAATTATTTGAGTGTGAATTCACCTACCTTAGGAATTATGGTGAAAATGAAGAACAACACTGATTATTCAAGAGGACTATGTTGAATCTTTTGAAATCCACATTAGAACTTGTTCCCTACCATCAATACTACAAAATATCAACGTCATTGGCATTAAATATCATAGATATGTCAACAATGGACAACAATGTTGAATTTATGAGAGGGAATAAGAATCGATCTAAATAAAACCAATAAGAATAGAGAATTACCATGAAATATGGCCTTCAACATACCAATATTTTCCAACGGATCACTCTAAGATATATGTTGGAAGGACACCCCTATCATAGAGAGGAAGAAAAACTGATCTACAGTCAAAATAGAGGAAACACCAATGTATTTTGGGATAAAATTAGTTATATCCACTTTTTGGGATCTAACTTTATCCCTGTAAGGTTAGTCACATGGTTAGTCAAACCATTTGCTATCCGTGAAAATTCCTATTTCTAAAAAAACACAGTTTCTTCTAGAATTTTGTATAGTTCGGAAAACCCATGTTCCTAACCATTCCACTACATATATTCCCATATTTTACATTGTAAGGTTTCCTATTGGAGTTTCATGGTTTATACTTATAGTTTTTAATCTATACACATTTAGAAAATCCCCAAAATACATTCCAAAAGTCATACAGACCATTATAAACTTCTCCATAGAACATAACAAACCTAAAATAAATATATAAAGTGTTAATTACATGAAAATATGGGTGATAAATTCTTCAAAACAAATGTATTCCATCCATAGATAGTTGAAACACAATGTTTTTCCCCAAAGAGTTCAGGTTTCTCCTCAATCATTTCTTTCTCTCATTCCTTTGACTCTTCCTGAATCTGACCCTATTTCCAAAAAATTCACACACAATCGATGGTTTTCCCTAGAATGACTCTCTCTTTATTATCCAAAATATGTATTAGTATATAAACCAATGAAGAATCCACCTCTAGGTCTATGTGATCCAATCGAATCTCATTATTAGGGCTAGGATTATAGTTTTCAACCAAGATTCAAAAAATACATTATAAACAACACTAACCCATGGCGGAAAATATAGACTATATCCCAAATAACAAACGAGTTCATCTATATCAAAAGAACCAATGTATCTAGGATATAAATTTACATGTTTTCCAAGGGAATGTTTCCAAAACCATGGAGAGATCCTCGGAAATACATGATAATTATCCTATAATGAAAACAATTATTAATGATTATATGCATATGATTTATGATAACTCTAAGAAATATCCATTATCTTCTTGTTTAACTAAATCTTCTATATTGTCTCTTAGAGAAGGGTCATCCCAACCAATGAATTCTCACTTATTTCCAATAAATAATGTTTAGAACAATAATAGATCCTATACAATGATTCCAAAGGGTCCATTTGAATTTACTCTTGTTAATTGTTATCATATGAGAACTCCACTAAAGGTACATACCCCTCCCATGATCCATCAAGATCAATTAAACTATCCCACGACATTGCTTATAACATTTGTATATTCCTTTTGGATTTAAAATCTGTATGATGAAGATACGCCATACACATAGTCAATAGATTTCCAAGGGAAATAATTAAAGATTTATATAAATGAGACATAGACCATGGATCCCAATTTGAAAATATCAAAAATATTATTCCTTGACACTTTACCACTTCTTAGATATGGATTTTAGAAATGTACTCCACCATACGAGATTCATGAATAGGGATGAAATTACCTACCTTTTTTAGAAGTTCTACTACCACCCCCATAGTATTATGTTTCTGAACCATTCATGGGTGACCTGTTACAAAATCATTGTCTATCATGTTAAATTTCCAAAATGGAATAGGTAAAAACATCAATATACCCATTGGTTTTTGACACTCAACCTTAACCTACTTAATAGTTAAACATATTAAAATAAACTCAGTCATAATTATTTTCATGAAAACCCATCAAAACAATGATTTCAATTCCTTATACATCATCTGTATTCAAATATGAACATCTCATATCCAATGGTAATAAGAATGAAGAATTTGTTCCTGAAAATCCATAGGCATGACTATCCAATCTCAAAACCAAAAAACTGAACTCCTATCTACTTTTATCCCTCAATGGACTCCCCACCTTTGTGTTTATAAATCATTGTGACACATTTTGAATAAAATTTATATGAAACTTTAATCAATATAACCAAATCATAAGTGAACAAATCTGTAATGAAAACCACACCATCACCTATGTCTTCACATTCCATGTTCTTTCCAGTAATAACCAACATCAACAACGACTACTCTGAAGAATCTTTTTCAATCTAACTATATGAATTTCTTCTTAATTAATCTACCATTGAATTACCTTCACCCTATGTATAAATCAAGTACAAGTCAAACAGATGGATATACTCTATCTATCTTCTTTGTGTTATGTTCAGATCCCTTTATGATTGAATATGTTTCAAAATATAATGATATGAAAACACTGTAAATATATCACCAATGTTGTAATGATACCATGTTCTCAAAGCATGGAATACTATAGTTACACTAAGTCATGGGTTGGGTAGTTCTTCTCGTGTAACTATAACAATCATTATTCATAAGAAACGATATGATTTTCGTGTATGGTAACACATCCCAAACAAGCTCCCAATTCATCAATATACACCATATTCCCTTGTCATGATTCTCGAAATATCATGATCTATGATGATTAAAAGAGATCATTTATCGATTTTGAAGTCATTTGAAATTCATAATTCTTTTGGAATGAACCAGTATTCCATTCTAAAGTTGTTATAGAAGAATATAGTAATTAAATATCACGAACAAAATTCTGGTAATAACCAGTTAGAGGAAGATTTCTATCATGAACATGTTCTTTTTTGGTTTCCAATGATGAACATATTATATATCTTCTAAATGTATATAAATATTAGTTTCAGATATTAAAATGACACAGAAATGTACCTCATATATCAAAAAATCAAACTTTGATAATTTTTCATACAAACGATTATCCTTCAAAATTCCCAACATTGTTTCCACGTGTTGCTTATACTCAATACATGTCCATGAATATACCAATATGTCATCCATGAACACCACCATAAAATAATCCTAATATCTATGAAATATCTAATTCATAAATGAAATAAATACTTTTGTCGAATTCATAAGACTGAAAGTTGTACCCAAATATTGGTATTGATGATATCGACACTGAAAAGCTATTTTTGGAGTAGCCTCATTCCTATCCCAAAATTGGTGAAATCCTAATCATAAGTAAAGTTTAAAGAGACACATGGATTCACTCGATTGATTGACCATATTATTAATGTTTGTAATTGGATATCAATTCATTATCATAACTAGTTTAAGCATAAAATAATCTACAAACAACTGGATATTTCCATCCACCTTATTGAAAAAACAAGACTGATGCATCCCATGGAGACATTCTAGGTCGAATTTACCATTTTATTTTCAATAATTATAACTACACATTCAATTCCCTAAACTCTATTAGTTACTTGCGGTAAGATGAAAATTATATAGGATTGTTCCTTAGAAGGATATAAATCATGAACTATGCTTCTTCGGTTTGTGGAAAACCAAAGAAAGATTCATGAAAAAAATCTTGATACAACTCAAAAACTTCCATAAAACATCAAATATAAATACCTTATATTGATTTTAAATTTGAGTCTATCAACTGGTATGAGATTGTTCTAACTAATGGTGACAACAACCATGTTGCGCCAAACTTTATATCCTTGTATCCTCTATAGAGTTTCATAATGCCATTATCAATAATAAAACTATCCTTTCTGGTATAACAGTTGATGTAATATTTGAAAATAGTCAGCCAATCCATACCTATGATTATTGTATTGACATCCATTTCTATCATAGGGAAATACTATATCAAATAATCTATATAAACTGTTATATAATATAATTAAAACATAATATATTTACATTCACTTTTAACTATAGGAGTTTGAAGTTTGAAAAGAGAAGGAATCATCTTAACATTTAAACATTGGAGATAAATGTAATGAAAATCAATAATCGAATGGGATACACCTATATTAAAAAAAACATTCATAAGGGTAAAATTCATAAGACTCAAACATCACACCATCAATGGTCTAGATTTATCATCAATAATCACTTTCTCAGGTCCATATAATTTCTTACTCAATACAAATTGTTATTTGTTTCCCTATTGTGGTTTCCCTTGCTGAAGAGTCATGGTATTCTTGGAATATCCATGACTATATTAGATATTCTAATGAGAGGTACTGAATTTACCTCATCCCATCAAAGTATATGACATCTTCAAAACATGATATTTTCTTCCCATAAGCCTATCATTAGATCAAGGAGACAATAGAACTAAATATTCACTCATCTAGTTGTAATTGTGTCATACTATATATGATGACATACAATCTCGCTTCATGTGGTAAAATAACCAAAATTGGAAATATCAAGTCATTATCTTGGGTTTTGGAGGAAGATTTATTGACCCATAAATCTATTTCTAAGCTACACCACTTCCTAGTAAATAGGTTCCCCACTTCCTCTTATTCTGAGTATTATATTTCCCACCAAGTACCACAGGTATCATCATGCTCCCACCACATGTAGCTCCTAAGATGTCCATTTCATCCACCATTACTCTATTAACCATATATTTATAATTCATTATAAAAATCTTGGAAATATTTGATCAAATCTCTTTTCTCAGCCCCAATTCAAAAATGTGTGCCTTCAAGGACAATATTTCAAAAACATTAGTTGACAATATGACTAAATTTATAATTTTATCCATAAACTCTATCACTGAGAGGTTCTCCTACTTCAACATTAAAAATTATATCATTATTTAAATCCAAAACAAATTAGAATATAATGATTTGTTGTACAATTCTTCATAATCCTCAAATTCCATGCCTTGTTCTAATTTACCTTGAACAGTTAAATTCTACCATTAGCGTGCAACATCCTCCATCAAAAACATCACCATCTTGACATTTAGATTTGATGGTTTGATTAGAAAATTGAATAATTTATTATCCTATTAAGTCACATTTCTTCCTTTCTTGGGTCCAAATCACCTTGAAAGTTTGGTGGATTATACTTATGGACCTACACGAAATGATCCACTGGCTAGGTTTCTCACTTCAGTTCCCTCTATCCTCACACTAAAATTCTTGAACTATACTCTAAACCTATTTTTGGTTCACATGTGTCTTAGGGGAAACTACATTCTCAGTACCTTATTTTGGTTTATTTTATCTACCAGAATAGGTTGAGGTTTTCCATAAACACAAAAGACACCATAAGTTTCACACTATGTCATTTGAAGAATTAACAATTTAAAATTTACCACATCATAACTATAACAACAATTCATTCAAAAAATATCCACACTTTTCATTTTCCAACCATTTTTTAAAAGTCCACCATGCTTTTTTAAATCAATCCATCTTCAAAATACCACTGTCATTTCATTTTTAAAATCTCAAATATGAAAATAATTTTAAAACATTATTCAAAATAAATGTTTCCTGACCAAATCATAAGTCATTACTCAAAATTAATTATTCACTATTAGGAGGAAGTCATTTATATCAATGAATGTCATAATCTTCATAGCGTATAAACCACTAAAATTGATATTATAAATTCTATAAGTTTCTCCAAAACACATATTTACCCAACTATATTGTATCTTATGTTTCAGAATTAATAGGTTAGATACATATTTTTATTCTCTAAATTTCATGTCCTGTCAATCCTACTCCAATCTAACATATGAACTTAATGAATAACCCCTAATGAATTTCAACTCCAATAATGGAAACTGATACAACACTTCCATAGATGAATGATGTGCCTACCAAGACTGATACCACTTGTAACATACAAAACCTTGTCATATTCTTCGATTGAGGTGGAATTTATACATGGAAAATGGTGAACCATATTTATGGGGGTAATGTATATACAATTATCCTTCCCAAAAATGATGGTGGAAACCTCATACCCTTCTCCATCCCAAATTCACAAGAACACATACAAACCATTAAGAAAAAAACCAATTCTAAAAAAATAAAACATTTTAATAACACTGTTATTTAATGGAAAAATATTTGGAAAAAAGGCTCATAAATTAAATAAATCCATATTTTCAAATCAATATTTTAAAATCATGAAAACAATAAACTTTTCCGAATTTTCAATAATCCATAAACAATTACTAAGGCGGGTTTATACCGTTATTTCCACCTAAATTTCACAATTAATTTCAATAAATTCAATAAATTGTAAACTAGTACATTGGGTTATAATATGTGGGGTTTAGATTGTATCCACATACCTCATGAATTAATTTGAAAATGAAGAACGACATGAAATCATTAATAAAACCAGGTTTAATCTCAAAAAAACCAACCATAGATCTCTTTCCCTATCAGCAATAATAAAAAATATGACCATTATTAGCATCTAATATATTATATATATATATATCAACAATTGAATATCAAAATTAATATATGAGAGGTATGAATAATATATCTAATTAAAAAAATAATGATGACTTGTCATGAAATCTGGCCTTCAACGCATCAATATATTCTAAGGGATAACTCATGGGTCTAAGGAGAAAGTATCATTACCTTTTGAGAGTAATAAAACCCATGATATCATCAAAACATAGGAAAAAATAGTGTATCAAGTTGTTATAATCATTTCTTATTCCAGAATAAAATTGGGAAAAGATAACTGTTAATTTTGTTATCTGATATAGCATCCCGCCTTTTTATCACATAAACTTTCCTTACATTTTACAAAACTGGGGATCTTTAAGGTTTAGTTTCTTGGAAACCAGGAACTAAAAACATGAAAACATAAAACATTCTTGTTAAAAACTTGAAAGGCTTCTCCTCATGTTCATCCTAGGATCATTACTGCATCTCAAACTTGGGGACATACATCAAAAGAAAGGGAGAGCAGAAGGCCCAGTAAGGGAAATATGGGGAAACATTTAACATGTGAACTTGGGATAAATCAACAATGTCATGAAAAGAACTTTAAGGCATGAGAAAGAAATAATGAGATATATCATAATAAAAATATCATTTTTCATAACTTGAAGATGTGGATAAAACATTTAATATTGACAATCATTTCGTTTCACCATGGTCCATCCCCAAGGTGTCATTAAATATTACCAAGGTTATTCACCAAGGTATCAGTCTAAAAAGTCATCTCTAGAGATTAAGTCTTTACCCAATGCATTGGAGCGCA
Organism: Viscum album; assembly: GCA_963277665.1. Classification (NCBI taxonomy): domain Eukaryota; kingdom Viridiplantae; phylum Streptophyta; class Magnoliopsida; order Santalales; family Viscaceae; genus Viscum; species Viscum album. Next base: position 394,824,836 of record OY728127.1, on the reverse strand, counting down.
ATCTGGGCTCACCCTTGACATTTCTTTATCATCATGTGATCCAAATATATCATCACCAATCATTTCATAAACAACCCATATAGCATAAAATAAATGGGTTTCATTTCATAATCATAACGTTTTAAAAACTGCTTTAATGCCATGATCATTATGTCACTTTAAACCCACGGAAAGGGAAAGCAGGTTTCATGTATGTGAATCGAAGAATATAAAATAGAACATTTTGATATATATGTGAATACCTCTATGGAAATAAGAGCTTTGAGTATTCACTTAATAACATAAAATAATTTTGAAAAAAAAAGAGAGAGGCATTTTGAGATGAAAATTCTGCATCATAACTGCTATGTTACATGGTTTTCGAAAACATTGAAAAGAGAGGGGAAATGGGTCACCCACTCATAAATGATACATAAAATAGTAGGGGAAAATTATATAAGGTATTTAAGAACATGGTAATTAAATTTGAATGATATACCATATGAAATTAAAAACATGGAAGTGAGACAACAATAAGATTTCTCTTATGAAAATTCGGCAACCTAACGGCGTCACTTACACTTCAATAAAAATGAATTGACGACATAAAATAGGGTCTCTCATCATATGATCATAAAATATCAGTATGATAGATAAAGATATCATACCCCAACATAATAAAAAGGAACTTGAAAGACTTGACATGAAAATTGAACTTGGAAATGAGAAGGCTGAAAGAATCCCTTATAAATTCGGCAGCCTAACGGTGTCACTTAAACTTTCATAAAACGAAATGATGAGAGTAAGAGGGGATCTATCATCATATAAATATGAATAGGGAAGTAAGGGAAATATAAAATAACATCCTCCCACATGAGAACATGGAGCATAAAGGGAAATGACATAAAAGAGATTACTTTAAAAGAAAGAGAGATGTCGGATCCCTTACCATAAAACATAACTCTTAAAACTCAAAGGTTGGGACATTGAGGGCTTGGGGGCACCTTGGGATGACTCCTTGGAAGTAAATGAGACAAGAAATTCGTTGGGGGAGAGTGGGGAGTCGAAATGGATTAGAGGATGGCATGGTATTTATAGGGAAAGTGAGGGGACAAGGCATTAATGGCCAATGGACGGCTCAAAAGTGGTTTTCTCAAAACCATGTGCTCTCTCATGGTATTTTCCATGGATTTAGGCCACATGGGCCCCCATACAATAATTCATCACCTTTGGTTGGCCAACCCATAAGATATCTCATGACATCATCATGACATAGTTATGATGTCATTAAACATACCGAAACCCTAAAACTGTATTTTTACTATTCACTGAAAATTCAAATTTCTCAGAAAAATCCCAAAATTTCACCTTAACAAAATATCAATGCTCTGATTTAAAAAATGAACTCAATTTTATAAAAATAATTTTCGAATTATTTTTAATTTAATTTTTAATAAATAAACTATTCACCGAAAATTAATTTTTTTCAGATAAATCCCCAAAAATTACCTTAACATAATATCGATGCTCTGAGTTCAAAAATGAAATCCATTTTATAAAAATAATTTTCTACATATTTTTATTTTAATTTTTAATTAAAAACACTATTCACCTGAAAAAACTAATACTTGAATAATAATTTATGAAACCGTTTTTTATCCATTTTATTGAATCACATTACTTAATCAAGGTGCCTAGATTATATTAATACTTTCATTATGAGAGATTACTAATCCATTTGGTCACATTACAAATCCTAAGTACAAAATCACTATTCATAATTTACTATTCATAAAAAATCAAGTTGATATTATTAGACTCTAAAATTCGTACTGAACATAACTGTAGAAGACTATTTTTCGAAAATCATTAGACATTTTTAATTATTTAAGGTTTACATAAACATTTTTAAAATATACTTTTTCTAAAATTCCTCAAAAATATTCATACTATATTTATCCGGTCATTTGAAAATTCATAAACTTCATCATAAGAAGAAATCCCAATTTTTATTTAAAATAATGGATTACACAAGGCAGTTATGGTCTCCTTACATAGCCCCTTATCACACCAGCATAGGACCTAAGTGTAAGGTGTGCTGAGGTGAGAGAATCTGAGGGAGGCTTGGCCAACATCGCACGAGTAGTAATTTCTATCAGTTTGAACTTCTCGCAAAGGCGATTCTGTTCTAGATTCACACGATGAAGTTTATCTTGGGTTTGGTCCAGAGCAAAGCCCTGTGGTGCTACCTCCTTCCCAAGTTCTGTTAGAAGGGCTTCGATCGGTCCAAGACTATTAGGTGAGGCTATATAATTTTCTTTCTATAATAATTAACCAAGATTACGTGTATTTAGAGACAATAATTGAAATGTTTAGTTTACAGCGGTCATATTGACCAATGGTCATATAACAGTCAAAACCCAACGGTCTCATTTTAATTATTCTCTTGTTATCAAATGAATCATTTTTTTGAGTATAAAAATAAAATAAAATAACACATAAAATTAGGAAACAAGATTTATTCAAAATTACGGGTCATTACAATCTTCCCCACTTAAGAAATTGCGTCCTTGCAATTTTTAAAATTGGGGTTTGAAATTTCATTGAAAGTCCCACATCGGAAAACAAGTCAGTAATACTATTATTTTAAAAGAAAGAAAGGGAAGTACAAAGGTCACCCAAGTTAACCCACACAAGGATTCCATGTAGGAAAACATGGACATGGAGAAGAAAACAAAGGGTCATGTTCTGAGGGAGAGTGATAGAAAACATGATTAGGACAAAGTTAACCATAAGAAAATCCCAAACTTATGATGTGTGTAAACGGTCTTTGATTACCTAGTAGGAAACGTAAACCAACAACATTTTTGTTTTACGTTCCTTTTCATAATTTTGAGGAATTCATTTACTACATATGACAGAAACAGAAGAAAATATACCTACCTTTATGTATAGTTTCATCCTTTAATAAGTTTATACCTAAACTATTCTTTTCCCTTAACGATGAGCATTCAAAACTACTTGGTCTCATCAAAACACAGGAATCATCTTCTAGAGAATCACATAATCCACAAAAGATTAACTATCTATTTCTTCTATCTTTAAATATTATCCAAAAAACAGAAAGGGTATGGTAAAACAACTCTTCAAAAAGAATGAATCCCAAATTAATGGAAACTACTTTTAAATCTTCAATGTTCCATGGTACTACCCAAAGTTCATCCTAGACCATTCCATAAATAACGGTCCATAAAATTACTCAAAATAAACCAAAATAATATTGAAACCCAAATACAAGAGGGATTTTATAACATAGTCTTCCAAAATAAACTTCATTATTCATCTCCAAACAACATCAACCACTCCTAGAATCTTATAAAAAAAGTAGCTAACCTAAACATATTTTAGCCAAGATAGGTTAATCATTCCCATAAGTAACCTAAATTACTATAAGTCCACCTTAAATTCATCAATTCTTCAAAATATAAGTCAACAATAATTCTCAATGAAAATACCGTAGTAATCTATTTACCTAGATCATATTGGGTCCCCAAAATAGTGAACATCTTCCTAAATATTAAGCATCTTTTAATCCCCTAATCATCTATGTCATATTAATATGGAAATCTTCACATTTCATATCACATTGGTTGTTGGGACATGTTCTTCCATTTCCCTCCATTAACTATGAAAAGAATGTACAATTAGGGGCTTGAATACTTAGAAAATAATCATGAAAAGGAACTTAAAGCATATAAGAATAACTTGTAGAAGAAAATTATACCCTAACTTGTGATCCCCTAGGTGCCCATCTAGGTTATTCAAGATCATATATTCTTATGTGAATATTTATTTTATTTTATCTTTGTTCCTTTAACAATGGTTCATACTAAGCTTCTGAATTTACCAAAGCATATCCCCCAGGAGTGTCGTAACAAAGAGTGTAGAAAGGCCAGTTGTTGTGTACCAGTTCCTGTTCGAGTCTAACTCAAATCTGTGTTTTTGGATTTTACCCCTTTGTACATCTGTGCCAGAGCCACCTCTACCTGCTAATATCCAGACAGGGATGTATTTTCTTGGCAACCGCTTACTCAATACTCACCAAAATACCAGAAAGATTTCATATATATAAACTTTTCTATAGGTTTCATCCTAAAGTTTTCATATCCTAATTTCCACAAATAACTAAACGATCCACTGATACCAACTATAGCATCCCGCCTTTTTATCACATAAACATTCATTTCATTTTACAAAACTGGGGATCTTTAAGGTTTAGTGTCTTGGAATCTAGGAACTTAAAAAATGAAAACATAAAACATTCTTGATAAACACATTAAAGGCTTCTCCTCATGTTCATCCTAGGTTCATTACTGAATCTCAAACCTGGGGACATACATCAAAAGAAAGGGTGAGCAGAAGTCCCAGTAAGGGAAACAAGGGGAAACATTTAACATGTGAACTTGGGATACATCAACAATGTCATGAAAAGAACTTTAAGGCATGAGACATAAATCATGAGATATATCATAATAAAAATAACATTTTTCATAACTTGAAGATGTGGCTACAACATTTAATATTGAAAAACATTTCATTTCACCAAGTTCCATCCCCAAGTTGTCATTAAAAATTACAAAGGTTATTCACCAAGGTATCAGTCTAAAAAGTCATCTCTAGAGATTATGTCTTTACCCAATGCAATGGAGTGCTATCTGGGCGCACCCTTGAAAAGTATTTATTATCATGTAAGCCACATATATCATCTCCAATCATTTCAAAAACAACCCATATAGAATAAAATAAATGGGTTTCATTTCATAATCATAACGTTTTAAAAACTGCTTTAATGACATGATCATTATGTCACTTTAAACCCACGGAAAGGGAAAGCGGGTTTCATGTATGTAAATCCCAGAATTTAAAATAGAATATTTTGATATATATGTGAATACACCTATAGAAATGAGATCTTTGAGTATTCACTTAATAACATAAAATAATTTTTACAAAAAAGAGAGAGGCATTTTGAGATGAAAATTCTGCAGCATAACGGCTATGTTACAAGGTTTTAAAAAACAATGAAAAGAGAGGGGACATGAGTCACACACTCATAAATGATCCATAATACAGTAGGGGGACAGAATATATGGGATTTATGAACACGGTAATGAAATTTTAATGATATACCATATGAAATGAAAAACATGGAAGTGAGACAAAAATAAGATTTCTCTTATGAAAATTCCGCAGCCTAACAGCGTCACTTACACTTCAATAAAAATGAATTGACGAGATAAAATACGGTCTATAATCATATGATCATAAAAGATCAGGATGATAGATATAGAGATCATACCCCAACATAATAAAAAGGAACTTGAAAGACTTGACATAAAAAATAGAACTTGAAAATGAGAAGGGTGAAAGAATCCCTTATAAATTCGGCAGCCTAATAGCATCACTTAAACTTTCATAAAACGAAATGATGAGAGTAAGAGGGGATCTCTAATCATATAAAAATGAAATGGGAAGTAATAGGAATATAAAAGAACATCCTCTCACACGAGAACATGGAGCATAAAGGAAAATGACATAGAAGAGATTACATGAAAAGAAATAGAGAGGTCAGATCCCTTACCTTAAAACGTAACTCTTAAAACTCAATGGTTGGGACCTTGAGGGCATGGGGGAACCTTTGGATGACTCATTGGGAGGAAATGAGAACAGAAATTCGTTGGGGGAGAGTGGGGAGTCGAAATGGATGAGAGGATGGCTTGGTATTTAAAGAGAAAGTGAGGGGACAAGGCATTAATGGCTAATGGACACCTCAAAAGTGGTTTTCTCAAAACCATGTGCTCTCCCATGGTATTTCCCATGGAGTTAGGCCAATGGGGCCCCCATACAATAATTCATCACCTTTGGTCAGACAACCCATAAAATATCTAATGCCATCATCATGACACAGTTATGATGTCATTAAACATACTGAAACCCTAAAACTGTATTTTTACTATTCACTGGAAATTAAACTTTCTCAGAAAAATCCCAAAATTTCAGATTAACCAAATATCAATGCTATGATTTCAAAAATGAACTCCATTTTATAAAAATAATTTTCTAAATATTTTTAATTTAATTTTTAAATAAATACACTATTCACCGAAAATTCATTTTTTTCAGAAAAATCCAAAAAAAATTACCTTAACATAATATCGATGCTCTGAGTTAAAAAATTAAATCCATTTTATAAAAATAATTTTCTAAATATTTTTAATTTAATTTTTCATTAAAAACACTATTCACCCAAAAAAATAATACTTGAATAATAATTTATGAATCAGTTATTTAACCATTTTATTGAATCACATTACTTAATCAAGGTGCCTAGATTATATTAATACTTTCATTAAGTGAGATTACTAATCCATTTGGTCACATTACTAATCCTAAGCATAAAATCACTATTCATAATTTATTATTCATCAAAAATCAAGTTGATCTTATTAGACACTAAATTTCGTACTGAACATAACTATAGAAAACCATTTTTAGAAAATAATTACACTTTTTTTATTATTTAAGGTTTACATAAACATTTTTAAAATATCCTTTTTTCTAAAATTCATTAAAAATATGCATACTATATTTATCTGGTAATTTGAAAATTCATAAACATCATCATAAGAAGAAATCCCAATTTTTATTTAAAACAAAGGATTACACAAGGCAGTTATGGTCTCCTTACATAGCCCCTTATCACACCAGCATATGACCTATGTGTAAGGTGTGCTGACGTGAGAGAATCTGAGGGAGGCTCGGCCAACATCACACCAGTAGTAATTTCTATCAGTTTGAACTTCTCACAAAGGCGATTCTGTTCTAGCATCACACGATGAAGTTCAGCTTGGGTTTGGTCCAGAGAAAAGCCTAATGGTGCTACCTCCTTCCCAAGTTATGTTAGATGAGCTTTAATCGGTCCAAGACTACTGGGTGAGGCCATCGAATCTTCTTTCTATAATAATTAACCAAGATTACTTGTATTTAGAGACAATAATCGAAATGTTTAGTTTACAATGGACATATTGACCAATGATCATATAACAGTCAAAAACCAACGATCTCATTTTAATTATTGTCATGTTATCAAATGAAAAAAAATTTGGAGTATAAAAATAAAATAAAATAACTCATAAAATTAGGAAACAAGATTTATTCAAAATTATGGGTCATTACATCTGACATCGTGAAACTTATAAATGACATATTTCTATTTTTTTTTATTCAACCACCTTATGAATTAATCACACTTCATTAATAATTTATAATATTTATCTCTTTATCAACATTATATAAAAGTCAATAAAGAAGTGGTAAGGTTGAATGGAGTACCAAATACTATTGTATCTAATCAACATTTGAGGTTTACTCAGTATTTCAGTGAGGAATAGGAAAGATCTAAATATAGAGTTGTGTTTCAGTTCTACTTGTCACCATCAGATAGAATGATAGAATGAGAGAACCATTAAACCCCATGAGGATACGGTGATATTGGGTTTCCTATATTTCCATGTTTTTTGGGATCAATAAATTTTTTTCTAGTTCAGTTTCCATATAACAATATATTTCTCTCAAGCATTCAGATGGCCCCATATTAAGACATATATAAAAATAACTGATAAATATAATATATTCAGATGATGATAGAGAAATAAATCTACTAGTACCTGATCAGGGTAATGAAATAGTATAATGGTTTAGATCCATTCAACATTACATCAAGGAAGCTCAGAGTCGAAAAATGGTTCATGCTGACAATTATTGTTGATATGTGGAATTAAAACTGGGTGGGAAGGTATTATTATGAATTTATCTATGAAATAAGGCTATGATATTCTTAATAAAGGGAATATAAAGCCCCCCAATATGACATTCCCTTCAACATAGTATATAGAGTTTTGACTGCAACATATAATTTTGAGCTTCCAACAAGAATTTCTCAAATTTATGATGTATTCCCTATTTTATGATGAGAAAGTAACAAACTCGATGATTCTCATGTAAAAAACCTATAGGATGTACTAATGGATCATGATCATTCAAATGAAGTATAATCAGTAGAATTATTAGATCATAGAGATTAACTTCCAAGGAATAAAAATAATCTTTTTGTTAATCGTCTCTATAGTAATTAGAAAATCAAGGCATAAATAAAGAAACCAAATGATGCGATTAAATAGATATATCAATATGTTTTATATTGAATTGATTATATTTCAATGAAAAATTGTAATTATGTGTGGTATAATGGGATAACCTGAGAATTTATATTTATGTATATATATATATTCACATGAAATAAAGGTGAAGTATTCAATCGCTTGTTTTTCATGAAACCACCAGTCTAAATAAAAAATGATATAACATACAATTATAAAAATTTAATTAAAAAGGTAGTATAAATAATATTAAAAAAATAATGAAAAGTATTTATAAAGGTTTTTTATTAGGAAAATTTATTAATTAATTCATAATAAATCACTACTCATTTTTCAGTAATTTTATATTGTTCTTCAAAAATATATTTTTTTAAAATTGTTTATATTCCATTTTTCATTGATATTATAATTAATTTATGTAAATTTTATAAATTTTATTTTAGAAAAAAGGATATAATTTTTTAAATCAACATATCATGATTATCTAATATGGATTTTTTTTATTTTTTTGAAAAGATTAATTTTTCAATGAAAGGAATAAAATAATAATTTTTTGAAATCTATATTCACCATTCAAGTAATTAAAAAATTATATTTTTAAATTGATATTAAAAATTCCATAGTATATTATAATTAAATATAATCCAATAATTTTAAATATGATCTGAATTAATCTTTTTTTTGATATAAAAATGTTGTTATACTTATAAGTTAATTTTTATGAAAACCAATTTTGTCACAAATGTATTATATTTATATGAAATTAATCTTTTACTACTTATATAACATTATTTTCAAAAAAATTATTTTTTATTTTAAAACAAAATATATAAATTTTTTAATGAATTTTAGTTCTATTTTTTCCATAATGAATGGAGAAGAGAATACAAAATTACCATGGTTAATGTTAATACTAGTTTACTGGGGGCTTAAACCAAGAGATATGAATTATATTTAAAAATCAAAAGGTATAAATCATATTTTATGGATATATAGTGACATTATATTATCCTAAAATTGAATCTTTTTCTATTTGAATTCCTTTTCATTTAAGAAGATATTTATTTTATTTTATTTTTTTTATGAAATTCATAATATGTCTCCTCCCCCACTTATAAAAAGACACCCATATACTCTGTTCTACACAAGAAAATATCCAACTATATTATTGAATGAAGATAGAAATAAATTTCTAAAATCCTACCCCACATCATAGAGTTCATGTTTTGATCATTATACCATCCTTTCATGACATAAGGTGTAATCCAAGATCGGTTTCTCAATGAAGAGGAACCTCTAAACCAAGAAATTTTAATTTTTCTTATTATTACACCTTCTCTAAGAGTCATTTATCCACCATAACATGGAAATAATTTATAATTATAATAAAATTATGTGATAATGATTATTTAAAATCCTTTTTCCACCCTATTCTATCAAATGTGAAATGAAAGTATCACTAATGTGTACGTTTACATAACAATATAATTCATTTTCAATGTCCATGATTCGTGGATGATTATTATATTGGATTTAATTATTATATATTAAATTTAGGATATAATTATGGTTACAAAACTATAAAACATTATTTATCTTTCTTTATGTATTTTCATTAGAAGTTGAATACTTCATTCTTTTGTACGTACTGACTACCATCTACATTAGCGATGTAATGTATTTTTATATATCTAGATTTTATGGATGATATTATATATATATATAATGAATATATGTTTTATTTATTACAAGATTATTTTTTTAAATGGTGTAACTTTGAGAAAATTACAAGGAAGATATCAAAATCAATCTTTCATGGGAAATGAAATTGCTAACATCCGAAACCAATGATTTTAACAAAAAATCATTATAAAATTTCTGTTAGAATGTAGTTAGTTGATCATATATAATATTATTTTTTTCAATGTGTTTATATTATTTAATTATAATAAATAAATATTTATTAGACACTAGGTAATAGATCACTTAAATAATGTCAAACAAGATGTATTGGTTTTAGGTTACCGTTCAATTTTTATTAGGATTGTTTATGATTATTTTAAAATTATGAAATTATATGATATTTCTTTCCAAAAATATTATGTATCTTATTATATTATATTTAATTCAAGATAATAAATATTTTCATCAAATTTTCCTCTCTTTATGTACTCAATATACCTATAGTGTTTTTAAGGAAACCTACTTCCTTTTACTATTCATTTGTGAATCATTTCCTTCCTAGTCCATATTTTTATTAGAAAATGTTCATGGAGGTTTTCAGTATTCTCTAATGATTTTTAAATTAATTTTTACACATGTTTCATTTTCCATAAAAAAACTAAAAGGAATATTCTTGAAATTTTCTAAATGCAGTAATTTTGAGATTTTAATGAAAATTTAAAAGGTATATTTTTTTTTAACATTTACCATAAGAACAATGGGTACCAACATCAATAATTATTTTTTAGAATGAAAATTTTATTTAATGTTTCTATGCATCTATTCATGGAAAATAAATTCATTAATATTTTTAAAATTTTATTATTTTAAATAAGGTATCTCAAAGTGATATTGAAATTTATGGAAAGTTAATGTTCTAGATATTTTAAAATTATTATTTATACTAAGATAGAGTCCTTTTATGTTACTTATGCATCACATGGGATATGATTATAATCATAATCCTTATTTTTTATCTAGATTCATTACGGTTATGATGAAACACATTTTATATTCCATTATTTATGTTATGATGGAATGAGAAATTATTTCTTTATTTTATAAATTACATATGAAGGGATTATGATTATGTGATGGGTGGGTTCACTATAGAAATCCAATGAAGTGTGTTAATATTAATTATTTATGATCTAATAGGTTATATAGAAGGTTATCCCATGCCCAAAATGTGGGTACTTCTGTGTTGATCCCAAGCCGAATAAATAAATAATGTCTTGTTGGGTAGCCTTTAAATAAGATTTTTTTATTAAGATTATGCATCACATTATTAATGTCAGGACCCGTCCCCTGGGGCCCGTATTGTGACTACCCCAAGAACCACTTCTATAGGCCAGGAGATGGTGACTAGAACCAAAGGCATAACTCCCTAAAAACAGGGAAGGCATTGCGTTTATAAAACGTAAACACACACACAACCAGAGTACAAGTGGAATAAAACACTAAGTAAAGTAGTAAAAAGTGTGTTGAAAGTACAAAGGGGATGGAAATACAAGCCCAACAGAAAGGTACAGCTACAACTGAAAGAAAATACAACTGAAATGACAACCAGCCGAATGGTGAAGCAGCTCCTAGATCGTCATCCGGTTCCTACATGAAGGGTTGGTACAAATGTCATCCTCAGTACTCCGCATCTATCGGTCCACTCTATGTGCTGTCACTCTGAGTGTCCACCTCCGGGTACCTTCCAGTCCTCGTACACACTGCCTTGGTCAGCGCTGTCTATCGTTTTCATACAACACAACGAGGTGAGGGCATAACCCGTGTAGGGGTGAGTATAACGATACTCAGTAGGGACTATGAGTCCGTCAACGACCCGTCCCCCAGGGCCTGTATCATGACTACCCCATGCCTTCCTTCCATAGGCTAGGGGCTAGAGACTAGCACTAAAGGCATAACTCCCTAAAAACCAGGAAGGCATTGCCTTTATAAAACGAAAACACACACATAGCTAGAGTACAAGAGAAAGAAAACACTATGTAAATCAGTAACAAGTGTGCTAAAAGTACAAAGGGTCCAGAAATAAAATTCCAACGGAATGGTACAGCTACAACTGATTGAAAATACAATGGAAAAGACAACCAGCTGAATGGTGAAGCAGCTCCTAGATCATCCTCTGGTTCCTACCTGAAGGGGTAGGTATAGATGTCCTCCTCAGCACTCTGCATCTATCGGTCTGCTCCGTGTGTCATCACGCTGAGTGTCCACCTCCAGGTACCGTCCAGTCCTTGTACACTCGGACTCGGTCAGCGTTGTCTGTCTTCTGCATCCAACACAACGACGTGCGGGCATAGCCCATGCAGGGGTGTGTATAACGATACTCAGTAGGGACCCCGAGACCCTCATGCTTTCACAAAAAACAATCAAGGATAATCCACAAAGAAATATCTCAATAGATAACCTTTACTTAGGTATATTACTATACGTATTCATAAGTTATCAAGTAACCCATCTCAATCATGAGGAAAACACAATGGTCATTGTCTCAGCTCAAACCTGGATTTTTAATCATGATAACGAAAACACAGCTGCTGGAGAACTCCTCCTATGTCGAGCACAGTAGTTCTATCATGACTCTGAGGTGCCACTCACTAACCATAGACTACTGAGGTACTCCTCCAGTCGAGTACCGCAGGTCTGCCACCTCACAATGTAGTGCTCCTTACCATGGGTCTTCCACCTCACACAGTAGTTCTCCCCCTCATAGCGTACAAAGGTACTCCTCCTGTCGAGTACCACGGGTCTTCCACCACAAAAAGTTGTGTTCCTCCTCTATGGTTCTACCACCTCACAAAGTAGTGCTCCTCACTAGGCTATACAAGTCACTCCGAATCGAATCGTACAAGCAGTCATCAGGTGTCATCCAGCTACAAGGTCACCATACTCTGTATTCCCATCTTTGGGAGGATCCGCACCATGAGCTACTGGTCGACACACCATGTGTGACAAAGTCCCACAAAGAAGTATCTCTAAGAACCGCCTCGTCAAAGGGGTCTCAATGCAACAGATGACGCGTCAATCAGACAACCAGTCTGTGAGTTATTAGCCTTTTAGTCCCAGTGGCCCGGTTGGTTTTTTGTATGAACCAACCCGACCATTTATAAACAGTACCGCTAACTCCCATGGGGTATACTCAATGTAAACGTTTCTCAACGAGATTACCAATGCTACTGACGGTTCTTCAAACAGACATCAGGTCTGAGAGTTATTGGCTTTTCCGCTCCAAGGGCCTGGTTGGTTTATAAGCTAAAAAAACTCATATGTACTCCATTTTCATCCAAAACTCATGTGGAGTATGCCAAAATACCCATCTCATCATGAGGAATCCAATGTAGTTAGTGGCACGTCAATCAGACGTCTGGTCCTCATGTTATAAGCGTTTCAGCTCCGAGAGCCCGGTTGGTTTCGAGTTCGAACCAACCCAGCCATTACCCAAACATCGAAAAAACAATAATTGTAATATACTGAAATGATAGTCTTGATCAAACAAATCCTATGAAACTGATTGTGCGTCAATCAAAGGTCCACAACTCAAGTTATGGTAGTTTTAACTGAAGAAGGTCCGAAAATAGCTGGTCAGGGCCCGGTCTGACCCGACCTAAAACCCCATGGGTCGGCCGGAACCGAGTCGTCCCGACTCGGGTCCGGGTCCGGCCCAGTTGGGCGTGGCCCAACACGTGTGGCCCGCCCCGGCCTGGCTGGGGGAGCTATGCACTGGCTCGGTCAGTTGGGCGAGCGTGGGGCGCGCCCCCTGTTTTCCATGAATGTGGCTCCTAGGTGGCATCACTGGTCATCTCAGATCCCACACGGCTATGGGATCTTCCTCCCTCACCGGCGCGGCCGATGCCGCGGCAGGCTTCTATAGGCCGTGCACCCGGGTGCCGCCGCCTCCGGCCGCCAGTGCCTCGCCCAGCCGCGATACTCTGCGGGGCCCCGATGTGATTCTGGGGGTCTTTTTTTGCTCCCATCTACACCTGCGGTCATCTCGAGATCCAAGATTCACTTCAAATGCTCCGATTTGTTGTTGAGGTCCCGTTTCGTCATCTCCAATCTCCCCGCACATCAATAACAAAATAGTGGTTGGTCCAGGCTTGTTCGTTAACCCGCACCCACCGTGTTAGATGATCAAATCGTCGCCCTACAATTTAAAATCCAAGTACGAGGGTATAATTCTCCTAAATGAAAAATATAAAAATATTCCCCTACCTCATAAAATGGCGTTAAACGATGGAGAGTTGGGGAATATGGGCTTCGTGGAAGACATGCGTCATTCCATCAACATCGGGAATGAAGGAGCCGAGGGTGGTGTCAGCATTCTTCATTCATCGTTGGAGGAAGAGGAAAACTCTCCATGTGTTGAGCGCTGTGCTTCACTGCCAGCATTCATCCATGTGAAGAAGCCGTCTAGAAATCCTTCCGTTAACACCCTTTATATTGGAGTGGGAGGGTTCATTATTGGCATGCAAGACATAAATGGAGAATATATAACAGAGGGCTCCACCCAATTAATTAGATGCGGTGGCGCATTAAAATAGGGATGAAGTAAAAAAGGGGGTTATTTGCACTTGTGTTCCCCATAGAATAATATCCTCCAAAGGCAGGATATTTCTCGACAGGCCCCACCATTAATTAACCACAAGAAGGAATGGGGGGGGTTAATGATTGGGTGGTCTCCTCATTAAATATGGGAGGTTTCATCCTCTTCAATTATGAGGGGGATTTAAACCTAGAGGCTCTCCCTCATAAATGAGGGGGAGTCAAGGAGTTATGATTTTCCTCCTAATAATGGGAGTCCTCGTGTGGCTTCCACCACAATCAACCTCTCTTGGGAGGTTGGATCTCAGTCGGCTCCACCAGCATAACATCTCATGGGTGGTTACGGTTTGGTGGTCCCACCACCAACTCCCAAGTGGAGATTTTAACCAATTAATCTGCAAGGCATGTCTCTAACAAAATAAAAAAAATTGTTCACTTATTTTATTTCATTAACACACGTAAATCCCCAAAAACTAACTTTCATACCCGATTATCTACCTTCGAGGTAAAATTCTTCGGAAGAAAAAATTCATCCTTTGAGTTCAATGGTTCCCTCAGATTTCAATTCTGAGCACCAGTTCAAAAGATATAAAAAACTTGTTTGCTCGTTTACTGAACGTACCCAAGCTAATCATCGGAAATTGATTCCAGGCACACAGGGCCTCGGAATCATGTGCAGTCAGAAGCCACCGACTCGTAAAATTCCAAATAAATTAAAAAATATCCTTGAAATTTATGGGCCTTCACATTACTCCCACCTCAGGGATTTACATCCCCATAAAGCTACAAAATAAACAAAGGAAATTAAATAAGGTACCAAGCACGCATATGAGCCTCCCACTCCCATGTGCTCTCCTGGAGGTTCCCATGCTGCCAACGAAAGTAAAAAATAGGAATCGAACATCCTAGTAGGATGATCTCTTGTCGATCCTCAACCTCTACTGGAACCGCGTGAAGGTCGCCCCGTCATCGATGTCTAGCTGCCTGCGGTAAATGATGTGTGAAGGGTCGTGAACGCATCTCCTCAACTGAGATATGTGGATGAAGTCGTGCACCCAGTGCATCTGAGGTGGAAATTCCAGATGAAATGCATAGATAATTTTCCGCTCCTGCCAAAACTCCATAGACCCAGTCGAGGTGAAACCCGTAAGAAGATGTGGTCATCATCCTCAAACTCCTATGGTCTTGTCTCATATCAGACTATTACATATTTCTTAGATCTACAGTCTTCATCCACTCATGGATGATCTGCACTCCCACTATCATATCCTGAACCATCTTTGTTCCTCCAAGAACTGCTAGGATTTCCCCTTTGTCGAGAAGAGAAAATTTGGTCTCATCCACTGGATGAACGACATTCTTTACCTAATACAGTCAATCGTGACATGAACGATACTATTTCATTCCATAGACGACGTCGTAAGTCCTCAACGCTACTACCAAGATATCAAACCATTACTCTCGCTTCCATGTGTTGAGTCACACTGCCGGCCTCAGTGCGTGGTTACTGGGTCTCCCCCAGTAGGAATATCTCAAGTGAGGGTCAAGCTAACAATTTTTTTAACCATAACCTCTTAGTATCAACCATAAAAAAAGGACATGAAAGTAAACATCACAGAGATAAGTGTCCTTTATTACTAGAGTTCTATGTACAAAGACACAAAGAAAACACAACAACGAAAAAATGGAAACTTGAAACACCAATGACAAAGGCCTCCATGCCTGGAACTAGCCCCGAACCTATCCACCTACTTCTAGATATCCATAGTCGTATTCTTCAGCTTCCTAAAACTATGCTCTCCCATATCCACCCATTCCCTGCGGTCGGGGTGGACCTCCTGGTGGTGGTGGAGGAAACACCTCGAAGCGTCGTCCACCTCTAGATGCACGACCATCTACCCTCCCTCGGTTTCTAGCTCCTTGAAATCCACCTTGATCAAACCTATGCCTCTTCCTGAGAGGTCATTCTTGTATCTTCTGATCATCCGAGCGGTGTTTCGAACAATCATGAGCCATGTGACCCTATCTGTTGCATGTTTAACACAGCATGGAATGTCTGGTTCGGTCTCTACCCTTGGTGCCTCGCACTACCAATCCAGAGTCCTCACTTCGACTTCTGGTAGGTCCCGTCCTCTTGGACCTCTGCGTCAACTATCTACTTCTAGTTTCAGAAGACTCCGCTGCCTGTCGTCTAGTAGTGGGCTCTACTGTAGGAGGTTACTCAGTAGGGAAACTCTCCACTTGGAGGGCTCGCTCCAACACCCTTGTCTGTGTCGGGATGCTTTGAGAAACAACTGATGCTCTAATCTCTCGCCTGAGCCCCTACTCGAAGGTCTTGGCCCTGAAGAACGGGTCCCGTACCATGTATGTAGAGTAGCAAGAGAGGTCTATGAACCCCGCCGAGTACTGTTATAAAGTCATGTTTCCCTACTACAGATGCAATATCTCCTGTATCCACAACGCTCAAAGGGTGGCTGGTACAAACTCCACCTGGAAAAGGCTCTCGACGTTTTCCCATAGGAGTGTCTCCTCGTTGTGCATATGGAGAATCAGGCTCCACCATCTGCCTGTTGTGGCTTGAAGGAGGCTGCCAGCAAGGATCACCGTGAAGTAGGCTGGAATCCCAACCAGTCTGAAGGATCTCACCACAGCCTCCAGCCAACCCTCAGCCGCCTACAAGTCTGTCTCTCCCTTGAACCTGGGTGGCCTCTGGTGTTGGAACTCATGAGGCTTGTTCAAGCGGCGTGCAATCACTATTGATGGGGTTTGCAGCATCGGTGGACCAACGGGTGGTAGTACCACGCGTTCCTCCACTATTGCCTCATCAAAAAGAGGGCCCTATACTGAGGCCTCGTCGCTCAGCGGGAAGTCAGTACGTACAACTCTTGCGGCCCTAGATGGTCGTCCGTGGGGAGGCATCCTGAATAAATAAGATTTGACACTGTCAAAAGACTATACCTCGAGAGCTGACCTAGTTTGATCTGACTTAAAAGAAAAATTTTGGAAACACACATGCAATCAGTGTTTTCGTGCACTGAGTTGGAAATCAGTAGTCCGGGTCCTGGGGTATGGAAACGTCGGCCACCGCACCAACACTGGAATCCCTGAATTGAAAACCACTCTCTGTACCCAAAACAATATTTCTTCACAGAAAGGAAATTATCATATTTTTAAGTTTTGTAGTAGAACTGACTCCATCGATACCAATTTGTCACGACCCTTTTCCCGGTGCCCATATAGTGACTACCACTAGCCCTCCTTCCATAGGACAGGGGTTGGAGACTAGCACCAAAGGCGTAACTCCCTAGAAACTGGGAATGAATTGCCTTTATAAAACATAAACACACACACAAGCAGAGTACAAGCAGATGAAAAAAATAAGTAAAATATTTACAGGTGTGCTGAATGTACAAAGAGGCCATAAATACAAGCCCAATGGAAAGGTAAATCTGAAACTGAAAGGAAATACAAATGAAAGGACAACCAGCTGAATGGTGAAGGAGCTCCTGGATCATCCTTCAGTTCATACCTGAAGGGTATGTACAGATGTCCTCCTCAGCACTCTGCATTTATTGGTATGATCCGTGTTCCGTCACACTGAGTGTCCACCTCCGGGTACCATCTAGTCCTCGTACACTCTACCATGGTCAACACTATCCATCTTCTTCATCAATCACAATGAGGTGCAGGAATAACCCATGCAGGGGTGAGTATGATGATACTCAGTAGAGACCTCGAGACCGTCATGGTATCACAAAAAAACCATAAATGATAAACCACAAGGAATGATCTCAAAAGATAACCTTTACTTATGTATATGGCCATAAATATACCTATGTTATCAAGTAACATATCTCAATAATGAGGAAAACAAAAAGGTCATTGACTCAGCTCAAACACGGATTTTTATTCACGATGATGAAAACAATGATGCTAGAGAACTCCACCTCTGTCGAGCACAGTTGTCCTATCACGACTTAGAGGTTCAACTCACTAACCTTAGACTCTTGAGGTACTCCTCCTGTCGAGTACCGTTGGTCTGCCACCTCACAAAGTAGTGCTCCCCGCCATAGGTATGCCACCTCACACAGTAGTGATCCACCTCATAGCCTCTAGAGGTACTCCTCTATCGAGTATCGCGGGTCTTCCAACTCCCAATGTAGTGCCCCTCCGCTATGGGTCTGCCACCTCACAATGTAGTGCTCCAAACTCGGTGATACAAGTCACTTCTATTCGAATCAGACAAGAAGTCATCAGGTCATAGCCAGCTTCAAGGTCACCGTACTCTGTATCCTCATCTCCCGGAGGATCCGCCCCACGAGCTGCTGGTCATCACACCAAGTTTCATGAAGTCCCATGAAGAAGTATCTCATAGAACTGCCTCATCATAGGGGTCTCAATGCAACATACGTGTGCGTCTATCAGACGCCCGGTCTGTGAGTTATTAGCCTTTTAATCCCGGGGGCCTAGTTGGTTTCGTGTACGACCCAACCTGACTGTTTATCATCTGTACCCAGAACTCCCATTGGGGAATACTCAAAGGAACCTTTTCTCAACGAGATTCCCAATTCCACTGACGGTTCATAAAACATACGTTTAGTATTAGAGTTATTGGATTTTCCGCGCTAGGGGCCCGGTTGGTATATAAGGTAATCCAACCCGACTGTACACCAACAACATTCAAACCTCAAGTGGAGTATGCCGAAAGAACCGTCTCATTAGGAGGAATACAACTTAGTCGATGACATGTCAATCGGACATCCGGTCCTCATGTTATAAGAGATTTCGCTCTGAGGGCCTATTGGTTTCGAGTTCAAACCAACCCGGTCATTACCCACACATCGCCGAAACATTCAATGTAATATACTGAAATGACCGTCTCGATCCAAGTAATCTTATGCAATTGAAGGTGCGTCGATCTTATTTTGAAAACTCATGTAATTGGCGTTTTATCTTACGAAGGTCTGAAAATAGGGGGTCTGGGCCCGGTTCGACCCGACACAACACCCCCTGGGTCGTCCCGAACCAAGGAGACCCGACTCAGGTCTAGGTCCGGTCCAGTTGGGTGTGGCCTGGCCCGGTTGGCATGGGCCATCCCAGCCGGCACGGCTGGCGCGGTCTGGCCCAACTGGCACGACACGACCCGCATGGCCCGCCCCGGCCCGGCCGGGGCAGCTGTGCACTGGCTCGGCCGGTTGGCCGAGCGGGGGGCGTGGCCACTGTTTTCCACGAACGCAGTGCCAGTGTTGCACCGCTGGTGATTCCGAATCCCGCACGGCAACGAGATCCTCCTCCCTCATCACAGCAGCCGATGCCGCAATGGGAATCTTCCGGCAGTGTGCCGGGGAGCCGCCACGGTACTCCACGGGCCACTGGAGTCATTCTGCTTGTCCGTTTTTTCTCTCGTCTGCGCTTGCGGTCGTCTCGAGACCCGAGCGCCACTTCGAAGGCTCCTATGTTCCGTTGTGGTCCCATTTAATTTTTTCCAATTACCCCGTGCATCAAGAACAAAATAGAAGTGGGTACGGTCTTGTTCGTTAACCCACACGCACCGCGTTAGACTTTCAAATCGTCGCCCAACAATGTAAACTCCAAGTAAGAGGGTATAATTATAATAAAAGGAAAATATAAAAAATATTCCCCTACCTCGTAAAATGGAGTTAAACGATGGTGAGTCGTGGAAGACAGGTGTCTCGGAAGGCAGTCGTCGTTTCGTCAACATCGGGAAGGAAGGAGCCGAGGGTGGCATCAGTGTTCTTCGTTAATCGTTCATCGTTGGAGAAAGAGGAAAACTCTCCAAGTGCTGGGCTTCGTGCTTCACTACCAGCATTCCGCTGCTTGATGAAGTCATCCAGAACTCCTTCCCCTAGCCTCCTTTATATAAGAGTGGGAGGGTTCGTTGTTGGCATGCAAGTCATAAATGGAGAATTTATGACAGATGGATCCACCCAATTAATCAGCTGCGGTGGCGCATTAAAATGCGGAGGAAGTCAAAAAGGGGGTTATTGGCCCGAGTGGTCCCCAGAGAAGAATATCCCCCGAAGGGAAGATATTTCCTGGTGGGCCCCACCATTAATTAACCGCGATAAGGAAAGGGGGGTGGTTAATGCTTGGGAGGTCCCCTCATTAAAAAAGGGAGGTTTCATCCTCCTCAATTAAGAGGGGGATTTAAACCGAGAGGCTCTCCCTTATAAATGAGGGGGAGTCAAGGAGTTATGATTCCCCTCCCATTAATGGGAGGCCTCGTGTGGTTTCCACCACAGTCAACCTCACATGGGAGGTTAGATCTCGGTGGGCCCCACCACCATAACCTCTCAGGGGGGGTTTGGGTGTGGCGGTCCCACCACCAACTCCCAGGTGGTGCTTCTAACCACATAATCCGCACGACATGTGTCTAACAAAATAAAATAAATTGTTCACTAATTTTATTTCATTAACCCATGTAAAACCCCAAAAACTAACTTCCACACCCGATCATCTGTCATTGAGGTGAAATTAATCTTAAGCAAAAACTCACACTGCATGTTCAACGGTGCCCTTATATTTCAATTCCGAGCACCTGTTCAAAAGATAGGAAAAACCTGTTCATTCGTTTACTAAATATACCCAATATAAACATCGGAAATTGATTCTAGGCACACCGGGCCTCAGAATCAAGTGCCGTCAGAAGCCACAGACTCGTAAAATTCCAAATAAAAGAAGGAAAAAAAATTCCTTTAAATTTACCTACCTTTACAATTAAATTATAGTTTTACATAATATTATGCCACTTTTATACACTAATTTCTCATAATATTTATTTTATTTATGATTCCTTTATAATTAACATCCATGGTTTATTCCTAGACTAAATATTATGAATGATGAATTATTGGGTTTTATTTTCAAATATTAATATTGGGTTCCCATAAACTTATGCTTGAGTTATTCTTAAATGATCAATTTTATCTCCCTTATTTCCCCTTAGAGAGTATCTAAAATCACCCATCATTATTATTACATTTCCATAGGATATGAAAAACAAATTATATGTATTATATGTATTATAAGGTTCGTATTTATGAATCATTAAGTGGTAGATGATTTAGATATTTTTTGTAATAGTTTTTTTGATATCCAAGATTCCAAAGAGGCTAAAAATTTATGATTATAGAATAGATCATGATATTATTTAATTAATATCCATCAAATAAGATGTAATAATTATTTATGATAATAAATTGTGGGTTGTAATAGAAGGATATATAATATATTATAAAAGAATCCATTAAAAACTTAAATATCTACTAAGAAATTGATCGAGTGGATCATGATTATATCATCCAACACAAATTCATCAATTAAGGTGATCAATTTATTATATACAATAGAAGACTAAATTTTATTCCATTTAAAATACATTCAAGGTGAGATTTTAATTTTTTAGTTACATAGGATTTTCTATTTCATTTTATAGAGGTTTTTTATGAATTATACTAGAAACCATTCACTATTAATAGACATGAGATAAAGATGTTTTTAGAAATTTAACCTAATAACCAATAGTGGAGGTCACACCACACATACATTTTTATAAATGAAAAATAATCTGGTTATACATTTCTCTTACACATGATTTTATACTATGATTAAATTTTGATATAAATATATATATTTACTCAACATGAATTCATTGAGGGATCTGTATAATTTAATCATTGGG
Organism: Viscum album; assembly: GCA_963277665.1. Classification (NCBI taxonomy): domain Eukaryota; kingdom Viridiplantae; phylum Streptophyta; class Magnoliopsida; order Santalales; family Viscaceae; genus Viscum; species Viscum album. The sequence goes on along the minus strand of OY728127.1, from coordinate 394,802,660 downwards.
TGGAACCTTTATTGTTTATGACTTTTTCCAAAAACTTATAATATATTTTCCTTTTTTAATTTTATTTTGTCATTATTTTTCTTTTTTAGTATTCATTATATATATATTGTGCATAAAATTATTTCTCATGCATATTTTTAGTCAATGTAAATGATGAGAAACATAGTTTAATGATTTAATCACAGAAGATAAATATAGAAATAATTTTTTCACAATTATATATTAAATAATATCATGTAAAAACCACTTAGTTTTCATTTATATCCTATGAAATAAGATCCTACAATTTTAATCACTTATATGGGAGTCTTCTGAACTAATTCTGTCATCTTCTTTATAATATAATTTTCTGGATAAAACCATGTCATGTTGAATCTGACTAAAAATATGGATTAATCTAGTAAAAAACTAATATTATTCATATAGCATTTTTTATAGATGATTTTGGAACTCTTTTGAACTAAATTTACATTTTTGCAATGAATACTATTTTGTGTCCTACAATGATATCTAACTATTGTATCCCATAATAAACAAGAATATATTTTTTAAACAAAAATATTAAAATTAAATATACCATATATAGCATACATTAGAAGATAATTCATGATGTTGGTTTAATTAAACATTGAGGGAAGGAAGAATATGTGATAAGATACATTTTGTTATTGATTTCCTTGGTCTAATGAAATAATGTGTAGAAAATTATATACTACTAATTTATTATTTGAATATTAATTGTATGGAAAATCTTATTTTCTATATATCTACCAGTGTAGGGAATAAAATTATACAATTATTATAAGAGAAAATTACCTCTACTTCCACTTGAAAATTGAAATATGTAAAACAATTCCAGAACATAAATTCGTGGAACTGATTAAAATTAAAATCTAAAAAAATGGTACAAAGATTTTTATTTTGATAATTATATCTTTATGTTTTAACACTTTCGTAGCATCTATATAAGTATTTTAGGAAGATTCTTGATGAAAAATATAGTGTAATTCTTGCAAAATGATTTTATAAAAACTAATATATATGTTATCTCAAAAGGAATATCATAGTGAAAAGTACTGATGCTATCGAAGAATGGTCATCTGAAAAATAAAATGAAATAATATATTTATGATCCTATGTATAAATATATATCAAACTCACAAGTGATAAATATAAAATACCTTCTAGACCTTCAACAGTGGAAAATAAGAAAAACAAAAAAATAGAAATTGTAGTATGAAATAAATAATGTGATTGATTACTAATACTTGATTCCCAGGAGTGTGAGTTTTCATAAAAAAATTTAAATTATTATATTTGAATTTAATGATATGTAATGAAGGAGTAATCCACATTCAAAAGAAACTGGAAATTATTCATTCTTGTTCTACATAGAGCCAAACCTCAAAAATCAGCCTCAATGTTTTCACAATAGGAACCAACAAACATAAGAATTTAAAAAACCATGAAAATCATTCATGATATCCACAAATACATGAATCATTTGGTGTATATATATAAATTCATTAATTCTTTGGTATAATATTCTTCATATTAGAATGTGGGAAAAAATCATAAAAATTCATACTTGATTGTTGAGAGAATAAATTATTGAATGGTTATTATAAGTGTGAATGACTGTATAAATGATGTAGGAATTAATTTTATATACTCAATGATGATAATATAATAAAAAATTTAGGAGGAATGATAAATTGAGAAACATGGTGTTGAAAAATTTAAGTCATGTTGACTTTGAATTTGAATTTTTCTATGGTAATCTGATTTAATGTAAATTTGTATTACCTATCAATTTCCAAAATTGTTTTCATGACCACATACACTCCATTTTTTATAAGAGTTATATTTGAGTTAATTGCATTATCATTTTTATGAATTTTATAATATCTTTAATAAACGTATTGAAGATATTTGAGACTATTTAATGGAATCAGGAGTATCTAATTAAAATATTGGAATGTACATTTACCATGTTTTCATATATTTGAATGAATTTAGAGTAATATCTCCAGGAAATGGAAGGAAGACTATGAGGTCACATTTTAAAGGGAGGGACTATAGGTTTCTCCTGCATTAAGGTGAATATATCCACTGGTCCATTCCATTTTGAAATATTTGATGACTTTATTACAGTCCTCTAGCCTGCCAGAGAATAACTACAATCCATTCAGTGGAAGGGAGATAGTATCTCCATCAAATAGAAACACCAATGGGTATATGATAGGGGATACCATATATTAGTTGGGTTAGAGACTGAGGAATTTAGAGTGGATTTATTAGGGAAAAAATCCAAAATTTGAACTTCTTTAGATTCATTTGAACTAGATAAACTCAAGAATATTCCAAGAACTATTGGAGTATATTAAAATGATTCATTGGTTGCATGGTACATATACTGGTTAACTAAAAAACCTCAATTATGAATTCAATATTTAGATAAGTGCTAATGGACCTTCTTAGAGTTCTCCCAATATCCAACTAATTTTTATCTTTAATAAATAAATCTCACTTCTTCAATAATATCTCGATCTCTCACCTCAATTGGGAAAATATTAATGAGAGACTTGGGAGATAAATTATTATTTTTTGAAGTAAATCTTATCTTGTTCACATATAATTCCAAAAAATGTATTCACAACTATAATATGTGATGTACAGGTTCCATGGCTTCTAGTAAAGTTCTATAGGGTTCTCACAACCATAATCATGAGGGATGAGTTTCTAGGTCACTATTAAGATCGAGGAATAAATAACACAAACCCTTTAACCAGGGGGGATGATAAGTATAGGATCACATTGAGAAATTTATGAACTCATTTATCAATCAAATTATGGTCCCTATTTCAATTTATTATATTCATTATTAAAACTATATATTCATAATTGAGTAAATTATCCATTTCCATTTCTATAGTGATTATTCACATAAAATATCATGAAATTAATATAATAACCTATATTTAAGGTATTTATTTATCATATCAAAATGTTTTAGTTTTTATTTATTACATTAATATTAATTTTATGATTTTTAAAAGGAAATTTCCCCCTTTTTCATTCTTACCCCAACAAACATACCTATCAAAAAGGCCAAGGATTATGTGTGGTGGAATTTAATGTATCAATATTTTTATATAATATGCATTCCATTTAAATGATTTTTAATCCAATGAAATTATCATTTTATGAGTATTTTTTTCATATTTTAATTATTAGAGTAATTTATATTTAATTATTAAAATGTATTAAAACATGTGTTTTAATTTTTCATTTGATCTTTGGGAATTATTAGAGTCAAACCTAAAATTAATCATAGATGTTTTGAATATTAATTTTAGGGGATTAATGGTATTTCAAAGAAAAAAAATGAATAAATGTATTATTCAAAATGAGAATAATGGGACTATTATAGTTGGTTGTTGATGATTTTCAAACGATTTTAGGTATAAGATTCATTGTATATGGGTGTATGTTTCATTTCCACAAATTATTAGTCATCCTAGTTAGAATATGTGTCATATATAATAGCTATAGGAAGAAAAATGGAAATGGAATATGGGTTTAGGATTTATTTTTGTTAAATGTATGTGTGAACCTACCCTAATATAAGTTTGTTCAGTTGAGCATATGTTTCAAGATGACTATATAGTTGTGATATTCTACAAGAGCTGGTATGCTTCTTCCCATCATATGTGATATCTATGGCATTGAAAATTTTATCTAAAGGATGATCACAAGTACAATTTGGGGGATCAATATGTACTTAAAGGGAAACAAATTTCTTTCCACTTCAAAAATATACCACAAATTGAAACCTACAACATGGAAAAATATAATGTATAAAATTTTGATCAGAAAAAAGGAAATAAAGTCACAAAGCTCCTAGATATTTGAATACATGATATAGAAGGATGGTTACTAAATATTAAAGGAAGGTGATAAATAATGATATTGACTACTTGAGAATATGATAAAAATTTCTATAACATAATTAAGTGTATATAGAGATGGAGAGATCATCCATCAAGAGTGATACTCGAGTGAGGTTTGTTGTATAATATTTTTTTGTTACTTTTATTTTCTATTCAAATTAATTTTATTATTCATTCTACTTACCATTCTTCTATTATTACCTTCAAATGAAGGGCTAATAATTTAATTGATTAGGTAAAGTAAGAAGATCATTTTGTAATTCTAGATTACTATTTTTATTTAATAAAAATATTTTCTTCTTATTGGTATTGGTTTATATTGAATGTTTTATACATTTAATTCTATTTTACATCATTTCATTATTGTGCTCATTGTTAATCTCTATGGTTTATAATCTATTATCTCCCATAAAATGGTATATATTTTCTTAATTGATTATGACGTATTTGTATTTTATTGTCTTGTAATAGTTAGAACATATTTAGAAGTAGTTAGTAACTTGTAATTTTCTCAGGAGTTCTGATTCGAGATTGGGTATTTCCTTGGTAGGTGTAGTACCCATGGTTTTTGGTATGTAACCCTTAATTGATGTGTATCATTGTTATAATGTTTAAATGTGGTGAAAAGAAGAGTTAGGGGAACATTGGAATTAGTTTTGTTGTAAATTATAAGTCGCACGAGTGGCGCACAATATGTCTAAAAGTGAATCCAAACCATGCGTAATTGGAACTTTAGGGGTAGTGGTTCCATTATGGTTGGATCATAGTTAGGGAGACCATGTGAGGAATCCATGAATGGGTTTTCCTAGTCAGTAGGTAATGCACGGTTAGCGAATGACTTGTATAACCTTGTGAACTGAACTTCAGACGTTTAAGTTAGATCCTAAAGAAAGTATATCTCACACATTTTTACCCCTATGTTTCTCTATTTTTATCCCATGTGGCCATAACTCTGTATTTTTTTCTCATAAGTCAAAAGAAGGTTCACCCATTGATATGGAGGTGATCTGAAGTTTCCCCAAGACGAATTGATGCCATCTTCTTGATGTATGTGATCGTTCTTCATCATTCTTGATCAGTTTCGTAGATCTACTTATATCTACATATGCTCTCCACTTTGTATAAAATATCTACATCTGTTATGGGTAGGTATAAGTGTTTTTATTCCATGTATGATGATATTTGATCCTGATCTTTTAAGGAGAATTGATCTTAGGCAGATTCTTGGAGAATCCACCATGTTTTCTTGTGCGTTCTTCGTTCGTGGTCTTTTTCTTGATATCCTTTAAGGTATGAAGCTTCTTTATCATCTCCACTTATTAGAACATATTTAATTTCATTAAAATTATATTTCTTGTGTTGAATTTATTATGATTTGGTGGTTGAAAACCTTTTTGAAACATTCTTGAATGATGGTTGTGAAATCTTGAAAATTTGTGATTTTGAATGAGTGCCTTGGTTCATGGTTTTAAAATGTGGATTCAAAAAAGGGTATATTCCTGTATTGTTTTCACATGATTGGGATTAGAAGTATTCAATACAAGGAAATGTTTTATTGAAATTTACTTTTTCTATAAAAATTTGGGTGCTTTGGTTTTCAAAAAAAGTTGAGTTTTATTGGAATGATTTATTGTGGAAATGGAAGTATTTGGAATAAATGATTTTGTTATGATTTCATTCTTAATGAGACCTAAATAAGGGATGAATACCATTGGGGTACATGGGACATGACCCTGTATTGGGGGCGTGTATCATTAGGACACAAGTTAATTGGATGAGAGACCGCTTAGGAGTATCAGACAGCCAAACGAAGCTAGCATGTGTGGGTTTGCTCTGAACTTTGGAATGGGTATGCCAAATGATAATAATAATTGGTTTTAATGCTCTTAATATTTATATTTCTAGAAAAAAACATACTATAAATTTGTTTCATTTGGTTTTGTTTTTTGTTGGTTGCAAACGATTTTTGTAACTTGTTTATATTTTTTTATAAAATGTTTTGGTAAATTGTTTTATATAAATGTGGATAACTTTTTTATCCTTTTTGAATAAGTGGGGAAGTCATTGGGGAAAAAATTATGTGTTTTAAACTCACCCATTCATTGTATATTTTGTGATTTTCCAGATTTTGTTTCCTAGGAATGGGGCATGGGTAACGTTTCCCACATTTTTAGAACTACCTTAGGATTTTTGGGTTGTTTGTTGATTGTGAAGCATGGAACATGTGGAGTGGGAGTCTTATGGTCTATTTAGAGTCTTTATTTGTTCATAAAATTTGTAATTTGATACTTGTTTAGTCTTCCACTGATTTACACTTTGATGTGGTTTTGAGATATATGATGTTTTTGAGGTTTATTTCTTTTGTTCTTGCATAATTTAGTTAATGGATTGGTTATGTTTTGTCTGATTATTTCTTTTTCTTAAATAGTAAATCTTCCCACATTTGTATGTGAAACCCATTGGAATTTATTTCCATCCTTTGGCATCTTAGAGATGTCTCTTATGGCTAAGTGATTACTCGGTGTGTTCCTAAGCCAATGACATTGAGCATGTCATTAATAATGGTATCAATATGGTATTTCCTTTGTGGTAGTAATGATATAAGCTTTTTCATTCCTTGCATTAAATGTGTTTATCATTGTTCAATGTCTTGGAGTTGTAATAATTTCTTGATTATTATTTGGGTTGAAATCTTAGACAGGAGGACTGTCAGAACATGAAATGTGTAGAATAAAAAGACTTAGCTAACACTTTCATACAAAACATCTAGTTATCAGGTGGTTGGATAAAAATGTTTTTGGAGACACATAAAAGAATTATAAATCTCATTGCCATGGGTTTATCCAATGAGACTTCCATGACATGAATTTTAGAGGAATTTCTTCCCTCTAGGATATCATATTTCATTTGGAGTATTGTTTTTTGGTTTTTTTTCAAGGGTTAATTTTTTGAAAAATGAAAATTTTATTTTCAAATTACAGATTTTGAAACAAGGATATTTAGTATATTGAAAATGGTTTAATTTTAAAAAATCATGTTGAATTTTTTAAAAAATAGTTGAAACTGGAAAAAAATTGTTTTGGAAAACAATGTTGTGTTAGTGATGTGATATAATTTAAAATTCTAAGGCATAAATTTCCATAGGGTGAGATTCATAGAGTTTATTATTGGTTTAGAGAACAACACCTAGTAGGAATTGTCGAGACCAACCTAAAAAAGTGGCAGAGAATGTGGTTTCACCTGAATCACTGGGGAACCAAGAGATGGTTCAATGTATCATCCATAATTTTCAACCTGTGGATTCAACAAAATAGAGGATTGAGCCATGGAATGCGGATCATACCATCCAATTAACTATATAGAATACCCCATAATTTCGGGGTGATGCGGAACATGATATGGTAGAGGTATGGATCAGTAGGGTGAATCGTATCTTCAATATTATCAGCACACTGGTTGAGATAAATTCCATGCTATCAAAGTACATTATCAAGGATCTGGCATGAAAATTGAGGGATTTAGTGGTTCTGGCTAAATTGGATGAAGGCCTTACATGGGTGTATTTTGCGGAATTTTTCCACAAAAAATTCAATCCTCACATGTTCATGATCCATAAAATGACAGAATTCTTTAGCCTGAAACAATAGAGTCTCTCAGTAACTGAGTATTCTTATGAGTTCATGAATTTTGTCAATTTTTCACCATAATTTGCAACTAGTGCATCCTTGAAGTAATGTATCATAGAATTAGGGCTATGAAAGGAGATTCAATTAAATATTATAGTACTCTATATTATGGATTATATGAAGATGGTGAACATAGCAACTTTGGCTGAACAAGATATATCGGGGTCTATGGGAGGAGGTATAATGATACCCACAGGTAATTGTGGGTACTCAAATTCATGGATTAGGAAGAAAAGGGAAACCTAATTCTACAGTTGAAGTGAAAATCAGATTGCTGGATCAGTGAACCTTCCTCCATGAACCTAGAGAAAAGAAGGATGCTTTTAATGTGGTTCACTTGAATACATAAAGAGAGAGTGTACGGAACAACCTAGAGTGTGTCATAATTGTAACTAGATGGGGGAATATCCATCACTATTGTTGCAGTGCTCCAATGTCCGGTGCTTGAGACAGTTCTCAGGCATCAGAAGAATCATATGTTTCTACTGGGTGAGGATAGCAGAATCAGTCTCATCAACAGAACAGAGCTAGCCATGGTAATTCTCGAAATACCATGACTCCACAACAAGGGAAAGTTTAGAAAGGAAAGATAGAGAATAGCGAATTGACAAAAAAATTGTATGGAGCTGATCATATGATTCATGATGATCAAGATGGACCACATACAGATAGAGGAAGGATTTTTTTTAATTCTACCCTTGTTCCAGTGCTCTTTGATAATTGTACATAGCATTATTTCATAGTTTCTTGGTTTTTTACTAATTATGTTGAATGTTGGAAATTATTCCATATATTTTAAAATTGAAAACTCCGCTCAGTGAAAGTGAATATAAATCATTTGTGTGTTGAACTGGTTTTATAATTGTGGATTGTGATAACATGAAATAGAACTTCAATATTTTGAACATGGATGTCTATAATGTAATCATTGGAATGGATTGGATGGAATATTTTATGTCTCACATCATCTCTCTTATCATAACAGTTGGGTTCTCAATTGAGGATGACATTGAACATATATTTAGTGGAGAGAAGATGATAATTCAAGGGGCAAAGAGCTTGTTCTCACCAATGGTGGGAATTCTCTCTTATAAGACGACAGTGTTGAATTTGGAATCAATGGATGAAATCGAGGAAATTTGACTTCCAGATGTTGTAAATCTCTTTCCAGATGTATTTTGTGATAACTTCTTAGGGTTACCACCAATAATGGAAGTGTATTTTTTGATTGATCCCCTTCTAGGGAACAGTCTTATTAACCTTACATTTTATTGGATGGAACCAATAGAGTTACGATAATTGAATATGTGATTTGATGAACTAGAAAGCAAGGGTATAATTCATCCAAGTACGTCTCTATAGGAAGCACCAATTCTATTTGTGATGAAAGAAGGTGGAACTCTTTAGATGTTTTTTGATTATCATAATCTTAACCAAGTTACGATAAAGAATAGATACCCACTTCCACACATTGATAATATATTTGATCAATTAATTGGAGATCAGTGGTTCTCCCAGTTTAAAATTCGATATACATATAATCCATTGCGAGTGTGGAAGGAGGATATTCCAAAGAAAACACTCATAACAAGATATAGAAAATATGAATATGTAGTCATGGCTTCTGGTCTAACGAATGCACCAGAAGTCTTCATGGCATTGATGAATATGATATTTCACCGATATCTAGATTCCTTTATTGTGGTGTTTGAGGATGGCATATTTTTGCATTCACAACCATGGAATGACCATGAAAGGAATCTAGAAGCAATGTTACTAATATTTAGAGATCATTGTTTGTATGTTGAATTATCAAAGTTTGATTTTTGGAAATAAGATGTATGTTTTCAAGGCCTTTTCTTTTCTAAAAATTGCATTTCTATTGATCCTAAAAATATAGATGCTATAATGTTGTGGAAGAAAACGAATAATGTCTTTGAGATATAAATTATTCTTGGTCTATCTGTTTACTATTGTTGCTTTTTGTGTGATTTAATGCAACTAGATTCTCCAATGATAGCTATGAAAAATAATAATTCTCCATTCCAATGGACAATGGAATGCCAGAAGTTTTTACAGGAGTTGAAAGTTTTGCATACATCGGCAGATATCATAATTTTTTCATAATTAGGACCAGGGTATGTGGTGTACAATGACGTTTTGATATTAGTTTTGGGTTTTTTTCTCATGAAAGGAAGCCATATGGTTTCTTATAGTTCAATGAAGTTTGGGGATCATGTGAAAAATTACCCAACACACGATTTTGATGTTTTCTATAATTTTCAATGCTTTGATAACACAGAGGCATTTTTTCTTTGGTGAGAAATTTATGGTGTTTACATATTAGAAAAGCATGAAACTCATTATATCAAACAATAAGACTTAAATATGAGGCCAATGAGATGGATGAAGTATCTACAAATGTTTTTACATTGACTTAATGCATAGACTAGGAAAAGGGAATTTGGTGGTAGATGCATTGAGTAGAAATTAATATGATCTTTTTTCTATAGAGGATTTAGATGAATGGCAGTTGATGTCATTCCTAACTGATAGTCATGTAGAATGTGAAAGAAAAGGTAATGTTGAGGTTTTATTCCTAGCTACACTTGTTCCAGATTTGGTAACAATGTTCTAAGAGGGACTAACAAATGACGTAGAATGTCTGGTTATGAGTTCAAGGCCAATGGTGGGGAGACAATTTATGGCTAGAAACATGGTGGGGGTTCGGTTTTGTGCATTAAAGAACTGATGGTTGTACATATGGATATTTAAGAATAACCAATTCATTTTTACCACCATCCTATATAGGTTGTATATATTGGTACAAAAATGTTGTATATGGCATTAAAGGCATAGTTTTTATGGATTAGCGTGAAAAAGAAGGTGGTTGAGTTTATCTTCTGGTGCTTAACTTGTCATCATCTTAAAGAAGAGAATCAGAGACTAGCAAGAATGTTGCAGTCTTTACACATCCCAGTGTGGAAATGGGAGTAGATAGCAATGGATTTTGTTATAGGTCATCTAGGAGTGGATTGGACACATGATATCATATGGTGACAGTGGATTATCTTACCAAGTCAGCCCATTTCATTCCTATTTTTGAAACTCATATGGTGGAGGATCTGTCAAAAATTTATATCATAGAAGTGGTAAAGAGGCATGGGGTACCAGTTTCAATAGTCTTAGACAGAGGTCAGCATTTCATGTATCTATTCTCGAAATCCATAAAGCAAGCTATTGTGACTCATTTGACTATGAGCACAATGTATCATCCTCAAACTGATGGGAAATCAGGGAAATCAATAACAACATTAGAAGAAATGTTGCGGGCTTATGTGATGGATTTCAGTGGCTCATGGGAGGAGCATATACCATTTTTTGGATTTCTCAAACAATAACACATATTAGAACTCGATACATATGGCTTCGTTTGAAGCATTATATGGGTTTTCTAGTCATTCTCTGCTATGTTTGGTTGAAATTTGGGAACTTCACTAGTTGGTCTGAGTTGTGTCCAAGGAACAACAAAGAAGATCTAGTTGGTCAGAAGGAGGATGGAGACAGCTCAGAATCATCATAAATCTTATGCAGATCACTGTCGAAGGGTGTTTTCATTTTCCGGTAGTGATTAGGTTTTCTTAAGGATCTCTCCAAGAATTGGACATCCTCATTTCAGAAAGCAGGGCATGTTATCCCCTAGATACATTAGAGCATTCAAGATATAGGAATGGGTCGGAGAGGTGGAATACTGGTTGGCATTACCACCATGGTTCAGTTTAGTGCATAATGTGTTTAATATATCTCAATTGAAAATGTATCTTCCTCATCATGACTATGTGATCAAATGGGATCATATTGACCTAGATCTGGATTCTTTGTTGATAAATATCCCAGTACAGATTGTAGATACGTGATAAAAAGTCTTGTGTGAAAAAAGCATCGATTGAGTGTGAGTTTTATTGTAGCATGGATAGATTCAGGAAGAGACTTGGGAATGTGATATGAAAATGAAATAGTAGTGTCCAAACCTCTTTCATGGTAGTGAATATATTCTACATTATGAGTATGGAAAGACCAATGGTGGGTAGAAGGTAGTTCCCCCGGTTTTGGTTATGTAACCTTTACATAATAATTTTCTTGGTTATAATGCTTAATGGTGATGAATGATATATTTGGGAGAACATTGGAAGTAGTTTCGTGGTAAATTGAAAGTCGCATTGGCGACGCACAGTTTGTCAAATCGTGTAGCCAAGCCATGCGTAATTGGTCATCTCAAGGAAGTGGATCTATCATGGATGGAGCATGGTTAGGGAGAATATGTGAGGAATTTGTGTGAGGGTCTAAATTGACAGTAGCTAATTTTGGGTTAGAACACTGTTTGTATAACTATGTTAACTAACCATATAGATGTTTAAGTGAGATCAAAAAAAGTCTATCTAACACGTTTTTTCCTATTAATCGCCCATTTTTCTCCTAAATAGACATAAATATGTATTTTTCTTCTCCTAAGGAAAAATAAGGTTCTCCCATCGATCTAGAGCTGATCTTAAGACATCCCTTGGAGAATCAAAGCCATATTCATGGGGCATGTGATCGTTCATCATCTTTCTAGATCAGTTTCTTAGATCTACATTGATATGCTTCTTCTCGCCTCTTGGATTCATATATAAATTATCGTTATGGGTTGATATAGGTGTTTGGAGGACAATTATGATTAGAATTGGTCTTTATCTTCCATGGATAAGAGATCTATGGAAGATTAGTGGAGAATCGACCCAGTTTTCTCGTACGTTCTTCGTTCGTGCTAGTTTTTATCAAAACCTTTGAGGATGGAGGATTCATTATAGACTCCAAAAAGTAGTACTAATTAGATTTATTTAAAATTTTATTTTTTATGTTGAATTGTTAATTATTTGGTTATTGAAAACATGTTCAAAACCTTCTTGAGTGATGGTTGTGGAATCTGGAAAATTGGGGATTTTGAATGAGTGCTTTGGTTCATGGTTTTAAAATGAGGATTTTAAAAAAGGGATTTTCATGGATTGTTGGAAAATTATTGGGACTAGATGTTTTAAATACAAGTGAATGTATTATTGAAATTAATTGTTTCTTTGAAATTGGATTTTCTGTGATTTTCAATAAAAGTTCAGTTGTATTGAAATAGTTTTTTATGGAATTGGAAGTATTTGGCATAAATTATGTTGGTTTGAGTTCATGCTTAATGAGACATTTGTATTATATGAGTACCCCTGGGGTACTATGGATGTGACCCTAGATCGGGGGCGTGATTCATTGGGATACAAGGTAATTGGACGAGAGACAACTCATGATTATGGAACTATCAAACAAAGCATGTGTTTGTGGATGTGTTGTGAACTATGGGAAGGTATTCCAAATGATAATAAGAAATGTTTTTAAATATTTGATTATTCATTTTTGGGAAAAAATTCATTCTATAAATTGGTTTCATTTGGTTTTGTTTTCCCTTAGTCTTAAACAGGTTTTGGAACTTGTTTATATTTGGTTATAAACTATTTTGGTAAATTGTTTTATATAATCTTTTTTATATAAATGTGTCTATGTTTTCTATCCTAGTGGCGTGAGTAGGAAATTCATTGGGGAAATCATACTGAGTTTTACACTCACACCTTCTTTTGCAGTTTAGTGCTTTTGATGATTCTATTTTCTGGTATAGGGACATGGGTAATGTTTACCACATTTTTAAAACTACCTCCCGACCTTTGGGTTTTTCGGTGATTATGGAGCTTGGATCATTGTGAACAGGGAGTCTTGTGGTCTCTTGAGAGTATTTAGTTGTTTATCCACTATGTACATTGATACTTTTTTGGTCTTCTGAAGTTGTACACATTGATTTGGTTTTGAGATACATGAAGTTGTTTAGTTGTCTTTCTTTTGTTCATGCATCATTTAGTTAATGGATTTGTTATGGTTTGTTGGTTGATTTCTTTTTCGTAAAGTGTAAATCATCCACCACTAGCATGTGATACCCTTGGGCATTTATTTCCACCCACTGGCATCTTGGGGATATTTCTTAAGTCCACGTAATGACTCATTTCTCTCTCAAGCCAATGAGATTCAGCGGGTCATTACAGTAGATTCGGAAGGATTTCCTACCATTATGCACATATAATATGTGGGAGTAACAATAAAATATTATTGTTAGGTTTGTCTCTGATATACATATCATCCAAAGGTGATTGATGAATCATTCAAGAATTCTATCATTTATGAATTAATTTAAAGACAAGTAAAATATATCTTAAATACAATGAAAGGATTACTACTCAAAATCTATCTTTGGCAGAAGAACCTATCACATAATATTTTTTCCACTTCTTTGTTCCATTTCTTACATAATTTAAAAAAATAAGAAGCAAAAAAACATCTTTTTACACAAGTGAAAAATTATAATTTATGTACTCATCTCTACAAACATCCTGGGGTTACCACAAATACTACCATTAGCATAAGAAATAAAATCTATTTTGTCACACCCAAGCATATATTTTGTGTTAGGTATATCATATGAAATTTTTTATGATTTATATCAAAATCATTATAAATAATTTATATTTGTATGATTTTTTAGCTTTGTAAATATATATATATTCTTAATTTTATGAGACTATATGCTTTTATAAATTATGTATTCTTTCATAATATATATTTATATACTTATTTAATTTTATATACTTCATTAAATTTATATTAATTTATAAATTATGTACACTTGTATATAATATATATTCTTTTAGAAATTATATATATTTTTATATTTTTATATTGGTTTATAACATTTTATACTAGTATTAATTTATAAATAGTCATAAAATAGACTTTTATACCAGTACACATTTATAATGTTAACATTATTATACTTTTAAAATTTCATTTATTTTTCTTATATTAATTATATATTCATTAAACCATAAATTTATAAATCTATATAATATTATAAATTATGTAAATAAATATATTATATATAACTTTAAATAAGAAAATATACTTTTATAAATTTATAAATTTTTAAATATATATATATACATTAATAGTAGTTTTATAACATATAAACTCACATATATATAACATTTACATTATTACATTTATATATGTATATAATTATATAAGTGAAATGAAACTTATATACATTTATAATTTTTACCTTTATACTATTTTACATTTTCTGACTTATCAATAGTTGTATTGTTTTAGACCTTCATAATTCATATTTTTTTAAATTATCATTTTATAAATTTATAAATTTCGAAAAAATATGTTTTTCTAAATTATTTATACATTTATAAATTATTTTTTCTTTTATATGTATTACATGATTTTTAAAATTATATATATATATATATTATATACTATTATAGCATAATAAATAATTTAAAACTTCTATAAATTATATATTATATACCTTTAATCCATTATAAATAATATATATTTTTACCTATTTATAAATTTTTTAATTTAAATAATCATTTAATATGATTAATATTTTGATTCCCTAGTTTAGATTGGCCAGTGAGGGGGTGAGAATCAATGATAGTCTTTTATGAATTCATCTTTTAGACTCAACCATTTGAACTATTTAAGGTTTGTATCATAAAAATATATTCTATAAAATTCTTCTCATATGAAATTGATTTGAATGAGAGGCCATCACATTTGAATTAATAAGGTTCATCCTAAAATCCTACTCCATTCCATGAATCTTTAGACACCCCAGCCAAGGATTCTGGACTACATGACCAAGTTGTTATGATCACAGACCATCTCGATCTAATCATCATAGTATCACACTATGTTCCTTTACCACGTTATAGTTCATACACCCTTTCCACAACCCCCTTTTCCAATTCCTAGTTAAACGAGCCAATAATAAGTAAATTTTTACCGATATTCAGAAATATCTCCACTGAAATATAATTGTCTATACACCACTCATAGCCATCTTCCTCCAAGATCTCACTAGATCTGGTTCACTCTTATATAACACCTTTAAGAGATTCAATAACTTATAATGGTGACCAATATTGACGATCTCAAATCATAAACTAGATATTGAATGATCTCAATCTTTCCCCTCCTTATAAATACTCTTGAATCACGTCTTATTCCCTAAAAACTAATCTCACCAACATCATGTTCGTCTTATATCTCTGATACTAAAACTTATCAGAATCATAAATTTTTCATATTTTGTGTGTGTTATTTTTTATATTTCCACGATTTTTTTATTTTTAATTGAGCATTTATATTCATAGAATAATAGTTTACATATTATCATCCCTATTCAATATATGGAAAATATTGTTATTGGTATTCATGCGTGGTATGTCATTTTCATTTTTTAGGGATATTCTTGAGTTATTTTTCCCACTCAAACTCATTTAAATATTGGTAATATAGTCCTATTAAATTCCCAAAATACTCAAAAAAATTTCCATATGAAAATTTGAATATCTTAGACATAATTTTCATGAAAAATTAAATTTATTTTCATTATTTCTTTTATAAACAAGAAACATTAATTACCATGACACATTATATGGTGTGGAACATCCCATGTTAGACATCAGTCAACTTATTGTTTAAGTGTTTCTCAAAATGGTAACTAAGTGTCGACCATGATGTGACCCAACTCATCATTTATTATTGGTGGACATATTTTCTGAAAATTCCCAAAAATTGTAATATAAATGAGAAATGACCTTGTGTGAGTATTATAAATTTTTTATATGCACCATGAAATTCATTTTCGTCTTCCTTCTCTCATATTATGATTCCAGAATCTCATCGATTAGTGGTGAAGATACATCATGTTTAGCTTGAATCAAATTTCATTTCAATCACTATGATTTATATTTCCATTAATACCTTATCATCTACATCAGTTTCATTAATCTCTGTTTTATTCAGAATAAAAATTTTACATTCCTTAATTTTTTACAAAGTAAAAAAACATAAACCCTCTTGGTGTTTATGTTGTGTATATATGAAAATGCATATGAGAGACATGTGAATTAATATTAAACTCACAAATTCATATAAGAAGTTCTTGAAGTCATATTTAAATGTAGGTGAAGTCATATGAAACATAATGTTACTTTATCAAATATCTATTTTCTTTCCTCAAATCTATTTCATATGATGTAGCTCAAAGTCATACATAATATGACTTAATAATTTTCCCTAATTTAGATATAATAATTCTAATCATAGTTAAATGAATTCATTACTTCTCTAATCATTTTCAGGGCCTCAAAAATCATCATTCTAGAGTGTATAAAACTATATATAGATGAAAACATGATATTAAATAAAATAATGGATTCTATAGAAAGTCCATAGATTCATATTATAAAAAATTATATTTAATATCTCTGTATAGGTATATTACTTATTACATTGCAAAAAATTTGTTTAATCTACTGGAATACGTCCCTCTGTAGTAGTCATTATTTCACCATGAAGACTAGCTCATACAATCATCACAACTTTTGATCATAGTTTGCTTGTCAATCATGACATCTAAGGCCAACTCACTAATCTTGTAGGATTGGATTCATAACATTCATTAAATGATCTACATATTCCTCTCCAATTACATATTAAAATTTTGAAAAAATGAAATCTAACACCTGTGAACTTTTTTATCACTCTTTATGTCTAATTATAATACCTAAAAGAACATATCATGTCAATATATGTCATTATCTATTTGACCCCTTATTAAAAAGGAGTATAAATAAATATTTGGTTTTTACTTATCACCTCATATTATTTCTCCAAAATAGATTTACCTTCATCTTCCTTTCCCCAATCTGAATTAAGGCTTGTTATATTTTATATATGTATGATAAAATATGAATATTCTTGAAAAAATCCTTTTGTGAAGATGTTCTCAATATATATGAAATATACCATTATAGAAAATAATTCTTAATCATGGTTTAAATTTTTATCCACAAAAAACCAAATATATGATTAAATTTTAATATAAAGTTAAACAAGTCAACTTACGGGTTGAAAAAATAATTTTATCAACTAAAATTTATCCCCCATTTATCTAAAAAAACATCAATATTTTCAAGTGAAAGGAAAAAAATCTCAACCTTTGTGACAAATTTTATTAATCAAAACTCTCCCTTTTTAGCCATATTTGATATATTCAAATATAATGGATTTGATTATTATTGTGTACCAAATTATCAAAATTTCATGGGGTTATTAAAAAAAATACATTCATGAAGATTTTGAATTTTTTTAACTCCTCCTTATGTTTTATCCTCCTCATGAGATGCACTAGCTTACTTCACCTTATGGAGATTGAGGTATACCATGAAGATAATCATATTTTTTCCACGATAGTGAAATATCTTTATTTAATCATCAATTTCCCAAATTGAAGATATTTTATATTTTAGAAGAAATATTCAAGCTCTGAGTTTTCTCAAAACCTTGTTATCTTCCACATTCCAAGAGCATCACCTCATCTCCTATAAATAACCACAACTAGTTGAATTCCAAATTTCATCCATTGAGCTATTTTAAAAAGTAAATTAGTTTTCCTGAGAGATGTCAAGGAAACATCACAACCTTTTGATTCTATTATCCTCATTATTCATTATCCTTTACATATATTGATTGTCATAAAATTTATTGTATCATGTATAACATTCCCACATATCTCAAAAAAATTTACATGGAAATTCAAATAAGAATATTCTAAGAGTTTCTCGTGAATGTAAATTTCATCATTTGTAACTACTTCATTTCCATTAGCTTTAGAATCTATATTTTCTATATCCATTTTATTGTAAAAATACTGTTGGTATGTCCTAACTACCCTGATTTCTCTTCATCCTTCCTTAGATCTCTAAGGATTTTCATTGAATTGACTATTTATTGTCTCAAATTCTATTATTACCTATTATTGTTTACTTAATTTCATATAATAGGGAATTTACCAATGTAATCTGACTATGCACCCCATAACATTACGACCTCATTTCTCACATATACTACACAACTTCACCAAATATTCCAATTTTTTCATTGTGGAATGATTTAGTGATTTTCTAGTTATATATTGATCCCATTTTAAATTACCTATCATTTTACCACAAAAGAACCCCCATTAGTCAATGATTTTTACCTATAAATGATATATTATACAAGAAATATAATCCTTGGTATCCATATCATCAACAAAACCATTAAAAACTCTAAACATTATTCTTCTACATTGAGCAGAAATATGTCCAAATACTTATAGGGGTTGTCTCCATTTTGATTGATACTTACATTTATAATGGTAAATTAGTCTTCTTGTAGTCTTCGTTCATTTTTTTGATTTAGAAGATAACTATCAATTTTTTTATTATTCTAGATAGGTTCATACTTTATTATGTCACATGTAGTGATAGAAATTAGAATTTCATTAGGAAAATTAAGTTTATGTTCTATTTCCCTATTTTAACACCTTATTTCATCCAATTTTACGAATACTAATATAACAAAAATATCCATTGAGAAGTCTCATTTGATCACATTTGCCTCATTTTTAGCTACATAGTAAATAAATTGTATCTTGGATAGTACTTTTCCCTTATCAATATGCCTATTTATAAAGATCTATCATAATATTTTCTAACTAATAAACCTTAAATATGTTCATATTAAAATCATTAACATGAAACATTTTTTATTTATAAACACGTCATTAAAAGATATCTTCTTATTTTATTTCATTACCATTATATTCTCCTTATTGAGCTATTAAATATTCTTATGAAAAATATTATGATCCCCATTTATTTTTAACTCTAGTTTAATATATTATTCCTCATCATCACTACTAGAGATAAGAAAAATATTCTTTATATGAGAATAGAAATTTTCACAAATAGTTGATGAACTGATTAAGTCATCCCTTTATTTCATTCCCATAAGTCATCTTCTTTTAAATCACACAATTTTTGTAATCTTATCCTTTTTTTACTTTGAGATTTATCATCATCCTTATCTTATTGAGTGTCTTCAACATTTTTCTTATGGAAATCATTGGAAAAAATGACTAATGGTATTAAAATTGTATAACCTATGATGTTGCTTTAAATTTATTTTCCACATTCCATTATTAAAATTTTTTGAGGGAAATTTGAGAATTTAATAGATTGCAACATCACACTTATCATCTTATTCAATTTATTTTGTAAACAATTTTCCTTTGATATCTCATTTTCTTATGAACATAGATTCCTTTACTGTTTTATTTTTATTTTTGAGAATGGTAAAATTTTTCATATCATAATAAATGAATATATTATGTAAATCATCTACTAGAATAGATTTTCTATATTCCAGTGACGATTTTTTTGGATCAAACCCATCTAGAAAATTATTCACTAATTTTTTTAACAATTGTGGAGTAATATAACTTCTCACAATACTATTGAATGTAACATAAATTCTCATTGACCAATATAATTTATTTTTATATTTTATCTTCATTATCTATCATTATTTATTAAAATTTTATTAAATGGTTTGTCAGTTAGGCTTCCATGACATTGATGTTTTTATCATAACTCAACATCAATTTATCCCAGATCAAATTGGATACATAAAGTCCCATTGAATTGGTATACTCATTCTATAAAAAAGAAATAAATATTAAATTATGTTATTTTCCACTGTTCTTTGTATTTCACTTTTTATAAGGTGTTACATATGGTTTATCAATAATGGGTGAAAATCTAATTGTTGCAGCTTCTATAAAATCTACACCATGTGTAAGGGGTATGTTAGAATAATTTTCAATAACAAATGGAATTTATTTTCAGCAAAAGTAGAAACACAAAAAATAGTCAAATAACTCAGATTATTTATAACCAACAACTTCTCATATCATAATAAGGAACCAGGTGTGTCTCTAAAACCACTAATAATGTCTATGGTAGGATTTACCACATAGAGGGGGATGGATCAAGGGTATTATTTTATGATTTATTATTTTTATCTCAATATATTAATACTTTTTAAGGATATGATTCTAAAAATATATTTTCTCTTCAACACTATGTAAGATATAGGTATGAGAGAAATTGAATCACCTACAAATGTTCGTGGTTCAATATATAGATATTACTCCTTGTTGTGACTGGTCAACTAATACTACTAACCTCCCAAGTACAATCAACATAGTATCACACTATGTTCCTTATCCACATTATTTGTTATAAACATTAAACCCATAACAATATCACTATGACCTGTCATTCACCCTAGTCACAATAATAGATTGAAAAAAATCAAAAATACCACCTCACACTCATAGTTTATTCTATACCACTTGATATGATCTTCCTACTTTAGCTCACTACATTGAGTTCCCCCATATATAACACCATCAAGAGATTGAACAACCAATAACGGTATTATAAACTATTGGCTGGGAAACTCGGTTCTTATCTTGAATGATCATCGTCATTCTATCCCTTATGAATACTCAAGAATCATGTCTTCTTCGATAAAAAAATGATCTCCATAGTTTTAGTATAATATTCTTTCTCTGATACTAGAATGTATCAGGGTCTTATAATTATCACATATTATTTCTAGGTCTTTATTATTTTACAAGATTATTCTTATCATTTCTTACAAATTTATGTTTACATAATAATATTAAGAATATCATATTTCTCATTTAGACTATAGAAAATATTTAATTATTGAATTCATGCATGTTATATAATTTAAATACACTATAGAAATTATAAATTTAATATACTTATTAAATGTAATTTTAATTTCATCCAAGATATTTATTCTAAATTCCTAAAAGACATGGTATTTTTCACACATAGAATAAAAATATTTCAAATCGAATCTTCACTATAATAAAGAAATCATGGGAGTTTGTTCATCATCAATTTAAATCATGCAGTGGCATGGAATATCCTTTTTGATGGTATATCTTATACTAGTCTTAAGTGTAACTCCAAAATAAATGGTTCCCAAAATAGACACTATGTGAAGACAACATCATGGAATAACTGATTGTTTATTATAGGTAGAACTATATTCTAAAACACCAGCCAATATGGCTATATAAAATATTATACAATATAGTGTGATTATTCAACCCATTTTACATGAACTAAAACCTTCACTATGGTGTGTCTTGTCTAATATTTCCATTTAAAAATCACATCTATTTTTATTTTCGATCATTCCTCTACATCTTGAATCAAAGTTTATTTGAATCACTATGACATATATTTATAATGAGATCTTGTAATTTACATCATCTAATTAACATTTTGCTTTATTCAAAATATAAATTATATATGCTCAACATTTCACCTATTAGACTCCCCTAAATATTCTATATTTTGGAGTTATAGGTAAATTTTATGTCATATGAAACATGGGTGAAGTTATTCAAAACTCAAAATATCATTTTAATCTCTATGAAGGTATACAAATTTTTATTGATGTCACATGATGTATATGGTGACTTCCTGAAATCTATATATATTCTTTCACTTAGTTTAAAGTCAAATAAAATGGATTTTAAGACATTAGAAATAATTCATAATAGTTTTTCCATTCAAATCTCTTGTAACTCAAAACATATTCACATGAAATCAAGGATTCCCCAATCGACTACTCAGATTCATAAAATTCCATCTAGTGGTGTATAAATTGTTTTTACAATACCAAGTATGAAATAAGTTTCAAGGATTGCTTCTACAGTACATTTAAAAAAAATACTTCCGTACACAAAATATTAATATTCAATCCACCTATTTAGCTATATTTGAATGGAAAATGGTTTTTGGAGTGGATCTTATTATACAATAATATTATAATTTTTGGGTCCTAATAATGGACTACATTTATTGAAATTGTGTGGTCATGATTTTTTTTCATTACATAGATTATAATTTTTAAGTATTTTAATTATTTTTATGGATTCATTCTATCCATATTATTTATTTTGATGTTGTTTCCATGATGGATATGGTTTCTTTAGATCTTGAAAGAATATATTTGAATGGACTAATATATACTTGTGGGTATTTAGTTGCATATGGGTACAAGGAAGCCTGCATAAGGGAAGCATGATCAAGTCTTCAAGGTTTCAAATATGTATGTAACATCTTACAAAAGTTAAACCCCATAATGTGTAAAGGTATATAGGTCAATGTATTCTCATGTGATTGTAATAGAAACCATCCTAATAGAAACTAGATTACTGTGTGATGGTAACTAGGTACATTACATAAATTTCTAAGAAGTTGTGTTAGGTTATACCAACATTAGGGTCCCTATGTAATGAAACATACATAAGTCAAATATATGGATGTTGAGGCCATCTGAGGGTATCTAGATACGTTCTTAAGGTTATGCTATATCATTTAAAACCCATTTAAGGGTAATATAATAGTTTTATAAGGGTATCAAACTGCCACACAAAGTTACATTACTTGACACAAAGGTAAATGTATAAGGGTACTCAATGAATTATAGAGCATATGCATTATAAGGAAAGGAATACATAGTGATATATTTATCAATACCACCACATCCTATAAGAATATAGTGCAAAAAATTTTATGAAATAATGAAAATCCATAAATATATTTATGCTCTAATAGAAGCTTCCACTCCGTAATGAATAATCTAGAAAAAATATATTTCACCTAAATTACTTATTTATTCATTCTAGAAGAGGTATTTTGTACTGCATTGAATCTTGTGGAAGTATAATTCATAACATCATGATGAAGTTTTTCATTAAAAATAAAATGGTATATCGCATAAAATGAAGCCTGAATGTATGAGTTCTAGGAATTTTTATATGTAATCAAATTGATGAGTTTTAATATATGTGATAGTAAAATAGATCGAATGGTCATGTTGTTGAACTAAAAATACATGTAGTCACATAGGCGATCCATTTATATAAATGGTATATGTAGGTGATTCAGGAACCACATGTGATTAAACTTATCTGAATGTTTAATAAATGTATATATACAAACATATGGCACAAATTTTTCATGGAGAGATAATAAATTAGAAATTTTCTAGTTATATTATATCACAATGAGAAACTAGAGGAAGAATACCCCATCCATTGGGGTATTTAAATGTTGTTATTGTGGAGTTAATCATGTCTATGAAATTAATACAAGAATTTAAATGATGAATATCAGGATATTTGGATCATGATACATGAAACATTAATGACCATTAATTCTATGATATTTTATAGAAAATAATATCCATAATTAAAGGGTAGATAATTCTAGTTGAATTCTTCCTGAATTAAAGGGAAGAATAACTAATTTCATTTATTTTTATTTTTGAAGAAGAAACCATGCAGGATTTAAGTAACATTTATGAATCTTAAAATGGATGTTACAACATATGTTATATTTCTGATATAAGTGTAAAAGATTTAAATGAAATGAAACACCACTCAGAAGGAGACTATAAACCATTTATAAATATCTATATAATCATAGAGAATGATATTATTCCATTGAAATATATGAATTTCCCAAAAATATGATTTTCTGAACTAAAAAAATGGTAAGTGAAATAGAGGAGTTATTACATCCAGAAAAGTGAACCCATTTTAGTATTATTCTAGAAGGTAGTAATAACAGTTTTCTTGAAATATGAATCATTGGCATCCAATAGAGAATTTACCAATGAATATTAAGAGGTATTTATTTTTGTCTAATGATGATGTAGACTCTATAATTCTTTTAAAAAGAAAAGATATTCCATGACCACTCATGGAGAATAGATTCCCATTATGATATTCAAAACAGACTTATGAATGAGTAACTAGAGATTCAAATCCACCCATCTTACCTTGGTGCATACATAACAACAAGGTCATATTGTTCTTGGCATATGTGACAATATTTTTTCCCTCTATATTAGTAAGTCAAAATGGATATTACGAGGGATGTGATCTTAAATAGATATTGAATCTATTATGAAACATTGTATGGAAACGAGACATAGAAAGAGTGACATAGTATAAATCTACAATTAGTGTTCCATATAACATGTTACATAGAATAATCCAACAAGCTGTTATCTTGGTAATTTTTTTTTCTACTAACATAATATTAATAGAAAAATCCTAAAACAGTCCCTCTATCAGGAACCATGTCCAAACACATATGTCATTTTGATTTTTTCTTTTACATCCCATGCATTATACTAAAATAAAATTGATAATTTTCTGGAATATTAATATATAAATGTTAATCAAGTATAACACAATCAAATCAAAAAGAAAAAATCAAGGTGGACCTTAAAATTCAGAATTCATGGTCTACTCTTGAAGTAAAATATTAAAATGTGTCCTTGCTATATTTTCACCCCACTCTCAGTTTATATAATCCTTTATCAGACCAAACAAGTGATATCATAGTTTTTTTTTCGTTCATATAATGGTTTTTATGATTTTCTCATTTTTTGGATGTTGAAGATTATATTTGATCCTATATGATGGTGTGACATAGAAAAAGTAATATCTTCAATGAATAATCAAAAATAATGTTAAATATATCATTGTGGAGCTATTTTTGATAATATTGTGATTTATTTTGAAGATATCAACAACATCCATAAAGATGTTTTAGATGATTCAAAATTTTTATTACATTATAATGATGTCACATGAATGAATGTTGACCATGATATTCTATGTGATGATGGGACCACCTCTAATTTGTCAATCCTACGGAGTATAAGAATTGAAAAATCCCATTTATCAAAACATATGGACCAACAATTAAAGGAATAATGTTTGAAACATAATAAAAAAACAAGTCTCATGAAATTATGAACAATGTTAAAAAAAGAGGTATAACAGTTGAGAGGCCAAAAAAAAAATCTTGATGAAGTTCCAACAAACCAAAGGGATAAAGAAATATTATCAAGAAGAATATTTAATTATGGTATCATCAATTGTTTATACACTAAAATAATATTCAAAGAAAAGAGTATAAACTAGAAAGGGTAATATAACTTGAAGGCAAACAGGGATGAGTTGTTTGGTAAAATGAGAGAAGTGGTTAATGAGAATAGCAGGCTATAATAAGAAAATTTATGGTTAAAGGAAACAATTTTTGAAATAAAATCTAAAATAATGTATTAGGATACCATACTAGATAATCATAACAAATCCCTGGAAGTGAAGATTCCTAGTTGGAATACTACCAAAGATGAATTCCGTACCTACATTCCATCATGAAGAAATATGATCCATTGATTGAAATAATAATTAGTTTTATCCAAGAACCTGTTAATATTCATGGGAAACCCAATTCTCAATAATTCATTTCATTTTTAATTTGATCAGTCTTTGGTATATGGTGATGAAACAAAGTAGAAATGTGTTATCTCATATGAGAAAAAAATTCTCTAGAAACAATGATAACACTTCATCGATAATGTGGTCTTATATTTATTAGAACAACACCGTGTTCTAACATGATGAGAAGAATAAATTTTCTGAAGAAAATGGAATGTTTTTATGGTTCTACATATAGACATAAAAGGGCCCCACAAGTTGTAAAAAACCAGATTAAGACTCATAGAAGTCATGTTAAAATGAGTTATTATTGTGGGATACATGGACACAACATAAGTTTTTTATTAGGGCCTGAGGATGTTATATGAATGTGGTGAAATACATATATGATAGACTCACCATGAACAACAAAGGGGTCTGTGTCTTATCTAAAATATTATTTCTGTTATAAGAATGTCTAAAGTGGAAAATTATAGGATCCATGTAATGGGGAATAAATTTCCATGAGAGAAAAATAAATAATTATATAAAGAAGACCTATTTACTAAAAAGTTTGTAGATAAGAGATCAAAAATTATCCCTACAACTAATAAATTCTAGATATATAAGAAAACGTATTGGAAGAAAGAAAATATATCCCGTAATTTTGAAATAAAAAACACCCATGAGAATGGGAAATCCCAAAGAAATGTATGAATTGAAAATATTGAAAATTATTTATTAGATAATCAATGTATAGAGGAGGTTTGGTCAATGAAAAATATTCCAAATATTTTAAATGAAGCAATTTTTGGTAAATATTCCTTCAAAATAATATATACTTTGAAATGAAATAAACACAAATATTATTAACGGTTGTTGGAATTTGTTTGGACAAAGAGGGTATTAGGTATCCCAAGAGGGGTGGTGAATCATGGAATAGATACATTTCAGTCTCTTCTTTCCCTCAAATATCATGATCTCTTAATTATTATTGTCACCATAATTTTATCTTATAAATCTAATTAAATTTTACCTGAATAGTATTTATATATTAATTTCTCTTATTAATATAATTTTTATCATATGATAATACATGGGAAGTAATGTAGTCATGAACAAGGAATCTTTAGTATCTAATTGGTTCCTCACAATGGGATAGTATGAAGAGTATGCTACCAGCATTGTCTTTGTTAACCAAAATTACTAAGATAAAAACTTATTGGTTAATGCTCGGTCGCTCCTATAAAGGATCACTACTTATTTGTTTATGCTTGGTCCCTACATACATTGATCATCATCTTACAATGGTTTGGTAGATAAATTATCGCCATGGGATAACTTCCTTCATAACATCAATTTTCACTAACTACAACAAAAAGAAAACAATATTGGCTCACAAGAAAAGAAAAATATCACAATGATGTTATAGATTCACAAAATAAATCATTTTTTCCATTGAATCTCCATTATCTCTATCACGTGCCTTTTGTGAATATCAACTGAGGAATCCTCATTTCCTGGTCGATCATTGAATATTTTTTTCTTAATTTCCATATGAATTTTTAAATCAGATTCTTCATTGGAAATTAGTGAAGTTATCATATTTGTTTTTTGAGAAACCTCCACTAGATTTCATGGATTATGAAGTCTAGAATAATTATTGAAATAAATTCTATAATAATACGAGAATATATTAAAATTGAAATATGTTGCAACTCATCTCTTCAAAATTTATTTTTTTATCGTGAAACAAATAACATTCATCTGAAATTTAGATATCTCAATGTATGTACATCTATCTATCTATATCTCTTCATATGAAAATATTTCAAAATGTTACAGAGTATCCCCTTGAGTGATGTATATTGTTATGAAGTACTTCACCTTATATACTATCATTTTCAAATGTGTTGTAACATCCATTTAATTATTCATTAATGACTCATAAATATTCCATGGTTTTTTATTCATTACCTTATGTTACATAAAATAGTTATTATTCCTTTTAATTTGGTCATAGTGAAACTCAATTTATCTTCTCATTAACTCTAAATATTATTTCCTTTATAATTTTCTTGAATTAATAATTGATAATTTTTTGTGAATCATGATTTAGATAACATGATATTCATCATTTGAAAAAATGGATTAATTGGATCATCATGATTACATTCATAACTCCCAATTTAAATACCCAAAAATATAATTTATTATGCTTTTTTTTATTCCTGTTGTTTTTAATAACAACCAAAAATAAAATTCAATATATCTATATTAACAAATTTTATCCTATATTTACAAATTTAAATTTGTCAAACATTAAGATTTATTGAATCACTTGTCTAGAAGGAATCTCTTATAGGGCTCATTTAACATTTGGGATCACATACATGTCAATTTGGATACCTAATTCTCCTAAATTACCATTAAAATATATGTTTCTATTGTGTATCCAAATTTTCATTCATTGGACCAGATATGTTATTTTCCATAATTAATTCTTTTACATAGTATTTCCCCCGAAAAAACTTCTTTTCCTTAAATACTTGTTCACTATGGCATGGAACATTATTCCACAATCTTCATATTTGAACTATATATATATATATATATCTTGGGGGCATGAGGACTTCTCTAGTGACAGAGATGTTTTCATGAATATTCATTATGGACTAGAATCGTCTCTTATGGAGTAAACTTTTTCATGTATTTCCACCATTTCAATCCTATGTAGGATCATCTTCTTCTATAAAGTGGTGGTCCTGATAATTCCAGTTCTTTGTTTTGTTTATTGATAAGTGTATATGATCTAAAACATAATGCATAACCATATGAATTTACCTTTATGTCATGCCTGGTAACTATATATGGTTGTTTCCTACCCTTTAGATATTATTATATTACTCTTAAGTGGGTATTTAAAATTATATCCTACTATTACATAAGTTATAGAAACCCTCACACAACCTCATCCTCTACAGGATTCCATAAAGTAAGTACATTAATACTGGGGTCCTCAGTTTGGTATACCATTCCATTTCATAGTTATCTAGTTACTCTTACATTGGTATGTTTTAACCATATGTGTGTTTTTACTGAACTATTTACCTTTAATAATGATGGGGTTCACCCAGATGTGAGATTCGATGTAATTGTACATGGCCTTCAAGACTCGATAATTCTACAATTTTATAGGCATCCATGTACACTTATGCAACTCCATATCCTCCGTTATATTTAACTCAATTCAACTATTTTATAGTTATATCTAAAAAAATCCATCCATTACGAGAACTACTTCAACATGAATACTATAGATTAAATCAATGAAAATCCATTCTCTATGCATCACCAAAAAAATCAAAGCACTATAATGCCAAAAAATTTATTAACACCTATTTTAAATAAATACACTCCAATCGTGTCACCATAAAATCCAATATTATATTGTCAATAAATACACACTTAACATCATTTTTTGTTTAATAATTTCCATGTTTTATTTATTTAAAAATATATCGATGTATATATTTCGTTTAAACTAATTTAAGTGATATTTATTTTCTTTTATACCACTTATTGAATATAAAAAACAAGGGGTTAGTAAATCTGTTTACCTCCCTTTGTACTTCAATGGTACATTATAAAATCTACAATGAACAAATAAATAATTCTCTCCATATTTCAATTGATTATTTTTAATAATCCTAATTACTATCTATCAAAATCATTCTGGTTGAATTTCCAAAACTATAATCCTTAACATATCATAATTATAAATCCATTTTTTAACATTAGATGCATCTATTTATTATGAAATATATTGAGAAAAATTAACACCTAACAAATGAGATGTCAACCAATTATCTAAGATTAATGTGCACGATTATATTGTAGGAAACAAGGGCCTTAAATAATATCTACAAGGATGTCTATATAAATCACTATGCCAAATAAATTTAATGATTCCTTATTATTCAAATTTATCAATAAACCTTATTACCAACACACACACAACACCATTAGTACATAATATATAAAGATAAAATATTTAATGGGTTGCAATTTTCATCATAGGTTATGCATATTTTCAACTTCAACAATATATTTTCTAACCATGTCATCTATATTGATCCTTAAATGATATAATAGTCTAATGTTATCTATATGAGACATAAGAGATTGTATAAACTGTAAAATTATAAAATTCACCAAGATACATCAAAAAATATATTTATTTCATTAGGTTTCATCAAGTATTTTGGTTGACCCCAAAAATATATTTTTAGATATTCAAATACAATTTTGCTATGATTTCAGCATTGTGTGTTTGAATGGTTTTTAATATACGGGGACATAATTATTTGAGTAACTCTATGAATTCAGTAGTTTTTAATAACATAAATGATCCAACACTAATACAACCAATTAATAACTATACTCATGATCCGTCCATGCTTCATCTTCGAACAATTTCATGTATCTTGTTTTTTTATATTCCACAAACTATATGTCATGTATAACATCATTTTTGGTAAAATATTTCATAGTACATCATATAATACATCATGTAATAGATTCAATTTAAATCAATCAATTCATAATCAAATTTAGAAATATTATTCTATCATTTCATGTTTCGTTGGTCTTGATAAAAAATGAACATTAAGGGCATCAACCATCACTTTCTTCATATAATTTCCATCTAAACATTATATTTTTACTAAAATTCATCGTAACCCCTGGACAACCCCCCCTAAAAGACCCCCAACCCACAAGATAGCCATGACTGCTTGGACAGCCCTGCCACCCCTGTGGATAGCCTGCCCACCTCCCTAGATAGCTCGTACCCCCTGGAAACCCCCACCCATGTTGACAACCCCCCCGGCCACGAGTGAAACACCCCCCAAACACTCCCCATCCCCCCGGACGCCCCACCTCTTGAAAATTCCCCCATCCCCCTTAACACCCTTGACCCCACTTGACATCCCCTCCACCCATGTGGACAGACCAACCACCCCAGTGGATAGCATGCTCGCCCCCTGGATAGCCCACCCACCCCCTTGGACACCCCTACCCCCATGGACAACCCTTCCAACCCCATGGGACGCCCTCTCACCCACTAGACACCTCGTACCCCCCGGACAGCCCCACCCACCCCCTGGACACCTCGATCACCCCCTTGGACAGCCCTCTCACACCCCATGGACACCCCCTACCCCATGGACAGCCCGACCACCCCCTTGGACAGCCCACTCACATGGACACCCTGACCCCCAGACAGACCCCACCACCAGGACACCTCCAACCCCCCCGGGACACCCTCTCCACCCCCTGGACACCCCACACCCTCCTGGACACTCCCTACCCCTTTGGGAATGTATGTGATCACTCAAATTATCTACTAAAATATAAATTTTCTTCGATCTAAAATTTAGTCAACTTCTAAATAATTCTCCTCCACAAGTGTACATGATCTTGTACACTCATGTATAGTTCTTCAAAGATATTTAGTTATAAATATATTATTTTTTTGTCTTTTATATAATGATTCTCATATAGAGTAGTTTTTCAGTTATGGTTTCATTTAAAGTGAATAATTCCAGTTTACTTTAATATATTCTTTATGAAACTTCAATCTTATTGAATTGTTTTTGATGAAATTACAGTTAACAATTACTTTTTACAGAATGGATAGAAGTTGTATTTATGAAAACAATCGGATATCAATCAATTTTTAAATCAATTTGGATTGCTTTTTAGATTTTTCAATTCACAGTGCTTCAGATAGTGGTCGCATACACTGCCCATGTTCCATTTGTGTGGTAAGACCTTGGTTGGGCCATGAGGAAGTCAAATAACACATAAAAATTATTGGTTTCAAGCAAACTACTTTGTGTGGTATCACAATGGGGATAAAATGAAATCTCAAATATCTAATGATCCAAATGAGTGGATTGGAGTGCAGAATTTGATATATGATAGGTTTCCATTTTATAATCATCATGAAAAAGAAAGGATTCCGACCCAATAAGACTTCAATATGAGCACACATGATGTGTCTAATGAAAATGATGATGTTGTCAGGGTTAAAATATTGAATGATGGTGACCGGACTCCAATATATCGATAATGCGATAAAATGAAAAAGCTGTAATTTTTAATCCGATTATTTCATGGGAAAAAATGTATGGGATTTCTAATATAGAAATCGATTAAATTGTTAACTTCATGATGGATTTACTTCCAGATGATGCAAATACTACCTCAAACCACTATATGGAATAGAATTTAGTTGAGGAACATGGAATATTAGGAATCAAAATTCATGATTGCCTAAAAGATTGTAGTTTATTCTAGGAGGAAACCGTAGAATGAAATGATTGTATAAAATGTGACACGTCCCGCTGGAAGTCAAAATATGATTGAACACCATCCCTCATACCATAGAATGTAATGTGGAACTTTCCATTAATCCCCAAACATCTGATTTTTTTTATGTATGATGAAAAATAAATTAAAATGAGACCGAATTATACCGAGATAAAGAAAACTAATGATGAGTTAGTTCACCCTGCAGATAGATTTTCATGGCAAAGATTTGATGCTCGATATCCGGATTTTGCAGTTGACATGAATAATGTGAGACTGGTTCATTCATGTCACGGTTTTAATCAATTTGGATATATTATTACTTCACACAACACATGGCTAGTTTTTTTAATCATTTATAATCTTCCCCCAAGGTTGTGTATGAAAAAACCTTTCTCTTTCATGAGTATAATAATATTTGTCCCTTCTGATCCCAGCATTGATTTTTTTATATACATGAAACTTTTAATAAAAGAGTTGAAACATCTTTGGTATGTGGGTGCACTCACTTAAGATGCATATTCAAAAGACATATTTCAAATGCGTGATGTTCTTATGTGGAAAATCAATGATTTTCTAGCTTATGAAATGATGTCTGGATGGAGAAATAAGGGAAAACATTCATATCATGTTTGTTTCAAGAATACACAATCCAGAATATAGAAACATCTCTATAGTTTTTTATGGGGAATCGTTGATTCTTCCCAATGGACCATCCATATAGAAATAATTGTTGATGATTTGAAAATATCATAGATACCAATGATCCAACTCAGCCTATGTCTAGAATTGATGTGCCTAATGAATAAAAGATTTCAGTTTTTCATTCGGGTTGGATCAAATGAAATCTGTAAAGAGAAAGAATGTTTCCACTAAAACCTGTTACAACTGGTGGAAGAGGATTATCTTTTTTGATTTTCCTTATTGGTCAACCAATTTTTTACTTCATTACATAGAAGTAATGAATATTTCAAACAATATATGTCAAATGTTTCTTTCGATACTTCAAAATGTTATGGGATGAAAAAAGATTATTTACGATGTCGACATTACTTGGTGGATTGGGGAATCAGACCAAAATTGCATCATGTGCGAATCAGTGAAAATAAATTGAAAGTTCCATGTGATTCT
This sequence comes from Viscum album, assembly GCA_963277665.1. NCBI lineage: Eukaryota > Viridiplantae > Streptophyta > Magnoliopsida > Santalales > Viscaceae > Viscum > Viscum album. The sequence continues at coordinate 394,769,154 of OY728127.1, read as the reverse complement.
TATGTGATGACACGCATGGAAAAAAACAATTAATGGATGTATTAGACACTATTAGATTTCATGATGGCCATTCAGGAAACATATCTAAAATGGTCAACAGAAGAGAGTTGAAGCTAAAATCATTGATGTCTTGTGATTATCATGTTCTTCTACATGAGTTGATTCCAATAGAAATCCATCATATTTTTTCCAATAATGTAAGGGTGACTATTATTCTATTTTACCATTTTTTTTGAGATATTTTTGTTAAGAAGTTTTCCATGTTATTCTTGCAAAAAATGTTGACAAATGCCCTATTAATTTTGTGTCAGTTGGATAAAACATATCCTTAATCATTTTTCACATGCATGTTGCATCGAACTATCCATATTCCCACTGAAATACTTCTTGGTGGACCTATTTCTTTTCATGGGATATATCCAACTTAATGAATATGTACATGTTAAAGTCTTATGTCTGAAACAGGAATCATCCCGAAGGTTCTATCATGAACAGTTTCATTGTTCAAGAATTTATGGATTTCTACTCAATGAATTTTTCTGATCTTACTACAAAGAATGAACATACCAATGAGAAATAAAGAAGAAAATTATGTGAAAATTTAACCCAGTTTTCCATCACTTCCTCAAATAGGCAGAATTCATGGATCATATACATTGAATACATGTAGCCTTGAAGAGCGGGATATGGTACATCAAACAGTTTTTTTTCAACTATGATTTGTTTGATGACTACATCAGGTAACTATATTGAATATGTATATCTTACATATATATCTGTTAATATATTCATATTTTTTATCTACAAGGAACATAAAACAATGATAAATAGAAATAATCGTTCATTATCTTTGAGAAGGATGGATTCTTTGCAGAGAAACGAGTTTTCTTCTTAGATAAAATTGAAGGTTAATATATTACTATTTAAAATAATTAAATTAATATTTAATTATGTTTTATATTCATTTATACTATAGGTATCAATTTTTCCTGCTCACTCTGTCATTGAGGTAATAAGAGCTTTTGATTTTGGTCCTAATACTGTTGTTCGTGACTGTAAATCAATTGTTATCAATGGGTACAAATTTATTTCCAGTGAATGAGAAAAGAACTTGGTAACACAACATGATGGTGTTATGATTACTGAAATAACATATTGTTATGTCAGTGCATCAGATAGTAGACCCCACCTCAATCAGAGGCATGGTGTGGCTGGTACCACTCAAACTGTCTCACTTTAATTTGAAATGGACATGATTTTACATGAAAACAACAACATGCATATGGAAATCTGACCAAATGCATTGTGATTGTATAGATACATAAGGAAAACGATCCATGGGTTATTTCTGACGTATAAGAGTCTACCCCGCCTCAATCCAAGGCACAGTGTGGCCATTGTCACACAAAGTGTCTCTATTTGGTTTAAAATGGACACTATTTTATTTAAAAAAAACATTCATAAAACTGACCATACGTATTCTGATTGTATATTTATTTTAGGACATAGAACCGTGGGTCATTTATCATGTGTACGAGTCAACCCCTTCTCAATCTGAGGGACAGTTTGGCCGTTACCAGTCCAACAATCTCGAATTTATTTTAAAATGGAAAAGATTTTAAGTGTAAAAAAACATGCATACGGAAAACATAACACACACATTCTTATTCTGTTGATACATTAGGAAAACGATCCATGGGTCATTTGGGATGTGTAAAAGTCAACACCATCTTAATCCGAGGCACAGTGTGGCTGGTATCACTCAAAGTGTATCTCTTTTGTTTAAAATGGACATTGATATAAGTAAAAACAATAGACATTGGAAAAATTGACCAAATGTACTTTGATTATGTTAATAATTTAGCAAAAAGATCCATGGGTCATTTGGGACATGTAAGAGTCAACCCCATCTCTATACGAGGGATGGTGTGGTGGGTACAACTCAAAGTGTCTCATTTTTTTAAATGGACAACATTTTAAGTGAAAACTACAATCCAACATACAAAAAACAAACCAAACACATTCGTATTCAATTGATACATTAGGAAAACGATCCATGGGTAATTTTCGATGTGTACGAGTCAATCCTGCCTCAATCCAAAGTAGGGTGTGGCCAATACCACTCATACTATCTAAGTATTATTTTAAATGGACAAGATTTTAAGTGAAAAAAACAACTTGCATACAGAAAACCAACCAAACTTATTCGGATTGTGTTGATACTTTAGAAATAGGAACCCTAGTCAATCCTCAAACAATCCACTTCTCATGTGAGGAATTAATACCCCTATTATAAAACACATGAAATTTAATTCTCCAATCCCATCCTCAAATAGTTGGTTCTTGGACCAAACAAATGTCTCTTTGGGAACCCAATACCAATGAAACGATTGAATAATCATAACCACTACCCAAAATGGGGATTCATCTCACATCACACTCAGGAGAACAAATTACATTTAGCCACATACCCCCTTATTCAAAATGAAATGTCATTGAAAAACATGTTTGATATTCTTGTAACCCAACTCATATATCGAGATTGGCCAATGTTTTCCACTAGTACATCAAGAACCATTTATACGTGGATACATATTCATTAGAGGAATATAAACATCCCATGCACTTCCTAAAACTCGTCCTAGGTCTAAGAACATGACCACTTCCATGTTCAATCTTATGGGTATCATGATCCTTGTCCACTCTACCCATGTTTTTCTATTGGTTTAAAGATAGTAAACCCAAGACCATGAGTAAAAATCCCATGTTCTTCCTATAACATGTATGTTTTTTCTCATGTGTGTATTGGTGTTGTGGTTTGAGTTAGGATTGAATTATAAATTTTTAATACTGTTATGGGTGTTATTGCTTTTCAATTCTAAATTTCTGAATTTTGGATGTATTAGATTCTGGCTGTGTTGGTAATGAATTCTAAATTTGGAATACTTTTATGTGTATTGTATTATAGATGTATTGGTGTAAATTTTTTTATTGGTGTTATGGGTGTTATTACATATCAATTCTGGATGTATTGTATTGTGGATGTATTAGTGTAGAGGCCTGAAGCTTGACGTACATTGACATTTCATTACATTTGTGGAATACTTATTACATAACAAAAACACACACACAAGGATCGTAATAGTTTAGTGTCTTTGGAAACTCGGAACGTAATCTTCTAATAATGGTGAAAGATCTTCAATATCTCCCATAAAGATCTTCCCTTTTTTTACCTAAAACCTTTATTTATATCCTTGGGAAAAGAAATCATAAAAGGGTGAGCTCAAATGCTCAGTAAGGGTAAACAAAAGAAAAATCAATCACATCATATTCATAAGAACATAACTTTTGGAAATCTTAACCTGCAAAAGAGAGCATAATTTCATAACATGGGATAAATCATAGTAGTGAAATGAAATACCAATAAGCATAACATAAAACATGAAACGTTGTGGCATTCACACATAATCATAGAGAATCACTTCTTGTTAGTCATGACTCATTTCCAAGACTATCTTAGTGGACAAAGTCCCTTTCTGAATCGAGTCACCCTCGTTTCAGTCCTGTTTCACTGAACCGGTATAACCTACCATTCCAGCCATGTCTATCTCATGAGATATGAAATCTTTACCCAATGCATTGGAGGGAGATATAGGTCCCACCCATCTCATAATGATACCATTCTTCTGTGTGCCACAAAATCATAAATCATACATCATTGCATAACCCATGTAATAAAAATGGGAATCTTAAACATCATGAAATCATAAAACAATTCATATAAGATAAAGGAATTCATAAAAATAATTCCATCACAACATAATCAAATAAATTTAATAATAGGGATAAAAACAGAACCCTTTCTTATCTTAAATGGAAAATAATTTTGATAAAACACTTGAACTCCATTCTTGAGGAAAATATCCTTTCTTCTTCAAAATTTTTTTTCCTTTCTTAACATGTCAAACAATTTTAAAATAAAAGATGTTGATTAAAAATAAACTTGGAAACTTGTAAATAAAGCTTCTTGGAAACAATGTTTTAAAAATCCATTCATGCCATATATGTTAAAAAAACATTCATCTCGTACTTTTGTCGAAAAAGTCAAAAAGTACCTCGTACGAAAAATGAAAAAAGATTCCTTTCATATCTTTTACTAAAAACTCACCGAAGGGTAAAATTTGATATAAACTATTGTATAAGGATATAAATATTACATATTGAGGAAACATGGATGTGGATGATAAAATACACCCCAGTAAATTCCAAAGTATAAACAATCTCGGATAAAAATGAGATTGTGATATTTCCCTTACCTTAGGTCCGACTTGCTTTGTAATTGTCTGAACCTCCTTTATAATGATTTAAATCATGTTATTGACTTATTCCAGAATCATATTCATTGTTATTATATCATATATGGTCCACTTATGACTTTATATTACCCGTTCTTTTGTAAATTCATGTTAATGTAGCGTTTTGGGTAAAATCGTCTCATTTGTCATTCGTGTTTTTAACTTGTAATTATTCATATGATTACTTAGATCATAATTAATTAATTCCAGAATATAAAACATGATTTATATATATATATTCATAATATACATATATAATAAATCAGTAAATGGAAAGAAATACACCGTTCATGGAGACGGTAGTCCGTACGTACGCATGAACGCTGTTTTCGTTTCCTTATTGAATTGAATGGAATTATGTAGATGACATACATATAAATATAAATAATTCCAGTATCATTATTAGGTCATATATTTCATTAGTACTTATTATATATACTTTATAATCATTCATGAATGGTTAATCATTGAGAATGAATCTCATCGCGTCGTGGAGACGGTAGTCCGTACGTACGCACGAGCGATGATATCGTTCCCATGGTTGTGGAATTGTGTTGAAGTGTATGTATACTATTTCAGTATCAATATCACTTTATAATAATCATGTATAGTTACTCCTTACACCATTATACCCATCCAATTAAGGTGGTGACGGAAAATAGATTACACCACGGCATGGAGACGGTATTCTGTACGTACGCACGCGCAGCGATTTCCTTTCTCCGTAGGATGGATAGAAGGTTAATTAGAGTTGTTTCATATTTATAATAACATATCAGTATATAATAAATACTGATGTTATTACTTTATCATGAAACAACTAAAGAAGAAGAAGTTGAAGAAGAAAGAAACTGAAAAGATCGGTGATGGATATTACCTCTTCTTTGGAACACCTCTTTGAATCCTCCACTTAGGGAACTAAGATTGGTCTTTGAAGAAGACCAAGACCAATAGAATTATTATAGGGAAGTGTAGAGGAGAAAATGGCAGGGGTTGGCCGAGCATGAGTGCTCAAAGTGGTGTGAGGAGGAGGGGGAGGAGATCCCCTTTTATAAGGGAGGAGAGGGGCACCTTAGGAATATCTCAAAATATTATTTTATATTAAAGTCAAAATAAGTTTATAATGGTTCCAAAGGATCTTATTTCTAAGTTAAAGTGGGGATGGATCGCAATACTATCATCCAATAGGATTTAGACAAGTTTAGGTTATTATTTTAACCTTATCAATTAGATTTAACTTTAAGTTATATAATTTAACTTTTACCGTGTCTTTTTGTTTTCTTACACTATATGGTTAATACACTTACTATAACATGCCAAAAGAACCCCAATTTGTTTATTATTAATATATATATCCTTATATAAGTCAAATTTCCGAACCTTAGATTTTTAGGAATAAAAAAACAATTAATAATATAATATTTTATTTAAAAACTATTTTGTGTCAATTTTGACACTATTTGATATATGCTTTTTGTGAAAGTCATAAAAGAATTATATGTTCGAACCAAGTTGATTTAGTCAACACTAATATATCATAGTAACCTATAAAATTAGTGGAATTCATAAAAAGTCGTAAATTACATTTATTTTGGTATTTGTAATATCAATTACGTCAATATTTCATTAATAAGATAATTACTGCATCATCTTTGTGTCATAAATAAATTAACTTATTTGATGTCTAAAAATTACAAATAAAATACCATAATGTAGGAAATATATTTATCTTTCTAATTAATATTTACAATAGAATTTATCTTATGTATAACCCTATATTAAAAATGTTTTCATAAATAAACATTGATATTAACTCTTTTAACTCTTCTTTGAATTAAATAATAATACATGTCCTAATCTAATCCAAGTGGGCCTAAATGATAATTTTTTACACTTAAGGTTGTTTTTGGTCGAGATACACTTGTACAATAGGATTAGGACATGTGTTAGTGTAATATTAATATCATTTTTACCCTTAATTACCCTATTTACTTTTAACCATGGTAAATAAAAGTAAAAAGTTACTATTCACCAAAAATAATTTTCATCTCATTGAACCACATTTTACTTACTGACATCAACCGTGTCTCCCGGATTTTCGAAATTCCATTCACAGAAGCGGTAAAATTATGTTTTATGAAAAATTCAGTTTTTTAACTACCACTTAGTAGTTTCACTATTCATCAAAAGTTGATGTTTTTCAGAACAATGCCAAAATTTCATACTAAGCTATATTTCATATTCCGAATACAAAAATTAAGTCTATTTTACCAAATTCATAACATAGAAGTTGCATTAATTAATTTTATAATTAAACCCCGCTGTTAAAACAAATAGCGTGTTTTTAAGAAACAATATCTATCAAAAGATTGACACTTGTTTATATCTGGTTTAAATGTGAGATTATATCCAATGAACAACATTGTATTAAATTGTAAAGACATATTCTAAATATTCTTTAAAACCACTCAAATTAATAATTTATCACTATTAATTATTTCGATTGAAAAAGTTGTTTTTAACTAAAATTCAGTAATTTTCACTATTCATCAAAATATGAAAGTTATCCGAAAATTACCAAAAATGTCACCCCAAGCTAATTTCAATATTCCAAATCCAAAAATGAAGTCCATTTTGAAAAATAAGATTTACAAAATTTCAAAAAGTTGTTCTTACTATTCATAACGGCTAGTTTTAATAATATTTTAATAGCATATCGTTGTTTAGTGAAAGTCGGTATTGCGTATTACACACGCTATCGAGGAAGTTCGTGACTGTGTGTAATGCAAGGAAAGTCAAGGATGCGTGTTGTGCAAGCTCCTTTTGGTGTAGCATACAACACAAGACATTAGAGAAATTAAAAAGAATATTTTTCATAAAATCTTAGGCTGTTACATTCTACCCCCCTTAAAATGAATTTCGCCCTCGAAATTCGTCGGGGTTATAAATGTTTTACTATTTGAAAGTTACTTTAATAGAATCCCACATCGTAAAAAGGAATACCAAAACAAATATTTAAAAACAAAAGTATTAAACTTAGCGGTTACCCAAATAAACTAATCACTAGGTTTCCACATAGGTGAAAATATGGACATGGAAGAGAAATCTAACCATCATGTTCTGATGGGGAGTGGTAGAGAACATGGCTATGGAAAATACAGCATTTACAAAGCCATAAATTTGTGACGATCTAAGGTACCATCTGATTAATCAGATATAAGATCACTATGACAACATTTTTGGTTTTCAAGATCGTTTCCCTAAAGTTGAAGAATTTGAATTAGAATAAATACTTACTTTATTTTGATACAATCTCACTGTTGTTCGTGACATGAACAATTTCCACTTCATCTCTTAAATAAATGAAGTTGAATTTGTTATTCGTGAAGTGTGTGCAGATCATGTGATAGAATGACGGGTCATTCCATCTGTCTCAAACAAAATGTTAGGAAAAGTTATTAATCATATATGGTTCCTAAAATGGACTTATACTTCATATATCATACTGCTTAATATAATAAAACTAGTTTCTACTAAACAGGGACTTCCTGTAGGTCAGTGGTAGGAGATAAAGGCCAGTCGCACTTCGGTTGTGGGTTCGATTCCCACAGCCTTGTCCGACGCGATGGGCTATCACCCGTCCTGCAGGTTGTCCTTTTTCTAAAACTATATTACTATAACATCCCGTCAATAATATCGAAAAAACTTCTATCCTTAAACAATACTAACTTATGTCCAACATAATCCATTCCAATATTTAGGCTTATCCATAATACTGCAGTCCACTGTCATAACATAGTGAAAACGATTACCAGAGATTTAACACCATCGTTGATCCCCATATATCATAAGATATGTTTTGTTGGTCACATTCCAAACATTCAAAGTCCTTAATCGTGTATTCTCTTGAATACCTTAGTGAAAACATGAATTCAGTTAAAAGTTAACACTTTCCACATACCAAAATCCTCAAAATTCTATATACTCAAACAATGATATCACTTAGTCCTTATATCAATCATGAGCTCATGAATACTGTTAAACATTTCGTTTTCTCGTTTTCCCTTCATTATGCGCATATCATCTTATTTCCAAAAATATCTCAATTACTTTGAATACCACATTAGACCAATACATAAATATTCCAATACTCCATGATACAATATTATTTTGGAATCCCATTAAATAAACACTTAATCATTCCACCACATCGTTGTCATATTCAACATCGCCAATAGTGATCGCATGTGACTTCCCATTGTCCTTTGCCTTCAGTGGTTGCTCATGTTGATCATCACTCACCCTTGGATAAGGGCATTTATTAGCATAATTCCACATTTCCTTGCACTTGAAGCATTGAAGTGTTGGTTGTGCGTTCTATGCAGTGTTTGCTTTATTCACATCATTAGAAACCCTTTTTCCATTACTTCGACACTCATCTGCTCGATGACCTTCTTTTCCACACTTAAAACATTTTTTAGTCCCTTTAAGAAAATCTAAACCATGCTTCTTTCCACACTTTGTGCATAAGGAAACATTCATCTTCTTTTCACCACTATTCTGAGATTTCTCCTTGAACTCCATCTTTCGTTTCTTGTCAAAACAATGAGATGGATATGTAACACCAACTTCCATTTCTACCTTGAGAGCACAACACACAATTTCTTCATAGCTACTGAAGTATCTTATAGCTAATGCCCTTCGAAGACTTGGTTTTAAGCCACTGAAAAATCGATAAACTTTACTTTCAGGTTGGATGATAATGCCAGATGCATACCTTGCAAGTCTTGTAAAATTCGCTTCGTATATACCAACAGATTCATCATCCTTTTGATTTAGTTCAAGAAACTCCTTCTCCATCTTTGTTCGAAGAATACGAGGGATGTACTTACTGAAAAACAAGTTCTTGAACTCGTCCCATTCCATGGACTCAATTTCATCTCTTGGCCTCGTATTCTTGATAATATTCAACCATTGATCAGCTTCACCTTCCAAAATATATACTGCTAAGATGACTTTATCATGTTCAGAACATTGAAGAACTGAAAATATCTTTTCAGTGGTACTGATCCATTGTTCAGCAACAAGTGGATCAGAAGTCCCACTGAAAGAAGGTGGACGTTGCCTCATGAAGGACTCAATAGAATACTGTTCCTTTCTCTGCTCATTAGGAAGTCCAGAATGATTCATAGCTTATGTAAGGATAGAAATAAGATTTTTTCACTCCATATCCCATAACATTTGTTTGTTCAGGAGGACAACCATTGCATTGTCCATTGCATTGATCAACACGGTTCCTTCGGGTTCCAGCCATCGTCTAAAACCAAAAAAGAATAGTGTGAGAGGAAAAAATCATGCTAGGGAAAAAAACATAATAAAGGGGGAGTACCCTCAATATCTAACATCTTAGGTTAAATTCTAAGATCGTTAGCGCAATTCTAGGACTATAAACTATACGTATACTTAACTTTAGAGACATCCCTAGACATACCTTAGAAATATCGCTAGGGACCTCACTAACGTTTTCGCATCCTAGTTTCCAAAGGTTGACTAAACCTTTCCTATGATACCAACTGTAGAGGCCCGAAGCTTGACGTACATTGACATTTCATTACATTTGCGGAATACTTAGTACATAAAAAAAACAAACACACAAGGATCGTAATAGTTTAGTGTCTTTGGAAACTCGGAACGTAATCTTCTAATCATGGTGAATGATCTTCAATATCTCCCATAAAGATCTTCCCTTTTTTTTACCTAAAACCTTTCTTTATATCCTGGGGAAAAGAAAACATAAAAGGGTGAGCTCAAATGCTCAGTAAGGGTAAACAAAAGAAAAATCAATCCCATCATATTCATAAGAACATAACTTTTGGAAATCGTAACTTTCAAAAGAAAGCATAATTTCATAACATGGGATAAATCATAGTAGTGAAATGAAATCCCAATAAGAATAACATAATGCATGAAACATTGTGGAATACACACATAATCATAGAGAATAACTTCTTGTTAGTCATGACTCATTTCCAAGACTATCTTAGTGGACAAAGTCCCTTTCTGAATCGAGTCACCCTCGTTTCAGTCCTATTTCACTGAACCGGTATAACCTTCCATTCCAGCCATGTCTATCTCATGAGATATGAAATATTTACCCAATGCATTGGAGGGAGATATAGGTCCCATCCATCTCATAATGATACCATTCTTATGTGTGACACAAAATCATAAATCATACATCATTGCATAACCCATGTAATAAAAATGGGAATCTTAAACATCATGAAATCATAAAACAATTCATATAAGATAAAGGAATTCATAAAAATAATTTCATCACAACATAATCAAATCAATTTAATAATAGGGATAAAAACAGAACCCTTTCTTATCTTAAATGGAAAATAATTTTCTTAAAACACTTGAACTCCATTCTTGAGGAAAATATCCTTTCTTCTTCAAAAACATTTATCCTTTCTTAACATGTCAAACAATTTTAAAATAAAAGATGTTGATTAAAAATAAACTTGAAATCTTGTAAAGGAAGCTTCTTGGAAATAATTTTTTAAAAATCCATTCATTCCATATAAGTTAAAAATACATTCTTCTCGTACTTTTGTCGGAAAAGTCAAAAAGTACCTCGTATGAAAAAAGACAAAAGATTCCTTTCATATCTTTTACTAAAAACTCACCGAAGGGTAAAATTGGATATAAACTATTGTAGAAGGATATAAATATTACATATTGAGGAAAAATGGATGTGGATGATAAAATACACCCCAGTAAATTCCAAAGTATAAACAATCTCGGGTAAAAATGAGATTGTGATATTTCCCTTACCTTAAGTCCGAATTGCTTTGTAAGTGTCTGAACCTCCTGTATAATGATTTAAATCATGTTATTGACTTATTCCAGAATCATATTCATTGTTATTATATCATATATGGTCCACTTATGACTTTATATTACCCGTTCTTTTGTAAATTCATGTTAATGTGCGTTTTGGGTAAAATCGTCTCATTTGTCGTTCGTGTTTTTAACTTGTAATTATTCATATGATTACTTAGATCATGATTACTTAATTCCAGAATATAAAACATGATTTATATATATATATATTTATAATATACATATATAATAAATCAGTAAATGGAAAGAAATACACTGTTCATGGAGACGGTAGTCCGTACGTACGCATGAACGCTGTTTTCGTTTCCTTATTGAATTGAATGGAATTAAGTAGATGACATACATATAAATATAAATAATTCTAGTATAATTATTAGGTCATATATTTAATTAGTAATTATTATATATACTTTATAATCATTCATGAATGGTTAATCATTGAGAATGGATCTCATCGCGTCGTGGAGACAGTAGTCTGTACGTACGCACGAGCGATGATATCGTTCCCATGGTCGTGGAATTGTGTTTAAGTGTATGTATAATATTTCAGTATCAATATCAATTTATAATAATCATTTATAGTTACTCCTTACACCATTATACCCATCCAATTAAGGTGGTGATGGAAAATAGATTACACCACGGCGTGGAGACGGTATTCCGTACGTACACACGCGCGGTGATTTCCTTTCTCCGTAGGATGGATAGAAGGTTAATTAGAGTTGTTTCATATTTATAACAACATATCAGTATATAATAAATACTTATTTTATTACTTTATCATTAAACAACTAAAGAAGAAGAAGTTGAAGAAGAAAGAAATTGAAAAGATCAGCAATGGATATTACCTCTTCTTTGGAACACCTCTTTGAATCCTCCACTTAGGGAACTAAGATTGGTCTTTGAGGAAGACCAGGACCTCTAGGATTATTCTAGGGAAGTGGATAGGAGAAAATTATAGGGTTTGGCCGAGCTTGAGTGCTCCAATTGGTGTGAGGAGGAGGGGGAGGAGGTCCCCTTTTATAAGGGAGGAGAGGGGCACCTTAGGAATATCTCAAAATATTATTTTATATTAAAGTCAAAATCGGTTTATAATGGTTCCAAAGGGTCTTATTTCGAAGGTAATGTGGGGATTGGTCTAAATCCTATCAACCAATAGTATTTAGACAAGTTTAGGTTATTATTTTAACCTTATCAATTAGATTTAATTTTAAGTTAAATAATTTATCTTTTACCGTGTCTTTTTGTTTTCTTACACTATATGGTCAATACACATACTATAACATTCCAAACGAACCCCAAATTGTTTATTATTAATATATATATCCTTATCTAAGTAATTTGGCCGAACCTTATATTTTTAGGAATAAAACAACAATTAATAATATAATATTTGATTTATAAACTATTTTGTGTAAATTTTGACACTATTTTATATATGATTTTTTTAAAAGTCATATCAGAATTATATGATCGATCCAAGTTGATTAAATCAACACTAATATATCATATTAACCTAGAAAATTAGTGGAATTCATAAAAAGTCTTATATTAAATTTATTTTGGTATTTATAATATCAATTATGTCAAAATTTCACTAATAAGATAATTACTGCATCATCATTGTGTCATAAATAAATCAACTTATATGAGGTCTAAAAATTACAAATAAAATACCATTATGTAGGAAAGCTTTTTATATTTATAATTAATATTTAAAATCGAATTTATCTTATGTATAAACCTATATTAAAAATGTTTTAGTAAATAAACGTTGATTTTAACTCTTTTAACTCTTCTTTGAATTAAACAATAATAAATGTCCTAATCTAATCCAAGTGGGCCTAAATGATAATATGTTACACTTAAGGTTGTTTTTGGTTGAGATACCCTTGTCCAATAGGATTAGGACATGTGTTAGGGTAATATTAATATCATTTTTACCCTTAATTACCCTATTTACTTTTAACCGTGTTAAATAAAAGTAAAAAGTTACTATTCATCAACAATTATTTTCATCTCATTGAACCACATTTTACTTACTGACATCAACCGTGTCTCTTGGATTTTTGAAATTCCATTCACAGAAGCGGTAAAATTAAGTTTTATGAAAAAATCAGTTTTTTAACTACCACTTAGTAGTTTCACTATTCATCAAAAATTGATGTTTTTCAGAACAATGCCAAAATTTCATACTAAGCTATATTTCATATTCCGAATTCAATAATGCAGTCTATTTTACCAAATTCATAACATATAAGTTGCATTAATTAATTTTATAATTAAATCCCGCTGTTAAAACAAATAGCGTGTTTTTAAGAAACAATATCTATCAAAAGATTGACACTTGTTTATGTCTGGTTTAAATGTGAGATTACATCCAATGACCATCAATGTATTAAATTGTAAAAATATATTCTAAATATACTTTAAAACCACTCAAATTAATAATTTATCACTATTAATTATTTCGATTGAAAAAGTTGTTTTTAACTAAAATTCAGTAATTTTCACTATTCATCAAAATATGAAAGTTATCCGAAAATTACCAAAATTTCTCCCTAAGCTAATTTCAATATTCCGAATCCAAAAATGAAGTCCATTTTGAAAAATAATATTTACAAAATTTCAAAAAGTGGTTATTACTATTCATAATGGCTAGTTTTAATAATATTTTAATAGCATATCGTTGTTTAGTGAAACTCGGTATTGCGTATTACACATGCTATCGAGGAAGGTCGTGATTGCGTGTAATGCAAGGCAAGTCAAGGATGCGTATTGTGCAAGCTCCTTTTGGTGTAGTGTACAACACAAGACATTAGTGAAATTAAAAAGAATATTTTTCATAAAATCTTAGGCTATTACAATTAGATTCTGGATTTTTCTCGTGTTGTGGTTTGAGTGAGGATTAGAATATATAAATTTATATATTTCTGAATTATGGATGAATTTTAAATATCCCATGTATCCTTTTGGATTTTGGGTGTTTTTGTTCTTGCAGTTATGGAGATCAGGTTGGAGGTGGCTGCTGGCTACTGCTGCTGTGGAGCTACAAAATATGTATACCAATGGTTTTCAAAACCATTGGTATATCCTTTTGACATATATTATACAAATTTTTTTAATAACCGTTTGTATAAACATCTACCAATGGTTTTCAAAACCGTTGGTATACCGTTTTTAGGTATATTGGACACTATCTACCAAAGGTTCTATACCATTTTTATAAGGGTAACATTTACCAATGGTTTGTGAAACCATTGGTATATCTCTTCATTAAACACATATACCAACAGTTTATACAGAACTGTTGGTATAAGGCTATACAAAAGGCTTACATGGCCACGGTTTGGGAAACTGTTAGTATATAATATACCAATGGTTTCCAAGCCTTTACCAATGATTCTGAACTGTTGGAAAAGAGTATAATTGCAGTAGTGTGTTATTCAGAGTTGGTTGAGAGTTTTTCATGTTTCACAACTTATCATAATATTAGAGAATTATACCTTGGACCTAATATAGTGGTATGTGAGTGTATGTTAATTATTTATTATGAATATATATTATTTTTTGAATATTATATTGAAAATATTATAAAAATTGATGGTTTCATGTTAATGAATGAAATAAACTATTACACTGCAATCGATTAAAGGTAACTCCATTCAACTGATATATCATATTATTGAGTAGTAGTGTGAATAATTATATTATACTATTACTCTCATGTTTGAGTTTTTATGTTGAATTGAATGTGGATTGATACTTGGAATTTATAAGGATCTCACTATAGAAAATATGATTTTATAGTCAAGGAAATGTATCATTATCTTCAAACTAATTTACCATATATATTAGTGTCCAATTTTAGAAACGTTTTCTAGGTAAAATATCTATTAAATCTCTATTTCATATATATTTCAAAATAATAACATTGTATATTTTTGAAATTATTGAAAATCATATTTCCTTACATAGTGTACGTGTAGGTGAAAATCATAGTATTAGATATGTTGATAACAAAATTCAGTTATTATGGAATATTTTGAATTAATATATTATTGAGAATTTAAAATCTATATCATTAATTTCATTTTTCATTCATCATTTATATCATATTTATTTACTATGTATTGATTTATATACATTGTTAATTTTTTCAGGTTACAGAAGACACCCCCTAGAGTTTGAAACACAATAATGATGAAATATTGTAGAGAAAGATTTTGTTACAATTAAAAAAATTATAGACTAATGTGTGAATGGATTCACAATTAACTACCAATATTTATTAATTTATTTTTTAAATGCATTATTGTGAAAAATATAATAGGTAATTAACTCAAGAATACATCAATTTTAATTACTAATAGATTTTAGATTTTTATATTAGATACATTCTATAGAAAATTAAAGTATAGATACTAAATTTAGATAAAATAACTATATCATTGGATTTTTTATTTATCAAATTATATGGATATAGGATGGTGTATCTTATATTGAAATTGGAATAAAAATGTGTTTCTATTTTTAGTAACAAATGTGTGATGAAAAAATTTATGATTTATCATATGATTTTTGATGACTTGTTATATTGAATCCACTATTCTATATGGTGTGTTTTAATTGTTATAAATTTAATATTTATATACATAATAATTTTTTCAAGAAATAAAATAAATGATAGTAAAATTAAATATTTAAATGAAAATTTCTATATTTCCTAGGTTTGATATATTTGTATCTTTGTTTGTTATTATTGTTGTATGTTAGAGTTAAATTTTAATTCAAATTATAACTAATTATAATTAGTTTTACTCTAATGAAAAATAGTATTTTATATTCTAAAGAATTAGTTAGTTTACATTCATAAGTAATTATGTTTTTTTTATAATTTTATTTTAACACTAGAAATCCACCGGTAAATACTTTTCTAGTATTTTATGAATAAATCACATATAAAACATTTATAATGATTAAAAACATGAGGATAAAATATTATAATTTCATAAATATAATATTTTTAAACAAAAAGTGTTGGAGGTTTTCTAGTTATTTATTGGTTGGTTTCATGGAAAACACTTATATATGGTTGTAATTATGGTTTTTAATACACTATTTTCGAATATATAATTTATTAACCACTATTTCATAATGTTTTTTTTTTCAAAAAATGGTTTCTGAATGGGTATTCAAAGAATAAATTCATATTTATATAGATTAAAAATTGACTTTTTATTCAATAAATATATTTTCAATTATTTAAGCTATATTTTATTAGAATGGAATTTTTTGGAATTTCATGTTGTTTTTATTTTTATAATCCAAGATATAATTTTTTGGGTGATGAGTTTTTTATTTATTGTAATGATCAATAAGGAATTTTAAAAGTAAGAAAGCATTAAAATATATCATTTTAAGGGTTACATGTATTTTCTTTTATATATATATCCAATAATTTAGGTGATACATGAATATTTTATGTTTATTATTTATTTTTATTAACATGTATTTTAAGGCATATATATATAATTTCTTGTAAGGATAAACTATTATAAATTTTATATATTATTTAGTGGTTTATAGAGGGTTAACAAACTAAGTGAAACATTTTTTAACATATATATATATATATATATATATATATTCATGTCCATGTGTTTGGTTGTGTTTGTGTTTTGAATTATATATAATAATGAATTTGAATGAATTTACCAAATATTTTTTTATCTAAATATGTAGTTTATTATTTTTCATGGGTAAAACATATTTTTGTGTATTGGTTTATATTTTGAAAGATAATTTTATTTTATAGTCGCTATTATTTTTCAGTTTCATTGATAAAATATATTTTTTATTTGAATATGATTATGATAAATTAGTAGAAATTAAGCCTTAAACATCAGTTTTTTAACATAGTATTTTTATAAAAAAACTTTAATGGTTAATGGTTTGAATTTTAACATACTTTTTAATCAAAATTGGTCCAAAAATTCAATCGTTGTAGATTTTAGCATCTATTTTTGTCAAAATTGACGATAAAATGTATTAGAAAAAATTGACATATGGGTTTATTAAACATGATGCTAAATATAATATACAAACATTTTTATGGTAAGATTTTTTTTAAACTGGCATAAAAACATTTTAATTACTCAAGGTTTTCATAAAAAACATATGTTAATTTTTTTTATAAAAAAATTATTCATCATTTTTTATGAAAAACAGAATTAAAATATTTTAAAAAATACACATGACGTTTATAACCGTATTTTATCTTGTTCGATTCCAACTCAAATCCCCCTCTATCACCTGAATAACTACCAACGATAGCTTTGATGACCTCAACCACCTTTGATTCTCTCTTGAACTCGATTTACCCCACTTTTCACATAATTATTTCTGTTGAAACCCTATCGTGAATGATTCTCAATGGGAAACAACACTGACTGTGTTGACGACCTCGACCACCTTCGATTTTCTCTTGAAGTCTATTTTTAGCCACTTTCATGTTATTTATATGGTATCATCTATCCTTTATAATTATTACATAAAACTCAATCTATTATGGTTGACCTTCAACCTCAAATTCATGTTTTTTTGTTTATCTTTACTTATTTTTTTTTGGATTCATTTTCCATAAATATTTTAAAATTTTCTCTATTTCCAATGATATCAATGGATTTTATTAGAATACTAAAGAAATTTTCCTTATGAGGAACAAAAAAATTTATGTTATTTAGTTTTTAGAAAAAAATATGTATAATTATTTTTCATCATAATTTATTTTATATTTTGATATGTTTTTATATTTAACTATTTTTTGATAATTTTTTTATTATATTATGAATTTATAAAATATTTTTCATAATTATTTATACAATTATTTTGAATTTATTTGTGTAAAAATTTATTTATAAATTTCTGCATAATTTTTGCATAATTCATATAGTAATATTTTATATGTTTTTTATAAAATTGTGTGTAAAAGAATTGTACAATTGTTTTTATAATTGTTTATAATTTAGAAACTATTTTTTCATAATATTTTGTATGTAATTTTTTCATTTTTCATTTTATGTTATTAAAAAATTTTGTAAGATAAATCATGTATAATTGTTTATTATGATAATTTTCTTATGATAATTCATTTTTATTTATTATATTTTTTAATGTTTTATAAATTTATTATATGTTTTTATATGTTTTTAGATTTTAATGAAAATTTATGTATATTTTTTTGTGGATAAATTAGGTATAATTTTTTGTTATATTTATAATTAATCATGCATTTGTTGTGATCATTATGTATAGTTTTATATTATGATAAAATGTATATCAATAGTTAGTCTTTTTATTATATGTTTTTATGAATAAAAGTTATCTTTTTTTGAAATTTCTATATGTTTTAATACATTCACCTATTATATTGTGATATTACGTACTTAATGGATAGAAATTGATATCTTTAAGAAGAAAGAGTGATGAGTTTCAAAAAGGAGTTGATGATTTCTTATAATTTTGTAATCAATATCTGTAAACGAAAGATTTGATTTTATCTCCATGATTTAAGTGTTTGAATCTGAGAAATTCAATTTCTTGAGAAATCAAGGAAACTTTCTTCTATAATTGTTTTATAAAAAATTATAGATGATGTATCTGGTATGTTGAATGAATAGAAAATTCAACATCTAATGTTGATGAAAATATTTATAATGAGATATAGGATTATATTGAAGAAATGATTCATGATATATGAATTAAATACATTGAAAAAAAGCTATTGTTAAATGATTTTATGGGGATTCAAATAAACTATTATTCATAGGATATACTAAATATACAATGATATGAGTTCTTCATAGATTTTTTATCATTAATGAAACAAATTTTTTGAGTGAAAACTATTTCTTTAAGTAGATTTCTCATTTAAAATTGTTACATCTATATGGAATTGGGTTTCTAGATTACAATTATTATGAATATAAAATATTATTCCCAACAGTATTGGGGTATAAAAAGATACATGATTTCCCAAATTATTTTTATATAATTAGTAATGGATATGATGTTTTATCAAAATATCCTAAATGTGGTACATCAGGCTATAAGGTGGATACAAACTTCAACTCTTATTCACTCCCATGTACCGAAATCAAACCATTTGTTACAAAAATTTGGTACCTTTGAATAAATGCATCCAATAATTCATTCCAATAATTCTAATAATTCTACATTGATTCATTATTAGGTACCAGAATCGAGCCTCCTCCTAAATATATTTTGTACATTCCAATAATTCATCATTTGAAGCATCTATTTAAACATTAATTGATGTAAAAATGTTAAGATGAAATACATATGAACGTATATCTAGTGGTCACACACATCACTTGACTGATTTGCGATAGTGGATGAGATTTTATATATAATTTTATGATTATTAGAGTGAGTTTATAAATTTTGGAATGGTACTCCGCACTGATGGGTTGAATCCATATCGATGCAGGAGTATCCAACATTGTATATGGCTTATTTTGGAAGTATTTTACAACATCTCCCTATAGATATGTATGAATTAAAATAATAAATGATTATCTTGATGATATTTTGACAAATAATGTTGTAAATGATATTGATGTGTATCGTACACTATTTATTTGTGATTTGAATCTTATATGGGAAAATGTTGTAATATTTTTTGATGAATACTAGAATGATTATATCATTTTTCATTTTATGATAATGTTCACTATAAAAGAATTATTTTAATATGGAAGAATATCCTCATATAGTTTTAATAGACATAATTCATGTCCAGTTTTTGATTTATAGGCTTCATAATATCAATTCCAGAATGAATGAATGACTGTGCACATAATTCATAGAATATTTTTATGGATTTATCATCCATATCGTTGATTCAAAAAAATATTAAATGGTTTTCAAGAATATAATATTCCCAAAAAACCAATTGTAGAATAATAATATTATGACAAGGTGAAAAATATTTATTTCACATTAAGAATGAAAGGATGTTCTGGTCATAAAAAAATATTTGGAAGAAATAGTCAATCTTTTTTCAACAACCATATTCTTTATATTAATAGATAAAATATGATAATGAGATTTTTATGATTATATTTTTTTTACTGTTTTATTGGTACATTGTTATATATAAATTAATGAAAAAATATGGATTTCGTGATATATTACACTTGGTATTAATGGGAATATGTTTTCGGTTATCTCCCATTATGAAAGGAAACAAAACATATTTACCTATGGTCTATCACAGAATAATAAATAGGGAGAAAATGAATTATTTTTAGTGACTACATGGTATAAAAGTACCATGTGGATATTCATAAAATGTGAATAATTTTGTGTCATTGATGGATTTTATAATAATAAGTATGAAATCTTAAGACGGTCTTGTATTGATGCAACAACTGCTACTAATTAAATGGTGTGGTATATTTTTGATACCTTATAAGAAATAATATCATCAGGTTATATAATTATTTAAAATTCCATTATAGAAAAGTATTAGATCCAAATTTTAATGATTTATGGGAGAATACATATTATCTTAGAGTTTTCCAACTATAAATACATATCTTGGATATGTTCATATATTTAATGGTTTATATGGTGATTCATCTGGTGTGTGGTATAAGAATATATGGTCTTAATTATTTATGTTGGATGTATCATTAACATAGATATATAAAAAATTTTAAGGGATATTTTAGAAATCACCATGAAATGAAGGCCCTTTTTTATTAAAAATTTGTATCAGAAGAGGTGCTTAATTTCTTTATTGATTTGTTGTATGAAGTACACCATGTTGGTTTTCCAATATCTCAAAATAATGTAGATAATTATGATGGTAGAGGGATATTAGAAAAAATGTTAATTATCATTCTATGTGATGATGTTATGTAGGAACATTTATATATTTTGAACCACAAATATCAGGTTCATCCATATATATAATGATATATTTGTGAATGAAAGGTCTGATATCTGAAAAAAATGAAGATTGGTTGATGATTTATTATAATAAGACATTTTATTCATGGTTTAAATATATATTCATCCTAGATATATCTGCATTGGAAACAATGAAATGATTATTTATGGTGTAATCTCTTAATGTGATCACATAGTATGGTTGTAATATTAATAGGTACACATTTTTTACAATAAAACTGGATGACAAGAGTATTAAATTTTGAGTAATTGTGTTTATGTGTAATTGGATTGATTGTAATAGTGTTATGAAAAATGATGATTATAGGATGATACTAGTTCATTTGAAAAGATTTCATTTCAGATAGGAACAATTTATCATGTTGACACATGTAATGAAAATATTTTTGTCATTGATCCATAGAATACATATGGTCAGTCATGTTTCAAGGTAAACTAATTTATTTGGGTGATGAGGATAATGATGGTGTTATGGATTTATATGTGGCTTATTAATTTATGACATGTTTTTCATATGACAACAATGACTATAATAAAGATATAGACTATGATGTACAAAATGATCATTCTAAAAGGAAATGAGAAAACACTAAATTACTCTCTAAATTATTCAAGTAAATATTAAACATTTATTATATTTTTGTATTCAACATGTTTAAACAATATTTTTATTCTTTATTTGTTGTTCAATTATATAAATTTTATAATTTAAATGAATTTGGTGTCAAACTTTTCTTCAATGGTTTTGGATAAACATTTTTTATTTGAAAACATAATTTATATCATTATATTTTGAGAACATTTTTTTCATATGAAAACAATTTTTATAAGTATTATAATGATATTTATAAAATTTTCTATCAGTTTAAAATTAATTTTTATATAATGATGTTTAACATTCAAAAGTTTTTGGATAAGAATCATGATATTTTTATTTTTTTGAAACTATCACTTAGGCAGAACTAATATTTTACGTGTATATATTATTATTAAATGGTTTAAAATATTCACATTTTAAAAACATGAAGATACAAAAAATTTAATTAAAATTTCTTATTCTTATATCTGACATGGAGGAAGTGGAACATTATAATGAGAGTTGTGACTTTTTAAAATTATTAAATATTTAGTAGTATGATTGTATACTGAAAGAATGTGTTTATTTTACAAAAAAAATAATTTCATGACTAGTGATGCACCTCCTCCTGATTCATCTCCAACGGAAGAGTATTCTCCATCGTCTATAGAGAAATTGATTTCTATAGTTGGTAAACATGGGATTAAAAATTTTCCATAACTGTTACTTGTACATAGAGACTAGAGACTAAAAATTAATATTATTGATAATAAAATCCTAACCGAGTTAAATGAAACATAGTTTACCAGTTATATCTATAAGAAAATCGTTTTGAAATGTCAATGAAAGTGATGATATGGAAGCCTATTATGGTAAAATATCTCAATTAATATATTTATATATAGATTTTATAATATTTTATATTTTAAATGTGTAATATTTAATTTATTAATTTACAGATAAAATTTTAATTTCGAATAACTGAAATGAATTAAAAAAATATATCTATCTTGAATTGTAGTTTGTTCGATATATTTAAAAAAATTGAAAAATAAATATTTTCTTAAGATGTTATAAAGTTAAAATACATACCACAATTTTATATTTTTAGATGCCGATAAATGGATGAAATTTTTACTAGCCGACATAATGAAGCATTTATGGTATGATAATTATTTTATACTATAAAATTAATTGTATATTACATGATTAATTTTAGTTTATTTTTGTTTAATAATATTATAGTAGATATTATACATAGATCTATTTATAGAATGTTTACCCTCATACTCCGTCATGTGGATCATATCATTTATTTGAGGAGAAAATATTTGTTGAAATGTTGGAAACATTAAGAGCTCAATATACAAGTAAATCATAATTATTCATGTTTGGTCATCCATTCCCCCCCCCCCACATTCCATAAAAAGTTGGAAGAGACATAATAAAAAGAAGAAAAGTAACATACAAGGAAATCTGAGAATGTATCTGGAAAAATTATAAGAAATTAATTTTTTTATGATTTATTTTATTTCATCAATTAACATAACTAATATATATATTTTTTTTCATTTTTAGATGACCTTCAAGAAAATGAGATGCATGGTAATTTTATTCATTAGGGTAGGATGGGAATCTTAGCTACAACTTTAGGAATTCCAAAACACCCCAGCCACATTAGAGGATATGTGGTGGGTGATTGTGTTAGGAATGTTTTTGGTTATCAAAGTAATAAATAAAGTGAATTTGAAAAAGATTTCATAAAATCTAATCAAAATTTCTTGAAAAAATCCATAGATGATTAAATTAATTCCACTAAGAAGGATATATATAGTTAATTGATGAGATAATCGTAGCCTATGTAGCTTGGACAAAATGAACATCTTGCAATGCCTACGTAGCCTCTATAGCCTTCCAACTCGAATCCTCCACCACCTCATTGGGACCAAACCATATACTATGATTTTTATGATGGTGATCCCCATGAATTAATTATAGAATTTGGATTCATACATATTTTTTTTGGGATTTTGAACATCATCATCCTATTCATTTGGTTCCAGCAAGAATATTATTACATTATATATGTGGAAGATTATATCTTTCAGAACATTAAAAGAAAAAATTCATGTATCTTTTATTCCTTTTGAGATCAGTAATCCTATATAGAAAATATTTTACATATATGTAAATTTATGTTTATTTCATTCACTAGATAAATATGATTTTAGTTGACTTGTTATATTAGCTATTTTTTTATTTATTTACATTTGTTTATTATTCAAAATAATACAACTGGGATCTATGGTGTTATAGATATATAATTCATTTCAATGTTTGTGTGATACATGAAAACTCTTGAAAGAGTGGCATATATATATGAGATATTATCAAAGAAAGTGATTGGGTGTTGTTCTTTTTCATTATTTGAAGGGTAATAAAATTTAGATAATTTTGAACTAATATTCCATATAATGCCATTAATTTTGAACATTTATATTTTAGAGTACATTTGATGTTAGGATTATTCTTCCCAAGTCAATACACATAATTTTGGGTTTTCTATTTATGAGGTGGTGTTTTTAAAAAAAATTCAACTTATTAGACAATTACATTTTTTTATAAATTATTTATTTTTAATTATTATTATATATACATTTTATATATATATATATATATTCATTTTTAGGGAAATATTAAAAAAAATTCAGTTTTCGATAAATCATCCAAATAAAATGTAATATGTGGATTTAATGGTAAACATATTTGATATAAGAAAATAATTGATTTATACATATAAGAGTTTGCGTGTGTGTTGGTTTTTATTTTCAATTTAATGTCTTATACGAACAAGGTTATCATAAAAAAGGATGGGTGGAATTCATTTATTCTGTTTTAAGATTCATTTTCAATATAATAACAACTCTTCCAATAAATGAATTTGATAAGGGAATTTATATTAATTATTTTATGATTTATACCAAAATATACTTTTAAATTTTATAAAAATCATTGTTATTAAATCTTTTCAATGATACTTATTCCTATATGAATAAATAACATAGCCACCTTCATAGTTTATATTCAAACTATTTGTTAAGTATTTTTGTGGTTTAAATAATTAGGTATGTCTATTTTAACTAAAGATAAAAAACAACTTATTTATTCAATAATTTTCTACTTTATGTTGGTATATTCTGTTTATTTTTAGAGGGTCTTTATCTTCTATATAATGAGATATGTATTAAAAACATATACATAGTAAACATGCCTTTTAATAGTCATGTATTTCTATTTTTTTTAATATTTTAATAAAGGATTAATTATAAAAATAAATTCTTAATTTTTTTGTATTAAAATTTTATATTTTTTTTCATGTTACATGTTGAAATTCTAATGTATAACTTTTTATTGGATTTCATGTGTGACATACATCACCATGTATAGAAGGTAATATAATATCCCAAGAATTTATTATATATTTAATATATTTAATATATTTAATACATTATATAACTTATAATGAACACAACACTGAGTTGTCTTGTGTTTAATACAAAGCAAACTTCCTCAATATCACGTGTTACACGCTAGACTGAGTGGCACCAAATAACAATGAATAATTAAAACAATATTAATTAATATAATATTTTCATATCATGGCCATTTTGTAATAATTTATGAATATTATTAATAGACTTATGAAACTTTATGGTTTATATAAATATAAAATGAATTCATTAGTTACCAAAAAATGTGAAATGAAAATATGAACAAATTTGATATAACAAAAAAATATTATTATTTATATGCTTCCAAAAGAGGGTTTGTAATAAACATAGTTTATTACAAATAGTGAATTATTTTAAAGAAATATTTAGTCTATATATTCGATCAAATAATTTTTATATTCTGCCATTATGTTTTACATGCATAAGATAAGAACAATCCATATTATATATATATAAACTAATATTTTTTAATGACAAATTACCAACTTTTAACGGGAAACCCTTTTTAAATGTGATTTTTGGTATTTTAATTGATTTAATATGTCAAAATAAACTTAATCTATAAAATATAAAAATAAATATTATGTTATGGCACATTTTTTTTATAATTTTTAGAAATGTATTAGTTTTTACGAATCGTTAAAAATACCACATTTTCGTTCAAAACTAACTTTTCATCAGATTTATATATAAGGTTAAATTACGTTTTATATTTATTTTTATGTTTAATGAGACAAAATTACAATAAATTAATTCAACTTATGTTATTATAATCAATTTCACTTTTAAATTGACTATAAAAACCTATCAAACATTTAGACATTTTTATTTTAAAAATATCTATTATCGTACCGCTTACAAGATGAATTATAAATTATTTTCTACCACTTATTTATTGTAATTAAAAATAATATATTCCATATTTGGAATTAGAATAAATTAACATTTCTAATAAGGTAAACTTATTTTTTTAAAAAAATATTAGTGAATATAATTACAATTAATTACAATTATTATGGAAAAATTAACCCAAATAAATGACTCAACCTTTAACTTAAGGGACCGAATGGAATATCCTCGTGTATAAAATCAATTTTATAGACATATTTCAGCCATAATACTTAAATTATTGTGAATTTTTGTGTTTTATGACTTCTTTTGGGTAACATCATGTGTGCACCTAACTTGTTTTAAAAAATTCAAGTGAGTCTTTTTCCTTTCTTTCAAAAGGCCACCACCTCTCCCACTTTCTCACACAAATAATACCACTTATGATCGGAAAATTTCTACTGAACCAAATCCCAATATCCCTCCACTTGAGGTTGAATCCTCCTTTTTAGAATAAATCCTTCCACATAATCCTTTTTGTATTGACCAAAAGAAGATACCTAATTAATAAGTAATGCCTTCTCTCAAGCTTTGAAATTTTATATCCATTAACCACTCCCAAAAATATATTTTTCCCATGATCATGTAAAAAACTAGATGAATCAATATAAAGGTAATTTTTGTGTGCTAATTGTTATAACTACATTTCCACACACATCCATCTAATGTGTAATAACATATTGTTCCACTATATGGCGAACACCTTCTCATGAAACAGTGATTATTAATATTTCTTTACCAACTATCCTGATGGTCATTATGATGGAATATATATTTATATATATTATATATGATATTTATAAAATTTTTATGCTTCTGTAATATTTATATAGAAAATATATTAATTCATTTATTCTTGTGTTAATACGATAATTACATTTGAGGAAGTGTGGACTACTACCCCCTCAAAGCGATTTGACTCATTCATTCCATACATGGAGTGCATAAATAATGTTATTAATAAACCTAAGTAACATATATATTAGAATTAAATTATAATAAAAATATTTATTGTTTATTTTTCATTCCTTTTATATAATAATGAAATGAACATAACGTTCATGCGTTTGTACAACCTATCATCTCCAAGAACGGTGCAATTCATAATAGACTCTTATAAATACATATATACTAGTAATGTATGATAATTAAGTCATGTTTTATTTTATTGAGATTATTAAAACATGAAATATTAAATGGTAACCAAAAATAACATGTTATAACCTGAGAAAACTAGGCATTAAACACCTGAAAATGTAAAATTAATGAATGTTTTTACAAATCATTAATGAAATATAATAGGAATTAAATATATGTTTTTATAAATACGATTATAGTTATGATATTAGTTAGTAACATATTTTATACCACATTACATGAGGCTAGATACCACAAATAAAAAATTATGGATTAGATAATAGACTCATCTATTTCTTTTCTTTCTGTGAGGCGTAAGCCATTAACCCAACATACTTCTTCTATGTGGTGTAAATAATTCCCCATTTGATATACTGTATCATTAATTAATTAATTTTTATGGTATTTAAATGATTAAGTTATATATCATTAATTTGATTTCAATTTATATGTTACCACATTTTTTTGGGAATTTCCACTCAATGTGCATTCCATTGAGACATTTTTTTATTATGCACCAATCCACTTTTATTTCATCTATATACTACCATTTTCAAATTATATAATGAATTACCTTATTATCATGATATTATAAGTTTCATTTATGTCATATCATTTTGGATAGTTTTATTCAAATGTATTAAAGAGTTATGGGATACATTGGAATGTTTGAAAATTATTCTTCAAATTTTTTTTATTAATTATTGTCTTTGTAATCTCAGTTCTTTATGAAATTTCTAAATTTCTCTTGAAAAAAAATTTATACTGTAATAATTTTTTTTAAATTTACTTTAATATCCATATTTTTATATGATGGAATTTTTTTCCTAAACCATATATCTTATCAAAAACAATGTTTACATTTAATGTTATTTGATTAACTGGGGAATTATTCATAAATTTATATCATTTATTCAATTTGGATATTTGATATGGAATATTATTTATTTTTATTAATAGGTATGAAGAATTCATATGATTAATAATGATATCTAGGGATCAAACGTTATATATCCCCATATGTATCTATTGGTTCTCATAAGATGATTAATTTGGCCAACTTAAATGGGTTTTTTTCCGTATTTTTATACCATTTTTTGAATGGTCTTGATGGTATAGGTTTTTAGGGGCCTTATACATGAAAAATAATATTTAAAAATTTCATTCATATATATTTCAGTTTTTATTCATCTATGATATTTTTCATCAACGTATCTACAAATACATTTCATTTTCAGTTCATTGATTAAAAGGAATGAGTTTCAGTTTCTTACTATGCCATATTGATTTTTCTATATCTAGTTATTTTAATGGAATTTGTTATCAGTTATATACCATTCCATTTTAATTAATTCTCATTGATTCATTATTCATTCCTTTTTATATACCCTTACTAGGAATTTGCGCTCACCCTTATTATTTTTCAATTTTCCAGGTCATGAAGAACAAATCAAGGATGTGATTTATTTTATTTTATTTTGTATCAGGTTTACATTTCCTATTTTCCAATGTATTATGTGTATCATATATATAATTTGGAATTCCTCGATGGCGAAACTGAATGGTCTGTCAGGACATGATTCCTTGTAATCATTTCAATTAATATAAAATAAAGCACTCACTTCAGGATTCTAGGTTCGGGGTGTTATAGTTGGTATTAATGTAATATTAATAGTAACCTTGGAAAACAGATTTAGAATAAATAGATTTTAGAGCACAACCCCATGTTAAACATTGATTGTTATTATACAAGAAAACCCCAAAATTTTGTTAAGGTAGTGATAATGTGGTTATTCCTAACAATACATCCCTATTTGGATACTACAGGTGGATGTGGTTCTAGATCCGATGTACCTAGTAATAATATATCTAACAAGGAGTTCTAAGCCTAACTCGAGATAACCCAGTACAAAATAATGGGCCTTACTACAAAACTATTTTTGAAACTCCAAGGAATAATCTTAGGATAATTAACATTTTTTTATACCATTATTAAGGATTTAGAGGTAATGATATCCCAAAAGTATCCAAATATTGTGATTCCATAATGTACAATGCATAAATTCATGTTATGTTCAATAGCATGTTTAGAGTTATTAAAAGTTCATAACACTATAATCTAATATGGTATATGTCATTATTTAAAAATAGCGCATAGAAGAAGGAGTGTGAACCTCCGTGATACATGTGATCCAAACAGTAACAAGGATAAAATATTTCATGGTCTTAATCCAATACATAAAAGGGAAATATTCTCCTAAACATATTCATCATATTAGGATGTATCAAGTGAAAATGATATGAGTAAAATAAATATCCTAGTAATATGTATTTGATGGAAGTCCAAACAATAATATGACATATGATCATGATGAAAAATGGAATAAATCGAAGATATTGAAGGGAAAGAATGAATTTTCAATATGTTATAATTGTGGAAATAAAAAATATGGTACATTCTCGAAGGGAATGGAATTTTTCTATATGTGAGGGAAAAAATGATTCCTAGTTAATTATTGCAAGGATAAGGAAAAAAATTCCAATGTACAATGCTTCAACTATGAGGATATTGGAAATTGAGAATTGATGTTCCCAGAATCAAATAAATATACCCCAAAGGATTGTATTTGATAAATATCTAGTTATGATACTATAACATATAAAGATGAATGATTAATAATACTATTAGAGAATTATATCATTTGAATGTTTTATCAGCAATGTACCTATTATAAGAATTATGGAATATATGAGGATTATATTACTGTACTTTTTCATTTAGAAATTGATATCATATATTGAAATCTACTAATAAAATTTATTTTTTAGAAATTTAAACATATTTAAAACACATTATAAAGGTAAATAAAAACCTAATATGTTCATGATGTTATGATAATGATGAATAAAACTTTGATTTGGATAAGTGGTGACTACCTTAGTATTGATTAATGTCTTGTTGACTAGTAGTATATGATCTAATTAATAGAGTTTAAAACACTTTTGGATTTATATAATATATCTAATAACTTATTTCTTATGTTATTAATAAGAAATTATTTATGTTTCCAATATGTTTTAATAGAGATTTATATTATTACCATATTTCAAGAAGATACCTAAGAAAGTTAATCACATGTTTAGATTGAAAACACTTTTTTTTCATTTTCTAGAGGCCAGTTTAAGGGTTCCCGGAACCCAAAAAACGTACATGAAACAACTGCATTACACATTCAAAATAAAAATCACCTTCAAATTTAAAACACACTGCCAGCCACACCTTGAGCTGCGAACCACCCATCACGTCTGACCTACGCCGCCACAAACATCATTGGCATCATACCACAACCAATTCAGAAAAAAAACCATTAATTCCTCCATAGTCTTCAAAATAACAACCGCGAGCAGCCATTCCAAAATAAATGATGAACCCAAATTCCAGAGAGCAGAAAACCCATAGTAGATCCAGATCCAAAACTCGGTTCATGCACCAGAACCTTCACCGGTTTCAAAGATCAAGGCTAGATCCCCACCTCCAACCAAACCCCAACCGGCCGCAGATGCCCGATGAACATAAGTCTCACCAGAGATCGAACCACACACGGGAAGTGGGAAGGTTGAGCATAGAACCTCCAAATATTATTACACCACACAAAAACCTCACGAATTTCAAATATCAAAGCATAAAACCCAAAACCCCTTACCGCAAGGACCATTGTAGAAGAACCTGTGAAGGAAGAAGATGAAGACTCTCCACCATCTTGGAAAATCCCGTCGCCACCTTAGAAACCACAAACATAGAGCAGATCTACCCCAGGCCCCCCAGCCGAGTTAGACACGTATCACAACCCTCATCGCAATAGTGGGAACTCGAACTCACCACACTGCTGAGTGAATCATCAGGATGGAAAATGGATAGATTATCCTAGAGGAATGAGTCCACAGAGTCGGTGATACAGCCATAGGAGTGACACCGCACTACACAAGCAGCCGAGCTGAGGCAATGGTGAGGAGATTCCAGCCGAACTTCCATGGGGAGGAAGGCGGCGGCGGGGAGAGAACACTAGCTTAGCGCCTCTTACGGGCGCATCTGTTTATTTTCATTGTGAGACTCAATGAAAATTTGGAGAATATTTTTAATGATTAGATACTTGTGGTAAGTTCATCATGGAAGTTAAATGAACTTCCTCCTAATGTATTTTTTCATAATAGTTTAAAAAATTATACCATTTATGAAATGGTTTAATATGATCAATGGATAATATTTTAGTAGTTAATGTATTACATCACCTAATGATGCATCGTGTGCTATGAGATGAAGTAGAAATAGTTCAAGGTCTAATAAAAAGAAATTATTATGCTTAATGAAATGTATTTGTAATTATATTCTTATTTAATAAAATAATTACATTGCTATTGAAAAAAATGTATTTGAAATAAAAAATTTCACTTATTATCAATATTTTTTAGGATATCAAGGACCTTTACTCACACATATGGTTTATGGTTTTGTGGTGACCATATTCTCTAACACTCCCATTTGGAACATGTTTTTTGGACTTTTTTCATTTCCATGTTTCCATTTCCCACATATGTTCTCCTATTACTGAATCTAGTTACATGACTTTTATAAATTAATTTCTCTCGTATTAGGAAGATGTGATATTATCTCTTTTTATGGTGTGGGAATTTCAAAATATAGTTTATTTTAAATCACTAGATTACAATGTTTTAGTTTAAATTTTGAAGGTGAAATTTTATTAAGGTGGGGAGAATGTAACACTCTGAAATTCTAATGTACAACATTGTATTTAATTGTGGGAATGACATACATCCCCAAGTACGAAATGGAATATAATATCCTGAGACTATACTATATATTTACTATTTAAAATCTATTCAATACATGACATATCTTATAAAAAATGACAAACCGAGTTTTCTTGTGTTTCACATATGAAAATCCTTTCTTGATAGCATGTTTTACAAGAAAGACCGAGTTTCATTAAATAAATTTATTTTATTAATACATTACTATTTAATATAATAGGATATATCCAATCCATTATATTGAAAGTTATGTATATTATTATGTTAATTATGAAAATATATGGTTTATATAAATATAATATTAATTCATTGGTCACCAACTAATGAGAAATGAAAATAAGAACCAATTGGATATAAAAAAATGTTATTATTTATATACTTGCTAATGATTTTTCTCTTAATAAAAAATGTTAATTAAAATTAGTCAATTAATTTAATGAAATATATATTATATAGTCAATAAAATATTTTTTATATTCATCCATTATGTTCTATATTTATATGATAAGAACAAAAAAAATAGATATAAAAATCTATATTTTTATAAAGTAAAATTTTCCACTTATTAATGGCGAACTCATTATAAATAATAATTTTGAAACATAAATTGATTTAATATGAAAAACTAACCATTATATCTAAAATATAAACTTATTTATTAGGTTATGGTTATTTTTTTTTATTTTTTGGAAACATATCAATTTTCAAAGTATAGTTAACAGTACTACGTTTTAGTTCAAAACTACTTTTCATCTGATTTATTTATAAGGTGAAATTGTGTTTTAAATTAGTTTTAAAGTTTAATAAGATAATATTTCTATAAATTAATTAATTTTAGGTTATTATAATCAATTTCACTTTTAAATTGACTTTAAAAACATTGCAAACTTTTGGTATTTTTATTAAAAAAACCATTGAATTTGTCCCTCTTACATGATGAATTATAAATTAATTTCTGCAAATTTTGTGATTCAAATTTGAAAAAATGGATTCCAATTTTTAAATAATAATAATTTATAATATATTATAAGGCCATTTTTTTGACCTAAAATATTGATGAATATAAATAAAATTAATTTCCATTATTCCGCAAATAAGTGAGCCAAATAAAGGATTAAACCTTTAAAATAAGGACACAAATGACATTGTCACTTGTCAAACCCAAATTTTGTTGACATATATCATCCATAAATCTTTTATTCTTGAGTTTTTCTGGTTTTAATGACTTATGTTAGCTAACAACATGTGTAAACCTAAATTGTTTTAAAAAATTACAGGTTAGTCATTTTCATTCCCTATAAAAGGCCACCACCTCTCCCACTTCCTCTCAGCCCTCAAACTACATTGGTTTGGGATATATCATCCCAATATAATTCCCAAATTACCACCCCTAAAACATGTATCCTCCATTATTAATAAATCCTTCCACGTAATCATTTTGGTATAAACTAACAAAACTTACCCAATTAAGAGGTAACATTCTCTCTCAAGATTTTTAATTTTATTTCCATTCTCCACAACCTATAATATCATTTTACCATGATAATATACAAAAATATTATACTAAATAAAATTATAATTGGGTATGATAATGGTCCTACCTAAACATTCACACTACTCCATCTAATGGGTAATGAACAAACTATTTCTGTGTACGGTGATCTACTACCTAATGAAAATATGATTGTTTATTTTTTCCTTACCACATATCATGGTGTCCATTTTCATAGAAACACTATTTATATGTGTTATTTATTATATTAATAATTTCATTACTCTTCTGTAGTTTTTATTTACAACAGACCTTTTTTCTTTTCATCATGCGTTAATACGATAATTTCATTTGAGGAAGTGTGGACTATAGGCCCCTCAAAGAGATATGACTCATTCATTGAATACAGAAAATGTATAAATGATGGTTTTAATAAAACTATGTAAAATATATGACATAATTTTGATACTGTAATTATAATATACATGTATATTATTTATTTTTAATTGTTTTAATTCAACAAGGAAATTAAAGTAGCGTTCATTCGTACGTATGACGTACCATCTCAATAAACAATGTGCTTCATAATGGAATTCTATAAATACATATATACCTATTATATATAATAAATAAGTCATGGTTTAAGTTATATGGATGATGAAACCATGATCTAATTAATTCTTATAGCAAATGACTTGTCGAAACATACTCTTGGGAACTAGGAAATTAACACATGAAATAGTAAAATTAATGAATGTTGTAAATAAATAGGTAATGAGAAATTATAAGAAGTTAATAGATGTTATTATAAACATGATTAAGGTTATTATATTGTTTAGGAAAATATTTTAAATCACTTAATTTTTGTGTAAATAATACACAATAAAAATGAAGTATAATATAAGGGAATCTTGTCTCACATTTATTTCTATGAGGCGTAGACCATTAACAACACTTACTTATTTTGCGTTCTATACCTAGATCCACTTTTTATATACTATATAATTAATTATTTTATCTTAAGGGTATTTAAATTAATCACTTATTTATTATTAAATTTGGAATTTCTAATTAATATGTCACTACAGTTTTATGGTAATTTAATCTCAGTATACATTCTATTTACACTTATTTAGTATTAAGTTCCAATTAACATATATTTGGTGTATATACTTACCTTTTATAATTATATCAAGAATCTACATTTATTATGATACTAAATGTTTCATTTAATTTTATACCTTTCTGGAGATTATGATTCAAATATTTCAATGTGGTGTTAGAAACTATGGAATGATTAAACATTTTTCTCCTAAATATTGTTCTTTATGATTATGCTTGTGATGTAACTTCCTTGTGTGATTGTTAACTATCATTTGAAAAAATCATTTCATTATAATCATTTTATTATTTAATTAAATTAAATATCTATATATTCTTATGATTGATATTTTCATTTCATAAATCATATATCAAATCACATACGGTGTTTACTTTAAAATTATTTCATTTAGAGGTGAATTATTGATAAATCTATATCTAATATTCCAGATAGATACTTGATAAGGAATATCATTTATTTTTATTAACTAATATGTTGAATTATTATGATTTTTAATGATGAGGTGGGGATCATACATTATATATCCTCTCGATGCATCGATAGGATATCGAGATACAATTATGTTGGCCAAATTAAACAGGTTTCTATCCATAGTTTTAAACAGTCTTGTCAAAGGTCTTGAGGATATATGTTTTCATATGCCTTGGGCATGATGTCTGATAAGTAATAATTTCCTTCATATATATTTAATTTATTATTCATCCTTGAGATTTTGTGTCAAAATATCTATGGGTACACTTTATATTCAGTTCACATATAAAATGGGATGATTTTTAGTTTCTTACCATGCCATATTGATTTTTTCTTATATAGTAAATTTAATGGAATGTATTATTAGTTATTTAACATTCCATGTTAAAATATTCTCATTGATTCATTATTTCTTCCACTTTAGATATAGTTACCAATTATTTTAGCTCACCCTTATTATGTTTTATTTCCCCATGTCATGAAGAATAAATATTCGAATATTCTTTCAAGTATATAGATTATTTCATTTTATTATGTATCATATTTTTACTTTATATTCCCTAATGTATTATTGGTATCATGTATGTGATATAGCATTACAATACATATAAATTCAATGGTCCTTGAGGATTTGATTCCTTTTAATCATGAAAATGTAATAAAATAATGCAGTGGCTTCTGGCTTCTAGGGTCGGGGTGTTACATTTCAGTTGTTTTAGGTATTTCTCTCTTTAATTAATTAAAATGAAATTTGTATTTACTCAAAAAATTTACTTTTTTGGAATATTATTTTATTTAATATGGTTATTATTTTCCATATGTTATTGTATTAGGCGGAGTACATAAACACTTTATAAAATTGATAAAAATTATGTTTTATAATATTAATATGTACTTTAATATTAATTATTATTTGTTATATGTGTTTTAATAATTGATATATTAAAATAAATTTCATAAAAAAGGATTAACAATGATTAATTTTGAATTAAAAAGAAAAATAAACTCTACTATATGAAATTATTTTTAAATAAATTTTATATAAGATAATATTTATTATATTATATATATATTATGTGTGTTTATGTGTGTCTGTGGGTTTTTATTAGTATGTTAATTTTTCATAACTAAAGTGTCCTAGAAAAGGTGTAGTGTAATATATGTATTTTTTTCAAGAAGTGATCAAAAATTGATTCTATTTTCATAACGAATGTTTATGTTTAATATTAAATTTTAAAATATATAATATTTTGATTCATATAAGACATGTTTAGAAATATTTTAATATATTTATTATATTTAAATGATGTTTCATAATTGAATTCTGAAAAAATTGGGTTTTGGATGATTCACATATAGAATAACGTTTTAGTCATTTAATGTCATGATAAATAATTTATAGCAATAGAAGTTATAATGACATACTCTTCCATTTTATGAAAAAAGGATGATCCTATTTTTAACAGTTTCACCTTATTTCATGTTAGAAAAAAACAAAGTTTATTAATTGATTCGAAAATAAATCATACAATTAAATTTTATATGATTTACTGTATAGAATATGTTAATTAATTATGAGAATTTTTTAGTGAATGGATTTATTTTTATGAAACTAAATTGAATGGGAAATAAATGTGAAGTTAAAATTTAAAAAATAAAGAATAACCCCTTCATTTGGTGGAAGATTTTATGGGGGCTATAGTTTTCCTTGTATAGTGGGATATGTAATTTAATGTTTTAATATTTTATACCAATTCTTAGATAATTTTTTTTCATTTTTTGTTTTCTCCAATCGGTTTGATATTTTAAATTTTTGATCCATTGGAGTGGTTTTAGGGGAGGATTGGTATGGATTTTTGGTTCTTTCAATAAATGAACACTTTTTCAGTACCTAAAGCGGACCAGAATATCATAACTAGTCTCTATAATATGGTTGACAACTTTATTGAAAGTTATAGGGACGTCTTAATATGGAAGTACAAAAGAGATTATGAGAATTCATATAAGTAAAAAAGACATTCATCCTAGGGAAGGAATATTTTTTTAATTAAATTGTTATTTAGTTTTATTTTCACTACCACATCTTATGTTTTCTAATATTTTGATATAGGGGAATAAAATTCATTTTATTTTTTAAAAAACTGTTCAACATTCAACATTGGTTTTTTATTTAATGACGTTGAAGCAAATCAACATCTGTAATTTTTTTACATGATATTGAATTTTGAATTGGAAAAGTTATTAAATATGATTAATTCTTAAAAACTGAAATCAAAAAGGTCTTTCAACATCTTTTCTTAAAAAAATTCATGTTGAATGTATTATGAAAATATCTAGTTGGACTTTCATCATCTGCATTCTATAATATCCAACATTTTTAGTTCTATGGGAATTTCTGAAGTTAAAATTAATATAAATTTTAATATGTTTTATATATATAACGGATCTTTAGATTTTTGTTTGATAGTTACCTCCTTGGTTTTTAGGAAATCCCTATATAGAAATATATATTCAAGGTCACTGGTTGATATAAAATGATATTAAATTCCCCAATAGATCCTTTTTTATTTTTTAGACATATGTTTTATAAAAATATATATCAATACTATTATTTATAATGATTCTTTTATAAATTATTTTTAAAAATAATGTTAAAAACTAAAAAAAACTGATGTGGAAATATATTTTTCCACTAGTGATCTCTTTTCGTTATTTTTTTCTTTTAAATAAAACTATATTCATAGATTTTATTTTCATACTTATATCCATCAGATAGTAAATCTTTTTAGAGAAAAAAAATCTACCTTATCAATAGTCATGGTTTTAAAAACCATGACATTATCATTACTCCACACCTATATATAAATGGTTTAAAGGAACCAAGCATATATCAGGTCTATAGTCAAGGGCGTGCTTGAACTGTGACAATAATCATATCCAGATGATTCTTATATCCTTAGTTTCTTAAAAATATCTATAAAACCCATGTAATGATGATAATTAATCAATTTAATTCCATATTAATGTTTCTGAAGTAGAACGAGTTATATTTATTTTAATAATATTAATTATTTATTCAACAAAAATGGAAATGGTCTTATTTTTGAAATATATATTTACATATATAAAAATGATTTATTTAAAATTTTAATTTCAATATATGAAAATTTTAATTTTTAATTATAAATAGAATATTTTATATCATAGAATCAAAATTATATTAGGTTGAATTTTCTAGAGTTTTCTAAAAATTATTATTTTTAAACTGAATAGTGAAAATTATATATTCATGTAAAACATTCATTAATTTTTTGTTAAATAAATAAAATGACAATTCCTATTGTATTTTTAATTTGATCACAATGTGACAAAATTCTCCTTTAATTATAAAAAATCTTAAAAATTACATATAAATCATCATTATACTATGTTTTCATATATGTTCAATTTTGTGCTTAAAAACAATTTCTAAAATATTTTATGTGAACAATGTATTTTTATCTATATAAATTATATTAATAAATATTGAATAATATGATTACTTATATTTATAATTTATGTTTTAGAAATAAAATTATAACATAAATTTTATGGTTTTTACTAGGAATGAAGGAATGTAAATTCATTTTTGTAATTAATAATGGAATTTTCTATAAAATCGTTTTTATTAAATTTTGTGAGATTAATTAAAATTAAATATTTTTCATTATATTCATTTAAATTTATAAAATTAATTCTATATTTTTAAACATCATGTCAACTTTTAGTTTTATGGAAATTATATTTTTAATCATTAGGATTAGTAACTTCGGAAAAAAATGTGTCACAATAGTAAACATGTATATCAGGTATATCCTACTATAAATGTAAGTGATAATTATACCATATTTTATATTAATTATCATTAGATTAATTTATCCAATACCTTATTATATTAGTATAAAAAGTGATTTATTTATGTTATACTTTTCCCAAAAAATGACTTAATATTATTTAATTCATTTTAAAGCATTCTACTGTGTCCTTTCTCTCCCTTAGAAAAAATACCCCTTTAATATTTTATCTAAAATTTAAGAGAATATAATAATGTATAATACCTTAAAAATACCTTTCTAAATATCTCCCCAATTCCTATAGTAGTTTTTTTATTATAATACCAACCTTGGAAGGATATAGATCTAAACCTATGGAGGCTGTCTGATGAAGTGGTAAAGAACGTAAATGTTTTCTTATATTTTGTTTTTCACTTATATACATAAAATATATATTTAATTATGTATCAATAATATAATGATAAAAAATTTTTTTATGTGAATAATGTTAATACAACTTCTCATCCAGAAAATATGAAATGAAACCATTATTCTTGTGTAATGTAGAAAACTATCCTGGGAACTGATTTAAATTTTTTCCATCACCACCTCTTACGAATTGTCACGATGTTAGGTCAAAATAAAATAGGATGAAATTAATGATAAAAATTCTATTGTAGAACCAAAATAAATAACTTAGTTATTTCATTATAATCGGATGAATAATTAAAACAACACTTGTCTGTTAGTGCAGACTACCACCTCGTGAAATGATGTTTTTAGTTTTTCATCACTCCCTCACATGGATGGTATATATTGGTGGATTTAAATAAATAATATCATATTAATTATATAATTATAATTATTCATAGATATAACAATATGTATCTTCACACCCTCGTTTTCTTTGAAATTTTTAAATGTTACTCATTCTTGTATGTCACCTCTCATATCTAGGATTGCAATGTAATTAATTTTCCCAAACTATAATAAATAGTTGGTTTAAAAATAGTATTTAATATATAAAACTGATAATTATAAAGTTATATTTAATATTAAAATTATATAATAATGTTCCATTTGACCAAATACAAACAACTGAATTAATTTTTGACTTATGAATCAGACTACAACAAAATGTATGATGTAAAATTAATGTATTAATTGATTAATTTTAACATGGATATATGATATATTACAATGATAATACCAATAACAGGTCCATTAATAATGTAAGTAATTTTCATAGATTTATTATTCTTGAATACAATGAATGTACGATACAATTCATAATCAAAGTAAGGGACACTTTACCTTAAAACCACATCTAAATTGTTTTAAGGACATATTTTATAAACATATTTATTAAAAGTATATATTCTTAAAATTATGTTTTGGATGTATTTATATTGGGGAAAATAAACTATTAAGAAAAACTTTTTGTCTCTTTTTATTTTCATTCAATGTCTTTAGAAATTAATCTTTTTAATAATTGTATATGTAATGTTTTAAAAAAAGGAAAAGTTAATGTTCAATTTTAACATATACGACATTAATGGCTTTTCCCACATACATAATAATTATACAATGTTCAGTTTCATTTATTATATTTTTGGTTTTAATAAATTAAAATTTTTCTATCCAATTATTCTAGGTATGTTAGTTTTGAATTTAGTGTTTTAAATAAAATGGATTTTTAATGTCCATTATTTTTTTATTTTTGGTTCAAAAGTATATTTTTATTATTGTGATGGTGAAAATGAATGCTTTT
The DNA here is from genome assembly GCA_963277665.1 of Viscum album. Lineage (NCBI taxonomy): Eukaryota > Viridiplantae > Streptophyta > Magnoliopsida > Santalales > Viscaceae > Viscum > Viscum album. The sequence continues at coordinate 394,728,278 of OY728127.1, read as the reverse complement.
ATGTGTTTCATATATGTTATATTCATTATAAATTATTTTTTATGATCTTTTATCTAAATATATATCTATAATTCATTGAGAAATTATAATTTTTTTGAATATTATGTAGGAATTAACAGATTTGGTTATTCCATTTTTAAGAGTTCACGTAAGGGTTGTACGATGATCATACTTTAAGGAACCTACATTACTTTTATGTGAATTAAAATAAGTTTCCATGTAAATATTTTTATTTCCTAGGGTAATATAGTGATATTTTTTAAAGTTATCATTTTTTCCATTATGTGTAAAAAGATATAATTTTATGATACAAATTCAGGGGTTTTAATATTTATTATAAAACCCTCATCATTATGGAATAACTTAATGATTTATTATAAATTTATTTAAAAATTTTTTAATTTAAAGTTAATTTCTTGTAAAATTAAATTATTATTTAGTATCAAAGATCATCAAGTTAAAGGAAAACTCTATTATATTATCTCATGAATTTGAAATAGAATAATGAGTTTCTTTATCCCTTTTTATATGTACCTTACTGAGTATTTTATCTCATACTATGTTTTCAAATGTATTTAAATGGGTTTAAGGATGTTTTGGGACAATGGTGAATTCAAGGTGAAATTTTTTAAAACATTTCCTAAAAATATAATAACGTTAGTTGAAAATAATTCTTATTCTGAAAAAATAGCCACAATTTGTAAATGTACACTTCTTAATGTATGGGTTTGTTTCATAATATTTATAACTTAATTAACTAAAAATATAATCCAAAAAAACATTGGGGGTGAAATATATGTAATTCTTATTTAAATTTTTTTTATCAAATTAAGATAAGGAACTTATAATTTAAATAACATTAAGGTTTTATATATCTTTAAAAGATATAAAGACTCATATGAGGATAGTTTAAATTTTTTTTGATGCAATTATGGGTTAGTATGTTTAATTATAGGATAATATCCCGATGTTTGTTAAATAAAATATTGTATGGATTTGATAGAAATTACATACCTTTTCAAAAACTAAAATGTGGTTGAATACTCGACACATATTCACCAAGGGTTAATTACACTGAAAGGGGAATATTTAGTATTAAATCCACCAATAACTAGTTCTTGATATTTGGGCATAAAACATCACACCGGGATAGATAATCGTGGGGGACATAATGGGGTTAATTATACAATTTTCTTTTTCCATTTTGAAGGATGTGAACATAAGGATGTAGAATTTAATAATGGAAATGGATAACCTAATTTAAAATTATGTATTCATAGATTTAATGGAAGTGTATAATAGAGTAATACATTCTAAATTTTAATTATTAATTTACTAAAATTTATATAATGAAATTATTGGGTTTTGATAGAAAAATATATCGAATCGGGGTATAAATTATACTTCACAATGCACGGATAGAAATAAAATAAACACCTTGTTTCTCTTCTATAGGATTCAATTCCAATAATTATTTATAAAATTTGTGATTTAGAAAAACTCTTTAGTGTTGAACATACCTGCAAAACACATTTTAATGTATCTCAATCAACTATTATAATTTCATACTTCTATATTATAAAGAAACTTGTTGTACATGTTCACACGTTTTTGGAAATAAAAAAATCTTTTTATTACTAATTTGAGAAATATTATAAGGTAATTTATCATATTTTGGAAATGGATGACATAGAAAAATTATTTCTCCACTCTAATTAGTGATAATGGAGGGTGTCCTTTGATATTATTATGTCTTTATAATATTATCAAAATGTTTTTATTTTTATTTACACCATACCTTAATGGAAAAATTCATGTCAAACCAAATTTTATATATTATTGGAATCAGGTTTAGGTTGATATCTAAAATCTATAAATTCAACTAATGGGATTATTTACAAATTCCAAACTCTCTCAACCTCAATTTCAATCTACATGTAATGATTGTGCATTTATAAAGGATATATAAGTACATAGAAATGTTATAAGGAATTTTATCAATTTTGGGAATAGAACTCATAGATAATGGTGAATAATATTAAAATATAGATTTCAATTAATGGCGGTCAATATTTCAAAGGTATTAGTTTTTGATATTTATAATAGAGAAGATGACTATATTGGGATTATTCAATAATATGACAAGATTTGTATTTATTTGTTTGTGATGTACGTATAATTATATGAGATGGAAATTCTTAGACAATGGATTATGAAGTATTTTGAATGATTTAATGTGTTTATATATATGGTTTCAATAGTTATCATGTATTGGTAATTTATTTCATGTAAAAAAATATATGAAAGATCATAATTCTATTAGGAATTAATACCTTTTGGGTTTTATGTTATGAGAGAAATTTTAGAATTTTTTTAGAATTTTAATAAATGATTGAGCTATAGTAATCCTTATATTTAACTTGTGTTATACTAAAAAAAGATAGATGCCGAATAATTTTTATATAGAAATATATAAAACGGAATTGATAAAAATAAGGGTTAATATGATAATTAATATTGAGATGACTAAAAATTATATTTTTATTCGATTTTCCAAAACCGATTTTTTGGTGAGTGGTAACTGCACCATACAAGACATTACCAGATCACAAAAATCAAAATCTAGCTATGATGAAGTCAACTTTCGTTCAAATCATACAGCTATTACTAGAGTCCTCATGACACAAATCCTTAGTTAGCGAGCCTCTTGGAGCCACACCCACAACATCAACTAGCTCTGACGTCACCTTCAATACCTTCTACTAACTTTGTCAGCAAGAACCCATCGGACATCGTCACCACAACATCAAACAATAATATAGAAAAATCGTTTCCCATTACATCATCGATTGACCATATCATCATCAACCCTCATTAAACATCATCATCCTCAGATATCTACCACATTGCACAACAACACAGAACAATCCAACCGACTTCACAATACAAAAAAAACAATAGAGAAAACCAGAATAAAAAACAATGTTTTGAAGAGTTCCCAGTGAAAATCATACACTCTACTGCTGCAATACCATTGATTCCACTGTACCCAAACCAGAACAACCTCAATGTCTTCCATGATTACCACATCAAGCAAAAAATAACATCTGAGTTTCACATATCCAATGTATACAACATAACCAATTATAAAAATATAGAAACTCCGAAGAATAAACCCCAACAGTAAAATAGATATGGGAAAACAAGTAGAAACAAACAAATCCCCAAAGGTAGACGCTTAGCCTTGATGAAAACCAGAAAATATCTAGTCGCTGCCTTCACATGGTCACTCGGAGACCACCTAGAACTACCACTCACACTCTGAGAAGGAACAAAACCGCACGCTGACTCATGCTAGGAGAATTTGGAACACGAACCACATGCTTCACCGTGCCACCAGATGAAACCCTACCAGGAGAAGTGGGGGTAGAGCATGGAGAAGCTGAAAAATAATGAGAAGGTCATGCCATCTATTCCAATGAAGAAAGCACTGCCCCTAGAATTTGTCGTCATGAGAGCACCACGAATTATAGATATGCAATCTGATGCGAACCGAAGTGAAGTAGATCTTGTCGACGATAGGGGAAACCCTACTGAGTCGACGCACCTTACGGGACCATACTCCCTCCCATTCTATGAAATCTTCATGATCTTATTATAGTTAATTAGGAGAAATCGATTATTACATTTTGATACAATATATTTTATTTTATTAATTACCATTATATTAAAATGTTATTTAGTGACTATGTGATTAATGTAATTTGTATGATGTTAAATATTTTTTGGTAATATTATATTATTGTGTTAAATAGAAATACTTTTTTACGATGGATATCATGATGAATAAAAGTTTAATTATCATATTGGTGTATATATGATTTTTTGGAATTATAAAAGATCAGGGTATTTATAAAAAATGTTATCATAATTCATAGATTATATGATTAAAGAAAATATATTTTTTGTATATATATTTATTATTTATTTTTATATAATTATTAATCTGATTATGGATGAATACAAGATCAAATTACTCTAATCCATGTGTTTCAATCTAATCAAAGAATATTTTTAAAATTTTTAATGTCACTAAATAATGAAATTATTTAAGATAAAGAGTGGGTGTTCTTATTGAGGAATGAAATATTAATATTTCATCATATTAAGGTTTATGCATATTGTATATCAACATACATTATTCAAACCATTCAAATTTTTATTATGGTATAAATACAAGAGGAAAAAATTGAAATCTTTTATGGAAAATTTATAAGTTAGAAGTTTATTTTAGTGTTTAATGCATGGAAAATTTATCTCGAATATTAATTATTTAATGTAAGATATTTTATAAAAGTGGAATCATGTCAAGAAACAAAACAAAGGATGAAAATTTTTATATGGAATAAAACGACACCATGTAATTATATTTTCCTTTATTCTCTAATTTGATATTAAAATAATCCCCTAACTCTATGAAATGGATCATGAAATAAAAATGTCATCCAATACAATCATTTATGATTAATTGATGGTATAATTTATTCATTGTTGATTTATATTTTTTTGGTTATTAACTTATTCATGACTATGTTATATATCACACTCTTTTACTCACTGGATTTTATTTTTCATTTCCATGTTCATATTTTTACTTATTTACAATATGCAACCCCAGTATTTGTTAATCCATGTGACCTTAATATTTACATTGTCTTATTTTTAAAATGATGTTTTATTGTAAATTTTTTATTATATGTATTTTCTGGAATGTTATTTTGGAGTATTAACATTTATTTTCCCTTAATTATCAAATATTATATATTCCACTCCATGGAATTGATTTCTTAGAAAATAAAATTTTTTAAATCCTTTTTATGTGGAAGGAGACTAAATTGAGAGGATGGAAATTATAATAGGGGAAAATGTTACAAATAAGGCAATTTTAATTAAATATAAATTAGAATCATTATTAATATCCCTAAATTATATATATATATATCTATTTTAATAGTATTAAGTAACTTTTCAATTAAAAAGTTATTGGTTTTAAATTTAATAAAATTTATTACATGGCTTATATTGTCCCATTTAGAAGATCATATTCCAAAATCTATAATTTTAATTTAACTAAATTAATATAATTTTATATATAATATATTCAAAATTATCTATGGGTGATATTTTGTAAATTTTATAAAAATGTTAATATTTCAGTGAATAGTGGAAAATATTGAATTTTTATAAAATTTTCATTTCTATTTACTAAATAATGAAGTAAAAACATTAAATTATGTTTTAAATTCATAATTAATGTTAAAAATTTATAAATTAACTATAAATAATTTAGTATATTACATAGGAATCAACAATATGTTTTATTTTTGTACATGTTCTTTTTTTTGGAAAAAAATGTTTTTCCTGAAAACTATTTTATTACTGAAATGTGCTCTATCATAATGAATTATATTAGTGTAAAATTATTTTTCATAAATAATATTGATAGATTATATATTAAATAAATATTTTATCATTCATTTTATAGATTTTACCTTACATTTAATGAATGTCTATTTTGTTTTATGCTAAAAATAAATTTTCTAAAAAAAGTTTTTTGTTGAATTTTGTGATATAATTTAAAATTAATAATTTAAATTTATTGAAACTAAAAATTTTAAAATGTATTCCTTTTTTTAATCTTCAATTAAAAATTTAGTAATGTGATAAATTTATTTTTTGGTCATTGTTAATAGTAACATCCAAAATAATGTGTCACCATAGTAAAAGGATAAGTCATGTAAACCTTGTATCAAACTTTGTCGTAACACCCGAACAAAATTATTAATTCTTATTAAAATATTTTATTTATACAATTATCATATTATTATGGAAAATTATTTATCTATGGGAAACGTTTCCATTGAAAATACGTAATTATATTTAATTATTTTGAGGCATTCCATGTGTGTCATATCTCTCAATTATAAAAGGATAACCACTTTCCTATTTTATCAACACATAACAATCCTATTATTTTAGAAAATAAATTAAAAAATTATTCATTAACATCCATTACAATGTCATATATTCCGTATTTTTATCATAATATCCACTTTATAAGACCAAAGGTGTAAACATAAGGTGGTTGTTTGAGGATGTGGTAATGAACATAACTAATTGTTTTTGTTTTATTTCATTTTTTCCCTTAATAACAATATTAATGATTAAAATATAAGAAAATAAATATATGTCAAATAATTAGATGTTATTTTGTCTATTTGATAAGCTTCATCCTTATCAACTTCAATCAAATGAGATACTAAATCATACATTATGTGTATAATGGAATATAGCCTTGCGAACTAATGGAATTAATTTTACATCACCAAATATTATAATTAGTAACTATGATAGAATAAATGAAATAATATGAAATATATGGTAGAAATTTAATTTTATAACGGTAAATAAATATCATAATTTTTTTATCTTCCAATGAAAAATAAAAAATAACATGTGCATATTTGTAGACTACCTCCTCACAATACATTATTTTTCATTTTTCATTACCACCTCAAGTTTATGGTATAAATGGGTTGGATTAAATAAATAATATGATATTTATGATTTTATTAACATTATATTAAAAATAATAATACATTCTATCATCCCATTTTTTTCTGAAAAATTAAATCATTACTCAAGCGTTTGTATGACCTACCATCTCTATAATTGTAACATGATACATTTTTCTTAGCTGCATTACGTAGATAGTTATAAATAATTAATTAGTGTTTAAAAATGATAATAATAACATTATTATGATTCATTAAATGATATACCAATTATTCATTTGACCATACATAGTAGAACAATGTTGTTTAAGAATTATAAACCATAAATTCTTAAAACATCTGATGTAAACAAAATAAATTAAGTAATTAAGTATTAAATGTGTATAATTATATTAAAATGGATTATAATACTTTAAAAAACTTAGTAATAATTTAAATAATAAAAATAATTTTATTTTTTAGATATATATACAACATATGTGAAAAATCATACTTGTTGTAATAAACTATTTCCCTTAAAACCTTGTTTAAAATGTTTTGTTGATTTTTTTTAATTTTTCCCTTATTTTTCCATATTATTAAAATAATTTTATTTATATATTTATATTGAAATAAATAAATGATAAATTACATTTACTACTCTTTTGACTTCATTTTAATGAATTTCCGAAGGATTTTATTATGTATGTTATAATTTATTTTATTAAAAGGTAAAATGGAATGTTAAATTTTAACATATATAAAATAAATGGATTTTACCACCTCCAATGAAATTATTTGAGTTTTGGTTTACATTAAAAAAATCAAAATATTCATCTAATAAAAAACCAGAATTTTTAATTTTTTTTATATTTTAGTTTTTTAGGTGTAGTTTAAATGAAAATGGATATTTTAATATTGAAAAAAATTATTATAGGTTAAAAATTATTTTTTGAGTTTGATGATGGAAAATAAATATTTTGTGTGTTTATTACATTATAGTCCTAATAAATTGTTTATGATGATGGGTGATACTAATATAGATATCCAATTCCTTGGTTAATGATTATGTTAATTGAATAATTATATTTGAATTAACCTAGTAGGTTGTTACCATTATAAGGGTTTTGGTAAGGGTTCTATAAAGATTAATGTTTAAGGAAACTACATGATTTTTCTATGATTTATAAAGTCTTTTAATTGAAAAAAATATATTTTATAAGCTAATCTAATAAACATTTTTATAAAGGAATGATATTCTATTTAATGGTAAAATATATGTTTTTAATAATTTTTTTTCAAGGGTTCTGAGGTTTTATTAAAACCCCTCATTATAATGACTTTATATTTTATGTTTTCTTCTAAATTTTTTATACAATAATTTTGGTAGTAAATATGATTTCATTTATTAGTAAGCAATTATTTGAACTCAAATGTAATTATGTTAAAAGGAAAATATCAAATATGATCACATGATTTTGAAATGGACTAACATAATTCATTCTTCCTTCTAATATATCAATTACGAAGGTTTTTTCCCATACCAAAATTTAATTTCTTTTCAATAATTTTACAAAAATATAGTGAAAATTATGAACTCATGTTAAAAAATTGAAAAACATTTCATGAAAATAAAAAATATTATAAATAAAATTTTAATTATTATTAAAAAGATTCAAATAATTTATTTATACATTGTAGTTCATAAGTTTATTATTTTCAATTTATAATATAATTATATAGAACTTTAATCCAATTTTTTTTGTTGGGAATGAATCAAATAAAGTCTTATATAAATAATAAATTATGGGTTGAATAAGTATTAGGTTCTTCTAGTTTTTTTAAAAGTTTTCGATGATTTTTGGATTTATATCCATGGTTTTTACAATATATATAAAGGATATATATTGTAGTGTACTTCTCATGGAATATATCATGATGTAGATGATAGAGAATAGTAGTTATAAATAGTGTGGCCACCTGATCGCCCACTATAACGTGTTCTTCTACTAAACATCACACAAAATATGAATTAAAAATAATAATAGAAAATAAATAGTTAGATTATATGATTAAACATAATAAAAAATAAAAAATTGTTTTTATATACATGAATAACATATAATTAAATTTAAATAAAGCCTAACCATAAAAGTGATCTGTCATCATTGTAAAATATGACCTCACAAAGAGAATTCTATTTTATTCACCTTAATGAACAGCTCAAAAACCTTATATCCTTTAGTTTTTTATTGGGGTAAAGTGACCCACTATTTATAATATTAATGAGGTATTTCTATAACAAGATTTTTCATTTATATTATTAAAGACACAAAATAGGATAAGTTAGGGGCATAAAACACAAACCTAATTTATAACACCTTGAACTAAATCCTCCCATACTGAGAACATCTATAGTGAGGAATTTTTGATTCAAGGACCCATTTAGGATATATCAAGGATTCCATGTCAATTTTTTGAGTGGTATGATATTTTTAAATGATAAATTTATAATAATTTTATTTTGGTTCTTGTGGCATGGTAAAAAATATCATACATTGTGACCAAATTTTAAAAATGTTAGTAAAATTATTCTAAGGATCTATGGAAAAATTATTCATCACTACACCAAACATATATATATAATCCTCTAAAGTAATATTATTTTATCAATATTAAAATATAAAATATATTTCATAGAATGTACAATCTAATGAATAATACACAATTTTCGATCACGATCTGACACTTTTGTTTAACTAGAAATATCACTCTTTATAATATATACTATATATTTGGTAACCATAACTATACATTTGGATTGGTTAGATAATTAATCACATAAAAAATAAATATTTTATAAAGAGTGTTTCATTACACTAGACCATATCTGAATAAGACTTCATATAATAAACAATAATAAACAAAATAATTTCAATAAAATGTAATAATATTTTTTCTAGACCAATTATTATCTTCGTAAATTTTTAGTATTCATATATTTTATGACTTATAAAACCCCCCAATTATTTTTGTTAAATATATTCCCTATATAATTTATATATCATATTCCAGTTACACCTGGATTTTTTTACACTTTGAAATATTTCCCAGTTAAAGTTAGTTAATTATCAATTCTCTCCTCTATTGAAAATGAACCAGAAAAATTGGCATTGATACTAATAATATCCACCATAACTAAGGTGTATTAGAAACTATAACTCCTAAAACTATATTTTTAAATTATGGTTTTTAGATATTCTTATATTTGCAAAGATATTTTCAAACATTAATGTTTAACTAATGCCATTTTAATACTTCATTTGGTTGTTTGTTGGTCATAAATCAGACACTTGATACATATTCAGTATGTACACAAACTTTAGAACCCATTTATCCATGTTATACTTGATTAAATGGAATTTAATTGTAGTAATATTTCTCATTTATTATTTAAATTCGTTTATTAATAGATATATAAATGTACTAATATCATGAAAAATTGATATTGGTTAGAAAACCTATTTAAAATTCTTATTTAGTGATTTCACCCTATAATAAAAATTTGGGGACATGATTCTATATAAATTTTAACTCAGCCTCCATTATGATCAATTATTTGAAATATTTATTCTTATTAATATTTTAAATGAACATTATTCTATTGTAAAAATTGTATCTAAAAGTTTAAATTCTATTATGTATTCTAAGGGGCCAATATTCATCAATAAAGACCACAAAATATTATATATTTCAATCATTATAATAACAAAAAATTTATTATACATATTATGGATCAATGTTTTTATTTAACCACTCGAATGTAATTTATATTGGTCATGTGTGTTGAACCTGGAGAAGTGTGTGATCATAGAGATGGTGTGGGATAAATCAATGATTCCTTTTCTTTTTACATGTTATTCCTTCTCAATTAAACCTTTGTGAATGATTATGTCCTTGATACACTTATTCAACTGTCTCTAAGCCTCTCCCTGAATAATGAAATAAAAATATGCAATAAAAATAAGGATTTTGAAGGGTCGTTAAAAGACATACTTTGTGGGTTAGACATCCCATATGGGATTCTCCACTACTAATGAAAATTGATTTCAATTATAAATAATTTTTTCAAATTCATAACATATATACTCCAGTAATTAATAATAACTAATGATTAGAGTGGTATATCTTCTAAATTTATATTTAGAGTGGAATAACACTAGTGATTTTTATATTTAATCCTTCAAGTTGATCCCTATCCCAAAAAATCTCTGGTTTTTATAATATTAATGACCTACTGATTTATAAATGGAATAAAAATTTAAAATGAGTAAATTTCTTAATAATAAAAGAGATTATAGAAAATACATTATCTTCTTTGGTTTTATTGGACCATTATATGTTATATCTGATTATATTTAAAATGAAATTAATCATCCTAAACATGAATATTATTGTTTTTATATAGTGATTTCATAATTAGTATATATAATGGGTTGTAAAAAATTTAATTAACATATACAATGGAAGATATGGTCTTAATAGTAGGATCATACAATATGAAGCCAATAGATTTATTATTCCGAGGGAGATAGAATCACTAATATTATCCCATGACCAGGCCCAATACATGATTCAATTATTAAATAATGAGTGAAATAGTTTACAATATAAGATCCATCTCATCTTGATCACATCCCAAATGATGTTCGGTAAACCACCCGAAGAAAAACACACCATCACACACATTTCCTTTGTTGAATTCATTTGTGTAATAAATGGATATGTATCAAGAATATAACCATATGAATTTTTATTTTTTTATAACAAATGGAATTATATTTTATTAATATATATTGATTAAATGTTGAGTTTGGTAAAAATTAGATTTTGATAAGATGAAACACAAATTTTATTTATGGTAATTACACAGTTTTAATCAAGATACACATTTTAATGAATTCATTAATTTTTGAAATAAATAATATTTTAATAAAATAATATTATTAAATAATATTTATTTAATATAAATGATAATTTAATTTTATGAAGTCGAATTTAATTTTAATATGGGTCAAAAAACTTTTATTGTCAAAAAAACATTAATTTTTAATAAATGAGGGTTTACTTTTTAAAGTTTTAATTTAAAATAATTAGTAATTTATTTTTATAAAATAAATGTTATTTTTGAAATCAACACATTGAAATTATCTAGTGGTGTGTTTGTCATTCTTTTTTGAGACTTTCACTTTCTGGGTAGAAATTAAATACGGTACAAATATAGGATTTGTATTATGTCATCATAATTACCCTAATGTGATGAAATATATGGAATAAAAATTATACATGATCGTATATATATAAATATCACCTTTAAATGGTATGTTTTTATGTATTTAGATAGCTCCTTAATGAAGCATCTAAAACATATATTATATTTTATGGTTTTAAAAGAAACTATTTATAAACATGACTCACTTCCATATCATCAAGTATATTATATTTATGAGTTTGGTTTATATCATTATAAAATATTTAAATCCACTAATATGTGGTATAAACCATGGTAAAACCCATGTTTTGATTTCTGGTTTGTATTTATTTACCATATAGAGTCCAAGACCTGGGTTTAGTAATTATAAATGAATTCCACCCTCTTTCTTGATATAAACCCTCCCAACATCCAATTCCATCCACTCAAAACTAATAATGAATTAATTTAATCAATTATTAACTCTCTATAGTCCTTCAAATGATTACCCATACATTTACGAAGCTCATACCATGCTTTATGAAATACCCTCTCATGGTAAGGGGTCCTGTTACAATCCATTATTCAAGAACATTCTTTATATTATGGGTTTTTATTTTCAATTGTTCATATTGGGATATGTTTTTACCCATACCTCTTTCTACTATTATGATATACATGTGAATAATGGACCATTTCAATCTTATTAAACCCTAAATTAATATATATGTACCCCTATTATGATGTTAAAATTATACTATGAATTCCCTATTTAAAAAATTAACATATTGAATACCCGTGATAATTTCCACTAAATGGAATTCACCTAGATGTACCTATACATGCCTTATTTTGGAATTTCATGTATTTATCTCACATTCATTATTCAAGTGATTAAAAGTGAGGAAATATATCTATATGGTTTTTGATCTAGGTGGCACAGTTATGCTTGTATATCATGTGAATGTGACTGATGGATGCAGAATTATATAGACCTATAATGATTTGGTTAATCTTTTTGTCTCTTGATACATTATATATGGGATTATGGTTTTAATATAATCCACTACAGTACTTTTTACAACATTTGATTTTATCTGGGTAGTTATTCATGACCTGTGTTTATGTCATGTTTTATATTTCATCCACATTCATATATTTCCATGATATTATTAGGTTATATATTTTTTTTCATAAATCGTGATTATATCCCCATTAATATCATCTTGATATGCATATTGAATCACATGTATTACTTTAATCATGTTATGATCTGATTATTCACTTACCTCTATTTATATTTCACCCTTTTTATATATATATCCCATGATTATACCATGTAGGTTTAGAAGATACATGGAATATAAGATTGTGTTATAGAGTTCTTAAATAATATTGTTGTTCTTATTTTTAATAATATTATGTTAGGTATCTAATAACCCCCAAAAAACATAGAATATCAATATTATGGTGATTTTATAAGTTTTTTCATTTGAAATAAATAACTAATTAATGTGAATTAAAATATGGGTTTTCATAGATGGTATCAAAGAAATGTATATTTATATTTTGGGATTAAGATTAGAGAATTTCAATGAATTAAATAAGGATAATAATAAAATACGAAAATTCCTTAAATAATTTTATATAATAATGTATATATTCCCAAAATAAATAAATCAATATCAATATACTAAACTGATATATGGATCTATTGTAAATAATGCTAGGGGAAATAACCTTGAACACATTAGTCTTTGAATCAATCGTCACATGGTGCATGAAAATAGGCCTTTCTACACCCCTAGTTTGACACTCCCAAGGGATATGCATTAGTAAATTCAAATTCTCTTTATGAACCATTATTAAGGGAACAAAATTGACTGTAATATTTTATGTTATGAAATAGATCGTGGATAACTCATATTGAAACCTATAAATTCATATTCTATGTAATATGTGTGTTTTTCCTGTAATGTTCATCGTTTCCCATTAATTTATTTTATATTTTAGAAATAATTATACTAATTTTATTTAAATGGATTAAAAGAGGAGAAACTAAGTCAACAAACAATTTGAGGGACAATGTGATTACTACCAAAATCAGATTCCTAACCTAATTGGAGTAGTATTCAAGAACATCATGATAGTACTTTCTTAATTAACTCGAGTTCTTAACTGAGACATGAATTAGTTGGAAGACTAGAATCCCCCTAATAAAGTAAATGTTGAAATTGAGACCATTATGTGAGAACAACCTCCAAATTTTATAGGATATAATAATCCCTTAGTCACAAAACAATGGATCAACTATATTCAAATGATATTCTACATCCTTCAATTCTTTGAGAAACTGAAGGTCATGCTATTCGTTTATCGAGTGGAAGGAGAATCCAATCAATGGTGGATACTGGTGAAAAATATGAAGATGTATTTTAAGACCCAAAAATCTTAATATAATAACATTTTATTTGATATAATATAAAATAGGAAACACTGATCATAAATAACCTAGAAAATATATTTCATTAAAATTTATCAATTTGATAGCTTTGAGAACACGCTACTCTGAGTCAATGTAAACCATAATATAGCATAACATTATAAACTAGATATTACTTTTTAAGGTATTAATAATACTAAATCAATTATTAAATTTTTTTTTATTGATTAGAAAAAAATAATCAATTAAAATAAAAATTAATGTTTTTTGAAAAATAGTATTTTTTCTAAATGATAGTTTCTCTGCCCATTGTACACCTAATTTATAACTTATTTGTTCCTCTTAGAAATTTTATTTTTAGAAAATAATATTTAATATTTAAATCATAATATCAATAAAAATTAAGGTGAATTTTTTTTTTAAAGTTTGATTTTTTGAAAAATACTGAAAAATACCGAATTTTAAATGAATAATTCCTTTTTTAAAATTTATTATAATATAAAATTATATTTTAAATTGGTTTTAAAGTATTTTTTTAATTATATATTATCTAAAGAAACTTATTCCATTATAATAAATTAAATATTGACTTTTGATATAAACACATTATAAACATGTGAACATTTTTTCTTAGAAACCCTACTTTTACATTACGTCTGTGGAGAAAAACATTAAATTAAATTATGCAGATTTTATGAATTTAATATGATAAAGTAGATTAAATATTTTTAATCATTATAATTAGTATTTAATAACATGTTAAACGTTATATTTTCATAATAATTGGTAAATAAAATAAATAAAATTACTGTAGTTATGTTTTTATGCGGTGTTTTGGCATGTTACATGTCATTGTTTTAAAATTAATTTTCAACACACATGTGATTTTGGTTAATAAATTTAATTTAAATTTTAAAATCATAATGTCTAAATTATCTAATGATTCTTATTTTATATTATGGAATAATGATTTAAGTACATTGGTTAAAAAACTAATTATCGTGGTGGAAACCAAAGTTGTTAAAGGGAGTAAACATAAAGGATAATGAATATCTTGTTTAAAAATGTGTTTTCTTGGTTTTTTGGTGGTTTTAATTGATAATATCATCAATCAAAAACATTATTTATAAATTTTTTACTGCATGACGTGAGAGTGACCTCCAATTATTGAATACTTTTAGATATTCACAAAAAATGTCACCCTGCCTCAATTGTAAAACGGCACTCAGTACCATAACATGTTCACACCAATTAAGCCATTTGGATCCACCATAACCTTCCAAAATAATCTCAAAACATCAATAAAACGAAATATAATCTTTAATTTGGTTCTAAATCCATCCTTATAAGGATTTTGGTGTGAACGAAACAAGGTTACCCAAAAGAGAGGTAACGTTTTTCAACGAGTGTTTTTATTTTATTTATTCTTCCACATCCTTAAATTATTATTAAACCATGATTATATAATATAATAAATATATTAAGTATTTGGATATGATTTTATGTAAATTTAATTAACACAATCCATCCCAACTTCCATCAAATGGTTTAAGAATAACCATTTGTGTATATAGCGAACTACTGTGTCACCAACAGATGTAATTCATTTTTCCATTAAAACCTCTCTTGGTTGCATATGATGATGAATATAAAGTATATATATATTATATTTTGTACATAATTGTACCAATGAAGTAATTAATTAATATATAACTTTTGATATTTCATTATGTAGGGGATACCATAAAGTTGCTCGTGTGTACAGCGGACTTCTGCCTTACAAAACTATGTGATTAGTTTTTTACTAAAACATTGCATGGATGGTAATAATGACAATGTTAATGATTATATCTGATAAAAAAGAAATAATAATTATATTAATGACATATATATCATTCTAAAAATATAATATATCATTTTATTTATTACACTAAATTGTTATAAGAACGTTTGTGTATATAAGGACTATCTCCTTCACGAAGTGATGTCAATCTCTTTTCATCACCACACCACATGGATGATATATATATAGTATATTTAAAGAAACAATATGGGATATATTATATGATTATTATTCTGTAAATATAAAATATTACTTTCCTGTTTTCCATAATAATCATTGAGAATTGGAAATGTTACTCATGCGTACATACAGACTATCGTCTCCACGATAGTATCATACTACATTTATTAAAAGAATATTTTATGATTCCCATTAATAATATAATTTATATATAATTATTAAAATTATTTTATTATTAATATTCGAGGGATTATGGAACTATATAATCTTCACAAGAACCATAACTTTCATGACACATCTTGAATGTGAAAACCAAACAATCACCACCGAAACAATGAAAGTAATGAAAGAATATTAATGAAAGCATGATAAATTATTATAAAATATTCTTATATGATTTTATAAAAATTATTATTTTTTTATTATTTTTTAATAAATTTTTAAAAATTGTTATTCATGCACGTAAATCATGTTCTAACAAAAAGAATGATTAGGTAAGGGAATTCGTCTCAATTTCCATTCATTGAGGCATACTATAATTTTATGCACCTAATTTATTTTATTGGGTGTATATACAACACCTTTGACGTTTAATATCATTATTAATTAGTAATTCATGTTATTTTAGTATTTAAATTTAATTATTTCATCTCAGGGGAATTGACTTAAAAGTTACCAAGTGGTAAGGAATTTCATAACT
Source organism: Viscum album (assembly GCA_963277665.1). Taxonomy (NCBI): domain Eukaryota; kingdom Viridiplantae; phylum Streptophyta; class Magnoliopsida; order Santalales; family Viscaceae; genus Viscum; species Viscum album. The sequence continues at coordinate 394,711,307 of OY728127.1, read as the reverse complement.
CGATTTCTTTTAATTAGGTTATATTACCTCCTCGTCATCTTTGATATTATTATATTATGTGGTCAATTGTTTTTAATTATATTATATTATATTATTAATTTTTTATGCGCATTTATAATTCATACCCATAATTTATTCATTAATTAATTTTTCACTTCAAAATTATGATAATTTTAACGGTTAATTTTACAATCTAATTCAAATCGATATTTTATATTCTTGAAATTTAGTGGAATGAAATTATTTGATAATTTTCTAATAAATAAAGATAATTTTATCCTCCTATGTACATTCATGATTTTTTTAATTAATATTACCATTTTAAACTCTTTGATAATTAATATTATTTATAATGTATTTTTATGAAAATCCGAACTCATTTATATATTCTATTGGAAATATTTTTTCATCCAAAATATTGTTTTATAGAAATATATTAAAAAATATTTTTAACAATTTAAATAAGATTTAATGAATAAATATTTAATAATTTTTACTTTTTACAGATAAATTTCAAAGGAATATTCATTTTGTTTCAAAAAAATGCTTGTTTGGATGTTACCAAAATAGTGAAATGAGTCTTTAGTTTAATGCGTATGACATGAACAAATTGTTAAACCGTCATAAAAACTCAAAATTTTTAAATATTACTAATAAATTTTAAATATTATATTCAAACCAAAGTATTTTTTATATTTTTTGTGCTATTTTTGGTTTAAAATGTGATTTTCCAAATGAAAACGATATTTTCCTCAATTTTTTTTTAAAAAATACTTTTTATGGTATTTTTATTCTTCAATGAAAAACCCCATTATTCTTACTAAAATGGGAATATTTTATATTGATTCATTCGATGTTATTTATATAGAACATTTTCTATCATTTTGACCATGGATAGAAATGAAAATAACTTCCATGATTCATTATTTTAGACATTAACATTCCCCTGAATTGTTCAGTTTTCGTTAGACATTAAAATTTATCAAAATATCTATATTATTTATTATGGATATTTTTATTTATTAAAACTTATATCATTTCTATATATTGTGTTCCACATTGAATGTTATTTTTTATCAGGGGAAATATTGATAAATCTATATTTCTTACTCAATATGGATATTTTATGATAAGTCACATTGTTCATGAATTAAATTTGTTATTCGATATATGAGTAATGATTTAGACATGAATAGATGGATGGGGACAAGTTATAGATAGCCCATAGATGCATTGATTGTCCCATGAGGTGAGTCATTAAGCTAAAAATAAATCATATTTCCAAACCTAATGATTTTGTACCAAGTAGTTTTAAACAATGTTTTGAAAGGTCTTGATGGAAGAGGTATCATGATTCCAGGTCCAAAACAACCAATAATTATGGATTTTATATATTATGAATTTAATAGTTATTATCAATGTTATTTTCACAATAATATTATCTCTTTAGAAATATAATTTACAATTAATACTAAAATGGAATGTTTTTTCAGTTATTTGTCAAGTTATATTGATTATTACGTATACAATTACGATAGTCATGTTATTATTTAATGATAACTAATTTTTGTTTTTTACCTTTCTATATTTATTATTATCAACGATATTTTTTCATTTATATTCTATATTGATGCACTTACTTATCAGTTTATTAATTAAATGTCATTTTTTCAATTATTTACCATTACATATAGATTAGGATTATTAATTCATGATTTCAGAAACTTTACCTAACCCATCATGAGTATATTAAGACACCCTTATTTTTTTTCCTTCTTCTGGAATCCAAGAAGTCTATCATGAATAATATGCATGTATATTCTATGGGGAATAATGATATTCTCTAAACAATATGTTTTAATTTGTGTTTTCAAAAGGAATGAAAGGCATAAGTTTATATCTAATATTACAAGAATAAAGAACTCTTCATTCCTTCAGGATGTGATTCCTTGTATATAATTCCAATATTATTTACATATGCACTAGGTTAAAATTTTTGGGGTTAACATAATTGGTATGAGAGTAATTTTCGTAGAGTCCTTGGGAAATAGATTTATGAAAAAATAAATTAAATATAATAACCCTATGATTTATAGTTTGGGATAAGTATTAAAGAAAGTCCTAATGTTTTGGTAAGGAAGACATTTTATTGTTTTTACTATATCTACAACCCTTTATATATAGAGAATGTGGATATGGTTATAACATTTATGTACCTTTTTGTAATAACTCTAAAATGGGGGGCATTGGTCTTAGCCAAATCATTATCTACTACATGAAAATGTGCATTACAGCACACTAGGTTTGACACTCTTAGAGATATGGTTTGTATAATTCACATTTTCATTATAAAATTTTTTGATATATTTTAATATATGGTGATAATGAATGGAATATTTGGAACCTAAGATATCTTTCATTAGAAAACGGGGTGTCTCAATGGAATGGTAAAATGTTTTATGTTAGGAAAACAAGTATATAAATTAATGTATTATGGAAGATATATATATTATGAAGCAAGGTGAAAACTTTTATATTAGGGGTCCATTTATATTTCATTATCATAAATTTTTGGAACCTTGGAATTATCCTAGACAATTCCCTCTTCTAATTGTTATGACCTATACCAATGGATGACCTATGTCGAAAAAAAATTGAAGTATTTTTGTATCAGGGATTAATAATTAAATTGTAAATGTATTTTTACCAATAGTATTATGGTATAAGATTCATGAAAAATTTAACAATTCTAATAAATTATAGATGAATATATTTCATCGATAAATTAATTGTTAATAATACCATCATGGGTTAATAATATTAATATGGATCATAATATTAAATTTATAAACAACACTTTTTTTATTTTATGGGATAGGATTCAACCATGATTTATTATATTTTTGGTGAAATTTATAAGAATAATATGTCATGGTTTCAATTTTATTTGAATAATAATTCCATTAGATTTTACATACATATGATTGAAGTTATTTAAATCCTTTAGGGTTAATATGATAATTAATGAAGTTTTAATAGTAGTAAAATAAGATTACTAGACTTTTCTAAAAAAAATATATAACCTTCATTGAAAAACATATTAAAATGGTTATTTATTGGTTAATTTTTTTCCTATATGTAAATCATAATTTTGAAAATATAATTTTAATTTTATTAATATATTTTCTAAAAAGCAGAACCCGAATAAATGGTGATGTCAAATCAATTTGAAAAAGGTCACGGGCCTCGAACCCATGTTCGAAAGAAAATAAGGGTTGAAAACTTACCATTTCAATATGTAATGTCTGGGTTAATATGTCATTGTTATTAGTTAAATTATTTTAAAAACAAATATTAATTATGAACACGTAGTGTTATTGAATAGGTTTAGAGATTAATGTATTAATTGAATAACTTGTGCTAACCATAGTGGTTTAAGAAATTAGCTTGACACAAATATAAATACTTTTCACTAAATTATGGATATCAAGATCTATTAAAAGTGAATTTTATTTCTTGATTCAAAGGATATATTTTTTGGACATTTATTTCATGGAGTACAAATATGATTGGAAAATTATCGTAGCATAACCAATGGAAAAAATCAGACTTATTAAATAGAAACATATCAAGTAAGTATGTTTCCATATATTCTTAAAGAGTAAAATAATTCCAAATATTATAAAAAGGGGTATTTAAAAAAAATGTTATCCCTTTAAATTCATATATTATAAATCTGTTTTTATTTCAAATAATCATATATTTATTGTGTTTATGTCCTTAAATTTATTTATCACTCACTTTCTTGTGATCGATGGCCTCAATCACATAATAATTATTTATGATTTTATCCATTGTATTTATGATTAAATTCCACCTCTATTTTATTGCATATAATCTTAGATATTATTTATTACTTATGTACATTCTACTTCCCTTAATCTCTTATTAATAATGTGTTTTATTAACAGTTTTTACGATTTGGGTTTTTAACAAAATAATTTCCAGATATCAAACTCTCTATTACCGAGATCAAGTTTAAATTGTGAGGAAAAAATTTACTTATGGTGGAGAGAATGTAAAAACCAAAAATTATAAATTAATATAATTTTATTTGATAGAAGATGTGATACACCACATCAAGTTTAAATTAAAATGAAATAATTTTTTTAAATTTAATCCCATTGATGGCTTGTAGAGAACTCTCCCCCATGTTGAAATGAATTGTAATAGAACACCATTATAAACAAGACATTAATTTATATGGTATTAATAATAATAAATATATTATTAAAATTATTTTTATTTATTATTGATTAATAAAATAATAATTATTTAATAGAAAAATAAATGCTTTCTAAAAACGGTATTTTTCTAGAAGAAAGTTCAATCGAACTTTGCACACATAATTTAAAATTAATATTTACTAATTAAATAAAATTTATTTGAAAAAATAAAATTACTTTTTGGAATTATAATATGAAAAATATCTTAGTGTTATCTTTTTTATTTTTTTAAAAAGATTCATTTTTTGATGAATATTGAAAATCACTAAATTTTTATTGAAAACTAACTTTTCATATAATTTTTTTATAATAATAAATTAGATGTTAAATTGTATTGAATGTAATATTTCATAAAAAATATATATATTAATCCAATTTAATTCATTATTATAATTTCTATACTTAATTTTGATATAAAAACAATATAAACATTTAAACATTTTCTCTTTGAAACCCTTCTTTCTCATAACCTCTACGAGGCTAATATTTAATAAAATTCTGAAACATCTTTCCATTAATTATTTTAAATATACTATATAAATTGAATAATAATAATTAATATAGGTTAATAAGTTCAACATAAATTTTTTCCATAATATTTAGTAAATACATTAATAATTATGTATCGTGGTTAAGGTCAAAAGCTATGTTTTTATACGTTACATAGACTTGTGTAAAAAATCAATTTAAAAAATCATTAGATTTTTATTTCATAAATTATATTTCATATTAATAATTATCAGTTATAACTTATCTAATAATACACATTTTATTTTTGTACTATGTATTTAATTATCTAGGTTAAAAAACTAATAATAGTTGTGGAAACAAAAGTGCTGAAAGAGAGTAGAAATAAAGGATTAAAACTAACAAGTTTAAATAATATGTTCTTTTGTTTGATGGAGTTTTTTAAATAACTTATTATACAAAAACTCTATTATTTGTCAGTTTTTCAGAAACATTACACGATAGTCGCCTCCCATTATGGAATACTTTTTAGTATTTACACAAATAAGAATCCTCCTCAATTATAAAAATGATCTCAATCCCCTCACTTATTCACACCTATAATTCCATTTTTATTGACAAATACCTATCAATATAACCAACAAAATTCCATAAAATCATTCAATAAGTCTTATTTGGGGCAAAAATCTAATATTAGAAGGAATTTGGGGGAAACCTACTTATGTTACATGAAAATATTGTAATATTATTCCTTAAGAATTTTTATTTTATTTCGTCCTCCACATCCTTAAATTATTTTTAAACCATAAATATATATTTAAAATACTATATTCCATATAATTATATATTATTATGTTTCATTCAGCACATAAAAACATCCTCAATTCAATCTAATGCTTTAGGAAATCATCATTCGTATGTACGGAAAGATACCGCCTTGGGGACCGATGCCATTTATTTTCATGTACCACCATTCAGGGTCAGATATGATTATGGATATAATTAGTATATATATGATATATATGAAATAATTATACCATTGGAGTTATTATATCATATATATACCTTTATATTTCCATTCTATAGGGGATATGATTACGTCACTTATGAGTATAGCGGATGACCGCCTTACAAAAAGATGTGTTTTGTTATTCATTTACTCATTACATGGATGTTAAAAAGGATATATTTACTGAATATATGTAATATAAGTTAAATAATAAAGATATTACTAAAATATTTATCATTATTAAAATATAATATACAATTTTTTTCTTATACAGATAAATGATAACATCATTTATGTATGTGTGGACTACCACCTTCAGGAAGCGATGTACCTCTATTTACTTAACCACACCACTTGGATGGTATATATAAGTATATTTAAATAAATATTTTGTTATATATTATATTATTATCATCATTAAATATGCAATATTGCATATCTAATTTTTATATTGATCATAGAAAAATTGTAATTTTACTCATGGGTGCATAAAACAAACCCTCTCCTTGACTGTAACATACTAAATTTTTCAAAACCATATTCCTTGATTGGTATTAAAATTATATTTGGTGTATTAATATTATAATTATTAATTATTTTCATTCTGGATATTATGTAACTATATAATATGCAGACAAAATAGAACATTCATGACAAAACATAAATGAGAAAATGAAGAATTTAACACCTGAAAAAATAAAAATAATGAACTCTTAGTAATTCACATGTTATAATATGTTATAAAAGGATAATATATGTTGTTATAAACATTAATATGGTTCTATTATAAGTTATGAACTTGTTTAAAACAACTATACATAAGTTTAAGGCATGTTCAACCTAATTGAAATGTTAGGTAAGGGACTTTCTATCGATTTACCTTCACTAAAGCATATCTTAATGTTTTGAACAAAAATTATTTTATATTTTGTATATAATTAGGCTTTAAAATGGAATATCCTGATTTATTAAAAATTCATAGTATTTTATGTTTCATCTTTTATTATATCATCTATGGGGTTTTGACATAAAAGTTAAAAAGTTATAAATAATTTCATAAATCGATTTATTTTAATTAGTTTATATTACTTATTTTTCATCTTTGTTGTTATAAGATTATTTTGTAATTATTTATTATTATATTATTATATATTTTAGAAAAAATTGAATAAAAATTGACTTATAAGACTGATTCATTGATTAATTCTGACATCTATGTTATGATCATATTAAGGGGACATTTGACCATTTCATTTTAATTGAATTTTTTTTTCTTAAATTTAATTTGAAGGATATAATTTAATAATTTTATTATAAAACCAGATTTTTATATCCTCCTCATGTAATTCATGATATTTTCATGTAATTTTATAACTTTTTTCCACTCTTCGGTAATTAAAATAATTGAGAATATGTTATATAGAAAAACATACTTCATTTGTCTATTAGATTGGAAATATATTTTCTTCTAAAACCATGTTTCCTAAATAAATTTAAAAAAAGGTTATAACCTTTTATAAATGATTTATTAAATAAATTTTTACCTATTTTCAGATTTTATAAAAATTAAACAAATATTCATTTCATTTTAAAACAATACTCATCTGGATTTCTCTAAAAAAGTGACAACAATATTTCTTTTTACATTTACATCATCAATTAAATTTCTAGACATTATGACCACAAAAATGAGTTTAAAATTACATTATATTTTTCAAATAATATTTTCAAAAAAATTACTTTTAAATATGTTTTGTGAAATTTAATTACTAAATAATGATTTGAAATATGAAAATAATATTTTCCTCAAGAATATTAAAATTATCTTTTTAATTGTATTTAAATTCATCAACAATAATAACCATTTATTCTTACTTAAATTGATATATGTTGTTTCCATACCATCATTTTTCTTTTATATGGATTACTTATGATCATTTAGGAAAGTATTTACATTAAATTCCTTGAGTCATTTTTAAGTCATGAATATCACTTGAATTATTTACTTTCCTATAGACATTTAATTTCCCTTAAAAATCCAAAAAAAATTCTTAGATATTTTTAATTTATAAATATTATATCATGTATATATTTGTTTTTAAACATTGAATGTAATTTTTTTATCACTGGAATATTGATAAATTCTTATTGCTTACTCAATATGGATATTTGGTGATATGGCACATTGCTGGTGAATTAAATCGGTTATTCGATATATGAGGTATTATTTGTATACATTGTCATGTTTGGATCCAAGTTAGAGAGATTCCATCTATGAATTGGTAGTCTTATTAAGGGAATTTGCATGCTATCATAAAATCAGTAACCAAATGACTAATTAGCTAGTCGATTTAAACAATAATGTGAAATGTCTTGATGATAGAGGTATCATGATATTGAGTTCATGATGTCAAATAATTAATAATTTCCATCCTTATGAATTAATTAATTATTAAAAAAAATATTTTAGCAATGATATAATATTTTTATAAATTTCACTCTCAATTATTGATTAAATGGAATGTGTTTTTTGTTATTTATATTTATATAGTGATTATTCTTTATACAGTTATGACAGTCTTGTAATTGATTAAATTTCATGTTTTTTCAACAATTTACCATTCCATAATGATTATTATCTATGAACTTTTTTCATTTATTTTAACTTTTGATGCACTTTAATCTAATATTATTGATTACATGTCTTGTGTGTAAAATTATTTACCCTTCCATATTGATGATTCATATTGATTTATGATTTCTTCCATGGTACTTAACCCTTACTAATCATTTTTATCTCATCCATATTTTTTCCCTTTTACATGAATCGATGAAGTGGGCTATAAATTATATACATAGATATTCTAAAGTTAATAATGATATTATCAAAGAAAATGTTGTGATTTTTGTTTTCAAATTTAATGCATTACTCAATTTATATATAGTTTACCAAGTCTGATACACTATTCGGTCCTTCAAGATGTTATTCCTGGTATCTTTTGACTTTTTAATAAAGTAGACACTCAGTTTAGGATATTGGGGTCAGGGTCACTACATGGGGGGATATCAATGCGATGGTGTGGATGTAATTACCAAAAAAATTGATAAATACTTCCCTCATAATAACCAACTTAATTTAGGGTGGTATTTCATTGGCCTTAATAAAATATTAAAAATATATTGGGAAATACAAGGAGAAAAATCCTGTATTTAATGATAAACCTCCATATTTTTCATCTACATTGAATGTAATGTTTATATATTATTTGTTGGGAAAATGATGAGGTTACAAAAATATTTTCAGATTTCCAACATTGAATGATATTATACAATTGATCGATCTGCCCAACATGTCAAAATAGATATTAGTGAATCTCAATCACTAATATATTAATAGATATGGAGTAGACTTTGAATTTTATTCATGGAGGTGTGATGGATAAAAATCAAGGCCAAAATAATGTAAAATATCCCACACCCAATAATTTACTAAATAGTACAATGAAATGATTTTTGTTTTGAAAGGATAAGAAAGTTTCTAGTGATAAAATTTTGGAATAACCCACCAATGTTATGGGAAATGGGATGACACAGTTAATCCTAATCCTATTTTCTAATATTCTGACTACAATAAACAAGGACACAATTTTATTCAACACACAAATCCATTGTTTGTTTATACTAATTAATGACAGTAACCTCTACGGCCTAGAGTGATAGGTAGAGATAATTCCATGTCAACTTATGAGTTAGATCCTGATGAAGAAGTGGTTAAAAGAACAAAATTTATTCATTAAAGTATAAAAAATGTACTATTTGCATCTAGTTCTACATATTCTTTCTTATCACACTAATTTAGCATAAGTATTCAAGCACCACACCAAAAAAATTGAAGTCGAGTTATCATTATGTTGGAAAATGAGTAAACTGTTGAATCACATGTATATAAATCATCCCCTATACACATTTTTATACTGAATATTCTAGAAAACATTGTCGTACTATCATTATTGGAATGTAATGTTGTTTCTGAAATGGATTTGATTTACCTTTATAACATCATCTTAAATTGAAATGAAAATGAAATCACCCTCTACATCACTGATTTTCCTCTAATTATTTACCACTATAAGGATAATAATGAATCTTTTTTGGTATTATCATCTCAAAAATGGATATTATTGTCTTAAGGAAAGCTTATACAGCTAAAATGTTTGTAACTAATGAAAAAAACATCTTTCATGATATCCCCATTGTAAGGGAATTCAGTAATGTGTTTTGCGAAGAATTACATGGTATTCCTCCTATAGGAGAGGTTGAGTTATCTATCGATGTTTTACCCAAATACATAAGAATATCCAAAAATCTAAATTTAATTTTCATTATTTAATATGAGTAGATGAAGAAAAAAATATATGAAAATATGACTAAATGGTTTATATTCCCATGTGATTTATCAGGGTGGAACCACCCCTTTTTTCAAGAAGAAGTATTTTACAATGTCTCACTTTATTGATTGTCATGATATAAATAACATCATGAAAAAGAATATATTTCACAATCCATATATTGGTGAATTATTTTATAAGTTATGTGTATTCCAATAGATTTACATGGTGGATCTTCAGATAGGATTTTGAAAAGTAATTATGAAGAGGGATAATATCTCCAAGAATACATTACATAAAACATATGGGAACTATGAATTCCTAGTGATGTAAATTTGACTTGCTAATTCCCTAATAATATATATGGAGTTCCTTAATTGATTCATTAAGGACTACCTCAAAAGAAATTGTGGTAGTCCTTTTAGATGATTTTCTTATTTACTACAAAATTGTGGAGGAATGTGACCATTATTTGAATTCCATAATGGCGACTTTGCAAAAAGATATTTTAATTGGGAAGTAGAGTAAAATTCACTTTTTTTGAAGTAATTGAGCCTCCTGAGGCATGTTTACACCAGTAATTGGATATTTATAGATCCAAAAAAAAAGATAAGGACATTGATTGATGACCATGTCCAAAATCTATGATGGAAATCTAAATTTTCCATCGATTAGTTGTGTTCAATCATCAATTAGTGAGGAAATTCCCATGATTTTCAAAAATAATATCTATAAAATGTCAAAAGGATTTAATGTTTACCATGAATGATGAATTTGATGAGATATTTAAATATATAAATAAGATGTTATTTAGTTCACTTCTGCTCACATTACTAACCAACTGGGTATCACTGTTGATTTAAATTGATTCATCCAAAATTGATTTGGCTATGTACTCCTCAAATATGAAAATGATAGTTGGTCCCACCCACCATGTAAATATAAATGAGTTAAACTGCCTATGACGTTATCTAGAATTGGAAATTGTAGTCTTCACATTGAGGATTTAGGGACATTAACTCTAATGGGAGTAGTGTGATATATATAAAGATCATAAAGTCCCTAAGTGTATATTCACACAAAAAGATAACAATATATATCAATGAATGTGTTTAGGGATTAATATAGAATATGAATTTTAAAAATATTTCCATCCTAGGAAGGCGAGTAATGTGAAATATTATATGAATAGAATGGATCTAAAAACCCTATCCAAGATGATGATTGTGAGGGAATAAATATTATTGAACATGAAGAGGGTGTAGAGGTTAATAATAAAATTTTATTTAAATTTACTTTCTCAAATAAATATTCAACCATCTATTAATTAGAGTATCTTAGAGGCCTATAAAGATGATGAGATTCTATAGAATAATGTGGATAATATTCTAGAGTTAAAATTTTCTAATGATGGTGTTATAATTTTTGGAACCTGAATATGTGTCTCATAAAAACCAAATATGAAGAAGGAACATCTTGATGGTTCATATAGATTATCCTCATCTATTAAACCATAATTCTCAAAGTTGTATAGGGATATGAAGAAAAACCACTGGTGTGATAACATGAATAAGTTCATTTAAAAATTTATATCTTGATGCTTAGAGTGCCAAAAAGTCAAGGATTGATGAAAGAATCTAAATAGCATGATGAAACCATTACCCATACTGGTATAAAAATGATTGAATATAACCATGCTTTTTATGATAGGACTCATTAAGGAACCTAAAGTGAATAATTCCATCTTGTAGGTAGTATATCATTTTACCATGTGAGCTTATTACATTTAAATCAAGGAATATTTCACTCTTGACGAACTCACCATGATATATATAAGAGATGTTGTAAAAAATTATGGAGTTCCACACTCTATTGTATCTGATCAATATCTATGATTATCCTAGAGGTTTTAAATAATCCATCAATATGATTTGGATATAAAATTGAGATTTATAACAAATTATCACCCTCATATGAATTTTTGGTCTAGTAGAACCAATAAAACCTTAGAGGATATATTTATATGATGCTCAATAGATTCCAAAGGATGTTGGTTTTAATACCTTAACCTAGTGGAGTCCTAATATAACAACTATTTTCATTATAGAATTCATATACAACCTTATGAGGCTCTATATGAGAATATGAATCAGACTCATACATGTTGGGATGATGTTTGAGAGTGGAATATGATGGGAACTAATTTTTTAAATGAGATACCAATGATTTTTTAAAACATTCGAAAACATATTAAGTCTATAGAAACTAAAAAAAGAGATATGCAGACAATCCTTGAAATGATTTAGGGTTTAAGGCTTGAGGTAATGTGTTCCTTCATGTATCACCATGGATGATATTACTATGGTTTGGGATGAAGGTAAAACATAGTGCTTGACACATCTACCCCCATTATTTCCTTAGTCACATTTGAGTTGTGTCATATCAACAAGAACTCCTACCTAACCTATCTCAAGTACATGATGTGTTCAATGAATCCCTCTTGGTGAAGTAAATTCTAGATCACTTACATGTACTAAATCTAGATGTGGTACCACTAGGGGATGATCATTTTTATGTGGATCATTTGGTTAGTATCTTAAATCATAGAGACATAGTCCTAGGAAATAATACAACTCACATGGTCAAACTACTATAGTATAGCCACCATTTTGAGGAAACACAATGGGAATAACAATAGGTGATGAAATAGAAGAAATTTCATGACTAGCACCCCACAGGGTGTACCGTCCTAGGCTGACAATGTGAAAATAGAGATAATAACCCCTGAGTCATGCCTCTAGTAGGCCCCAGGTTGGTGAGTAGCACTGAAGGTATAGTTAAAAAACAAATGATAGGCATTACTCACATAAGAGAACACATGTGAAAGGGAGAGATAGCACATATACCAATAAACTACAACTGAGATAATAATATAAAAGATAAACCAAAGTACAGATATGTAATTTCATAAAAAACAACTACAACTGAAGAAAAAAACTGTAAGTACCAAAATAGAGTAAAAACAACAACAACCATTAACCTCGAATAGCTCATACAACCCCAAAATAGTGGTAACCATCCTGATCACGAACATTCTCCAAGTGACCTTTAAAATAGTTTATATAGATATGGCGAGTCTAATGGTACACTTAGTAGGATCCTAACAAGAGCCTCTAGTGAATAACTAAAGATAGCATGCTAAGCACAGTAAAAAACAAGTGAAATTAACTCATCAGCTAAATAAGTATTCTAAGTTCCCAGACTCACCATGGATACTTTTACAATGTATTGCATACAAGAGTATATAATATAATAATGAATATCAAGGGTACCTACTACCACTTCCCCACTAGTTTGCTTCTTTACCCCAACATCACAAATCCTAATAATCTCTATATACAAAGGCTTTCATGTTAACACCTCGACAAAGCACAACAACATGAAAATTGTGCAAAAAACCACCACATCCCCAAAATCAATGTAACTAGGTAGTTTCTGAGAGACACCACAACTTGAATAATGTGCATCATATGTTTGGAATTATACATCAAGTCATTATAGCCCAAACACTGAGTAATGATCCTCAAGCCATCACACCTTATACATGGTACACTTGTAGTATTCTATAGAAAATTATATCCAGAACATAGGTATGCGATTAACCATAAGTCATTATGGACCTCTACACACATATCTGGGGATATCTAACAGTAGTGCCCGCCAGCACGTGTAACTACCAAGAAAAGAGAGAGGATCCAAAGGGGGTAGTCGTACATCCATCCACCGACCAGAATGTTAGGGAAAACACACCCCCATGGCCCATAATCTCAAGGGTGTCAGTTTTACTAACAGATATGGTGGGGTAGAATATATAAACACCATAATTATAGAATATACTATAGCTCACAACCACAATATGGGCATAACCTAGACATATGCTCTATTGTAGCTAACGTCTCTCCGACTCCTGATTTCCCCTTATTAGTCTAGGTATCCTATATGAACACAACCATTTAAAGAGCATGATTACATTCCTTCATTGCCATTTTTTCTATTTCACATTTATTTCATTAATTCATTATAAGTTAATTAAATATTACCTATTTTAACATTATATTACATTAGAACCACACCCAAATCCCACGGTTCTTTTAAATTTCAAAATCATCATTGCATACTAGAAAGCATCAACCCCTTGGGTTAAAATTATTTATTAACAACAGTTTTATATTCCCATATTCCCAGGAATTCTAGAGAAACATTCTATGCTACAAAACACAAGGGGGGTCAACATGGTGAATAGATAACCTACATGTCAATAATTTTCCATGTATATTAAGAGAATGGAACTATCCTCCATCAAGAAACTAATCATATAAATCATGTGGCATACCCCGCGCATTATCACCCCTTTTGGATGGAGGGTAAGAAAACAAGCTTCCTAGAGAAGTGTGGAATGTAAGGAAGATAAACAACCAACACGAAAGAGAAAGAATCCAAACATTAAAAGAAACCCCATTACATCATATTTGTTGTCCTCCTCAATAACCACATGCATTAACTGACACATCAATCTACTCTAGGCCTCAACTACTGCCACAAACAGTCGGCCTCCCTGCCCCCACATATCAATACAGCCTTCCAGTCTCACATCACAAAAAATGAAATATGAAAACACAAATCATATCAATTGGGCTCTTTTTACTTAAACAAGGAATCCATACTTCAATCACAATGACCTCTCAATGCTCCATGAATAATGCTATTGGCCTTTACAAGCAAGAGGGTATGTCAAACCCATAGGTGGAATTATCTCTTTATTAAATTTTATGTTTGTTAATCCATTTAGAATTACCCGAGTTAATATTTGAAGGTTACAACTAGGGATAACATAAACATCAAGCTATCATAACTACAAAAAATTTATTAAATATGCTTGGTGAATCAATTTTATTAACATAAAATGAAAAAAACAATAACCATATTAAATTACATTCCTCTTAATCAATACACAAAAAATTATCAATTATTTTTTGGCTTTACTTTATTTAACATTTTCCTTCAATAATGAAAAGCTAAAAAAGAAATCAAAGATATCACACTATTTAGAAAAACAAGAGGCAATAACATATGGTCGATAAATTTTATTTATCCGATTAAAATTTCTATTTTGTCAATTCCATTGTGGTGCAGTGGTATAACACATGATAACTCTACATTTTCAAATAAATGTTCATAGAATAAATGAATCCCCTACCTCAAACAGTTCTTCATGTTCTTTTGATGAGGAAGATCCATATAACAGATTATGATCACCTCCCCTTGGACAACTACATCTATTCAAGGATGTCTCGAGATGACTACACCATCTGACAACCAAGAATACTCCACTAAAAGTATTGAGATCACATTCCATACCATTGATAGGAGAAAAATTAGGATAAGTATTAACGAACACAAAAGAACAGAGGTAGATGATTCCATATATTGATGAAGGATGGACACTTGCTGCTTACACCAAAACAATGGGTTCACATGGAGTAGGATGAAACATCCAGGGGAAACGATATGAGGATTAAGGTTCGATCACATATCCCCAAAGGGATGAAGTAAAGGGTCAAGCATCTCACAGTAGGGAATAATAAAGTAGATTAAGGAAGAGAAAAAACCCTGTCTCTTTAAAATAATTAATAGAATAATAGTTTATGATATAATGTAATTTACATTAAAATAAGACTGCATTTAACCACACGGTTTGACAAAGTAAAATCATTCCGAGCCATAGGAAAATTAATACAGGAATTAAGGGATTTGATTCAGCCTTAAATGCCTTAAAATATGGCCTTAAATTAATATTATGTTGAAGAAAATGTCCAAGGGGAGAAAGTGTAGGAAACTAGAAAAACATTACCATAAACATGAAATTTAAAAATGTGTTGGATGACACACTATTCAGGAAACATCACTAGTCTGGAAAAACTATATAACCTCACTGGTCGGAAAACCTCACTGGTCTAGAAACACATTATAACCTAACTAGTTTGAAAACACTATTCATGAACAAGAAATGTGCAATGGAAACCAGTATGTTTTTTGGAAATAGACTAATATTCTAGAAACACTATTCATAAACCAGAAATTTGACCAAATAAAATTTTATGCTGTTCGATATGGCCTACTATTCTAAAAACACTATTCATGAAATAAAAATTTGGCAATTGAAGATAGCCTCATGTTGGAAACACTTTTAATGAACTAGAAATTGGGCAATGGAAATAGCCTCCATTTTTAAATAGCCTACTATTCTAGAAATACTGTTCATGAATTAGAAATTTGGAAAATTAAATAGCCTAATGTTAGAAATATACGTCTATTCTAGAAACATTATTCATGAACGAGAAATTTGGATTAGAATGGGGAAATAGTCACCATGACCTCCCAAAACACATCAAAATCCTTATTTTGGAAAATTAATGGAATGTAGAGTTTTGGGCTATTACATTAGATACCTATCAAAAAATTCTCTTCCCTGATAATTAAAAACCAACCTAGAAGAAAAGAAGAGTCTGAAGAACTACCTTATAAGATACCTATCTGGGGAAAACCACCCTAAGTTGTTCAAAATCTAAAACAAACATGGAAATATAAGAGCAAAGGAACAATCATTTCATATCCAACCAATTCAAGAATAACATCACATAAAAGGTACAAACAAAATCTTCAAATAAAACTCAACACAACATCTTAAAACTACTCTGAGTATTGGACACACATCTAGGAATCCCTCTCCCTAGTACTCTCCTCAATTTCATTGTGTCACCACATGACACAAACCAATGGAATAGAATGACTACATAGCACTGTCTCTTTGTATTCCGGGATCTCTACTAGCTGATCCTAGAAGGTCACATCATTGTCAACATCGATCATGCTCCAATTGATGTCATGTGAGTCATAATAAATATAACAAAGGATATGTGACACATGGAAAACATCATATATCTAGTTCATCTACCTGGGAAGTGCTACTCGATACGCCGTGGCTCAAACAAGAGCAAACACCTCCAAATTCCTATCAAACCTGGGAGAAAGTTTACTCCAATCCCTAAACCATTGATTCCCATGATAGGGAGTCACCTTCAAAAACATGTCTCCCCAACATCAAACTCCAACGGTATCCTCCATGGATCACCACATTATTTATTACAATCATGTGCTTTATTAATACTCTTATGAATCACTTGAACCATATTTGTTGTATTCTACAGTAGTTTAGGTCCGAGAATTTCTGAATCTATGACCCCAGTCCATCACAATAAAAAATGGATTGGTTGGCTATACACAGAGTCAAATAGTGCCATTCTGATGGTGGATTGAAAACTATTATTGTAACCAAATTCCACCCAGGGTAAATGACTCATAAATGAACCTCCAAAATCAACGTCAAAAGAGTGTTACATGTATTCAAGGGTCTAGATAGTATGCTTTGTCTGACCATCCATCTACGGATGAAAAGCAGTGATAATCCATTGATGAGAACCAAAATAATATTGGATACCTCTCCACACACTACATGTAAAATGTGTATCTCGATCGATTATGATCGACATCAGGGCTCCGTGGAGTCTCACCTCCTCCTCTAGATACTGCCTTGACCAACCATTCACGGCGCTCGACTCATTGATTATTATAAAGTTGGCTGATTTCTCTAAATAGTCCACTACCACCCAAATGGAATCATGTTCTCATTGAACTCAAGGTAAACTAGTAACATTGTCCATTCAGATGTCCTCCAACATCCACTATGAAATATATAATGGATGGAGAAAACCATCAGGGACACAGTGTTCATCCTTGAACTTCTAGAAGACCAAATATCGAGACACAAACTCTGAAACATCACGCTTTAACCATGTCCACCAAAACTGACTCCTCAAGGCTCGGTACATCATTATAACATTAGTATTATCTGCTAATGGCGAACTATGAAAGTATATACAAAGCATCTTTCACATATTCAAAGGATCGAACATCCTTATGTAATGCAATAATTGTTCTTTTTCATCCTAAGACCAACCATCAGGGCCCTCGCCACAAATAAATCAATTTCTCCAGACCACCAGCTTTATATCCCTAAATTGGGACTCTTCGCCCTATTTCACTTGAGATGAATAAACTATCATTAGAAAAACACAACCTCTACCGCCATCTTCTCCCATATTGATATGTAATACAGATAGTTCTTCCTTTACTCACCATGAATCACCAGATTCTTGCACTACATCACTATGTGACTTTTGGCTCGACGCATCAGCTTCAATATTCAACTTTCTAGGTGTATATGTTATTTCTATGTTTATTTTTGTATGAACTCCATCCACCGATGCAATCACATGTTTATGTCTCCCTGGGATAAAACATACCCCATGCTCTTATGATTATGTAAAACCAAAAAGCACTTGCAAATATGGTAATGTCTTCACAACTTCGGAACAAACACCATGACTTATAACTTAATATCCTAGGGGGCATAGTTACGTTCAGGGGGACGCAACTGCTGATACCCATAAGAAACAACCAATAACTAATGCATCAGAACACAACACAACTCCTGATGCGAAGCATTGCATATAACATCAAACTGAACTCCCTCTACTGGAGACAAAGAGCTGGAGCACTTACTAACTTCTCCTTCAGATACTCTAATGAATATTAACATTATTTAGTCCACATGAATGCATGATCCTCCAATTTTAATTTCATTAGAGTAGTTCTAAACCGAGAGAAATTGGATACAAAACACTTGTAGTATCCTGCAAGACTGTGGAATCTTCAAACCTATTCTATTGTCCTGGGGGTTTCCCAAGCCAAAAATTCTTCTTTCATTGATGGATCCAAAACGACTCCATGATGGGACATAATATTCCCCACGAAATGGACTTTTGGATCCCAAAATGCACACTTAAACAAATTCCCAAATAGATGATGTTGACGAAGAACTCCCAAAATAGCATGTAGATGCTATGAATTCTCCCCCATAGATGAGGAATACCCAAGGATTTTATTAATGAAACCCACCAAGAACATATCTAGAAACAAATGGAAGATAGAGTTCATTAATCCCATGTACACAACTATATAATACCACATACTGAACGACATTACAATGAACTCGTAATGCCAATGATGACAACAAAAAGCAGCCTACGGGATATCCTCATCCTTCACATGCATCTAATGATATCCATACTGAATGTCGATCACTAAGAAAGAACATTCACACTTCAGTTGATAAAATAAATAATCAATCCTTGGAAGAGGATAGAGATTATTCACTATCACTTTTTAAGCATCATTAATCAATACACAACTGAAAACTGCCCTCATCCTATTTTAAGAACAAAACTGGTGCACCCCACAGTTACACACTCGGCCGAAAAAACCGCATTGTTACTAACCACAAATTTTTATATGTAGCTCTGGTAACTCAGAAGGGGCCATTCTAAATGGATACATAGATATAGGAGATGATCCTAGATGTTACTCGATCCAAAAATCGATCTCTCATCGAGGGGATAACACTTCAACCTATTCTAGAAAAACATCAGGGTACTCTTCTATGACCATAAGAAACACATACTACTGAACCTTTGAAAAACCCAACATCAGCCCTACCATCATGGATGGTCAGGTGGGCACATGCCTCTGACTCCTTCGAGTGTCTCTCTCCCCAACAAACTCACTTGGCTCTCTATCTACATCGAAGAACACCACCTGCCTCCTAAAGCAATCCACGATAGCCTGCACCAAATATAACCAATTCATGCCAAGGATTAGATCATATTCTTGTATCCATAAACATTGGATGTATCCCCATGATTGGTGCATATAGCATCCCATATTTTTATATCATAACTTTCATTCCATTACACGGAACTGAGGATCTTTAAGGTTTAGTGTCTTGGAAAAAAGGAACATAATACATGAAAAGAACACAAAAACACACTTTTTAAACACTTGAAAGGATTCTCATTAAGTTCATCCTAGGTTGATTTCTGCATCTCATAACCTGGGGATATACATCAAAAAAAAAAGGGTGAGTAGAAGGCCCAGTAAGGGAAACAAGAGAAACATTTTACATGTGAACTTGAGATACTTCAATAAGGACACGAAAAGAACTTTAGGGCATGAGAAATAAATAATGGGATACATCATAATAAAAATAACATTTTTCATAACATGAAGATATGGATACAACATTTAATATTGACAATAATTTTGTTTCACCAAGGTCCATCCCCAAGGTTTCATTAAAAATTACCAAGGTTATTCACCAAGGTATCAGTCTAAAAAGTCATCTCTAGAGATTAAGTCTTTACCCAATGCATTGGAGCGCTATCTGGGTGAACCCTTGACATGTCTTTATTATCATGTGAGCCACATATATCATCATCAATCATTTCATCAAAAACCCATATAGCATAAAATAAATGGGTTTCATTTCATAATCATAATGTTTTAAAAACTTCTTTAAAGACATGATCTTAATGTCACTTTAAACCCACGAAAAGGGAAAGTGGGTTTCATGTATGTAAATCCCAAAATTTAAAATAGAACATTTTGATATATATGTGAATACCCCTTTAACAGAAATATCTTTGAGTATTCACTTAATAAAATAATAGAACTTTAGAAAAAGAGAGAGGCATTTTGAGACGGAAATTCTGAAGCATAACGGCTATGTTTCGAGGTTTTAGAAAACATTGAAAAGAGAGGGGACATGGGCCAAATAATCAAAAATAACCCATAAAATAGTATAGGGACAGAATATAAAGGATTTGAGAACATAGTAATGAAATTTGAAAGATATACCATACGAAATGAAGAATATGAAAGGAAGAGAAAAATAAGATTTCTCTTATGAAAATTCGGCAGCCCAACGGCGTTACATAAACTTCAACCAAAAATGAATTGATGAGATAAAATAGGGTCTCTCATCATATGAACATAAAATATTAGTATGATAGATATAGATATCATACCCCAACATAACAAAAAGGTACTTGAAATAATTGACATGAAAGTAGAACTTCAAAATGAGAAGGGTGAAGAACCACTTAAAAATTCGGCAGCCTAACGGTGCCAGTTAATACTTCAAAATACTAAATTGAAGAGATCAAATGGGGTATCTCATAATATGATCATAAAATATCATTATGATAGATATCGAGATCATAACACAACATAACAAAAATAAACATGAAATAATTGACATGAAAGTATAACTTCAAATGAGAAGGGTGAAGAACCACTTAAAAATTCGGCAGCCCAACGACGCCACTTAAAACTTCAAAATAATGAATTGAAGAGGTCAAATAGGGTATCTCATCATATTATCATAAAAGATAAGTATGATAAATTTAGATATCATACCCCAAAATAATAAAAAGGAACTTGAAATACTTTACATGAAAATAGTTCTTGAAAAATGAGAAGGGAGAAATAATCTGTTACAAAAATTTCGGTAGCCTAATGGCGCCACTTAAAACTTCATAAACGAAATAATGAGAGTAAAAGGGGATCTATAATTATATTAACATGAAAAGGGCAGTAAGAGGAGTATAAAAGAACATCATTTAACATAAGAACATGGAGCATAAAAGAAATGACATAAAAGAAATTTCGTGAAAAGAAAGAGAGAGGTCGGATCCCTTACCTTAAAACGTAACTCTTAAAACTCAAAGGTTTGGGCCTTGAGGGCTTGGGGGCACCTTGGGAGGACTCTTTGGGAGGTAATGATACCAGAAATTGTTTGGGGGGGAGTGGGGAGTCGAAATGGATGAGAGGATGACTTGGTATTTATAGGGAAAGTGAGGGGACAAGGCATTAATGGCCAAGGGACACCTCAAAAGTGCTTTTCTCAAAACCATGTGCTCTCCCTTGGAATTTACCATGGAGTTAGGACACATGGGGCCCCCAAAACAATAATTCATCACATTTGTCCGGCCATCCTTTAATATATCTCTGACATCATCATGACACAGTTATGATGTCATTAAACATACCGAAACCCTAAAACCGTATTTTTACTATTCACTGAAAATTCAACTTTCTCAGAAAGATCCCAAAATTTCACCTTAATCAAATATAAATGGTCTGATTTCAAAAATGAACTCCATTTTATAAAAATAATTTTCTAAATATTTTTAATCTATTTTTTAAATAAATACACTATTCAACGAAAATTCATTTTTTTCAGAAAAAACCCCAAAATTTACCTTAACATAATATCGATGCTCTGAGTTCAAAAATGAAATCCATTTTATAAAAATAATTTTCTAAATATTTTTAATTTAATTTTTAATTAAAAAAAACTATTCACCCGAAAAAACTAATACTTAAATAATAATTTATGAAAACGTTATTTAATCATTTTATTGAATCACACTACTTAGTCATGGTGCCTAGATTATATTAACACTTTCTTTAAGTGAGATTTCTAGTCCATTTGGTAACATTATTAATCTTAAGCATAAAATCACTATTCATAGTTACTATAGAACAAAAATTATGTTGATCTTTTTAGACTCTAAATTTCGTACTGAACATAATTGTAGAAGACCATTTTTCGGAAATCATTACACATTTTCAATTATTTAAGGTTTACATAATCATTTTTAAAATATCCTTTTTCTAAAATTCATTAAAAATATGCATACTGTATTTATCCGGACATTAGAAAATTCATAAACTTCATCCTAAGAATAAATCCCAATTTTTATTTAAAACAAAGGATTACACAAGGCAGTTATGGTCTCCTTACATAGCCCCTTATCACACCAGCATAGGACTTAAGTGTAAGGTGTGCTAAGGTGAGAGAATCTGAGGGAGGCTCGGCCAACAACGCACGAGTAGTAATTTCTATTAGTTTGAACTTCTCATGAAGGCGACCACGTTCTAGCTTCACACGATGAAGTTCAGCTTGGGTTTGGTCCAGAGCAAAGCCCAGTGGTGCTACCTCCTTCCCAAGTTCTATTAGATGGGCTTCGATCGGTCCAAGACGACTGGGTGAGGCCATCAAATCTTCTTTCTTTATTAATTAACCAAGATTACTTGTATTTAGAGACAATAATCAAAACGTTTTGTTTCCAGCGGTCATATTTACCAATGGTCATATAACAGTCAAAAACCCAACTGTCTCATTTTAATTACACTCATATTATCAAAAGAAAAAAAATTTGTTGAGTATAAAAAAACACACAAAATTAGGAAACAAGATTTATTCAAAATTTCGTGTCGTTACAATCTTCCCCCCTTAAGAAATTGCATCCTCGCAATATTTAAAATTGGGTTTTGAAATTTCATTGAACGTCCCACATCGGAAAAGGAGTCAGTAAAACTATTACATTAAAAGAAAGAAAGGGGAGTACAATGGTCACCTGAGTTAACCCACAGTAGGATTCCATGTAGGAAAACATGGACATGGAGGAGAAAACAAAGGGTCATGTTCTGAAGGAGAGTGATAGAGAACATGATTATGAGAAAGTTAACCATAAGAAAATCCCAAACATATGATGTGTGTAAACGATCTTTGATTACCTAGTAGGAAACGTAAATCAACAATGTTTTTGTTTTACGTTTCTTTTCATAGTTTTGAGGAATTAATTTACTACATAGAACATAAGAAAATATACCTACCTTCATGTAGAGTTTCATCCTTTAATACGTTTCTACCAAAACTAATATTTTCTCCAAACGATGAGCATTAATGACTACTTGGTCTCATCAAAACACAAGAATCGTCCTCTAGAGAATCACATAATCCATAAAAGATTAACTATCTATTTCATCTATCTTTAAACATTATCCTAAAAATAGAAAGGGTAAGGTAAAACAACTCTTCAAAAAGAAATAATCCCATAGGAATGGAAACTACTTTTACATCTTCAAAGTTCCATTGTACTACGCAATGTTCATCATAGACCATTCCATAAATAACGGTCCTTAAAATTCTTCAAAATAAACCAAACTAAGATTGAAACCCAAATACAAGAGGGATTTTATAACATAGTCTTCCAAAATAAACTTCATTGTTCATCTCCAAACAACATCAATCACTCCTAACATCTTATATCAAAAGTAGCTAACCTAAACATATTTTACCCAAGATAGGTTAATCATTCCCATAAGTAACCTAAATTACTATAATTCCACCTTAAATTCACTGATTCTTCAAAATATAAGTCAACCTTACTCCTCAATGAAAATACCATAGTAATCTATTTACCTCGATCATATAGGGTCCCCAAAATAGTGAACGTATTCGAAAATAATAATTATCTTTTAATACCCTAATCACCTCTTTCATATTAGTACGACAATCATCACATTTCCTATCACATTGGTTGTTGGGACATGTTCTTCCATTTCCCATCATTAACTAAGAAGATAAAGTATAATTAAGGGATTAAATACTTAGCTAATAATCATGAAAAGGAACTTAAAGAATATAAGGATAACTTATAGAAGAAAAGTATACCCTAACTTGTGATCCCCTAGGTTCCAATCTAGGTTATCCATGATCTTATATTCTTATGCGAATCTTTATTTTATTTTATCTTTATTCCATTAACAATGGTTCATACTAAGATTATGAATTTACCAAAGCATATCCCCCGGGAGTGTCGTAACCAAGAGTGCAGAAAGGCCGGTTGTTGTGTACTATTTCCCGTTTCAGTCTAGCTCAAAGCAGCGTTTTCAGGTTTTACCCCTATGTACATCTATGCCAGAGCCACCTCTACCTGCTCGTATCCAGACAGGGATGTATTTTCTTGGTAACCCATTTCTCAATACTCACCAAAATACAAGGAAGATTTCCTATATATAAACATTTATATAGGATTCTTCCTAAAGTTTTCATATCCTAATTTCCACAAATAACTAAACCATCCTTTGATACTAACTATAGCATCTCGTCTTTTTATAACATAACTTTCATTCCATTACACGGAACTGAGGATCTTTAAGGTTTAGTGTCTTGGAAACAAGGAACATAATACATGAAAAGAACAAAAAAAACACTCTTCTTAAACACTTGAAAGGCTTCTCCTTACGTTCATCCTAGGTTCATTACTGCATCTCATAACCTGGGGACATACATCAAAAGAATGGGTGAGCAGAAGGCCCAGAAAGGGAAACAAGAGAAACATTTTACATGTGATCTTGAGATACTTTAATAAGGACATTAAAAAAACTTTAAGGAATGTGAAAGAAATCATGAGATACATCATAATAAAAATAACATTTTTCATAACATGAATATGTGGCTACAAGAATTAATATTGACAATCATTTCTTTTCCCCAAGGTCCATCCCCAAGGTGTCATTAAAAATTACCAAGGTTATTCACCAAGGTATCAGTCTAAAAAGTCATCTATAGAGATTAAGTCTTTACCAAATGCATTGGAGCGCTATATGGGAGCACCCTTGACATGTCTTTATTATCATGTGAGCCACATATATCACCATCAATCATTTCATAAACAACCTATATAGAATAAAATAAATGGGTTTCATTTCATAATCATAACATTTTAAAAACTCTTTTAAAGACATGATCTTAATGTCACTTTAAACCCACGAAAAGGGAAAGTGGGTTTCATGTATGTAAATCCCAGAATTTAAAATAGAACATTTTGATATATATGTGAATACTCCTTTAAAATAAATATCACTGAGTATTCACTTATTAAAATAATAGAACTTTAGAAAAAGAGAGAGACATTTTGAGATGGAAATTATGCAGCATAACGGCTATGTTTCTGGGTTTTAGAAAACATTGAAAAGAGAGGGGACATGGGTCAAACAATCAAAAATGACCCATAAAACAGTAGAGGGACAGAATATAAAGGATTTTAGAACATGTTAATGAAATTTTAAAGATATACCATATGAAATGAATAACATTAAATGAAGAGAAAAATAACATTTCTCTTATGAAAATTCGGCAGTCCAACGACGTTACATAAACTTCAACCAAAAATGAATTGATGAGATAAAACAGGATCTGTCATCATATGAACATAAATAATCAGTATGATAGATATATAGATCATACCCCAACATAACAAAATGTTATTTGAAATAATTGACATGAAAGTAGAACATCAAAACGAGAAGGGTGAAGAATCACTTAAAAATTCGGCAGCCTAACGGCGCCACTTAAAACATCAAAATACTAAATTGTAGAGATCAAATGTGGTCTCTCATCATATGATCAAAAAATATCAGTATGATAGATATAGAGATCATACCCCAACAGAACAATAAGGAACTTGAAATAATTGACATGAAAGTAGAACTTCAAAACGAGAAGGGTGAAAAACCACTTAAAAATTCAGCAGCCTAACGGTGCCACTTAAATCTTCAGAATACTGAATTCAAGAGATCAAATGGGGTCTCTCATCATATGATCATAAAATATAAGTATGATAAATTTATAGATCATACCCCAACATAATAAAATGGAACTTGAAATACTTTACATGAAAATAGATCTCGAAAAATGAGAAGGCAGAAAGAATCTGTTACAAAAATTTCGGTAGCCTAACGACGCCACTTAAAACTTCATAAAACGAAATAATGAGAGTAAGAGGGGATCTCTCATTATATGAACATTAAAAGGGCAGTACGTGGAGTATAAAAGAACATCCTTTAACATAAGAACATGGAGCATAAAATAAATGACATAAAAGAGATTTCTTGAAAAGAAAGAGAGAGGTCGGATCCCTTACCTTAAAACGGAACTCTTAAAACTCAAAGGTTTGGGCCTTGAGGGCTTGGGGGCACCTTGGGAGGACTCCATGGGAGGTAATGAGACCAAAAATTCGTTGGGGGAGAGTGGGGAGTAGAAATGGATCAGAGGATGGCTTGGTATTTATAGGGAAAGTGAGGGGACAAGGCATAAATGGCCAATAGACACCTCAAAAGTGCTTTTCTCAAAACCATGTGCTCTCCCTTGGCATTTACCTTGGAGTTAGGCCACATGGGCCCCCCAAAACAATACATCATCACCTTTGGCCGGCCAACCCTTAAGATATCTCATGAAATCATCATGACACAGTTATGATGTCATTAAACATACCGAAACCGTAAAACTGTATTTTTACTATTCACTGAAAATTCAACTTTCTCAGAAAGATCCCAAAATTTCACCTTAATCAAATATCAATGCTCTGATTTCAAAAATGAACTCCATTTTATAAAAATAATTTTCTAAATATTTTTTATCTATATTTTAAATAATTACACTATTCACCTAAAATTCATTTTTTTTTCAGAAAAAACCCCAAAATTTACATTAACATAATATCGATGCTCTGAGATCAAAAATGAAATACATTTTATAAAAATATTTTTCTAAATATTTTTAATTTATTTTTTTTTAAAAATAATATTCACCCGAAAAAACTAATACTTGAATAATAATTTATGAAAACGTTATTTAACCATTTTATTGAATCACACTACTTAATCAAGGTGCCTAGATTATATTAATACTTTCTTTAAGTGAGATTACTAGTCCATTTGGTGACATTACTAATCCTAAGCATAAAATCACTATTCATAAGTTACTATTCATCAAAAATTAATTTGATCTTATTAAACTCTAAATTTCGTACTGAACATAATTGTAGAAGACCATTTTTCGAAAATCATTAAACATTTTTAATTATTTAAGGTTTACATAAACATTTTGAAAATAACCTTTTTCTAAAATTCATTAAAAATTTGCATACTTTATTTATCTGGACATTAGAAAATTCATAAACTTCATCATAAGAAGAAATACCAATTTTTATTTAAAAAAAAGGATTACACAAGGCAGTTATGGTCTCCTTACATAGCCCCTTATCACACCAGCATAGGACCTAAGTGTAAGGTCTTATAAAGTGAGAGAATCTGAGGGAGGCACGACCAACATCGCATGAGTAGTAATTTCTATCAGTTTGAACTTCTCACGAAGGCGTTCCCATTATAGCTTCACACGATGAAGTTCAGCTTGGGTTTGGTCCAGAGCAAAGCCCAGTGGTGCTACCTCCTTCCCAAGTTCTGTTAGATGGGCTTCGATCGGTCTAAGACTACTGGGTGAGGCCATCGAATATTCTTTCTATATTAATTAACCAAGATTACTTGTATTTAGAGACAATAATCAAAACATTTAGTTTCAGCGGTCATATTGACCAATGGTCATATAACAGTCAAAAACCCAACGGTCTCATTTTAATTATACTCATATTATCAAATGAAAAAAAAATTTGTTGAGTATAAAAAAAATAACACACAAAATTAGGAAACAAGATTTATTCAAAATTTCGTGTCGTTACATTGCAACCCTGACACTAAATCATAGTCTCTACATACTTCAAACAAGTTAGTTCAACCTCCAACTAGAATAGGTAATGCCAAGGTCACTAGAAGCCTCTCTACCTCAAGTCCCAACGCATGGAAAAGGTAAGGTGATATGAAAGAGTGAGTCATTATTGAATCAAACAAGGTATATAACCATGTTGAAAACAATAAAAGTGTACCTCGAGCGACGTCTGCATCTCCTGGGGCTGCCAATTCTAAAGCACGAAGTTGACCATGACATCCTCTAAGACCTCACTGTACCTGATGACGACCACCATCATAGTCTCCCTCTTCTCTCTATGGTCGGAGAGCATAATGGGGTTGTCCTATGCTTACAACATCTGATTATTGCTGACCCAAAGCTGGTGCGACCTGATGATGTTACCTCAGCTAGAACTACCTCAACAGAGAAACCTGGAGCAGAACACTTGGTACACGATGACATATCTTAAATATTGGTCTCTCCGGTTACTGATTTCCAATCCCCCATAATAAAAACTAGTGCATAATTAGTTGGAATTGGCCTGAGAGCCTCCAACCCCGGAGAAACGAGATATTAAGTGTTGTGACCTACCCCCCGACATAAGGGTAACACTTCTTCCCTAAAAACTGGGAACCCCAAACCGCATCTCTATATTGTGAGGAATCATGATGACTCCCCTCTCGTGATGATACAGTTCTAGACAATTTCATATAGACGACCTCTAACCTCTCCACGACCTTGACATATATCTTTATCATAATTGGGGTGACCAGGTATGGGATATCTGGATGGAAATCTTCCCTGAAATGCCTCGTACAGTCCTTCTCATCTGATAATTGGTCAGAAGCATATTGTACAAGGTTCCTGAAACTAATTCAAAACATTTGCACACAGGAGATCCCATGTCAAATGGTAAGAAAATCATGGTGACTAGACACCTTCACTATTGAAGAAAGAAACTCTACTCTAATAATTTCTTGGAACTCCTCCCACAACATCATTGAATCATTGCATTCCTCAAGGAATAAGAACCACCACTACCTCCCTGCTCTACGCAGCATCGTCACAACCAAAGACACCCAATTCTCCATCCAAGCACTGTTCAAACTGAATACTTTCTCGACCTCCTCCAACCAGACTGCCATGACTGCATTAGAAATAGAGCCCTTGTAATTCTGCAGAATATGGAACTTAAACTCCCAAAGTTTCCTCCTTCATATGTCTTCATCAACAACCTCAACCTTGTGGCGATATGCTGGATTAGCCTTCTATACATCTTCTATGTTAACCTGATGAGGACATCAACCTCGATCCATACCATCAAAATAACCAATAGTTAGTGCTCCGAAACTAAGAATATGGAAGACACGTCATTAATTAATTTATTTTTGTCTTTTATTAATTATAGGATAACCTATCCCTACGTCAACCCATTCAAACACAGGCATAATGAAAAATGATGTCTGATCCATTCCTAGGTCTCTACCTTTCAACTAGTATCACCTTGTTTAGTAGCCTTTGAAAACATAATGGTTCGTGAATTAGATAATAGGGGGGCCTAAATGCCTATGTCTCTACCAGTCTCCAGTGCTTACATCACTTGATAAACAAGACTGAAATTGTTTCCCTACCAACCCATGTTACCTCAACTATGCCTAACACCAAACTCCACTCTATCCCTCAACCAGACCTCTAATAAAACATTTCCATGACCCCCTCCCCATAAGGTGTACCCCTCCGTGGAATCCAATGTTAGAAGAGAGATATTGACCTCCCGAATCATTCCTCTAGTAGGCCCCTGGCTGGAGACTAGCACCGAGGGTATATTTAACACACAAATGGGAGGCATTGACCTCTTAAGAGAACACATGAAAAAAATAGAGATAAAACAGACAACAAAAAACTCCAAATTAGAGAGAAATATAAATTTAAAAACCATGTAGTCATGTGTAATGTCATACAAAACTATTAAAACTGAATGGAAAAACTGAATGTACAAAAATAGAGTAAAAATGACAGCAACCAAAAATCCCAAACAACTCCGGTAACCCCATGCTAGTAGTAACCAGCCTGATCACAAACCTTCTCCTAGTGACCTGTAAAATTTTTTATATACATATGGTGAGTATAATAGTCTACTTAGTAGGATCATCCCTAGATCCTCTTGTAAAAAATTAAACAGAACAAGATAAGGCATAGTGAACAACAAGTTAAACTAACACGTCCCCTAAATAGGTATACTAAGTTCCCATCATCACCATGGATACTCTCACCAAGTATTGCATAAATGTGTATATAATATAATATATATTATCAAGGGTACCCTCCCACCACATCCCCACTATTTTTATGCTTTTCCCCAATGTCGCAAGTCCTAATCATATCCCTCCAAAGAGGCTTGCCCGGAGACACCAGGGCGAAGCACTACAACATGAATCTCATAAAAAACCACCATTTCCATGTAAGAAAAGTAAACTGATAGATTCTAGGATCCACCACTTCCCAAATAACGTGTATCATGTGTCAGGATGTATACCAAAAGCCATTATATCCCACATACCAAGTAAGGATCCTGAATCCATCATATCCAATAAACTTTACACATATAGTAATCCATAGGAATCTATATCCAAAATATTTCTATGTGAATAACCACAAGATATTAAATCCCTTTATACACATATATGGGGAAAACTAACCATCCTACCTTACAACACAAGTAACTACCAAGAGAAGAGAGCAGGGCCAAAGGGGGTAGTTGGCCATCCCTCCTCCCACTGGAATGTTGGGGAAAGCACCCTCCAAGGATTGGAATCCTCGGGGTGTTAGTTGCCCTAACTGACAGGGTGGGGTAGCATATAGAAACCCAAGATGTATAGAGTAGACTGTATCTCACAACCACACCATGGGAATATCCTAGTCTTAGACTCAACTGTAGCTAATGTATCTCAGACTCTCAGATACCATGTCTATGATTAGGTACCCTATAAGCACACAACCAGTAAAATAGATTAATTACATGCATTCATTCCCTTTTTATCAGTTTGACATTATGTTCATTAATTAGTTAAATATTAATTGACTATTAACAATTTACCCATTATATTTCATTAACATCACAGCTGAATTCTATTTTTCCTTTAAATTAAAACCGTGGTATTGTGTCCCATCAAGCTCCTACCCCATGGGTTATCATCACTTATTCAATCATTTGTTAAAAAAATTATTAATTTCCCATATTCCTTGGAATTATAGAAAAAGATTATAAGCTACTAAACATAAGGGGGCTCAGCATTGTGATTAGATGGACTACCAGTTGAGTCTCTTCCTCCTATTGATTGAGTATAGACCAAACCTCCCTCAAGAATCTAAACACAAAAAGAATTTGGCATACCCCACCCGTATCATCCCCTTTTGGAAGGAGGGTAATCAAACCAACTATCTTAAGCAGTAGGAAAATTAAGAAAGATAAAAAACAAATAAGAAACAACAAGCATCCAAACATTAACATCCAACCCATTCCATCATCTCCAATGTCCTCCCAGACACCTACACGCATAATCTCAATATTATACACATTACCCATAATTAATTCTCTGGTGTAATGTAGGGAAATGTATGTAGACCCTTAAAATATGGATTATAATATTTTTATAATTAATATATTTATTTTTTACATTATAGTGCATTAATAATGGGTTTGATAAAAATTTGATTTTGATACTATGAATCACAAATTGTATTTTAGGGAAGAAAGTAGTCTCAATCAAGGTATTCTTTTTTATGAGTTAAAAAATTTTGTAAATAAATTATATATTAATATACTATTATAAATAAAAAATACTAATTAAATATAAAATACAATATAATTTTTTGAAGTCAAATATCATTTATATATCATTTAGAAAAATATTATTTAAAAAAATATTATTTTAAAATAAATTGTAATTTTTTAATTAAAAATATGAATTCTCATATTTATAGATTTATTTTGATAAAATAAAAAATTGAAATTATCACAATGAAATTATCAAATGCTAAAATTTTCATAATTTTTTGAGATAGTTGAATATTAGGGTAACAATTTAATACCCTATGTATTTTCACATCCTACGGACAAAAAATTGATGTAATATAATCCATAATAGTTATCTGGGACAAAATTAAATTTTCCTATTAAGATAAATAATTTATTTTATTTGATAAATTTTATTAATCGTTAATTTATCCTCAAAAGAATATATTTTATTTCATGGATTTAAATGAAATTTTTTATAAAAATGACTCACTTCCACATCGACAATAGTATTATATTAATGAAACCATTTCTCACCATATAAAATAATTAAATTCACTAATATTTGATAACAAACATGGTAAAAAACATGGGATTTTTTAGTTTGGATTAAATTATCATATAGATTCCAAATACAAGGTTTTGAAATTTATAATCAATTCCCCACTTGTAACACCCCTCGATTTCATAGTATGTTATTTCATCAAGGTAATGCAATAACTTGCACTAGACACAACACTGAGTTCAAGCACATCACGACATACCAAACTAGCCATTCAAAAGCGGTTATGAATAGTATTAACTGAATTTGGAACATTATATAATACTTAGAATAATAGAATCCATATTTTGTGTTTCTTAGACATAATATAAGAACAAATTCATTTTTTTAGATAAAAGAATTATTTTTCAAAAAATCCAATTTAACCGCTTTTTAATGGAAAAACCTTTTTAAATCCAATATTTTAAACTTTTATATATTCAATTTGAAAATATAAACTTCTTCTTTTGAATTAGGACATAATAATATAGTTTCAATAAATTTTTGGTTTTTTTCTAATAACTTTCATTTTTTTGGTGAATAGTAAAAAATACTATATTTTAACTGAAAACAACTTTTTTAATAAAAATAATTTATAGTGTTGAATTATAAATTTTAATGTTTTAGAAGTATAATTAGATTATATTTTTAACATTTAATCCAATTATGGTCATTGTAAGTAATTTCACTTTGAAATTGGACAAAAACAATTGTCAATCTTTTGATAGTTATTATTTCCTAAAAAATGCTTTTTGGTTTTGACAATGGGATTTAATTTTAAATTAATAACTGAAAATTATATGTTTT
Source organism: Viscum album (assembly GCA_963277665.1). Classification (NCBI taxonomy): domain Eukaryota; kingdom Viridiplantae; phylum Streptophyta; class Magnoliopsida; order Santalales; family Viscaceae; genus Viscum; species Viscum album. Next base: position 394,677,618 of record OY728127.1, on the reverse strand, counting down.
GAATTTGGAAAAATAAACATCATTTTTTGATTCGTAATATCGAAATTATCCTAAGGTTAATTTTTTGTATTTTTCTAAAAGCGTTTAATTTTAGATGAATAGTGAATGAACACTAAGTTATAGTTTAAAACCGATATTTTATTTAAATAATTATTTATTTAATTTAAATTTATTTTATGTAAAAATAGATACTTAATATCAATATAATTTAAATTTAATTAATTGGAGTCAGTTTATAACAATTTTAGAAATACAAAAATATTATTAATCTTTTCACATTCTTTTGCCCACCTCCTGGAGAATTTGAAAATTCACATAAAACATAATTTTACAACTTCTGTGAGTGGAATTTCGAAAATACGAGAAACATAGTTAATATTAAGGAGTAATATTTGGTTAAATAAGATGAAAATAATTTTTTTTGAATAGTAACTTTTTACTTTTATTTACAATGGTTAAATGTAAATAGGGTAATTAAGGGTAAAAATGATTTTATTATTACCCTAATACATGTCCTAATTCTGTTGAATAATGATAATTAGACAAAAAAAACCTTAGGAATATAATATGAACCACTTTGGTCCACATGGATTAGATTAAGACATTTATTATTATTTAATTCAAAGAAGAGATACAAGAATTAAAATCAATGTTTAATAACTAAAACATTATTATATAGGGTTATACATAAGATAAATTAGACTATAAATATTCATTATAATGATAATGTTATTTCCTATATAATCGTATTTTATTTATAATTTTTATAGATTATATATTTAAATTTATTAATGGCACAATGACGATGTAGTAATTACCTTATTAATGAACGAATCCAATAAATGGTATTATAAATATTAAAATAAATATAATTTCAATGCTTTTAGGACATACAAAAAATTTATATTTGAATATTAAATGTTAGGATTTATTCAATTTATTTTGATTGAAGTAATAATGTTGTTATTATTTTAACAAAAAACAATTACCAAATAGTGTCATAATTCACATAATATATTTTTGAAACAAATATTATTTTATTAATTGATATAATGGTTCTAAAATCATAGGATCGTAAAAAAAACTTATATAATAATATATATGAAATTAATTAACCAAATGGGGTTATATTGGAAGTATATAGTATTTTTATTAACCATATAGTGTAGGAATACAAGAAGACACGATAAAAGATAAATTATTTAACTTAGAGTTAAATCTAAATGATAAGGTTGAAATGGTAACCTAGACTAGTCTAAAACCTATTGGTCGAGTGGTATTCGACCCATACCCACCTTATACTTTAAATAATACATTTTTGAGCCATTATAAATTGAATATGAATTTATTATAAAATAATATTTTTAGTTTTTCCAAAGGTGCAGCTCACCCCTCTTGTAAAAGGGCACTTCCCATTCTCTCAAATTCACACCTCCAAATCCATTTGGCTCGGCAAAACTCTATCCAAATACTCTCTCAACAATCCTCCCTTTATCCTAGAGGCCCTAATTTAATCCTAATACCATCATATGGATCCATTTTGATCAAATTAAATAGAAGAACCTGAAGAAGAGGTAATGATTTCACTACCCTCTTTCGAGCTCTCTTATTCTTCCACATAATCTTCCTTTGTTGTTTAAATTATAAAATAATAAATTCAGTATCTTATATATACTATTATGTTATTATAAATATGGAACAACTATATTGATTTTTCTATCCATCTTATTAATTATAATGTCACCCATCTTGCGTACGTACGGCTTACCGTCTCCACACTGTGGTGTAATTAGTTATTCAACACTTTTATTTTGATGTATATAATGATGAGTAATATGTATATAATTAATGAAAATGACATTATAATGTATATTTAAAATTAATATACCAACCAATTCCACTCCTTTAAGGAAATCATTTTGTCACTCGTGCGTACATACGGATTACCGTCTCCACAACGCGATGACATTCATTTCCACATGCACCATGCACCGAAAATTATAAAAATATATATATGACTAATAATTATGTAATATATGAAATAATAATTCTAATGTGTATATATATATATACTTACATTTATCATATTAACTTAGTTCTTTTCAACACGATATAAAAACAGAAACACCGTTTATGCGTACGTACGGACAACCGTCTCCATAAACGGCATTTTTCATTTCATATATATATGTCTTTTATACATATTTATATTATAAATTTATATTATATATAAATCATGTTTTATATTGTGGAATTATGAAAATCTTGGTCTAAGTGATATAGTCAAGAGTAACAAGTTAAAACCCGTACGATAAAGAAAGCGATTATTACTAGAAATGTTAATTTAACTTGGAAAATATTATTAAATGGGTAGTATAATGTCATAAATGAATCATGTATGATATCATAAATATTAATATGGTTATTTTATATTTTAATAATATACTACGATCTTCATACAGGTGGTTAAACTAACCCTTGACCAAAGGAAATTGAATTGTAAGGGTTAATTTCACAATCTCTTCATTATCTGAGCTTGTTATTACGTAAGTATCTACTGGGACATATTTATTATCCATGTCCATGTTTCATAAAAGATTTTGAAAATGGATTATTTTTAAGGGAATTTTTAATAAAACATCATTTTAAATGTTTTAATTTTTTTTAAATCTTTCTCATTAATGTCCATGTTTTCAAAATGGGTTTTAAGGATTTATTTATATGATATGAATGTTTTTAAAATGTTAATTTTATTCAATTGCTTCAAAGTGGTATAGGTCACTTTGATTAAAAAATGTTATAAAATGTATTCTTTTCTAAATTATGTGACATTTAAATGTTTTTATGAAAAAGTGGTATTTCTCTCAATGAGTTTTTACAAAACATTTTCATCTATGTCAAAATCCATTAATAGAATTTAAACATGTTTTGAAGTTGATTATCATGATACCAATCATCCATATTGTATTGATGGTTTTGTGATATTTTTTACTATGGATGTTCTATTTTTGTATCATTCATGGTTTATGGAGAAATTATTGACATTTCATATGCTAGTTTTAATACGAATGTTTATGTTATGTTTAAAACTATAAATATAAGGCATGAATTGGACTTAGTAAGTGATGAGTGGAGCCCTCTATTGCTTCTTGATGCATCAGTAGACCTCAGGAGACATACTAGTGTCTTGGCACAAGGCATTGACAAAATCTTATTTGTAGTCTTGGCACAAGGCCTTGACTATATGGCTGTGATAGTCTGACATTATGCATTCCATAATTATGTAAGTGGTTATTGATATTGCATGTGATTATTCGACTACTAGAATATCAATGTGAATAAGTAAATGGCATTATTTCATTTTATCATTTCCATATAATGCTGAAGTTCTGGTTTTAACGGATTTTGTTTTAGTAATAATTTCCTTAAATGATTATGTCTGTTTATGAATGTTTACGCTATATTTTTATCCTTAATGAGCATCTGAGCTCACCCATTTCAATGTTTTAATTTTTCCCAAGATGTGAAAAAATATTTTATGAATGGCCTGCAAGGATAGTATGAGGGGATATGAAGATAATATGTTGTTGTAGTGTTTTTTCCTTTATGATGTAATGTAAGACTTATGAATATATCTAGTGTTTATAAGTATACTAAACTAATCGGTCTTTCAAGACTTGATATTTTGTGATCAGGCCAATGTTATGTAATAATGCACCAACTTTGGGTAACTGGGGTCGGGGCGTTATAGTTGGTATTAGAGGATGATTAGTACAAACCTTTGAATCTAGATTTAGATAAACTCTTATTAGAGCACATAGCCCTAAGATAGACTTTGAGGATTAGTACAGAAGAACATCCGAAAATTTTGGTATTGAAGTGGTTTTGTAAGTTTTCCGAGCAATACATCCCAGTCTGGATATGAGCAGGTAGAGGAGGATCTTGAACAGATGTACCTATGGGTAAAAACCAAAAACACCGCTTTGAGTTAGACTCAAACGGGGACTGGTGCACGTCAACAGGCTTTACTACACTCTTGGTTACGACACCACAATGGGATATTCTTAGGATAATTCTAATAATATTTTAAAATAATTATAAATGGTTTGTGAGTATATACTTCCTCAAAGAAAACAACATTGTGATTTTGGATTATATCCCTAAACCATTAAATTTACTTTAGTTATTTTACATGTTTGGAATTATTCATTTCAATTCATAAACTAACCTATTATATGCCATTGTATAGAAATGGTGGCCAGTTGAAGGAATGTGAACTCCCGCAATACGTATGATCCAAAGAGTAAGACGGATCATATATTTCACGGTTTGATGCCAAAATTTAAAAGGGAAATATTTTCCCATGTATTCTCAACATATGAAGAAATATTATCATGTATTAATAAGATAAGTAAATAATTCTTTGAGTCGTATGGAATTGAAGGAAAGGAAGTGAAGAAAAGGATGGAAGAGAGAATGATGGATAAAGGGAAGAGGGAAAAGAAGAATTTTCTCATATGTGATAACTGTGGGAAGAAACCCCATGGAACTTGCCTGAAGGGAATGAGATTTTGTTATAAGTGTGGAGAAAAAGGACACCGTGTATGTGATTGTAGAGGTAAGACAAAGGTTTCAAATACACAATGATTCATCTGCAAGGAGTTGGGACACTATGCGAACCAATGTCTAAATCATCAGAGTATGCCCCAAATGATGCTATTGGATAATAATCAAGTTATTATACAAACACAGATGAGGATGATTTATTAGAGTTCTTATATTTTTATTAAAGAATTATGTCATTTGAGCGTTGTATCAACGATGTAATGATTATAATAATTATGGAGAATATAAGGATTGTACTCTAGTACTATTTTTTAAGGACTTAAGATTATGTGGAACCAAGAAAAGTGACTCAATAGCAGGTTAACATTTTGGATAGTATATGGTGGAGAGAAAGATAAACCATAATATGGTTCTGATAATGAGGTAGTGATTTTGGAATAATAGATGATTAATTTGGATAAATTATATAGGATATTCTTGACTACCATGAATGTGATTAATAATTTTTATGTTCCATCATTGTTTGAGTTTACAACATTTTTGGATGAAAGAAGTATATAAAGTATCCTATAATGTATAAGGGATCATGAATTTAATCAATAAGGTTTTTTTGTTAATTCATGATGTCGCAGTGTTTAAAAAGAATACATGACAATGGTGTTCACATGTTATTACGTGGAAAAAGGATCTTCATTGTGTTTACCTTCCTTAAAAAAAATTTATTGTGTGTTTGGAAAGAAGTATTTTGGATAAGTCTAGTTTGTGATTATTTTTGTATTTCTATAAAAGGACAACCCGAAGGTCGGGCGGCAACCCATCACGTCCTGCAAGGCCACGATACATGAACCCGCAACTGAAGGGAGACTAGGGTGTATCACCTACCACTGACCCACGGGATATCCTGGATTGAATAATGTAGTTTTTTAAAAGTGTCTCGTAGATGAATTATAAATTCATTTTTTGGAACCCTATAAGAATAGTATAAAAAGAATATTTTTTATGTTCTATGATCTTTTAGAGTGAAAGAAGATTTTGTGGTAGAAAATAGTTAAAGAATGGAACTCTACTTAACATGTATACATTTTTTCTGCTCTTATCCTATGATGAAATAAATTCTTAAAAATAAGGTAAATCATATTAAAACAAAAAATGTGTTAACTTAATACCTTACGTTTTGTTGAATCGATGGTACATTAAATCATCATAGATTGGTGGCTTTGAGGCCCATAATTCTACAATTGTTTGTGACTGATGACCTCAATTCCTCCCAATAAATATTTTCATTTTTCCTCCAATTATGTGTCACTAATTTCAACTAAATTTCTAAAAATAGAGGTCATAATTTTGTGGTGACTTTTTCTTTCCCCTTTCCCTCTTATTAAGACTAAATTTTATTAACCCAATTTTCGATGTGGGTTTTCCACAAAGGTATTTTCTATTATAAACCTTTTATTTTTGAAGAAAATTTTCATCTTTTGAGGGATCAATTTATTTTAGGAGGGAATAATGTTATACCCCAATATTTCATAGTAGCAATTTTTCAGTTTAATGCAATAACATGTACTACACGCAACACTGAACTACACGCAACACTGAGTTCAAGCGCATCACGACTTACCAAACTAGTCGTTCAAAACCGATTATTAATATTACTAACTGATGTTTGAACATTATATAATCCTAATAGTTCTATAATCCATATTATTAGTTTCATAGACATAATGTAAGAACAAATTCATTTTTTTCAGAGAAAAGAATTATTTTTAAAAACATGTAATTTTACCCCCTTTTAAGGGAGATCCCTTTTTAAATACAATATTTGAAACTATTATATATTCAAATTGAAAAAATAAACTTCTTATTTAGAATTGGGACATAATAATTTAGTTTCAATAAATTGTTGATGTTTTTCTGATAACTTTCATATTTGGGTGAATAGTGAAAAATACTTTATTTTAACTGAAAAAAATATTTTTATTAAATATAATTTATAATGTTGAATTACAAATTTTAATGTTTTAGAAGTATAATTAGATTATATTTTTTCCATTTAATCCAATTATGGTTATTTTAAGTAATTTCACTTTGAAAATCGGACATAATCAAGTGTCAATGTTTTGATAGTTATTATTTCCTAAAAGTATGCTTTTTGGTTTTGATAACAGTAATTAATTTTACATTAATAAATTAAAATTCTATTTTTTGAATTTGGTAAAATAAACATCATTTTTGGATTCGTAATATCAAATTTAGCATTGGGTGAATTTTTTGTATTTTTCTGAAAAAGTTCAATTTTTGATGAATAGTGAAAGAAAACTGAGTTATAGTTGAAAACCAAAAAAAAATTTAAATAATTATTTATTTAAGTTAAATTTATTTTAGTTAAAAATTTATACATAATATCTATATAATTTCAATTTAATTAATTGGGTTCGGTTTATAAAAATTTTAGATATAAAAAAAATTATTGAAATCTTCACCATCTTTTACCCACCACGTAGGAGAATTTACAAACTCAGATAAAAAATAATCATACCGTTTCTGTGAGTGGAATTTAGAAAATATGATGTTAATATCAAGGTTTATAATGTAGTTCAAAAAGATGAAAATAATTTTTGATGAATAGTAACATTTTACTTTTATTTTCCACGGTTAAATGTAAATATGGTAATTAAGGGTAACAATGATTTTATTATTACCCAAACACATGACCTAATTCTTTTGGATAAGTATAATTCGACGAAATAAACCTTAGGAATAAAATATGAATCTCTTTAGTCAACTTGGATTAGATTAAGACATTTATTATTATGTAATTCAACGAAAGTTAAATGAATTAAAATCAAAGTTTAATACTAAACCATTTTTAATATAGGGTTATGAATAAGATAAATTCGACTATAAATATTAATTATAAAGAGAAAGATATTTAATACATAATGATATTTTATTTATAATTTTTAGAGATTAAATAATTAAATTTATTAATGACACAATGATGATGCAGTAATTGCCTTATTAATGAACCAATCAAATAAATCATATTATAAATATTAAAATAAATATAACATAAACGTTTTTAAGACATCCAAGAATTTTATAGATGATTATTACATGTTAGGATTTATTCAATGTATTTTTTTGATGTAATAATGATTTTATTATTTTAACAAAAAACAAATACCAAATAGTGTGAAAATTGACATAAAATAGTTTTTAAAAAATATATTATATTATTAATTTAAATAATGGTCCAACAATAGAAAATTCGGCCAAAAGAATTATATAATAATATATATGACATTAATGAACCAATTCGGTTTCTATTGACAGTATATAGTTTGTTTATTAACCATATAGTGTAAGAATACAAGAAGACACTGTAAAAGTTAAATTATTTAACTTAGAGTTAAATCTAAATGATATGTTTAAATGGTAACCTAAACTTGTCTAAAACCTATTGGTTGAGTGGTTTTCGACCCATACCCAACTTATACTTTAAATAATACATTTTTGAGCCGTTATAAACCAAAAATCAATATATTATAAAATAATATTTTATGTTTTTCCAAAGGATCCCCTCACCCCTCTTATAAAAGGGCACATCCCCATTTCTCAAATTCACACCTCAAAACCATTTTCCTAGGCCAAACTCTGCCCAAAAACATTATAAACTATTATCCCTTAATCCTAGAGGCCCTAATTTAGTCATAATTCCAACATAAGGATCCATTTTGTTCAAATCAAAAGAAAGAACCCGAAGAAGAGGTAATGATTTCACCACCCTCTTTCAAGTTCTCTTATTCTTCCACTTTCTCGTTATTTGATGTTTCCATTCTAAAATAATAAATCCAGTATCTTATATATACTATGATGTTATTAAAAATATGGAACAACTATATTCATTATTCTATCCATCCTATTAATGATAATGTCACCAGGCATGCATTCGTACGGCTTACCGTCTCCACGCTGGTTTATAATTTTTTATTCAACACAATGTTATTTGGATGGAAATAATGATGAGAAATATGTATATATATATAATGAAAATAACATGCTAAAGTATATGTAAAATTAATATACCACCCAATTCCACAACGTTATGGTAATGATATTGTCGCTCTTGCGTACGTACAGATTACTGACTCCACAACACGATGAGATTCATTACCACATGCACCATTCACCGAAAATTATAAAAATATATATATTACTAATAAGTATGTAATATATAACATAATAATCCTACTAGATATATAAATATATATATATACTTACGTATATCTTATTCACTTAGTTCCATTCAACACGATATAAAAACATAAAAAGCGTTTATGCGTACGTACAGACAACCATCTCCATAACCGGTGTTTTTCATTTCATATATATGTCTATTATACATATTTATATTCTAAATATATGTGATATATAAATCATGTTTTATATTCTGGAATAATGTAAACCTTGGTCTATTTGATAAAATCAAGAGTAATAAGCTAAAACTCGTACGATAAAGAAAGCGACCATTACCCAAAATGTTAATTTAACATGGAAATTATTATTAAATAGGTAGTATAAAGTCATAAATGAATCATTTATGATATCATAAATATTAATATGGTTCTGTTATTATTTAATAACATAATAAGTTCTTCATACATGAACTTAAACTTACCCTCAACCAAAGAAAAGTACAAGGTAAGGGTTAATTTCACAATCTCTTTGTTATCAAAAGTTGTTTTTTCATAAGTATCTACTGTGACACATTTATTATTCATGTCCATGATTCATAAAAGTGTTTTAAAAGTGATTATTTTTAAGGTAATTTATACTAAAACATCATTTTAAATGTTTTAAATATTTATTCTTCTAAATAATTCTCATTAATATCTATGTTTTCAAAATGGGTTTTAAGGATTTATTTATATGGACATGAATGTTTTTAAAATGTTAATTCCTTTCAATAGTTTCAATGTGGTATGGGAAACTTTGATTAAAAAATGTATTAAAATATCTTCCTTTCTAAATTATGCGACTTTTAAATGTTTTCATGAAAAAAAATTATTTCTCTCAAAGAGTTTTTACAAATTATTTTCATCTATGTCAAAATCCTTTAATAGATTTTAAACCTGTTTTGAAGTTGATTTATCATGATTCCAATCTTCCATATTGTATTGAAGGTTTTGTGATATGTTTGACTGTGGATGTGTTATTTTTATACCATTCATGGGTTATTGATAAATTATTGACATATCGTATGCTAGTTTTAATCCGAATGTTTATGTTATTTTTAAACATGATAATGTGATGAATGCATTGGACTTAGTAAGTGACGGGTGGATCCCGCTATAGCTCCTTGATGCATCAGTAGGTCTTGCGAGACAAACTAGTTTTTTCCAAAAGTCCTTGAAAAAATCTTATTTTTAGTCTTGGCACAAGGCCTTGACTATGTGGTTATGATAGTTTGGAATTATGCATTCCATCATTACGAAAGTGGTTATTGATATTGCATGTGATTATTCGACTAGTAGAATATCCATGTGAATAAGTAAATGAAATTATTTCATTTTATCTTTTCTATATTATGATGATGTTCATGTTTTAAGGGATTTTGTTTTAGTTATACATTTACTTAAATTTTTATGTTTATTTATGAATGTTTATGATATATTTTTATCCTTACAAAGCATCTGATATCACCCCTTTCAATGTTTTAATTTTTCCAGGATGTGAAGAAGTATTTTATGAATGACCAGCAAGGAAAGTATGAGGGGATATGAAGAAAAGATATTGTTGTAGTTTTTTTCACTTTATGAAGTAATATAAGACTTATAAATATATCTAGTGATTCCAAGGATACTAAACTAAACAGTCTTTAGAGACATGATCATTCGTGATCATGCCAATGTTATGTGATAATGCACCGACTCTGGGTAACCAGGGTGGAGGCATTATAGTTGGTATTAGAGGAAGTTTAGTACAAACCTTGGAAGATGGATATAGATAAACTCTGATTAGAGCACATTGCACTATGATATAATTTCAGGAATAATATATAAGAACTTCCTAGAATTTTGGTATTGTAGAGATTTTGTATGTTTTCTGAGAAATACATCCCCGTCTGGATAGGAGCAGGTAGAGGCAGCTCTAGCAAAGATGTACCTAGGGGTAAAACCCAAAAACAATGCTTTGAGATAGACTCAAATGGGAACTGGTGCACGACAACGAGATTTGTTGCACTCTTGGTTATGAAAATCCAAGGGGATATTCTTAGGAGAATTCGCATCTTCTTTACAAATCATTTTGAAGGGTTTATGAGTATATACATCCTCAAAGAAAACATCTTTATGATTATGGATTATATCCATAAAATGTTCAATTTACGTTAGGTATTTTACATGTTTAGAATTATTAATTGCAACTCATAAACTGACCTGGTTTATGACATTGTATAGAAATGGCACCTAGTGGAAGGAATGTGAAATCCAGAAATACGTATGATCCAAAGAATAAGAAGGATCATATCTTTCATGGAAATTAGCAAACATTTAGAAGAGAAATAGTCAGCCATGTATTCTCAACATATGAAGAAATAGTATCATGTATTAATAAAATAAGTAATGAATAATTTGAGTCTTATGTCTTTGAAGGAAAGCAAGAGAAGAAAAGGATGGAAGAGAGAAAGATGGATAAAGGGAAGAAGGAAAAGAAGAATTTTCCCATATGTGATAACTGTGGGAAGAAACACCCGAGAACTTTCTTGAAGGGAATGGTAGTTTGTTATAAGTGTGGAGAAAAAGGACACCAAGTACGTGACTGTAAGGGTAAGAAAAAGGCTTCAAATGCACAATGCTTCATCAGCAAGGAGTTGGGACACTATGCAAACCAATGTCTAAATCAAAATATTGTGCCCAAAATGATGCTATTGGATAATAATGAAGTTATGATACTACCATTGATTAGGAGGAATGATTAGAGTTCTTATTTTGTTATTAAATAATTATGTCATTTGAGTGTTTTATTAACAATATACTGGTTATAATAATTATGGAGTATATAAGGATTGTACTACAATACTATATTATTATGCACTTGAGATTGTGTGGAACCATGAAAAGTGACTCAATAACAGGTTAAATTTTTGGAAAATATATGGTGGAGAGAAAGATAAACCATAATATGGTTCTGATACCGAGGTAGTGATTTTGGAATAATACATGATTAATTTGGATAAATTATATTGGATATTCTTGACTACCATGAATGTGATTAATGATTTGTATATTCAATAATTATTTGAGATTACATCATTTTTGGATAGAAGAAGTATATCCAGTATTCTATAGGGAATAAGGGAGCATTAATGTAATCAATAATGTTTTATGGTAATTTAGGATGTTGTAGTGTTTTAAAGGAACACAAGATTAATGTGTTGACACGTTATTACGTTGAAAAAAGGATCTTCATTGTGTTTACCTTCCTTAAAAATTTTGTATTGTGAGTTTGGATAGATATATTTTGGATAATTCCAGATTGATATTTTTTTTAAATTTTCTTATAAAGACAACCCGAAGGTCGGGTGACAAACCATCGCGTCTGGCAAGGCTGCAAGACTTGAACCCACAAACGAAGGGTGACTAGGGTGTATCACCTACCACTAACACACTTGATGTCCTGGATTGAATAATGTAGTTTTTTTAAAGGGTATGTTGGATGAATTATAAATTCATTTTTTTGAACCCTATATGAATAAGATAAATAGAATATTTTTTATGTTCTATTATCTTCTAGTGTGAAAGTTTAGTTTGTGGTAGAAATAAGTTAAAGAATGAAACTCCACATGAAAAGTATACATTTTTTTCTTCTCTTATTCTATGAAGAAAAAAATTCTTAAACTATAGGTAAGGCATCCTAAAATGAAAAATGTGTTATCCTAATTCCTTACGTTTTGTTGAACTGATAGTACAATAAATCATCATAGATTGGAGGCTTTGAGGGCCATAATTCTATAATTGTTTTTGATTGATGACCTCAATCACTCCCAATAAATATTTAAATTTTATCTCCAATTATGTGTCTTTAATTGCCACCAATGTTCTCCTTATCGATATCGTAATTTGGTGGTGACTTTTTCATTCCCCTTTTCCTCTTATTAAGACTACATTTTATTAACCCAATTTCAGATGTGGGTTTTCCACAAAGGTATTTTATATTTTCAACCTTTTATTTTCGATGAAAATTTTCAAATTGGGAGGGAGAAATTTATTGAAGGAGGGAATAATGTAACACCCCAAGTTTTCATAGTACGTTATTTCTTCAATGTAATGTAATAACTTGCACTACACGGAACACTGAGTTCAAGCACATCACGACTTACCAAACTAGCAGTTCAAAAGCAGTTATTAATAGTAATAACTAAATTTTGAACATTATATAATCCTTATAATTTTAGAATCCATATTATAAATTTCTTAGACATAATGTAACAACAAATTCATTTTTTTCAGATAAGAGAATTATTTTTAAAAAAATGCAATTTTACAGCTATTTAATAGAAAACCCTTTTTAAATCCAATATTTGAAACTATTATATATTAAATTTTACAAAATAAACTTCTTATTTAAAATCAGGACAAAATAATTTATTTTCAAAAAATATTTGTTGTTTTTCTGATAACATTCATATTTTGGTGAATAGTAAAAAATGCTATATTTTAACTAAAAAAACATTTTTAATAAAAATAATTTATTGTGTTTAATTATACATTTTAATGGTTTATAAGTATAATTAGATTATATTTTTACCATTTAATCCAATGATGTTCATTGTACGTAATTTCACTTTAAAATTGGACATAATCAAGTGTCAATCTTTTGATAGTTATTATTTCCTAAAAATATGCATTGTGGTTTTGCCAATGGGAATTAATTTTAAATTAATAAATTCAAATTATATGTTTTGAATTTGGTAAAGTAGACATCATTTTTGGATTCTTAATATCGAAATTAGCCTATGGTGAATTTTTGATATTTTTCTAAAAATGTTCAATTTTTGATGAATAGTGAATGAACACTAACTTATAGTTTAAAACCGAAATTTAATTTAAATAATTGTTTATTTAATTAAAATTTATTTTAGGTCAAAATAGATAGATAATATTTATATAATTTCAGTGTAATTAGTTGGAGTCAGTTTATAATAAATTTGGGTATATAAAAATTTTATTGAACTTTTCACCCTCTTTTACTCACCTCCTAGGAGAATTTCCAAATTCACATAAAACATAATAATATCTCTTATATGAGTGGAATTTCAATAACCAGAGAGATATGGTTAATATCAAGGAGTAAAATGGGTTTCAATAAGAAGAAAATAAGTTTTGGTGAATAGTAAGGTTTTGATTTTATTTTCCACGGTTAAATTTAAATATAGTAATTAATGGTAAAAATGATTTTATTATTACCCTAAAACATCTCATAATTTTATTGGATAAGTATAATTCTACCATAAAAAAACTTAGGTATAAAATATGAATCTATTTGGTCCACATGGATTATATTATAACATTTATTTTTATTTAATTCAAAGTTTAAAAGAATTAAAATCAATGTTTAACAACAAAATCATTTTAAATATAGGGTTATAGATAAGATAAATTCGACTATAAATATTCATTAGAAGTATAATGAGATTTACTACATAATTATATTTTATTTATAATATTTAGAGATTAAATAACTAAATTTATTAATGACACAATGATGATGCATTAATTACCTTATTAATTAAAGAATCAAATAAATGCTATTATAAATATTAAAATAAATATAATTTCAATGTTTTTATGACATCCAAAAAATTACTAGGTGAATATGAAATTTTAAGATTTATTCAATGTATTTTGTTTGAAGTAATAATTCTGTTATTATTTTAACAAAAAACAAATACAAAATAGTGTCAAAATTGAAAAATAATAGTTTTTAAAACAAATATTATATTATTAATTGATATAATGGTCCTAAAATATATGGTTCCGCCAAAAGACATATATAAAAATATGTATAACATTAATGAACCAATTGGGGTTCTATTGGCAGTATATAGTACGTTTATTAACCATATAGTGTAATAATACAAGAAGACATGGTAAAAGTTAAATTATTTAACATAGAGTTAAATCTAAATGATAAGGTTAAAATGGTAATCTAAACTTGTATAAGACCTATTGGGTGAGTGGTTTTCGACAAATCCCCACCTTAGACTTTAAATAATACATTTTTGTGCCACTATAAACCGAATATGAATTTATTATAAAATAATATTTTAAGATTTTCCAAAGGTTCCCCTCACCACTCTTATAAAAGGGCACTACCCCTTCTCTCAAATTCACACCTCCAAAGCTATTTCACTTGGCCAAACTCTGTAAAAATACTCTTTCAACTATACTCCCTTCATCCTAGTTGTCCTTATTTAGTCAGAAAGCCAACATAAGGATCCCTTTTGATCAAATCAAAAGGAAGAACCTGAAAAAGAGGTAATGATTTCACCACCCTCTTTCAAGTTCTCTTATTCTTCTAATTACTCTCACTATGTTGTTTCCATTCTAAAATAATAAATCTAGTATCTTATATATGCTGTGATGTTATTATAAATATGGAACAACTATATTCATTATTCTATCTATCTTATTAATGATAATGTCACCATGTGTGCATACGTATGGCTTACCATCTCCACGTCGTGGTGTAATTTATTATTCAACACTATGTTATTTGGATGGATATAATGATGAGTAATATCTATATAAATAATGAAAATAACATGATAATTCCTCTGTAAAATTAATATAACACACAATTCCACACCTTTAAGGAAATGATGTTGTCTCTCGTGCATACGTACGGATTACCGTCTCCACGACGCGATGAGATTCATTTCCAAGTTCACCATTCACCGAAAATTATGAAAATATATATATTACTAATAAGTATGTAATATATGAAATAATAATGCTACTGGTGATATATATATATATATATATATATATATCTTATTCACTTATTTCCATTCAATACGATATGAAAACGAAAACAACATGTATGCGTACGTACGGACTACTGTCTCCATAAACAGTCTTTTTCATTTCATATATAAGTCTTTTATACATATTTATATTATAAATATATATGATATATAAATAATGTTTTACATTATATAAGTATGTAAATCTTGGTCTAAGTGATACAATAAAGAGTAACAAGTAAAAACACATTCAATAAAGAAAACAATTAATACCCGAAATGTTCATTTAGTATGGAAATTATTATTAAATGGGTTGTATAAAGTCATAAATGAATCATGTATGATATCATAAATATTAATATGTTTTTGGTATAATTTAATAACATGCTATGATTTTAATACAAGAGGTTAAACATACCCATGACCAAAGTAAAGTGCAAGGTAAGGGTTAATTTCACAATCTATTTATTATCCGAGGTTGTTTTTACGCAAGTATCTACAAGGGCATTTTTATTATCCATTTCCATGTATAATAAAATAGTTTTCAAATGGATTGTTTTTAAGGGACTTTTTACTAAAACACCATTTTAAATGTTTTAAATATTTATTCTTCTAAATCATTCTCATTAATGTACATGTTTTCAAAATGAGTTTTAAGGATTTATTTATATGGACATGAATTTTTTTAAAATGTTAATTACTTTCAAATGATTAAATTTGTTATGGGACACTTTGATTCTAAAATGTTTTTAAATGTCTTCCTTTATAAATTTCATGACATTTAAATGTTTTCATGAAAAAGGGATATTTCTCTCAAAGAATTTATAAAAATCATTTTCATCTATGTCAAAATCCTTTAATAGATTTTAAACTTGTTTTGAAGTAGCATTATCATGATAAAAATATTCCATATTGTATTGAAGGTTTTGTGATATGTTTCATTTCAGATGTGTTATTTTTATACCATTCATGGTTTACGGAGAATGTATTGACATTTCGTATGCAAGTTTTAATCTTATTGTTTATGTTTCTTTTAAACCTATTCATATGTGGAATGTATTGGACATAGTAAGTGATGGGTGGAGCCCTCTATATCACCTCAATGCATCGGTAGGTCTCATGAGACAAACTAGTGTCGTGGAACAAGACCTAGAAAAAATCTTATATTTAGTCTTGCCACAAGGCCTTGACTATGTGGTTATGATAGTCTGGAATTATGAATTCCATCATTATGAAAGTGGTTATTGAGATTCCATGTGATTATTCGACTAGTATAATATCAATGTGAATTATTAAATGGAATTATTTCATTTTATCTTTGCCACATTATGCTGAAGTTCATGTTTAAAAAGCTTTTGTTTTAGTTATACATTGCCTTAAATGGTTATGTTTATTTATGAAAGTTTCTGCTATATTGTTATCCTTACTGAGCATTTGAGCTAACCCCTTTCAATGTTTTAATTTTTTCCCAGATGTGTTGAAGTATTTTATGAATGACCTGCATAGACAGTATGAGGGGATATAAAGACAAGATTTTATTGTAGTTTTTTCACTTTATGATGTAATGTAAGACTTATGAATATATCTAGTTCTTGAAAGGATACTAAACTAATCGGTCATTCGAGACATAATATTTTGTGATCATGCCAATGTTATGTAATAATACACCGAAACGGGGTAACTAGGGTCGGGGCGTTAGAGTTGATATTAGAGAATGTTTAGTACAAACCTTTGAAGCTAGATTTAGATAAAATCTAATTAGACCACATCACCCTAAGACAGACATTGAGGATTATTATATAATAACATCATATAATTTTGTTATTTTATAGATTTTGTATGTTTTCAGAGCAATACATCCCTATCTGGATAGGAGCAGGTAGAGACGACTCTGGCACAGATGTACCTAGGGGTAAAACCTGAAAACACCGCATTGAGTTAGACTCGAACATGAACTGATGCATGACAATGGGCTTTGCAACAATATTGGATATGAAACTCCCAGGGGATATGATTTGGATAATTCTCATCTTCTTTACAAATCATTATGAATGGTTTATGAGTATATACATTCTCATAGAATACATCTTTATGATTATGGATTATATCCATAAACCGTTCAATTTATATTAGGTATTTTACAAGATTAGAATTATTTATTACAATTCATAAACGAGCATAGTTTATGACATTATATAGAAATCGCGCCCTTTAGATGGAATGTGAACTCCCGCAATACGTATGATCCAGAGAGTAATAATGATCATATCTTTCCAGGTATTAATCAAACATTTAAAAGGTAAATAATAATCTATGTATTTTCAACATATGATGAAATAGTATCATGGATTAATAATATATGTAATGAATTCATTGATTTTTATGTCATTGAAGGCAAGAAATAGAAGAAAATGATGGAAGAGAGAAAGATAGATAAAGGGAAGAGGGAAAAAAAGAATTTTCCCATTTGTGATAACTGTGGGAAGAAACACCCTTGAACTTTCTTGAAGGTAATGGGAGTTTGTTATAAGTGTGGAGAAAAAGGACACCTGGTACCTAACTATAAGGGTAAGAAAAAGGTTTCAAATGTACAATGTGTCATCTTCAAGGAGTTGGGACACTATGCGATCCAATGTCTAAATCATCAGAGTATGCCTCAAATGATGCTATTAGATAATAATCAAGATATGATATTACCATAGATGAGGAGGAATGAATATAGTTCTTATGTTGTTATTGATTTTTTTTTCATTTGAGTGTTGTATCAAAGATTTACTGGTTATAACAATTATGGATTATATAAGGATTGTAATGCAGTACTATTTTATTAAGGACATGAGATTGTGTGGAACCGAGAAAAGTCACTAAATAGCAGGTTAAATTTTTGGAAATATATGGTTGAGAGAATGATAACCCATAATATTGTTCTGATACCGATGTAGTGATTTTGGAATAATACATGATTAATTTGGATAAATTATATTCGATATTTTTGACTACAATGAATGTGATTAATTATTGGTATATTCCATCATTGATTGAGTTTACAATATTTTTTGATGGAAAAGTATACCCAGTATTATATAATGAATATAAGAGTTTGAATGTAATCAATAAGCTTTTATGGTAATTCAGAATGTTGTGTTTTTGTAATAGAATACTTGATGAAGGTGTTCACACATTATTACGTGGAATAAAGGATCTTTATTATGTTTACCTTCCATAAAAATTATGGATTGTGAGTTTGTACAAAAGTATTTTGGATAAGTCTAGTTTGAGATTATTTTTGGATTTCCATTAAAGGACAACACAAAGGTCGGGCGACAACCTGTCGCGTCCATCAATTCCACAAGACATGAACCAGCAACTGAATGGCGTCTAGGGTGTATCACCTACCACTGACCCACGTGTTGTCCAGGATTGAATAATTCTATTTTTTAAAGGGTCTGGTAGATGAATTATGAATTCATTTTTTTGAACCCTATATGAATAGGATAAATAGAATAATTTTTTATGTTCTATTATCTTTTAGAGTGAAAGATGAGTTTGTGGTAGAAATTAGTTAAAGAATGGAACTCTACATGACAAGTATACGTTTTTTTTCTTCTATTATTCTATGAAGAAGTAAATTATTAAACTTTAAGTAAGTCATATTAAATCCAAAAATGTGTTATCCTAATATATTACGTTTTGTCGAACCGATCGTACTTTAAATCATCATTGATTGGTGGCTTTGAGACCCAAAATTCTACAATTGTTTTTGATTGATGACCTCAATCACTCCCTATAAATATTTAAATTTTTCCTCTAATTATGTGTCTCTAATTTCCACCAATGTTTTCTTATCGAGATCATAATTTTGTGGTGAATTTTTCATTCCCCTTTTCCTCTTATTAAGACAAAATTTTATTAATGCAATTTCTGATGTGGGTTTTCCACAAATGTATTTTCTATTTTCAACCTTCAATTTTAGAAGAAAATTTTCAAATAATGAGGGCTCAATTTATTTAAGGAGGGAAGAATGTGACACCCCAAGATTTCATAGTACGTTATTTCTTCAAAGAAAAGAAATAACTTGCACTACACGTAACACTGAGTTCAAGCGCCTCACGACTTACCAAACTAGACGTTCAAAAGCGGGTATCTATAGTATTAACTATATTTTGAACATTATATAATCTATATAATTTTATAATCAATATTATGAGTTTCTTATACATAATGTTAGAAACAAATTATTTTTTTTCCAGATAAAAGAGTTATTTTTTAAAAAATGCAATTTTAACACCTTTTAATGGAGAACCCTTTTTCAAATCCAATATTTGAAAATATTATATATTCAACTTGACAAAATAAAATTATTCTTTTGAATAGGTACATAATAATTTATTTTTAATAAATTTTTGGTGTTATTCTGATAACATTCATATTTGGGTGAATAGTGAAAAATACTATATTTTAACTGAAAACTAATTTTTTAATAAAAATAAGTTATAGTGTTGAATTATACATTATAATGGTTTAGAAATATAATTAGATTATATTTTTACCATTTAAAACAATGATGGTCATTGAAAATAATATCACTTTGAAATTGGACATAAACAAGTATAAATCATTTGATAGTTATTATTTCCTAAAAATATGATTTTTGGTTTTGACAATGGGAACTAATTTTTAATTAATAAATGAAAATTATAAGTTTTCAATTTGGTAAAATGGACATCATTATTGGATTTGTAATATCAAAATTATCCTAGGCTGATTTTTTTTTTGTATTTTTCTGAAAACGTTTAATTTTTTATGAATTGTGAAAGAACATTGAGTTATAG
Organism: Viscum album; assembly: GCA_963277665.1. Taxonomy (NCBI): domain Eukaryota; kingdom Viridiplantae; phylum Streptophyta; class Magnoliopsida; order Santalales; family Viscaceae; genus Viscum; species Viscum album. Next base: position 394,657,194 of record OY728127.1, on the reverse strand, counting down.
TTTAAAACCGAAATTTTATTTAAATAATTATTTATTTAATATAAATTTATTTTAGGTCAAAATACACACATAATATGTATATAATTTCAATATAATTAATTGGAGTCAGTTTATAATAATTTTAGATATATAAAAATTTTATTGAACATTTCACCGTCTTTTACGCATCTCTTAGGAGAATTTGCAAATTCATATAAAACTTAATTTTACCGCTTCTATGAGTGGAATTTGGAAATTCTGCGAGACATGGTTTATATCAAGGAGTAAAATGTGGTTCAATAAAATGAAAATAATTTTTGGTGAATAGTATCTTTTTCCTTTTATTTACCACGGTTAAATGTAAATATGGTAATTAAGGGTAAAAATGATTTTATTATTACCCAAACACATGTCCTAATTCTATTGGCTATGTATAATTCGACCAAAAACGAACTTAGGAATAAAATATGAACCTCTTAGGTCCACATGGATTAGATTAGGACATTTATTCTTATTTAAGTCAAAGAAGAGTTAAAAGAATTAAAATCAAAGTTTAATAAATAAAAAAAATTTAATATTTGGTTATACAAAAGTTAAAAACAACTATAAATATTCATTAGAAAGATAAGGATATTTCCTACATAATGGAATTTAATTTATAATTTTTAGAGATTAAATAATTAAATTTATTAATTACACAATGATGATGTAGTAATTACTTTATTAATGAAAGAATCAAATAAATGGTATTATAAATATTAAAATAAATATAATTTCAATGTTTTTATGACATTTAAAAATTTTATTGGTGAATATGAAATTTTAGTATTTACTCAATGTATTTTTTTTGAAGTAATAATGCTGTTATAATTTTAACAAAAAACAAATACCAAATAGTGTCAAAATTGACATAAAATAGTTTTTAAAACAAATATTATATAATTAATTGATATAATGGTCCTAAAATCTACGGTTCGGCCAAAAGATTTATATAATAATATATATGACATTATTGAACCAATTGGGGTTATATTTGTAGTATATTGTATGTTTATTAACCATATAGTGTAATAATACAAGAAGACATGGTAAAAGATGAATTATTTAGCTTAGAGTTAAATCTAAATGATAAGGTTGAAATGGTATCCTAGAAATATCAAAAAACTATTGGTTGAGTGGTTTCGTCCCATCCCCACCATATACTTTAAATAATACAATTTAGAACAATTATAAACTGAATATTAATTTATTATAAAATAATATTTTATGTTTTTCCAAAGGTGCCCCTCACCCCTCTTATAAAAGGGAACTTCCCCTTCTCTCAAATTCACACCTCCAAAGCCATTTTTCTCTACCAATGTCATACCAAATACTCTATAAACTATCCTCACTTCATCCTAGAGGATTTAGTTAAGTTATAAAGCCATCTCAATGAGTCCTTTTGGTCAAATCAAAATGAAGAACCCGAAGAAGAGGTAATGATTTCACCACCCTCTTTCAAATTCTCTTATTCTTCCCCTTAAACATTCATTGTTGTTTTGATTATATAATAATAAATCCAGTATCATATATATACTATGATGTTATTATAAATATGGAACAACTATATTCATTATTTTATCCATCTTATTAATGATAATGTCACCATGTGGGCATACTTACGACTTACCATCTCTACGTCGTGGTGTAATTTGTTATTCAACAATATGATATTTGGATGTATATAATGATGAGTAATATGCATATAAATAATTAAAATAACATGATAATGTCTCTGTAAAATTAATATACCACGCAATTCCACACCTTTAAGGAAATGATAATGTCACTCGTGCGTACGTACATATTACCGTCTCCACGACATAATGATATTCATTTCCACATTCACCATTCACCAACAATTATAAATATATATATATTACTAATAAGTATGTAATATATGACATAATAATTCTACTAGAGATGTATATATATATATATATGTATATATACTTACATATATCTTATTCACTTAGTTCTGTTCAACATGATATGAAAATGAAAACAGCGTTTATGCGTATGTACAGACTACCATCTCCATAACCGGTGTTTTTCAATTCATATTATGTCTATTATACATATTTATATTTTAAATATATATGATATATAAATCATTTTTTTATATTATGGATGTATGTAAATCATGGTCTAAGTGATACAATCAAGAGTAACATGTTAAAACACATACGATTAAGAAAGCTATTATTACCCGAAATGTTAATTTAACATGTAAATTATTATTAAATGGGTAGTGTAAATTTATAAATGAATCATGTATTATATCATGAGTTTTAAAATGGTTCTGTTATAATTTAATAACATACTTCTATATTTATACAGGAGGATAAACTTACCCTCGACCAAAGGAAAGTGCAAGTTAATGGTTAATTTCAAAATCTATTTATTATCTGAAGTTGTTTTTATGTAAGTATCTACTGAGAAATATGTATTATCCATGTCGATGTTTCATAAAAGTGTTTTCAAAGGGATTATTTTAAGGGACTTTTACAAAAACATCATTTTAAATGTTTTAAATATTTATTCTTCTAAATCATTTTCATTAATGTCCATGTTTTTAAAATGGTTTTCTGGATTTATTTATATAAACATGAATGTTTTTAAAATGTTAATTCCTTTTAAAAGATTCAATGTGGTATGGGACACTTTGATTCAATTTTTTTTGTAAATGTCTTCCTTTCTAAATTGTGTGAATTTTAAATTTTTTCATGAAAAAGGGTATTTCTCTCAAATAGTTTTTACAAATCATTTTCATATATGTCGAAATCCTTTAATAAATTTTAAACTTGATTTAAAGTTGATTTATCCTAATAAAAATCTTCCATATTTTATTGAAGGGTTTGTGATATGTTTGACTGTGGATGTGTTATTTTTATACCATTCATGATTAATTGAGACTGTATTGACATTTTGTATGCTAGTTTTAATCCAAATGTTTATGTTATGTTTAAACCTATTCATATGAGGAATGAATTGGACATAGTTAGTGACGGGTGGAGCTCTCTATAGCTCCTCGATGAATCGGTAGGTCTCATTAGACAAATTGGTGTCTTGGCACAAGGCCTTAAAAAAATCTTATTTTTAGTCTTAGCACAATGCCTTGACTGTGTGGTTATAATAGTCTGGTATTATGCATTCCATCATAATGAAAGCGGTTATTGATATTGCATGTGATAATTCTACTAGTAGAATATCAATGTGAATATGTAAATGGAATTATTTCATTTTATCTTTTCCATATTATTCTAAAGTTAAAGTTTAAAAGGGTTTTGTTTTTGTTATACATTGACTTAAATGTTAATGGTTATTTATGAATGTTTCTGATATATTGTTATCCTTACTAAGCATCTGAGCTCACCCCTTTCAATGTTTTAATTTTTCTCATGATGTGAAGAAGTATTTTATGGATGAACTATAGGGATAGTATGAGGGGACATAAAGACAAGATGTTGTTGTAGTTTTTTTCACTTTATGATGTAATATTTGACTTATTAATATATCTAGTGTTTCCAAGTCTACTAAACAAATCATTATTTAGTGACTTGATCTTTTGTGATCATGAAAATGTTATGTAATAATGTTCTGACTCTGGGTAACTGGGGTCGGGGCATTACACCTCTCTTTTTTTATATAAACATACCTGACCTACCATTAAACAAAACACAAAACACCAAGAGAATGATTTAACTCTTCTCATACCTCTCTAGAGTCCTTCTAATATTCCCCCAAGCACTTCATAAGAACCTTATCAATGATAGGGTTCCACTTTTTCTTATTTTATTCAAGAACCATCATTATATTGTGCCTTATGATCACAAATTGTTCATATTGGGATATGTTTTTACACATACCTGTTATATTCCATATGATGACCTTATGATGAGAGACCCCTTTAACTCTCATTATTGCCTCCCATGAATCTTTTGACATGATTTTTATGATTCCGAAATTATCCAAATAATTTTAATGCTAATTATTATCATACTGAATACCCATTTTCATTTACAGTCATGGGTATTGACCTAGACATTATGATACATCCTTTGTTGGGGGAATCCATGTATTGATCTCCTAAACCTTAATAATGGGATTAAAATTTATGAAACAAATTTTTATGTTATAGGATATATGTGGAAAACTTTTAAGGTATATGATATTAATATATGAGTGGGATCGAAATCATATAGTGCTCTGATGCATTGGGTAAAGTTTTTTTTCTCATGATACATTATATATGGGATTGTGGATTTAAAATAATCCAATAATGGACTTTGTCCACTATGTGAGGTTGTCTTGGAAGTTATTCTGGGTTTTTTTATGTAATGTTTTACACTATTTCCATATTACTATGTTTTTATGATGTTATCATGTTATTGCATGCCTCATTATACATGATTAAGACTCTCATCCATTTTATGTAAAATTTGTATAACTATTGGATCAAATTTATTACATTAGTCATTTTAAGCTTTGAATATTCCATTAATGGGCTTTATAGATCTCCCATTTCTTATGTACATCACTAGGATATCATTTTTAGTTTTTGATGTTCCAAGAATATAAGTGCATGTTACAGTGTTTTTAACTAATTTTATCAGGTTTTTTGGAAGATGCAAGGTTATTTAAGTATTTCACTAAATACACTAGGTATCCTAATTATCTTGGGTTATATATGTGTGTTGTTATTTAATATATCTTAAATTAAAGTGAATTAAAATATTGGTTTTCATAATAATGGTATACAAATAGTAAATTAATGATCTTTTGAACCATCTTTGAATAATTCATCAATATCCACTAGCTTATGACGTAATGATCTTTCAGCCAAGTTTTCTTCAAGACCAAAATCACTACTCTTCTATAATATTATTGCCATAGAAATTTATCACTATTTGTTATCATAACTTGGAAACTGATTATATCTCACTAATAATTTCAATATACCAAACTAATAGCCTCACTAGGAGTCATTGAATTCTTCTGAATATATTCAATAACACTATATATATATTTTCGAAGTCTTAAAAATTAACTTCATGATTTATATGACATCAAATTTCATGTTAAATTATCAAAACATCATGTGTTTATAAAACAATGCATGGAATTCTTAAAAAATATCACATATATATTACATATTATTATTATTTTAGATATTAAACATGGTTTGTTCAACATAGTTTTATTTTATTCTCAGCAAAATTTATTTATTTTTTCCAATAATTTCATAACGTGTATATGGATTCACCTACACAATGCATCAATGTACTATATCTTGTAAAAAAATTTGTAGAACATAAAATTCATCACAAAATAGTAAAAAAATGATATAACCAATCTTCTTCAATCTTACTTCAATGAGGATTCAGATAAATTATGATTTCATGAACATGGTATATCTTCTTCAGGAAAATGGGTGTGCCTTAGGGAATTCTTCATGATTCAAAAAAACCACAATTATTTATAGGAAAACTTATTTAATAAGTTATTCAAGTGTGTTAAACACAAGTTTAAGTCCCAAAGATATTCCTTCTTATAAAAATAATAGAGTGCATTATAGAGCCATTTTCCTTTCATGCAATGGAAGCATGAGGATATGCTTTATTTCACAGGATCTCTCAAATAAGAATGATAGTTGAAAACTCGTGTGTCAGTTCCTTGATATTAATAGTCAAGGTCAAACTACATTTCTACATTGTTTCTTATGGCATCAATGATCATGAAAAATATACCATTTCATGTATATTTTATATCAATCGATTCATTCAACACGTCCCAAATATACACCATCAATCAGTGAATCTTTGTGAAACATGAATATTTAGTGATACTGGAATCACATGAATTCTATTAGCACATTCTCCTCATTATTTCAAAACGTTGAATTCATCCCTCTATAAACAGCATGATGTAACTCCCATTGTAAGTTGGAGTAGATCGTTATTCGAAAAACATCTTGCATTCATGATGAATAATTTATACCTGAAAACCTATCTTATTCTTTTTAAGATATAGATCATTAGAGAATATCAATCTCATCATTGGTTATGGAAGCTCTCATCATGAAAAACTCTAGTGGATACAATTATCATGATTGTTATGTTAATCCCTAGGAATAATATGTCAAATTCTAGAAGATATGGGATGGCTTAGATTGGATAGATCAGATGACACCTCTTATTTACATAATATTTTATGTGTAAGAATAGTGGATCACACAGAACGTGTCCCACACTGCTCATCAGCATGGTTGAGCTCTACATAATAAGCATTTTTTTGACATTTACTTCATGAGTAAGAATATGGGTTAAACTGCTACAACATTGTTCTCTATCTGCATGAACTATCATTCCACACTACACAGTGGATCGTAACCTCTATGTTCACACATTTGGACACTCACCTTAATACTTATATTGGTTTCTGGCATTTCCATCATTCACTATCCAACCTCTCTAGTGCCTCACAAGATAGATTTGGAGGCTACCATGCATGGTAAATCTTACTCCCATAATATAGGGTTGAGAAGGCAAAATTGCTTAGCTTAGATGATCTTATTTTTTGTATTCTTAAAAAATTAAAATATCTAATATAAATCCATGTAAAAACTCAAAATTATTCTTCATGAAATATATATATATATATGTATATATATCATGGACATCATTAATTCATGAAAATACATTATTTTTTCATGGCATTCTTCAAATTTTCATCTTAATTTCCTTCTTCAATATGTTGTAAACATTATGTCAGTTTTTCAATTACCATTAAAGAATTTCATTGAAATTGATGAATAGAAGAAAAAAAATGTAACTATAAATCATTTCATTCAGGATAGAGCCTCAATAATATTGTGTAATTATATAGAATATTAATCAAGAATGTAATTGTGATGACCCAGACTCTCTTGGTCCTTCCCTTTGCCAAAATCCGGGTTCTAAAGGAGTGGCATCTCGGTGAGACCGATCGGTGAGACCGATCGACGTCACCTGGCCTTGTCAAGTTGTTTCCAGTAGCACTCCTTTTGTGCAAATAGGGTTTTAAACCCTCTTCTTACTCACCTAAGCGTGTTTTTAAGACCAGTAACGCGCCTAAGAGTTTTAGTTAAATACTTAATCAATTCATGAGTTAGCTTAAACCACCCGACCCCATTTTAATGATGAGTGGAGCCGCGTGGTCGACCCACAACTCCCACGCCTTACGCAGTTTGGCTTTTTCACCTCAACCGTCCTCGGCTCTTATAAACTAAGGGTTAGTTGTGGTTTCTCGTTTCTCGATCGTGGCTTTTCAGAAATAGCTTCGGGTGCATTGGGCATGCTGCCTCGTTATCCGTAAAGTTCCGCGCCCCCTGCCTAAAAGTCGATCATCTATCAACAAGTACGGAATTTCTCCTTCGCCTCTCTCTATTGTTTATCATGCGGGGTGGGCGTGCTTTTGTTTCTGTAGAACTGGTCGGATCGAACATAATGAAGATAATGAACGGATTCTATAAAGAGAGAGAGGGGGTCTATGATTGTGGATGTTGTCTTATATTTTGATGATGTTTATTCTATGACCATATTGTTGAGTTGTGTAGGCTTATGCCTCCTGAAAATAGAGGACGTTGGTGGTCGTTGTTTGTGCACTAACGAACCCTGATGATGTTTTAAATGGCTTGTTTGTGGTTGTAAACTCCGGCTGTGAAAAGTGAATTGGTTAATCACGTATATCTGGCTAAATAAATAGAAAAAAACAGGATCAACCCTTCTGTGATAACTCCTAGTTAGAACACATGGAATTTTGAAATCATGGAGTGTGTCATGTCGTTTAAATATGAAAATACCGGCAAGGCCCTGCTTGTGTTGGTGGTGGTAGTTGGTTGTTTCCCTTTCGAGCCAATTGCTGGAGATATGGGAGGGGATGGGATCCCCTGTTATTTTATACTCTCGGTGGTTGTGTGAATTTTGGGGGATGGGATCCCCTGTTGTTTTGGATTCTGTGGTTGTGAGTTTTAAGATCGGGTGGATACTTGTTTATATCACGAATTGGGGTGGAATCCTCTGTTTTTGAGAACCGGGTGTGGGCGTTTTGGTTGATTTTTTACTGTTTACTATCCTGGACTTATGCCTATATGTTTCCCAGTAGTTCTTAAACATAAAAATTATTACTGAACGTGAAATAAGAAAGGGGACAAATGGGTTGTTAGCATGAGTCGTGACTCGGACTTGAGTGCTGTTGTGGTCTGTAGGCTGACTGAAGAGAAACCTAGCTTGGGTGAGTGCTTGTTACATATATATACATATACTTGTAGCTTTGTGTTTCTTATTCGCGCCCCACACAAGTTGAGCACTTAGTGCCGAACACCCCCATTTCACGGGGGAGGGTGTTTTTTCCAACACTATTCTTAGTGGCTGGTTATTAGCACCTTTTCTTCTCCCTTTCTCGGATAGCCCAAGTATCTTCGGGCAGGCTGTGATGGCCTGAGGTCTATTATTATCCCAAGATCCTTCGGGCAGGGTAGTGTGGTGGTTGGCCAGGTGTGTGCAGCAGGTGGTTTCCAATGTTTCTTCAAGATGAGGCCTAGGTGTCTTCGGGCGTGGCAGTGGATCCTTTAGCCTAGGTGTCTTCAGGCGTGGTGGTGGTTGTTCTGGCCTAGGTGTTTGCAGGCATGGTTACATGTGACAGTTGTGGCCCAGGTGTATGCGGGCGAGATTCAGCAGTGGGACTGCATGCGGTTGAGGCCCAGGTGTGTGCGGGCGGGATTTCGGCAGTGGGACTACGTGTGGTTGTGCCCCAGGTGTGTGCGGGTGGGTGTGGCAGTGGGACTGCAGTGAGAATGGCGGGATTGGTCTGATTTATAGGATATCTCAATAACTAGTGGGAAAGTGGCGCGGGGTACCCATACATCGATGTGCACTTATTATATACATTATTTGACTTGCGTTATTTGGGGAGTGTGCCTTGGTGAGGCCTGGGGTGGATAGTTTACCTTGATAGGTGTATGGTTTACTCCTTTTCTCAGAGGAATTTAGTATGTTCCCCCACTTGTGCACGAGAGTCTTTGGTTTTCCCTACTGAGTGTACTGGTATGCTCACCCTACGTATATAAAACAGCTTTCATGATTCCAGGAGGACTTCGGGGATCACGCAGGACCTTACTAGCTCGGACCTTTGGAGAAGTTGCAGTTGTTGTTTTCCTTTTCCTCTTTGGTACTTACCTTGTAGTCACCTTTTTCACTTTGTGGATTTTACTTTTGAAACATGCATGTCGGAATGGTTTAATTTTGGATTTACTTTTATTTCTACCTTGGTGTTGTTGGGTTTTCTTCTCCTTATCGCTCGATCCTATAAAATAAAAAGGGTAATGCCTCCCATTTGTGAGAAATTTCTATACCCTTGGTGATAGTCCCCACTCCGTGACCTATTGAAGGTGGGTTTCAGGGGTCATTATCTCTCCTTCAACTTAATGAAGGAAGGGCCTGTCAATCTACTGAACCTTCCCTCCATTTGAGGAAGGCGGGTCGTGACAGAATGGTATCAAAGGCGGATGGTTGAGAGGTAGGATGGAGTCTAGAGTTAGGCATAATTAGGATTGCATGGGATGGTAAGGCAACAGTGTTGGGTGACCTTGGAGCATGAATTAGGCCAGGGAAGACCGGCTAGGACACGGGATTTTAGGGCCCCCCGTGATCTGATGCAAGGACTCTGGACCTACCGAACGAACAAGTGAGGCCACAATGATTGCAGGGTAGAGACCATAGGAAAGGTATATGCATCATAATGACTTGTGTTCTTCTGTTTCTGGGATGTCTTGGGAATTAAGAATAAATTAAATTTTAAGAAGTTTTAAGAATGATATTCTGCACTACTTGGGCTTAGGCATTCCTTGTTTGCCTTGCAGCTATGGCCCCTGGAAGGAGACCACGTGTGGTACAGGCGATCGAGGCCCTAGAGACTACTTTGGCCAATTGGCAAAGAGCTAATCGAGAGGAAGAGGATGACCAGTGGCAGAAGACTCTTAGAGACTTCCAGCGACAGGTCCTCGAGACGTATGAGGGCAGCACCTCCGATATGAACACGGAAGGCTGGCTAGAGGAGCTAATTATAGCCTTCGGCCTGATTCGAGCCCCGACCAAGTATTGGGTTCCTCTGGCCATTAGCCAGATGCGAGGAGAAGCACGTCAGTGGTGGATGCTTTACCTGGGGGAGAGGAGAGAGTCTGTGGTGGCTTTGGTGGATTTCGAGAAGGAGTTTCGAGAGGAATTCCTCTCCTCGATGATGAAGGCAGAAAAGAGGCAGGAAATAGTCTCCCTCCAGGAGGGGACTATGTCTATGAGGGAGCTAGGGATCAAGTTCAAGGACCTCCTATGTTTTTCTCCGGACCTCTTTCCTGACGAGGAGTCTCGGGAAAGACGTTTAGAGGAGGCACTCAGACCCTCCCTCTAGTCTACAGTTACCCCCTTTACCCTGCCGACGTACTTGGAGGTCCAGAAGAAGGCTGAAGTGGTGGAGCGGATGCATGCTCTTGGGGGAGTGTCTTGAGAGGGGATCAAGCTGGGACCATCGAAGGGGAAGGACGTCAGCACCAGGCCTCCAGCGTCAGGACCCTCTAGGTTCCAACCCGCAGGGAGCAGGCCGCAGCAGTTTCAGTTTCGATCCCCCGGCCCTCTCCCTTTTCCAATGGGCCCGGGACCGTGGTGCTTCATCTGTGGGAGCCCTAGGCATCTCCGAAGTCAGTGCCCTGACCAGGTACAATACAACAGTGGCATTTATCCCCAGCACCCGCCCCAGCAGAAGCTTCTAGCCAGACCTTTCCCGCAGCAGCAGTAGGGACAGTGAGCTCCCTCTCATCCGAGGTCAGACGTATGAGGAGGAGGCCGACCTCAGGGAGCTCCACAGGGACCTCGACCAGGGTGTGGTCAGGGAGGTGGCCGACAGCCGAGTGGTAGGGGAGCTGGGCGTGGACAGTTGCATGCTGCAGAGGCAGCAGTTCCAGCAGGGCCATAGGTTGTTCGAGGTACGATCAGTGTCTTTAGCACTCTTAATTAAGCTTTGTTCGATACCGGATCTTTGAACTCCTTTGTTGCACCCAGTCTAGCCCGTGCCTTGGGTATAGATGCCGATAGACTTCCAGTACCCCTGGAGTTGAGCAAACCAGTTTGAGGTCAGACCGACTTGTTGTTCGTTTGTCAGGGATGTAGACTGATGTTAGGGCCACATCAGTCGGTTAGGGATCTTCTTCTGCTACAGATTCATCCATATGATGTCATCATAGGCATCGACTGGCTATTTTCTGTGTGCATCGTCATCGACTATTTTCAAAGAATGGTGGTGTTCTCAGAATTGTACAGCCGGCGTGTTACCTTCACCGGTGAGTGGAGCAGTCCGAAGGGAAAGAAGAGAGAGGAACCTCTCATCTCCTTGTTGACCTAGCTGACAGTGGAATCAGTAGATGCTGAAATGGTGTAAGTGCCAGAGATCTTCTGTGAGTTTATGGACATCTTTCCTGAGTAGGTGACGACTCGACCCCCTCGATGTGATATCGAGTTCGGGATCGACCTGCAGCCCGACGCTCATCTAATCTCGATGTCTCCTTACCGGATGGCACCTTAAGAGCTACAGGAGTTTCAGATACAGATTTATGATCTGATGAAGTGGGGTAATGTTCGTTCGAGTGCGTCACTGTTCGGTACTCTGGTCTTGTTCGCAAGGTAGGAATATGATGGTCTTAGGTTGTGCATAGACTACAGAAGGCTGAATCAGGTGACGATCGAGAATCGCTACCCTCTTCCAAGGATAGATGATCTTTTTGACCAGCTGAAAGGGGCAAGATGGTTCTCGAAGATTGACCTGCGGTCTGGGTACCACCAGCTGAGGGTGAAAGAGAGTGACATCCGGAAGACAACGTTCAGTTGCAGGTATGGACACTTCAAGTTCGTAGTCATTCCCTTCTGTGTTACGAACGCCCCAGCGGTGTTCATGGGGATTATGAACTACATCTTCCGGGAGTACATGGATCGATTCATGGTTGTGTTCATCGACGACATCCTGGTCAACTCTAGAGCAGAGGAGGACCATGCAGAGCACCTGAGGACAATTTTGGAGGTCCTCCGACAGCACTAGCTCTATGGGAAGTTGTCAAAATGGATGTTCTGGACACGAGAAGTGCACTTCCTCGGGCACGTAGTGTCTGAGAATGGGGTATCGGTCGACCCATCATAGGTTGAGGCAGTTGTTTCTTGGGCAGCACCCAATAATGTGGAAGAAGTCCGATGTTTCCTCGGGCTGGCGGGTTACTACCGGAGATTCGTACCCAACTTCTACCAAGTAGCATCCCCATTGAAAACTATGACCAAGAAAAACCAGGCTTTCGTATGGAGTGATTAGTGCCAGTCAGCCTTCAGTTATCTGAAGGAGAAATTGGTCATTGCCCCAGTGCTGAGATTACCAGAAGAAGGGGTGGATTATGAGGTGTTTTGTGATGCTTCCGGACAGGGCCTAGGACGTGTGTTGATGCAGCGACAAGGGGTGATCTCTTATGGGTCCAGGCAGCTACGTTCCCATGAGCGTAATTACGCTACCCACGACCTGGAGCTTGCAGCGGTCGTTTTTGCACTAAAGTTATGGCGGCACTACCTCATCAGGGAACACTTTGTGGTATTCACGGATCACAAAATCTTGAGGTATATCTTCTCCCAGTGGGACTTAAACTTGCGACAGCAGAGATGGGTGGAGTTCCTCCAGGATTATGACTTCGAGATCTCTTATACTAAGGGAAAGGGCAATGTGGTGGCTGATGCCTTGAGCAGGAGGACGCAGAAGGATGCGGTCCGAGAGTCGGCGGATTCCTGGAAGGCAATGGAAGAGTTGGCTGCCTTACACCTGGATGTGAAGATGGATAGCGGCAGAGGCTGCCTATATCAGATGATAGTGCAGTCATCCCTGTTTTGGAAGGTGGAGGAGTCTCAGTGGGGAGACCTAGAGTGTGAGGTGATGCATGACCAAGTTGACTAGGGCAATGCCCCGGAAGGTTGGACTGAAGATGGTCAGAACCGGATGCTTTTCCAGGAAAGGTTGTTTGTCCCGGAGGCGATGCGCGGAAAGGTTCTCAGTGAGTTCCACAACTCACCCTTGGCGGTACACCCAGGAGTTTCCAAGATGTACCAGTGTTTGAAGAAGCAGTTTTGGTGGCCCAGAGTTATGCGAGAAGTGGCATTGTTTGTGGCCACGTTCTTAGTGTGTCAGCAAGTGAAGGATGAACACCAAGTTCCAGGCGGCCTACTACAGCCCCTAGATGTCCCCGAGTGGAAGTGGGATGACATCTCAATGGATTTATTCATGGGACTACCGAAGGCCCAAGGAGGGTATGACGCCATCTGGGTGGTAGTGGACAGGTTGACGAAATCGGCTCACTTTCTGGTGATCAGGGAGTCGAGTGTTGTGGATACTTTGGCACAAAATTACGTGGATGCGGTGATGCAGTTGCATGGAGTCCTGAGGTCTATAGTCTCGGATAGGGATGCACGGTTTACCTCGCGAGTCTGTAAAGGATTGCATCATGCGTTTGGCACCCAGTTATGCGTTAGCACTCCTTTCCATCCCCAGACAGATGGACAAACAGAGCGCACCATCCAGACCATGGAGGATATGCTGCGAGCATGTGTTCTGGACTGAGGAGGGTCATGGGTGTAATACTTGCCTCTGGTAGAGTTTTACTACAATAATAGCTACCACTCTACCATTGGCATGGCCCCATTTGAAGCTTTGTACGGGAGGACAGGATGTTCTCCAGTGTGTTGGACCGAAGTAGGAGAGGCATGCATCCTTGGTTCGGAGGTGGTGCAGAACACGAAAGAGAAGGTTCATCTCATACAGGAATGGATGAAGGCGGCCCAGGACTGACAGAAGTCATATGCTGATACCAGGAGGAGGGCTTTGGAGTTTGAGGTTGGGGACCACGTGTTCTTAAAGGTCTCCCCTCAGTGTGGGCAGCGGAGGTTCGGCAAAGGGAGTAAGCTTTCTCCCAGATTCATCGGACCCTTCCAAGTGTTGCGGCAAGTCGGCGAAGTGGCATACCAGCTAGCGTTGCCACCGCCGCTACTAAGGATACATGATGTATTTCATGTGTACCAGATCCATCGGTATCTGCATGACGATTCAAACGTCCTTGATTGGGGTAAGCTGGACATCAAGGACGATGTGACCTTTGTGGAGAGACCAGTGGTGATCGAGGATCACAAAAAAAAGGTTCATCGCGGGCGAACCATCCCCTTGGTTCGTGTGATGTGGAGACATGGTGGGCTTGAGGAGACTACGTGGGATAGGGAAGCACAGATGCGTACCCAGTACCCGAAGTTGTTTTGTGTTTTGTTCCTTGTTGTACCTGTTGTGATAGAACATTTTTTATTTTGGCTATTAAATATACTGGTTTTCTTTCTCTCCTTGTGTGTGAAAAGCTCTGGCTATGGGGAAGGAGAGAACCCGAACCCTAATCATGACACATTAAGGTGGATGCGATTAAACCCGTGCGGACGAGTCAGTGCCTCCCAAAGAGGATAATATCTTGACATGGGGGAGGAGACTCCTCAACCCACAAGCCCGGGCAGTTTGGCATGGTATGTTGCTCGGTTCGTGACCAGAAGGTGTTCTTAGTTAACGACGAGGTTCACTCTTGAGAGGTATCTTTCGGGGTGGTTGTTCGGACCCACCCTTCCCATCTGGGTTGTTTAAATTCTCGAGGACAAGAATAGTTTGAGAGGTATCTGATGTAATGACCCAGACTCTCTTGGTCCTTCCCTTAGCCAAAATCCGGGTTCTAAAGGATTGGTGTCTCGGTGAGACCGATCGTCTATACCGATCGGTGAGACCGATCGGCAAGACGGATCAGCGATACCGATCAGTGCAACCTATCAGGGAGACTGATCGGTGGGACCGATCGGTGGGACCGATCGGTGAGACCGATCGGTGAGACGGATCGGCATCACCCGACCTTGTCATGTTGTTTCCAGTAGAGCTCCTTTTGCGCAAATAGGGTTTTAAACCCTATTCTGACTCGTCTAAGCGTATTTTTAAGACCAGTAACACGCATAAGAGTTTTAGTTAATTACTAAATCAATTCATGAGTCATCTTAAACAACCAGACCCCCATTTAATGACGAGTGGAGCCATGTGGTCAACCCACGACCCCCGTCCCTTACGCGGTTTCGCGTTTTCACCTCAACCGTCCTCGACTCTTATAAACTAAGTGTTAGTCGTGGTTTCTCTTTTCTCGATCGTGGATTTTCACAAACAGCTTCTGGTGCATCGGGCGCACCGCATCGTTATCCGTAATGTTCCGCGCCCCCGGCCTAAACTTCGATCATCTATCAACAAGTAGGTAATTTTTCCTTCGCCTCTCTCTTTTGTGTATCATGCGGGGTGGGAGTGCTTTTGTTTCTGTAGAACTGGTTGGACCAAACATAATGAAGATAATGAACGAATTCTATAAAGAAATAGAGGGGAGGTGTGATTGTTGATTTTGTCTTATATTTTGATGCTGTTTCTTCTATGACCATCTTGTTGATTTGTGTTGGCTTATGCCTCCTGAAAATCGAGCCCTTTGGTGGTCATTGTTTGTGCACTAACGAACCCTACTGATGTTTTAAATGGATTGTTTGTGGTTGAAAACGCCTGTTGTGAAAAGTGAATTGGTTAATCACGTATATCCGGCTGAATAAATTGAAAACACCAGGATCATCCCCTTTGTGATAACTCTTTGTTAGAACACATGGAATTTTGAAATCATGGAGTGTGTTAAGACATTTAAATCTGAAAATACCCGCAAGGCCCTACTTGTGTTGGTGGTGGAAGTTGGTTGTTTCCCTTTCGAGCTGATTGCTGGAGATATGGGAGGGGATGGGATCCCCTATTCGTTAATACTCTCGGTGGTTGTGTCAATTTTGGGGGATGGGATCTCCTGTTGGTATGGATTCGGTGGTTGTGAGTTTTAAGATCGGGTGGATACTTGTTTATATCACGAATTGTGGTGGAATCCTCTGTTGTTGAGAACCAGGTGTGGGCGTTTTGGTTGATGTTTGACTGTTTACTTTCCTAGACTTATGCCTATGCCTACTAGTTGCCTAGTAGTGCATAAACATAAACATTATTACTGAATGTGAAATAAGAAATGGGATAAATGGGGTTTTAGCATGAGTCGTGACTCGGACTTGAGTGCTGTTGTGATCTATAGGCTGTCTGAAGAGAAACCTAGCCTGGGCGAGTTCTTGTTACATATATATATATACTTGTAGCTTTGTGTTTATTATTAGTGCCCCACTCAAGTTGAGCACTTAGTGTCGAACACCCCCATTTCTTGGGGGAGGGTGTTTTTCCCAACACTATTCTTAGTGGCTGGTTATTAGCTCCTTTTCTTCTCCCTTTCCTGGATAGCCCAAGTATCTTTGGGCATGCTGTGATGGCCTGAGGTCCACTATTATCCCAAGAACCTTCGAGCGGGGTAGTGTGGTGGTTGGCTAGGTGTGTGCGGCAGGTGGTTTCCCTAGTGTATTCGGGATGAGGCCTAGGTGTCTTCGGGCGTGGAAGTGGATCCTTTAGCCCATGTGTCTTCAGGCGTGGTGGTGGTTGTTCTGGAATAGGAGTTTCCAGGAATGGTTACATGTGACAGTTGTGGCTCATGTGTGTGCGGGTGGGATTCAGCAGTGGGACTGCATGCGATTGAGGCCGAGGTGTGTGCGAGCGGGATTTCGGCAGTGGGATTGCGTGCGGTTGAGGCCCAGGTGTGTGTGGGCGGGATTTCGGCAGTGGGATTGCGTGTGTTTGTGGCCCAAGTGAGTATGGGAGGGTGTGGCAGTGGGACTGCGGTGAGAATGGCGGGATTGGTCCTATGCGTAGGATGTATCAATAACCAGTGGGAAAGTGGCGCGAGGTACCCAAACATCGATGTGCTCTTATTATATACATTACATGACTTGCGTTATTTGGGGAGTGTGCCTTGGTGAGGCCTGGGGTGGATTGTTTACCTTGATAGGTGTTTGGTTTACTCCTTTTCTCACGGGACTTTAGTACGTTCCCCCACTTGTGCACAAGAGTATTTGGTTTTCCCTACTGAGTGTACTTTTATGCTCACCCAACGTATATAAAACTGCTTTCAGGTTTCTAGGAGGACTTGGGGGATCACGGAGGACCTTACTAGCTCGGACCTTTAGAGCAGTTGCAGTTGTTGTTTTCCTTTTCCTCTTTGGTACTTACCTTGTAGTCACCTTTTGCACTTTGTGGCTTTTACTTTTGAAACATGCATTTGGGAATGGTTTACTTTTGGCATTACTTTTCTTTCTACCTTGGTGTTGTTGGGTTTTCTTCTCCTTATCTCTCGATCCTATAAAATAAAAAGGTTAGTACCTTCAATTTGTGAGAAATTTTTATACCCTTGGTGCTAGTCACCACTCCAGGACCTATTGAAGGCGGGTTTCGTGGGTCATTATCTCTCCTTCAACTTAAAGAAGGAATGGCCTGGCAATCTGCTGACCCTTCCCTCCTTTTGGTGAAGGTGGGTCGTGACAGTAATCCAACACATTTTTCTCATTTGACCTCCAAGTAACATCAACTTATTCTGAATGTTGATAAAACTTAAATACTTACATGGGAACAAAAATTTTAGTAACTTTATTCTAAAAAAATGGAAATATAATTATATGATTGGTCAATTAACAAATGTTATATATTTTTATTAGTTTATTCATATGATATTATCATCACCAAATTTCTTCATTTTGTGATATGTTTATTCATTTTCAATATTTTTTTGAGAAATATTTTTAATCTTTTATCTTAAATTTATTCAAAACCCCTTGTCATATGTTTCATAGAAATAATATTACTAATAAATCTTTTCGTAATTGACATTTACAACAAAAATGTTTCACTAATCAGATAACTTTCAAAACTGAGTTTTCATTACCAGAGAAAAATATTTTTATCCTTCTTCATTTGATACTGTAAAAATAATTTCATCAATATAAACTTAAATTATTATTTAGGTAACATAAATAATTCTAAAATATTGGTTTTTATTGAATCCATAATTATGGAATACCAATATCTCTAAAAAAATATTATTGTGAATTTCACGTCCTTACATATTTATTACGTAAATACTCTACCTTATTAAACATTCATAGGTTTATTACATCACATTAAAACGTTAAATACAACTATTTTCTAGATTTACACATGTATTAAAAACATTTATTGGAGTGAATAAATTTTTTATCCAATTATTTTAATAAAACCTTCCTTGATGAAAATGTTATTTTTGTATTTGATAATTCACATTTGAAAAAAGAAACCTCACATTATAAATAAATTTTTCATATTTATTTATATTATTTTTAAAATGAAACCTCATTCCTTTTATGTTTCTAATTAATTACCCGGGAAAATTTTATAATATAATAGTTTTTAATGTTTTATCTTCGAATTTATTAATATATTTGACGAAACATTCCTTATTTAATAATTCAAAAAAAAAAATTTCAAAATGAGATAAACAAGTAGTTCATCTTGTACTATTTTTATTTTTTATTTATCATATCATTTTTTATCTCCAATATTTTTATTCATTCGGTTTTGGTTTAGGAAAACCATATGGTGACAATACAGTTCATTGAAAATATTCACAATGTTAAGCTTTATATTGATGTTGTCACATAAGAGTGCTCAAGCTTGGAGAAATCAAATATACCCTATAAAATAAATTGAAAATTATAAGTGAGAATTATAATACCAATAAAAGTGTTTTAAAACAATTTGAAGAAATTTGTTTTAAAATAAAACTTTTGTAATAGTCACTTAACATTTTCTTGAGGCACATCATCATCGGTTTTTTATGTTTACTAGATAATATTTTCAGAAAAATTACTTTCATAAGAATCATATCTGTTACTTTAAAAAATTATGGTAAATCATAAATCATAGTGTGAATACATGATTAAAAATGCATGAAATGTTTCCTAATTCATAAATGATCAAAAAATTTTTAACGCTAACAGGAAAAGTTGTAAGTACAAATTAGCACAAGAATTTACCACTTACATAAAATTTCATAAGTAAAAAAGTCATGATTCCCTTAACACTTCATATATAATTCATTGATTGATAGATATAACATCTACTTTAATTGTTCCTTGATGAACCTTAAATTTTCATAATTATTCATTCCATATGAAATTCATCACCATTATCATAATAATTCCCTAGAAATTTTATATTCTTATAATTGATTTATCCCTTGATTTCTTGTATACTAGTACATAATGAGGGAATGTATAATTTCAGACGTTGTTAAGGCCTTGTTCCAAGACCATATAGCCAAAAACCAAACATAATTGTGGTCAACTACCACACATAGTTGTGAACAAATATACAATCATGTTCACACATCCATTAAATTATCTCATGAGATTCATCACTTTACCCAATGCATTGGAGTACTGTATAATTTTATGTGCACCAGTCACATTATTTATGTTCAATACATTCCTCATATATCTTAGTATGGTACTATTTCCATAGTGTACCATACTACAATAGAACTTGTACTCTTAATCCATAATCCATTGCTTACATACTCATAACTGAAATGAATTATACAATAAATGTAAAAATGGCTAGTTTGGTGGGTTATAGGTTATGGGAACTTTAGTGACACACAAGGACTAAAAAACCAACTTAATCACATGTTGTATGAACTACTGCACATAAATTATTTGGTATTCACATAAAATAATAGATATTTCTTATGAACCTTTTCAAGCCTTGGTTTACATGTTTTTAATTTGAGATTCTTGTTTTAAACCATGCCATATTAATTATATAAAAATAGATTAAATTAAATATTAAATAATTAAAGGTATTTATCGTGACTAGTTGGAATACAATGTATGGATGTAAAACCATTAATTCATGTCATGTATTCATTTTTAAAATATAAAGTAATTAAACACATGCATTAATGAATATATATATATATTTTTTTCTTAAGCATGAAAAAGATTATACAATTTACTAACATAGCTATCATTATTTAAAATATGATAAATAAAAACTGAAATACATATATGTGTATATTTGGGTTTTAAATAATATAAAAAACTATATAACAAAGGTGTATACATGGGATTTTCCCAACCTGAAACAAGGTTTAATAAAGTCTTTTAACTGTTGTGCCCTTTAAAAACATAAATTAATCAATAATAATATGTTTTATGAATACCCAATTTGGATTTGTTTCATAATGAATATTATATATATATTTTTTTGTATAACCATTTATAAATAAATTGTAAACAAGGGTTTTTAATATTAATATAAGATGAAATTAAACCCTTTCATATATTACATGTTTTAAGAACATTATTTAAAAACAAATGATCATCAATTAAATTCAAAAAACCAAAAAACAAGTTTTGATTTAAATCTATATAAAATTATTTACGTATATATAATACATGAAATGGCAATAGTAGACGAATAATGGGTTTTAAGGTTGTATTTGAGGAAACAATATCTCCCTTTCAAGATTTTTACTTTCTCAAATACACATTTAAAAAAAACACATTTCATAATTTGAAAAGGAAACTATATATATATATATTCATAAAAACAAAAAGGAATAATTATGATGATAAAAATATTATAATTTGTTCCATACATGGCTTGAAGAGAGAGGCAGGGTTGGGCAGGGGACCTTTTTAGGTTGAGGAAAAGAAAATTGGGTAGAAAACAAGTGCAAAATAGGGTTTATATAGGCTATTTATATATATGTATATTGATTCATACACAAATTATAAACAAAGACTCATGTAAAAACTGACATAAACAGATTTAGTCCAGTATCATACTTAAAATAATACCAAAATCAAATAGTGATATAAATATATATATATATATATATATATATATATCATTCAGAAAATATGAATGTGGAGTAAATAAAATAATAAAAAGAAGGCCCAAGTGAGACTTTTGGGTAGAAATTAGTGACTTGTCTGAAGAGAAGTGGAGGATATTGGGGGAGAATAAAAAAGGAAGAATTAGATGGGATCAAAATTGTGGGAAACCACTAGTTTGGCACGAGGGGGATGAATAATCACGAAGAGAAAATGTGGAAAAGCTATAGATGGTCAAGATCAAATAGGATTTGATCAAATGGGTGAGGTAATTTTTGTGGTTTTAAAAAGATATGGAGGAATGATATTTAATTTCAATTTCATCAGACGACTGAGTCAAGATGAAAAATATTAAAATGGATGAAGGGGTGTGAATAACTGTGTCTATGATCAGATAGTACAATAAAATGCGACATTAATACCATGATGGAGGATTTCAAACACGAGACTAAATTGGGCAGTCCAGATGTCACACGGTTAGATCAGTTGGCCAAGATTAGATCCCTCTTTAGATAACCCATCCCGCATCAAAAAATAATGGTTTCTAGGACAGATTTAAATGCCTAGCGCTCCCTACCATCACTCAGAATTCCCTCTCCCCCTCCCTGGTACTGCCTCGTATCGATTCTCTATGGGTGTACTTCACTGCCCTCACCCACCACTATGTCTCCCCGTATAATGGCACATATCTCGATTCCTCCATGGGTTCCTGTAATTACACACTCACACACATGGGCTAGCATGTGGTGTTGATCAAGGGTCTAGGCTCGATCTCCTACTCCCGGAGTACTGTGAGATTCCTCCTTTAACACAGCTAGAGGGATGTCCCTATGGGGTTTATATTTTTTATAATCCCAACTTTATAAAAAAAATAAAAATTAAAACATTCAAAATTTAACCATACCCAAATCCATAGAAATGATATTTGAAATATATTTCATACATTAAAATCAATAAAGTCAAAAAAATATTAATATAAAATATCATTTAAACATTATTTTAATATTTGGTGTATATATATACACAATCCAATATAAACATTATACCATGTAAAAATTTTAATTATCAAGAATATTTAAAACCTAAATATAAATTTGAATTCATATATTTTTCAATATAAACACTCTTCACATTCATTGATGTAAACATATATAATTCTCTTCATATTTTTATTAAAATAATAATATTGTGATTTCCATATTCATTTCATGTTTTTAAACATTTTGATTTCAAAATCTAAGGAAATTTTTAATTAAAAAAATATCCAAGTAAGGAATTTAATGAATTTTTAAATATAAGTTTAACAATAAAAATGCATATAATCTTAAAATAAATAAAATATAAAAAAACAAAGATAATTAGATTAATCGAAATTACAAAAAAGAACTCAACACTTGTAGGATTTTATGACCATCGAAAAACTAGTGGTCACATAAGGACCACAATGGATACAAACAATCATAACTGACCTTATAAAAAGATATTAAGGGTATTCTAAACATTAGAAACAACTTGGTAAAGATGGTTCTATTCATACCCTTAATTATTAGCATGGTGTTCATTGTTTATTCCATTATATTTCTCATCATTGCAGATCCAATGGATTTCCATTATTTTCTTGGTATTTTGGTGGTGTTTGATGGTTTCAATGTTATTTTGATTGGTCTACTAGTAGTAAATATAGGTTACTTATAGTCCTATGTAATTTTTAGAATATAACATTTTAGTGTTTAATTTAATAAAAAATTTCTTGTATTTATTTTTGATACATTTCTTAGTATAATACTAAAATTAAGAAAATTAAAATAATTAAAACATTTATTATTACACATTATAAATCTTCGGGATATCACATTATCCACTCTTTAAATTTATTGTACCCTCACAATTTTATTGCACTATAACCCTTTAGACATATTACCCAATATCCCATCACCAGTACCACACATGTTGGTGGTTTTATAATGAAATGGCATCCATGGAAGCTTTTAATTCATCAGTTTCATTACTCCAGGAACATTTCAAATAGTCAATGTTATAATTATGTCTACTGTGATCGGATGGTATATAAATGTAATAGTATATGAAAAAAATCAAGACATTAAAAAGGGTCAGATTCCTATAAACTAGCTGAACCCCCTTGTTTTCTAAATTTTTTAAACAATAAGGCATCATATAGACACTGAAGTTAAGCTATTGAAAAAGGTAATTTCGGAAAAGATAAACTGCATTAGTGGCTTCCAAACATTTCTCTAAAGTTGAATATCATTCAAACATGGTAAAAAATTTGAAGAGTCCTTCAAAATAACTTTATCTTTGTCTATATAATGTGTGTTGTGCATGTAAAAATAGGAAATAAAATAATCCTGGTCCTCATAAGAATCAGAGTATATTAGATGTGTTGGATAACGGATAATGATATTTTTATGATAACCCTTGGTTTCTAAGAGGTTCAAATTCGTCCGAACAGGTATTTAGCATTATTGTTTCTAGTATAACTTTTGGTAAAGGAAAAATGTTTATTGGTGACCTTTCATCTTCCATCTGATGATTTCCAGAAAAAATTTCAACTCAGGAAATCATTACTATATTAAAATGGATATTTCATTTTGATAATTCATAATAAAGTATAAAATCCTAGAAATATAACATCATTTATTTAAGACATTTTTAATGAATCATGGGTGGCTACATATTAATTGATTCCCTCACAACTCACATACATGACTTCCAAACATCCATAATCATGTATCTTCATAGGTACCACAAGTGTTAGTAATTTCCCCTATTCCCATCCAAAATTGATCCCAAAATCGGTTCCAAACTCTTTGAATTATTTTTTCCAGAAGTTGCATTGGAAACACAGATCAACCGCTTGTGGACCTCTAAAGATCCAAGAGAGAGAATCTTGAAGTGTGTGAAGCTGGGAGATGTCATCATGAACTTGATGTCTATAAAAAATATATTAAGACTCTCCCCCAAGAATTTCAAAGCCCCCAACTCGACAATATAGACCGTAGAACAAGAGTGGACAAAGATATGTTGCAATGAGGTCACCCTCTTATGTGACCCAATGGAAGTCCTCTAGGGGCATGAAATTCTTTTCTAGGGTAAATCATTTAAAAAAAACCTCAATGTACATTCCCTTACATGCATAGAATAGAAGTAGATCATGCATCATAAGGAAATAGTCAAAGCACGATCCTTAGTGGAGTTGATGTACACAAAGAGATTTTGATACACATAAGAGATGCTTTCATTATAAATGATGGTTTTCTAAATGTCTTATAGACTTCTAAATGGGACTTGGAAACTATAGTCTATAATACTTCAGTTGGGAGTGACATAAAACTTGTTTCATTTCCCATCTGAAAAATTGATGGAAGAATTATACCTAGTAAGACATAATTAAAAATAATTGTTCAAATTTTCAGGAGTTGTATAAACCAATCCTCTAATAACAATTGTAATGAACTTGACCCCAAAATCCCAGAGTCGGTTCATAAAACATGGTATGTTGTGTTTTTCATAGAAACATGCATAACAAAATAAATATTCTAGTCTAGTATGATGGATAGTTTCAGTTCTGGTTCGGGAAAACAAGCTACTGATGATACACATCTTCCAAAAACATGATCAATTTAAGAATCATATTGTTTTGTCACATGAGAGTGCTCAATCTTGGAATAATCAACTAAAACATGAAAAGAAATTAAAAATTTATGGTGAGCATAATATTACCCAGTAAGGGGTTAAATTTTTTTTAGAACTTCCTTTTAAAACAAAAACATATGAAATAATCACAAAAATATATCATGAGGCACTTCATCGTTAGTTCTCAAAGATTTCTTGATAACATTTTTGAAATAAACTATTATATAAGATTGATATGTTTTTATTTAAAAACTGCAGGTAAAAGAAAAATCATAGTGCACATACATGTATAAAAATGCATGAAATGTCGAGTAATACAAAAATGGTCAAACTAGATATAAAGGAGACATGAAATTTTTAAGAACATATTTGCACATAAATTTACCATTTCCATAAAATTTCATATGTAAAAAAGCCATGATTCCCTCAACACTTCTTATACAATTCATGTATTGATAGATGTAACATCAACATTACTCATTCCTTGTATAGCATTCCATTTTCATATTTAATCATGCCATATGAAATTCATTACCATTGTTATAATAATTACTTAACCATGGGATATTCTTCTAATTGATTAATCCCAGGATTGGTCATATACTAGTACATAATGGAAGAATTTATAATTCCAGACTATGACAAGGCCTCATACCACGACCATATGGGTAAAAACCCAACATAATTGTGGTATACTACCATAAATAGTTGTAAACAATGAAATCATCATGTTCACACATCATTTCATTTAACTCAAGAGATTAATCACTTTACCCAATGCATTGGAGCGTTGTATAATTTTTCACACACCCATCCCATCATTTATTTTCAATACATTCTTCATATGTCTTAGTATGGTCTTACATCCATAGATTCCAATAAATTAATATAAAATTCAATATTAATCCATACCATTTTTCATAAATACCCATAACATGAAGGAATTATAAAATAAATGTAAAATGGACTAGATTTGTTGGTTTTAGGTTATGACTTCTTTAGTGACATGCAAGGACTAAAATGATAGACTTTTGAACTTGTGGTAAGACCTAGTACACATAAAATAATGTGTAGTCACAAAAATAATAAATCCCACACGTGAACCTTTTCATTCCATGGTTTACATGATTTTACTTTTAGATACTTGTTTTAAACCATGTGATTTTAATTATATCAAAATAAATTAATAATAACCATAAATAAATAAAGAAATTTATTATGAGAAGTAAAAATACAATGTATGGATGTAAAATCATTATTAATGTGACATTTTCAAGTTTAAAAGAAAAATTAATTATTCACAAGCTCTTGTGAATATATATATTTATTTTGTGCTTAAGCATGAAAAAATTGTAGAATTTACTAATAAAGGAAGCATTATTTTTAACATGAGATATCAAAATGGAAATTCATATATGTGTATATGTTGTTTTTGAATAATATAAAAACCTATATACCCATGGTATATACATAATATTTTCACAACCCGAAACAAGGTTTTGTAAATATTTATAAATTTTGTACCCTTCAAAAATGAAAATTAATCAATAAGAATATGTTTTATGAAAACCCAATTCAGATTTATTGCATAATCAACTGTATATATATATAAATTTTTGTATATAACCTTATATAAATAAATTGTAAACAAGGTTTTTTAATATTAAAATAAGATAAACAAATCCCTTTAATATATTACATATTTTAAGAGCACTATTTTTAAAAATTGATCATCAATTAAAATCATAATAAAAAAATTGAGTTTCAATTGATATCTATATAAAATTATATACATAAATATATATAATAAAAGAAATTGAAAAATATGTGTAAAAAGGGGTTTTAATGTTGATGTCATGGAAAAAATTACTCCAATTCCAGAGTTTTATATTATCAATGATACTTATAGAAAAAAACATGATAGTATTTGGTGAATAAACTACATAGACACATATATATATTCATAAAAATATAAAGACACAATAATAGTGATAAAAATGATTCAAATTAGTCCCTTGCATGTCTTTAAGAGAGAGGTAGGGTGGGGCACCGATATTTTGTTGGTTGAGGTTAAAGAAACAAGGTAAAAAAGTGAAAACTAGGGTTAATATAGGATGTTTATAAATATCTTTTATATATAATGATTCATATCCAAATTATAAACAAGGACTGACAAAAAAAAAGAAAGAACAAACTAATTCCAACATCTTACATAAAATAATACTGAAATAAAATAATGATTTTAATATATATATATATATATATATATAAATCTTTCGGAAATCTTGAAAGAGGCGTAAATAAAATAATAAAAAGAAGGTCCAAATGAGAATTACTGGGAGAAATTGGTATCCAGTCTAAAGAGAGGTGGGAGGATCACAATGGAGAAGAAAAAGAAAAAGAAGAAGATGTGAAGAAAACTGTGGGTAGACACTAGTTTAGCATGAGGATAAAGAAGAAAATTGGAGAGGAAATGTGTAAAAGAAGTGGATGGTCTAGATGAAATGAGATATGATTGGATGTATAAGGGTTTTTTCACATTTTTAAAAAGAGAGGGAGGTATGAGATTAAATCTTGGTCTAATTGTATGGTCAAGGAGAGACATGGAATTTAAAAACATTTGAAAGGATGAGATTAAATGCATCTGTGATCGGACGGTCCAATGAAATGTGGCATTAATACCATGATGGAGAAGTTCGAACCCGAGACTGGATCGGGCAGTATAGATCTCAGGTGGCGAGATCAGATGGCCGATATTAGATCCCTCTTTAAAAATCCCATCCAACATTGACATGGAACAGTTTTTTGGCCTACATTAAAATCCTAGCACTGCTGGTCTTCACTCATAATTCCCTCTCCCCCTACCCGGTATCACCCAACACTAGTTCCCTATTCGCACGAATCTAGGCCCACCCCGTCCATCATGCCTTGACATATAGTGGAGTTGTGCTCAGTTCCTCGATGCGTGTATATAGGCACGAACAGACACCCACAAGATGAACTGTGTTGTAGCTGAAGGCTCCAGGCTCGGCCTCCTACTCCTGAAGAAGTGAGAGCTTCCTCATTTTCCCAACTAGATGGCTATCTCGATGGGATTTATATTTTTAATATCCAAACTTTCAAAAATTAAATAAAAATTAAAACATTCAAAAATAAACCATACTCAGAATCATAGAAATGATGTATGAAATATTTTACGTAAATTAAATTAAATACCGTCATAAATTTTATTAATCTAAAACA
Source organism: Viscum album (assembly GCA_963277665.1). Lineage (NCBI taxonomy): Eukaryota > Viridiplantae > Streptophyta > Magnoliopsida > Santalales > Viscaceae > Viscum > Viscum album. The sequence goes on along the minus strand of OY728127.1, from coordinate 394,629,334 downwards.
TCATTTAACATTTAATTTAATCATTTGTATATTAATATACACAATCCTATATATATATTATAAAATGAATAAAATTTAATTATCACGAATATTTAAAACATAAAATTAAATATGAATGTGTATTTTTTCCAATATAAACACTCTTCACATTCATTAAAGTATACATATGTACTTCTATTCATATATTAATTAATATATTAAGATCTTTATTTTCATATTCATTTCATGTTTTAAAAAATTATTTTCTAAAAATAAATGGATATGTTTAATTAAAACAATTTAAAATTTATGAATTTAATGAATTTTAACATATACATTGAACCATACAAATAATTAAAAAGGTTAAATATGTAAAATATAAAAACATTACCTATGATAATTGTAATAATCGAAATTATTAAAAAGAATCCAATGGTTATAGGATGTCATGACCATCGCAAAAACCAACGGTCACTTAAAGACCATAATGGAAACCAAGGATCATAAAATTCCTTTTTAAAAGATGTTCATTGTATTCAAAACTTTAGAAAAAACTTGGTTAAGATTGTGCTTTTAATACTCATAATTATTACAATAGTGGACATTGTTTATTCCATTCTATTTTTCATCGTTGAAGATCCAAAGGATTTCCATTATTTTTTTGGTATGTTTGTGGTGTTTGTGGGTGTCAAAGTTATTTTTATATGTCTACTAGAAGGAATTATATGTTAGTTAAAGTCATTTTTACATGTTGGAATGTAATATATCAGTGTTTAATTGAATAATAAATTTAATGTGTTTAATTTTCAAACACAGTTTTGGATAATACTAAAATTATGAAAATTAAAACTATTAAAACATTTATTATTACACATAAAATATTTTCAAGATATCACATTATCCCCTCCATAAAATAATTTTGACCTCTTAATTTTATTACACTCCAACCCTTTATACATTTCCCCCAATATCCCTTCACTTTTACCACACATGTTGGTGGTTTTTTGATTCCATGGAATCATTAGAAGCTTTAAATTCTTCAGTTTCATTGGTCCAAGAACATTTCAAATAGAAAATGTTATACTCATGTATACAGTTATTGGACGGTATATACAACTAGTGGCAGATGAAAACCAATGAGACATCATAAAGGACTCGATTCCAATGAACTAGTTGAACCACATTGATTTAAAAAATTTATAATCATAAATCCTCACAAGGAACTGATATTAAGGAGATGAAAAAGGTATGCTACACAAAGTTCACCTGCATCATTGGCTTCTTGAAATTTTTCTCAAGATGGATATCTTACTGAAATGGTAATACATTTGAATAGTCTTTCAAAATAACATCCTCATCATTCATAGAATGTTGATTGTGCATGAACAAAGAGGAAATAAACAAAACCAAATCCTCAAAAGATTCAGAGTATGTTAGAAGTGTTGGATAACTGATATAGATATTTCCATGATAACTATAGGTTTCATAGAGGTGGTAATTCTTCAAAATATTTTGTTGAATTATTTTTTACAGTATCACAATCATTAGAGACAAAAGGATAGTTGGTGACCTTTTGTCTTCCATCTTATGATTTCAAGAAAAAAGGTCTACTCAGTGAAGCATAACCATATTAAAACATATATGTGAATTTTCAAATACATTATAATGTATAAAATCATAAAAATACAACACCATTAATTTAATAAATGGTTCATGAAACTCATGGGTCTAAATTTTAATTTATTCCCTCACAACTCACAGAAATGAACTTCCTAACATCCATATTGATGTCTTTTTACAGGCACCACCAGTGTTGGTGATTTCCCTAGTTCCTAGCCAAAAAGATCTCTAAAGCGGTTCCAAACTATTCGATCTATTTGGTCAAGACGCAGAACATGAATCTTGGATCAACCACATGTGGACATATAATGTTCCAAGAGTGTAAATAAGGATGTGTATGAATTTGGGAGACTTTAGCATGAAACTTGATGTCTATAGAACAAATTGGAAGACTCAACCCCAAGAATTTTGAAGTCCCCAACTAGATAATAGAGACTATAGCTCAAGAACTGAAAATGATATGCCACTCGGAGGTCACCATCTTGTGTGACCACTTGGATGACCTATAGGGATGTAAAATTCTCGTTTAGGGTAAATCATTTAAATAAACACTAAAATTACTTTCCCTTACATTCATCGAATGGAAGTTGGGCATGAATCTCAAGGAAATATTAAAAGCCTGAACCTTGGTGGAGTTGATGTACATGATGATATTTTGAAACATAGTCGAGATGTTTACATGGTAGATTAGGGTTTTCAAATTCCTCATAGACTTATAAATAGGACTTGGAAACTATAGTCTCCAGTACATCTGTTGGAAGAGACATAAGACTTGTTTCTTCTGCCATCTGAAAATTTGATGAAATAATTGAATATAATAATACATAATATAAAAAATAGTTCTAATTTTTTGGAGTTGTCTAAACCACTCCTAAAATACCAATGATAATGACCCTAACCCTAGAATCCCAGAGTTGGTTCCTGAAACATGTTGTGTCCTTTTTTTCATAAAAACATAAATAAAAAATTACACATCCATGTCCAATATAGAGGATCATTTCAGTTCAGGTTTTGGAAAACCAGATACTGACGATACACTTCTTCCAAAAATATGAAAATGTTAAGAATTATATTGATGTTGTCATATTTGAGTGATCAAGCATGGAATAATATACTAAAACCTACATAATAAATTCAAATTGTATGGTGAGAATAAGAATTACAAGGGGTTTTAAAATAATTTTAAGAACTTCATTTCTAAAGAAAAATCATTCGAAATAATAAAAAAATATTTTCATCAAGCACTTCATCATCATTTTTTAAGGTATACTAGATACTATTTTCAAAAAAACCTATTACATAAGAATCATATGTGTTTATTGGAAAACTATATGTAAAACATAAATCATAGTGTGCATACATGTAGAAAAATTGATGAAATGTTGTGTAATCCAGAAATGATCAAACTAATTTTAAAGGAGACATGCATAGTTGTAAGTACACATTAACACATAAATTAACCACTTGCATAAAATTTCGTAATTAACAATTTCATGATTACCTTAACACTTAATATTCAATTCATGGATTGATAGATGTGACATCAAATTTACTCTTTCCTTGTATAACTTTCCATTTTCATACTTAATCCTACCATATGAATTTCATCACCATTATGATAATAGTTCCCTAGCTAAGGGATATTCATATAATTGATTAATCCCATGTATGGTTATATAATAGTACATAATGAGGGAATTTATAATGCCAGAAATTGTCAAGGCCTCATTCTAAGACCGTATGGGTAAAAACCCAACATAATTTTTTTCAACTACCACACATAGTTGTGAACAATGCTAGAATCATTTTCACATAACATTTCATTTAAATAATGAGATTCGTCTCTTTAACTAATGCATTAGAGAATTGTCTAATTTTGGGCACACCTGTCACATCATTTATGTCCAATACACTCCTCATATGTCTTAGTATGGTCTTATTTATATAGAGTCTCATACTACAATGAAACTTACATGCTCAATACATAATCTTTTTTATACATACTCATAATAGGAATGAATTATACAATAAATGTAAAATGGTATAGATTGGTTGGTTTTATTTTATGGATTCTTTAATGACATGCATGGATTAAAATAACATATTATTGCACATGTGGAAAGTACTAGTACACATAAAATAATGGGTAGTCATCTAGATAAATAAATCTTGCATGTGAACCTTTTCATTCTATGGTTTACATGTTTTGACTTTCAGATACTTGTTTTAATCCATGTCATATTAATTATATCAGAATAGATTATACATAAACATAAATAATTAATGGAATTTATCATGACATGTGGGAATACAATTTATAGATTTAAAAACGTTATTTCATCTGAAATTTTCATGTTTAAAAGAAAAAGAAATTAATTACATCCTATTATGCATATACATATTTTTTTTAATGCATGAAAAAAATATACAATTTACTAACATAGATAGCATTATTTAAAACACGATAAATCAGAATAGAAATTAATATATGTGTACATGTTGGTTTTGAAAAATATTAAACCCTATATACACAAGGTGTATTCTTGGGATTTTCAAAACCCACAAAAATGTTTAAAAAATTCATGTATCTTTTGTACCCTTCAAAAGCATAATTTAATCAACATGAATATGTTCTATGAAAACCCAATTCGGATTTGTTACACAATCAATATTATATATATAAATATATGTTTATACATAACTATATATTCAAAAACTGTAATCAAGGGGTTTTCATATTAAAATAAGTGGAAATAAAAACCTTTCATGTAATACATGTGTTAATTACACTATTTTAAAAAATTGATCATCAATTAAATTCATAAAAACAAAAAATGAGTTTGTATTGAAATAGATATAAAATTATATAAATATATATAATCCATAAAATTGTAATTGTAGATGAAAAATGGGGTTTTCATGTTGACGTAGTGGAAAAAATAACTCCCTCTCATGAGTTTTATATTCTCAAAGAAACATTTATAAAAAACTGGATGAGATTTTGAGAAGAAACAATATATATTTATATATTAATAAAAATAGAAAAGATTAATTATGATGAAGAAATCAAGTCAAACTAGTCCCGTACATGGATTCAAGAGAGAGTTAGGGTCAGGCACTGGGCATTTTTTGGTTTAGGTGATGAAAAACAGGTAGAAAAAAGTGAAAAATAGTTTTTATATTGGTTGTTTATAATGATATATATATATAACTATTGATACACAAATTATAAACAAAGAGTCTCAAAATATTTACTGAAAAAAACTATGTCCAACATCATACTTAAAATAATTCTGAAATCAAATGGTGATTTGAATATATATATATATATATATATATATCTTGTGAAAAAAAATGATTGACGAGTAAAGAAAATAATAAAAAGAAGGGACAGATGAGGATTACAGTATGAAATCGGTATCTGGTCTGAAGAGAGGTTGAGGATCTCGAGGGAGAAGAAAAAAGTAGAAGAAGATAAGAAGAAAACAGTGGGAATCCACTTGTATAGAATGAGGATAAAGAGGAAATGAAGAGAGGAAATATGGAAAAAGAGTAGACAGTCTAGATCCAACGAGATTTAATCGAATGGTTAATGGTATTTCTATGGTTTTAAAAAGAGATGGGGGGACGATATTAAATCTAAGTTTAATCAGACAAATGATGAAAGACACATAATTTAAAAATGGATTAAGGGTTGAGGTTAACCACGTATGTGATAGTATGGTCCAAATAAACGTGGAGTTAATACCATCATGGTGGAGTTTGAACCTGACACTAGATTAGGGGCCTAGATCACACACAGCGAGATTAGACGACCTAGATTAGATCCCTCTTTAAAAATCCCAACCCACATCAAAACTGAATAGATTTTTGGCCAACATTATAATCCTAGCGCTCTTGGCCTTCACTCATAATTCCCCCTCCCCTCCCCAGTATCTGCCCGCATCGGTTCTATGCGGGCGATCATATGTGCCCACCCATTCTGTCGCGCCTCCCAACATGGTGGCAGGATGCTTAGTTCCTCCATGCGTGCCTGTAGGCGCACACATACACACCCATGGGTTAGTATGTGTTGTAGTTAAAGGGTCCAGGCTGGTTTTCCAACTCCCGAAGTAGTGAGAGCTGGCTCCTTCGGCCCATCTAGATGGCAGGCCCAAGGAGATTTTTATTTTTTATAATCCCGAGATTCAAAAATTAAAAAAAAATAAAATATTCAAAAAAAACCATAACAACAACTATAGAAATGTTTTTTGATATATTTTACGTACATTAAAATCAATATATTCATAAATTTTATTAATATAAAAAATAATTTAATCATTATTTTAAACATTTGTATATTAATAAAAAAACCCAATATATAAATTATTCCATGTATAATTATTAAATATCATGAATATATAAATCATAACTTAAAATTTGAATGTGTGTTTTTTCCAATATAATCCCTCTTCACATTCATTGATGTAGACATATATAACTATCTTCATATTTCCATTAAAACATTAAGATCATGATTTCAATTTTCATTTCATGTTCTAATACATTATGTTTCCAAAATTTAATGATAAGTTTAATTTAGACATGATCCATGTTAGAACATTAAAGCATTTTAGAATATACTTTGAACCTTGAAAATTCTTATAAACATATAATAGTTAAAATATAACAAAATAAATTAGATAATTAGAATAATAAAAATTATTAAAAAAATCCAGTGTTTATAGGATTTTATAACCATTTCAAAAACCAATGGTCAGTTAAGGATTGAAATGGATAACAAGAGTCACAAAAGGCCATATAAAATGATGTTAATGGTATTCATAACATCAGAAACAACTTGGTGAAGACGATTATATTCATACCCATAATTCTTAGCATGGTGGATATTGTTCATTCCATTTTATTTTTCATCATGGATGATCTAAAGTATTTCCATTGTTTTCATGGTATGTTTGTGGTGTTTGGGGGTCTCCAGGTGATTTTGATTGGTCTAATAATAGGAATTCTAGGTTAATTATAGTCCTTTTTCCTTGTTGGAATGTAACATTTCAGTTTTTTTTTGAATAAAATACGTCTTATGTTTATTTTTTAATATTTGGTTTGTATACTACTTAAATTATGAAAAGAAAAATAATTAAAACTATTATTATTACACATAAAATATGTTCGGGATATCACATTATCCGTCAAAGAATGGCACCATCACAATTCTATTACACTCCTACCCTTCAGACATTTTCCCTAATGTCCCTTCACTATTACTACATGAGTTAGTGGTTTACAGATTCCATGGAGTCCATGGAATCTTTAAATTCTTCATTTTCTTTGTCTCAGACAAGTATGCAACTATTCCATTTATATTTTTGTTTTCAACGATTAGGTGGAATATAATAGTAACAGGAGATGAAAAGATGAAATGCATCAGAAAGGACTCGATTCCTATAATATATCTAATCCAACTTGTTTTCTAAAATTTTGAAATCATAAATCCTCCTATAGTCACTAAAGTTATGGAGTTGAAAAATGTAAGTTGCTCGAAGGTCACCAACATCCGTGGCTTCCTGAAATTTCTCTAATGTTGGATATCTTTCAAACATGGTAATAAATTTGAAGAGTACATAAAAATAACTTCCTCATTGTGCATAGAATGTGAGTTGTGAATTTACCAAGAGGAAATAAATGAAACAAGTTCCCCTAAATAATTGGATTATATTAGAAGTGTTTGATAACTTATAATGATATTTTAATGATAACTGTAGGTTTTTAGGGGTTCAAATTCATCCAAACTTTTCTTTAGCATTGTTTTATCTATTGCCATAGTTCATAGAGTAAAATGGGTAGTTTGTGACATTTTGTTTCCCATCAGAAAATTTTATGAAAAAAGGTCTACTGTTAAAATCTTAATTATATTAAAACAAGGATGTTATTTTAAAATTTCATAATAAAGTATCAAATCATTAAAAAATAAAATTATTCATTTATGATAGGGTTCATGAAGCTCAGGGTGATACATATTCATTTTTTCCCTCACAACTCACTAACACGAACTTACTAGAATCTATTTTGATGTCTCCTCATAGGTATCACCAGTGTTGAAAATTTCTATAGTTCCTAGTCAAACAGATCCCTATAGTTATCCCAAATAGATCAATCTATTTGGTTCCGATGCAGCATGAGAAACATGGAGCAACCACATGTGGACATCAAATATTCAATGATATAAAATCATGAAGTGTATGATGTTGGGATAAATCATCATGAAATTTATGTATATAATACAAATGGGAAGACTTGTCCCCAATAATTTTTAATTGAGACCCTAGGTCAAGATTTGACAATGATATGTCTTTTAGAGGTCACCCTGTTGTGATGCCTCTTGGAAGTCCTCTAGGGACTTAAAATAATCTAATTGGGTAAATTATTTAGAAAACACTCAATGTAACTTCCCAAACATGCATATAATGGATGTTGAGCATGCATCATAAGAAAATATTCAAAGCCTGATCCTATATGGAGTTGAAGTACATGATGAGAATTCGATACACAGTAAAGATGTTTACATGATTGATAAATCTTTTAAAATGTCTCATAGCCATCTAAAGATAACATTGAAACAATATTATCTTTTATTTAGGTTTTAAGAGAAAAATTAATTGATTCTCCTGCCATCTGAAATTTTGAAGAAATAATTCTACTTAGTAAGATATAATTTAAAAAAGTTATTCTAATTTCATATAGTTTTCAAATACCAATCTTCTGATACCAACATTAATGACCCTGACCCCCGAATCCTGGATTCAGTGCCTAAAACATGGTGTGTAGTTTTTTTAATAGAAACATTCATACTAAAATTACACATCATATTCAAATACAGAGGATTATTTTTGTTTGGGTTCTGGAAGACCAAATGTGGAAGATACACTTCTTCCAAAAACATGGAAATTTATGATTTATATTGATTTTGTCGCATAAGAGTGCTCATGTATTGAATAATATAATAAACCCATTAAAATAATTTTAAAATGTTGGGTGAACATAAGAAATCTTTGTAAGGGGTTTTAAAAGAATTTAATGAAATTTCATAAAGACAAATTAAAAAAAATCACAAAACATTTTCATGAGGCTAGTTATCATAATTTTTTGATATTAAATTGATAATATTTTCAAAAACCATCTTACATTGGAATCATATGTGTTTATTTAAAAAGTGTATGTAAAACAAAAATCAGTGTGCTTAAACATGTACAAAAATGCATGAAATGCTATGTAATCCATAAATGACCAAACCAATTTTAAAAGAGAGATGAAAAGTTATAAGTACAAATTAGTACATAATTTTACGACTTGCATTAAATTTCATAATTAACAAAGTCATCATTCCATTAACACTTCATATAAAATTCATGGATTGATATATTTAACATCACCTTTAATCTTTCCTTGTATAAATCTCCACTTGCATACTTAATCATGCCATATGAAATTCATCACCATTATCATAATAATTCCCTACTAGAGGGATATTATTCTAATTGATCAATCCCTTGAATTGGTCATATAATTGTACATAATGAGGGAATGTATAATTCTAGACTTTTTCAAGGCCTCCTGCCAAGACCACATGGGCAAAAACCAAACATAATTGAGGTCAACTACCACACATTATTGTGAACAATGCTAGTATCATTCCCAAAAATCATTTCACTTAACTCATGAGATTAATCACTTTACCCAATGCATTATAGGGTTGTATTACTCCGGGAACACCCCTAACATCATTTAATTCCAAAAAATTCCTCATATGTCTTAATTTGGTCTAATTTCTATAGTTTCCCATAATACAACTGATATTACACTCTTAATCCACAATCATTTTCATACATACTCAAAATTGAAATTAATTATAAAATAATTATAATAGGGACAAGATTTGTTGGTTTTAGGTTATGGCTACTTTAGTGACACACTTGATCTAAAACGATATACTATTACACATGTGTTAAGAGATGGTATACATATAATAATGGGTAATCAAATAAAAGAATTACTCTTGCATACAAACCTTTTCGTACCATGGTTTACATGTTTGAACACTGTGATACTTGTTTTAAAACATTCCATGTTAATTATATAAAAATAAATTAAACACAAACTTAAATAATTTAATACATTTCTCATGATTTGTGGTAATACAATTTTTGGGTCAGAAATAATTATTTCTTGAAATTTTTTCATGTATAAAAGAATTAGTAAATAATCACACGAGCTTATGAAAATATATATATATTGTTTTCATAAGCCTGAAAACAATTATAAACTTTACTAACTTAGATAGAATTATTTGATACTTGAGAAAAAAATTTGTAATACATATATGTGTATATGTGGGTTTTGAAAAATATAAAACCATATACACAAAAGGATTATACTTGGGATTTTCACAACCAAAGACATGGTTTAATAAATTCTGGTAACCGTTGTACCCTTCAAAAACATAATTTAATCAATAAGAAAAGGATTTATATTAACTCAATTTGGATTTGTTACATAATCAAACTTATATATATGTTTTTACATAAACAAATGCACAAAAATTGTAAACAAGAGTTTTTTATATTAAAAAAAGATGGAATAAAACCCATTCATGTATTACATGTTTTAAGACCATTATTTAAAAACAAATGATAATTAATAGAAATCATAAAACCAAATAATGAGTTTTGATTTAAAACCATATAAAATAATCTACCAATATATATATATAATCAATGAAATTGGAATAGTTGAAGAAAAATGGGATTTCATACTGAATTCGAAGAAAACATATCTACCTTTTGTGAGTTTCACATTCTAAAAGTCACATTTAGAAAAAAATATGATAGGATTTGGAAAATAATCAACACCCATATATACATATTCATAAAAACACAAATGCATAAATAAGATGAAAAAAAATTCAAATTAGTCCCTTACATGGATTTAAGAGAGAGGCAGGGTTGGGTAGAGGACGTTTGTAGGTTGAGGCGAAGAACAAAGGGTATAAAAAGTGAAAACTTGGGTTTATATAACTATTCAAAAACAAATAATAATCGAAGACTCGCGAAACACATGACTACACAAACTTATTCTCGCATCTTACATAAAATAATACCAAATTCAAATAGTGATTTTAATATATATACAAATATATATATATATATATACCTTTCAAAAATCATGAATGTGAAGTAATGAAAATAATAAAAATTAGGGCCAAGAGATACTTACGTGTAGAAATTAGTGGCTAGTCCGAAGAGAGTATGAGGATCTTGAAGGGGATGAAAAAATGAAAAGGATGATGGGATGCAAACCTTGGGAGACCAGTTGTTTTCCATGAGTAGGAAGAAGAGACACATAGACTAAATGTGGAAAAAGAGCAGATTGTCCAGATCTAATTTGATCTGATTAGACGACTATGAGAGTTTCTGTGGTTTTAAAAATGGATGGAGGGAAGATAATAAATATCTGTTTAATCTGACAGATGAGGCGAGACACAAATATAAAAATTGATCAAGGGATGAGATTAACCATGATCGTGATCGGATGGTCCAAATAAATGTGTCTTTAATACCGCGATGGAGGAATTCGAACCTGAGACTGGATTGGGCTGTCCAGGTCTTGTGCGGCGAGATTTGATGGCTGAGATTAGATCCCTCTTTAAAAATCCCATCCCACATCGAAACAGACTAGTTTTTGGGACGGCTATATAAGCCTAGCACACCCGGACATCACTCAAAATTCCCACTCTCCTCCCAAGTACTTCCCCATACCGGTTCTTTGTGGGCGCGCTTCTATGCCCACCACAGCTGTCGTGTCACTCCTCATGGCGGCGTGTTGCTCGGTGCCATGATGTATGCCCGTAGGTGCGCACACACACCCACATGCTGGCAGATGATGTTGCTTAATGGTCCAGGCTCGGGTTCCTACTCCTGATATGGTGTGTGTTTCATACTTTAGACCATCTAATGGTCATCCCCTATGGGGTTTATATTTTTTATAAACCCAAATTTTAAAAATAATATAAAAATTAATTCTTTAAAAAATAAACCATTCCCAAAACAATATAAATGAAGATATAAAAATTTTTTGTGCATTAAAATATACAATGTCATAAATTTTATTGATCTAAATTATCATTTCAACTTTATTGAAAACATTGGTATATTAATAGGCAACATATAATATATACATTATAATATGTATATCTTTTAATTATCCAGAATATTTACAACATAACAATAAATTTTAATCCATATTTTTTCCAATATAAACACGCGTCACCTTCATTGAAGTAAACATATGTACTTCTCTTCATATTTTCATTTAAACGATAAAATAATTATTTTCATATTATTTTCATATTTTAAAACATTATGTTTTCAAAACATAAAGATATATTTAATTAAAACATGTTCTATGTTATGGAAATAAGGCATATTTAAAATATACGTAGAACCCTTATAATTTCTTATAAACATAAAATACATAAAATATAAAACAAATAGAAAAAATATTTAAAATAATAATTTTTTTTAAATATAACCCAACAGTTATAGGATATTATAACTGTTGCAAAAGCCAATGGTCACTTATGGACCGCAACGGCTACCAAAGGTCAAAAAAGGCCATATAAAAGATATTCAAAGTATTCAAATCATTAGAAAAAACATGGTGAATATGGTGCACTTCATACCCTTAATGTATAGCATAGTGGTCATTGTTCATTACATTTTAATTTTCATTGTGGTAGATCCAAAAGATTGTCATTATTTTATTAGTATGTTTGGGTGTTTTGGGGTCATCTAGTGATCTTTATTTGTCTACTATTTGGAATTATAGTTTCTCTATATTCATTTACCCTTGTTTTAATGTAACATTTCTGTTTTTAATGGAATAAAATATGTATTGTGTTTCTTTTTCAAACATTCTTTTGGATAATACTAAAATTAATCAATGTAAACCAATTAAAACTATTATTATTGCACAAAAAATATGTTCGGGATATCACAGTATCCATATTTCAAATCTCTTAGAAAACTTGGAAGAAAATTAAAATGTGGTTTTCTTATAAAAAAATCAACATTTACATTATGTTCACCAATTATTTATTGTACGGATTATTACTTCATATTCATCATTAATTGATAATAGATAGGCATCCTCTAAGAAATCAAACTGGAGTTCTATAATTAGATTATGATTTTATATATATTGCTAAACCCTTCATAAAGTATAATTACTATATCTCATAAGTTCACTTATAGGGCTCCTAAATGACTAATTCTATGATATATCCCCATAATCATCATAGAATATAAAATACCCAAATTGTACAATTATTTTAATGAATGAATTATATTTAATAACATAATATTCAATTTATAAAGTATTTAATCATATCTATTCCATTTTAAAATGGAACTATAATTTAGTAAATAATTAAAATTCCTTTGAAAATAATACTCAAAAAATGGTATATTATAATAAATTATATTTTTTATGAAAAATTTTGGTTTTTGATTCACCCACACCAACATTTTAATTTGTTTCTTATGTTTTCTATTTTTTATTTGAGGATTCATATTATCATAATATTCATTAAACTCGCTTATTCTCTAAAATGTATGTTTAAAAATTGTTCTCATATTAAATATATTGGATACATGATGATTCCCCATCAATATGATTAGATTTAAAACAATTTATGTTTCCAAAATATTTATTTTTTGTTATTAATTCAAATTATAAATAAATTTGATGATGATTTAAATTGGCTCTATATCTATTCCCTACAATACGATACATTATCTATGAGAACCAGAACACATTTTCTTTATAAAATCTATCAATATATTCTTCTTCTTGTTTTATATAAGCCTTAAAATGAAGGAAAAAAAAGTATTGGATTACATATATATATTTCAATGGATATAAATTCCAAAAAACCAATCTATTGTTTGATTTCCATAGAAAAAATTAATTACTTCATAATTTCTATCTTATTCATTATATTTTATATAAGTATATAATTTGACAATTGTAAAGATGAGTTTAATTGTAACCCCTCAACAATCATAAATCCCACTTGTATTTTAATTAATGGACATTAATTTTTGGGATTATAATATACAATTGAAATTATATAATCATCACTTATTATCGTTATTCTAATAGGATATTTTTGGTAAATCATCTTTAACTTTCTTATTATTTAAATTTATTTGGAACATATTACATAGAGTACTAAGAATCTTATATCTAAAAATAAAATTGGGGGATTCTTTTTAATATATATTTTTTTCAATTTTGTTGTCAAAGGATATAAACAACATCATATCATTGAATTTTTTTTATACATTATATTTTCATACACTAATATTTTCTTCAATTACATAAAATTTTAATCATTTGAATCCATTTATATAGTGGTAATGTTCAATTTCCTATATTTTTCATAGAATGCATGTATAATGTACATATCATCTAATGTTATGGTATTTAGATTCCTCTCTGCTATGAAAAATCATTTGGTTTGAAATATACATGAAATTATTATAGGATCTATTTAGCAGTTATCTCATCATTAAATGGCCGCACCTAGGATACACATTTTAAAAAAAATTATATTCAAGTTATGTGTAATTATATTATGAGAGAATTCTATTTATTATTTATATTTTTCTATAAATATGTAATTTGTTCATCCTTCTATTTTTAATAAATTTTTTCAATATTCATCATGTACTCAAAAATCAACTAAGAGGATTTACCTGATTTAATTTTTTATATGTTGTTTTCGATATTTATAACCCTAATGAATTGATTCCTTAATTATTATTGTTCAATGTTTATCACTATTTATTAATGAAAGATACACTTTTCCTTTCACTAACAAAAATAACATTACCTGAAATGCATTATACATCCATATAAATAAATCATAACTAAATTAATATTTATTTTTTAATTTTTTAGAATTTTTTCAATTTAATAATCATTTTAATTTATGGTCCAATAGATCCCATATATTCTTAAAAATGAAAAAAATTAAAAACTAAAATTAATTTCAAATAATACAATTTTATAGAAAATATGTGGAGATACCATTAGATGATGGGTGAATCAGGGTATGGAGGCTATATTCATTTTGAATGTCTTCTACTATATTTAAACTTTTACATATATATAATTTGGTTATATTACACCATCAAAATAATTTTATGATGATATTAAATAAATAAAACATGAAATAAATAATTTTATTGTTTTAATAAAACAAGAAACGATATCTTAGAATTATGAATGAGATATTTTTTATCCTAATAAATTCACTCATAAGTTATTATGAATAATTTATTGTAGAATTTTTATCTCTCAATGTTCATAATCCCAAAAATTTATGGAGTTCACTTCGTACAATAATTGGTATGCATCTATTACAATATCTTACTAAACATAATAGAAAATGATACAATTTTATCATGTTGGGGAAAAAATCATCCTCCTTACCATTTTTTTGTATAATATTAATTTATATTGACATGTGATTCCATATTATCATTTTTTTAAGAAGGATAGTTTCTCTCACACAAAGAATCTTTTAAAATTTTCCCTCACACACCCCCTTTTTAATTTTTAAAATCATTATCTATACATTGACTATATGAAATATCTATATTAGTTATTTACTACATAATATATATTTTCTATGTGTATAATCCTTTATTTAGTACTAAATACACATTAAAATATGAATGGGAAGACACTAAAAAATATTCATGTTATTATATCCATATTGGATATAAAACTAATATTTTATAAAAAAAAAATTATGTATAACTGAATTTTATATATCAGCATGATTGGCTTTTTTTGGTAAGTTAAGAATCACTAAAATCACAATTAAATACATAGCTACCTAAAATAAAAATAAAACAATTTTCTTATTCTATTTTTAAAGAAGTGATGTGTTTTCATTAAAAATATTGTGTTTTTATATTTATTAACATCTTATAAGACTATGAGAAAAAAATTACATATAAAACATTCTATGATATCTTATTTACTTTCTATTTACTTTAGAAAAATATTTCACTAACTATGAAATATTTTTTATTCAACAGTGCTACATACAAGACAATCCCAAAAGACTTCATTAACCATGGTGTATATCGTGGGAGTTACCTCTCTAGTTTTCATCTTAACATAGACACATTTCAAGGTAATTAACTTTATATACCTCAAAAATATGTCTTAAAACATCATTCTCCTTCTGATATAGTTACTCAATTTTCTATCTTTTAGTAAACACATAAAACCATTATAACACTCTTAAAACAACATGACCATCATGTATCAAACACATAGCCATGGGAATTATCTTATTCTAGATTTTTGGATTAGTTTATTTTATTACATATTGAAAAATAATATTTTTAATTTAATAACCATGGCATTAATTTAACACCCACATCATGTTTTTTTCCTTTATCTAATCATATATTATATCTCTCTCTATACTACTTAACTCTCCCACTAACTTTGTATATTATTCATTGTGTATTATATTTAATTATTTTTTATTTAAACAAAAAATATATAAATTATACTAGATAATATGTTTTATTGGTTTATCATGATATTGGAAACTACTTCTTCAAACATGTAGACCACTATGAAAAAATAAAGAAACTGTTTTTGTAATATTTTAATGAATGTTGAAAAATCATCTAATATAATTGGTATAACGAAAGTAGGGACATTGTTAAGTATTTAATTGAAGCTAATGTAAACGGTGAAAAAGATAAAATTCATATTTAGAATTATGATATATGAAAAAATACATCATATGAATAAATATACATTTCTCAATAGTATAAATTCAGTGTGTGTAACTTGTTTGAAAAAGAGAAAAAATGGAATGAGAATGTTTCCATGGATGATAAATTGGATGTCACTCTAGTAAAGGTACCTCCAACACCATTTCCATTGTAGTTGAATAACTTTTATGTTGATTCTAATTTTTTAGATTTAATTATTTTTATTCAAAAGCATTATATTGTTATTAAATTTCAATAATATTTACAAAATATTCTAGCTTTTATCTTTATTTTGGAAATTATTATTTATAATAATAAAAATTTGAAATAATTGATCATTGTAATTTAATAAAAATATTTTTATGTACAGTAGAATTATTTTCAATAAAATAAAAAAACATCTATATCTCAACAATGACATGTTACATTGAGTCCAATGATTATTAAAGAGAGAGGATTAAAAATTTGGATAGATTGACATCATAATTATCTGGTCTAAATTTAAAAATTAATGTACATGAGAGAAGAATATTATTTGTTTTATCGTGTATCTTTTAAATAATTACATATGGTTCACAAAAGTATTATTATATAATTTCCATGTTAAGGAGTATAATTTATCCATAATTTATTTCAGGTTATTATACTAGGAGGATAAAGAATCATAAATTCAACTTACCTATAGAAATATATTCCAAAAAACATAGGGGAATTAATTTATATGAATGGTGGATACTTATTATTTTTTATTTTTATATAAGAAATATTATTCAGAATTATTCATAGAATAAATAAATTTTTGTGTGGAACATTTGAAGGATAAAAATAATGAATAAATGTTAAGAACCATTGTTATAAGTTGGATTAAAATAAATAGATAAAAATATTAAAGAATCAGATGTATTTAACCAACAATAGATAACATATATATCAAAAAATAATTTTGGTATGATAATGATCACATGTGTCCAACCATTGTTAAATAAGATATATTATATGGACCCATCACTATTCAAAATAAAATCAAAAATGAAATACCATAAATAATAGGTTGAAAGGTAAAAATGTAAATAATTATTGGATTTTTCAATCTCCTAATATTATTATCGTAAAACATAGTTCGTATTTTCCATTTAATAAATATTAAATGAAAACATGGGGGTGATATTAACTTATAGTTATTAAATAAATAAATTCATTAATGATAAGAAAAATCTAGTTTTCTAAATATTTTATCATATTTTTTTATTTTTTCATAATATTCATTCCATGTACACAAGAGATAATTGTGTAAATTATATATATTTTAAGAACTAATTTCAATGAGTAACTGGTTTTTATGTAAAAAAAATTTATTTCTTTATTTTAAAAAATAATCATAGTTTGAATGTTGAAAAGTTATTAATTTAATTTTACAATTATGGTCTTGTATGTTTTTACAATATGTCTCTTAATATTGTGACATTAAGACATTAAAAATACATTCATGTATGCATGTTACAATTTTAATCCATTAAAATTAATCTTTTTCCGGAAAATTATATTGTCCATGAACTCATTGTACCTCCAACACTTGTTTTTCTCCCTATATATTTTTTTGAAATATTATCAAAATTAATTATTCAATATAAATGAGTAATTTGTGATGTTGTGATTTTTAAGAGTAATAATGTTTTGAATAATATTATATAAATTAAATGATATTTTGCATTGATGAAAATATATTGTCAAATCACTAAATTTATGTATCATAAAGTTGAAATAATTTATCTATTCAATAAATATTGATGTTTTGAATAAATTTATCAAGTAAAGATGTTTTCTTATATAGAAAAAAAATATTTCTATTAAAACAAAATATTATAGGTTGAGTATATTTTTTGAGAGAATAATTTAGGTTAAGTGAGAATACTTTTTTTACTAAATTTTATTGATTAATATACAATAATTTTCAATTGATTTGAGTAAATAAATAGTACTGTAAATTTGATATATTTGTTAGAAACATGTGATTTGCGTTAGGTTGATTTAATATAAAATGATACTTTTATTAGAATATGGAAGTACCCATTATTAACTTTAAAAGAACATTATTATTTAACTTTACTCAATAGGGATTATAACAAAAATATTTAAAAACATTAAAAATATGTGGTGATCAATAATATAGATGATATGGAGTAAAATAAGAAGTATTATTTAATGGGAATCAAAAAATATTTTCATTGATAAAGAAAAAAGGAAAAAAAATTTATATATTTATATGGGTAATTATTCTTCATTATTTCATTACTTAAGATGATATTTTACTATTTGATTAACGTAATAATTAAGGATTATTTGATCATAATCTGTGGAATATCTATGAATGTAAATATTGATATTTGAATTAAAACATTGCAGATGATTTTGATTTCCATTTATACTAGTGGAATACCAGAAATATTACCTAATAATATTTTCAAGTTCATATTGTTATACCCTAATATTTTATCATATATATTTTAAAAAAATAATCTTAATCTCTATGGTAACATACGATAAACACATCCCTAGTCTAAATGAATTGTAATAGAGTAATATAATATAAACTATCCTTTATGTTACTGGGTAAAAATTTTACATACTAAATTAAGAATATATATTGTTTTAACATGATTAAAATAAATTTAGTGGTTCTCATTTGATTAGCAGTGAATATAAAAAACATTTTAATGTGGGAGAAATGTTTATTTGGAAACTATTTCTATGCCCACAATGTAATTTATCTAAATAAATTAATTTATGTACTACTAGTGAATTATTTTAATTAAATTTATTTACTATTTTTTTAATAAATTTTTAATCATTAAATAATTTTTTTTCAAGGAATTGGATAAAAATAAATCTTGTTTTATACTTAAAAACAACATTTTTCTAAAAAATAGTTTCACATCATATTTTGAAACAATTTAAAAAAATATTATGTGAGAATAATAATCATAAAAATTTAACTACATATTTATAAAAATAATTCATAATTGTATTATATTTTTTTTATAATTTTCTAAAAAGTTAAATATTTTGCTGAATAATGAAAAATACTAATTTTTATGAAAAATTGTCTTATTGTTTTAAACAATTACAAAGTTGCTTTTTATTTTAAAATTTTTGTGTAGTCAATTTATTTAAATTATATTATAATTAATCCTATTTAGATCATTAAATTAATTTTATGTTGCATTTTTATATAAAATATTTTATACATAAGAAAACGTTTTCTGAAGAAAAATAATTTCATCACATTTGCGACATTACTTTTAAATTTAACTATACCACATATATTAATTAAATATGGTAAAAATGATTTAATTTTTTGAAAAATAATAGTTAATATTATTTAATATCTTCAAATTTATTTTTTTCAAACTAAAATTAATAAAAGTAAAAATTTAATTACTATTATTTTGGATAAAATGGTATTATCAGGGCTTAAACTAAAATGATATGTTTTAAAATAACCTAAAATAGTTTTATATCCCATTGGATTTTTTGATTTACAAATTTACATTTATTACATTTTTTATGATCCATTTTCGAGATATTTTTTATGAATATTACATTACGTTATTTTAAAACATGGAAAAATTACAAGTGTGTCATTCACCACAATTATGAATGGCCACCTCCTCGCCTCACATAAATACACTTCAAGTGAATTTTTTTCTTATGCAGACCTAGCTCAATTACATAAATACATCCCTAAACAACATTTAATGTTCACATATTGATCATAAAACCATTCTAGGAATGCTATTTTAATATACCTAAATAGGTTTTCTAAAGAAGAGGTTTAGTTATTAACTATACATTTTAATTTTATTTCATCTTCTACATCCTTAAATTATTCATAAACTGTGGTAAAATTATGAATATATTTTATTCCATAGACTAATATGTAATTATTTCATTTTTATAACTTATATCCATATCCTCTTCAATAAAATGGAAACAAAATTGTCAATCGTTTGTATGACAAACCACCACCTTGTGGACCAATATAATTTGTTTCCCATCACTACCTATCACAGATATATATAATGATTTATTTAATGTATATCTTGTATAATTATTACATTATTATACTAATTTAATTATAATATCAAATATACCATCTTATCATCCAATCCATTGTAAAATGATAATGTTTCTCGTAGGTATGTGTGGATCACCACCTCCATAAAGTGGAATGATTTGTTTTTATATTCTATTTTACAAGGATGTTAGTAATGATTTGTTTGATGAATATACCTGATTTATATGATATAATAATTGTTTCATATAGGTTATTTATTATTTAACTCTCTTTATTTATTTTTTCACCCCTATTTTAATAATCATCAAATCTTTTTTATTATGTTATTATTGAGTTTTATGTGTTATTATATCATTTTACATTATAAGGATTATTGAAAATAAAGATGGAAATGTATGGAAAAGGCTCACCATTTAGGATGAGTCACCCCCAAGTCTGACTCACCGTTGAGGTTGAGTAACCACCCAACAATGACTCTCTCTTGAGGATAACTCACCGTCGGTATAAAATTTTGGCTAAGTGTCAAAATCACGTACAATGAACTACGAGTAAATAATATCAGGATGAGTCATGTTTGGCTTCACTCACCACCAGCCCAAGTCACCACCAGAGAATGTCTCACCGTTAGATTACTGAAGTTGTTCCAATGGTGTCAATTTTATTGTTATATTTATTTTTAATTTAATATTACTTGTGGATATATTATGAAATTTAATTTAATGAGTTATTTTAATGAATGCACTTAATTATTATGTAGTGATTAATTAAATAATGTGTCTTACCTATGTACAAGGATGCAGAAGATCTGGATGATTCATCATGCGTCATGATATTAAAAGATTAAGAATACTTCCTCATGTGAGAAAGAAGAAAAAAAATTATAGAGATAGATTCACACAATAAAAGAGATACCCATGCACATGTGACGAGGCCTGAGATAATATTGAAGATTCTGAATAATTCCACTTACTGATAGGTTACACAATTGTTTTTAAATTCCCATATTTGAGAATGATTGGAATATATAAAGAAAATAGTTTAAAACAATCTATTACAAAGATAATTACCAAAAATCAACTCGAGCTATCAGTCAAACTAATTTCAAAGAGTTATGAGATTCGAAACATATCAAATAGAGAAAAATCACCCCTTTCTACAATTATTATTTTATCTCTCTATCTATTTTATATTCATTAAGAGTAGTGTGTGTACTATATTTCAAAACACACAAACTATGTCCTTCACTTAAACAGGAAGATACTAGATATCTTGTCAAAACTATTTTCACCTATTTCCCATGTGTTTTTGTAGAGGTATATGTTTGGTATGTTTTATTTATACTCTCATGATTACTGTGGACGAGGACTTATATATCATGGGCAGTTGTTTTACTTTTGAATACTCGATTTAGGTTTAGGATAAATTTTTTTTTATATAAACCAGTTTATAGCAGACGATATCTATGCGGGGAGGGTTATATCTTATCATGAGACTGAACCTCTTGTATTCATTTTCTTCTATTTATTATAGTTTTTTATTTAACTTATTTAAATGTTTTAAAACTAAGTCTACTTTAAAATAAAAATAAAAACCACTACATTAATATCTATTTTTAATTAGTTTTTATCTAAGTTTTTGATTGAGTCAATTTATTTCAAATGTTAAAATAGTTTTCATAACTATTTTAACTAATTCCAAATCAATAATTGAAAAGTATTTTAAAAGAGTGATAAATCAATTGATTTATTTTACAACGAACTCGTATGTTTCATTTAAATTGGGTGATTTTATTTAAACATATTTTTAAAATAAATTTTTATTTTATACTAATTCACCCCCCACCTTGAAATTCTCAGTCCAACCAACCTTTATTATAAAATGTTTTTCAACTTTTTTCAATGGATATTTTAGATTTACATTAATGGTATTTAATTTATATTAGTTATAAATTTAGTTATTTAAATGGATAATATACTAAATGGTTTTCCTAATAATATAAGTCCTTTTTAATGGTAATAACTATTCTCAATGGAAAATAAACATGAAAATGAATATAGAGGGTATTGGTTTTGAAATTCATTATGTTATTCAGGATATGTACGATTTACCTACAACTATTAGAAATGATTAGGATGATGCTACTATAGTTTTTTGTAATAAAAATAGATATTCTATGAATTCTATTTATTGTTATTTAGGTGATGAAGAATTCAATAGGACATCAACTAGTAAAACAATTCTTGAAATATGGGACACATTAGATGTTTTTCATAAAGTAAATGAAAATGATATGGAAATGAGATTGAATAAATATACAATTAAATTTAATAATTTTAAGATGATGCATAATGAATTAATTTATAATATATACCTAATGTTCAATGAAATATTTAACATTATGAGTACCCTAGAAAGTTCAGTGTCTAATATTGTTAATATTATGGGGTTACTTACGTGACTTCCTAAAAAATGGGTAGGGACTTCTGTGTTAATTATAGAATCCTATGAAATTAGTAAATTCCCCATTAAAGAATTAATTTTAATGTTTCTAGTTGATAAAGAAGAGAAGAAATTCAAAAAAAAAGGAGTATTAACCCAAAAAAAAATCAATAGCTTTCAATTATACTACATCCAAACTAAGTGGAAAGGAAAGGAAAATATTAAAGATAAAATAATAA
Source organism: Viscum album (assembly GCA_963277665.1). Classification (NCBI taxonomy): domain Eukaryota; kingdom Viridiplantae; phylum Streptophyta; class Magnoliopsida; order Santalales; family Viscaceae; genus Viscum; species Viscum album. The sequence goes on along the minus strand of OY728127.1, from coordinate 394,606,121 downwards.
TTGATAATGAAAAACTAAAATATAGTGATGAGTAAATGGACCAATTGGCTTGAAAATTTTAGAATTTTTAAGAATAATAAATTAATTATAAATCCTAGCTATAGGGGAAAATATGATAGTGGAGAAAAATGGAATAAATATTGGATAAAGGATGAAAATAAAAATGAAATAACCTGTTACGAATGAAAGCACAAAAGAAATGTTATGTAAGACTTTCCTAAATTGAGATAAAAAAAATATGACTACAAGGACAGAAATTCAAGAAAGCGATAAATGAAACATAGAGTGCCTCTTAATATATATTGAATAAAACAAACTCTACTCTTAAATAGATGTCTGACCAAACCAAAATTTTCCTCATGAAAAAATTATCTATGGTACCAACTATATCAACTTCTTTATAGGTGCTAAATTCAGTTAACTCTGAATGTGAAAATGAATATGATAATATGTCTAAATAAGATATTTTTTAATATTATAATATTCTTGATGACACGGTCAATGAAATTAAGGATAAATATAAATTTTTGATGAAATAGAATACTTCGTCTTATATTATTAAGTCTTATTTTAATGTAGAGAATGTAAAAAATGATCTATAATTAAAGGATAATAATGAAATAAAAATGTCAAATGAGAAATATAAGAAATACATGAGAAGATTCAATATTGGAAAAAAACACTCAATCAGATTATTGGTAAACAAATTGATCAAAAATATTTTATTGTTCTATTATTTCATCTTTTATAGAGAAAACATTTTAATAGCACATTTAGACCCATTTCTAAATTTTAAATCTCAATTAAAAATTATTTTTAAAGATGACATGACTATGTTTTTTTAAAAAAAATCTTACAATATTCGTATAGTAAACCAATGAAATAAATCTAGGTTCCTAAAGATTTAATATCTATCAAATATGGTCCCAAGAAAATATGGGTTCCAAAGTAATTATTGTTATAAAAGTTTTAAAGGAATGTTTCTTAAACAACATCTATAAAATTATATGGTACATGGAGATTGGTTATTCCATGAATATGGAAGGATACTACTCCATATTCAAGAACATCAAATAGGTTGATGGTGGTCATGGAACCTTGGACGATAATGATAAAGGTAAGATCATCATCAATTGATATATTGGTAACATCAATTCTCATTTAATTTCTAAATTACTTTTTATTTATGGTTTAATGTATAACATTCTTAACATATCATAATTATGAGATAATGGTTTTCAAATAATGATTGAAAAAAATGCTTGTAATGTTATTGATTCTATAAATGATTTAGTTTTTATTAAGTAAATAAATGATAGGGTCTATAATGTTAAACATGATCAATTTATTTCATGAAATGTTTCTTTCTTGTGTGACATTAATATGGAATATTTTATTCATAATGAGAGACTACGCCATTGTAATATTCACTCACATAGGAAGTGTACTCGAAAATGGTTAGTCTGCGATTTACCAAAACATGAGTTCCCAAATGATAAAGACTATAACCCTTACTAAAAAGGTATACAATACCAAATTTATTTTAAATAAATGTTATAAGTTTTATAGTCTCAACTTCTTGAATTGGTTCATATGGATGAATTTAGACCATACGTAGTTTCTATTACAAATGGGAAGCAGAATGTTTATGTATTAGTAGATGAATTTTCATTGTATAAATCACTATTATTTTTAGCTCACAATAGTGAATCTTGTTCCACTTTTACTGAGTATGTTAAATCTATAGAAAACTTATGTGGACATATAATTAAGATCCTATGAATGGACCATGGTGATGAGTTTGAAAATCAAGAGTTTAAATCCTTTTTCTCATAGAATGGAAATGGTCATAACATCTCTAATTTACAGAACACTCACCAGAATTATTATTTAGAATGTAGAAATATAATACATAAATAAATAGACCAGAAAATACATTATGAATACGAATTACTTGTCAACTTATGGTTTGAGACTATGAATAAAGCTGGCTATATAATCAATAATGTTTTAATTAATCCTATAGAAATTTTTTATGATATTTGTAATAGCATAAATCCTGAGGTTAAATAATTTATATTCATTTGTTACGAAGTCTTTATTTTTCTCACTAAGGAAAATCATGACATGTTTTCCTTCCAAAGTGATAATGTTGTTTTTATGGATTATTCACAATCTTGTAAATACAATAGAATTTTTTTTATAAAAGTACCCTGGTTATGGAAAAGTATCTACATATAAATTTTTTTAAGAAAGTTATACATGAGACCAAGACTTCTTTAGGAAACCCTAAGGATGATTTATCTAATTTGAACAAAAATTCCATTCCATCTGACTTTTCTGAAAAGGAAGCATAAAAATCACCCAATTCTAAGGATCATGTAGAACATGAACATGAAAATATTGGTTATCATGATATTATTTTCCCATCCTTTTCCAGATCTATTAGGACCCATAAATAATATCTATTAAATTTTTTAGTTAGATGAATAGATATAAGTACAAACACTAGATATTCTCTAAGAAATCATGTTGAACATCAAGCTTTCTTATCATAACTATAACCAAAGAACATAAATGATTTAATCAATGATAAATACTGAAAAATGGATACGAAAGAAGAACTAAATCAATTAAAAAATTGAGTGTGGTAACATTAAGGTATACCCAAATATAATTTTACTATTGGTACTAAATGGGTCATTAGAAAAAATGTAGATGAATCAGGCGCAATATTATGAAATAAGGCGAGACTACTTTCACAAGTGTATACTCAAGAAACAGGATAAACTATAAAGAGACCTAAGTTATATTATCTATACATGAATACATAATAATATTGATTTTTTATGCAGCTCATCTATATTTAAAAAATTATCATATGGTAGTAAAATTACAATATTAAATGGGTATATAATTGAGGAGGTTTTTTCCGAACAACCGCATAGTTTTTAAAATCCCCATTTTCAAAATCATGTTTCCAAATTAATAAAATATTTATATGGTTTGAAATCGGATTATAGAGAATAGTAGGATAGGTTTAGCTCAATTATAATTTCAAATGTTTTGTAAAATTTATAGCTGATTCTACCCTTCTTATAAAAATAATTTGAAAATATTTTTTAGTTGTTCAAATTTTTAAAGAATATATTGTTTTTTCATTTTCAAAAAATTATCTATGTACTAATTTCTCAAAAATCATGAAAATTAAATTTGAAATGAGTTTAATGGATGAACTAATAATTTTTATTGGTCTTCATATTTTTAAAAATAAAAAAGGAATTATTTTTTACCAATGTAAATATACTAAGGATCTTTTAAATCATTTTAACATGAATAACAATAAATGTTTTGATACTCTAATGAGTACTACCTGTAAGTTGGATATTGATGGAGTTGGTAAACCAATGGATCAAACTAATTATAGGGGTATGATTGGAAGACTTCGTTATATAACATCTAGTTTTCCTGATATTATGTTTAGTGTGTCTATGTGCACTCACATTCAAGAAAACCCAAAAACCCAACACTTAGTTTTCATAAAAATAATTTTGAACTACCTCAAATATACTACAAATTTAGGATGTTTTTATAGATTAGGATAGTAAATTGATTTATTTTGTTATTTGGATAATCATTTGGTGAATGTAAGCTATATAGAAAAAGAACTTTTGGAAAAAAAACACAATATAGGAATATCTCTAGTTTCTAGGTATAGTAAGATAAAAAATTCATTTTCATTGTCTACAACCTAACCTAAAAACATATCTCCGGGTAGTTGTCGTACTCAGATTTTTTGGATGAAACATAGTTCAATAGTCTATAGATATCAACATTGAAATGTACCTATTAATTTTGTTGAAAAAAGTGTGGTAAATATTTCTATGAAATTTTTATCTCATTCTAGAACAATTAATATTGAGGTAATACATCACTTTTTGGGATATCATTTTCCCAAAGTTGACATCACTCATGAATAAATTCGTAAAAAATGCCATCTTTTTCATATTTTCATTAAGAGTTATGATTTTTATAGAATTAACTATTTCAATCAAGATTTAAGTAAGATAAATTTTAGTGATGTTTAATTTTCAAGGATTACATCTTATAAATGTCTCACCATAATAGATATCTCCCCATTATAGATGTCTCACTATTATAGAGGTCTTACCATTGAAGGTATACCAGTATTTTAGATGCCTCTACATTGTAGAAGTATCGCCTTTGTAGATGTATCACCATGGTATATGTATAACCTTTTATAATGCCACATCATTGGTCATTTACTTACTGTTATTTTAAACTACCACTGAAACCTTTATCCCCTTATCTATTTTATGTTGTTTATATTTTTAATTCTTCATTTCTATTTGATGTTTGTAAATTATTTATTTATTTACATATTATTTGATATAAATTATATTGATATTATTTATTTATGTTTTTTAATACCTAAACTTCATAAATGATACAAATTAGACTATTTTACAATTAAAATGAACATCATTCCACATATATTTCTCTCAAGCCTTGTGCGGATTTTTTCCCAACTTCCAACCATACCTCTCCTTCAATCACACCATTAAGGCAATATAAATAGTCTAGATGATGCATGATTCTTAGTCTTATACAAATTAGTATCATCTATAAAATATGAAAAAAGGGAAATCTAGTCATTAATTTCATTAGATCCTTTGAATTAGAATATCTTGAAGAGAGTTGCAGTACCTGAGAAATATGATGAAGCATAATGGTTACTGATGAGAAAGTTGTTAGTGGAGAAATTTCTATAGAACCAAGGATATATGGAATGGTTCCCTTATAATGAGATAATGTTTTATCCTAGGTTGTTATACTTTTTTTATTGGTTTTTATAGTTTAGTTTTCATGATAATGAATATCATGAGAGAACTATAATTAATGGTCATAAGGTTTTATTTTCATTAAGGTTGTGGGTTAGTTCATTAAAGGTTCCCCAAAAAGTTATTGCAAAATATTATCATGGTACTATTCTATATTCTAATAATATTTTTTTCGATGTAGTTAATTTTTCTTTGTTGACCAGATATTGAGTTTTTAGAAGTCCAGTTTCTTCATAGATTGATGGTGAATGCAGATTACTTTTCATATTTATATAATATATAACCTACTCATGAAAATGAAATTTTTTTACAATGAGTTACAAATATTTTTATTTGTTTTGTTTGATTAAAATGGGTGAAAAGAAAGACCATTGAAAAAATTTGATTCTTCACATGTTGAAAATAACCAAACCTTATTAAATATCTAATTCATTAAGCAATCCTACATTAATTTTTTCAATGATAGAAGAAAAAGTTTTAGTTGTAGAAAATGATGATTTTTTTTAGATTGTGTTGGTTTATACTTCACAATGGTTATTTGTATGAGGATGAATATTATTTGGATCCCCTAGAAGGAGTAGTGGGTTAATGGTAGTGAAAGGATATAAGATGTATTTAACCTAGGGGACCATCCATCGGAACCAAAAGATCTCAATGAGACTGGATTGGAGCCAAAAAGATTCTAGAATATTATAATGGTGATAACAAAAAAGTTTTTGTTCCCTTTATATGTGAAGAGGAGAAAAAATTCTATGTAGATGAAGGAAGTGACCCTGATTTATCATGAGAATCGCCTTTTATTACTTATGGAGAACATATTCTGCCTATGTATATCCCCAAAAGAGAGAATATTTTACACGAAAGAAGTGATGATGAAGATATAGAAGTGTATGGTGATGTGAAATTTAATATTACCTCTAAATCATATGAATATAATGAAAATTAAAAAAATGGTGATGAAGATGATGATTATGGAGATGGTCTTAAACATGTATATAGATATGATGATCATATAGGATCTGATCATGATTGTTCCAATTACTTGGTTAGGGTTGAGAATGTGGAAATTCCTCTGGGAATTATTCCTTCTCGGGGAGTGTCAGTTTCTAGAATTGAAGATCAACCCATCGTTGTCGAAGAAGTGTTTTTGGCTAGAAGAGGAGAGAAAGATGCACTAGTTGAGTGTGGGGAATCCCCAATGTTTTAAATTAATCGCATTAATCATACTAATTTTGGACATCAAGTGATCATACAGATGTTGTTGAGAAGACTTTTGTTGTGAAGTAAGTGGTTGTGAAGATAATTTTTGTGGCTACTATGGAGTAGTCAGTTTCTGAGAAAATGGAAGTTGACCACAGTGTTGCTAAGATTACAAGATGTGTCTAGAGATCTGTTGAGGCCTCTATATTTTAACATGTTTTAGTGGTGTATATAGCTACAAATCCAATAGTTTATAAAATTCTTGTTAAATATTCTATAAGTTTTATTTACCCAATGTATGAGGAATGGGAAAAGTTTCATGGGAATCCACCAAATAATTTTAAAACTAATCATTAAGAAGTAAGTGATCCAGGGGGGAACATTAGTAAATCATATTTATGTTGTTGGTATGTTATAAATTTTTTCCACTCAGAGAATGTTTACACCAATTGTTCCACTAGTTCTAGTAAATATTGTCACTATAGTAAACATGGAATACATTAGAGAAAGGATTATTTCATAATTTAGTCTTTTATTAAGAAATAAAATTCCTCAGTTCACTAAGTTATGTGAAAAAATAATTATATTTATTTTCCTGAGATGGTGATAAAACATATTCAACCAAAAATGATGCACCATATTCTGGAAGTAGAAATTGAGATTATGAGACTTTTTAGTGACCTTGAGTCTAAGATATGTCTGTTATAAGGGATGCAGATTTCATTTTCCACATCTATGGATGATTTTATTTAGAGATTGGAGAAATTTACTTCTTTGGATTCTTTTTTAAGTTCCCGTAATCCTTATATAGATTGTATCTTATCTATTGTGAGAGAAGAGATTCAAGCTACTTCAAGTGATGTTCTTTACTAACCTTAGGAGACATTAAGAAAAATCAGATTTAATAGTGATCATGTAATCATGTTGGATAAATTGAATTATATTTACATTAATACTAATTGAGAAAACATAACTAAATACAATATTAATTATATTCCTATTATATTGACTAATCCAGATTTTAATGTTAATTTTAGGTTTTTGGAAGAATATAAAAAAATACCATGTGTCAGTCTAGATATTACAAAACATGTAGATCAGTTAAAGGTAATGAATCCAATGCTTTATAATTTTATGGATGAGAAAAAATATTTCTTCAGTGAATTATAATAATGTGGTAATATCATTAGGGATTTCATAAATCTTATGAAACCATTTCTACATGTTCATGGAACTGTAGTTGTGGCTCATGAGGCCATACTCATTTCAACTCACCTGACTCCTATAGCTACTGCTCTAATATACATCAGTGCTTGTGTCACCAGAGACACTCATGCACCTTTTCTAACCATATTATATCATTTTTCTCAAAAAACTAACATATGTTTAACACATAAGACCAATCATCATTAGAGAACCTTGGTCTCATACTGATGTCCCTACGTCTATCCCACAAGCTCCCTCAAATCGACTATAAATTCGTCATTGGATAAAGGGAAGGTAAAAACTAAATCTAATCAATCATATAATCTTAATAATAATTTTTCATGATTATAAAATTTTTATTTGATGGGATTTTTTAACCTTTTTTGAATCATTTTAATATACTTTTAGTACCTTTCTAAATGATAAATCATTCCTTATTATTATTTTGTTTCTTTATATTATTATTATATAAGATTCCAACTTTATATTCAATTTTTCATAATCCCAAAAGAGGGATAAGATAATAATATGTAAATTTTTTATATTTATTTATTTTTTTACTAATATATTAGTCGTTAGATACCATACTGATATTCTTTTAATATATTTGTAAATAACTTTCTCTACAACTATTTATTCTATTATTTTAAAAAATTTATTATCTAGTTATATTCCTTGGCATGTTTCATTTCTTTACCATTGATTGCTTAATTAAAAAACATTTTCATGATTTATCATTGATACTATGTATATAAAATTCAATGATTTTTAACATCGAATTGGGGGGAGATTGTTTGAACAATTATTTTAATGATCATTAAATCACGTTTTTTATTATATTAATGGGTTTAATGTGTAATGACATAATTTTACATTATAAGGTAGGTTAGAAATAAATTCAAATATGTATTAATAATACTGACCATTGAGGTTGAGTCACTCATAAGACTGAATCACCATTGAGGTTGAGTCACTAGTAGATAATGACTTTCCATTGGGTATAAATCTACGTTAGTGTGAAATTTTTTCTATGTTTTTAGATTCACATATCATCAGTTATGATTCACTATCCGAATGTAAATTTGAAAAATTATTGAATGAATCACCATAAAAATGAAAAATTGGCTGTGTTTTAGAATGAACTACTACAAAGAGGAGTCACCATTGGCTTCACTCACTACCAGCCTATGTCACTACTATAGAATGTATCACCACTAGTGTTTTTTCAATGTTCAGAATGATTTACCACCACTATGATATTTATTTTGAATTTAATATTTCTAATGGATTCATTGTTGAATTTAATTCCAATAGTTATTTTAATGACAATTCTCGATTATTGTACAACGATACATTAAATAATGATTCAGCTCTGAGTACACGGATGTAGAAGATCCAAATAATTCTTCATGAATGTTGTTTTTAATAGATGAACTAGACTTTTACATGAAAAAAATAATAAAAATGTGATATAGATAAACATGCGTATAAAAGTAGACACACTCATACATGTAATGTGGTCTGAGAACATTTTTAAAAACCTAAACAATTCCACTTGATGAGAGCTTTCACATTTTTTTTTTCCTTCACACATCATTGAAATATTAGATATAACAATGAAAATAATTTGAGACTCTATGTTCCCAAGATAGATCCATTAAATCGACATAAGAATTCATTCATGATACATTCATGGAGTCATGAGAAATAATGAAAATCAGGGAGAGAAACACAATCCCAGTTTATATTTATAATTTTCTCTCACTGTGTATTTTATTTATATTATGTGTAGTCTATGAACTCTATTTATAAACACTCAAAATGTCAATTACATATAAATAGGATGATATTTGAAATCATTCTCAACACTATTTACACATATTTCCCATATTTTATGGTAGAGGTCCATGGGTGTACATTATTTGTATTCCCGCAATTATTGTAGAAGAGGTCATGTTTCGACTTGATAGTTATTTTACTATTGTATACCCAATCAAGGTTGGGGATAAGAGCATTTATAACATATAAAATATTTGTATGAAAATTATTTCCAAGTGTAGAGGACTAATTCTTTGTTTTGTACTAAAATTATTGTATTCTTTTTCAATTGTGTATTTGTTTTACATTATTTCTATGCTCTAAACTTAAATCTATTTTAAACAACAACAGAAACCCATTAATTTAATAGGTAGTTATAATTAGTGTTTATATAAGTTTTTAATTGATTAAATTGATTTAAAATATTGAAATATTGTTCACAATTATTTTAACTGAAACCTAATCAATATTTGAATAATATTTTTGAAAGATTGGAACTTTTATCGATTATCCATTTCAACTAACTGGGATGTTTTATTTAAATTTTGGGATCATATTTAAACCATTTTTTAATATATAATTTTATAGGGTAATAAATTCACCCCCAACTGAGATACTCTCTCTGAACAACAAGTACAATTCGTCAAAATGTGAAAACAACAGTCATTCATACATATAGTTTACCGTCTCTATGAACTGTGTAATTCATTTTTCTATCTCTAAAATTTATTGATGAATCTAAATATATATATATATATAATGAATATAAATTATAATTATATTAGTATTATTATTATTGGGATGTGGGAACCATGATCACTAGATAAGGAAAATAATTATTGAACTTGAATTCCCATGAAAATTAGAACAGTTAACACATGGAAATAAATATTTTGAAAATAAATTATTAAAAAAATAGATGGTAAATGTTAAAAGATGACAATATATGTTATTATAAATATTTAAATTTAATCCATTACAAAATTATCATATTTTTAAATTTATTATTCATGTGGCTAGAGATATTTCAATGAAATTCAAACTCAATGTAATGGATTAAGGTTATAATCTTATTATTTATCAAGATTGGTTATAATAATGTATATGGAAATGAAATTTCCCGATGTATCAATTAATAATTCTCCATATTTTCTTATCCTATATTTTTTTCTAAATACTAATTTTATTCCTTATATTTTTCTCATTTTATGTATTAAAGAGATCAAATGAATTTTTAAAAGAAAACCAACTTTATTTATCTCTATAGTCTAAATTAATTTATCTTCAACATCCTGATTCTATAAAATTTATTTCGTGAATTTTTTTAATATTTTTATTAAATTCATATATACCTATTATTTAAATTTTACTAAATGGGTTAATAGGAATCTTATTGTAATTTTATGAACAGTAAATTCTTTACCATTTCTCTAAAACTATGAAAGGAATGTTTTCTTTTAACATATATAACATGAACATGATTTACGTCCATTACGAATACTGAATCATTTGAATAATAATTTTAAATTTTCCTTGGTTATATTAAAATAAAAATATTTCATTAATATTTTCAATAAAATTATATTTTAAAAATGTTATTTCAAAGTGAAAAGGGTATTTCCATCAAAAAATATTCCAGTGATCTTTAAAAGAAATTTATCATTCCTGAGAACATCCATTCATGATACAAATTATTAAATGGCGATTAATATAATGATACCATCATTATTCTATCTATATATGTTTTATGTTTATGATCTCCACATATCAAAGGAACTCATTTCTTTTCACGCGGTATGCTATGAAAAACTATTTATAAAAGTTTTTTCCTTTTCACCTGTTATTATATGATGACTATTTTGTTAAATTTTGGAACACATATGCATGATTTTATTTATATTATATAGTGGTATGAGAATTATATAGAACTATAATGTATTGGGTTAATATTGATATCTCATGAGATAAATATTACTAGAATGGGTAGTGAACCAGGTTTAGAAAGGCACATTGTCTAATAAGATTGTTATGGTAGTCAACCAAGACTAATATAATGGAATGTGGGTAAACCCAATCCACTAAGATAATTTTCATAGTGATCCTTATCTACTAAGTAAATTCTTTTATATGATTAAGCGTACTCCAAAAGTCTATCTATTATTCCAATTTTATGCTATCGAAGATCATTTTCATTAATCTCTTTATGATTCTTGTTTTCTGAACTACCCCGATTTATTGCAAGACTCGTTATTTTGATCTATTATATGTAGTGTATGGTTTAAAAATGTTATTATCATGTTCTAATACACATATTAACATATTATTTCTATGTGATCATTGATATATCCCTTGTTTTTCCATACTGATAATTCGAGTTATCTCTTTTTTTATTCCTTTTGAAATGTTATAAAGAAGGTTTTTAAGCAGGTTATATCTTATAAAAATATAATTTGGGGTTTCTTTGAAAGGATGAATAAATTTTCTAAAATAATAAGATTATGTACGTAGAATATAAATAAACTAAGAATTTTCAATCCTCAGTCATGTATTTGTGGAATGTAATGAATATAAATATATTAATATTTAATATATTTTATGAATGGATGGGGTTTCTATAATTGGTATCAGAGAATAGATTTTTTCAATGTTAATATATTAGAATTATAAAATGATGTTGAAGACCCTTAGAATAATTCTTATTATAGGTTAACATCTAAAATTTTTTGTACACAACAGACTATGTGATTCTCTTATAAATAAATCCCTATCTAGATACTATAAGTAGACATGGTTTTAGGAAAAATATTTATTAAGGTAGTAACCCTAAAATGAGTTGTTTGAGATTATTTCATCATTATTCAGTTGAAAGGTGAGTCTTCCCTTAATTTTAACCTAGGTTGAAACTCTTAGGTGATATGATTGGGTTAATTCACTTTTTATATGTGAACCATTATAAAGGACTTGAAGTGACGATGATCATGGATAGCCAAGGATAATCCAATGTTATCTTTATTTAGACACCATATAAAATATATTTCATTCTTATGTGTTTTCACACAAGGATTATTATTTCTCACAATATATTTCATTGTTTTGGTCAATAGATGGAACCCAATGGAGCTGTGTTGATGTAGAATGTGATAACAAATGAAATGATTATCCTCCCAAGTATCCAAATTTTAAGAAATATAATGATAACACTTATTTCTATTCTTACAAACCATTATCAAGCTAGAAGTCTTGATAAGATTAAAAATGAAAAAATGGGGGAATGACATTCTCTTGATCCACTCATTAGGAAACATCTACCCTCATTCAGTGGTTCTAATGGTATACTTGTTTCTGAGTAATGGAACAAGACCATTGAAAAAACATTTTCTATTCACCGGTTCTGGGAACATGAACACTTTATTCTATTATTTTATCATTTGGAAGGAAAATAAAATAAATAGTGTACTCTTATTAATAACATGTGAATATAAGAGGAAATTGACATCATAGAATGATATTAGTTTATGAGATTATATTATAAATAAGTAATTTCCTGGAATTCATCGTAAGATAATGTTGACGGAATTAATCAAATATGAAGTACAAGGATGATGAATTCATTGGTACCTATGAGGAAACATTAACAAGAATATTGAGGTACTTGTCTGTTATTATCATCCAACTAGAATGTATGTTTGATTGATTCATCAGTGCCATTAAACCAAATCTATAACGGGTGTTATGCACAAGGGATGTAAATGGTGATGATGAAATGGTATGAAGTGTTACGTTGTTTGAGATGGAGATTAGAGTTAAATATCGATCTCATTATTTAGATACGAATAAAAAATATGTAATTCATATGAAATTATTTTAACCATGGAGAGAAGATTGTGATAAATCCATTATACATTATTTGTGGATGAAAACATGGTGTAAATTTACGTAAAATAATTGGTAAAAAATTAATGAAAATGAAGGTCATTGGGGATTTGAATATTGAATCAATAGAAAGAATTTGGATAATTATTAGAATAGATTGAATTACACACATAATGATATAACTACACTATATTGTTTCAAATGTATGGACTATATGAATTATGCTACTTGGTTCATGTACAAGAATGTTAATGATGATGATTGATGTCTGCAACAACATATTCTCACCGAACAAGAATATTTTCATGTGATCTCTATTTCTTATATGGAGTATGATAATTTTAATGAACCATGATTTTATTAATTAAAATTAATCTTGATCTAATTAAATGACTTATTATATAAAATGGTTTTATATAAAAATAATTTCGTTGGTTTTATGTTTTTGGGTGTTAAAATAACATTATGAATTTTTATTGTATCTAATATAGTCATTGAATAGTGATAACATTATTAGTATAAATATTTGTCATTAACACGTCCAATTTACTCAGAAAAAGTATGTGATATCCTCATCTAGTCGAATTGCTCCACATGAAGCACCTTTTTCAGAGCTCAGAAAGGTGGTGGAGTCAAAGGTCCATTCTTATGACCATGCCCAAGCCATGCTTCAACATGTTAAGGTCGAACAGAACCGCCTAAGGTAGAAGTGAAATTTAATAGTGATTACCAACTAAGGGATATTATCTGAGCCTCCCTAAGAGTGTGTCAATATTGCACATCTCACTCTTTAGTATTATGTGGGTTATATAAGGGGTTATATAACAAGACTGTATCACTATGATTGTGTGTAATATTTTTAATAGAATAATGAATATCTATTCATTTTATTATTATTACGTTGTAAATAGTTTTTAAATCACAAATATTAATTTTAGTTAATATTCAATTAAGAAATTTATTTTGATGAATCAATGGATTTTTATATTAAATAATAGATTAATAAAATATTATTACTTATTTACTATTTTTTAAATATAAATAATCATATTATTTTTATGAATACAATTTTTATTTTTATTAATGATTGAAAGCATTTTATTTTCATAACACATGAATTTTTTATAAATGTCAGTTTTTATTTTAAAAGTAAAAATTCACATATTTATACAATTATTTTAATAAAATGAATATTATTTTTGAAATCAATATGTCTAATGTATCCAATTACTAATTTTTCATAACATTCTGAGACAGTAATATTTTTGGGTAAAAAATAAATATCCTTTTAATATATAATGTGTTTTATGACATCATAATGACTCAATAGTGATGAAATAAAACATTTTAAATGGGATGATAATAAAATATATTTTTTACCTTTAAAAAAAGTTATTTTATATTTATTTTATTTATTTTAAAAACCATTAGTGGACCCTCCAAGACTTATAAAACATTTTATCATTTTCAAATGATTTCCTTTAGAGTGTGACTCACCTCCACATAAACAAGCCTAATATTTTAATAAGTTCATAAATTAGACTTAAAAAATAATGTTTTCCAATCCTGATTTTTAAAAACTATGGGAAAACCATGGGTTGGTTTGTGGTTTTTATTATTTTAATGTGAAGTGTCGAAATCCTAAATAATAATGAATTCTCTCCCTTTACATATATACAACCATGCAAGCTCCCACTACTATTCACTAAAAAACCATTTAAATAGTTCCTACCCTGACCTCATCTCTCCATAATCCTCTTAAAGAACTCCAATATCCCAATAATCCTCTCAGAAGCCCTCCCAAGCCTTTTGGGTCACACTTCCAAGTAAGGTATTTCCTCCATTCTATTTTTTGTCTAAATTTCATTATGTTTTTATATCCTATATTTTCTATTACAAATGTTGTGGTATGATTTTTCAACTCTCCCATACTTCCCTCCATATGTATAAATGATAAGATACCTCTTTCTCTCTAATTAATACCTCCCATGAAAACCTATTACCAAGCCAAAATACCATAAGGAATTTCTCTCTTATCATTTATATTCAAGAAATTATTTTTAATTATTCACATAAATTCCATTAAATATGTTGGTAGATGTATATATATGACCCCATTAATTTCCATTTCATTTTTATATGATGAGATACCCATTTCTATATCATCAATCATTTTTTATGAATTTTTATGTCATGTCATTATGATATCGAAATTGTACCACGATTCTCCAAGCCAATGTCATTGTGTAGTGAATGCCATGCCCATTTCTCTATTAAGGGTATTCAAATTTATATTCATTTATTATAGAGTTTCATGTATGAATTCAAAATTCATTTATCATGGAATAAATTACCATGTTTAATGAATACATATTGTATGATATTTGTTTCACACTTATGAATGAAATGAAATGATGAGGACGGGTGCGCCCTGGTAGCCCTTCAATGCATTGGGGAAATATTAGTATCACGATATGTCAAGTGAAATGAGGGTTTACTAATGATAATTCATGTTATTTTATGGTTTAATAATGATCCAAGTGTACTGATTCTTTCCGCTTGTTAATATCATGCTAAATTTCATTTCCATATTTCCATTTTAGATAATCAAGATATATCATGCCTTTATGTTCATTAATCACTTATGCTCCATTGATATGCGTATTTATTAACATTTACCATAGTGAAATCCATATGTATAAGACTATGTATAATGAAAACTACCATAATATTTTTGAGTTATGTGTAAGTGGATTATCAAGAAAATACTTCCATGTCTCGATACGAGCAGGTAAAGGTGGCATTGGCATATATGTATTGTCACACCACATCCCCGGACTGCTTTCGAGCCAGTGTGTTTTCACTAAAACATAGTGTGTAATTTACTTTATAGAATGAAAAGATGAATTTTACACAATATGTTCCATTAAAGCGGGTTTTTTGTCTAGGTCCTGAGGAATCAATTACAATTACTACAATTCATTCAAAATTGAAATGGAAAAGAATCTCCACAAAGATTCCACCAAATAGTGTATCTGAAATCTACTAAACCTATAAAATTTAAGTTAAAATGTTCGGTGAGCATAACAATGCCCAATAAGGTGTTTTTAAAATAAAATAATATTTGAAGTCAAAACTTTTGAAAATATTCTATTATAATAAATCATAAAACAATTTCTTAAGGAATGCGGCAATACATGGAGCGCAACATATCCTTTTTCTAATAAATATAAGTGAAAATTTCAAGGAATACTAACAGGGCCACAATGAAACATGTTCCAAACATAATCATGCTCCTACAGATTATTTGGTGTGTAGAAAATAATTTTAGAGTCATTCTAACATTAATAAGTGTGAAATACCAAAGTGAATGTACCAAATTTACATCTGAGAGTAATACATTATCGTAGTTGAACATAAAATAATAAATATAATTAATTCATTACTAACTATAAAACATAAACTAGATAATAAATCTCTTCATGCTGAATAAACATTTTACAATAAACATTTACTTATTATTATTCTCATAATTAAAAGATTTTTAACCAAGTATATTCTACTAGTTGAATATTCAGTTACTTAATTAAATTTCATAATCATAATAAAGGAAGTTCTTATGCCAAACTTTTTCATTACCTCATTTCAATACCATAAAATATCTTTCAATGCCTCATTCTAAGACAATATATCAATTTTGGAAAGGCCACATCCAATTCAACGTCTATATTGTCTCGTGAAACATACTGATGCATCGTGGGGTTATAGTGTTCCCCACTCATCACATACTAAGTCAAATGCTTTCCTCATTTCATTAAATCAATGTGCCGCATACCTCGTTGATTTATTAAATTAATCATTACATATCATTACATGTTTCAAATATTACTTCGTATCTCATTTCATATTATTCAAATTTTCACATACCACTTTGAATAATTTAGTTCTTAATTACACAAAAGTCCATTTGAGTTTTGATAACATTATTTAGCATTTACAAATACAAAGTTAGTCATTCATGTATGTGTTAATAACAATTAAAAAATTTCATGGATATGGAAATAAATGCCATGTATGATATAAATATTATAGCACATGTGACAACAACAAAAGGAAATAAAAGACAGGATTGTCGCCTAAAATGATAACCGTTAAATTATAAAATTATTAAAATGAGAGTAAACATTTTAGGATCCAAAATTCATAAAGTAAATTCATCATTGATTAAATACATAAATTATTTAAGGTAAACAAAATTTACATTTGGGTTATTAAATGAATAGCTGTTTAACACCCATTACTTTCATGTTGATGTATCAACTTACCACTAGAGTATTCTCAATTATCTAGTAACAATGTTAAAAATTTAAAAGAATTACAATTAACCACACCACATAATAAAATATAACTATTACCATTTAATATTTATGAAAATAAGTATCTCATATATATATATAATCATATACATAATTTTCATAATTAAAGGAATCTTGAAATTACACATGTGGGTAGATATACACCCAATTTCATAACTTAAAGTTAATTCTTCATTGAAACAAGTTGAGGAATCTATTTATGAAAAACCAAATTTTTTCCACATTAGAAATATCAATGTAGGAGTGGAAAGCCCAAAAAATTATACACACTAATTATAAAAAATTACTAAACTCATCAAAATGATAACATTAGGAAAATCCAAAATTATCTAGGGTTTAGTGTTGTGTAAACCGTTAATAAACAAGGGTGCATACAAAGAATTGTATTTATAAATAGAAACCATTCATATTTAAAAAACAAAATTTGAAATTCATTATCAACAATATTTGGAAAATCTAAATTAGATATTAAATATATGTTTATATATACACATATATATATATATATATATGTGTGTGTAACCGGATATACATGGTGTATATAAAGGTATTACACGAAAAATTAAATGACACAAATATGTTATGAACATATGAAGAGGATTAGTTAAATAGGTGTTCATTAATTTCAAAACATTACATAAGAGATAAATGGTTCAATTATGAATCATATACATATATATATATATATGCTTAGGTATACATTGATATATACATATGTATATATATTTATCAATTACATATTATCTTAAACCCGTGTTTGGTAATGTATTATGAATAAATTTAATACTAAAGATTCACCATCCTATAAGAAGTCATTTTGTCTAATACTCATCCATATTTATAGATATATATGTGTATAAATCTACATATATATATATATATATACAAACCAAAACAAGGAATGACAATCTAGGTCCCTTACATGGTTCAAAGGAGGAGAAGAGGCCCAAAGAAGCTTGATGGAGTTCCTAGAGAGGAAGAGAACTATAGGGAATGAGTGAAAAATAGTTATATATATATAAATAATATATAATATTTTTTTAATGCAAATGTCATGGAAAACCGATCAACCTTGGTTTAAAATATGACCGAGGGTGTCTGGTCTTGTTCAAGACGAGTGAAAGGAGGGGACACCGGGTCACATGAGTGGAATAAATAGAAAATAAATGCAGCTTGGCTATTGGTGCGGTGTATGTGGGAGGAAGAAGAAGATGCATGCGACAATTTACGTGTGGAAAACAGGGGACTGTCGAGACAATCAATGATAAAGATCTAGCGGCTAAGGTGGGTCTATATGTTATAAAAGGAATGATCGATCAAGATTAAATCTCGACTCGATTGGACGACTATGGAGCGATGTAGTGTTTTAAAAAGAAATGAACAGTACAGATTAGATATGATCGGATAGAACGACATATGAAAACATGGAGGAAAATACATGGTTGCATGGGTTTGATGGCCAAACTCAATCGAATGTCTTATATCTTGCATGGAATGATCTGATGGTTGAGATCAGATTTCACCTAAAAAATCTGTCCTACATTAAAATAGTAAGAGTTTCTCAACTCCCTTATAAACTCATATCTCCTATCCAGAGAACCGAATTCTCCATCCCCCCTCCCAGTACTACCCAGTACTAGGTTCTACGAGCACCCTCATCACCCACCCCTACTATCGTGCCACCCTGCACGGTGACATGCTCTAGTTCTCTTGTGAGTGCCTCATTCATGTGCGCACATATTCCCAAACTCCCTTGGGCTGGAAAGTGTTGTGGATGAAAGGGCATTGGCTTGGGTGACTACTATTGGAGTAGTGAAAGCTACCTCCTTCCACCCCGTATGTTGGCATGCCTGAATGGTTTATATATTTTTATAATCCTTCATTCAAATAAAGCATAAAACCCTAGAAAAAATAAAAACTACAAATGACCAATTAAATATAGAATATATTTAATTTCATAAAACATTATTCCTTCAAAATTTATAGTTTGGAGGATTAATGTACATAAATATCCAAGACAATCAAGATCCTTTTATATCTGAAAAACATGAAAAGAAATTTTTTTATTAGGTTTAAAAAAATGAATATTTATAATTACTATATATAAAAATAATTTATAAAACTGGGTACCATTAATTTAAAACATCTTTAAAATTATTTAAAATATATACTATTGTTTTATAAAATATTATTTTAAATTTATACCCATGATGTTAAAGATAAAAGTTAAGATAAGTGAATCATATTGAAACAATTAAAATGCTTAAGGTAGTTATATAGGTTTTCTAAAAAAATTTCTTAAATTTCTACTTAAATTATTTCGGTTTAACAAGATACCAATGATCACCTTATTTTAAACTCTAATCTCCCTAAAAGGAAAATAATGGTCATATATATAACCAACGGTAAAAAATACCATTACAAATACATTTTTAGGTTAATTGAACTTCAAGACATCTTGGTGAAAATGGTGCTCATTATTCCAATAATACAGATTACATTTGTGATGGATTTGGCTATACTGATGTTTATTTTGAAAAATATGAATAACCCCTACTATTTTCTTGAGTACATTGTTATTTTGGGTGGTCTACCTATAATTGTAATATATATTTTAGGGGGAATCCTAGGGTCGTGAGGTTCTTTGGTCTTGTTTTAATGTAATCAATTTTAGTTTTTCGTTTAATAAAGAAAGTCTTATATTTATATTCAAGTATCGTTTTGATCGAATGTGAATTAAGTCAAACCAGGAAATATTGTTTTTACATAAGAAATAAGTTCATTGAATCACATTATCCCCCATCAAATAATTGTGTCCTATAAATTCCAAAATACTCATACAAAAACAGCACAAACCTATTACTTCCAAAATCCCCTCACAATGTCAGCCAATGTGGAAAATCTACCGATTACATCTAGTTGGATCCCTAGATTGGATTCCAGTCCTCGAATTAATTGACCCAAATACACTAAGAGAATCAAGAGTTTCTAGGATTATCCCTTTGCATAAAGCATTCTTGTTTCCAGATGAAGGCTTGAGCGGTGTGAAGATCTGAGATTTGAGATTAGGATAGATATCTATTAATTCCTCCTACTACATCATTCTTGGAAACATGTAAGTCGTGGAGAACTCCTTACATAGTAAAACATGGAACTTGAAGAAGATATTTCACCTGATGTTCTCCCTCCAAAGAATCTTCCAGAAACTTCATCAAATCTTGATAGATCTCAGATAAGGTGAAACAAAAGATAATACCTTCGTAGTACTTTCCCCTTTTCCTAAACTCTGCAAATTGAGTAATTACAATATTGTGATATATATAGCTCTCTATTTTGTAGAAATGGAGAATATATGGGCTATGTGACACTTTATAATGTCATTTTCAAGTGATGCATAGGTTTTCAAATGTCTCATAGTGTTCTGAACATGAATCAACAATTATGTGTTTTAGTAATTCAGTGGGGAGAGATTAGAGGTTGGTTGGTGAACTCATGGATTCTCTCTGAAAATTTTCTAGATACCAGATTTTGGAATGGAAAATATATTTTAAAATTGAGATGTTATTTGTAAAACCTTCTGAATTTAATAAATCATTAAATATAACATTATCCAATTATACAAGGTTTATAAAACAAAATGTGTTATATAACTACTAGATCCCTCTCACAAAACACTAGTATAGTTTTCCTAACATCCACAAAGATGTCAATTCACAACATTCACTGGTGTTTTCGATTTCCCCAATTTCTAGTTAAACAGATCCCATAAGTGGTTCCCAACTACACATTCTCATTGGTCTAGATGTAGCCCGAGCAACTAGGATCGACCACATGTGGACATCTAATGTTTAGTGTGAGTGAAGCATGATGTGTATCAAGTAGAGAGACATCAATAAGAAAATTTCATAGATAAAACAAACGGTAGGACTCATTTACAAAAATTTCTAAGTCAATAACATTGCCATGGAGACTGTAGGACAATATTTGACATAGGTATGCTGCGCAGAAGTCACCTCGTGGGAAGCCTCTTGGAATTCATCTCAAGATGAAGATTTCCCGCCCAGGGTAATGCATTTATATATACCCTTTAAAAATTTCTCATGCAATGTATTGAATAGGAATTGAGTGTTCATCATTAGAAAATTTTTGAATCATCATCTACAGTGAAGTTGTAGTACATGAGGATAATTGGATATACGATATTGTTTTTTCATGAAAAATGAAATTTCTAAAAAATCTCATTGCCTTATAAACATGATTTTCCCACTATAGTTTCTCACACATCCAATGGATAAGGTAGAAGTCTTGATTCAACTACAATATGAAATTTTCAGAAAATATCTACATAGTTTGACATAATGATGTTTTTATTATTGTTCTAACTTTCAAGGGTTTTCTAACTCAATCCTCTGATACCATCTATCACAGCTGGGCCCAAGGATTCCCAGGAGGAGGCGTGGTTTCACTAAAACTTTGTGTGTACTTTTTTTATACAAAGAAAAGCTGAATATTACACATCATCTTCCACTAATGATGATATTATTTGTTTGATCCTAGAGAACGAGATACCATTTTTACAATTCCTTCATAATTGAATGGGAAAAGAACATCCACAATGATGCCACCAAACAATGTATCTCAAATCTATTAATGCTATAAAATTTATGTTACAATGTAGGGAGAGAATAAAAATTACCAATAAGGGGTTTTAAAAATAAAATAACATCTCAAATGAAAAATTTTGAAAACATTATTTTAAAATAAATCCAAAAACATTTCCATAAGGAAAGCTGTAATACATAGAGCATAACATAACATTTTTCCATCAATTAGAAGTGAACATTTCAAGGAATAATAACATGTTCACAATGAAACATGTTCAAATCTAAAGCATTCTCATATATATTATTTATGGTGTAGCATATAAGGTAAGAGTCATTCTACCTTTTCTTGTTGTGAAATTAAAAAGTGAAAGTACCAAATTTACAACTGAGAGTAATACATGATTAGAGTTGCGCATAAAATAATAACACTAATTCATTTCTTAGTAATTAAAAAACAACAAAATAATGATAAATCTCTAAGTGAAGAATAATCATTATTCCATAAGCATTGACTTCCTCAGATTCTCATAATTACAATCTCTTTAATGAAGAATATTTTACTAGTCAAATTATCACTTGGTTAATTAAATTTCATTGTCATAATGAGGGAAGTTTTTGATGGATTGTGTCATGGCCTCGTGCCAAGACCATAAACTCTCTGTCATGGCCTCGTTCCAAGACCATAAATCAACCTGGGAAAGGACTCGGCCAAATCCACATCTATTTTGTCTCATGGGTCTACTGATGCATCGAGGGGATATAGCAGGCCCCACCCATTACATTATAAGTCTGATGCATTCCCCATTTCCTTAAATCAAAGTTACTCATACCACATTGATTTAATTAATTACTAATTCCTTATTATTCCAAGTGTCACATATTACATGGCTTCTCATTTCATGTTATTCAATGTTTTCCATACTAGTTTGAAAATTTTAGTTCTTATTTCCATAAAATTCCATTTGAGTTTGATTAAATTCATTAGCTTTCCCATATTCACAGTGTGTCATGATTTTTTGTGTTAATAAAAATACAAACAACTACATGACTATAAAAATAAATGACATGTGTTATAGGAAGATTATAGTACATGTGACAATAACTAAAAAACCAAAAATACAGGTTTGTCCCTTAAATTCAAAAATTCTTACTATGATAGTAAACTTTGTAGGTTCCAAAAATGTATAAGGGAATTTCATCATAGATTGAATACATAACTGATTTATGTTAAACAGAATATTCATTTGGGATATTAAACTCGTTGTTTTTAAACACCCATTACTTTAATGATCATGTATTAACTTACTACAAGGGAAATTATCAATTATTTAATCACAATGTTAAAAATTGGAAAGCATGCAAATCAACCACACCACATACTAAAACATTTGTATTACCATTTAATATTTAAGAAAATAATTATGTCATAAATGTACATTCATATATAGAATTATCATAATTAGAATTATCTTGACATAAACCAAGATGGAATATACACACCCACATTCTTAACATAAAGATAATTCTTCTTTGAATCATGTTGATGAATCAATTTATGTAAAAACTCATTTTTCCCTCATTAGAAATATGTATATAGGAGTGTAAAACAACAAAAAATATAGTCATGAATCATATATAATTACTAAACACATCAAAAGTATAACATTTGGAAAATACCAAATTCTCTAGGGTTTAGTGTTGTGTAATTCGTTTATACACAAGGGTGTGTATAATGAATTATATTTTTAAATAAAACCCTTTCATATTTCAAAAACAACATTTTCCATCCACTCTCAACTATCATTGGAAAATATAAATTAGATTTAGGATCCAAGATTACATATACATATAAATATATATAACCTAATATACATGGTGTATATATGGGTATTACACCACACATTTAATGACACATATACGTTTTGAACTTATGGAAACGTTAATTAAACAAGGGTTCATTAATTTAAAATTCCTCCATATGAAATAAAGGGTTCGATTATGAAACATATATATATATATATATTATTATGTATTCATTGTCACATATATATATATATATTTATATCAAACACATAATATATCAAACCCTTGATTGGTAAATGATTAAGAACGCATTTAAGACTAAAGATTCACCATCATATAAGAAGTCAGTGGGTCTTAAATTCAACCATATTAATGGATGTATGTTTGTTTACACTTATGTATATATATATATAAATATCCAAACCGAAACAAGGAATGAAAATCTAGGACCCTTACCTGGTTTTAATGAGGAGAAGAGTTCCGAAGAAGCATGATGGTGGTGATGGAGAGGAAGAACACCATAGGGTTTGGGTTTAAAAGGGTTATATATATAAATTATATATATAATATATTTTTAATGTAATTTCAATGGAAAACCGAGGAACCTTTGTTTAAAACAAGTCTTAAGGGTGTCTGGTCTTGTGAAAGATGAGTGAAAGGTGGGGCCACCTAGTCACAGGTGTTGAATAAATAGAAAATAAAAGTATAATTTCTACCGATTCAGTGCACATTAGATGAAGAAGGAGAAGCAGGTGATGGTTTTGGTGTGGAAAACAATATACAGTCGAGATTAACCATGAAGAAGATCCAGCGGATGAGGTACATACAAGAATTTAAAAAGGAATGATCGGTTGAGATTAAATATCGACTCTATCAGACGACTACAGCATAAAGTGGTGTTTTTAAAAGAATGGAACGGTCCAGATTAGATTCGACAGGATCAACCAACTAATTAAAACATAGAATGAAATAAATGGCCATGTGGGTTCAATGGCCGAAATTAATCGAATGGCTTAGATCTCTCATGGCATGATCTGACAGATGAGGTCACATTTTTGCAAAAACAAATCTTTCCCACATCAAAACAAGATGAGTTACTCATCTATCTTATAACCCGAGAGCTCCCGGCCATTGCTCATAATTCACCATCCCCCTCATGGACCTACCCTGTAACAGGTTCTGTAGGCATGCTCTGCACCAACCCATGCTATTATGTCGCCTTGAACGGTGGCACGATTGGGTTCCCTTGGGTGTGCCTCAGGCATGCGCGCACACACACCCACACACCCATGGGCTATCTAGTGCTATGGCTGAGGGGCCTTGGCTTGGCCACGTACTCCTATAGTAGCACGATCTACCTCCTTTAGTCCTGCTAGATGGCTATCCTGAATGGTTTTTATTTTTTTATAATCCAAATTTAAAATAAAAAATATAAACATAGAAAAGAAAAATGAAATTTACAAGTAAACAATAAAATACTGAATATCATTAATTTGATAAAAACAGATTCATTCTTAATTTACACATTGGAGGTTTAATGTTCAAAAATATACGGAACATTCAAAATTCTTTTATACCTAAAAAACATAGTAAGAACATTATTTGTTATGTTTAAAAATAAGAATATTTATAATTATTATACGGAAAATAAATTTATAAAACAGAGTCCCATTAATTTAAATCATATTTAAAATATCATTATAACTCTGGAATATTTTAAACATTTGAAAATTTTGAAAAGTATATGAAATAAATTCCTATGATTTATAAAATATGCTTTTCTATTTAAAACCATGATGTTAAATATAAATATTATGATATTTGAAACATATTGAAAAAATAAAAATTCTTAAGGTAGTTATAAATGTTTAATGAAAATATATCATAAATTTCTTCTTAAATTATTTTAGTTTAACAAGTTACCAATTGTCACCTTATTTTAAACCCTAGCTACCATATAAAGAATATTAGTGTCATATATATCTCAACCTGTGAAAAATACCCTTATAAATACGTTTTTTGGGTAATTCAACTTCTTGAAAACTTGGTGAAAATGGTTCTCATCATTCCTATGATTCTCATTACAGTGTTAGTGACTCTGGCTATACTGATGTTAATTTTGATGGATTTCAAGGACCCCTAGTATTTTCATGGGTTCTTTGATGTATTGGGTGGTCTACCTGTGGTTTAAATATATATTTTAGTGGGAATCCTAGGGTAGTGAGGTTCTTTGGTCTGGTAGTAATGTAATCATTTTCAGTATTTTGTTGAATAATAAAAATCTTGTTTTTATTTATAATTATCATTTTGATAGCATTGGAATGAATTACAACCAATCAATACTATAATTACATAAGAAATATGTTCAGGGCATCATATGAGTCTTGGAGTAAAACCAAAAAACACTACTTTAAGCATGACTTGAACGGGAACTGGTGTACGATAATGGGACTTGCTGCACTCTTGGTTACGACACTCTCGAGGGATATGATTTGTTAAATTCATAACATAGTATGAACTATTATTAGGGGAATAAAAAATTCCCCTAATAATATTTGTTTGGATGTAGATCATGGATAACATAGATTGAAGCCTTTAAAATCCTATGTTAAGGAAATAAAACTAATTTATAAGTCATCCATTTTTATATAGATTACCCTATATGTGTTACCATAAATTTCATTTTTTTTCCAACCAATGTCTTGTCATAGGAGGACTCGAGCTTAAAATCAATTTGAAGATCAGTGTGCTGACAGTTCTAATGAGGTACCCAATCTGATGGGAGCAGGAATCATGAACTCTGTCATGATACTCTCTCAGTTAACTCAAATTTTGAATAGAAACATGGGTCTAGGGGAACGTTCACCCCCCCTAATAAAGAACAAGTCACAATTGAGAGATTCATGAAACCAAGGCCTCATACTTTTAATAGATCATATGATCCCTCAAATTGTAAACAATTGATCAAATCCATTGAAAAGATATTCTCTAAACATTAACAATCCCAACAAGAGAAGGATCTTCTATCTAATAATCATATGGATAGTGAATATGATCAATGGAGGACATTCATAAAATATACGAGGCCTAATGAGGATATCAAGTCATTGGAATGGAAGTTCTTCTGGAATAAAATTTGATAAATATTGTCCTCGCACTCTTAGACATAATTTTGATATAGAATTCCATTCCCTCAAGAAAAAAATATGATGAATCCATCAGAGTGTATGAGGAAATATTCAAAAGTATTTCACTATATACCTAGGTATATGTCGTTACCCCCGAACTCATGGTTGCCCGCATCTTTGGTGGAAAAAAAAGCCTACGGAAATCCATAGAGAACTGCGACTTCAAGAGAAATGAGGAAATTTTTAGATGTGTCCTCAAAGATAAAATGGAGATCGGAGGATCTTAGGGGTATAATTGGGATTAGAATCAAAAGGTGTAATTTAATTCTGGAAGAATAATTGGAAAATCCAAAGGTTCTAATAACAAATTGCACCAGAACTACCCAATGGTGCAGAAATAAGCACCCCAAAAATTTCAAGAAGTTTAAGAGGAAATGCATTATGTGTGGAAGAGAATGGGACATGGATATTAACTGCCAAAAAAGAAAAACATGTTGTTGCAATAGATGATAGTAATTCTCCCTACGACCATCAACCCATTGTTCAATGCTTCAACTACAAATAAATAGGTCACTTTGCAAAACTGTTCCCTAAGACAAAGATTTTTTGAGGAAACCAACAACCTACAAGGCATCAACCAAGAAATTTTTACGTCACTACCATTGATGTGGACCCCGAAAATGAAGTGGGGACATGTACACTTGTTATCCATTCATGAATATACATATTTTTGATTTCAATTAAACACATTCTTTTATATCCCAAATTTTTAGTATAAGAATTCCAACACCTAAAAATTTATGGAAGTAAAGATGTTAGTGAGAACAGAAAATTGGGAAATCATTGCTTCCCATGAATATAACTCATCCACATTCATAATGTGTAGTTTTAACATCCCATTGAAACTCATTAGACTCCATCTAGTGTAATTTTATTAAATTCATGGCATTGATTGTCTTTCCTTATATAGAGGGAACATAAATTCTTGTGATGGGGAAATCACTTTCCATTTGGAGAATCGACCCCCGATTTTATACAAGTGCAATGAGGAGGGTGAAACGTATTTATAAAAATCATCTCAAGTGTGGATGTTACTACCCTATGAGCACACATATCTTGCTCAGAGGATTGTGTCTATGGAAGAAACCATCCTTGAAGACATGCCAATTGTGAGAGAATTTGCTAATGTGTTTCCCGAGGAATGGCATGGTCTTCCTCCTATAAGAGATGTTAAATTTTCAATTGATCTTATAAATGGGGAATTTCCAATATAAAATAAATCATATATAATGGTAATTGAGGATCTTGAAGTGATGATGGAACAAATATAAGAGAATCTGGATAAAGGGCTTATATGCCCTAGTGCTTCACCATGGGGTGTACCAGTCCTGTTCGTCAAGAAAAAGGATGGGTCAATGCACCATTGCATCGATTATCATGACCTCCACAAAAACATGATTATGAAAAAATATCCATTAACATGAATTTATGACATGTTCAATCAGTTACGAGAAGAAAAATTCTTCTCCAAGGTGGATCTGCAGTTGGTATATTATCCAGTAAAGGTGAAGAAGTAGGATATCTCCCAGACTGATTTTCGTATAAGATATGAGACCTATGAATTCATAGTAATTACATTAGGACTCACTAATTCACCAAAAATATTCATTGACTTTATTAATAGAGTATTTAGAGATTACCTCGACAAATTTGTAGTAGTCCTTATTGACGATATTCTAATATACTTCAAAACCAAGGAGGAGGAACATGAGCATCATAGAACTATACTAGAGACCACGGGAAAGGAGAAGCTCTAAAGAATGTATATAAAGTGTGAGTTATAGTTTAAGGAGGTCTTATTCTTGGGTTATATCATCCCATGTAATGGGATATCTGTGGATCCCTCCAAGACAGATGCAATTAAGGGATGGATGAGGCCAACATCGGTGACAGATATCTATATCATCCTAGGGTAATTAGGATATTATCACTAATTTATGAGAACATTCTCAGGATATTCCAAACCTATTACCAAGATAACTCTAAAAAGTTTAATGGTTTCTTTGAGTGATGAATGGGGAGAGGGATTCGAGGAGTTGAAAAGTAGTCTTATCATTGCTCTTGTGCTAACACTACCGACAATTGGAGAACATTTTGTGGTATTTGGTGATTCTTCAAAGAAGGTAATGGGCTGTGTGTTGACGCAAAATGAAAAATTCACTACCTATACATCAAGTAAATTGAAATTTCATGAGATAAACTATCCATCATGTGATCTGGAGATGGTTTCAATAATATTCACTTGAAAAATGTGGAGACATTTCTTCTTTGGGAAGTATTGTGAAATATACACAGATCAGAAAAAACTTAAGTATATATTTACACAAAAAGAGTTGAATAAGTGCCAACAAAGATCTATATATATGATCAATGACTAGGACATCTCAATCCATTATGACCCTGGGAAAGCGATCAAGGTAGCAGATGCTCTATGTATAATAGAACCAACAAAAATATCACTGATGAGAATTAAAAAGGATCCAATCTTCTTTGATTTGATGAAGATGGTCATGGGAATCATAATGAAGGTATCATCATAAATCCATTCCCAAATGATTGCTCAATAATATCTTTTGTAAAAGTTAAAGGATGCTAAAAATGATGATATGGGAATTAAGAATAACTTGGAAACTATCCAAAATGGGAAATCCTCAGAGTTCAATGTTAATAAATAAGGAATTATGAGATTGTTGTCAAAACTATGTGTTCCATCAAATCTGGAGTTAAAGAAATAAATTTTGGATGATTCTTGTAGTTCAAATTTCACAATTCACAAATGAAACACAAAGATGTTTTGAGATATTTGATAGATTTATTGGCGGTATAACATAAATAAGGAGATCACCAAGTATACATCAATGTGCTTGGTATGTAATGAAGTGAAGGATGAGAGGAAAAAGTCTAAGGGGAGGATGCAACAATTACACATACCAGCAATGAAGTTGGAGAACATCACCATGGAATTTTTCATCAGAATTATGAAGACATCTAAAGGAAACAATCATATATTTGTTATTGTGGATCATCTTACAAAAAATTCACAATTAATTGCAATTCTATGGGATTTATCATAGGATCAACTGGAACAAATATATATCTGAGATGTGGTAAGGATGCATGGAGTGCCACTATCTATTGTATCTGATCAAAATCAATGATTCACTTCTATGTTCTGGAAGAGTCTTAAACATGCTATGAACAATGATATGAACATTAATACGGCTTATCTTCCTCAAACTGATGTCCAATCTAAGAATACCATCCAAAAACTTGGGGAAATGATGAGAGAATTCTCAATGGACATCAAATGAGGATGGTATCAACATCTTCCTCTGGTTGAGTTCATATACAATTATAGTTTCAACTCTTGCATCCAAATGGCTACTTTTGATTCCCTATATGGGAAGATTTTCAGAACACCGAAATGTTGGGAAGAATATGGGGAGCGAAAACTACATGGTCCGAAAATGGTAAAAGAAATGGTGGAGAAGGTTAAGACCATATAGTAGCATATTGAAGCTGCTCAGAGTCAAAAAAGTTCTACATTGATAATCTTCAATGAGGTCAATAGTTTGATGTTGGATACATGGTATTTTGACACATATCACCATTGAAGATAATTATGAGATTTGGGATGAAATGACTGATTAGTCAAAGAAACATCGGCCCGTTTGAGATCCTGGATCGAATTGGAGTTGTGGCCTATTGACTAGCACTCCCACCGAACCTATCTCATGTACATGATTTATTCTATGAATCAATCTTGAAGAAGTACATACCCAACCCCTCAATTGAACTCAATTTAGATGTGGTACCACATGAGAATTACCTCTCTTATGAAGTGAAGCATGTGATGATCTAATATTGTAGAGAAAAAGTTCTATGAAATAAGACTATGACCCTCATGAATGTTTTGTAGAGAAACCAAAATATTTAAGAAGCATTGTTGGAACTATAGGAAGTGATGAGAAGAAGTTATCCACATTTGTTTTTTTTTGGGAAAAATAAAAATTTTGTGGGTGAAGATTCTTAAGGAGGAAGATTGTAGTGACATAATATTTTATTAATGAATATTCCACTTGATTTTATAAAAATTATTATTCTATAAAATGGTTATATAAAATATGAACTTCCTTGGTTTTATGTTTTTGGATTTAAAAATTAAATTTAGAATTTTTATTTTTGCTAATATAGATTTTGAACATATATCACACAATTGGTATAAACATAGTGCATTAACAAATCCAATTTACTCAGAAAAGGAAGAGATGACCTCATCTAGTAGAATTTCTCCATATGAATCACATTTGTTAGAGCTCATAAACGTTGTGGCATCATTTGGATTCTCTCACGACCATGACCAAATCAAGATTCAACATGTTAATCCTGAATGGAACCGACTACGAGAGAAGTGTAAGTTAACAGAGATTACCACCCGAGTAATGTTATCTAAGCCTCCCGAAGAGATTATCACCATCACACACTTTTAATTTTGGTCTTATGTGGGTGTTATAAGGGGCTATTTAACATGACCCTAGAATGATAATTTTGTGCTTTATTTTTCTATGGAATAAATAATATACATTTATTTTATAATTGTTACTTTGTTATTAGTTTCTAAATAAAAAATAGTATTTTTAGCTAATATTCAATTAAGAATTATTTTTGATGAATTAATGGATTTTTGAATTAAATAAAATTTTAACAAAATATTATTACTTAATTACTTTTTATTAAATATAAAATATTATATAATTTTTATGAATACAATTGTAATTTTTATTAAGGATTGAAAGTTTTTTTGTCAAAACCCATGAATTTTCGATAAAATCCTTTTTATTTTGAATATAAAAAATAACATAATTGAAAAAAAAAATCGATAAAATGAATATTATTTTGTGAATAAGGGATTATAAATTATAAAATGGTGAATTTTTCATAATTTTCTATGAAAATCAAATTTTTGGGTAAAAATTAAATCCTTTTTAAATATATATTGTGTTTTATAACATCATAATCACCCAATAGTGATGTAATAAAACACTATAAATGGGATTTTCAGAAAATATATGTTTTAAATTTAAACTAATGTGATTATAAGTTTATTTATTTTATTTTACAATGACTTAGTGGACCCTCCAAGACTTATAAAACATTTTATCATTTTAAAATGATTTCCTTGAGAGTGTGACTCACCTCCACGTAACCACGCAAAATATTTTAATAAGTTCAGTCATTCAAAATATAAAATAATTTTTCCCCTTCCCTTTTTCATAAATCATGGGGAAGATGATGAGATGGTTTTTGTTTTTGATTAGTTTAATATGTTGTGTCCAAAACCAAAATAATAATGAATTCTCCCTTTTTTCTTATATAAACCCACCCAAAATCCCACTAAAATTCACTCAATAACCTTGGATCATGTACCTAAACATCCCTCCTCTCTCTATAATCCTCCCACCATTCCCCGATATCCTAATAAGCCTCTCTCAAGCCTCTCCCAAGCCTTTGGGATCACACTTCCAAGTAAGGGATTTCGTCCTTTCTGTTTTTTGTCCAAATTTCATTATATTGATATACCAAGTTTTTTTCAATTAAAAATGTTTGGGTATGATTTTTTAGCACTCCGATACTACTCTTATTATGTTTGAATGATGAGATACCTATTTATCTCTTATTAATTCGTCCCATGATCACCCGTTTCCATACTATAATTTCATAAGGCATTTCTCCCTTCTCATTTACATTCACAAAATTATTTTAAATTATGCATCTAAATTCCAATACATATGTCGGGACATGTATCTATATGAACCCATACTATCCATTTAATTTTCATATGATTATATAACACTTTCTCTCTCATCAACCATTTCTTGTGAATTTTTATGTCACACTTTTATGTTGTCGAAATTTCAACACGATTCTCTAAGACAATGTCATTTTGTAGTGAATACCCAGACCATTTCTCTATCAAGGGTATTCAAGTTTATACACATTGATAAAATATTTTTATGTATGAACTCTAAATTCTATTATCGTGGAATAAATGATGATTTTTAATGAATCCATGTTGTATGATCTTTATGGGACACTTATGAATGATATGAAATGATTAAGAAGGGTTCACCCTGATAGTGGTCTAATGCAGTGGGTAATGATTTGTATTGTGATACATCAAGTGCAATGAGGGTTTACTCATGCTAATTCTAGAGAAACGAGGGTTTACTCATGCTTTATCTGCAATTATCCTTGGATTATTTAATCATCATATTAAATGATGTTTCAACATCTCCATGTTATGATAATCATGCTATATCATGCCTTTATGTTCATGTATCACATATGCTCCATTAATATTCCTATTTTCTTATATATACTTTATTATTAATGTTTTTCCTTTTTTACTCCATTACTGTGCTTTATAACTCACCCTTTTTATGCATGTCCTCAGGTTATCCCATGCAATGATAAGTACGAAGGAATGTGTGTGGTTATGTAAATTATGTTCTCCATAATTATGTGTATTTCATGTTTTATGTTGTTATGTAATGTTCCTAAGCACAAATTACACTAGACCTCTCGATATTCAATATTTTATCAAGTGATATTTTTATGTAATAAAATGCGTTTAAGAGTGAAATAAATAGAATGGTTTGTATAATAATGATGTGGTGAATGGTACACATATAATAAACTATATACCTATTAAGGTTTTATTTTATTCCTAGTCTAAATAATATTTATTTTGTATAATATTTTAAGGGTATCAAAGATCCACGCAAAAAATGAAATTTTAAATTAGTTGTGAAACCCCCAAATGGTATGATGATCACATCCTGAGTTTATTAATATCCTCCAACTGAAATTTTTGGGAATATGATACCTAATATTATCATTTTTCCCATTAATTTAATTAGATGTCATTTTGGGAAAAGATTGGATATATGTACATATATACCACATAATTTGATGAGGAAGGGATGTTATGCTTGTTATTCTGAACCAACCTATGATTGTATATTAATTCTATGATAAATATTATATTCTTAAATTAATTACACACATTGTATGGGACTTGATTTCTATTCAAAATGGGTGTTTATATATTATTTTTAGAGTGAAAATTGACATCTAAGACATGCATGTTGTGCAAGTGTTTTTTCAGGTCATTCCAAAAGAATTTCCTAGTCTTCCAATGAATATTGATGTTGGTCTCTCAATATAAATATTACATATTGTTACACCAATTTAAATGACTTTATATATAATTAAACTTATTGCATTTCATGAATTTATGAAGTAAAACTAGAGAATCATGAAAAGGGATTAATTCAACCAATTAACAAACAAATAGTTGCAACATTTATTTTTCTTAAAATGAAATATGGATTAATGCAACTATTCATTGATTACCAGAAACAAAATAGTATAAAAATTATTATTTTGAATCATATAAATTATATTTATGTTTTTTCTAATCAGTTATGAGTATCTTTTTAGTTTTTTATATTTGATCAAAAATCAATATACTATATGTTGAGGGTTAAAAGGGAATACATATAAAAGCCTATCTTATGAATGAGGTATGAATGCTATGAATTTATTTTGATCTCATTTGATATTACTAATTGTCATGTTATCATTTAGAATTATATAAAAAATAATCATTATAGATTACAATGATTTTTTTTATTTAACTATTCAGGAGATACTATTATACATTCAATTAAAAAAAAGCATGACGATCATTTGAGTAATTTTAGAAGACCATGTGGAAGGAAAATAAGTTTGAATATTTTTCCATGTGTAAGTCTTTTAGTGAAAAAGATTCATGTTGGGACATATAATCTAATGTGACGGTATATTTTTGGATCCATCAAATATAAAAGTTCTTCAAAATTACCAAAGAACAACCATTATGGATATGATACATATATTTCTCAGTAGGTTTGAATATTATCGACACATTATTGAGAATTTATCATAGCTATCTAATCCACTCACTAGGTTAATCTAGGAAGGATGTATGTTCCTTTGGAATGGTGAATGTGTGGAAAAGATTACGGAACTAATGAGGGGTTTAGTTATAGAAATAGTTCTCAATTTACCCTACAGAAGATATGTGTTTTTATCTATATTGATGTATCAAAGAAGGTGTTGGGATGCATCCTCTTGTAGAATGATATGTTCATAGCTTATTCCACATTCCAATTGAAGGTTCATTAGGAATACAACCCAACTCGTGATTTGGTGTTAGTTATACTAATTTTTTCATTAATTATATATAGTCATATATTTAAGGAGAATATTGTTAGAAATGTACTAATCGTAATCATTTTAGGTACTCAATCATAAAATGTGGACTATGATCCATATGGGATTTTAATTGTGGACTAAATATTAGGACTAATTAATTAATTAACAATTAGGGTAAGGGAACAGTGATAAATATATTCTAATTTAAATGGATCATTCTAAATTATAAATTATATGGATCATAAAAGAAAATATATTTCTGAATTTTTAATTAATAGATCTAGAAATATTGAAGTAATGGGATAGATCATATATTTCATAAATGAGTGTTCAACCATCTATGAAAATGCAGATTTATGTGTCATAAAAGGAAGATGTGGAACCTTAAAAGAAGATGAGAAGTGAAACTGAGTTGAATATTGAATATAATAGACTTACATGGTTCAAGAACAATGTTTCTATCTATTATTTACTATATCTGAAGAAATAGTTATTTGATTGAGCTCATAGATTATAAGGCCCCAGCCTTAATCCTTGCTTAATCTTGAGTTATTACAAGATTACACATTGAGGATGTTTTCGGGTTTAGAGTTTTAGAGAATTAGATCATAAAACATGCATTACATTCCACATATAAACAAAGTGGTTACATAAAGATAGTATTCTGCATTCCCATCAATGGAAACACATTTAAAATAAAACATGGATTATTTCTTGACACTTCCTTGACACTATCATAATATCATGTACCTTTCCCTTGACCTGTGAAAAACATTTCAAAAAAACTTGGGATGAGCATAAAAAGCTCAGTATGGGTTCTAAGAACATGGAAAGGAAACATGAGTTCATATATACATAAGAATTAAATCATACGTTACCCATAAAACATAGGAACTTTAACATACCTCATAAAATCATGAATAAATCATAGAAATCATAAGACATAAAGGTAACTTGAGGCATTCATAACATTATTACGTAGGGAGTAACCCTCTTGGTTACGTTTGG
The DNA here is from genome assembly GCA_963277665.1 of Viscum album. Lineage (NCBI taxonomy): Eukaryota > Viridiplantae > Streptophyta > Magnoliopsida > Santalales > Viscaceae > Viscum > Viscum album. The sequence continues at coordinate 394,569,924 of OY728127.1, read as the reverse complement.
AATACCCATCACAGTATATTCCCTAAAATCTCTTCGTAGAAACCTTAACGTTTCACTCCTTCACGTTACCCAATGCATTGGAGAGCTATAACGGGCTCACCAGCCCTTAGTTTATCACGGAACCACCCGCCTTCATAATAATGCCCAAGAACCATAACATAATCATATCACATAAAACATGCATAAAGGAAACATAAAATTTCCACATTTCAATAACGAGATATCAATACAACACATTGATATAAAAACATTATGAAAACCATTTTCAATACCAAAATAAAAGAAAAGTAAAACATAGTATTTATTTTTCTTTTAAAAAGAAGGTATGGCTTGTAGAGGAAGCCGAAACTCAAATAACGGTCACGACGGCGGAGAAGTCGTTGTCGCCACATACATACAACAAAAACATTCCATTTTGTCGTTTAGTAAATTCTTCGTATAAAAATGATTCCTTTTGAATAAACGTAAAAGTCAAAGGGGTTTATACACCGTATAAAAGAAAGTTGTGTTTAAAATAAAATATGCCTCAACGAAAGGAGATTGAGATGAAGTCCCGTACCTCGTATCCGACTTGACCCGACCGTTCTTTAATCTCCTGAATAATAACCTTGAGTTAATCTATAATTGATTATGAACCTTTTTCAAGTTCATTATTCCTTTTATACCATGTTATGAACATCATGTAATCATTTAAGTTAATAATGTTCATTTTGTCGGTATTTGGTTCTTAAGTCAAAAATAGACATCTTATACTTACATGTTGTTGATTTGGTCAAACGTTCATTATATCCAGAATGATATTAATGATTTGGATAACATATATGTCATATATATTCATCATATACATGTATTTAGAATATTAAACCACATTTAGAGGTAAGAAATGAAATGCACCGTTCATGGAGACGGTAAGCCGTACGTACGCATGAACGCTACTTCCATTTCTATTTCGTATTTTCTGGAATGGAATCATAATGATATAAGAGTATATTATAATTCCACTATAATAACATATATAATATCATTATCTTTATCCTTTACACATCCCACATATGGTATTAACGAATCAAATCACTTTCAAGGGGCGGTAGTCCGCACTTCCTAAAATGAAGATATCGTGTTTACCCATAATGGAAACAATAAAGGTATGCCCAAAATGAAAAAAAAACATAAACTTAAGGAAAACATAAACATATTATATATCATATATAAAAATAGTGACATCATAATGGCCACCTTTGAAGGTGTTAAATGAGTATTGAACAATCATCGTTTCGGGAGGCAGAATTTCGCCATCCATGGAAACCGTATGTTCTTTAACCATTTGATGTATTTGTGTGAGAGTGTAATGCAAATAAATCTTATAACAACATCCTTGTATATTGAAGATACTGTTTTTGTAACAAAATAAGTAAATAAAAAGAGTTTAGGGGGTTGGAGAAGCAAAATAAAACAAATGAACATGAGAGAATGAATTACCTTTAAAAGTGTAACTCCTTTTGATTTGATCCTAAAGGCTTCTTTTGAAAGGATTATGCCCAAATTGAATCCTCTAGGATGAGGAGAGGGATGTGGAGAGAGTAAATGGGCAGGGGTTGGCCGAGCCAATGGCTTGATGAGTGTGTGAAATGAGGTAGAGGTGGGGGGGGCTTTTATAAGAGGAGAGGAGGGGCACTTTTGGAAAGTAAAGAAATATTACTTTATTTGAAAATGTGTTTCGGTTTTAAAAGGTCCCACATTGATATAATTAGTGGATAAGGTGATAAGGGTTTGAAATCCACTCATCCAATTGGTTTTGGACATGTGTAGTTCATAGATTTTACATTATCTTTCCATTTTATTTAAATCGTCAAATAATGATGTCATCGCTGCATCATTATTATGTCATAAATAATTTAATTTATTTAATGTCTAAAAATTATAAAAAAATTACTATTATGTAGTAAATCTTTTTAGCTTTCCATTTACTATTTATAATCAAAAATATGATCTTTATAACCCCATGTCAAAATTGTTTTTGTAAAACATATTATGTTTGTGTCATTTTTACATTAACATTTAATAAAAAGTTATTTATGTCATTTCCCAACCAAAGTGTCTCCATGGGGTCCCCAAGTTGACCCATGGCTTTTCATGGTCGGCCATGACACAACCAATGAGGGTAGGACATGTGTCAAGCTCATTTTATTTTATTAAAGCATTATTTTTACCTTAAACTACACTGATTACCACTAATCGCGATTAAGAACTTAATAAGTTACTATTCACCAAAAAATTATTATAATCTCATTGAACCACATTTTACTTCTTAATGACAACCATGTATGTCGGATTTTTGAAATTCAAAACACAATGATGGCAAAATTTCATTAAAACGGAAAATCAGTATTTATAAGTACCACTTAGTGGTTTCACTATTCATCAAAAATTGAAGTTTTTCAGAAAATGACCAAAAATTCACCCTAAGCTATATTTGATATTAAGAATTAAAAAATGAAGTCTATTTTACAAAATTCAAAACATATAATTCACATTAATTAATTTAATAATTAATTCTCTCTGTCAGAGCAAATAGCGTGTTTTTATGAAACAATAAGTATCAAAAGATTGACACTAGTTTGAGTCCAATTTCAATGTGAAATTGATTACAATGACCACCATTGGATTAAATGGTAAAAATATATTCATATTACACATCAAGACCAATTCAAAAGATAATCTAATCATATAAATAAATTAGAATAAAAAACAGTTTTGATGTAAAATGCTGTATTTTTCACTATTCATTAAAAAATGAACATTGTCAGAAAAATACCAAAAATTCACACAAAGTAAATTTTGATGTCCCAATAATAAAGAATAAGTTTATTTTGACAAACATAGTTTATAAAATTTTCAAAAGATAGATTTAAAAAGGGTTTTCCATCATAAGGCAGTAAAACAATCTTTTAAAAATATTAGTGTATTCCATGCTTAAGATTGGATTTATTTTCATTTTAAGCCTCTAAAACACTATCTTAATCATTAATAGACATAGATAAAAATATCTATTATTCATTACTTACTTGGGATGTTACATCCTTACCCCCTTTAGAATATTGCGTCCCCGCAATTTATTTACTTATCCAATAAATGGGGGTACTTATCCCTCATTGCATTTTCAGATTCCCATGTTGCCTCCTCAATCATGTGGTTTTTCCACAAAACCTTTACCTGGTGAATCACTTTATTCCGTAACACTTGCTCCCTGTGGTCAAAATCTGGACTGGTTGTTCCTCATAAGATAGGTTCTCTTCCTGCTAAACTACCTCTGGGCTCAAAACATTAGATGGATCTGGCATATACTTTCTCAACATCAAAACGTGAAAAACATTGTGTACCTGAGATAAAATCGGAGGTAAAGCCACCCGGTATGCAACTTATCAAACTCTCTCCAGAATTTTATATGGTCCAACGAACCTTGGACACAACTTTCCTTTCTTACCAAATCTCATCACACTTTTCCAAGGATAAACCTTGAGAAAAACATGATCACCTACCTCGAAAGATAGATCCTTCATCCGGTTATCCGTATAACTCTTCTGCCTGCTCTAAGTTGTTCTCATGTGTTTCTGAATCAACTGAACTTTTTCTACCATCTCTTCTACCAATTCTTGTCCCATCAACTTCCTTTCACTCACTTCATCCCAGAAAGTTGGAGTTCGACACCGCTTCCCATATAATGCCTGAAATGGTTCCATCTGTATACTGGAATGAAAACTATTATTATATGAAAATTCAACCAAAGAAAGATGTTGGTCCCAACTTCCCTGATAATCCATAGAACAAGCTCGTAGCATATCCTCCAATTTCTGGATTGTTCGTTCTGACTGACCATCTGATTGAGGATGAAAAGATGTACTAAAATTTAATTCAGTACCCAACGACTTCTGAAGGCCTTTCCAAAAGTTAGAAGTAAACTTGGGATCACGATCCGATACAATAGAGATAGGAACTCCATGTAACCTGACTATTTCTTTAAGATACAAACAGGAAAGTTGATCAAGAGAGAAAGTATCTCGTATAGAAAGGAAATGAGCAGATTTGGTCAAGCGATCAACAATAACCCAGATTGCATTATTACCTCGAGATGTCTTCGGTAATCCAACAACAAAGTCCATGGATATATTCTCCCATTGCCACTCTGGCACTGGTAAAGGCTGAAGCATCCCTTTCGGTAACTTCCGCTCTGCTTTAACCTATTGACATGTCAAACACACCACAGTAAAATCAGCAATGTCTCTTTTCATTCCATCCCACCAGTAATACTCCCGCAGATCTCCATACATCTTAGTACCGCCCGGATGAACTGAAAACGGAGAACTATGAGCTTCACATAACAACTCTCTCTTCAACTGTGAATCACAAGGCACAAACAATCTCTTCCCAAATCTCAAAACACAATCACTATCAATGTTTAATTCAGGCAACTTACCTTTTTGAACCAGGTCTACCTTTTTTTGCAACTCACTGTATTGCTTCTGTGCTTGCTTGATTCTATCTGATAGAGAAGATCTCACTGATACCTGAAACAAAACAAAAGGACTTCCTGCACCAACAACTTCTATGCCAAAGTTCATCAAATCCTTAACCAAAGTATCACGTTCCAAACGCAATATTTTTAATGAAGCATTAGTTTTTCGACTCAAAGCACCAGCCACTTTATTTGCTTTTCCCGGATGTTAATGAATTGTACAATCGTAATCCTTGATTAATTCTAGCCATCTCCTCTGTCTCATGTTTAACTCTTTCTGAGTGAATATATACTTTAAACTTTTGTGATCGGTATATATTTCACACTTTACTCCATACAAATGATGCCTCCAAATCTTTAAAGAAAAAAACAACAGCAGCTAATTCCAAATCATGTGTAGGGTAATTTACCTCATGAGTTTTCAACTGTTGTGAAGCATAAGCAATTACCTGATAATTCTTCATTAGGACGCAACCAAGTCCATTCAATGAAGCATCACTGTATATAACAAACTCACCATTCCTAGAAGGTAGTGCCAAAACTGGAGCATTCACCAATCTTCTTTTCAATTCTTGAAAACAATCATCACATTCTTTTGTCCAGATAAACATAAAACCCTTCCGAGTTAGATTAGTCATTGGACTAGATAACTGTGAAAAATTTCTAACAAACCTTCGGTAATAGACCACCAAAACAAGGAAGCTACGAATCTCGGTTACATTTGTGGGTCTTGGCCATTCTTCCACAACTTTTGTTTTTGCAAGATCAACAGTTATTCCATCTTTAGGAACAATGTGACCAAGGAAAGAAATTTGTTGCAACCAAAACTCACACTTGCTGAATTTCCCATACAATTTCTTTTCTTTTAAGGTTTGCAAGATAACCCTTAAATGTCTTTCATGCTCCTCTTTACTTTTAGAAAACACCAAAATATCATCAATGAAAACCACTACAAACTTATCCAAGAACTCATGGGAAATTCTATTCATTAAGTCCATGAATACAGCAGGTGCATTGGTTAGCCCAAAAGGCATTACTACAAATTCATAATGGCCATATCTCGTACGGAACGCAGTCTTCAGAATATCTGCCTCCTTTACCTTCAGCTGATGGTACCCCGATCTCAGGTCAATCTTTGAAAAAAACTGAGCTCCCTGTAGCTGACCAAACAAATCATCAATATGAGGCAAAGGATATTTGTTCTTAACATTGATATTATTCAAGGCTCTATAATCAATGCAAAGTCTCATAGAACCATCTTTCTTTTTAACAAATAAAATAGGAGCACCACATGGTGATGTGCTAGGTCTAATGAAACCTTTCTCTAATAAATCTTGCAATTGCTCCTTCAACTTTAAAAGTTCAATTTGTGCCATTTGATAAGGGGGTTTTGAAATTGGCTTAGCATCAGGAACTAAGTCAACAGTAAACTCAACTTCCCGATCTGGTATTATTCCAGGCAACTCATCTGGAAAAACATCAGGATACTCATTTACCACTGGCACATAATTAATCTAAACAGTTCCTTTATTTTCAACGAAGTGTGAAAGGTAACATTCATTTCCATATTTTACAAGTTTCTCGGCCTCTTGATATGTTATCAAAAGTAAGGGTTCATTCCTGAAAACAAACTGAAAGTATTTCTGAAAAGAAACTTCTTTATCTCTACAGTCAATCTTAGCATGGTAAATAGAGAGCCAATCCATACCCAGGATAACATCAAACTCTACTAGAGGTAGAACAATAAGGTTTGCAAGTTGGTTCTTTCCGCAGATAAGGATAGGAAGATTCTTATAAATTTTTTTCCCTCAACATTTCCCCCAGGTGTTTTTACCAAAAGTTCAGGAGTCATTTCTTGAGATGATATTCCCATTTTACTATAAAAGGTTTCAGAGATGAAAGAATTTGTAGACCCCGAATCAAACAACACACTGGCATAATCTGAAAAAACAAACAAAGTACCTGATACAACTTCATTTGATGGCCCGACATCTGCTAAAGTAGTTGCAAAGGATTTCACCACCCCTTTCTGCTTGTAGTCTAACTACTTCCCATCACTCAAGCTCTTTTCCAGACACTCGTTTTCATAGTGACCCATCTCATTGCACTTATAACATTTCACTAACTGTAAATCAAATTTTTTCTTACCTTCACCTTGATCCTTTTCAGTGCATTCACGAGCCTTATTTCCCATCTTACCACATCGGTAGCACTTTCCAGAATTCAGAAGACATTTCCCAGCATGCCTTTTGCCACATTTATCACAAACTGGAAACTTAGTTCTCTTACCATCAGTCTTTTTTGAAGAATTCTTACCTTTCTCCTGCAACCTCGGTCTCTTCTTCTACTGGTTGTTATAGAACACTTGGTCATCGACAAACTCCATTTACACCTTCTTAGCACATCGAACAAGCTTTTCATAACTTTTAAACTCATGAGAAGCTAATGCCCTTCGATATTTTGGATTTAATCCTGAGTAAAAATGATTGATTTTACTATCAAGGTCTCGGATAAAATTTGTAGCATACCTTGCCAATCGAGTGAACCTTTCTTCATAGGAAGCCACTGAGTCTTCTTCTTGCCTCAATTCCAAAAATTGATTTTCCATCCTAAGTCGATCTGCCTTAGGAAAATACTTCTCAAGAAACGTACCATTGAATTCATCCCAGTCAAGAGCATCAATCTCATCGGCGTCCCTGATATTTTTAACCATAGACCACCACTGATCTGCTTCACCCTCCAAACGGTAAATAGCAAGACTAACCTTTTGATTGTCTGAACACCCCATGACATCAAAAATCTTCTCCAGTTCTTTAATCCAACCTTCAGCTAGCACAGGGTCAGATGATCCTCTGAATGATGGTGGATGTTTCCCCATGAAATGTTCCTCCACTGACATGTTCCTCTGCAGTTGATCTCGCTGATCTCATGCATGGATACCACCACCATTTATCGCTTGAGTCAACTGCTCCATTACTGCAACAAACTGTTCAGTTCCAATTCCGACCATTTCTGGATGCTGATTCGGAAGGTTATTTCCTTCTGTATGCCTTCCTAGCACTGCTTCCCTATTTCCTCTGCAAAACACCATTCTGAACAAACATGTCTTAGATGAAGCAACATGGTAATCTTCAAATGCTATATCATTTCAAAAAAATATTTGGATAATCATTTATTAGAATTCTAATTCCTAAAGTTATCTAAACCGACCTTTGATACCAACTATAAGGCCCCAGCCTTAAACCTTGCTTAATCTTGAGTTATTACAAGATTACACATTGAGGATCTTTTCGGGTTTAGAGTTTTAGAGAATTATATCATAAAACTTGCATTACATTCCACATATAAACAAAGTGGTTACATAAAGATAGTATTACTCATTCCCATCAATGGAAACACATTTAAAATAAAACATGGATTATTTATTGACACTTCCTTGACACTATCATCATATCATGTACCTTTCCCTTGACCTATGAAAAACATTTCAAAAAAACATGGGATGAGCATAAAAATCTCAGTATGGGTTATAAGAACATGGAAAGGAAACATGAGTTCGTATATACATAAGAATGAAATCATACTTTACCCATAAAACATAGGCACTTTAACATACCTCATAAAATCATGAATAAATCCTAGAAATCATAAGACATAAAGGTAACTTGAGGCATTCATAACATTCTTACGTAGGGAGTAACCCTCTTGGTTACGTTTGGAATACCCATCACAGTATATTCCCTAAAATCGCTTCGGAGAAACCTTAAAGTTTCACTACTTCGTGTTACCCAATGCATTGGAGAGATATAACGGGCTCACCCGCCCTTAGTTTATCACGGAACCACCCGTCTTCATAATAATTCCCAAGAACCATAACATAATCATATCACATAAAACATGCATAAATGAAACATAAAATTTCCACATTTCAATCACGAGATATCAATAAAACACATTGATATAAAAACATTATGAAAACCATTTTCAATACCAAAATAAAAGAAAAGTAAAACATGGTATTTATTTTTCTTTTAAAAAGAAGGTATGGCTTGTAGAGGAAGCCGAAACTCAAATAACTGTCACGACGGCGGAGAAGTCGTTGTCGCCGCATACGTACGACAAAAACATTCCCTTTTGTAATTTAGTAAACACTTAGTATAAAAAAGATTCCTTTTGAATAAACGTAAAAGTCAAAGGGGTTTATAATCATATAAAAGAAAGTTGTGTTTAAAATAAAATATGCCCCAACGGAAGGAGATTGAGACGAAGTCCCATACCTCATATCCGACTTGACCCGACCGTTATTTAATCTACTGAATAATAAACTTGAATTAATATCTACTTGCTTATGAACCTTTTTCAAGGTCATTATTCCTTTTATACCATGTTATGAACATCATGTAATCATTTAAGTTAATAATGCTCATTTTGTCAGTATTTGGTTCTTAAGTCAAAAATAGACATCTTACACTTAAATGTTGTTAATTTGGTCAAAGGTTCATTATATCTAGAATGATATTAATGATTTGGATAACATATATATCATATATATTCATCATATACATGTATTTATAATAATACATCACATTTAGAGGTAAGAAATGAAATGCACCGTTCATGGAGACGGTAAGCCGTACGTACGCATGAACGCTACTTCAATTTCTATTTCGTATTTTCTGGAATGGAATCATAATTATATAAGAGTATATTATAATTCCAGTATAATAACATATATAATATCATTAACTTTATCCTTTACACATCCCACATATGGTATTAACGAATCAAGTCAATTTCAGGGGGCGGTAGTCCGCACTTCCTAAAATGAAGATATCGTGTTTACCCATAATCGAAACCATAAAGGTATGCCCAAAGTGAAAAAAAACAGAAGCTTAAGGAAAAGATAAACATATTATATATCATATATAAAAATAGTGACATCATAATGGCCACCTTTGAAGGTGTTAAATGAGTATTGAACAATCATCGTTTCGGGAGGTAGAATTTCGCCATCCACGGAAACCGTATGTTCTTTAACCATTTGATATAGTTGTGTGAGAGTGTAGCTCAAATAAATCTTATAACAACATCCTAGTATATTTGGGATACTGTTTTTGTTACAAAATAAATAAATAAAAAGAGTTTAGGGGGTTAGAGAAGCAAAATAAAACAAATGAACATGAGAGAATGAATTACCTTTAAAAGTGTAACTCCTTTTGATTTGAGACTAAAGGATTCCTTTGAAAGGATTCTCCCCAAAGGTAATCCTCTAGGATGAGGAGAGGGATGTGGAGAGAGTAAATGGCCAGGGGTTGGCCGAGCGAAATGCTTGATGAGTGTGTGAAATGAGGTATAGGTGGGGGCCTTTTATAAGAGGAGAGGAGGGGAACTTTTGGAAAGTAAAGAAATATTACTTTATTTGAAAATGTGTTTCGGTTTTAAAAGGCCCCACATTGATATAATTCGTGGATAAGGTGATAAGGGTTCGAAATCCACTCATCCAATTGGTTTTGTACATGTGTAGTTTATAGATTTTACATTATCATTCCATTTTATTTAAATCGTCAAATAATGATGTCATCGCTGCATCATTATTATGTCATAAATAATTTAATATATTTAATGTCTAAAAATTATAAAAAAAATACTATGATGTATGAAATCTTTTTATATTTCCATTTACTATTTATATTCAAAATTCTTATCTTTATAACCCCATGAAAAAATTGTTTTTGTAAAACATATTATGTTTGTGTCATTTTTACTTTAACATTTAATAAAAAGTTATTTATGTCATTTCCCAACCAAAGTGTCTCCATGGGGTCACCAAGTTGACCCATGGCTTTTCATGGTCGGCCATGACACAACCAATGAGGGTAGGACATGTGTCAAGCTCATTTTATTTTATTAAAGCATTATTTTTACCTTAAACTACACTAATTACCACTAATCGTGATTAAGAACTTAATAAGTTACTATTCACCAAAAAATTATTATAATCTCATTGAACCACATTTTACTTCCTAATGACAACCATGTATGTCAGATTTTTGAAATTAAAAACACAATGATGACAAAATTTCATTTAAATGGAAAATCAGTCTTTATAAGTACCACTTAGTGGTTTCACTGTTCATCAAAAATTGAAGTTTTTCAGAAAATTACCAAAAATTCACCCTAATATATATTTGATATTACGAATTCCAAAATGAAGTCTATTTTTCAAAATTAAAAACATATAAGTCACATTAATTAATTTAATAATTAATTCTCGCTGTCAGAGCAAATACCGTGTTTTTATGAAACAATAAGTATCAAAAGATTGACACTAGTTTGAGTCCAATTTCAAAGTGAAATTGATTCGAATGACCACCATTGGATTAAATGGTAAAAATATATTCATATTACACATTAATACCAATTCAAAAGATAATCTAATCATATAAATAAATTAGATTAAAAAACAGTTTTGATGTAAAATGTAGTATTTTTCACTATTCATTAAAAAAATGAACATTGTCAGAAAAATACCAAAAATTCACACAAAGTAAATTTTGATGTCCCAATCATAAAGAATAAGTTTACTTTGACAAAAATAGTTTATAAAATTGTCAAAAGATAGATTTAAAAAGGGTTTTCCATCATAAGGCAGTAAAACAATCTTTTAAGAATATTAGTGTATTCCATGCTTAAGATTGGATTTATTTTCATTTTAAGCCTCTAAAACACTATCTTAATCATTAATAGACATAGATAAAAAAATCTATTATTCATTACTTACTTGGGATGTTACATAGATCATCATTCTCTATTCATCATATAAGTATAAATATATATTTATCTAAAAGTGTATTATTGGTTAAAAACATGAAAAGTTATATTTAAAAGTATTTATCTCAATTCCCTATATTTTAAAAAGTTAATTATAATAGAAATATTTCCAATGGAATGTTACAACCATTACCCACATTGAAATGGATGTTGGAAAACATTACTATATCTTTTATTATTGGACTCCCCAAAAAGTCTAAAGGATGTAATTATATTTCTGTTGAATTTTATCACCTTAAAAATTAGTCAAACATCATTTCTATTAAATATTATTTATCTCTTTATAATTTATCTATAATATATACTAAATAATTGAAAAGGTTCCATGGATTACTACATTCTATTGTATTTGATAAGCATCTGATGTTCACCTTGATGTTCCTATGATGTATTATTAATGATTTGGTTATAAAATTAAGATTCCACACATCATATAATTATTTAAAATATTTCGAGTATAATATAACCATTAAAACCCTAGATGATATATTGAGATCCTAATCCTTGTATTTGAATGGTTTTTGGGATCAAAACCTACCTCTAGTTGAGTTTTCAACCAAAAATATCATTCAATTGACCATTCAGATCCCTCATTATGAATCCATGTGTGGATATAAGTGTATAACTCCAATGTTATTGGATTATGTTAGATAACTAGTTTAATTGGGATCGAATATAGACGAGTAATTTTATGAGAAAAACAAATCCATCAAACATATCACCATTGGAGATCAGAGTCGACTAAAAATTTATAATGATAATCATTGGCATGATGTGTTGTTTGAAGATAGTGAAAAGTTATTCTTATGAATGAAGACAACTAAAAAATATATGAGATTTGGAAAGAAAGAGAATTTAACACACATGTATATTTTACATATCAATATTATTGATTGAGTAGGTATGATATCATATCCATTTGGGATTCCACTGAAAATCTATCAAGTTCACAATATACTCCATGAATCTATCATGAGGTAGTACATACCTAAATCATCACATGCACTAAACATATTGTTATCATAACTGTATATTTATATTAACTATGATGAAAAAATTGTATAAATATTTGATGGTAGATATGATGTACAATAGAACAATAATACATTTCATGTTAAAATTCTCTCTGAAGGAATCAAAAATTCAACGAAGCTATGTGGAAACCATAGGATGTAATGAGGCATAGATAGAGTCATGTGTTTGTACTGAAGAATAAAAAATTAAATGGAAAAATTAATTTTAAGGTGAGTGGAATTTAATACCCTAAGAATTTATGATATATTTTTCAAATAAATGTAATCTATTCAATAACATGTGATACAAACATCATTGAGTCTAAATGAAATTTAAAACAGTATACTGACATAACCTGAACATTAAATTATTTTTATGAAGATAAGTATCTAAATTATCAAAATAATATGTTTTATACATGTATTATGTATATTCTGTGGTTTTTAGTAGATTATAAAAAAAATAAAAGTAATTTGAATATAAGGGAAAAGGTTTTCAGAAAAAGTTGTTTTTATAAATGCAATATATTTTTTCTTAATAAATTAAATTTACCAATATTTTGAAATGATTAGAATGAATATAAATATTAAATATTAAATGATTCTTTTATAATTTGGCTAATATTTGTTTCTAGGAATTCGATACGAATAAATCATCTGTAATTCTTAAAAATGTTATTTTTCTAAACAGTGATTTCATCATGTTTTGTGACTATATTTTAAAATTAAAATTTTAAAATATAGAAAATTTACATTACAAAATGAACACATTTTTTTAAATACAAAATTTAAAAAATATCTTACATTTAATTTTGGAAAATTGTCTTAAATGATTAATTTTTTATGAATAATGAAAAATATTGATGTTAAAGAAAACTTTTCTTCTCATACAAATAATTTAAAATGATACATATAATTTTGAAAAAGTTATAGAAATTAAATTAGTTTAAATATATTATTATTATTCCAATTTTTTAAATTATAATAAATTTTATATTTAATTATGATATAAAAACTTTTTATAATTTTGAAAACTTTTTTATGGAAAACCACACATCATAGAATTTATAGTATTATATTTAAACTAAATTCTTCTACTTATGTGAATTGAATTTTATAAAATATATTCCTTATTTGGAATAATAATAATTAATATTTTACCATTATATAAACTTAATTTTTTCATAATGAATTGTAAAAATGTTAAAAAATTAATTATTACATTTAAGGATAACAATGGTTTACCTTGGTGTTAACCTAAAAATATAAGGGATTAAATGAAATAAACATCATTAAATCCTTTTATAGTAAATTTTAGATAGTAATCTAATAAACATTTACTGTTATCCCTTTTGGAGTCATATTTTCATGAACGAGACTTTAAATAATTCAGAAACATTGAAAATTTTTAAGTGTTCCACTGACCTCATTTATAAAAGGAAACTTCGTCCCATCACTTATTCACACCTAAAGTGACACTTATTTCAGAAAATACATATTATAATTCCATCCCTACATCCCTCACCATGGACTAGTGAACCTATTTTTTTTAAATCTATCCTAGAATGGATATAGTTATAAACCCGAAGGGGTTGTTCAAAGAAGAGGTATGATTCTTAATCCTATGATTCCATATTATTTCATCCTTTAAATCCTTAAAATTTTATTCAAAAATATAGAAATAATGACCCCAGTATCCATAATATAATATTATGTACGTTTGTTAATTTAATAATCTATATCCTTATCCTCTTCTATTAAATGGGAAATAAACACATCTATCATGTGTAATGCGGACTACGACCTCGCTAACCGATAAAATTCATTTTCCCTCAATAACACCCATGAGTGGAAATAATTTTTTGTTTAATGTATAAATATTAAATTTATGATATAATAATACTTATATAATTATAATATCACATCAACTTCATACCTAAAAATTCTTTTGATAATGATTATGTTTCTAATGCATATATGTGCCCTACCGCCTCCACAATGTGATGTAATTCATTGTTCATTTTTGTTTTACATAGATGGAAATAAGAATTTAGTTTTTGAATATAAAAAATTTATACGATAAAATAATTATTCTATAATATTTAAATATCTTTTAAAAAAAATTTCTTCCATCTGTAAAAACGTTAAGAAAACCATTCATGTGTATGTATAACATGTCATTTCCAAGGAATGTGTAACTTATTCGTCAATATATATCATTTATGGATGTATATAAATATATTTATTATAAATATATATTAAATTTATATCATTATAAAAAAAATTATGTTATTACTATGATAAATTTAAAAGAACTAGAATTACTAAATCAAATTTTCATGAAAAATTGGAATAGTTAACAGTAGAAAACTATGATTTAATTAAGGAATTATTAATAAATGGGTGTCAATATTTTAATATATGATCATAGGTGATATTATAAGTATGTATGTGCATATTTTATTAAGTCATAATAAATTTAAATTAATTAAATGGAATGATAGAGTTGTTTTTAAGTAATCCAAACTTTAATTAATGGAGTTACATAACAATCATAGTGTTTATCAAGATTGTTTCGGATTAGTTTCAAAAAATGGTATTTCATGACATATATCTGATTAATACAAATAATTTTCCTATAATACCTTTATATCTTTACAATACATGTTTTAATTTCAATTTCTTTATTTTTTGTACTCAATAAATCAAGATAATGTTTTTAAAGGAAAACAAAATTTATTTCTCTCTTCTTTCTAAAATACTTTTTATTATATATAAATATTTTCAAAAAATTGTTCTCATAAATTATCTTAAAATTATTGTATAATTTTTAAAATTAATTTTAACCACTATTTAATATTTACAATAAAATAAATATAATTGTCTACTCTTTTTCATGAAAGAGGTACATTTTGACATTTTCTATAAAATTGTGAGAGGAATTGTAACACCCCAAGATTTCATAGTGTGTTATTTCTTCAAAATAATTCAATAACTTGCACTACACGCAACAACGAGTTCAATCACACCATGACTTACAAAAAAAAGCCATTCAAAAGAGGTTATGAATAGTATTATCTAAATTTTAAACATTATATAATCATTATAATTTTAGAATCCATATTATGAGTTTCTTAGATATAATGCAAGAACAAATTCATTTTCAGTATTGCACTTTTATCAACTTTTAATAGTGAACCCTTTTTAAATACAATATTTTAGACTTTTTGACTAAATGGGGACATCAAAAATATAAAATGAAACATCCCAAGCTTCCACGGTACGCTTTCTTTGAATAATACAGTAGCGTGTGTTGTACGCAGCCTTGAGTTTTAACACACACCACAACCAATCAAACTAGCCGTTATGAATAGTAATACCTACTTTTTGAAATTATATATATTTAATATTTTAAAATGGACTTCATTTCTGGATTCGGAATATCAAATTTAGCCTAAGGTGAAATTTTGGTACTTTTCGGATAACTTTCATATTTTGATGAATAGTGAAAATTACTAAATTTTAATTAAAAACAACTTTTTTAATCAAAATAATTAATAGTGATAAATTATGAATTTGAGTGGTTTTAAAGTATATTTAGAATATATTTTTACCATTTAATATAATTTTGGTCATTGTACATAATTTTACAATTAAACCAAACATAAACAAGTGTCAATCTTTTGATAGTTATTACCTCTTAAAAACACGCTTTTTGTTTTGACAGTGGGAATTAAATTTAAATTAATTTCTGCCACTTCTGTGTTTTGAATTTAGAAAAATGGATTCCATATTTGGAATCAGGATGTCCAAATTCTGTAAATAGGTAACTTTTATTTTTAGACATTTTGAATAATTACTGTGGTAAATATTTTATTTACCATGGTTAAGGGTAAATCTGGTAAATAAGGGTTAAAAAAATAATATTATAATAATACAAAATTAACCTAAAACGTGTCCTAACCTTATTGGTGGACACATACCCGACCATGAGCATCCTTGGGTCAATTTGGGGACCCCTTGGATCTACTTGTATGTGGTAGGGACACTTTATATTAATAAAGTTAAAATAAAAATAAAAATGGCATAAGCTTACATCTTATAGAAGAACAATTTTTACATAGGGTTATACATGTTGGATTTTCGATTATAAATATTCATTAGAAAGCTAAAACGATTTCCTACATAATGATATTTTATTTATAATTTTTAGACATCAAATAATTCAAATTATTAATGACACAATAATGATGCAATGTTTACCTCATTAATAAATCATTTAAATAAATAAGATTATAATGATTAAAATATTATCTAAAACCTGTCCAATTCTTATTGGTTGATGTTATTTAGAATACGAGTCATCTTATCTTCGACCTCAATGATTTTTGGACCATTATAAACCGAATATAATTATATTATAAAGTAATACTTTCACTCTTTCCTAAAGAGCCCCTCTTCTCCCTTATAAAAGGAGACCACTTCTACTCATTCCTCACACCTCTCAAGCCACTTGGCTCGTCCAAACTCTGCCCAACTATGCTCCCCACATCCCTCTACTCCTCCTTGAAGCTTCCCCTTAGGCAGAAAGAATTTCAAGAAGTCCTTTGGTTCCAACCAAAGTGAGTTACCTAAATTAAAGGAGGTTAACCTACCCCAACCAAGGGAAAGTACAAGGTAAGGGATTTTTCTTATCTCACATTCAATTCTGTGAGATTTCCATTGTTCGCTACTAAATTATTGAAAGTGGTGTATTGTGTACTTCCATTTGATATATATTATCATGATTCACGTTATATTCATGTTATTCTGTAAATCATTTGGTGGTTATTAACTTTTGGCCATGCGACTCAGTTGATTAACGTGGTAAGGGGTTTTCATCTCACTCCTTATTCCCGTGAGATTCATGCCATATTGCCACCATTACCTTTTGTGTGGTGTATGTACTGCCCATAATTATATTCTTTGTGTAATACACTCTAATTTATGTGTACTTACATATTCATTGTATGATACCTCTTTCATGGGTTATATGTTTCATAAGTTACCAAACTGGTAAGGGTTATTTCACAATCTCTTCATTATCCGAGGTTGTTTATATGTAATAATCTACTGGGATCTCGTTATCATCCACATCCATGTTTCTTCAAAATGTATTTCAAAACATTTTTAATATTTAAAAGAATATGGGTTAAAGTCATTTATACCCTTGTTTGACTTTTTATAAGAGGTTTATAAGGGAATCTTTCCGTCGTTTTCCAAACAAGGTGCATTTTAACCTTTTCGACAGAATTAAGATAAGAATGTTTTTTTAACTTATACGGCGGGTGCGGTTATTTTCCGCCGTTATAAAATCGTCAAAGCTTCCCTTAAAAGCTTATAAGATTATTTTCAAAGAAAATGTTTGATTTTATATGGATCTTAAATGATTTCAAAATAAAAGGAGATATTTCTTTAAAAAGAATTTTGATTTCATCTATGTCAACATCCTTTGATGGGTTTTAAGATTATTTGAAGTTGATTTATTATGATACAAAACTTCTATATTGTTTTAAAGGTTTTGTGATATGTTTGACTGTGGATGTGCTATTTTTATACCATTCATAGTTTATGGTGAAAGTATTGACATTTCGTATGCTAGTTCCAATAAGAATGTTTATGTTATATTTCAATATTTACTTCATATGAATGTGTTGGACAAGTATGTTCCAGGTTGGGGACTGGTTAAAGTAAGACCTCCAGGTTAGGGACTGGTAAAAGTAAGCCCTCCGGGTTGGTGTCCGGTTATTAGAGGCACTCCGGGTTGGTGTCCGGTTATTAGAGGCACTCCGGGTTGGTGTCCGGTTATTAGAGGCACTCCGGGTTGGTGTCCGGTTATTAGAGGCACTCCGGGTTGGGTTCCAGTTACAGTTAGCCCCAAGTTCTTGGGACGAGGCCTTGAAAAGTAATTAAAGTTTAGCATTATGCATTCCAACCTTATGAAAGTGGTTATTGATTTTGCATGTGATTATTCGATTAGTAGAATATCCATGTGAATAAGTAAATGGCATTATCTAATTTTATTTATGCCATACTATGTTAAAAGCACAAGTTTAAAAGGCTTTTGTTTTAGTTATACATTGCCTTAAATGTTTATTCATATTTATGAAAGTTTCCGCTATATTGTTATCCTTACTGGGCATTTGAGCTCACCCCTTTTCTATGTTTTATTTTTGCCAGGAAGTGAAGAAGTAAATTATGAATGACCTGCAGGGATATTATGAGGGGATTATAGTGTGGACTGTGGAAACATTATGTTGTTGTAGTAGTTTTTCATTTTATGATGTAATGTAAAACTTATGAATATATCTAGTGTTTCCAAGGCTACTAAACCAATCGGTCCTTCGATATTTGATCTTTTTTGTGATCATGCCAATGTTATGTAATAAGGCACCGACTCTAGGCAACTAGGGTCGGGGCGTTACAGGAATATTGTCTTTTAACATATATAGCTTGAATATAATATTTAATATTCAATATTATTTCTTTATTTAATGCATAGTTTAACTTTTTCCGAGGTTATTTTCAAATAAAAATGTGTCCTTAATATTTCAAGAATTTTTAGATTTTACAATGGTGATTTGCAAAGTGAAAATGATATTTTCCTCAAGATTTTTTTTGAGATTTTCAAGAGACATTTTTCATACATGATAACATCGTTTTCTGTTACTATTTATTTAATATGTATATGATATAATGATAACATCATTTTTCATTATTTTGATGTTTTTTATTTATGTATTCAAGATTCTTACAAAACCCATTTCTTTTTCCTGGTTTCTACTATAATGAAATATTTAAGAAATTATTTTTCTTCACAATAATTATGATATGATGAAACTTTCATGAATTTATGTCACCCATAATTTGGATTTTCAATAAGAGATAAGATATCCTAGAATCAAATATTCCTCCAATTAAATGGGTAAATATTGATATATCGTTTGATAAATAGGACTAGAATGGGAAGTGATCCCCATTCAGTATGGGTCTTTATCCACTATAACATTCTTGGGAGTGAACCTTTAATAATTTTATATAATAGGTAGTAAACCCATTCCACTCTAAATTTTATTAGGTGATTTTTTTTCATCTTAGGAAATTATGTTCTTTTATTAGGTTTATACTAAAAAACATTTTCTTATGCCATTGTTATGCTCTCATTGCTATTATTCTTTGATTAATTTATGATTAATGTATTATTGACTAAAAAGATTTATTCCATGACTAATTATTTCAAATAATTATATACAATTAATGGTTTTAAAATTTTAATCGCACAATATTATACCCATATTCTCATGTTATTTTGATGTGATCATTGATATCTCCCATCTTTACCCTTACTGATAATCTATGCTCAGTATATATTATTTTCCTATCCCCATATTATAATGAAATTATTTATATAGGGTATGTCTATGTAGTGTAATATGTGTAAATATATTTAGGTGAGATGTTGAATATCTTTCATGAAAAATTAGGATCATGTATCAAGTCACCAAACACACTTATTATTTATGGTCCAGTTATATGTATTTTCTACATTTAATGAATTTTCATCAATTAAGATATAATATATATGTATAAAAAGTTGGGTTTGTAATAAATATTATTATTTATTAAAGACTAAATAACTGAATTTTTTGAATATCTTTTATATAATTAAAATCATGGAATCATATCAATAATCGAGGATATTGATTTTTTTGTAGAATTAATTGAAATTATTAATTTCTAGAAAAACATTAATTTGAAATATTCATTATATTTTATATTAACTATATAATATTTAGTGAAAATGATTTATTAAAACTATGTACTAAAATAACATTTGATAGATAATATAAAATAGATATATTTATATTTATATTTTTTTCCGAAAGAAATAGATGATCAAAATCATTAATGATATATTGGAAGTGATTTTGTGTGTTTTAATGATCATCTATTCATAATGTAAATATTCAGTTAATTAATTTTATTATTTAATTATATTTTGGTAGAAACCAAAGGAATTTATTCCTTTTCATTGTAATAGATTGTAACACTTTTTACCAAATAAGATTCATATTTCTTTATGTATAGATGTAATGGAGTCACAATAGGCCATAGACTGACCACAATGTTTTGGTAAAAAAGGTATATAGTGTGTTTATGTGTTTATTCACGATAAATTTTCCATATTGGTATAAAAATAGACAAACTATTATAAGCTTAATAATACCCATTTACATCATATATTGTTCCCAACAAAGTAGTGTGTCATTATCAATACAATGGACAAAAATATTTGATATTACCTAGTTCCATTATTTTTCTTCCAATTAAGCTATCACATATCATTTATACATAATCTAATAATGAATTAATGAGTTTGTATGTACATTAATAATTTGTTAATTAAATGTTTTCTTCATTTATATGACTTGAGACATCAAATCATTATTAATGGGATCTTTAGACATGGTTTTTGATTGAAACATTTGCTGTTAAATTTTTTTTAACGAGAATACTCGTAGATTGCATAATATAAGGATTCCATGATATATGATCTATGATTCATTAAATTACCCCATATCCAAATATCTCTTTGTTTCTATTCCCAATTGAACACAACTATTTGAGAAGGATATCAATGTTTGAAAATCTTATAAACTGACTTATCTTATTCACCTTCCCACAGATTCCTTTTGGAGTGGTATTTTGATTAAATACATTAGGGTTTTTATTCTTCCAAATTATAATATGTTTAGGTTATTTTATAATAATTCATGTTTATAATACTAAACATTTTATTTTAAATGAATAATGCTTAGATCATTTGGTAATGGGTTCATAGTGTGGCTTCTAGAACATTTAGATAATTTTTCTCTTATTTAAAATCCAATAATAATAATAATGTTTCATTTTTAGTGTATGAAAAATTGTTTAATATTTAATTTTGAAAGCATTAATGAAATTTATTTATACAAATATTTAATTTTTTAATTTTCTCGGCACATTAATCTTATGAGTTATATTAAAAAATAAAATACATTAATTATAGTTATGTGGATAGATTTATGATATTATACAACCTTTGATGCATCTGGTTAATGGGATCCAAAAATAATGTATCATGAAATGGATAAATTATGAGGATTATTTTCGCAATGTAATCATTAAAAGAACATGATTATGAATAATTATGAAAATTAATATAGAGATAAAATTATGCATAAAAAACATGTGAAAAAATTTATATTGATTGAATTGTCTATGAAATGAACATATACATCATTTTGACATTACAATGATGCCTAACCACGAATTTCTAAGATATTATATAGTGAAATGTCCCCATCACTACTAAAACCATTATGGGAAATGTTATGGTTTTAAAATTGTCTATGTAATTGAATATTCTATTTGATTCTATGTTTTATTGATAAATTTAAAAAATTAGTGATTTAATAGTATTTTTAAAGATTAAATATCATAAAACTCTTGTTTGGTGCAATTCAATAGTTTTTGAACCAAATATAAATGGGTCATTATAATTTAAAAAACTACTTATATGGTAGATGAGATCTTTATTTATTAAATTTTCAATGTAAAATATTTTTAATTTTTATATAAACCCTTAATGATAAAATTATATGATAATTCATATAGTGTTGATAAATTATAAAATAAGGAAAAATATAATATATTTTATATTATTTTATGAACTTTCCATAAAATATAATATAAAATTTTCTTATTTAGTGACTTATTGTGGGTAATTAACTCAAACCAAACCAAAAAGTATTTAGTTGATATGATCAATAGGATAATAACTCTAAAAATATTAATATCAAATAATTCAATTTATCACATGGATTAAACATTGATTTTTTTGGTTAATTATTTATTTTAACATGAATGATTCACATAAATATACCCGGGTCAATTTTAAATATAAGTGATTAATTTTTTTAATATAAATTTGATGGATCCATATTTAAATGTTATAGAATATTCATAAAATGATATTTAATTTTTAATGGATTCATTGTTGAAATTTTCAAAGATATTTATCTACTGGATAAATATATTAATTTTTTTTTATTTTTTAATACCTATTTAGTCAATATCATTTAATATTATGTTTTAATCTTATTAATTATAATATAATTTAGTTTTTCTAAACATGATTTTATGAATTGAATAAAATGACAATAATAAGTTATCGGAATGGTATGACATATTATAAATTTTTTTGTATACAACTCATTGAATGGATTTTAAGTGTTTTAATTCATTAATAATGGTTAATAATTATTTATAAAAATTTTGAGTTGGGATTGAACTGGAATTAAGATCTTTATTTTGTTTTTATCTACTGGATGTTGGAAATTAAGATGGTTTACATTGGTTTGGGGTAATTGGTTTTTTTGGAATTGGGATTTGATGTTAACCTTTCATAACATACATTCTGTTGAGAATGATTTTAGTTATATATGATTATAGGAAATTACATGAAATTATTTTATGTACCTTATGTTTTAGATCAATTAGGATATGTGTGGATATAATTATATTTTCGTTTATATGTGTAATAAAAATTATTAATTATATGAAGTGATATACAAAAATATTTTTTCAAAATATTAAGATAGATGAATGTGTAAGATATAAAATTAAATAAATAAAATAATTCAAAAAATTTGGGAATACATGATAAAATATGGGGTGACATTTAAATAACTCCTAAATATTAAAATGTATTAGATTTTATTCAATTCAAAATTTGTTTAATACCGTAATCATTCAGTATTTATGGTGCCAATAATATTAGGTTATCATGTACTCTATTATGTTAGGTCAGTATGTGGTTAGTGACCGAAATAAGATTAGATGTGTGTACTTCTATGGAGCTTTGAGTTACACTTGGATGGGAGACCCTAACAAGATAATAGCATTATAGGAATATAGTTGTGATAATTCAATTTATTAATTATGATAATATTTTATCTACTAAAAAAATTATAATCCATATATGAAATGACTTATATAATATTTTGGTCAAATAGATAATAGTTGAGAGAAATACAAAATCACACGCATTGATTATATGAAATATGGATTTTTACTCACTAATTAATATCACGTGAAGATGGATTATCATTTTATATAGATTACATACCATTTAAATCCTTAATTAACATATATAAAACAAGATATTCATTTGAAAAATACTTATATTATAGTTTAAAATATGTAATTAAAAACTAATTTCATATGATCAAACATCAAAAATGAAAGGCTAACTGATATCAATTTTGTTTATTGGTATCAATATTTATAAATTTTTCTTATGTAAGAATAAATGTTATAAATATTAGATAAATAAATTAATAATCATCTTTTTACTAATGTTATTTGATTACATAAGAATGTTTGTTGTAAGTACAATAAAGTCACTCTTGACATTAGGATATTAAGGGATGTTTTTATGGATACCATACTAATCATCTAACATGAGAATATAGATTCTTTTTAGATTATAGAAAATATAAAAATAATCTTACTAAAAAATATAGATATAAGACATGATTTGATTTGAAAGAACTATTTTTGTACAAGATAAAAGTTGGAAAATTAATTTACACTTGTGTATTAAATTTTTTTTGGTATATAAAAACCATATAGAAAATTCGGTTATTTCATAGGCTGGTTCCAGAGATGTAATTTATATTACAATCATTTTACAATAAATTTCAATAATTCCTCAGGACTTATAAGAAGAATTAATTTGAGAATCATTTTCCTGATATCCTTAATGTATTGATGGTATATAAACAGATTATGGTAGGTCCAAGATCTAATTCCTAGATAATGATATAAGAATGTAAATGGTAAGAAAAAATTAGTGAATGAATGTGAACAGTCCTGGAGAGAATGCACCTACTTCATCAATGATGAAATGGGTGGTACTTATGGAATGAAATTGCTTCCACTATGGAATGGTTGGACATTAGAGATAAAATTTCTCAAAATATCTAGCAGGTGTAAGAATCCTCATGAAGATCCCATTATAATTATTAATATTTTAAAAATCAATTTATATATTATAAATGGTGTACGATGCTGAAAATATATTATATAATTAATTGGATTATTTAAAATATTTCCAAATTAGTGTTTGGTTAATGAAAGGGGTTATATGTTTTCATTTATATAATACCATAGGGATTCTATAATAGAAAAGGATAATATATAGATTTATTCAGGATTAATGGATTTTTAAATTATAAACTAGAATGTGTACTTTATTCCTCAAAATTATCTTTTGAGATAAGTGAATTCATTTATAATTTAATTATTCTTTTCTATAATTTATATTATTGGTTTTTATATACATTTTTTGTAATTGGGTAAAATCCGTAAAATAATTTAAAAATAAGTAAAAGTATAAAAGTTTTTTATCATGTATAAAAGAGAATTATTAGTGATAATTTTTTTATTCAGGTTATTCAATAAAATTTGGGTGGTGAGATCCCACTAAAAATCAATGACATATATTAATTAATAAAGATATTATATTTATAATATCACTTAAATATAAAAGCACATGTAATATAATAATGTAATACCAAATATTTTTTACAATATTTTTAACCCTTATGAGAAATGTTTCTTTGTACAAATTTTTTTTATATATCTTAGAAATATTATATTTAAAGAAAGCTATTTTTAATAGTTTTATGGGAGATATTATTGAATATATTATGTTTAATATTTTATATATAGAAATTGGATATTAAAAAAGATTTTAATTTTATGATACCGTTAAAATAGAAAATGAATGTTTATAAATAAGAAATTCATTATATTTGAAAAAAATGTTTGGAATATTATTAAAGAGTAAAAATGTTTAATGTAAATAGTTTCTTTGTTAATTATCGTCAGTTATCTCATGGATTTTTTTATTCTTTAAAAGAGTTATAAATGTTAATGATTTTGACACTAAATAATAATTAAATCATAATATTTGATGATATGATTAAAATTTAGGTGGATATAATGTTAAAAAATATAATATAAAAAATTGTGAATAACAACCTCACTATTATATGAATATGTTCTTCCAGTATATTGTCTCTCTAGTAAGGTTTAGTGGGAGAATTTGTTAAATAAATGCATGTTGATTTAGAATTTTTTTTAGTGATACAGTAAGTATTATATGTATATGTAACATAATTTAATTGAATAATTGAATGAAATAAAAAATAAGGTTTAATCATGAAGAGTTATATAGTAATTACCCTTCGAATTAAAAAATCTATGTTATCCATGGTAGCTTAGTTTCACGGAAGGAAATAGTTTATGATGAAATTCCAAAATAAATTTGAGTAATGACTCGTATAGAGAATCAAAGTTCACTCAAGAGATAAAAATGATTTTTTCATTTTTGGTTGACTCTGTTGGTATACTAGGTAGAATTCATTCCTTGTATACAATTATTTTATATATTAATCTATTCCCCCATACATGATGTTAACAAGTTATGTTTAATACGAACCTTCATACTTTGATACCTCTAATATACTATCCTCGAGTTTGAGATAATCATAAGGTTTGTTGGTTTGTTTGTTATTGGTGGTAGGTATTTCATAAAAATGATCTTATTTTAATTATTATATGAGGATTTGGAATTTTTTCCCTTGATTGAGTATTATCCTGGAATTTTTTATCCAATCTAATATAGGTTAAATGTAATGTGCTTGTCTACTAAAGTGAGTTATGCATGATGTACTGATCTTCATAGATGAATGAGTTGAAATATATTCATCGATTTTATTCATTCCTTACTTAAATAATAAAAAATGTATGATTTAGTATATATGAGATGAATATAATTTCGGATTTATGTTTAAAAAAATTACATTAATAATTTCATTATCCAACCCACTAGGGCCCACCTTGTCGGTGGAAGGACGAGCTAAAACTACGCCAAGCCTGCCTCAGTAGGCCAGAGGTTGGCGATAAGCACTAGAAGGCATAACTAAATTGTAGGCCTTCTCCTAAGTACCTATATACATGCACTCAACCATCTCTATACAGATTTGTGGGGAAAAAAATACAGTACTATCTATATTAATAATAATGCATCTAACAACAGTCTAGGGAATAAAAAATAGTATAATTGTTAAATATGAAAAAGTAGAGGATAAAAATACATTCCTTTAATGAAATGATGTTCCTACAATAAATTAATTGGAAGAAAATTATATGTGGAAATATCTCAACTCTAATAATCTAATATACGACCATTATATATTGTTAAATACACTAGGGTATCCCTATGATATTTTGAAATCTCCAATGACCTCTCATTATTCTGTGTAAGACGTAAAATGTTCTGGAAAATCACATGTACGGGTGAGTACATACATTCCTAGTAGGACTCCCAAAACATTAGATGGGGATAAATTTAAGATATGTTTTAATTAGAAAACTCATCCTATATCAAGGTAGAATCAAAATATAATAACCATGATATTTATACTCGTAAAAGAAATCTACATGAGAGAGAGGGGGATCTCCATCTTGTAGTTGATCTCCATGAAAAGAGTCTGCCAATAGTTCTGAAGGACTATCAATGATTCCCATCATAAAATGACTCTATCTATGGATGTAACAACATAAAGGATGCACACCCCACCATGGTCATGTATATTCTAAGGGGTATGATCTCTAAATAGATGAATCATGTCCCTATCCATCAAGGGTATACCTCTTAGTAGATAATGGACCCTAAATATTTTCTGACAGGGGAGTACCACTTAGTAGATATATTACCCACATTCTTATCCATCGGGTGTGTACCACTTAGTAGATATAGGTCCCACGCCATAGTCTATTAGGGGGTACCACTCAGCAAATAGAGCATTCACACCCTCTTTCATGAGGGTGTACCACTCAATAGATATATGATCCCTTCCCATGTTCATTAGAGGCAGTACCACTTATTAGATAAATAGGGAACTAGTTCCCTGTTAATTCATAGGGTATGAGTCAGTTGATATATAGAGTACCCACACATTAGTCAGTTCGAGGGGTTACACTCTTTGATAATCATTCCAGATCACTGTTGTCATTGAGTGTTACCTAAATAAGCATCATACTCAATAAATATTTCATCATATCTCAAAATACACTCTAATGGCCAAAATCACACACTATATAAAAACTAACACTAGATAGGTGACACATGGGCCAAAATCTGAGTCAAAATAATGTTTATTTGAGATCTATAAGTCTCCATGAATAAATATAGTACACTGTAGGTAAGGGACCCACATGATGTGTTTTCCCACTCTATTTCATGTCCATATCCTTACTATCACTTCTATCAATTACCATGTAGAGATAAACATCGTGTTAGGATACTAAAAAGTGTTTCTTTAGTTACTTGGGACCAATCCATGTTCTTCTCGTCATTCACATGTATAATGGTCATGTTCCAATACATTTCAAGACTCGCACCCAAGTTTATGTTCATGTGATCCTATAGTACACAAAGGGATTCCATATCCTGGGAACATGGTCTGTGTGGGTCCTACATGATGTGTGATAATTATTATATAAAAATCCCTAGTTTCATGGATTTCCAACTAAAAAGTTGTGTGTTGTTCCGCACTACATTATATGTAATCACTATTTTCATAGAAACAATGGATCTCTGCACCACAAATTTGGTTCCCCCTCCATGAATCAGATATTTTTTTCATTGTAACCTATAGAAATCGCCTATCTCTAATGAGTTTGGTCATCTAGTGGCCAAAAATCTAGTTTTTGATCCAGCTCTTTAAGACTACATGCACCTCGTGCATTTATCCCATCTGCCATAATTTTCTCAGATCCTAGATCCATTGAAATCATTACACATATCATCAAAATCATTTTGATCCATCCTTACATTTTTTATCTATTCATCACATGTGAATCCTCCTTGAATGACGGGGTTTGATCATGCTTGAACCTACCTAGAAAAGTTGAATCATGACCACGTGGTCCAACAATGATGAAAAAACAAGGGTTGGAGTAAAATCCCAAGAAAATGGTTTAACGATCATTTTCTTGGAGTTGTTGGATGATGAATATAGATCGGGGATCAAAAAAGTGGGAAACATGGCTTAAAATGAATAATAAATTGAATTAAAAAATTATATTTGATACATTGGATCATGCTAAGGCTTTATGTAAAAATAGATCAAGAAAAAAAATGTTTTGATCAGGAACAATATTTTAATCATAATAGAAGAAACTAAAAATGATGAGTCCTACCTGAATTCAGATCATTCATTTGCAATGAATGCAACTTCCAATGATAAAGATGAGTCATTACTTTCATTATGCCATGTGTCAACTTGATCTGGTTGTCTACCTTCCTCCAATATCAATCCAATAATTAAAAATGAAGGAATTGTCCTCCCAATAATCTCAAGGTTATGCAGAGAACCCTAGAGTTTAACCATAAATTAATATATTTTGAGGGAACATGATTTCATGTCATTTAATTAAATAATTTAATTTATTTATTTATTAATTCACTTAATGTAATCACCAATAGATATTTTCTTTGAACATCTAGCAGTGACCAAATATTTATCACACATAGGTTAAGTCCTATTCATTAGATTCAAAAGTTGCCTTAGACTATCAATTTAATACTCTACTTATAATATATTCCATCATTTCTAAAAAATCCATATTTTATTAATAAAATATATTATAAAACATTTATAAAATTAATTTTGGACGCACCAGTAATTGAAATTGCCCACCATCTCAACTCCTAGATCTAAAAATATTCCTTAATATATTTCAAACGATTACAAGGAAATCATAGTGTCAATAAATTATCACCCCTTTAGTATTTTCATCCCTAAAGATAACAATGATACTAAAAAGTAGATATAATGAACCTACATCCGGTTCTACAACTCCTAGGATCTCTCTTGAATTCTCCCATACTATCACAGCACACAAACCAAGGGAATGGTCCAACCATGTAATTCCATATCATACAAATCCTCTATCACCATCAGGACATCAATGAAGTTGGATTTATCATCGATATATAGTTCTTACGGATCATTATCATGCATGGGGTCATGCACATATCTTCTCAGTTATGAAACATGAAATGTTTCATGCACCCCATCCAACTGTGGGGGTAAGGCGAGGTAGTAGACATCCTCGCCAAGCCTTTTCAAGATCAAGACCAACCCAATGATTCTCATGGATATCCTTCCTCCCTAAATAAATTCCCTCAATCCTCTTCATGGGGTGGCTCTAAGAAAAATATGATCTCCCTAATCGAACTCATAGATCCTAAGATTTTGGTGTTCAAAAGTTTTTCCCCTACTCTATGTTTCCTTCATTCATTTAAGGATCACTTTGACCTTATCTGTTGTCACCATCACCATCTCTAGACCAATAAGAGATGCCACACCAATCTCATCCTAGTATAAGGGTGACGTGAAGGGTTTCCTAAAAATAGACTCAAAAGGTTTTATGAATATAATAGAGTGGAATATATTATTATAAGAGACCTCTTATAAGGGTAATTGGTCCTCATATCTATAGAATAATTCTAACATGATATCCCTTAGAATATCTTATAGAACTTGGATAGTGTTCTTGGTTTGACCATGTAAATTGGGATGAACATGTATATTCATCCTCATATGGGTCATGAATGCCTCTGGAAGGCCTCTACACAACCATGATATATACCAAAAATCACCATCGGAGATGATCATTGTGGAAAATCCATAAGAGAATACAATCTCCTACACATTCAACTTCAAAATACTATCCTTCGAACTCTTCTCCTAGATATAATGGAAGTGTTCCAAATTCAATTTTAGAAAACTATTGGCTAGATGGTTTCATCACCTCTATTATTCCACTTTATCCAAGTAATAATTTCTAGGGATTTGTCATCCCATTTCTACTCAGAGTTCTCAAGATTTTGAAAAAACGCTGCTAGAACCCAGTTCATGACCATTACCTATTGACATATGAGGAATTGATAGATGAACTCATCCATTCTCCACCACTTTCCATAACTCTAAAACTACAATTGAAGTTCTATATAATTATTTTCCACACTGAGATGTACATCCATTGGAGAAGCGTGAATATCCGTCATCACCACCTCTTGCATCATGAGGAAGACATCCATCAATTCCTGTAATAAGATGACCTGATTCCCTCCTTCAAAAAATTAAAATGGTGAATATCCTGAGGATATATAATCATGTAGGACCTCATAGTTGATATCTCCCTATTATGCATCCCTTACACAAGAGACATAGGTTTCTAAGCTTTGATGAAACTCAATCTGGATAGTGTAGCTGGTTTGGATGGAATTCCTGCTTCTTTTTATAGACCCTCTTGGGAGACTATTAAAGATGATAGGATTCTATCCATTCAAAATTTCTTCCAGGGAGGACTCTTTCCTCATGTTATTACTGCTAATAAGGTTTTTTTGATTTCAAATCCCATGAATCCTACATCCATCCTACATTATCATCATGTTAGTTTGTGCAATGTTTCATATAGGATTCATTCTAGTATAATTAATTCTAAATTTCTGAACCATCCCACCCAATGGATTTCCATGGAACAACTTGGTTTTCTCACGGGGTGGTCTATCTAGGTTTTTGTGTCCTCGGCTCATGAAATGAATAGTGATTTCAATATCGACAAATTTGGATCCAACACAGCTATCAAGCATGATATGAAGAATTCATATGATCATATGGAATGGAGTTTATCAATAAATTAGTATAAGTTATTGGATTCTCCCCCTGAAATATTTACATCATTTTTAATACTTTTATCTTCTCTTGGTTGGATTCCTCATTTATTGGAAAATATTTTCGATTATTTTATACAACAAGGGTTTTTTGGAAGTAGTACCCCATATCCTATAGTATTTTTATCATAGTTTATGATGTTCTTAGAATTCTTATAAATAAGAGTTGAATAATAGATATATTATACTATATCCTTAGAGAATAAATTTTCCTTTGGTATCTCATCTAATGTTTTTAGGCGACACTTTGATATTACTGAGTGTTGTGAGTAGATCATTAAGAATCCAGAACAAGATATTGGATACTTATTTTCATTGGAGCATCCAGTTCGTAAACAAAAAAATTATCTTTTTGTTTCTAATAGTTGTTATTTGAGATGGATTGCTTAAATAGGTATCATCATGGATACGCAGAGAAGACAATTTTCTACTGCATATTTGGGAGACCTTTTATCCCATAGATATCATTGAAATAGAGTATTTGGTAATATCATTAGTAGAATATTTGATATGGTACTATATTAGAATGACATTTTCTTATCCATTGGTAGTAGTATTGAACAGGTGAATAGTGGGTTAATGGACACCCTGATTCAGGCCCTATATGCCGTCAATGTTCCTAAAGGAACAATCAAAAACATGGATAAAATTATTTAAAATTTCATTTGGGATCCCATGATAGAGGCAAAAAGAGATTGGATTTCATGGAAAAAAGATGGCCAGGACAATTATTGAGGGAGGGATAATTCTTCACTACATTGATGAAACCATACACTAATCACATGGAATGTTAGTATTGAATGTACTGGAGAAATGGCCCCTATAGGGGTGCACTATTAATGGCTTACCTATAGTTGATCATGTTGATTTGGATGGAAATTTTTCTATTTCTGAACTGAAATTATGCTTATAATTGATACTCTTATGCCTTAATCCTTGTGGAAAATTGGGAAGGATGAGATCTTATTCTGGCACCATAATTGGATTGGAGAGATCATTGGGTATCCTTTGTTCCATGTAACATATATCTCCTTTATTGAAGCTAGGGATTACCCTGTGTTTATTAAGGCTGTGTTGAATATGGGATGTCTAGATTTATGTAACCTCATTGAATGATCCCATGATCTAGACAAATGTGTCTTTACTCCTTCCAATTTTATCAATTTTC
The DNA here is from genome assembly GCA_963277665.1 of Viscum album. Taxonomy (NCBI): domain Eukaryota; kingdom Viridiplantae; phylum Streptophyta; class Magnoliopsida; order Santalales; family Viscaceae; genus Viscum; species Viscum album. The sequence continues at coordinate 394,537,501 of OY728127.1, read as the reverse complement.
ACAATAAGGGATTACAATATGTCCCTAATCAAGCAGGTTCAAGGATATTGATTTAATGATATTATTTGGATTAAGGATATTCTTACCAAATTCAACGTTCTTACCTAGAGTATAAGAAATAGAGTTTTTCCCAGAGATGATAACATTAAGAGGTGTAGGATTTGTTTGGTTTCTAGATGTGATTGTTGAATAGAGCACTAGGATGAAATATTGGATTATCTCTTCTTTGAGATTGAGTGGTAGAATGTGTTATGCAGATATTTTGGTGAGTTTACTACTTTATATAATCCAATGATTGCTGATCAAACTTTCCTAGAGAGTTAGTCTCATAGATTGGTCAGGGGAAACATGGAGAGATCTGGTTGTATGATGATTTTTCATACAGGTTGCTGGTGTTTGTGGAAAGATAAAATCATGAAGATCTATGAGGGGGTAAACTCTTATGGAATACATATTATAATCATTTTTAAAAACATGTTGCTTATCTTTGTCAGGGTTTTGAAAAAATGGGGATGTGCTCCATCCCTGGATAAATTTTTACAGGCTTGATGCGTCCAGCTCAAGAGATTGACCACTGTAGGGGAAATTAGCTATGATGGAGGCCTCCTTCAGAGGGTTTTATGTTCACTAGTGATGGGTCCTATGTGGATGGTTTTATTCAGTGTGGAGGTATAGTACATTATAATAGTGGATTGTTTTTCTATAATTTTCAATTATACATGGTTAGGGGTCTGCACATGAATAATAAGCATTGTCCATGCAAGAAGGCCTTAATGTTTGCAAAAAGGATGATTTTATATTAAATAAGATGAAATAGATTTTATTCTCCTATATATCACTATTCATGTGGTGGGTACAACTCCTTAGTAAATTCATTATGTCATCACTAAATGTTGTGAAATCCTGGGGGACTACATCATGGTTTCTCATAAACGGTGTGAGGGAAACATGGTGGAAGACTACTTAGCTTTGACGGATATTCCGGGAAATGAATGTTTATTTTTTCATATCATGAATACCTTAAATCCATAATTTTTCAATATAATTAAAGTGGATTCCCTATACTTAAATTTCATTAAAATTCATTAGGGTTTCTTTCTCTTTGATCTTCCTTTTAGAGGTTTTTTCTATGTATCATCCTATGTTTTCATTTGAAATCACTTCTGCTGAAGTGAACCCCGACAATGATGTGGTGACTGGTACACTAGTTATTCATTCAATAATAGTGAATTTACTTTTTGATTCAGGTTTTACGCATTCTTTTTTATCACTAAATTTAGTTGAACAATCCCAGCACCACCAAAAATCATGGAAGTGAAGATGTCAGTGAGTACGGCAAATGGGGAAATCATTGCATCTCATGAATATAAGTCCTCCCCTTTTATAATCTGTGGATTGAATTTCCCGGCGAACCTCATCATACTCCCTCTTGTGGAATTTAATGCAATTCTTGGAATGGATTAGATTTCCATATATAGAGCCAACATAAATTGTCGGGAGAGGGAAATTACACTCTATATGGAGAATCGACCCCTAATTCTTTACAAGTGTCAGGAGGAAGACGAATCTCTTTTAGATCCATCATCTCAAGCCTGGATATTACTGCCTTATGAGCACGCGTATCTGGCTCAGATGATTGAGTCCAAGGAAGAAACCATCCTTGAATAAATGCCTATTGTTAGGGAATTCACTGAAGTGTTTCCCGAGGAACTTCCTGGACTTCCTCCTAGATGAGATGCTGAGTTCTCAATTGAACATATACATGGGGCGCTACCAATATCCAAGACTCCATATAGAAATTTTTTTTGAGCTTGATGTGATGAAGAAACAACTATAGGAGAATCTGGATAAAGGGTTTATATGCCCAAGTGATTCACCATGGGGTGCACTAGTCCTCTTCGTCAATAAGAAGGATGGGTCAATGCGGATCTGCATCGATTATCATGAAATTAACAAAATCATTATAAAGAACAAGTATCCTCTCCCAAGAATCGATGACTTGTTTGATCAGCAGCGTGGAGAAAAATACTTATCCAAGGTGTACTTGTGGTCGGGATATTATCAAGTAAGGGTAAAGAAGGAAGATATCCACAAGACTGCTTTTCATACAAGATACGCGCACTATGAATTCATAGTAATGCCTTTCAGACTCAACAATTCTCCATCAATCTTCATGGACTTAATGAATAATTTCTTTAAAGATTACCTAGAAAATTTTTTGGTAGTCTTTATATATGATATTCTAATATACTCCTAAACTAAGGAGGATCATGAGGAGCATTTAAGAACTGTACTTGAGACATTGGGCAAGGATAAGCTCTATGCAAAGTACATCATGTGTGAGTTCTATTTGAAGGAAGTCTCATTCTTGAGCCATATCATCACAGGCAATGGGATATCTGTGGATCCCTCCAAAACAGATGAAATTGAGGGATGGACGAGGCTAACATCGGCAATGGATATCCATAGCTTCTTGGGGTTATCTGGATATTATCGAAGATTTGTGAGGAATTTCTCACGATTGTCCAACCCTCTTACCAAGCTAACTCGGAAGGGAGTAAAGTTTTCTTGGAGTGATGAATGTGAAGAAATATTCAAGGAGTTAAAAAGGAGGCTTATCACTGCGCCCGTGCTCACTATACCCACAAGTGGGTAACTTTTTGTGGTATTCAGTGACGCTTAAAAGAAGGGATTAGGTTGTGTGCTGATGCAGAATGATAATGTAATATCCTATGCCTAAAAGTAGTTGAAAATCCATGAGCGAAAGTATCCAACACATGATCTGGAGTTGGCGGCTGTGATATTTGCCTTGAAAATCTGGCGGCATTATCTCTATGGAGAGAAATGTGAGATATATACCAACCACAAGAGTCTTAAATATATATTCACGCAGAAATAGATTAATATGCGCCAGAGAAGATGGATAGAGCTCATCAAGGATTATGACTATTAAATACATTTCCACCCTGGGAAAGAGAACAAGGTGGAAAATGCCCTAAGTAGAAAGGATCCAACGATTCTATCAATGATGGGAATTGAGAAGGATCCAATCTTCTTAGACTTGATGAAGATGGACATGGGAATCATAGAGAAGGGAACATCATCAATCCTTTCAAAAATTATTTCTCAACCATCTCTTTTGGAAAGGTTAAAGGATGCTCAAAAGGATGATCTAGGAATTCAGGAAAAAGTGGAAGCTATCAAAAAGGGGAAATCCTCATAGTTTAATGTTAATGAAGAAGGAATTGTGCGGTTTGGGAAAAGACTATGTGTTCTATCAAGTCCAGAGATGAAGAAGGAACTTTTGGATGATGCACATAGTTAAAATTTCTCTATTCAACTAGGGAGCACAAATATGTATCGAGATCTCCAAGAAATATTTTGGTGGGATAATATGAAGATGGAGGTCGCTGAATATACATCAAAGTGACTGGTGTGTCAGCAAGTGAAGGCAAAGAGGCAGAAGTCTAAGGGGATGATTCAACCATTTCCCATACTAGAATGGAAATGGGAGAACATCACCATGGACTTTGTCAACGGACTTCCAAGGACATCCAAAGGCAACAATGAAATCTGGGTTATTGTGGATCGTCTTACAAAGACCGCACACTTCATTGCTATTCGGGAGGATTTCTCATTAGATCAAATGGAACTGATATATATCAGGGAAGTGGTAAGGTTTCATGGAGTACCAATATCTATTGTGTCAGACCGAGATCCATGATTCACCTCTATGTTTTGGAACAGTCTTCAATATTCTCTGAATACTGAACTGAACATCATCACGGCCTATCATCCTCAAACTGATGGCCAATCCGAGTGGACTATCCAAACACATGAGGATATGTTGAGAGCGTTCTCAATGGACATTAAAGGAGGATGGGATCAACATCTTCCTCTAGTTTAGTTCTCTTATAACAATAGTTTCCACTCAAACATCCAAATGGGACCATATGAAGCCCTTTATGGGAAAAGGTGTAGAAAACCAGCATGTTGGGATGAGGTCAGTGAACGTAAGCTGCTTGGACCAGAAATGGTCGAAGAAATGGTGGAGAAGGTGAAAACCATTCAGTAGCATATCAAGGCAGCCCAGAGTCGACAGAAAATTTATGCAGATAATCGTCGACGAGACCTTGAGTTTAATGTTGGAGACATGGTGTTTCTATGCATACCTCCGTGGAAGAAGGTCATGAGGATTGGAAGGAAAGGGAAGTTAAGTATGAGGTACATCGTCCCCTTCGAGATTCTTGATCATATCAGGGATGTGACCTATTGACTAGTACTTACACCTGCCATGGCCAAAGTACATGAGGTCTTTCATGTATCCCTCTTAAGTAAGTATATACCGGACCCTTCATATGTACTCTCTTCCGAGGTGGTACAATTGGAAGATGATCTTTCTTATGAGGAGAAACCAGTGAAGATCCTAGATCGTAGGGAAAATGTTCTATGAAATAAGACAATGCCCCTCATCAAGGTGTTGTGGAGAAACCACATGTTTGAAAAAGAAACTTGGGAATCGGAGGATATGATGAAGTTAAGTTACCCACATTTGTTTTAGTGTGGAAAAGGAAAATTTCAAGGGAGAAATTTATTAAGGGGAGAATATTGTAATGACCCAAAGTTTCATTAATGGAAATCCCTCTTGATTTAATTAAATGTCTCTTTATGTTTATATAAAATGTCAACTTCATTGGTTTTATGTTAATAATTTTTACCATTGATAATATAGCCGTTGAACAGTGATCACATGATTAGTATAAATATAGGGCTTTAACACAACCAATTTTACTTCGACAAAAGAAGTGACGGCCTCGTCCAGTAGAATTGCTCCGTACGAAGCCCATTTGTTGGATCTCAGAAAAGAGGTGGCATATTTGGGTTTTGCCCTGGACCAAGCCCATGCTGAGCTTCATCTTGTAATGCTCGAATGTGACCGTCTACGGGGAAAGTGTAAGTTGATTGAAATTACCACTCGAGCGATGCTATCCGAGCCACCCCAAGAGTCTGTCACCATCGCACACCTTACCATTAGGTCTTATGCAGCTGTTTTAAGGGGTTATGTAACAAATAAGTAGTAATATGTTCATGAAACTTATTTTTTTTATATAATAATTAATATAATTTCTAGTCATTTTTGATACATTGTAAATAGTTTTTAAAGTAAAAATAGTGTTTTTAGTTATTATTTAACTAAGAATTATATTTTATTAAATTATGGGATTTTTGAATTAAATAATATTTTAATAAAATATTATTATTAATATTAAATTAATTTTTATTAAATATAAATGATCTTATAATTTTATGAATGCAATTATAATTTTTATTACGGTTTGAATGCCATTTCCGTCTAAACTTGTGAATTTTAGATAAATGTTCGTTTTTATTTTAAAAGTGAAAATTAACATATATAGAAATTTATTTAGATAAAATAAATGTTATTTTTGGAATCAAGACATCGAAATTATCCAATGGTGAATTTTTCATAATTTTCTGAGACAGTCAAATTTTTGAGTAAAAATTAAATACTGTTTAAATATATTATGTGTTTTATTACATCATAATGACACAATAGTGATGTAATAAAATACTATAATCTTTATGTTCGGCCAATATATGTTTTAACATTAAAATAATGTGATTTTGGTTTTGTTTAACTTACTTTTCAAAGCATTAATGGACCCCTCATGACTTATTCAACACCTTGCCTTTTTAAATTAATTTCCATGAGAGTGTGACTCACCTCCACATAAGAAACCCTACTATTTTAAGAATTTTGGAATTTGGCCATATAAAATATTGTTTTCCACTTCCCTTTTCCAAAAACCATGGGCAATAACCATGGTATGGTTTGTGGTATGGATTAATTTAATATAAGGGGTCCCAAACCTAAATAATAAAGAATTCCCTCACCATTCCTATATAAACCCAACGAAGCTCCCACTTCCTCCTCACTCTAAGACTTTGAAGTTCATCCAACCTCTGTCATACTCTCTCTAGAATCTTTCCAAGGTTACCGAAGCTCCCAAGAAGCCTCTCACAAGCCTCTCTCTAGCCTTTGGAAGCACACTTCCAAGTAATGGTTTTTTCTCATTTCTCTTTTTTGTCAATTTTCATTAAGTTGTATTGCCCTTTAAATTTCAATTATGAATGTTGGGGTATGGTTTCTCACCTCCCCCATACTTCCCTCTTATTGTTTGAATTATGGGATACCCCTTTATCTCTCATTAAATGCCTCCCATATACACCTATTACTATGTCGAAATTCTGAAAGGAACTTCTCTCTCTTCTTTTACATTCAAGAAATAATTTTTTATATTGAATCTAAATTCCATTAAAACTGTTGGGAAATTTATCTATATGACCTACTTACTTTCCATTACAAGTAAATATGATGAGGAACCCCTTTCTCTCGCATCAACCATTTTTATGAATTCTTATGTCATGCTGGTACGCTGGCAAAATCACAGCGATTTTCTAAACCAATGTCATTGTGTAGTGAATACCATGCCCATTTCTCCATCAAGGGTATTCACCTTTATGCACATTTACTTATTGATTATAATGTTTCATGTATGAATTACAGATTCATTTATCGTGGAATAAATTATTATGTTTTATGAATCCAAGTTTTATAATCCATGTGGCACACTTATGCACGAAATGAAATGTTTAAGAAGGGTGTGCCCTTATAGAGATCCAATGTATTGGGTAAAGTATAGTATCATGATACGTCATGTGCAATGAGTGTTTACTAATGCTATTTCAAGTGAAATGAGGGTTTACTCATGCTTTATGTGGAATGAGGATTTACTCATGCCCCATGTGCAATGAGCCTTGACTCATGCTAATTCCATGTTAAGTGTTGTTGCCATATTTCACTATTATGATTATCATGATTTATCAAGCCTTTATGTTCATGTTACTTATATGCTCTATTGATATTCCTATTGTCTAACATGTATTTTACTCCTCATGTTATTCCATGTGTACTCCCTTACTGGGCTTTATAGCTCACCCTTTTCTTATGCATGTCCTCAGGTTATCCCATGCAATGTTATGTACGAGGGAATGTAGTCGTCATGTAAAAGAAGTTTTCAATAAAGATGTTGTATTTCATGTTTTAAGTTTTTATGTAATGGTCCTAAGCCCCAAAGAAACTAAACCTCTCGATCTTCCTTGTTGTATCATGTGATGTTTTATGAAATAAATCATGTTTAAGTTTGTAATAAAAGAAGGGTTGTCATATAAATTTTTACTCCTAAGGGAGTCACCATGTTATCATAGAATCCATTATGAAATCAGAATGGTAGCTTCAGAATATCATCCATGTGAACTCTCAATCGGTGGTAGTCAGAACCCAGTTTTATCTTCTAGTACCATCTAGCACAACAAAACTGATCAAAGAGTTCATCAATACTCATTAATGGGCACTTATTAATCATTATAGTTGTGTTCTGGTGATGCTAATCAACTAAAATTTACAAGGTCCCATTCTCTATTTTCAGAAGAAAAATATCATCCATGGGGGCACACTCATCCGATAAAACCCTTCTTTCAAAGGTCCTCTAACTACACTCTCATATCCCAAAGCTCAATAGGGGGAATAAAATATTCCATATAGCATATCAGAGTGGTTTCTGGATGAAATTTATGATAAAATTCATATATATCCTTAGATGTATTATCGTAACATACTTGGGGAAGATTACCATATAGTCCTCCATGAAAAGAAGAATCCAGATGTCTGGGAATCCCTATTGACCTTGGGATAAACTCAAAAATTAATGGGTGAAATTTTATAGCTTCCATCTCACAATACCCACTCACTCTATCATGTGATCTCTTTCACCCATAAAGGAGAATTTCATACCATCAGTCCAAAGGCCACAAACTCATCTGTGGTGAGATTAAATATGTGCCAAAACTTTGGATAACCATTATCTACCCAATATGATGTTATAATGTTTCATATTGATTACCAAGAGGTCCAATGAGAAACACTATCCCCTAAGTCATATCTCCCACTTCTAGTAAATATATGATATCAAATAATCATTCTCTACAGAAACATCAACGTAAAACTACAATGATAATGCCTCCAAAAATGAGATCCACCTCTCACACCATGAGTACTGTGTTAATGGAATGACTCATAATTATGTATAATATTATTGAATAAGTACTATTATAAAAAAATATTTTATATATAGTCATATCTATATTTTTTAATTCATATGCCTCTATAGCATGCAGCCTCCCCCAACCCCAACAACAAGTTCCATAAGCCTATCTTGGGTTGCTCGGTGGTGGTGGTGGAAAGAGGTAATAATGTCATCCACCACTAGGAAATCCTCCTCCAGGAGCCCTACCTACTCAACTTCGAGATATTCCTCTCTAATGGTCATCCTGTTCATTCCTGGGAGATCCATGATAACAACACTACCTATGTCATGGTGGTCCATCCGCAATGTGTCTAGCCTCCATAGCATGTCAGGTTGGTAAATAATTTTTCATGTGACATATCCCATCACATGAAAGTCATATCCCCTCTTTGTGATGCTCTGGACTTTTGTGTATTCCAAGAGCTACATGAACATACAATGATTTATGGCCAAGAGTGGATCTCTTATGCCATAACAATGTTGAGTAGCACCTTCTAACTGTTGTGGATAACTCATACCAATGATGCTCGCTTCCATATTTTACTAACTGGGGTCCATCTTACAAGAATATATTCATCACTAGAGAACAGTCTAACACTCATGAATATGTGGGAGATCCAAGGAGAACCACACTAGCACAAATGTCTTTGCAGAGACCATTCTTGATCTTCCACGCTTATAAGTAGCATCATGTATAATGTTGAGGGAGTACCTTATGTGGTCAGGGAACCATGTAGAATAATTAGAAAATAAATTTCCTCCCAACAGTATCTCTATATGCTCCTAAATCCAAAATAATCATATGAATGGAGAGTAATACTCTTAAAAAAATATGTTTTGTATGGTAGTCCATGACAGTGTCAAATCAACATGCAACTACATGACTAGGCTCCACTAGCACCCACATACTCCACAGAAATGAATGGATTCCAGTGATACCAATTGATCAGTCAATTTTTTGATCAGTCAAAAAACATGGATCCCAGACTCTAGCGAATCCTCAATGGCCTAGGGATCTAGATCAGTAAGGAACGATAGTGACCTCTATCACTAAGACTTATGGAGTACCATAATCCTTCAATCATCTGTATACTAACATACTATTTAAATATATTTCTCAATAGGATGGGGTGATTCTACCTTACCTCCAAGAGGAATGATCTCACATATAGACCTGCAACTGAGGCCTCGTCTCCCATCAGATCGTCATCATGATCCTGAATCAGTAACTTGGTTGGCAATCTTTATAGAGGTATCTTGAAAATTTATGAATGATATACCATGATCAGATGATCATGTATATATATATCGGGATCTGACTCAAAATGTACATTCATAAGATTCAATCCTATATAATTCATGTACCAATTTTATCTACAACAAATGTCTCGATATTTTGAGTTGATGAGCAGGTAATTAGAGTCCCGATGTATTGATGCATTGAATTACACACCATCATTGGGTCCTATGGCATGAAATACACACACGATAAAATTTGACAAAATTTACCTAAGTACCCAAATAAAACACCCAATGTAATATAGCTCTAAACATCATTCTAAGGATGAACAACCTTTGATACTAATCTTTCCTGACATGGCCCAATGGTTCCCATATGATCAGCAAAATATTGGGCCATAACTAACCCAAGACTACCTCCATATGCTAGGGGTTGGAGATAAGTGCTGAAATGAATATCTAATAAAGGATACCTTTATATAAGAACCAATACATAGGAACTTAACTATCTCTATATAGAAGTTTAGAAATATAAACTACAAGGATGTAACATCAAGAGTAATAATCATGCATGTAACAATCCTCTAGAGAATACTAAAGAGTGAAATATTGAAATCCTAAAAGTAAATGGGAAAAATAAATTCCCAAAATCAAAATACATCACAACATAATAATAACTAAAAAAATAAATACTGAGAGATACCATCACAAATTATCCAAGCTCCAAACAATTTATGATGTCAAATTCACCATGGTATCCCAATGATAATTTAAAATCAACATTTACCAAACTGTCATCTTCTTAAAACAAGACACATGTAGGAAAATCCATTGACTGGGTGAGTATATACATACCCTAAAGGACATCCCAAATACTGTAGGGAGAGAAATATGATAGATGATATAAGTTGATAATTACTAACAATGAAAGATAGTATCAATATCCAACAAAAATGATATATATACTCATAAAAGAAACCCAAATGAGATAGAAATAATATCCCTATCTCACTACCCATCCCTAGTAAAAGAGTATTCTAACAATTCCAAACTTATATCAATGATTTCAAGAATCTATTGTGTATTTTTGAAGATGTAACTGTGTGGAAGTCCAACACCTTTGCACTATTACACCCAGTTGAGGGTGTGAAATATCTAAATAGATAACTCATGCCCATGTCAGTCAGGGGTATACAACTCAGTAGATAGGGAACCCACACCCTATTGTATCATGGGGTAACACTTAGTAGATATAGGACCCACGTCCTAGTCCATCAGTGGGTACCACTCAGTTGATAGTGGACCCATGTCCTTGTCTATCCGAGGGTACCACTAAATAGATAGAGGATCCATATCCTAGTCCCTCAGGGGGTAACACATAGTGGATAGATAAGGTACCGAATCCCTATTCTATTAGAGGGTACCACTCCATTGATATGTTTAGGACCTATATACTATTAAATCATGAGGTACCACTATCTAATCATCCTACATGATAATTGTCATCGAGTTCCAACTAAATAATTATTTCCCTTATAACATCTCAGATCATATCTTAAAATACATTAAAAACTCCACCATAATTTTATAGGTGAAAAAATACTCATGATTGGAAACTCAAAGGAAAAAATCATAATCCAAATGAAAGAGATATGATTCATAGAAATTTCCACTGAAAAATAAAGTACATGGTGTGTTTGGGGCTTACACAGTTAGGGATATTGCTATTATACTTGTTTATTGCCACACTAGAACACATCTCTCTGGCCATGTTGCACTACATAGTGTGTAAGGGAACTACACGATGTCTCTTCGTCCACCAAGGGTTGATCCATTTTCTTCCAGTTTTCCCCATGTATACTATCCATGTACTAGTATGTGAAGTGTATCCAATCCAAATATATGTGTATGTACTTATGGGTTGCATGGGGGGCACCCATTCTAGGTTAAAAAATGTTCATGGGTCCCACAAGGCATGTGATATTTATGATCTACCGAAAACCCGAGTTTTATGGATTTCTAAAAAACATGTCATTTATTCTTCTGAAATATAAGGCATGTTGTCTTTATTGTTTTTTAAACACTAGATCTCATTGAATTTTTTTAGATCCAATTCATATACCTCTAAAAAAGCCAATTTTCCACATATAACTGATATTAGTCTCCTCCAGCTAGTTATTATATCCCTAAAGTGGATAAAAATAATTTTTTTAATCCTAATTCGATACCCACACATTCCCAATGCATTTTATGTGTCTGAAAAAAATTCAAATCTCATAGATCCATAGGAATCATTACTCATATCCCACAAAGAATTATGATCCATCCACATATCAGCAATCTATTCATCAAACATGAATCTTCCATGAATCCATGGGTTTTATCATGCTTGAACACACCCAGAAATATTGAATCATGAACCCATAGTAAAATGTTGTTTAATATGAGGAAAAAGTCAGGGAATCACAAAAACAGAGTTGAAATAATCATTTTACAAGAGTTAATTGCAGTGAATACATATTGGGAACATGTGGTGTGAGAAACATATCATTACTATAATGTTAAATTGGATAAACAATTTAAATATGATATGTGATCTCATAAAAATGATTTATGTAATCGCAGATCTAGGAATAATTTTTTGATCATTCTTAATAATTTAATTCTTTGGGAGGAAACCACAAATGCTGACCCCCACCATGATTCAGATCATTTATCGGTGATGAAGTCACCTCCAAATGATGGAGAACCCATGTTACATTCAATGGGCCATGAATCATCATGTTATGGTTGTCAGTTGTCATCTGATATCAATCAACCAATGATGAACAATGAAATACTCTTCTCAACGGTCCTAGGGTAATTGTTCTAGCCTGATAAAATTTCTATATCATTCTATAAATTGATAGAATACCTTTTTAGGTAATTTAATGAATTATTCAAATTAATCAATTGGTTAATTAACTTAATATACCAGATAATTGTTTCTTTATCTGAAATCTAGGTGTCGACTAACTTTAGCTGGTTTCTAGGGAAAATCTCATGCTCTGGATTTATCCATGGCTCCATATTTTTTATTTAAGACTATTTTTAGTAGATATTCAATAAATTATAAAAAACTTATGCATGGGATAATAAATATATTAAATATTTTCATAAAATTAATTATGGGTGCCCGATCCTCAAAATCGCACTCTGCCTCAACCCCGGGCTCTTAAAATATTTCTATATATTATAAATTCTTATAAGAAAAAATGATATATAAAAATAAAATTATTTAATAATTATTTATTATGTATGAGATATAACTTATGGAAATAGTTATTGTGATACATATGTTTGACCTAGATCATGTTATAACACATTATTTATTGAATTGTACTACATATTTACCAGTGGCCATTCCTTTCTTACAATTATTGACTATGAATTAATTTTGGTTTTTCAATAATGGATTATGGAATCAAAAATAATGGTATTTGGAATGTGTATTTGTTTTGGTATAATGTTTTCGTACAAACATAATAGTGTCATTTGATATGTTATGGAAAATGCATTTCGAATTATATTCAGAATGTTTCCTGAATTTTAGTTCTTATGTTTATTCATATGATTTAACTTGAGGAAAAATATTCTAAAAATATTAGAGGTTTTAGTATAAGTGGGAGTTAAATGTGGTTTAATATTAAATCATATAATATGGATTTTTTATAGGATTAACACTACAAATATGATGCTTATTGTTTTAGTATTTCATACATATATTTTATGATGTTTTAATGTGTTTATTACAAGGTTAATTTATTCTTATAGCTATTTTGTGAATGTTTTAATTTTTTTTTTGTTTTATGGTAGGATATCACCAATCATATAAAAGGAACAAAAGGAGGTAATATTTTGGAGTTAAATAACACTTTGTGCCACTTCGCTTGTGTCATCGAACCATATTTTGGGGATGTAGTGGAGCTGTGGAACTAGAATAGAGCATTTACACGTCATGTAAATACATTACAGAGTTTGAATTTTTCTGGTGATGTTATTTTGGAAGAGATACACCAAAACTCATGATACCTTCTTGAACAGAGAAAATTAATAGATAACATGATGTGTAAAATTTACACGTCATGCACTTTTCAATGAATAGAAAAATAATGATGTTGGTGGTTGAGGGTTACTAAAAACCCCTCAATATTCATGCATCATCCACACAGAAGAGGGGATTTATGAACATATGAGGAAGGGTGATGCTGAAGAATGACATTCACACACGAAGTGATGATCCATATCCAGGCTTCACCACTTTTCTCTACCACCATTCTTTCTTAAGTATACATGTTGCTCATTAACATAATGCCTTGCATGATCTAGTAGTTTTCTTTCTATCAGATGATGTTATTCTCAGGGTATGTACTTGTTTGGGATTATTTATATCTTTTATTATTTTTTTTGTATTACTAAATTTTTTTTTATCATTTTAAATTTTCTTCTTTTTGAAATTGAAAGACCATTGAAAATTATTTGAGGTTTTTTATTTCATTTCACCAAATAATTGTACTATTTTGTATTTACTTGTTTTTGAGATCTTGGTTAGTTTTCTTTAAATAGGGTTTTGGGTTTCCTAGTTTTGTTATTGCACCTAATAGATGACCATTTTAATGGTAATCTCACAGGTTTATAGTGTCATACCTATAAAAAGATCCATGATGACTTAATTCTAACACAAAACCCAAATAAATCCAATAATACATAAATCCCTATTGCATGAACCTAAAATCAATGAACCTAGAATGTATCTGATCTTGATATCAAAACCCTATATTTTCTTATATTTTTTTATCTATCATCTAATAATAAAACAATTTAAATTTAAATTTACTGAATTAAATTATAACATACAAATCGTCTATGTGGGTTCGACACTCCGACTTTGAAAATGTTATATTTGTAATCATTTTTATGACTTTTATAAATTATTACATATGTGTAATCCAATATAATATAATAACACAGATCAGGCTTTCACTTATTGTACAACCAAAAATGTAGTGCATCATTGTCCGTGAAATGGATTACAATTTGTGATATTGTATATTTTCATTACAATTCATCCACCTTAATCTATCATGTATGATTTATATTTATATATATATATATTAAGTGATAATTAATGGATAGGTTAATTAACAAATAATGAATCATTTTATAGTAAAATGATTCCTTTATGGTTATGTTCGAAGATAATATTGTATTTGTAAAATAAGATTTTAATATAATTTTTTTAACCATTTGGTGTTAAAGAATGTTCCATTCTAGATTGTCCTCAGGGTATATATAATCAAGGAATTTCTAAGATGGGATATGTGATTCATTTCAGAATCTTGTAGTAGAATATATCTTTATTCCTCTCCTCCCTTAGACACAAAGGTTATATAAGGTTATAGGATCTCGATACATTCTACCAATATAGTTTTGTGGTCCACATTCTTATGTAAACATTGAAGGTGGGTGTCAATTGGGTTCCAAAAAGGACTATTTTTATATCACTATAATATAGTTTTTATTTATTATATTGTGAGTATATTCCATCATATTTCATATTTTTATTAACATTTTATTTATTTAGATCTTATGGAAATTGGTTAATAAGGTTTATTTTTTCCCCTTTGATAATTTCCCTCACCTACAAAACAAAATTGTGTTTACATTGTTAATTATACTGAATTAGTATTTCATTGATAGATCTATGAATATTTTCTCATATGATATCGTGGAAAACATCCATAAAAATAGTATAATTTACTAAAATAAATAAATAAATTTCATTTTCTTGATTTTTCCCTACCTCTATCAAGATATTACCTAATATTTGGACTATTGATTTACCAATAATGATTAGTTTTTGTAAATAATGGTTTTATTTATTTTGATACGGTGTATACCCAATTCTAAATGAATACTCCATTAAAAAGTAGAGGAATTAAATTATTTTATTAATGTGATCTTTTACATTATTAAATTATAATGATACACTTCCCCTAAAAAATGTTAATGGGGGTTGTTATTGTATCTATTCATGGAATTACTATCATTTATCAAATAAGGTATCCTCTATTAAAATGTTAATTTGATATTGATTAAAATATATCAAATATATTTTATATTAATCCATCATATTAAATATATATAAATGTAATATACTATAAAACCATGAAATAAGTATGACATGATCTTTTAAATATCTATGTGGGAGACTCCAATGTCAATATAGGAAAATGAATTTTCATAAGAATTTAGTTTTTTTTATTAAATATTCCCTATAAAAAGTATCAAATTAAATTTTCTAGTATATTAATTAAATTTGATGTGGTGATGAGGTTAATCTGTAATATACTATTCCTAAAATAATAATATTTGATTCTCATGTCCCATTTTCCCTCATAGATTTATTTTCTTAGGAAGTCTTCTAAAAATACATATTTGGGTTGATTAGAGTTCACAGTGAAGATCATCCAAAACTAACATATATTTTTTTTTGATTTAGTGGTTGGTCCCAATAATCTCAGTCCTAATGTGGTTTTTATTGTTAGGATCATGTTTCAATGGACTTATTTTTGGAAATCACAACACACTACAATAAAATAGTGTGTTTCATTTAAATCCTCCTCTAATTTGGGATTTAACCATAGGTGTATCACATTATGAGGCTAATTTTCTAAACTAATATAGCAGATGTGACTTAGCTCTAAAAATTTTAAAAAGAATAGGACCATAATCACAATATTTTCCACCCATGGTCCCAATATCCCTCATCATTTTTTATCAAACACACTTGAAAATGTCCTTGTTTGGGTGGACTGTATTGCGGTATTTAGATTGACAGAAACCAATAAAAATATATTCTTCTTTGGTTTGTGTGCCCATTATTACTTCCACACACAACTGTTTTATGGTAATGATCACCTTATAAGGGCTTTATGTTGGAGATGTATTCTTACCACCATATAATGGTATTCTTTATTCTCCTACTCATCTAACGATGAATTCACCCACTGTCTCATAAATTATGACATCCCTTGGACAATATTTTTTATTGTATTGAATTATTTTTTTAAGTAATTAATTTTTGGAGTTTCAGGGGATAAGTATGAGAATGAATAAAAAATCGATATGTTGTGTTGGTCAAACATTTTGTACACAATATGCATTAATTGTTCACTCACTCAATCCATAGAGGATAGTGCATGAAAAATGAAATATTTCCATGGAACAATTTGAGGAAACCAGCCCTTAGATGATAAAAATAATCTATTTATATGTCCATACTAACCATGGGTGATATAATTATTTCTATATATTTTGGTCTATGCCCATTTCATTTTCCATAATCACGATAGTGTTAATATGTGAACAGAAGACTCTAGTGTTTTTTGATCATGTGATATAACCTAAATAAGGTCAGAGGCCTTACATATAACTAATAGTGATTTATTTATATGTAAAAATACATATATATGTATATACCTAAATATTATATATGCCATAGAGGTATATATTTATGTTCAAGCAGTGACTATGGTGGTGGACCCTTGTTACAGTCTTACTGCAATTATGTGGGGTTTCTACAATAATCCAACATCCATGTTCGATGATAACCATGGTCATAGGGTATTTTCTTCGACTTTCATTTTTTCAATATTTGTATATATATCACAATTACATGGTAAGATAGTAATTATTGGAATATTCATTGAAATAATCTTATTTTACAAAAGTGGGAGGAAGGGTTCTCTAGTTAATCATAAAAGACTGGCCCATGGTTATCCAAACCATTAATGGTCTCATTATGAATGTATTTTATTTTATAGATGGGAGAAAGTTCAATTCCCAAAAAAAAGGATTCCATATAACCAACCCATCTGAACTACCCTTATATGTGGATTTTCAATCATTTTGTGGTATAGGGGTTGGGACAATTATTTGGTCAAATCATGTATATATAGTAGTGATAAGTACATTGTTAGTGCACAGTTTCCCAAATCATGTATCCATACTAAAAATAATTCCAAGTATCTAAAATTATAATGATTACACTATTTATCTTAATAATTTTCATCTCATTTTTTTTCCTTCAGCCAATTAAATTTGCCTAAATTCCTCCATGTCATGGTTTTTTCTTCCTTATAGATTATATATTGATTTTATTGGTTTTAAACAGTAATTTATTCCAAGTAACACTTGGTTTCCACATTTTTTCTTTATCAAATATATTTTTTATTTTGTAACACTCTTATTATCTTTCCCAATTTTTCCATAGTGGAAATTATTATATCTTTCTATGGTTCTAAAATTGACTATATACATTCTTAGTTATTATGAAAATGCATTGGTATTTAGTCTCTTATTATTTCAATAAGGTGATTATGTTGTGAGATATTTGAGTTAGGTGTCTCTATATAATGAATCTTTTCATTTGAATACCTATTTTTAGTGTATTTATTTATTTTTTATCATATTATTTTAATTTTGAAACAAATTAGTACTGATTTATAATTGTTCCATATGTTTCTTAAAATTATATTAGATAATTTGAGGTTTTGTAACTAATTTAATATATTTTTTTTCTAAATCCAATTTAATGCATAATATTTGTTTGATGAAAATGGATATTTTGATTAGAAATCGGTTTTCAAAGTATGTTATGAATGTGAATTTTTCTGTCAATTTTGTTTCCTTGATTTTTTAGCCTTCGCATCATGAAAATTATTATTTGGTTATGTGGTTGTATGATGTTGGATATGTTATGAGAATTGATTATTTATTATTTTTACATCGGAACCTTGGGTATGTGTATGAGTGATTTGGATGAGTGATACACTAGTTTATAATATTATATTGGCTAGTGAATGTAGTTAATCCTTGACCTGACTAGAGGATATCAACTCTTAGGTCTAAGAGGGATTCTGGGGATTTTTTTATTTCTCAAAAACAATCATGGAGTACTACGAGTGACTCCCTATATTACTCAATTTTTATTTATTTATTTATGTTTCCCAAATTTTATAGTACATATGATAAATTTTATAGTTATATCATTATACATGTTGACGCTAGAGGTATATATTATTTTTCTCATGGTTATGTTTCTACTTTTCATATAAATATTTTCTTTTAAATTATTTTATTGTTTTTTGAAAACCAAAAGGAAGTGAAATATATTTACAAATAATTATTTTGTGGAAAAATTATTTTCCTAAATGGGATATGTCTAAATTTGTATTTCAAACTAGTGATAGTGGTTTGAGTTATGAAATATATTATGTTGATTCACGGTGGTATCCTATGTTATTTTTTACAAAACCAACATACAAAATATGTTTTTATATTATAATGAACATGAAACATGTATCCAAGATTTGATGGTTACTTTATTACATTGGTACTAGATATATGAAATTTTATTCTAATGGATTGAATATTTTAGTTGATTGAGAAAAAGATATAAAAACATTAATCTTACATTACATTCGAAAACATAAAATAATACATAGTATTTTCTTTGAGATCATCATTATTACCTTTATAATATACTTCCATATAAATCATAAAACACTTTTAGGCATATTGGGGAAGGAAACATAAGAATGGGGTGAGTTTATATTTTTAGTAATGTAATGCATACATCATAAACATAATAATGAATAATATGGATATAATAATTGAAGATTAAATTGTTCCATATAAATAAGAATATAAGCATGAAACTTTTATTTGGATATATAAAATATTATAATAATCACAATGTCATCAATAACTGATTTCATAATTGTTAAAATAATAATTTTGGACATCTTAAACTTATTATCTAGGCATTAGACAAACGGTATACTTAAATGGGTAAGGCCTCAGCTAAATGCCCATCCAAATTTAACTCGTGACACCTACTGATTCATCAAGGGGATATGTAATTATTTTCCCCATCAATCACATAATATTTCTAATGAATTATTTATATGAATAAACAATACAACTTAACAAACATTCCTTAATAATCAAAAACTATTCATATGGGGAGAAATTGAATTCAGAATATCAAAACGTTCCCATTAAAACTTATCATAAAATATCCAATGAAATAATAATGACGTTATATTTTGACATATCCCTAGTGGAGTGTATTTAAAATAAACAGAATTTTTTATGAAAATAAATACCCTAAAAACACAATGAAAACATTCTTGATATAAGTAACCAATTGACATTGAAATAAATTAATTAAAATATTAAAATTTCCCAAATATTAAGGAAATTTTTTTCTTTAAAAATAAACATGTAAACTTATAAAGGAACCATTAAATCATTTATTAGTCATTACGGTTATAAATTTCATCCATTCCATAAAATATAATTAAAAAATTATTTTCAAATTTTGATAAAAAGTTAACAAATAACTCATTTAGAAAAATGAAAATAATTTTCCATTTAAAATTTCATTTTAAATTTTGAATAACATGTATAAATGAAATTAAAAAAATATAATAATAATATTAAATAAATTCTTGAAATAATTTTTACAAAATATTTTATTGATGCAAATGTATTTTAATTCAAAGAGAGAAATACAATCGATTATCCATAAAAAAATTATTTCCATATCTTAAGTACATAATGATATGATAATTAATGGAAGAAATATAATCATAATAAATAACCAAATTAAAAAAATATTGAAGAATATATTTAGGGGTAGATCACAAAATTTAATCACCAGAAGCATAATCACAATCAATCCCATTAAATAATGACATTATACCATAACTCACTTTCCTCACGTATGACTTCCTCTGTACTTTTTGAACCTTATATATATTATATTTATTTATTTTTTATACATTTATTATATAACCATTATAATATATATAATACCATATATTATTTACTTATAACCTTTTATCACCTGTTTATTAATCACTTGTATTAAAATCACAATTCCAGGTGATACCTGCTTTGTTTTTTACATAAGTTTTTAGGTAGTTTAGATAAATTTAAATTGCCAATGGTTCCATAATATAAATTATGATAATAATGGTAATGATATAATATATATTAATTAAATATTTTTTAAAATTAATCCATAAAATATAGGGATATAAAAATTAACAACATCATTCATGGAGATTGTATGACATACGTACACATGAATATTCTTTTCATTTTTTGATTGATGTAATTATAGAAAGGTTAAGGCCAATTCAACTTAAAAAAATATCATAAATAACATATATATTTATTAAAACCATTATTATTACCATACATTTAAATTGGTGACAAAAAATGAATTGCACCGCAATGTGGAGACGATAAGTTGTACGTGGACATGAACGATATTTTAAATTTATTTAGGATGGAATGAAGATATAACATAATAGTTAAATCATAATTATGACTAAAAAATATTTTTAATAGACATAATTAACTATTTTAAAATGGATACTATGGATTTAGTGGTGGTAAAAGCTGAAATAAAATAAAAAAATCATGGTTAAAAGTTACACATAATTGTTAAGAAACCTCTTATGTCTTGCACAATAAAAAATCTAAGTAAATACTTTTTGAAAGAATATAGTATCTAGAATATTATAAATGAAACTATAAAGGAATAATTTCATGTCATTTTTAATATATATGGATCAAAATGTATGAGTATGGGAGGATATGATGTAATAATTTATAAGTGAGCGAAGCGACACTGTTGGAAATACTTAAAGAATTAAATTAATATAAATTAATTTTTCTATAAAGTGATTTCCAATTGAAATATTTAGAATCTAAAAAGTGTATAATTCTAAATAATATCATAAAATTATATTTAGACATGATTATTCTATTTTTAAACTATTATTACATATTTTTATCCCTTAGCTAGTGTTTTTATCAATTATCGTAATATCAAAGTATACTACTATTTATGGTGCAACAATGCTACCATAAAAGGACAAGTTAAACATAAATGAACCAAGGATTATTATTTAAACCATATCCATTTCACTTTAATGAATATTGTGTCTTTATAAATTTTAAATATTTTAATTAAATATATTTTATTATAAAATATCATTAATGTGTATTTTGGTACAATTCATTTACATTGACATTAATGTAATCAGGATAGTTGTGGAATTCAAATATTAACATTTAACATGTCACTAAAACATTATATTTATCTATAAAATTCATGGGCATAATAATTCATCAAAAATGTTTTACATTTAATATTTTTGAAACCATTTTTTCATATTATTTTAATTGAAAATATATTATGTTATTGTTGCATCAATATTTAAGGACATTATTCAATCACATAAAATTAAGAATAAATTTTCATGGTAGAAAAATAAATTTATATATATATATTAAATAATTAGAATAGAAATTAATCTTATTTTATTTTTATGTGAAAAATATAATGATATTTAATTCAAGAGATAAATATTTATTATTTATTCCTTTTTTAAAATAATATAATCGTTAATAAAAAATGGCACAATGTGGCATTATATTCAATACATTTAAGGGAATGTAAAAAATAAACTTTTACAGTAGGATAAGTTATAGTGTTAGAGAAAATATAAAATCACTTCTTAATGATTGAACCCCATTTTACCTATTTTACCCAAACTGAGGTGAAAAATATTTTCCAAGGTTATTATTCATAGTGAACAACAGTAAATTGGACCAATTTAAAAAAATTTATCCAATTGATTCAAAATATGGAATTTTTTTTGTATGATTTTATTTCTATAATTTCTAAAAATTAATTTTACAATTAGTGTAATAAATCCGAAAAAATGATTTTTAGAAAACCGAAATTTTAATAATTAAATGGGATTTATTCAAATATTGTGACTAAAAAAATATTACATGCATATAAAAAAAATTATTCAATATATAATATAAAAATTTCATTAAAATCAATTTCATATATAAATAAAATTTTTTTAGATAAAAATAACATTGAACATATAATACCAGTTATTATAATAAAAAAATATTTTACATTCAAATTATTTCCATTAAATTTCTTATTAAATTATAGACAATTATTTTATTTTACACATTTATAAATTATAAATTTTTCTTAATATTCTTAGTCATATTCATACCAACCAATTTAATGGCTGGGTTACAATATTATACTATATTACTGTACAATAAGGCTCAAAGATGCTTGTATCACAAGGTATAAAAAATATTTGAATAGAAATATATCATAAAATATCTTGGAGATACATTATACCCCACCTAAAATTAATTTCTATTCGATAATTATCTCACTCAAATATAAAAAAAGTGAGGATATATTTGTTTCATCACATACATGGGTTATCAGGTAGCTTTTATGAATTTCAAATTCCTCCGGAAAACATTAAGAATGTGAGTTGTATTGTTTGGATGACCTTTATCTCTAAAATCAATGATTTTTACTTGTTTATTTCATCGGACATATCACTTTCTAGTTTTATATTCATCGATTTCAATACATATTAAGTGTTATGAATAGTCTTACTCGATTAAGATAAATTGAATACATCATGAACATGAGAGATATTAGGTGTAAGAACCAAGTGATATGCTATCATCACTACTCTATAAATAATATGAAAGGGTATATAATTCCTTGAAATCAACCTTCCCCTCTATCTGGATTTCATTTCCTTCTAATATGGATAAATTCAAAGAAATAATTTCTCACTGACATCAAATTCCATATTATATAGATTATTATTAGAATCAAAATCATCTACTCTGATCTGCTTTGATGTGGTGTTGAGTAGCGTTGGATTCTTCTACTATTCTATTAGCTATATCAAGTCTTAATAGATTTTTAATCAAACATTATCCTATAACATTATAATTCTACACTTATTTAGATATATGGATTCATAAGGATCAATCTGAATACTCGTGTGAAAACTACTGTTGTGAGAAAATTCCACCAAAGGAGGATATTGAACCCAACCACCATTTATATACCAATAATAAGTTCTTAACATGTATTCTATAGTTTTAATGTTATTTTAAGACTAAAAATTTATCTTTGGATGGTATATAGTGTTGAAACCCAATTCTATATCCAAAAAATACTGAAGACTTCTCTATAACATTTAGTTAAACATAATTTCCTGATTAGATACAACATAAGGTAGTTCTCCATGAAACCTTACCACTTACTTAATGTATAGTCTGAAATGTAATCAATAGAAGAATTTTATCTGATAGAAATGAAGTGTTCTGACTTCGTAAGGCTATCAACTAAAACCCAAATAGTATTTTGATTTTTTTACATTTTGGAGTGTTTTATGAAAAAATCCATGGTGATTTTTTCCCATATACATTTTGGTATTAGTAATGGTTATAACATACCTTTTGATCTCAATTTATCTGACAGTGTTTTTATATATACTAGGCACCGAGATACATACTCTAGAATGTATATTTTTATGTTATCCCACCAAAACTACCCATTCAGATCTGTATACATCATTGAAAATCCAAGATGATTAGAGAATGATGAAATTTGAGATTCATCAAACACATCCTTCATCAAGTATAATAATGATGGGAAACATACACAATTCTTGAACCATATCATTCTATAATAATCATGGTTGAATTTATTAATATTTATCATCATCATCAATAAATCAACATCATCATTTTTTCCATCATAAGCCATTAATGTATGGATTGAATAACATCCATCTAAGAATGATATTATATATACCCTTTCCAAAATTTTTCAAGATCCACATTTTTTAAATACATAAATATTTTATATCTTTCAATCCTCATAATTGAAAAACTAGCATGATCTTTTCTACTCAGAGCATCATCCATGTTGTTCACATTCCCAGGGTAGAAATATGTTATGTCATCATAATATTTGATCATCTCCAACCATCTTATCTAGTGTATATTAAAAACCTTTTATATAAAAATATATATAAATATAAATTCTCACTATATATATATCACACCGAACACCAAATAGAGTAAATATCTATATTTTTAATGAAAAAATTACTTCTACCAGATTAAAATCATTTGTGGGGTAATTCTTCTCATAAAATATTATTTATAAAGAATAATTTTATTTTAAAATTTCAGTTTACCTTAAGAAATATGACAACCACTTCATTGGTGTACCTCAATAGATCACAATCTATTATCCACTACAAGGTTGTGTAATATCCATTGCACTGACTGGCCTTCTATTCAGTTATTTGAATATATCTTAACAATCATTTGTCCATTATAACACAACACCCTTTAGAAATAAAATTTGTTTGTGGATTAATGAGTAATGAAAGATATTTCAAAAAACATCAATAGTATCCATACAAAGGAAGAAAAATACAGATATTAATTATGGTAGTTATTATTTTCAATTTATCTATAGCTATTATCATTAATGAATCCATTTATATACCCTTATAAGACATTATATGAACCATGAAATAATATTAATGATGAAAAAATTTACACATTGAAATATTAGAAAAACAATTCTAATTTTGTTGTTTCATCTATAAATTTCACAACTGTTTATTATTCTCTTCATTGCTCTTCAAATATATAATAATATAATCTATAATTTTTACCAAAAAACTGATTGAGGTAATATCTAAATAATATATTCCTTAAATCAATAATTATATAAGGATCATTGGTATAAAAAAATTGATTTATTATAAACACATGGTGATTATTCTTTATATAGAAGGATTTCTTAGGTATATCCCCCATTTTCACCCTTCACTAATGATTTCCAAATCAAAGATCAGTCCTGTAAAAATATATTTCTCCTTGAAAATGATCGAACATATCATCGATATGTGGTATATGATAAATGTTCATAATAGTGAACTTTATAAGTTCAGACTAATGAATAAAAAGACAAATTGTATATTTTTTCTTCTAAGGAAAAATAATAGTTGCACCACAATGGAGAAGTGATATATTAAATGAGTCCCTTATCTATAATCTCATGAATTTTCATATTTAATTTCTATAACTCAATCTGGGTCATTAAACATGGAGTCTTTCAAATTATCATAGCACCAGGTATGATTCATATTAAAAAATCAACTTTATGATTCTGGGGAAGACTAGGAATTTCATCTGGAAATTAATCAATGTATTATTAAACAATTGGAACATTTTCAGTGTTGGGGTTCTTCCCAATCATTTGAGATAAATATCCCCCCCTAAATAGGTAAAAAACCCATATGATCGACGTAATTTCCCTTGTGTGTTTAGGTTTATCGTCAAACAGATTGATAATTGAAGGTTTGTTATGAATATTAAATATTAATTCTCATCCTAAAAAATTGATATCTACAATATATTAAGAGAACCAATAAATATGAAAAATTACATCAAATTGAACTAATTGAAGATTTATAAATTTAAAGGATGGGCATTCCTAAAAACATTTATTTGACAGGAATTATATAATTAAAAAATAATCCATCTAACCATTAGGTTTTTTCTCGACAAACTCAAAATCTAATAGTTCATGTGGTGATACAACAACCTTATAATGTTATTTGATTATAAAATACTTTTTATATTCATAATAGAATATTACATTTTTAATTAGGGAGTTGATTATTAGTATACCTTTCACTACGTCTCTAGGAACATCCACTTTGGATATTGTAATTGAATAAGCATGACCCTAACCCCTTGGAAAATTTTGTGGAAAGATTACTTGATGTTTGGGGAATCTAAAGGAATAGTTTTTGATATTATTAAATTTTATTCATTTTACTTATTCCTTACTGATTCATTCATGAGAATAACAGAATTTTTATACACACATGAAGGAAACTCCATTTTAGTATAAGCATGTAACGAGGAGTTTCCACCATAAGTATCATATGTTGGAAGACCCATATTTCTATTCTTATCCTAATAAATTTTTATCTTATTCTTCTCAATCATTCTTAATAATCTATAAGACCTAGGAATTAATTTTCATTCTTTTGAAAACATGATATTTTATCCCCATATGATAAGAAAGGATGGGAGACTAGTTCCCTTCAATGGATTGTGTTAATCAAATCGAATAAATGTTTTTTATTGATCTATGTATTATGTTAGTATCCCAAAACATTACTTATTATCCTTTTAATGTTTGAATCATACATAGAAATATTTTTCTCATTATTTTTCCATAGACTCAAAAATTGTATCTCTATATCAACTGATTGATAATGAGGAAAATATTTTTGCATGAAATATACCATAAAATCCTTCCACTATAAGTTCATTATTTCTTCACCATCCTTAGTGTTATGACTCAATGAACACTGTTGATATACATCCGCTATGAGATGTAAATTTCCTTGAAAAGATTCTTTATTTTTTTACTTCACAACATTAGACATAAGTTATCTATGTAACTTATCCCTTTGTTAGCTACAAATATATTTTTTGTTCTATTGAATGATGGAGGTTTTTATAACATGTAATGGAATTCCATTATTACATAATGTTTTATATTAGGGGGATTATCCATAAAATATAATTTTTAATACAAAACATGTGTTGCCTACCCCAATATTATTATAATTTTATTAGTTCCTACATCATCTCAAGCATCATTGTCTTCCCAACGAGGGTCATCCTTTTATTGATTATTTTCACCGATTTAGTTTATGTTTGATCCATAATGCATTATTTCTATATAATGGAATAAACCTGATTAGATCATAACATTATGAATCATATTGAATAATTTAGAAACTAGTTAATTTCTAAGACGATATTGAAAATTTATGCATAACTAATCTCCAAATCACAATATTTGTTTATTTGGGATAATTCACAAATAACAATAAATATCTTCAAATAATTAAATTTTTTTAATAAACATATTAATAAAATAAATCATATTCAATGAGAGTGTCAAAACGAGATATTCATTAAGGGCACACCCACCATGAACCTAAATAACTATTATGATATACTCAACCATCTCTTTTTGGGGTCATTACCCTTATATGTATTTTTCCAAAAACCATGTCCACATATAGTATCTTGATAAGAATGTATTTCTAGGAAAATAAAATAATATCTACCTTATAAAAACATTATGATGTTATCTTATACTTAGACCTATCATCAATGTTATCCATTGATTTATTTTCCCTAATATATGTTTTCCTAAATCAATTTCACATGGATTCTACTAAACTGTCTCTCATACCAACAATAAACACACAAAGAATAGTAGCATAGGGTCAGTGGTTTCTTTATTAAATTTTTACTTGAAACAAGTCATGACATCTCAAAGGATAGAAAATTTTACTAATTTGGGAAAACTAGATACATTTAACAATCGGACATTTCTATAGAAAATATAAAATAAAAATTAGTATTTTCTATGAGAACATTGTGATTCCATCTAAAATATCATATCATATCAATAATAAAAAACATCATGGAATACTGAGAATGGAAACATATGAAATGGGTGATCATAGATTCTTAGCAATGGAATGAATACAATATAAGCTTAATAATTCATGATTAATAAGGAACAAATAAATTATTGTCAAATAATTCCATATAAATAATCACATAAGCTTGAAACGTATCCATGGATATCCTAGTAATTTATATAATCATATTGAAACCAATAAATAATTTCATAATGATATAATTAATAATGTTGGACATCATAAAATTACTATCAATTCCTTGGAAAAGACATCTAGTTAAAATGGTAAAGCCTTAGGAAAATACCTATCCTCTTTTGACATTTAATGTATACCGATGCATTGAAGAAATATGTAATTCTAGGCCCCACCCATATCTTAATAATTACAATTGATTCATCAAATAAATTTTCAATATAACCAAATAAAAATTCCTTAATAATCAAGTAATTACTATATAGGAAGATCTGGAAAACTAAATATCAATACTTTCCAAATCAAAATGATCATAAACCATCAAAATAAGTAATATGGCTGGTATAGTTACAAAATATCCATAGTGACAGACTTGTACAATAAAGGTGTGTTTTCTTTGGTGAATATAAATACCATAAAAATATCATTAATGTTTTATTGAGTAAAATACCCTTTTCACTTAGAATTAACTTATTCAAAAATTTAAAAAATATAAAATATTAGGGAAATATTAAAATTTATCTTTATATAATTGAGTGGTTAGGGTGGTGATAATTTATGTTCATGTAGTAGAAGATAAATAAAACCATTTCTTTATCACTTTTGTAAAATGTAAAATATGTACCATATTTAGAAAATTAAAGGATGATTAATTTTAAACCATTTTAAAAAAAATGAATCATGTAAAAAAATTGACATCAAATGGTAATAGGTGATAATTTAAAAAATTATTGAAAAAATTTCAAAAATATATGGATATGGAAGTAAAATTATTTTCAATCGAAGAGGGAAATAAATTCAGGTTTCCATAAAAATAAAATTTATGTCACATGATTACTCCATTAGAAGAAAATGAAAGGAAATATACAATATGTAGAAATAACCATAGTAGAAGAAAATTAAAATGTTTTTTGAGATATAGATAATATAATTTCATCATCAGAAAACTAATCATAAACAAAATCAATAAATAAAAATATTTTGACATAAATCTTTCTCATCTTGTCTGATATCCTTCATACATGTTCTAATACCATTATAATAAATAATGTTATATAATAAATCTACTTTATAACTAAACTCATATATATAATAACATATATTATTTACTTATAACATTTTATCACCTATTTATTTATAATCATTTAATAAAATCACATTTTTTGTTGATAATTACTTAAATTTTTATATATATTTTCATTTAGTGGTTTCGGTCCTTAAACATTGATCATACTCTGAATAAATTATTTTATATAAAATTTTGTTTTAGTGGTAACCTTGCATTCAATTAGATACTACCCAAATCCAAGATTTCTTAATTCTATATAAAATTTTAAACATTATACAAAAAATACACATATTCAAATATTTGAATTTTAATCATTTTAAATGCATCAATCGCAGCACCACCTTATTGCCTCCGAACATGAGATCCCAATTCATGAGACATATTGGGCCATTCCACTTGAACCATTTTTATCTCCACTTCACTAGTGAGAACCAAACATCAATCATCTCAAAATAATAAACTCATAGAATCACTATCAGTTCAACCAGCCAATATCCCCTTATAGAAATAAATGATGGATCACTAAAATATTCCCAAAAATTACTCCTTTATAGAATCACCATGATGTAAAAACATCAATATTCCACACTAGAAGCCACATGAAATGAATGAAAAAAACCTCATCAATGGAGAAAGAACCAAGTGAATCTATCAAAAAATTAACCACTGCCCCAGAAACACATTGTCATATATCATTGGAAAAATCACACCTACAATAAAAAAAATTGTATAAAACTTCTCAAAAATATCATCATCATTTTTAGGGAGGCAAAACCTTGATCCTCATTCACAAAAATGATGCCAGAGAATAATGTGCCTCCGTGAAAACCATCGACCACTCAACCAAAACATTCCAAACCCACACAAAAACAGTATATAAAGAATTTTTTTTTGTGTGATAAAATAAAAAGAAATAAATATTTTGAGCAGGCCACCACATTGATAACCAGCCTTGATCAACATCATCAAAAACATAGACACAAAACAAAAACTGAGTTACCAACATAGTAAAAGAAACCTAGGATACCATCAGAAACTCAATTAGCGCATATTAAATCACCTCAAGATCCCATGAACCATTCCAAAATGGGTAAAAGAATAATGTATCATGAAGCATGATTATAGAAGAATAAAGATAAGTCTTCTACAGTAAACCATGACCACAATATTGGAATCAATTTTCGGAATCCCTAAAAATCAAAAGGGAAATGGGAACCCTATCCGGAAAAATAAGGGGATATAAAACCAAGATCTATAAGGGACCATCTGAGGAGATATAGAGAAATAAATGAGTAAGGAATCATCCCTAAATATGCCAAAACAAGATGAAAAATAACCAGAATGATAATGGGAAATAGAGGTGATGAATTTAAATGGAAAGGTGGAGTCTCCACTAAAGGTCAATCACCAAACTCCCCCTTTCTAAAAATGGCTCTTTGGAAAGCTATCGCTATGATAGGAGGACCAAATTTACTTTGATCATTATTCCATAATATATATAATTATGATCATAATATAAATATCATATATATTCATTATAAATGTATTAATTGTAATAAAAAATGGAAATAGAAAAATGAATTACATCATTTAGGGAAATGGTAGCTCATTCATGCGCATTAACACTATTTTCACTTTTTTCATATTAAACAAATAAAATGTAATGAATATTTCATATTTAAAGAAACATAATAAAATAAACAATTATGTGGATATGGTAAGATATACGTACATAGTAGTGATGTTTTCACATTCCATATGACGTATAGATGGTGGAATATGGTTTTTATAACATCACAATTACAATTAAGAATATTTAATATATTTAATTAATTAATTTATAATGGATACCATGGATATTGACGAATTTTAGGAAGATATACAATTGAAAAACTCAATTAAGATTTATACACCTCTTCATTTAGTAACCACTTTTGACTTACACCATAATACTAAAATGGATAGTCTTTTGGAAACAACATAAACACTAAGATTTGGATAATAATGTTATCAATATTTTATGGTTTGGATTGAATTTTCTATACGTCTCAATAGATTTTAGGAAGAGAGGAGAAGAGGTCCCATTTTATAATTGAGGGAGGGGCATTATTATTAGAATTACGCAATGTATAAAATTTATATAAATTAATATTTGTAATTACAGGAATCTCGATTGATATATTTTGATTCTAGGATGATGATAAGTTATAATACTAAAATTAAATAAAATTAATTCAAGTTTAGGTTATTCTTTATCCCTTGTCTCTCACTTTAAACCACTCGTTAATCCTTTTGAGAATTACCGCAATATCCTGGTTTTCTAAAATATGTGGGTTAAAAATGATACTATAAAAGAAAAGTGACCCATAAATTTATCTTGGATTATATTATCAACCATATAAATTTCATTTGGATGAATATAAAATTTTTATGAATTTTAAATCATTTAATAAAATATTATTTAATATAAAATATCATTAATGCCATTTCCAGAATAACTCTTTTACATTGAAATTAAAATCATCAAGATAGTTATGGAATTTGATTATGAACGTTTAAAAAACCCTAATATGATATATTTATCTAAAAATATATTGGGACATAATAATTCATCCATATTATATTACATTTAATATTCTTAATATCATGTATTTTATTATTCTATTAATTTAATAAACACTATTTTAGTGTTGCATAAGTATTTTAGGTCATTATTAAATAGGTAAAAATTAATATTAAATTATCATGAAAAAAACACTAAATTAGCCTATAATATAAACACTGAGAACCAAAATCATAGTCGTTTATTTCCTATGTAAATATTTTATAGATATTTTATTTATTAGAATGACACTTTGTATTTATTCTTCTTATAAAATAATATAAAGATAACACTAAAATAAAATTGATCTAATTGGATATATATTCAAAATATTAATGGAATTGTATAAAAATAATAATTTAATACTATAAATGACAGTGTTATAGATATTTTGAATCCTTATCCAATATATTTTACCTATTTTACCTATCTTACCTATACCAAGACAAAAAATAATTACCGTGGATACTATTCACAATGAATGAAAATAAAAGGATCCCATTAAAAAAATAACCTCTTGATTATAAATATAGAATAAATTTTTTAAATTTCAAGTATAATATGTTTCATAAATCAATATTAGAATAATCATTCAAATCATTTTGAAAATTATTTCTAAGAAAAATACATTTTAAATCATAAAATTGGATATATTTATATCTCATGCCTAAAAAATACTAGATGAATGGTAAAAAATATATTGATTATATAATATATACATTTTAGAAAATTCATTCACCAATATTGGTCAGTTAATTTTACTATTATACAAACACTATGGGTCATAAGAATATTTTTTTAGAAAAACATCCATTTTACATGAAAATGATTCTATTTCTATTTCTAATCAATTGATAGCTAGTAATATTTTTATACATGAACAAACCAATAACTTTTCATTATTTTATATTTTATAATTAATTTATTCAAAATTAATATATGGTTTATAATAGTTTAATATATTGTGGTTCATTTAGAATTAGTGTTTTGTGCATCATAAGATAATGAATAAATTCCTTTAAATGGAAATATATCATAAACTCGTGGGGTGTTACTTATATGTAATTGATTATGTATGATATAGGTAAAGAGAAAAGATATAAAAAAAGTTATTTGTTCTTCTTGATGTCTCTTCATATTTCATAGTATGATGGCATGTGTTGACTGTAGTTTACGACATGATAGATTAAGTGGACTATCATGGAGATCCTCATGTGTATATCATTTATTGGGTTAATTATGTGTTTGTCATTCCCCCATTCTATTTATATTATATTAATTCATATAAGATATTTTATCACTTAACATTTAGTTTATAAGGTGATGTGTGGATTTCCAATTACCTTCACTAAAATAAATTATAATTAGTTTTATTTTTTATTAAAATTGTAAACGTTTGTACTTATATGTACATGTTATGGATATATCATGATATATTTATAGGATGAATATTTTTGGGGGTTTATATAATATTTAGGGTGAAATAATTCACTATTGTTCTCTTTGATGACATCCTTTTTTCTCACCATCCCATGCTGATTAATAATTTTCTTCAGGCCTTGTGGTAGGAAGATACAAGTAACATTTTAGAATGATCTTCATTAGTTAAATGAAAAATTGTATCCAATAACTTATGAAACTTTTTGGAGTATTTCTTTATAGAGATAAAACCATCAAAACTAAATAGGTGGGTCTAGGGGAGTTTATATCCATATTTTCTTCATGATTTTCCATATGTTAACAATGGTCATTGGGAACAGTGTTAGGGGTTGTTATTTAATATAAAATATTTTGTTAATATTTTTTATGATTACAAATTTTTATGAGTTTTAGAGGAATAATATGTGAAATTTCTTTAAATTTATTGTTTTTGGGTGGGATGGAGAAGAAAATCATAGGTGTGTGGTCTAAAAAACCATAAATAAAGCATGAAACCAAACCAGGACACCATTTCGATGGCAATCATATGGTGTTAAAAAAATACAATAAACTATGTTTCCAGAATTTGTATAGTGTCAAAATATGTATATATTATTTATCCACACCCTTAGGTATTTAAATTGGTTATTTTTAGTATTAATATTTTTAATGATTAATTGGGGATCTTTATTGTTTTATCAGTGTTTTTGGAGTTGAATTATATTTTGATTCAATTTTATGTTTTATTTTTTAAAACAGTACCTCTAAGAAAAACCACCAATAATCACTGAGATATTGTTATGGAAAAAAAGGATAATAGTCCTTAGAGAACTATTCATATTAATTTTTCCATTATAACTGATCAATATATTAGACTTGAATCCAATCCAGATGAAGAGATAGTGGTGGATCATTCCTCTTTTTTTCTAAGTTTATTAAACAATTATTATGTAGAGTCCAAGGGTATTAGGATCCTAAAAATGTATAGATAAAATTTAGTGATTATTTTATTTTATTTGGATCCTTGAGAGATATACATTTCACTTTTCCATGTATTTTTTAGAAGGATTATGACATAAATAGTGGAAGTATTTTATGAAAACAAAGCTCTATGTGGATCTCATCAGAGCCTTGTGAAAGGAAATGTGCAAACCTCATTTTTATAGAAATAATTTTAGGATGGAGAGGTTTAGAGAGTTAAATACATTAGTGTAAAGGAATCATTCAATAATGGAGTATGTCTCTTGATTTTTCAAGTTTGTACACATTCCCTTAAGCTCATCATAAATGACTACGTTCAAGCCTAATGAATTGAGATGGCTTTGAGATAGTAGGTATGATTCAGTATTTTTTTCATCCCATCAACCTATACTAAGGGGGTTGATAAGGAATTTATGTATGATATGTATATGTAAAGATATATTGGTTTTAGTGGTGCCTCTATTATTATAGGATGGTGTCAGATTTCATAATCTGGTTAGTAAAGGATGTGTGAGTAATCTTGATGGGGTAGTAATGGTAGTGTGTTACACACCTCATATTCCTCTCCAATGAAACCATTAATGTATAATTAATTTTTCATATTCTAGGGTGGGAAGATAGGATACACTAAAATACATTTATCAAAGGATCCTAAGACATAACATTTATCTAGAAATTTGGCTTTCTTTAATTATTTTATAAGTAAACTCCTTACAGTTGTAAGCCCAAGTATTTATGTTATAGAGACTCTGGGAAATTGTTATATATAACAAAGTTAATATGATATAATAACTATGTAACTAGGGATTCATAAGCTTCCATCATGTCTCAATGTGATTCTGGAATTGGGGAATTTACATGTAGCATATCATGGGATAGATGGATAAGTTGTCGAACCAACAGCTATTACCCGCTCAATGATTATTCATTCTTCTATAGAATTATATTTTTTAACATAGGTAAATACCATTCCTTTATCACAACTAAACTAATTGATGTACTAGTGTTTTTATCTGATTTTATGTCATTTATGATGGATCATTCTAGTTCTTTTGGGATGAGGAGGTAGTATGGATTTATATTCCCTGTGTTTTGTGTTAGAGTTTTTGATGTTGAAACTATGTAGGGTTTTATAGTAAGTGATTTGAAAATCATCGATACTTTTTTGGTATGGACTATATAGTTAGCTAAAATTCATAGATTGAAAGTAGAAACCAAAGTTTATCTTCTTTTATGCTAATGGAAATAGTCACGTGTTCAAGGGTGAGTAGCATAACATATTTGGGAGTAAAAGGCTTAATAATAATGATATTGGATTGATTTCAAGTCATATATATTATCTCTTATTATATGGAAATGATAAGAGTTTATATTGTCACTTTTTGATGGTGTAAGATTGGTATCTTGAGTTTTTTTCGGATTATTTCTCTTAAATTCCATCCTAGAATATGGTTTAATTCTCTGTTGAGATACTCGTAGGGATTATCCCCATTTATATTCCATA
This sequence comes from Viscum album, assembly GCA_963277665.1. Lineage (NCBI taxonomy): Eukaryota > Viridiplantae > Streptophyta > Magnoliopsida > Santalales > Viscaceae > Viscum > Viscum album. The sequence goes on along the minus strand of OY728127.1, from coordinate 394,501,821 downwards.
TTATCAAATTTATCATTTCATGTAATTGGAATTAGAGGTTAAATTATAGGATCATTTATGAAAGGGTTTTTTTTCCTAGAATGAAACCATGGGAATTAGTGGTTCACATTACAAAAATTGAAAATGGAGGGATCACTGAAGTGACTCAATTATGTAAGCATCTTGAATAGTTAATTGTTTCCATGAATTGATGATATTTTTTCCTAACATCATGGAAATCGATGGTCTTGTGAGAATGATATAAGATCAAGGGACCACCGGTTGATATTGAAGGAAGAGGATATATTTATAAGATCAGTTTGAGGGGGGATTTTGAGAATTATGATTATCTTATTATTCTATTTTTTCCTAACCAATTCCCTTATCATATTCAAGGATTTTTTGAACCATATATTTAATTTTTATCATAACACATTTTTTGTGGTGTTTATTTATTTATCATGGTTTACATGAAGTTAAAAAATATTATGGGGTCCATATGGATGTTGTTTTAGGAACATTAATGAATATAATATATAACAAAATATGTCTATATATAAATTTTTGATACAAAAAGGAATTTTTTAGGTTATTTGGTATAAGTGGAAGGAATTTTTTAGGTTCTGAGATTATTTAATTTCATATATCTTACAAAAAACTCATGAATGTTTTTAAGAAAGGAATCATTCCATGTTATTCTAGATATTACAAGAAATTTATTTGTGGATTCATCAAATTGAGATCTCCCTTCCTATATTTGACATATAAGGGAATACTAATTTAATAGGAGGGGAATTATAATATATCCTTTGATGAGATTAAATATAGGATGATATTATCCTCCATTTTGATTCTTTTGGAACTTAGTGACAAATAATTAATGAAATGTGATACCTCACATATGGGGTTGTGGTTTATTTGGATATAGTATGACTATTTGGTGGAATATGGATTACTCAAGTTACACCATAATAATAATAAATAACACACAAACAATCTAGAATTGGAAGTGATTATGAATATGTAGCAAACAGGGAATTACAAAATCTTTTTTGATAATGTTTCCACGTAATTAGATTTTAATAATTTAATGTTTATGTAACAACCCTGAATCCAACAACCAAGATATGATGGATAATTTATTACAAATGGTTCACAGATTGAAATAAATATGATCCAATAGTTTAATAACATTATAAAACTGTATACATAAATTTGTTTTAGATTACATTAAAACTAAAAAACATTATATGAAAGCATTATTAATTTCTTTGCAAACCATTCTCATATGTAATAATACTCATTGATCCTTGTGGGGAATGAGAAAAAAATATAAAGGCTGGGCTTAGAATCATGGTAATAGGGTTTCCTATAGGGTAAGTAAATATAAAAATAGGTATTATCGAATAAATAAATAAACTGAGTTATTCCATATCAAATGAAATAGGGAGTATAAATAAATATATAAATAATATAATAATAAATAAATTATAGGATAACAAATACTTGATCATTTTGTAAGGTGGAATAAACAAATAGACTTATTTATTACATATCATTTGAAATTTAAGGAATAAAATAAATCCATATTGAACAATATAATGAATAAATTATAAGATAAATGTAACTTAAGGAATATATTACAAGATTTTCCCATATAGAAAAAATAATTATATGGTAAAAATTTATTTCTCCCCAATCATAGAATTAAAAAACATATCTGAGTAGTTGTAATATATGTACATTCAATGGTATGAAATAAAATCAATGATGAATAAATCCTGAAAATTGTTTTTTAAATAGAATATAAATTAACTAATGTATATCACTTGGGAGTGTCAAATCAGGTTTATAGAATGAAAAATCATCATTTCCCAGGTGACGATCATGTCAAAGCCAAATAAACCATTATCAGGGTAATTTCCCCTTGTTGTAACTATTACATATCCAAATCCACTTTTAGTATCTATAAATGGTTGTGATTTTTTAGAAAACCATATACATTTTACATTACCTAAATTTTAGGATGAATTTAAAGCTATGAAATATACTGATTATTATATCAACTTGAGCATGTATTTAATGAGGGGGAATAAAAAAAGTGTCCTTCACAACATAAAAAATGGATGATAATAAAATGAAATAAAAATAATGGAAATATATGAAAATGGAATTCAAAAATACCCTTCAAAAAAGGTAATGAACAAGAAAAGGATAGATGAGGATTGAAGACCCTTATTTTAAGAAGGATGATTCTTAATTCTATAGAAGGACTTATTAGAACCTGATAACTACCATAGAGAGACTATTGACATTGGAATTCTGAGTGAAATCATGATCAAATTCTTTTTTGTGGAAGGTTAGGAGGCAAAGTGGGTATTTATATGTGATGAAGATTAGTTTAAAGGGTCAAAATATAGGTTATAGTAACATATAATACAACCACATAATGGTTTAGTTAATTACAATCCTTTTTATGGATTATTAATGGGAGTTATAAATTATTTGGATGTAAAAGGAATTACTAAAACAAAATACAACACCCAATCAACATAATTAATCCACAAAATGAAAACTTTTATTTCAAAAATCTAATGATTGGTTTATAAAAGTAATGTATACATTTCTATTTTACAATTACTATTAGAAAATTAATTTTTATAATTATTTAATTTTATTTTTTGAATTAAATTTTTCATTATTTTTAATTCAGGTTAACATAAAAATGATGTTAGAAAATATAATTGCTTTTTATTGTGGAAATTTTCAATTTTTCACCAAAAATCATCTTCGTTAAAAAATTAAAAAATAACCCTGTGATAATTTCGATATATACATCACACACACACAAGAACACACAAACACACATGCACACACACACACATAGTTATATATACGAATAAATACATATATACGTGTGTAATTGAAATTCCATTGAATGTTAAAATAACCATAACAACTAATTCAGATGGTTGTTTCAATTCCCAAACTAGTCAAATGGATGAAAATGAAACAATGTTTTATATGATATGCAGTACAGGCCAAGAGGACATCTAGATCAGAAGTTATACCTCTTTGAATGTAAAAAAAGTGTGGAATCCCAAAAAAAATTTCAATTTCAGAGGACATTTAGGCCTTTTTTGCCTAAAAATGGCAAAAGATGGTTCTTTTGAGTCATTATCCTATAAATCTCATCGCAAGATTATATTTGATATGTTGTAGAGCACGAACAGATACTATGACCCAATTTTATTTCTATTTAATGTTTGAGTTACATTTTCAAATTGTTTTAGATCTTTTATTGAGTTTTTTTTTTATTTTTCGGTCTTCCAATTTTTATGAAATGATTATTAGTAGATTATAATAATAAAATTATTAATTAATAATATATTAAAGTATTATAAATCCATTTTTTCTAAATTTTTTATTTATTAAATGTAATAGTCTATTTATTCTTATCTAAAACATATCTAAATATATATATTATATGTATATCAATATAAATATAATTATATATCAATATATTATTTTTTATGCGAAATTTATTTTTATTAAATATAAAAATTATTAGCACTAAGAAATATTACTGATAAATACCCACAATTAGTGCTACTAAAAAAGAGTTTCTAAAGGGGCCCCCTTTAAGAGCGCTAAAAAAACAGATGATAAAGAGTCACTTTTAACAGCTGTTTTTTTAGCGCTGATAATGGAACCCCCATTATCATCAATTTTTTAGCGATGTTAAAGGATGGTGTTGTTGAATACCTATTTTGTGGTAGTTCCTACTAACACCACTCCTTATTATCCTACTCTTACTCCCCTCCTCCACATATTCCCAAATACAATTATTTATATTTTGATCATCCCCAGCATCATATTGTTGCATATGTGATGATATTTTATATTTAAAATAACTTGTATCACTAAAAGTTACATGTAGAGAATCATAGAGTCTATGTACAAGATATTATAGATAGATTATATGGAGTTCTATTACCTGTAGTGGAGGTGAGAATAGTTGGACATAGTATATGACACTTTTTAGTTTGTTCATCTAGACTTTTGTTACTTATTACAATTGAAGTATCTGTATATTTTATCATTTTTTTCATTTTGGTATTAATATTTTTTAACATTTTAAATTTTATATTTTTATATATTTATTAGGAATACATTAATGGTAATGAAATATTTTATAGAAAAAAATACAATGTGCTATGACTTCATATACAAATTCTAGTACTCTTTACATATTATCAACATATTAAAATTATTTATTTAGTGTTTACAAGATTCCTTTTGAAGCTGGTGTTTGTGGGCATGTAATGAATGTGTTGATGTTGAAAATGATATTTGGGATATTATTAATTGAGATAACATGGGCATTAATACCATTCATATTTATTCTATGTATGCCTTACAAAAAGTCATTTTGTAAATTTAAATTGTTAGAAAATTTATACTTATGTTTAATTTATATTAGGTATCGTTATAAAAATTTTAAGGATCATTATAAGTTATATGTATATGGATTTATGGAACCATATTATATTTAAAATATTGAATTGAAAGCAACTAAAGAATAAAGAATATTGTATATTATTGAATGATTTCAACAGAATGAAATTATTTAGTTCTCTATGTTTTATTATCTACAAGATTATGAAACATATATTTCACAAAATTTCCTATAAATTTTATCAAAAAAAACCACTAACATTAAATTTTCTTTTATATTAGTTTCCATTGGATGTTTGGTGTATATTTTACAAAAGAGAGGCACTTTACTAGTTATGCTCTATCCATGTGGGAGGGTTAGAAAAGTTTATGGATGTATTGAACACATATGTTTGAATTTTTTTAATACTTTTAGATATTATAATGACATATACTTATATCATTCATATTCTTTTAAATAAAGGTATGTAATTTCCTTTAAGAGACCATAATAAAGGATAGAATCAATATAAAATATGTAAAATTTAAGGTGAATTTTCTTTTATAATAACTAACATTCTCATATATTACTTAATAATGTTATTTTGAATTTTAAAACTCTTTTAAATAGAATTTTCATAAACAATAAGGAATAATAGTATATTTATATTATTTTAAATGATTTATGTATGAAATAATTTCAACATCAATAGTTAGAAAGTTCAACCAGTTTAGATTTCTTTGTAAATATTTCCTTTTTATTTGATTTATTTCATTCATAATAAATGCTAAATGATTTCATTTTAATTTTTTTATTTTTTACCATCATCCTTGTAGTGCATAAGCGATTCGACACTTAAAAGTGTAATAGAAAAACCATTTTAACAGTTTTTTCTGATTTTATATTTTTTGTACAACACATTATAGTTTTGAATATTGAAATTGAAAATATTTTTTTGCTAAAATTACTATTTCTCTCTGTCTGTTTTATATTCTTGTTGATTGTGGAGACAAAGAAGGTTTGAAAATAAATTTATTCAAAAAATATTATTTTTTTACATCATTTATTTAAAAAGTGACATGATAAACCTATATAGAATGGTTTTCCTTGTCAGTTATAATATAGATGACCTAAAACCCCAATTTTCACATTTTATTTTAACATATATTATTTTATAATATACATGAAAACTGTTTTATCCCATTGATTTTAAAAAAATTACATGAAAAATCCATTTAGAATGGTTCATAATGTCAGTTATCTTTTATCCAATGTGATAGAAAATTTTTAACACTAGTTATCAAATAACCGGCATCAAAAACCAATTCAATGTTTCCTTTACAATGCACATTTTTTTAAGAGACATTAGAGACATATTTACATAGTCACCTTTAATAAAGTTGCTGGATAAATGATGTAAAAAATAAAATAAATGATGTGAAAAATAGTTTTCATCACTATTGTTTATAAAACTATTTGGTTTGGACGTAATTATACAATAACAATAAAAGGAAATGGAATGTTAAATTAAAATGTAAGTTTTTTATGTGATTGAAGAAAAGTCTCTTAAAAGGATGTAAACTATGTAGTTGATATAATGATATTAATTTTACTTGAAGTATATATATAATCAAATCTTTATATAGATATTTTTTTATAAAATATAAAAAAAAGAAAAGTTATTTTAAATCATATTTTTTTAAATGAAATGGGGTTTTCATAAAATAATGGTTGATAAAAATGGTTGTATCACATTAATTAGTTAAATATAGAAATTTAAGGAAAATTATTGTTCCTTGAAATAATACTAATATTAAAATATATAATGATGATGTTTTTAAATAAATTCAATGAATTAATTAAACAAATAAATTATACTAAAACGATAGATGAAAAACTGAACTATTTGATCTATCTCACATGGATGTAGATGTACCCAAAAACTAGAATTGTTCCAATTGAAAAATATAATAGGTTATATTTATCAATGGAAATATTATAATGGGATATATATTTTCACTATGATATAAAATATAATATTTTTGTCTCTATAAATAGTTATAAAATGAAGGTAGTTAATTTTCATTGAAATAAATCAAAACCACTAGAAATTTTAATGAGAAATAGAATACATATTTTAATAAAGGAAATTCTTAGAGAAATATAAAATATTATATTTGGTATATGTTATGTAAACCCTATAAAATAATATTGCAGTATAATGAATAAAAATATGGTAAATAACATGGATTGAAAATTAATGATTTCGAGTTGATTTATAAGGCATTATTAAAAGTAATGTTTTCAAACTACTATTGATATTTAGAAAAGAAAAGAAATAAATTTTAGTTTCATAGAAATATATATAATAAAAGATTTAAAGAAAGTATAATATAAATATTTTATAGCAATTGGGAGATAATTTATTATATTGAACCTATGGAAAACCTAACTTAGATACCCTCTAAATTGGGTTACCGACTAGAATTACCACATAATTAAAGGTTGTTCTCAATTCCCATGGGCTGTCGACTAGCACTCGGGCATCAAAAAAACAAAAGGTAATGATTTCTCCCAAGTAGTGGCCAATACATAGAATATATATATGAAAAATAGAGAGAAACAGTGGATGAGATAAAATATTATATAACTGAAATAAAATATAGGAAAACGATAAATCCAAAAGAGTTAGAATATACAAATGTACAACCAAAACCATCAAGGATAACTAATTCTGGAAACCAACTACTCCATGTGATTGGGTGGAAAGACTCTGACCATGTCACCATTGTCTACCTAGACTCATCTGACAAGATCATCACTACCTCAATTTGGTGCCTTGGCTTTCCTCATATCAAAAGATGTAAAATGGTATATGTATTAATTGAGGGGTGTGATGGGTGTGATATAATAGGCTTTGTAAGATCTTTCTTATGAGTTCCATAAAAAATATCTTTATAATAATAAGAAAAATATCAACATTAAATAAACTAATGCATGATATACATTTTAGTAGTTTTATATTAAAAGCATCAAAAAAACAAATAATTTCCTCTTTTTTACATAGTTTTAAAATAAATTGGGTAAATAGGTATCAAATAATTTCATTTACATATATCAAATATGATATATCAAATCAATAAAAATAATATATCACACGTCATATCAAAGCAATGGATGTATAAAGAAAAATAGTACATGCCAAAAATATAGGTAACATCACGCCAATGATCACACTATGTCAGGATATCTTGGACACTCATACCCCCAATATATAAAATTTCACATGCATCATTACCCTAGACATATGAATTGAATCTATGAAGCAAAGGAAGACTTCAGAAAGTGAACCCTCATTGTATTTTCTATCTAGTTCCTAGAATAATATGCCTAGGAAGCATATGAACACCATATCAGTGAACCCCCAGATAGTATTAATAGACAAAAGAAATTACAAAACCTCCCACCTGAGTACCCAAGGATTCCAATATAATCTATTTTACAAACTAATTCATTAAATCCATTTCATTCAACCATTCTTTTAAAACCACTTCACAAATCCATTTCAAAATGCATTGAAATCCCATTTTCATTTACCAAAACCAACTGAAACAACATCTTTATTCAAAAACTATTTTCTACAGAATAAAATAAAATCATTCAATCCTAAAATTTAATTTTTAAGAAAACATCATCAAAACCAAAGTAATATACTTATTCTTACGTACAATGATATGGGAAGACCTACCTCAAACTCGGGTTTCACATGACCAAAACTGTATCTAAAAACTATGAAGAATATAACAGAAATGACAGCATATGCCATAAAATCAATAGAAAAATCATATAAATGATTAAACTTGAACAATAGTCATTGGAGAAGAAGAAGAAACCCATTACTGAAAGAACTCACAAACAACACCACAACTGAAACAATGGATAGCCTCTGGAGAAAGATCACATCATGGATCTAAAAAATCATAAAGAATCATCATCACAGAACAATAGCTCTAATAATTCTAGAAAATGGTGCTACAACTATCAATTGAAAAAAAACAATAATGGATTAGTTTCCCTAATCGGTTAAATCCAACTTCAATAGAGATCAATCATTAAATGTAGAGATTAAAATGGAGGGGAGGTCCACAAAATCAGCTGGGATATCTCTAAGTTAAAAAGTAAGGAGGTTGCATTAGAATGAAGTAATAATAATTCATGTGGTGTTCTATATACCATAACCTACGATGATTACCCATCATGTAATACATTTTCATGTAGTGTAGTCTATGTGGCCCAAGTACATTGAATAACCCATCACATATTTACATAAACCCTACATTTTCCAATACAAGAAATGAACCAAATACATGGCATATAATCCCTTCATCCTTTATACCAGGCTCATGGATTTTTTCCAAAAATGAATTAATTATTTATAAAAACATTACATGGTGTTTAGTTCCATAAAATATATAAAAAATGTCCAGAAACAACTGTTGAATTCTCAGAACACAAGAAAAACCATGAAAATATTTATCACGGTTATACTACGACTCCATTAATTCAAAATAATTACATCCCTGATCTTGAGTCATTTTCCCAAGAACAATATCTCATTTCTTTGGATTCCTAATATTCTCTCAAATATAGAGGAAAAAAATAAATACAAGAGAAATAAATCAAAGAAAGTAATCATATGTTACAAAAACAGTATAAAAATCTAATAAAATATGGAAAAATAAGAGATGTTCATATTTTTATTGGTTAATATTTCATAACAAATACTATATACCATTAAATTAAATATATTTATTATTAATAAAAGCACTTTCATTACTGTTCTAGGAATCCTAAAAATCCCATTCCTGAAATCACTATTAGAATCAAAAAATCCTACCTAAATTTATAATGTAGATCCAATTATTAAACTATTCAGGATGTCAACAAGAAAAAAAATTACAAAAAAACTATCATTATTAAAAAATAGAAACTCCATCAGTCAATGCCTCCATTATATAAAACACTTAAGTAATGATTTAAAATATAAATCCTACGTGGAACATTCTTCTACAACAATATGTTGAAATTGAAAAAATACCAGTCAGATTGAGTATATTCACCTTACAAAATGGTTATAGGTGTTGTTTTATGACTTCATGAACAACACACTATCAAGATGTTTTATCTTTTCTAACTCAATAGGTGTATAAATAAAATGGTTAATAAAAACCATTTATCCATCTTTCAAGACTTAATTATCATTTTTTATTAAAACAATTGGTTGACTCTATAGCACAACACTTATAATAACACTAAAATCTAATAACTAAAATTATAAGAAAAATCATCAAGAAATATAAACATCAACATTTCAATAAACCAATTAAAACAACCTTTATTTGGACACCAAAATAGTATCCCAAACCACCTCACACTATAGTAAAGAAAAAATAACAACAACAAAAATTATTCCCTAACCAAAAAACATTAATAAAAGTCTTTATTACTTCAAGTAGTGTAATGATGATAAAAAATAAATATGAATTTCTAAAATATACCAGATCGAAATCCAATTGAGATTCATGTTTAAAATAATGGATATTGGATTTGCACTGTAATTTCACATATATTTCATGATATTATATTTTGGTTGTAATTAAAAAATTAACTCTAAAACAACACTTAAGAAGATAAATACAATAAAAAAATCATCAATAAAGAATGGTTCAGGGCCATATTCATGGAATTTAACATTAAAATTACTAGAAAAAAATAAAAGAGTAATTTTTATAGCCCTAGGGGGTATTCATATTATGAAATTTAATGTTACTTTTTTGAATCATATGTAATTAAATGCATTTTGAATTAGATAATTCCTCCATATAGGGCTTACTAAACATTTCATTGGATTATTTCATATTTTTTGTAATATTATAGGGGTAAGATAAATTCTAATTTCCTTGTTATACTTAGTCCATGAAGTCATCCATATGGATGATATCTATATGGGAATCTATTATTTTAGAAAATATACTGACAAAGTCGGTTGGATATACAATGGACTCCAAGACATTATTTAGTCCCTTGTCAGTCTTAGATTTAGGTACATTACCTAACAGGGAATCATCCATGATCTATAAGCATTCAACCTATTCTTGGAATTCTTATTTACACATGGTATCCATCACATCAATTATTTTTCTCCCTAATCATTCATATTGTTCTTGATCAACTAATAATAGAAATTTTTATGTCTTTCTATCCACATAAAAGGTAATTAATTCCCACACAATTTGATAAGGTATGTTTCCCAAATTTTATTGCCTATGAGGAATTAATATTCATTACAAAAATTTTCATTTTTCATTGAACCATATAAGTTTTCCGGGACTTTAAAAATTTAACCCAAGTTCCATTTCATTATATATTTTTACTTTACTAACATTCAAATTTAACCATACACATGAACCTCCTATAGCTTATCAAAATAGTCCATAGTTTCAAAATTGTGATAAAATTCTTCCGATAAAATATAGTTGAACAATTTCCCAACTAAATAATGATAATCAAACATACTATATCTAAATAGGACATGAAAAGCTTTTTCAATCAGCCCATATGATTTGGTGGTCGGGGAAGTAGAATTATAGCTTTTTGAAGGACACCATAATAGGACAATCCTCTAATATAGAAAATTATGTAACAAAATAAAAATTGGAATAAATAAAAACATTTTATCAAAGTGACTTGTGTTATGAATAATAACATAAAAATAAAATAGAATTCTCTTTGACTACATTTATTGTATATAAAGATGATTGAGAAGTTCAATCCCTTACCCATTCCACTACAAGAAAACTAATTTTAAGAACATTATTGATACAACCACCTATTGTAGAACCTAACCTTAAAGTAGTTTCCACTATAGACAAGTAATATCACAAAATAGTTATTAGGCTGAGGATCATCATAGAATAAGTACATCAATAAAATGTGTCCTTTATGTGAAAATCTAGCTAAATATAGGACATTGGGACAAAATAATTTTCCTTCATCCGAGCCGTGATCAATATATCAATGTCTCTATTCTGAGTAATTACATCCATTTTATGAACATAAAATCCATATTTTTTATGTATGATGCTAATTTTTCAATAAAAAAACTAAATAAATACTTAAAATCCTTAATTGGAATTATTTAAAGATCTATGAAACTCTAGTTCATGACAAAAAAAAATCTTCTTCAGATGAATATTATATGAGCGTGTTTCGATCATACACCATACATATAATGGCCCAGACCTCTCTGGTCCATTACTTTGTAAAAGTTTGATGTGGTCAAACACGATGCATGTTATAATAGTAATTTTTAATAATAATAATTGATAATGGTGGCGTGAAAATATTTGTTGTTAATTGGATTAAATGGTTTTAATTTAACAATTGTGAAATAAAAGAAATAAAATTTAATGTAGTTAATTCAATGATGGGAGGTCCATGGTTTCTTTTTGATTTATTTAAATTTTATTAAACAATAAATTATATGTGTAATTGGCATGTAATGGGAGGCTTCTCGGCATTGACCTAATGGTGGTTAGACATGGTCAACGAGGAGAACGTCAATAATAATAATTATTATTATTAATAGTTGGTGACAATTTAATAAATTTTAATTAGATATTTTTTATTATTATTATAATAAATAATTATAATAATAATGTTCGCTTAAATTTTGAAAGATCCATTTATAATGATTTAATGAGATTTAAATTTTGAATACAATGCAATGAGATTTGAGATATGAGGATAGATGAGAGATGTTATTATTTATGATAATTGTGTTAAACAATAATGATAAATGTTTAGAATGGAAGTTGTGGTGTGTCACATGGAACAAAGTTAGGGGAGGAGCCACTTTTGGGGAGTGAGTGAAAATCGTGGAAGGATTACTGAGATTGGAGAGATGGAGGAGTTATAAGATATTAGTGGGGATAAAATTAAATGTGAAATAAATGATAAAGCATGGAATTGTTGATGAATTTCTATCATTAAAGAGACCAAATATTGATTGATTTGGAGTTATAAAAAATAAATAAATAAGTAATTAATAATAATAATAATAAAATATTGTTATTATTAATTTTGATGATAAAACACTGTTTTCACTATAACGTCTTCGTGCGACCTTGGTTTCATGAACTGTCAGCGGCAGTGTGACCATGACTATGAGACAGAAATTATGAGCCCAATATTGGATTTTATTTTTGGGTTTTCAGATCGGGTAACCGAAGCACTCTAAAAATAATAAATTTAAAAATATTATTAAATCTTCGACCTGCCATAACTCATGTGTGCGATGTCCGATTGACATGACGTCAGTTGTTATAGGATCCTAACATTAATACCGTACATTCACGTTTATTGTTGGATAATAAATTATGGTTCGTGGCTTGGGTCTATGAAACACACAATAATAACAATATTGTTATTTTTACGGGATCTTTTATCTATCATATCTCATTCATATGGTGTTGGAATTTTGAACCATCGGTGACGTTGCAACCTTGAATTTATGATGGTCATTTTATGATCAATGATGAATACCTTTTTATGACTCAAGTATCAGGTCAATAAAACACATATTATTAATTGAAGTAATTATTATCATTAAATGCATTGAAACCACGCAACTTGTCGTGTGTTGACCAGTAAAACAATGCAACAGTTGTATGGTCACGTTATGTATTCATTAATACACGTTGCATACCATTTTCCCTTTCGGTTTCCTATATAAGAGAGGGTCACGTGATATTTAAGAACCCCTCTTCTTCTCCACATGGCATCTCTCCTGGATGACCTAGAAGCCTTCCTCATATCTTTTTCATCTGGACTCTGATCGCCGATCTATCGATGGTTGTGGGATCGTGTCAACGAGGCGAACATTGTGCACCTCGTTCCATTCCCAATTCTACAACATCCTCATCACAGTTTCCTACCAAGGAGATTGATGATATTTGACGGGAACGACGCTCTTCAACGAAGAACATCTTAATGTTGCATTCTACCTTGTTCATATTTCTTCCTTGATCTCCTCTTACTATTCCTCCTTTCCATGCTATGACAAGTGACACCTTAAACCTTGATGGAGTCTCTCTTGGTTGTTAGTAAGGTTGTGCCGCAGCGTCCACGAGAGGACCTAATCATTGGGAGGAGTGATTGAACTCCTCGTGGTAGTTGTTCTTGTAGAAGGACATCAAAACCTGTTTAGGAAGGGATATTACCTTCGTCTCTCTCTCTTTTTTGTGCATCATGCGGGGTAGGTATCCTCTTGTTTTCGTGAGATATAGTTGAACCAGTAAATAAAGATAATAAATGGTTAAAGAATGGTTTTGGGGATTTTTTTTTGATATTTTTGTTTTAACATTATCAATGCTTATCAGTTGATTATGTTGCTAATTGAATAGGCTTATGCCTACATAAAATCACGTTGGTTGGGGACCTTTTGTTGTGAAATTAAATGTTTCCCGGTTTTTCTGGATTGTTTTGTGGATAGAATTTCACAGAATGTGGAAATTGGTTAATCATGTAATGTTCACTAATTAAATAAATACCTGGAACCCTTTTATGATCACCTCGTTAAAACTAAATGAATGAATGAATTTCTGGGTGTTTTGGGGTTTAATTATTTGAAGGGGTGTTTCATGGGTTGTTGTGGAACGGGTGAACAGCAGGGCTGTAAGTGGTTTGGTTGTGGGTTTGCCTGTATGATATGGTTGTGAAGGGCAGTGGAGCTGCGGTAAATGGTATCAAAGGGATGATGATGTGGTACAAGTATTGTTTACAATGTATGTTTGGTTATGGTGGTTGGAAGTAGGGCTGCAGGGATGTGATGTGCATATGAATAAAAGTGGAAGAGTTAACTAATGAATTCTGGGGCATGGTAGTTGATTAAATAATGAAAATCAATGGAATTTATTGGCTGATAAAAGAAAATAGTATTGTGTTGCTTGTGTTTTCCCTAACATTATTTGTGGTTGATAGGGATATGTTTTATGAATGATTGATTAGGTTTGAATGTGGTTAGTTTCACGGTAGATAAGGAACTCATAAACTAAAACTATTGAAACATGAAAAGAATAATGGGGTTTGGGGTTGTTTATTGTGTGCATACATTCTAGGTAGCAGTGCTGAGGCATGTGCTCAGATCTTTTATGTAGAAGTCTTATTATGGGCTGAGTGGTTGATATAATTATATAAATTTGTATGTTTTATATTTCATTACGCACCCCACCCATGTTGAGCACAACGTGTCAAACAACCGTGGGATGGGGGGTGATATTCTCAATCATCTAAAGGATGGATGGTTACTGTTCTTCCATGTGATCCCTCTTCCAGGTTCTATAGGCCAAGATGCTTCGGGCAGGTTACAACAGATGTTTCCCAAGAGTCTTCGGGATGAGGATGTGATATGTTCCCAGGTGTCTTTGGGATGAGATGTGATGTGGTTCCCAGGTGTCTTCAGGATGAGATGTGGTTATGGCCAAGGATTGAGTTCCAGCGGGATGCTATGATGGCCAAGGATTGAGTGCCGGTGGGATACTATGAGCTTCATATTTCTAGGTTGCAACACTAGCTTGGGATTTTTATGTCCATGTTGCAGCACTAGCTCAGGAAGAGGGGGAAGCATCAGAGCGTTAGGCATGAGGGATTGAGTGTTATTCCATGGGAAGGTGGTGTGGGGTACACATACTTAGATAATATTACTATACTACTCTGTTGACTTGTGATATTTGGTGAGTGTGGTTGGTAAGGTTGGGTGGATAGATTCATTGCTAGGATTTGGTTCCTTATGTTTTCTCATGGGGCATTAGGATGTCTCCCCAACTGTGCACGAGAGATTTAGGTTTTCCTACTTATTATACTCGTATTCACACCCTATGTTTAGTTTCATGTTTTCAGGGGGACATCAGGGACCGCGCGTGACCTTGCAGTTGGTTGTCGGAGTATTGCTGGTTGCATATTTTGCTTTATTTTTTTGGTATCGTACTTTGGAGCTTCTCTTATAATTGTACATTTGATTCAGTATTGTATAAAACATGTATATGGGACTGGTTTTCGGTTTATTTCCATTTACTTGTTCCTTTTTCTTTTGGTGTTTGACTCATCCTATTTCCTGATCTTAAAAACTATAAAGGGTAATGCCTCCCATATTTGTGAAAACTCTTACCCTTAGTTCTAGTCGCCACTCGGAGGCCTACTAGAGGTAGGACTCGGTGGTGATTATCTCCATTTCACCATTACCATCTCAGGAGGGGAATCTTTGGTGGGAGGGGGTCATGACAATATAGACCACCCTGAGACTTTATAATCTCCATCTAATATTAACATGATGATCAAAATAAATTATTTGATGGTAATAATGACCAAATACAGAAACTAGAATATGGATTTGAAGAATTTATTTGTATAAAATTTGAACATAGAGACATTCAATGTTGGAACTCTCTCAATTGATTTATTGTAATTAAGACTAAACTCAAAGTATTTAAAATTAGAAAAGAGAAGTTGGTATTAGTCTTAAATAAGCTCTACCATTGTAAGATTAGTAGTTTTAATCAAGATCAAGGGCATTAAAAATCAACCCAAAGCCTCAACATTTCCAATATTTATTTTATAGTTAATGATAAATAGAATGTTAGTTGTGATATGTAATTCAATATTGAAGAATAAAATAATGATTCAATTATTCATAAAAAATAAATCTATAGTCATAGTTTTGGATTATCACTTGTCTAAGATAATAATGATGAATTTAAAAAGATTATAAAAACATATTTATTTTCTAATAGTATTCATGTGGAATCATGTTGTTAATACAAAAATGGATTTTCTTTCATGGGTTGTGTATTTTATAAAATTAAAATGAATGTCTCATTTTTCCATTATAATAATTAAAAAATAAAACGACAATTTTTTGAGTATCTGGAAATTTAAATGAAAATTTTTTATAAAATAAAATAAAAATCATATCATGTAAAATACATAAATGGTTGGGGATTGATGAAATACATAGATTTTTGAATGAGTGATTTTTGAAGTAGGGTTAATATATTGGAGTCACAGAACATCAGAATTAAAATGAAAGAACATAAACTCATCATATTATTTTTAATAACATTATAAAATAGGGGCATGTATAAAAGAAATATTTATGTCTATGTATAATGGAAAGGTATGAATACAAAACAAATGTATTAAAAACAAGGATATTTTGAAATGATAAATGAATGAAATAAAAATGTATGAACAAAGAGTTTCCTTCTTGGAAAAAAATAATAAATCATGGTGATAAACAATTTATAGTCAAAATGTCACAATAGCTTGGTGATTTCATGTTTGATATGAGTTTTTGATATTTTTTCTACTGAAAATTATTAAGATGGTTTTTTATGATACATTTTATAAGGATATATAAGTAAACTATAAAAAATTGAAAATATTTGCTCAATTTATTATGATTTAGGGGATTATCAAACCATTCTATGTGTGTTATGACTAGGTTAATAGGGTAGTCCCATAGTTTGAAGCTAATTTTTTCAAAGTTATAGTTGAAAATAAAAATAATGGTTTCAATAAAAAAATAATCATGGATTTTGATGTGTAAAATAAAAACTTGTTATATATTAGTAATATT
The DNA here is from genome assembly GCA_963277665.1 of Viscum album. NCBI lineage: Eukaryota > Viridiplantae > Streptophyta > Magnoliopsida > Santalales > Viscaceae > Viscum > Viscum album. Next base: position 394,484,710 of record OY728127.1, on the reverse strand, counting down.
TTCAATGTATATCATGGTCCCATGATTAATATTTTAGATATTTTAAATGAAAGGATATCATGTTGTATCAAAAACGTGATATTCCATTTATTAGAAAATATAATGAAAAAAAATCATAAATCTTGAAATCTATTGGTATTTAATTTATGACAATAATGATCATTTGAATATATTTTTTATAGAAATAAAATATTACCGTATTAATTAAGGATTTAAATAAGGATCATTTGTACAAAAAATGAAGAAACTGTTGGGAGAAATATGGGAATAGTATATTAGAGAATGATTAATTTTTCATAAAAAATTGTTATTTTTGAATGATCCAATGAATAAAATATATATTTTCAAGAGATGAATAATGGGAATTAGATAATATGAAAATTGTATTAAAATAGAGTATGGTAATTCACTTATCTATAAATATATAATCATTTATATTCTTATTAGAGATTTTTTTATAAATATAGAGCTATAAAAAAATTTATGCAAATATGTCTTGAATAAAATGAGATCACTCAATAATATTGTAATCCAAAATTGAAAAATTTTATTTGGTAAGAAAAAATTGATTCCTTATATATCCTTATATTTAATATCTATACTTGTGGGAAACCAAGTAAATATTATGTTTTCATTGTATTTTTTTATTCTTTGAGGTCAAAGAACAATAAAACTAAAAAATCATATTCAAATAATTAATAAGAAAATGATAAAAATAAGTAAATGTTTTAATTTGATGATACCCCCAATTCACCCAAACCCCTCTTCAATTATCTATTCTATGGAATTTATCATTGCTATCAATTTATTGGATCTACATTTTTATTAAATTTGACTCCCATATATATATAGATCATTGAAACTATAATCATTTATAATGATGTTTAGAACATTTAATGATAAAAATTAATAACTATATACATTACCACTTCTGGTATCTAGGAATGGATATTTATGCTTCTATTGTCACTCTCTCTCTCAGATTATGATTACAATGAATTTTATATATAATACATTAAATTAAATAACATTAGTGAAGTAATATCAAATATAGTTAATTAAAATGTGATGTGAAGAATATCCTAAAAGTCAATGAGTGGGAATATATATTCTATATATATATGATATATTTCAATTTTCATGGAAGAAAAACTAAAAAATTTATAGAATAGATTTTAAGAATTTAAAATACTACATATTATTTTAAAAAAACATTATTAAACCATGAAATTGATGTTATTTGTTGTATATATAGACTTGTAAATGTAATTGAAGATGTAAACACAATTAATTGGATCTTTATAAGACTTATTGTATACTTGAATTAAAATTTATCCACTATGAAAGAAATGAATTTGAAGTTTGGGCCACTATGTGACCTTCAAATAACATTCATATAATATGAAATAAGAATCAATGTATATGTTTCCATAGTGAACAAGTAAAAATAGATATAAAATTAAAATCTATAAAAACCCCTATATGGAATGTAACCAAGGATACAATGAATTTTAAGAGATAATGTTATTCCTATCTCCCAATATAAAAAAATGAAATGAACAATGAAATTGAAAATTTTCAATAAAAAGTTTTTATATATAAATAAAATTTATCTTACTTTCAATATCCCAAAAAAATATCATGGAGGAATAGGAGGAATCTAAATACCCAAGAAAATATATTAATAAGATGTATATACAAGGGAAATTTCAAATGAGAATGATAAATTTTTACTCAATGGAAAAGGAGACTTATGATTCGATTGGATTATTTGACAATTATGATCTAAAGATAATACTATCATTATGGTTTCAATTTTTAGGAATAAAAATATTAACAGGTCATTGGTGATGTGTGAAATTTGAATAGGATAACATAATGATTAAACTCGAAGAAAATTTTAATATTATTTATATACTGAGGAATTAATGAATGAAATAAAATGTTGTTATTGAATATTGAAATATTAATAAGAAACCAAAATTAGAGATTATTAATATCTTAATTAAAGAGACATAGTATCTTAAAATAGAAAATATAAGAAAACATAAAATATATTGGATTTTAATCACAAAAGAAATGAGAAACTTATAATAATAAATTCCAGGACAACATAGTTAAAATTATTGGAAATGTGAAATTTTTTTAATTCTAATGTAGTAAATGTAAGAATAAAACAAAGTGATAACATTAGAATCACTACACTCTCGATGATTTATAGAAATGTATAATATTATTAATTAAACTTAAAAATAGAAAAAGGAAATATATTATCTATATTCATGGATTCTTGAATAATATCTCAACAACTAATGATTTATATATTAAATAATGGTCTGTTTTTTATTTTATTGAACTCAATGGAAAACAGAACCAAAGTGTATTGTGCAAGTAACCAAACCGTGGAATAAGTCCAATTGGGAAATTCCAAAAGTATGACATATCTCTATAGAAGACCTGATATAGTATATATAAAATTTTATTTCATTTCCATAGATATATTGGTCACTTGATCAATGTATTCTCCAAATAAAAGATTCAAAGGGATGATGGAGCTAAAATAAAAAAAATATTAGGTTCACTTCTTTTGAATTACAATGGAATTTTAAATTCCTTTTATATTATAATTATTATTATTTATGTCATGGAGAAAATAATTCTATTTTTCTAATGGTTTATAAGGACTGAAACAATGAATATATGATATCCTACTCGAAGAATATATTAGTACAAATATGAAAGACAAGATATTAATTTGAAGTGTCAATTTAATACTATTTAATAATATGAACTCATGTAATATAAAGGTGGAACATAAGTGAATTTTATTCCTAGAACTAATAATTTGTCCTGGGTGAGAATACGTAATATTAAGAAATAAAATCTAGTTGAATTTAATCTCAATGAAAGTTATAGTTTATGATCCAAGATCATAGATAGTGAATGGTTGTCCAAAATAACATTAATAACATATATGGAACTGCACATTTTTAATTCTAAAAAATATAAAATAAAATATATTTTTCTTTCTAATATAGGTTTAATTTTTATTTAGGAGGATTATATTCTTTATAATAAATGATTATGTCATGGTCTCTTAAGAATTAAAAAAGCGTCTGACTTAGGATATATTTATCATTTTACTTAAGATTCATGATTGATTAATGTAATCAATAGATACATTATAACGAATAAATGTATTAAAATATTTAATATTGATAAATTTAGTAATTATAAAGACTCATTTTCTCTCTCAAAATAATATAGAAATAGAATATTACTTAATTTACATAAACATTATTGGATGAAAAAAATGATTTATACTATGAAGGAAATTAAAATAATTATAATGGATTGTGATCATATATTTAATGATTTTTAATAAGGTACAATGTTCATAATATCATAAAATATCAATAATAATATGTTTAATGTCATTTTAGAGTCGTATAATTTAGATTTATGTTATCTAACACCCAAAAAATGTTATGTTGATTGCATGTACTGTATATTATTCAGTGATGAATATTGTTAAATAAAATGGGCTTCTTTAATATGATATAAAATTTAAGTTAGGGAATATAATAAATATAAACGTAAAATATTTGTAAATATGTTTTCAAATAAAATTTCCACTTTTAGATCAGAAAATGGATTAAAATTATCAAATAAAATAGTAGAAATTTTGATTTAGAAAAATTGGTAACTTCATGAATATTTATTTATGAAGAAACCTCTGTAGAATCGTTTCATTGAAAAATGACATTGTGATACAATAACATTGAATGAATAATTTTGATTATAACTATTATTTCGAAATTATTTTTGTAATATTCAATTATAATTATTTCTAACACATCTAATTTAGAATTATGGAGCTCTGGTAAATTGATAACTCAATATAAGTTGTGTATTCTATATGTACTTTGTCACATATGAATGTAAATGTTATATCAGAAATTATAAATTAAACAAGGTAATTTTTATTAATATTGATGATGTAATATTTCTTCGTAATTAATTTATAGGGCAATATATTAAAATGATGAATATTATTCTTGGAAAGATGATCAAAAGAAAAGGTGACACTATTGTTAATGTTGAATATCCAGATCATTCAAATAGTAAAAAAATTCATAAATATGATTAAAATAATTTTTTTCTAGATATTATAATAATTATTGATGTTGTTTCATAGTATGATGATATAGAGGATGATACTAATAATAAATTTCATGTTCTCAATGAAAATAAAAATAATTTAAAAACAAATAAAAGATACAATATATGAATGGGTTTTTCTAGAGACAAAACTTATTGAGTTCAAATAATGAATTTTTAAATAACTATATTGATATATCTTATAGAATAAATAAACCTTATAAAAGCATAAAAAAGTTTATTTGAGTCAAATAAATGAATAAACAAATTACCCAAATTGAGAAGAACTATTTATTGAACATTTCTCCAAGGAAAATGAGTAAACATTTTATCAAAAATTAATGAGATTAAAAAATATAAATTTTATAAATATGGTAAGGTTTTTTTGAAATATATATATTCTTTGTTGAAAGGGTTATTTAAAATTAATGACATAGATGTTGATTTGTAGTTTTCCAAAAAATAAGATTGTTCTTAATAAATTCATCATTTGTTATTTTTGTCAAGAAAAAATTAAAATCTTTCAAATATATGTGAAATTATAATTTCATTGGAGGTTGTTATATTATGATTATATTATTGTGAAACTAAATTGTAACACTTTCAGAAATATTCAATGAAGGTTGTTAATGTTTAGTAAATACTATTAAGGATTTAAACAAGCACTAAAAGTATGGTATTTATGACATTAAATATTTTGTAAGAAAATGTGATTCATATGTGGAATATTTGATTACTACATTTATATGAGAAATGAAAAAAATGATAAACTTATAGTTCATATATATATTGATACAAAATATTTAGAGAATCAATGGAATAAATTTTCATGGGGATGATTATCTAATGAATAATGAATTTGAAATATAGGTGATTATTGAACTACTTTCTTTATCTTATAGGTTAACCAATTTTCTTTAAATTTTTTTCTTAGTAAATATATGGAAAGTGTGTGTTAAGGATATTTCATATAGAGGATAAAAAACATATATCAGTAAAAAATTAATCCATGATAAAGTTATCAATATTTGAAGGTAAAAATTTAGTGTAGGTAACAGTGTATAGAGAAATATATGAATGTTTGTTTTATTTTATAGAAACCTAAATGTGTACTATTTCTTTAACATATCAAACATAATTTTTTTAAAGATATCTTAATGAAATTATTTTATTTTGGTTAAATGCATAATTTTTTATATAAATGGTGCATTGTATATTGTTTTATTGAGGGAAAGGAGAAGGAATGTATATATTTTCATAGGTGGGCTGAGATTGTATAGAATTAGTTAGTTTGTCCATGACTATTGGGACTTTTTATCTTATATTAAAATTCATTTCATAGCTTATAAAAACATAACATTGTATTCCATTGAGTATTGTGAAGTTTTAATAAACAGTGTAAACAAAAAAATAAAAACAATTTCTTTAAATGAGGTAACATTTTGATGAAATTACATAAAAATATTTCATATCCATTACTATTATTTTGGATAATATTAGTTAAATAAATTTCAAAAAAATAAAATAAAATACTCTATAATTTAGCACATCAAAATTACGTAACATTTCATTAATGAATATTTGGGGAATGGATTTATGATTATAACATTTTTATTCTTGATAAATTAAGTAGTGAATATGTTTAGAATGTTACTATAAATAATGGTGTTTTAAAATAATTTTTTGGGATTTGGTGGTCAATTATGCCATTATACATGACGTATTAGAGAAAAAACCCATATTTCCATGGATGGAATCATTCTTCTTTGCATGTATAGGTCAATTTAAAATAAAATAAAATATAGAATTCATTATTATATAAATTAATTATAAAAATGAGAATAAATGTGAGTAATGTGATGGTTTATGATTTAGCTAAACTCAAACGATGGACTAGTTCATGAATAAGTGGGGAAACTATTATTTAATTAAGTTTTAAATCATGCGAGGGGGTAATATGATTACCATAGTATAATGGAATGCTTTTAAAATTGTGATTTTAAAAATTATTAGTTTTTTTTCTTTACTATTATGTTTTGATTCAAATTTCATATTTTTTGAGAAAAAAAATTCAATAAAATCCTGGTGTTTGTTAAAAGTTAGTATGGGAATCCCCTAGGTACCATTTAATATTGAGTTAATATCTCATTTGTCTAAATTAATTTAGTTTTGAATTTGTATTATTATGGTAAAGAATTATAATATAGACCATTTTATAAGACATGGTATGATGATTTTGGGTAATATGAAAACATATTCCTTAGGTTTATCTTGTATATTTTTCTGTGTAATTTTTGAATAGAGTGTATTAGTACCCAAGGGCTATAATAAGTATTTTATAGGATAAAAATGATAAATAAATTATTTTTTATCAAAAAATGTATGGTTTGTATATACTATTATATTAATGTGTATATCAATATCAGTACATTTTCTTGGTTTGGTGGATGTTTCATTAATTTCATTAAAAACATTCATCATAGATTCATGGATTAATGTACGATTTTTATGATATCGTACAACCTTGAATCTCAATCATGAATAGTGACAAATATTGAGAATTTTTTTTCAAACATTTTATTTTTTTTAAATAAATGTAATAAGGGAGTGGAAGTTGAACAAAAAGATTGATCTATAGTTCCCATTAACAAACAGAAGCACCCCCCCCCAAAACACATACAAAAAAATCTGTAAACCACTAATGTTAGTGGTTCCCCATCCACCTTAGGGACAATACTTGGGAAGCAACGTAGCACCTTGTAGAGTGAACTATCATCTAACCCAGTGAAGAAAATTGAAAAATATTTTCAAACTAGCTCCACTACTACATCTACCCCTCATCAATGGAGAGAAAAATCGATATTGAAGAATCATTACATAAGGAAAATGAAATACATGATCACAAAAAGGGTATAAATCAATGGACCTTTGATTAATGAGAAAAAAACAAAAAAATAGCAATTTCACCATATTAAAAGTCCATAAAAGGATTCCATTGAGGGACCTCTATTGGGAGCACCATAGAATCATGTAACCAAGATGATAAAGGTAATGTGAATATGAAGAGATCAGATTACACATATGCTATAAAAAATTTGTCACTAGAATGAACTAGAAGTGTGAAAAATGGGATTATTCTTGGGAAACATCCAAGAAGTCAGACACATATAAAGGTAGTGGTGACACCTTAGGAATACTGTAAAATGTGACTGTAACTAAAAAAGAGTTTGAAATTAAAATAAATTTTCTCCATACACTAATACATTGTTACAAAAGGAAGAAAAATTTATTATGGTTCATTTGTGGAGTTCTTGATACAAAATGCTGAGTCCACCACCACCATGGGAACATCATGCTAAGAAAACTACTCCAAATCACATTGATACTCACAATTGGGTACCATGCTGAAAATATGGACATAACACAAAAATATATTTATGGACAATAAATATGTAAGTTATATTATTTGGTAACCCTATATCCACAAAGTGCATGTGATCCCTTGTGACAATCTGACTCCATATTTTTCTCATAAATTTTGGGATGTAAAATGTAAGAACATGGGGATATATCTATTTATTCTTCTTGACACAAATATTTTTATTTTTAAGATATGTACACTCAGTTATTCATTCATTCATCAATACATAATATATATTATATTTAATATTGGATATGGTTTTCAATTATCAATTCATTATCTAGGAAACTAAATTTCATTATTTTCTCTCATTACCATGAGTCATTTATCTAAATGAGTAAATATAAAATTTTTGATATGTTTTCTTATAAAACATTATCATGCATCAGTTAACCAAAAATATTCATTGAGTGGATTTATATTATCGAATTATAAGTGTTCAATAAAATTTTAATTATATTATTATGTGATTAGTGTATAATTTGGTATATAGTCATGGTTAAATGGGTGTAACAATAAATATTGGGAATCATGATGTTTTACAAGTGATTAAAAATTATTTGAATCCAATTTTTTCATGGTAGAAGATATTAATGAAATGGATTAGATGTTAGATCATGTGGTGGATTCTATGATTCATGATAGATAGAATAATTCATGGGGACCCAGAATTGGTTTTTAAAATAGTTATAAATTATGAAAAACTTAGATTGGTATATATTAATTGTTACAAATGATCATCCAAGGGCAATACAATTATTTAATAGTTTTTTATAAGTTATCCTATAAATATAGGGTATATAATGGTGAGTAGTGTCCCATGGTCTAGTTGTTCATCTATGAAAATATGGTTTTGTTTATAGTGATATTTTTGGGATTTATGAACTCCAATAATTATATATTTAAATGCATGATGAATGAACTAAAATAGGAAATGTATGAGGGGTTATTTTTCTGGGATTTGAGTTTCTATATTTTTGTTATTAATTACCCTAAAATATAATATGACATGGAATGAATTATAACAATCTAGTTGGGCTAGTTTGATATGTCACAGTACAACAATGGAATAAATTTATGTTGAATAGATAAGTCATAAATTTTTTCATGGTTCCACCATGGTATGAATTGTTACTAACAAGGTGACCTGGAATAAGATGAAATATTACTATAGTTTTAGATTTTTTGGAACTATGTGGGAGATCATGGGATTTATTTTTACTACATCATTGTTTATTAACATTTATTATGTGGGATGATTCCCATACCATAGTACCATGATTGTTACAATTATAATAGTTTTTGTTGTGAATATTATGGTTCACTGATAATGGTAAAATATGAATTTATTAATCTTGGTTGTTATGTGATGAGTATTATTGTTATACATATTGGAATGTTTATGTACCCATATATATAACTATTTTGATGTATTTGTGGGTCTTGTACATGGATTCAAACCATTTATTATACTCACCCCTCCCCCCACAAACACACATGAACACCATGGAATACATATAGAATTCATGATATATGATCTAGGAAAGGGAACTGACTTGAGGGATGGTAGTATATTTAGGATATCTTGATAAGGAATTAAATATAATAATATTGAAATTTTCAAAGACCATTTTTTAATTTTAAAATTATCAATGCATACTTTTGTTTATTATTCTTAAATTTACATGTATGTCATCAACAAAAATCCATAATCCTTTTAATTTATAATTGTTATAAGATGATAATGGTTACATATGATATTTCTTTGTGAGGAGTTATTTATTTTATTTTGGTTTATAATGTGATTCCATATGTGTACACTAATGTCTAGTAATTGTTATATTTATACATTTTTGATTATTTATAGTATATGATTAAGGGTATACCCTTTCTAAATTTTGTTGTAAGTCCAAAATGATAATCCAAAGAATCTAGCTTACTAGGATGCACATATATGGTCTTGTGACCAATTATTCTACACAGAAAAGTTGAAACACCTGAAGAAAATTTTAGTGACTTGTTTTAATTTTCATCAATAATTTTAGCGTTAATGGGTGATGCTATAGTAGTTATAAAAATAGTGTAACGTTATATTTGGACACAAAAAAACTACCATTACGGTGAATGGATAGGTTACCGGGGTATGTATGATGTTATTATTACTTTTTATTATTACTATTTTTATATTTTCAAGTGTATTGGTTACACATGGATTGGAATATAAACAGGGTGTAAAATCTTGCATTTTAGTTGGCATTTTGATCCACATTACATGTGTATCATTATTTTTTCTTGGAATGATTTTTTGTAATATAGTAATGTGTTTAATTCAAATTTCCCATGTAATTTGTTTAATATATTTTTGAATAATTTATTATTTTTTAAATATTTAATGAAAATAAATTGTGATACTTTACATAGTTCATTTTTATTTGAGTATGTTGATGGTATGTAAAGTATACATGTGGTTATAAATGAAAACTATGGAATATATATTTAGGTATCTGAGTTCATGACTATATACACGAATGGACTCGTACATGTTTATTCAATGAGATATAGATGGCATAACTGAGATGAATGGTTTGATGGATCTCTAATATCTCCCCCAATCTCAACCTTATGCCTCTTCTCCATTCCCTATATTTTCAATTATAATATTTTAAAAAAAATATTTATGTGGTAGCCTAGTTTTTTCATGTTTCAGACATAGCTCATTTCTATATTAAAAATCACTAGATCCCTAAAATAGAAAAATGGTAATTTTAGTATATAGCCTAATAAAAATATTTTGATGGATTAATTATTCATAGAATTTTGTTATTAACCTGGGGATGAATATTAGAAATTTCTCAAGATAATGATTTTTAGAGATATATATATATATAATATTTATTAAATAAAATAATATATTTCAGATTCAAATGTGTTAATATCTTCTTAAAATTTGAGTTTTTGGAAATTATGACCCCTCATTTGTGTCTAAAATAAGAATTTTTTCATAGGAGATATATATGTTCTTTTCTTGGGTAATGGGTCTTGGACTGAGGATTTTTTGGATAAAACATAAATTTACCAACTCGGAATTATAAAGCACTATTTATACCATATTATTATTATTACATAGTTTTTTTATGATAAATTCATGTATCCTAATAGTGTTGGGAGAATTAATAGATGGTGATTGTTCTTTGAGGAGGAGGAAGAAATTTCAACCAATTTTCACAACATTAAAAATGAAAATTAAATCAAAATGGAAATTTTCATTTCATTGTATTATTATAGGCACAAAGAATATAAAGAAAATATAATCCTTTCATCTCACTCATTAGATGTGATTCGATCATTTTATTCTCATGATTGGTTAAAAAACATTCTATGGTGCTGAAATGGATAAAATATTTGAATCTTTAAAAAACAAATGTTCATTAGGTAATAGTGTTAATTTAAAAAGAGGATTTTTATAAAGAAAATTTAATGGGTAATTATACCATGAAAAAATTATATTATAGTAATTATCATACAGTTTATAGAATAAGGAGTTATTCCATGAAAACAAATATTTCATTTATGAGAATTTATTTATAAATTTTCACTAATGATTTTTTTGGTTTTTATGCTACATTCCTAAGGTATAGATTAAAAAATATTAATATTTATTTATTAATAGCATGTTTATTATTTCATTCTATGAATTTTTTGTTTCTTCCGGGTGAATGTAAATGAAATATTTTAGGTGATAGTGAATAATTAGTAATGGCATGGGTCATTTACTAAACAATTCATCTTGATATATCTTTTAAAATTATTAAATTAGTGAGAACATGTTTTTCAATTTTTAGGAAGTCATAGAACCAATAACCACCATTATATTCTCAATATTCTTGTTACATACAAAATGTATGATATAATGGTTCATTGCCAATGTTAGATAAGTGGGAGGATGTTTGAGGGGTTTGTGTGGATGGGAAATGAGTGCATGGTTGATATTAAGTTAGTTTCATGTGTGTCCTCACATGAGAGATATAGTGAACAATAGAGGTGGTTATAAAGCATGGATATATAATATTTATTATATTTAGATATAGGTTTTAGTGGTGTCAAACTTTAATGATAATTTAGGAACAACTAAATATGTTTGTTGAGGCACTGGTTTCAGCACTCAATTCTGTCATATATGCTATCCAGGATCAAAATTTATAACTCCGTAGCATGTAGTAATTTGGGTCTCATGTTTTATATATCATATTAAATAGATAATAGGGTTTCTATAAAGTAGTAACTATCACACACAGTGTAAACATGGTTCAAACACCATGTTTACTTAATGTTATATCTTAGGCATATACTAGGGTATAAGTCAAGATGATATACGAGTCCAACACACCATGTGGGTTATATAAAACTCTACATATATCAGGTATATGAATCATTTTGTTTTAGGCAACTTTTGTATGTGGTAAAAACGACCTTCATACCTTGTAGAACCCTAGAAACACTGTGTATGTTGATAACACAATGAATTCTTTATTTTTGAATCATCATTTCATGTAATACTGAGTATATGTCATGTTTAGAGGTACATGAATTGATATGTACTATAGGTACACATATTTAAATAGTATATATCCCCACACATCATGAACCTAAGGAGATATTCCTTGTATGTCTACTCCACATGTTATGGACTCTGATAAGGAGATACATGTTGTGTACTCATGAAGTACATGATATGTACTATATAAATTTTAATTTTTTCTATATCTTCTCCTATGGGTGCTTGAAAATTTTCCCTGAGTAGTCCATTATGAGAAATATTTCTAGTAGAATATAATTTTGTGTTTTAGAAAAAAAATTAATGTGCTATTTTATGTCTCATGAAATAATTGATGTTCACAATTTTCATAGACATGGTGTTGGAGTATGGATGAGATTTTGGTGGTTGAAACAAGCTGGGTAACCCCTTAGGTTTTTCATAGGATAGTTCCATGTCCCCCTAATGTATTTTACTATAGGTAAACCTCTTATTGGATAAAGACATAGATTTTATATCCACATGGTTACGATCCACTATTTAGGAATGGGGTGGATTCCCCTTCAATAATAGTGAGATGTGGTTCCCTTATACTATAGGTGTGGTCTGTATCACCCTAGATGTTGGGGTGTGGGTATAAAACATTTAGAGTCTAATGTGTCATAAAACAGTAAAATAAGTGGTTTTCATTTCAAATATATGGATTTTCACTCCCTTAAAAGAAAAAAATCTTATTGAGGCGTGGGTCCCCTATTATGACTAATGTGGGGTAGAATGAAATGTGTAAATTTTGTGTTGATGTGTGAAGGAAGATTACAGATGTTGTCGGTGTTTCCCTTATGGTCAATTATACTCAATTTTATTAGAGTTATATCTCAATATTGGGATGTGAACATTGGCCTTTTAAACCATTAAAAACTCTATGTTAATCTGATTTCATGTGGGATGTGACTCCATATATAATTTAGTTGTCAAAATATTGATTATATCCATACTCATGTGTATCTTATCATTAGAGAATATATAATACATGTCATTTTTAATTGTTATTTCCTTGAACTTGGTTTTGATAGGACATGTTGTTTTATGATTTTGGGGTGTCCTATTATATAATTATGATCAATATTTCATATACCTCATAAGTAGAGTTGTTATTCATGTAAATATGTTTCCTAGTTTTTGGAGAAATTACTAAACATTGAATAGGTTGAATAAGTAGAGTTAGAGGAAGGTAGTTTATAATAAAACGTGGTGAAGGTGGTTGCTAATGATGTTTATCCTAGGATTCCTTGTTGTGAGGTGGTTTCAACCGTTTAATGGGGGTATTGTACCTAATTATATTTTATTATATATATATATATATTAACTAATTATATCCCAAGTAGAATTGTATCTGTTAACTATTGTATCCCACATGTATTTATTATAATGATCAGTTTTATATTGTTAATAATTATCATATATATACTTAGTATTTCTATTACATTTCCTTTTTTGATTGATATAGTCTAAGGCCTAGAATATATAACCATTCCTTCTTATATTTATTCACTATACCTTATCATATAGGATGTGGGATTGGAGTGGCACACTCAACTCATTACCAGCCCTAGTGGGGCTTTGGTGGGTCAATTCATGCTAAAATGGTATTAGAGTAGTTTGAATCAATGGGAAATAGTTTGGAATACGTTTTTAATTGGGTATATGGTTGTGATATAATGTAAATAGTGAAAGGGGTTTCTAGTTAAATTATTAGTCCAGGGAAAACATTGGTGATGTAGCTACCAAAATTCAACAAGAATAATAATTTTTTAATCGAATAGGATCCATGAGGAAATAGTTTTGGAGTATAATCATGATGGTATGTGAATCATGTAGTGATCATCTGCGGTTTTCAGGGCTATACCAAGTTAGTTTACCCATATATTCTCTAGTAATCACAGGTTTCTCCTCTCATATAATGATTCTACCTATAGACAACCCACCCAAATATAGAGTTAGATGACCTAAAATTTCTATTGTTTGATCATATTTCATTTAATTAATAGAGTAATTATGCAATGATTAATAGTTTCATTTAGTTGGAATCTATTCCACACATATTTAGGGATGATTTCCTTCCATTTTTTGGGTATTAGTTTTTATAGATAAAATGGATGTTCCCTCTGATGAGTCTATATATACATTAAATAAATTTTGTCTGTGTGTTTCATTGAAAGGCCTCCTTGGATTATAATTGAGTTATAACTTTATGTGATACATGATTGGATAGAGTTTAATACTCACATGTTCCATCTAGTTTACACACCCATTGGTCAGATGATGATTCATGCATTGAGCTCCATACACATCATAGTTATTTGTATGAGTATTTTTCCTTTATTGAAAGTATAAACTATAACTTTTTACAATGGTTTGATCTTGACCCCATATAGATAATATTTGTGATAGTGTGGAATATTTGAGTTCTGGTTATATAGGGATCCTTATAGGGAAACATGGTAATGCATATGTAGATGTTTTGGATCAAAATTCTCATAAGGTACTCCTAAAAAATGATTTCTAGTGGGATTTTCTATGTCAGTGGTATGAGTAGATCATATAGAGAGTGAATTTCATATGGATTTGTACCATTAGTAATTTCAATCAACCTAAAGTACCAATATTAGCATTATAAGTTAAGTGTTGACCATAAATTATACTCCATTGTTTTGGGAAATAATTGTACCTTTATTATTCTATAAATAATGTTGTTATTGAAGGACATTACAATTGATGTGGCACCAAATATGGGCCTTCGTTCCATAGAGAGAGTGATCTTTCTAGAGGAGGTACAGTTTAATGAGATGATATCATGGGAGTGGTTGGTGGGTGACTCTTTGACCTTCCCCTACCACAGTAGTCCTTTTTATTTGTCATATAAATCAATTAATGATGACAAGAAGATGTATTAATTTATACATTAAATCCATAGTTATGGTTTGGTGGAGTCTATCACAAAGAAAGGTATATTATGTTTCCACCCTAATGGACACTCATACATACTAATATAACTATGATCTACTCATATGTTTCTATTTTTCATGATTCATAGAATCTAGTATATCACTGACAATGATTTAAAAAAATATATAGTTAGCATTTTTTTGATTATCGTCACTCAAACCTTACAAGGAACTATATTTATCATTGGAAAGAAATATCACTTTCATTGTATTTCATTGTATTATGATGAGACATTGTGAAAATATCTTCAACATTGAATTAATTATTCATATTTATCAAGGTGTTTCATTCAGTAGGCCATATGGTCTGATGTTTACTTCCAATGGTTATTGGGACCCATGTAAATAATGTTTTAGGGTTTCTATTTTTTATAAATAACCTTATGTCTTTCTTCTGAGGATGAAGTAATAATTTCTCCTGGTTATCAGATATCCTAAAATACCTCACCATGATAATTTTCTTATTAGGAAACCTATTGAAGAAAATAGTATTTAGGCTCAGTGGGACCACTATCAAATGTGGATAAGTGCATTATGAACTGGTTCAAATTAAAATCTATAAAATTTATTCTAAGTTATATCTTTAATTTTTCTACATACCAAGCATAAAATAATATATATGGATATCATTTATTTTTTTGTTTTATTTGGGAGTGATAAACATTATTGTTATGTCCATAAAAACTTTGGATCATTTTTTGGGCCTTATTAATGATAACATCGGTTGAAATGAATCAATGGTTGATCACTCTGTATATTTGGGGCAAGTTCATAACTTACTTTGGAAGAACCAGTGGGACAGTAGACTCTTGAGATGTGAGTTTTTTACTAAAGAATTATATTTTTTATGGGTATATTGTTCTATAATAGAGGGGTAATGTTTGGTCTCCATGGGTTTTGGGACTATGAATGATTGTGTAGTTAGTGTGATGAAATGATAGTATAGTGGTTGATTCTTAAAGAAAAATTATCATTCTCAAAAGGTGAAGTGTATTTTTTTAATGAATATTTTTGAAAATGGAAATCATATAACTCTCATCATGGGTGATGTGATAAAAAGTTTTGGATGAAGGTCACTATTGGTGATCCATTTTGGAAAAGAGGGGAACGATGGTATATTGAAGGAAACAATTCTTGGAGAAGAGAATAATAAATTCACCTAGGCCCCTGGGCATTCACCTAGTTTATTTCACCAATTCCCCATTATCATTTATTGCTCTAATTTACTATATCTCTTAGTGTTCCATTCTGACATAGATTTGGTCCACTTATGAATGTGCACTGGTATAGTTGCCTCCTTTATGAAACTCACATGTGTGAGTGTATTAAAGTGGCTACCTCATTCACATATCTTTCTTCAGGTGAACAACATTCTACTTCCAAACTACATTCATTATTCTCCTTATATTTTATTATATATATACCATAATGGTGTGTTCATTTTTATGGATATTTGAAGAAAATATTCCTAGATGATACAAAGATCATATCTATGTTTCCATGCCCCCAATCTACTTTAGGTGACTTATTATGTTTAATAACCCTAAAGAAATTACTAGAAACATGTTTAATTTAGTTACTCAATTTTTTAACACATTGAAATATTTAGTAATATCCACTTCACCCCAACCTCTTCAAGGCTAATGTGAAAGACCCCATCTCGGATGAATCTATGAGGCTCTATAAATACAAGTCACACTCAGATGTCTTAAATTTGACAAAAACATCACCCAAGACTCCCCAATGGTGATGCAACTCTGTTATCCCTCCATACTATAGAGAACATTGACATGAGGCATTGTACTATGGATAACCTTCAATGCACACCAAAACCAAGGTGCACCACTTCCCAGACCGACCATCAGAGATCCATATTATCCATAAAGTATAACTAGGGAGACACCTCAACCTCAACCTCTTACTAGAAAGACACATTACCCAACATCTCATACTAGTGAATTGTTTTTAGCTAGGCCCATACTATGGTGAACCATTTCCCTTCGCCTCAACTAGATCATGTCTTCACCCTAGTCCCAATATTATTGTACAAAACCTATATTATCCCTATGTCAATGAACACTCTCACCCTAGTACCCTAACTATATTCCATATTCACTTATGTCTCTTACCAGGTGTCTACCTAGCTAGGCCTCCTCCATATCCTCCTCAAATACATGATAAGGTTGATCACATCAACATGCACCTAATTAATCATTTATTCTCATGATAAAAGGCATCTATTGGGTTTTTTGCCCAATTCGATGGAACCCTTATGGTGGTAATGATCATATAATCCATTAATTGTGGGGGTACATATCATTAGGATACTATAGAGACCTCCCCTTTCTCATTCTTACCAACTTGGGTGGCCCATATCTAGTATTTGGTCTTCCTAATCACCCTGTAGACCCCTTTATCCATTAAATGAGTCAATCATGGAGAAAGTGCCACTTATTAGTGTTATCCCCAACCGTTCTTGTCTTCCCCTAAGTCATCAACCATGAATGGAACCTCCAAAATTCATATCCATAATCCCCATATGTATCCCTAATGTTCCGAGGTATGGATATGAACTCCTATTATATGTAATCCCAACCTCATTCTATTGAGGCCATATCTTCAATAATACTCGTCATCTTTCATGTTATATCCATTAATAATTTGTAAATAGAAACATATGTGGTTATTCTAAAAAAATGTATATTCCTTAATTATTCCCTCATTGAGGATAACATCCCAATTATCCATTAGTGAGAAACAACCATATAGGCCCCCAATGTGTAATTATTATATTATTATTAAAAAGGACATTTTTTTGATACATAATCCACAAAAGTGAAATGTTTCATCAAATACATTATCCTAAAAATCCAAATTCACTTTGAGTCATCATCCACACCCGGCCATGATCCCATGATACCCATCCTCACAAGGCCATACTCCACTTTAAACCCATCCTCATAGAGTTCTACTCCCCATGAATCTCTCCCTCTCTTTTTTCTATCACCAATAAATAGGAATCTCTAAAAATATCATATATATGTATGTATCACAAAAACCATTACTATATATATTTCCCCTATAATTTATTATTGAATGAATTTAAACTGGGAATCATATTTCATTATTGGATGATGTTAAATGATATGGAATGATCTTGTCAAATGAGCTAAAAACTGCATATCCATAATTATGTGGGTTATGATTTTTATTAATATGGATATATAGGGTGCCTCTTTGAGGTTCAATATAAATATTCAATAGGTCATGAAAACATAAATGGAACGGAAACACCACATATAAATGATCTCATGGCCTTTAAATGATCAACATTGGTCTTTGTCACACTATATTAAAATGTATTATGTGTCCTGTTGAGTTTCAATGAACTACACTAGTTATTATTTAACTTATACGGATACAAAAAAAATCCCATTCGGGGTCTTCAATCCAACTCCAAAACACCTACCACCCTTTTTTTTGTTTACAAATTTCAGCATATTAAGATTTGTGGAGATAAAATATTATAAGATCAACTAGTAAAAAAATATATATAAAAAATTAAATTTATAAAAATATTTATGTTGAAACATGGTCCTAATATATTACCCAAATAGTGGTAATAGTCCCACACAAGGATCTAGGAATTATTCATAATCATATAATAAATTTATAAGCGAGTGCTGGACTGGGAAATAATACCCCCTAAAATGGTGAGATAAGCTTAACTTCTTGAATTCTATACTAACACGTATTCTAATGTGTCACTAGTATATCCAAACAAATTCACACTAATAGAATAATTTACATGAAAAAAACATATGTGGTTTGGAATTGGAAACAAAATGTTCAAACCGATGTGAATATGTTACCAATGAACAGGATTGATTGACTATATACTCCTACATGTGATTTAGCAATAATTTGTTTCTTTTTATGGTTATTTAATTCAGAAATTTCAAAAACCATTCCAAATATCTATTTAATCTAAATATAATTATAACATTGATAACCATTAAAAATCCAATACCCTAGAAAAAAAGTATTCCATGATCACAATTATGGTTATGGCCAAGAAATATAAAAATATGTTGAAACCAACTCATTGAATGAAATGAGAACTTAATATTATACTATTTTCGGATTACCACTTCAATGGATTCATTACCACTTTGGAATTAGTTTAGGAAACCCTCCCGGATATGAAGCCTCATAGACCATCCCACTAATGGAGGACCACAATAATGTCGACGAAACATGTCACCACATTAAACTGATTCAAGATATTATACTATGGGAGTGGCAATACTCACCACCATTATCTTATGGAAAATAAGGAGGATTTAAACATTATACCATTGACTATCAGTGAGATACATAAGATGTATCCTCTAAATCGTAACCTGCAAAATCATCATGTGTCCCAACTCCTTAAGAACATATTATGGATTCCAGCCAAGAGATCATGGCCCAGTTGATTACACTAAGACATCTAGGAGGAGGTGTTTCCATGGGTTGAAGACCCCAAAAAAATTGGACCATAATATTCTTCTAAAATACACACATTAGAATACTCTTTTTTCAACTAACGTTTTATTTTATATTACCACTCATGCCTTCCAATACTTTTAGTATATCCAACCATTTAAAAAATACATCCATCGACATATTGAAGTAGTTAATAGGGGATGATTCGTATACTAGTCTTAGACAACATCATGGGGTCTTATCAACATATCCTATAAGATAATTTGGATAGATACCATAACCCCATACCCATTTTCGAGGATCATCGTTGTATCCTAAAAACCCATGAAGATCATAAGTAGTATTTTATCATTGTTCCTATAAGATTTCACTATAATAATTTAGTTGTCACCTGAAGGTAGTCTCAAATTATTTCCCCAACTATAGGAGATCTGTGACATATTATAGTAGATACTAAGTGAAATTATTATATCCTGTCCCCCATAAGAGGTTATATATAGCATGTATTATAATTATTATAACTTATGGCTAATATCCTAACCCACTAGTATAAATCCTGTGGGAATTTTTTGGTGAAATCCATCGAGGAGAAGGCCCATATTCTGTTCCATGCCATAGAATCCTATCAAACTATTCATATACTGACTAATGACTAGTTGTGGGATCCTTTCCCTATTATAATGAATATATATGATGCACATAACAATATTCAGTAATATATTCCTTGGATCCATCAAAAATCATGAATACAGACATGGGGTAACATCAGAGGTTTTTTATACATGAGTGTTGTTTTCCACACTACATGAATCCAATCATGATTGTGATCCCAACCCAATTATGCTGAAAAAATGATCCACAACATCACATCATAAGAATAATATAACCGAGGGTAGGTTTCATATTCCCACCTCAATCAATACAAACATTCATGAGGCACTTCAACACATAGAATTGGAGGCCTAAGAATCCTTTAACACCATATCAATATGATAGATCAAAAATAGAAATAATGGTTATTCCCATAATTTTAGGGTTAGAAACATTAGATGTCCTCACCAATGTACCTACAATAATATTCATCCACATAGAAGTGTGAATATCGACAATGTTGGTCTTCCCCAAAGGGAGTGTTGTGCAGTACCTCCCCATGGTAAAATGATAAATAAATAAGAATTTACTCCCATTTATAATCCATTTAATGTCAATTACTTAATATTGATCCTCATGGTACTCATTGTGAAGCCCCTCCTCATAATAATAATTCATCTCAACATAAAGGTCCTCTTACTGTCAAAACCATTCTAATGATACCCTTCTACCAAGAGGCAATTGAAAATTCTATTTCTACCATCACCACTACCCATAGATTATCAAAGACATAGTGGATCCAATATGTGATGGTATAATAATGATATCTACCATAGATCATAAGTCTAGGGGAATTTTTAATCCGTCCTCCTCTAAAAAAATTGTATTTTCATGATTAAGACCTTCCTCACATGAAGATCCTTCATTGTTTCTACTATGTTGCGATCTATCATGTTCACTTGGATAAAATTCTATTTTTGTAATACAATATCTCTCTTAGTCACCATAAAATAAAGAGGGATGAAAAGGCCTCATAGATTTTGTAGTCAAAAATAGAATACCATGATGATAAATATCATGGAGAATCATGAACTATCCCTCAATGAATACTCATAGGGTGACCAATCTCCTTACTCGACTGTGGTGGATAAGGAAATTATTCCTTCTATGTGTTTAGTGTCAATAATCATTGTTGGAGGTAGCATCATGGATTATGCATGGCATGAACATAACATAAAATAACCTGATAAAGAAATTATATACTCAAAATTTGGAAAACAATAAAGACATTTTTAAATTTCTATCTTTAAAACATTAGATGTGTACTGAAAATCTAGGAGTTACATTGAATTCATATTTAGTTCCCGCATGACAGGATTCATCAAAATATAAATGGAATTTTTTTGCTACATCCAAATCCCTCTGTCCTCTTGAATAAATAAAGCCTCTCTCTATAGTAGATAATATGTCTCAAAAAAAGTTATATTAGAGTAATTAATGTGACACAAGTTTTAATTAATCAAAAGAAATTTTCAAATTATGTTTAACTCCCAAAAATAGGCTAATGTACCACCTCTAATGAATAACTATTAGGAGGTACCTGGTTATCCGATATAAACGATGTTAATTAATTTAACAAGCACTACGACTACACCACTAATATATTTAAAATTGTTATTGAAGTGTATCCGTATTTTATTCCACTAGGGTAATAATTATCAATATTTCAACAAAGCCATCCTAGGTTATATCAAACCAGATATCATCAGCATGTATAAGAAATCCAACCATGCTAGGCTCATCTTACAACTTCTACCCAAGTGTCTTCCAAGCACTTAGAACCGCAAGGACTCCTCAACTTCAAATGGTACCTTACTTCATTTATGGAATCCATAGAGGTCAAACATTACCTGATGTATCCAGAGGGAAATTTGTACCTCAAGTGAGTTTATATAACTTCTCATCCACCCAATTTTGATAATACAAAATTCCTTATTTTTAATATTATAGTATATTAAGTACAATACATGACACATTTTGTTGTCCCGATGTGTCCTATAATGGTAATTATCAAACAATAAGAACTGAAAAAACCTTGATACATCACATAAAATCTAAAGGATCCAAAAAATTATAGTATATCAAACAACTTTTTGGGTCAATAACAAACTATGAAGAACTATATTATCAATTCCTATATCTATTTATCTTTAAATTGGGTATATAAAAATACATTATTGCTCTAAATGAAATATGTGAGAAAATAAGAGGGTCTAATATTTGGTCAATATATGGATGCTTATGTCCTACTCTATAAAAATAATGCTTCCTTAATAGAAGATACTTGAGATACTTATAGACAATGTCTTGGATTAATTAAAAAAACTTCTTATTCCACTAAAGTATCTTGGGGGTCTTTAGGTCTCAATAGTATTAAAAAACATTTAGAGTATTTAATTTTACACTCAAATTCGCAATCTCAAAAATACCAAAAACTCAAAGTTGGAAATATAGTGGGTCATTGGAAAAGATCATCACACTCAAACAAACATCAAATACAGCTCAATATCATATGTCTTCTCAATATCATTTTGTGCCTCCCAAATAGTGACAAAAACAATTCAAACAGCCCCTTCTAAGGATGTGATGATGGATCAACCCCACATGCAGTTTGAGGATCGAAAGAATAAATATGACAACCATATTCTTTATTACATACCTAACCATGATTTATTAAATAAACACTTCACTTGATAAAATAATGAATATCGAGAGGTATTGTGTCTTTGGGGCTTAGAAACATTACATAAAAACATAAAACTAGAAACACATCTTCATTAATGAAAACATCCTTTACAAGACCACTACATTCCCTCTAACATAGTATTGTATGGGATAACCTGAGGACATGCATATGAGAAGGGTGAGCTATAAATCATAGAATGGGAATAAACATGAAATATCATATGGAATAAAATACATGTTAGAAAACAAGAATATCAATGGAGCATAAGAGAAACATGAACATAAAGGGATAATAAAGATTGATTATCATAACATTTAAATGTGGCAACAACACATCACAAGTAATTAGCATAAGCTAAGGCCCATTGCACACAGAGCATGGGTAAACGTTCATTGCACATGAAGCACGGGTAAACCTTCATTGCACTTGAATTTGCATGGGTAAACACCCATTTCACATGACGTATCATAATACTATATTTTACCCAATGCATTGGAGTGCTATCAGGGTGCACCCTTCTAAAACAATTTATTTCATGCATAAGTGTGCGACATGGATCATAATACATGGATTCATTAAACATCCTCATTTATTCGATGGTAAAGGAATGTGGAATTCTTACATGAAACTCTAAAATAAATAAGTTAATGTTCATAATGGTTAGTACCATTGATATAGAAATGGGCATGGTATTCACTACACAATGTCTTTGTCTTTGAAAAACAAGGTGCAATTTCGGCAGTATAATGACGTGACCTAAGAATTCATAATAAATTGTTAAATAGATAGAAAGGTGTGTCTTATAATATGTATATTAAATAAATAGTAATGGGGTCCTACAGATACATGTCCCAATAATAGTAATGGAATTTAGATTCAAGATTCAAAATAATTTCTTGATTGTAAATGAGGAGAGAGAATTTATTTTTAGAATTTCGGCATAGAAACAGGTGTACATGGGAGGAATTTAATTAAAGAGAAAGGGGTCTCTCGTTATTAAAACAAAAAGAGGGAAGTATTGGGGAGGTGAGAAACCATAACCCAAAAGGGCATAACAATATAAGTAAACATGAACAAAAATAAGGAAAGTCAGAATCCCTTACATGGAATTGTGATCCCAATGGCTTGGGATAGGCTTGAGATAGGATTGTTGGGAGATTTGAGAACCTTGGGAGGATTCTAGAGATTGGAAGGAAGGGGTTGGATGAAATCCAAAGTATTATATTGAAGTTAAAGTGGGATATTGGGTGGGTTTATATCTGAAAGGAGAGGGAATTATTTATTATTTTGGTTTGGGACACCGCACATTAAATAAATCAAAACCACAAACTAGCCCATGGATTTTTACAATGGTTCATTCCAAAGGGCATTTGGAAATAATATTTTATAAGGAAAATTTCTTAAATTCTTTAAAATAATAGGGCTGCTTATGTGGTGGTGAGTCACACTCAAAAGTAAAACCATTTGAAAACTCAAAATGTTTTATAAGCCTCGAAGGGCGCACTTAAGCTTTGTAAAATACATCAAAAAAAACCAAAAATCACATTATTTTAATGTTAAAACATATATTGGTCGAAAATAATATTTATTGTATTTTATTACAGAACTATTGGGTCATTATGATGTCATGAAGCACATTATATGTTTAAACGGTGTTTAATTTTTACCCAAAAATTTTATAGTCTCAAAAAATTATAAAAAACTCACCGTTGGATAATTTAGAAGTCCTGATTCGAAAAATAATATTCATAGTATCTAATTTTTTTTCTAAATATGTGATTTTTTACTTTTAAAATAAAAAGTGACATTTATCTAAAATTCACTGGTTTTGACAAAAATAGCATTCACGCCTTAATAAAAATTAAAATTGCATTCATAAAATTATATGACCATTTAATTTTAATAAATAGTAATTTAATATTAGTAAAAATATTTTTTTTTAAATATTATTTAACTCAAAAATATTTTAATTCCAAAAAATATATTTCATAGTTTTAATAATAACTAAAAATACTATTTATTCTAAAAATACTATTTACAAAGAAATAATAATAAAAATATTGTATATTCTCTACACAAAGAATAATGTATATAATCTTAGTACTAGGGTATAGTTACATAACCCTTAAATCACACGTATAAGACTTCAGGGTAAGGTGAGCGATGGTGATAGACTCTTGGGGTGGCTCTGATAACATTGCTTGAGTGGTCATCTCTATCAACTTCCATTTCTCTCTTAGGAGGTTCCACTCAAGATTAACATATTCAAAAATGGATTGTTCTTGGTCAAGAGTGAAACCCAATGATTCCCCCTCCTTTCCGAGTTCCATAAATAGGCTTTGTATGGGGAATGTCTACTAGATGAGGCCATCACTTCCGTTGTCTTGGTAAATTGGATTTGTTAAAGCCCTATATTTATAGTAATAATGTGATCATTGTTCAAAGGCTATATTAGCAACAGTAACAATTATTAATGGTAATTTAAAGACAAAATCATAGATCCAAATAAGTGTAATTTTTTACATGACCATAAGATCAAATTTAAATATATCAATAAGAATTTTCATTGTGGAATTTTTTGGTTGTTACATTCTTCCCCCCTTAATAAATTTCACCCTATAAATTTACTTTTCCCATAGTAAAAAAGATGTGGGTAGCTCTGCTTCATCACTTCTTCTGATTCCCACCTCTCTTCTTCAAACATGTGGTTTTTCCACAAAACTTTCACAAGAAGCATTGTATTATTTGGTAGAACTTTTTCCTTACGATCCAAGATCTTAACTATTTTCTCATCATAAGAATGATCATCATCTAAATATAATACCTCTAAAGAGAGTACATTTTAGGGGTCTGGTATGTGCTTATTTAAGAGGGATATATGTAATACGTCATGTACTTTGGCTATAGTAGGTGGATGTTCTAGATGATAGGAAACAACCCCGACATGATCAAGAATCTTGTAGGGGCCGATTTACCTGGGACTTATCATCCCCTTCTTTACAAATCTCATGAAATTATTCCAGGGATATATGCATAGAAATACCATGTCTCCAACATAGAACTCAAGGTCTCATCAACGGTTATCCACATAACTCTTCTGTCTACTTTGGGCTGCCTTGATATGCTGCTGAATTTTTTTCACCTTCTCTACCATTTCATCGACCATTTCAGGTGCTAAAAGCTTATGATCACTGAATTCAACCAAATATGTTGGTGTTATTCACCTATTCCCATACATTTCATCATATGGTTCTATTCATATGCCGAGTGGAAACTCTTATTATACGATAACTCAACCTGAGAAAGATGTTGATCCTATACTCCAGTGAAGTCCATTGAGCAAGTTCTCAACATGTCCTCAACTATTTGGATATTTCACTAGGATTGGCTATCAGTTTTAGGGAGATAAGTTGTACTAGATATAAGCTCACTCTCTTCAGCACGTTGAAGAATCTCCCAAAACATAGAGGTGAATCTCAGATCTCTATCAGATATAATAGATAGTGGTACACCATGTATCCTTACCAATTCCCTGATATATATCGGTGTCAGTTGATCCAATGAGATATCCTTCCTAATTTAAATGAAGTGTGCAGAAATTTTAAGATGATCCACAATAACCCATACTGCATTGTTGCCTTTGGATGTCTTCAGAAGCCTAGTGACAAAGTCTCTGGGGATGTTCTCCCATTTACATGGTGGTATGGGCAATGGTTGTGTCACCCCCTTAGACTTCTGCCTCTCTACCTTCACTTGCTAACACACTAGGCACTTTTATGTATACTCAATGATCTCAGCCTTCATATTATCCCACCAATAATACTCTTAGAGATCTCGATACATCTTTTTGATTCCTGGGTGAATAAGGAAATTTGAACTATTTGCATCAATCAAATGTTCTTTCTTCAGCTCCATACTTGATGGAACTCATAGTATTTTCCCAAATCACAAAATTCCTTCTTCATTATCATTGAACACTGAGGTTTTCCATTTTTTTATAGCATCCACAATCTTATGAATTACCACATCATCATATTGAACATCCTTTAACCATTCCAAAATATACGGTTGAGTAATCATTAGTGAAAGGATTGATGATGTTCCCTTCATTATGATTCACATGTCCATCATCATCAAATCTAAGAAATTGGATCTTTCTCAATTCTCATCAATGATAGAATCAATGGGTCCTTCTAATTAATGAATATGAAACCTTGTTCGCTTTCCCAGAGTGGTAATACATTAAGCATTTATCGTCTTTGATCAGCTCTAACCATCTTCTTTGGATCATGTTCATCCCTTTCTATGTGAATATATACATGAGGCTTTTGTGGTCTATATATATTTCACAGTTCTACCCAAATAGAAAATGCCTCAAAAATTTTAACGAAAATATCACCACCGCCAACATTAGATCACATGTTGGATAATTATTCACATGGCCATTCAATTTCATTGAAACAAAGGCAATGAATTTTTTATTTTTGCATCAACACGCATCCCAAGAACTTCTACATAGGATCACTGAATACAAAAAAAAGATATCCACGAGTGGGTAAAGTAAGAATGTGTGTAGTGATAAGCCTCATTTTCCACTCCTTGATGCGTTCTTCACATTCATTACTCCATAAAAATATTAATCCATTCCAAGTTAGCATGGTATGAGGGCTAGACTATGGTGAGGAATTTATCACAAATCATCGATAATATCATGATTACCCCAAAATGATATGGATATTAGTTACTGATGATGGCATCAGCCATCCCTCTATTGCAGCTATCATGGATGAACCCACAGATATCCCATTGCTTGTGATGATATGTCCCATGAATGAGACATCCTTCAACCTGAAATCACAATTGTTCCACATTTCATAGAGCTTCTTCTTTCTCTAGGTGTATAGTATATTTATTAGATACTCCTCATGGTCCTACATGGTTTGGAGTGTATTAGAATGTAATCTATATTGACTACCAAAAATTTGTCAAAGTAATCTATAAAGACTATATTTATCAATTCCATGAAGATTTATACGACATTTCTGAGTTCGGAAGGCATTAATATGAATTCATAGAGCCTGTATCTTGTACAAAAAGCAGTCATGGGGATATCTTAGTTTGTCACCCTTACTTGATAATATCTGACCACAAATATACATTGGAAAAGTATTTTTCTCCATGAAACTGAACGAATGATTCATCAATTCGTGGGAAATGATACTTTTTCTTTATCATGATATTGTTAAGATCATGATAATCAATGAAAAGGTGCATTGACCCATCATTCTTCTGGATAAGGAGGACTGGTTCACCCCATGGAAAAGCTCTTGGGAGTATAAACACATTACTCAGATTCCCATGTGGTCCATTCATTATCTCCTCAAACTCAACAACAACCATTCTATTTGGATTCATGGATATTGAAAACTCCCCAGTTTTAAGATCAATTGAGAATTAAACATCTCTTCAAGGAGGAAGACAAGGAAATTCATTGGGAAAAACTTCAGTGAATTGCATCACAATAGGAATGTCTTCAAGGAAGGTTTACACCTTATACTCAATCATCTAAGCAATATACCTTTGCTCATAGGGATGTAATAGCCACTCTTGAGAAAATGGAGCTAAAGAAGATTCATCTTCCTCCTTGTACTTGAATAGAATTGGGGGTTGATTCTCTATATGGAGAGGGATTTCCCTCTCATGGAAATTTATGTTGTCTCTATATAGGGAAATCCAATCCATGACAATATTTGCACCAAATTCCACCAAAGGGATTATGATGAGGATCCCTAGGAATTTCAATCCACAGATTATGATAGGGGATGAGTTATATTTAGGGTAGGAAATGATATCCCCATTTTTTGTACTCACCAATATCTTTACTTCCATGATTGGTTGTGGTGTTGGGATTGTTCTACTAAACTTTTGAGATACAAAGGAATATGTATAACTAAGGACAATAATCATACCTTAAACTTTTTGAATCTGTTTACACTCATTTAGTTCATCAAAAAAATCAAGGGGAAGATATATTTTTTAAATATATTAGACACATAATGGAGAATCCAGAGACAAAAATAGAAGATATATAAATAATATTTATTTTATTAACTTATGAATTTATAGGATTCAATCTATGTTATCAATGATCTACTTTCCAATATATATTCTTAGGGAAATTTTTCTATTCCCTTAACAATGGTTCATACTAATATCTTAAATTTACCAAAGAATATCCCCCATGAGTGTCTTAACCAAGAGTGAAGCATGGCCCGTTGTCATTTACCACAATACCACATGTCATGCTAGAAACTCCTTATCTAAGTTTTCACTCCTAAGAATATATGTGCCATAGCTTCCTCAACCTAGTCGTATCTAGACAAGGATGTATTTTCTTGATAAACCACTTACTAAATATCCACCAAAACATACGTATGTTTTTATTATACATTGTCCGGTCTCTAAGGCTTCTATGGGGTTTTCTAATCCTAATCCCAAAAATAACTTAACCAAACCTCTGAAACAAACTATAATAATCGTGTTCTTTATTACATACATAAACATTATTAATTACATAAACATCTCACTTGATACAATAGAGATATCAAGAGGTATAGTGTCTTTGGGGCTTAGGAACATTAAATAACAACATAAAACATGAAACACAACATCTTTATTGAAAACTTCTTTTACATGACCACTTAATTCTCTTGTACATATCATTTCATGGGATAACCTAAGGACATGCATAAGGAAAGGGTGAGATATAAAGCCCAGAAAGGGAATAAACATGGAATTACATGAGGAATACAATACATGTTAGACAATAAGAATATCAATGGAGCATAGTAGAAACATGAACATAAAGGCCTGATAAAGCATGATTATCATAACATGGAAATTTGGAAACAACACTTAACATGGAATTATCATAAGACAAGGGTCATTGCACATACAGAATGAGTAAAACCACATTGCACATTAATCACGGGTAAACCCTAGTTGCACTAGAATTATCATGATTAAACACCCTTTTCTCATTACGTATCATGATACTATAATTTACCCAATTCATTGGAGTGCTATCATGAAAAACCCCTCTTAAACAATTCATTTCATGCTTATGTGTGATACATGGTTTATTGAACAAGGATTCGTTAAACATCATCATTTATTCCATGGAAATAGAATGTTGAATTAATACATGAAGTTCTACAATCAATATGTTAATGGACATAATGGTGAATACTCTTGATAGAGAAATGGGCATGGTATTCACTACACAATGACATTGGATTGGAAAAACAAGGTGCAATTTCAGTAGTATAAAACCCACTCTCTCTAAATAGAGAAGCTTCTAGAGTGTTGTATCATGGATATAGAGCATAAAAATATCAAATTAATGGATTCCAATAAAACTAATGTTGTTATCCAAAATTAATGACCTGATTATTTCTCATTCCATAGGATAATGGGACACACCATTCAGGATTTAATATTCTTGAAGGATATTATCCACATGACATTCATCTTTTGAAACATAATATTGGGACGACACTCATCACAAGTGAATCATATATCTTCCACTATACAGGAAGTATAATGGGGGAGTTAGAAAATCATAAACAGGTATGATAATAATTGTTATGATGGTATGGATAGAATAGTGGTCACCTTTTAACATGTCATACATCTAAAATAGTAAAGAGGACTAGTTATGACCCTATCTCCCCCCTATGAAATAATATATTCCATATTCATCATTTCAATCATCCAAGATGAAATTTCATTTACTTTGATGAAACATAGACTATGAGAATGCCTCCATATTGGTACCCAAGCCTACCTAGAGCAACATAGACCTCAAAATTCCAATTATGGGAGGATGTGAACTAGAACACTGAATGAGAATACATGGACCACCCAACCAAATGGTTTCCTCATTCGATGATGAATCAAAATATGTCTCTGTAAGAATCATCCACATAGATGAACCATCCTCGTTTGGAAGAAACAATTATGAAACTAATTTCTATATATATTATCAAGGAATGGTTCACCAAGAATAATGATGTCTCTAAAGATGAAATCAAAAAGGGAATTGGAATTCTATAATCATTTCCGTTGAGGATATATATGTAACAAAAACCAAATTACAACAACTATGATGGGCTCAATAAGAAAATTAATATAACCAAGAAAAATCTTGGGATTATTTGAACCTAATCCCAATAGAGGAACAACTCTCAAACATTCAGTTGGTTGTTCACCACTAAGATATTAGTAGCCAATCTTAGGCTAAAATACAGAAAACATACTTTTTCCATTATTTTAGCAAGTACGTGGAGTTTTCATCATAGTCATCTTTGACCCCAATACATTAGTCTATGGAACAACTGCATGAAATAATGCATAGATCATTGATCCAAATGTAGGACATCTTCAAAAAACTTATTATTGTCTTGACCAAGATCTCAATATTATAATGCCTTAATCTCTCAAAAAAATCATGGATTCGATCATCATGTCTCTCTTAATCCCCCATGAGTCTAAAGATGAAGATTATACAATGGATGAATATCAGAGGGAGGTTAGTTCCACAAATTGTCACATAGTTATTTATTTTATATATATAGAATATAAATATATCATAAATGAAAATATTAGACCTTATTATATATATATATATATCAAGTTAGACAACATTGTAGTCCATCAAAAATTAATAGATAATGGTTACAGGATCAACCTTCTCATTTATTGACACTCTGTCATTTAGGTTATAGTGATGCTAACTTGTCTCCCTCTTCTTGTCAAATGTCCCTAAAGTACTCTCTCAATGGAAAATTCAATGTACTACACGGTGACCATACCCCCTTAAGGTATTCTAAGTCCTATTATAAATATATGTGGTTTTATAAATGGGAGAGGAAGTATTTGGTGGTATATAACACCATCCAAATAAATTCTCCCAAAGGTATTGAAGATATACCTATTTATTAATGGAGTGAAATCAATGAAGACTATGCGTCTACTATAAATAAAATTAAAGAGACAAATCCTAATATAAGAAGTCATTGGGTCATCCAAGTGAAATTGGAAAATAATAAAAACTATGAAATCAGTTTCCATACATATATTATTCAGGAGTAAATTCCTATATAGAAACCACTACAAAAGAAATACTAATGTGTGATCGATGAGAATCATTGTGGCCCCAACCATATTTAAAATCCAGTGGGTGTAATAGATATTTTGTCTCAATAAATAAAAACATGTCTCTTGAACAATTAGAAATTTATCCCTGAAGAATAAGAATGTAATGAGGTTAAGGTACATTTTATTTTGTCTAAATGGTTTTTATTTCATCGGAAAAACATGATTATTCTAAATGGGAATTTGATCCCAAAAAGGATGGAAATTACTATACATCATCTTCATTGTGTAAAAAAATTCCCATATCATTTACACAGTCTCAAAATAATCCTTAATATATCACTTTAAAAAATAGAGTGATACAAAAATAAGATGAAAATATCTCAGACATGTTTTCACAACATTAGAGGAGGGAGACTCTACCACCGTTGAAAAAAGCATACACGTTTATTTTGGATATTTGGATGATCTATATACTACATTGATTAGTTCTACTATGGTCCATGAAGAGCATGTGAAATATATCTCATTCCCAAAATAACATTGATATGTATATGAATTTGAATATAAAAAATTCTTGGCTAGGATCCAGATGTGGTGGCATATCATTTTGGATAATCTAGTGTCAGTTATGGCTATAAAAAGGTAGTTTAGAGAATGAATCTATCCCAAAATACAATGGAAGAAGAAAAATATAATAGTATAATTAGAGAAAACAACATTTAATTAGTCTACTAACTTTAATAGCTAACCAAAATAATGTTTTTATGATAAATTACATGAAAATAAAAGTATAAATTTATTTAAGATATCCAAAATATAACATCTAAAAGAATAATTTCATTATCCGAAAAAATGTTATTAATCAAAATAATTACGAGATTAAAATAATTATTATTAATGAATAGATAATTTTTATATAACCATATCCATATATCCCCAGATGACCAGGAGGCTTCTACATTCATATCACCCCAAAGAAAATATTTATATCAAGTAATACATTATTTCTTAAAGAAATATAGAACCACCTAATAATTCATTCATCATATCATTAAACCTATAATGGGGAATAAATTATAATTCTTTTTGGATGATCT
Organism: Viscum album; assembly: GCA_963277665.1. Taxonomy (NCBI): domain Eukaryota; kingdom Viridiplantae; phylum Streptophyta; class Magnoliopsida; order Santalales; family Viscaceae; genus Viscum; species Viscum album. The sequence goes on along the minus strand of OY728127.1, from coordinate 394,451,508 downwards.
AGTTTTCATGTATAAACTGAAATTTGACCATCTATGTGATGTCAATATAGTTTTCAACAAACTATGGTAATTCAAGTTCTAGAAAAACACCTTGAAATATAATTTTAGGGTTTCATTATAAAATTTTCATAACATTATGATAGACCATCATGGTATTGAATTCAGTATTTTAAGGACCATGGATATCTTATATTTTCCCCACCCTTGAAATAATAAATATATAAGGTGACTCAATGGAGGTATTTTTTATACCTAATCCTTCAAATCCAACCTCGCTAATACATGTCTTCCCATTAAAAAATTAATGAAGAAGGTGTTCACCTATCAATGGTAGAAATATTTTTAGCAATAATATAATGATGTCACTATGTATATTCTTCACACTTAAGTTTCATTCCATTGATATATGGTAAGATGACAATCCTCTATGTTTCTATCCTAGAGTGATCACTAAAAGAACTTATTTCTCAAAATAAAAATTTGTGAAAGTAGAACAAATTATATCAACTATGAAAAAAATTCCTGATGATGAGAATCGATACAATAATATTGAAAAGAACATGCTTGTATTACTTTTTTTAGTACTTAAGTGGAGGCACTACCTGTAACACAATGTGGTCCAAATTTTCTCTCATGTTTACCCGGCCAATTATATCCTTATTAATATGATGTTAACTAGGAATCTATCATGGTGTACAGTCACCATGACAGAATATTACTTCCAATTCTTGTCATAGAAAGTATTAAAATATAATGTATTAAAATATTTCCTTCTAGAGAACCCAATTCCAGAGAAGTCACTATTGAACATAGAACTCCATAAGGATGAATGATTTTCCATCCATGATGCTTCAAACGAATTATACATGAACAATGATGGTGATTCTATGATACCAATGGGAATATTAAAAGAAAATATTAAGAACAACTAGTTCGGAATAGTAATTATACTCATCTACCTAGAAACGGATGTTCATACATATTATTTTCTTATTTTAGAAGTATTCACCCAAAAAATTATAGAATAATTTTTCTTTACTACCAATAAATAATTTTCTACATAGATTCTAGTGGTTTGATTAAACGTTAAGGGGTACTTCACATTTTTAATCAAGTATATCAATGTTGATTAATGAATTTTTCCACTTTATTGATTATATCTACAGGATAATAGATTAATTCTCATTAGAATGGAATTTTTCTCACATACCATGTTCCAAAAACACAAAAGTTGATACATTGGCTAATGTATCCACAACCTTAGTAGATAGAGACCAGGATAAAATAGTCATTCACATCATGCAATACATGTTAGTCATGTCATTTATTAATAATGAGTAGGAAAAAAATGATTTTAACACTACACATGATCATGGTGATCCCATGTCATCACATAATGAGGAAATATTTCGATGATTACCCTCCATATAAACTACATGTAAATCTAAATTCTTTCATAGGATCATGACAGTAATGATAAGATCTAGTCATGGGTAAGAAAATTAATGTTTTATGATGTAAAGAATTATCCAAAATTATTTATCATATTAGGATTAGATGGAACCTTAAATGGTTGTATTAAAAGAGGATATACCACCACTATTTAATAGGAAGACAACATAAACACCTGTGAAACTCACCATTCAATAGCTAATAATTTATATAAAATTAAGTCACATAAATACTTATATCAATCAATGATGTAAGCATTCATAGATTTTTCTATGATATGTCATAATTTTTAGATACATGAAAATTCCATCCAACAACCACCAATGAAATTGTACACTTCAAACTACTCTAGGTCATTTTCAATATGAGTAATATATGTAATGGGGAAATATCCCCACGCTATATCTAGGAAGTTAAAGTAAATCCATAAAACCTGAAGCATTTTCTCCAAGTGGGATGCAACTATATCTATCAAGGAATTCTTCATAAAGTTTATCATCAACATCATGAATAATAATATCATCAAAATATTTGGTGTTCCTCACAAAATATTTACTGAAAAACAATTTCTTCTCATCCATAATGAAAATGTTATATCCAAAGTATAACATCCAATAAAACATTCAATATAACTGTCATTCATAATCAAAGGGATAAATAGATCCTTTCAGAAAAAACTTATCATATTTACTTCTTAATATGGGAGAAAATTCTATTAATAATTGTCTTGAAAAACATTTAAATTGTATGTGGTCTTATCTTACCTAAACCGATACTACCACCCTAGCGACCCATATTCATTTTTATATGAGATAGAGGTGGTCTTTTCAATTGAGGTCAAACATATATAACTTATAAATTATATATGAAATTAGTTTTCGAAATATGTGCAGTATTATATATTACTAGACAATTTTGAATAATAAGATGAGAAAAAGTTATGAAAACTGCACTACATTGATGTTTGTCAAAATTGAGTCATGAAAGAATTATCTAAAATCTTCAACTACACTTATTCATCTAAGGATAATTGGTTCTATCTTTGATAACTCTTATAATACATGGTTATAATCCACCAATGATTCATCCATAATTGGAAGGAACTTACACAAGATATCTTGTCTTCGCTATTTTGAGCTTACTCCATGCTCAAAATGGATTGGGTGCATGTCATGCCATCAACCTACACAATGTTTCTCAAGGAGTAAATTATATAATCATACATCAATTTTACTTCACCATCACAATAAGAAGATAATATAAATAGTTTAATTCAACTCCACAAGAATTTAAACAACATGGAATAGGTTCTAATCACATGACCTTAAACATGAAAAAATGTTTCCTTGTTGCATGATATAAAACTACATGACCAAAGGACCACCATACATGACCTTTCAAGCTATTTGGGATAGTCTATTTGTGATACCCATTCTTCATAAATGAGAGTCAAATATGTTTATGATTTCTCAATAAATTTTCATTTTCTATATTTATGGATCTATATTGAGATAAAATTTACATACCATTTGAGATCCACATATGGGTTGATTCTTATCGTTGTGGTATGAGTAGTGATGTCTATAATAATAAACACAGTTTCATGTTAGATACTAAATTTCCCCTATATTTTATTTTTAATAAATCCCTTATTCGTTAAAAATATGTATTTTAACCTTACATGTTAGTAAAATAAGGTTATTTTTATTTTACTCACAATCTAGATCTGCACCGAACAACCTACATAATGGTGTTATCCATATTCCCTAAGACTGTAGGACATCTATATTCTTATCACGTGTAATTAATGAAAATACCCCAACCATAATATTCCATAGTATATGGTTAGTTGGAAGCATTGTCATAATGTACAAGGAATCACATCTTGAAGGACAATACATATCGTTAGTTTTAGAAAACTACATATATAATTGAACCTTATATTGCATTTGAAAATATATAAAAAAAATACTTAGATAACACCATAATTATCCTACATTGTCTCTATATATCAACCTTAATAAATATTTTAACATCGTGGGAAAAATAATACATGATAAATGGGTGATATCATATTCTCAGTAAGGGGATTTATATAGTGGAAGCTACCGCAAATAATCAATAACAACTATGGAAAGGTAAATAAATTAAACGCATTCCATTTAATAAATAACTTGATAGTAATATATATGAAATAAAATATGATGGAATAATTCCCTTTAAATAGTCATATAAGTTAGAAAACATAACCATGGATATTCTAATAGTAGAATAATATCATGGAAATTAACAAATAATCTCCTAATGGGGGAATTCATAATTCCATACATAATAAGAATTCCTCCATGGATTCATCCAAGACACTAAACATAAATAGGTATGACATTAGCCAATACCCAGACTCGTTTTTCTATTGAGACCTACCATTGCATCGAGGGGATATAGTCGGCACCACTCATCACATACTATGTATAATGATTTACTCATTTTAAAGTGGTCATAAATAATAAACCTATACATTTGTATTGAAAATATTATATGAAAAGTAAATTAATTTCACCATTTAGTATACATAATCACAAACCAACCAAAGTAATATGGTGAATGGTATCAAAATATTACATCCCTAGTCAAACTGATCATAAAAAATTTAATAAAATATGTAAGATAGTATCATAATATATCATCCTTAATGAATCATAAGATTTAAAAAAGTATGTTGACATAGATTAAAATACATTAAATTACATAATTGAAAATCTATTTAGTAAAATACCTTTTTTCACTTTAAAAATCACTTATTTTTAAAGTTATATGAAATGAAAAAAGAAATTATTTTCTTTGGAAAATACAATTTAAACTTGTAGTGTGATCATAAAATCATTAATACGTCCAGATGGTGGGAAAATCCAATCATTTTATATAAGATAAAAAACATTCCTTCCATATTTTTTCATAAAAATCCTAAAGAACCTTGTTTAGAAAATGACAAAATATACCTTTCAACCCATTTTTTCAATATTAAAACAAGAGAAAAAACGAATTAAAAAAATCCTAATATAGTATTAAATAAAATTTGGAAGAAAATATTGAGATCATGGATATGAAATAAAAATATAATTTTAAGGTAAACCATAAAGAATAATAATTTCAAAAAAAGTATATTAAAAACACCATATCATTAAAGTGAGCATTAATAAAATGAATAAAATATCTGTATATACAATAAATCCAAATAAAAAATGTAAATACAATATAAGGTAACAAAAAATCATTGTAAACATATTAATTGCGTTAATAAATGACATATATGTTTAACCCAGTGAATTGAAATGAGTTAATAAATCTCTTACCATACACATCCCTTTTTATTTTTATACTCCAACCTATTGTATAATAAATTAATGAATTTAATAAAATTATTATAGAACTATATTATTGTTTATAAACATTATATGATCCATTTATAATATCTTACCACCAGTTCATTAAGAATATTTCATTATTTCCATTTTTTTAGGAGCATTTCTTTCAGGGTTTCATGGTCGGCTTATTTGTGTGTAATTATGGACGTTCATTTTAAATTAAAAAAACTATATAATGTAAATGAAATGGTATTAATGAAATTAAATAATTTTAAGTGGTCCCATATATTATTTTTATTTCATACCTAATGAGGATATTACTGATTAAACATTAATGATAAATGTTTAGTTTATTTAGTGGTTTTTAAGACTTTCATGAACAAGTTTATCTTCATTTAATTTCATATCTATATATTACTTCCAAAAAATGATATAGATTATAATATACATATTAAAATATTATTTAACCTTAATAATACTTTTACTAACATCCATGATGTTGGTAATGGAAAATTAAAAATCATCATCCACGGAGATGGATAACCGCAATAATTTGGAAAATAGTATTGTTTTATTAAATATGAGGAGATGGGAAAAGGGGTTGATAAAATATTTAAAATTATAAATATAAAATTAAATTATATACATGATTAATTAAATATTATTATTTTATGGATTAAGTTGTTGAAGATATTGTAGATATGAAATGAATATAAATTAAAATATGTTTTTTGAGAAATTTACCTCTTAAATATGAACTTTTTGAATGACCCCTTACAGAACTTTTAATTTTTCCTTATATGATACTAGTAGAACTTGGACATTGGTAGTGTGGTTATGAATGATGTTAGTATATATTTTAAGAGATTCATGTCCTGTGATGAGATATGGGGTGGTGAGGTGTGGTATTTATACCTGAAGAGGGGTGGTTTTAATTGATTAAATAATGATTATTTAATATTTAAAGACATCCACATTTGGGGGGAAATAATTAGAATGAATTTGGATAAAAATTAATATTTTAAATTAATTTTATGTTCTATAAACACATGATACACCCATTAGTTGTTTTATTTTTTATTTATTTAATGATTTTACCTTTTATCATTAACCTGCTACATTATTTGACCTCTACTGTGGAAAATCATTTTTTTACCACAGTAAAAGTTTTATGCATAAAAATGAAAATGAACTTATAAACTATATTGGATCTCAATATTAAAAAATTGGAATCCATTTTAATTGAATCAATTTATAAAAGTGATAAAAATAAATTCTAAATATGTTATATGTATAACTCATAACGATGGGTTTTAAGGCTAAAATCGTGGTTTTCAAAATTTATAATCATGTTCATATAAAAATAAAACATTATGTATTATAGAATTCCATAAATAATTATTATCAATAATAAGGCTTACCAAATTTTCAATCATGATAATATAAAAAGTAATTCATTAGATTTATGATATTTCATAAAATGATTATTTAAACATTTCAATACAAAAATAATCTTTTTTAAATAATTACCAAGAAGATACCCAAATATAATTTTGATGAATATAATTTAAAAATGAATTTAATTATTCAGTTAAATTTTATAAAATTTCCTAAAATTAATTATATTTATTTTCTCATATAAATAAATAATAATCTATTTTTGAAGGAAACATATATTTTAAGAAAAAAATATTTTTATATAAATGTATGTGTGATTTTCCTAAGAATAATTAATTTTTTATTGAATATAATATTCATATCTAATTCATAATATAGTAAATATTATTTACACCAACCAATTTAATGGCTATTTCATAATAGTCATGTTAAAAAAATAATAATTTGGTGGTCATTTAAGGATAATGTTCATTGAGACATAAGCTATCAAACATATTATTATTTTAAAATCCATGGGTTTTAAATTCTCACCTCATTCAGAAAATTAAATCCATAAAATTATTAATTTCAATTCAAATAACAAGGGTTGGTATTTTAAAATTCCTTAGTGAGATACCGACATCGTTAGAAGGGCTAATAAAATTTCTTCTTAAAAAGAGGGAAATAAAAATGTGAAGGTGACCCAAAAATTAGGTATCTATATTGGAGAACACTATTGTTAAGTAAAAACATAAACCTAGAAAAGAATTATAATTATAAATTTTATATTGATAGTAATAGAGAAAATGTTCATTGTAAATTTTACCATAAAAAATATATATTTTGTATGGGATAAAAGGACATTTATTTATTGATAATAAAGTTATAAAAATCTTCCAAAATCATTTTCCTAGAGTTCAAGAACTATTTTAAATCTTTTATTAAGAACAATATGAAATATACATACTATCGGGTATATTTTCATTCATTAAAAATTTTCCACAACAAACTCATCTTTTCTCAAAAATAATGTCGAACCATTATTCCCAAAATGAAATTCTATTTATCATAATCATACTATGTTCCAAAAATAAAATTTTCCCTTATACTTTATACCATTTAAGGAAAGGAAAATTATATTGTATTAACTATGAAATCATTTAGACCTATGGTAGGCTATGCACCCTTATCATCCAACAGTTGTGGGTTCAAGCCTCACAACCATTATCGATATGAAAGTTTTTTTCCCACCATTTGAGTTGTAATTTTTCTGAAAAAATAATAATATAACCCTTAAAACGTTTCCAAAACTTTCCTTTTTATATTTAACATTAAAGAAATGTTTTAACATTAAATATTATCTCATAAATTTCATTTTTCTTCCCTAAAAATCTAATAACCTATATTGCATCATTCTTTTATAGATTCATTGGTAATCTTGTGAAAATTTCCATAGTATTGTCAACTCTTAATCTAATAAATTAATATCCAAAAATGGATTTTTTTAATTCTTGAAGCACTAAACTTCACATTTATCAGATCATAAGATACATAAAGAGTGATATTTCATTTTTTTATCTCAAACTATTTAAAAAATATATATTTTGGAAGAGTATATAAAATATTAATAAATACAATAACATTTAAATCCAAGTACAAAGTTAAAATTTAACCATTTCATAAAATTCTAAACTTATGAACCTCCCAAAAGATCACGATCCAAAATATTAGAAATAAGGTTCATATATCTTCAAATATAACTTACCATTAATCTCTTGAACAACAAGAAGTTGATCTTAATCATCATATTCCAAACATATGAATACCGTCTTAATTATTATCATGAAACATTGTAATAATATGAATTGTCATAAAACCATTTTGAAAGAATGAAGGATTCCTTATTCCTTGTGAAAGACACTGATTATTATATATTATTTATAAATCCAAATTATGTTTTAATCTTCATAAATGGTTGTATAAAAAACCTTTTAAAAAAATCATTAATTAGCTCAATGATAGTTTGTAATATCCAATTTACATTATCCATGTCATTCATCTCTTCATATCAACATCATTATATCAATATTAGGAACATATTGATGGATATCTTTTCTTTAAACATGTGTTTTAAAAAAGATCAACTTTACATGGAATCACTTTTCCTAATCATTGGTAATATTAAAAATATTCTCTCAAATATTAATAAAAAGTTATGACAATACAATCCTTATACATTTTGGGAATATCATCTATATAATAATTTTACAACAAATTTCATGGATGGAAATACAAAATCACGGTAATCATTACACATCCTTTTTATCAATAACATAATCTCGACTATATTCATCTACATAGTACCATATCTCCTTATAGTTGAAACATTTCAAAATTTAATTAATTAACTTTTAATCATGGTTCTTCTGTCCTTTATCTCCACACATATAACAAACTCTCATTCTCTTCAATAATGTACTAGGGTGATTCTTTCCACAATTATCACATGTGTAAAAATCCTTCATTATTTTCATCAACTAATAAATTTTCTTCTAATACATACCCTTCTTCTCTTTATTTCCATCAGAACCACAAGGCTTTTATAATTCATTTTTAGTCTTTATAACACAACATATTATATCCTCTAATGATGAAAATGATGTGAGAATAGTGAACTTCAAAGGATTGATTGAATCCCATCATTGAAATGGAAAATATTACTCATGGAATTGCATACATAGTCACTAGAATGACTTTATAACCTTATAAATTTGGATTCACACTTAGAAACATCCTTATCCCCCTTTTGTCTCAGAATCAATAATTTTCCCTCCATATTTTCTCTATATTCGCATGGAAATTATTTTTCAGACAAAAGTTCCATAAAATAATTATATTCCTTGTTTGATATTACCTCCTCCTCTTTAGTGATTATAACTAATTCCCACCGTTTATCTACATATCTTGAGATATGATAAACATCCATGATAACCTTATCCCTTTCATTACATCCCACGGTGGAAAATAGCTTTTCAAAGTAACATATCCATTACTCAGCTACAAATGGATTCACAGTTCCAGTGAATGATGGAGGATGTTTTTATATGATTTTATCTGTAATTTTTTCACCCTGATATGGATCATACTTCAATTTATGGTTAAGGTTATTTCTCATAACCTGAGTCAGCTTTCCAAATATAGTTATAATTTGTTTAGCTCTAGTTGCATATCCATATCCAACATCATTATCTTTCCATGGAGATAAATCCTTACATAGAATAAATAAATTGATATGGACACCATTCCATCTACTAGATATATTTATAAGTAGTTGAATAAACTATATTATATCATAACATTATGAAATCTAATGAATAATCTCAAAACTACTTAATGTAAATTGAATATTTATGTATAACAAATATCTAAATCATAAGTTTAGTTTCATTGGGATTATTTACAAATTATATCATAGTCTTTCTATTTCAAATATATTTTTTCCAAACAATATTTCCCAAGGAATCTATTTAACGTCCTTTAATACCAACTCTAAATACCCATAACCTAGTTTCCCATAAATGGTGGTTACATTAATAAATTGGAAAAATATATATGGAATCACATCATGAAGGACCAGATATCTTAGTAGTTTTGGAAAATTAGATACATACTTTAACATTACATTATAATAGGAAATATAAAATAAAACATAGTAACTCCTTCTACAACACCATTATTCTCTTATCTTAACCCTCTATATCAACTATAATAAACATCATAGAATCTTGAATAAAATAAAACATAAGAAAGGGGTTCATAAAATACTCAATAAGGTATTGTATAAAGAGGAAGCTATCATAAATATTAAATAAAAATTATGACATGGAAAATAAATGAAACACATTTCATTTAAGATATAACATGATCATAATAGGGCAAGAATAGATGATGATCAAATAATTCCATATAAATAATCACATGAGATATAGAACATAACCATTGATATTATAAAAATAGAATCGTCACATAGAAATCAATAAATAATCTCATAATGAGGTAATTCATAATTTAAGAAATCAAAAACATACCTTCATGTTTTTGGCTATGACACCAAACCTGAATTGGTAAGACGTCAACCAATTCACAAACAAGTTTGTCTCATTAGAAATGCTAATGTATTGAGGGGATATAGCGGGCCCCACCCATCCCTTACTATGTACAATGCATTCCTCATATTAAAGGGGTGAAACATAATCAGAATATACATTTTTTTAGACTAGAATATAAAAAATAAATAACTTTTCCCAATCAGTAAACATTGTCACAAACCATCCAGAGTAATATTGTGAATGGTATTAAAATAGAACATCCCCATTATAAATCATCATAAACAATTTAATAAAATATTGAAACTGGTATCATAAGAAATCAACCTAAATGAATCATAATATTATACCAAGGATTTTTACATAGATGAAAATAGTTAAAATGAGATCATAGAAAAGTTCATGAGTAAAATACCAATTTTCACTTTTCAAATCACTTATTTTTAAAATGATATGCAATTATAAAATATTTTTAAAAAAATAAAGAAGTACAATTTAAAAATACTATTAAAATCATTAATGAATCATGATGGTAGGAAATTACTATAATATTGTATAAGATGATAAAACATTCCTTCTGTATTATTATCAGAAAACACTAAAAGATCCACGTTTTGAAAATGAAAAAAATTACATTTCAAAAAAATTAAAAAAAATCAAAAAAAAAACATTAAACAATCAAAATTGAATATTAAAAACCATTTTGGAAACAATTATATAGAACATAGAAATTGAAGAAAATGATATTTTTAACGGAAACATTAAAATAAGATATTTTTTCAAATAAAGTCTACTAAAAATAAGATAAAACTGAAGTGGGTATTAATAAAATGAATCGATTCTGTGTATCATCTTAAATTAAACAAAAAAATCCATAAATACAAAATTAGTTAATAAAAATTCATTTCACAGATAATCTTATCATGACAAAAGGATTTATAAGTTTAACACAATAAATATAAATTGTGTTTATAAATATTTTACCTAATGATCCCCTTTAGTTTTTCATATGATAAACATTTGTATAATCATTTAAAAAATGATATTGAATTATTATGAAACTATTTTCATATTTATAATACCTTATATAGTCATTTTTTTCACATTACAATTTTTTAATTAATATTTTTTCATTTTTTCATTTTTTTAATGTGTTCATTTCATGCTTTCATGGTCGGTGTACTTGTATATAATGTGGACGTTTTATTAAAATGGAAATAAAACTCTAGAAGGTAAGTGAAATTTTATTAATGAAACTAGATAAGTCTAAATGGTCACATATATCATTTATACTTCTAACATGAGGATGACTCATTTCATAAAATGTTAATGATAAATGTTTACTTTATCGGGCGGGTTTTATAACCATCACATACAAGTTTTGTTTTATTTAATATTATGAATATATATTTGTTCCAAAACATGTAATAGGTTATTATATACTTAATAAAATCTGATATAAATATAATAATACTTTTATGAGTATCTTTGAATATGGTAATGGAAAACAAAAATTAATTGTCCATGAACACTATTAACAGCCGTAATTTGGAGAATTGTTTCATTTTTTTGAATGAGAGGAGATGAGAAAAGGGATGGATAAAAGATACTAAATTAGAAATATAAGTATATAAATGATACTTTAGTAATTATTCTTTTATTTATGTAGGATTTTAATAGAAGTTATAATAAAAAAATAAATTAATAGAGGTTATTTTGAGAAAGTTACCAGTTGAATATCACATCCTTAAATGAACCCTTAATGAACTTTTAATTGGTCTCTGGATGAGAATTGAAGAACACGAATATGAGGTGAGTTCAGAGGATATTTTTTGGAATATTTTTTAACTTATTCAATAATATTGGGTATAAATATAGTGGTGAGGGTGGATTTATAATTGAGGATAGGTGGTTTAAAGTGATTAAATAATGATTATTTTATATATAAATCCGACCACATTTGGGGGGGAATTAATTTCAATGAATTTTGATGATAAATAATTATTTAATGGATGTTTTAGTTCTTGGAATACATCAAAAACAAATTTAATGGTTTAGTTTTTAGTTAATTTAACCTTTAACCTTTAAATTTTAACCCACTACATTTATTTTTCAATACGAGTGTAAATATTGTTTAACCATGGAGACTTTTGTATGCCTAAAAAAGAAAATTAACTTATAACATATTTTGGATCTCATTATTCCAGATATTGAATCCATTTTACATTATTTAATTTATAAAATTGATAAAAATTAATTATAAATATTTTATGTGTATAACTCATAAAAGCAGTTTTTTTGGTTGAAAATGTGGTTTCAAAAATTAATAATATTGTATTAATAAATGTTACACTTTATGTATTATTTCATTACATAAATAATCTATTATATTAAATAAGGTTAAATAAATTTTATACCATGACTATATAATAATTATTTCATAAGAGTTGTGTTATTTTGTAAAAATAGTATTTTCACTTTTTCACTAAAAATTCATCTTTTTTAGAAAATTTAAAAACTTCCATAATTAAATTTTGATTACATGAGTCCAAAAATTAATATTATTCGGTAAAAGAAATTTCAAAAATGTGTAAAAAATAATTATATTTATTTTCATACATAAATCATGAAAAATATATTTTTGAAGAAAACATATATTTGAAGAATGAAAATATTTTATTAAAAATTTATGTGTTCGTTTACTAGTAGTAGAACCATGTTGTTTTATTTTAACTTTATTTTGTACTTGTATATATATGGTTATATCATTGGGTGGATTGTGTTTTTTTATAACATAGAAATTCGAGATTTCTAGCTTTTTTATTTATTATTACAGCGTGATTTATTTCAGTTATTTGCAGATTTGGCACACTACTTAATTTCGGTTGTGTATTGTACATAGTTATTTATACTATTATATTATTATAATATTAGGTAATAGTATCCCCACTATCAAATCCTATGATCTTATTGTAAGTCGGTATCCTTTTGCGTATGGTGAGGCATATTTGAGTCCATGTAACAAACCGGCTCGGAGCACCAGTTCAGTGGAATCTGGGTCGGTACCTTAAAAAGAATATAAAACTCCTTAAATATCATAAAAATACACTTAATAACTCTACCCATTTATAAGTTCTTTTCTTTCAATAAAAGACCAAATACAATTTCATAAAGGGTTTCTCATGTAGGTGATATTCAAGTGATAATTTTCTCAAGACACATCTCTTAATTTCTTTTCTTATTCTACATTCTACTCACCTACTTAAATCATCATGTAATAATAATTATAGAATCGTGTAAATACTGGAATATTATATTTATAATTAAATTTATTATATCTATACATTTTATTACCTCCACTTATTCAATTTAATGAAACTATTTTCCATGTGATATCGGTTAATCACCTCGATGAATAATGATTTTTTTCATTTTCCATTAATGCATTCATGGTTGGTCATAATACTATTATTAAAATAAAATAATATTTCAATAACTATATTATATCCTATTTAATTTTATTTAACTAATATATACTCATAATAATTAATAAAATGAAACTAGTTAGTGATGTTTGGAAAATAATCAAAAAATAAACTAAACATTTATCGTTGACATATTTTTAAATACATCATCCTCATTATGAAATAAAATTGTTAAATGAATAAAATTAAAAATATTTTTTAGAATTATGAATATTTAATAACATTTATTTATATTTATTTCCATTCTACATGAAAATCTATAATAATATATTAGTGAACCGATCTGGATAATCATGAAATGAAATCACCTAAAACCAAGAAAATCATGAAATATTATTAATGAATGGGGGTAAGATGTTATAAAACATTCATATAAGATATTATAAATGAAAATAACTTTCAATAATGAATTAATAACATTATTTAAACAATTAAACATGAGTAATAGTTACACTAAACTAATGCGAATTAGGGGGTAAGTGTTTTTATCTAACTTTTAACCTCTAGAGACATATTCCTTATTCAGCGTTGAAATTTTTGTGTGGTGTATATATACTGAAATTTGATATAAAATATATTGAATTTGTTTATCTGAATGGTATATAATCTTTCATGTGATAATAATTACTCTTATGGGTTATGCGATTCGATAGATTAAAAGAGGTAAGATAATTCATAACTCAATTTCCATTCATTGGGTTGAACTATGATTTCATTGATTATGTCATTCTAGGATTATGAGTGTAATTAATTTTTATAATATTATGTTCTTTTTTCAATTTTTTCATGTTTATCTATAGAAAATACACATAATTGATACAATTGATTATTTATCACTTCAATGATATAATAATTATAATGTGATTTCTAGTCTCTTTATTTTTGTGAGACATAAGACATATTAACCACTAGTTTCTTTTGAAGTGGTGCATATACATTCCATAAATTTAATAGATGACACATAAAATTATATTTATGGGTATTTATGTATCTATTTATGATCTCTGTATTATGGGTCTTATGGTTCAACATTTACAAAATCGTTAAGATAATTTTTTCTCAACTTTCTTTCTTTGAAACAAATGTTATGTTCTGAAAATACATTAATTTACAAGGAGTATATAATAAAAATTGAATTTTTTTCATTAATATCCATAATATCATGATATTATATGTTTCATTTAATTTTATCTTTGATCATAAATTTTTTTATTCCAAAAAAACCATGTTTTAAAAAAAATTAAAAAGTTTTTCAAATATATATTTTATGAATTTTTTTAAAAAAAATTGATTCTAAGGATGTTTAACATGGGTTTTAATGATTATTTTATATGTATTTATAGGTTATTTTCAAAGAAAAATGATTTCTAAATGTTTTATGATTAAAAATATTTTTTCAAAGTGAATACAATATTTTCCTAAATAAAGTTATTAATAAGGTCTTCCAAAACTATTTTCCATCTGAGATTATTTATATTGGTGTTTCTCATGCCTT
Organism: Viscum album; assembly: GCA_963277665.1. NCBI lineage: Eukaryota > Viridiplantae > Streptophyta > Magnoliopsida > Santalales > Viscaceae > Viscum > Viscum album. Next base: position 394,436,228 of record OY728127.1, on the reverse strand, counting down.
AATGGGGATACGATCTGAGGACACCATTCGAATTCATTATCTATATGGTTTGGGTTTATGATTGAATTTTTCTTATTAATTTCCTTCTATTCCTTAGGTAACCCTAATGAATACTCATTAAGTTTGATACTTTTTGTGGAACACATATTAATGAGAATGTTCTACTGGGTGCACACAAATAGAAATTAAATGAATTGGGTAATGTTTTAGTCTCATGATAAATCGCGTTGGGATTGGGAGTAAACATAATCCCTTCGTGGTACTTTTTACACAATGTGATATAGTATTAGTAGTTATATTTGACACATATTTGTGTCATTTTATATGTTTTTTCCACAACACCCTGGTATATGTTATGATTTCATGGATCATGTTCTTTTATTATTTACAAACTCATGTCTTTTTATCATCCATGTTTTGTTTCATGACTCAAGGTTTTGAATTTTTATATACAAGGTATTATTTTCAAATGTTATAATAACGATCAAATACACTTATTACCATATTATGATTTCATATGATCATGTTTTGATTACTCTTATGTTTTCTATTACTGAGCATATGTTCACACCCTCCATATATTTTCTTTTCCCTAGGTTATGAGGAATGATGTTAAATGAACTCTGTTTAAAAGGATTTCATATAGATGATATTGATGACCTATTATCAAATCTGGGTATAGATGGAGATGATTTTTATCTTTATAATCCACTTTTTAGGAATCCAATTGTTTAAGAGTATTTCATATTTATCTAAATATCTAAACCAAAAAGGTCGTTGGGTATGTATGGGATCTAATATTTCCTTTCAACATTGTATGTTCTGTTGGAAAATGTTTGGTCTCATTTATCAGTATCATATTAAGGAATTTAATGCTTATTTTTATTGCACTATATCTAGAAGTGAATATTCATGGCAAATATTTACCTTATTACATTCCATTTTGTGAGGTATAAATTAACGTCCCAAGTGTGTACGGTAGACTACCACCTCATAAAGCTATGTGATTCATTTTTAACTAACACATTGAATGGAAGGTAATAATGATCATGTTAATAAATATATGTAATATAAATGAAGTAATAATGATTTTAATTAAATAATTATCATAATGAAAAGGTAATATATAATTTTCTATCTTACACTAAATAATTATAATATCATTTGTGTATTCGGGGAGCACCTTCCCCACGAAGCAATGTGATTCTTCTTCTTCATCATCACAATGAATGGAAGATGTATATATGTGTATTTAATTAAATAATATTGTATTTATTAAATTATTATCATTATGTAAATATAAAAATTTACTTATATTTTTTATAGAATGATTATTAAAAAATAGAAATGTTACTCACGTGTACGTTTGACCTATTGTCTCCATGTTTGTATTGTAGTTTATTTTCCAAAAATATCATCCATTATTGATATTAAAAAGTTTAATTTATTTTAAAAATATGATAATTATTTCATCATTATTATACTATAAATGTTTAATAAAGACCTATTTACCAATAGTCAACCTACTAAATACATTTTTGACACATAAGTCAAATATCATCGAATCGCCTGACATAAAATTAATATATTAGGTAATTGTCTAAAAAATAGAAATAAGTGAAAAAGAATAATAAACATTAAAAAGGTTATAAATAATGTAAATAATTAAAAATGTTTATTATTCATGAATATAAATAAGTTATGTGAAAAGTTAGACTCAATGTAAGAGACTTCATCTTAATTTCCTTTCGTTGAGTCATATTTTTCTATTCTGCACCTATATAATATTATAAGGTGTAAATATAGACCATGTGACATTTAATATCATTAATTTATATATTATAATTATATTTATTGTTTTAAATTTATTTATTATTTCATTTTCTTTATGATTCATGTTTATTCCATGTGATAAGGTACTTTTCTTTTGAAAAATTCACTTTAAAATTTTTCATCCAAATATTCCTCTTCCAGGCCCATGTTTATGAAAAGAATTTATGAATGTCTTTATATGGAAATAAAATATTTATGAATAAAATTTTACATCTATTTTTACATTATTTAAAAGGATTTAAAATATATTCTTTTTGCATGTTTTATATGAAATTATTGTTAAATAGAAAAAATGAATTTTCTTTTTTACATATATAGTGACAACATCTTTTTCCACTGTCATGGCCTTTATTTGATTTTTGGATTCCTTTAAAAGATTCATGTTTCCTTAAATAAAGAAAACCATTTCACTTTTTTGGGAATTTTGGTATTGATTATTTGTTTTTAAAATAAAATGGTATTTTGATATCCGAAAATGATTTTTCGATAGGTTCAAAAGTGTTTCCCAAAAGAGTTTATGATAAAAAGGTTTAATCATCTAATTTTTTATTCAGGATATTATACATGAGAATTATAGGAATATTTTCTGAGATAAATATTACTTATATAATGTGTTGATCCCCATTATAGCTCATCAGTGATCTTGATATAACATATTAGAATGGTTGACCCCACTATAGCTCAAGAAAAATATGTGAGCCTAATACATCTTATATGATGGTTTGAGCCCCATTATAGATCATAGTTGAGCCCAATATAGCTTATATGAATGGTGAACCTAACTATTTATCTCTCATTCATTGGGTAATGATTATATTGGAATTCACTTATATAGTTATTCCAATTAAAATTGTTTGGAATTGATTTTTTGAATATTATGGTCTATGATTCCAATAATGTTTTTTTATTTCATGTTATGGTTTTTAATGATTTTATTTGAGAAATATTTGTTTGTTTTCATGAGAAAATAATTTATTTATCTCATTAAATTTACATTGAGATAAATGTAAAACAATTCATGTGTTTCCATGTTTTTTAATAGAGTAACAGTTTTCTTTATTTTTATGTCCCTTAATGAGATTTTTGTTCTCATCCATTGTTTTTAAATGTTTTCCATTGGGTTTAAGAATGGGTATGCTAAAGGAATAATTTAAGTAAAAAGTTGTAAAAAATTTCCTTTAAAGGAAATTATGCTTTATTTTAATCGTTTTATATTATATAAAAAATTTATACTTATCATAAGTTTCCACATTGTCTTTTATGGTTTGGTTACGTATGAGTTATGACCAATTTCTCTAATACTATAAACTGAAAAATAAATGAAATGTAAAATAATGGGATTTCTTAACTAAAACTCATGATTATATTATTTTTAAGTCTAGGTCCTTATAGTAGGTATCCAAGTCTGGTTTATATAAGATTTTATGTTATTATTATGTTAATATCATACCTTTGAAATATTTTACTTTATGGTAAAGATTAATGATATAGAATTTTATGGTTACCATATTGATTCAAATAATCATTGTTTATTTAATATGGTTTACCATTGTGTAAATATTAAATTTTTTATGGGAAGGAATTGAGAACAAAATATCCTTCTAATTTAGAATCCCAAGATGGATGGAAATTGTGGCAAAATAGTTTTTTTCAATGATGGATCCGTTGACAGATGATATTAAATGTTGTTAATATCCAATATATAGAGGAACCTTATCTACTATGAATGAAAATGTTTATAGTAGTGCATTTCATGAGGCAATATCCTCCACTATTCTGTGGATCATCCTAACAAGTGGGAGCTAAAGAATAGATCAATTCCATTGAGAATATATTTGTAGCGGTGGGATGTTTATATCGTCAAAAGAAATCAATTTCAATTTGTTATTTTGAAGGTGGGGTTGATCGATGGTGGTATTTGTCTAATAATTTCATAGATAATGATGATCATGATTCAATGGAATTAGAAATATTTATGTATATCTTCCTTGATATATATTTATCTATGGTCGTTTGGCTTTGGATAGAGAAACAATTTTTTAAATAAAATCAAAAGGATGAATATTTAGTGGTCACATATTAAGAAGGCTACAGAAGATTATCCAAGTATAGGAAAGGTTTTATTCAAGACATTGATAGTAAAATAAATTAACTTTACTATGGATTGAAACTAATTTTATTGATATCTTTGGAAACATTAGAAATTAAAAGTTATGAGAAAGTGGTTCGTTCTACTGAGAATATTTAGTAGATTTTTTCTGACACTTATGTGCCCTGAGATGATAAGAGTAAGAAACATTCATAGTGGCCTGAAATTTATAATAAACCAACTAATAATTGTAGAGGTAATCCCAAAACATATTCCATGTATATTAAAACTCACTTTGGTGAATTTTCTCCATGATTTGGAATGTATTAATGGTGTGATCTGTTTTGTGACTTGGTTATTGACTACAATGAATTGAGTCATGGAAAATAAAACAATGAGATAATATATATCTAATAAATGATGAAATTTTTTATTGATAATGATTTGGGATATTATTCAAATTTGTGTCTGATTTTTCTTACATAGAGTGTAAATCAACACGATAAAAAATATAATTGAGTGGAAAAACCATTTGTTACTACTATAGTTGATATTATTACATCTGGGGAAGTAGTGAAAACTCTACAGAGAATAGAATTTTTTCAATGGTTAATCATATGTGAAAATATTTTAAAAAAACCTTTTGATTTTATAATATATGTGATCATAATGTGATTGATTAAATTTCGGGATTTTTTTTTTGGGTTTTTGTATATGTAAAACTTTGATTTAATAAAGGGTATGCATTTAATTTTTTTGGACATGGTTTTTAAGGTATTGATAAACATTAGGGTTTATAAGTTATATTTTAATTAAGGTTGTTTATATGGATATTCATCAAAATTACGGGAACATTATAAGGATGACATTATAGAAAAAATGATAGGTAAATGGTCAGGTAATAACCCGTCACAATCAGAAAGGTTGAGTGGCTTGAACCCACAACCAAAGATCGAAAAGGGTTAAATGCCTACCATTGGCCTATGTGATGTCCTGGTTAGTATGAAATAAATATTTTAAATTAAATGGTTTGAAAGTTATTGGTAAATTTTACTTTAAGATGATATGTTCAATCACATATAATACAACAGGATTAAAAAGTGATTTGTTGATTAGGTGATTAATGTTATTTTGGAAGAGGATCACCGTAAATTGGGTAAATATCATGCCTCATGAAAACCGTTTTGGTTGAATATATTATCTAAATATATGAGTAATGTCTGTTATAATTTTTGAGATTATGGTATCCATTATAAGATGGTTTAATTGCTTCAAAGATGATAAACTTGGATACTAATCATTGGACAAAAGATGAGAGTGTTGTGAAAATTTATTAATTGAGGAAATTCTTCTATACAAGTAATTATATTTTCTTCTTATTTTAGTCAATCTAGTAAATTAATTCCTAAAATATATTAAAATTATCTTCAAAGTGAAAAATATTATCCTATTATACTCATTATTGATGAATCAAATGGATTTTAACTCATTACATAATTTATGGTATTCAGGTCCTTAACATTATATTGATCATTCTCTTTCTTATGATCAATGATCTATACCACTCTCAATAAATTTTTAGACATTAATATTTTATTCCATTTCCAAATTATCAAATTCCACCTATTTCCTCCTACTTGGAAACCATGTTATTCATTATTCCAGATGACCTTTGTACTTCCCTTTATCTCTCATCAAAAGAATTTTTTACTGAATCTTATTACAACATGGGTTCCCAGAAAAGGAATTTTCAAATTTTAATCCTTTCATTAATGATATAAATATAAAATTTGAATGATGAAATCTATTAATTTTGTGTAGGATATAACACCTTGATATTTTAGAAAATAAATCTATGTTCAATAGCATGTTAGACATGCAAACTGATCTTAAACGACACGTGAAATATATATCCATTATAACCAATTTTTTAAATTGGATGGTATAAATAGTAATAAATGCATTATGATATATATATATATATATATATATCCTAATTAATATAAATTATTGATAAATTAGTTAGTGATGTAATTTTATTCATTAATAATAAGTTTCCTTCAAAAATGATTTTTATTCTTTGTGAGGACATATTAAAATTAATGTATAAAAATTTTATTAAAATTTATTTTATAAAATGAACATAATTTATTAAATCCAAATATAAAAATTTAATTAGGAATAAATTTTAAAATTTTCAAAAATTATTGATTTTTCATTGAATAGTAAAAAAATACTTATTTTTGTAAAAAAAGTCATTTCTTTTCAATAAATTATTTAATTTAGAAGTCCTATTATGTTATGAATACGATTTTAAGTTAAATAATTATTATTTATCTCTATTTAGTCCTCTTAATTAATTTTTAATAAACATTATATTGAATTTATAATAAGTTAATTGGTTTATATAAAAATGGGATTTTGTTAAACTGTTTTAAAATACATAATATTTCTCAATTTTAATTGGTATAAGTAATACCTACTAATGAATATTTTAAATTAAATTTATATATGATATATCATTAAATATTAATTTATATTCATACAATTATTTTTATTATTTATTTTTAATACAAATTCATGATTTTCTCAAAAAATACACTTCTTGAAAACATGTTATTCCATCACATCTACGGGTTTTGTTTTAAGTTAAATTCCTCCACTTATGTAAATAAAATATTGAAAATTGTATTTTATATTTGGAATCATAATAATTTATATTATCGAAAAAGGCTAAATTAATTTTTTAACATAATGAATAGTGAAATAGTATATATTAATTACCAGGGTTAAGGTAAAAATGGATTTACTAGGGTTTAAATATAAAATATAAAAATTAAAATGACCTAAAATTTTTCTAAAATATATTTTGTGGAAATATTTCTACCTTATAATTTCTAGTTATTTATTACTGTCCATTTTTTATCCTTTTGTCCTAAAAAATGTGGGTACACATTTTTCTTATAAAAAATTACAAGTGTTTCACTCACCTCAAAAATATAAGTAAACACCCTATCCTCTCATCATCACACCTTAAAATATAATTTTATCTAACAATAACTACCAACATATATCCTTTAATACCCTCCCCAATACTAAGTTCAATTATATTTATCATAAATCCTTACTAAGAAGTCATTTGGTGCTTACCTAAGGAGGTTTTCCAATGATGACGTATTGAGCATAACTGTGCACTTATATTTAGTTTATTCTTCCACATTCTTAAAATATTCTTCAATTATGTTTATATAATAAAAAAAATATCTATAATATTCTGATATATTATTTTGTTTATTTAATAACCAAGAATCAACTTTTCTTTGTTCAAATAGGATATAAAATCATTATTCATGTTTACGACAGACTACTATCTTATGATCCAAAGTCATTAGTTTTCCTTAATCACCTCCCAAGAATTGTTTTAATGATATATTTCAATTATATATATGATATTTATTACATATTTATAATTATGGGGTTGATAAATCACATATGACTTATTACTTTTCATTCTGCGGGGGATACAATAATGTTGCTCATATATACAGCGGACTACGACCTCACGAAGTGATGTGATTCGTTTTTCTCTAACGCTTTACATGGAAGGTTATAAGGATAAAATTAATGAATATATGAATTTTAAATTACATAAAAATTATTTTCAGGAAATATTTTTCTTTATGAAAAGATAATATATCATTTTCTTTCTTACATTAAAAATGATAACATCATTCGTGTATGTGTCTAGTACCGCCCCCATGAAGTGATGTGGTTATTTTTTTAATCACCTCAACACATTAAAGATATATATAAACATATTCTTATAATAATTGTATATTAATTATATTTTTATCATTTTTTAAATATAAAATATTACTTAAATTTTTTCCATAATGATCATTGAAAAATAGAAATGTTACTCATCCATGCATATAGAATACTCTCTCCATGATTATAGTGTAGTTTTTTTTATGAACATATTCCATTATTTTTTAAAAATTTTATAATTTATGTATAATTATGATAATTAGTTCACATATATTAATCTATATTTGTTTAATAATGATCTCTTTGATCAATAGTCAACCAACCAAGGTAATTTTTGACACATAAGGCAAATATCATCGAAAAATCCAAAATAATCATAATTGATTATGTAATTGTGCAGAACATTGTAATAAGAAAAAAAAGGAATAATAAACATGAAAATTTTTATTATGAACTTAAAAAATTGACATAATTTTATTATTCAAGAGGATAAAGAATGTGTGTGACAATTCAGACCCAAGTTAAGGGACTTCATCTCAATTTCCTTTCATAGAGAAATATTTTGATGTTATGAACCTATATTCTATTATAAGTTGTATATACATACAATTTGACATTTTATATAATGAATATAATAACACTTATGATATTAAAAAATTTTATTAATTTTATTTTTTTTCATGGGGATTGTGATTCTATTGTGTTTCCCATGTGATATAGGATTTTTCTTTTAAAAAGACATATTTTAATGTTTTCTTGCCTAATATTTCTCTTCAATGGACATGTTTTTAAAATTAATTTAGGAACATTTTTTATATGGACATAAATTATTTATAAACTATATTTTATGTATCTTTTTATATTATTTCAAACGTATTAAAAATTAATCATTTACATTTTTTATATCAAACAATTGACAAATGTAGAAAAGGAATATTATATATTTAATTTATTTGGTGACAACAACATTTTCCGTCACTAAGACCATTATTTTATTTTTGGATTCCATTACAAGAATTCAGGTTTTATTCAATGAAAAACCCCTCTTTCAATTTTTCTAGGTATTTTGTTATTAATAATGAGGTTTTTAAAGGTAGTTTGATATTTGAAAATGTTTTTCATTGGGTCCAATAGTGTTTTTCAAAAGGAATTTTGATAACATTTTTCAACTATATAATATTGTTCCATCATTTGGTACTTGAGGATTATATGAATAATATTTGAGCTTGCTACATCTTATAAAATGGTTTGATCCCCATTTTATCTCACAAGTGAGGCTCATATATATTATATTAAGGGTTGAGACCCAGTATAGCTCATAAAAATGGGTGATCCTAATATATCTTATATGATAGGTTGAGCATAATTATATATCATGGTTGAGACAAATATAAGTAATATGAAGGATGAGCACCATTATAGATCTCTAATGTATTGGGTAATTATTATATGATAATTTGGTCATATGGTTATTTTAATTAAAAGTTTTGTGAAATGATTTTATGAATAAGAATCTCTAAGATTCCGTAATGGAATATTAATTTCATACAATTGGTTTTAATGATTTTATTTGAGAAAAAATTTATGTTTTTCTTGTCATGTTAATTTATTTATTTTTTAATTAATGAACATAGAGATAATGTTAAAACATTTCATGGGATATCATATTTTCATTCAAATAACAGTTTAATTTTTCTTATGATATTTACTGTGTTTTTTTGTGATCATCCCATTTTTCTAAAATGTATTTCACTAGTTTCAATAATCATTAAAGGAAAGGGAGAGTTTGGGTTGAATTTCATGATAAAATTTCATGAAAATAAATCATGATTTAATTTAAAAAAGATTATAAGAAATTTTTTTGACTAATTGGTTGTTCCTAATTTTGTATTATATGGTTTGGTTATATATGAGTTATGACCTTGTTCCTTGTAAACTCTAATCCTAAAAAGTTTCTAAAAGTTATAGAATGTGGATTCATGAATAAAAATCAATATTTTGTTATGTTTAATGATAGGACCTTATAAGTAAATCTCTATGTTTATTATCACTATATTATAGGTAGCGATGTGTGAGATATTGTAATGAATCCTCCTAAAAATAATAATGGGATGAAGAATGTGATAAAGATTAAGGTATGGTAGAGGGTTCAAATAAAGAATATGATGCTAAATTCATTCATTTCATTGATGGTTTGAGGTTGGTTTTGGTTAGATTCTTTGTTAGGGGAGTATTTGATGAGGTTTTGGGAATAGACTGATTAATGTTGTTCATTTTAGTTGGTATGAAAGAAATTGAGGAAGGTAAATGAATTTTTTAGGATAGAGAAATAGGGAGAAGATGGGTTGAAATAATTGGGGAGAAATGAAATGGAATATGTGGGAAAATAGATGTAAATAAAATGAAATATAGGAGAAATGTGAAAAGGGAGGAGTCAAAACACATATAAATGATTGTGTAGGTGTTTAAATAGGATTATGTGGTCATGGAAACTATTTTGTGAGACATAGGATTTTGGAGTGTTAGATATCTAGTGGATAGAAGAAGATAAAGGGGAACTATGATGCTTAATGTATTTCTAAAAAATTAATTCCCTTGGATACTTCATGAGGTAAATATCCCCCTTTTTATTTTAAAAATTAATTTAAAACATAAAATATCAATTTTTGACTATATGAAATATCACACTATGATCTATGGACATCATGATGTGAGGTACTAGTTGTAGTTTTTTATATTCTATATTTTTTACCTAAGAAAAGTCATGTTATAATTTAAATATATTTCCCCCAAATATATAGTCTTTATTTTAGTGGACCTAAAATACATCTTTATGTTACCACATGGGGAAATCCAATAAAAATTAAACTCTTACAAGTTGTATTTATATTCATCCTTCGTAGTTTGTATCTATTCTTCATGATATAGAACATATGTTCTTGAAATATTTTCATTCTCTGGGTCATTATTCAAACCATGACCAGGCCTGTTCATTCTAACCGTTGGCCTAAAATGAAGGTGTTTCTTTTTAAGGGGCCCGTAAATGGTAGGGTATGGATTCCCAGAGTCATTAATCTATTAAAATTAAAAAACTACCATATAATAAAAAGTTAATATAATGAAATAACATACATGGCTTACCTCCTAGACAGAAATTCATTTATTGTTGAGATCTAGACATACATAGAGATTCTATACTAAAACATTATTATCAATATGAATATTATATTGGAATATTCCATATAAATCTTCATCATAGCCCAATAACAAACATCATTGAGTTCTACTAATAAATGACAGTGACTGTTATAAAACATTATTAATAGGGTTATACTAATTGGTGTTATATATGTTTTCAAGTGTACCCAAATTTCCTTTTTAATATTCATATCCAATCATTTTTTATTAATTAACTATCTCTCTAAGTTTTTTATTTATATTTTGACATGATAATTCGAAATTCCTACTTGTTTATGGGTTATAGGGGTGTTGGTGAGTTATGAGACACATTACTTTTCATATGGCCCAATTATTGGGGGATTATTGACCTGAGTACCTATATCATTGATGAGTAATTAAGGAATTATATATTGACTAATTATGTTTTTATAGATTTAATCACCACCTTAGAAAAATTGATATGTTTATCTTCTTCCTCCACCCATTTTGACATGTAACCTAAAAATACACAAATTTATGTGTTAATGATGTTGTTAGGTACAATTGCCACATATAATAATAAAAAATATTGAACTCAATGTCATTATGTACTAGATGTTTTGGAATCTCCTTTCAAAATCAAGTAATACTAGTCCTCTATAATTGATCAAATCTTCACCATAACTCTACACTATCTCACTAATGAGTATTCCAAAATAAACCACTCTAAAGAATCTTGTACACTGTGCTTTGAATTCAATGATTTCCACCTATTTGGGATGACTATGAAATATATATCATTCTTAGTACTTCTAATTTGAGTAAAAACCATCATCTTATGAAATCTCTATATTGATTGAAAATATTTAGATCATCCAAAAATTAATGTATCATGTTACATATAAAATTATTCATTATATAGAAATACAATTAAGGATAAAATTTTCTATTAGTAAATTAATTCATTATATAAGAAAAAAGTTCCCTTTCATAAAAATATTTTTCATCTAGTAACTCATTTAGAATGTAAAACCCCTATTATTCATCAATTTGTGGTAGCTATAATCATTACCGGTGATTGGATACAAAATTATCTTCAAAATTATTATCCTTTTTGTTGAAGTCAAAATCATTCTATTTGAGGAAATATTTAATTAAAAATGGATCGACATCATTCTTGTTCAAACGATTACACAAAACTACATAGTTATTATAGAAAGTAACTTTAGAATGCAAAAAATGGGAAAATTATTTGAGGAAGAAAAAAATGTGATGGTGAGAAAATCATTTTCTTTTTTTGTTTAATTAAAACAGAATCATTGATATTTTAGCACGTATAATTTAATGTTTATAAAGTGTGATCGACCCACTATCTTAAAATAGCTCTCAAAGGAAAAATTATTATCATCACCCAAAATTTGTAAAAATATTTCTTTAATCTATAGATATAATTATTTGGGATTACACTAGATTTTCCATTAAAAAATTAAATTCTTCTCAACAAGACTCAAAATGTTTTTAATAATACATCCTTCACAGAAAAAATGTGTATATTGGCTTGAAATCTGAGAAACGTTTATAAAAATATAGGGGAAAATTTTCATATGCCCATGAAAGATCAAAATACCATTCATTTTATTTGGTTCTCAACATTCCTCAAATATTTTAATCACACTTTTATTCCATATTTTGAAAATTAATATCCTATAACAACTCCACTTTTTACCATAAAATCGAATTTCATCCAATTAAAACCAATAATTTTTCTTTAGGACTAACTTTGGACTTAATGATGATTTTGTACAAAGAGATAAAAATATCACCAATTAACTAAAAATTCATCAATGAAAATATTTATGAATTCATTTTCCATTTCATGAATGATGTGTTTCATGCACCATTGAAAAGTGGTTGGTGCATTATATATGTCAATAGACATCTTGATATATGAAAACCTACAATAAGGATAAATGAATGTCATATTTGATCTATTATCCAGGTGTAATGGTATTTCATTATATACTATTTAACCATCATGAATTTAATAAAACACATTTCTAACTAACATTTCAAATATTTTACAAATGAACAAAAAGTGGAAGTGTTATTTCTAAGTGGAAACACATAATTTTCTGTAACCAACACATACTATCTAGAACATTATGGTTATTATAGGGACACACTCATTTTCATTATTAATTACCACTATTATGCATCTTTATTTTTCACTACTTGAAAATGACTCTCCAACTAACTATTAAAAATAGATAATATTATTCTAAAATCTACAAATTTTATCACCATATTTTGACGATATCATTCATCTCTAGAATGTGTCCCCTATTTCATAGGTGGATTTTAATTATTCCTTATATAGAAAACCATTATTTTACACATTTTAATACATGATTTTTAAACATAAACATCCATTAATACAACATAATAATCGTAAAGGACTAGTTTCAGTGTAAAATAACGGTTATATTAAAAAATATACTTAAATATGGATTTTTTATTTAATTCCCCATATGGATATCCTAAAATATATTTGAGCTCCTAAAACAGAATTGGATAACTAGGGGAATTCCTAAAGAAAGGGGTGATCTAAAAAACCTAGTAATAGAATATAATCTTATAAGGAAACTAAACATGTGAGTCAAATGTATAATAAGATGTCATAAAAGATAAGTCTCGTGAGTAATTTCAAGGAATAATATGATAACGAAAATGGTATCATAATATCCTTGAATCATAGGAAATGTGGAAGAAACACAAACTATAAAATAATCATGAGTTAAGGCTAACATCCATGAAAATATCATATGTGGATAAAGTCCCATAAAATATTAGTTTAACTCCTTAAGACCATATATGATGTCTCATGAGACAAAATTAATTCATTTTAGCATTATCTCAGTGCACCCATCATAACATGTTCATGATATATATATTTCATATAAAGGAAATCAATCATAAGGCAATACAAATTAATTAGCCATGTAAATGAAATTGGTTTCATAATATTACATCATACCATATTCTTACAAAATTTCATAATGAAATCATTTTAGAAATGATCATATGGTATGTATTACCCCATAAAAGGATGAGAGAATAAACATGATGTATATTTTAAAGACATATATACATAATTTATAAATAATACATAACATAAACGGTGTTTTCATTGAATAAAACAAGGTTTTAAAATCTTTTGGAAAATATCATTTTCAATTGGAGTAACATCAATGGATGTCATCTTTGATGAAAAATTATTTTTAAGTATGACTTTGAGTATTTCATAAGGAAAATATTCTTTCTATTTTAAAAAACATATGTAAAATATAAAAAACTCATACATTAATTTTTTTTGTAAAAATAACCTTTGAAACATTAAAAAGAACCTTTAAAATGTATAGTGTTCATCATGGTGGAATAGTTTCGTTTATTCTAGATATGTCAAAAAATATATATTCCCTTCACATTTTTATTATAAAATTAAAAATGTAACTTATTTAGAAAAGTATTTGATGATTCCATTAAAAAACTTATAATACAATTAAGAGTAATAATTAATTTTAAAAATCTTACTAAAAAAAATTTTGGAGATATTTTTAAAAGATGGATTTAAAAGAAGAAAAATTTTCAACTGAAGAGGGAAATGATGTGATATTTTTTTAAACAATTCTCATTTATTTTAATTGAAAAATATAATAAAATGGTAATATTGTTTTAAAGTGATCACGAAAATCCATAGGAGAATAAAATTAAATGGTTTTATTATATAATTATCAAATAATTTTCTTCACATGAAACTCAATCATAAGCATTCTCGATTAAAATGAAATTCAAACATAAACCCTTCCAACATTGGTAACTTTTTCATCATAAATTAACATGAATAAAGTTCATTGATTTATAACATAAAATTTAATTTTTTTGGAAGGATCCATGATATTGTATTTAAATGATCATTATATACCCCATTGAAATGAAATTAGATGCATAAATGAAAATTCATCTCAAAGAAGAAAGTTTGATATGAAACCCTCACCAAGTTTGTATCATTGTGGTGAGAATTAATCAATGGGGTGATTAATTGTAACAAATGCTGATGAAAAAAATAAAAATAAAAATACTAAAAAATAATTCAAAAGTCATTCTGTGAATAATTTTTTCATAATATATTCAATAATGTAGTTGTATAACACAAACAATGGAAATTGAGTTACGATACCCTTTACCTCACACTTCCCTTAAGTTCATCACTATTTAAACTCATTTATATTTGATTCAAAAAATTTATTATGATATTTGAGAATCATATTATTATTTATTAAATCGTTTATTATTATTTTATAACATATTATTACCTATTTGTTATTAATTATTCATTATCACTATTGTTTCTTGTGTTAATTTCCTTATTCATTACTTCATGTTTAATCATGGATGTTCATGATATTGAACATTGGTCATCATTCCATAATATAAAATTTTATTTTAATATAATAAATATATTCTTTCCTTATATATATCATTAAAATCATTATTGAATTTTGAATATGGATAATTAGTCGTATCACTTCATGGAGATGGTAGGTCATATGTACGCATGAGCGGCCTTATTATTTCCATAATATTTGAAAGGATAAGGAAGTGGATTGTATATTAAATTTATATAATCAATATCATATCATATATATTATATATATTCATTAAATTTATCATGTTTTACCATCTATGTAAATCATTATTGAAAAAACGAATCACATCGCTTCATGAGGTGGTAGTCAATCGTACACACGTAAAATGTTATAATTTATTCAAAAGATGATAAGGTAATAATGTATATGATATTTTTTCATTATGGAATAATTTATCTGTCGTAAATATAACATATAAACATAATATTAATCCTTATTACCTTCATATTAAATCATAAGTTAAAAATGAATCACATCGCTTCAAAGGGTAGTAGTTCGTTGTACAAACGAACAACGTTATCGCATTCTCAATGGAATGGAATATAAGAAGGTATATATGATATAATAATTATGAATATATAATTATATATTAAATATCACTTATAAACATTAGATACATCATTATATTCAGTCATGAGAAATAGAGAACGAAAAATAATTATGTCGTTTTGTGAGGATGTAGTCGGCCTTATGCTCGATCAACGGTTTCGTTTTCCCATTCGAGAGAGGAAGATATTGTTGTAGGTAGTACCAGTAATATTTTAGTAATTTATATGAAGTTTTTTACTTTTATATTTTATTTTATATCCAATTTTTTTCTTATAAACAAGTCTAATCACTTAAGAAATGAATTAGGAGTCTCTGGGGCTTGTTCTGAGCCCAAAACACCGAATTATTGAGAAAACGGGAAAGCACATAGTTTGATCAATCCATGAATTAGAGGTTGAATAATGGATGATTATTCCTTAATAGTCAAATGGTTGGTGTTCTATACTGTTTCCCACAAAATATGGTTTTTATTTCATTTTCCATTGTTCTTCATACCTGAACTTCCAAAAGATTCTTCCTAAAGTAATAAATACCTGAATAAAATGTTGAATTTTTGTTTAATACATTCCATGAAACCCTTATATAAGGTTTTTAGTTGTTGACCTCAACCCAAAACGCATATGGGGTGGTATCTTTCCTTTTTACATGGAAATTTCACCCTTGGGGTGAGTTGAGCTCACATTTCATTATTGGGATTCTAATGGAAGATCATGGTAGATTTTTAAATGTTGTTATCACTTTAAGGAACCTTGTCTATTTTTTATGAAATTAATATAAGGTAGAATCCCATGGAATGTTCATGATTATGAAATAGTTAATGAGATTGGTGGAATGAGTTAAATGATAAAGATCATAAACATTAATATGGTCCCTTTTTTCATTATATAAATCATGTTAATGATAGATGGAAAGGGATGGAATTGATGTAGGGAACACAAAATGGAACTGATGTTGTGACTAACAATATAACACTAATGAGGGGGGGTTGTGGAATAGAACCGAAGACACCCATAAAATCCTTTGTTTTCACACATTTGATTCATCTTTCTTGAAGCACCTAAGAGATGATCGTTGGGATCCACCCAGTTATTTACTGAGTATTCTATGAATGTGATCCTTAGACATGAAGAGGATTCCCATGTATTTGTCCTGGGGACCTCACCCATATAGGTCTGATACATGATTACTCAAAATAAGTCGTTGATGACCCCTTTACATACTTTTCATTTATCCCGTATTTAGGATTTCTTGATCATAGTTATTATAGGTAGACTATACAATATCACTTATACTTTTCTCACTTCTATTTCTATTATAAACGAACACTACTTCCTCTTATAAACAAATACTAGACTTGTTATAGAAATCATTGGTGGTGGCCCACTAAGTTTTATTACACACCCAGTTCGGGTAGTCATTTGGTACCCTAATAGACTTTATTGATATAGGAATGGATATGGGAAGGTGCATGATTGAAAATGATTGATAGATTGTGGTAGAGTAATACAGGTGAAAAAGACTAGGCTATGGCTCGTGATGCTATCAGAATATATTATTTTGGTATTTTTTTTAAACATGTATTCTACTTGTTAACCATTTCTATGTATTTTCTAGTAGTTTTTAATGCTCCATGACCTGCTCATCAATTTTATATGGAACTTACTTTGGATCTGGTTATTATTACTATTGTTTGAATGATTTAACTTCTATTCATGGTTGATATTATGCTTCCTTCTTTTATTCAGGTATGATACTGTTGTGTTACTCTGATCATGATGGTATAGTATCCTCACCATGTAACACCTCAGTACCTTTCTATCAGGTATGTTTTGAACTAGTATTTGGTTTTCCTTCTTCATTTGTTGAGTAAGGAAAATAAGTAATTCGGAGGATTCCTGTAATGGAGAAGTTAGATATTTATTGGAATCTTCAGAATAAAACCTATGGTTTTAATAATCATATGGGGACTCACACTTCTTGTAATGATGTTACATGATGTGTAATCTTCGCCTGTAAGATATATTGAAATGTGTACACAGTGTGAAAATTTTAAATGCCGTGTATATTTTAGACATCATGTAAATATTAGAAGTTGTATTTTCAATAAAAGGTTATGGGTTTTGGATATATGTGGGACTCGAAAATTACACAATGTTTAATTGGGTTATATACTGTGTAGAATCATGAAAATAAATTTTAAGTAGGCAGCTAGGATGAAAATCGTATTCCCATCCATGTAGTCTCCATTACCTTAACCTAAATGATATCCATATTCAATTTTGGAGCCCTCCAAAACTTATGGATCATTTCATTTGTTGATTAATAATTTTTTAGGATGTGATGCATCCCTCTGGGTAAGAGGCCTTCTTATCTCTTATATCACCCTTTTTATCTATTTTCCTATTAAATTATGATAGGTTATCATTGAATTTATGGATAAAAACACTATGTTGTTGAATCATCATTCTATTTTTAATTCCTATGTATTATGTGCCTATATTTTCCTTTGCTGAGTCATATTGTAGGCATTGTGAATCTATGAAAAAGGTATGTGGTTCTATTTACGTTTGGATAATTGATTAAAACGTAAAATTCATGTGATTGAAATTTTTTTTAGTTGATTTATAAATAACCAATTTTATGTGAATTGGAACTTGGATTTTACATGGCATGGAATTTTGGTAAAACAAGCCAATTCCAATAGAATTTGAATTTGTGGTGTAATTTGACATTTATAGAATTTTTAAATTTATTTGAGAATTTATTTTTGGAAAATGTATTTAAAATATTTGATGAAAAAATATGTTTGGTTCTAAATAGAAAACACATGAAATAATGAAAAACATATGTTTTGGTTTTGATTGTGAATTAGCATTTTGAAATAGAAAATAGGGAGATTGTGAAGTATTTTGAAATGAAATGATTTTACCTGTTTCTATTGATTGATGGAACACATGTGAGCCTAGGTAGTTGGTGGGTTATTTTAGACAAAAAATCTAGGATGATAATACCCTAGTAATGAATTGATGATTTACAACTCTAAAAAACATATTACAGTATATATTATCCCTAATGGGATGTTGATGAGTATTATTCAGTATGATCATGGGGGATGTGTGTACACATATTTCTTTCATTACTGATATGATATGTGGGAGGATCCCTAATCTTGAAACTATTATACCTTAGGGAAGATGACCTTGTTTCTTAATATGACAATTTTTTATTATATATTTCAGGTATTCTGATACTTATTTACCCATGCCTAATGATTTTTATAATCTTGTTTATATTAAGTGTATATTTAAGACATTTTTGAAGTGTTTTCCATCATTAGAAATGAAAATCATTGTTCTATTTAATTATACAATTTTACTTTCATGTCTACATTGTTTAAAATAAAAATCATGATACAATTTATGGTTGTGGAATCTTATTATGGAACACTTTGTGAGACCTTACTGGGGTTTTTAGCTCACACAATACCCTTGTCTTTGGGATTTTATATATTTTCTCATGTTAGGTCGAAGTAAAGGGAATCCACCATCTGGAGGAGGTGGATGGTCTTTATACCTTGTGTACTAGAGTGATGTGTCCTTTGGGCTGTGGAGTTTATCTTTTTATAATTTTCATTACTTTTATTATGTTTTTTAGGGGTTTTATTTACCTATTTATTTTCTATTACTATATCCCATTGAAATTTCTGATCAATATGATATTTATTTGTTTCTTTCCCTATGTTTGTGATAAATTTGTTTCTAATTTTACATTATATAATGTCAGGTTCCAGTTTCCAACCCCTAGGGATTGGGAATACCCTTCTGGCTATGTCTGGATTTGCTTGGTTATCAATGTATCAAGGCTTTTACAGTGGTTCATGAAAATGTGGTATCAATTGTGAAGGATAAGAATCATTCTATAATGTCAATATGCTGTTGAGAAATGTTTCTAGTACATAAGAGGTAGTTGCGAGTGAGTGTCTATCTATATCTCATTATAATGATCTTTAAGTCACCATGGGTCATTTGGGAATGTTTTCTTGAGGCTTATTTAGAGTCTTTTCCCATATTTTGATTTGAATAGGTATAAATAGACTTCTTGTTTAACTATTAAATCAGATTAATTTCCACTATTACTCTTTTTCAGTTGATTATCTGAGTAAACATTTTATGTATTCAATATTGTTTGCTAATGTTTTATAGAATCATGCATTAGATAAGATGTATGAATCGGATCTATGTGAATGTTTTTGATGAACCAAATCAAGGAAAACAGCCATGGACCAGAATTATGTTGAGTTTATTGTGTGTGTATTATAAGCTTTAGGACATGTACCTACACCCATTCTCATTTAGGGTCCAACAATAGAACCTCAGAGGGAAGAATCTGAGAATCCTGCTTAGGAGTTCCTTCATTAGAAACCACCTTCTCTCTAAGGATATAATCATCCTTAAGATTCTAAGAACTTATTGAGAAATATAGGTCTTCTCTTTGACTTCTTCATAGTTTCTATATCTATTAAGGTAAAATGTTTCACATTTATTATTGAGGGACCACGCATGAGATGGTGGGACTCGATGGTGACAATGAAGAAGCATGGGAGTTTATAATATAAGGTCATCAAGATTCTCTTCACTAAATAATTCTTGATTTATTATATGGTGTTGGATAAGGATATGGAGTTTCTAAAACTTGGTAAATTTAACATAACGAAGATTGAATCTGAAAATAACTTTGCGAGCTTGTGTTGTTTTCATATAATAATGTGTTAAATTAGACGATAATGATTTGATGGTTATATATAGGAGATTGATCTGATATTTTTTATCATGTTTTTATAATAAATATTTCTTCCTATACTGACATTATGCATAGGGAATTGATTGTTTAACTTGATCGTCTCATAATAAATGTTTGACGAGAGTTCCTTTTCCACTAATTGTTAGTTGTATTAGTTCCCATAAATTTAAGATAAAGTGCGATGATTCTCATGGTGGATCTCGATTGTAGGGTTCTTTAAGACCTTTCATCATTCTTAAAAGAGGCCCTTTGACTTGCTACAAGTGTGGTATGTTTGGGCATTCAAATTGTGTTTCCACTGAGACACCCAAGATATGTGGTTCCTTTGGTTGTTCAATAAATTTTCAAATATTCTCTTATATCTTCTATATTCCACATAGTGTGATGGGATCATCCGAACAAAAAAAATTACTTCGGTGCAATTAGATGCTTCAATATCTAAGGGGTTCTATCCATAGGAATTTAGAATGAAGATTCTTCACATAGTGTATGAATCTGTAGAGGAAGTATACAAAGGTCTAGAGATTGTGATAGGTACCATCACTAATGCTTCTTCTTTAGTTGTTTCTTTATTTGATACTGTTGAATATCAACTATTTATATCAACTCGTATCTTGAATATGCTAAATATTACTATTGATATTTTATCTAATTTGATGTATATTACTAAACCCCTTCGAACGAAGATATAGAAGGTTATTTTTTCTTGTACTTGTGTTTTCTCATTATCAAATATCAATCGTACCTGGTGTTTTATATTTCTCTATATGAAACTAGTTGATGTCATTTTTGGGACGGATTGGAACATTTTTAATGAATCCAAAATTTATTATTATCTTTGATAGTCCTTATTTAATACGCATGATGGGATATGTCATATCATTTAGGGACAGTGGTACATGAGGTTTATTATAGTTAGACACTATTATCTAGAGTAGGGGAATGTAATATTAGTGATTTATTTTTATTTGCATTGGTAATGCAAGTTGTTTCTCTCCCCATAGTTTTCATCGAGATTCCTGATGTTTCTTCTTCTGACTTCTCTTTTTTTCCACCTGTAAGGGTGGTATTTTTTTCTATTGATTTACTACAAAGTAATCAAACTAGTATCTATTCCACCTTAGTATATGGTACTGGATTAAATGAAAGAGTTGAAGACTCTATTGGATGATCTTTTAGATAAAGGGTTTATATCCCCAAGTGTGTCACCTTATGTGTCTCCGGTTCTTTTTTCTATGAATGATTATGGAACAATTCAACTTTGTTTTTATTACCATCATCTTAATCAATTCACCGTAAAAAAGAATTATTTGTTTCCACGAATTGATGACATGTTTGACAAGTTGAAAATAAAAAAGTGTTTTATAAATATTGATCATAGATCTAGTTATCAGAAATTGAGAATAAAAGAATCTCAAATTTAAAAAATCACATTCCGGAGTAGTTAAGACCATTATGAGTATCTATTTATACAATTTGATCTAACCAGTTATCCTGTAGAAATTATTCCTTTGATGAATATGATTTCAATGAGTTTCTTGATTGATTAGGGGTATTCATCTTAGAAGACATCCTGGTCTACACTATGTCTAAGGAGGATAATGTTCATCATTTGAGATTAGTTATGGAATTATTGAGAATTCATCTGATTTAATTCAATATTTCAAAATTTTATTACTATATTTGATAATTAAATTTCTTGTGATGCGAAGTGTCAAAACATGGTATTTTAGTTGATCCTGAGAAGGTGAAAGATGTTATGACATGGGATCCATGACATAATGTTTTCAAGATTCATAGCTTATTGGGTTTAGATGGATATTATCATTTTTTTCATATTGTATTACTTGATGTAAACTTCTATTATTAACACTCTAAAAAAGAATAGAGTGAATTTTTCATTGGATGAAAGATTCCATAGTTCTTTTACTTAGTCGAAACATATTTTGTCTTTTACATCATTGATGACTCTTCCATAGTCCTGGAATATTTATGTGGTCTTATGTGACACATTAGGATTATGTTTGGGATATGTTCTTATGAAGGGTGATCACATCATTAGCTATGTATGTCAGAAGCTTAGGCCACATGAGAAGAATTACCTGACCCATGTCCTTGAATATAAAGTTATGATGCATGTTCTTAACAGTTAGAAGAATTTCCTTTATAGAGAATGATTTACTATGTATTATAACCACCAGATTTTTAATTATATATTCTCAAAAAAAATATTTCAATCTCTATCATAGGCAATGGGTGGAGTACCTTATGTCCTTTTATTTCAATATTTTCAATGCCCTGGGGAGAGGTGATGTTATTGTTGAGTCTTTGAGTAGGAAACCCCCAAAACATGTTGTTAAAGAATCCTCAAAAGAGAGGAAGATGATGGTAAATTTTTCATAGATTCGTATTTGAGTTCAGGGAATATGGGTAGAGGTTGTCTTTGTCAGTGTTCAATTGACCTCTAATCTTCTCGATATGGTTCTTAAAGACCAACAACATGATTATTTATTTCACGGTATTAGAAACTCTCATTATAGTGGAGACACCATTGATGAATGGTCATTCATCATGTAGGTTATCCTATGTTTCCTAAAAAGGTACATTTTACCTTTTCCTGTATGTAATATATAATGAGGGATTTCGTTAATTCTCAGTGGGCTATGTTTCCAAGAACCACAAAGATGTTTTATGATATGCAGGGATGATTTTTATGGTTGGGTATGAGTTGGTACATTTTTTATTTTTTTTATCATTTTAAAACTTTCCAATAGGTCAAGGAAAATCCCCAAATAACTTCATGTTTTCTTCAGCCACTTCTAGTGATGACTTTGAATTGGGATGATTTCTCTATGGACATAGTGGATGGTTTTTCATGTTCAAAGAGGAAGAAGAATGTTACATGGTTAGAGATCAATAGGCTGACAAGATTATCATGCGTTATACCCAATCATAATACAACCAATTTTAATGAGATGGGAAATATCAGTTTGAGATATATTTTTTTAAAAGTGGTTCAACCTACAATAGTCTCTCATAGGGATCCCCATTTTACATATCAGTTTTGGAGAGGACTTCAAGAGGAACTAGGATCACAGGTTCATTTGAGTATGGAATACCATTCAAAAATGGATATACATATAAAAAGAGTTATATAGATTCTTGAGGATGTGATTCTTGTCTATATCATTGATTTGGTGGAACTTGGAATGAAATTTTAGGACTGGTTATGTTTTCATATTATAATAGTAGACAGTCTTTTATTAGAAGGGATTGTTTGGTGGCCATGTATGGATATCCTTGTAAATAAATATTTTGTTGGTCAGAGGATAGTGAATTATTCTTGGTTAAACATAGCATGGTTCAAGAGATGATAGAAAATATTTAGTTTATTCGTTATTGTTTTTGGAATAGATCTGGTATAACTCTTATGTTGATCTTCAGAAAAAATCATTAGAATTTTTAATTGGTGATCAGGTGTTCATGAAAACTTAAACTCATTTGGGTCTTCGATGGCTTGTGAGGTTATGTAAGGTTTCTCCTCATTCTGTGGGACCTTGTGAGGCTATTGAGTTAGAGGGTAGAGTGGCTTACTATTTATCACAGCCACCATAGTTGACATCAGCACAAAAAATGTTCCATTTATCAAAGATAAAGAAATATTTTTTATCCAACTCTTGTTTTCATCTAGAGTGATCTTGATATAAATCCTGATATATCTGTGATTGAGAATCCATTCAGGATTATTGATTTTGAGACAATGTTACTTTATGGAAGGATGGTCCATTTGATTCATGTGCTATGGATGCATGGTTCTTCTTCTTATGAGAAATGGGAGTGTGTGGCGCTGATAAGAGAGTAGTGGATTTGAATTTTTTATATAGAAGCTTCTTTATAGGATTTTTGGGGATATAATTTTTCTATGGTGGGGCAGTTGTAACACCTTCATACTTCAATATCATGTATTTTTTACCTTTTATTTTTATTTCCTTTTTCCTGGCTTATGTAAGCCCAATTATGAATTGGGGGATACCTATAATAGAAAACATAGAGATTTTTAATAATCTTAAGAATAAAATATATTATTTCTTATCTTTAGGTGA
Organism: Viscum album; assembly: GCA_963277665.1. NCBI lineage: Eukaryota > Viridiplantae > Streptophyta > Magnoliopsida > Santalales > Viscaceae > Viscum > Viscum album. The sequence continues at coordinate 394,411,440 of OY728127.1, read as the reverse complement.
TTTAATGTCTTATAATGGTGTTTCACAACATTTAATCTTCACTTAGAAGATTTAGTGGAATGAATACATAGCTTGGAAATGATACATTCCAAATATAGTTTATACACTGTGGGAATAATAAAATTTGTTTTTTTAATAATATTCTATAGGTTTTTTGGTGTATGTGGGACTAAAAAATTACATAATGTTTAATTGGGGTGCATGCCATTTAAAACCCTGACTGTTGGTTTTAAGCTTGTGACTTAGCTGAAATTTATATTTTCCTCTGTCATTTCCCCTTTCTCTCTACCTAGATGCTCCTTATAAGTAATTTTGAAGCCCTCCAACCCTTATTGATCATTTCATTTAGCGATTGTTCAATGTTGTGGTTGTGGTGAATCTCTACAGGTATGTGGTATTCTTATCACTTTTCTCTCTCTCCCTCCCTCTCTTTTTTCCTATTTAATTTTTATAGGACATCTTGTGATTGATTTGTCTAAATGTCATGTTTTTGAATCTTAATTGAATTTTCAGTTCTTATATCATATGTTCCTTCTTCTTCCATTGGCAGGTACCATTGTTGTCATTGTGAATCTATGAAAAATTTATGTGGTTCTGTTTAGTATTGTCCAATTGATTAAACCATGAATTTCTTGTGTTTTAAGATTATTTTAATTGATTTATGAAAAACCAATTTGATGTGAACTGAATCTTGGATTTGTTTTGGCATGGAGTTTTGTGGAGAACTGCCAATTTCAATGGAATTCGAATTTGGTGTGTAATTTGAAATTAATGGATGTTGTAAATTGTATTGAGAATTTTATTATGGAAAATTTATTAATTAATTTGATAAAGACCTATGATTTTATATTTTGAATTGAAAAGGAACTAAATGATGAAAAAACTATGTTCTATATTTGAATGTAAATTAGAATTTTGAAAATGAAAAGTTGGAGATTGTGACAAATTTTGAAATTAAATGACATTCCCTTTTATTATTGATTGATTGATCCCATTAGAGTCTGGGTAGTTAGTGGTTTATTTAGTATATACATTATAGGGTGGTAATTCCCTATAAATGGATTGATCCTCTAGAACATAAAAAATCTATATTTCAATATAATTTCCTGCAGGGATGTTGATTGGTCATATTCGGTGTGATCCTGAGGGATGTGTGAACACATATTGTTGTGATCACTGATATGAGATATATTAGGATACCATAACATAGAACAATCATACCTCAGGGTAGATGACCATGTTGATTACTATTAATGATTTTATTATATATTCCATTGAATTTAAAAACACATTAATCATACCTAATGATTTATATAAATAATTTTATTATTGTTTATTTAATACATGTTTGAAATTTTTCGCATAATTTGAAATGAAAATCATGTTTTTTCATATGAAAATGAAATACCAAGACAATTTTGTTTATAATTTAATGTATCATTTGGTTTTTTGTTATGGTATCTTAATATAGAACACTTTTTGAGATCGTAGTGATATTTTGGGCTCACACCCAACCTTTTCCATCATTTTTTTAGAGAATTTATACTACCGGTTCTGAGTAAAGGGATGATGCCTCTTGCAGGAGGTGGATTCTCTTGATTCCATGGGACATGGAATGATGTGTCCTTCTGGATGTGGAGCTTGTATTTTTAGACATTCTAGTACTTTGATTATGTACAGTTTGAATTTTTGATATACCTATTTGGATTTTGGTACTTTCTCCCATTACTTTTTTTTGAGAATACTGATATGTATATGTTTCTTCTATTGTGTTTTAGGATAATTCATTCCAACCATTATATTATATGATTCCATGGGCTATTCTCTAATACATGGGGATTGGGAACTCCCTTTAGGATATGTTGGGATCAGGTAAGTTATCAGGGGTACTAGGGTATCTGGTATGGTTTGGGCCACACTATTCAATCATATACCCTTACTTCTAGTCGGTATCTTATGGAATATGTGGTGGTTCACATGAATATATTTTACCCACTAACTTGGTTCATAGTTTAGTGGCTCCCAGGTTGGGACATTACAAAGTGGTCTGAAAGGTGTTTAATTTTTTTTTTCTATTCTCGCATCACTAATTGGGTTGGTAGAAAGGAGAAATAGGAAATTTAAATATTTTTTCATCATCCTGTTACTAGGAGTAGTTGACCCACAAATGGTGAAATTAAAAGTTACATGGGATGTGACATGTTGATCTAGATTATTCTTATTATTGTTTCATTGATTTCACCAATGGATGAGGGAATTAATGATTGATGTTCCTTGTGATTATGGATTTTTATCATTGACTAATATGGTAGGAATGTATTATATCCTGAATAATGATAGTAATTTGAGGACTTATATGTCATGAATTATGACATGCCACGTTTACTTATTTCATCTATTTCCTATATATTTTTTTGTTTCCTTATTACTATATCCTTGAGATTAGGTTATCATTTCATATAGGTACTTGAAAAATAATTGGTTAAGATTAAATTACACTTCAATTTATAAAGTGTATGGTCCATTATAAATTAGAAGTGGTGATCCAACAAATTAAACTATTTCCAAGGTGTAAACTATATTTGTAAATATGATATTAAATGAAATAGTATTCTAAAATTAATGGTCATTGCTAAATGGTGATGAAAATTGAAAATTAAAGGGTGTTTTCCTCTATAAATTTAAATTGAAACTCGGTATACTAGAACCTTGAACTTATAGAAAAGAACATGAACCGTACCTAACCCCAGTAGTTGGTAGTATGCAATATCTCTTATGTTCTTATAATCTATATGTCACCAATACCTATCTTTAGAAGCAGAAATATGGGTGTGACTCATATATATCTAGGCATGTATCTATATTATTCTTGTATCTGTGATATTTTTGTTACCAATTATTTCTTATATGATGTTCAAGGAATTTATAGAGATATTACACCATGATAGACTCCAATTGTGTACTAAGAGGGTTGAGATGACCATACTCCAAAGGTGGTGGGACCTGGGCCACGAATAGAACCTCTAGTAGTTCCACTTTTGAAATCACTAGTTATATCTAATATGGGTGTTGATTCCATGTTTCAGGAGGGTTTCTTATGCCTTATGTAAACTATTTATGGAATCCCTCAACCTACCTCGACTATGGAAGAGTAGACATGTGGGTTACAACAGTAGCATCCACCCGCTGTCTCTATGGATGGTGGGCCCCATACTGTTGAGCTATGGATTAAGATTATCTTCTCTATTATCAATAACCTAGATACACATCTAGAAATGATTATCAATTTTACAACATCTATTCCTGAAGGATCCACCAAATATTGGTTATATTTATTAAACAATTGAAATAGGTATCTGTATGTGGTTTGGAGGGACATCAATTCTAGTTTTAGTATTATAGATTTCTGATACATTATTGGATGAACAATCCATATATATTATGTATCCAAAGTGGGGTGATATGTCCATTATAGAATATTCAGATTTATTTATAGAGATTTAGTGATTTTCACCTATCTATCTCTCAGATGGTAGATATAGGGAAAGATTCTTTGAAGAAGGGCTCAAGCATTACATTTTATCATAGGTGAATGTTTTTAGTTTGGCTATCTTATATGAAATAGTAAGTTTTTTTCTTATTAATGAACGTAACATGAGGGATGTTGGGGACACATAAAATGTTAGTTTAGCATCATAAATCTATGGAACAATGTATGGAGTCATGAAGTGACTCTTTAAGGCCTCTTGTGAGGGAAATACCATCTATAGTATTTGTGATAGTAGTTCTATTTTTTCACTAGTTTAAAAGGTAAGGATGCATGAGGAGGGAGTGTGATAGAAACCATATTGGGTCTCGAGATTGTGGTTGAATGGTCCACATATAGAAATTTTGTTGGACTATCCCTTTATTAGTCATTGAGAGAGTGGCATCTCAAACTCTAGGTTTAGGGGTGGAGTTCACTACTCTACATCATTCGAGGAGATGGAATATAACCAGTTGTTCAGTATAGGGTGGTGTTCAGAGTTGAGGGAGACAATCACTAGTTTCACCGAAATAATAGAGTTTGCCTAATGAGGCTAGTTAGTTTATTTCTTAGGTTTAGGGTTTAGGAAATATGTATTCTGCATAGCCTATACCAGAAGAGTAGAGAATTGGTCTATCTATAGTGTGGGGTATGATCTTCGTATCCTCTACTCTAGTATATTCCCTTTTGATATAGATTCCACACATTATTATATTTCTATGGCTATTATGGGATGAATTAGGATTGTGATTTAGTGTTTTAGTTGAATGATGTATTTATATACTTCATTATGAATCTGATAAGAAAGAGTATGCAAATGAGATAAATGTACCCTAGAAATTAGCGGTTATCATTTTGTATAGTATCACTTTATCCATAAGATGATAGACATTTGTTACATACTAAAAATGGACTAGTTGGTTCCTTACCATGTCCTTGTCAATTTCTATTATAATAGGGTATCCATCACATCACTAGAGGGTGGTAGATATGTTCGTAAGGTAAGGTGGGATGTTAATGAGGTTCATGTTGGACCCAAGCATCATATGCTGAGTGGGGTGATGGCCTAGATTTCTATCCTTTATGTGGATGATTAGGGAACACATCATGAATATTTCCCTCATATTATTGGTAATTTTAGGGACACCTTGATTAATTTTCAAGACTATATCTATAGGGATAGGTGGATTTTATTATAGAATTTTTGTCAGTTGATGCAATAATATCTATTCCGCCATATAGTGTGTAGAGTTCTGATTAGTAGGAACCTAAGAAGAAACTGAAGGAATTGGAATAAAAGGGGTTTATACTACGTAGTACCTATGCATGGGGTTTGCCAGTCCTATTTACTATGAATACATATGTAACTCTACATTTATTTGTGGATTAATAGAAATTGAATCGGTTAATGGTTAAAAATTTATATCATTTTCTCTGTAAAATGAACACATTTACCAGCTATGATGATCTCATGTTTTCTAAAGAAATTATTTGGGGATAGTTTATCAACAGGCATGATTAAGGAAAATATATATACATAATAAATATTTTCATAAAAAATATGGTTTTATTAGTATTTTGGTTATTTCGTTTAATGTCATGAATCCACTGGACATTTTCATGTCCTTGATGAATCGATTTTTACACCAACTTATGGATTCATTAGTGGTGGTTTTCTCTAAAAAACATCATGTTGTATTCTCATATTCAAAATTATCACGATAGACCTTAAAATCATTATGTATACATGAATTGGTTACAGGTTATATACCAAGGTCATAAAATGTCAGTTCTAGATAGTTAAAGTTCACTTCTTTTGTAACATCATCTAAGAGGCAGGTGTGTGTGTGGACCCAGATAATATGAGTGTTATGGTTTTATGGGAGCCACCCAGGAATGCCTGTGACATCCAAAGTTTCTTAGGTTATGTGGGTTATTATATATGATTCATCTAAGACTTTTCATATATACATATTCCTCTCACAATCTTCACCAAATGGGGTGAAATTTATATTGATTAATGTGTGTGAAAAATAATTTTATGAGATAAAGGGGAGGTTTAATTCATCACCAATCTCGATTCTTCTAGATTCTATTAAAATCTATTTCATTTATTATGATGCATCCGGAATTGGGCTCAGATATTTCTAAATGTTGTGGGATCAGTTGATGGTGTGAAAATATGACTTGTTGAGACATCATGATCACAATTATCCAATGTAAGACCTTGACTTAGATGTGGTTGATCATGATTTGCGGTTGTTAAAGGTATTGTTTTCTAGGAAATAATTTTCTGGTGTATAGAGACCCAAAAATCCTCAAATGAATATTTACATAGCATTACATAAACCATAGACCAATAATGTGGGTCGATTATCTCTAGTAATTTTATTTTGAGCTGGCTTATACACCTTGTAAATGAAAAAGATTAATTGATGCTCTATGTTAGAAGACGCAGACCCATGTAGTAAGGGAGGCCGATATTGAATGGAAATTAATGAACTTATTCTCTATGATGTTTTTTTAGGTATGGCATATTCACAGAAAAAAATTTATATGTTCCTTATAAGTGAACACCACACCTCTAGAGAAGGTAAAAATGTGATAGTTTTCTATTCTATAAGGCTTAATATTAAGGAATAGTATGGTAGGTGAGGACTCGAAAAATAGTTGTATAATTAGAGAAGATAAAATTCAATGTATTAATATTATTGTTTGGGTTCTAGAAGATTTAATATAATAGATAATGTGAGAGTTGAATGACTATACTACTGCAGTTCATCCCAGTCTTACTAATATATATTAGTACATTTCCTACAAGTATTGGTGGACTAGAATGAAATGTGAGATAGATGGTTTTGTTACTCAATGATTCACTAGTAAATAGGTTAATGAGGAACACCCACTAATAGTTGTCATTTTATATCATTTTCTCATTCCTGAGTGGAAATGGGATAACGTCTCTATAGTGGTCATGACCTAGTTTTTGAGGTCACCTCTGGGTAGTGATGGTGTATAGTTCTTTGTGGATAGGCTGATGAAGTTCACCAACATCCAATCTATAAAGGAGACCTTCTTAGTAGATGATCATGGGAGGATTTACATCCATAAAATTTTATTTCATCCTGGGGTTCCTCATACCATTGTATCAGATATGGATTCGTGATTCACATATCCATTTTGGAAATGTTTATAAATGACATTGGGTTCATAGGTTCTTTTAATCATGCCATACCACCCTCAAACTAATTTAAATTCAAATAATATTATTTTCGGTCTTAGAAGACATAGGGAATTTGTCCTCAATTTTTGGGGGTGTCTTGGGATTTAAATATACACCTTTTTAAATTCACCTAGAATAATAGTTATCATAAAACTCTAAAGATTAATTCCAATGATGCTTTTTATGGTAGTTCATCCCGATAACCTCAGTGAATTTTTGGTGTATGTGGGGTAGAGATACTCAGACCTCTTCTTGTTTGGGATACATCAAAGTAGGTATGAATGATTCAGAAACATATTTCTACAGATTAATCTAGAAAAAATCATACACCGTTCTCCATCGATGGCCCTTAGATATTATGTATGGGGATCGAGACTATTTATATATCTCATCTAGGATGAGGAATAGACTAATTATAGAATATTGAATTATTTCCCCTTATTATGTTGAACATTTTGAGATTTTAGGAAGGTTCAGGCTTATATCCTATCTATTGAAGTTACCTCATAGGTAAAAATCCATGCACAATATCTTCAATGTTTCTCAGCTACATCTTTATCACCCATACATTTCACACACACATTATCCAAATGTGATTGAGTTAAAGGTATATAAATCCATAGATGATAACATGATAGGTACAATTGATCTGACCAAGAAATATCTTTAAGGTTGGTCAGTTCCTCTAGTACAAGTGATATAATAGCTTGTCCATGTGCAGGGAGAGACCTAGGTATAAGGCCCCAGCCTTAAACCTTACTTAATATTGAATTAAATGAATAATTCACATTGAGGATCTTTTCTGGTTTAGAGTTTTAGAGAATTAGAACATAACTATTACACCTTAAAAGATTACAAAGTAGACACTTCTACTAAGTCTCCATAAAATAAAAACTCTTAAAAAGAAAGATGTCTAGATTCCATGTTTTAGATAGCATGAAATTCCCTTGATCCCATCCTTGACCTTATTCCACTTTAAGTCCTGTGAAAAACATTTCGAAAAACTTGGGGTGAGCACAGAAAGCTCAGTAAGGGATACAAAAAGAATGAAAACTGTTAGTTTTTCAAACATCAAGTAAACCATGTATACTATATCAAAGTAATACCTTCACCTTCATGATGTAGTAAAAAAAATCTTCACTGAATAAAGTATAATTACTTACCTTTTTGTAACCAAAGGAATTACCATAAAACCCATATAAAGAACACATAGAATATATAAAGGTAACTTGGGACATAAACATACTTAAGTGGAATAACCATACGGTTGACTTCCACACATATCACTTAATGGAATAGCTATACGGCCAATTTCCATACATACTTAATGGAATAGCCATACGGCCGACTTCCATACCCAATGCATTGGAGGTTATAACGTAACCACCCGTCCTGGTATTCACGGCACCACCCGTCATATGGTTTATAACGTAACCACCCGTTAAAATGTCCAAGTACCAGTATAAAATCATAAAACATAAAACCAATATAAAGGAAAGATAACATTTCCACATTTCAATCACAATATATCATAAATATATTGACATAATAGAATCCTTTTTCAAAACCATTTTCAATACCAAAATACATAAAAGAGTATATGGTATTTATTTTATTCTAAAAACATTACGTCTTGTTGAGGAAGCCAAAGACCAAATAATACTCGCGGCGGCGGAAAAAGTCGTTGTCACCGCGTACGTAAAAAAAACATTTCTTTTTGTCATTTAGTAAAACGCTACATAGAATAATATTCCTTTTGTATAAAAGTAAAAGTCAAAGGAGTTTATACACCGTATAAAAGAAAGTTGTGTATAAAACGAAATATGCCTCAATGAAAGGAGATTGAGACGAAGTCCCTTACAAAGATCAATTTTTTTAAATAAAATAGATATATTATGTGTATTCACTATAATTACACATAAATAAAGTAAAAATATAATATGTGACATAATAATATCATGATATAATTTGAAAGTAGGAGATTAACCCAAAGAATGGAAATTGGGTTAAGAAGTTCCCTTACCTCGGGTCCGACTTGACTCGATCGTTCTTTAACGTCCTGAATAATAAACTTGATTTAATTTATACTTGATTAAGAACCATTTTAAAGTTCATTATTCTTTTTATATCACTTATTTCCATGTTATAAACATTATGTAACCATTTAAGTTAATAATGTTTGTTTTGTCAATATTTGGATCTTATGTCGAAAGTTGACTTCTTACAATTATATGTTGTTCGTGTGGTCAAAAGTTCTTTATATCCAGAATGAAATTCCTGATTTGGATATCATATATATCCAGAATATACATGTATTTATAATATAACATAATCATTTAGAAGTAAGAAATGAAATTCACCGTTCATGGAGACGGTAAGCCGTACGTACGCATGAACGCTACTTTCATTTCTTTGTCATATTAATGGAATTAAAACTAAATGAGAGGTATGTATATTTTAATTCCAGAATTATATTCATCATTTAGATATTTCATTAATTATATATATCCATTATATACATGTACTTTTAATAGTACATTACATTTGGGGATAAGAAATGAAATGCACCGTTCATGGAGACGGTAAGCTGTACGTACGCATGAACGCTACTTTCATTTCTATCTCATACATTAATGGAAAGAAATAATAATTATATAGAGGTATATTATAATTCCAGTATAACATCATATATAATAACTTTAAATCCATCCTTTACACGTCCCACATATGGCATTAACGAATCACATCACTTTTAGGGGGCGGTAGTCCGCACTTCCTTAAATGAAGATATCGTGTTTACCCATAATGGAAACCATAAAGGTATGCCAAAAATGAAAAATACAGAAGCTTAAAGAAAACATAAACATATTATATATCATATATAAAAATAGTGACATCATAATGGCCACCTTTGAAGGTGTTAAATGAGTATTGAACAATCATCGTTTCGGGAGGCAGAATTTCGCCATCCACGGAAACCGTAAGTTCTTTAACCATTTGATGTAGTTCTGTGAGAGTGTAGCTCAAATAAATCTTATAACAACATCCTAGTATATTTAAGATACTTGTGTTGTTACAAAAGAAGTAAATAAAAAGAGTTTAGGTGGTTGGAGAAACAAAATAAAACAAATGAACATGGGAGAATGAATTACCTTAAAAAGTGTAACTCCCTTTTGATTTGAGCCTAAAGGCTTCCTTTGAAAGGATTATTCCCAAAGGGAATCCTCTAGGATGAGGAGAGGGATGTGGAGAGAGTAATTGGGCAGGGGTTGGCCGAGCCAATGGCTTGAGATGTGTGTGTAATGAGGTATAGGTGGGGGCCTTTTATAAGAGGAGAGGAGGGTCACTTTTGGAAAGTAAAGAAATATTACTTTATTTGAAAATGTGTTTCTTTTTTAAAAGGTCCCACATTGATATAATTCGTGAATAAGTTGATAAGGGTTATAAATCCACTCATCCAATTGGTTTTGGACATGTGTAGGTTTTATATTTTTCATTATCTTTCCATTTTATTTAAATCGTCAAATAATGATGTCATTGCTGCATCATTATTATGTCATATATAATTAACTTTATTTAATGTCTAAAAATTATAAAGAAAATACTATGATGTAGGAAATCTTTTTAGCATTCCAATTACTATTTATAATCAAAATTTGGACTTGTATAACCCCATTCAAAAATTATTTTAGTAAAACAATTTATGTTAGTGTCATTTTCACTTTAACATTAAATAAAAATATATTAATGTCATTTTCCAACTAAAGTGGCTGCATGGGGTCCCCAAGTTGGCCCATGGCTTGTCATGGTCGTACATGACTCACCCAATAGGTGTAGGACAAGTTTCATGGTGTTTTCACATTCTTATACTACCATTTTTACCTTAAACTACACTAATTACCTCTAATCGCGATTAAAAACATAATAAGTTACTATTCACCAAAAAATTATTTTAATCTCATTGAACCACATTTTACTTCTTAATGAAAACCATGTATGTCGGATTTTCAAAATTCAATACACATTAGTGGTAAACTTTCATTTAACTGAAAAATAAGTTTGCTTGATTACCACTTAGTGGTTTCACTATTCATCAAAAATTGATGTTTTTCAGAAAATTACCAAAAATTCACCATAAGCTATATTTGATATTCCGAATTCAAAAATGAAGTCCATTTTACAAAATTCAAAACATATAATTCAAATTAATTAATTTAATAATTAATTCCCGCTGTCATGACAAATTGCGTGTTTTTTTTAAACAATAAGTATCAAAAGATTGACACCAGTTTAAGTCCAATTTCAAAGTGAAATTGATTCCAATGACCACCATTGGATTAACTGGTAAAAATATTTTCTAATTTCACTTTAAAACCAATTAAAATAATAATCTAATAATATAAATAATTTAGATTAAAAAGAGGTTTTGAATTAAAATACAACATTTTACACTATTCATAAAAAAATGAACTTTATCAGAAAGGTACCAAAAATTTACACAAAGTAAATTTTGATGTCCCGATTCTAAAGAAGAGTTATATTTGGTCCAAAATAAAGTATAAGAGTGATCAAAACTATATTTAATGAAGGTTCACCATTAAAAGGTGATAAGTGAACCTTTAGTGAAAATTAGAGTATATATGCCCTAAAATTGAACTCTTTCCGTATTTTAAGCCTTTATCTTTTTTTGGGTAAATGTATAAACATTTAAAAACATATATAATCATATTATAGTTATTTCTATCCATTCCCGCCAGTACAATGGCTACTTGTTAACTAACATTTAAAATAATATTATTTTATTACTAGTGTGCTACGTAAGTTTCAAAGAAACTCATCGTTGCGTATCGGGTACGCTATCGAACATAGCAACCCATTTAAAATAAAATTAATATTTAATTCGTAAATATTAATAAATATGAAAATTCTTTATTCTTTATTTACCTGGGATGTTACATCCTTCCCCCCTTTTGGGAATTGCGTCCGTGCAATTTTATTCACTTATCAAAATAAGTGGGGGTATTTATCCCTCATAGCATTTTCAGATTCCCACGTTGCCTCTTCAATCACATGGTTTTTCCACAAAACCTTTACCTGATAAATCACCTTATTCCGTAACACTTGCTCCCTGTGGTTAAGAATCTGGACCGGATGTTCCTCATAAGATAGGTTCTCTTCCAGCTAAACTACCTCTGGACTCAAAACATGAGATGGATCTGGCATATACTTTCTCAACATCGAAACGTGAAAAACATTGTGTACCTAAGACAAACTCGGAGGTAAAGCCACCCGGTATGCAACTGATCCAACTCTCTCCGGAATTTCATATGGTCCAATAAACCTTGGACTCAGCTTTCCTTTCTTACCAAATCTCATCACACTTTTCCAAGGAGAAACCTTGAGATAAACATGATCACCTACCTCGAAAGATAGATCCTTCCTCTGGTTATCCGCATAACTCTTCTGCCTACTCTGAGCTGTTCTCATGTGCTTTTGAATCAACTGAACTTTTTCTGCCATTTCTTCTACCAATTCTAGTCCCATTAACTTCCTTTCACCCACTTCATCCCAGAAATCTGGAGTTCAACACCGCTTCCCATATATTTCCTCAAATGGTGCCATCTGTATACTGGAATGAAAACTGTTATTATAAGAAAACTCAACCAAAGAAAGATGTTGGTCCCAACTTCCCTGATAATCCATTGAACAAGCTCGTAGAATATCCTCCAAGGTCTGAATTTTTTGTTCTGACTACCCATCTGATTGAGGATGAAAAGGTGTACTAAAATTTAATTCATTACCCAATGACTTCTGAAAGCCTTTCCAAAATTTAAAAGTAAACCTGGGATCACGATCCGATACAATGGAGAGAGGAACTCCATGTAACCTGACTATCTCTTTAAGATAAAAACGGGAAAGTTGATCAAGAGAGAAAGTATCTCGTATAGTAAGGAAATGAGCAGATTTGGTCAAGCGATCAACAGTAACCCAGATTGCATTATTACCTCAAGATGTCCTCGGTAATACCACAACAAAGTCCATGGATATGTTTTACCATTTCTACTCTGGCACTGGTAAAGGCTGAAGCATCCATGCCGCTCTACTTTAACCTCTTGGCATGTCAAACACTTCACAGTAATATCAGCAATGTCTCTTTTCATTCCATCCCACCAGTAATACTCCCGCAAACCTCTGTACATCTTAGTACTGCCAGGATGAAAAAAAACAACTCATTCTTCAACTGTGAATCACAAGGCACACATAACCTCTTCACAAACCTCAAAACACAAACACAAACTTATCCAAGAACTCATGGGAAATTTTATTCATAAGGTCCATGAATACAGCAGGTGCATTGGTTAACCCAAAAGGCATAACTAAAAATTCATAATGGCCATATCTAGTACGGAACGCAGTCTTCGGAACGTCTGCTTCTTTTACTTTTAACTGATGGTACCCCGACCTCAAGTCAATCTTCGAAAAATACTGAGCTCCCTGGAGCTGATACCACTTCATTCGATGGCCCAACACATGCTGAAGTTGTTGCAAATGATTTTACCACCCCTTTCTGCTTGTAGTCTAACTGCTTCCCATTACTCAATCTCCTTGTCGGACACTTGTCTGCATAATGACCCATTTCATTACACTTAAAACATCTTACCGTTGGCTTTTCATTTCCTTCTTGATCATCTTCCTTACAGTTACGAGCAATATGACCAGACTTACCACACCGAAAGCACTTACCAGACATGGATAAACATTCTCCAGGATGCATTTTACCACACTTCTCACAGGATGGATATTTGGTTTTCTTACCTCCTTGCTTCTTTGATGAATTCTTCCCCTTTGCCTGCCAACTAGACCACTTATTCTGTTGTTTGTCATAGAACACCTGATCATCGGCAAACTCCATTTCCACCTTCTCCGCACATAGAACTAGTTTTTCATAACTTTTGAACTCACGAGAAGCTAAAGCCCTTCGATACTTTGGCTTTAACCCTGAGTAAAAACGGTTTATTTTACTATCAAGATCTCGTATGAAGTTTGGAGCATACCTTGCCAATCGAGTGAACTTTTCTTCATAAGCAGCCACTGAATCATCCTCCTACCTCAATTCTAGGAACTGTTTTTCCATCCTAAGACGAAACACCTTAGGAAAATATTTCTCAAGAAACATACCTTTGAATTCGTCCCAGTGAATATCCTCAATCTCATCACTATCCCTTATATTTTTCACCATCGACCACCACTGATCAGCTTCACCTTCAAAACGGTAAACAACAAGACTAACCTTTTGATGTTCTGAACACCCCATGACATCAAAAATCTTCTCCAGTGCTTTAATCCACCCTTCATCTTGCACAGGGTCAGATGATCCTCTAAATGATGGGGGATGTTGCCTCATGAAATGTTCCACCACTGAAATGTTCCTCTACGGTTGATCTGGCTGATCTCGTGCATGGATACCACCACCATTTATAGCCTGAGTCAACTTTTCCATCACTGCAACAAACTGTTCAGTTCCGATTCCGACCATCTCAGGTTGCTGATTTGGAAGGTTATCTTCCTCCTGATATCGTCCCAACATAGGTTCTTTGTTTCCTCTGCGGAAAACCATTCTGAACATAGAAATATCTTAGGCGAAGCAACATGGTAATCCGTAAATGCTATATCATTTCAATCATATTATAATTTAACACTTTTATAACTCCTAAAGTTGTCTAAACCGTCCTCTGATACCAACTATAAGGCCCCAGCCTTAAACCTTACTTAATATTGAATTAAATGAATAATTCACCTTGAGGATCTTTTCAGGTTTAGAGTTTTAGAGAATTAGAACATAACTATTACATCTTAAAAGATTACAAATTAGACACTTCTACTAAGTCTCCATAAAATAAAAACTCTTAAAAAGAAAGATGTCTAGATTCCATGTTTTAGATAGCATGAAATTCCCTTGATCCCATCCTTGACCTTATTCCACTTTAAGCACTGTGAAAAACATTTCGAAAAACTTGGGGTGAGCACAAAAAGCTCAGTAAGGGATACAAAAAGAATGAAAACTGTTAGTTTTTAAAACATCAAGTAAACCATTTATACTATATCAAAGTAATACCTTCACCTTCATGAAGTAGTAAAAAAAATCTTCACTGAATAAAGTATCATTACTTACCTTTTTGTAACCAAAGGAATTACCATAAAACCCATATAAAGAACACATAGAATATATAAAGGTAACTTGGGACATAAACATACTTAAGTGGAATAACCATACGGTTTACATCCACACATATCACTTAATGGAATAGCCATACGGCCAATTTCCATACCTACTTAATGGAATAGCCATACGACCGACTTACATACCCAATGCATTGGAGGTTATAACGTAACCACACATCCTGGTATTCACAGCACCAACCGTCATATGGTTTATAACGTAACCACCCGTTAAAATGTCCAAGTACCAGTATAAAATCATAAAACATAAAACCAATATAAAGGAAAGATAACATTTCCACATTTCAATCACAATATATCATAAATATATTGACATAATAGAATCCTTTTTCAAAACCATTTTCAATACCAAAATACATAAAAGAGTATATGGTATTTATTTTATTCTAAAAACATTACGGCTTGTTGAGGAAGCCAAAGACCGAATAATACTCGCGGCGGAGGAAAAGGTCGTTGTCACCGCGTACGTAAAAAAAAATTCCTTTTTGTCATTTAGTAAACGCTTAGTAGAAAAAGATTCCTTTTGTATAAAAGTAAAAGTCAAAGGAGTTTATACACCGTATAAAAGAAGGTTGTGTATAAAATGAAATATGCCTCAATGAAAGGAGATTGTGACGAAGTCCCTTACAAAGATCATTTTTTTTAAATAAAATAGATATATTATGTGTATTCACTATAATTACACATATATAAAGTAAAAATATAATATATGACATAATAATATCATGACATAATTTGAAAGTAGGAGATTATCCCAAAGAATGGAAATTGGGTTAAGAAGTTCCCTTACCTCGGGTCCGACTTGACTCGATCGTTCTTTAACGTCCTGAATAATAAACTTGAGTTAATTTATACTTGATTAAGAACCTTTTTAAAGTTCATTATTCTTTTTATATCACTTATTGCCATGTTATAAACATTATGTAACCATTTAAGTTAATAATTTTTGTTTTGTCAATATTTGGTTCTTAAGTCGAAAGTTGACTTCTTACAATTACATGTTGTTCGTGTGGTCAAAAGTTCTTTATATCCAGAATGAAATTCCTGATTTGGATATCATATATATCATATATATCCAGCATATACATGTATTTATAATATAACATAATCATTTATAGGTAATAAATGAAATTCACCGTTCATGGAGACGGTAAGCCGTACGTACGCATGAACGCTACTTTCATTTCTTTGTCATATTAATGGAATTAAAACTAAATGAGAGGTATGTATATTTTAATTCCAGAATTATATTCATCATTTAGATATATCATTAATTATATATATCCATTATATACATGTACTTTTAATAGTACATTACATTTGGGGATAAGAAATGAAATGCACCGTTCATGGAGACGGTAAGCCGTACGTACGCATGAACGCTACTTTCATTTCTATCTCATACATTAATGGAAAGAAATAATAATGATATAGAGGTATATTATAATTCCAGTATAACATCATATATAATAACTTTAAATCCATCCTTTACACGTCCCACATATGGCATTAACGAATCACATCACTTTTAGGGGGCGGTAGTCCGCACTTCCTTAAATGAAGATATCGTGTTTACCCATAATGGAAACCATAAAGGTATGCCAAAAATGAAAAATACAGAAGCTTAAAGAAAACATAAACATATTATATATCATATATAAAAATAGTGACATCATAATGGCCACCTTTGATGGTGTTAAATGAGTATTGAACAATCATCGTTTCGGGAGGAAGAATTTTCCCATCCACGGAAACCGTATGTTCTTTAACCATTTGATGTATTTGTGTGAGAGTGTAGCTCAAATAAATCTTATAACAACATACTATTATATTTAAGATACTGGTTTTGTTACAAAAGAAGTAAATAAAGAGAGTTTAGGGGGTTGGAGAAACAAAATAAATCAAATGAACATGAGTGAATGAATTACCTTAAAAAGTGTAACTCCCTTTTGATTTGAGCCTAAAGGCATCCTTTGAAAGGATTCTGCCAAAAGGGAATCCTCTAGGATGAGGAGAGGGATGTGGAGAGAGTAATTGGGCAGGGTTTGGCCTAGCCAAAGGCTTGAGAAGTGTGTGTAATGAGGTAGATGTGGGGGCCTTTTATAAGAGGAGAGGAGGGTCACTTTTGGAAAGTAAAGAAATATTACTTTATTTGAAAATGTGTTTCGGTTTTAAAAGGTCCCACATTGATATAATTCGTGGATAAGGTGATAAGGGTTCGAAATCCACTCATCCAATTGGTTTTGGACATGTGTAGGTTTTATATGTTTCATTATCTTTCCATTTTATTTAAATCGTCAAATAATGATGTCATTGCTGCATCATTATTATGTCATATATAATTAAATTTATTTAATGTCTAAAAATTATAAAAAAAATACTATGATGTAGGAAATCTTTTTAGCTTTCCAATTACTATTTATAATCAAAATTTGGACTTGCATATCCCCACTCAAAAATTATTTTAGTAAAACAATTTATGTTAGTTTCATTTTCACTTTAACATTAAATAAAAATATATTAATGACATTTTCCAACTAAAGTGGCTCCATGGGGTCCCCAAGTTGGGCCATGGCTTTTCATGGTCGACCATGACTCACCCAATAGGTGTAGGACAAGTGTAATGGTGTTTTCACATTCTTATAATACCATTTTAACCTTAAACTACACTAATTACCTCTAATCGCGATTAAAAACATAATAAGTTACTATTCACCAAAAAATTATTTTAATCTCATTGAACCACATTTTACTTCTTAATGACAACCATGTATGTCGGATTTTCAAAATTCAATACACATTAGTGGTAAAATTTCATTTAACTGAAAAATCAGTTTGCTTGATTACCACTTAGTGGTTTCAGTATTCATCAAAAATTGAAGTTTTTTAGAAAATTACCAAAAATTCACCATAAGCTATATTTGATATTCCGAATTCAAAAATGAAGTCCATTTTAAAAAATTCAAAACATATAATTCAAATTAATTAATTTAATAATTAATTCCCGCTGTCATGACAAATAGCGTGTTTTTGTGAAACAATAAGTATCAAAAGATTGACACCAGTTTAAGTCCAATTTCAAAGTGAAATTGATTCCAATGACCACCATTGGATTAACTGGTAAAAATATTTTCTAATTTCACTTTAAAACCAATTAAAATAATAATCTAATCATATAAATATTTTAGATTAAAAAGAGGTTTTGAATTAAAATACAACATTTTACACTATTCATAAAAAAATGAACTTTATCAGAAAGGTACCAAAAATTTACACAAAGTAAATTTTGATGTACCGATTCTAAAGAAGAGTTATACTTGGTCCAAAATAAAGTATAAGAGTGATCAAAACTATATTTAATGACGGTTCACCATTAAAAGGTGATAAGTGAACCTTTAGTGAAAATTAGAGTATATATGCCCTAAAATTGAACTCTTTCCGTATTTTAAGCCTTTATCTTTTATTGGGTAAATGTATAAACATTTAAAAACATATCTAATCATATTTTAGTTATTTCTATCCATTCCCGCCAGTAAAATGGCTAATTTTTAACTAACATTTAAAATAATATTATTTTATTACTAGTGTGCTACGTAAGTTTCAAAGAAACTCATCGTTGCGTATCGGGTACGCTATCGAACATTGAAACCCCTTTAAAATAAAATTAATATTTAATTCGTAAATATTAATAAATATGAAAATTCTTTATTCTTTATTTACCTGGGATGTTACACTAGGTGTGAAGTAGGTGTATGTGCCCAGTGGTTGGAACACTTTCTAAGTGTCACATCACCCAAGGAAAGACAACTCAAGTATGTGTTTTCCTAATAGGTGGCGATTATAGGATCCTTGTATTTTCTATTAGGTATGTATCATTTAAATTTCAGTTCTAATCCACTATTGTGTTCATATAAACATGTCTAATCACTTGTAGAATGAATCAGGATTATCAAGTACTTATTCCAAGCTTGAAGCTCTACATTTTAGAGAAAAGGGGTAGGCACGTGGGTTGATCAAAAAATTCATTGGAGGCTTCACAGTTTGGACAAACCGGGTAGGATGTTGTAGGGTTCCATAGTGGGGGGTACATTGACTAAGCATGGTTAGATAAAATATTCTACATAACCATATGTGTCCACTGTATAGGGATAGTTGAAGGTGCACACTTGGTTCATGGTTTATGAAACCATTTATCCCAACCATGTTCCTTTTATTTTTTGGGTGAATTTGAATTTTTTTATTCCTTTGCTTTAAGAGGTCTATAACCTTTTCCCCTTTAATTTTCCAATAGCTTCCTCCCATGTGTAAGATGTCCCCCTCCCTCTTCCATAGTATTTGGTTCATCTCATCCTCCTGAAATATGGTTCATGTATCTTTCTTATCATTAGATAACCATTAATAATAGATTCCTTCTTCCATACTTACTTTTATTTATTTTCCACAAGGGATGTTGTTTTCATTGAGGATCCTTTTCCTTATTTTCACTGTTCTTGTCTATTATTATTTTTTATTTTTTTCTCGAAAAAATTATATGTTGATAACAAATGAGAATTCATTAATAGACATAAATTAGGTAGCTTATAACATTTGCCACAAAATTATGGTTTTTTCTACCTTTTTATCATCATGCCACATACCAGAACATTCAGGAATAGTTTCCAAAATTAACAAATCAATAAATCAATTATTTAATTCTTTTTTAATACATTTCATGACACACTAATACAAGGATGAAGGTTTGTGACCTCAACCTAAGCCATCCATTGGGTGGGTTCCTTACATTATCCACGGAAATCTCACCCTTGGGGTGAGTTGAGCTCACTTTTCTTTACTAAGAGACAAAGAGTAGAATATGATAAATTGTTAAAAGTTGTGAGAACCATAAAACAACTCGTAATTTATTTATGAAAATAATAAAATATATAAATCTTTTTCTTGTACATGATTATGATTTTTTTAACGAAATGGGTATGATGAGTTAAATGATAGAGTTTATAGACATTAATATGGTACTTTATTCATTTATATAAATAATGTTGATGATGGATTGCATGGTATGGAAAAAATAAAGGGAACATGGTATAACACTGATGTGGTGACTCATGTTATGAAACTGATGAGTGGATTTTGTGGTATGGAACTAATGACCCACTTCAATGACATATTTTTAATTCTTTGGATCTAACATGCATAGAATGCTTTGAACATGATCTATGCGCTCGACTCAAGTAATTACTAATTTTTCTATGGATGTTCCTTGTGGAATCAAATAGGATACCCTAGTCATTGGCCTTGGGTCCTAGAACTTTTCGGTATGATACTTTATAGCTCATCATTTTTTGTTGTTGATTCTTTAAATTTATTTATATTTATCCATTATTTATGGTTTCCTAATCACATTGGATTACGGTAGACTAGACAATATCACATCTAATGTATTCACTTTTATTCCTATAATACATGAACATTGATTCAGATGATTCTCAAATAATGGATTCGTTAAATAACCCCTTAGTGTTGGACTAATGAGTTTTTTATCACCCCATATTTGATCCTTCATTTGGTACTCAGAATGGCATCACAGATTAAGGTAGGGGTAGGGAAAACCACCTGCTTGATCATGATTTATTGATTGTGGAATATGAGAAAGGGAGCACATGACTGAGCAATGGCACATGATGATATATTGAGATAGTATTTTTATCTTTTTGTACTTTTATACATGTATTCTACTAGTAACTTGTTTCCATTTACTTTACTATTTTTTATATCTCTATGACTTGTTAATCTTTTTTTATATGACACTACACATGACTCTGATTATTATTATCATTGACTATATGGTTAATATTATACATATTAATTTTATTTATTTATGATACCATTGTGTTACTTTGATCACAAGGGTATGAACTCTACACTATATTATCATAGAACCTCACTGGTATTCAATAGCCTTTAGTTTACAAGGAGGTATGCTTGAGGCCATATAACCCACCTTCTTAGGGAACCATTTTTTTGGTTCATGGGTTGGTACGTTAAAATATCCTAAACAAAATAAACATCTCATTATATGTAATATTATAAGGTTTTTGTATCATCAAGGTTTAACAATATTTTAAGGATGTGGAAGAAGTAGAAAAATAAAATTCATGGTTAAGGACGTTACTCCATCAAACAAATTCTTTAGGTTTTCACCAAAAGCCTTATTAGGTTTGATTTATAACCAAACCAATTCCCTTAGGATGAGTGTATTGAAATAAAGAAGTGATATGTTGTGGTATTGGCCAATCCAATGGGTTTTGGAAGAGTGGAATGGAGAGGAGAGTCTTGGCCTTTTATAAGTGGGGGAGAGGGAAAACGTGGAATTTTTGAAAATAAATAATTCAGCCCATTTTTTTATCTTGTAAAAATGTTCAAAAAATGGACCCTTTTAGAACCTTATAAAAAAATGTTCTGAATATTACTTGTAAATATGAATTATGCGTGTTTTGGGTCATTTTAACCCTTATTTTCTATTGTTTTCACTATTAATTATGGTAAAATATTATTTTATGGTTAATTCGATAATATAAAGTATTTTAATTCCAAATATGGATTAATTTTTCCATATTCATCTCATATAAGTGGAAAAAGTTATTTCAAAATTAAACCCAAAGAAATATTTAAAAATTAGTTTTCTAAAGAAAAACTGTTAAAAGTATAACATTTTTTTATATAAGAATTAAATTATGATATTGAATCCAATAACATAAATTTTATTAATTTTAATAAAATTAAAAAAATACATTAATAATAATTTAATATATAATTTACTTTTGTAAATAATTTAAACAAAAAAATAATTTTTCTATAAAAATTAGTATTTAAATATTAATAAAAATTTAAATTATTTAATAAATTTCTCAAAATATCACCCAAAGATAATTTTTACATATAGATTTAAAATATGATGTTTATTTTAACAAATAACCTTTTTAAAATCTGTGAATATTAATTTTAAATTATCCGTGGAAAGCATGTCATATCTTCCTTTCAATTAAAATAGAGGTTTTCAAAAAAATATTTCTAATTAAAATGGTTCTTATTTTATATATCAGTAATTGGTAAACATTGAATTTATTTTATACATATTTATAAAAGGTTTCATAATTTAGTTATTCATATTTTTAACATCTAATTTAATAGCTTGGTTATAATGGACATGTTTAAAAAATAATATTTTAATTGACTATTTAGTTTTGCTAAAACCTAGTGCTACGTGAATCACAAACTATATAATAGATTAAATTTATTTAAAAATATATGTGTCATAATGTATCAGGTTGTAACATTATCTTCTAATATTTGTGTTTAATTTCATATGTGTTATCCATTATGATGTTCCTCTATTGAATTCTCTTGTTGTTATATTCGTCCCCAACCTTAATAAATTGTGTCATCATAATTTAATCTTGATATTGATAATAAAGAATTCAAAATTTGAAAATAAATTCATTGGAAACCCGTAATGTAAAAAGGTTTAATGAATCATACTCTTGATAAGTGACAATGGGATGTGTAAAGGTCATCTAGAATAAAACATTATTAGGTTTCCATGTAGGGTAATATTGGTGGAACATAAAAACATGGACACATAAGAAAATGAAATGCCCAAGGATAAATATAGCGTGAAAGAGATAATTGATCATTAGAATGTGAATGATCATGAGAAAGTAAACAACCACAAAAAATAATACATTTTTGATGAATTAAAATACTATTGATCCATCATATATGAATTTGATAGGGTATCATTTTTGTTTAAATATAATTTTCTTAGAGTTGAGGGATTGTTTTATATCAAGATAGAGGACACCCAAAAATATAATTGCTTGATATCTTGTTATGTCATAAACCCAATTACATCCTTTGCTCATGATTCTACCACTTTATACATCACCTCCCACTATAAGGAATGAATATCTAATTTGATTTTTTTTCAAAAAGAACAAAAGTAATCTTCTAATGGATCACATAATCCATTAATGAATAACAAGTTATTCTTCATTTATTTACTAAAATCAAAATGGTTAACAAAATTTTTCCAATATAATATATTAATCTCTACCATCACAATAGTTACTCCCAAGGTTCAACATAATCATTTCCATAAGTGTGTTTCCTTAAAAACCATCATTTTATATCTACTTAAATGTAATAGAATTTTTTATAAATAATCATTTACATTAAACCAAAATTTTATATATAAATCAACTCAATAAATCATCTCCAAAAATATCATTAGTCACATCAAAATCCAATTTCTTAAAACCTCAAAGCCATATTCTATGCTTTTTAACATATTATCAATCTTCAACTCATATACCCATTACGGTATCACTATATATTATGTTAATCTAACATAAATTCATATATTCTTCCAAAATTAACACAATACATTGATTTTTTGTGATTTTTATCACCAAAATATCATTAGTGAAAATAATTATAAACCATAATTCTGTAATCCTAATAAATAAATAATTTAACCCTTTTACTTCTATGATATCGTATAACAATGGTACTTCATTGTTCTAGGGGTTATCCTTAGAGTAGATAATTGAATCAGATAATTATTAAGTTCACCGCATATAAGACATCAAATTATTGGTAATTCATTACTCTAGGGACTCTATTTATATATAGAAAACATTTTTCACTACATTTAAGATATTATTGAATATGATTCTATACTCGTACTTAAAATTTAAAAATCTGAATCATCATTCCTATATGATCATTACTACATGAACTTTCATAAAATCACATCCTCCTCTTATTTAAATTCATAGGAATATCATTGAATTTCATGTTGATAATCATATATCATGATAGCTGATTATGAATAA
This sequence comes from Viscum album, assembly GCA_963277665.1. Taxonomy (NCBI): domain Eukaryota; kingdom Viridiplantae; phylum Streptophyta; class Magnoliopsida; order Santalales; family Viscaceae; genus Viscum; species Viscum album. The sequence continues at coordinate 394,387,559 of OY728127.1, read as the reverse complement.
TAAAAATATCCTTCACTCTAGTCATAATATCATTTGATTTCTCATTAACACATTTTCTATCACATTCAATATTAACATAGTTCCATCTAGTTCTCACCATTAACTAAAACCATAAAGTGGTGTGTGGTAAAAAATATTTATAGTGGGAAATAATATGATAATTAAAAATTATTTATAATATGTATAAATCATTGATCCTTATTTTTAGTATATGACACCATATATTTATCCTAGGTCATTCATGGTCATATTATATTTACATCCTTAATGATGGTTCATAAATTCATTGTGAGTTTCCAAAGAATATCCCCCAAGAGTGTCAAACCAGGTCCACAGTAAGGTCTGTTGTCATGTACCAGGTAACACTCGAGTCAAGCCCAACATGCTTTTTTTAGAGTTATTATCCCTAGGTAAATAAGTTATAGAACAACATTCACCTGAAATATATAGATAGGGATGAAATTTCTCAGAATCCACTCTCTCTATACTTCACTAAGAATCTATGATATTTATATATATATATATATATATATATATATTCATAGACTAATACCTATGGTTATAACTAAAGTTTTCTTATCCTTGATGTAAAGGTTAGCTAAATAATTTCTTGGATGCCAACTATGGTGACCCATTCCTTTTAATCATTTTATTATGGAATTCTTAAAAATAAATATCCATTAATACCACACAAGGATCGTAAATTCATATTGTATTTGGAAAACTAGGTTTATATTAAAAAAATTAAAACTTAAACATGTAATCTTTATTTAATTCTCTATAGTGAACTCTTAAAATCTGTTTGATCTCTTAAAACTGTATGGCATAACCTAGGGAATACATAAAGAAAGGGGTCAGCTAGAACACCGAATATTGGAATAAAACTATTAAGGAATCATAACATGTGAGTAAAATGTATAATAAGATATCATTAAAGTTAAGGGTCATGGGTGATTTCATGGAATCATCTCATAAATAACATGGTATCATAAGCTCATGGCGTCGTAGGAAATGTGGGTGCAACACAAAACATGACATAAACACGAGTCAAGAATTAATGACAAGATAATGTCACATGGTGGACAATGTCCCACAATATATTAGGTTTACATCCTAATCCCATAAAATATGTATAAAATACAAAAACAGTACCCAATGTATTGTAGTGATATTTAGGCTCACCGATCAAAACTTGTCCATGATCTACGGGTGCCACAAAAAGAAAATTAGTCATATGTAATAATCTAATAATTACCCTTGGGAAATAAAATGGTATGAATAATATTTTTTCATATCATATTACATGGAAATTTCATAATGAATCATTATTAAAAAGATTATAAGGTGTGTATTACCACATCAAAAGAATAGAGGAAAAACGAGGTATATATGTGTTGTACATATATACATAATTTATAAATAACACATAATATTAAATGTTACTATCATTGGTGAAAATAATTTCAAAAACATATTAATAAAAATAACCTTTCCTCTTTGAGTAACATAAAAAGATTCTATCTTAGATGGAAATTGATTTTGAATGATCACATTGAAAATTTACAGATGAAAATTTTCTTTCCATTTGGAGAAATCATATTTAAAATCTAATATATTATCAAACATTAATGGAAACGTATTTTTTAAAATAAACTTCTCAACATAAAAAATGTTGTAAATCATTTAGTGTTCATGATTGTGGAAGAGTTTCATTAATGTCGAATACATAAAATAAAAAATATTACATTCAAATTTTTTTCCAGAAAATATAAAAGTTACCTTGTCCTAAAAAAATATGAATTTTACTTTTAAAAAATTTTATACAAATCCAATTATGGTTAAAAATGACTTAAAAATCAAATTAAAATTTTTTGAAAACATTTTAAAAAAAACATAGATTTGGATGAATTATTTGTTACCAAAGAGAAATGAATTTTTATTTTATTAAAAATATTTCCTCAAAAATTTTTGTTAAAAAATGAAGGAAAATTGTAATATTACTTAAAAAATTCAGTAATAAAAATATGATAATAAATTTAAAGGGTTTTAATAGATTGTGGGAATATAATTTCCTCTAATTGAAATTAAATCATAAGCAATCCTATTTAAAATTAGACTGAAACATAAACCCTTAATGTTTTGGTAACATTTGAGTCATAACATCCCATGAATGAAGTAGGTAAATTGTAAAATAAAATATCATGATATTACAAGGATTCATGATATTGTATTTAAATTGGTAGTATATATACAATTCTAATTAAATTAGATGCATAAAAAACATGTGTCTCAAAGATAGAAGTTTGAGAAAAATCCCTTAAAAAGTTCATATCATTGAGGCGAGTTTTCATAAATGGAGTTATTATGTGTAAATAATGTATACCCACAAAAATATAAGTTTTAATAAAAAATAAATAAAACAAAATTCATTTTACATATAACCTTTTCATAATATAATAATTGAAGAAGTTTTATAACCCAATAAATAGAAATTGAGCTATGAAACCCATTACCCCGTGCTTCTCATTAGTTGATCACTCTTTAAACTCTTGTATATAGGTTTTAAACATGTTATTAAGTTATAATATATTAATATTATTATTTATAATACCATATATGATCGTTTTATAACATATTACTACATTCTCTTTAATAATCATTCACTATCACTATTTTCGGTGTTAACTGTCTTGTTTTATATTCATGTTCCATCATAATTGTTACCAATATTGAACATAAGTTATATTTAAAAACATCTAAAAAATTATATAAATTTTATAAATATCATTTTTTATCCTTAAATTCATTTTCTTTACCATTATTGAATTTTGAACATGGAGAATGAATCATATCACATTGTGAAGACGATAGTTTATTTTTATGCTTGAGTGATGTTATAAATTCCTTAAAAAGTGAAATGGTAAGGGATTGGATTGTATATAAATTAAAAAAAATTAATATAACATCCTATATATGACATATATTCATTAAATTTATCATTTTTTACCTACCATGTAATGTGTTAGTGAAAAATAAACTGCATCGCTTTCGAGGATGTAGTCTTCCATACACACAAACGATGTTATAATATATTAAATGGATAAACCTTTAAAAAATTATATGATATATTTATATTATATAATTTTTAATATGACATTAATATCTTATATAAAAACAAAATTATACATATTTTAACTTTCATATAAATCATAAGTGAAAAATAAATCACATTACTTCGCATGGCGGTAGTATTCCTTACACACGAACGACATTATCACATTCTCTATAGAATGGAATATTAGAAGGTATATATGATATTATAATTATAAAATTATAATTTTATAACAATTATAATAAATAAACTTTATATACATTATTATATCCATCTGTGAGAAGTGGAAATTGAAAAAAAAAATCATGTCAGTTCGTGAGGCGATAGTCGGTCGTACACAATATCAACGGTTATATTTCCCATTTAAAGGAGGATGAATTGGTTTTAGTTCATTCCCAAAACAAAAAATATATCAATATATTTTAGATACTATTTATTTTATATCATCATGGTTTAATAATATTTTATAAAGCTGGAAGAAAAAATAAAACAAAACACTTGGTTAAGAATGTTATCATTTATTCAAACATCTTTAATTGGTTTACACTAAAAGCATTCCTAGGATAGATTTATGAACAAAATGCTTCATGTATGTGTTGGTAACATTCTGTTTTTTTGGAATGGTTTTAGTTCCTCACCCATTTAACATTTTTGATGTTTGGTTGGTATACTAACTCTTTTCTCGTTTATCGGATCATATTTATCAGTTCTATTTTGATCCATGAACAAGGTTATGGAAGGGTTTAGAGGCATGTGAAATTCCTTGATTGTTTTCGTGGGTATTGGGTGCATCAGTGGCATGAAGTGCCTATTTTGGAGAAGTACGGGCTCTGGCGCAGAGTTATATCTATCATTGTGGCCTCTTAGTGCAAACCAAGCGCTATATTTTTTTGCACTGAGCATAGTTTGGGAAACTATGTGAGATTCGACACATGACCAACTGAGACATTTGTAGTTTTTATCAGAGGGAATTCACGTAGTTTTTGAATGGTTAAGTAAAACATTGTTCAATCCATTTGCTTTGTCCCATTTGGATAGAACCTATTATCTTTTGAATGCATAGTATTTGAACAATTAGTCCAAACTGTGTAGGATGACCAAGTGGGGCCTAGAGCTTAAGCAATAGAAACTGTACGGTTTGGTAAACCATGGATGATAACCATGTTGCTCATTAAATATATGAAATGACTGAATTAACCCTTCATCCTTGAAAATAAATTCATTCTCGTCCCATTCAAGCAATACATCAAGGATGGTTCCTCCTTTTCTCCTTCCACTAGGGATTGATCACTCTCCCTTTTCTGAGTTATGATCTTTAAGCTGTTAATGGTGTTACATTTGTATTTGTATGGTTACCCATCCCCTAACTTATACATTATTTTTATATCACCTCATGGACCACTAATTCTAGGTTAGTCATTTTCTCTTTTTTAGGAAATTCTTCTAAAATAGTATTTTCTACCGAATCGGTTAGAGTTAAAGTCCTTGTGTGAATTTTATCAGACCATTTTGTCAACTGATATAGGCTTAACTGAATTAATGGTCACCATTAATTAACTAATTTGAATGTTTTGAGACTTCTATAGGAATACTTTCATAATAATGAAAATTATTTTAGTCGTGTGAGAGGCTTCAGACCTCAAGTTGTTAGGATGGGGTGTGTTTCTTATATTAAATTGAATAATTTGTTTTTAAATTGAATTGTTTAGTTTAATTTGAATTAATGGTTATATATTTGTGTGTGTGTGTGTCTTTGTGTGTGAATTTTGTTGATGATATTGTGATAAGAGAGGCCTGAGTGTAATGGCCCAAAATATTATCAATGGAAATTCCCTTCTTATAATTATGTTATATAGTATAAACCACATAAAATCAATTCACGAAAACAATAAAAACTTTATAAATGTTGACTGAATTAAATAATAGGTTTTTCTAGAAATTAAACCACCTATACCAATGGAATAGTAACATGACCTTTGGAATAGTAATCTGATAATTAGAAATAGTAATTTGGAAAATATAATTGAAACCTCATCTATGAAGGTATAAATAAAATTTAAGCATCATGGAAATGAATATATGATATAATTATATCATAGTATAAGTAAATAAATTTTTTTAGAAATATTATTTACATGTGGATATTTTTATAATTCATTAATATTTAATTATAATTTTATATTTTATATAATGATTTAAATGTAACAATTTTTTCAAAAAATATATTAAAAAATTAAATTTTTATCTTATTATTATACGATTGTTTTATAAGAAATTATTTAATTTTTTAAAGTGTTCTAAAACCAGATATAATTTTAAAATAGGAACTTTCTTAGAAAATGATGATTTTAATTAAAAATTAAATTTCTAAAATTCATAAAATTATATTCAAAAAATAGACTTCATTTTGTAATTCTACTATTCAAAAAATGGTAAGGGTTAATTTTTTTGGTTTTTTTAAATACTTGAATTTTGTGAATAGTAAAATACGATAATTTACAGTAATAGCTAAATACATGTATTATTGATTCAAAGACAATGTAAGGATCATGTAAGACCCAAATATCAAACAATCCTTAATTATTTTCATATATTTTGTTATAAGGATCAAACTATTCATTTTCATGAGCCAAAATAATAAACTAAAGAATAAAAACGAGGAGAAAGCACTCTTCTCCTCCCCTATATATACCACTCTCACCACCTATTATCCTCACACCATTCAAAATTTAAGACTTGTACATGTTCTAATCAATAATATTCCCAATAACCTCCCCCACATCTTGTAGGTCTTCGTATCATCAACAGTCCAAACCCTTTTCACTAATGAGGTTCTAAATGAGGAGTTATTCAAGAGGTAAAACCCTCTTTCTTTTCCATTTAATTTCCTTAAATTTCGTTTCTTTTCTTATATTATACTCACCACCACATATACAAGAGGAATGATAACTCCATTATCATTTATATAGAAGAATTGTTTTATGTTAATATGGAAATTCTTCGTCTAATCTCTTCCCTTTTTCTTTTATTCTAAAAATGAAAATATCATCTATATTGTGTCAATTTACCGCCATCATGGAGGATGCAATTTCATTTTTCACTACCGCCATAAATAATCATTATAAAATGATAATTATTTTTAAATAACATATTAATATACATATTATAAGTCATATAATTTTCTAGAAACAATATATAGTCATGATGTTAAATAAAATGATACAAACTCACAATGGCTGTAAAATCTTCCAAATAAATTAAATAATTTTCATTAACTATATATCTAAGGATTCATCCTAATACCATATAAATATTACATATAAATCCAAGTATGATTATTTATTCTCATTATTAATATAGTATTTTAATTCAATATAATCATTCCCATTTTATATAAACTTCCAAACTCATAAAAAAGCGAACCAATCAGGAAACTATGAAAATGAACACTCTCAAACATTGAAATTGAAATCTATAACTCATCAAAAGGCTGGTAGATGAACATAATAAAACTCTAATCAATAAAATTCATGTATAAAGTTTTTTTATTTTTAAATTAATTTTTATTATTTTATTATCTAGGATATTAAGGTGAAGATAGAATTCAGACAAAAGGTAAGGGGATTCTCAAACCCACCTATCTTTCTTTGGGTTTTTTCTATTTCAATCTATTTTTAGTAAGGATGCATCTTTATTTTTATATAAAGTATATTTTATTTTTATTTCCTTTTCATTTTTGGGATATACATGATTCCAATCCAGTTTTATGAAAAATGAAAAGATGTTTCCTTATGAACTATTCATTATAAAAAACACATCTTTTAATTCTCATGAGATCGTTTCTTCTTCAATAATGATTGAAACCAAGCATCCAAATCCCTTTATACCTTGGTAACTCCAAATAGTATGAATTAATGCATTATGAAATGTAACATATTCCTTTATATGGGTTATTTTATGTCCAATATTGATATACATTCTATTTTGTATTCATGATACTGTAAATGTTATGATGTGATAGGTGCGTCCAGAATTATACACTACTTATAAATTCTATGATGTGATGGGTGATCCGATAATTATATATTACTCCAATTTATTTGGTGATATGATTAAATTCATGATATAAAGTGAATTATGCATGAATATGATGATGGCTTTGTTCATTACTATATGTGGTATTTTACCACTAAGACATGATGTTTCTTTTTTATTCATTACCACATTACATGAATTTATCTAATGTTTCCTACCATGATTATAATTATAATACTTTTCATATGTTATGACTATGATTATGATTATTATCATCCATGATTCAGGTCTCTTATTCATCCTCTTACTGGGATCTTAGCTAACCCCATCTTTTGATGTATATCATCAGGTAAATACTTATACAAAGGAGAACATGAGGGCCAATTAAAATCATGAGAAAAAGAAATTAAATAAATTTTTGTGTAAAAATTATATATCGTCAAAATATTCCAAAGACACTAAACCTGTGGATCCTATTTGTGTAATATATTTGTGTTTTTTATCTTTAAAATGATGTAATAACTATTTAAGAAAAATCTGGGTCGCAATAGTTTGTATAAGATCACAGTTTATTTAATTTGGGATTTAGGATTAGAGATCCATAGTGAAAACACTTAGTATTAGAATATGAATAATTAATCATCTTATAAAACTAATTTTAGAAAAATTCTAAACATATATATCCCATAACATAAATCTTTAGACTTAATTTCACAAAGTAATAATTCATTTATTCATGAATTTTTGTCTTATGTTTTTTTATTACATTTTATATTAGAGAAAATGGTGGGAACTGGGAGAAACCAAGACAACAACCCAGGTGAGGGATAATGCAATGATTTCCTGAATGACATCCCCAATACCTTAAGAGGTGGATTTTAAAAATTCATTTAGTTTCTTACCCATATATCTCATGATATGATCAATAACATGAATAATTTATAACACAATCCTTCACGTAAGATGTAGAAACTATGTATATATTCATTTTGGGGGAAACATCCACTGACATTTAATTGGTCTTCCAGTCCACTCATCGTAGAATAGTGGGTCAACTCAATGGATATGGTCTTTTTTTTGCTTTATTATTCTATTTAGGAGAAGGTAACTCTATAGGTTTATCATTTATATATACAGGTCTACCGATAGTGGGTGTCGATTAAGACCACAAAGACAATGGAAAAAATTTATGAGATAGAGTGGGATGCCTTTATGATATTGTTTCTTAATAATTATTTCCCTTCAACTCTTCATAAATATAAGGATAGAGAATTCATGGTGAGGAAGAAAAAGGAAGGTAAATATTTCACAACCAATGAAACAAATTTCAAAAGGATTTGAAGTTACAAATCATGTTTTTTATCAATAATCATAGAAAAATAGATAGATTCTTTAGATGATTAAAGCCACACCTTTGAAAGGCTCTGGAAATTCAAGAAATATGTTGTTATGAAGAATTTGTTCAAGGATCTCTCAAAGTGGAGATGGATTTAGTGGAATGGTCTCAAGGCTATGGTGATAGGAAATGAAAAAAGGAGTTTCCGTTTAGGGGATCTAATAAGAAATATGGAAAAAAATATCAACCAATCTCATGATAGAAATATGGGAAGATGTGTCATGAGAACTAACTCAAATGGATGGGGAAATGCTATTAGTGTGAGAGAGAATTCCACCAAACTCATGAATTTTGAAGATATTTGAGGAAGTTAGATAATTTGTTGGATTAAAAGGGAGTACCACCTATGGTTCAATTCTTTAACTGTAGGAAGTAAGGGAATTATTCCAATTAGTGCACTAATCCTCCAATTCTCGAGGGTAATTAGTATCAGAACCCACCAAATCCAAAGATCAAGGTAATGCATATGAAATAATTGTTTCTAATGTGTATAATGATAATTCTTTGGTGAAAGGTACCCTAGTTATTCAATCAATAATGGAGACTGTAATATTTGATTCTGGTTCTACGTATTCATTCATTTCTTTGTTTTTTAGTAGAACTATTCAAACACGCCCTCATAATATAGATGTTGAGTTATCTCTGAGAATAGAAAATGTGGAAATTATTTCAACTTCTATATATAAATCCTCCCATGTTAATGTTTGTGGATTGAACCTCCTATAAAATTATATCCTGCATCCATTAGTGGAGATTGATGTTATATTGGGCATGGACTGTCTATCTTTATACAAAGCCAACATCAACTGTTGGGAAAGGGAGATCATGATTCACATCCCCATGCATCCTCCAATTCAATACAGTTGTAAGGAGGAGGAGGAAACTTCTTTGAATCCATCATCTAAATTGTGGATATTATATCCATATGAAAAATCATGTCTAGCTCAAATGATTGAGACAATGGAGAGAATCATGATCAAATACATGCCCATTGTGAGGGACTACACTGATGTGTGCCCCGTAGAATTGTCTAGTGTTCCTATTGACCAAGATAATGAGTTCCCAATGGAACATCTTCCGGGATCTCAATATAAATAAAATACACCATAAAAATTCCATCCATTTTGTGGGAATAACTGAAGAAGTAGTCACAATAGAATCTCGGAAATGGTTTTATATTACCGAGTGTATCACCATGGGGTGCACCAGTCCTCTTAATCAGTAAGAATGATTGGTTAATTATTCTATTCATTGATTATTGTGTGATCAAATAAACTATATAAAAAAATAATCCCCTTCAATGGATAAATGACTTGTTTGATCAATTGTATGGGGCCAAGAATTTCTCTAAGGCGGGCCATCAGTTAGTAGATCACCAATTAAAGGCGAGGAAGGAAGATATTCCCATGAATATCTTTCAAATGATTTACGGATACTATGAGTTCATAGTGATGCCATTAAAACTCAATATTTTTCTAGGAATATTAATTGTCTTATAGAATATAGACTTTTGATATTACCTCCAAAAATTTGTGTTAGTATTTATTAATCATATTCGGATATACTCTAATATCAAAGAGGAATATGAGGATAATATGAATACATTTCTAAAGGCGTTGTGAAGGGAGTAACATTATATAAATTATAGTAAATGGGAGTTTTGGTTGGAGAATGTTTCATTCATGGGGAATTTTATCACTAACAAAGGAATATTTGTGCACCCTTCTAAGATAAGGCAATTAATGATTGGCCCAATCCCATATCTGTAATAGAGATTTCTAGTTTCCATGGTCTTGCTTGGTATTAATATTTATTTTTATAGAACATATCATGATTTTCAAACCCACTAACCAAGATGAATAGAATGGGAGAAAAGTTTGTCTGGACAAATGAATGTGAAGACTGCTTCATAGATTTCCAAAAGTGGCTTATCACCACTATAGTACTCACACTTAAAATAAGTGGGGAACTATATTTAGTATACAACAATGCTTCAAAAAGGGGAATATGTGGTGCAATAATGTAAAATGATTAATTGATAGCATATGAATTAATATAGTTGAAAATTCATGATAAAAACTCTCTCATGCATAATCTAGAGTTGGTAGTGGAGATCTTTGCATTCAAAATTTGGTGGACTTATATCTATTGCGAGAAGTGTGAAATATATACTACTCATAAGAGGCTCAAATATATATTCACATAAAAGGAGTTTAATATGATTCATTAAATATGGTTAGAGCTCATTGTGGATTATGACTGCTCAACCCACTACTATCCTGGAAAAGCGAATAAAGCGGAAAATGCTCATTGTATAATGGATCCTGAAACACTATCAATGGTGATAATTGATAAGGATCTAATCTTCTTTGATTTTATATGGATATAAATTGTAATCATTAAAGAAGTGACATCATAAATCCTTTCTCAAATCAATGTGCAACAATCCCTCACGGATAAAATAATGGATGCTCAATGGAATGATGTGGAAATTCAGAAGAAGGTGGAAGCTATGAGAAAAGGGGAATCCTTAGAGTTTAAAATTTATGAATAAAGAGTTTTAAAACATTGGACATGATTATGTATACCATTTGGTGCATGGATAAATAAGTAACTTCTAAATGACGCACATAGATCAACATTCTCTATTCAACCCGGGTGAAAGAAGAGGAATCTAGATCTCTGAGATAAATATTTGTGGGATAATATAAAATAGGAAATTGTTGAATATACATTAAAGTTCCTGGTATGTCAGCAAGTGAAGGCAGAAATTAAAATGTCTAAGGGTTTGATGAAACAATTACCCATACAAATACGTAAATGGGAAAAAATCACCATCAACTTTTTCAGTGGAATTATGAATACATCTAGGGGAAAAATTATATATGGTTCATTGTGGATCATATTACAAAACAAATATCACTTTATAGCAATTAATTATGTATATTTAATAGATCAACTTGTATAGATATACAATAGAGAAGTCGTAAGGAATTTTGTAGTACCACTATCGATTGTATCTTATCATGATTTGAGATTCACCTCTATGTTCTATAAAAGTCTCCAACATTCTCTAAACTAAAAGCTAAACATTAGTATGGATTATCATCCTAAAACTAATGGTCAATATGAACAAACTATACAAACATTTGAAGACATTTTGACGACATTTTCTAAGATATTTTTAGGATGAAGGGACCAAAATTTTACCAGGTTTATTTTTCTTACAAGAATATTTTACACACAATCATCTAGATGGCTTCATAAAAATATCTTTTTGATAAAATATGTAGAACATTATCATGATGGGATGAAGTCAATGAATGTTTGCTACTAGTCCTGAAATGGTTGATCAAATATTGGAGAAGGTGAAAACCAGGAAGGATCAAAACAAGGAATCATAAATTTGACAAAATATCTATACAAATAATCTTTGAAGAGACCTTCAGTTTAAGGATGGAGACAAGGTATTCCTCCACATATCTTCATGAGAGAGAGTCATTATATTTGGGAAGAAATAAAATTTGAGTCCTAGGCGCATCGTCCCCTTTTATAATCTTGAGTGAGTCACAGTTGTCTCCTATTGATTGGAACTTCCACCAACCATGTCATAATTACACAAGGTATTTTATATATCACTCATGAGTAAGTACATAAAAGATCTATCACATGTACTAAATCCAGAGGTGATACTGTTGTAAAATGATCACTCTAATGTGGAGATGCTAGTGAAGATCTTGGATCAAAGATATAAAGTTATATGCAATAAGACTACTCACTTATTCGAAGCACTATGGTACAACCATAAGTATGAAGATGAAACATGGGAACCAGGGGAAGTGATGAAGAAGATGTACACTGACTTTGTTTCACCATAGTATGTAAAAACAATTTAAGGGTGAAATTTCATAAGGGGGGAGGGAATAATGTAACAAAAAAAATTATCAATGGAAATTACCTTATTATAATTATGTCATATTGTATAAACTACGAAAAATCACTTTGAGAATGAAATACAATCATTATAAATTATGAATGAATAAAATGAAAGTTATTTATAGAAATTAAGGAACCTATATCTATGGAAAAGTTACTTGTCCTTGGAAATAGTAATGTGGCCTTTTGGAATAGTAATTTGGCCAATAAAAAGTAACCTCATCTATGAAAGTGCAGATAAAATTTCCTAATAATATAATTTAAAATATTATATAATTACATGATAGTATATGTAAATAATTATATTAAAAAATTATTAATTACGTGTTGGTATTTTTATAAGTCATAAATTTTTATATACAATGTTATAATTAATATAATGTTTAAAAATAAATTTTATTTCCATAAAATATATTCATTAATTAATTTTTTTTTTCTATTATTACTAGATAATTTGTGAGATATTACTTTATTTTTCAAAGTGTAATAAAATGAGTCATAATTTTAAAATCCATATTCTCCAAGTATACGATTATTTAAATTAGAAAATATATTTCTCATAATTAGAAAACTATTATCATAAAATGGAATTAATTTTTTAATTATATATTAAAAAATATAGTTAGGGAGAATTTTTGGAATTTTTATAAAATAATTGAATTTTTTGTGAATAGTAAAATACAACAATTTACAATAAAAGGTAAATACATGATGTATTGAGTCATATATGTTGTAATGTTTATTTACAATTAATTTAGAACTATAATTATTTATTTTAATATATTTATTTATATGGATAAAAATATTCACTTTCCCGATCCTAGAATAATGAACTAATGAATAAAATTATGGGAAAACACCCTTCTACATCCCTATAAATACCACACATAACCACCACTTTTCCCCGCGCATTTAAATATTTAATACTTTTCCAAGTTATAAATGATAAAATTCCCATGACACTTCCTCCCATATATGGTCTCTTGGTCTTTTCAAATGATAAAACCCTTTTCCCTTAGGAGGTTCTCAAGGAGGAGAAATTCAAGATGTAAAACCCTCTTTCTTTCCTTTTTAATTTCTTTTTAATTTCATTTATTTTCTTATCCTATGCTCACCTCCACCTATCAAAGATGCATGATAAATATATTATATTTTATATACTATACTTTTATTTTGTTAATAGAAAAAATTCAACTTCTAAAGTCTTGTGTTTTCCTTTTATTCTAAAAAATATATCATCTCTGGTGTGTCGATTTACCACCGCCATGGAGGATGCATATTCATTTTTCACTACCACATTAACGATTCTTTATAAAACAATAATTTTGATAAAATAAGATTTTATTACACATATAATAAGTTATATAATGTTTTATAACCAATATATAATCATGATGTTATGTAAATTGATACCAGCTCACATGGGTTAAAAATCATCCAAATAAATGAAATCATTTTCATTACCTATATATCCAATGATGAATCCTCATAATATATAAAAAATGAAATATAATACCAAATAAAATTTTTTACGATCATTAATTACATATAATTTTAATTTTTTTGAATAATTCCCCTTTACATAAACTTCCATACACATATACATGTGAACCAATCCTGGATTCCATGAAAATGAATTCTTTCAAACGATGAAATTGAACTCTATAACTCATAAAAAATCGCATAAATTAACTTAATAAAACTATAATTAATAAAATTCATCGATAAAGTTTTTTTTTATTTTATTGTTAATGAATTTATTTTTTATCCAAGATATTAAAGTGAAGAAAGCATTTGGACAAAAGGTAAGGGGATTCTCAAACCAAACTCTCTTTCTTTGGGTTTTCTCTCCTTCACTCCATTTTTAGTATGGATGATAGATTAATTTTAAATAAATATAATTTATTTTTCCTCCCATTTTCTTTTAATTTATATACATTATTCCAATCAATTTTGTGTAAAATGAAATGATTTTTTCAAAAGAACCTTTCTTTCTAAAAAACACATCTTTTACTTCACATGAGATTGTTTCTTCTTCAATAAAAACTAAAACGAATCATACTATTCCATTTATGAATTATGGTTGGAGGTTATTACTATCGAAATCCATGAGGATAGTGAAGATCCACAGGATGACCTCCTGTGGCTTTAAGTTTGTTGGTTGAGGCTCACCTTTCTTGAGGAAAGTGGTCGAGGACTCATTTTCGAGGATGGGTATCACCATTACTCAGGATGTCAAGCTTTGGGCCGATGGTTATTCTACATTGAGTAGATAAATAATTGTGTCATATTATGAGGTTGAACTAGAGGGCCACCTAGGATGATATCTATTACGAGATTTCTTGGTCTTAGGATAAGGATTATCTCTTGTATAATATTCTATCATTGTATGTGGTAGGTGACAACTTCTTGGTGGATTTTTATCACCATGGATGTTTTTGTTTACATTATGAAGGTTTTTTTTCATTGTTTTAATTAGTTCAAACCTGGTAAATCAAAAATGTAGAGTGGGAAAATTTTGGTAGTGACCTACTGAGAGTCATTATCACACCCGAAATGGAACCCTTAGAACAAGTGTATATTTCATGATTTTTTGTTCAGGTAAGGCTTTAGGATCTATTGGTAGATCCTAGTGATTGAGTTGGCATGAAATGGATGGAAAGGGACCATCAGTTCTTGCCTCAAAAATAGATTCCTATTTTTTTTCCTTTTTCAAAACATTATATAATTTATGTATGTATTTTGGTCATCCATTTGAGACCCTCCTATTATTATAATGCATGACCTATATTAGATGAATGCTCAACAAATGGTATCTACACGGTTTATTTCTACGAATGGTTTTGGTAGTTTTTTATCCTGTCTGTTTTTATTGTTGATTATGCTTCAACAATTATCTGTTATTGTTTTTACATTAATTGTGGAAGGGTTACTACTCTAGTGACAATTGTTCCTTCATTATAATACATATTATGTTATTAATTGGACCATTATTATATCATCACATGATGGTACAGTCGTCCCACTATCAACCCAATCACCATCGCTTCTAGTCTGTAGCCTTTGGCATAAGGTGAGGCATGCCTAAGGCTAGTGAAACTAACCCTTATAGCAGTATTTTGGTGGCTAATCAGGTCGGTCAATATAAATTGAATCAGAGTAGTTTTTGACTAGGAATTAGTAGCAGCCTATATGTGGCTAATAATGGTACCAAATTATTTTATTTTTTATTGGTATTACTACATAGTTTATGGTGGATTGGAAATTAGAATGTTATTGGAACTGGGTTTATATCTCATTCATTGGATCCTGCATCCCCATGCAAGGGGAAAGGACCATGTTTATTACGATGGGAATTATTATTCTTCTCTACACATTTTATAGTGGATTCGATTTCCACCTCAAGTGTGCACATGGATGTTTAATTGTTATCTATTTTGATATGTGACCCTTGACCAGGTATGGTAAGGGAGGCGATATTGTATCCTTGGCTTGGTAATGCAAGGGGTCTTTGTTATAAATTTTAATTTTTTTTTAATTAGTCGCATATGATGTTTCAATTATATATATATATATATGCATGTCCATGTGGTATTCAATTCTTATTATTGTAATTGAGGACCTTGATTGTGCTAAGAGGGGTTGGCTTGTCTAAAGTGTAAAAAAAGGAAGCCAAGCAGTGTTTTCCATCCTAGCCTCTCATGAGTGCCATATTACATAGCTATCCAAGGTAAGTGGACCTAATGAAATATATTTTTTATATGTGATATATATATATATATGTCTATGTGTATGGTCCTGGATCTTATAGGAGTGGGCATGGATGGTGACATGGGGGGATTTTAATGACTAGGTTGGGTGACAATATCGTAAATTTTTGGTGATATTGTTCAACATGATGGGTATGGAACATGGAATATGTTATACATGGCTCTTATTTGTGTGGGAAAATAGGATATGAGGCCGATATTTCCTAAGACATGTTTATAATGGGGGAGAGTAAGGGTAGTGAGGTTGCACTGCTTGTTACTACATTCCATGTCTATTATATATGTGGGTGTGTGTGTGTTAACTGAGATATCTGAACACGTAGTATTATTCAGTGGGTTTCATCTTAGCTGGATTTAGATGGATCGTCAGGTTGGTGGTTATGTGGTTCCATAGAAGTATGAACATGTTGATACCCTTGAGGGACTAGAAGTTCTTGAGTTATAGGTTTTTCTACATGTGCAGGCTCTATTGTAGGTGGGGTATCCACCATAAATGATAGATTTTGGGCCAAGAAATAATGAAAATCTCATATCGAGAATTCTATATGTCATCCAAGGGATTGATATGGTCGATCATCAAGTAGATCCTTCCATGGAATATTTGACTCGATAGTTCTAGTTGTAGCACATTCCATTGTTTGAGGTTGAGGGTGGTCCATAGAGGGATAATAAATAGATGAAGTCCATGTAGATGAAATTTGAGTATCTAGATACAACTCCAGGGTGGAGGGGGAAGTTGGATACCTATATGCTTAAAGGAATAGCAAAGCGCTACTGGGACATGTTGGTTTAGATGGGCAGACATGAGGGGCTGGACTGGAAGGACCTTGATTTCAAATTCATTGAGCACTTCTTCCCAAAGATGCTGAGGGAAAAGAGAGATAGGGAGATATTTAGCCTATTGTGGGGATACATGACTATTATGGTATATATAACTACATTCACTAAATTATATCGCTTTACACCTAGCATGGTGAGTGCTGGAACATCAACGGTGAGGTGTTTTGATGATGTTTTACAACATTCCATTTAGGTGTAGGAAAAAAACATCCGGCTGGACTTTTTATTTGGGATGGTGAATTTGGAAATCATGTGGATAGGTCATACATCTCGAGAGAATCTGTAAGATGCCTTATTTGATATCTTCTAGTCTCGGTTCTATGCACCACATATATGTATACAAATAAAACATTTGATTAAATGTATACCTACTAACATGTGTTTGGTTAGTTTATAAAAACAACTCGTGCACCTCGTGCACCCAAAACAGTCATGCCTCTAATGGCCATGCAAAAAAGGGGGTAACCCTGTAACACCCATGGTATACCTATAACCATAGTTGGATTTCCAGCCTGCTCTGACCCTAGAAGCTCCATGATATGCACCAGTCCTAAATCCCAACAACCTAATGTCTGGCCTATATATTATGGCGTGTACACATCAGGGAATCAAGGAGATACAGGTTACTTGAGGTGAGTAGGCATCTGAGTAGTGGTATGATGTGAGACATGATTGAGGTGCCAGGAACCAGAAATGTTTTTTATATGTTGAGATATGGGAACTCATTGGTACCATGTGTGATATGGGAACGAGGTTGTAATCGATGTGATGTTGTAATTCTGATGGGATTTAGGAATGACATGGGAGCACCTAATGAGGCACTGGAGTGACAGTACATCATGAAAGGACATTGAGTTCTTGGATGGTGTAATAACCATTATTTTGATTTGAGTTTTAGGATGTGATGTAACTGAGGTAGGTAACTCCTACATTGGGGTTAACCCTTACGGTAGTAGACCTATTAACTTTTGACTAGGGTAGTCCTAGTAAATTTTGGCGATATGGGTACATTCGATTCCATCACATCTTTTTATTTTATAGATTGGGAACAAGATATGTTAAGGAGGGGAAATTATAATGTCCTGGTTTTTTTGAGTGGGTTGAATCTATTTCACATTTTGAATTATTAGTGTTTGGTGGGTATAAAAACTCTTTACTAGATTATCAAAACCTAATTATAAGTTTTATTTTAATCCAACTACTTTTTTTGGATTGGTTTAGAGGCTTGGTAATTGTATCGAGTGTACAGTTGGGTTTTGGTTGTGACATAGGCCCAATGGAACTATTTTTCAGAAGTTTAGGCTGAGGCACACTGTTAGATCTAATTGTGAGGCCCCTTAGTGAAAACTGTGTGGCCTCCTTTTACACTAATCATGGATTAGTAAATGATGAATGATGAGGTTATGGTTGTGTGAGACTTATATAATTTTTAGTAGAGGGAATTTTCACAGTTTCTACATAGTTAGGTAAAACTGTTCACAATTCGCATGTTTTGTGCCATTTTGGTAGTACCTATGCACCACTGTATTCATGGTTTTCACACGGTTAGGCCTAATTGTGAAGGTTAACCATGTGGGGAATGGATATTAATTATTGGGATCAACACAGTAGTCACATGGATTGGTAAACTATGTGGATCATTAAATATGTGAAATGAAAAAATTACCCCACCCTCCATAAACCTAATATCTTTTTCATTATCCTCTAATTCCAGCCACGTGACAAGGAGGCTTTCCCCCTTTCTCCATACACTACGAATTGATCCATCTCTCTCATCCAAGCTCCATTATTCAAGACATTTAGGGAATTAGATTCAGTTTGATAATGCTCTATGTCCTATAGCCTCTATTTTTCTTTTATTTTTCCTCATGGACCATTAAATCTATGTGAGTTGTTTTCCCATATTTTTAGGGTATATAATGATGTTTTCTTCTATAACGTTTGGTGGTAGAGGACAATATCAGATGTTACTTCATCTACCAACCCAAGGTAAGTGTTTCTTACATTTCTTTTTTCTTTCACAATTGGGGGGGCTAAGATTTTAGCACACAATTATGTTTACTGAGTGAGGCCTAATTAAATTAAATGATGCCATTAATTAATCGAATTGAACATTATGATATTACTAGAGACATGCATCCATAAGACTATAAATGTTTTGAGTCATGTGAGAGGCTATAGACTATGGGTGGTTATGTCGAGGTGTGTTCTTTATAATAAATTGGATTATTTATTTTAAATTTGAATTTTTTATTTTATTTTGAATTTAATTATATATGTATATATGTATATATATATATAAAAATATAATTCAATGATTATATTGTGAAAATAAATTCCTATTGATAGAGATGGTGATGAACACCTTGATGAGGTGATGTGATCTTCAGCATGGGATTGGCCTGAGGCAATTGGGTGATGATGATCACTGGTTGGGAGTCTCGGTCATCGGAATAAGGTGTTTAGGTTGTTTGGATACAATACAGGCTAAAGAGATATTGGATGTCACAGTCAACGGTTTGAGGGATGTAGTCAGAATGACATGATGTGCCTGATTTTATGTCGTTTATATTTTGTTTAGTGGTTATCTCTCACCCATATTGGTCAAATAAATGCTTGGACTCAGGTGAACATAGATAGACTCATTGGTGAGGTGGTTTTGACCACATGAATGGGTATAGGACTCAGGTAGTTGTGGATTAAGAGTTATGGTTGGGGGTTATTTCCATAGAAATCCCTGGGGATGGCTGGGAGCCATCAGATGACATCTTGAGGCTATCAGTTGAGGCTTTAGTCTTTTCATGGTTAAGGCTAGTGAGACAATACTCATTTTGGTGGATGGGTATTTTCATTCCATGGAATTTCATGATTTGAGATGATGAAGATTTTACATTGAGGACTAATATCATTGTGTCGTCAGATGTCATTCCTCAAGCCGATGGGATATTTTGAGTAAGGATCTAGGGGATCAAATTGATTTTGATTGGGTGTGCCCTCGGTACGTCGGTGACTTGGAATGGACATGAGGTTCCATATGAACATATTTTTGGATGACATATTTTTAGGTGGAAGATGAGGGTCACTTAAGATTATATCTATTAGGGGATTCCTTTGGCATATAATACGGATCCTCTCTATTATGGTATTTTGGCATTGGTCGTGGCAAGTGATAGCTTCTTTGTAGCTTTTAAGCACTATGGAAATTTGATTTTTAATTTATGAATGTTTCATTTCATTATTTAATTTAGTTCACACCCGCTAAATCAAAAATATATACTAGGAACATGTTTTTGGTGGCCTATTGGGAATCATTCTCACACCATAAACAGGCCCCTCAGGACACATGTAGATTTTATACTTCTTTATCCATGAATGGATTTGGGCTCTTGATTTGGATCCTACTGATTGAGTTGGCATGGTATGGAAGGATATGAACCATCAGTTCCTTCTATGGCTGATGTTTCCAATTTTGTTTCTTTTTCATAGCACACTATTATATTTGAATGTAATGTGGTATCACATTGGCAACCCACATGTTATTGTATTGCATGGCCTTTATTGGATGCATGATCTACAAATGGTATCTTCTTGGTTTAATTATATAAATGGTTTTTTTGGTTTGTTTATCTTTTCCCTATTGTTACTTATTATGATTCTATTATTATCGGTTATAACTTATGCTTCCTCCATGGGTGGGTTACTCATCCAATGTCTATCATTATTTCATTTGAACTACTTATTATATTATTAATTGCACCATTATTATATCATAACCTGAGGGTATGGTCTCCCCACTATCACCCCTTACACCCTCTTTGTTAATCAGTATCATTTGGCGTATGGTGAGGCATGCCTAAAGCCAGAGGTACTCAGCCTGAAAACACTATTTGGGTCGATAATCAAATTACTATGATACATAGGGGAGGGATGTAAGGAACATATTTAGATAGGAATTGGCTAAACCAATTTATTTTACAATTTGGGTTATGGAGAGGATTGTGGATGACCTTTTATAAATGGGAGAGGGGATACACTCGAAAATTTTGAAAATAATAAATTCCACCCCTATTTTTTCTCTTGAAAAAAGGATCCAAAATGGAATATTTTTTAACCTTATAAGTTATAACATCTATATTCGGACATATAATACGAATTATATAGGTTTTAGGTAATTTTCAACACTTATGTTTTTTGGTTAAACCCCCAATAACCTGTTTTTACCTTAACCGAATTAAATATTTTGTACTATTTTCACTATTAATTATGGTAAAAAATTAAGTGAACTTATTAGAAAATTTAAATCATGATTATTAAAAATATAAAATCCATTTTTCCAAATTCAACTCAAAAAATTGGTTGAATTTAATTCAATATTAAATCCACAGATGTGTCGAAAAAATCGTTTTCCCAAAGAAAAACATTATAAAATTTAAAAACTGGTTATATCAGAATTAAATTATGAAATTTATTGTAATGACATAAATTGGTTAAATACAAATAATATTGAACCAATTTTACATTAAAATAAATTTGAAATATAATTTTCCTTTGTAAATAATTTAAACATCAAAGCATTTTTCAAGAGAAAACAATATCATTACATATTCATTAAAAAATAAATCTTTTTAGAAAATTATCAAATATTCACCCAAATATAATTTTGA
Source organism: Viscum album (assembly GCA_963277665.1). Classification (NCBI taxonomy): domain Eukaryota; kingdom Viridiplantae; phylum Streptophyta; class Magnoliopsida; order Santalales; family Viscaceae; genus Viscum; species Viscum album. The sequence continues at coordinate 394,365,806 of OY728127.1, read as the reverse complement.
TATGTTGATTTAAAATAATAAGTTTGTTTTCTCAAATAAATTTTCTAAAAGTGGTTAAAATGAATTTATAATACATGCACAAAGATAAATTAATCCACCTTTTAGAAAAATATTATTTTTTAGAAATTATTTCTTTATCATTAAAATGGTTCTTATTTTATTTATATTTAATATATAACTATTTAATTTATATTAAAAACATGTAGAACATAAGTTTTATTATTTTTTAGTATTATTAATATCCACCAATTTCATGGCTAGGATATAATGGTCATGTTTAAATAAAAATATTTTAATAGAGTATCATGTTTCCCTTAAACTTGATGTTGCATGCATTGTAAGATATCAAAGAGATTGAATTTGTTTAAATGAATTGTATCATAAATTATATGGGAGTAACATTATCTTCTAATTTTGGTGTAATATTACATATTCAGTATCCAACATGATGTTTCTCTTTAAAAATATTGGGGAGCTCCTAGTTATTTGTGTAAATCCTTATGGGTGAACCTCATGGGACTTATGCCTTTGATATAAAATATACTACCACTACTAGATTTTGAGGTGTTTGCGACGGGATATTTTTTATGGGATCCCATCACAAATTTGATTTAGCGATGGGGTCCCGTTGCAAATAGCATGTTGTAGAAAACGACGTCGCAAACACTATTTTTTTACGACGGGCCCATTGTAAAAAAAGTGTATTTGCGAAGGGGAACATCACTGTCACAAATAAGTCTCCAATTATATACATTATATAAAAATAGATCATTTGAGATTGGGATGTTCCTCGTCATAAATAATCCTCTGATTATATACATTATAAATAAATAATTCTTTTGCGACGGGCCTATCATAAAAAGTATTTGCGACGGGCCTCCGTCGTAAAAAATCATGTCGCAAATACTAAACAAAGTAATATATATATATATATATTTAATAAAATTATGATTAATGGAAAAATAATATTTTTATTATTAAAAAAACTAAAAACTAAAAATTCTTAAATTCTTTATATTCTCAAAAAAATGTAACAAAATCATAAAATATTATTATTATTATTAGTAAAATAACAATACATTAAAAATATAATATGAAAAAAAATATTTAAAAAAATTATGATTATTGAAAAAATAATATTTATATTATGAAAATAATAAATAAAATAAAAAAATATTATAATTATCAATATTCTCAAAAAAATATAAAAAAACCATAAAATATTATTATTTTTATTTTTAGTAAAATAAAAAAAATAAAAAAAATATAATACTAATAATAAATAATAATATATTAAAAAAAATTAAATAATGAAAAATTTGAACCAATATAAAAGAATGAAACTTTAAATAGTTCATATTACAACAAATCGTGAATTCAAATGTATTTATCATAAAAACAATCACTTGGGGTCATCTTCTAGAAGAGGTGGGGGAGCTACAGGAGATGGTGGAGATAAATCCATCCCTAAACTATGAGTCAGACGGCGTATGTACTACATCTTCTCATGATGTTGCTATTGATACTACTACCATAGACGCATATCCCCCTCATACTGGTGTTGATGTTGCTGCTGCTACTAAAACATCTCTTCCTACTGCTTCTGAAATTTTACTAGATGCTAAGTCTGAGTTCACAACTTCTCTAGATACTGTGAGATAGAAGATGATTCCTCCCCACGAGCTCCACTCGAGTTGAATGCCGACATCGCAATAGTACCATAATATGTACCACGAGTCAAATGAGTGTCGATACCAACCATCCTGCCCTTCTCAAAGCCATACCGAGTCACCTGCATCCATGCCACCTTAGCGAAATGGTGTTTACTAGTCCGATCAATCCTCTCGTCCTAAATCTCAGCCTATGTCTGAGTGGTCATAGACTCATATGACTCCTTCAATTCCAATTTTAAATTAAAATATTGAAAATATTATATGCAGTTAATTGTCAAACTGAAAAAAATACTAACCACAATCTGATGAAGGTGATCACCTCTAATCCCTTCAATGGATGGATCACTATACATCCTCCGATAAATGTCCTACTCTGTAATATCATGATTATCGAGTGCATATAGAAATATAAATTAAACTATATATATAAAAAGTTATAATTTTTTTTAAAATTGATATTTACCAGATGCTTTCTATGTGTACTGAATGTATGACTACCAGCTCAATGTGTCACCTCATGTCTCCCCCATTTCTACTGAACCACTAAAGATCTCCTATAAATTCCACCACCCAACCAGTGTAAACATAATCCATACCAAATATGAGACAAAATGTACTCTAGTCAGTGGTCTCTACACAATTCATCAAATTCTATCACTCCTACTTTCTCAATGGCATTCCTTCTCAAATTCTGCAATAACTGACGGAAATTGTCAGGCATAGAAACCTTCCATGTATGGTGGATAGCGTCATGCATGATATCATCTATGAGATAAAATAATCCCTACAAATGATTTATTAGATCATGTTATTAATAAAATATGTTTTAAAATAAATATTATTTATTTACGTACAATCCAATGATTGAACGTGTCGGGCCACACATCAATAGGAATATGTTCCCATGTGATTCATGGTTGTGAAAATTAATTGTGAAACATAGTTCTCCATTGTCCAACAGATACATGTGAAAAACAATGAAAAAAGAATAAATAATCAAACAATTATTATATATACAAATAAATTAATGAAAGCTAACTAAAATATATAGGTTACCATACATTTGTGTGCATGGAACGAAGCCAATATGTAGTTTTCACTCGAGGATAGGGTAAAAAATCATTAGCTACCCAAGACCATTCCCCCTCCGCGCACCCCTTGAACTGCCAGTAGGCTGAGTGTCAGATGATCCTAAATTCCCCTACTACAAAGGTAGCTCGACCTCCTCCAACTCATGAAATAAGTCAGGGTCCATCTGAATCAAAAAACGATTTTTTAGTAGATAGTTGAAAATAAATATTATATTTAGATATATATATTAGTTGTGATTATAACTAGCATTTAACTGTGTAAATGTTCACCTTCATCATCATCTTCATATATAACAATGTCATTGTCTTCACATTCTTCCTCAGCATCATCAATATTCATGTGAGTTTTAGTTTCATCATCTCTTGTCATTTCAAATTCATCTATAACCTCATTAACATATTTATTACTATCAACCCTTAATTGTGGGGTGTCATCATCGATATTCATGTATATTTGTGAAAAAATATGGATTTTGAGTTGTCTCTTGAACAATTTCAATTCCTTCCACATCAGTAGAACCTCATTCAGTTTTATTAATCTCATTTTACTGAAATTTAATTTTTATTATGCTCCACCAATCACTCAAGTCTCTTGAAGTGGCACAATACATTGTAAAATAAATTATATGTGCCTGTTGAGCCAGTAAAAATGATTCATTTTCTACAAGAAGAATTTTATAGCAAATATCGATGATTCCATGAGTCATATGAACACGCAATCCTCTCTCAGCACCCAACCACCGACATTTAATCATCATTATATAATTCTGTCCTAGATGACACAATTCAATAATTTCATCCTAAATGTCGTAAAGGTCAACTTCAGTTTCACTATGTTGCAATCCTCTCAAGAAAGCTCCACAGTTCATTGTTTTTTATGCCACATATGCACGTGTATGAAATCAAAAACCATTCACCCCATATGCATTATAATATTTAACCATTTTGGATGGTGGGTTACTCAATATAGACAGTCGCTTATCAATTTTGTCTACATGTTGAGACACCTAAGAATTTCTAAAACAATTTTCAATATAATAAATAATAAACATATTTTATTACTATTCATTCCTATTTATTACTATTTATTACTATTTATTCCTATTTATTCCTATATTTTACTATTGTTTCCTATTTATTCTTATTTATTCTTATTTATTCATATTTATTCCTATTTATTACTATTTATTCCTATTTATTTTTATTTATTGCTATTTATTCCTATTTATTCATATTTATTTCTATTTATTTCTATTTATTTCTATTTATTCTAATTTATTCACATTTATTCCTATTTATTCCTATTTATTCCTATTTATTCCTATTTATTCCTATTTATTCCTATTTATTCCTATTTATTCCTATTTATTCCTATGTATTCCTATTTATTCCTATTTATTCCAATTTATTTCTATTTATTCCTAATTATTTCTAATTATTACAAATTATTACACATTATTACTAATTATTAATAATTATGACTAATTATTACTAATATATATATATACTATAGTAGGGTTTTCTCCATCATACTTGTCACCCTCTTATGCTTCCATGTCACCCAAATTATCTAATTCTCCATTAGAAGCCAAAAAAACTCTCTGCATCCAGAACCCGATCGAGATTTTTCTCAGGTTAGCTAGGGTTTCCGCATTACTCCATGATGCTCATATCCCTCTCCAATTCCAGAATCGTGTCTCCAGCCGACTGATCCTCAACCCCATGCTCCAACTCCATGTTCTCCGTCTACGCATGCTCCGCCTCTATGTGTTCTGCCTCTGCGTGCTTCGCCTCTACATGCTCAGACTTCACCTCCTCCGCATTCGCATACTCTGTCTATGCTTGGTCCAACTATGTTTCCTCTATCTCCTCCGCCTCTGCGTGCTCTGACTCCGCATGATCCACCTATGCTTTCTCTTCCTCCACATGCTCTGACTCCGCATCCTCTGCCTCCACATCCTCCAAAACCAGCAACTACAACTTCATCTCTTCCATGTATAGGTCCTCCACTCCCCACTTGTTTTTTATTATCCGTTGTACGAATGGATACTTTGATGTTTCTCATCTACATGGATTCAATTCTGCATGCCATGATTTCTTCATATGTTATATTTTTGTGTGGAATGATATATCTATTTCTTTTTCTTGTGCCCTTTGATAGGAATCCCTCATTCGATTTGGTTTTTCATTGAATGATTACAGAAAAGTAGATCATGTTTTTAGGAATTTTTCAAATAAGATGAAGTGGGAATTGAGGTTCCCATTTGGCTATGTGCTCCTCAATATTTGTGGTCTTGAACCCCTATATCAGTTCTTATGATTATAAGATACTATGAATCATCATTTTATTTGAATAATCATGATTCAATGATGGTATATCAGTGTATAAAAGGATTTCTTGGAGATCCCAGTTAAACCACGTACCTCTATAATTTTTTATAATAAGGTCATCCATTGAATTTCTCATGCATCCTTACTTCAATGTGGAGGACATTTGTATATCCTTCATTATGCCAGTAATATTATATTTTAAGGGAATTTTTTACCCTCAAATATCAAGAAGATGATATGTCTCAAAATATGACCAATGCTGGAAATAATATTGTGATAGAATTGGTTTTTAACTAGATGGAAACCCCCTGAATTCATAAGGCAGAAAGACCAGATATATTCAAGCACTAAACCTCCCAACAGCAGCTTAACGTCTGTGGGGAGTCATGAACTATCCCAGATTCAAGTGGTAAGCCTCATAGATCATGATATTTGTTGTTGTTTCTGAACCATACTAGTATTTTAAAATCCACAAACATTCATTCCTAAAAAACCAGGTAACATACATAATATCTGGAAGTACACACATTTATAACAATGGTTTGTTTACATGTAGCATAATCATTGAATCTGACCACCTAATTTTTTATTTTTGGATTTGTTGATTGTGTTTGAAGTTGAAATATATCTAAATTTAATTTATTATATTTTCTTTTATATTTCTTATCAATTTAGGATGTCTATTTGTATAAATGTGTTTCTCTCTTTTACCTTAGAAGTCTTCCTTTTCCCATTAACATGATCAATCCAAAGATTTAGAATCCTATTTTTTCTTTACATAGTAATACATGTTCCTATCACGGGCCTTCTTGGGATGTAATTATTACTACCTTCTTTTTGGACATTCTCCTTGGAGTTGTATTTCAAGCCCTAAGGTGCATGCTTAATCCAAGTCTGAATCTTAGTTCGTGTACTAATCATCTAAGCATTTATATAATATTATCATTTTTGTAGTTATGTAAAAAATGAATTTTCACCACTTTATTCAAAAATCTATTAAGTTATTGTCATGATTTTTTTATCACATTTCATGATGTCAAGAAAAACACAATCGCCAATATGTGCCCCGTATTTTTTTTATTTTCTTGAATGTCTTTGTTCTCACTATGATTCCATTTTTATTGTTTTTTGAAATTTTTGGCTCACATTGTTTTCATGTTTAATTATGAACCAAACATAGAATGATATAATCATACATTCTTATATCACCTTCCCTTTTATAACATGTCAATGATCATAGGTAATAGCAATCATGGTGGTAGACATATTTTTTCAATGACTCTTAGATTAGTTATACTTTACATACCCCACGATTAAATTATTACACTACTCAGTTTATACAACTACTCTTTTTCAAACCGGTTAACGACAATATAATCTATCTATATACATACTAAATAATTCTTTCTTCTTCCACATTTCACCTTCTCAGGTCTTCGACACCGCGTTTATATCCCACTTTCTTCATTCCAATCATCTGGTATCTCCATCGCCCCTTCTGTATCCCAAATCTATGATTTCTGCTTCACCTCCCTTATTCCACCCCCATGGTCCACCGCCTTTTAGCTTCATCTGTCTTCCTAAAATGGGGTTCTCGCTGCATCTTCAACCAATCATCTGACATCCCCACCATAACTTCTTTCTCCCCAATCTATTGCTTCCACTGATCCTCTAATATTACATCCCTTCCACGCCCCCCGTCACAACTTATGTCTCCTCAATCTTCAGTTTCCGTTGGTCCTCTATTATTCCATCCTTGTTTTCCAAAACTATCAGCTTATTCGGTCTTCCCAAACAAGTATTTCCACTAATTCTATAATTTCCGGCCTCACCTCCATTAAACACCCAAATCTAGGGTTTCTTTCACTTATCCATTCGGTCTACCGAGTCAAGATTCTCCATCCGGTCTTCACATTATAGGGCTTCAACTCCTTCATGATCAGCGACCACCAACTCATCCTCAGTTTTCCTCTACCAAACATACTCTTCTATCCTGCATGAGAGTACCCTTGGATTCTCCTTCGGTTCACCTCCCTCGATCCATTCCATTACCAGCAGCAGTGACAACCATTATTTTTGATGATTGAAAACCTCTTGGAGGACGACCTAACCATCACCCAATCACTCTCCAAACAACCTACTGAGCAACATCTCCCCAATAGGCATGTTCTATTTCTGTTCATCAATAAAAATCCCATTTCTACATCTATGATTATTTGCAGGTTATCAAAAAGTATTGAAATTTTCATACTAATTTTTCCAATTTCAATACTTCAGGTAATCATGATTAATCTACTCGGCATTTTTTATTGACCATTCACTATTAGTGATGTTTACATTCAATTAATCATAGTACGTAATTGTAACTTGTACCATTCAGACATACAAGTCTAGAAGTGATGTTCCTTATGATTTAATAGTGATTACATTACAATCAGCACAATATTCAGTGATTACATTCTCATTATAATGATTGACTATCTATAGAATATATATTGTCTACACTCTGATCATAGTACTGCAATCCATGGTTCTATTCTATTTCTTTATGATAAAATAAAATGATATAAAATACAAACATGAACATCCCATTGAGATCTAGAGATTGAAGATTTCAAACAAGACTACTATGACAACAACTTCAATAAGGTTATATTATTTCTATAATACAGTCTTGATATTGTTCCATTATTTATTAATCCGAGGCTTATATATTTACTATAATTTTTATTATACAGGTAGAATATCTCTTGAAAACTTTGATGCAACTGAATCCGTTACAGCAACAGGAAGAACTCAAACTAGAACACGTATGGATTTGTCATCTCTACCCAGTAATTGTATGTTCAATTTAAAAATTCCATTACTTTTTCATTGGTAACCATATTGAAAGTTGAAATATCATATCTCTGTAATATATTATCTTCCTACCTCACAATGTATAATTTTTCTTTACTAAAACTTTTATGATATTATTAACAATTGGAAAATATTGTACTTGTGACGTGGTCACACCAGCTAATAGCATATAATGTTGTAGATGCATTCCATTATCGCTTATATCCACTAATGTTAATTTCATTTACAATCTAAAATTTAATTACTCTGATTTCATACTGAAAAATAGAATACCATTTCTTGCTATAATTTCTTATCTCCCTATTTCACTGTCCCTCAACACTATTTGAATTTGTCAACAATATGTTCTGGATCAAACAAGAGAAGACAACGAATGAATACCATTATACAACACAGTCATTCATTCTAAGATAATGTTGTCAATGAAATTTTTTACCTATATGGATTATATGTTACACTTCTATTTAATGACTACCTATTCCATTATTATTCTTACAAGGTATTAATAAAAATGATCATACATTTAATGAGTCATTTATTGCCTTGCAAAAACTAGTCCACTGTAAAATGTCTTCTCTGTCAGTGAAATATAGATTCTTAGTAATGTAACTACTATGATCAACAGTTATCCTTATAATCTTATTTGAAACTGCAAAATTTTTTCATCAATTGTATGTTATACACTATATCAATCATATCCAGTTTCTCTTCTATATATCTGTTTATATATATACACTTTATAATTTTTTATGACATTGATAACTATGATGTTATTCTAATAAGGGAGTAATAAGCATTCCAGTTCTACCTAGCTACCTGAGGAACAACATTCAATGAATCATACCATGAGGGAAACTACTCATAGAAGAAACTCAAACATAGATCCTCCATCTAACTTCAAAGGTCTGTCAACGTGGACAATATATTTTCAACATTGATTTGTTTTACTATTTATTTTTTATTTCTAAAAAATACATCAATATCACATAACATGAAGTTGAATGTAGCAGATAAGTCACTACAACATGAATAAACTGAACATAATGTTTATTTTTATTTACTAAGTTGTTATATTACTAAATTGAATATGCATACAATTTTTTGTGACTATTATTTATTTACAAAATAACATCAAATACATTCTTCATTTGTTCCCTCAGCACATTCATATTTTTTGACACCATTCTATTATTTGTCGGTACTACGGTTCAACATCTATTATTATCTAAATTTGTTTCACTTGTTTTTTACATACAAATATGGATTATCATTTGATGTACTAAACATTAAGTGTTCTCTGCAAAAAAACATGGCTTTTCATTTTGTCCTCAACTAGTTAGAAATAATATTTTCACTTCACTAATTTATTTTTTTGTTCCTTTTATAGTAGAGGATCATGATTATTTATCCTAAATTCATTTCGATATTTGTTTCTTTTTTCAATTAAAGACATTTTAGAAAGAAGAACTTTATTTTCATTCTATGACCTCAATAAGTGAAACTACATCTATTTTGGTTCAGGTTTGAACACAGAGATTTACGTTCAACATTTTAATTCTAATTTTCATTTTTATGGAATTTATTTTTGTAATTTTAATTGTTCTAATTTAATATATATATTCATTCTTTAGATTGAGTATTTTTCAAATATATATTTCTTTGCCAAATATTTTTAAAAAATCAGAGGTCACTTTTCATTTGAATTACACTATATATACTAATTTTTGTATTTTGGTAATTTTATATTTATATATTTTGAATATTATTGTTTCATATATTTTCAATAGAATTTATGTATAGAATAATATAATAGATACAATGTTTTTATGACTTTCTTAGATTAGTACATCTCCAACATATTATACTTTATTGGTTCAATTACATTTTCCTCTAGTTCCAAATAAACCTAACATGATTTAGTTAATAATATGTGATTTTTTAATATCCAATTTCATGTTTTTCCCATGGTTTTATTTAGTAATTGATTTCATGTTTCCTTTATAGGAGGCAATTTTTGTACATCATACAATGTTCGTGACCTTGTTTCATATAGTTTTGAATAGTATTAAACAGTAGTATTCTAAAACTATTGACCTTTTATACACTGTAATATATTATATATATATTCTGTAGAATAGATTTGTTTTTATATTGTGGTCTATTGTTATATGTGTATACCCCTACATTGATGGTATAATTTATTTTTGAACTGATGAGTTTTGTTTTTCAATCTCAAATATTTATGGGATTATAGTTTGGATTGAAATTGCACATGTTTATATCTATATATCTCATAACAGACATTTAATTTATAGTATCAGGTAATTAATCCTTCACTTATTTTTCTATGGATTACAACATACCCATTAATGAAATTGGTTTGATTTGACAATCAATAGGTTAAGAACTCCTATAATTTTCAGCATGAGGTGATTGAGGTGATGCTGAATTTTGATAAGATGATGGAGGATTCCATGAGAGAAATATTGGATCATCAAATTCTATAGATACATAACACAAGGACACATTGGGGGGTGGAAGAAATGAGATGAGAGTTGGAGGAAAAGATTCTAATTTGCATATCTTAGTTGATGGATGCAAAAATTGCCAAAGTTTCTAGTTTGATAGAATCAAGCAAGGCAGATAATGTTGGTTTAGTTGAAGGGTAAAAAAGTGGATACTTAAAATTGTTAAAACATCACCATGATATAATTTTATAGCCTGAGGGTGATTCACTTGGCCCTAAAACCATAATTGATCTCCTCACTGAATCATATTTCAATGAAATACAACTTCATTTCGAATCTTTTAGAGGACGGGATACTGGAGAAAATAAAAGTGGAAGGAAATAATATTCCGGTAGTTAATATTTATATTAGAGTTTATGAAATATTTATTCATTATTAAACTTCATTTTTTATTGGATAACATACAAGTCATAGGTTATCAGATTCTTTATATAAGAGAATGAAGTCAATTTATTTCAACATCACCGCCAAAATTACCCAGCATTCATTTCAATAGTTTTATGTACATGAAACATAAAAATATTGTATAGTGTATAAGTTCAGATACATGATTAACTTTTTAGATCATGTATAAAATAGATTACTATTTGAAAACTAGAAACCAATTTTCATTGGTTTTAGCATATTAACTTTTTAGCATAGTAACTTTGTTCATATGACACATGCTAGTTGTTGTGAAGGATCTGTAAATTACTACTGCCATTTATATCAATTTTTTTTATTGAAACCTTCATGTGAAATATGTTACAACAAAAACACTGGCAGCCCATTTCATTCATCTTGGGTACAATGACCACCCTAACATGAGGCATCAATGAGCACTGTGGTTCAATGAAGCTATAACAACACAAATTTTATTTGTTGGGGGTGTCTATGCCACTTAAATGGAGACCAATGGAGTATACGTCTAGTAGCCCTTGGGTTCGGATCATGCCACTGCATTCATAGTGCTCAGATGGTCAAGGTGATGCCATACCCTTCTCCTCTATTTACTTTAGCTGTACCTATACTTCTTATCCAGCCCTTTTATTTCTTTATTTTCAGTTACTTGTCAATACATCAAACGTTATATTATACTGATCATAATTTGAATTGTCTATTTCAATCATATTTTATTTTATTTAATTTATTTCTTCATTAGGAATGTACAATATAAATTTCTATTCCACATTAATTGAACTTAATATTTTCTAATAAGTTTTATGATTTCTCAATAATTTCCATAACATCTATTCCATTATTATGTACCTAATTATTTTTTAATATATTCATTTATAGAGATTTATGTTCTTTTAATAAGAGTACTATTGAATTGTGGACTCCTTTATTCCCATCAACATGATTTTGGTGATCAATACCTCAATTTTTATCAAGGGGATGAAAAATAACGTCCATATTGATGAATTGTTCGATCCATTCTTCACTTTAGATAATAATTATCATTCAATGAAACCACATAAAATGCATTCATGTTTCCTACAAATCCCCCCATATGCATTGTTGCAAGCCCATAGAATCCATTTAAAATCCATAATCCATGAAAATCTCTCATGACTGCATTCCATAATTTATCTCAATAATGCCTCTTGCATCCATCTCAACCTACACCTTCATCTTTCATTTCATCTCTGTCTTTGATACCCGCCTCTCCCACTCCATTGTGTTCCATATCATCCAGCATAAGTCTTCACTCTATTTCCATTTGTCACATTTTTTCCACTCTCTTCATAATCATCATTATATTTTAAGCATTATGTTGACTATATTTTTTTGAATGATGTAGAACCAGAAGATTTGAAAGTAAATTGATAGTCTCGTTCATTTTCATGGGCGGAGTATTAGTTATTACTAATAGTTACTAATTATTACTAATTAATACTAATTATTACTAATTACTACTAATTATTACTAATTATTAGTATTTATTACAATTTATTACTAATTATTACTAATTATTACTAATTATTACAATTTATTAGTATTTAATAGAAATTATTTCTATTTCCTACAATTTATTACTATTTGTAACTATTTATTATTTGTCATCAATATTTGTTACTATTTATTAATATTTATTACTATTTATTACTATTTATTACTATTTATTACTATTTATTACAATTTAGTGTTATTTATAACTATTTATTCCTATTTATTTCTAATTATTACTAATTAATACTATTTATTGACAACTATAACTATTTACCTCTAATTATTAAAGGTTAGCCCTAATTATTACTAATTATCCCTAATTATTACTATATTTATAACTAATTACCGCTAATTATTAGTATTTACCGTTCATTATTTCTAATTAACGTTAATTACTATTAATATCTACAATTTACAGCTACTAATTACTAATTACCACTATCTATTTATATACAATACTGATTTTCATTAATAGTAATTAATTTTTAAAAATAATTATGAATGAGTACTAATAATTTCAATTTATTATTACAAATAAATATTGATAACAAAACAATTTAAATCCAATTTAATTACAGCTAATCAACAATAATTAAAATTAACATAAAAATGAAATAAATACTAAATTAAATAAAATATAAATACCTTTAAACTTGATCTCCTATTAATGTATACAACTTCACAACATCTTCATAAAAAAATAAATCAGAGAAATTTTAACTCTAAAATTAATGTTTAGAGAGAGAGAGGAAGTTATAATTGAGGAGAAGAGTATGAAAAATAGAAGAGGGATATATGTAGGTTTGATTAGTTGTGATAGGACTATTTTTTGACAGGTATCCCATCACAAATAACTTTACCCATATTAATTACTGACAAGAGAAAAAAGGGTATTTGCGATAGGACCCATCGAAAATAGTTTCCTACAGAAAAACATTTTGCAATGGGATAACATCTCGTCACAAAAACCAATTTACTGACACCGATATTTTCTATAGGACTAGTCTCAAATACCTTACAACAGACGCACTATTGCGATGGGGGAATCCCCCCATTGCAAATAACATTCTCACGGTTTGGTGTGCAGAATGCGCCAAACCGCGCCATAATTTTTGCGACTTGACACCAAATCCCGTTGGAAATAACGAATTATTTAGCTTGGGTCAAACTTCCCATTGAAAATAACCTCTAGGATGGACTATTTTGGATGGACTGTTTACTGTCACCGATATTTGTGATGAGACAGGTCAGAAATACCCTCTGACCGATGCACTATTTGTGCTGGGGGAATAGCCTAATTGCAAATATCCTTCCTGCAGTTTGGCACAAAAGCAAGCCAAACCACACCATACTTTTAGCGACGGGACCCCAAATCCCGTCATAATGAACCAATTATTTGCGACGGGTCGAACCCCCCATCTAAAAAAGATATTTTTCTTGTAGTATACATGCCATGGATGGGTTCCTTCTCCTATAAAAATGAATTTTTTTACTCTATTGTTATATTTGATATTATAACCACTGGGAGTGTAATAATAACTCCATAAAATGAATTCCTATGTTTAGAACACTGGTTATATTATCTTGACAATTGAGGGAATGAAATACATATAAGAGACCCTTAAAATGTTTATGTCCACTAGATAGCTTCGAATATGATGTTGACCCCAAAATCTAGTTTTCATCATTCTCAAAAACTATTTCATCTATATGATTCTTCATTTTCTTTTTATCATCATCTATGAATATTTTAAATAATAACTATTTTGTTATCTATTATTCTATATGAATGAAGATAACTTAACAATCAATGAAATATATCTAATGTTCTACTACATTCATCAAATCAGAAAATAAATTTTTCATCACCGACATTAAAAATTATTCACTCTTGGCTCACATCAATTAATACTTTTCTATTTTTGAGGAAGGTCCCCCTTAATATGATAAGATCATAACCATTGTCCTCCATTTATACGATCATGAAACTGATGGGGGAAAATAAACATCAAAATCATCACATGAACTTCTTTCAGAACACTACAGGGGCACTTCAATGATCCATCAGAACATTATAAGGAGTATTTTTTTAGATTTGGCTCATCCATTACTATAATCCAAATGATACTCATCAACATAAAATTAAAACATCCATTGATATAACATTATGATTTACCAAAATAATGTGATCTAATAGTGCATGAAATATATAGATTTTTCTATTGTCTCATCTTTTGGGGGATCTTCCTCTAAACTACCCTGTAAAACTCTTCCCTGAGTGATATTGCTCCCTATTCATGTAGATTACTTTTGTTATATAAAAACTCCTTAAAGAACATACCATGAGAAAACACATATACAATAAGGATGCAAAATTTTGAGGCAAGGGTTTTTTTAATAAACGGGGGTATGGTTTATTTATTTAGGGAAATTGAAGGGGCTAGTGATAAATGTAGTGGCACCGGAAAAGTAGAGGAAAAATGCACCACATGAAGTAGTGTATAGATTGTGTTTCAAGAACACCACCTGAAGTTGTGGTATTATGTAGGATTTTAATGTATGAGTTCAACTTTATGTGGCGCTCATCCCTTATAATTAGTCTAAGGGAGGCACTCCAAGTGGAGCCTAACCTTGACAGCCCTATAAAAGGGACACCCTTCTTCCATTCTCAAGCATGCCCTACTCTTAAACCTCCCCTCCCTCTGCATATCAAGCCACCCACTCCTATTGTCAAGCGTCTTCGACTGCCCATCATTAACGGCTTCTTAATGTTTTATGGACTTATAAATTTTGAGGTATTTCTATTTCTATTTAATTTTTTAATATTTAAATTAATTTAATTAAATTTATATTAATTAGTTTACAGTATTATTAATTTTATTTTTCAACTATTTATATTATTCTATAGTATAATTTGTTATGATTTTTAATTACTAATAATTACTATCTGCTTAATAATTTATTAATTATAATTATTATGTAATATTTAAATAATTATAATTAATAACTATTTAATTACTAATTAATTATAATTAATAAGTAATAATTATTTAATTTCTAATTACTAATTATGTTAAAAGAAATCAATAATTATTTCTAATTAATTAATTATAAATAAATAATAATTTATTATTACTAATTAAATATAAGAACCAATTATTGTAAAAATATTAATTAGTAAATGGATAATTAATTAATAAGATTATAAATTCATATGATTATCAATATGAATTATAATTGATATGAATAATTGTTAAATAATTAGTAATTATTAACTAATAAATATCAATATCAATTAATATGAATAATTTTTAACAGATAAAAAATATGATTAGTTAATTATAAAATAATAGATTAAAAGTGAATTAATTAATAAGTAAAATTTACTAATTAATAATCAATTAAAAATTTATTATAACTAATAAATATAATTACTAATTTATTATTAACATGAATAACTAATAATGACTTAGTAATTTTTTTAAAATTTATTTAGTTACTAAAACATGTTATTACAATGTATTATGAAAAATAATTAAAAATTAAAAATAACTTATTAAAATTCAATTACTAAATACATAATAATAATTAATGAATAATTAATAAATAAATAAATAATGATGAATTTATAATTAATTATTTATACTAAATATAACTACTAATTAATTATAGTCAATAAATATAATTACTAATTAATTTTAATTACTAATTTCTTAATAACTTATGAATTATAATTTGGAATTATTAATTAATAAATTATAAATAATTATTAATTATTATTATTTAATTACAATTACAAATTAATTACTAATTAATTAATTTTAATTACTAATAAACTAACACTAAATTAATACTAAATACTAATTAATTAATAGTTAGCTAATAATAATATATAATTACCAATTATTGTTGATTTTTTTTATTAAATAAATAATTATAAGATAATTACTTTATAATTAATATTAATTAATTAATAATTAATGAATAACGATTACTTAATTATTATTAATTAGTTATTAATTATTAATTATGGATTATTTATTATTAATTATTATTAATAAATATTAATAATTAATAGTTATTAATTATTATATAATTAAATAAATAATTAATAATGGATTAAATGTTAATTATAATTAAAAAATATAATTAATAATTAATTTTAATTAATAAATATAATTAATAATTGATTTTAATTAATAAAAATAATTAATATATAATTTTAATTAGTAAATATATTTAGCATTTAATTATAATAATTAATTTCTTAATGAATTATGTATTATCATTATTAAGTATAAATTAATTATTTATAATTACTTATTATTTAATTATAATTATTAATTATTAAATAACTAAATAATTATAATTGATAATTATTAATAATAAATTTATAATATATTTAAATTAATTAATAATTTCTAATTTCTAATTTCTAATTACCAGTTAATTATGATTAGTTAGCTAATAAATAAAATAATTTATGTTAATTAATAAATAAAAAATTAATAATTTAAAAAATAATTAATAATAATAAATAACTAATAAAATAACTAATTAATATTGATTTACTATTTAATTATTATTACTATATATAATTATAGATTTATAATAAGTATTAATTACAAATCTAGATTAATTAAAAGTAAAAATCATAACTTTATTAAATGTACTAATTAAATGTAATTTCTAATAAAAAATTAGTAAATAATTATAATTAATAATTAATAATTACAAATTAAGTATAATTACTAAATAAGATTACTAATTATATATAACTCTTAATAAATAATTACTAATTAATAATAATTACTAAAATAGATAATTAATAATTGTTTATTCATGTCGATAAATTTTTTATATTGTCAATGATTGGATGTCACCATTTATTTGATAAATAAACTCTAGAATAGAGCCTTCCATTACATGTAAGGTATGATAATGAATTTGGTTTTTCATATACCTTGACCTTAGTTTTTAATTGAAGTTATGAACATCGATTTAGTTGTTGAATATGATTTGTTCTTTTTATTTTTTAGAGTTTCCATGAATTGAAATCTCTCTCAAGTAAAATATCCCCATGTTGATGGGAATTGGGTCAGACCACCTATATTCTTAGAGGCTTGATTGGCTAGGAAAGTGAATTGGGTTTGATATCTAACGTTATGTGCTTAGTTGTGCGGAGTTTTTCAATCTCATATAACATTATGCTGTTAAAAAATTTGACTGTGTACCTCATGAACATGATGCATGTGAATATGTATCAATATGTATGAATATGGAAGACTTTTATTTTTGGGTAAGTAATACAAATTCTTGGGTTGTGTAAAGAGTTAGACATCAATGTGATTTAAACACACTGAATTGGTGTAGAAAATATAAATCCCAACTAAATTATTAAAAGTATGCATACATAAAAATGAAATAACATTGTCACGACCTGTCCTCGGGGCCCGTGTCGTGACTACCCCAAGCCCGCCTTCCATAGGCCAGGGGCTGGAGACTAGCACCAAAGGCGTAAAATCCCGATAACTGGGAAGGCATTGCCTTTACAAAAGAAAACAAGCACCACAGAGTACAAGCAGAAGCTAAACACTAAGTACAAAAGAAAAGCTGAAAAGTAAATGGGCCGGAATACAAAAAAAAAGTACGACTACAACTGAACAAGGTACAATAGAAAAAAGACAAATAGCTGGAAGAAAGAAGCAGCTCATGGGTCGTCCTCCTCGGATCCTACCTGAAGGGTTGGTATAGATAGTGCAGCTCCTGGTCGTCCACCACGGATCCTACCTGAAGGGTAGGTACAGATAGCCTCCTCCACGCTCTCGTCTGTCAACCTCCTCTGTGAGTTGTCACGTCGTGAAGTCCACCTCCGGGTACTGACTCATCGTGTATTCCACCTCCGGTTACTGACCAGTCCTCGAACACTCGGCCTCTGTCAGCACTGCCCGTTGTCTGCAACCAACACAACGAGGTGCGGGCATAGGCCGTGTAGGGGTGAGTATAACGATACTCAGTAGGGACCCCGAGACCCTCAAGGTCTCACTAAGCCAACAAGGATAACCACAAGAAGATCTCAATAGATAACCTCTACTTAGATATATTCCCATACATATACCTATGTTAACATGTAACCCATTTCAATCATGAGGTAAACACAACGGTCAAAAGTCTCAGCTCAAACCAGGATTTTCATTATCGAAACCGTAACTGCTGAAGAGCTCCGTCTCTGGAGTGTACAGTGGTCCTGTCATGACTCCGAGGTACTGCTCACTAACCTAAGACTGCTGTGGTACTCCTCCTGTCGAGTACCGCAGGCCTTCCACCTCACACAGTAGTGATTCCCGCCGGGGTATGCCACCCAAACACAGTAGTGCTCCCCTCTCATATCCTACAGAGGTACTCCTCCTGTAGAGTACCGCAGGTCTTCCACCTCACATAGTATTTCTCCTCTGTTGTGGGCCTGCCACCTCACAAATTAGTGCTCCCCACTGGGCTACGTAAGTCACTCTGAATCGAATAGGACGAGCAGTCTTTAGGTCTCTGCCGGCGACACGGTCTCCGTACTCCGTACGCTCGTCTATGGGAGGGTCCACTCCACGAGCTAAAAGTCGATACTCCAAGTATCTCAAAGTCCCACGAAGAAGTATCTCAAAGGACCGCCTCGTCGTAGGGGTCTCAATGCAACAGTTGGCGCGTCAATCAAAAGCCCATTCTGCGAGTTATTAACATTTTCATCCTAGGGTCCGATTGGTTTTGTGTGAGAACTAGTCCGGTCGTAACTCAATTATACCCCGAACTCTCATAAGGTATACTCGAAGGGACCATTTCTCAATGTGATCAACAACGCCGCTGACGGTTCGTCAAACGGACATCCGGTCAGAAAGATATCATCTTTTCTGTTCTAGGGGCCCGGTTGAATTTCGGGTACAATCCAACCCGGCCGTATCTCAACTGCATCCAAAACTCGGGCGAAGTATGCCAAAAGTTATGTCTCAAAAAGAGGAAAAAAATGAGACAGATGGTGCGTCAATCGGACGCCCGATCTGTGAGTTATTGGCTTTTTCGTTCCAAGGGCCCGGTTGGTTTCGTGAGAAAACCAACCCGACCCCACTCCGACGGCATCCAAACCTCGAGCGGAGTAATCCAAAAGATCTGTCTCACATAGTGGAAATCAAAAAAGTCAACGACACGTCATTCGGACGTCCGGAACTCATGTTACGAGGGTTTCGGCTCCGAGGGCCCGGTTGGTTTCGTGTACGAACCAACCCGGCCGAACCCAAAGTTCTCCGAAACCTTTAGTGTGATATACAGAAACGACAGACTCGGTCCAAGGATCACGTTGCCGCTGACAGGGAGTCGTTTGGAGGCTCGTAGCTCATGTTATGGGCATTTGACCGAAAGTGGCCCGAAAACGGTGGTCTGGGCCTGGGACGACCCGGCCCGACCCCCCGCCCCCCCAGTCGGCCGAACCGGGTCGACCCGACCCAGGTCCGACCCGGCTGGGCCCGACCCGGTTCGGTTCACCGGCCTCCTTCCTTTCCGGCGGCGCGCCGCCACCGCCTTCTGCGGACCACCAGACGCCCTCCGGTTGTCTGTTCCTTCTATCGTCTTCACCTATAGTCCCCCCAGGACCCCACCTTCACTGCGAAGGGATTCAAATGCCCAAACGGCCTACTTCGTCGTCGCCCATCAATCCGCACGTCTAAAATGGATCGCGCCGTCTTCGTGGTTCTTTGGCGCGGCGCGACGGCGTCGCATCCTTGTTCTTTCTTTTCACGGCACAGCGCGACGACATCACGTAATACTTGCCATGTGATTCTCGCGTGGTGTGACGGCACCACGTCATTCCGCTCCTTCCACAAGTATCAAACATGAACGTAAGAGGAGGGTCGGCCGTGTTTGTGCGGTCCGACCCCCTCGCGTTATTCGATAACATTTTTTTTAAAATTTCACGAAGAAATTCAGGAATGTAACACGAACAAAAGAATTAATTACAATCCCCTACCTCAGTTCAGGAACGGTGTTCGTCAACGACCAGTGGAAGACAAGCGTCGCGGATGTCGGGCGGCCCAGGAGAACATCGACGTCGCAAAGCGGGATTCGAAGTCGTTGACAGCGATTTCGTTGCGGAAAACCGTCGCGGAAGAGACGACGTGGAAGAAGAACGTCGCGTCGTGCATACGGCGTCGCGGAAGAACCGTGTTCTTTGGCGGAGAAGTTCTTCATTGAAGAATGATGTTCTTCACGTTCTTCGTCGATGTTGAAGAAGGTGTTCCTTAGCTTTTTCTCCAAAAAGATCTCAAACAACCCAACACCAACCCCTAATAAAATAAGTTCTAAAATTATATTAATAACAAATTATTTGAAATTCAATTGTTTGAATTTCAAAAACTTACATGTAACTCAAAAAATTAAATAAAACAAGTGTCAAATATTAATGAAGGTGAGTTAATGGGGTGTTAGGAATGTGAGGGGTTAAGAGGGGTTAGGGAGTTGGGGAAAATTTGAAAAGGTGGGGGGTTTGTGTGGGCCCCACCCTTTCAATTATCCACACATGGGAAGTTGGGTGGATGTGGGCCCCACCACCAACTTCCCATGGGAGAAACTAACCACCTTGAAAATGAAATAAAATTGACTTAACAATTTTATTTACTTTTTTAATTAAACCCCATTAATTAAATTCTTCTCCCGCAAAAACGAAACTACAGTAAAGGTTCCCTTAAGCGATTACCAGCATTGCGGTTTCATCGGTGCCATTAGATTTCAATTCCAAGCACCAGTTCAAATGATAGAAAAACCCGCTTGCTCATTCACTGAACGTACCCCAGCCAAACTTCGGAAATTAATTCCGGGCACACCGGGCCTCGGAATCAGGCGCTGTCAGTAACTACGTTCTTGTAAAATTCCAAAGAAAATTAAGAAAAACGTTTCCTTGAAATTTCCGGGACTTTACATTACTCCCACCTCAGGGATTTACGTCCCCGTAAAGCTTCAACACAACTAGGGTCACAAAAGCGGTACAGAGCACGCATCTGAGCCTTCCGCTCCCATGTGCTTACCTGGATGTTCTCGCACTGCCAAAGAAATCTCACCCGAGGAATCGATCGTCCTCGTAGGATCCACTCTTGTCGATCCTCGATCCCCACTAGAACCTACGTGAAAGACACCCCATCGCCATCGTCCAGCTCCTCATGGTCGATGATATGTGGAGGGTCGAGCAAATATCTCCTCAGTTGAGATACGTGGAAAACGTTGTGCACCTAGTGCAACTGAAGTGGATGGTTCAAGTGGTAAACCACCTCGCCTACCCAGCTGAGGACCTAGAATGGTCCGTTGAACCTCGGAGATAACTTGCCTCCCTGGCCACATCTCCGTAAACTTCGTCGAGGTGAGACTCATATAAGGACGTGATGGTCATCCTCAAACTCTAGAGGCCTCCAAGTCCTGTCAGCATAAGGCTTCTGTCGGCCCTGTGCCGTCCTCATCTGCTCTTGGATGACCTGGACCTTCTCTAGTCTCACAAGAGCTGCTATGATTTCTTCCTTGACGATAAGAGAAATCTGGTCTCATCCCATGGATGAACCACATTCGTTGCCTAATATAGTCAATCCTGACATGAATGATGAATTCATGCCATGGATGACGTCGTAAGGCCTCGACGTAACTACCAAGAGATCCAACTGTCACTCTCGCCTCCAAGGGTCGAGTCACACTGTCGGCATCAGTGTGTGGTCACTAGGTCTCCTTCAGTAGAAAACTTGAAAGTGAGGGTCAAGTCATCAGTCTTAACCGGGACCACTCAGTATCAACCAAACAAAAGGACCGGAAAGAAAATAAAGATAAGTGTCTTTTTATTACTGCAGCTCATAGTACAAGACACAAGGAAACTACAGACAAACATCAACAAAACCAGAAGCAACAGGATCAATAGCCTCCAGGTCGGAAGCCAGTCCCGCTCCTGTCCATCTGCTTCCGGAGCTCCATGACCATAGGCCTCAGCTGCCTGAAGCTAAGCTTCCCATGTCCTCCTGTCCCCTGCGGTCAGGGTGGGCCTCCTGGTGGTGGTGGAAACATCCCGAAGCATCATCCGCCTCCAGCTGCACGGCCAGCTCCTCTACCATGGCCGCCTACTCCTTGCGGTCCGCCCTGATCGAACCTCTGCCTCTGCCTCGGAGGTTCTTCATTTAACTGCTGGTCATCTGCATGGCGGGTCAGACAGTCAATTGCTATGTGACATATTCCGCTGCAGGAGTAACACTTCATGGTAGGTCTGGCTCTATCACTTCCCTTGGTGCCTCGCACTACCGACCCTGAGTGACGCGGTCAACCACCTATAGGTCTGGTCCTCTTGGACCCCTGCGTCATCTGTCTACTGCCCGCTACAGAAGACTCTACCGCATGACAGCTAGTGGTGGGTCCTGCTGGTGGAGACTGTTCAGCAAGGAAACTCTCCACTAAGATGGCTCGCTCCAACACTCCTGTGTCTGTCGGAATGTTGTACGATACAACCGAAGCTCTGATATCCCGCCTGTTCCCCTACTCGATGGTTCGGTCCCTGAAGAATGGGTATCGTACCATATCTGTGGAGTAGCGTGGGAGGTCTGTGAATCTCGTTGAGTACTACGCCACTGACATGCTGCCCTGCCGCAGATGAAGTAGCTCCTGTATACGCACCGCTTGAAGGGTGGCTGGTACAAACTCTGCCCGAAACAGGCTCTCGATGTCTACCCATAGAAGTGTCGCCTCATCATGCATCTGAAGCATAAGGCTCCACCATCTTCCTGTTGCTTCCTGAAAAAGGCTGGCAACAAGGATCACCATAAACTCTGTCAGTGTCCCCACTAGCCTGAAGACTCTCACCACAACCTCCATAGAATCCTCAGCCGCCTGCGGGTCCGTCCCTCCATGAAACCTGGGTGGTCTTTGGCGCTGGAACTCATGAAGTGCGCTCAAGAGACGTGCATCCTATTCTACTGGGGCTGGTGGCAACGGTGGCCCAACGGGTAGTAGTACCGTTGGTGCCTCAACTGGGATAGGGACCTATACTGAGGCCTCGTCGCTCGGCGGGCTACCAGTACGCACAACTCTCGGGACTCTAGCTAGTCTTCCACAGGGAGTCATCCTGAAAGAAACAACGTGACATGGTCAAAAGATTATACCTGGTGAGATGACCTGGTTTGAGTTTACATTTAAATAAAACTTCTGGAAAACACACATACAATCAGTGTTTTCGTTCACAAAGTTGGAAATCAGTTGTCAGGGTCCTGGTGTATGGATACGTCGGCTGCCCGCACCAACACTGGACTCCCTGAACTGAAAACCACACTCGGTACTCTTAACACTATTGCTTCATAGAAAGAAACATCAGAGTTATAAGTTCTGCGGTAAAACTGAACTCCTCTGATACCAATTTTTCACGACCCGTCCTCGGGGCCCCGTGCCGTGACTACCCCAAGCCCGCCTTCCATATGCCAGGGGCTGGCAACTAGCACCAAAGGCGTAAAATCCCGATAACTGGGAAGGCATTGCCTTTACAAAAGAAAACAAGCACCATAGAGTACAAGCGGAAGCTAAACACTAAGTACAAAAGAAAAGCTGAAAAGTTAATGGGCCAGAATACAAAAAAAGGAAAGTACGACTACAACTGAACAAGGTACAATAGCGAAAAGACAAACAACTGGAAGATGGAAGCAGCTCCTGGGTCATCCTCCTCGGATCCTACCTGAAGGTTAGGTACAGATAGCGCAGCTCCTGGTCGTCCACAACAGATCCTACCAGAAGGGTAGGTACAGATAGCCTCCTCCATGCTCTCGTCCGTCAACCTCCTCTGTGAGTTGTCATGTTGTGTATTCCACCTCCGGGTACTGACTCGTCGTGTAGTCCACCTCCGGGTACCGACAAGTCCTCGAACACTCAGCCTCCGTCAGCACTGCCCGTCGTCTGCAAACAACACAACGAGGTGCGGGCATATCTCGTGCAGGGGTGAGTATAACGATACTCATTAGGGACCCCGAGACCCTCAAGGTCTCACTAAACCAACAAGGATAACCACAAGAAGATCTCAACAGATAACCTCTACATAGATATATTCCCATACATATACCTAAGTTAACAAGTAACCCATCTCAATCATGAGGTAAACACAACGGTCAAAAGTCTCAGCTCAAACTAGGATTTTCATTATCGAAACCGTAACTACTGAAGAGCTCCATCTCTGGAGTGTACAGTGGTCCTGTCACGACTCCGAGGTACTGTTCACTAACCTAAGACTGGTGAGGTACTCCTCCTGTCGAGTAACGCATGCCTGCCACCTCACACAGTAGTGCTTCCCACCGAGGTCTGCCACCCAAACACAGTAGTGCTCCCCTCTCATATCCTACAGAGGTACTTCTCCTGTCAAGCACTGCGGGTCTGCCACCTCACATAGTAGTGCTCCTCTGCTGTGGGTCTGCCACCTCACAAAGTAGTGCTCCCCACTGGGCTACGTAAGTCTCTCTGAATCGAATCGAACAAGCTGTCTTTAGGTCTCTGCCGGCTACACTGTCTCCGTACTCCGTACGCTCGTCTCTGGGAGGGTCCGCTCCACAAGCTACAAGTCGATACTCCAAGTATCTCAAAGTACCACGAAGAAGTATCTCAAAGGACCGCCTCGTCGTAGGGGTCTCAACGCAACAGTCGGCGCATCAATCGAACACCCGGTCTGCGAGTTATTAGCCTTTTCGTCCCAGGGGCCCGGTTGGATTCGTGTGCGAACCAGTCCGTCCGTAACTCAATTATACCCCGAACACTCATAGTGTATACTCATAGGTACCGTTTCTCAACGTGATCAACAACGCCGCTAACGGTTCGTCAAACGGATGTCCGGTCAGAAAGATATCAGCTTTTCCGTTCCAGGGGCCCGGTTGGATTTCGGGTACAATCCAAACCGGCCGTATCTCAACTGCATCCAAAACTCGGGCGAAGTATGCCAAATGTTCCGTCTCAACAAGAGGAAAACAACGAGACAAACGGTGCGTCAATCGGACGCCCGGTCTGTGAGTTATTGGCCTTTTCGTTCCAGGGGCCCGGTTGGTTTCGTGAGCGAACCAACCTGACCCCACTCGGACAGCATCCAAACCTCGAGCGGACTAAGCCAAAATATCCGTCTCACTTAGAGGAAATCAACAAAGTCGACGGTACTTCATTCGGACGTCCAGAACTCGTGTTACGAGTGTTTCCGCACCGAGGGCCTGGTTGGTTTCGTGTACGAACCAACCCTACCGAACTCAAAGTTCTCCAAAACCTTAAGTGTGATATACCGAAACGACTGTCTCGATCCAAGGATCGTGTTTCCACTGATAGCGAGTAGTTTGGAGGCTCGTGGCTCAAGATACGGGCAATTAACTGAAAGTGGCCCAAAAACGGTGGTCTGGGCCCGGGACGACCCGGCCTGACCCCCCCCCCCCCCCCGGTCGGCTGAACCGGGTCGACCCGACCCGGGTCCGACCCGGATGGGCCCGGCCCGGCCCGACCCGGCTCAGTCTGGCTCGGTCCTGCTCGGTCCGGCCCGACCGGCCGGCCGCGGCTCGGCCAGCCTGGTCGAGCCGAATAGTGTGCGGGGTGCATGGATCCCCCGCCCTTCGCCGCTAATTGAGGTCGGCGGTTCTCCGGCCGCCTTCCTTTCCGGCGGCGCGCCGCCGCCGCTTTTCGCAGACCACCGGACGCGCTACGGTGGTCCGTTCCTTCTACAGTCTTCACCTATGGTCCCCCCGGGACCCCACCTTCACTACGAAGGGATTCAAACGCCAAAAGGGCCTGCTTCGTCGTCGCCCGTCAATCCGCACGTCAAAAATGGATCGCGCCATCTTCGTGGTTCTTTGGCGTGGCGCGACAGCATCGCGTCCTTGTTCTTTCTTTTCACGGCGTGGCGCGACGGCGTCGCGTAATACTTTCTGTGTGATTCTCGCGTGTTGCGACGACACCACGTCATTCCGCTCCATCCACAAGTATCAACCATGATCATAGGAGGAGGGTCGTCCGTGTTTGTGCGGTCCGACCCCCTCACGTTATTCGATAACAACAGGTTTTAAAATTTCTCAAAGAAATTAAGGAATGTAACACGAACAAATGAATTAATTATAATCCCCTACCTCGGTTCAGGAACGGTGTTCGTCAATGACCCGCGGAAGACAAGTGTTGCGGAGGTCGGGTGTCGCGGGAGAACGTCGACGTCGCGAAGCGGGATTCGAAGTCGTTGACAGCGATTCCATCGCGGAAAACCGTCGCGGAAGAGACGACGTGGAAGAAGAATGTCGCGTCGCGGATACGGCGTCGCAGAAGAACCGTGTTCTTCGATGGAGAAGTTCTTCATTGAACAATGATGTTCTTCGCGTTCTTCGTCGATGTTGAAGAAGGTGTTCCTTAGCTTTTTCTCCAAAAAGCTCTCAAACAACCCAACACCAACCCCTAATAAAATAAGTTCTAAACTTATTTTATTAACAAAGTATTTGAAATTCAATTGTTTGAATTATAAAAACTTACATGTAACTCACAAAATTAAATAAAACAAGTGTCAAATGTTATAGAAGGTGAGTTAATGGGGTGTTAGGAATGTGAGGGGTTAAGAGGGGTTAGGGAGTTAGGGAAAATTTGAAAAGGTGGGGGGTTTGTGTGGGCCCCACCATTTCAATTATCCACACATGGGAAGTTGGGTGGACGTGGGCCCCACCACCAACTTCCCATGGGAGAAACTGACCACCTTGAAAAAGAAATAAAATTGACTTAACAATTTTATTTACTTTTTTAATTAAACACCATTAATTAACTTCTTCTCCCGCTCAAACGCAACTACGGTAAAGGTTCCCTTAAGCGATTACCGGTGTTGCGGTTTCATCGGTACCATCAGATTTCAATTCTGAGCACCGGTTCAAAAGATAGAAAAACCCGCTCGCTCGTTCACTGAACGTACCCGAGCCAAACTTTGGAAATTAATTCCGGGCACACCAGGCCTTGGAATCAGGCTCCATCAGAAACAGCGTTCTTGTAAAATTCCAAAGAAAATTAAGAAAACATTTTCCTTGAAATTTTCGGGTCTTTACAAACATGGGATAAGATGGTGAGCTTAAATCCCCTTCAAATACTGTGTGTGAGATTAATTTGAATAATAGAAATATTTTAATTTCGTATTCTGTTTCTTTGATCGGATTTAATTAATAATGATGTTTTATTTTAGATAAAATGATTGATTTCTATATTATTTGTAATGGTCAAAAAATTGTCACTGAATAAGAATTTTGTTATAGTATATGGGTAAAAATAGTTGGGATTCTTGGAGATCATACCAATTTGGGATCCATTCAAAGAAACATTCATTAAAGGCTAAAATTGATTGCTGATAAAGTGATAAATTTCATATATACAAATATAATCTATTTAATGATAGGTTATAGAATATAGCCAATCCAGTAAGTGATGACGATGATTGGGTGCTCATATTTTCATTAGTTACGAATAAATCAAAAAATCAAATATTGGGGTTTTGTATTACCATAGCTACAATGGATGTTCTATCAAAATTAGAAGTTAATATATCATAAAATCATGATACAATGTCACATCCTCATGATATAAAATCTCATGATGTTCCATTATCATTGTTAGTTGTTCCGTCACATCATTAGGCCACCGTTTGTTATCCTCAGAAAATGATTTCTCATAGAGGAAGTGATGTTTCCATGGATAGTTCTCAACATAATTTATATTTTATGGTGGAGAATTTTGATGCTGATGTTAATTCATAAAAAGAAGATGATGGGAAATTTGAATAATACAAGGATGCCCAAGAACATTTTAAGCCCACCCTAATGAGGTTTAACCAACCTTTAAATCAACCTCACCTATTTGCAGCACGGTTGACTGAAGTAATGAAACACTTTCCACTTTTTTATTTTTCAATTACTACTCATAATACAAAATTCCCACAAATTATTGGTGGCAAGAATCATGTGTTATAAGAAGGTGTTTGATATATTGGAAAAGTGATAGATATAAATGAAGTAAAGAAAACTATGATAAAACAATATCACTTTGAAATAAATTGTAGTTATGTTGTAAATGAGTTAAATATATCTTATTACATTAATTGTTGTGAAAAAATATGATTCGTATTTTTAGATAAATTTTTGATCTATAATTGATTTAAATTTACTCTATTGGTTATGTACTAGATTTAATGTACACTTGTGTGTGAACTCATTCCTCTTGTAGGGTCACTATTCATTGGATGATAAATGTGTTTTAACTGTTATTATTGAAAAGATAAGATCATTTCAAGATGTTCATATTTTACTATTTGGGTAGAAAATCAAATATCTTTTGGGATATCAAATCTCTTTCTAGAAGGAATGTGCTACATGAAAGAAGGATATTGTGAGTGTTTATGATGGTTGGGATGAATCCTATCAAGATTTACCAAAACTTATGGTGATTTAATGAAAAAAAATTATTGTTATCTATTTTTTATATAATATATAATATATTAACCAACATAACCAAGTTGATTAGTAAAAGGTAGTTTTTGAAAAATTATTTTGGACATTTTTACCATGTGTTTAATTTTAGGCATTTAAATTAGATTAACTAGATTGATTACATATTTTTATATGGAATATAAATTGGAACATTATTGATTTTCACCACATAGTATAGTAATCCATCCCTTTTAACCTTGGAAATTTCTATTGTCAATAAAGAGAGATTCTCGTCTAGGAGTCAGATTTTGGATTTCAATCCAAATTTAATTTATTATATTTTCTTTTATATTTCTTATCAATTTAGGATGTCTGTTTGTATAAATGTGTTTTTCTCTTTTACCTTAGAAGTCTTCCTTTTCCCATTAACATGATCCATCCAAAGATTTAGAATCCTATGTTTTCTTTACAAAATAATACATGTTTTTGTCACGGGCCTTCTTGGGATGTAATTATTACTACCTTCTTTGTATACATTCTCCTTGCAGTTGTATTTCAAGCCCTAAGGTGCATTCTTAATCCAAGTCTAAATCTTAGTTCGTGTACTAATCATCTAAGCATTTATCAAATATTATCATTTTTGTAGTTAAGTAAAAAATGCATTTTCACCATTTTATTCAAAAATCTATTAAGTGATTGTGATGATTATTTATCACATTTCATGATGTCAAGAAAAACACAATCGCCGATATGTGTCCATTTTTTTTCTTGAATGTCTTTGTTCTCACTATGATTCCATTTATTTTTGTTTTTTGGAATTTTTGGCTCAAATTGTATTCATGTTTAATTATGAACCAAACATAGAATGATATAATCATACATTTCTATATCACCTTCCCTTTTATAACATGTCAATGATCATAGGTAATAGCATTCATGGTGGTAAACATATTTTTTCAATGACTCTTAGATTAATTATTCTTTACATACCCCACGATTAAATTATAACACTACTCAGTTGATACACTCCTATTTTTCAAACCGATTAATGACAATATAATCTATCTATATACATACTAAATAATTCTTTATCCTTCCTTGTTTCACCTTCTTAGGGCTTCAACACCACGTTTATATCCTACTTTCTTCCTTCCAATCATCCGGCATCCCCATCGCCACTTCTGTATCCCAAATATATGATTTCTGGTTCCCCTCCATTATTCCACACACATGGTCCACCACCTTTTAGCTTCATCTGTCTCCCTAAACTGGGGATCTCGCTGAATCTTCAACCAATCATCTGAAATCCCCACCGTGACTTCTATCTCCCCAATCTATTGCTTCCACTGATCCTCTAATATTACATCCCTACCACGCTCCCCGTCATGATGTATGTCTCCTCAATCTTCGGTTTCCGCTGGTCCTCCATTATTCCATCCTCATTTTCCAAAACTATCTGCTTATTCGTTCTTCCCAAACAAGGATGTCCACTACTTCTATAATTTCCAGCCTCACCTCCATTAGACACCCAAATCTAGGGTTTCCTTCACATATCCATTCGGTCTACCGAGTCAAGATTCTCCATCCGGTCTTCACATTATAGGGCTTCAACTCCTTCATGATCAGCGACCACCTACTCATCCTCAGTTTTCCTCTACCAACCACACTCTTCTATCCTACATGCGGGTACCCTCGGATTCTCCTTCGGTTCACCTCCCTCGATCCATTCCATTACCAGCTGCAGTGACAACCATTATTTTCGGGGATTGAAAACCTCTTGGAGGACGACCTAACCATCACCCAATCACTCTCCAAACAACCTACTGAGCAACATCTCCCCAATAGGCATGTTCTATTTCTGTTCATCAATAAAAATCCCATTTCTACATCTATGATTATTTGCAGGTTATCAAAAAGTATTGAAATTTTCATACTAATTTTTCCAATTTCAATACTTCAGGTAATCATGATTAATCTACTCGGCATTTTTTATTGACCATTCACTATTAGTGATGTTTACATTCAATTAATCATAGTACGTAATTGTAACTTGTACCATTCAGACATACAAGTCTAGAAGTGATGTTCCTTATGATTTAATAGTGATTACATTACAATCAGCACAATATTCAGTGATTACATTCTCATTATAATGATTGACTATCTATAGAATATATATTGTCTACACTCTGATCATAGTACAGCAATCCATGGTTCTATTCTATTTCTTTATGATAAAATAAAAAGATATAAAATACAAACATGAACATCCCATCAAGATCTAGAGACTGAAGATTTCAAACAAGACTACTATGGAAACAAATTCAATAAGGTTATATTATTTCTATTCTACAGTCTTGATATTGTTCCATTATTTATCAATCAGAGGCTTATATATTTACCATAATTTTTATTATACAGGTAGAATATCTCTTGAAAACTTTGATGCAACTGAAGCCATTACACCAACAGGAAGAACTCAAACTAGAACACGTATAGATTTGTCATCTCTACCCAGTAATTGTAAGTTCAATTTAAAAATTCCATTACTTTTTCATTGGTAACCATATTGAAAACTGAAATATCATATCTCTGTAATATATTATCTTTCTTACTCACAATGTATAATTTTACTTTACTAACACTTTTATGATAATAATAACAATTGGAAAATATTGTACTTGTGACGTGGTCACACCAGCTAATATCATAGAATGTTGTAGATGCATTCCATTATCTCCTATATCCACTAATGTTTAGTTTCATTTACAATCTAATATTTAATTACTTTGATTTCATAATGAAAAATAGAATACCATGTCTTGCTATAATTTCTCATCTCCCTATTTAACTATCCCTCAACACTATTTGAATTTTTCAACAATATGTGCTGGATCAAACAAGAGAAGACAACGAATGAATACCATTATACAAGACAATCTTTCATTCTAAGATCATGTTTTCAATGAAATTTTTTACCTATATGGATTATATGTTACACTTCTATTTAATGACTACCTATTCCATTATTATTCGTACAAGGTATTAATAAAAATGATCATACATTTAATGAGCCAGTCGTTT
Source organism: Viscum album (assembly GCA_963277665.1). Lineage (NCBI taxonomy): Eukaryota > Viridiplantae > Streptophyta > Magnoliopsida > Santalales > Viscaceae > Viscum > Viscum album. Next base: position 394,333,857 of record OY728127.1, on the reverse strand, counting down.
CCTCGTAAAAACCAGTCCACTATAAAATTTCTTCTCTGTTAGTGCAATATAGATTCTTAGGAATGTAAATACTATGATCAATAGTAATCCTTATAATCTTATTTGAAACTGAAAACATTTTTCATCAATGGTATGTTATACACTACGTCAATCATATCATGTTTCTCTTCTATATGTCTTTTATATATATACACATTATAATTTTCTATGACATTGATAACTATGATATAATTCTAATAAGGGAGTAATAAGCATGCCAGTTCAACCCAGCTGCCCGTGGAACAACATTCAATGAATCATACCATGAGGCAAACTACTCATAGAAGAAATTCAAAAATAGATCCTCCATCCAACTTCATAGGTCTGTCAATGTGGACAATATATTTTCAACATTGATATGTTTTACTATTTATTTTTTATTTCTAAAAAATACATCAATATCACATAACTTGAAGTTGAATGTAGCAGATAAGTCACTACAACTTGAAACAACTGAACATAAAGTTTATTTGTATTTACTACGTTGTTATATTACTACATTGAATATGCATACAATTTTTTGTGACTATTAATTATTTACAAAATAACATCCAATACATTCATCATTTGTTCCCTCAGCACATTCATATTTTTGACACCATTCTATTATTTGTCGGTACTACAGTTCAACGTCTATTATTTTATAAATTCGTATCACTTCTTTTTTACATACAAATCTGGATTATCATTTGATGTACTAAACAATAAGTGATATCTACAAATAAACTTGGCTTTTTATTTTTCCTAAATTGGTTAAGAATAATATTTTCATTTCACTAATTTATTTTTTTGTTCCTTTTATAGTAGAGGATCATGATTATTTATCCTAAATTCATTTCTATATCTATTTATTTTTTCACTTCAAGTAATTTTATAATGAAGAACTTTATTTTCATTCTATGATCTCAATAAGTGAAACTACATCTATTTGGGTTCAGGTTTGAACACAGAGATTTACTTTCATCATTTTAATTCTAATTTTCATTTTTATGGAATTTATTTGTGTAATTTTAATTGTGCTAATTTAATATATTTATTAATTTTTTATATTGGGTATTTTTCAAATATATATTTCTTTTCCAAGTCTTTTTAAGAATTCAGAGGTCACTTTTAATTTGAATTACACTATATATACTAATTTCTATATTTTGGTAATTTTATATTTATATATTTTGAATATTATTGTATCATATATTTTTAATAGAATTTATGTATAGAATAATATAATAGATACAATGTCTTAATGACTTTCTTAGATTAGTACATCTCCTACATATTATTCTTTATTAGTTCAATTACATTTTCCTCTAGTTTCAAATAAACCTAACATGATTTAGTTAATAAAATGTGATTTTTCAATATCTAATTTCATGTTTTTTCCCATGGTTTTATTTAGTAATTGATTTCATGTTTCCTTTAGAGTAGGAAATATTTGTACATTATACAATGTTCGTGACCTTTTTTCATACAGTTTTGATTAGTATCAAACAGTAGTATACTAAAACTATTCACCTTTTATACACTGTAATATATTATATATATTCTGTAGATTAGATTTTATTTTTTTATATTGTGGTCTGTTGTTATATGTGTATACCCCTACAGTGATGGTATAATTCAGTTTTGACCTGATGAGTTTTGCTTTTCATTCTCAAATATTTACGAGATTATAGTTTGGATTGAAACTGCCCATGTTTATATCTATATAGATCATAACAGACATTTAATTTATAGTATCAGGTAATTAATCCTTCACTTATTTGTATATGTATTACAACATATCCTTTAATGAAATGGGTTTGATTTGACAATCATGATGTTGAGAACTCCTATAATTTTCTGCGTGAGGTGATTGAGGTGATACTGAATTTTGAGAAGATGATGGAGGATTCCATGAGTGAAATATAGGATCATCAACTTCTATAGATGAATAACACAATGACACATTGGGGGTGGAAGAAATGAGATGAGAGTTGGAGGCAATGATGCTAAAGTGCATATCTTAGTAGATGGATGCAGAATTTGCCAAAGTTTCTAGTTGGATAGAATTCAGAAAGGAAGATAAAGTTGTTTTATTTGAAGGGTAAAAAAGTGGATACTTAAAAATGTTAAAATATAATCATGTTATAATTTTATAGCCTGAGGGTGATTCACTTGGCCATAAAACCGTAATTGATCTCCTCATTGAATCATATTTCAATGAAATACAACTTCATTTCAAATATTTTAGAGGATGGGATTCTGGAGAAAATAAAAGTGGAAGGAAATAATATTCTGGTAGTTAATATTTATATTAGAGTTTGAGAAATGTTTATTCTTTATTAAACTTCATTTTTTATTGGATAAAATAAAAGTCATAGGTTATCATATTCTTTATATAAGAGAATGAAGTCAATTTATTTCAACAGCACCGCCCAAATTACCCATTATTCATTTCAATAGTTTTATGTACATGAAACATAAAAATATTTTACAGTGTATAAGTTCAGATACATGAATTACTTTTTAGAGCATGTATAAAATAGATTACTATTTGAAAACTAGAAACCAATTTTCATTGGTTTTAGCATATTAACTTTTTAGCATAGTAACTTTGTTCATATGACACATGCTAGTTATTGTGAAGGATCTGTAAATTACTACTTCCATTTTATATCAATTTTTTTATTGAATCCTTCATGTGAAATATGTTACAACAAAAACACTAGCTGCCCAATTCATTAATCTTGGGTAAAATGACCACCCTAACCTGAAGCATCATTGAGCATTGTGGTTCAGTGAAGCTATAGCACCATAAATTGTATTTGTTAGGGGTGTCTATGCCACTTCAGTGGAGACCAATGTAGTATACGTCTAGTAGCCCTTTGGTTCGGATCATGCCACTGCATGCATAGTGCTCTGATGGTCAAGGTGATGTCATACCCTTCTCCTCTATTTACTTTAGCTCCACCTAGACTTCTTATCCAGCCCTTTTATTTCTTTATTTTCAGTTACTTGTCAATCCTTTAAACATTATATTATACTGACCATATGTTGAATTATCTATTTCAATCATATTTTATTTTGATTTTATTTATTTCTTCATGAGGAATGTAGAATATAAATTTCTATTCCACATTAATTCAACTTAATATTTTATAATATGTTTTATGATTTTCTCAATAATTTCCATAACATCTATTCCATTATTATGTACCTAATTATTTTTAAATATATTCATCTATAGAGATTTATGTTCTTTTAATATGAGTACAATTGAATTGTGGACTCCTTTATTCCCATCAACAGGATTTTGGTGATCAATACCTCAATTGTTATCAAGGGGATGAAAAATAACGTGCATATTGATGAATTGTCTGATCCATTTTTCACTTTAGATAATAATTATCTTTCAATGAAACCACATGAAAGCATTCATGTTTCCTACAAATCCTCACATATGCATTGTTACAAGCCCATAGAATCCATTGAAAATCCATAATCCATGAAAATATCTCTTGATTGAATTCTATCATTTATCCGAATCTTGCCTCTTGCATCTATCTCAACCTCCACCATCATCTTTAATTTCATCTATGTCTTTGATTCCGGCCGCTATCATTCCATTGTGTTCCGTATCTTCCAGCATTAGTCTTCACTCTATTTCCATTTGTCACATTTTTTCCACTCTCTTCATAATTATCATTTTATTTTAAGCATTATGTTGAATATATTTTTTTTGAATGATGTAGAACCAGAAGATTTGAAAAAAAAATGATAGTCTCGTGCATTTTCATGGGCGGAGTATTAGTTATTACTAATAATTACTAATTATTACTAGATATTACTAATTATTACTAATTACTACTAATTATTACTAATTATTAGTATTTATTACAATTTATTAATAATTATTACTAATTATAACAATTTATTACAATTTATTAGAATTTATTAAAAATTATTTCTTTTTATTACAATTTATTACTATTTGTAACTATTTATTACATGTCATTACTATTTGTTACTATTTATTAATATTTATTACTATTTATTACTATTTATTAATATTTATTACTATTTATTACTATTTATTACTATTTAGTCTTATTTATTACTATTTATTCCTATTTATTTCTAATTATTACTAGATATTACTATTTATTGACAACTATAACTATTTACCTCTAATTATTACAGGTTATCCCTAATTATTACTAATTATCCTTAATTATTACTATATTTATAACTAATTACTACTAATTATTAGTATTTACCCTTAATTATTACTAATTAACGTTAATTACTATTAATAACTACAATTTACAGCTACTAATTACTAATTACCACTATCTATTTATATACAATACTGATTTTCATGAATAATTATTAATTTTTACAAATAATTATCAATTAGTACTAATAATTTCAATTTATTATTACAAATAAATACTGATAACAAAACAATTTAAATCCAATTTAATTACAGCTAATCAACAATAATTAAAATTAACATAAAAATGAAATAAATTTTGAATTAAATAAAATACAAATACCTTTAAACTTGATCTCCTATTAATGTATACAACTTCACAACTTCTTCATAAAAAACTAAATCAGAGAAATTTTAACTCTAAAAATAATGTTTAGAGAGAGAGGAAGTGAGAATAGAGGGGAAGAGTAGGAAAACGGAAGAGGGATATATGTAGGTTTGATTAGTTGTGATAAGACTATTTTTTGACAGGTATTCCATCACCAAAAACTTTTCCCATATTAATTACTGACGAGAGAAAAAAGGGTATTTGCGACAGGACCCATCGCAAATAGTTTCCTATAGAAAAACATTTTTCAATGGGATAACATCTCGTCGCAAAAACCAATTTACTGACACCAATATTTTCTACAGGACTAGTCTCAAATACCCTACAACAGATGCGCTATTTGCGATGTGGGAATCCCCCCATTGCAAATAACCTTCTCGCGTTTTGGTGCGCAGACTGCGCCAAACCGCACCATAATTTTTGAGACTTGACACCAAATCCCGTTGGAAATAACGAATTATTTAGCATGGGTCGAACTCCCCATTGAAAATAACCTCTAGGATGGACTATTTTGGACAGACTATTTACTCTCACTGATATTTGGATTGAGACACCTCAGAAATACCCTCTGACCGATGCAGTATTTGCGATGGGGGAATCACCTAATCGCAAATATCCTTCCTGTAGTTTGGCACACAAGCAAGCCAAACCACACCTTACTTTTAGCGACAAGACCCCAAATCCCGTCGTAAAGAACCAATTATTTGCAATGGGTCGAACCCCCCATCTAAAAAGCTATTTTTCTTGTAGTATACAAGCCATGGATGGGTTTCTTCTCCTATAAAAAATGAATTTTTTTACCTTATTATTATATTTGATATTATAACCACTGGGAGTGTCATAATAGCTCTAAAAATGAATTCCTAAGTTTAGAACACCGGTTATATTATCTTGACAATTGAGGGAATGAAATCCATATAAGAGACCCTTGAAAATGTTTATGTCCACTAGATAGCTTCAAATATGATGTTGACGCCCACAGCTAGTTTTCATCATTCTCAAAAACCATCTCATCTATATGATTCTTCATTTTCTTTTTATCCCCGTCTTTGAGTATTTTAAATAATATCTATTTTGTTATGTATTATTATTTATGAATGAAGATAACTTAACAATCAATGAAATATATCCAATGTTCTACTACATTTATCAAATCAGAAAATAAATTTTTCACCGCCGACATTAAAAATTATTCACTCTTGGCTCCCATCAATCAATGCTTTTCTATTTTTGAGGAAAGTCCCCCTTAATATGATAAGATCATAACCATTGTCCTCCATTTATATGATCATGAAACTGATGGAGAAAATAAACATCAAAATCACCACATGAACTTCTTTCAGAACACTACAGGGGCACTTTAATGATCCATCCGAACATTATAAAGAGTATTTTTTTAGATTTGGCTCATCCATTACTAGAATCCAAATGATACTCATCAACATAAAATTCAAACTTCCATTGAAATAACATTATTTTTTACCAAAATAATGTGATCTAATAGTGCATGAAATAGATAGATTTTTCTATTATGTTATCTTTTGGGGGATCTTCCTCTAAACTACCCCATAAAACTCTTCCCTGAGTGATATTTATCCCTATTCATGAAGATTAATTTTGTTATATAAAAACTCCATAAAGGACATACCATAGGATGACATTTGAGAAAACACATATACAATAAGGATGAAAAATTTGTGGTAAGGGTTTTTTTTAATAAATGGGGGTATGGTTTCTTTAATTAGGGAAATTGAAGGGGCTAGTGATAAATGTAGTGGCACCGGACAAGTAGAGGAAAAATGCACCACATGAAGTGGTGTATAGAGTGTGTTTCAAGAACACCACCTGAAGTTGTGGTCTTATGTAGGATTTTAAGGTATGAGTTCAACTTTATGTGGCGCTCATCCCTTAATATAATTAGTCTAAGGGAGGAACTCCAAGTGGAGCCCAACCATGTCAACCCTATAAAAGGGACCCCCTTCTTCCATTCTCAACCATGCACTACTCATAAACCTCCCCTCCCTCGGCATATCAAGCCACCCACTCCTATTGTCAAGCATCTTCGACTGCCGATCATTAACTGCTTCTTAATGTTTTATGGACTTCTAAATTTTGAGGTATTTCTATTTCTATTTAGTTTTTTAATATTTAAATTAATTTAATTAAATTTATAGTAGTTAGTTTACTGTATTATAAATTTTATTTTTAATGTATTTATATTATTCTATTGTATAATTTTTTATGATTTTTAATTACTAATAATTACTATCTTCTTAATAATTTATTAATTATAATTATTATGTAATATTTAATTAATTATAATTAATAACTATTTAATTATTAATTAATTATAATTACTAAGTAATAATTATTTAATTAATAATTACTAATTATGTTAAAAGAAATTAATAATTATTTATAATTAATTAATAATAAATAAATAATAATTTATTATTTCTAATTAAATATAAGAACCAAGTAATGTAAAAATAGTAATTAGTCAATGGATAAATAATTAATTAGACTAGAAATTCATATGATTATCAATATGAATTATAATTGACATGAATAATTGTTAAATAATTAGTAATTATTAACTAATAAATATCAATATCAATTAATATGATTATTTATTAACAGATAAAAAACATGATTAGTTAATTATAAAAGAATATATTAAAAGTGAATTAATTAATAAGTAAAATTTAGTAATTAATAATCAATTAAAAATTTATTATAATTACTAAATATAATTACTAATTTATTATTAACATGAGTAACTAATAAGGATTTAGTAATTTTTTTAAAATTTATTTAGCTATTAATACATATTATTACAAATTATTATGAAAAATAATAAAAAATTAAAAATAACTTATTAAAATTCAATTACTAAATACCTAATAATAATTAATGAATAATTAATAAATAAATAAATAATGATGAATTTGTAATTAATTATTTCTACTAAATATAACTAATAATTAATTATAGTTAATAAATATAATTACTAATTAATTTTAATTAGTAATTGCTTAATAACATATGAATTATAATTTGGAATTATTAATTAATAAATTATAATAAATTATTAATTATTATTATTTAATTATAATTACAAATTAATTACAAATTAATTAATTTTAATTACTAATAAACTAACACTAAATTAATACTAAATAATAATTATTTAATAGTTATAAAATAATAATATATAATTACCAATTATTTTTGATTTTTTGATATATTAAATAAATAATTATAAGATAATTACTTTATAATTAATATTAATTAATTAATAATTAATGAATAAAAATTAATTTATTATTATTAATTAGTTATTAATTATTAATTATGGATTATTTATTATTAATTATTATTAAGAAATATTAATAATTAATAGTTATTAATTATTATATAATTAAATAACTAATTAATAATGGATTAAAGGATAATAATAATTAAAAAATATAATTAATAATTAATTTTAATAAATAAATATAATTAATAATTAATTTTAATTAATAAATATATTTAGTATTTAATTATAATAACTAATTGCTTAAAGAATTATGTATTATCATTATTAAGTATAAATTAAATATTTATAATTACTTATTATTTAATTTTAATTATTAACTATCAAATAACTAAATAATTATAAATGTTAATTATTAATAATATATTTATAATATATTCTAATTAATTAATAATTTCTAATTTCTAATTTCTAATTACCAATTAATTATGATTAGTTAACTAATAAATAAAATATTTTATGTTAATTACTAAATAAATAATTAATAATTTAAAAATAATTAATTATAATAAATAAATAATAAAATAACTAATTAATATTGATTTACTAGTTAATTATTATAACTATATATAATTACATATTTATAATAAGTATTAATTACAAATCAAGATTAATTAAAAGTAAAAATCATAACTTATTAAATGTACTAAATAATGTAATTTCTAATTAAAAATTAGTAAATAATTATAATTAGTAATTAATAATTACTAATTAACTATAATTACTAAATAAGATTACAAATTATATATAGCTCTTAATAAATAATTACTAATTAATAATAATTACTAAAATAGATAATTAATAATTGTTTATTCATTTCTATAAATTTTTTATATTGTTAATGATTGGATGCCACCATTTATTTGATAAATAAACTCTAGAATAGAGCCTTCCATTACATGTAAGGTATTATAATGAATTTAGTTTTTCATATACCTTGACTTTAGTTTTTAATTGAAGTTATGAACATCGATTTAGTTGTTGAATATGTTTTGTTCTTTTTATTTTTAGAGTTTCGATGAATTGAATTCTCTCTCAAGTAAAATATCCCCATGTTGATGGGCATTGGGTCAGACCACCTATATTCTTGGAGGTTTGACTTGGCTAGGAAAGTGAATTGGGTTTGATATATAACGTTTTGTGCTTTGTTGTGCGGAGTTTTTCAATCTCATATAACACTATGCTGTTAAAAAATTTGTCTGTGTACCTCATGAACATGATGCATGTGAATATGTATTAATATGTATGGATATGAAAGACTTTATTTTTGGGTAAGTAATACAAATGCTTGGGTTGGGTAAAGAGTTAGACATCAATGTGATTTAAACACATGGAATTATTGTAGAAAATATAAATCCCAACTAAATTATTAGAATTATGCATACATAAAAATGCAATAACATGGGATAAGATGGTGAGCTTAAATCCCCTTCAAATTCTATGTGTGAGATTAATTTGAATAATAGAACTATTTTAAATTCTTATTTTGTTTCTTTGATCGGATTTAATTAATAATGATGTTTTATTTTAGTTGAAATGATAGATTTCTATATTATTTGTAATGGTCAAACAATTGACACTGAATAAGAATTTAGTTATAGTATATGGGTAAAAATAGTTGGGATGCTTGAAGATCATACCAATTTGGGATCCATTCAAAGAAACATTCATCAAAGGCTAAAATTGATTGGTGATAAAGTGATAAATTTCATATATAAAAACATAATCTATTTAACGATAGGTTATAGCATATAGCCAATCCAGTAAATGATGACGATGACTGGGTGCTCATATTTTCAATAGTTACGAATAAATCAAATATTGGGGTTTTATATTACCATAGCTACAATGGATGTTCCATCAAAATTAGAAGTTAGTCTATCATAAAATCATGATACAATGTCGCATCCTCATGATATAAAATCTCATGATGTTCCATTATCATTGTTAGTTGTTCCGTCACATTATTAGGCCACCGTTTTTTATCCTCAAACAATGATTTCTCATAGAGGAAGTGATGTTTCCATGGATAGTTCTCAACATAATTTATATTTTATGGTGTAAATTTTTTATGCTGATGGTAATTCATAAATAAAAGATGATGGAAAATTTGAATAATAAAAGGTTGCCCAAGAACATTTTAATCCCATCGTAATGAGGTTCAACCAACCTTTAAATCAACCTCCCCTATTTGCAGCACGGTCGACCGAAGTAATGAAACACTTTCCACTTTTTTATTTTTAAATTATTACTCATAATACAAAATTCCCAAAAATTATTGGTGGTAATAATGATGTGTTATAAGAAGGTGTTTGATATATTGGAAAAGAGTTAGACAAAAATGAAGTAAAGAAAACTATGATAAAAAAATATCACATTGAAATAAATTATAGTTATGTTGTAAATAAGTTAAATATATCTTATTAAATTAATTTTTGTGAAAAAATATGATTCGTATTGTCAGATAAATTTTTGATCTATAATTGATTTAAATTTACTCTATTGGTTAAGTACTAGATTTAATGTACACATGTGTGTGAACTCATTCCTCTTGTAGAGTCACTCTTCATTGGATGATAAATGTGTTTTAACTATTATTATTGAAAATATAAGATCATTTCAAGATGTTCATATATTACTATTTGGGTAGAAAATAAAATATCTTTTGGGATATCAAATCTCTTTCTAGAAGGAATGTGCTACATGAAAGAAGGATATTGTGAATGTTTATGATGTCTGGGATGAATCCTATCTAGGTTTACCAAAACTTATGGTGATTTAATGACACAAAATTCAAGTTATCTATTTTTTATATAATATATAATATATTAACCAACATAACCAAGTTGATTAGTAAAAGGTAGTTTTTGAAAGATTATTTTGGACATTTTTACCATGTGTTTAATTTTAGAGATTTAAATAAGATTTACTAGATTGATGACATATTTCTATATGGAATATAAATTGGAACATTATTGATTTTCACTACATAGTATAGTAATACATCCCTTTTAACTTTGGAAATTTCTATTGTCAATAAGGAGAGATTATCATTTAGGAGTCATATTTTGGATTTCTATGGAGAGTTTTTAACAGATACGGAATGGATTTGTCTTATTTTAAGTCAAAATTATGAAATCAAGTAGGAAGTAATATATGAATGTAAGTTAGGGAGACCACCTCATTCCCATCATTGATACTTTATTCGACACATTTCCAACAATGTTTGAATGAATTTTGAGGATGAATCTATGAGTAATGAAATCATAAAAATTGGTATGAATATCCTTTTTTGTTTGAAAAGTTATTATTATAGTTATTTTCATATGTTTTCAAATTAGTTCTTATTTTTTTCATATGACTCTCAAAAACAAAGTATTTAGGAGTGTCTGGATGATATTATATATTGCTAATTCGGATTTTTATGACTAGACGATGAAAATTCCAAAGAATAAATGGTCATTATCGTATGATGATTAGAGGAGATATGGAAATATAACAACCAACATCATAGAATGTGTAATTGTATTTTTCAAGGAAGTTCAAAAATTATCCATCATAGATAATTAAGAATATTATATTATATATTAATTATGTTACCCAAAATTATTATATAATATTAGAATAATTATTTAAATGTATATTGTAGGATTAGTAGAAGAGACATTATATCAAATTGTAATCTTTTTTGTGTAATGAGGAATGAAAGATGAAGAGGGTTTGAATAAAGGGATGTAATATGGTCACCATTTTCTAGTGTGATATTGATAAAGTTATTCAGTGGGCAGTAGCATTTTTTTCTATTTATTTTACTATTCAAGGTCTAGATTTTAGGTCATTGAGTCATGGGATCCTATTTCTAGTAGCATTGGTTATGTAATTGTTGTTATACTCGATAAACATTACAGTGATTGTGGTAACTTTCAAGAATTATGGTATACTTTTGGAAAATTTATCTCATTATGTGTTACCTTACACTTATCATGGGAGTAGTTAATTGATATAGTGAATCAATTTATAGAGTATGAATGACTGTTATAACTCTTCATGGATGTTTGTGGGGGGGGGAGTATAAAAATTTTGGTCAGTCTTTTGATGGTACCACACTTCTTATAAAAATGACTAGGATATGAATAAAATGGTTTCCAAAGATGACCCAAATTAAAAATTTCATGGATTAAACCAGTAAATAGGCACATTCATACATGTATAGATTATTAATCCAGGAAGGCCACATAAGGACACAATTACCTAGACATATACTTCATTTATCTAATAGTTAGATTGATTAATGTAAACTATAAATTAATATACATGTTTTTACACGAATTATTTTTTAATTATAATAATTTTTATCAATGTGGAACATCCAATATAGGGGTGAATAAATTTTCCAAATAAAAATTTCAATTAAAAAAATTTAACACTAAAATCCACAATTTATAAAAATGCCCAGTTAACAAAAACTGTAGAATTATATAATTTTATCTTTCAACAAGTTTCTCAATAGTTTGATAAAAAACTAGATAAAAACATCTTTGAAAACTTTTCTAACTTTTGAATAATATTTATTTTTATCAAACACTTTTTATAATACACAAATTAAATAAAACTATCAAAATATTTTGTAGTTATTAGTTTGAAAATAGATATCGATGTGGTTTAAAAACAATTGAGAAAAACAAAATAAAAACACATAACCTAAATTAAATTAGAGGTTGCTTTCTAAGAAAATACACCATCCCATTAACATAGAAATGACCTGTTACCATGCAGTTTACTGTGAAATAAATAATTCCAATACATAGATCCGGTTTTCTTAAAAAATGACTTAATATAGTCTATGATATAAAAATTCATCTTCCACAACTCTTTATGGGGTAAAAATTTTCCAATTGACACACGACCTCTTACATAGTTATACGTGGATATACAAGAGAAAATATTTGAATTTGAGTCTCTAGAACTCTCCAGTTCAACATAAGAGAATGTGTTTGTTGATAAACATAAAAAAAAACATATCTCAAATGAAAAGATAAAATGGAATGAGTAAGAGATCAGAAATTTTATGATTTAAAGTTTATCAATCCAATCATCTTTTGTTGTTCAAAATTCCTTGGATTTGTGTTTTAAAAGGGACCAACTGAGTTCTCATAGATGTTTCTATAAAATATAGTATCATATAGACTCTTGTACAAATCTTTTGGACTAATACAACATCATTAAATGTAATGAAGAAAACATGCCAATATAATTTGACCAATACCACTATAATGAAACATGGTTTTCTAAATTTAATTATTAAAGAACCATAAAATGTTTATATCAATACAAAATTTATGAGTTTAATAGTTTTCACTATTAATGTCTTAATATTCATACATTCCGATAAGGTAGCATCTTTTATATGTGTAGAAATTTCATGTGTTAGATAATGTGTTGGTGCGAAGACCTATTATACATATTTATATGTTGGGATGACATAATTTTAACTCTAATAATCCTCCAACATCCATTATTCTATACCTCATATCAGCTATTTTTTATATAGTCTCCATGTTTGACTTCAAGTCAATTAATCACCATTTTATTACTACACTGGTAGAGATATGGCTACCGGATATACATTTAAATTCTATGATGGGGAGATGACTATTAAATTAGAGTAGATGGAATATATTCTTAGACTAACCATCCACAAACAGGTGGGTAGAGGTTCCACTATTGTTGACTGGTGTACAATCATACGTTGTCTACTAGGAATTGACATCGTCTGTATACCATGTGTATTCCAAGGATCCAAATTGTGAATGGGTTGGAATGATGGTAATTTTTTCTTCATTCCAGATGATATAGATGAGAGGATATATAACAAACACACATGTGCATACATTTTTCAACTAATTAGAGGCATGTTTCCTATATACCACTCCACCACCTTGGTACACACGATGTACTTAAAATTACAAGAGGATCTTGACTAGATAGGTAGATAGAGTTGGGTCCACCATATTAACACATATGTATATATTCATTTTATACTAATTATTGAGACGATTTACAAAATATTTGAGGGTGTATGAATTTGGTAAAAATGTGGTTCTGGGATCATTTTCTACGCATCGCTCCTAGAGTTATCGCACCACTTCTAGAACACTTATTTCAAGACATTTCATAGGCATTTTTGTTTGTTTATGTCGTTAATTTTAGTTATTTTGTAATTTTATTAATTTTATTTATAAACAAACAATATATTAATTTTTTTACCAGATGGAGTCAGGATGGACATTATGAACATTCTAATAGACATCGTGTGCATAGATTTAAATGGATATTTTTCACTATACAACCCTCTTATGTAAATTAAGCATTAATGTTTTGTAGAAAAATTAATTTTTATATTAATTTTTTAAGATATTTTAATGTTAAATTAGTAACATTCTCATGAAAATTTATGAATTATTTTCTGAGATGGAATTTCATGTTTCATAGACCCCATATACAGGATTTTTCTATGAGTCGTTTCCACTATAAAACAAAACTATGGTAGGAGATTATGGTTTAATGGTGTCACTCATCCTCTTCCATGTCATTGAGTGAAATAGCCAGACTGATCCATGTGATAGTTTTGATATATATAGTATATCCACATTGAACCACCATAGGTTGACGTGTGACACCCCCAGATTTCACAATAATTTATTTTCTTTAAAATAATTCAATAGCTTTCACTACACGCAATACCAAGTTCGAGCGCCCCAGGACATACCAAACTAGCCGTTCAAAAAACTAATATTAATAGTATTAAGATCATTTTGAATTTTAAATACTACATATAATATAAACATCCATATTATGTGTTTCTTAGACGTAATATAAGAACAAATTCAATTTTTCAGATAAAATAAGTATTTTTGAAAAATTGCAATTTAACAAACCTTTAATGGATAACCCTTATTAAATAAAATTTCTGACACTTTTATATATTCAATTTGACAATATAAATATTATATTTAGAATCGGTACATAAAAATTTAGTTTTGATAAATTTTTTGGTGCTCTTCTTTTTACTTTTAAATTTTGATGAGTAGTGAAAAATAAAAAAATTTAATCGAAAACTACATTGTTAATAAAAATAGTTTAAAGTGTTAAATTATACATTTGAATTTATTTTTAGTGTTATTAGATTATATTTTTATCATTTAATCCAATGTTGGTCATTAGAAGTAATTTAACAATTAAATTGTGCCAAAACACATATCAATATTTTTATTGTTTTTACTTCTCAAAAACTCGTATTCTGGTTTTGACAACGAGAATATTTTTTTTAAATTAATTATTTATTCATTTATGTTTTGAATTTGGTAATATAGAAATCATTTTTAGTTTGGAATTTCCAAAGTATATTTGGGAAATTTTTTTGTATTTTTATTAAAATATTCAATTTTTTTAAGAATAGTTGAAAACATTGTGTTATTGTTTGAAGTTGACTTTTTTATTTAAATAATTATTTTAAGTTTAAATTTATTTTAAAGTATAAATAGATACATAATACCTATATTATTCCAATGTAATTCATTAATGACAATTTTACCTTTGTTGGACTTTTTGTAAATTTTTTTGAACGGAATATTTCAATTGTTTTCCAAACAAGTTACTTTATGGCCTTCTCAACAAAATAAGGTAAGAAAGGTTTTTTACTTATAGATAGGTTGCGGCTATTTTCCTCTATTATAACACCTTCGATGCTTCCCTTACAAGCTTATAACACTATTTTCAAAATATTTGTTTTCTTTTATAATTATGTGAATTTTAAATGATTTGAAAATAGAAATAATTATTTCTCTCAAATATTTTTGATTTCATCTATGTCAACATCCTTTGATGGATTTTAAAATTGTTAAAAGTTGATTTATTATGATAAAAAATTCCATATTTTATTGATTTTATTTGATATGTTTGACTATGGATGTGTTATTTTTATACCATTCATAGTTTATGGTTAAAATATTAACATTTCCTATTCTAGTTTTAAAATGAATTTTTATGTTATGTTTCAAACTTTTCATATGAGGAATGCAGTGGACTTATTATATAATGGGTGGAGCTAGATATACCTCATCGATGTATCTGTAGGTATCATGAGACAAACTAGTGTCTTGACACAAGGCCTTGACAAAGTCTTATTTGCAGTCTCGGCACGAGGCATTGAAGATGTGGTTATGATGTCTGGTATTATGCATTCGGTCATTATGAAATTATATTTTGATATTACATGTGATTATTCTACTAGTAGAATATCCATTTCAATATGTAAATGGAATTATTTCATTCGTCTTCTCCATATTAGGCTGATGATTATGTTTAAAAGGTGTGTTCTTTAGTCATATACATTGTCTTAAATGTTTATGCTTATTTATGATAGCTTCGCCTATATTGTTATCTCTATTGAGCATATGAGCTCACGCCTTTTAGACTTTTTATTTTCCCAGGATGTGAATATGTGTATTATGATAAACTAACCGGGATAGGCCAAAGGATATGAGTGTCTTCAAAGGGGACTCAATGTTTTATTTATTTATTTCATGAAGTAATGTAAAACATATATATATATCTAGTACATCCAATGCTACTAAACTAATCGGTCATTTGAGACATGATCTCTTGTATTCATGCCAATGTTATGTAATAATGCCCCGACTCAAGGTAACTAGGGTCCGGGAATTACAGTTGAAATCAGATGACATTTAGTACAAACCATAGAAGCAATATTTAGAAAAACCCTTATAAGGAAATATTACTCTAAGATATACATTGAGGATTGTTAAAGAAGAACATAAAAAAATTTAGGTAATATAATTATTATGTAGTTTTTCCAAGAAATATATCCATGTCTGGATACGAGCTGGTAGAGGTGGCACTAGAATAGATGTATCGAAGGGTAAAACCTAAAAATCCCGCTTTGAGCTAGACGAGAATGAGAACTTCTGCAAGAAAACGAGCATTTATGCACTCGTGGTTACGACACTCCCGGGGGATATTCTTAGGATAATTCACATTTTCTTTAAAACCTAATTTCAATAGTTTTAATATAAGTTGAGAATAAATATCCTTGGTTGATCCAAAGGTGTTTTAGATTGAAAATAAGGTGTCATGATGTTTTCTAAATGACTTTATGACAGTTGTTACTCATACTTTTCTTTTTGGTTTTAGTTAATGACTAGATTACAAGGTTTTCATAGTAACCTAGAACATAATGTAAAAGGTGGGCACGATGGTGGAAATGAGAAAAAAAAGGAATGTTGATTAGAGTAAAAGATATCATGTTCATGGAGAATAAAATTTACAAATATATGATCACGAATATATACATTAACCAACTCCCAAACTCAAAAATGAATAGAAAAGAGAAAAATTATAAGAGCTCCAATAGTGGAGACAATGGAGAAATGAAATCTCAACATCCATCATGCCGCAAATGTGGAAGGATACATTTCAGAAAGTGTCTCAATGGAATGGAGAATTGATTTATGAGTGGGAAAGAAGGACATAATGTAATGAATTGCAGAGGAAAAATTTAGAGTACTATAGAATAATGTAAAAATGAACCTAAGAATCCATTTACAGTCATTATTCGTAAATATTGGGGTCCTTGGAATTACCCAAGTCAATACCATATTCTATAGGACATCCACTAGGTCATGGTAGAACCTATGTGGAAATAATTCGATGGAAAAATGTTTAAAAGTATTAATGATCTTTGTTGAGGGGATTACATTGGATGAATTTTTTTTGAATGTGTAACCCTGTAGTTTGTTATGTGAAAATTCTATTTGAGGTATAATTTTTATTTCTTTGGTGGTTATTTTTATAAAGAACCATTTGGGTTTTTATGATCCTTGAATTTTATGAAATTACAAGTTATTAATTTTTGGGATGAAAATGAAAGTTATGAGGTATCATTTGTGGTTAAATTATGTTATGGTTATTTTGAGGAATTTATATCATTTTGGGAATGTTATAAAATATAGTTTTTGAAAAAGGACAACACACAGACCATGTGACAACCCGTCGCATGAGGAAAAGTTGTGGGAATTGAACCCACAACCAATGTGCGACTGGGATTTATCTCCTACCACTAGAATACATAAAATCCCTTATTAGTGTGACAAATTATTTTTAGATAAATGATTTTAGTGATCAATAATAAGTAGATTTCTGATCTTATGATTTATCAAATTGATATCCTTAGTATAGGAAAATGATTTTTTGATTAAGAAATAAATGTTATTTTTGAAGACGTTCGATCTATTGGGTACACTGTATGCCCAAGGAAAAGAAAATACAATGTGATTTCATTTGAGGAGTAATGGTGGATTTTTTTATTTTGGAAGAATCTATATATTTTTTAAATAATTAACCTATCATAGAGAATATGTTATTTGGTTAATTAACCTTCTATATGAGACATTAAGAGTAGTTTATGTTATTTGGAGATAAATTTTAAGATTTTCTATGATAGACTATGTTATTAAATTCTTATGAGTTTTGGGTTTTTAATATTATTCTGTATTATGTTAAAGGATTTTGAGGACAATTGTTTATTGAAAGGTCCTTATTTAGCATTGGGTATTTTTTTAAAATTTATGAAATTTCGTTTAGTATTTCATTATATAAAGGATTATACATTTTGGGGATCATATGATCTTGTACTAAATATTTGGTTCTGGTTAATCTCTAAAGACAGGGGAATTTTATAGTTCATCCTTTGTGGATTATGTGATTCTCTAGATGTTGTTTCCAGTGCTTCATGTGTGACCAGGTCATCTTGAATACACATCGTTTGTAGAATAAATAAGTTTGTGGTAGAAATTTATTAAAGGATGAAAATCTACAGAAAATGTATTTATATCTATTTATGTTCATAGTCAATATCATAAATAAATTCCTCAACTTTATGAAATGGAACTTAAAACAAAAAAAACCATTTTCTGTTTACATTTAGTACTAGGAAAATAAGGACCATTTAACCTATCACAAGATTGTGGATTTTGGTAGTAAACATTCTCTAGATTAATTTTTCTATCACCCTCCATCAGAACTTGACATTTATTTTATCTTTTGCATCATTTTTTTCCTACATGGATTTCTTGTATAGGTTATCTTGGGTGACTTTTCTACTCCTCTTTCATTTTTTTAAAGTGATAGTTTTATTGACACTTTTTTTGATGTGGTAATTTAAATGATGTTCCAATGACTAGTTTTAAAAATTATGAGGAAGAAATTTCCAAAAGTGGAGAATAATGTAACACCCCATGATTTCATAGTATGTTAATTTTTTAAAATACTTCTATAGCTTGCGCTACACGCAACACCGAGTTCGAGCACACCATGACTTACCAAACTAGCCGTTCAAAAAAATGGTTATGAATAGTATTAAATTAATTTTCAATTTTATATACTCCATATAATTTTATCTTCAATATTATGTGTTTCTTAGACACAATATAATAACAAATTATATTTTTCACGTAAAATGGGTATTTTTAAAACATTTCAATTTTACCACCTTTTAATGGTGAACCCTTTTTAAATCCAATCATTGACACTTTTATATATTAAATTTGACAAAATAAAATTCTTCTTTAGAATATTGAATTAAAAATTTAGTTTGGATAAATTTTCAATGCTTTTTTGATTACTTTTATATTTTGATGAATATTGGAAAATAATAAATTTTAATTGAAAACAACTTTTTTAAAATAAATTATATATAGTGTAAATTTATACATTTGAATGGTTTTGAAGTATAATTAGATTATATTTTTATCATTTAATCCAATTTTTCTCACTAAAGGAATTTTATATTTAAATTGGACAAAAACGCATATCTATATTTCGATTGTTTTTTCTTCTCAAAACCCCACATTTTGGTATGGACAACAGGAAAATTTTATGAAATTAATTAATACAACTTCTATGTTTTGAATTTGTTAAAATATACATATTTTGTGAATTTGAAATATCAAAATTATTTTTGGGATATTTTTTGGTATTTTTCTAAAAACGTTCAATTTTTGATGAATAGTGAAAAACAATGCGTTATTGTTTGAAGTCGACTTTTTTTTAAAATATTTTTTTTTATTTTAACTAATTTTAATGTCATAATAGATACATGATACCGATATTAGTATAATATAATTCATTAATGTCATTTATACCCTTGTGTGACTTTTTATATAAAAAATTAAAAAAATATTTCTGTCGTTATTGTTTTTTTATCTTATACGGTGGGTGGGGATATTTTCCATTATTATAACACCTTTCTATAATCCCTTACATTATTATAATAATATTTTCCAAATAAATGTTTTCTTTTATAATTCTATGACTTTTAAATGTTTAAAAAAAAAGAGATATTTCTCTAAAATAGTTTTGATTTCATCTATTTCAACATCCCTTGATTGATTTTACACTTGTTTGAAGTAGATTATATTATTATACAAACTTCCATATTTTATTGAAGGTTTTGAGATATTTTTTACTGTGGATTTTTTATTTTTATACAATTCATGGTTTATGGTTAAATTATTAGCTTTTTGTAAGCTAGTTTTAATACGAATATTTATGTTATGTTTCATCCATTTCATATGAGGAATTCATTGGACATAGTCTATAGCGAGTGGATCCCGATATAGCACCTCGAAGCATCGGTAGGTATAATGAGACAAACTAGTGTCTTCGCACAAGGCCATGACAAACTATTATTTTTATTCTTGGCACGAGACATTGTTTATTTGTTTATGATGCCCGACATTACGCATTCCATCATTATGAAATTAGCTATTGACATTACATATGATTATTTGACTAGTATAATATCCATGTTAATGTGTAAATGAAATTATATGATTAATCTTTTCCATGTTATTATGATGTTTATTTTTAAAAGGATTTTTTTTAGTCTTATACATTTTCATAAGTGTTTATGTTCTTTTATGATAGTTTCTCCTATATTATTATCCTTACTGAACATTTGAGATCACGCCTTTATTTTGATTTATTTTCCCAAGATGTGAAGAAGTGTATTATGATTAACCTATAACAATATGCCAAAGGATATGAGTTTGTCCCAATGGGACACAATTTTTTTCCTTAATTTCATGATGTAATGTAAAACTTATGTATGTATCCTTTACATCCAAGGCAACTAAACTAATTAGTCATTTGAAACATGATCTCTTGTGATCATCCATGTGTTTTGTAATAATGCACTGACTCTAGGTAACTAGGGTTGGGGCATTACATGATGGGTTACATTATCTTATTATGGTAGTCTTAAATATAACAGATTTTCTATAGTATGATACACATTACATTGAGTATTGGGACACACATTACGATTATGGTATTTTCCGCATCGATATTGGCAGTGTATAGGGTATCATTAATTTCATACAAGGATATAAAAATTCAATAATTTATGAAACTCAGATAACATGACTTTAAAAGTGTTATACATCGAATGTTAGAGTGTAGAACCCACAAGGAAGATTTGTATGTTATAAATTAACACTATGAATTAAAATACATAGTTGTTTGTTTCGGTGGAAAGAGAGGGGGAGAAATAAAGTGAGAGACAAGGGAAGATTGGTTGTCTGGATATCAAAATTGAAGGCATGCTAGGGTTATGTATTTTCAGGGTTCTTTTGCAATAATATTTTGGTAATTAAATTAGTTAATTAATTTTTAGCATCAGAGTTGAGACAAGTGGGATCCCAAGGACATGGTATACCCTCCTCAACACGTTGATCACTCTTTTCCCGTGGGAAAGTAATTAGGGCATTATCGAATCGTGTTTGTATCGATTCAATTTTAAAAACCCATTTTCCATTAATGTGACAACATTCATGCCTTAATTTAGGGAAACCAATTGAATAATTCATAAATGTATCTCTAATATTCAAATACATAAGTTCATAATAAATGAAAAATAATGTGATTAGAATTTGATAAAAAAATTACAGTAATTCATATACATTAATAAGAAATCAATAAGGATCCAATGAATCCTTCACCCTTTGGATACATAACCCCAGAAAAAGTATGGTTTTACCCTATCATCCTAATGAAAAAAGTGTAAGGGGAAGGAATGATGAAAACAAAACATAAATGAAAGATAGAGATGAACTTGGCGAGGTCCCTTCACAACACAGCTTCATGCTCATATTCCTCCCAACAATAACATCTCACCCCTATATTTATATAATCTCATGGTTCTTGTGGCATTTAATGAAATTGATTGGGGTCAAAAATTGATCATGGGTGGTCCTGGGGTCATAAAATTGGTCTCCCCATTTATATAATTTAAAATTTTCCATTCTTTTGTTGTCCGGACACTTTATAATCATGTAACTATTTCAAGATATGTAATTTTATAGAATTTTAATTATTTATAACTAGTTTATGCCTTATAATGTTTTCAAATCATGTAATTATTATGTGATGTGAATCTTTAAATTCTAACTCTCGAAGCATATTTTCACCTTGGTTCTTCAGTTTTGATCCTTAGAAGGGTTTCATGATCATCTGTCATCGTGGGAAGCATTTTTTTTGTCATTTAATGTCATGAATATTCTTCTATTTTATACTCCTTTTCCATATTTTAGTTGTATCCTATCACAAGTCATAAAACTAGTTAAACAGTCAAAATATTAGTATGAATATCAATTATATTACAAAAATTAATGTAATAAAAAATCATAAAATATATGTATGAAATACATGTATCAAATATCACATGAAACACTTTTAGTTAAATGAACAGGGGGATATTTCATATTAGTATTGACAACACATGATCATGTACCTTACACACCTTGAGATACACATTAATTAGTTAGTTTATTTACTAATATTTAGTATACTTCCTTATGTCATGTTTAATAGTAATTTGAATGTTATTTCATTTATATTTATATGGAATTAATTGATTTATACATATCATAAATCCTTAAGAGTAAATATTCATTAAGTGGGATGTAGTTCACCCCGATCTGGTGGATCTCAGATAATATCTCTATTTTGTAGGTGAGTGCGTCTATGAAGATGAGTCATATTTATATCATGATCCCCATGGTCTGGTTGAGGAACCTAGGGATTATGATATAGCTACTATGCCCACTGAGGAAGATGGAACTCCACCATGACCACCATCTATAGGATAGAGTTGTGGACAAAAATGATATTAGATGCAAGGACAGAGAGAGAGAGACCCCCAAGAGAGGCTCCAGTAGATACTACTACACAACAGATAGAGGATCAAGTATAGAAGACGAAGGATCTTGCAATTTTAAGAGGGTTTTATGTTCCATATATATCTACTCATACATCTCTTATACCATCTTCATTTTAGTTAGTAATGATAGAGTGTGACCATGTTGTGTATCCCTCGAATGACACTTCCACTGATGGTGACATATTTGACATCAAACAATTTACATATTATGGATCTATTTTAATGCCTCAAAAGTCTGGGCCATATGGATCCACATATGTTTTTGGGAAATCATCAGCATATGATTTTGTGTAGTCCTCTACAAAACAACTTGAGGAGGTTCCCACAACACCATATTAGGAATGATTTTCATATGCCAGGTTATTGGAATACGAGGCATCAATGTTAATTTATTATGCTGGCAAATATCCCATTTCACGTAGTGAATGGAATTTCAACAACATTTATATATACAAATGTTATGTTTTTAAACAGAGATAGTTTTTTGCTAGTAAATTTATTTTTCAATAACTATTCTGAGAAAATTATTTTTATTTTTAATTATTTTTTATGTGTTTAGTCAATGATTCAAATTTCATTTAGATAGTATTTATAATTTATAGACTTTCAAACTCACATACTTGTAACATTTTTTTGTTTCATGTATATGACGTTGAATGTATATAAATTAAATAGTATAAATAGTTTCTAAATGAAATTTGTCACAATTGGTAAACATATAATTGATTATTTAAAAATAAATAGAAACACAAAAATATAGTAGAAAAAAACTAATTTACATGAAACAAACATTATTGTTTAAAAAAATTATATTTATACTATTAAAAAATTACAAGCATATTTCTTATTAAGTATTATATTTTTTAATTAAATTATTATGAAGTATTTTTAATTATGATATTAGTATTGAATTTTATTAATTACAATATTAATATAAATTACTTTTATTATTAAATATTTATAATAATTACATTAGTTGATATAAAAAATAATGTAAATAATTCCAATACAGTAGTTTATAATATAATTTAATAAATCATAATTAAATTACTTTTATATAAAATATAATTTTTAATAATAATGATATAATTAGAAGTTTATTATATTTTTAAATATATTTGAAATATATTTATAAATAATTATTTATAATTATATACTCAAAACAACATGAACTGTGGGTTTAAACCCATGGTATCATAAAATTTATTAATAAAAATAAAGTACAAAAGACAGCGAAAGGAATGTAAATAAATACAATCAAAGTGGTAGTGACACCAAACAAAAAAAGATCATTCAGTCACCTCTTTTTATGTTTGTCGCCGCTTCGTCGAGATCTTCTCATTCCTCTCAGATGTCGTTCACACTTCCATTTGCTAGGATCCATCCAGGTGATGTCAGTATCATCCAGGCTCAGCAAATCATCATCCTCAAGAAGAGACTCAGTATCAAAATGTTCTCCCAGTGAATCATTTTTTCATTGAAATAAATATTCATAATGAGGGTTACTTATGTACTCATGAACGACATCAAATTCTTCATGGAACACATTCATTCTCATGGGCTTATTAAAAAAATCACGAATATAAAGTTTACTCGGATCAAAATTGAGTGGGACGGTGGAAACGTTCATCGCCTTCCCTCGTAGCATATCACTAGACACCAAGTAACCCACCTCATCCTAAGTACCATCTTCTTCATCCTTGTATGATCCCTTTCCTACAAAGGAAGGCTGAAAAGTGGTTTTCCTTTGGGTAACCAGCTGATAGTCATCATCATCTGCTAAAACATTTTTTTCCTTTGTTCATAGTTCTCTCCTTATCCATTGAATCATGCACTAGTACATTAAATTAATGTTGAACATCCACATGTGTTGCAACAGCCCAAAACTCAATAGTTCCCTTCCCTAGATTATTACCCATGGTATCTGTATATGAAATTTCAATAGCACCACTACTCCTGCCTTCAGGCTCCATCAAAACACTAAGGGTAACACCTTTAGGGACCTCATTGAGGTTCCCATCACAATCCTTGTTCACACCAGAGACTACATAATCAAAGGAAGTCTCATGTAGATGTGCACTAGCTGAAGGATCTGATCTACTTCCTTTCACAGGTCGGTAAATATGTGGTGGAAAAGGAGTATCTCATCTCAAACCATCATTCACTAACATCCCATCGATGGGTTTATCTGAATCAGGGATATGTATTTTATGCTTGAAATTTTCAGCCATAACCATATATTTTATAGTTAGTACATCTCAACCCACTATGAAATATTTCTTACAAATGCCTAATATATAAGAAATTATCACAAAACTCAGGCACAAACTCATATAGAATATCATGCTCAAATTTTAATTCTCTAGCAACCAACTGAAAAATTTCATCTAAAGTTGAATTAAGATCAAATTAAATCAAGAATATAGCATAGTGAACATTCTGACTGTGTCAGTTTTCTTATCATATTTAATTGGTGTCCCAACATCCAGAGCAATGTCCCAAAGAATACATGGATGTAAAAAAATTCTAGTCCCCTCACCCGAATCCAGTAATGAATGACAAATTTCATGGCCTGATATGGATCAAACTAGGGGTCTGAAACATAAAATATATAGAGCGTGGTCTTCATATTAACATACACATAGTTCCATGCCTTTAAATTGAGCTCCAGTGAATTGAATGTAATGTGTAAATAGACCATGAAGATCCATACAATATTCCAATCATGAAAAAACCCAAATATGAACCAGTCGATTTCTCATATATTCCAGCTTCCAAGGATCGTTGTTCACATATGAAGAGATCCACATAATGATAGAATGTTGGAATGCCTCCAGCCTCTCCTCAAATATATTATGGCTAGCTTCCACAATGGCTACACTGCAATTCTTTTAGATCCCCCTATGTGTAGAAGATTTGGAAAATGATAAAGTGAATAATCTCTCAGTGGAAGCGTTAACAGGTTGTGATACAAAAAACACATTCGGTGAATTTTGGATTTGTGGATCCAAAGGAGTCAAATTGGGGTTATCTGACTTTGTATCTAGATATTAATTTGAGGAGCGTAATCACACTTTTCATGATCCAAATCTTACATCCACCACCCTTGAATGATTAATAGGAGCCTCCACTAGGATAGATACTAAATCTGAAAAGGAGGGATCTCGCGATGCAGGTATTGCCTTCGAGGCATTTTCCACCATTAAAGAGGGATAAACCTACTTAAGGACACAATCCCCATCAGAGGAGCACATCCGCACCTCCCGCTAGCTAGACCCAACCACTATCACCTTCAAAAGAGAAGAAGGAGCCTCCACTAGAAGCAAAAACATATCTGATGATGAGATCATCAAGACAAGAAACCCTAATTTCCATTCCCATAGTGAGGATAGCGCAAAAGATGGATCACCATATTTATAACTATATATATATATATATTTAATAATAAAATTATTAAAATAAATTTACAAATAAATTTATCATATTTATATATTTATTTATGCAAATATATTTTAATTTATATAATATAAATATATTTATAGAATTGTAAATATGTATTCATAAATATAATTTTCAATATAAATTTATTTACATATATATATATATAATAAATATAATTATAATTTCAATTTGGGTATTTACATAGTGGTTAATGTATCCCCATAATAAAACATCAATTCTGGGATCAAACCCTAGGTGTCGCAAACATGGTGGATTTCCGAGTTGCAGAAAATTTATAGGGTGAAGCCCACAACATGAGGTACGTCTCGATGCAGACACTTCGGTGGTGGAAGAAACGTCGATCGTCGATGGAACA
This sequence comes from Viscum album, assembly GCA_963277665.1. Lineage (NCBI taxonomy): Eukaryota > Viridiplantae > Streptophyta > Magnoliopsida > Santalales > Viscaceae > Viscum > Viscum album. Next base: position 394,306,804 of record OY728127.1, on the reverse strand, counting down.
ACTGACGTCAGGAGGGGACGTTATAGAACAGTAGGACTATGATGTAATTGGGAGGGATTGGCTCGACGGTGGTGATAGTGACAGAGGGTAATGGCCAGGTGCAATACGATGGATGATCGGTGGCATCTTGGAACGTTTAGGTTTAAAGGGAATGGGGCTCCAGCTTACAGATTGACAGGGCACCCGGGCAGTTGACGTTGATTGGTGGAGACCTTTATAAGAAGTGGTAACATGGGACATGGTAGTGGGGTGAGCAGAGTTCAGTGATGGCCTTTAGGTAATGAGCATTCAGGCTAGTTCACATGTGCTACATGTCATGATGTAACGGGCATTAAAGGCCATTGGGCCTAAGATCCATGTAACGGGCTTCCTCTACATTAAAAAAAGAGGTGTTTGGTGGTCTAAAAAATTTTAGTTGAAACTATACAACTATATACATACAAATATATTTATAATTATATAGTTTTTTAAAAATATTTATAAATATGTTAAAATTTTATTTTTAAATATATTTATTAATTTTATATATAAATATATATATATTTATATAATTATAAATATATATAATGAATTGTAAATAAGTAGTTATTAATATATATTTATAAATATATATATAAATATATATATATATATATATAATTATATATATTTATATAATAATATGCATGTCATATATTGGATGTACATCCATCGAGACTATGGTTATACCTTCACCTCAGTGATATGATTCAGAATCACTGATTCTCATTTTTGGATTTGGATCATTCGATCTAGATGAATTTCGATGCTCGGATGTGGAATCATAAATCTGCTTCGAATGGTTTGACATTCATGGAGGTATTGAAAAAGAAGACCGAGGCGAATGCTCTGACTTCTTAGACCACGATCGATCCCCAAATTTCAAGATTTGAGAATGGAAGGATCTATATCTCTATTAATCCTGTGACCCTTAAGGAAAGATAGATTCTTGTTGGGTTTATCTGATTTAAAGGTTAATCCTCACAATTTTTTAAAAACCTCGGAGTTTTGTGGAACTCAAATATCATTTGATTAGGAATTTTGGATTCAAAAACTGGTGTTTTATTCCCATCGGGAAGGGTACTTCCATCCATTCTTCCATTCTGAGCCACAATGATCCTCACCCTTGGATATCAATTTATACCATTTAAACCTAGGTATTTAAAAATATTTATAATGGAATTTCAATTTTAACCCTCATCATCATAAGATTACCAATTCCCAAATTTGGATTAGGGTCCACAGACTCAGTTGGGTATTTTGGCACACACTAATTCTGAAGGCTATTGCCTCCAGCATTGGAGTACCCCTTAAGCTAAATGAATATAATATTACATCTATGTTTGGTATTTTTTCTCAATTCATGGTGGATTTGGAATTTATGATCCTCAAACCTAACTATGCATCCCACTCTGTGAATGGTGACATATTTGAAATAGAATTTGAATATGAATTTATAGCTTCTTCATCAACTTTTTGTAAGCTTAATGGACATGAGATTTCAATCTATATATAGGTTCATAAAAATCAATTCCTGAACCTAGTTGAATACATGGAATAATGGGAAATAGTGTAGAGGATGATTCAAAGGGAGAGGCCTTCATTACAGGTCCCTCCACCACTGTTGGAGATATATAGGGTCATCTGGATGGTACGTGTACTGCTGTAGGAAATGCTCTGGTAGGGTGATTTTTTCTAGAGGCTCTCGTTGATACTTATTGGTAGGTACCTACATTGCATGTATAGAATGAAGATGATATGAATCTTTAAGCTAGGAAAGGGGATGGGTAGTAGTCAGCTGCCTAGCAGAAGACTGATGGTGGTCAACAAGTCTTTGGTGATTCTATGTATCCTGAACAACCACATAGGTTGGTTGGATCACTTTCACTTCATGTGAAAAATCATCATGCATCTGAGGATGAACCTATTCATGAGGAGTCTAATAATGCACACTCTTCTCAGAATAAATTTGATATGCAATTGTGGCAGGAAGAAATCATGGTTGCTTCACATTCATGCAAAGGTGATTGTAAAGGTAAAAATGTGCTTGTTGAGGATTCCTGATTACTACCAAAGTAGAGACCACTACCCCATCATGTGGAAGTATCTGAATGAGTAATAAAATATATCCCTTCTATGGGTACTGAGATGAGCTACAATGATATTTTCCTCTACACTGGCCCTGATGGCCATAAATATTATTCTTCAAGGGGATGTTCTGTGAGGTATGATATCCTGTGGGGACCAATGAAGATACTTTTGTTTGGATACCATGGAATCTGAGTAGGGGATGAAGAATATCTTTCCCACACACTTCTTAGATTTTATGAAATATATTTGCAATAATTTTGGCACGGTCACTACAGAAGATTGTGAGAAACTAAAGGTGATTAACTCGAAATGTAAAATCCTATAGGGAGTGTTTGAGGGTGAGTGTTGACCTCAAGGTCTTACTGAGGAAATAAAAGAATGGTTTTACTTATATCGATTTCATATTTAACAAATTGTATCATGAATAATTAAATAAAAAAGTTTACCAGGATGTTTTAGAGTTTTTATCCATCACCAGTGAGGAAAACATTTCAGTCAATCCAAAATTGGATATTCAGGACCTATCATGGAATAACTGACAATGGATCAATAACAAGGGTGATAAATATGGGTCTTCCTTATTTCCTCATATGTGGAACAAGAACCATGACATAGAGAAAAAATGTGGAGGCGTGGTCGACATTCGCATAGTTGGGGAAACCATTGAGATTGCAGTGGACGAATTACTCTCTATTGATTTCTAAATTTTAATTTTTTTCTTTTCTAAAGTAGTCTTTATCTCACGTTATTCCATCTCTTCTTTTTTACTTATTTTCTTTTATAAAAATGGGATGGGCCTTCGGGTCCCACTATGTGACAGTTTAATAAAATTATATACATGTCAAATATATTTATTATTTATATATACTTGCTTAATTTTTTTTTATTATTCTAAATATATTTATATAATTTTAAATATATATATATATTTATAATTATAAATACATGTTTTTATAAGTGTATTGAAAATTTTATATATTTATAAATATTTTTTGGGATCGTATTTAAAAAATATTACCCATACATGCTCAGATTAATAATCAGGTAATAATTTTAAATTTTATATTGTTATATATATATATATATATACATATATATTATTTTCTTCAAAGAGAAGAGGGGGAGCTAGATGAATTGACACTCACACCTTTTCTAGCCAGAGCCACTTCATAAGTTATTGGAACATCTTATTTTCCATATTAAACTAACCACACTCTCATTTAGCAAAAGAAATTCCCGAGTAGACATTTTTTACCCAAAAAGGATATTAATGTGGAGCTATTTGAAAATTTTTATTTTATTCATTGAGATTTCACCTTCCCTTATCAGAATGGGAGATAGGGTTTATACTATGTCGGATCTATGTATACTTCTTCCACCTTTTCTACTTCTACCTGGTGTGTAGATTTCCTTCATGTCTTACAATATTCCTTCTCTTCTATTCCTTTTTCCTTTCTATCATCGTCTCTAGTTTTAGTCTCTTATACTTACTACTCCCTTGAAATAACCCTACCCACCTGTTGTGGTAGCTGGTCCACCTTCTTCCTATCCCCACATAGCTTCATTCATTCCACCTCTCACTCAATTATAATGATTATAGATTCATGATTTTCCCTAACATGTATCTCCATGGTACCAAGAAGTATACCTAGTAATCGATCCAAAAGGGTTCGGGATATTTTCAATATCTGGTGCTCAAAGTTGCAGAGGGTATCTATTCGGTTTTCTATCAATGCCTCATGGGTAATCAACCACTGTTCTTCCTTATTAATTACCATCAATAGAATTTTCTCAATTTATAATTCCAGGGGCTCGATAGGTTGATGTCGTGGATGAACCTACTGTTGGAAATGTACTTGAGGCTGTTATTGTTGAGCTATAAAAGGTGGAAATAATTGAGATAGATATTGTCACTACTACAAAACATGATTTTAACAGTGCAAAAATGACCTTTATTAGCACTAGAGAAGCACTAACTATCATATCATGATTAAATGAACTATGATTTTATTAGTGCCAGAAAAGTGTTGTTAATAGCTTTATCAGTGGTAAAAAAAGATTTCATTACTAGTCCCTCAGGGCCTATGTCGTGATTCCCCTAAGCCCACCTCCTAATGGCTAGGGTTTGTGACTAGTGCCGAAGTTCTCAACATGCATGTGGGTGGATGTTTCTTCAGTACCTCTACCTACGCACACACACACAACCACATCCCAAAAACTAGAATGGAAAACATGTGTAAGAACTCAGATCTTCTTTTTAGGTATGTTTATCTTTTTTGGTCATTTTTTTGAAAAAAAGAAGCATTTATGGGAAAAAAACAATAATTGTGTGGAGGTTGTTTAGGTCCGCATAGTTAGCACACAGTCTGAACAAACCGCGCGACTAGCCATGGAAACCATGAACCCTTGATAGTGGGATCCACATGGGGGGCACATTGTTTGTCAGACCATGCAGGCAAGTCATGCGAAGTCCCTCAGTGAGATAGTAAGATTTTCATGGGTGGCACATAGTTTGTACAAACTGTGCGGGAAAGCCGTGCAAAGTCCATGGATGAGACTGTAGCAACCGCACGATGGGTGCAAATTTTTCCAAACCGTGCGGGGTAACCATGTGGTCACATAAAGTTAAGGTTTTTATCTCCTAGGACACTCAGGATTTCCCATTCCTCCATCATTCTTCCTCCTACTCATGGATAACATGAGAGTTGTGATGTTCAGAGGTTGGGGGAGCTCCTTGGCTCGTTTTGAGGGAAAATCGAATGGTTTCTTGGAGAATTGAAGGTGGTTCCCCTCGGGTAAGTCCCTCTTATGGTTATTTGAGGTATTGGATAGGGTTATACATATTCCTGTCATAGTTACCTAGATCTACAAGGTTTTCATGTAGATCTACGGTTTTGTAGCCTTTTTATGTTAAAGGGTGACCTTATTGATGTTAGGGAAGAGTTTTTGAGGGGTTTTAGAGGAGGCGTTCACCTGGTTTGGAGCTCGTTTGGGCGAAGAGGTCGATTTCGCCAAACCCTAAGAGGTAGGTGGTTTGTGCCTTCCGATTTAATGTCTTTGAATTGTATGTGAAACATCGCCAATACCCATGAATGGGGTGCTGTACTTATACCATTTTAAACCCTATTAATTGCCTTCTTTGCTGTTGTGTGTGAGTAGAGGTTATTTGTATGTGAATAAGGTTGATTTCTATTATTTGGAGGTGTTTCCCATGCATTTTCTGTTTATGACCATTTGGTTCTACTTATCCTATTAGGCTGCTTTGTTTTTTTTCCCATTCCTAGTATTGTAGGATTGAGTGATCTTGTTTATCTAATAAGATGATATATTGTAGACTGATAGCCAGGTAGTTCTGTAGGTTTTCATGGCCATATTACACTTTTATGGTCGTTGACCGATACAGGGCTGTGAGAACCTGGTGTAGTAGACTATAAGGGGAATTGACCGAGTGATCTTTCCCAGAGAGTCATCGAGAACTTTTGGATATAAGGGTGATTGACCAAGAGAGCATCCACAAGGAGCCTATAACCACTCTGGGCTATAAGAGGAATTGACCGAGTGAGCTTCTTTAGATAGTCATTGATTTCTTTAGACTATAAGGGGATTGACAGAGAGAGAATCCTCAGAGATTCATTGATTTTAATTCTGAGATGTTTAGACTATATGGGGAATTGATGGTGCGTGCTTCCTCAGATAGTCAATGAATGACATGGGATATAAGGGTAATTGACTGCGTGTGCTTCCTCAGAGAGTCCTAGAAATTTGGGCTATAAGAGGAATTGATATGTGAGCTTCCTTAAAGAGTCCTTTACTACCCTAGACAAAATGGGGAATGGACTCTGTTAGATTCCACAGAGAGTCTTGATTTTACATAGACTATAAGGGGAATTTAATATGAGTTCTTCCTTAGAGAGACTATGCATATGGTGAAGAAAAGGGGATAGACTGAGTGTGCTTCCCAGAGGGTTTCTTGTACATGATAAGTAGGACTTCATCGGATAGTCTATGGGTACTTTCTAGAGGGTCACCTGTATGTTAGCTACTTGCTTGTGTTTCTAGGTATGACTAGAGGGGATAAGCTGTGTGTACTTCCCATCGAGTTACCTGTTGTGATTATCTTCCTTGTTTAGTGGTTGCTTGATATCTGAAACTATGGATTGTTTATTGTGAAGTACTTTCATGTTTACAGCTTCTTGAACATTTACATACCATATATTCACTAACTGTTAGGCGTAGATCTTATGGTTGTTGCCTACTAGGATTCATCTCACATCCTTCTTGGTCCTTGCTTTTAGGCCCAAACGGATTATATCGTTGCATGTATAGACAACGGCAACCACCCATCTACTTCAGGTACTTGATTACATTGCAGTTGGAGTGTATGGGACTGAGCTTATGCTTGCGCTGATGATGAGCTATTTATCCCTATTTTTTGTACATTGGGTTAGTTCTGTTGTATTCTAGTATTGTGACTTGTTTGTCTTCTTTCATAGGCATATGTATCTTTCATCATTTATATGTGTGCTCTAGTTGTTTTATTATTCCAGTCTTCCACTATTTACTATTGTTGGATATTTACTACTTTCTCTATTGTTTGTTTGTTTACTTGCACTATGTACTCATCCAATTAGGGAATATATCCCCCACTACCAATCCCAAGGCCCTTGCTGAATGTCAGAAGCCTCTGGAATTTGGGGAAATGTGCTTGAGGCCATGTGACCAACCGGGTACGGGGCTCCTCTTGGTAGCTTTAGGAACCGGGACATTACAAAGTGGTATCGGGGGATTACATTCCTCTTGATTTACTGTTTGGATCCTTTATCCAGGGATAGGAAGGATCAGTACTTGGTAATTTTTTCTACCCAAGAGTGGCTAACTTGTGTATAGGGAAAGCCAATCTACCTTGTTTATTTCAATTTCGTATAGTTTTTCATGTTTATAGTTGATATGGTTATCACCATTGAGTGACTCACATGTATTGTGTTATTATCGTTGATGTTATTGAGGTTCCATTTCTGTAACAACCCGATGAGATGAGGCTATTCCATCTCATGCTTTATATAGGCACTTGTTAGAAATCACATGTCTCGCATTTCTTCCATGACATCTAGGATGCATCAGTGATTTCATGTTGTTGTGGTAGGTGATGTGTAAAATATCCTTGTTGTTGTGATACTTGAATTGATATAAATACATGTTGTTTGATATGGTACTGTTTGGGTAGAGGTTTGCTTGAATGAATGACTAACATCAGTTCTTTAGGTGTAATGGGACCTCATGAACTATAATTTAGTGGATCATTTCCTTTTTTTCCAGGTTATAATGTGTATAAGATGTGAAACCTTGATTCGAGGAGAGTATGGGACCTCATAGATCGGAATTTTGAACTTTCAATGCTCGTTTCTGTGTTTTCTAGGTTCTGGAGTAGTTTCTGAGGCATACTATCCAAAACACCCAGAATACACATTGTTTAATGTTAAGTACATGCAGTGTGTTCTTCTCTTTGGGAAGAAACTATTTTTCTTCAGTGCACGACATGTAGTCTCGGAACGTGTCATATGACATGTGGGCAGAGACACGGGATGGGGAAAACCTGAAGTGGACACACCATGTATCGTCCATACATGTCGTGTAGTGTCGACCACGTGCCCACCAAGGTCACTAACAACACAGGGTGGATGAGTCCTGTCTAATACACACTGTGTTCCATCTAAACACGCCGTGTAATAATCCCTTGGTACATATCTGTGACATGAACAACATGGGTTTGTGTTACCCTTTCACTTACATGACTTATCTGCCTTGAACATGCCATGTAGTCTGACTTAGGTACCCGACCGTGTCATGAACAACATTGGTTGGTGTTATCCCTTCCCATACACGCCGTGTCCGTCTAGAACACTTCATTTAGTTTGAGCCGTGTCTTAGGCCGTGTCACTAACAACACGGGCCAAGTGAAGCTTGACTACTACACGAGGAGATCATAGAAGTTGGGATGCATCTTCCGGTAGCCATGTGGTATGATACCAGTGAGGAGGAAGTGGGCATATGAGGCCAAATTGCTTTAGTGACCCACTGGAGTGCGGATCTTATGGCTATATGGGTCCCCTTCAGCACTTTTGTCAGTTATTCTCACCAGTAGCTGGTGACAGGGGTTATTCTATGACATCTTGTTTAGGAGAATCACCCCCAGTTTCTCACCAGTCTTGGAAGTGGAGTTATTCTGGCCATTAAGGCCAAGGTGGAGGTCATGGTCATGGTATGCAGTCACCCGGGTTTCCATGACATCAGGGTGGATGAGTTTAGAGTGGTCAGGCAGGGTCATAGGGCCGCAGTATAGGCCAGAATTTTGTAGTGGAGCAGAACCAGCAAGAGTAGGATCCAAACCTTCTACTGTTCGAGGTACAATCTTTGTAGCCTCAGTTTTAGATTATAATATTTTTGATACCGGGGATTCCCATAGCATTATGTCAGTTACTGTCATGGAGATCCTTGGGCTCTATATCTTTTCTTCTACTGATATCTTGATGCTAGACACTCCGTTGGGGACTAGAATAGCTAGTGAAATTTAGTGCAAGGAGTGACCTCTTGAGGTTAGTGGGTGTCACTTCATTTGGGATCATAATGAACTAGAGAAGATAGTTTATGATGTCATTCTCAGGATGGAATGGTTAGTTCCATTCTTGGAATTCTTTGACTGTTATCACTACAGTGTGAGTTTTATATCACAAGCGGGTAGATCATTCCATCATAGGGGTTAATGGGATGTCAAGGCGAGAAGAGTGTGTCTAGAGATTCATGGGATTGGAGGAGTTACAACTCATATTTCTAGTCATTATCTAGATGACCTGGGGACTTGAAAGTTAGATGTTCCTCTAGTGGTGGATCGCTTCAGATATGTCTTTCCATAGGACTTTTCGGGTTTTCCCCCAGAGCGTGAGGTATAATTATCGATTGAGGTTGTGCCAGGAGAAGCACTAGTTTCCATTCCATCATATTGTATGGCTACACCTGAGTTGCAGGAGCTCAAGAAGCAGTTGGAGGAGATTCATGAAAACAGTTTCATCATACCAAATACTTCTCCTTCGTGTTAGCCTATCCTGTTTTCGAAGAAGGCAGACAACACCCTCAAGCATATTGTGGACTACCAGATGTTGAACTAGTTAACAGTCAAGAACAAATATCATTTTCCTCGGATTGATGATCTCATTGATCAGCTTTGAGGAGCCGAAGTATTCTCGATGATATACTTGAGATTCGGTTACCATCAGTTGCACGTTAGACCATATGATATATCTCTCACAGACTTTAGGAGAAAATAAGGTCTATACGAGTACTTGGTTATGTCATTCGGTCTCACAAACACGACTATAGTTTTCATGGCACTGATTAACCGGTTTTACCATCCATAAATTATTTCATTCATGGTGGTCTACATGGATGATATCTTGGTGTACTCTCACACTCGACAAGACCATGATACCCTTCTTGAGATCATTTTGAGTACACTGATAGAGAATTAGTTATATGCTAAGCTCTCAAAATTCCACTTTTGGATGATTTATATTCACTTAATGGGACATTTTATCTCAGAGGCAGGAGTACCAGTAGACCCAGAAAAAGTGAGAGATGTTGTTTATTGGGTGTAGCTGAAGAAAATATTTTAGGTGAGGAGTTTTATAGGGTTGTTTGGATACTACAGACATTTCATAAAAGACTTTTCATGCTTAGCATCACCGCGGATAGGTCTGACCAAAAAGGGTGTGAAATTCATGTGGTTAGGTTCGTGTGAGTCAACCATTCATGAGCTGAATGAGGCGGTTGACTTCAGTACTAATACAAGTCCTTCCAGAGCCTGGAAAGAGATATACAGTTTACTGCGATGCATCAGGTATCAGGATGGGAGCTTTACTTATGTAGGGAGATGGAGTTGTTGCATACGAGTCTTGGCAGTTGAGGCCACATGAGAGGAATTACCCGACGCACGATCTAGAGTGGGAACCTATTTTTAATTCCCTAAATTGTTGAATAAATTAACTTCTTGGATAGAATTTTGTGGTTTTCACCGACCATAAAAGCCTCAAGTACATCTTCACTCAGCGTGATCAGAATTCGAGACAACGAAAGTGGGTTGAGTACCATCAGTCTTTTGACTTTGAGCTTGCCTACATGCCTTGAAATGGAAATGCAGTGGATGATGCATTGAGCAGGAGGACTCAAATATAGGCAGTTCAGGAGGCCAGCAGTGAGTGGTAGCTTATGGATCTATTCTCCGAGAAGCATTGGGAGGTTCATGACAGAAAGGGGTAGACTTTTCATTCATCTGTAGCTGTTAACTCTACACTTCTTGATCGAGTGGGAATGAGGCAACTATTAGACTCTAAAGGCATATTTCTAAGGGAAAGCATGTCAGGAGAGGACACTATTCATGTATAGACTGTAGGAAAGGATGAGAACATAGTTTACAGGGGTGAATATGGGTACCAAAAGATATACGCGAGGAGCTGATGTGGGATTCTCATTCTTGAGTTTGGGCAGTTCATCCTGGTGTCACCAAGATGTATCATGATCTACACCATTAGTACTGGTGTCCAGGTATGAATAGGGAAATTTCTGGTTTCATTATGAGGTATTCCACTTTTCAGTAGGTGAAGGCATAGCATCTACGATGAGTAGGTATTTTACAGTAGTTACCCATTCTCGAGTGTAAGTGGAATGATGTCGCGATGGATTTCCTGACTGGCATGTCGAGGTCACCTTGGGGAAATGATGCAGTACATGTTGTCATCGACAGGCTTACGAAGGTTTCTCAATTCTTGATGATCAAAAAGGCCATTAGCATTGATGAGCTGTGATGGTTGTGAATCCATGAGATTGTACATATTCATGTACTTCCACACTCCATTGTTTCAGTCAAGGATGTGAGTTTTACTTCTCGGGTCTGGAAGGGGATTTAAAAGGCGTTGGGTACACATGTACATTTAAGTACACCTTTCCGTCCACAGACTGATGGTCAGTCTGAGCATACAATTCATCTGCTTGAGGACATGCTTCGAGCATGCATCCTAGATTTTGGAGGATCTTTGGAGAAGAATATACCTTTTGTGGAGTTTTCCTATAATAATTGTTTTCTAGCAACTATACTAACGACATCTTATGAGGGTTTTTACAGTAGGCCATGCCGATCACCTTTTTTTTGGCCGGAGGTAGGAGAGGAAGATTTGATGGGACATAGTATTTTCTAGGAGACCACGAAGCAGATATTGTTGACTTGGAAAAGGATGGATACTGCACAATCTCGACAGAAGTCTTATGTTGATCAGTAGAGACGACCTCTAGAATTCTAGGTCAAGGATCAGGTTTTCCTATGTGTCACACTGAGGATGGGACGCAAGAGGATTAGGAGACATGGTAAGCTTTCTCCATGGAACATTGGACCATTTGAGTTGTTGGAGAGAGTTGGGACTGTTGACTATTCGTTGTAGTTACATAAGAGGGACATGGCTATGCACGACGTATTCCATGTTTCACAACTTCGACATTACTTTTCAGACCCGTCTCAGGTCTTTCAACCTGAGGAGGATGAGTTCATAGTGGATGTGTCATTAGAGGAGAATCCTATCCGGATTGTGGAGCGTAGTACAAAGGTTCTTCGTGGCCGGTCTATTCCTCTAGTATGAGTGCTATGGAAGCATAGATAGGGTGTAGGAAGAGACATTGGAGAGGGAGGCTTATCTACGCACGCAGTGGCCGGAGTTAATTGGGGTTTCTTCTTCTACGATGGGCTAGGGAAATTTGGGGATGAATTTCTTTAATGGGGAAGTTTGTAAGAACTCAGATCTTTTTTTCAGTTATGTTTCTCTTCTCTAGTCATTTTTTTGAGAAAAATGGGAATTTATAGGAAAAATACATTTAAAGTTGTGGAGGTTGTGTAGGGGCACATGGTTGGTGCACGGTCTAAACAAAACGTGTGTCCAGACCAGGAAATAGTGTACCCTTGACAGTGGGCTCCGCACGGGTGGTGCATAGTTTTTCAGACCGTGTGGGCAAGCCGTGCGAAGTCCTTGGGAGAGATAGTGGGCTCCACACAGGCGGCACACGGTTTGTCCAAACAGTGTGGAAAAACTGTATGAAGTCCCAGGATGAGATAACATCAATTGTACTATTGGAAGACGATGTGGCAAACCGTGTTGGGTAACATTGCGGCCACATAAAGTTAGGGTTTTTAAGTCCCAGGCCACTCAGGATTTCACATTCCTCCACCATTCTTCCTCCTACTCGTGGCTCACATAGGAGTAGCGATTTTTAGTGGTTGGGGGGAGCACCATGGCTTGTTTTGGAGGAAAAACGAAGGGGTTTCTTGGAAGATAAAAGGTGGTTCTCCTCAGGTAAGTCCCTCTTTTAGTTATTTGAGGTTTTGGTTAGGGTTATCCCTCTTCATCTCCTAGTTTCCATGATATAAAAGGGTTTCATGTTGATCTATGGTTGTGTTGCCTTTAGGTGTTAATGGTTGACCTTGTTGATGTTAGGGAAAAGTTTTTGAGGTTGTTTCAAGGAGGCGTTCACCGGGTTTGGAGCGCGTTTGGGTAAAGAGGTTGATTTCCCCAAAACCTGAGAGGTAGGTGGTTTGTGCCTTCCATTTTAATGTCTTTTAATTGTATGAGAAACATCACAAATACGCATGAATGGGGTGTTACGAATTTACTGTTTTAACACTGTTAATTTCCTCATTTTCTGGTGTGTGCGAGTAGAGCTTATTTGTATGTGAATAAGGTCAATTTCTATGCTTTGGAGTTGTTTCCCATGCATGTTCTGTTTATGACCACATGGTTCTACTTCGCCTGTTAGGCAACTTTTTTGGTTTCCCATGCCTAGTATTATAGGATGGAGTGATCTTGTTTACCTAACTTGTTGATATGTTGTAGGCTACTAGCCAGGCAGTTCTGTAGGTTTACATGGCCATATTACACAACTATGCTCATTGACCTACACATGGTCATGAGAACCTGGTGTAGTATACTATAAGTGGAATTGACTGAGTGAGCTTCCCCAAAGAGTCGTTGAGCACTTTTTTCTATAAGGGGTATTGACCGAGTGAGCATCATCATAAATCCTAGAACCACTTGGTGCTATATGAGGAATTTATAGAGTGAGCTTTCTCAGAGTGTCCTATATTACTATAAACTATTAGGGGATTGACCAAGTTAGCATACTCAGAGAGTCTTTGATTTTTTTTCGAGCCGTTTAGACAATAAGGGGAATTGACAGTGAGTTCTTCCTCATAGAGTCAATGAACGACCTAGGCTATACGTGGAATTGGCTAAGTGAGCTTCCTTAGACTGTCCTAGACCTTGGGGTTGTAAGAGGAATTGACGTGTGAGCTTTCTCAGAGAGTTCTTGACTAACCTAGACTATACGGGGAATGGACTGTTTGAGATTTCTCAAAGTGTCTTGCTTTACCATAGAGTATAAAAGGAATTGACTGTGACTACTTCCTCATAGAGTCAATGCTTATGCTAAACCATTGGGGTCAGACTGATTGTCCTTCTCAGAGGGTTGCTTGTACTTGATAGGTAGGACAAGAGGGGTTAGTCTACGGGAACTTCCCAGTGGTTCACCTATTTATTAGTTCCTTGCATGTTTTTATAGGTATGACCAGAGGGGATATGCTTTGAGTACTTCCTAGAGGGTTACCTGTTGTGATTATCTTCCTTGTTTAGTTGTTTCTTGATATCTGAAACTGTGGATTGTTTATTGTTAAGTACTTTCCTATTTACCGCTTCCTACACTTTTACCTACCATATATTCACTAATTGTTAGGCATAGATCATGTGGTGGTTTCCTACTGGGATTTTTCTCACACCATATTTGGGCCATTCTTTTTGGGCCAAACAGATTATATCATTGCAGGTATAGACACAGACAAGAACCCTTGTACATCAGGTACATGATTGCATTGGAGGTGGGGAGCATGATACCGAGCTTATGCTTGCGATGCTGTGGAGCTATTTATCTATAATTTTTGTACTTTGGTTTAGTACCGTTGTATTCCAGCATTGTGACTTGTTTGGATTCTTTCTTAGGAATATGTATCTTGCATCCTTGATATCTGTGTTGCAGTTGTTTTATTATTTTAGTCTTCCTATGTTTACTGTTGCAGGATATTTACTGCTTCTACTACTGTTTATCTGTTTAATTATGTTGTGTACTTTTCCAATGAGGGAAATGTTTTCCCACTATCACACCCAAGGGCCACACTACAAGTCGGAATCCTCTGGCGTTCGGGGAAATGCATTTTTGGCCATGTGACCAACTGGGTATGGGGCGCCTCTGGGTGGCTTCCGGAATAGGGATGTTACATCATGGATATCACTAAATAACCACTAAGTAAAGGTAAAAGATATAGGTCAAATGCTCCCTAATACATCCCCAATACTATAAAAATGAAAATAGAAATTTAAAAAATATTTCAGAAAGTTCTTTCACTAAAAACCCCACTTAATGGGTAAGTATACAGTCGTTGTAGGAAGTCTTAGAAGTATGACCCACCTACCTGATCTCACTAGGAATCACAGGGTCCTAGTCGACCTTGCCCTCTACTAAGGCGTTGGTCATCTGCACTAGACATAACATGTGCAGGTGAAGCCCGTGCTGGGGTGAATAACAAAATACTCATTTGGGACTCCAAACAATAATGGAATGGCCAAAAAGTTATCCACAAAGCAAACCACGAATCATGATGATGAATCAAGATAATCACACAGGAAACATATAATGTAAGAAAATCAAGACCATCAGTAGTAACAATGAACACCTTCGACTGGTTAGGTACTCATCCCTAGTTATTATCGTGAGTATGCTGGGTCACAGGAAGCCCTATCCCACTTAGGCTATCATATCTGGTCCACACAGGACCCCATACTGCTAATCCACACAGGGTCTCTTGGAGATGATCCACAAATGGTCGCTTGTAGTGGATCCACACATGGTATCTGTGATCCAATCCACACATGGTCGCTTAGTGTTGATCCCCACAGGGTCACTGGGAGATGATCCACACATGTTGTCTTTTCTTCTAGGCCTACATCGTCACATGGGCCTGCTCATCAGCAGTCTTCGAGTCTTATCCCGACGTAGGATTCCCACACATAGCAAGCTTCATTCTATTAGAATCAACTCCTCAAGCCATTAGGAATATATAAACATCTATGAAATCCAAATTATAGCATTCCAAAGAACCACCTCATCACAAGGGTTCAAAAACCACAAAAAACATGTCAATCAGATGCCCAGACTAAATAATATATGTGTTTTAGTTAACAATGTTTGGTTGTGTCCGGGCCCAGCCCGACCTGGTCAGACAGACCTGACCAATCCATCCCAGGGGTCCCAAATGACCCGACCCAGTTCGTCCGAACTGACCTGACCCAGTTGGGTTTGGGCCGACCCTGTCCAGCCTGGCCACTGGGATAGGCCCATTGATCCTTGTATGACCTGGAAGGGTTCATCCGTGGGTCAAGCCCACCTGGTGTCCCAACGACCTGATTCCATCAGGCCTAGCTAGCAATAGGCGGACTATATGTTCCCAAAATGGGTATCCCAACGACCTGACATTATCCCACCAGCCCAACCCCCTAAAATGGGCTTTCTTAACTCTTAATCGGGCTAGTATCCTCCAACCCTAACGCAAGCTGGCGTCTGATTCATGCGCGTCGCGACCCCAACCGCGACCCCCTCCACCGACATGGTTGGGAGGACCTGTTGTAATACTACAGCTATCAACCCACTTCCGGTGGCTCCTAATGAAACTCTGTAGCCCAAGGTGGCCTCTATCCCCTTCGGTGCACTGTCGTGGCATGCCTCTTCTGGCACGTAGCTGCTGGAGGCTCCTACCACACCGTCGTGACCCGAGCCAGCCGCGGTCCACCTCGGTGCACCGTCATGGCGTGCTGCCACCTGCCTATGTCTACAACCTATCGCTGGAACCAGTGCTGGTGGGATTTTCCCTGGACCACCATGATCGCTCTTGTGGTCCGTTCTTCAGAAATTTTGGGCCTTTGTCTATCATGGTGTGCCTTCTTCCCTACTACATCCTCAAACAATCATTATCATAAATCTAAAGTTGGGACCATGAAGAACAAATAAGAATGCACAAAGGCATTGGGGCTCGGGGATTTTTCATATCGGCCTGCACCCACCACATTAGAGTTTCTTTTAATCAATGGGGTATAGGATTATGATTCTATGAAAAAAATTAATCCTGATGAAAAACCAAAAGAATAAGCTCCCTCCCGCAATAACAAGTGATCCATAGACCAACCTATTCATTGGTTAATCCATGTTCGTTGTTTTAGAATGAGGAATGGGGAATTCTAATTAAAAAAAGTAACCCCTACCTGGGATAGATTCGTTGGTCGGGGAAGAGTGGTGTCTCGCAACTTCATTCCCCATTCTTGTTCCCCCGCCCACATTGCTAGCAATTTTTTGAAGGGTGGAAGGAGAATGCACTCATCGTTCCTCAGTCCTGTTCTTCGAGGTGCATCGTTATTTCAAGATATTCGCCATCATTATTCATTGGATATAATTTCCTTACCACCTATTAGATAAATTCTCGCTATGATTATCCAACTTGTTATCTCATTAAAAGAGTTACATGTCACAATGGTTCGGTTATGGTGCGTCCTCATGTCATTATGTTGTTTCATTAATGAAACATCATATCTATTACCCTTTAATTAATGAGTTGTTACACAACACATTTAAGAGCCTCCTTAATGAACTTCATTTAAGGCGACTCTTCATCACCTCGTCCCTGCCTCCGCAGTTCTAAGGTTCCACCACTAAATTGTAAAGGGAAACAAATAATATAACTTTTTAACTTATTTTCATTTTATTCTAAAACTTACTAAAGATATATTTTCCATTCAACAATCATCGGTCGATGTTAGGTCCTTTCTAGGTGAGTCTATTTTATTTTGAGTTCAATGGTGCCCTCACAATTTTGATATGTGCACTGGTTTAAATGTTCGAAAAACCCTCTCACACATTTGATTAAATGAACTAAAAAAAGATCAAAATTAAATTTTGGGCATGCCGGGTCTCATAATAAAGTGTCATCTGAGCTTCTAGTCTAAAAATAATCTCATATATTTAAAAATCACATGGAATTTCTAGGATATTACATTACCCCCACTTTTAGGGATTTACATCCCGGCAATCCAAAACAAGGATAAATAAACAAATGGGGGTACTGAGAACGAATTTGAGCCTCCTTTTCCCATGTGCTCTCCTGGAGATTTTTGAATCTGTGGAAGATTACCACTTATCAGCCACTCAAGGTTTTGGTGCTCTGCTAATGTGTATAGAAGCACTCAGGATGAATCCTCAACAATGAGACATTTTAATAGTGGAGTGTTTTTTTGTTGATTGTATTTTGATTGGGGGGTTTGTTCATAAATCATAATTCAAATGATTTATTGATCAAGATTGATTTTAAAATTTGATAAATATTTGGGGTAGTTAATCATTAGGTAGTTATGTTTTTGATAACCTTTACCCTACCTTTACATTTCATTTAATTAACACACGTGTCACATGCTGACATTGATTGGAATTCCCATGTTTTTAGGCATTAATCCAAACCTTAACATAACATAGGGTTATAATCATAATAATATCTAGTTTATGGTAGTGTATTTATGTTTTCAATAATCCATGGAAAATACTTTTTAAATTTAACAAATCATTAATCCCTGATAGGTTAAGTCCAACAAACACAATGTTAATTCAACGAATATTTATCGAGCAAAATCTCTCGATCACTTAACATCCCTAAATTATAACTCACCCCAATAAGAGATTTAATCATCCATTTAAATTATTATTAATCTGGTTATTATGATTATGATGATGAATTAAGAATATAATAAGAAAAAGGATAATAAAGGAGTGGTGCACCAAACACACACACGAGCGATGAAGAGAAATAAAAACGGACTTTCAATTGAATGAGAAAGAAAAATAGAAAATGAATTTTAATTAGGAATAAACTATTTTAAAACCATTTATATTTAATAACAAATTTCAGATGATTCAATGTGAATATGAAAATGAATCTTTCATTAAAATACAATTACAAAAAACTAACACTTAAACGATTATAAATGAAGAACAACACAAAAGTCAATGAAAGGAAGCAAGGTGCAATGGTTTCTCAAGTAAAAACTTGATTATGGAATATCCTCCGAAGACTTTCAGAGCCTTGGTCTTTCCAACCTATCCTCCTTTGATATAAAATTCTCAATCCTTACAAGGAGAGGAGGAGGATGTTTTTATAGCCCAATTTTATGCGATGTTTGCATTCCAAAATTGCACCTCTGATTGGCTAGAATATTAGACCATACGAAGATCTGAATCTCGAGATATCTTATTCTTAAAAGTTGTAGCTAAAAATGTTGGAATTGTACTCTCAACATGTGGAGGAATTTGTACTTATGGGTCTAACGTTATGGTGGTTTAAGTAATCAATGCTGAACTGCTCATTTCTATCTATGCTTTTTCGAACACCATAATGTGAATGGATTTGTTAATTGGAAGATGATTTAATTTTAAAACACATTACTCAAAAAATCTGGAAGAAAATATATTTTCTTTCAAATTAAAAAATATCATCTCTAATGATTGTCTATATTAGGATACAAGAAAAATTTAGTGTGACAATGTCAATTCCCAGACAGAATTGTGGGCTCGACATAAATGATTCATTTGTCACCGTTGTTTTTGGATTAGGACCTTCTATTTTTATAAATGACTCTTAAATTGTTCCCAAAACATTGGTGGATAATAAATAAATTAGGACTTTTGGATTGATCCCAATATATCAATCTTCATGGATGGTCCAGTTTCATCAAAGATTCATTGATCCTTCCTCTAAGGACTATATGAACCTTCAGATGAAATAATTGGACACTGATTCCTTCTAATGATATGGTAGAAATTGAATAACTAATCCTAAATAATAATAAACACACAATTTTGATATGCATGGTTATATTGATTATAAAAACATTAAACAAACATAAATCTAAATGAATTCAAATAGTGCTAAAAATTATATATAATAATTAAACATTAATATTTCACACAAATTATGATAATTTCCTTGAAAATATGTAAACTGAGTAT
The DNA here is from genome assembly GCA_963277665.1 of Viscum album. Taxonomy (NCBI): domain Eukaryota; kingdom Viridiplantae; phylum Streptophyta; class Magnoliopsida; order Santalales; family Viscaceae; genus Viscum; species Viscum album. The sequence continues at coordinate 394,287,511 of OY728127.1, read as the reverse complement.
ATAAAATGTTATGAAAATATTAATAAAATTAAATTCCCCACACATAGTTTTTTTCATGTCCCCATGTGAAATTTATATAAAAACATAAGAAAATTACTTTCTCTCGCCAACAAATATTGAAATTTTCTTTTCACCAATCATGGGAGGTTTAGACCATATCACTCATCCATGTTGAATTCGACCACAAATTGTTACAGAAATCTTGTTTTAAAAAAATACATTTTTCATGCTCAAATCTATAAAAGGAAAATGTGGGCAGTCAAAAGTAAATCCTCTCAAGATGATAAAATTCATTTATGGTGGTTCACTTTTTCACCAACCAAAAGTGAAAATATTAGAGTTTGAAAGAGATCCTAGTTTCTGTTGTGTATAATTAGGTGAAAAAAAATATAGAGGTCTATTTTTGGGGGTTTTATATGGCTATGGTATTGTAGGAATTTAATGTACACGAGAGAGAAGAAGAGTGGTAAAACATCAACATTGGTAAAAAAATCACAATTCATTTGAAATGAATCATGGAAGGAAATAGAAACACAAATTTACAAGGGAATCATTATGTTAAGAATGATACAATGTAGGAATAAAATTTGGAGGGGATGTGAAGATGAAATATTTATAAAACTCTAAACTTCTCTCAATGACAAAAGAATATATAATGCAAGTGTTCTTTTTTTCTATTATTTTCTTATTAATTTTTTTGTACTTTTTTTTGAAAGTTGAACTTGAAAAAAATATCATACTCATCTCCCATCCCATACTTTATCTCCTCATGCCACTAATTATAATAGTTATAACAATATAAAGGTTGTTAAAGTGTAAATATTTACCCTCTAAAGACACAAACCATTTTTTATATTTTTATATTTTTTTCATTTTTTTGAACTGTTGTAAATAACATTTACAAAATTATATAAATGAAAATAAATTCCCCAAAACTCATTGAATAATAACATCTCCCCCACAATAAAATGGATGAATTCCCTCAAAAATATGATAACACATTGAAAATAAATAAAAGGAAATGCAAAAATGAAATCCATTCCCCCCAAACATAAATATCAATATATTATGTAATCTAAATCCACGTAGATGATGGGCGAGGTAAGGTATTGGGATTGTATTATGGATATCACTGAAAAGGTTTTCATAGGCTCATAGGTGATTTTAAAAGAAGGAATAATGAATGGGAAATGGGATGTTATTTGGCTATTGTGATTCATAGAAGGTTTATAAAATGCTTCTATAATATTAACACACACCATAAAAGGAAGTTCAGCTCGATGGTCCACCAACTCAAGACTCACAATCTGAGGTGATATCACAAAATGATAAAACATGGCCCTAGGTGGCCTTGACATGAAATATAATTTTGTTCCTCACAATTGGGAAAAATCATATTCCTCATAAAAAATTGAGAATTCAAAATTCGTTGGTTTTGACAAAAGATTATTTACCCAAAATTATGATTAAAATAAAAAATTTTGTAGATGAAAAAATTTATTTTGAATCCCAATATTAGTTCGTCAAAAAATAAAAACTGGATGGTGAGTAAGTTTGACTCTTTGTTTTTTCTTTGCATTTTTTTAGTTTTCTTTTCATTTCTAGTGTGTTTAAAATACACACCCACACAAAAGTGAAAGAGGGAATGGAAAGAAAAAAAAGTTTGATGATGAAAGTGGTAAAGAATGAAAAATATAAGAAGAATATGAAAAATGGATAGAGAGAGAGAAGATTGAACAATAGAGAAAGAGGGGGTTATAGGGAACGTGATTCCCCTATATTGGATTTTGTTGGTCGATGTCTCCATCCGGGGGTGGGTTAGTCAAAGTCGAGGTGGTTCTCGGGATGTGTTTCCTCTCATGGAGATGCTTTAACTGATATCCATTAACTGCCAATTTCCTTTTGGAAGATGGGTCTTGGACTTTCACTGCACAAAATGGGGTAAACATGAAAAACAATAAAAGGACATTCCTAACGAGAATTAAGCATATCTAGGTGAATCAAAAATCAAGATTTGAAAAGAAATACCTTTTCACCTTCATGGAATACCTTTCTCAAGATGAGTTGGTCATGGAGTACCATAGCCTTTTCTTTTTACAGATTTGAATTCTAATAAGAATATAGTCGAAGCTCCTCCCATTCAGTAAACTGCAACAATATTTCTTCAACAGATTTTTCACAATCAAAATAACAACTTTTCACAGCCCAAAATGACTTATGTTGGATTTCAAATGGAAAATCATATACTGTACTAAAAACAATCCTAAAAGGAGACATCCCAATGGGTATTTTATAGGTAGTTCAATAATCCCAAAGATCTTCACAAACTCTCTCAGGCAAAACTTTTCTAGTGGGATTATCAATTCTCTCAAGCACGGTTTTCACTTCTCAATTAGAGAGATCGTCCATGCCATTTGTTTCAGGGTGATATAAAGTTGATGTTTTATGTTAAACACCATTATTTTTCAATATAGATTATATGGTTCAATTTCAAAAATGGGTTCCTAAGTCACTAATCAAGGCACGAGGAGTTCCAAATCCTTGGAAAATGTGCGTTTTTAGGAACTTTCTAATAATATGGGAATAAACATATCTAGTGGGATTGGCCACAAGTGACCCAGAAACAAAATCAACCATAAGACGAATGTATGAGAATCCATCGGAATGGGGGAATGTTACAATAAAATTTATTCCCCAAACATAGAAGACCTCCAAGATAATTAATGGATTTTGGGGAATTTTATTCATTTGGAAATTTTTCCAAACTTTTGGCAAGTGGGACATGCTTGGCAGAACTCATGCGAGTTATTGAAGAGTGAAGGAAAAAAGGAATCCAGAGTCTATGATCTTTTGGGAGGTTCTTTTTCATCAAATGTGGACTCCTCTAGGAATTTAGTGACAAAATTCTATGGTGGTGGTATGCTCATCGTCATCATCCCATATCATGGTTACCATGTCAGTCCGAATTTTACAAAGTTCATTAGCTTCCCAAAAATAGTGTTTTGACTCACTTTTCAACTATATTTTATGTACTTTTAAATACAATTCTGGAAACACACCTGAAACCATTAAATTTATAATTGGTGCAAACCATGTTATTTATTTGGAGTGAGAGATGAAAGGTTCTCAATGGGGAATTCAGGATCAATGATTTCTAAATGAGGAGAATTAGAAATTCTACTCAGGTGATCAACCACAAGGTTTTGTTTTCCTAGTCTATCATTACATTCAAGGTCAAACTATTGGAGTATTAGGATACATCTTTTTTCCTCAGTTTGGATTTACTTTTCTTGAGTAATAACATTATAGCAGAATGGTCTGTGAAGATGATGATTTGGGAACCAAAGAGATTGGGATAGAATTTATCTAAGGAGAACCCCACAACTAAACAATCATTTTAAGTGACATTGTAGTGATATTGAGATTCATCCAAATTTATTGAGGCATAAAAGATTCCATGAGAAATATTTTCTCTTCTTTAACCAAGAACAACCCCAACGACTTTATCAAAAGCATCATACATCAAATCAAAGGGTAAGGACCAATATCGGTGTCGGATTATTGGGGTAGATGTAAGAGGAGTTTTAAGTTCAATGAAGTATCTCTTTAAAGCACCATTAAAATGAAAATTAACAACATTTTGGAAAAACTGTGTGAGAGGGAGAGAAATCATACTGATGTCATGAATGAATCACTCATAAAAACCGACATAACCAAGGAAATAACAAATGTCTCAAGTTGATATAGGTTCTGGAAGTGATTGGATGAAATCAATATTGGCAGGCTCGACTTCAATACCCTCTTTTGAAACTATGTGACCTGGACAAATCCCATTGCAACCAAGAAGTGACATTTTTTAGAATTGAACATAAGGTTACACTTGAAACAGTTTTGAAGGAATAGAGAGATTGAATGCAACTAGGATTCAAACGACTCACCATAAATGATAAATTCATCCATGAAGACCTCTATTCAATGTTCAATTAATTTAGAAAAGATACTTATCATACACCTTTGTAATGTTTTAGGATCATTTCAATGTCCAAAAGGAATTATAATATATACAAATGTTCCAAAGGGCCAAGTGAATGTAGTCTTTTCTTGGTCTTGAGGTGTGATTGGGACTTGAAAGTATCCATTGTATCCATCAAGAAATCATTAATGTGACTTTATGGCTAATCGTTCTAGAATTTGATCATGGAATTGAAGTGGGTGGTGATCTTTTCTTGTTTCTACATTCAATTTCCAATAGTCGATGCACACACACCATTTGTTCTTTACTCATGTTGTCAGTACCTGACCATGTTCATTTGTGACAACAGTTAACCCACCATTCTTAGGTACAACATGAATTGGACTAACCCATTCATTTTTGAAGATATGGTAGATAATAGAATCTTGAAAAAAATTTGTGATCTTTTACCTAACTACCTCAAGTATGATTCGATTGAGTCTTCTTGGTGGTTGCATAATTGGTTTGGATGATTATTCAACATGGATGTGATGAATGAAAATGGTAGGGTTGATTCCTGGTAAGTCATCTCTGGTCCAACCTAAGTCCATTTTGTTTTCCTCTAACACCTGAAAAAGTTTGGACTCCTCGATTTCAGTAAGTGATGTGGAGATAATGTCATGATATGAGTGATCATGGAAAATGAAAGAATAATTTAGGTGTTAAGGAAGAGGTTTCAGATCATTATCATCTCTCATTTTTGTGTTACACAACTGAGGAATGGAAGAAGTTCTTTCAGTTGCTTCAGAATCATTTTCCTTAATACTGTCCAAGGTAGTGTAGTAGAAATCAGTGTTGATGTGGGATTCGAGAGAGTTTTCATGATCATATATATGGATATAGTCTATGATTGAGAGGTCAGCATAAACTTCACCATTTATGTCATTGTTAATAATTGTGTATATTTCACAATAACCTTTATTATTAGAAAAAGAAAAACATGATGGATTGGGGCTCAATTGTATATCATAAGTGTCCTCAGATGTGTGGACTGAGAATGCAGACTGATGCTCAGATGGGTATCGCATGGCCTGGAATATGTAGAAATTGACCAGTTGGTTACCAAATTCCATGGATAAGATGGCTGAAAGGACAGAAATATTGTTTCTCATAGTCATTAGGAATGGAATTCCTAGAATTAGGGGAGATCAAGAAGATTTCTTCTCACCTTCCATTTCAAGGACATAGAAATCAGCAGGGAAGATAAGATAATTCAGACGAACTGGGACATCCTCGATTATAGAATCAAGACAAGTAGTGCTTCGATTAGCCAGTTGAATGAAATCACAGATTGGTTTTAAGGGTCCTAGAAAAGGGTATGAGAATATAGATTTTTTAATTACATTAATTGATTCTTCTTGGTCTATGACTGCATCATTGATGTTGGAATTTCCAATTTGGTCTGGAACTGTAAATTTTCCAATATCTTTGCACATCAAGGGAATGGATTGTGGGGTTGAAACAATCATGATGGTCCTAAGTTGTATATTATGGGTGCACATTTCCTTATGAATCATTTCATACAAGGGTATTTGTTTGATGGAATCCTAGAGGGGTGTGTTGATATCAACACATCTTAACATGTCCGGCATTTCAGGATTGGTTTTAATTGATATCCTTGGTTTAAAAATAACTTTAAGAAAGTGAATTTGATTCCTAAGTGGAATAGAGGGAGGTTGGGGAATGGCTTCAGATTCCTTTTCATGTTTCATTTGTTTTTCATTTTCTAGGTCAACATTCAAATATAGGTTGGAGGACATATCTTTAGGCATATATATTTTCTTCCCTTATATAGGTGAAATTCCACATACATTACTCTAGGGGTTGGGTAATGGTTAGGAAGGTATTTGGGAATATTTTTAATATTGTTGCTGGCTCAGGTGGATTGAAAAGTTTTCAAATTTTTGTTTAAATGATTTAAACAATTGGAATGGGTGAATGAGGAATGATATTCCACTACAATTTCCAAAGCTTTATTGGAAGAAGAGTCTTGTCCTAGATACGTATTTCCTTGATTTACGTTATTTGGAAAGTGATTTTATTGGTTTTGGAATTGGGAAGGCTCATTAGGATAATGGAATCTAGAAGGAGGATTGTTCCATTTGAAGTTGGGGAACAAACAGATAATGTTGATGGGAGTTACCATCACCTTGACCATATTGGAATTGGTTTGGATTTTGATGATGGAACTGAGGGGGATATGAAATGGGATTACCATATCTGAAGTTAGGGTTATAGGTAGAATAGAAGGGCTCAGAGTGGGTTTGGTTGATGTTTATAACAAACTGACCAGATTGTTAAGTGTTGGGGTTCCACTAAGCACGTGTTTCATTAAGATCCATTTGTCCAGATGAATCAGATGTATCCTCTTGAAGTTGTGGACATGTGTTAGTTGGATGAGATGGGGAGCTGTAGATTTAACAGTTTATGTTAGGTCTGGGGAACAAAGATATTGGAGAACACGCGGTTGGGGATTTGGATGCACCAACTAGTTGTTACAAAAGGCCTTTAAGATCACTCTTCCACTCTGTAATCTTGTTCATCTCTATCGATTTATTATCTTGACCAATCTTAAAATGAGCATGTTATTGAGTATGGAATTGTTGTGTGTGGGATAACAGTTTTCTTATAAGATCTCTTGAATCTGCAAGACATTTATCAACAAGAACAGTAACAATTAAAACATCAATGAGAGTATTATACATAGACAATAACCCCTCATAGATGTTTTGGATCAAGAGTTGGTTAGATATTTGGTTGGGTGGGCTGGTTACACCATGATTTTTAACCACTCCAATTCTTCATGGATTGATTCATCATGGAATTTATGGATACCACATGTTTCATTTCAGATAGAACATTCCATGTGGTTATTAAACCTAGAAGGAGGCAGTAAATCCCTGACATAACAGTGTCATCTAAAGAGAATGGGAATGGTTAGAGTATTATTTGTTCCTCAGAAACCCCTTTATGCTTCATGACAGAGAACACCTCTTGGAACTCTTTAAGATGAAAATGTGGATCCTCGTCGGCTAGCCCATGGAAATGAGGAAGAGGATGAATCAAACTAGATTTGAATTAGAATTCAGCCTCTATGTTTCAATATAGAATACCAAGGGGTTGGTAATTCATATCAGGGGAAATATGTTCTTTAAGTGTTTATTCCTAATAATGGTCGTATCAAATTCAAATGGTTAGAGAAACACTGGTTCTTGAATTATTTGATTATCCATAATGTTCCTCCTAAGTTGGCAAAGAGTTCTCTCAATTTTAGTGTCAAAATAATCTGAGGTATTGATAGGGAGTATAGAGGGAATTAAAAGTGATTTTGGAAGATAGAATAGTATGGTAATTTCTTTGTGTTCTTTATCTGTTTATGATTTTTATGGGAAGATGGGTTTTTATTTGTGTTTTTTTCAATTTTTTAATATTTTGTTTTCGTTGTTTTTTAAAAGAAACAGAAACTGACGTTTACTTAATTACACCTTCCATGGAATTGGTGAAATTCGAAAGCATGTTTTATTTTCACTTATCGATCGTTCATGTTTCTCGAGCTCTTCTAATGTGTATAGTAGTACTCGGTTCAAATCATCTGTGATAATAATTTCTACTAGTCAATTTTTCAGTTGATTGTATTTTGATTAAGGAGTTTTTTTGTAGAGAATAGTTGAAATTATTGATTAATAAAGATTGATTTGATAATTTTCTAAATATTGGGGTGATTTATTCTTTAGGTGATCAAGCTTGTTATATCATTGGGCCTTTCTTTATATTTAATTAAATTGACACCCTTTATACAAGTTGACGTTGATTGGAATTACAAAGTGTTAAGTATTTAATCCAAGTCTTAACAGAAATTACGGTTCTAATATTAATCATATCTTTTTTATGGTAGTGTATATATGGTTCCCTTAATCCATGGAAACCACTCATTAAATAGAACGAGTCATTAATCCATGACTAGTTAAGCCCAACATGCACAATGTCAATTTATAGAATATTCATCGAGAAAAAGGATCTCAATCACTTAACATCCCTAAATTATAACTCAAACTAATGAGAGATTTACTCATCCATTAAAATTATTACTAATCTAGTTTATTATGTTTATGATGATGAATTTAGAATAGAATTAAAATAAAGGGATAAGAAAAGAGTGGTGCTCCAAACACACACACGAGGGACGAAGAGAAATAAAATAAAATTTTAGATTGAATGAGAAATAAAAATAGAAAATGTATTTTAATTTTTTTTAAACTATTTTAAACCCATTACTATTTCATCACAATTGATTTATGATTAAAATTGAATATGAATAAGAAACATTCATTAAATAAGAATTACAAAAAACAAACTCTTACATGATAATAAAAGAAGGACAACATAAAAGTAAATGAATGGAAGAAAGTATGAATTGATTCTCAAGTAATAACATGCGTATGGAAGGTACTCACAAGTCTTTTTTAATTCCCTAGCCATGCCAACCTATCCTCATTTTCTCATAAATTCCAACTCCTTTCAAGGAGATGTGGGGGATGTATTTATAGCCCAATTTTGTGGGCTGTTTGCATTCTAAAATACCTCTCCACATGGGTAGAATTTTAGAAAATTCAAAGATCTTAATATTGATATATCTTATTCCTAAAAATATTATATATCAATTTATTCAATCTACTCTCAAAATTTGGAGACATTTAGATTTATGGGGCCAATGTTATGGCAGTTTGATTCAACAGTTCTGAATAGTTAATTTCTATCCATGCTTTTTCTAAGGCCATAATTTGAATGGATTTTTGAACATGAAGATTCCATAATTTTTGAAAAATTTATTTAACAATTTTGGCAGTCCATATAATGGATTTCACACTGAAAAATATTATCTCCAATTGATGTATACATCAGGACAAAAGTAAAATTTGGTTTGGTGATCTGAATTCATGAACAAAATTTTGGGTTTGACTTCAAAGATTCATATGGGCCCATTTTTTTAGATTTGGGCCTAAAATGTTTTCTAAATGAATCCTTTAATATTTCCCCAAAATTTTTATGAGAATTAATAAATTTTGACTCCGGGATAATAACCAGTAATTTAATATACATGGATAGTCCAGTTTCCTTACAGATTCATTGGCCCTTCTTGTGAGGACCATATGACACTTCAAATGGATGAATTGGCCACATATTCCTTATAATTATTTGTTGTAAATTAAATACAGAATCCTAAAAAATTGAATAACACAACTTGGACTAGTATAATGGTATTTATTTTTAAAACATTAAACAAGAATTGAATTTGGATGAATTCAAATAGTGCTAAAAAATTATATTTAATATTTAAACATTAACATTTCACACAAATTAAGCACATTTCATAGAAAATAAGTAATTGGAGTATATAATAAGTTATTAAAATATTAATAACATTAGATTCCCATGCTTCCACTGAAGGCGCACCCTAGGAATCGACCGTCCACGAAGGACCTGCTCCTGTCGATCCACCATCTCCACCGAAAACTCCGCAAACGTCACACCATCCCCAATGTCCCGCTCTCACTAGTTGATAATGTGTGATAAATCATGAATGTACCTCCATATCTGTGACATGGGGAAAACATCATGCACCTGGTGCATCTATAGGTGGAGAGCTAGGCGGTACACCACCTCGCTAACTCTGCTCCGAATCTGGAAGGTTCTGATGAACCTCGAATATAACATGTCACCCTAGACAAAGCCTCAAATGGTGGCATTCCAATAGTGGAGTGACAACTATTATTGTATGTAATCACCACCAATGTTAGGTGGTCATCCCAAATATGTCCATAATCAAGAATGAAAGTGTCAATCATGTCCTCTAATGTTTGTATGGTCTGCTCCGTCTGACTATCTGTCTATGGGTGAAAGGTTGTGCTCAATAGAAAATGAGTCCTCAAATCCTCATGTAATCCCTTCCAACTTCAAGATGTATAGCGAGCGTCATGGTCTAAGACGATAGTTGATGGAACCCTGTGAATCCATACTATCTCATGGACATAGAGTGATCCCAAGCCCTCTACCGATCCCTACTCCCAGCTGTGTAAGATGCTGGACGACTTTGTGAGCCTGTCAACAATCACCAAGATAGCATCGTGGCCCTTGGATGTGCATGGTAACCCAATCAAAAATTCCATCGGGATACCATCCCACATCCACTATGGTACCTCATGTTGATGTGCCAAGCCTTCTAGACCCTAATGCTCAACCTTTAATAGTTGACAAGTGAGTCACCATGAAACAAACTCAACCATTGCTTTCTTAATTCCTATCCACCAGTACTAATGTCAGAGAGCTGGGTACATCTTTCCCACATATGGATGTACCTACAAAGTGGGATTATTGAACACCCTCATCACCTCCTCCCGCAATTCAAATGACACTACAATGCACCCTCTTAAAAGGATGACATGCTCCCCACTTATCAAAAATCCTTCTGGGCCTGTCCTGAGGACAACTAAGAACATCAAGCCTCACAGTCAACATCCAAAATCTACGCCTCCCTAACTCACTATATGAGTGGGAGAGTGAAAGTCATCGACTAAAGGTTAGCTGCTCCATCATCATCCATGAAGGATATCTGCATTGTGGAAAGTTGCTCTGTCACCTCACTCAGCAGCTGCAAACTAGATCTCCTGCTGAGCAAGTCATCCACCATGTTCCCCTTAATAAGAGTACAAACTAGTGTGAAGTCATAGTCCTAGAGGAACTATAGACATTTCCTCTACCTCATGTGCATTTTCTAATGGGAGAAGAAATACATAAGAATATGGTGGTCTGAGTAGATGGTAAACCCTTCACCTACCAAGTAGTGCCGCCAAATCTTTAAGGAAAAGACCACTACTGCTAATTCTAGGTCATGGGTTGAATAGTTCAACTCATGTTGCCTCAGAAACTCTGAACCCAAAGCGATCACTACTCACTCCAACATCTTAACAAAACCCTTTTTGATCCCTGACGCATCATAGAAAACTATATGACCAATGACCTCCTCTTGTAGTCTCTAGATGGGGTCACTCATCCGTCTCCACCTCATCTCCTAGAAACTCTACTATCACTTCACCATCCACATGAATGATATTAACTTCCATGTTATAGTTGATAAGGGTGTTTCTAGTCTATAATAGTCGGGCACGAACCAATGAAAGTATCAAACCAACCCCAAAAAAATCAGCACCACGATCACGCCCCATGGTGGCTCTCAAGAGAGCACTATCTATATCTTCGTGAGATCCACTGCAACTCCAGCCTCTTAGATGATGTTTCCTAGAATTTGGTCCTCCCTAATCCATAACATGAACTTCGAGAGCTTCCCATAATGATGGTTCTCTCTGTGCATATTCAGGACAATTCGTAGGTGTGTCACTTGCTGCTCCTCTGACCCTGAGTACATCAGGATGTCATCAAAGAAGACCATGATGAACCAATCAAGATAAGGTTGGAATATCTTGTTCATGGGTCCCATGAAAACTACTAGGGTGTTGATCATGCCAAAGGGCATCACCATGAACCCATAGTGTCCATAACAGCATTTGAAGGCTTTCTTCGTTACATCTGCATCCCTTACCCTATGTTGGTGATAGCCTGATCTATGATCTATCTTTGAGAACCACCTCACTCCCTTATAAAAATAAAATAGGTCATAAATCTGTGGAAGAAGATACTTGTTATTCATTGTCACCTATTTCAGATTCTGATAGTCGACGCATAGATTCATGATTCGGTCTGACTTCTTGGAAAACAACACTAGGGCTGGTCATGGTGAAATGTTGGGCCTCGAGAATAACATCTCCTATAATTCCTCCAGCTGTACCCTTAACTCATAAATCTATGAATCAACAATACAATATCCCTGTGTGGATATCGGTGTTGTCCCACGGTATATGTCGATGAATAAATATACCTCCCAATGAAGATGTAACCCAAATATCCATAGGAAGAAGTCATCATACTCATCCACCACAAAAAGAAAGCGAGGACTCCTCTCATCCACCACAAAGAGGGTGAGGCTAGACAACTGGTGAGTGATCGAATGTACCCTCCTTCAAGAAAGTCCATCATGTGTTGTAAGAGTTACCTTCTCCCCCGTTAATGAAAAACTGGTCCCATCCTCGCGAACACGCCATACTCTAAGCTTAGGATAGTGGACCGGAGCATGAAATATAGATAATTAGTCCATGCCCAAGATGACATCCTAAGGCCTCAACGCTGCTACTAAGAGATACTAGTCGAAGAGTCTCCTACAAGATTAAGATCACACTATTGACACCCGTGTGATATTATCGAATCCCTTCTTGTTGGAGTCTCTAATCATAAGGATCATGCCAACAGCTCCACTAGAATACCCAAGTCTAGAATGATGTCTGTGACAAGGAAAGAGTGACGGTCACCTATGTCTATAAGAACTGCATCTAAGTTGGAGAATAAACATATATTACCACTGATCATCTTTGGAGTGTCGTGGTCAAAGTCCTCCACTACATGATACTGAGCTCACCCCTATCCACCTAATCCATGAGGCCATGGTGTGACCACCTTGAGGAGGTGGTGGTAGTACATCAAACCATCACCCCCACCTACCGCTCGACCTGATCCTCTGCCATTTCCATCACACTACGAACCACCTCACTCGACCCTCTGACTCTACCTTAGTGACCCCTTGATCATATATTGGTCATCTGTGTGGCAGGTCGGGCGGTCATGGCCCATGTGTCCCTACCCACTGCATTAGTACCTTGCCCCACTCCTCTACTAACCCCCACAGCCCCGGTGGCCTCACCGCACGAATCTAATGTTCTGGGGTCACCCTCCAGATGCTTTGGCCCTCTTGGGAATCTGCGTCATCTATTGGCTGCTCTCCAAGTATGAATCAACCACCAATTGCCCGGTGGTATCTCCCATCGTCAGTGCCTACTCTACGAGGAAGCTCTCTACATGTAGAGCTCTCTCTATAACTCCAGCCTGAGTGGGGATGCTGAGAGAAATCATTGACGCCCTGATCTCCCATTGGGGTCCCTGCTCAAAGGTCCAGGCTCTGACGAAAGGGTCACATACCATATCCTCTAAGTAGAAAGAGAGGTCTGTAAACCTCGAATAGTAATCAGCCATTATCATGCTACCATGCTGTAGTGAAGCATCACCTATATGTGCTCTAAGTTCAATGTCCTAGAGACTAACATCTCCCAGAAATGATTCTCGAAATAATCCCAAGAGAGGGTCTCTTCATCATGAGTCTAATTCGTAATGCTATACCATCTCCCTACCAACCCCTGCTGATGACATGTACCAAAGATCACCATTTGTTCATGGGGCGTTCTCACTAAGCATATGATGCACGTCACCACCTCCAGCTAGTCCTCAGCAGCCTGAGGATCAATATCTCCCCTGAATCTGGGAGGTCTCTATCTTTGAAAATAGTGAAAGGCACAGAGTATACGCGTTTCCTCTACCGGTAGAACCAGAAGTTACTACTAATCAAATGGTGGTGGTAACACAGGTGCACCCCCTGGCGGGGCCATCTCTAGCACTGGTCCCCGAACCGATGCCTTTTTTCTAGGTGGGCTATCCTCACTGTCACATATAGGAATTCAAGATGGCAACATGCATGGAGGAATATGGAAGTAAATCAATATTTACTATTTTTAGTAGATTATACCAGGAGATTTGACTTTGATTCAAGAAGAACATGAGGAAATAATCAATTCAAATATGATGCATGCAACCAGTGTTTTTATTTATAGAGCTAAAAATTAGAATTCAAGGTCCTGGGGTAGGTATATGTTAGCTGCCACACCAACTCTAGACTCCCCAAATCTGAAAGTCAATCTTGAAACATTTAACTCTATTTCCCAATAACAAAACAACAGATTCCTGGTCTTTGAGGTAGAACCAACTACCTCTGATACCAATTTTTCACATCCCGTCCCCCGAGGACCATATTGTAAATCCCCCAAGCCCACCTCCCAACGGACAGTGGATGGTGACTAGCACCTCATGTTTCAACCTAAAAGTGGGAGGTATTTTCTTGAGTACATGTAAGCACACTCATATGTCAAACTACATCCCAAAAGTTGTAATGGAAAACATGCATACCACTAAACAACCAATGATTATAGGTACAATTTGTAGGTAAAATGGGCCAGAATACAAACCCAAAAAAAGGGAAAATAAAAATGTGAAATTACAAATGAACTCTTAAAAGTCGTCCGCTGAAAACACCACATGATGAGTATGTATAGATTAGTGTGCAGAAACTGTAGAAGTATTCCCCAACCTCTGGATCTCACTGTCCACCACTGGGTCCCAGGCCACCAAGTACTCCTTCAAGGCGTCGATCTTCTACACTTGACACAACATGTGTGGGTGATTCTCGTGCATGTGTGAGTAAAAAAATACTCAGTAGGGACCCAAAACACAAAGGAAAGATCACAATTCAATCCAATAATGAAATCCACAAAGCATGATTATGAAGCAAGACAACTCACACATGTATAATATAATGTACGGTAAGTAAGACTATCAGTTGTAACAGTAAACACCTTGGACTGATGAGGTACTCATCCCTGATGAGTACCGTGGGTCTTTTGGGTCACACGAAACCACTTAACACTTCCCACTTGGGCCATAATAGCTAGTCCACACAAGTCCAGTTGTAGTTGATCCACACAGGTTCGATTGGAACTGATCCACACATGGTCACATGTAGCTGATCCACACAGAGTCACTTGGAGTTGATCCACACAGGGTCTCTTAGAGTTGATCCCCAGAGGGTATTTGGGAGCTGACCCACACAGGGTCCCTTAGAGCTAATCCACACTGGTTCTCTTGTTTTCTAAACCTATAGGGTCATTTGGGCCTTCTCTTCATTAGACTTCGAGTCTTATCCAACCGCAATATTTTCATATATAGCCCTCTTGATTCTAAGAGTATCCACTCATCAAGCCATTAATCGTATTACAACATCCATGAAAGTCTCCTTAGATCATGCAAAAAGAACCGAATTGTCACGAGGGTCCTGACCCCATAAATTGATTATCAAGAAGATTCCCAATCTAAAAGATTTTGGCATTTTAATAAACATGGGCCAGTTGTGTCTGTAATAATCCGACCATAGTTACCAAGAGTCGGTGGATTATTAAAAAACATTTGTATGATCACAAGGGATCAAATCCTGAAAGACCAATCGGTTTAGTCGCCTTGGAAGTACTAGATACATACATATGTTTAAGATTAAATTATGAAATTAAGAACAATAACATTGTGTCCCCTTTTAACACATCCATATCCCATAGACTATCCCTAAAGGTCAATCATAATATATATCATCGCATCCAGGAAAAATAAAACATAGAATGGGGTGATCTTAGATGCTTAGTAAGGATACCAATATTGCTGAAACATTCATAAATAAGCATAAACATTTAAGGAAATGTATAAGACTAAAACAAAATCCTTTAAACATATACATAAACATAATATGAAAAATATTAATCAAATAATTCCATTTACTTATTCACATGGATATTCTTCTAGTCAAATAATCTCATGTAATATCAATATCCTATTTCATAATGATGGAATGCATAATGTTGGACATCATAACCACATAGTCAAGGACTCATGCAATGACTAAAAATAATATTTTTTCAAGGCCTTATGCAAGACACATGATTGTCTCAGTATACAAACCAATACATTGATGAGCTATCACCGACTCCACTAGTCACTTACAAAGTCCAATGTATTCCTCATATGAAAAAGATGAAACATAACATAAACATTCGTATTAAAACTAGCATACGAAATGTTAATACTTTAACCACAAACCATGAATGGTATAAAAATAAAACATCCATATTCAAACATATCTCATAACGATCAATACAATATGGTAGATTGTATCATAATAAATCAACTTCAAACATGTATGAAATCCATCAAAGGTTGTTCACATGGAAGAAATCAAAACCATTTGAGAGAAATATCTCTTTATATTTTGATTTTATTTAATAGTCACATAATTATAAAAGAGAACATTTATTTTGAAAATAATCTTACAATCTTGTAAGGGAAGCTTTAAAGGTGTTATAATGGTGGAAAATAGCTGCTCCCACCGTATACGTTAAAAAACATTCTTTCCTTAATTTTGTCGAAAAGGTCGTAAATGTCCTAGTTTGGAAAATGATGGAAATATTATTTTGTAAAAATTTTATAAAAATAAAAACAATGGTATAAATTACATTATAAAATATTCTAGGAATTATTAAAAAGGTTTTGAAATACATTTTTAAGAAACCCAGATAGGGATGGTAATGAGGTCCCAATAGATAATCACATATAAACAACCTCAGATAATGTAAAGATTATAGAATTAACCCTTAACATATACTTTTCCTTGATCAAGGTTAAATTAAACACTTTTATAATAGTAAAATAAATGTTATTAAATTATACAAAAACCACATGCATAAATATGGTATCATATGTGATCTTCTAATATTTCTTTGTCAATAATATTTCATTAGTATCATCGTTTCAGGTGATAACTAATTCGATATCCTTTATATTCTTGTTTACGTAATACATGATTATTATGGATAATTTGTATTTGATTCATATCCAGAATGATATTATGTTTTGAAACATTATTTTTAATCATAAAATAAAAATTATTCTTGAATGGTTATGATGGGGATTGAATTTCATCGCGTTTGTGGAGATTGTAATCTGTACGTATGCACGAGCGACAATATGATAATATTGATGGTGAAATAATATTTAATTTGATGGAATACTATATATATAGAATCAGTAACATGTTATATTTATTATTTATGCCAGTTGTACTCATTTTTATTCCCATCAAAATAATGATGTGTTTGAATAACAAACAACACCACGACGTGGAGGCGGTTAGCCATACGTACACACGTATGTTGACTTGTAATTAATAGGATGGATTGAATAATGAATATAGTTGATCCATATTTGAAATAACATCATAGTATGTGTAAGGTACTTGAGTTATTATATTAGCATGGAAACAATAAAGAAATATGAAGTGCAAGAAGAAAAAAACTTTGAAAGTGGTTGTGAAATTATTACCTCTTCTTCTAGATGTTTCCTTTTGAGTTAAATAAAAGGGATCCATAGGTTGGATTTCTAAACAAATTTAGGCCAATAGGTCAATGTGAGGTTAGTTGGGAGGATATTTGTGAATGTTTTGGCTGAGCCAAATGGATTTGGAGGAGTGATTTTGAGAGAAGGGGATGTACCCTTTTATAACATAGGTGATGGTTACTTTAGGAAAATCTTGAAATATTATTTTATTATAAAATCTTATTCGGTTTATAATGGCTCCAAAATGATTTATTTAGAGAATAAGGTAGTTATGGGTCTAAAAAAATTCATCCAATAGGTCTTAGACAGGTTTAGGTCACCTTATTAACTGTATTATTTAGATTTAAATGTTTTATAAATAGTTTAACATTTACCATGTCTCCTTATATCGTTATATTAAATGGTTAATAAAATTACAATAAAATGACAAGAAAATTCCAAGAGGATCATTAAAAACATATCAATTATTATATATATCCTTTGGATGATCCTTTTATTTTTAAGTCAATTATATCATTTAATAATATAGTATTTGTTTTAAATACACATTTATGTCAATTTTGAAACTATTTACTATTTGATTATTGATAATGTCATATCAACTTGATTACATCAAATAAAATTAATTCAATCAAACCGAATAAGTCATATTAACCTATAAAATTCGTGGAATTTATCAAAACTCTCTATTTACATTTATTTGGATATTTATAATATCAATTATTTTAATATTTCATTTATAAGGTAATTACTGCATTATCATTGTGTCATAAATACATTTAATAATTTAATGTCTGAAAATTATAAATAAAATTCTATTATATAGGAAATAATTTTATATTTCTAATTAATATTTATAGTATAATTTATTTTCTCTGTAACCCTATATTAAAAATGTTTTATTTATGAAAAATTGAAATTGAAACATTTAACTATTCATTAAATAAAATAATAATAAATGTCTTAATCTAATCCAAGTGGACCAAAAGGATAAAATTTTATTCATATGGTTGATTTTGTTCTAAATACAATTATCCAATAGAATTATGACATGTTTAAGGTAATAATAATAATACCATTTCTAACTTTATTTATCCTATTTACTTTTAACATTGGCAAATAAAAGTCAAAAGTTATTATTCACCAAAAAATATATTCAACTTATTGAAAAAAAATTCCATAATTATAACAACCATGCCTCTCATATTTTTGAAATTCATTTCACATAATTGTTAAAATTATGTTTTAGGCAAATTTGCTAACGTGACTAGAAGGTGGGTAAAAGACATTGGAAAATCCATAAAAATTTTTACATCTAATTTTACTGTAAAATGAATCCAATGAATTGCATTGAACTAAAATAGGTATTATGTATCTATTTTTATTTATAATAAATTTACATAAATTAAAAAATTACTTAAATAAAAATTCAATTTTAAACAATAACACTGTGTTTTTTACTATTTATAAAAAATTGAAATTTTTCAAAAAATTACCAAAGATTCACCCTAAACTTATTTTGATATTCCGAATCCAAAAATGATTTCAAAAATAAAATTTATAAAATTTATAAAGGATTGTATTAATATTCATAACTGCTAGTTTGAATGTTCGTTGTGTGATAAAATTCCAAGTTCCATACAACACAAGCTATTTCATTATTCAAAGGGAAACATACCAAGGAAGCTTGGGGTGTTACATTATTCCCAACTTCAAATAATTCCATACTATTAATTTCTATAATATTACTGCATAAAATTATTTGTGTGGTTCATCATCATTTGTTCCTTAATTTCCCACATTCCCTCCTCCAGTTTTGGTTTCTCCATAGATCTTTTACAAAACAAGTCGTTCGGTTTGTCCGCACTTGTTCTCTGGTGTCCATAATCTGGAAAGGCTCTTCAAAATAACACTAATCGGGTTAAAATTATGTTTTTTCATAGGTTAGTACATGAATTGGGTTAGGAATGTATTTTTTCAACAGTGATACATGGAACACATCATGAAAATTGGAGAAACTTGGTGTTATTTCCAAATAATAATCTATAACTCCAATTCGTTCAAGAATATCAAAATTTCATATGTACTTGGGACCTAATTTACCCTTTTTTCTGAATCGTATAGAACCATTCCATGGATATACCTTCATGAAAACATGATCACCTACATGAAATTCAAAATCCTTCCTTCAGTTATCAGTATAGCTCTTTTTCCTACATTGAGATGCTTTGATTTGGGTTTGGATAATCATCACATTTTCCATTGTTTCCTCAACATGTTCTAGTCCTATGAGTTTTATTTCACCAAAATCATCCCAAAAAGTTGGTGCGCAACCTCTCTTTACTTATAATTCTTCATATGGTGCCTTCAAAATACTTGAATAGAAGCTATTGTTATAGGAAAATTCTACCATAGGTAATTACTGATCCTACATTCCATGAAATAAAGTGAGCAAGTTCTCAACATATCTTATAAGGTTTGAATAGTCTATTCTGATTGTCCAGAAGTTTGAGGGTGGAAGGCAGTGCTCAAATGAAGTTCATTATCCAAGGCCTTCTGAAGAATTTTCAAGAATCTTGTTGTAAAACGAGGATCACGATTTGAAACAATGGATAAGGGTACTCCATGAAGTCTTACAACTTCATTAATATATAGCCTTGATAAATGTTCAGGTGGTAAATAATATGTTATAGAAAGAAAATGTGATAACATGGTAATACGATCAATAATGACCCTTATTGCATCGTTCCTTCTATAATTCTAGTAGCAACATGAAAATGTCCATAGTAATATCAAACCATTTCCACTCAGGTATTGGTAGTGGTTTCATGACACCTCAAGGATGTTTTCGTCATGCCTTCACCTGTTGAAAAACCATACATCCTGACACATAATCAGAAAACTCCCAATTCTTGTTGTTCCACCAAAAACGTTCCTTCAAATCTCAATACATGTTAGTGCTACCATGATGTATAGATATATTTGAGTTATGAGAATAATCCAATAATTCCCTTATTAGATCAGGTATATCGAGAACACAAAGTCTCTTGCCAAATTTTCCATCTTCATTTTCGAAGTCAATCAATCTCCCATTACTCAGAGCTTTAATTTTTTTTGAAACTCCTCATAATCAATCTGAGAACATTTTATCCTTTCTAGTAATGATGGTTTGGCAACTATTTGAAAACGTATTGATGTTTCACCTTCCATGATTATTACTATATCCATTTTTACTAGATCCATGAACAAATGATACCTTTCAACTCTCATCTTGTTCAAAACTCCATGATCCATTCTATTCAAAGAATCCAGGACCTTATTTTTTTTCCTCGAGTGGTAGTGTATAGTGAAATCATACTCCTTGATTAGTTAGAGCCATCTCCTTTGCCTCATGTAGAGTTATTTTTGTGAGAAAATATTTTTCAATCTATTGTAATTGATATATATATATATATATATAATTTTCACCACAGAGATAATGTATCAATATCATCAACGAAATTTTTACAATTTCTAACTCAAAATCAAGAGTGGGATATTTTTGTTCATGAATTTTTAGATGTCATGATGAATAGGAAATAACTCTATCATTCTGCACAAGGACACATCCAGTCTTTTCTTTGAAGCATCTCTATAAATAACAAAACCATCATTCCTAGATGGTATAGTCAAGATAGGTGCATTCAATAATTTTCTCTTCAGTTCATAAAAAAATACTCACACTCTTTTGTCAAAACATTTTTAACCACATTACGAGTGATCATGGTTAATGGGTTGGCCATCAGGCAAAAGTATTGATGAAACACTGATAATAACCTACTAAACCAATAAAACTGCATGCCTCAGTTATACTCATCGTTGCTGGCAAATGTTGTATCTCTCTTTTATTAGAAGGATCAATAGAGATTCCATCATTAGAGACAATTTGTTGATGAATATATATTTCTTGAATTCAATATTCACATTTTCTAAACTGCCCATATAAATCACTTCATCTCAGTGTTTTCAGAATAGTACACAAGCAATTTTCATGATCTTCATGATCTTCATATATTTATGATTATTCCAAGATATCATCAATAAATACTACTATAAAGTCATCATGATATTCTTTGAAAACTCTATTCATTAGAACCATGAAAATAGAGGGTGCATTAGTCAGTCCAAAAGGAATTAATGTAAACTCCTAATACTGGTACCTTTTTCGAAATGTTGTTTTCTGAATGTCATCTTTCTTCCCACACAACAAATGATATCCAGATCAAAGGTAAATCTATGTAAAATATTTAGCCCCAAGATGTTGGTCAAATAAATCATCAATGTGAGGATGGGGATACTTGTTCTTTATTTTTATAGCATTGATCTCCCTATATTCATTGCAAAACCGAATATATTCATATTTCTTCATAACAAAAAGAATAGGGGATCCCCATGGAGAAACACTAGGGTGAATAAATCCTTCATTAGAAAATTCCTCTGGTTGTTTCTTTAGTTCAACTAATTCCATAGTGGCCATTATTTAAGGGGTCTTCGATATTGTCCTTGAACTAGGAATTAAATCAATGGAAAACTCAATTTATCTTTCTAGAGGATGTCCAGGTAAATACTATGGAAACACATCAAAAATATTATTGCACGATAGGTAGGTCCTCTATTTGATCATTCCTTTCCTCACCTATTGTTATTTAATTCACTTCCTACCCAATAATTGAATTTAGTAGAGCTACTAGGGGTGGATCTAGATAAGAATCATGTGGTGACATTTCTTGCCTAAAGATAATTTACTCCTTATCATCATTGAAAATTGAAACATCATGCTTCTTACAATAAATTTTTTCATCATGGTCCAAAATCCAATCCATATAGAAGATTTTTTAAAATTCAATAATGGGCATGATAATGAGATCAGTGGATAAATAACATTTATATGCCCTAATGGTGACTGGTTCACAAAACATTGTTGCAATGATACTTCCCTTAGGTGTTTTGACTAACAACTCCTTTGTTAAATCAAATTGGAAATATATAATTTTCATAGAAACCATGGAATATATGAAAAAATGTAAAGATCTTGAATAAAATAAAGAATTTCCTAAACATGAGGAAACCATTAAATTATATGCCACCACCTCTTTCGGAGCTTCAACCTTAGCAGTAGTAATCGCATCATATTGTAATTGCTCCATTGAGTTTATTGAGTAATGTTTCCTTGGATCTTAGGTCATTAATTTGAATAATTACCCTTTTCTCTACAACAGTCGCATTCAAAATGTACAACATCTTTCTTTCCCTTGCAATAATGAGCATGGTGGACTTTTTCACCACACATATAACAAACATCCATTCACGTTAAGATAGTATTGAGGTGTTTCATCACACATTTATCGAAGGACGAATATTCAACATTTACCTTCATCCACTTATTTCCATTTCCAAAGTATTTAGTAGGTCTCTTCTTCTATTTCATTTCATTAAAGTCGTAGGAATTAGATAATTCATTTTTTATCTTGATAGCACGTGAGACTATATCATCATACGATGATAAGAATTGTGAGACTAATGCTCGATGAAGAAATGGTTTTAACGCATCATATAATCAATCAATATTACTCCTTGGGGTTTTTATATAATCTTATGAATGAATTGATAATCTTATAAAGTTAGACTCATACATTGTAACATTTTCATCCTCCTTTTTCCTCAGACATAGAAATTATGCTTCCATATCCTCTTGATGGTCATGAGAAAAGTATTTTTCTAAGACAAGATCTCTAAACTCCCTCAATTACATATTTTATACTTTTTCACCATACATTTTGTTTCTAATTAATGACCACCATCGATTTGCATCTCCCGTGAGGTGATAAACTACCATGAAAACTTTATCCCTTTCCCTACTCCCAAATGCATAAAATATTTTCTCTATGGAACATATCCATTGCTCAGCTACAAATGGATTTTTAGTCCCATTGAATGTTTGTGGTTGTTGACTCATGAAGAAGTCTAACATTGATCCTCCATGTTGTGGATTAGGATGATCTATACAGATAAGGTTATTATTCATAACCTGAGTGAGTTATCCCAGTATGGTGATAAGATGATCAGCAACAATTGCATCACCAGTTCCGCTATAATTATATTGAGTCGGAGGTAAATCCCTACATGTATTATGTGCATTGATATGGTTTCCATTCCTTCTACTTGGTTCCATTTCTAATCAATTACATACACTAGATTATTTTACGAATCACAATACATAATTCCAAACGTGTAATGCAATTAACATAAATTGAACAGTTTATGGATATAAACCATAATCATAAAAATTTCATCATTGAGGAAGTATATACTCATAAATCCTTAAAAATGTTTTGTAATGAAAATGTGAATTATCCTAAGCATATACTCTGATATTTTCTATAACCAAGATCACAACAAGGCATGTTGTTATGTACCAAGACACCCCAGGTCAGGCCCAAAACTCCTTGTCAGAGTTTTCACTCCTAGGTACATCTATTATAGAGATGCCTCTAATTTCTCATATCCAAATAGGGATGTATTTCGTGGAAAATACACAAAATCTCTACATTACCAAAATTATAGAAAATTATTCTATACTAATCCCCAAAGCCTATCTTAGGGTAATGTTCTTTATCAGAGTTTTTCTAAATCTAGCTTCCACGGTTTGTACTAAACAATCTCCGATACCAACTATAATGCCCCAACACTAGTAACCCAAATTCAGTGCATTATTAAATAACATTTTCATGATCCTAGGGGATCAAAACCCGAAAGACTGATCAATTTAGTATCCTTGTTAGTACTAGATAAATACATAAGTTTTACAATAGATTATGAAATAAAAAACAACAAAATTGTGTCTCCTTTTAAAACATTCATATCCCATAGACTATCTGTGATGGTCAGCCACAATATACTTCTTATCATCTTGGGATAAAGAAAACATTGAATGGGTGATATGAGATGCTCAATCAGGATAACAATACAGAAAAAAAATTTCATAAATAAAAATAAACATTTAAAGCAAGGTATAAAAGTAAACAAAATTCTTTTAATCATAATCATCATCATAATATTTGAATGATAAATCAAATAATTCCATTTACTTATACACATGGGTATTCTAATAGTATAATAATCACATGTAATATAATTATCTAATTTTATAATGATGGAATGCATAATCTCAGACATCATAACCATGTAGTCAATGCCTCATGCCAAGAATAAAAATAAGGGTTTGTCATTGTATTGTTCGAAGACACAAGTTTGTCTCATGATACCTACCATTCCATTGAGGAGCTATAGCATGCTCTTCCTGTCACTTAATATGTCCAATGCATTCCTCTTATTATAAGGTTTAAACATAAAATAAACATTTGTATTAAAACTAGAATATGAAATGTTAATACTTTAACCATAAATCATGAATGGTATAAAACTAACACATCCAAATTCATGCATATCACAAAACCTTAAATATAATATGTAAGATTGTATCATAATAAATCAGATTTGAACATTTTTAAAATTAATCAATTGATGTTGACATAGTTTTAATCAAAACCATTTAAGAGAAATATATATTTCTATAATGAAATAATTTAAGTCACATAATTATAAAGGAAAAAATTTATTTTGAAAATATTTTCACAAGCTATTAAGGGAAGCATAGAAGGTGTTATAATGTCGTAAAATTGATACACCCACCATATACACTAAAAAACATTATTTCCTTAATTCTGTCGAAAAGGTCGTATCATGCCTTGTTTGGAAAATGATCGAAATATTCCATTATAAAGTTTTTATAAAAATTATAACACCGGAATAAATGACCATAAACCATAATCTATGAAATAGTAAAAATGTTTTGAAATACATTTTTAGGAACCACAAATATGGAGATAAAGAGGTCCCAGTTGATACTCATGTATAAACAACCTCAAAAAATGAAGAGATGATATAATTAACACATACATTATTCATTTCCTTGATCGAACGTATGTTAATATCATTTATAATTGTTAAATAATTGTTAATAAATTATTCAAGAACCACATACATAATTATGATATAATATATGATCTTCTAATATTTCATTGGTAATAATATTTCAGTACTTTCATCGTTTCTAGTGTTAACTGATTCGTTTTCCATTATATTCTTGGATACGTAAGCCATGTTTTTTTTGTATAAGATATTTTTTATTCATATATAGAATTATATTAAGTTATTAAACATTATTTTTAATAATATGATGAAAATTATTCTTGAATGGTTATGATGGGGATTTAATTTCATCACATTCATGGAGACCATAATTCATACGTACGCATGAGCGACTATATCATTCTATTAAAGGTGAAGTCCTATGTAATTGTATGGTATATAATATATACCAAATTCATAACATGTTATATTTTATATTTAAATCAGTAATACTAATTATTATAACCATACAATTAATGAAGTGTTTGAATAACAGACAACACCACGTCGTGGAGATGGTAAGCCGTACGTATGCACGTATGGTGTCAAGTCATTCATAGGATGGGTAGAATAATGAATATTTTTGTACCATATTTGTAATAACATTACAGAATGTATAAGGGACTAGAGTAATTATTTTGGTTTGCAAGTAAAAATTAATGTAGAAGTTGAAAAGAAAAGATCATTGAAAGATGTGGTGGAATTATTACCTATTCTTCGGATGTTTCCTTTTCAGTTGATCAAAATGGATCCTTTGGATGGATTTCTGATCAATTTAAGACATTTAGGTACATGTGAGGGTATTTGGGAGGATATTTGAGTAGGGTTTAGCCGGGCCAAATTGATTTTAAGGTGTAATTTTGAGAGAAGGGGATGTACCCTTTTAAAAGAGAGGTGAGGTTTACTTTAGAAAAATCTTGAAATATTATTTTATTATAAAATAATATTCAGTTTATAATGGTTCAAAAATTGTTTATATGGAGGATAAGGTGGATATTTATTGAAAAAATCTCATCCAAAAGGTTTTATATAAGTTTATGTCACCATATTAACATTATCTTTTAGATATAACTCTTGGTTAAATAGTTTAACATTTACCATGTCTCCTTGTATCTGTATATTATATGGTTAATAACCTTACTATAAAATACCATGAGAACCATAAGTTGTTAATTAATGAAATATATATTTTAATATATGTAATTTGTCTGAACATTATATTTTTAGGACTATTATATCATTTAATAATATTGTATTGGTTTCAAAAACTCATTTATGTCAATTTTGACACTATTTAGTATTTGATTTTTGTAAAAGTCCAAAACAATTGATTACTTAATAAAAATTCATTTAATCAACCATATCATGTTATATTAACCTATTAAATTTTTGTAATTAATCAAAAGTCTCAATTTAAATTTATTTTGATATTTATAATATCAATTATTTTAATCATTAATTAATAAAGTATTTACTGCATCATAATTGTGGAATAAATAAATTTAATTATTTAATATTTAGCAATTATAAATAAAATAACATTATTTATGAAATATTTTTATCTTTCTAATTAATATTTATAGTCGAATTTATCTTATGTTTAACCCTATATTAAAAATGTTTTTGTTTTGAAAATTTGAATTTAACAATTTTAACTCTTCTTTAAATAAAATAATAGTAAATTGTTTTATATGGTACAAGTGGAAAAAAGGATCATATTTTCTTACTAAGGTAAATTTGGGTTGATATACTCTTATCCAATATAATTAGGACATGTTTTAGGGTAATAATAATATAATTTTTACCTATAATTACCTTATTTATTTTTAATTATGGTAAATAAAAGTCCAAAGTTTCTATTCACCAAAAATTAATTTAATCTTATTGTACCACTTTTAACATATTGATATCAAACACGTCTCATGGATTTTTGAAACTTTATACACAGATGCGGTAAAATTTCATTTTATGAAAATTTGTTAACATGCCTAGAAGGTGGGTAAAAGTCGTTAAAAATTTCAATAAAATTCTATATGTAAAATTTTATTACAAAATGACTGAAATCAATTGAATTGAAATAATATAGGTATTATGTATATATTTGTCCATATAATAAATTTAAATAAAATATATAATTATTTTAAAAAAATTCATTTTAAAACCATAACGCAGTGTTTTCACTATTCATCAAAAAACTGAATGTTTTCAGAAAAATACCAAAAAATTCACCATAAGATGATATTGATATTCCGAATCCAAATATGAAGTCCATTTTGAAAAATAAAAATTATAAAATTTAAAAAATTGGGCATTACTATTCATAACGGTGAGTTTTATTGGATGTGGTGTGTTAAAACAACAAGTTATGTACAACTCAAGCAATTTCATTATTAAAGGGAAACATACTGTGGTAGCTTGTGGTTTTAAGGTGTCTGGTCCCGGTCCAACCCGGTCGGTCCAACCCGACCTATCTGGGTTGAGGGTCCTGCTTGACCCGACCTGGTTCCGACGACCCAACCCAACCTAGTTCGGCATGGCCACTGGGCGAGGCCCATTAGGCTTTGCCGGACCCGGCCCGGTTCGACAATGTGTTCGGCCCATAGGTTTTCCCAGTGACCTGGTTCCATCTAACCTGGTACGTATCAGGCGGGACAATTATTCCCATCATGGGCTGCCGGACGGACCGACTATATCCTGTCGGCCCTGCGAGCCTACTTTAATCCCACCCTGGCCACCCTGTGGTTCGGTTTGCACCCCCCGTCCTGGCCCATTGTATGGGCATGTCTCCTCTAGGTGGAATACTGTTCATGCGTGTCATGACTGGCTATGCCGACTGCCCCCAAGTCCCTCACACAATCTTTGTTAAACTGTGTCCCAGCGTGCAGCGCTGTGGCCCCACCACAGCTGGGTGTCTGCGTCAATGTCCACTAGTTGTGGGCTGCCTCGGTGTGAAGATGAGATGTTCCACGGACCACCGTGTCTGCTCTGGTGTTCTGTTCATCAGACGGTCTACGCCTCCAGACTCAACGGGTTTCCATCTTCCATACTACAACCTCAATTAATCAGGAGATTCGACCATGAAGAACACACAATAACACACAAACACAGAGGGGATCGAGCCTTGTTCGTATCTTCCCACACCATCTATGTTAGAGTTTCTTTAAAACATGGGGGGATAAGATGATGATTCTATCAAATAAATAACCCTGATGCAAAATTACAAGAATAATCTCCATCCCACAATAACATGAAATCTGCAGATCAACCAGTTTGTGGGTTGATTTGGGTTCATTATTTTAGAATGATTAATGGAGAATTCAAATTACAAAAAGTAACCCCTGTCTAGGATAAATTATTTGGTTGGGGAATAATAGATTCACACACCTTCATTCTTCATTGTTGATCCGTCATCCATGTTACTAGAGATCCTTCAATAGATGGAAGGAGAATTCATTCATCATTTGTCAGTATCATTCTTTGTGGTGGGTCGTTTTCTCTAGTGAATCACTTGCGTACTTCTTTGGAGAGAATTTCCTAAGCATCTTTCAGAGAAATTTATGATTTGATTCTCCAACCTATTATCTCATTAAAATAGAAACGCTTCGCAACGTTTCTATTATGATTAATTTTTTTGAAACTATCTTCGGATGACCACAACTTGAGGGGAACCACCAACCATCAACCTTCCAACATATCCCTCAAGGCCAAAACTGCACCCAAAAATAGTCTGATTCCAACTAACAAGGTCAAAAACATCAACATGTGCAACACACACCCAAAAGCACCAGGAACCATATACATCCTCTCTCATAGGTCACCATCTAGGTTGAATGATACCAACTCCCTAGACTTGAGTCACAACCAATAAAATCCATTGTCCCTCTCTCCAAACAATACATATCTTGTCAAAAACAAAGCAATGCTCATGCAAGGAACTCACACCCTTGTTCTAATTCACACTATTCCAAGCACACCAAACAACCATTATTATAGGTTACACTCCATGGGTGTACACATGTTTCAGCCCTAAGAGCCCAGAGATTATCTTTGGGATTTAAAACAAAACTCATAAGGTCTCTACTCACATGGTCACCTAGAGCACAACATCATCCTTAGGGCCCAACATGAACATCATATGGTCACAAACCATGAGATTTTCCTCACTCACATTACCGAACAACACCTCACAACCCAAATGCCACAACCCCACGCAGGTTACCTAAAAACCACCTAGGCAATGTCATGACTGGAAAAGAATCACAATCCAATCTGAATCTCTCAAACTAGTTTATAAAGGTACGAAATAAATTCTATGTAAACAAGGGATACTTTGGGTTCCATAAGTTAAAAAAATTCATTTAATTCATGACCACAATTTATCCCATTTCCAATTCTTATACAATTTTTACTACATCATCAATTTCAACACGTGATCTTAGGGTTAGGCATATATATCATCTCTATGTGGGTCTAATGAAATCAAACATTATACATAGGGGAAATAAGTCAAGTCCCTATATCACTAAGGATACAGATATCACATTAACACATTATCCGCACCTAGATGTCTCAATTCAGGTTTAATGAAACCTATATGGAATTGAGCCTTCATCCCCTTCCCTATCTCGTGCATTTATGGTGTGGAGTTTAGAGCCTCAATCTAACTCAAACATTGGGTGTAGAGCCTCATGTCAATACCCCACTCTACCAAG
This sequence comes from Viscum album, assembly GCA_963277665.1. Taxonomy (NCBI): domain Eukaryota; kingdom Viridiplantae; phylum Streptophyta; class Magnoliopsida; order Santalales; family Viscaceae; genus Viscum; species Viscum album. The sequence continues at coordinate 394,257,628 of OY728127.1, read as the reverse complement.
CCATGTCCAAATGATTATTTATCAAGTCACCACAACCATACCATAACATCACAACGAAAAACAATGCCATTGGATATCACAATACAAAATAAAAATATGGGAATTAATACTAGGCCATAACCCATTAATACATTTACGAATTACATTTCATAGCAATATATAAAAATTCCTATTTTCTTTCCTTAACTCTTAATTTTGATTCAACAAATGCTATTCCTAATCCAATAGTCATCAATTACCATACATTAACCCATTTACCCCATTTATTTTTTCACAAGCATTTATCCACTTATGCATATCATGTACATTTATCATATCTCATAACAAAACCACTTATTACATTCAACAATTTTGTGTACCAAAATTCCAATGTATTAACCCATTAAACATATTCATCCATTCCCAGATTAAAACCCATTAACATACTCCCCATTTCCCATTCCAACATTCTGTTCGAAGTCTTCCATTAATATTCAATAATCCTTCTAGGCATTTCTAACCAAATTCAGTTAAACAATTGACATAAGCCCATTTAAACCAATTTTCTCATTTCCATGTCATTCCAAACAACCCCTTATGACTTATCACCACAAGAATATCTATTATAAATCCACATATAACTTAATAAAACATTAAAACACGTTCTACATGGGTTTCATATTGTCACTCGGCATCCCATCACTCAACCATACCATTTTCTAGGTGCGGGAATGCCAGTGCAACCAATGGGTGGACATAGAGTTGTCAAGTCCATGTGTACGTATCCCTTGGGGATCGTGAGGGTTTCAATTGGTCACATAGACACCCATTTTCATAGACTCTACAATGAAACCAAGAACAGAATTAGGGAATAAAAGAACCCAAGATTCCATGCAAAAATCTAGAATAAAACTATTTGATAATACATGTGGACCACCTACCATGAATCTGATGATGAACACACTCTAAATCTCATGTTTTGATCTGGATTCAAGCACCCATTGAAGCCCTAACGTAGATCTCACTGGAAAAATGGGTGTTTAATTCTTTGAAATGATTTGGGAGAATGATGAAAAACCTAATTGAAAAAAGGAATCAATGAGGAGATTAGACATACCCAAGGCTTAGATATGTAAACAACGAAACTATAAATTGCCTAGAATCAAAGGAGAATAAACTCTTGGAATATTGAGTCATCTATGTTGGTCACTAAGGTTATAGGGGTGAATGGGAGGAGAAACCTGTGTTGGAGATTAAAATCCCAAGATGGAATTTTTGTAATTTTATCAAAGTTTCTAGGCTACATGGTTTTCCCACATAGTTTTCCAAACCATCCACAAACCATGCAGAATCTACTACCTTAAAATCAACCCCTTCAAGTTGTTTCCTAGGGGTTCTTCATGGTTTCCACTAACCGTGCAACATGCACAAGATCTCCATTTTCACCCTCGTTATTTCCCTGAACCCCTGTAACAGCCCCGATCCATCAAATAAACATGGGGAAACCCATATCTAGCCCAAAAATAATATGAAAAAACAAAAAACAAAACATAAAATACAATAAGAAAATATGGGATCTTACTGTGTAGTTGATACCACTTAGTGAAGGTAATTGTAACAACATCTCTTCTAGAAATCCCTTCGTCCATATGGTGTCTATAATGATGATAATTTGGGACATTGAAACTATCATAATATGAAATGTAGTAAGTACAAAAATAAAAGGTTTCTTCAACAATATATCATTCTACAATACAACCATTTGAATGTTTTTAATTCTTGACATACCCATTCAAAATCTGCAAATAATGATCAGTGGGGTACATCCATCTGTAATGGACATGACCACATAGTTGAACCTCTCTAACCAAGTGAAATATAAAGTGCAACATCATATCATATAATAATGGTGGTAAAAATATCTCTAATTCACATAATATTACTACTAACTCCAAATTCATGATTTAGAACTTCATTGGGTCTATAAATTTACTGCATATGGCTTTGAAAAATATGAATAGTCTATTTAATATATGTCATACATTTTTATGAAGAATAAAATGGAATGAAACATAAATCAAATCATTCATCAAAAAATGACTTTTTTGTGATTACAGTCCCTATCAAATCAAATTATCCATTGACACGACATTCTTTATATTTTATGGATACCCATATTGATCTTTTATACATTTAAGGAATATGAAAAATTGAAAATTTTAATGTTATAGATAGATTATAAGATACTAGAGGAAGAAAAGTTTGTCCTTTACTATTCATCAGTGCCAACACATCCCATATCCCCATCATAATCATGTCCATCCTAGCCTTGATGGCATATTTTATTTTTCCAAGAAAATTTTGTAATGTTCCAATAACACTATCAAAAACATTTTTTTATTACATGCATGACATCAAGAAAATGTTAGATGTAGAAAAAATTAGAATACGACAATTAGTAGAAAACTGATCTCCTCTCCCTCCCTAATTTCATAATGTTTTTAAAAAATGGTGTACCGAAGACATTGTCAATATCTTTTACATTATTGAATAGTTGATCACCCTTTAGTGGAGATGGTGTTGTACTTTCTTGAATATTACAATCGAATGATGTAACCTAGGATTGGTATTTATGTCGACGAGGTAAAAAATTTTGATTTCCTAAAAGTATAGTCTTAAGGGAATGTTTCAACCAAACAGAGTTTGTGAATTCGTGAATAATGGGACACAGCAAAATTCCATTAATGATATAGCCTTATAAATATCCATATGATGGAAAATTATTTATCATTCCTGACAACATGGACCTTAATGTGAATTCTTCATTTCTATGATAATCATACATTTTCAAACCTATATCCCACATCTATTTTGGATCTTTGATCGATGGATCCAAATAAACATCAATATCATTACCAGGTTTCATTAGTCTAGACATAACTAGAGACAACATAATGTATTTGAGCTTCATGTATAACCATGGTGACAAGTTATATTTTACCAATATAAAGGACCATGTTCCATGAGAACTAATCTATACACAAATAGGATTTATTCCATTTATAGATAATGCAAGACGAATGTTTCTTGGCTCATTTACAAATTAAGGATACTCATAATCAATTTTCATTTACCGAGGAGAATTTTCTAGATGATGTATGTTCCATATTTATTTCTTGTAATTACATTACATGTCAAATTTCATGTCGTTTTTGGATATCCATATCGTATTATAAATCATGGAATGATAGGAATGTACCACATAGAATTATAATGATTCAATTCAATTTTATTGTACCAATCCACAACACAATTATGAAATTTTATGAGTGATTCATGGTCCTTTTTTAATAATATGAAATCATTTGGCAAGAATGCCTTATTTAGATATCATACCCATTGAATGTAGCATTATTTTAAGACCATATGTTGGACATGAAAGTTAATTCATCTAGATACATATCATTCATGAGACCAGGTAGTTTTGTAAAGCTCATATCACTCCATCTATTTCCATATTTTAAATTATATAATTTCAATACAATTGACAATGTTGTGTATTTAGTACAACCATTATACAATGGTATCTTAGAAAAAAAATTTAACTTCTCAAAAAACTAGGGAAAATCATGAAGGTCATATTCATTTTACGTTGTCTTTTCTTCCATGCGATCTCCATCATCATTTACACTAGTTTTCAAATCTAATGATCCATAAATTGTACTATCATCCCAATCAGTGTGCATGTTCATTTTTCCCCATGTTTATTCCAACATTTATAGCTCTGATATATACCTTGACAAATAAAATGTTCTTCCTACTATTCCAAAATAATTTTTCCCAAAAAACTATAATGTAAACATAGAAAAAGGAATTGAGAAGTGTTGTATGCATTATCAATTGAAAACATGATGAACACTTTAATTCCATCTACATATTATTTTGTCAAATTTTTAGAGTGCATCTATTTTTTATTCATATACATCCTATATGGTTCCTAAAATTTAATTTTTTTTCTATAAATAAATAAATACACACAATATATTCATTCTCATAGGAGAATGCTATAGATAATTATAATAAGGGGAACCAAACATTTGATTATTTAATATAATTTTCACATGATTTGATGTAAACGGGTAATTACATTTAAGAAAAAATTACTCCACTATAATAGGTGTTATCCTTTTATTTCATCTGATGGTGAATGTTATAGAAAACTATCACCCTCAACAGATTCAATAATTATTATTTCATTTTATTGCTTTAGACTCATACCCCATCTCTTGTGGAAATCCACCTGTGTTTCTTGAACTACTATAATTAGTAGTCATTCCATATCGAGTACTGGTTATCATTTTGGATGACTACTACTAAGAGTAGTCAAAGAAACATAGAAGAGTTGAGGGATGAGTATCAAGTAACAAAATTCAATAATAACTGTTTGAGAGATGAAGTTCATGAAGATGAAACCAAACCATTCTTATCATAAATATTGCGGGTGCTTAGCAATTTTCTGGTTTTTTATTCCTGAAAAACTAAAATTGAAACTAAAAAAATTAAATAAGTTTTTCCCTAGGTAACATAATAATAAATATAATATAATAATTCACATAGAAGCAAATGACATATTTGAATCTTGATTTGATTAATTTTTTAGAATAAATCTTATAAAGGTAATTAAAATAGAATTGTTCCTCATAACCATAGATATAGTGTTTCATCTTGTTATAATATAATGGTAGGGAATAAATATGGTTCTTGAGTTGAACAATAATGGAGTACAAGACCTATAATGAATAAGCATCTATACCATGAATTCATATATTAGAAGTCCTTCATTTTTCATATTGATAGAGATCAACATGATAATACTCTAAAAAATATCATATGATGATAGACATAGATGTTGATCTCAAATTACACAAAAAATCATTGAAAAGAAAATATGTTGATGTCTATAAAGAATCATTTAATGAAGAAATAGATTATATTATGAGAAATAAAGCTTCTATATTTACAAATTTTCTAAAATATTCAAATCGTATTGGTTGTAAATGTGTATTTAGAAGAATGTATGACTCTAATGATTACATTTGATTTTTTAATGCTATATTAGTAATAAATTCATTAAAAATGGAATGGATTGGTTATTTTGATTCTTATGATCATTTATATCAAATTATGACAATAAGAATGTTATTTTCCATTATATTCAATAAATCATTTGTGTTTTCATTAAACAAATGTTAAAACTATATTTTTAAATGGAAATTTAAATAAATAAATTTACATGGAATAATATAATGGTTTTATATGAAATATATTTAAAATAAAGTATGTAAATTAGTTAAATATACTCATGGTCTTAGAGAAACATCTAATAAAATGTGAATTATGAATATGTTATTTTATCTAATATATGTTTACATAATAATGATTATAAGTATACTTTTTTAATATTGATAAAATAACAATATGTTATTATGTATATCTATATAGATGAAATATTATTTTTTAAAGACAACATAACTTGTATTAATGAGATGAATAAATATTTATCTGCTATAATTAAAATTAATAAAATTATATTAGTAGATACTACACTATTTATTAATGTAAGAATACATAGTGAGGGTTATTATTTATGTCATTATCATTATATTGTGAATTTGTTGAATACATTTGATCTTATTGGTTTTGAAGGTGAAAACACTCCATTTGGCTCATGTGTTAAATTTTTTATTAATACAAACAAAGCTGTATCAGAACATGAACATTATAGTGTCATTTTTTCATTAATGTATGTGATATAATATAATAAACCCACTATCACATTTTTGGTTTTTCAAATGAATTGACATTCTATTAATGCCAGTGTTGATCATTGTAAATGTGTAATTTGAATTTTTTTAAAACATAAAGAAGCCAAAAAAAATTAGAGTTTATTTAATAATGATTAGTTAATAAAATTATATATGAACTAATTTAAGATGATATACCATCATCAGATATTAGAAATTCCAATTTGGATGAATATTTACTCTTAGAGATTGTGTAATATCAAGGGTGGTAAATAAACAAGCATTTCATATTCGTAATTAGTTTCATAATTTCATTCTATAACATCTCATTTAATGGAAAAAATGAATCATAAAATTATTAATTAAATTTATGTTATGTATTATTCCAATGCCTCTTATTTCCATTAGTTATTTCTGTGAAGAAAAAATTCCAATAAATTATAGTTTCATGTATAATGTAAAGTCACAAGATTTTACTTTTATACACGATATGTGAGAGAAGTTATTTTAAAATCAAACAATAATAATTGTCTATTTAAATTAATTTATTAATCTTGTAGATATATTTATAATATATATATAAAGGGATATTTATAAAAAATTAATAGATAAATCAATATAAAACCCTTAAAATGAAATATTTAGTGCAAAGCGTGATCACACTAGTATAATGATCATCTCTGGATATTTGACCAAGCTGCCATAGTTTTCACATGAAAAATAAGTTGAGGATAAAAATATAATATAACAAATCTCAATATAATAAAAATAAATATTCAAATAGCTTAACAAACATAAACTCACTCGCACCTTCAAGAACCCGTGAATGAACAAACCCTTTTAAATAACAAAAATAATATAATGATATAAATGACCCATGATAAATCCATATTAGCAAAAAAATAACTTTTTCACTTATGAATAACAACAGGGATTAAATTTAAGGGTCTATATAGCACTACATATTAATCTAATTGGAAAAACATATAAAAAATTTATCACTACATTTGAAAATATGATAAAAGTCATCAAACCTTCCATTTGAAACCCATCCAATACATTCAAAACAATGAAGGGAAACCAGAAAAAATTCAATGGATGATGAATATAAATAATATACCCAGAAAGATCAATAAATACAGAAAATCATAGAATCCTCCAACTAGAAATTCATTCCAAAAGATAAATAAGTGATGAATAATGAATAGAGAGAGTGTTGAAAGTGGGTTCCCTAGACCCACCGTGTATTGTACAATGATTACCACTACATTAATGTAGTTTGTTATATATACATGTTTTTATCATTCCATAATTGTGTAGATACTTTTGCATCCACATTGTTTATGGAAATGTCCTTAGATTACATGTTATACCAAAGGGTAATAGAAGATCCCTTGTTATAATGATAACCCTGAGAAGACATGACAGTAATCATTATGTAATGTACTATGATCCGGTTTCATTATTCTCAATGGAATCAATTGATGTGTGACTATCAGGTGTAGGGGGATCATAATAATTGAGACCTATTCTCATGAAGTTCACACATGATGATATCAAATAGTTGATATCATGAGGACATACCCACATAATATGAACACTACATGTTTCATGTGTCATTGGCTGTTCCTATATATGGACACATTTAATGGTCTCTATACTTTATATCATTATCAATATATGTCATTTAATTTCAATCTTTTATGCAGGGATAAAACCATGGAAATTAAGTCGTGATAAGGTAGTTGGTGTTGGGTACGTCATTGGTGACATACCATCGATTGATTTGTCAAGATATGATATTTCATTTCCGAGTTGAGGAATTGATTTCTCAGGCCAGGTTTATTAGTATGGTTGCACGATTAATAATCAGTGTCCATAGTTGTGGAATGTACGACCATCTGGACATATCAAAAAATTCAAAATGCAAGATAAAGGACGATGACACTAGTGTGCATTTAGCTTTTTTGAGATATTGATGATGAAGAGATTAAATTACACAGACCATGTTTCTAGGAAGGTAGTCGTTGCTTTGAATTTACCATATCTCTATTGGGGCCTCGATGGTTTTCTAGAACCCACTCTTATTCGGTGAATATTAAACCCAGCTATTGAGACAAGGCCCTAGAGTTCCCCACACTATAATGCATTGAGAATCTACCATATTCTGTGGAATAAGAATATAGAACTTGATGTGCCCTGCTATGGGGTTCGAGTATTATCCAAATTTCCTGGATCACCAAATAATAAATAAATTTATTAATAATTCATGTTTAGAATAATTTTTGAATTTATTTATAACATGTATTTACAAGTGATTATGTAAATACAATGATAAACTTTCATTCAAAAAGATTTAAATAACCAAGGTTCGATTAATATTTTTAGGAGATGTGTGTCAATTAATAGAATCATGTTTATCATGAAATATATATTTAATATATTTTTCAGCTAGTGATAATATTATATATTTTATTTATGGAATAATTTAATTTTTCATACATATTTAATTATAATATTTATACTATGAATATCTAATACACGGTGCTCGAGAAGCCATACCGGGTATTGTAGATATTCCATATATAAGTAAGAGAGAGGATCTCCACATGTAACTAATCATGTATTAGAATTAAGAGCCTCTCTCTCCTCATGGATTCTAGAGATAGATTCTCTCAATCATGGAAGATCTTCGAGCTCATCCTTCTTGGATTGAAGACTCTTGCTCTGCAGTGATCACCATTACGTCGAAGAGCCGATTGGGGTACTGAGCAAGCACCCGGATTGTAATGAATGATGCACAAGAATATTTGAGAAGAATTTTTGGATGTTCTATATGTCTTTGACATCAGAGACTTTGAGAAATGGTTGTCAGCATCCTTCAATGGACTTGCACATGTCCGATCTGAACAAGGTACATGTTTGATTTATTTTTGTGCACAGTCAAATACTTATGTGGTCCTCATACTATACAGGGATAATATCACCAGAGTTAACAATCTTATGTAGCTATAGTGATACAAAAAATTTGAAATTCTAGACCAATCCGCTTCTTCACCACGTCTTAGTTCCTAACAGGGGTTTCAGTGGGATGCATGGTTTCTCAGAGTCAAAGAAACAATTAAATTTCATTAAATTTAAGTACGGGGTATAAAATTTGTTTCAATAGATCTGACCATACATTAATATATTTTCCAATGGCCGAGTTACAACCAATTGAAAATTTTAATTTGATTGATTTCATTGATTTTTAATTCTTCAGATTATTATTTTTTGAAGAATGCATTTTAATTTTATTAATGTGTTCTTCAATGTACCGAAATCCTGCCACGCTTTGGTCAGAATCCAATCACCATAATTTTATCAGTGGGATTATTTTTAGGATTAAAATAAAAATATTATAATATAATATTATTTTATTTTTCTCAAATAAAAATTAAAAATAAAAAGTGTGTCCTTTAGACTTAGGATCAAGTAATCAATTTTTTCTTAATGTCTTTATATATTAAAATTATTATAAAAAAATTTGAATACGAAGGCCCCACATTGGGTCCTCTCCTTTTAATTTTAAATTATAAAAAATGGAATATGGGATATTGTTTGGTAAAAAGTCAAAAAAAATATTAAAAAAGGGAAAGAATACCCGAAGGGTCTTTTTCCTCATAGCAGTGTGACACACCCCCCTCCAAAAACCCTACATCTATCCTCCCGAAGCGTCGGACCAAGCCATCGCTACCAGATCAGTGGGAGCACACCCTCCCGAAGCCTCCTTCTCTTCCCTATCAGTTCTTCCTCTTGCTCGCACTTCCTAGAGTGCCTCGCCGCCACCATCTCGCAACTCATGTACTCCTCAATGCCGCTGGTTCATGCTGATCAGCCTCCCTTCTTGCTACGCTGGCATGCCTCTCCAGACCAGGTTTCCACCTTAGTCGAACCCCATGACCACCCTCCCCACTATCATGCACCATCCCAAAGGCCCCCCATGGCACTATTGTCTTGGCCGGACCCGACCACTGCTGGAATAGAGCGCCTTGCTGCTATATTCGAAGCTCGGTGAGTAGTGTGTCGCTGCCCTTACACCTTGTCAGAGGAGTCCACCGTCATCCCTATCCTGTCGCTCCTCATCAGAGCATGTTACTGCTAAAAGGTGTTATTGGACCGGGCATACATGACATGGTCACGCTGCGGTCACGCAATGGTCACACCCCGGTCTCGCCATGGTCTCACCACTGTCACGCCACGGTCACATCGTGGAAGTGATGCGGTTACACCGTGACGTGGCCCTGCTCCAGTAAGACCCCCTCATGGCGGTTCAACATCTTGCTAGACTCCTTCCCCGACTAGAGGTAACCCCAATAATTAGTTTTAATTTATTTATTTCTTTAAAATTAAATTAATTAGAATTGTATTGCCTTTATAGTTAAGTTTTTGAAAAATCTAAAACATTAATTTAAATAATATTAAATTAAATTAATAGTTTAATTATATTTTAGAATTTAATTTAAATTAATGGATTAATTTAATTTTTGAAATTAAAATTAAATTAAACAATTGGAACTGATAAAATCAATTAATTCAAAATATTTAAATTCGTTTAATTTATTAGGGCACACTTTTATTATTTAATTTTTTTGCAGTTTAATTTTAATTGAACTTTATTTATACCGACTGGTCTTGAGAAAGCAACCAAATAGTGCTTGTCTGGTTCATTTATTTAATTATTTATTCAATGTGTGTGATGATTGTAATAATTAATTAGATAAATAACAATATGAGAATCATCATTTAATTAAAATATTTATAAGGGCATGCGTGTCCAATGCACAAGTTATATTTTTTACCCATAGACCCATCACATGTGTGAGAGTATATTTGTAATTATATGTTGATGATCCGAGACACTGAATATTCCATGTCAAGGTGGTAATCCAGACAGGAGCCTAGTGAATTGTAATGGGGATAGCTGCAATGTGTGTCAGGTGTCGATTCAAGAATGGTTTCCCCTAGGTCAATATTGATCCATTATGTATTGATCATAATATAATGCTCAAGACAAGTCAAATTGCATGATTTACCTTTATACATTTTTTAATATTATATGTGAGTGCAAGATTATTTCTTGATCACATAGAATAGTAATCATAATAAAAAATTCATATAGATGAGACAAATGCATTTTTATTTCATGTTCAATTATGAGCATGACAATCTTGTTTGAAAATATAAATTTAAAAGGATTATATTCATCAATAAATATAAAAAATCCCTCAATGACATATTATGTCAAAAAATCCATCAATTTCCCACATTTCAAAAAAACTGTGTGTTTGGAGAGTTTTTCAACCATAGTTGAGTGTACCTCATACAACAGAGAAGTTTTCATGAGAAAACTGGGTCAACATAACTAAATTGAGTAGTCAAGGATTATTTATAGATAAATTTATATCACATTAGACGAACGAAGTTGAGGGAATCATGTTGGGATTCCAAAAGATGGGACATTACTCAACAATACATGTAACCACGAGTGAAGTGGTTTTCCAGCCTAGTTCCTACCTTGAACCCCTTTGAGTAGTGGTGTAGCCACAGCTTGTAAACTATGAGGGAGGTTTCGAGGATCCTTGCCACTACAGTACTCAAGAGACTGAGTATTCTGAATCTAATAGTGAGGGCTATTAGGGTTCACAAAAATAGTAGGAGACATTAAAATGATATGATAATTTATTAATCGTAAATTTCAAGAGGTAATCATGAAAAAGTACTAACTGTTGAAGTTTATCTGATATATATTTAAAATGAAAATCACCAACACCACAAGCAATTTATCAGTGCGATCAAATATGGATAATGAAAATATTCCTACTGAGAGTAACTTCCTGGAGTGGTACAATTACTGGTGCATTGTACTATGAAAAATAAAGAAGTTATATGTTCTAGAATACCCAGTTTCTGCTAATCCTCCTCAGGGAGAATGTAAGGAAGAAAAATAAAAATGGAGAAATCATGTAGATAATTCACTTGATGGTCAATGCATCATGTTTTCATCCATGTCTAGCCAATTGAAAAAAAATCATGAGTATATGGATGCCTACAGTATTATTTCACATCACTAAGAATTATATCAGGAGATGGCCATGCATGATTGGTATGAGATCTCAAGTTCCCTTTATAAGTGCAGGCTAGAATAATGGCACCACTCCGGTCCTCATGTTCTAAAGATGATGGGGTATATTTAGAGGCTTGAATCCCTTGGGATAAAATTGAAACAAGAACTAGATGTTGATCTCATTATTGCCTCTTTACTGTCAAGCTTCTTGATTTTCATTTTCAATTATAACATGAATGATATGAAAAAGTAACTCCTAGACCATTTGGATTTAGTTCTCCAAGCTAACAATGATGTGAAAAATACCAATTCATCTATCCATATAGTGAAAAAAGGGCATGGAAAAGGGGTCTAGGGTCAATTCAAGGATAAAGTCACTAATGAATTGTCCTAAAAAGAAGACAAAGATTCATAGGTAGAGTAACGAGAATATTTATGTTTTATTTGTATGTGGAAAGAAAGGCCACTTGAAGTAGAATTTTAGAGCGGAGAAGAAAAATAATATTGATTCTTCTACTTCTGGTATTTTTGTAACAGAATGAAATTCATCATTATCTACAAGTTGAGTATTGGATACAGCATATGGTTCACCCATTTGTTTTCATATACATGATCCACTTAGGTTTAAGAAGATTGGAAAAGGTGAAGTGGATGTCCAAGATTAAAATGGTGCAAGTCTGGAATCCATGGCAGTGAGAGACTATCACTTATCCTTGCCAAGTGGTTTGGTTCTAGTTTTAAAAAAATTTCCATTTTTACATTATATAACTAAAATTAATATATCTATATTGATTTTAGACCCCATGGGATTTTATTTCAAGTTTGGAAGTAAATGTATATTTTTTATGAGGATAACATAGGTTATTGTATGGAACATATTAACAAATGGTTTATACATGATGGGACTTGAGAACCCCGTAATGGAAATCAATGACAAAAACAACCAACATAACTTGTATATCACCTGCCTATGGAACTTCAGGCATGGTCATGTAAATGAGAAGTGATTATGAAGATTACGTCATGAAAGGTATTTATACTCAGTACAGTAAGAACCCTTGGATGTATGTCAAGATTTTTTACAAGGCAAAATGACTAATGCACATTTCTTAGGAGATAGAGAAAGAGTCCGTACAACACAGGAATTAATACATACAGATGAATGTGGTCCATTTAAAGTAGTGGTAAGGGGTCACTTTTCATACATCATTACTTTTATCGATGACTATAGTAGGTATATATATATATACTTAATTCGGTACAAGTATGATTCATTTCAAATTTTTAAGGAATACAAAAATGAAGTATAAAACTATCATGGTAAAAATATTAAAGCTCTCTACTCAGACCGAGGTGTAGAATATCCTAACTAAGCATTCCCTGATCACTTTAAGGAGTGTGGCATAATATCACAACTCACACCTTCTTATGCACACCAATGGAAGGGTGTTAGTAAAAGGAAGAATATGAACATTATAGACATTTTTAGATCAATGGTGAGTCCTAAAACTCTTCCATTATCCTTTTGGGGATACGATTTGTAGGCAACAACATATACCCTTAACTGAGTACCAACTAAATAAGAAGATGAGATTCCCTATGAGTTATTGTATGGAAAGATTCCCATTCTGATAGACATACATGTATGGGGGTGCGAGGTATTTTTTGAGATATTACCAAGTGAAAATTAGCATCCAGAAGCATGAAGTGAATATTTATAGGTTATTCTAAGGAATCCAAATGATATTACTTATATAAATAATTAGATAAAAACGTTTTTGTGGAAATATTAACCATATTTCTAGAAAGGTGACACATTTATATTGGAAATAGTGGGATAAATATTTACATCAATGAATTTAATGCTTTAGATGCACAAGAGTTGGTAGAGGAACAATCTACACAAGAGAAAGTGGAAGAATAAGTTGTTCATGAAACATAATTACTGCATAGGTCTATGTGAAAGTTTAGAGAACCAAAGCGTTATGGTTATCTTTTCACTATGCCAGGTGACACATTATTCTTGATGGATGATGAATTTCTAGACTACACAGAAACAGTAGAATGAAAAGAGGATACTAATTGGTAGGAAGCCATGAATTTTGAGATGAAGTCCAAGTACCAAAATCAAGATTGGATTTTGGTAGACCCTCCAGCTGATATGAATCCTATTGGATGCAAATGGGTATTCAAAAAGACGATGGACATGGATGGTGAGGTTAATACATTTAATGGAAGACTGGTTTCAAAGGGTTTTCTGAAATTTCAATGAATCTACTATGATGAAACCTTATCACTACTATAAATTCTTAAATCCATTAGAATATTGACTTCAATAACATCGTTAAATGATAATAAAATTTTGAAAATGGATATCAAAACTTATTTTCTAAATGGGATTTTAGTTGGAGATATATATATGACTCAACCTGTAGTGTATGCCAAGTAAAAGAATGCCAATAATGTATTCAAGCTATAGAGATCCATTTACAGGTTGAAGCAGGCATCATAATCATGGAATGTTCATTTTGATGTGGCCATACTAGAACATGGTTTTTTCAAAAATGACATCAATCCTAGGTTCTATAAAATTATTGAAGGGAATTCCATCATTTTCCTAGTGTTATATGTTGAAGACAGATTAAGTATGGTAAACAAGGTGAAAGTCTTATAGTCAGTTAAGACATGGTTAAATGAATGATTCTCCATGAAAGACATTGGTAAAGAAGCGTAAATTTTAGGGATCAATATATATTTATATAGATCTCAAAGGGTGATTGGGATATGTCAAAGTAAATATATTGACAAGGTAATCAATAGGTACAACATGGAAGAATAAAAAAGAGGATTTTTTCCTATGTCACATGGTATAAATATCTCTAAGAAATTGCATCCAAAAACGCAGGAAGAGATTAATACAATGAGTAGAATCCCTTATTCCTCACCAGTGGTATCTATTATGTTTGATATGATATGTACTATGTTTTATATCACCTTTTCATTCAGCATGGTTGGTAGATATCCGACCAATCTAGGAGTGCTGCAATGGGAAACTGTTACAACTATCTTAAAGTACATGAGACAGATAAAGGTTATGTTCCTATTGTTTGGAGGAGATGAGGAACTAGTAGTGAGAGGATACACTAATTCATGTTTCCAGGAATATCATGATGACCTAAAATTGCATTCAGGATACATATTTTAGTTGAATTGTGGTGCAGTGAGATGGAGATGATTGAAGCATGACGTGGTTGTCTATTCTACAGTAGAGTACGATGATATTACAACATTCGATGCAGAAAAAAATAAGTAGTTCAGATACACAGATTTATCTCAGACCTTGGTGTTGTGCCATAAAGTGCAGTCCCAGTTCTAGTATATTGTGATAATACTTCTGCATTGATTCTTACAAAGGAGCCCAGGTCTTACCAGAGGACTAAGTATATTCTATGTTAGTTTCATCTCTTGGGGATTTTACTCAAAGATGTGGAGTCATAGTCAAGAGATTAGACACATAAGAAAATGTGGAAAACCCCCTAACTAAAGCCATTTCAATGAAGAAGCATGATTTTCAGGTGAGAGATATTGGATTGAAACCTGTTAGGAGTTGGATCTAGTTCATGTCGGATTGTTGAAAGCGGGTTCCCTAGACCCAACTTTTATTTTAATTTGATTTAGACTACATGTTTGCAGTTTGTTATACATACATGTGTTTATCGTGTCATTATAGTGTATATAAAAATGAATCCACTTTGTTTATGGAAATTTAATTAGATTACATGTATATCAATGGGTTATTGGAGATCTCATGCTATAATGAAAACCCCAAGATTCCATGACCGTAATCTCCATGTAATACCAAATGGTCTAGTTACATAATTATGAAAGGACACAAATGATGTGTGATTATCAGGTGATGGGGGATCATAAGCACTATGGCTTTTCTCATGATGTTCGAACGTGATGATCTCAAGTAGTTGAATCTTGAGGAAGGACCCGCATAACAACAACACCACATGTTTCAGTTTTCATTGGTCCTTCCTATCTATGGACATGTGTAATGGTCTCCAAACATGAGATCATTATCAAAGTATTTCATTTAATTGCATACATTGATTCAAGGAAAAAACCTGGAAAATAAGTCATGTTGAGGTAGTTTGTTTGGGGAATATCATTGGTGACATAACATTGATTGAATGATCAAGATATGATTTGTTTCTACCACGTTGAGGAAGAGATATATCAGGCCTGGTTGATTAGGATGGATGCACCTTCATTAAATCCTTGGCCATGGTAGTGGAAGGTAAGACCATTCAGAAAAATAAACAAATTAAATAATGAAAGATAAAGAATAATGACACTAGTGTGAATATTTCTTTATTGAGATATCGATGTCGAAGATATTATATTACACATACCATGTTCGTAGGAAGGTAGTTGTTGCATTGATTTTACCTTATATCTATAGCGACCTCGATGGTTTTCTAGACCCTTCTCTTGGTCAGTGAATATTATTCACTGCAATTGATATAAGGGCCTAGAGGGTCACACAATATAGCACTATGAGAAGCTGACCTATTCTATTAAATAGGAATATAGAACTTGGTGGACCCCTCCATGGGGTCTGAGTATTTTCTAAATTCTATGGATAACCAAATAATAAATAAATTCTTTAATTATTCATGTTTGGAATAATTTTTCATATTTATTTATAACATGTATTTAGAAGTGATTACGTAAATACTAAGATAAAATATTATTTGAATAGATTTTAATTTCTAGGGTTCATTTAATATTTTTAGGTGAAGCGAGTTGAGTAATATTATCTAGATTTTCATGGAATATATATTTAATATATTTTTATATTATTGATAAAATTATAAAAAATATATGTGGGATAATTTAATCATTATTAAATAAATATTTGTAATACTTATACTGCGAATATCTATTACTCGAGTGCCGGGTACCCATACTGGGTTTTTTAGATATTCCCTATTTAAGTAAGAGATAGTTTCTCCCAATGTAACTATTATTATGTTAGAATTGAGAGTGCCCTCTCCTCCTAGATTATAGATAGAGATTCTCTCAAGCAAGAATGATATTTGAGATCATCTTTCTTTGATCAAGGACTCTTTCCTTGTGGTGATCACCGTTGCATCAAAGAGCTCATTGGTGTACCACGCTAGAACCCTGATTCCAACGAATGCTGCACAAGAAGATTTAAGAGAGATGTGTGGATGATCTAGAGTGATTCGATGCCGGAGTCTTCAAGCAAAGGTCACTGGAATCCTGTGAAGGTCTTGCAGATGTCTGATCTAAATAAGGAAAATGTTCAGTTTATTTTTGTGCTCTATCAAATCCACGTGTGGTCCTCGGACTGTAAAGGGATATTAACACTGAAGTCGAAATTCTTACATTGCTCTGGTAATGAAAGCAATTTTAAATTTCTGGCCCACCAGCTTCTACAGCACGTCTTGGTACCTAATAAATAGATAATGGACAAAAAACTCTAAATGATATCATCAAACAAGAAAAATGAGTGAGGATGAGAATAAAAATTAACATAATTTGAATTGACGCTTTGATTCATCCACAAAAAATAGAGATACCACGCAAAAGATCTTGAATTCATTCGATCCATCGATTCTTGGAGCCTTCATTCGTTGGAGCCTTGGATTTGTTTGAGACTGGATTTGAGCTAGAATTCGTTGTGGATGAGTGCTGATTGGAGGTGGTTTCTGCGTATATCTTAAGAAATCATGACTGATTCAGCCATAGTTAGGGTTATTAAATAGATCGAGGATGCATTTACAAGCTCTTATAAAAAATCACTGATAAATATCTCTTTTCTCAGTGCTAAATTAATAAGTGGTAATAAAAGGCATAATTATTATCATTAATTTTTTACCATCGATAATGATGTATTTTATCTGGGCTTTTTTAACGTTGCAAAAATAATTATAAAAATAATTATAAATATTTTTTGAAATGTATTTATTTGTATATATATTTAATTATTATAAATTTAAATAAATTTAATTATTTAAATAATTATTTATAAATATATACTTTAAAAAAAATATAATCTGTTTTAATTATAATTATAAATATATAATTTTATAAATATATTTAATATAAATATATAAATATATTTGTAAATATATTTATAGTTAATTATTTTTAATTAAAAAATATATTTATATCATTATATATATTTATATAATTATATATATGTATACATAATAAATATATATACATATAAATATAAATATATTAAATATATTTATTATTTAGATATATTTAGAATAATTTTATAATTATTTAAATTTATTAATTATAATTTTTAATTATTTAATATATAATTATATAAATATATATTTTTAAGTAATATATATAAATTTATATATTTATATCATTGTACTTATTTATATAATAATATATATATATATATATCTATTTGATAAATAAATATAAATATAAATATAAATATAAATATAGAAAATATATTCATTATTCAAATAAATTTATTATAATTTTCTAATTATGTAAATGTGCATAATTATATATTTATAATTATAGAAATAAAAATTTATAAATATAGTAAATATCCATTTATAAATATATATTTTTTACATATTTACAAAGATATATTTAAAATTATTAATCAATATATAATCTTAAATGTGTGCCTGTTTAAAATGAGTGAAATTGAATAATTAAAAATGAGTAGACATTAAAAATATTGGACAATTTGATAAGTATTATTATGTAATTAAAAATTATTAAAAAAATATGAATATATATTGAAAAAAAATGAATATATACTGAAAAAAATTAATTTTTAAATAAATAAATATAAATAAATAATAGAAAATGATTAAATTCCCAAAAAATTATAAAATAAAAGATAAAAAAATATTAAAAATTAATTGATACCTAATTGTTATAAAATAAAAAATAAATAAATAAAATTTATCAATTAAAGACATAATATGTTAAATATATCATGTTATAATGAAATTCTAAAACGAATACTAAAATTTGAATAAATTGTATAAATATTATGTGTATGTCTTTCTATATTATATTTCATTAATTACCTAAATATTTGTGTGTGTGTGTGTGTGTATGTTGTACATAAAAATTAATTGATTACGTCCATTTCGATAAAATCAATATAACACATGTGTGATATGTGTAGAATTGAAAAATCGAATGATATTCAATTATTTTTATTATTCGTTCAAATTTGTCAATATTTGTAATTCATGTTAATTTTTAATTGTAAATAATTATTCACTAAATATATTACTTATTAAATGCAGTGAAGAAATGTTTTTATTATATAAATCATATTTTAGGAAATATTATATACATAAATATATATGTATATTTAATATATGATATTTAGAAATATATATAATCTAACTATATGTATATTAAAATTATTAATTTTATTAATTTTTTCAATAATTATTTACAAAATAAAATGTTTAATATTTTTCTTAATTTACTCATTTTTAATTTTCATTTGATTAATTATTTCATTTTATATTTCTACACATTTAATATATACTATTCCTTATAATTTATAATTTATATATAGAATATTAAATTTATTCTTTTTTATAACTAATTATTTAACTAATAAAATTTTAAATATTTTTTTAAATTTCACATTATTAATTTTTTTAATTATTTCATTTTTTGGGATCTTTATTAGTGCTAAAAAATCACTGATAAAGGATACCCTTTATCAGCGATTATAAAAGCATCAATAAAGGGTAACATTTATCAAGACTAAAAATAAAGAACAAATAATGGGTACCTTTTATAAGAACTACGGAAAATTATTGATAAAGGATACCCTTTATCATTTTTAAAAAAACTCGGATAAAAGGTACTTTTTATCAGTGCTTAAAAGTGCTGATAAAAGGTAACCTTTATCAGCGCTTCTTACTAGTGATGATAAAAGGTACCCCTATTCAATTATTTTTTCTAATGTTGATAAAGGCCAACACTGTTAAAGACTTGTTTTTTAGTAGTGTGGGTCATTTGATGAGATGAGTATATAGGTGTCCCTTGATTTATATACTAGTTATTGCTGCCTTTTAGTTGGTTCCACCCCAGATTGTTCAATTTTTAGTGATAGACTATTCTAATTTGTGGATATAGGATTCAATATTAATATAGTCGTTGACTACAAAGAATGTAGTTATAGTGAATGGTATGGTTTTCCTATACCCCTACATGAATTTTTCGATACGAATGTTGACCTCCACATATTTTAAAATATTAAACATCGACTCTGGGTGTGGGTTGTGATGGTTGATATCCTAACATCTATAATGAATCAATATTTTTCATTAGGACCTCTGTATGTGTAACTAAAGGAGTTGTTTCTTCCACTAGGAAAAATTTTCTTCTCAGGGGACCTCTATCAAACTTTTAAATGCTAGTGTTGTGGGTGATCTTATTGAGAATATGTCATCCAATCGCTAATGTTTTCATATTCTCACTCCAACTTTTGAGTTGTCCAACACAACTTAATATATAGGTAATAATTTTTAATAAATTTTCATAATTTGAATCTAAAAATCAAGCTTGCGGTGTGGTAACTTTTTCAAAATATTTTAAAATCTATCCCATGTCTCCTATGATGTCTCCCAATCAATTTGAGTAATTTTATGGATATTAATTATTAGGTTCAATGCCTATGTAGGTGGAAAATATTGGTCAAAAAACTTATTAGACCACTCAACCCATGTAGTAATAGATCCAAATGGCTAAATTTTTAGGAATTATTTTTCCCAAACCCATAATGAAAATGTGAATTTTTTAAAATAATATGTTCTCATGATATCCCATTATGATGGAAGTTGTTATAGAGCTTCAAAAAGTCTGATAAATGTTCATGTGAGTGTCTTCTTTGTATTTCATTGAACTTCCCCGTATTCTATATCATTTGAAAAAGGTTGAGTTTAATATCATCTTTCTTTCTTTCATAGAAGGGAGAATAATGCTCAGTTCACCACTATCGATGGAGGGTATTCCATATTCAATGATAGTATACCCTTGAGGAATTATTTTCCCTCCGTTTTTATTTTCATAATGTGTAAACTGAGATTTAAACATCTGATGTAACGATATTGTGCTAATTGACCATGGCTATTAAGCATCTTGAAAACTGGTCACACACAATCTATGGATTGTACTGGAGTGGATATTAATCATCTGCACAACATGTATTAGTGGTTGGACACTTTATCATGAACAAGATGTCCTACACAATAAACTATGGCATCCATGTATGTAAACAAATAATTAATTAGAGTATGAAAATTGAAATACAGTGATGGAATCACTCAACTAGATTAGATAACTCTTAAATTTTCCCATGCATTCCATTTCAATGATTCTAAAAACTTAGTCAGTGTGATAATGCATCATTATTTACATTCCCATGAACCATTTTAGTAATTATAATATGGTATCACAAAATACTAAAACTAAAACCTAGTAGTGTAGTAACTATGAATCCTGATGTAGATCCCATTATAAGTATAAATTTTGATCCTTCATAGTTTTGTTACCCAATTATTGGATTGAATATTAGTGGTTTAAACTGAGAACTTACTACTATTTATTGATTAATGAAAAATAAATAATTCATGAACATGTGTTAGGGAAAAATTTATAGATACATTTTAAAAATATATCAATTATCTGATTAATAGATTGGTCGAATTCAGTGGTCCATAAAGTAATAATATATTTATAAACCTATTATTGGAAAATTAGATAATTCTATATAAGCTACTGAAAATACCGTGGTCTTGATAAATTCACTTCCCTACTTGAATTATTCTAAACTTTTAAACTAGATGTCAAAAATGATCCATCAGTCCTGACCATATTTTATCAATTAGTTTGGTTTTATTCCTAATAAATAATCCATGCCAAATTCATTTAATGTAATTTGATAATATTGAGTGTGTAAATAGATTTTTAAATAAAATCACTTCCAGGGTTGACATTAGTTAATTAATTAACGTAGTCCACGATCAAATCCTAATCTATTAGAACTTATGAAATTTAACCATGCCTGAAATAATTAAACTCATCCATACATGAATAAAACAACTTATGGAATGATTTTTATAAATAATAATTTAAATCAACAAGAAAATTTATGGATAATCAATAGGGAATACTTATTTTTTGAACAAAAAATCCCAAACAATGAACACTAAGGAATGATATCACCAAAGAGATTATGAAGGAAAAATAATTGACCAAAATTTAAAAAAATGAAACTCCCATAACCGATGAAAATTAAATATATAAATAAGAAAAATAATCATGATGTAAATATATTTTTCATGATATGAATGAATAATATCCTTCCGCTTAAATACACCACTCAAATGTATCGTGGTGATACAGAGGTATTTGTGGAGTGGAACATTATTTTCTATATTTGAATATAAAATTCCAATTCATATTATAAAATGATATATTCTTGGAATCAATGGGTGTTCCCTTCTTTGATTCTTAACAAAACACATCATGGTGTGAAGGTCTTGATTATTGTGTAGTCCAAAATTACATGAATATAAATGGAAAACATATGAATATGAAATTGTGATATAGACTAATATATTTCAATTTGAAGATCTATAACTGATAATTTCTCTTATTTCTTGTGTCATGCATTGAAAATGTACTAAGTATGTATCATACATATTAATTGGGATATAATATCTATCATTTGAAAAAATACATTATGACCCCCATTCTTAGTGGGTCACAATTCCCACTCACATTGGTGCAGAACTCTTTACTCTCCAGTTCCAACACACAATTTATGTGAACAGTACTCCTCTCCCCTTAACACTACCCCTTCCTTCACTTGGGGATGTGTGGTCAACTGCAAGATAGTAGTTTTGTATTTTATGAGTTATTTCTTGAGGATTTGATTCATTTTGTTATTATCCTTTATTATTTTTTCTTGTAAATAAATGTTGCATCATGACTTTCATATTTCTCTATATCATTATCTATACACACACATTTTTTAAGTAAAAATATGTAGAACACATTCATGAGTCCCTAGTGTTCTATATCTTCATCCCATCTGCAATGACTCATGTTATAACTAAGATTGTTTTGGTGAAAATAATTTGTAGTTTATTTTAGAATCTTTAATGGACTAAAAAAAATCAATAGAACGAAATATGTTGACCAAATCATCCAAATATCACCACATTATGAAAAATTTGGCTCAATAGTGACTAATAAAAACACTCAAAAAACATTCATGAATTTCAAATTTCTAAACATCTTCTAGTTCCACTATGAATCTAGGATATAAAACCACCACACCTCTGTTTCTAGGATAGATCTGTGTAGGATATATGTTAATGGAACTACATGTGTCTTTATTTATGTTACTTTTTGATATGTAGGGACATAAGGACTATATATTTTTGACCAAGTCGCATATCACCATCCACTTCCATTCCTCATCAACTACTTATAACATCTTATATATGGTTAGTCAGGGAAAAAAATTTCCCCATCACTTTTGAATATCCCCTTTCCACAATCCACACATTATTCGACATGTATTTTAAATCATCACAATCCTTTGACGTTTAAATGTAATGGGAATAAGTGGATCTAAATCATACATTTTATTGGTAATGTTCTTGCTTCCATATCTGGAACTGCCACCCTTATGAATGTTTTTATCCTAAGGAGAATGTAATCATCGCAATATACATTGAAGAAATTTATATGGAACCTATCATTCGAACATTATTTTGTGATCATCCTCAACATACATTTCCAATGCCATCACATCATGTTTTAAATAACTTTAGACATGGTTTAAATCCTCATCATTACCTACTCAAAACATATCGAGATTCTCTTATCTCTCAACCCCTATAGGGTTATCATATTATACTATCATCCATGGTTTCATAACTTTGACCATAAATTCAAAACAACCCTCTATTAGACATTCCATAGTTGTATCGGATTCTCCCTTAATAATAGTTTTTTCATACCCATATTATATATAATTTCTCAATTTTTCTAGTCTATGAACTATGACCTTAAAAAATGTGCACCAATCTATAAGGAAATAAATACTATTATACTTCTATATAGTCACATCATGTTTTAGTTCCATTTATATAGAGGTCATTACACCCTTTGATTAATTATTTACACCCTTAAATACAATTAGCTATATGTGAACTGTTTTATGACCATAAACCCAAAAAAAATTAGTCATAGGTTATATGAGCTTATACCCCCAAAATATTTGGTCAAAAAATGTATGAAAATTGGAAACACCTCCCATGTTCCAAATATATATAATTTAAACATCATATTAATAAAACCTAAATACTCACTATAATGGAAAACCTCTGAAGTTAAACCTAGGAAAAAGTCAAGACTATGCATGCTATGTCATCCCCATTCATGATATTGGAAAAAGTTAGAGTGAATAAATAATAAGGTACAAATTTTTTATGGTCCACCATATATCCCTATAAAAATAAACACCAGTTTCACTAGATCATTTAGTCTAGGAAAAACATAGATCAAAACCTTTGTCTTCTATCCTACATGCATGTCCAAGTGATTTAATGTCATAATACATAAAAAACCCTGCTCTTTATTTATCATTTATAATTGATTTATTATATAATAATACACTTAATACAACCCATATGATGTAGAATTATATTTTATTTTGGAATTAGGTACATTATATAACATCCTATAATATTAAATACAATATCTTTATTGAAAACTTCTTTAAGATGCTCAAAATACTCCTTCAATCATAAAACTACAAGGGATATCATTGGAAAAAACATAAGAAAGTGTTGAGATATAAATACTAGTAAGGGAATAAATATGAAATTACATGGAGAATAGAATACACGTTAGACAATAGACCTATCAATGGGAAATAAAATTATTAAGAATAATAATCCATGATATAGCATGATAATCCTAACATGGGAAATGTTGCAGCAATTTAAAAGACAGAATCACAAACATAGGTCAAGGATAAACCCAAAAAGACCTCATGGTGGAAAAAGACCCATAAAAGAACCAGGTCTACTCTCTATGCCAACATGATTCATAATGATACTTAAACAATAACCAATGCATTGGAGCACTATCTAGGTACACCCATCGTATTCATTTCATTCTCATGATTAATTGTGTCACATAGATCATAAACCGTGCATTTATTCATCAACATAATTCACTCTAAGATCATGGAATGTGGAATAAATACATATAATTCCCTAATAAAGTATTATATGTTCATAAATATGAATACCCTTGATATAAAATTGGTACGGTATTCACTACACAATTGGATTGGCATGAAAAATGCCAATGATATTTCGGTACCATAACAAGGTTACATAAAAATGCATAAAAGTGATTGATGTGTGTTAAATGGGTCTATAATAATTTAAAAATTGGTTTTATAGTAAAGGGGAAATGAAATAACATATCCCATCATATTTTAATGATGATAAAATACATAATGTAAATATGATACTATAATAATGCGGAGAGAGGAAAATATCCCTTATGAAATCTCGACATGGTAATGGGTGTATATAAAGGATCAAGGGAGGATTATTGAGAGTGAATAAGGGTATATCATATTTTATAAATTAAATGGACTGTAATTTTAATATAGAAGAACATATCCAAATAAAATAAAATTGAATTTAGTAGACATAACATAAAAAGTGTTTTTGAATGGAAACAATAAGAGAGAAATACCCTACGGAATTTTTACAAAGTAATGTATTAGGTGAAGCTTAAAATGAATGTTAATAATTGATAACTAATAAAAATGACATCTATAATATTTTAGGAGATATTTATAGATAAATAAAATCATAAAAAATTGCAATTATGAATACAAATTCTAAAGAGGGTTATTGAATTTAAAGAAGCAGATGAAGGCGAGGACCGATTACCAAATTTCGACATCGTAACGGGTGTATATAAAGTATCATAGAAAGTTTAATGAGAATTAAAGGAAGATATAATCATTTATACATCAAATTGACAGTAATTTGAATATTGAATAACATATCCCAACATAATAAAATTTAAATTAAAAGTCCATAACATGAAAAGAGTGCTTGATAAAATAGGAGAGTGGAATATCCCTTACATCAGTGTGTGGCTTCCGAAGCTAGAGAAGGGATTCTTGAGAGATTAAGGAATCATTGGGAGGACTATAGAGAGTGTAGGTCAGAATATGGTCATGCTATAAAAAGAATGAGTGAATAGAAATGGGAGCTTGGATGGGTTTATATAGGAAAAGAGAGAGATTTTTTTATTATTTAAGTTTTGGACTCTACATAATAAAATACTCAAACTCACAATACATCACGTGGTCTTTGCCCATATTTTTCAAAATATTGTAGTCGTTATAAATATATTATATTTCCAATGGCTTAAAATGTTTAAATAATCCCCTTTCTTATGTTTTGGGGATTCAAATTCCTAAAGAAAAGATTTTAAAACCTTATAATGGATGATTAATAATGGATTTAAAAAATAAATTAAATAAATATAACATCACATTATTTTAAATGGATAAAATATATATGAGCTTGGTTAAAATTTATAGTAATTATTACATCACTTTTTGGTCATGATGTTGGCATAATACACAAATTATATTTATAGGATATTTAATTTTTACCTAAAAAATCAATTGTCTCAGAAAGTTTTGAAAAGTTAATCAATGGATAATTTTGAAGTTATGATTCAATAATATAATATAAATTTCATCTAAATAATTTTATATATATGTGAATTTTATTTTTTTAAAATAAAATTGACATTTATTAAGAAATGATACGTTTTTGAAAATAACTTTTTTTAATCTCTTGTGAAAATTTCATTTGACTTCATTCATTATATATGGTAACATATATCTGAGAATAATTATTTAATTATATTAAAGTTTTATTTGTTTAAAAAATAAATTAATTCATTAATTCATTAATTGAATTTGAATATTAACCAAAAATACAATTTTCTCTTTATTGTAAGAACATAAAAATCACTTACAATGTAACCATAATAGGATACAAATATATTCATTATTCTAAGCAGAAAAATGTACATTCTCATATTTCTCGGGTCTCGATACAAATATCATTAATAAAACAATAAAAATCCCTAAGATTAAGGTGCCCGATGGTGGGATTTCCATGTGGTGGTTTAACGAACATGGTTTTGGTCGTGATCTTGATGAGCTTGAACCCCTACCATAAATGGTTTCAATCATGCTTATGTGGTTAGATCTCATTATGAGTTTGGTCACAGGCAAAGCCCAAAAAATCTATCTCCCTCAGAAGATCCAATAAATGGGCTTTATATGGTACGAGCATACTAGTTGAGGCCATAACTTCTTTGTCCGTGTCAATTCAATTTTTAAAACCCTATATTTATATTAATCATGTCATCATTATTCAACGACTATATTATCATTGGTAAAGTTAATTAACTGTCATTTAAATCCAGTTGGATATAAAAATGAAAAATTAGTGCATGTTTTTTCTATAACCATAATACTTAATAATACATTTAATTAACTCAAAAGGGGAATTTTATTTATAATACTTTGGGTAATCATAATATTCCCCAATTATGAAATTTAACCTCGAAATTTTATTTTACAACACTATAATAGATGAGGGTAACTTTGATTTATCACCTCCTTTGGTTCCCACATTTCTTCTTCAAACTTTTGGTTTATCCAATATAATTTTACAAGGAGTATTGTCTTAATTTGTAGCAATTTTCCTATACAATATAAGATCTTTACCAGATTCTCTTCATAGGAAAGATCATTATCTAATGGTACCAATTATGGATTGAGTAAATGTGAGTGGTTTTTATGTACTTTCTAATGAGGGATACAAGTAATACATCATGTAATTGAGATTGGTTCTGTGGGAGTGCTATTCGATAAGCCACCACTCTTATGCGATAAAGGATCTAAAAGGGGTTGATCAATCCTGGACTCATATTTTCCTTTTCCCCAAATCTCATCACTTTCATAAATGTAGATTTGGGAAGGAATACCATGTAGCAATCATCAAAAACTATGTATTATCTATGATTGTCAACGTAGCTCTTCTATTGACTCTAAGTAGCATTGATGTGTTTTCTGAATGATCTTAACCTTTTTACCATTTCCATGAACATTGGATATCGGTTTTTTGACTATATATTTAAAAATAACCAAAACAAAAAATAATCCCACGGTTTTCCCCATATTTTCATCCAAATTTGTTTTTATTTCAATATTCTATATGTATAACTTCCAAACTTAATTCAATATTTTTTTTATTATGGGGAGGTGATTCAAACTCGTAAAGTAATTATTTGGAATCCTTAAAATATATAAATGATTTTGGAGGATTCATAATCACATAATATAATAAATGAAATAAACAAAAAATAACATTATATTGAAGTTAAAACATATATATTGTCATTTATACCTTTTATTGTATTTATTATATTGCTTTTGGGTCATTAGGATTTCATAATACACATTGTATATTTATATAGTATTTATTTTTCACCTGCAAATTCGGCTGTCTAGGAAAATTATGAAAAATTCACTATTGGATAGATTTGAAATTATTATTCCAAATAAAATATTTATTATAACTAAATAATTTTACAAATATATTAATTTTCACATTTAAAATAATAATTGATATCTATTGAAAATGGTATGTTTTTTATAATAACAATTTTCAAACCCTTATAAATACTTCATTTGAATTCATAAAAATTATATGATAATTTATATTCAATAAATATTATTTAATATCAATATTTTATTAAAATATTATTTATTTAAATAATACATTAAATATTAAAAATATGTTCCTTAATTGAGTTTGACAGTGACCCGAAAATACAATTTTAGTGTTACAGAATAAAAATAAAAATAATTTACAAAATGAAAATATATTCATTACCCAGAAAAATATACATATTAATTTTATTATGGTTTTGA
Source organism: Viscum album (assembly GCA_963277665.1). Taxonomy (NCBI): domain Eukaryota; kingdom Viridiplantae; phylum Streptophyta; class Magnoliopsida; order Santalales; family Viscaceae; genus Viscum; species Viscum album. The sequence continues at coordinate 394,228,629 of OY728127.1, read as the reverse complement.
TACATATTCCATTAATTAACCAGAAAACTCCATAATAGTAAGGTGCATGATGGTGAGACTTTCTTGGGGTGGTTCAATGTAAATGGTTTGGGACGTGATCTCAATGAGCTTGAACTTATCCCATAAATAGTTTCTCTCGTGCTTTAGTAGTTGGATACCAGCTTAAGATAGGTTAAGGGAAAATCCCAATTATTTTATCACCCTTAAAAACTCTGATAAATGGCCTTTAAATGGTATGATCATATTGGTTGAGACCATCACCTCGTTTTTCTATGGTAATTGGTTTCGTTAACACCCTATATTTATAGTAAACAAATGATCAATGTTCAAAAAAAATATTATCAATGGTAATGATACATAATTTTATTTTAAATATATTTATATATAATAAAACAAAATAATTACTTATTATTTCTATAACCATAATAAATAATACTAAATTTAATTAAATTGTTAGGGGAAATTTTATTTATTAAAGTTCAGATCAATAAAATATTTCCCGCATTAGAAATTTATCTATTGATTTTTTTGTTTCCCACTCTAAAACCGATGAGGGTAACTCTATTTCCTCACCTCCTTTGGTACCCATGACGCTTCTTTAAAACTATTGGTTCCCCTATTACACTTTGACAAGGTGCATTGTCTTATTTCATTTCACATTATCTCTATGATCTAAGATTTTTATCTTATTATCATCATATTAAAAGTCATTCTAAAATGGAACAACTTATAGATTGAGTACATGTGAGGGGTACTGTATGTACTTTCTCATGAGGGATACATGGATTATATCATGCACTTCAGATAGGTTATGTGAGAGTGCTAGTTGGCAGGACACTACTCTGATGTGATAAAGAATCTGAAAGGGGCCCAACTATCTTGGACAAATATTTCATTTCTGCAAAATCTCATCACTATTGTCCATAGAGATATGCCGACGAATACCATATCTCCAATATCAAACCCTAGGTGTCATTTATGATTGTCATCATAGAACTTCTGTTGACTCTGAGCAACTTCGAGGTGCTGGTAAATTTTCCTTTCATTTTCTAACATTTCCTTAACCATTTCAGAACCTAATAGTTTCCATTCCCCAAATTCATCCACACATACATGTGTTCTACACCTCTAAAGTTCTTTATAGGGAGCCATTTGAATTTTTTATTGGAAAAAATTATTTTATGAGTACTACACCAAAGGGATATTTCGATCCCATATTTCATTGTATTCAATTGACCATACACTCAACATGTCCTCAAGTTTCTAGATAGTCCACTTAGATTAACCATCAGTTTGAGGGTGAAAATCCATGCTGATGTTAAAATCTATATTTAGATCATGTTTGAGAATTTTTTAGAACATGGATGTGAATCTCTGAACATTATTGGATACAATGGACAATGGTAATATCCAAAACCTTCCAATTTATCTAATGTATATCCATTAAATGTAATCCAGTGAGAAGTCATCTGGAATCTATATAAATTGTGAAATATTTGTAAGATGATCTACCAAAATCTAGATAACATTTTTTCCTTTGGATGTCTTCATAAGTCCAATGAAAATGTTTATGGGGATGTTTACTTATTTTCATTTAGGTATGGGTAATTGATTCATCATCCTATTGGATTTTTTTTTTCTGATTTCACTTTCTAACATACAAGGCATCTTCATTTATATTTTTTCATCACCTTATTTATATTGTACCACCATTTGTGTTCTTTATGATCACAATACATCGTTATGATTTCAAGATAAATAGATAAGGTTGAGCTATATGAATCATCCAACAGCTTCCTCATTAACTCAAGATTTGATTTATTACATAGTCTTGATCTAAATCATAGAACTCTTATTAACATTAAACTCATATGATTTCCCTTTTCTTATAGTTTTCACTTTCATCTGAATTCCCACATTTTCTCTTTGAGAGTCCATTATCTTCTACAGAAAGGATGATTGAGGAATAATTTTTCAAACGATTGATTATGTTTCTTCCTTTATGATTCCCATATCCATTCTTTCCAAATATAATAAGGCTAGTTTCCTCTCAAATCTCATCAATGATAGAATTTATAGATTATTTCTACATTAAGTGTCTGCCACATATTCTATTTACCAGGATAATCATGGATTGAGTAGTCATAGTCATTGATAATCTCTAACCATCTACATTTGTGCATATTCAACTCTTTAAGTGTGAATATATAATTGTGGTTTTTATGATCCGTATATATTTCAAACTTCTCCTAAAAGAGATAATGCCACCATATTTTCAAAGCATAGATCACTACTTACAACTCCAGATCATGCATTGGGTTAATTTTTTATTGAAATTTCAAATACCTCAATGCATATGCTATGAATTTGTAATTATGTATCAAAACACAACTCGATATTTTATTTGAAGCATCGATGAATACTATGAAATGTTCTCCACTTGTGGGTAGTGTGATCATAGTTACAGTGATGAACCTCCTTTTTAACTCTTTAAATCTCTCTTCACATTAATCATTAATAGAAAAATAGTTTCCCTTTAGATTTATCTTTGGTAGAGGGTTTAATAATCATGATATTTGTTTTAAAAAATTTATAATAATACCTAGAAAATACAAGGAAACTAGAAATGTTTATCATATATGTTTTCCACAACCATCCATCTGTTGCTTCCATTATTGAAGGTTCCATAGATATCCCATTTTATCTGATGATATTACAAAATAATGAGACTTACTTCAATTGAAACTCACATTTTCTATAATTTTCATTAATATTCTCATTTCATAAGTTATATAGTATGTTTCTCATATGATCCTCATTATCCTCCTTTAATTTGTAGTGTATTAGAATTTCATCTATAAATACTACAATAATTATGTTGAGGTAATATCTAAATACTATATTTATCATCTATATGAATATTTTATGGAGCATTAGTGAGTTTTAAAGGAATTACTATGAACTCATTGTTCCTATATATTATTTGAAAATAAGTCTTGGGACTATCCCCCTTCATCACCCAAATTTGGTAATATCTCGACCATAGATCCACCATAACTAATTAAACAAGTCATCAATCCGTGAAAGAGGACACTTTTTCATTATCGTGATCTTTTTGAGATCACAATAATCAATGTAAATGTTAATTAACCAATCGTTCTTCTTGAAGATGAGGACTGGTTCACCCCATAGTGAAAAACAACAATGTATTGACCCTTTCTCTAGATTATCCTATATTTTTTCTTCATATCTCCAACTTCCCCAACAACCATTCTATATAGATTCGTTGATAATGGTAATTCCCTTTGCATATGTTCATTGAAAATTAAACATATAAGCTACGAGGAAGAGCATAAAATTCCTCAGGAAATACATCAACATATTCCCTCAAAATGGGCGTGTCTTCAAGGATGATAATTTCCTTAGACTCAATCATTTGATTTAGATACACTTTATCTTAGGGAAAAAATATCCATTCTTGAGATATTATTGCTAAAGAGGATTCATCCTATTACATACAATTTCATAGAATCGAAAGATGATTCAAATTAAGGAGTGTTATTTCCATCTTATGGAAATTAATGGTGTCATTACATAGAAAAAGGAAATTTGTACCGATAATTTCATCAAATTCCAACAAAGATATTATGATAATATTTTTTGTGAAGTTAAACCCTAAAATTCTGATAGGGGATGAGTTTTATACTTGGGACTAAATACATACCCAATTTTTTATTTTCCATGAAAATTCTAATTCCATGCTTTGTGGCAGTATTGGAAATGTTATAATAAAAATTTATGATATGAAGTAATTCATAGAACTCGAATCAAAAATTACATTATATATTCTTGAAAGAATAACTAGTGTACTTTTGACCACTTCCTTTTTAGGATCCACCTCAAAGGACATGATGGTATGTGATCACCCTTGCTACCATGGAGGTTGTTGGTTATGTCTGAAAAACCTTGGCTTAGTGCATTGGTTTGAAAAGTGACCTAGTTCCTTGTAGTTGATGTAATAAACAATGTGCTGAGGGTTGACCAGAGCATTCCATTCCTCCCTTGAATTAGTGGGGTTTTCCTTTCATAATCACTATCTAGGTCCCCTTACATCCTTCACAAAAAGAATTTCTTTATTCCCTTTAGGAAATTTTCAGGGTTCTTCATTCAACACATTTGAAACGTGGGATGTTAAAATTTCTTAGCATCGTTATATTTCTCTATTGGATTGCTAGAATTAATATCAATGATCCTCTTATTATCCCCAAGAAATACTTTAGATTCTACAATATCTATATCAACATTAAGGGAACATTGTACAATTTTCTCATAGCTATAAAAGTCATATATCAATAGGGATTTTCATAGACAAGGTTTTTTCCCACTAAAGAAGTGGATAAACTTGCATTCGGGTGTAACGAAAAAGCCGAAGGCATATCGTGAAAGTATTATGATGTTTTCCTCATATACCCTGATAAATTATTCATATTTTTATTTGAGGTAATGGATACCCATTTCCATTTTAAGTTGGAGAGTGAAAGAAAAATATTTATCATTTTTTTCTAGATTTCCTTTCACCCCATCACTTTGATATTTTTCTCGAAATTCATATTATTTATCAATGTACACCACTAATAAACTTCATCCTCCATATGATAAATATCTAGTAGAACCTTCTCTTGTTCATAATATTAAAGGATGGATAAGATCTTCTCAATGGAGTTGATTCATTTTCCGTGATTAGGGGATCGAATGATCTATTAAAATTTGAAGGCATTTGTGGCAAAATGATTTCTATCACATATTGTTATCTCGTAGGGGGTTTTGGATGCTCCTCCAGATCTAGTTTTATTTTAAGAACCTATTTCAGCTAACAGTGTATCATCCAAAAGTTAGTGAATCCAACTCCCATTTAGTGCGGAATCTTGTTGGGTCAGCCATAACATTTCCCTTCAGATTGGTTGTCCACCTGATTCCTTATAATTTCTGTTATTGACTAGAATAAAATTAAAATAAGTAATCATTAGTTTTAAACTATTAAACACATAAATGGTAAATATAATTACATTAACGGTATTAATTATAAATTACATTTCTTTATTAATTTATGAATTGTAATGATTCAATCTATGCTATCCCATATCCATTTCCAAAAATAAAATCTTATAGTATTTTTAGTTCCCTTAATAATTATCCATAAAAAGATTATTAATTTACCAATGAATACCCCCTGAGAGTGTCTTACTAGGTGCATAGTAAGGCCCATTATCTTGTACCGGGTTACGCTGAGTAAAGCTCGACATACCTTGTCATAGTTGTTACCCCTACATACATCTATCTAGAACCACACCCACTTGTAGTATCCATAAAGGGATATATTTGTTTCATAAACCACTTAATCTATAATTTCCTAAATTTAAGGTTGTTTGCTTATATATAGTCTTATCCATAATGATTTAAATAGAGTTTTCTAATAATAATTCCAAAAATAACAAAACATTTCCCTTGATACCAACTATGATAAACATCCAAATTATTTAACATTAATTTATGATTTATTACATAAAATTACACATTATATAACCCAAATTATTTATATGTAAATAGTATTTTTGAATTATGTACATAACATAACATCTTGAACATGGGATACAACAACATTATTGAAAACATCCTTAAAATGTATCTAAAATTTCATGGATTTTAAAACTACACAGGAAAACATGGGGACATTCACTATAAAGGGATGATATATAAAGATCAATAATGGAATAATCGTGGAATAAGATAATAAATTTTAGACCATATACATATTAATGGGGAATACAATCAACATTAAAAATAAGGTATGATAGAAAATTATAATCATAACATGGGAAATCTGTAAACAACTTAAAACACTAAATCATTAACATAATGATATCTAAAAATAAATCATGATGAAGAAATTCCCATAATGTAGTAAGGATCAATCCCTATCACAAAATGACGTCTCATGAGTCTAAATATTACACAATTCATTGGAGCGCTACATAATTTTGGGTCAACGCGTCACATTCATTTTATTTGAATGCTTATTGTGCCACAAAGATCCTAAACATGGATTCATTAATCATAATATTTTATTCCAAGATAAAGGAGTGTTGAATAAATAAATATAACCCCAATTCAATATGTATAATTTCATAAGGGTTATCAAACTTGATAGTAAATGGGTATGGTATTGACTAAAAAATTGTTTTAGCATAGACAATCACAATGAAATTTCAGCAACCTAACAACGTCACTTAATAATTAATAAAGTTGGTTGATGAGAGAGAAATGGTTCTCTCATTATTTTTACATATTCTAGGGAGTAATAGGTACATGGAAAACATGTCCCATAAAAAGTAATTGGAAATATAAGGATTAAGATAATGAAGAAAAATGAATAAAGAGGAGAAAGAAAAGACCCCTTACATGAGTGTGTTACTCCAAATGCATTATAAGAGCTTCTTGAGATCATGGGAGTTCCTTATAAAGTCTAAATGTAGGATACTAAAGAATAATTATGTCCATGGATTTTTTGTTAATATAAATGGGAGTTTTGTGGGTTTGTATAGGAAATGAGTGGGGATTACATTATTATTCCTCAAACATAGGTTTTTTACTCTATATAATAAAAAAATCAAAACAACAATTTTTACCATGGTTATTGAACATGATTACTACCAAATGGGAGTAGATTTTATTGTTTTATATGTTCTATAGCCTAGATTAATATATTTTTTCCCTTGCGTATGTGGTGTATAGTTATACTCTTAAAAAATGATTTTAGAACATTAAAATATATTAATGGTTTTGGTGGATAAATAATGGATTTATAAAATAAATAAAATTAAATTATGATCAAATTATTTTTAAAGGAAAACATATATTTTGTAGTTTATACCTTTTTCACAATTTATTAAATTGATTTTGGGTCATTATGTTGTCATAATACACAAAGTATATTTATACGATATTTAATTATTACATGAAAAATCGACTAACTCCGAAAATTATGAACTATTCACCATTATATAATTTTGATTTTATAATTCCAAAAATAAAATTCATTTAATCTAAATAATTTTCTAAATATGTGAATTTTCACATTTAAAATAATAACGAACATTTATTTAAAATGTTGGGTTTTATTGATAATAAAAGTTTTCAAACCCTTATAAAAATAACATTTGAAATCCTAAAATTCATATAATAATTTATATATAATGAAAATTATATAATAATAATATTTTTTTTAAAATATTATGTCATTCAAAATCCCTTAATTCATCATAATTATTGCCTAAATTGAATTTGACAATTACATGAAAATACTATTTTTTTAATTGTTTAAAAATCAAAGTCATTTATAAAATGAAAATATATTAATTATTATATATAATATACATAATAATTTTATTATGGTGTTCATACATATCGATTTAATTCACTATTGAACTCTCTAAGTGTAATGTACATGGCAATGAGAATTTGGTAGGGTGGTTCAACGTATATGGTTTGGATCCTGATCTTGATGAGCTTGAACGTCTCCTATAAATTGGTTCACTCATAAATATGTTGTTAGATCTATGATTGGGCTTACTCAAAAGAAAATCCCAATGATTATATCTCCCTTGGAAACTCTGATAAATTGGTTTCAAAGGGTATGATTATACTTTTTGATTCTATTACCCCCTATGTCTATGTCAATTGGATTTTTTAAACCCCTATATTAATAGTATTCATGTGATCTCTTTTCAATGAGTATATAATCAATGTTAATGATACTTAATGGTTTTTAAATCCAATTATATATAATAAAACAAAGTAATTTCATGTGTATTCTATAACCATAATACATAATAAGAAATTTAATTAAATTCACATGGAATATATTTTTCATAAAAGTTTGGGTTGTTATAAGATCCATTAGTTTCCTATTTTTTATAAAATAATGTTTATAAGTGGGAGTTGTAATGACCCATGTCTTACATGGTTAAAAAATATATCATTTATAATTTTAGGAGCCTAATTACCACTAAAATTGTAAAATATTTTTATTTGTATATCAAAATACCTCAAGATTATATTCTAATGGTTTTGGTGATCTCAATGTTTAATGTTTATAGTTGGATTGAATTTTTGTAATTTCTTGCTCCAATGAAATTTTGAGGAAAATTTAGTATGTAGTAGATACATAAATATTTAACATATGATTTCTTGTGTTAATATTTACTAAAAAGTCGATTGAAGTGAATTTTTGTCACCGTGGTTGTGCCTGAAATACAGTGTTTTCCAATAAAAGATATAAGTTATTTAATAAGTTTTCAAGTCATAGACTGATTAATTTTATTTATTTATTTAATTTACCTATATGAAATCATAAATCACTATATATAACATATAGTAATATTTTCCTAGGGTTATTTTTTTGAAACATGGAGATAACCCTAGGGTATTGGGATATTTCAAAGATGATGATTTATCTTATAGGAGGAGAATGAATTTTCATGAGATTCAAACAACATCATAGATAAAATATCTATTCCAACAATAAATAAAAAATTTAAGCATAAAACTAAAAATAAATAAGGTAATACATAAATAATAGTCATTTATACTCACTCATTTCATGTGATTCTATCATCTTATTCCGTTGATTGATTCAGTAAATATTTCTATGGATATGAATTGAATAAAATATTAGAATATTCAAAATATAAATATTTACCATGTAATTTTCAGTGATTCAAATCATGTATTTTTTAACAAAATTCAGGGAAATTTATTTTATGAATAATATTAATTATAATAATTCTTAAAAAATTAATGACATGTGGATTTATATGATGAAAATAAATTATTAAATTATTTTATATATGAATGTTACTGATGAATTTCTCCTAATATATTTAAATATTTTATTTGATATGTTCTTGAATTGTATATTTTATAATGATAATATGATTTTGTTCATTTTCGTTATTTTTTTTATAAATATTTTTTTTTCATGATGAATAAGGATGAATTACTTCAGGTGATGAAAAATAATATATGATAACATTAGTTATTTCATAAATGATCCCCCTTGATTATATTCCCACATTATATGAGGAGTGATAATATGTTCATGATTTTATTTAGTGTCATATAACATACCAAACACAATTATTTCCTCCCCCTTTGAGATTTTTTTAAAAAATTTCATGGAATTCCATATTATTGTAATCAAATAAGTGAATAAAGGGAAGAAGTATGTCTTCATGTAGACATCATATGAGTGTTATATTTTTGGTTGGTTCTGGGTCTACCCTTATATGGGAGATGTGTTGATGACCAGATATGAAAATGGAGTATGGTCGGATCAGCATCAAGGTGGTGTTTTTGAGGTTTCAGGCACATCAGACCCTATTGATAGTGAATGAATAGTAAAAGTAGAAGGTTGTGGTGTCAACTATAATGTCAAAGTGGAACACATAGGATGACCAAATATAGAATTCAAGACTAAATCCCATGTCATCCTTTGGGTCACATTCCATGTACTTTAGATTCCATTGTAACTAAAGATTCCATATAGTTATAAAATTTATAAGTATTGTGACCTTTGGTACACCCCATGTCTACCATAATACATATATTGGTAATATACCAGGAACATGCTGATCATACCAATTACGACCATATGATGTGTGGTATATTGAACACTATGTATATCATGTACACAATTGGGGCGTTATTTATGTGGTACATAACCAATTGTTCAACAAGATCACCCACATTATGTACCCAGAAACACTATATATATGTGGATCCCATAGAAAACTGTTAAATAACAAATCCACAAATCTCTTACTATGGTGTATAATAATACATGTAATAGTGGTACATGTATAAACCATGAAGCAATTATGACATGTCAGGTACCCCAGTACACATATCTAATAAGAAAAATTATGTTTTTTGAGTATTTCTAAACAAATATACATGATGTAATCATGAAATAATTCATATGTAAAAGATTGTTTAGTGTTTTTCTTATATACATGATCAAATGTAAAAACATGATACTTGAATTGTCTATTCTAAGTAATTATCCTTTTAAAAAATGATTGTGTGCATTAAAATGATTTTAAAGGATGCTTCATAGGATCTTGGGGTCAATGAAATTCAATGGATTCATATATATGGTGTTAAATTATTTGAAATATGTTCTATGAAAAAACCTATTAAGTAAGCCCCAAAATATATTCTTAGGATATAGATAGGGACCCCACATTTATTGTGTAGTAGGTGAACCTCCTATGGGATCAAGGTGGAACGTTTCAATCACCATGGTGTATGTAAACATTCAATCATGTGGTTGGTACCACCTCAATCCAAATAAGGCATGGGTACCTAACACTATAAGAAATATTATTATCCCCATAGACGTTGGGTTGTATGTCCTATACCTATAGAGGCCAATGTTCCACCACATAGGATATATTGAGGGTTTGTTTTCTCTAATAGTTTTGGGTACAAACTAAACTGATTAATACATATCTGTGATGTGTGAGTCCCCTCCCACAACTACAGTGGGGTATTAAAAAAGTTATAAGTTTGGGTATATTCCATGTAGTGAACTATAGATATTATAGGTATTAAAATCTTATACAAGAATGATCTATTTCATTGGAAATACATCTTACATAATTTTTATTAAATATGGTCATGTTAATATTTTTATACTATGACTAACTGTAATTATATGTGAAATACAATCAGTTTTATAATTTATAAGTGATAATTTCGGTTCCACCATCATTCATGGTTGTCATTGATTTATTACCAATATATAAAATTTTGGTTCTCCTTATTTTTATTCAGTATTTGGTTTTATCTTACATATTTTTTATTCTTTCGATGTGTTTTTAGGTGTCCTATATGTTACAATTGAACTCACCAATATATGGATATTTTTACCATGTGTGTTTTGTTTTTGAATAAATTACATAATTATTGGAGTCATAAGATGAAATGGAAATATAAGATCTAGTAAAGAAATATGTTGTTAGCATATAGGGGCACACGACAATGATATTGGTTGGTGGATATTATGATAGGATACCTTTATGGTGATGGGTTTTCTACCTTTACATAGAGTTGGATGCTGATGCTGATTTTTTATTATGTATATGTATTACCAAATGTTATCCCCATGGGGTTAGGTTAGTTATAAAATATATTATAAAATTATTTATAATACATTTTAGTTATATATAACATATATATTGTGGTTGTTGGATATATATTATATATTTTATTTGTATTTTATTTGAAAGGTGATATATGATAGGGCCTACCCTATGTGATGATAACTTCCTAGTGTAATTTAATAACCTTAGGTCTATTAGTGGTGGGATTGGGGATTTACAGTCTACTCACTACCAGATCAAATGGGATCACATTGGGTCGGGTCAGGTAAATTTTTGTATTTTGTATTCCAGAAGAGTTTTGAAAAAAAATGTTCAATAATAATGGGGATTTTATTATTGGTCCACAGAGGGGTCCTGTTCTATGTAAATTCACCTAGTTATAGTATTTATCAATGAATTTAAGTTTTCTATTATGGTATTACCAAATAAATACCAATATTCAATTACATTATAACTGTTTTAAATTAAAAAATTTACAAATAATGGTTTCATATATTATGTTAAGAGATATTATATCCTTTTCACGTTGATATAATTAATAGAAGAGTTATTATAGGTTTGTGGCCTCACTTATATTCCATTTATTACCAAAATACCACGGAGTTTCAGTGAATTAATTTAGTAAAAAAAATATTTGTTATTAGTTTAAAAAATATTTTTTAATTGTTTTTTAAATTTTCAGTATGTTTTTTCATTTTTTTAAAAAAAAATTATGGTTTATTTGTAATTGATAATATAATAGAATAATGTTTTTGGTTTTATAATACATTAAAGACTAAGGGTTATCTAAATCTGATTTTTTTAAAAGATTTTTTTAAAATTACACTTAATTTTAATGAAGTGATTTTATAATGGGTGGTTTAATTTAGGTCAGTTCAAACTGGTTATATGCTTTTTGTTTCATTAATGTGTGTTTGGGTGAGATATTATATAATAATATATTGTACCAATCATTCAAATTTTTATTCTTCATAACGAGGATGCGTGAATATATTTTACTCATAATTGTTGATTATGTTGAATATACATTATTTTTATGAAAAATAATTATGGTTGTAATACCATTTTTTTTCTTTTTTGGTAAGATTTGTTAACTTTTTATATAATATTATATTGGGTGAGTTGAATTGGAATGAAAATTTATATTTCACTTTAATGGGCTATTTTTTTTAATCTTTATCAAAATGTATTATATAAATGGTTATTTAGAGTTTTCAAGTATTTTCATGGAACATACACAAGATAACATAGTTTAAATGTCCATTTAAAACTATTATGTTCACATGGGAAAACCATACTGTGTATAAACATACACCAACCCTCTGTATGTGAACCGTGAAACACATGAATTCGTTAGTTTTCTTCAAATAAAGGCCGATAAGTGGGATTCTATAATTTATTGTTTTGTAAGTCATATTATGATATTGTAGGGACTAGGGTAACAATTTGATTAGTTCTATATTTATTTTATTTTCCATAATTTTGATGTAATTTTTTAATAATTTTAAATGACATTGTTTTATTTATAAGATGACTATATAATTTTTTTATGGAATTCTTAAATTTTAATTATTTTGTTTCCTTCAAGAAAAAAAATTATATCGTTTTGTATGTCTTTTCCCATCTTTCGATGATATCAAGTCATGTATTCAAGTCAATTTTATAAAATTATATATGTGCAAGTATTAAGAAGTCATTTCATATATATTAATGAACATTTTATGGACAAAACATAATATATAATAAGTAAAAATATTAATTAAAATATTTATAGGAAGACATGAGTCACTAGGTAAGTCCAAGTGATATGAGGATTTATTTAACACTATATGTGCATTATTTTATTATTTTTACATGATATGGTATATTTTATAAAGTATATTCATATGGGATTTACCTTGATACAACATCTAGTATTATGTGAGGATCATGTAAAATGTACTTCACTGTATTTCTTTATTATGATAATGTGATTATAAAATGATTTTATAATATTAAAAAGGTGGATAAATTTGTTTATTACTGAATTCTATTATATTTTATTTTATTTATCATGATTTTTAGTAAAATTTATTTTTGAAATTAATAATATATTTCCCAAAAAATGATACTTTGTTAGCGGGTGATATAGTTTATTAAATTAGTCATGTTTCAAGGGTTAAATAATTTTTTGAGTGATATCATATTTCATAGAGTCTTGGTGAATGGTATTATGATTCTGTAAAATGGTAAGAACATTAAAGTAATTAAAAATTAACTAAAGGATTACATAACCACTATTAAATGGTTCTTTCACGTGGTGAGAAACTTTATAGGGCATATTTGGTATAGATTATAGGTATACATTTATTCTACTATGTTTATATTTTATGATATCTCTATATTTTGTTTTGATAATTAGTTTCATCTATAAATATTAATTTTCTTGATTTGTTTAAAAAATGAATGATTAATTTATTTTAGGAAATTCGGCTCAATTTACATTTTTGATGAAAATCAATTTTCAAGTGGTCTTTGAAATTATTTTTGATTGGAATATGTGTTTTATTTCTTTTTATTAAAAGTAATTATTTTAAAATCAAAATATAATGTATTTTATAATGATTGGTTTAAAAAAAATTGATTGTGGTTTATGAATTTTTTGTCTATAAAATATAATAAAAATAGGCATATAAAAAATTTCATTATTTTAAAAATGAAGATTTTTGGAATGTGATTATTTTTGAAAAAATGAAATTATTCAATATTTTAGTGATTCTTTTGCGGATTCATGATTTTGAAAATTTAATGAGTTTAGAAATTTATTTCAATAATTATTGAATCTAGGTTGATCTTAATGGTTTAATTCACTGGATGTATTTTTATTTCATAAGAAAAGCACCCAACATGGGTGGTACATGTTTTAATTTTTTTAAAATGAATAGATTTTTTGTTTTTTATTAAAAAATAGGGGTATTTTATCATTTATATATATGGGTATTGATGAGTTTTTATATTCTATAGTTTGTTTAAAATATATTTTTGGTGGATTATTTTGGGCATGTAAGTAGTTTTGAAATAAAAATTTACAACATTGTTTAAAAACTAATACATTTAATATAGTAATTTTATAAAATCATATTTTATTATCGATATTTTTCATTAAAATGAAAAAGGGTCTAGAATCATATATTTATAGTTTCTAGGTCATGTTTGATGAATTATTGAAGATGTGTTGTGGTTTTATTAGCTCAATATGTATATATAAATATAAATATGTTAATGTGTGTGAATTTAGATTAACTATATGCGATGGAAATGAATTGAAATTTTTTATGTATTTTTTAATATGAATTATTTTTTGAGGGTTGGTAACAATTTTAGTTTCAATTAGAGTGAGTCAATATTCTTGTTAACTTTTTTAATGAAAGTTGATTAATTTGGTTGTAATACCTTAATGAATGTGAAATTTTCAGGATATAAACCATTAATGATGTTTTTGTAATTTTTTATGACACTTACTAAAGTTTTATGATTGTTGTGTTGATCTTCAGTGGGATATGGAAACTGCCTAAGATGAATAAGTATTGTATATAATAGTTTTGAAGAATTCGTTGTGCATCTACTGTGTATAGATTTGAGAGTTGTTACTTATAATGTTCAAAGATAATCTGATTATAATATGAATGATCTGAATACAAGATGAATGATCTGAATCTATGAATAATCCATTAACTAAGTGTTTGACTTGATGGATAATATGAATATTCCTTACGTAATGGTTTTAAGTGATTAAGAATAGTTACAGTAGCTTTGGTGAATCCCAGTAGTCATTTAAACAATATAGGTATCCTAAAGTTGAATCCATAAAAAATGGAAATATTCCTAAACATAATACTTTTCCAACTAAGTATAAGATTCTAAGCATTAATTTAAATCATAAATATAATTCATTTATTCAAAATATGAATTTATATATAGATAAAAAATTCATATATATGACAATAAATATTTGAACATAAGGTTTCATCCATGTATTTCTTTTTTGTAATTATTTAATTTCTTTCATATGATTACGTGCTGATTGTATGACTTGGAAAGTGTACCAGAAAACTGGTAAAGACATGAGAATATTTATTTCACTATAAACACAAGGTTTTAAATCATAATCAACTGCACTAAACATATGACTTTGTATTGACAATAAGACATCAATAGTTAAATAATTTTACAAGGTCATTTCATTGTTAAAAATTGATATTCCATAATTTATATTATAATTCAATAAATGTACAAACTAATAAGTTTATGAATATGGGATTTTATTCAAAGATCAAACATCAGGATCAAACATATGAACATTATCCAATCCAACATCAAAGGGGGTGAACAGAAAGAAGACCATGAAACTAAACATCAGTGTTCAAAGACACTATAGTAAGATTCCATGTCACCATGATTATGAGAAAATATTAATTGAATGATAAAGTCATAGATTTCATAGAATGTTTGTGTTTATATAAATAAAGTGATAATTCAAATATTTCACCCACGGATGAGTTTTTTCTTCAACCAAACTCTAAGGGTGTTTTTAATAATGATTTAACTCATCATTTACAATCTTTGAATGAGTCATTCCATTATAATGATATTCAATGAGATTTCAATAAAAATTATAGAACTAATATTAACATAGTATTTGATGAATATAAATAAAAAGATATATGATGGATAGAATTTGTTGAGATTTATAACAAGGTTAACTGATACAAAATTTTATCAAAGAATATCATATGTGAGATTCCATATGAGATTTTTGTACAAGAGGAAGAAGAAGGACTACTTTAGAGGAGTATATTTGGAGCCTCATATATTCACCATTGATCATTATTCATGAAGGTTTTGTTTTTTATATTGATGAGATATTGTAACTATTTGGTTCCAATAGTTATATAAGTTCCATTCCATACCATCTTGTGAGTTCCATTTGTTAATAAATTATGGACTATGTGCATGGCATAAAAAACATATCACACTGGGGAAGTATTCATCTACATAGATTCAAACATCAAAAATATATCTATAATGTTTTTCATTACAACATTCGTGAGAATTTTGAGGGAGTGTTTCTGAAGAAGAACAAGAGAAGAATGGATTTAAATTTTTCATGCACACTGATTCACTCCCCACTAGTGCATGTCACCCTTTATGTGATCCAATAATTGGTATTAGAGTATGGTTGAATCTATTTATCTCAAGTTCTAGATATGGATCAATAAATTTATATTAACTATAAAGGCATCCAAAACGTTCGATGGAATATGGTTTCAATTTTGGAATGAGAGATTGGATTCTTACATTATTTCACTTATGATTGATGTTCTTGATTCTATTCAATATGGATACAATTTTCTAGATTAATACTCATCTAGGAATCTGTGTGAAAGAAGAAACACTAAAAATGAGAGGAAACCATGTTATGTACATTATCATCATTATTAGAAAAGAAGATGAAAAAGGTTATGGGATATAGAACTATTAATTGTATTTGGTAGAAGTTTCATAAAATTTATTAATTAAATAAAAAGATAAAATACATAAAGATACATATTAGTTAAAAATAGTTTTAATATGTGAGAATACATAAGGATGAAATATTTGATAAGGTAAATTTTATTATAAGCACTATTAGAGCATTCAGAGATACTCTTGAAGATTTTATTACGGTAAACAAATTTATGATAATCCTGGTAGATAAATTTGATACAATGATCTTTCCTCTTTAAGATAGGTATCATGATGACTTTATATTTGATTATGTTCACAGAATTATCATTATTTATGATATTAGATGATGATCTACTTTTAAGATAATATTTAACAATAAAAATGAAATTTCCTTTAAATCCATTAAATATGTGATGATTTAATGGAATTAATGCTACTTAAATGAAGAAGAAAACAAGTAATATTAGGCTAAGTCAACATTTCTCAAGTCACAATGGGAGGAAGAAGTAAATATAGTTGTAATATTCCGTTATAATATTTTAACTGGGGAAAGGTTATTCATTTCTCTACTAACTATCTTTTGATATTTCAAAGGGAAAATTACAATAAGGAAGATTCCAGAAAAACCTTTAAAATAGAACACTGAATTTCTAAATAAAAAAGAAAGAATATGTTTCCACTTCATTTCTTCATAAGGAGATTTTTGAAAATTGATGAAGGTGTGTCTAATAGTGAAGAATGAGGTGATGAGGAATTCCCTATATAGGAATCTCATAGAGTTTGAGTAAGACAAGAATAAGAAGAAGTTAACCCATCTGAAGATGAATCATAATAAAATGGTGAGTATACAATATAGGAAGGAGAGGCTGCCATAAAATATACCATGAGATTATAGATGAAGATTTTTTTAAAGATAAATTGATAGAATGAGAGAACAATTCTCTACTAAAAAATTGGCCAGACAAGACAAGGAATAGTTTTGGAGAAAAAGACAATATTGTAAAAGAAATAGATAATTTTAAGCTTTATAGTGAGAAAAAGTCCAAAATCATTAATTAACTATCATTCTCCTTTATCCTAAGATATAAAATAATTTTTAAAATTAGAATTACAATGATGAAATCATGATGTAGGATAAGAAAAATAAATGCAATAAGAACTGGTTTTCTTGAGAGAAAGTAGAATTTAACAAGTAACTTGCTAAAAGTATATAATCCAAGGAATATTTTAATCTTAAAAAATGAAATTCTATGGAAGCTATGGTAAAAATATAGTCTTCTTCAACTAATGAAACACATTATATATTAAATCCTAAAATGGATGAATGCCTTATAGAAATACTCAATTATTACAAAATCTAGAATGAATTAAATTTAGGATAATCAAATTCATCTATTACAAATATTCAAGAAATAAATCCACAAGAGGATCTTGAATTATATAATCAATCAATATGAAAAATATTTTATGAAAAAAAACCCATTAAAAAATTATCAATGAAGAAGATTTTAGGGGTAGTACTGGTGATGTAGAACATTTGTCCATAAGGATTATATTTTCAAGTACAATATGTTTATTCCTAGATTGAGAAGAAAGCATGAATGAACAAGGTTTAAAAAGGAACATGTGATAAATCATACAATACATAAACATTTTGAAAACAATATTGATGTATTAAATAGTTTTGAATGCTCACAAGAGTTATACAGATGATATGACGAAGAAGGACATATATTGGATGTTTGGATTGCATTCATCCCTTCTCAGTTGATTATTTTTCAATGGTTTTTGAACTATAAGAATTAAATAATAATCATGAAATATGAAAATGTTGCAGAAGTTGAATTCATATCATTAAAATATAAAAAAACATGGATCATTGACAATGGTTTTTTATCTCACATGATAGTAGATCTGAAAACATGAATAATTTTATAATTAATGAGGTGGAAAAACATTGGATCACATGAAATCAGTGTGGATATTGTGCTATTTGTGGATGGTCTAATGCCTAACTTGTTGATGATATCACAACTATGTGACACTAAAAATGATACAACCACCATTAAAAATATTTTCACTGTTAAAATAATGAATTATCATGACATGGTTAACCTAATGAAAATTATTTAAAATTACGGAATAAAATGTTGGTTGTTACTTGTGAAAAAAGGTAAATAATGATTTAAGGAACATAAGGTAGGGTCACATTGGATAAAAGAATATATAGATAATTAGTTACTAAGATGTTGTTATAAATTTACCCATATGGAAAGAATACATTGATACTATTACTAAAACATTCAAATCAGAGGAAGAGGTGAATAAATCTTATAAATTAGTTGGAATTCAAACAATACAGAATCATAAATAGATTCAATCTTTTATTTGTACACCAATTAATAAGAAGTCATCAAATAGTGAAAGTAATTTTATTACATTCATAGATGACATCAGAAGTATTACATTTATTATATTCATGTCTCATAAATCAATGCCACTACATATATTTAAGAGATTCATAAGACTCGATGAAAAAATAATAAGATAATACATAATGAAACTCAGATCAAATAATAAAACTGAATAAAAAACAAAGATTTCATTTAATATCTTAACAAACACGAAATTATCCATAAATTATGTACTATATATAATTCTAAAAAAAATCGTCTGGCTGAAATGATGAATATGATCCAAGTTGACATGGATAAGACTATACTAGAAGAACATGACACCTTGTGGTCTTATTTTCTTTGGGCCATCACAAAGGAAGAAATAATTCATAATATGAGTTTTATAAGGTCAAATATAGAAATGTATTTTTATAAGATGTGATGTTAATGTACAGAAAATGTTATAAATTTTAGTGTGTTTGAAAGTCTATGCTTGATCAAGATAACAGAAAAATTAGAGGAATGTCTGATGATACATATAAAAATGGAGTTTTTATTTTTGTAACCAATATAAATAAAATGATATATATTTTTTACAATAAGAAATATAAGGAAAATAATTTATAGGGATGATGTTATCATATTTTAAAATGTAGAAGAAACTAAACATTCTATCATTATACATGATGAGGATAATTTTTTCATTCAAAACCTACTAAAGAAAATATAAAAACCATTCAAATACAAACCAAAGAGATAGATTTCTTATTTTTCAGTGATGATGATAGAAAATAAAATAATATGGAGAAAAGTATTAGGGAAAGAAATTTGATGATGGATAGAATATTACTAGAGATCAACATAAAGGTGTTAAAAAAGATAGATGGTCATTGAAACTAACTATAATAGTAATTTATCAAATATTAACCTTAGCCTATTGAAGAGGCCTTTGAAAATAGGGATTGGGTTCCAGAACTGATTGATTAATTAGATCATTTGGAAAAGAATAAAAAATGGAACTTATTTATAGACCTATATAAAAAATGAGATTAGTTCAAAATGGGGTTTTAGGAATAATATTGATTATAATAGTGATGTGTTTAGAAAGAAATCCAAGCTAGTTTGTAAAGGATACTTATAAATTAAAGTGGTTTAATTTATTGAAACCATTTCTCAAATGTACATACATTAATCCATTCGAATATTCAATTCCATAACATCTCAGAAAATATTCATTGTATTTTATTTATTTATTAAATCATATTTTCTAAATTGTGAGCATGGTGAGGAATTTATAAGGAATATACTAGAGGATTTAGGCTAGATTTAGATGGAAAAAAGATTTTTAAGTTGGTGAAATATATTATTAGTTTAAATTATTCTCCAAGATATTGGTACTATAAACATGATGAGTATATTAATTGTATGAAGCTTCATAATGGTAAAGTGGAAAAAATATATATGTGAATAATTATTACACCATGTCACACTTTATGATTTTGTATGTAGATGATATAATACTTTCCAATAATAAAGAAATATTATGTGAGTAACTAACAAGAATCATGAATGAAAAATTTTAAATGAAATTTCTAAGAGTGGTAATATTCTTCGTGGGATTATATCAATTGAAAACAATAGTTTATATTTTTGTCTCATAGGAAAAATATACAACAAGTTATTTGAAGTTGTTTGGTTTTAAGGAAGATAGTGGAGTGTGCACCCAAATTCCAGTGGGAAAAAAGACAATTTAGGATGATGAAGGAAAATATATAAGTGATATACTTTTCATATGTTTTATTGGAATCCTTATATAATTAAAAACATCAATACTTGAGTGGTGGGATAAATTTAAAGGTGTTTAATAACTCAAAATGTGAATGAGAAGATGATGATATAAATCCAAACCTATTAGAGTTTATTTATATAGAAAAGTGTTTTGTTTCTTAACATTTATATAATAAAAAATTAGTGAAACTATACGATACTAAGGATTCATATGTGGCTTCACAATAGAAATATACATTATTGATATAGATGAAAGTTTATTTAAAAGACTTGAGTGTTTGTGCCATTTATCCAATAACGGGATGTGATAATCATATTTTGATAAATATTTTCCAAGACACAATGTTTTTCTCCGGGATAGGGAATATTGAGATAATATACAATTTTCATAATTTTTAGTTTAATGTTGGAGTTCTACGATTGGACATTGTCCCCTTCATAGAACAAAATACTAATTTCTTGACAAAACCTCTTTCAACTGAAATGTTTGAAAAGATAAGGCTGTAAATGGGAGTGCATCCCATCCCCTCTCATAGAGGTATATTATTTATTTATGTTCAATAATTAATTTTTTATTTTTCAATATTATTGAGGTGATAATGTTTTTAGGTGGAGGATTCATTTTTTCCCAAATAATGGATTGTTTTGATGTGTGTAACGAGTGGTGTAGAATAGAATATATTATTTTTTTACTACTAGTTGTGGTTTAGATTTTATTAATATCTAACAAGGTTATGATAAATTATTTCTTTAGGATATATTTGATGATTTATTTAATTACACTTGTTTTATACAATGTGATGGCTCATGTACACTTGGAGATAAATAATTCTAGATTTATATTTTACAACATGTTGTGTTGATCCCAAATAGTTATTCTCATTTTTTTATATTCATTAAGGGAGATGTGAGGTATTTTCAAAAAATACAAATGGGGAGATTGACGAACCTTTAGTGATGTTTTTTTCTTTTTCAGAAATACATAATTAAGTGTGATGAATTATGTGATGATATTCAAGGAGATATGATTAGGGTTAAAAATGAGGAAGCACTATCTATAAAAATATGGTTAGTTTCTTTCTGAATATGTTATGTATTAATCCATGAGATATTGGTTATGTAATGTCCCATGTTTTTTCAGATGATAATTTTGGGAAAAATTTGAATGTTTGATTTTAAATGCTTATAAAGGGTAAAATGGTCCTTTTCTGCTAGCATTTTATCTTGGATAGTTTTTTGGATCACTCCATTGGTCATAGAATATGCTCTTTACAGTAGTATAAAATTTTTGGTGGAGATCCTAACCATTTGAATTTCAGATGAATAATTAATATTTAATAATTAATGAATAAAATATTAATTTATTCACATAGGTTCATTGAAAATATTCTTTTGAAAAGAGAATGGAGTGAGATTCTATATCTTCTATTGAGTTGGTAATGGGTAGTTTTTCCCTGGTGAGGCATAAAATCAAGTTGGTTGTGGGGGCTTGGCTGGACCAATCCCCCTTTTATTTTTTTTATTTTTTTTTTCATATTTTCATTCATTTCATTTTATTTTTTCCGTTCTCCTCTTGATTCTCATGAATGATTCTAGAGATCCTCCTTCACTCTTCCAAGAGAGATAAATTTGTAGGGATAAATATATATATATATATATATATATATGGGGGGAGAGGCACCACTATGGAGCATAGGACACCCTACATCATCATGTGATAACTGTGGACCACAGAAAGGGGAGATAGTTTAGCAGATTCCAACGAAAGTTATACATTTTTTTTGTTTTTTTCAAAAATACCTATATTTTATTATTTTACCAGATTTTAATCCCCTTACATTCATTCTCCTGTCCCCTTATGGTTTGATAAGTTGTCTGTGGGGTAGAAAATAGGGGTTTCAGGTACATCAAGGGGACTTCATACTGGAAAAATCATCTACACAACATGTTGTTCAGGGAACAAATGCCATGTGTTCTTTAATTTTGGAGAAGATGCCATTTTGGATATAAAATCCGTGTATAGGGTGTCCATTCCATGTATTGGGATTTGACCATGTAGCTGATTACTCGGTTAGGCAGCCCATGTGAGGGGTACATTTCGTGTGGAGTTCATGGCCAGACCCTATGTGGGTCACACACCATGTACAGGTACACAGATAGGTGATATACCTGGCCAGGATATGATAGGTACATGGAATGGTTCCCCATGTTGGGTACACACCATGTATAGGGATAACACACCATGTACTTGGGTGTTTACACACAAATTACTTCATATGTACATGCTTAGGTGGGGATTTGGGTGTACACACAATGTGCTCAAGGAGACACACTGTGTACTACCCCTTTGGAAACAATTTTGGGGGGTTTTTGCATATTTTCACCCATGATTCAAAATTGGACCCATGAGTTTTCCATTCTGAGTATCTTTTGACATAGACCGTGATGGTAAGACCCATGAAATGTTTTGAGAATTCCTACATATTTTTTCTTCAATGGAGAGGTTCTTCCTCCACTAATCATTTCATACTTCTTATCAGAGTGTGACCTGATCTATGATGAGCCACTATATCTCACGACTATGCCTTATTTCCTTCTTTTCTGTATGTCTCCTTTATGAGATGTGTCTTTTAGGCCTATGTGTCCATGAGGCTGGTTTTTTCTAAGGATTCCTATTCTAATGCTTCGACCTAGAGTATCCCAAATAGGATTCCTCTATCTCAATATATGTTTACCGATGATCCAATGATGAATTATTTTGATTATGATATGATCTAGGGAATCCCATATAGGATCCCTTTACCTATATACCATTCCGATGATCCCAGATAGGATGCCTATACCTTCTTATATGGTTATAGAGGGTCCCTTATAGGATGGCTTCACGAATGTGTTGTTCATAGGATCCCATGTAGGATGCATATGCCTTCTTATATGGTTTAGAGGGACCCATGTAGGATTCCATCACTGATGTGATATTACAAGGAACTTGTGTAGGGTTCCTCCTTCTTTCTTACAATTTAGGTATCCCTTATAAGATTCATCTATTTACCTTTACCTGTAAGGATCCCTAGTTGGATGCCTCTTCTTTTACATAGATTCAAGGATCCCTAGTAGGATTCCTATCTTTTTTTGACCTGAGAGACCTAGTGGGTGCACCAATGGTGACAGACCCTAAGTTAGAATGTCGGGTTTGGGTAGTGATGGTAGTGGGTGTCACCTAAGAGCCCATACCTAACATGTAATCCCTTGGGGATGTGGAAGTGGTATTAGGATTAGTGGTTGACCTACCTAACTCATTGTCTATACATTAACTTATTTATTTTTTATGAAATGATTTTAGTGAAAGGTTTTTATTTGTAGGTAGTTGATAATCCTGATATGAGGCGCCTTTATATCTCATTGGGATGCACAAACATTATTCTTGGGATCCTGATTCTGATTTATTTTATTTTGGATATTTACATGTACACATAGAGGGTTTTCCAAGAAACTGGATATTTTGTTTGTATATTTGATTTTTTTGGTTGGTATTTCTGGAGAACATTCTAGGATCCGAAAATAGATCCTATATTTTTGATAAATGGTAATGAAATCCTTAGTGATGATAATCGTGGATGATTACTCTCTCCTGAGTGATGAGGATTCTTCCACTTTACACAAGTTTGTATGTGATGAGGAGATTACACTCTTCTCAATAGAAATATTCTCAGGGATGAATATTCTCTCTTAAGGGATAATCATTATTACAGTCTTCTTGATATGTTACTTTTCCATGATGTTGGGCATGGATTATCACATAATTGGACACTCAAAACTATTATGCACTTCTAAATGATTGGTATTATTGTTCTCTCTATTATTAGAGACTCCAGGGGTGGTTATGGAATCTCACAAATGAGTTCTCTTTACAGATCACCTAAGGTTCAGTCCCTTAGGGATTATCCAACTTCCAAATTTTGTGACTGCCTACAAACTAGAAACTAGGGATCAAACATTGGACAGGATTTACATGTACAGAGTATCATGAAATGTAGCTTAGTTACTATTTACAGGATGTATGGATTTACTCCTTGGAATCCTTCCTTATATTGAATGGATGTGAGTGTAAGTGAAACTATTGTTAAGAGGAGTATCCCCTTTGGGTGAAACAAAATTCTTCGAGACATTTCTGGAAATGGATGATGAAAGTATATATCAATTGGGTTTATGGACCCAGAGATCAAAATAATTATACACAACTTGAGTGGCCCGATGTTTAGCTCAATGACCTTGAATAGGATGTTTAGGCCATTGGGATCACATACCTAAGGATAACTACTGATTGGTTTTATGTTATTTCATTCAAAATACACATGAATATTCATATTTATTTATATATGTTTAGGATTAGGAATATACAAGTATACACATATAAATATAGAAATCCATGGGGGCACTTTCCTAGTTGACTGGGATTACAGACCTGGGGTTCAATCGTGGTTTCATGTTATTGTTTTTTCTTATCTTTTGGGATGCATCTCAGCTAGCCTGCCCTTATTGATTTTGCATTCACTTATGGCAACATATATATAGGTTACTCATTGGGGTGGAAAACTGAGATTATTTCTCACCCTACACATGCACATCATGGTATATGTTGACCTTATGTCTACTTTTCAGGCTGATCGTAGTTGCATGGTGGATAGGTCCAAGGCCCAATGTTTCATGAACAAGGGATGATTCTCATGTGGATTCTTCTGATCGAGTTGGTGCAGTTCAATTTTTTCTGGTGACAAGGTACGTGGTCTTGATCAGAGGTAGTAGCATAACCCTATATATATATTTTAGTTTATTTTGTATTTATTTATCTATACGGTCGGCCTAGTGGGTGACCAGTGTTTTATGTATGACATATCTGTGATTTTATATAATTTTCATTTATTATTACAACATATTATATTTCTGTATATGTATTTATTCATCACACTATTTGTTTACTACATTGTATTATACTTATCTTTTTACATTGTTTTATCACTATGATATGAGTGAACAGTCTCCCAATAATCACACCACAGACTCTCACTACTTGTTGGTATCCTATGGAATATGTTGAGGCACACTTGAGGCCTCATAAAAAACTAGCTCGGAGCACCATTTTAGTAGAATCAAGGTTGCGATGTTACAAATTATTATTAGAGATATAATTTTCCTATTCTTTAATAATTTGGGATATGGTAGAAAAAATTAATAGGATTGTTTCGAAACCTATGATGGATATCAGACAGGTTCATCAAGAGCACATGTTCCGGTAATAAGTCCTGGTTTCCAAGGTATGGGATTGTGGTCTTAATTTGTGATGTTATTGTTGTATATGATTTTATCCATGAGTGATGAACATGTTGTGTAGATAATATGATCTACTATGGATTAATGGATCATAGCCATTAGAAATATTCCAATGATAGATTTTAACTCATGTCTCGCAAAAGGAAAGAGGTGTCTCGTGAATCATATTTGGAAGGTAGTATTCACATTATATAGGCATGATAGTGTGTGATTTTTACTAAAAACATAGGCCTATTCAATTGGGTCTACATGCATGTATATATAGTTAATTATTATAGAAATTTATATGTATCAACATTGAGACATTTTTGTGAGGTTGACGACTCATTTCTCATGAATGTGAGGTGAAATGACCCTAGTAGGTTGATATGGAATGTGATGCCCTTATGTTGTACCCATTATATGGAGTTGTTTCTCAGGTTGTAGAAATCTAGTTAGATCACTGAGTACGATGTCGATGGATACCATGACTGTTCTTATGAACTGGATCTCAAGGCAGTAATATAGTATCTGGGTTCTCTGTGAATATCAGCTCAGAATATTTTTTGGGTTGTTATCATGGCCTCCAAGGAGCCGTTCATTATGAGGATTCATGGAGAGGATTGGTCCATTGTATGTTGTGATTTTAGTTTTCAACCTTTTAGGTCATTGCGATCTTAACCATATTTATAGAGGATTTATATTTTGGTATAGGTGGTTAGACCATGTGACCCAGTTGTGAGACTAGACCAGTAGGTATCGGTGGGAGACCCACATTCCCTTAGTTTGACTCGGATCCTTGTAGTTCATCATTCATTTTGTTCATAGGTAGCCATAGTGAGAGGTTAGACCAAGTTCTTGAATTCAATTCTATGAAATGAGATTGGTTTTATGATCATTATGATATTGAGTCATGGTAGGTGATCGAGTTCTGGGTTATTCAAATATTGATTCCTTCAGCTTTTGGAATGCACCTAGGGTTCTTGGGTATAATGACTGGATTTGATGGGAAAGACATCTTGGGTGAATGGACCAATCCACTAGTGTTTCCACTGGTGATAAAATAGTTAGAGTTTATGGAAAAACTCAGGACATGTACAACACCGGGTGACAAGAAATCATGGAATAAATCATCATACAGTTGTGGTTCCCAATTTTGAAGACGAGTTCCAAGGGATTTTCTATATTAATTAAACTTACAAGTTGGGTAGTGTGGTCTTATTTTCCTTGTAATGGATGACTCACTAGAGTATGATTTTGGTGATAATGGTTTACATAAATTTCATTTTGAGTCGTTAAATCATAAATTAGGGAGTGTATTTGTGCATGATGAGGATAGATGTTTCAATAATTTATTTAGGAATGGTTTCCCAAGAGATGTGGTTATATTATGGATTTCCTCACTTGGTTGAGGTGACATTGAGAATAAATAAGGCACCAT
This sequence comes from Viscum album, assembly GCA_963277665.1. Taxonomy (NCBI): domain Eukaryota; kingdom Viridiplantae; phylum Streptophyta; class Magnoliopsida; order Santalales; family Viscaceae; genus Viscum; species Viscum album. Next base: position 394,200,985 of record OY728127.1, on the reverse strand, counting down.
TAGCTAGTTTACCCATGGATGAATCTTGGTCTGGTTTTGAGAGTATCATGATCATGTCCTGAAGAGATCTGTACATTCCTTTCAATGAAATCTTAGTGTTACCCTTTGTATATATTCTCATGATCTATCGTGGAATCATCGTGATTATGAACAGAAAGCGTCAAATCTTCACCGAGTTTCTTTTATCTTTAATTATATTTCTTGATGATGGTAACCTATTGAGGTTCGGATTGAGGAGTGGTATAAGGTAATAAATATTCTGGGGATTTCACTATTAGCCATTTGAGGGTGGTGTCTCTCATTTTCTATTTTATTTGACCTTTTCTGTGATTCTTTAAGATCAGGGTTTTTTTTGAGATGAAAAATGTGTATTCTTATAGAGGGGAGTACTAGATCAGTCATTGTTAAATGTATTCCATGTATCTGACATTTATTAGAAATATAATACTAGGTATTGGACAGTCAATATAGATTTCTTATGGAGATTATTTTGTTGAGAGCATGGATTTTAGTCTTACCACCAGGTTTCTTAGGGAAAACATTGATTATTGTGGGGATATTATTAGTTCCCGTGTTTTTTCAGATGAGAATTTTGAGAAAAAATATGAATATTTTTATTCAGATGATTTTATGTGGTAAAATGGACTTTTTAACTTAGTATTTGATCTTAGATAATTTTTATGACCACTTTCTTGGTTCAATGATAGGGTGATTACTCTATGAAATGGGTTTAACAGAAATCTGAGCCATTCGAATTTTAGCAGAATAATTAATAATTAATATTTAATAAATTAAATATTAATTTATTCACATAGGTTGATTCATCCTTATATGTTAAAAAAGAAACATATATATATTCTATATCTCTCATTTTGTCAATAATGAAAATTTTTACCTATGTGTGACATAAACTCTTGCTGGACGTCAAACCCGGGCTGGGCCCTCTTTTCTTTTTCTTATTTTCTTTATTTTCTTTATCTTTTTTTCCATTATCCTCAAGATTATATTTCATGAAGCTATGGATCCTCCTTCATGTGACAAAACGAGAAAAATTGGGAGGTAGAGAGAAAGTGAGAGAGAAGGGAAGTGCGAAACCTATATGGATCATGGGACTCATCAGATTGTTGTGCCACAACTATAAACTGTAGAAATGGGTGAAGATTTAGTGAATTTCTACCAAATGTAGGACCTTTTTAACTGTTTTTAGAAAATCTACATATTTTATTTTATTTAAAATTTTAATCCCATTATATGATTTCAAATGACACCTCGTGGTCTGATCTATTGTTTTTTGGGTGAAAATGGTCATTTTGGGTGCTTCAGAAGGTTTCCTTTTGGGAAAACCTGTCTACATGACATGTGGTTTATGGAACACATGTTGTGTGTTCTTCCATTTTGGGGAATATGACTTTTTAGATGTACAATCCATGTATATGGTGTAGATATAATGTCACGACCTATCCCCAGGGGCCCATGTCGTGACAACCTCTACACCTTCTATAGGCCAGGGGTGGCAACAAGCACCGAAAGGCATATTCCTTAAACTGGGAAGGCATTGCCTTTAATCCTGTACAAACATATGGTCCTAGAACACAACAAGAAGCAAATGTGAAGTAAATAGCTATAGAAAAAGGAGTGCTAAAAGTAAAAGGGGTCAAAATAAAAGCAGAACTAAAAGTACGAGTAAAACCGAAGAGTAAAAAAACAAATAAAAGTAACAATATAAAAGAAAAGGGTGAAAAAACTATTGATTCTTGTTTCTCGTCATCTGCACAAAACACAACACGGTGCGGGCGAAGCCCGTGCATGGGTGAGTTTAAATATACTCCGTAGGGACCCTAATACCCCCAAAGGTCTCTCAGAAGTCAACAAGGAAAACCAAAAAGCATGATCCCAATCACAAAGTACAAAAGAATAGACACATCTCAATTAGAGTCTCAGCTCAAACATTATATAAAACTTAGAGAAACATGATTATGATGTTGACCCACATAGGATCTCATTGAATGATGATAGCTAGCCACAAATTCTCTAGGCCTAGGAACATGTAACATTCCCAGTCACAACATCAAACTATTTGGCTGTTGGAGAACTCCTCCTCTATCGAGTGCAGTGGGCCTACCACATCACAGAGAGGTGCATCACACTAACCTTGGACGGATGAGGTACACCTCCCCATCGCATATTTTGGGTCTTCCGGGTCACATAGAGTCACTCCCCACTATGGCTTTATAAGGTACTCCTCCCCATCGTGTATTGTGGGTCTTTCGCATCAAACAGAGTTGCTCCCCACCATAGGTCTACCGCTCCCCACAGAGATTCTCGCGACTGGGCAATCGAGTAACTCTGATTTGAAAAGGCCAGCAATCGTCATGTCTAAGCAAGTCACAGGGTTCCGTACATAGTGCACATTGGAGAACCACCCCTCAAACCATTGGTTGTATTTCATATGTCATAAAGTCTTACAAATAAGTAACCCGATGATCCTCCATGTCAAAAGGGTTCCAACGCAAAAAAACGGCGTGTCAGACGGATGCACGGTCTGTGCGTTATTGGCATTTTAGTGTCGAGGGCCCGATTAGATTTGGGTGTGATCCAACCCGGCAGTACTCCAAGTTTCTCCAAAACTATCATGTAGCAATCCAAAAGGACCTTCTCACTCCGAAGATCCCAGTGCCATAGAAAGTTTATCAAAAAGACATCTAGTTCCCAATATAAGGCCATTTAAGTGTTCCTAGGCGTGGTTTCCATCCGACTCGGTCGGACAGACCCTGCCCACCCTGGTCTAGGTAGGGTCGAGGCGGACTCGGCTCACTGGTCCAAGGTTTAGTCCATCTCAAAAAGGGGTTCCTAGGCTCGCAAAGGGGATTCCCACCAGGGAGGCCCGAAAAAGGGGCGATCGGAAGGGGGGCCCAGCCTTCTTGGGGTGGCCGGCAGGGGGGGTGCATGTAGAGAGGGATGTGGCCTGGTCTAATGGGGCACGCCCCGCAAGTGGTGCACCCTAGAAACCACTAGGGGTGTGACCCCCCAGTTTTCCAAAATGGTCGTGGGCTGTTCGGTCCTCTCACAGTGGCGGCACCACGCGATACCAGAAGGTGGCCCGTAAGGACCCGCAGGGGCGGGTCCTACCGGTTCTGTCATGTCAGGACGACATGCCGGATGTCCTCTCCAGCAGCGCGTGACAGTGCGCCACACCATCACCCATGGCCAACCGGTGCGCCGACATCCTTCCTTCGGTCACCGCTGCTTACAAGCTGCGACCCTCCTTGTTCATCGGCAATGCGTTATTGCGCGTCGTGCCTCCTTAATAACGGACCGGTGCTGGTCACTCCAACGACTGCTGTGGATTTCCGTCATAACCACATCTTGTGGCGTGCGTCGCCACGCTATTGCCCATGTAGTTGGTTGGAATCGCTACGTTGTTGGTCTTCCATGGAGGAACACGGGTGTAGAAAAGGTAGCAGATGGTTTTGGCCGGGTTCGTTCGGCTTGCACCCTCCACGCTAGCTTAAAATCATGAGGGGGGTAAAGGGTTTAGTAAAAATTTAATTAAACACCAAGATAAACCCTACATGATACCCCACAATGACATCCCACAAAGATGAATGAATCACTGGTCTACCAATTAGTCAGTTGACCCACGTTCTTCGTAATATTCAAGAACAAGGAAGAGTAAAATCATTTAATGAGCATAAATGAATATACCCCCTTCCTCAAATCATCAGAGAAAATGCTCGCGCTTGAAGGTGGATAGTGTTATTCATTCCTGCAACCGGTTCCCAATGAAACAACTAGTACGTCACCCTTCAGTTCATGGGTTGGTGTCAATCTTCATGGACCGTTAGGTCAGCTTCATCTTATAAGGGCCCAGCATCGCGGCGCTCCATCAACAATTCGTTTCTTTTAGAAGTTGTGCTGATACCCCTCCCCAAACTCCATATATATAAGAAAGGGGGAGGGAAAGTAAAAAAGATGGAATTTAATTGGGATCATTAATTAAGAAGCTTCCTAATTCCCTAAATATGCCATTAATTATGGTTAGCAGGTCAGGACATTTTTTAGCATGACACATTGCTATCCCCACCCCTTGGCTTGTCCGTTGGAGGATATGAAAAAAATAACCAAATTATTATTTTTTCATTTCTTTTAAAAAGTTTCAAAATTTTATCATTTTCTCTGAACATACTACGATCAAAGTAAAGACTCCCTTAATCAAATCTCGACATTGTGTATTCAATAGTGTCCTCGGATCTTTAATCTGACCAACAGTTTAAAAGATAAAAATGCCACTCAGGAGTTTACTGAAAGTACCCAAAAAAAGTTCAGAAATTCTTTCTGGGAACTCTGGCCCTCAGAATCATGAATTGTTAATTTTCACAGACTTGTAATAATTCTATATAATTAAAAAAATTACATGGAAAATATGGGCCTTTACATTCTCTCCACCATAGGGATTTTCACCCCTCAAAGCCACATCTTTAAATAATAAAACCATTGGGGGTACTGATCAAGAATATGGGCCTCCCGCTCCCATGTTTTCCCCTGGAGGATCCCGTGCTGCCAACAAAAATGCACTAGTGGTATTGAACACCCACAAAGAACCCGCTCCAATCAACCATAAATCTCTACAGGTACCTCCATAAATTTTGTACCATTATCTATGTTCAGCTCACCATGGTCGATGATGTGAAATGGGTCTTGCATGTATCATCTCAGCTATGATACGTGGAAGATGTCGTGCATCCTCTCCAGCTATAGAGGATGTGTAAACCATTATTCCTCCTCGCCTATTCTCTAAAGTATCCAAAATGGTCTAATAATCCTTGGTGATAACTTGCTACCCCATCCAAATCTTTGTAGTCTCCATCGAGGAGTGACTCGTATGAAAATGTGGTCCCCCTCATAGAACTCCAAGGGTCGCCATCTCCTATCAGTATAAGACTTATATCTACTCTGTGTAGTCTTCATCTACTCCTGGATGGTTTGCACCTTCTCAGTGGTATCACGTACCAACTCTGGACCCATAAGTGCTGACTCACCTGGGTCTGTCCAGCATATGGGTGATCTACAAGGTCGACCATACAAGGCCTCCCATAGTGGAATACTAATGGTGGAGTGATAGCTATTGTTGTATGAAAACACCATCAAGGTTATGTGATCCGAAAAAATATGGCCGAATTCAAGGACGCATGCACGAAGCATGTCCTCTAGTGTCTAGATGGTCCACTCTGTCTGACCATCGGTCTGAGGATGAAAGGCAGTGCACAAATGTAGCTAAGTCCTGAACACCTCCTAAAATCCCTTCCACTATTGGGATACGAAACACGAATCACAATTAGAGACGATTGTATATGGAACCCCACGAAGTCTCACAATCTCAGGCACATAGAAGCATCACACTACCTCTATTGATCCCTACTCCCTAATAGGTAATAAGTGGGATGACTTGGTGAGTCGGTCAATGATCACCCAAATGGAATCATGTCCCCTGGGAAAATGTGGAATCCCTATCAAAAAGTCCACAAAGATCCCATTCCACTTCCACTCTGGCACCTCTAGTGACTGGGATAGGCATGCCGGAACCTGATTCTCAGCCTTTACATGCCCAAAAATGTGGCAGTGTGAAACAAACTCTACAAATGCCTACATCATCACTGGTCACCAGTGCTGACGTAGGAGATCCTGGCATATCTTCGCTGCACTAGGATATACCTCTAAAGGGGACGTACAAAACTCCATCATCAACTCCTCCAGTAGCACCACTGATACCATGGTACATCCTCTGAATAGGATGGAATGATCACTACATTAAGAAAATCCATCAAGTGTATGTCCTAAGGATATCTGAGCATGTCGAGTCTTCTAGTTGATGTCCCCAAGATGCACCTCCCTAACTCGCTAAAGGAGTGGGGGAGTGACTGTCATAGACTGGAGGTATGCTACTCTATCTCTATCCATGAAGGATATCTACTACACGGCTAGGTGCTTTGTTGCCTCACTCGACAGCTACAGACCAGACCTCCTACTGAGTGCATCTGCTACCAAATTTCCCTTCCCAGGATTATAGAAAATATCAAAGACATATTCCGGGAGGATCCTTAACCATCACCACTATCTCAGGTTCTTGTACTTCAAAAAGAAGATATTCCTAGGAATCTTTTGGTCCGATTAGACTGCAAAATGTCGCCCATCATGTATTGTTTCTACATCATCAAGGAAAAGACCACTGCTGCTAACTCCCGGTCGTGGGTAACATAGTTCTTCTCATGCAGTCTCAGCTGTTGTGCATCATAAACGATCACTGCTCTCTCCTGTATCAGGACACACCTATGTCCAATCCCTAATATGTCACAGTATACTACATACACAATACCCTCTTCCAGTATCCCCAATATGGGGGAACTTGTTAGTCTCTACCTCTTCTCTTAGAAATTCTGCGGGCATCTCTCCATCCATACAAAGGGCTTCTCCTTCTTCTTCAATGCTGAAAAGGGTGATGCTACTCTGGAAATGTCAGGAACGAACCTCCATTAGTACCCAGTCAACCTTAGGAAGATTCAAACCTCTTTCATGCTCCTGGGTAGCTCCCAAACAAGCACAACCACTATCATTGTAGGATCTACTGCAACTCCAGTCCCATAGATAACATGTCCTAGAATGTTGACATCTCGTTTTAAGAAATGTAACTTTGAGAGTTTACCATAAAGATAGTTCTCTCATAGTGTATCCAAAACTATCTACAGATGATAGGAATTATCCTCCTTCGTCGTCGAGTACACCAAGATCTCATCGATGAACACCACCACGAATTGGTCTTGGTATGGCTGACAGATCCTATTCATGTGTCCCATGAACACTACTGGGGTGTTCGCCATGCTGAAATTCATAACCAAGAACTCATAATTGTCGTACCGATATCTGAAGGTTGTCTTCTACACATCAACATCTCGTATCATGAGTTGATTAGAGCCTGATCTGAGGTCTATCATCGAAAACCAATGAGATCACTTTAGCTGATCTAAAATACCATCAATCCTCGGATGTGGATACTTGTTTTTAATGGTTACATGGATTAGGTGATGATATCCCACACAGAGTCTCCAACTCCCATCTTCATTCTTCACCAACAAAATTGAGGCAGCCCATCGAGAAAGACTAGGCCTTATAAACCCCTTTCCCTACAAGTCCTCCAACACTACCCATAACTGAAAAAGCTCTACGATAGCCATCCAATTTGCTGGTGTAGATATCAGTGTCATTCTAGGGTGAAGGTTTATGTAAATGTCTACCTATCTGTGTGGAGGTAGTCCAAGAACATCATCAGGTATGATATCATCATACTGGTCCACCACTACATGGTATCTCGGACTCTCAACATCAACTGATCTGAGGGTAAGGCTAGCCAACAGATGAGTAATTAGATGCACCCTCTTCTAGGTAAGTCCATCCTGTGATGAAAATGCTCCCTCCTCATTAGTGAAGGAAAACATGGGACCATCCATGTAGACACACTGTACATTGTGCCAAATATAGTCAATCTGAGCATGGACTGTGGATAACCAGTCCACACCCAAGATCACGGCATAAGGCCTCGACACAGCTACAAGGGGATCTCAGCCAAATATCTCACCTCCTAGAGTAATATCACACTGCCAAAAACAGTGTTTAAATGAAGAATCCATTCCCGTAGAAGTCTCTAGCAGTATGGATCGAGCCAAAGGATCCACTGGTATCTCTGAGCATCGAACGAGGGTCGTGGAAATAAAAGAGTGACTGGAACCTGTGCCTATAAATACTACAGCTAAGGTGGAGTAGAAACACATAATATTTTTAATCATCTATGGAGAACCATGGTCATAGGACATATCTGCTAGGATCTATGCTCGTTGATGTCCTCCATCTCCCTGTGGTTGGGATGGACCACCTGGCGGTGGTGGTGGTAGATCCTAAAAATGCTACCCACCACCTACTGTACAGCTAGCTCCTCTGCCACATCCACCTGCTGCCTATAGACCTCCTCACTGAATCCTATGCCTCTGCCTTAGCGGTCCCTCGATTCTTTTATGGTCATCCGTACGACAGGTCAGTAAGTGGAAACCCGTGTGACCCTGCCCACCGCATGTGTAACATTGTGTGTCCCTCGTCTGTCTTCCTCTTCCTCGTGAGCCTCATACCTCTAACCCTGCATACCAGGGTCATCCAATAGAAGGGATCTTCTGGTTAGACCTCTATGTCATCTACCTACTACCTACTACAGATGACTCTTCCACATGATGTTCGGTGGTGGCTCTCATTATGGGTGCCTACTCAACTAGGAAGCTCCCCACCAACAATGCTCTCTCTAGCACCCTAGACTGAGTCGATATGATGTGAAATTCCATAGATGATCGCATCTCTTGTTAGAGACCCTACTCAAAGGACTAGGACTTGAAGAAGGGGTCCTGAACAATATCGGTGGAGTAGCAGGAGAGATCTGTGATCCTTGCCGAGTACTGGGCCACTGTCATGCTACCCTGATGTAAGAGCAGTAGCTCTTGTATATGCATAGAGTGTAAGGTTGATGGGATGAACTCTGCCCTGAAAAGGCCCTCGAAGTCCACCCAAATGAGGGTCACCACATCATTTATCTATAGCATCGGGCTTCACCATCTCCCTGCTACTACCTTAAAAAGACTAGTTGTTAGGATCAATATAAGGTCTTCTGGTGTCCCAACCAAGAAGAAAACTCTATCCATGGCCTCCAGCCAGTCCTTGGCATCCTGTGGTTCCATCTCACATTAGAACATAAGAGCCCTCTTCCGCTGGAACTCATGAAATTTGCTCAGTTGGCGTGCATCCTCTATAGGTGGAGATGGTGGTAACAACTTCTCAATGGGTAGTGGGGCTTCTCGTACACCACCCAAATGTGCAAACGCCGCAAGAGGGCCCTGCACCGAGGCCTCATCGCTCAGTGGGCCATCATCACATACTCTCTCAGGAATCCTGGTCGGCTGTATATGTGGAAGAATCCTAAAATAAGACAGGTGTTCCATGATCAATAAGTAATACCTCGTTAGCTCACTCAAGAGCTCAAAAAGAAAACATTTCAAAACACACACAATCAATGTTTTCATGCGTGGAGTCAGAAATCATAATTCAAGGTCCTGGTCAATGGATACGTAGGCCACTACACCAGCACTAGATTTCCTGAACTGAAAACCACACTCATAACACTTAACAATATTGCTACACAGAAAAGATCAGAGTCCTAGTTCTTCTGTTGAACCAAACTCCTCTGACACCACTTTGTCACGACCCATCTCTCGGGGCCCCTACATTGACTACTCCATGGCCACCTTTCATAGGCCAGGGGATAGAAACTAGCACTAAAAGGTATATTCCCTACAATAGGAAGGCATTGACTTTAAACCTGTACATACATACTATCTGAGAACGCAACAAGAAGAATATGTGAATTAAACTACAGTAGAAAAAAGAGTACTGAATGTATAAGGGGCCAGAATGCAAGCCCAACTAAAAGTATGAGTACAAATGAAGAGTAAAAATACAACTTAAAAGAACAATACAACTAATGAAGTGAAAATAGATATTGAGTCGTCCTCTGAGGATCGCACCTAAAGGGTATGTACTGATTGCCTCCTGAGCACTTTGTATCCACCTGTCTCCTCTTTGTATCAAATAGTCCAGACTCCCTCCATCCACAACCCATCTGCTCGTCATCTGCATAATACTCATCATGGTGCAGGTGTATCCCATGTAGGTGTGAGTATAATGATATTCAGTAAGGACACTGAAACCCCTAGAAGGTCTCTCAAAATTCCACAAGGAAAACCACAAAGCATGATCTCAATCAAAATGCACAAATCAGTAGACACATATCAATTAGATTCTCTACTCAAACTAGGAATAAATCTCAGAGAAATAGTATTATGATGCTAAACCACATAGGATTTCTATGAATGCAGATAGCTAACCACAAATGCTCTAGGCCTTGGAACAAGTAACATTCCTAGTTACAACGTCGAACACCTCAGCTGCTGGTGAATCCCTCCTCTGTCGAGTACAGTGGGCCTACCACATCACACAGAGGCGCTTCCCACTAACCATAGACTACTAAGGTACTCCTCCCCATTGCGTACCGTGGGTCTGTCGGGTTACATAGAGTTGCTCCCCACTGTGTCGTACTGAGGTACTCCTCCCCCAATACGTACCATGAGTTTTATGTGTAACAAAAAAGAGGTCCCCACTTTGGGTCTTCCAGGTCTCACAGAGGCACTCCCCACTAGGCCATTGAGTCACTACGAGTTGAAAAGATCAGCAGTCGTCAAATCTCAGCTTGTCATAGGGTTCCATATGTAGTGATTTTGGGAGAACTACTCCTAAATCCATTAGTTGAATTACATATGGAAAAAAGTCTCAAAAAAAGTAACATTATGATCTTCCATGTAATAAGGGTTCAAACGCAATAGATGACATGTCAATTGGACTCCCGATCTATGCGTTATTAGAATTTCAGTGTCGATGGCCAAGTAAGATTCTGGTGAATTCCAACCGAGTCATACACCATGTTTCTCCAAAAAATCTTATTTATCATGTCAAAAGAACCATCTAAATCCAAGGATACCAATGTCATAGACAGTTCAACAAATAGACGTCTTCTTCAGAAGATGAGGAACATTAATTGTTTCTGGGCCCGGATTGGGCTGGGGCTGGTCCAACCCGATCAGACTGAACCAGCCTGACATGGTTGGGGCTGGCCTGAGGTCCGGTTAGGCCCAAAAAAGTTGCGGCCCCTGGGGGGGGGGGGGTCTGGGAGGGTGTCAGCCCGCTCGCATGAGGCCCGACCTGCAAGTGGTTTTCCCTAGCCGCCATCGGGTTGGGGGGGGGGGGGGGGGGGGGGCGAACCCCCCCCCCCCCCCTTTCCTGAACATCCGTGGGATGTTCGATATTCTCACAGAGGTTGCATGATGTGGCACCGCTAGGTGGTAAACTGGACCAGCGGGGGTGGGTCCTGCCGGTTCCATCGCGACCAGTCGCTGTGCCGGATGACCTCTCCAGTAACATGCGTCGGTGTGGTGCACCGTCCCCTGCGACCGACCAGTGTGCCAGACACCATCCTCTAGTCACTACGGCTGACGAACTATAGCCCTCCTTGTTCATCAGTGTCGTGAAATGGCACACACTGACTCCTCCACATATGGCCAGTGATGGCTACTCCGACGCCCGCAACATGTTGGTGTTGTCGTCTCCACTTTCAGTGTGCAATGACGTACTATCCCCCATGTATCCGGTCTACATTGCTGCGTTTTCAGTCTTCCATGGAGGCATAAAGATGTAACAAAGATAGTGGAGGGTTCGGGATGGTTTTTTTTGCCGATTCCTTCCGCGTTAGCTCGAAAACATGAGGGGGTTATGGTATTAATAACAATTGAATTAAACAACAATATCAACCCCACAAGATACCCCACAACGACCTCCGGTAAAGATGAATGAATTAAAGGTCAACCTATTAGATGGTTGACCCACATTGTTTGTATTATTCAATAATGTTGAAGAGTAAAATCATTTAAAAAGAATAAATTAATAAATCACATACCTCGAATCATCGTATAAAATGCCTGCACTTTAAGGTGGATCGTGTTCTTCATTCCCGCAACCTGTTCCCAAAGATGTCACTTGTACATCACCCTTAGGTTCGTGGTTTGATGTCGTCCATCACCTCCCACTAGGTCAGCTTCAGCTTCTAGGGGTATGGCATCATGGTGCTCCTTTAGCACTTCGATTCTTGGAAAATTTGTGCTGATACCCCTCCCTAAGATCCATATATATAGGAGATGGGGACGATAAGTAATGATGTTGGAATTTAATGGGGCTCATTAATTAAGAAGCTTCCTAAATACCCAATGATGTCATTACTTAGGGTTGTCAGGTCAATCCCTTTATTCGATTGATACATTGCTTGCCCCACCCCTTGGAATGTCAATTTATAGATTTGAAATTAAATAAGAAAAATATTTCAATTCATTTCTTTTAATAAGTCTCAAAATTTAACTATTCATCTAGACCTAATGCGTCCAATGTAAAGCCTCTCTTAGGTGAATCTCAGCGCTATAGATTCAACGATGCCCTCAATTTTTTGATCCGAGAGACAGTTCAAAATTATGAAAATTCCGCTAACACCTTTACTGAACATACAGACAAAATGTTCATAAATTCTTTCTGTGCACTCCGGGCCATGGAATCACACACTGTCAATTTTCCCAAACTCATAATAATTAAATTTTATTAAAAATATTACATGGAAAATCTTGGTCTTTACACATACTGTACTAGGAATCATCTATGTAGCTGAGTACCCGACATTAAGGCTATGTAAGTGGTACATAATGTGTGGAGTACATGACCAGACCCTGTGTGGGTCTAACACCATACACGACCTGCCGATATACATGGCAGGCCATGTGAGGTTCATGTTAAGGTGCTCCATATAGGGTACACACCATTTACATGGCCAACACACCATTTACTTGGTTGTTTACATTCTATGTCCGACAGAAGTACACACCCAAGTGGGACATTTGGAGTACATACCATGTTATTAGGAAGACATGTTGTGTACTCACCTTTTGAATCCATTTTTGGGTTTTTCATATCCATTCATCTAGGAGTCATAATTTGATCCATGATTAGTCCATTCTGAGTATCATTTCACATAGATTGTGATGGTAAACCACATGAGGTGTTTTGAGGACTCCTAGGAGGAATTTCATAAATGTAGTGGTTCTCCCTTTGGTAAACATATCAAGTGTCTCTTTAGAGTGAGACATGATCTGAGATGATTCATGAGATATCTATCTTGAATGATGCCTTATAGACATCATCTTATGAATTCCACCTTAAGAGATATTACCTTTAGTCCAAAGAGACTACGATACTGTTTTTTTCAAGGATCACTTGAATGATTCATTTTTCTTACGTTTTGACCTAGAGGATCCCAAGTAGGATGTATCCATCTTCATATCTGTTTCTAGAGGATCACATGGGAGATGACTTTTCTTAAAATATTATATAAGGAATCCCATGTAAGATACCTTTACCTGTGTACATATCTGAGGATCCCATGTAAGATTCCATTTCTTTATTATATGGTTATAGAGGGTCCCTTATTGTATTCCTTCACCAATGTGTTGTTCTAGGGATACCTTATAGGATTCCAATGCCTTCTTAAATGATTATAGAGGGTCTCTTATAAGATGCTTTCACAAATGTTATGTTCTGAGGTCCCCCTATAGGATGCCTCGTCATTTACTACCATTCGAGGATCCCTTATAATACTATACCATTTACCATTGATTCTAAGGATCCATAGTAGGATGAGTTTTCTTATGTATAGATTAAAGGATCCATAGTAGGATGCATCTCTTTTGTTTGAATTTAGGGACCTAGTGGGTACCCTGATGTTGACTAACTATGAGGTTTTACATTGGGTATGGGTAGATATAGTAATGGGTTTCACCTCAGAACCCATAACAAAATTTAAATCCCTAAGGACTGTGGAGGTAGTGCTGGGTTAATGCATTCATCCACCCTCACTATTTGTTTGTACTTACAATTTTATATTGCTAATGTAGTGATGTTATCCTGAGGTTATTCTGGGTATGCGGCTCGTAAGACTAATATGATGCATCTTTATTTATCTTTAGGATGACAGAATGTTGTATCTAGGATCTAGATTTTGATCCATGTTATTGATGATATTTACTTTTTTACCTAGAGGTACCTTGGATCTGAATATTGGGCATGTATTTTTGATTATTACCATGATGGGATTTCCATAGGTGCTTCTTAGGATCCTTATGTTGAGACTATGGTTATGATATATGGGCATGGCAACTGTATTATTTATACTCATGGATGATTCCACTCTCCTATGTGATGTGGAGGATTCCACTCTCCTTAGGTTTATATGTTATGAAGTTTATTATACTCTCCTCAATCTAATAATTCTCATGGATGATTACACTATCCTGAGGGATAGAGATGATTATGCTCTCCCTGATAGGTTAATTTGACACGATGTTGGGAAATAATTCTCATGTCATTGGATACCCAAAATTTTTATGCTTTTCCAGATGATATGGATGATTCTTCGCTCCCTTATTAGAAACTCCATGGGTGGGCATGGAATCTCACGGGTGATTTCTCCTTATATATTGCCTAAGGGACAGACCCTTGGGGATTTTATGAGTTCCAAATTTTGTGATTGCCTATGGACTATGACCTAGGGATCATGCATTAGATATGATAGACATGGACTAAGCACCACGAAAACTTGATTAGTAACTATATACAATATTTCTGAATGTACTCTCTGGAATACTTATTTATAGTGATTGGAGGTGAGTATGGGTGAACCCAGGGTTATGAAAATTATTCCTTATGGTTACATAATTTCCTCAGATACATTTCCAATGTTGGCTTAAAAAGGTATATGTTAATTAGTAGTACAGACCCATAGATCTACTTAATTATACACACCTTGAGTGACATGATATCTGACCCAATAACCTTGTATCAGATATCCAGGTAATAGGGATTGCAGACCCATGGATTTCCTATAGATTGTTTTTTTCATGGTCATTCACCTTACTAATGAATATTCATATTTATGTATATATGTATTGGTATGGGACTATACATGTATACATATGTAGATATGTACATCGATGGTGGCACATTCTTAGTTGACTAGGATTATATACCCCAGGTTCGATTGTGGTTTCATGTTATTGGATTTAATTATCTTTTTAGTGATTCTTAGATAGGATGAGATCATTGATTTTTCACTAACATATGGAAACATATTTATAGTTTTTTCATTGGGGTGGCCTATTTATATTATTTTGGACCCATAAAAGTGATCCTTGGTGTATGTGTAGACTTTATGTACACTTTTTAGGTTAGTGATAGTTGCAAGGTGTATAAGGATAAGCCCCATAGTTTCATGATTGAGTGGAGCTACTCATGCGGGTTCATCTGATTAGGTTGGTTTAGTTTGATAATGTATAGGGACTAGGTATGTGTTCTATATAATATTTAGTAGTAGGGAGTTATAATTATGATTTAGGTACTTTTTTATTTCTATATATTTATGTTTGACCTAGTGGGTGACTCGTATTGTATGTATGACATAGGTGTTTGGGATTTTATGGATTATTTTTATTATTAAAGAATGTTCTATTTCAATTTATTTATTTATTCATCATTCTATTTATTTACTAATCTATACATACATAGCACTTTATTTTGTTTTCTCACTATGATACACAAGAATAGTCTTCCCACTGTCACACCCTAGGCCCTCACTACTGGTCACAAGGATATATAATATAAGGAGACATGCTTGATGCCTCATAACCAACTGGCCTAGAGCACTATTTTGTGGAATCTAATTCCGGACCATACACGTTATAGTTCTAAAAGATACCCCAAATAGAATATGAATAATATAATGAAGTTCAGAATCATTCCATTGTGTGTTTTACATTAAGAACAATATTAAGACCTATAGGATGATGTTTTGTTGTGTTGGAAAATAGTTTGAGACACATTGAGAAGAACAGATGTAATTGGAAGAATATCTGTATCTTGGAGCAGAATTTGGAATAATGGAAAATCATCTAATCATAAGATGTTTGTAGCTGAGTGTAAGACTTCACGAATAAATATAAAGCTATAATGTAATGCATTGATTGGAAATACGTATTTCTATTGAAATAATGAAAATAGAAATGGAATAATCATATGTATTTAATCATAATTTTTCTTCATTATAAGGCTTTATAATGAGCCTTTATGATCAATATTTATACATTGAGATAATTATATGACTTTAAAAGTATGCTATAAAATAAACAATGTCATGAGTAGATGTGTTTGAATTTGAGTGTATGGATTTTTAGTGTATGTCGTTTTATTGAATATAAGGCATTACATTGTCCATAAAGTGTTTATAGTTATACAATTTTCAGATGGTGATGGTATGGGAAAAATTGATATTATAGAAGTTATATTTTAAAAAGATAAATGAAGAAATAAATTAGTTGATTCTTGTTCAATGTTTTACAGGGATAAAAAATCAGGATCAAATGGGTCACCATGATACAAGTCGAGTTTAGAGGGGGTGAATAAGAAGAAGATGAAGAATCTAATATTAGGTGTTCCACACCATTATATGAAGATTCCACATCACTATGTCTATATAGAAATATCATGTAATCAAAAAAAAGTAATGGTTCTTGTGGAAATTTTGAACTTAAATAAAACCATGATAATTTAAATATCATGTTAAATAATTAAATGAGAATTTATAAAAACAATTAAGTTGATTTTATTAATTATTAGACTCATCTTTTATTTTATTTTAATGAGTCATTCCACTCCTATGAGATTAGAGGATATTTTCATAAAAATAACAAGAATGCTATTAATTCAATATTTGGGGAATAAAAATAACAAGTTACATTTGGAGAGTAGTTAATGATATTTTAGATAAGGTGAATTGATACAATATTATATTAAATAATATCATTAGTGATAAGTCACATAATATTTCTGTACAAGGAAGAGGAAGAAAATCTACATTAGTGGCGTCCATGTGGAGGCTCATATTTTTTATCAATGATATTTATTCCAAATGGGTTTTATGTTATGTTTATAAAAGATTGTAACTTGTTGGATCCACTAGTTTTATGAGTTTTTGAATATAACCTTGATCATGATTATTTTGATAAAAATAAGCGTACTATTATACTTGGATAATAACCACAACAAACTTGTGAAATACTCATTCAAAAGGATACAAACCTCATTATAAATGTATTCTTTTTATTGAATTGGTGGGAATTTGTGCAGAGAGGTGATAAAGAAACATGATAGTTGAATGGAATTTAATTTGTAATACACGACAATTCACCCCCTCTCAGTGTTTTTCAAATTTCTTGTGATCAAAATATATATATTTGCTTTTTTAAATGTTATAGGTGTGGGAAAAATAGAAATAGTAAATTTTATTTTTTATTAATATATCCATCTATAATAGTATTTTTTTGTGTTATATAGTTGATATATAATTTTGAGATATTTAAATTTATGTTTTCTATAGATAATTTTATATTTTATGGTTTATTTGGATTGAGATAGTTGTTAAATGGATAATTTTTATAAAAAAAGTATTTTGATGTTAGATAATTAATTTTTTACAGCTTATTGATCATAAAATCAATACATATGGATAGATATTGTATAAAATGTGTATAATTAAAAATATATTTTTAACTATTTGAGAATTCTGTATGAATTATGGAAGTGAGAATTGATTTTGTGAGATTTAGTACTATTTATAAAGGTAGATGATAATTGAGGTATGAAATCATGTAAATATTTGTGTATATAAATTTTGAAGGTTTGATCATGTAATAAATAAGAAAATCTCTCTTTTCATAATGGCTTAGAAAATTTTAGAATGGTAATTAAGAAAATTCTGTTTAATAAACTATTTCAAGTATATTTCATCGTGTTCAATATTTGATATGTGGTTTCCAAATGATTTTTTAAATTAGGAATATCATGAAATATTTTTTAGTAGTCTAAGAGGAAATTCATTAATTATTTTTATATTATTTACACTAATAGCGATGGGTATAAAAATATATATAGTAAATTCATGATGTAATTAAAAAAATAAAAAAATATTCACACCATCCTTGAATTTTTTAATGTAGGCCCTTTAACACTAAAATCCCTTATAAGCTAAATTAAGTTCACAAGTCATGTAAATAGTTTTAAAGTAATATATAAATGAAAAAACAATTTTTAATTAATATAAATTTTTGTTATAGGGTTCTATTTTATCTCTATTAGATTTCTAATTAAAACTAACAATGTGATGTATTCATATATCTGTAATTATATATGTGTGTGTATGATTATATTGTAATTTTTGAGGTTATAAAAATTATTTATGTCCATTAAAATTGGGCTTAAATTTATTGTAGTATGATTTTATATTATTTAATGTAATTTTAGTTTATTATATCAGTGATTATATATTCATTTTTGGTGAATGAATCGTTCATTTTTATCTTTCTTATAGTTTTGGTAGAATTGGAGTGTAAAATTTAGTTTAATTATTCAGAAAATTATTTATACTGTTAATTATATAGATTCTATAGATTGTTGAGTTCATGAAAGTTTTTACTCAACTATGGGTCAAACGAAAATCTTGGTGTCTTTATTGAGTAATATAAAAGAAGGTAATTTTATATGTTATAATGATTTATAGGGGTGTATTTTTATTGGGTTACATCAATGAGGGGCATGACATTGTTATGTAAATAACGATAGATTTAAAGGCTATTCAATTGTGTTCCTTTAGATAGATGATGGAAGTGGAATGGGGTGTTTTCTACTTAAATATCCTCTATTAGTATTGTATAATAATCTTTTTGATGATGTATAAGTAGGTTGTCTATGGGATCATTATAAAAACCTATTACATATTCAACCAAAAATTATATGATTTATGACTAGGGTTTCCCTACCATACATTATCATGATTTGTTAGGATTGGAGTTTTGGTGAATTAGAAAAACAATTACATTATATTGGGAACACTGACACACAATGTCTAGTTTTTTTAAAAAGGATTTTATGTTCATCGACCAATTTCATTCATTACTCACATTCTTCATTAAACTCCAATTTCTTATTCTCACATCTAGATAGTATAATTATTCCTACTCATATTTAGGACTAGTAGGAAACATTTGAAAATGTGGGATGATCTTATGAAGATTATTATTGTATATAAAATAATTAAAACATGTTAGTATAATGAAAAACATGTAAACAAAAGAAACTTTTAATCCCTTTTTTACAATAAAACATTGAGAATATATATAAAACATACCAAAATTGTAAAATAAATCATTTATGAAATAAAAAATTTAAAAAACAATTAGAATTCCTAATAAATCCATAATATCATAATTAGGAACATGAAAAAAATGAAATCATTTTTTAGAAAAACAATCCTTTCACCCTTAAATGTTCAAAAAATTTCATTACCACAAGAAATCAAAATATTTACATAAAAACTCTTTTGATAGAATAAAATAGATATCTTAGAGAATTGTATTCATAATGGATTTTGACTCAGGTTTAACTTATATATAAAATTACTAAGGCCTTGTAAATTAAACTTTATTAACATTCAAAGTTATCTTCCTCATTTTTCTCCTTCAAATACAAGAAATTATCCAATGAATTAAAGAGATATATTTTCTTGCCAATCATCAAGTGCTATATTAAGATCACTCTTCATCATTTAAAAACCATATATACTATATCAAAATATTAATATTTGTAATAATAATCTTTTTCATAAAAAAATGAATGATAAAATAATTTGAAACCATATGAAGTAACACTTTCAGTATCTACACACAAGTAATGAGAAATATATTTTTCATTTGAAAACATATAAAAAACAAAAAATCCTAGGACATTGGGAAAAAATATTATTTAAAAATATATAAAAATATTTAGTGTAATATAGGTAATTAATAGAGATTATGATAGTGATAAAACATATTAATTTTTTATATATTTAATAAACATTATTTTTTCACTTTTGTTACAAATATCAAAAATGAATTGTTTGGAAACTATTGAAGATATTCATATTAAAACATTTAAAATAAAATTAAAAGTAAATTAAAATAACCATAAATAATATTTAAATTTATGTAATAAAGAACACCTATGTGGAAGTAAAAGAGTTTAAATAATATAAAAAACCTTTTCAAGAAATATCCATTTCAAAATTAGTAACTTTTGAATCAAAAGAAAATAGTGGATAAAACATGACAAATATTTTTAATCTAATTAAATATTATAAAATCAATGATAAAATTAATACATTTTGTAGTTTATGCACCACACAAAATAAATCATGCGTTGATAATGGAGTGAGTCTTAATGATAGAAAATTGAGATGAGAAATCTCTCACCCTATATGTCAACTCACCACATATGTATTTTAGTTTTATAAATAATAACATTTAAATAATTTTATACTTTAATAAGAATATTTTTCATGTTAATTCCTTTAATATTGTTCCATTATTTTATTTATTTACATTTTTTATTTAGTTACCAAATCAATTATGTTCACGTCTTACTTTTTGACATAGTTCAGTTAATATTATCAAAAATAACTTTGGTATATTAATCATGGTGAAAGGATTTGTGGTTACATCATCTAAAAACTATTAAAATAACTTATAATTATCATTTCTTTACATTAAATACACTTATATTACAAACCATTTAATGAATTCATGAAATATGAAGTGCATCACTCCATGGAGATACTAGTTCATACCTACATATGAGCATTACTTTCATTTTCCAAATGAATGGAAATGGAATAAATAAAAAAATATTTGAATTTTATATAACTATAAATATGTAATAAATTTCATATTTATTTATTTATTATATCCCTAATACAGTCCACATGAGTTGGTAATGTATTATGAATAACATTGCTTTGTGGAGGTTGCAGTTCACACGTACGCACAAATGTTGTAATCATTTTCCAACAGAATGAACGGTAACAAGGTATGTAATATATAATATTTATAAAATCATAATTATGCATAAATATAATATATATATTAATTTAGTCTATAATTTAAAACATTCAAATGAGGAATTTATGAAAAAAGGAATACATCACCTCATGGAGGTGGCAGTCCACTCAAACACACAAGTGATGTGTTTATTTTCCATTTGAAGGAAAAGGTGATAAAAATGGATTTTAGAATCAACATAATAATATTTTAGTGCAGTGTATATATTTATGTAATTATATTATCATAGTTATGATATATTTTAATTATTAACAAGAAAAAATATACCTAAAATAAATTAGTTAAGACTTATACATCCTCTTTTGATATTTTTATTTAGATTAATATTAAGGCCATTTGAAAAGTGTTTTATGGTCAAAACTAGGGATTGGGGATGTATGAATGTAATTTTATAAATATATATGGGTATATTTTTAGGATAATGTTGAACATGCTATTTGTTTTTAAAATTTTTATGTGAGTCTCTTTATAGAAAAAATTCAATGGCATTTTCATAATATATCTATTAGTCCGAGTTTTGATAGTAATTTTAAAAAGACTAAGCAGAACATACATAGACCATTAATTATAGGCTCAAATTTTTCTCTTAATAATGAGTTAATATGGTATTTTTATGAGTATATGATTACTTAAAAATAATTGTTGAACATGAAATATCATTTTATGTCATTTTAATGTATATTCATATATTATGACATTAATGGAATCAAATTAAAAATGAAATTAGAATATAAATAATTTCACATCATCAAAACCTTATAATTATATAATAAATCTAAAAAAACATAATTTATCTTAAAAATTCAACATTTTGTTATTTTTAATTCATTTACATGATTGAAATAATGCTTTCAAAAGAATTACATTGGCATTGCGTGATCATTCAAGTTAGTTATTCCATCACAAAAAATTAAAAAAGAATCAATATCACAAAAATAATTTACTTTTACTAAAAACATCGATTTGTAATCATTCATAACTACCTTTTATCCCTATGAAAACATATTATAGATATTAAAATAATATGAGTGACATTTTTTAATTATTCATTATTTTAAAGAATATAATGGTCTATATCAAAGTAAAGTGAGAAAAAGTTGATATATTTTCAAATATCAGGTGATATATTTTGAAATAATCTTGTCCTACAAACGTGGATATTATAAATATAGTAATTAATCACTATAATATGTTTTTTAGTATATTACATTATCATTTCCGGTGATACTTGATAAAAATGAACCAAGTGTCTATAATTGTTCAATTTCATTTATTAATAGTATCCTCAAAAATCAATACACCATTAACAAATCCAATTTTTTTCAAAATAATTTTTGATAGTATTAAGTAATAGTCAATGCAATTATGTTAGATTTATTTGATATTAACATTATATGCTTTTTTTCATTAATAAAATCAAACATTAGCAGATATGATTTAATATGAGATTAATTCCTAGAACATAAGATTGTGAAATTAGTTTAATCTCATTAATCTATTCCTATGATAATGCATGTTCTAAGGGAATGATTATATGCCCAAAACTACTATTTCTTGATTTGTATCAATTTTTTTTCCAATAATTTGTTCATATATGTATTGTTTCTCGGTTTATCAGACCCACATATCTATTTTGTAGATTTTGTTCCCTAGAAAATTACTTCTATTTTAATTCATTCTAGGAGAAATTTTATTTCTTATTATTAACAAGAATATAATACAAAACACATGTTTCTATATGTTACCAAAATATCTATCTTGAAAACATATAGCATTCCCACAAACCAGTTAGAAACACATGTCACTCATTTATTTCAAAATGAATATTATATCATCTCTATGCATGATTTGTTTATAAATTAATTTATGTAATCAATATATCTTATAGAATTTTATTTATTCCACTGACCCCATTTAATTATGTTGAGTAGACATATTCAATAAGTTCTACCTTTTGGTCACACCATATAGTCATATTGCACAAGGATTCCTCTAAATTAGGTGTCTTTGAAAATCAATATCCCAATATGATGATCATATAAATATTCTTTGAAAAGTAAAATTAAAAAATTATTTTATTCATGATGATTGATGAATAATTTTTATCATATAAGGAACCTTTCAATAATCTATAACGATATATAAGTTCCATATTATGCCATACATTTCTAGTTTCTCTTGAGTTATCATCAGAATTATCAATTCATTGTAACATTCAAACATGGAGTCACCAAATATTGATATATGGAGTCCATTACTTTAATTTTTATGTACATGTAAACCAAATCATATTACATTTTATTTCATTTTTATAAGAATATTTGTTTTGAAATAATAAAAAATATATATATATCGCTCATTGTGGTGAACATAAACCATATATTTGGATGTAAGTTCCAATGAAGTATATGCCTTGAGATCTACTCCTCACAAAGAGTTTAATGGAGTCCAGTATTAATATACCAACCAATATGAATATAGAGGCCTAGCACATAACAATTAATTATTCTCCTACATCTTCAATGAGATCATATTACTTTATGGAAACATAGTTGATCTTTACATGATGTTAATATACTTAGTGTTTGTTGGATCATTAACTCAGATACACCTTATATTTTTGATATATTTTTTGTTTCTAAGGACATTTTTTTACAAATATGTTTCAAAAAGACATGTGGTATTATCCTTACACAGTCTTATCAGACTGTAATTTATTTTAAATCTATTAGACAATAATGTTGGTGTATGGTTATTGGTTGCAATTCTTTTTGTAAACCATGTCATGGAAAGAATTATTGATAATTTTCAATATATATAAGACTTATAAATGATCCTCATTTTACTACCATAATGAAATTTCAGTATACAAGTTAATAATAGTTATTGAAAATCATAAATCAACAAATTTTATCAATGATTACATGGATAATATTTTTTTTTAAAAGACGGATTAGAGATTACTCAATCATTAAGAAGTGCACTCATTTAAATCACTATGAATTTCTAAAATTTCACAAATAAATATCATGAAGCAAATGATGTAACTTAAATATTTAAATTGGTTTGTGATACCATGTATAAACAACTCTAAAAGGCCTTGTGATATACCTTTGTATTAAAAAATGTTTCTTTATATAAAATCAGATAATTTGTTTTCTTGTATATCTAGTATCTTAGCTCCAATGATACTAAAAAACATTAATAGGTATGAACATGTCAACTAATTTTAGTTTTATTTGAAAAGGAATTTTCTTGTTAGAATAAGGAAAGAGTCTTATATTTTATAAGAATCATTCATTATAATGATTATTTGTGATTCTTGAGTTACTAAACAAAATATACTAGTATTTAAGTACCATATGGACACTCATTTAGAAAAAAACATCATCTCATTGTGTTTTTCTAGATACTGAAATAAATGATTTTTCAAAAAATATTACAAACATTAATCAATATGATCTAGGAATGAGAAATAGTGATCACCCTATGGAGACATAGAAATATTACTTTCTCATCGTAATTTAAGTTCACTCTTCAAAATTTTTGTTCTTTCACATTTAAAATATTTAATAACGTGTACATTATAATAAAATTGTATTTAATAAACAATTTTCAAAGAAAAAATATGAATATACCAAGAGTGGATGAAACTAGTAGTCTCATCAATTCATTGCAATTAATTTTCCATATTCTATTCATGCCATAATATAATAATATAACCTTTAGTTCATTATTCTATCATTGAATATTTTTCCTCTTTGAAGGAATCCATAATGGATCTATTGGATTTATATTTTTCTATGGTATCCTTAACCATGAAATTCAAAAATTTCACCATAAGGGGTTGATAAACAAGTTTCAACCAGTCCCTTTCTGCATGGTAAAGTACAAAGAAACATTAACAGAGCAATATATCTTTTTAGTTTATCTAGTCATAGACAAATAAATATAATCTTGGTGGTTTGTATAATAAAATAATATTTATGGATAATTTATTATCCAACTATATGCCCAATTTTGATAAATGATCAATAAATCCCAAAACTATTAACGCAAGATTAGTAGTTAGATTTCTTTTCCAATTTACACTAATATAGTGAATTAATGATCTTAGATAATTTAATATTATATTTCTCATTGTTTTTAGAATGAATATTTGATATAATGTTGTAATAATCCATATCCATATATGTTATCATTAATTATCCAATCATAGTTGATAAAGTGATAAAACAACTATATGAAGAATCCTCAACATATCTCTAGTAGTAATCCTTGTCACATTTATTCACATAATAGGGTGTAAGAATATGAAAAGTAGATTCAAACTCTTAATTCACTTTTTACTAATAATATTTTATCAGACAAATGATTGTACCATATCCCAAAATATATATTTTTTATTAAATACAATCAGTTAAGTAATGATAATATTATTTTATTCACTTTTTTTCCATTTTCTACAAAAATTAAAAAAGATGACTAGTATATAAACTTATTTCAAATTATGTGAGAAATTATAAAATTATTTTTATTAAACCTCCCACTATTTTTATCAAGTCCAAAAATCCCTCACTATTAAACACAGAATTTCTAGTCCCTTAGATAATCTAGTGGTAGGGATCTATATTTCCAATCATTATGATCCAAATATTGTCCACAAAAACCATAAAAGGTATCCAGGTAGGTAGTTTTCCAACAATGGGATTATAGCTCCTTGATCCAATGATTGTAATCCCGAATCTAGAAATCCTAACCAGGATTTCCTCATAAATACCTCCAAATTTGAATTGAACAGAATTTGTTCATTAAATTAAATACAATTTCAGTTATGATAACCCAAAACTCTAATGAGATATCCCTGATAAAATAATTTGTCCAGACATATTCCATGTAAACACATAGTTCAATGGGTTTATTCCCTATCATGTAATGGAAGGCTCAAGCTTACTTAATTTTAAGTCAGGGGATTTTAATTTGTTATGAATAAATTTTATATTATTTTTTCCTTTACAAATCTTATTAATATTAAGTGGATTTTACTTAATTAATAAACCATGTTGGATAAAAAAATTACACATAATCCATTTATTTTAAATTCATATTTATACATTATTTTGTTTATTAACGTCATAATGGTCATGCATCCATAAAATAAATAATGCATAAGATAGAATCAATTAATGAATAAATGACCAAATCATGAAATTATATAATGATTTATAAATTGAGTCAGGAATAAATCAACCTTTTAACTAGGTGAAAAATCCATGTGTTGGACTTGGCATGAGTTACAACATTCCACTCGTACACCTATGCATCACTAGGGTTGGAATCAAAATGGTTTCATCATGAACCACCTCCACATGCATTGGGATAATCCATTAATTGAAATTATTTATAACTCAAATAAAGGTGAGGGGAACCAATGAATTTTTTAATTGGGATTATATTAATAACCCTTGTCATATACGTTTTACATAATAATAGTGGTAGGGATAACATATATGTTTTGATGCCTCGACCCAACTACCACTCATAGGTGCCCCGATCCATTGGGCCACATGGACTCAATCATGAATCCACATACACCAAATTATTTCTACTAGAATAAAGGGCCTAGAGTGTGTCTAATATGAGACTATTCCCTCATGATAGAGTGGATCACAACAAATAAAAATATATAAAATATACCAATAAATATAGAAGAAGAATAATAATGAATAAAAAAATACTAGTTGAAGATAATGATAAACATCCATCAATAATAATAAACTCAAAAACTAAACTATAAAATATAAAAAAGATGATGGTGATGTAACGACCTTACAAAACTAGAAAATAGGTTTGTAAGGAAGCATGAAATACATGATGCACAGAAGAATAAAATAGAAGAAATAAACCATCCATGCATCCTGATCCCCAAATCGATCATTTTCTTTCCAGATCCACACTAAGAATGAATGAAATTTAGGTTTATAAATAGCGATGATTCTCCTTTTCCATACTTGAAAGTATATAATCTTACTAGGTACCAAATTCAACCTAGATAGAGTATGAAATAAATCTCAGTAGAACACCACCGACAACATCTATACAATCTAATATGTGAATATAAACTGAGTAGTGTGCATATATATATATATATATATATTTTAGAAATGAAGAATTAGAAACTCATACTTACTTTAGAATCATCTGCTAATGTATCTGAATGTGATATCATTTAAATATATCATTTTAGTTCATTTTATATAGATAAATCATGTGAAAGTGTCATAAATACTAAGATAATTCATAATAATTATAATAAAGGAGGATCCATTGTGACCCAAATTAATCACTGACCATAAGGTTCATCCAGGTTATAGTTGTAACTCGTGTAATCTGGTAATAAAAGGGGTATTGAGTGTAATACAAGGGGAAACTCCAAAGGCATTCCACTATAAATGATTCTAACCAGGTCTAAGGATATCAACCTACGTAATAACATTCTAAGCATTACATGGGACAAAGGGGTGAATCCATGGTGCCACATGTCGGAATACATCAATATAGATCCAAGGAGTTTATCCAAGGAATCCTAATATATATAAAATAGTGGGGGGATCCTATAAATTCATGTTAGGTATACACAAGTAGAAATGGACCATGATTCAAGGTGGGTATCTCCATTGGAAGCGTGCACCTTGAATTATAATAGTGTCCTATGATTGCTCAAGTATTTCCCTCAGGAATCCAAGTCCGGATCAAGTGTGATCAATTATATAAAGATAAAATTGTTCATATATAATAGGAACCTTATACATATATTTCATTATCTTTTTTATCCCATGTAATACTTCTTTAAAAAAGAAAATTCATTAGGTTTATTCCATTGGCTTTCATCCTAAGTGACCTGGTCATTTAAAGACATGAAACCAAATTCCAATAATTATATGAAATTGTCCATGTGATATCTATACATATATACTTTACATTAATTAAATCTCTATGTTAATTACATTACCCTTCATCTAAGGTTACAAGGTTAAAAATGACATGTGGCCAATTAAATTTAATTTCATAATTATCTATTAGGTTCATTCCATTGCATTTTATTAGTAATAATTAGAACATTCAAGACATTCAAACAATTCAGTTCATATAAGTAAAGGTAAATGGATATCTTCAGTATAATTTCCATTTAACAATTCAGTAAATAATTTATAACACATACTTTATCAAGTTCATTTCCAATCTCACCCGAACGGTGCTGTAGATAGACCCTCTTGGGCCACTGAGGCATTGAATAATGAAACACCCTATTTAGAGTGGTTTCTGCTGAGTTCAGAACCTCCAATTATGATATGAATATCTGTAAATAGTTCTATAACATGATTTAAATTATTATAATCATGAAATATGAATTTAAGAAGCAACTCCTGATGATAGTAGTGTGTGAAAAACGACAATAGTTTATAAAATAGTGAGTGTATGAGAGATGATTCATAGACCACCCACATTATTCAGGTAGCACTCTCCTTATCTAGTATGGAAGCTTAGTTCTTCCTATATAAAAAGAATATAAAGAAATTGATCAATGAAATGAAAAAATTGAATATGATCCTACACCAAAATAGCATCATTGAGAGAACAAAAAATGGAGAACCGAGCCTTAGGACTAAATCACATACTGAGAGGAATAAAATGTTCCAAACAGATCTTGATGTTGGGGTCAGACTATGAAACAACAGAAAATCCTAGATTTAAGATTTAAGAAGGCTTCATGAGTGGCTCTACAATACAAGATAGGTGAGCGATTTTTTCAAAATAAGGCCCTAACACATTTTTTAGAAACTAAACTGAGGAATTTATATGAGTTGTAAATTATTTACATGTCATGTAAATCATAGGGTCTTCCCCCATGGGAAAAAACCAGTAGACATTGTAAATTAGCCTTCCTAGGAAATTACACATCATGTATTGAATAAACACCTTTTATTCAAAATGAACATCGTTTACTTGTCCCGTAGCTATCCTACAACTATTGAAACCATTCTTCCTAAATAAAAATAAATTTTTTGAGGCATGGTTTCATGGTTTAAACCAAAATTGAACCGCAATAAGATTTTTAACAGCCAATTAAAATGATCAATACATAATGGAAAAGAAAAGTTCTAACATTTCCCATAAAAATTAATTTAATATTAAATAATTACAAACCCATGAAATAAATTTATTGAAAAAATCCAACACATACATATGTATTGTTCAGGATGATTAATTGGAAAACATGAAATATATACATTAATGTAAACTGATTAATATTCATTTTTATTTGTTCATTATCTTTATGATAAATGTTCTTGCAATAATTATTTATTTAATTAAATTATTAATTTAGTTTCATCTTATTAGAAATCTGTATTCATTTAGAGAACCCCATTATAATGAAATAAATGTAAAATAAAAAAATAACTAATTATTTTAAATTATTCTAATAAATTAATTTAAAATTTGAAAATATTTTAATACAATTATTAAATTTTCAAACACAAATGGTTTCGAACAATAATATAATGTTTTATCTCTAATATTATTTATTTAATGTAATTTAATTTCGTCAATATTTGGGAGACAACATAGAATATACATAGGAGTTACAAACCATGTATCTTTGTTACTATGTACTCGAGTTACATGCCTTGAGATTCATCATATAAATCAGTTAGACTACACATAGTGTTCTACTAGCTACAAGCCATGTGTTCTACTGGTCGTGTTTCCATGATTAAAACTTGGTTATTCAAATTGAATATTAGTATATTGAATTGAATATACAATCAAGCTACAAACCTTGTGATCTCTATGTCATGTGTCCGCACAAACCCTAAAGGAATTGGTATGATTATTAGAAACGATAATACATGATGTGTACAATCCAACTACACTCCTTCTATATTGCATGTTGTGTGTCTTCTAGAATATTTGAATAGTTTGGAATTTACTTAGGATGTAATTATTAATGTGTTTAACATTATCATTAAGGGCCACATGTCATGCACTCTGTTAATGAAACATGACGACAGTTTTAGGGGGGTTTTGACCATGTATAATTACTACATGTTTTGAATGATTTTTTTCCAAAAACCCATCTAAACAACACGGTGTGTATGCTAGCTAAACAACATGTACACTGAAATTCAATGTTCTATGTTATCACATTATTCACAATTTTTTTTATAAATTCACAATGCATAATTACATCTTAGTATGTCATGTATTCCGGGACACATCCATGCGTACACGACATGTACTCTAGCTACTTTCTTTGTTGTCCCATACTATCCAGCCATAATTCCTAACATTTCTTGATGGAATCCCCAATCTTTCTTCAACTATTCATTGTAATTTTCAAAATTTAAAAACTAAATAATGATTGTTAATTTGTTTAAAACATGTTAATTGAAATCATACTAAAGAGTGAATAATATGAAATGAATGATTCGAACATTATTGTGAATATATATAAATAATGAAAAAATAATTATAAATTTAAAATATGACCCATCTGATTCCAATTATATGTTTCGAGCATAATGAAATTTCTAGAGATGGTCATTAAATGAAAATATCTTTTAACATTGTGTTTCTAGAAATACTAAAAGATGATCATTCATGTTAAATGAATAATTTATTTATATATATCTAGAAGAAATGATTACCTTCCCATAGGATTATTTTTTTTGAACACGTTGTTGTTCTTACAAAAACCCTTTTAGATTAACTTCATTTCACGTTAAGGATTCATGTGTATAATCCCTCTTACGGTGTTCCTCATGTGTTCCTTCGATCTTTGTTCAATGTAAATTGATTTCAAGGTGATACTGTGGTCAATCAAATATCTTGAAATTTTTTTGGTCAATATTATTCCAATATCCTTTGGGTGTGACATATATCATATGATTATTGAGAGGGAGAGAGGAGGAATTTAAGAGAGTGAGAGAGAGAAATCTTTCATGTATAATGATTCTATATTCTATAGTTTGATAAACCCAAAACAATATACATAACCATATATTTATAAGGCTATAGATTATGTTAAAATATTATGTAATTTCATATGAGTCCTTAAGTAATAATATAATATTTAACACACCGCTTGCTATATAATAATAGTGATATTATTATTTTATGGAAGATTTTCTAACTTGAGTAATAATAAATATTATTTTCCTATCTTGTAAATTAATATTTCTCACATAACATGGTCATTTTCCATTCATACTACTAGATATTTATACAATACCCAAAACATTATTTAATAAAAATAATTCATTTATCAATAAATATTTTCAGTTGATAATAAATGAATAATAATATCCTTCTGTCTTTAGAATACTATGTATTCATTTAATTAAACATGAATATAATTTAATTGAGAAAATTAGAAGCATTTAGTGTGTGAACCTCTGTGATTATTTCTCATTAGAATCATATAGTCTTGCCTAAAGTTAAATATTATTATTTGGAAATACATCATGGAACCCAAGATAATGAACTTATGGTCACAATTTCAACAACCACATATGAATTATCACTGTGTAATACAATATGTTTCTCTCAATATCTCATCAAGCAGGTTTCACATCTATGTCATCAACCCACATGATCGATACGATTTTCATTGACTATATGAAATAAACACATCATTGTAACCTATCAATGGAATTTAATTCAATAGTACTATTTTAATAAAAGGGCCAAGACATAAGCTTCCATAAATATGAAAGGTAAAAATCCTTCCTTGACTTATTCATTAATAACACATCACTCGTGATTCACCCAACATATCAAAATTCACCATAATCTGTTTTCATAATGGTTGATGAAATACATCTATGTGTGAAAGTTGTAACATGTATTAATAATTATATTAATTTATATGGACGATTACAGAAGTTCAAAGATAATAATATCTAATGATACCAAAACATGATTTTTTTACTGGTTAGTCTATTATTATAATCTCCCATCATGAAGAATAACATTTGTGAACTTCATGAGAAGAATCCTCATCCACTTATGTGTAATCACACCAAACAGTCTTTATACTATGTTCCCAATCATAGTAAATTATCCAACCAAAAACATATATTTAATAATATCATCATATTATTTGATGTTTGAAATAATAATGGGGAACTGTTGTAGCCCTATCAATATGACAAATAGTCTTGGACATTATCACATAGATATTATGTAGAAGAAAAAACAATATTCCAAATGATATGTATATTAATATTAACTTCATTTAATATCTATGTAATCAAAATTACAAAGTAGATAGTTCTTGGGAACCAACTCCACCAAAAAATAAAAATAGATCAAATGCAGAGTTGAGAAAAATATATTTGTATGTAATAATAAATACCATATAGTATTTCTGAATTGTTTTATAGAAACCTCATTAATAACATTTCCTTTTCAAAATATCATAAATTTATATGTTAGGACTATGAAACCTATAATTTTCTAAATATTTCACAAAACATGTATATACGATTGTAATAAACAAACTTGTGGGTAGGTCTCCTAAAAAATAATATGATAGATGGGTGTTTTTTCAATATATGAATCTCTATATTTATCATCATATAGTAAATCTGTGAAACCCTGAGATTTTCTAATAGGGATTGTTTTTAATTTCATTTATGTAGAATTTTGTACGCTACACCAATATTAGCTTGTGCTATATGCAACACTGTATTTTCTTAAAGTATACATAACACTATTCTGGTATTGTGTTTCACACAATTTAATGTTATTGTGATATAATTAATTTCTAGAAAAATAGAGTATGTATTTTGTTCAATTTATAAATTATATAAGTTTGTATTATATTATATGTAACACCAAAGGTAGCTTGAACAACACGCAACACTGACATGGCTTGCGTTACATGCAAGAGTGACCTTCTTTGATATATTATGTAGTACAAAATTCCGAGATTCACTAAACAATGATATATTATTATAATATTATATAAATAAATATTATGAATATTATTAACCACATTTTCAATTTTATATAACATTATCATTCATCTTACAAATGATATGAGAACAAAATCAATTTTTCGTATAAAAGAGTTATTTTTTTAGAAAATTAAACATTACTAACTTTTGGTGGAACAACAATTTCAAATACAATTTTTGACACTTTTATAAGTTATATTTCAATAGATAAACTTTTTCTTTGGATGTGGGACCTTAAAATTTAATTTGGATAAATTTTTAATATTTTTATGATAATTTTTATATTTTGATGAATATTGAAAATATTCTAAATTTTAATTGAAAACAACTTTTTTCATCAAAATAATTTAAATGGATTAAATATATTATTTAATGGTTTTAAATTATAAATAGTATATATTTTTATATTTTATGAAAATTTATGTCATTTTCATTAATTTTACATTGAATTCATATCTAAAATCATTTCAATCATTTGCAATGTTAAGAAAACCCCCGTTTTTTCGACATTGGGATTAAATTTAAATTAATTAATGCATCTTATGTGTTTTGAATTTTGAAAAATAAATTTCATATTTGGAATAATTAGGTCCAAATTAAGTTAATGGGATACTTTTATTTTTTGGGCATTATGAATAATAACATTGGTAATTCTTTTTATTACCATAGTTAAAGGTAGCTCGGGTAATTAAGGGTAAAAATAATATTATAAAATTACCCTATAACTAGCCAAGATTATATTGGATGAATAAAAGTATAACCATATCACCTAACGGTCTTAATAAATTCATTTTATGTAATTTTTCCCTCGAAAATGATGAAATTATCATTAAAACAAAACAAAGTGACAAGATGTCACTCTCTTATATCTCATAAGTTTAATAATTTTAATTTAGGGATAAACATGATAAAACCTAGAAATTAAATATTCAACATAAATAAAAAAAATTTCTATATCATGTGAATTTTTTTATAATTTTTTATATATTAATTTATTATCATTAATTATGACACAATAGTGATGTAAAAATTATTTTATTAATAGAAATATTAAATAAATGGTTTTATAAATATTAAACTAAATATCATATGAACTATTTAATGCGATCCGAGAATTTTTTAGGTCACTATGACATTTTAGGACTGTATTAATTTTTTTTTTAATTTATAATTTTTAGGATTTTATATAATGTATAATAAATGAATAGTGTCAAAATTGACACTTTTGACATATTATAAAACAAACATTTTATTATATTATTTAAAAATCATAAAAAAATTATAAATTACAAAGAAATAATTATAAGGTCCAAAATTTCTTAAATTATCACTTTATTGTCAATTCACACCACATGGGTAAATTAATAATATTGGTCAATTTTTTTTTGGGTGGTGTTTTTTAATTAAAAATTAATATTCTTGAGAGTTTCCTAAAGTTTCGCTCTCCTCAATTATAAATGGAAACCTCCTACCTCTCCACTTCACACCATTTTATGGCATCTAGATCGTCCAAAACCTTCCCATTTCTCTTCTAAAATTCCCTAGTTACATTCTATAGGTACTGGTATTCTCAAGAGACCAACTCTAGTTCCCTAAGTAGAAATTGAAAGGTGGCACGTCAAGGATGAGGTAATCCCTTCTACAGATTCATTAAAAATTATTTCTTCCTCTAATTACTAATATTTAGTTGTTTAATTAAAAATTAATAACATCAGTATCACTAATATACTGATAATTTATTATAAGTATGAAAAAACAACTTTTCACCTTCTATCCATCCTACGAAAAATGAAATCAATGTGCTTGTGTATGTACGTATTACCGCCTCCGCACTGTGGTGTAATTTTTTTTCACCACCACCTTAATTGGATGGGTATAATTGTTGAAAAGATAGCTATATATGATTATTATAACATGATAATAATTCTGAGATATTATACAACATCCAATTCAAAATTGTTCAAAAACAATGGGAACGATATCGTCACTTGTGCCTACATACGACGTACCGTCTCCACAATGCGATGAGATTCATTCTCCATCTTAACAATTAAAGAATGATTATAAAGTATATATAATAAATAATAATGAAATATATTAAATAATAATGAAACTTGATATATATATATATGTGTGTGTGTGTGTCATTTACTTACTTCTAATCAATTTAATAATGAAACGAAAACATCATTCATGCATACGAACGACCTACCATCTCCATGAATAATGTTTTCTATTCCACATATCGATCTATTATATATATTTTTATTCTGAATATATATGATATATAAATCATGTTTTACATTATGGAAGTAATTAAATCATTATATATGAAATAATATTATGATTAAAAATCCAAACATGTACGATAAATAAATAGATTATTAGCTAAAACGTTTCTTTAACATGGAATTGACAAATGAATGGGGAATATAAAGACGTAAGGGAATAATATATGATATAATAAATATAATTATCATTTTGATACATTTTTATAATATGTTTAGACCCACTATAAATGATTTTTGTAAACGCATTGAAGAAATTGGACCTAAGGTAAGGGACAAATTTGAATATCTCATTTTTATCTGAGATTGTGTATACATAAGTATTTATTGGAGATATATTTAATACCCATTTCCATGTTTTATAATAATTTTATGATTAAATGTTTAATATTATTATATGTATTTTTTAATTCATTTTTACACATTTTTACGTTCACTACATGGTTTGGAAGGAATCTATCTTATGTTTACCATACGTGGTACTTTTTGACTTTTTCAACAAAAGTATGAGCAAATGGTTTTTTAACTTATACGGCATGAATATTATTTACAACTTCATAACACCTTATTTCCATTAATATTTCATTATGATATTTCATGTTTACCTTCTATTAAATTATTTTCTTTTAAAATTTCTTGATATTTTGAGAAAAATCTTTTTCTTAAAGAAGAAATGATATTTTCCACAGGAATTAAGTTCAAGTGTTTTATCAAAACTATTATCCGTCTAAGATGAAATAAGGTCATGTTTCTATCCCTTTTATTATTTTATTTTTATTTTTTTTTGTGATGGATTTTTTATGATGTTCCTTTATATTAATTGGATCATTTTATGGTGACATGATTTATATGAATCCCATTTTATTTTAGGGGTTATGCTATAATGAATGATTTATGTTTTTGTGGAACATATAAGATTGATTTCATTATGATATTAATGGGACCTATATATCATACCAATGCATTGTGTAATGATTTATATCTCATAAGATAGACATGACTGTAACTAAAGGTAAATCTAGTTTAGTAATACAAGGTGGGAACGACAAGTAAACCCGGTTTACACTATGATGGTCTCAGAAACACTAACTTGGATTCTATGGAAATCATATTATGTGCATAATGGTTTGACACTATTCCAGTATTTATTCCCATGATATTTTATCATGATTAATGTTCCATTATGATATATGACTTATATACTACCAAGATATATTACATGACTCAAGATTTTGATGTTTAAACATTATGTTTATATTTTTACATTCGATTGTATATGGTTTGTTTTATTTTTTTCATGTTTAATTTTATTGAGAATTTGAGCTCACCCATTTTATGTTTTCTTTTCCTTAGGATATAATGAATGGTTTTTTGTAGGAAAACAAAACAAGGAGTTCTTTGTGGGAGATTTTTAAGATCTTTCACAACATTAGAAGATTGGGTTCCATGTTTCCAAATACACTAATCTAATATGATATTTGTCAATATTTAATTTCTAATATTATATATTCTGAAAAGAAATGTAATGTAAATGTATTTCATGCTTGGGTCTCTACATTTGGAATCAGAGTGGTGGTTTATTCAACCTTTGGAAACTAGGTTGTGAAAACATTAGTGAGATCTCTAGAGATATTTCTAAGGAATGTCTTGGGATGTAACAATGGTTAAGTATAACATTAGTTTACAGTATGAGAATTATGTTAACAATACTAAATATGTAAGGATTAAAACTATGGTGTTAGATATTGAATGTCCTCCCCCTTAATTATTTTTTTTCTTAGAATGAGTTTTTCTTCTCACAGTATTCTTTTTGTGTTTTATTCAATGGAAGGATCCAGAAGGAATTGGGTAAAAATTAAATCTAATGAAAAAAATAGGTGACTAAGAACTACGAAATTGTGTAATTACTAGAGTGAATGATATTTTGATTATGACAAATTAGTCATCGTGATATATGAATTACAAGGTGAACATTAGTGGTATTCCTAAGTCATCAAATAAGAGGAAGATGGACTTTCATGCATGATCCCATGCAAAGGAACATAGAGGAATGATTATTAAGATTCTTAAATATTAAGAATAGGGGAAGAATAACCATGAGGAATATCTTAATTGGAGAGGAAGATGTTATATATGTGGGAAGAAGGGTCATAGTGTGATGAATTGTTATGGAGTTCAATGTTTCATCTATGGAAAACA
The DNA here is from genome assembly GCA_963277665.1 of Viscum album. Lineage (NCBI taxonomy): Eukaryota > Viridiplantae > Streptophyta > Magnoliopsida > Santalales > Viscaceae > Viscum > Viscum album. Next base: position 394,163,758 of record OY728127.1, on the reverse strand, counting down.
TGGGCATTACCCAACTTAATACCCAGACATACATATATACTTTTAAGAGAAAGAATGCATATTACATGCCAACCATAAATGTTAATGTATTGAATTATTTTTGAATATGATTCCCCTAATGATTAATGGTTAATTATATAAGATTTATCATATAATGTTTTTTCTATGGATGTTCAAGAATATGTTTAATAGTTATAATGGATAAGGAAAGAGATTTAACGAATATACGATATTCCAAATAAACGCATGATTGAGGTAAGGATAAATCTGATTATTATCATGATGTTGACATAATTATATTTGTATAAAGATATGTTGGATGATATTAGATACCTTGGAAGTAGTTAGTGTTTTGTTGAAATGAGGGTTATGCTGTCACAGATGAAGTATACAACTTTTTAGGACTTAAGGAATATATCTAATAAGTTTTGGAATAAGGAAACATGCATGTTTTCAATAAGGATATTTAGTAACTTAGGTTATTACAATGACTAATTAGAATTAATAATAAGGTCATTAAAATGTTTGGAATGTGACCAATATAATATATCTTCTGATATATGGGGGATAAAAGATGGTATTCGCATGCTTGTTATATGACCATTCTGGTGATTTTTTCCTTTGTACCGTGAGATTGAACATAAATATTTTGGAAAAGAGTAAAGGATGAAAGAGATTAAAATTGAAATGAGATAATATTATTTATAGAAATATGTTTTTTATATTATTTCTAGATTGTTATAATGGTTTAGTTTTGGAAAAAGGACAACCCGAAGGACGGGTGAAAACTCATCACGTTGGACAAGGATGTGGGAATCGAACCCAAAATGGTTGTTCGACATGCCTTTATCACCTACCACTGGAATACAGGATGTACCTTGTTAATAGAAATTATTTTTATTTTAGTAATAAGTATTATAGATGAAGTATAAGTCCATTATTGGAACCATATATGATTAATCTAACCATATATGGACTTAAGTATTTTTAATAACTTTTGTTATCCTTTTTTGTGTTGGATAGAGATGGAAGGACATATATTTCTATCATATGATATTCTAACACTTAATGAATTTTAAATTCAAGACCATTATATTAAATATGAGATGAAGTGAAAATTTTTCAATGTAAAAACAATGGTGTGATTGTAACCATATCAAGTATGTATTTACGCTCAAGAAAAATTCATAAACTTTAGGGAAATGATATTGAAAACAAAAAATGTTATCCTAGTACCTTATTATCCAATTAATCAGATAGTCCCATAAATCATTGAAGATTTTTACCTTCTGGAAGTTAACTTTCTCCAAACCTTATTATCTATCAATATCCATTTGAATATGATGGTTATATTTCTACTCTATATTCATGTTTTCAATTCTCAACTGTCTTATCCTATTTGAAAATCCAATGATGAGTTAATTCGGCTAACCATTATTTTTTTAACTTTCTTTTTAAAAATTATGTTTTAATATTCCTTTTTACAATTTGGGTTTCCGTGAGTGAAACTTTCAAGTAGTAAACCATTTATAACCTCGACGAATTTCGAGGTCAAAATTCATTTTAAATGGGGTAAAATGTGACACCCCAATATTTAATGAGATGGAATATTTTTAATTTTGTTGATTTCTTATATTCTACGCTACACCAAGATTATAATGTGCTATATGCAACACCACGTTAGCTTGCAGTATACGCAACAGTATTCGCAGATTTTGTTGCACACAATTTAATGTTTTAGTGATGGAATTCATTTCACACAACACTGTGTATGGATTTTATTCAATGTATAAATGAAATAAGATTGGATTATGTAATACGCAACTCTAAATGAAGCATTCACAACACGCAATACCGAAATGTCTTTTATTACACACAAGAGAGACCTTCCTTGATAGATTGCATCATATACAATACCGAGTTTCAATAAACGATAATATATTATTGAAATAATATATAAACTTTCTGTTATGAATAATATTGACCACATACTGAATATTATATAACATTTTATTTCCTCTTATACATGATATGAGAACAAAATCAATTTTTCAGATAGAAGAAGTATTTTTTTTAAAAAATGTATTTGTATAGCCTTTTGATGGCGTACACATTTTAAATATATTTTTTGACACTTTTATAAGTTATCATTCAAAATATAAACTAATTCATTTGAATCAAGTTATAAGAAGTTACTTTTGATAATTTTTTTATATTTTTATGATAACTTTCATATTTTCATCAATAATTAAAATATGAAACATTTTAATTGAAAGCATATTTTTTCATCGAAATAATTTACATGGTTAAAAAATATTGTTGAATGATTTTACAGTATTAATATAATTTATTTTTATAGTTAATGAAAATTTAAGTAATTGTCAATTATTTTACAATGAAATCATATGTAGAAACATTACAATCATTTTCATTGTTTTAATCAAAGACCCTTTTTTCGACAATGAGATTAGATATGAATTAATTACTGAAACTTCTATGTATTGAATTTTGAAAAATTGATTCCAAATTTAGAATCAGTAGGTGAAAATTATGTTACTCATCTATATTGAATTTTTAGGCATTATGAATATTATCATTTGTAATTATTTTTATTACCATAGATAAAGGTAAATCAGGTAATTAAGGGTAAACATAATATTATAAAATTACCCTAACACCTGAAAACATTATATTGTATGAATAAAATTCTACCCATATCACTTAATGGTCTGAATAGATTCATTTAAGGGATTGTTTTCCATGACAATGATGTAATTATTATTGAAACAAAAGAAAACAACAACATGTCACTCTCTTATATCTTATAAGTGTAATAATTTTAATTTATGGATAAAATTCTTAAAACTACAATAGTTAAGAGTAATTAGAAATATAATTAAATTTTATATATCATGTGAATTTATTTATAATTTTTAGATATTATTTAATTATCATTATTGATGACACAATAATGCTGTAAAAATTATTTTATTAATAGAAATATCAATCAAATGTTTTTAATAATATTAAAAGAAATATCTCATTAACTAAATAAAGTGAAACAAAAATTTTCTTGGTGAATAAGACATATTTGGAGTGTATTAAATATTTATTTTTAATTTATATTTTTTGAGGATTTTATTTAATGTCTTATAAATTAATAGTGTCAAAATTGAAACTATTGACATTTAATAAACATAACATTTTATTAAATTATTTAAAAATCATAAAATATATAAAATATAGAAATTTATAATTATAAGGTGGAAAATGTCATAAATTTTCCATTTATGGTAAATTAACACCACATAAGTAAACTTTAATTACAATTAAATATTTAGAATGATATTACCAAATTTAAAAATTAATAGAGCAATTATGTGTAAATTAAAAAGATAAGTTATAAATTGAAAAAATTAGATGTCAAAATTTTATTTAATGAGTATATTACAACAATATATAATATCATATAATAATTTGTGACACTTTTTTAGTTTTTGATTAGGGTTTGATTTTATTATAAATTAATATTTTTGAGATTTTCCTAAATTGCCTCTCCCCTCTATTATAAAAGGGAACCCTTGCCCCTTTATCTTTACTCCATTTTAAGCCATAAATATCAGAAAAAACCGGACCATTTATATTATAAACTTCCTTAGTTACATTCAAGAGGTTATCGTCTTCTCAATAGACTATCTCTAGTGTCGTAAGAGGAAATTTAATGGAGGAACGTCAAGGAAGAGGTAATCTCTTATACCGAATCATTCAAATTTCATTATTTTTATACATCATATTATTTAGTTGTTTAATTATAATTTAATAACATATTTATCACTCATATACTGATATATTATTATAAATATGAAACAACCCTATTTCAACTTCTATCTATCTTATAAAAAATGAAATCAGCGCGCTCACGTACGTATGGATTACCGTTTATACGATGTAGTGTAATCATTTTATCACCACCACCTTACATGGAAGGGTATAATGGGGGAAATAATAACAATATATATTTATTATAATATGATACAAATTATGAGATATTATACACCATCCACTTCAATACCGTTCAATAATTATGCGAACGATACCGTCACTCATGCGTATGTACGACTTACCGTCTCCACGACGCCATTGGATTCATTATCCATGTTAACCATTCAAGAATGATTATAAAGTATATATAATAAATAATCATGAAATATATAAAATAATCATTATACTTTAATGTTTATATATAAATATATATTTCATTTACATACTTCCATTCAATATAATAAGGAAACAAAAATACCATTCATGTGTACATACGTCCTACCGTCTCCATAAATGGTGTATTCCATTCAACATATCAATCTCTTTTATATATTTATATACTTAATATATATAATATATAAAACATATTTTACATTATCTAAGTATGTAAGTCGGAATTTATACAATAATATCATTAATAAAATGTCCAAACCCAAACGATAAATTAAACGATTATTACCCAAAACGTTTCTTTAACCTAGAATTGACAAATGAACGGGTAATATAAAGTCATATGTGAATAAAATATGATAACATAAATATTATTATGGTTATTTTCCAAGTTAATAATTTCTATAAACCCACTATTCGGGTGTTTCAGACACATAAATAAGAAATTGGACCTATGGTAAGGGATATATTTTAAAATATCATTTTTATCTGAGATTGTGTATACATATATATTTGATGGGGTATATTTAATATCAACTTACATGTTTTATAAGAATATTCTGATTAAATTATTATTATTATTTTATGTATGTTTAATTTTATTTTAACCCCTTTAGAATTTTACTACATTGTTTGGTTGGAATCAGTCTTACATTTACCATAAAATATACTTTTTGACTTATCCACAAAAGTATTAGAAGAATTTTTTTAACTTATATGACATGAAAAAGTTTTTAAGTCATCATAACACCTTATTTCTATGAAGAATACATTATAATATTTCTTATTTATTTTCTATTAAATTATTTTCTTTTAAAATTGCATGATATTTTGAAAAAATAAAATATTTTTTTAAAGAAGTATGGATATTTTCTTTAGGAATTAAGTTCAATGTTTTATCAATACTATTTTCCATATATGATGACATAGGTTTATTTTTATATCCCTATTATTAAATTTATTTGATATTTTTTGTGATTGAAATATTTTTATATGAAGACAATTTATCTTATATGGATTATTTTATGATTACATGTTTTTTAAAAATCCCATTTTATTTCATGGGTTATGCGATGATGAATGACTTATGTTTTTGTAGAACATGTAATAATGATTTCAGTATGAGATTGGTGGGACATATATCTCCATGAAATTAATTTTAAATGATTTATATCTCATGAGATTGACATGACTGGAACGATAGGTAAATACGGTTAAGTAATACGTGGCTGGAAGGACAAGTAAGCCTGGTTCAGTAATAGAATTTGGCTACAATGATGGTCTTGGAAACAGTGACTTGGCTACTATGTAAATAATATTATATTCTTAACGGTTTTCCAAAATTACATGTTTTATTCCCATGATAATTTATCATGATTAATTTTCCATTATGATCTATACTTATATACTACCAATAGTTTTTTCATGATTCATGATTTTGATGGTTAAACATTATGTTCATGTTTCTACATTCAAATGTATATGGTTTGTATTATTTTCTCAATGTTTACCCTAACTGATAATTTTTTCTCACCATTTTTATGTTTTACATTACCCAGGGTATAAAGCAAGGTTTTATGTACGAAAAAAATGGGATGATCTTTATGGGAGATATTGAAGATCTTTCAAAATGTTTGAAGATTATGTTCCATGTTTTCGATGACACTAAACAAATATGGTATTTGGAAATCTTTTTTTATATTTTATGAAGTATTTCAAAAAATAAATGTAATTCCCATGTACTTCAATATGGGGTCTCTACAGAACCATCCTATAGTACCATCTAAATAGTTATCTAATCCAATCCACCACTGACTTTGAGGGTATTCCCAATCCCCATAGTCTAGTGAATAGAGCCTAAGGATAAGAAAACCAATTGGGAACAATTTTTTCCAATAATAAAATATAAAAATAATAAATGTAAAATAAAGGAAACATAATTATATATATTAATTTATATAACCATAACTATTACTGGGAAAGGATAAAAAAATTTAATGTAATAAAATAAACAAAACATGTCTCTAGGTGGTCCACGGTCACCCACCATGTAACAAACTGCCTATTCTTGGTATACCAGAATGAGTCTACAAAGGAATATTAAAGAAAAATGATCACCAATTTTAATAATACAACAACTTTAAAAACTGAAGGTATAAACATGGTCTACACTATAGATCCCAATAGGATTTCAAAAAAGATTCTACAAAGTTTCCTCATGCTGTAATCCAAATATGATAAAAGAGGATTAAAATAGAGATATTACATTGATTTATATTTTATAATAAAAATATGAAATCATAAGAATTAGTATTCAATAAATATAAGTTTAAAACAAAATTTTTAACAACTAAATATCATTTATGAAACCAATGTTTGAAACATGCCTTTACATCATTTAAAAACTAGTAATCATCATGAAATTATTTGAAACCGATTTAAAGATAAAGTAAAATAATAATATAAAGGAAATAACATGCACCAAATATTAACTAGTAGAAAAATATTCAATATAATATAGATATGGTGAAGCATATTAATAAGTTCATAAGCCATGAACTGTAATCAATCAAGCTATGAAACATTAGTTACAAATGGTGACAACAAATGATGTCAGGCATCATGTATCAATTATAATGATGTCATGAGTATAACCTAGATAAGAATGTGAGTCCAAAATAGTAAATCTAATCAATCAATAAATAATTTATAATTGTTGGCATATATCAATATTTATGGGTTCTCAAGATAACCATGTTAACACACACATGCTTTACTAGATGCACGTACGTAGCATGAAACTACCATGTTCTCTACAGATACACTAGATAGTGTGTGAGTCCACTAACAAATCATAAATATATTTCATCTAATACAACAATCATGGTTCCCATAACTAATAAAAATTTGTGAGTGAGATAATCAAGTAACCATGGTTACAATGGAAAATACACTTTAGTATCAACATGTGATTTTGCCATCAATATTTCAATCATTAACATTTCACATCTCAACATCCCACCTAATATCTTTCAATTAGAATTATCAAATTTCAACACCCATAAATGGGATTTACATGAATAATGTAAGGCAAATTAAAGAATTATCACAAAATAAGATCATCATAAACTTCCAACTTGGCTATCAATCATCAGAAATTCCCAAAAAAAATCCTTTAATTCAAAATTGACATTCAAATGGGTAATCATACATCCTTATTTCCACATTTCATCATCAAAATTTTAAATAATCCATTAAACCATGATTTTCATTAGAAAATATCTCTAACCAATTAAATGGATTTTAAATCTTTAAAAGGATTTACATCATTTCAAAACATGGTTCTCCACCCACATTCCAGATGAAAAAAACATTTATTAAAAATAACTCATGGATTCCCATTTTATAAAGAAGGAGAATAATCATTAAAAAATTGTTTTGGATATTTCAAAATGACACAAAATTGTAAAACATGTTGAAATAATTCAATAAATTAACCTCATTCATTCAAATGAGGTTATCTTAGTTTTTTTTAATCATTCTTTATCCTAGTCCATTTCATTCATTAACACATCCTTAAAAAATATTTTTCAATAAATAAAAAAATATGGTATTCATAGTTAATAAATATGTAAAGGTAAATCTAAATTATAAAAAGGAAAATATAGAATATAATATTTTCATCCATTCCATGATTAATTTATTAGAAAGAAAGAAAAGATATTAGAAATGAAAATTCAAGGCGAACATTCATAGAATATGTGTTAGAAAATTTGAAAAAATATATATATTAATTTTTATAACAGTAAAGAAATACCAAAGGTAGAAATTCCATAGAAACACATACCTGGGTTATTACATAGAAACTCAAGGAATATAATGATAAAAAAATAAATGGATATCTTTACACATTAGATGAACTCCCAAATTATTATCGTGAGGATACTTGAAAATTAATGGAAGTAAAGATTAAATAATTTTTGAAAATAACAAAGATGTTTTGGTTCACAGAAATAAATCCTAAAATTGAAAAACCCATTTCATTTTTTAGTATCAATTTAATCATAACTGTGGAGGTTTTGAAAAAATAAATAAATAAAGTGATTCATAGTTTACACATGTTAAAAAGTAATTCTATGATTTTCCTACTTTTTAAATTATTAAAATTGCATTACTGGTCTTTTGGAGAATGAGAGATTTTTTTATTTTTCCCCCTAAATGAGAATTGCATCAAGTTTACATGGATTAATTATTAATTAACCCATTATCATCATGTTAGGTTGCATGATTACCTTTATGTGACATTTTTAAATTCGATCATACTAATACACAACTCAGAATACCCTTACATGGAAGCCATGTTACCCTTAAAGAACCTTTTGAATCTCAGATTTACCTTTACACAACTTGAGTATAGCCTTATATATAATATTTTAAATTCTCATATTACCTTTACATAGCCTTGGGGTTACCATTATTCAATGACCAAAATGTATATCTTACCTTTATATTGTTCACATATTACCCTTATAAGACACGTTTATAATGGGGAATACCCTTATATAACCGTTAGAAAAGGTGTATTACCCTTATGTAGCACCAACAACCATTACATAGCGGACTTTTTTCCCGTACATTACCTTTAGAAAATATTGATTACCCTTATGCGGGACCCTTACATGAGCCCGCAACCATACACACAACCCCTATATGAGATGATACCCTTAGGAAACAACCTGAATTACCTGTTCATTACAAAGGAGTACCCTTACATAGTTTACATATTTAGGTGTTTACCCTTACTTATTCCATAGAAAAATGGCATCACACTTATGAAATAACCATACTACCCTTACATAGTGAAAATTCAATTCTGTTTACAATTATCAAACTATGGTAAAACCCCTAAAACCATTACACAACACATGAAAAGAGGGTATTACCCTTATTCAACTAAGGTAAACACACCCTTACCCATACATAACACAAGGAAACTCTAAATGACCCTTAATATAGTCATATAAATGGGATGTCACCCATATAAAAGTAAGGGAAATGGGCCCTACTATTACATAAGGTTCATAAGTACAATATATCTTTTTACAACACCATAAAACATAAGTAAGAGTAATTTTATTTAAAAATATAATATTTCCTCAAATAAATACTTTTAAATTTAAAAAAAAATTAAAAAATTAAAAAATATAAAAAGATTATGTTACAATTCTACACACATTAAGAACGTATTCCCCAAGAAAGATTCCAGTTAGAATTATAGGGAATGAAAAGACTAAAATAACTCCCAATATCATCCTATGAGGAGGATGGTTCATGAATGTTAAGAAAACATACCCATAATAATACACATAAATAACTCCATGATCAATATGTGTTGTTATGTAAAAACTAACCAATAACCAAATAGACCAAAATAAAACCAATGAGAACCAGAGACCTATCATAGGCCTTTAACCCAATTAAAAATTCACTAAAATAGTTTAATAAAATTAAACACCCACAAAAACACATCTTCTTAACTCAAATAAGAGACATTTATTACACTCTAAAATGAAACATATAAGATCCAACACTGATTCCTCAATGAATGGTATATACAAACACCTCAATCATTCCAAAAAAACCCAATATCACAAGGGAGATCATCCATCAAATCATCCTAGTTTCACATGTATATTACCATTTCCAATCCATGTCAAGATAATAATATCTTGAATAAAAATGTCTTGTGTAATGAAAAGGAACTACAATATCACAAGGGAGATCCTCCATCAAATCATGATTAATCTCTAATCATAAAGGAAAAAAAAGTGCATACTGAGTAATTATATCCAAAAAAATGGTATCCAACACCAACTATAGAATACAGCAATGAAAGGAAATAATAAAACGAATTTCAAATGAAAAAACCCAAAATTGATAGTTCCTTGGAACAAGATTCCATATTATCACCAAGAGTGAAACAAAACACAAGGTACTAAATCTATCTAAGATGTAGGCTAACCAATAAAATGTCCAAAAGCACTATGATCAATAATAGAGATATCAATAAAATTAAATCATCACCGTGAACTCAAACAAGGTCCATATAAGAACATCTAGTAAGGACCCAATGTAGGTCATAATAGATCCCTAGATCTAAATGGTTACGAAGAACCAATAACCATGAAAATAAGTGCATAATCAATTTCACCTCTAATGTTGGAAGAAATAAACTAGATTAACATCAACCACTAGTTAAATCTCCAACACCAAGTGAAAAGACCCACTCCAAGCCCTGTGTATTGATACTTATTATCATTAATCATCTGTTACCCCATTGTTTGGAGTTGGTGATCCATAACTAAACATACCCTTTCAGTATCCCAATTTAAAGAACCTATTAAGGTGACCCCAGTGGCCACACCGGTTATAATTTCTCAATGATTTCAAACACAACTTCTAAAAATTATTATCCACTCCACATTTAAACACCATTAGATGACTCTTTTTTACTAAATAATTTCTTTCCCAACCAACATCCATAGTCCACTTAATGGGTCATATTCCCTAAATCCAATTTTTAATTAGGCATTCTCCAATTTTGATCACTGAAATAAATCTATATTTTCTATCAAGGAAATTTCATGCAACGTCATATAGGAGGTTGAACATGCCACTAATTTTATATTTACATGTTCAGGAATAAGAACCTTTCTAAAAAATATATAATTAACGAGGTCATCACCAACTAGATATTGTAATAAATAAATAGAAAATGAGAATTTCTAGGAAAAGTCTAAAATTGATAGCACAAAAAGACTGTAACCCAAGTCCTCAGAAACATCCCCCTTCACTTAATTCTGATACTACCATTAAATGATGATTAACATGAATAATTCCAAAGACATTATTTCATATATATATATATTTATATGAGGGAATAATGAATTGTTGGCACACTAATATATGTCTCTCTTACAAGGAGTTCATTGAAATGACCTTTGATGCATAATTTTTCTTGAGAGAATAAAAAATCACTTATAGTTCATCAAGAAACACCATTGATTTAGTGGAACCCCTCTCCCTTATATAATAATATTGATGATGACATTAGTATATTTGGATAGTCTGCCAGTACTAGCAAGGATCTAGATCTATCACTCCATTCAGTGTCTAAGTATAGTCTTTAGTGAAGTATTCCACTTCTAGAAAATACAAAAAACTATATAAAAGATTGAATCGATGATAAAAAATTCTATATTTATTAAAAAAAATTCTAGGAAACATTATAAATCATAGTCTCATTAACTCAGGAACGAAACACAAAAAAATACAAATAATCAAAAATAATTCAATGAAAATAATATTTTTCTTATTTATAAAACATAACACTATTCTTAAAAATGTGAAATCTTAGAATAAAATCACCACAGTTTCAAATATTTATTACCAGAACATGGAAGTTCTTCCATAATTTCCAAAAATTAATTCATTTTTCAAATTCCAAACCCATTTCTATTTTAAACACATCATAAACCAAAATTTATTCTTTAAGCAATCCATTATAAAATTATATACAAGTCATTAAAAATGATTTTATAGACTGTGTTTTAAATTAAAAACACCATATAATTATTGAAAACACATTTCAAATAACTCAAACATTTTTTAGTCATAATTTTATTTCTCAAATGATTTTAAAACATCACCAACAGAGTAGATTTGAAACAATTAAACAAGATCAAAGAATAAACCACAACCAAAATGACTATCCAAAATAATAAACCTCAAAAATCAACACACACAAGTGATGTTATTTAGGAAAAATGGCAAGGTAACCATATTTGGGGTTAAAGTAGAAAAATTCATGTTTTGGTCACATGGACTGTTAAACCGCACAATAACCTCACTATAGTTTTAGGGATGAATTCCAAATCATACACACTGATTCTTCACAACTGACCAGACTATGAAGACACAATGATACCATGGTCATCTTTCCATTCCATCCCAAAACTCGTAAAATATTAAAAAAATAAAAGGTAATCTCAGTGTGAATAGAAATCACATTTACCATATAGACATAAATAAATCAAAATAAAAACTTAGGTCTTCACATTCCATAGTAAATAAAGTATGATCATGAAGAGTTATTGATAAAACACCAATTGAAGAACTGATTCATGAGTCCTAACACATTCGTGATATACTTTATGTGATGAATCACTAAAAATAACACAAGTTATTATATTATAAAGTTTATTTATTTAAAAAAATACCCTCTCATATACATTTTAAAACATACTGAACTAGAGTACTATATAAAAAATTATCTATGCTGATTTTATACTAAATAGATAGACATTCTTGATCCCCATAGGGTGATGAATAGAAACCAAGAATAAGGATAGAAGCATTTCTAATGATTTCACCCAACATTAAAAGAGAAATAATAATAAAAGTTAAAATATAATAAAATCATCAGATAAATATTTTGATAGAACCATAACTAGTACAATGAGATGATATAAAAAACTAAAAATAAGGCAAACTATCAAAACTATAATACTTGTGAAAAAAAACACCCATAATTATCCATAATTTATATAATATATAATCCAGTTGGGACCACATTGTGTATGAAGATTGTATTCATTGTCAATAGTTGTCAATGCTGGTCAAAATGAAGAAAGATATGAAGAAGGACTAAAAATTTTGTGGAGATTGGCCGAAGTGAGGTTGCCTTGAGAATTTTTATGGAATCATAGCACTGGACTTCATACTTGAGAAATTATCTTAGATGATTAATTCAGACGCTTGTTGAACTGATCCTAAGTTCAAATAACTTGTGTCAAAGGTGAAACATTGTTTACAACAATGAAGAATGGAGAAGTATCATCCATTTGAGCATGATTGGAGAAGAATGGTGAAGTATCATCTATCTAAGGATGGTTGAAGAAGAATGTGGATTTGAATAAGACAATTTAATGATTCATGATTGCATGTGAACCATGAAAGATCTTACTTGAAGAATAGAATCACATGATTTGTAGAATGATGGTTATAAAGATGAGAGAATGTGGAACGGATTGACATTCTGAGGTAGCCATGCATTTCGCATTATATTCCAAATGAGACGATGCTTTGCTGATATGTATTTATCAAATATCATAAGTCAAGAGAACATGTGATGCATGCCTTACGATAGAAAGGGGGAGAAATGATGATGCCAGTCATATAAAGTTTTAATTGGAAGGTGTGATACTGCTGGAAGATAGGGAAGTTTATGTACTTCCCATTGCAACTCTGACGATGCTAAAGCTGATCTATCAAAGGATAAATATCACGATACTGGGATTCATCATAAGAGCAGAAGAATGGTTATGGGATGCAGTGAAGAGAGAAAATGACAAAGCAATGGACAATCTGGGGACGGCAGAAAATCATAGTTTATGGTGGTGCCATTTAAGGCATGGAGTGCACAGAAACCTTGGCGAGTTTTCCGAAAAAATAAAGCAGTGCGCGAAATAGTAGAGGGATGCGCGAAATATCAGCGAGATGCGTGAAATATCAGCGGGATGCGCGAAAAATAATGTTTTTCGCGTAATATCCGCGGGCTGCGCGAAAAATGAAGGTTGCACGAAATATTGGCGTGGGGTGCGAAATAGAGGAATGAAATTTTCGCGTAAAAGGTGTTTTGAGATCAGAAGCTCAAAAATTTTAAAAGGCAGGAGCTGCGCGAAAAATTGGATCATTGCGCGAAATACAATGTCACGCGAAAGGATGAAATTGCACGCAATATGGAATGCAATGTGGGATTTTGGGCGCAATAGGTGATTCATTCTTAGAAGGATGAAAAATGGCAAAGGCATGAGGTGCACGAAATATTGAAGCATGACGCGAAATATGATGTTTCATAAAAGAGATTTTTACGTGCATGAAAGAGGTTTTACGCGCAGATTAGTGTTTTGCGTGTGGGGTCAAAAATGCCTATAAATATGAGGCTAACACTTCTTATTTGGTAAGACTCCACACTTAGACAAATCCCGAGCTCTGGCACGCGGAAAAAATTGAAGTATAGAGTATTGCGTGAAAAGAAGAAGTGTTGCGCGAAAAAGGAACTGTTGCGCGAAATATGAAGTTCTGCGCGAAAAAGAAGAGTTGCGCGGAAAAGGTTTTTCGCACCAAAAGGTGTTTTTTCACGCAAGGATATAATTTTACGCGCAAGACACCTAGAAGGTTGCATGAAAAATTTTAGGGTACTGCAGGCCTTCAATGTGTGCATTGCACTCTCGAAGCAGCTTTGTAAAGAAGAAAGAACTGTCAACCATTCGGTTTCACAAAGAGAAGGTGAACCGCAATCACACGATTCATGTTTAACACTATCGTTGTGCATTGTGAAGTGATGAAGAACGTGATGTGCAACTGAATTCATATCCGCACCAAGGAAGAAGGTAGTATACCAATACACACTAATGTTGGTAATGTGAATTGAAGAAAGAGATTAGAACACTTTAATTATACTGTTTCAAAGAGAAATAAGAGAAGAAGAAGAACATAGTATGCCCAACTGAAGGCTGACAATTATTTAGGGAAGTTTAATTATGATGATGCTAAGATGAGCTGGTCTTCATTGTTCTGATAATCACAAAGGGAGTTTGTGATTCCAGCAGATTGTAGCAGAAGTGATCCCAGTGTAGCTGGTTTTTCACTGAAGAAGAAGGGGAAGAAGATTGTGCAGCTTTCAGGTTTGCTGCAGAGATAGAAGTGGTTGTTTACCTGCATGCTTCTAGGCAGGTAATAATTGAATAGAGGAAGAACAAAGTAGTACTGTGACATCCAATAGGTCTCAACAGGTGGAAGATTCTTTTGGTGTTGCGAACTCTTTTAACAGAGAGAAGACTGTCTTGAGATGCAGTATAAATAACTAGCAAGAGGCTGCAAGAGAATGTCTTCATAGGCATTATAAATAACTAGCTAGAGCCTGCAAGTTGGACTAGTCTTTCACCAGTCCAGGGAAGAGGATTGTTTCCCACCCCCCTCCAAAGTGTAGGGACTCACACTGGCTAGAGGATTGTTTTCCTAGAAACTCCATTGTAACAGCATATTACATTATAATGGAGAATCCATGCACTGGTCATCCCCATGCATGGCAAGGATGTAGCTACTCTTATTGAGTAGTGAACCTTGTAAAATTATCATGTGCATATCTCTACCACTTTCTATTATTCCATGTGACTGGGAAAAGAGAATAAGAGAATCAAGATCCTAATAGGTCTAGAGGTATAGGGATAAAAGATGGAATTGGTTTAAAATGTCCCCAACACTGATTCACCCCCCCCCCCTCTCAGTGTTAGGTATATCCCAAACTGGTCCTTACAATTGGTATCAGAGGGAGGTTAACCTATGTTGGATTCTCTAATGTGAAGTTATTCTCTATTGAAAACATGAGTTCTGTTCCTGAGTCAACAATGAAGAGTAGTGTTGGTGAAGATTTAGTTACCTTTGATCAGAAGTTTATATCTACCAAGACCATGATGAATAGGAAAAAGAAAGAGAAGAGAATGTTGAAGAAAAATTCCCTCTTATCTAAAGAAGAGGAAGCATCTGGTTCTCCATATCTAGCTGACGTTGAAGACACACCAGATTTGGAATGTAATGAGAAGGTGGCTCATTTCTCCACCAAGAATATGGACAACCTTCCTACCTCAACTGATCAAGAGGTATGTGTTAGTACATTTGGAAATTACCCTCATGATGAAAATTATAGCACAAGTGGTGATGCAAAATCTAGAACATCACAAGAAATATCAGTTGATAGATTATGAATGATTCTGCATGGTATTTTTGAAGAGAGTTCATCCCTGGTTTGTGGGGTATTTCAATGCATGCAAGAAAATATCACTCAGTTGGAAGAAGAAACTGAGGTTTTGGAGAAAGGATTACAAGAAAAAAATTCGAATGTTTAAAGCTCACTAGACTGGTTGGAGCCTTTGAATCAATAAAGAAAGGATTTGAAGAAAGTTATTCAAAGTGGCTCAAATATGTTGAAGAAAAGGAGGGAGTCAACAAGACTCTAGAAGAGAAGATCCATGCACTAGAAGATGAGCTAAAAAGGGGAAATGAAGTCAAGAAGTTATATTTGGAAGATAACTCCAAGAAGATCAATGAACATGACTCTTTGTTACAAAACAAAGTAAAGATGCATGAAGATGAAGTTGAAAGATTAAATAAGTCTTGTGAAGAGAAGATGACTATGATTGAAAACCAGGAAGTCATCCTCAATATGAGATGTCTAGAATTGGGAGCTGAACTAACCATTCTTGAGAAGACACATATTGAGTCTCCATAAAAGAAGGAAAAAGTTGATGTCAGTACTCAATGCCCACTGGAGGATTATACTGTCAAAAGACCTCCAACATGTGATAAGAAGATCATGGATTCACTCATTGATCTATCACAAGAATCTAAGAAATTAAAGGTATCATCCATACCAACATGTATTAATGTTTCTAAAATTTCTCCTACAAAAAGTGCAGGTATGAAGAAAAATTCTGAACAAGTTTGTATGAAGAAAAGTGAGATGAAACCTATTACCAAGGATAGGGTGGATAGGGGAAAGAGTGTGGAAGATAGATTCACACAGAAAGCACAAACAATCAGGAAGAAGACTCAGCAACCTTATCAAGAAGATGAAAAGATGTCAAGGTTTGTTGGTCAATGATGGTGCTATAATAGATTTGGGCATTGTGCACTGGATTGTTGGTACAATCCCTTAAATGTAAAATTATAGAGAAAGCCCATCTCAAGGGGAACAAATCTAGATAAAGAGAGGCAACTTCGACAGATCCAGAAACACTTGTATACTGCAAATAGATTTGGAATGTTAGATAACATCTGTGATGTATGCAATTAGAGTGGTCATATGAATGGTGCATGTTCATATAAGAAAAGAATATCACTGAAGCTGGGCAAGAATGAAGAAGCATCCTTGGGAAGAAATCAGACGAACAATGTGAAAAAAAATTCTCCCAATAAGATTTCAATAAGGAATGTTGAGAAGACCTTGGATTCTATATCCAAGAAGTTGAAGAGTGGTGCATCCAAAAGAACTACTAAGAAGGAATCCACTCTGAAAAATCCATGTAGAAGATCCAATATTAATTCCTCAGTCCCTAATGATATACTGCTGGTTTGGACAGAAGATTTGGAAAGAATGAGAAAGATGGAAGATGAACAGGCTATGAATTGTGGTAAAAAAAGAAGAAGATTCTACATGAAGACAAAGAAGTTCTGTGTGTGAGGTGCAACAAGGCTGGTCATACTATCAGAAAGTGCTTTGAATTTATTCCATCCCAACAATAATTCCTAAAGTGGTTGAAAGCTACACCGAGAGATTCTAGTTCATGGAATGCTCTTGAGGAAATATGATTCACACACAAAGAGATAGAAGAAGAATTGAGATACACACATCCGCATTCAAAATTAAATATCAAATGTGAAAGTGTGAGGAGTGGAGAAAATGGAGCTTCTTGGTTGAGAAAATCATCTCATCCATCCTGCTCACATTGATGAAGCATGGAGGATCCACCTTATTCCCATAAATCTTTGTGTATTGTATTTGTTCTGATTATACAAGGAATTGAAGGTGAAGCAAGATCTCCGGGGGAGAACATGAGATTCATTGATGAGAATAGTTCCCTTGAGGGGGAGACACGTGAATAAGTTTCCAGAGTCATTATCTCAAAATTTATCAACTTCAGTAGGTACTAAATTCAACTACTCTGAAGATTTTCTGAAGATCACTTCATTGGAAATGGTATGTTATTTCTAAATCTTGCATCCTTGGTTACTCAAAATAAAGATCATTCTACAAAGGTGGAGTAATGAAAATAATCAATGACATAAGAAGAGTGAAAGTGCCCCAAGGACACTTATCCTTCCAATTGCACTTGAATGTTTTTGATCTATTTGTTGTAGTGAGTGCATGAATTTCAGGTAGATTATTTCTTATAACATTCAATATATTCGGCCTGGAATGAAAGTGGAGAACCCTTGAAGACAAGTGTATGAGTTCTCATTTTATGAGGTTTCATATTCAGTGGGTAATGGACAGCTTTGTTGTCTAAATCAAATCCCCTTGTTTTCTACACCGAGCATTGCTCAAGTAGACTTAGAGTGAAATGATTGATGGCACATTGCTAAGTATGAAATGATACCCTCTCTAAAATGAACATTGTATTTCTTGTCAATAAGGGGTAGAGAAATGAAATGAATGTTTATGGGAGAGAAAGAAGTTAAGGGGAGAGATAAGATTCTCATTTTGACATTGACACATTCATTTGAGGAGACATTAAGGTATTGACAACAAAATACAAAGGGGGAGACTGTTGGGACCACTTTTTGTATGAAGATTGTATTTTTTGTCAATAGTTGTCATTGCTGGTCAAAATGAAGAAAGATGTGAAGAAGGACTAAAAAGTTTGTGGAGATTGGCCGAAGTGAGTTTGCCTTGAGAATTGTTATGGAATCATAGCACTGGATAAGATTCTCCTTTTGACATTGACACATTCATTTGAGGAGACATTAAGGTATTGACAACAAAATACAAAGGGGGATATTTTTGGGACCACATTGTGTACGAAGATTGTATTTGTTGTCAATAGTTGTCAATTCTGGTGAAAATGAAGAAAGATATGAAGAAGGACTAAAAAGTTTGTGGAGATTGGCATAAGTGAGGTTGCCTTGAGAATTGTTATGGAATCATAGCACTGGATTTCATACTTGAGAAATTATCTTAGATGATTAATTTAGACGATTGTTGAACTGATCCTAAGTTCAAAGAACTTTTGTAAAAGGTGACACATTGTTTACAACAATGAAGAATGGAGAAGTATCATCCATTTGAGCATGATTGAAGCAGAATGGTGAAGTATCATCTATCTAAGGATTGTTGAAGAAAAATGAGGATTTGAAGAAGACAATGCAATGATTCATGATTTCATGTGAACCATGCAAGATCTTACTTGAAGAATAGAATCACATGATTTCCAGAATGATGGTTATAAAAATGAGAGAATGTGGAAGGGCATGACATTCGGAGGTAGCCATGCATTTCGCATTATATTCTAAATCAGACGATGCTTTGCTGATATGTATTTCTCAAATATCATAAGTCAGGATATCTTGTGATTCATGCCTTATGATTGAAAGGGGGAGAAATGATGATGCCAGTCATATACAGTTTTGATTGGAAGGAGTGATGCTGCTAGAAGATAGGGATGTTTCTGTACATCCCATTGCAACTCTGACGATGCTAAAGATGATCTATCAAAGGATAAATATCACGATACTAGGATTCATGATAAGAGAAGAAGAATGGTTATGGGAAGCAGTGAAGAGAGAAAATGACAAAGCAATGGACAATCTGGGGATGGATGAAAAGCACAGTTTAAGGTGGTGTCGTTTTCCAGTGTTTGCCAAATTTTAGGGCCTGGGAATTGGGAGATGAAGAAAATGTGCTTGGAAATGGATGTTGCGCGCAAGATTGAAGATGGTTTAGATTTCTACATCCAAGGAATTATTCAATGCAAGAACATTGAAAAATGAAAAAGGCATGGAGTGCATGGAAACCTTGGCGAGTTTCGTGAAAAAATAAAGTGGTGGGCGAAATAGTAGAGGGATGCGCGATATATCAGCGGGATGCGCGAAATATCAGCGG
Organism: Viscum album; assembly: GCA_963277665.1. Taxonomy (NCBI): domain Eukaryota; kingdom Viridiplantae; phylum Streptophyta; class Magnoliopsida; order Santalales; family Viscaceae; genus Viscum; species Viscum album. The sequence continues at coordinate 394,143,825 of OY728127.1, read as the reverse complement.
GATGCGCGAAAAAGAAAGTTTTTCGCTTAATATCAGCGGGCTGCGCGAAAAATGAAGATTTCGCGAAATATTGGCGTGGGGCACGAAATAGAGGAATGATGTTTTTGCGCAAAAGGTGTTTCGAGATCAGAAGCTAAAAAATTTTCAAAGGCATGAGCTTCGTGAAAAATTGGATCATTGCGCGAAATACAATGTCGCGTGAAAGGATGAAATTGCATGCAATATGGAATGCAGTGTGGGATTTTGCGCGCAATAGGTGCTTCATGCTTAGAAGGAAGAAAAATGGCAAAGGAATGAGGTGCACGAAATATTGAAGCATGGCGCGAAATATGAAGTTGCATAAAAGATATTTTACGTGCATGAAGGAGGTTTTACGCGCGGATTAGTGTTTTTCACACGGGGTCAAAAAAGCCTATAAATATGAGGCTAACCCTTCTCATTTGGTAAGACTCGACACATAGACATATCCCGAGATCTGGCACGCGGAAAAAATTGAAGTACATAGTATTGTGCGAAAAGAAGAAGTGATGCGCGAAAAAGGAACTGCTACGCGAAATAGGAGGTTCTGCGCGAAAAAGCAGAGTTACACGAAAAATGTTTTTTGCACCAAAAGTTGTTTTTTCGTGCAAGGCTAGAATTTTACACGCAATCCACCTAGAAGTTTGCGTGAAAAATTTGACGGTACTGCAGGCCTTTGATAGGTTCATTGCACTCTCGAAGCAGCTTTGCGAAGAAGAAAGAACTTTGACCCATTCGGTTTCACAAAGAGAAGTTGAACCGCACTCACACGATTCGTGTTTAACACTATCGTTGTGCATTGTGAAGTGAGGAAGAACAAGATGTGAAACTGAATTCATATCCGCACCAAGGAAGAAGGTAGTATACCAATACACTCTGGTGTTGGTATTGAGAATTGAAGAAAGAGATTAGAACACTGTAATTATACTATGTCAAAGAGAAAGAAGAGAAGAAGAAGAACAGAGTATGCCCAACTGAAGGGTGACAATTATTTAGGTAATTTTAATTCTGATGATGCTAAGATGAGATGGTCTTCATTGTTATGATAATCACAAAGGGAGTTTGTGATTGCAGAAGATTGAAGCAGAAGCGATCTCAGTGTAGCTGGTTTTGCACTGAAGAAGAAGGGGAAGAAGATTGTGAAGCTTTCAGGTTTGCTGTAGAGAAAGAATTGGTTGTTTACCTGCATGTTGCTAGGCAGGTAATAATTGAATAGAGGAAGAACAAAGTAGCACTGTGACATCCAATAGGTCTCAACAGGTGAAAGATTATTTTGGTGTTGCAAACACTTTTAACAGAGAGAAGAATGCCTTCAGAGGTAGTATAAAGAACCAACTAGAGGCTGCAAGATACTGTCTTCATAGGCAGTATAAATAACCAGCTAGAGGCTGCAAGTTGGACTAGGATTTCACCAGTCCAGGGAAGAGGATTGTTTCCCACCCCCTCCAAAGTGTAGGGACTCACACTGGCTAGAGGATGGTTTTCCTAGACACTCCATTGTAACAGAATTTTACATTATAATGGAGAATCCATGCATTGTTCATCCCCATGCATTGAAAGGACGTAGCTACTCTTATTGAGTAGTGAACCTTGTAAAAATATCATGTGCATATCTCTACTGCTTTCTGTTACTGCATGCAACAGGGAAAAAAGAATAAGAGAATCAAGATCCTAACAGGTCTAGAGGTACAAGGATAAAAGTTGGAAGTGGTTTAAAAAGTCCCCAACACTGATTCAGCCCCCCCCCCCCCCCCTCTCAGTGTTAGGTATATCCCAAACTGGTCCTTACAATTGGTATCAGAGGGAGGTTAACCTCTGTTGGATTCTCTAAAGTAAAGTTATTCTCTTTTGAAAAATTGAGTTCCGTTCCTGAGTCAACAATGAAGAGCAGCCTTAGTGAAGATTTAGTTACCTTAGATCATAAGGCTATATCTACCAAGACCATCATGAATAGGAAAAAGAAAGATAAGAGAAAGATGAAGAAGAATTACCTCTTATCTAAAGAAGAGGAAGCATCTGGTTCTCCATATCTGGCTGGCGTTGAAGACACACCAAATTTTTAATGTAATGAGAATGTGGCTCAAGTCTCCACCAAGATGATGGACAACCTTCCTACCACAACTGATCAAGAGATATGTGTTAGTACATTTGGAAATTACCCTCATGATGAAAATTCTAGCACAAGTGGTGGTGAACAATCTACAACATCACAAGAAATATCATTTGATAGATTAAGAATGATTCTTCATGGTATTCATGAAGAGAGTGAATCCTTGGTTTGCGAGGTATTTCAATGCATGCAAGAAAATATAACTCAGTTGGAAGAAGAAACTGATGTTTTGGAGAAAGGATTACAAGAAATAATTGTCTAATGTTAAAGCTCACTAGAATGGTTGGAGCCTTTGAAGCAATAAAGAGGGGATTTGAAGAAAGTTCTTCAAAGTGGCTCAAAGATGTTGAAGAAAAGGAGGGAGTCAACAACACTCTAGAAGAGAAGATCCATGCACTAGAAGATGAGCTGAAAAGGGGCAATAAAGTCAAGAAGTTATATTTGGAAGATATCTCCAAGAAGATCAATGAACTTGACTCTTTGTTACAAAACAATGTAAATATGCATGAAGATGAAGTTGAAAGATTAAAGAAGTCTTGTGAAGAGAAGATGACTATGATTGAAAACCGGGAAGTAATCCTCAATATGAGATGTCTAGTATTGGAAGCTGGACTAACCAATCTTGATAAGACACATATTGAGTCTCCACAAAAGAAGGAAAAAGTTGCTGTTAGTACTCAATGCTCATTGGAGGATTCTACTATCAAAAGACCTCCAACATGTGATACGAAGATCATGGCTTCACTCATTGATCTATCACAAGAATCTGATAACGTAAAGGTATCTTCCATACCAACTTGTATTAATTTTTCTAAAATTGATCCTATAAAAAGTACATGTAGGAAGAAAAATTATGAACAAGTTTGGATGAATAAAAGTGATATGAAACCTATCACCAAGGATAGGGTGGATAGGGGAATGAGTGTGGAAGATAGATTCCCACAAAAATCACAAACAATCAGGAAGAAGACTCAACAACCTTATCAAGAAGATGACAAGATGTCAAGGTTTATTGGTCAATGCTGGTGCTTTAATAGATTTGGGCATTGTGAACTGGATTGTTGGTACAATCAATGAAATGTAAAAGTATAGAGAAAGCCCATCTCAAGGGGGAGAAATCTAGAGAAGGAGAGGCAATATCCACAGATCCAGAAACATCTATATACTGCAAACAGATTTGGAATGTTATATAACATCTGTGATGTATGAAATTGGAGTGGTCATATGAATGGTGCATGTTCAAATACGAAAAGAAGACCACTGAAGCTGGGCAAGAATGAAGAAGCATCCTTGGGAAGAAATCAGACGAACAATGTGAAAACAAATTCTCCCAAGAAGATTTCAATAAGGAATGTTGAGAAGACCTTGGATTCTAAATCCAATAAGTTGAAGAGTGGTGCATCCAAAAGAACTACTAAGAAAGAAGCCACTCAGAATAATCCATGTAGAAGATCCAATCTAAATTCCTCAGTCCCTAATGATATACTGGTGGTTTGGCTAGAAGATTTGGAAATAATGAGAAAGATGGAAGTTGAACAGGCTAAGAATTTTGGTAAAAACAAAAAGAAGATTCTGCAAGAAGACAAAGAAGTTCTGTGTGTGAGGTGAAACAAGGCTGGTCAGACTTTCAGAAAGTGCTTTGAATTTATTCCTGCCCAACAAGAATTCCTGTAGAGGATGAAAGCTACACCGAGATATTCTAGTGCTTGGAAAGATCTTGAGGAAAGATGATTCACACTCACAGAGATAGAAGAAGTATTGATATCTACACATCCACATTCAAAATTAAATATCAAATGTGAAATTGTGAGGAGTGGAGAAAATGGAGGTTCTTGGTTGAGAAAATCATCTCATCCATCCTGGTCACATTGATGAAGCATGGATGATCCACCTTATTCCCATAAATCATTTTGTATTGTATTTGTTCTGATTATACAGGGAATTGAAGGTGAAGCAAGATATCAGGGGGAGAACCTGATATTCAGTGAAGAGAAGAGTTCCCTTGAGGGGGAGACACGTGAATAAGTTTCAAGTGTCATTATCTCAAAATATATCAACTTCAGTTGGTACTAAATTCTAATACTCTGATGATTTTCTAAAGATCACATCATTGGAAATGGTATGTTATTTCTAAATCTCTCATCCTTGGTTACTCAAAATAAAGATCATTCTACAAAGGTGGAGTAATGAAAATAATCAATGACATAAGAAGAGTGAAAGTGCCCCAAGGACACTTATCCCACCAATTGCACTTGAATGTTTTTGATCTGTTTGTTGTAGTGAGTGGAGGAATTTTAGGTTGATTATTTCTTATAACATTCAATATATTCAGACTGGAATGAAAGTGGAGAACCCTTGAAGACAAGTTTATGAGTTCTCATTTTATGAGGTATCATATTCAGTGGGTAATGGACAACTTTGTTGTCTAAATCAAATCCTATTGTTTTCTACACCGAGAATTGCTCAATTAGACTTAGAGTGAAATGATTGATGACACGTTGCTTTAGTATGAAATGATTACCTCACTACCATGAACTTTGTATTTCTTGTGAATAAGGGGGAGAGAAATGAAATGAATGTTTAGGGGAGGGAAACAAGTAAAGGGGAGAGATAAGATTCTCATTTTGACATTGACACATTAATTTGAGGAGACATTAAGGTATTGACACCAAATACAATGGGGGAGATTGTTGGGACCACTTTGTGTATGAAGATTGTATTTGTTGTCAATAGTTTTCAATACTGGTCAAAATGAAAAAAGATTTGAATAAGGACTAAAAAGTTTGTGGAGATTGACCGATGTGTGGTTTCCTTGAGAATTGTTATGGAATCATAGCACTGGATAAGATTCTCATTTTTACATTTACACATTCATTTTAGGAGACATTAAGTTATTGAAAACAAAATACAAAGGGGGACACTGTTGGGACCACTTTGTGTATGAAGATTGTATTTCTTGTCAATAGTTGTCAATGCTGGTCAAAATGAAGAATGATATGAAGAATGACTAAAAAGTTTGTGGAGATTGGACGAAGTGAGGTTGCCTTGAGAATTGTTATGGAATCATAGCACTGGATTTCATACATGAGCAATTATCTTAGATGATTAATTCAGATTCTTGTTGAACTGATCCTTAGTTCAAAGAACTTGTGTCAAAGGTGACACATTGTTTACAACAATGAAGAATGGAGAAGTATCATCCATTTGAACATGATTGGAGTAGAATCGTGAAGTATCATCTATCTAAAGATGGTTGAAGAAGAATGAGGATTTGAAGAAGGTAATGCAATGATTCATGATTGCATGTGAACCATGGAAGATCTTACTTGAAGAATAGAATCACATGATTTGCAGAATGATGGTTATAAAGACGAGAGAATGTGGAAGGGCTTGACATTCTGAGGTAGCCATGCATTTCCCATTATATTCTAAATCAGACGATGCTTTGCTGATATGTATTTCTCAAATATCATAAGTCATGAGAACATGTGATGCATGAATTATGATAGAAAGGGGGAGAAATGATGATGCCAGTCATATACAGTTTTGATTGGAAATAGTGATGCTGCTGGAAGATAGGGAAGTTTCTGTACTTCCCATTGCAACTCTGACGATGATAAAGCTGATCTATCAAAGGATAAATATCACGATACTGGAATTTGTTATAAGAGTAGAAGAATGGTTATGGGATGCAGTGAAGAGAGAAAATGACAATGCAATGGACAATCTGGGGACGGTAGAAAAGAACAGTTTAAGGTGGTGTCGTTTTCCAGTGTTTGCCAAATTTTAGGTCCTGAGAATTGGGAGATGAAGAAATGTTCTTTGCAATGGATGTTGCGCGCAAGATTGAAGATGGTTTAGATTTCTACATGCATGGCATTATTCAAAGCCAGAACATTGAAAAATGACAAAGGCATGGATTGCACAGAAACCTTGTCGTGTTTCACGAAAAAATAATGTGGTGCACGAAATAGTAGAGGGAAGCGCAAAATATCAGCGGGATGCGCGGAAAAGAAAGTTGTTCGCGTAATATCAGTGAGATGCACTAAAAATGAAGGTTGCACGAAATATTGTCATGGGGCAAGAAATAGATGAATGATTTTTTCGCGCAAAAGGTGTTTCGAGATCAGAAGCTCAAAAATTTTCAAAGGCATGAGCTTTGAAAAAAAGTGGATCATTGCGCGAAATACAATGTTGCGTGAAATGATGAAATTGCGCGCAATATGGAATGCAGTGTGGGATTTTGCGCGCAATAGGTGCTTCATGCTTAGAAGGATGAAAAATGGCAAAGGCATGAGGTGCATGAAATATTGATGCATGGCGCGAAATATGAAGTTGCATAAAAGAGTTTTTACGCGCATGAAAGAGGTTTTAAGCGCGGATTAGGGTTTTGAGTGTGGGGTCAAAAATGCCTATAAATATGAGGCTAACCCTTCTCATTTGGTAAGACTCGACACTTAGACAAATACTGAGTTCTAGAACATGGAAAAAATTGAATTATAGAGTATTGCACGAAAAGAGGAAGTGCTGCGCGAAAAAGGAACTGCTGCGCGAAATAGGAAGTTCTGCGCGAAAAAGCAAATTTATGCGAAAAAGGTTTTTCGTGCCAAAAGGTGTTTTTTCGCGCAAGGATAGAATTTTACACGCAATCCACCTAGAAGGTTTCGCGAAAACTTTGAGGTTACCACATGCCTTCGATAGGTGCATTGCACTCTCGAAGCAGCTTTGTGAAGAAGAAAGAACTGTAAACCGTTCAGTTTCACAAAGAGAAGTTGAATCACACTCACACGATTCGTGTTTAACACTATCGTTGTGCATTGTGAAGTGAGGAAGAACAAGATGTGCAACTGAATTCTTATCCGCACCATGGAAGAAGGTAGTATACCAATACACTCTGGTGTTGGTATTGAGAATTGAAGAAAGATATTATAACACTGTAATTATTTTGTGTCAAAGAGAAAGAAGAGAAGAAGAAGAATAGAGTATGCCCAACTGAAGGCTGACAATTATTTAGGGAATTTGAATTCTGATGATGCTAAGATGATCTGGTCTTAATTTTTCTGACAATCACAAAGGGATGTTGTGATTCTAGCATATTGAAGCAGAAGCGATCTCAATGTAGCTGGTTTTTCACTGAAAAAGAAGGGGAAGAAGATTGTGCAGCTTTCAGGTTTGCTATAGAGAAAGAAGTGGTTGTTTACCTGCATGCTTCTAGGTAGGTAATAATTGAATAGAGGATGAACAAATTAGCATTGTGACATCCAATAGGTCTCAACAGGTGAAAGATTCTTTTGGTGTTGCAAACTCTTTTAACAGAGAGAAGACTATCTTCAGAGGTAGTATAAAGAACCAGCTAGAGGCTGCAGGAGACTATCTTCATAGGCAGTATAAATAACTAGCTAGAGGCTGTAAGTTGGACTAGGCTTTCACCCGTCCAGGGAAGATGATTGTTTCCCACCCTCCTCCAAAGTGCAGGGACTCAAACTTGCTAGAGGATAGTTTTCCTAGCCACTCCATTGTAACAGTTGTTTACATTATAATGGAGAATCCACGCACTGGTCATCCCCATGCATGGAAAGGACGTAACTACTCTTATTGAGTAGTGATCCTTGTAAAAATATCGTGTTCATATCTCTACCGCTTTTTATTATTGCATGCAACAGGGAAAAGAGAATAAGAGAATCAAGATCCTAACAGGTCTAGAAGTACAGGGATAAAAGTTGGAATTGGTTTAAAAAGTCCCCACAACTGATTCACCCCCCCTCTCAGTGTTAGGTATATCCCAAACTGGTCCTTACACAACCAAGTATGAGTCTATAAATGAATCCAAAGGAAAATGATCACATTTTATAATAATTTAAAGGCTACAAACAACAAATGGTACATTTAGGGTGTGAGCAACATAGTCTTCGGGATTTCACCGAAGATTCTCTATAGATGATTCATAAGGTAATCAAAATATACTGAAATAGGAGTAAAATAGAGAGGGTATATATATTTTTCTATTCATAATAATAAAATATAACCATATGAATTATTTTATAATAATAATGGGTAAAAAAATAAGTTTAATGAATTCAACTTCATTTCAAAAATCAAGTCTAGAAACATTGATTTATAGAATTTCAAAACAAAATCATCATATGAAAAGAATTAAAACCCATTACACAAGATAGAGTTATAATAATAATTAAAGGTAATAAATGCACTAAATACCAACGAACAATATTAGAGTCAATATAATTGTGTTATGGTGACATATCTCAGTAAGATGACCAATCAAGAATAGTAATCAAGAAAGCAAGGAAACTATATTTCCAAGAAGTGATAATGAACGGTATCAATCATTGAGTATCAAGTATAATGATGTTATGGGTAAATCATAGATACAGTACTGATTATACTATAGTCAATCAAATCAATTAATCTATCATGTTTGATTATCGATATTTTATCAAGTTTTCTTGTTTCCTAACCTAACCAAGTGGATAAAACCTAATTTTATAGGTATGTATCTATAGACTAAACCTATAGAGTTCCCAATGAATTAGCTGGGTAGGGGGTGTTTCTACTAGAAAAAATAAATCTATGTCATCTCATCCAACTATCTAGATTACATTGATTAGTCAAAGAGGTGAGAAAAATAGTCATGTTATAAGTATTCAATAGGGAAATCCCAATCAATATAAATATGTTAACATATCCTCAAAATTTCAATTATTCGAGATTCATATCACACCTTCATCACTGAACTTCCTCAAAGTGAATAATCCCTTTTTCAATACTCATAAATGGAATGTATAAGAATCATCAAAAGAATGTAAATAAATTTTCAGAAGAGATGATCATCATAAAGTTAAAACCAGGTTGTCAAGCATTATAATATCTAAAATAGTAATATTTTTCATTATAGATACACAAAAGGTTAATCATATCCACTTCCTTTCACAAGTCATCATAAAAATGAAAAATAGACCTTTAAATCCAGAATTTATTTCTAAAATAGCCCTAATGATTTCAATGGATGTTTGAAATTTAAAAGGATTGAAGTCATTTCAGAACATGGTTCAACAACCTCTATCCATATAAAAATCATTCTCTAAAAACCTCCAATGGATTCCAATTTTATAATCAATGAGAATTATCATTTAAAATGGTTCGTGATTATTTGAATAACATACAACAATTAAAAACATGTGGGAAATATTCCATAAATGCTCATCTTCATTCATATCAATGGATCTCAATTTTTTTAATCTAGTTCTAGCCTATGAAACATTATTCATAAACTCATACATTAAAATATTTATATATATAAATAAAAGACAACATGGAATTCATTATTAATAAAGTGATGAGGGAAATAAAAGATTATAAAAAACAAAAACAAAATTATAATAATTTAGTCAATGCCTTGTTCAATTTTTAAAAAGGGGATAAAATTATATTATAAAAGGTAAATTAAGGTGAATATTCAAAAAATATGTGTACGAAAATAATAAACACATGTACAAATATGTATATATATATTTTAATTTTTACATTAATATGGAATTATAAGAGGATGGAACTACATAGAAACACCAACATAGCTAGTTGGAAACCCAAAACACTAGAAGGGAAACATAAGGGAACTGAATCTCCATACACTATTGACTAATTCCCAAAAAAATTAAAATACTATATAGGAAAATTGGAGTTATTTTTGGTTTAATTGTTTTTTAAAAATACCAATGATGTTCATCATTATAGAATAAATACTCTAAATTGAAACACCCAATGTTTTTTTCCATTTCATATGAATATTTATTGAGAGGTATATAAAAAAATTTAAAACAGAAGAAACATTGTTTAAATGGGTAAAAAAATAATTCTATTATTTTTAACCTTTTTCAAATGGCTAAAATCTTGTAATAGGTCTTATGAAGATTAAGAGTGGAAAAATAGGGTTTTTATTTATTTATTCCCAAAATCAGTGTTCCATATGGGTAACAAATATTTACCATTATAAAAACCATTATCATTACATTAGGATACTATTTTACCCATATATAACATTTTTAAATTATTCCATACCCATACATAACTCAAAATACCCTTATGGGGCTGCTAGGTTACCTTTTTGTAGCATTTAGAAACTATGAAATACACATTCACACCATGGGTATACCCTTGCAAAACTTTTAAAAAGAACATGTTACTTTAACATAGCCCTAGAGTTATCTTTTTTCAACCATTACAATTTTTATGATACCTTTATACAACACTAAAATTACCCTTACAAAATACATGTACAATGGGCAATTACCCTTACACAGCCCATAAAAAAAGGTTATTACCTTTACGCAGCAACGCCTACCCTTACACAGTGGACAATCTACCCTTATGCAACCCTTAAAAAATGGAATTACCCTTAAAAAGGACCCTTATGAATTTTGGTACCCTTATCCATGACCCTATATCAGAATAAACCCTTACATAGTGGCTTCAACTGCACTTGTTCAATACAGAAGTTCCCTTTTTTCAATTCATATACTCATGGGTTTACCCTTACATTGCCCATATAAAATGGTATTTACCCTTATTCAATGGATATAGTTCCCTTACAAAACATTTATTCAAAGAAGTTTTCCCTTATTCAACTATGGGAAACACCCTCTTAACATTACACAAATCATTAAAATAGGGACATACCCTTACAAAACTCAATAAAACACACATTCACCCTCATAAAACATAACGAATCTACTCTTTAACCTTTCACAAGTCATGGAAAAGGGGTGTCACCATTATGAAATACATGGAAAGAGGGTTATACACACACCAAAGTTTCTTAAACACCATAAAAACTAAATAAGGAAAAACATATTAAAAATAAGACATATCCTCATAAAAATACTTTTAAAATAAATTCATGGAAAAAATTAATAATCATAAAAATAGGATATTACACTTTCTCATTCTTGAGTTGAGGAATTATTTTACCAACGACATAGAGAATAATAGAATATATACATACTTGATTTCTATCCAAAATTTTATCATTCAGTTGTTTTTTATTGAATTTTATACCATATATTAATATCATAATCATGGTGAATTTTTCATGCATGATGCACAAAAATCAACTTCTAAAAGATAAAATGATCCATAAAATGATGAAAAATAATTTCACATGTTTCCATGTATTAATCAATTTTTTTAGAAATATTTAATATTCTATTCAATATAGATAAACATTCATATGAATAAATAAAAATTTAATTTATATAGACTCAAAAATGACACATAAATTTCAAAATAAACCATTCTATAAAATACAAATCCTAAAACTCTTCAAAATATGTCAGACCAAAATTGAAACATAAAAATTTGTAACATTAGATCACAGATTCATTTGAGATTAATATTAAATTTATATAAAAAAAAACTAATAACTCATAATGTAACATACCAAAAATGAATATACCCCAATCATATAATCTATAAAATATACTTATATTTTCATTAAATATCCTGAATAACTATAAATCCACAATTAAAACATACATAGTTCTAAAATTCAACTCATCCTTTATTCCTAAAATAAAATACCATATTATCTAATAATATAGTGTTTAAATTAGACTTATAATGTTCCCAAAATAGTTAAATTCATCACAAATAACATGAATCACATAGTAACTAAATCACTATCCAAACCCATGATTATCTATATGATAAAATATATGTTAAAATAAATGGAATTTCCCTTTTATCCAATTTAACAATAATAAACTCGATATCAAATATCATGTTAACCCTAAATATTATTGACACTATTCAACTTATATTTAAAAAATTAGAAATATTTGTTCCAAAAATAACAATTTCATTAAAAAACATGTTAAACTTAAGGGTAAAGCATATCTAAACCCACTGTTAAAACTCAATAAATATATCCCAAAGTACTCATTTCACATAAACCTTTAAAATAGTATTAATACCTTTAAACTTTTGATCATACTTATGTTTATAATCGCTTAAATAGACCGTGACTACATCAGAACTTATGGAATCTTATATATTGATTATATTTTCATTCAATACCCTTCATAATCATTTTACAAAGACTATATATCTTATTCATTAATATTTAATTCCTATAATAATAAAATGTGTATCATTCCCTAATATTCCTAAATATAAATCAATTCATATTGTTTTACTTTAAACGTAATCAAATATATTTAAAAAATCATTCCATTTATATCCTATACATAATTTATTTATCATCATCATATAAATTTTTTAAATCATTATTCAATTAATATTATTGGTTTAATTTGTGTGATTTCTTCCTAGGACATCAATTTTCATAATGCCTTTACTTCCCACATTTGAAATATCATACTATTATTTTGTGGAAATTATCTGGGTGACTCTTCCCACATTATTGATTAGTGGAATGTTACATATGTTAAACATAATTATCTTTATCACTTGAACAAATATGAAAATATATTCCTCTATTATTTTTTTGTCAAGAAACTCACCTAGGATCAGGTTGTTAATTATAACCCAAGATAAATGCCTATACATAGCCACACGAATATTTTCCTCCAACTCTTATCATGTTTGCTATACCATTCATAAGACAACTATATTGTTCTTCACACCCATTATAATGCTAGTTCATTATGGTTCTATCCATTTAATAAAAAAATGGTCATTGTGAGTATATAAAATCATAATTTGCCTTCATTTGAAAAGGATAAATAAAAATATATATTTAACTATGTCATATTTTATTCACAACCTTCGATCATGTCAAAAATAACGAAAATTCACCATATAATACTAAACATTATAGTTTTACAAAAATTCTATCATATGACAAAAAAAAAATATTTACCCGTGAATTTTTCTCATTAAACAACATCCAAATTTCTAATTTTTTTAAATCATTACTCTGATACCTAGAGTGAATTTCCAAAACATAATAAACCTATAATTTAATGATTTATGAAAAAGGTTGAACTTTATTATAATACCATAATATTTTATGGTTAGTGTTTTAGTGAATTAGAAAAACCATTCAAATACATGAGAAATATTGACACATTCTGTCAACTTTGTCCAAAAAAAAGGATTCATATGTTCATAGTCCTGTATTATTCATGAAAACATAGCTTCATTGATGACTAATTGTATTTATTTAGAGTTATAAATCATTATAGTGAATACTCACCCTTAGTCAATATGAAACAAATTTGAAAATGTGGGATGAATATAAAAAAGATAAAAAAGGGATATAAAAAAAATTGAAAATCAATATTCAATTAAAAAACAAGAATAAAAATTATTTGTTTACACCTTTTTCTCAATAAACCATTTAGAAGATAAATAAAACTTATAAATATAGGAATATCAATCTTTTCTCAAAGAATTTTTTTAAACTCACAATGAATCAAAATAAAACATTTAAGGAATACTGAAAAAAATGAGATCTTATGAAATCATTTCATTGAAACGCAATCCTCTCTGCTTTTAAAGTTCATAATCATTCATCACCTCATGAAATAAAAAGTTTTCAATAATATCCTTTTTAAATAATTAAATTGGTATCTTTTAGCATTGTATATTTATCCATTGTACACTTATGTTTAGGTAATTTTAAAAATAATTTATTCTCATTTAAATCCACAAGAGAAAATTACCTAGTTATATCCCCCCATTTTTATTTATCAAGGAATAATCGATACCCAATGCTTTGGTGAGCTATATTTGACTCACCCATCATAATATATAGTGAAAAATAATAGTATCATTAATAAAAAAAATTATATATTTACGTTTTCATTATAAAACCCATTAAAAACTCATTTTAAACAATATACCATAGCACATTCTGTTTTCTAATAAAAATAATGAGAAATGAAATTTTATTTGGAAAACATTTTAAAAAATGATTAAAATTTGAAAAAAAGCAGAAATAAAATCATTGAAAAAACATACAGATATGTATAGTAATATATAAAATAAACATAGGATATCATAGTAGTAAAATAAATTCATTAAATATAAGATAATATTTTTTTTCACTTTGGTAAAAAAATTCATAACAAACTTCTTCCAAAATTAGTTAAGAGAATATATTTAAAATATATTAAAACAAAGGAAAAGTAGAATAAAAATACATTACAAATATTTTAAATATAAATAATAATAATTTTTAAATATTTAATTTTACATAGATATATACAAAAAAAGAGTTTAGTACATTTTAAATAATGCTTTCAAGAAAAATATCTTAATACTTTAGTATCTTTTGAATATAAATTAAATTGAATGATAGAATCTATAAAAATTAAAACAAATTAATATTATTAAATTACTAATATAATAAATTCATATGGAGCTATATAATTCTCACAAATGAAAACATGTGTGGAAAATTTCACGAATCTCAAAGAAAGAATATTGAGATGAGAAATACCTTACCCCATCTCCCAACTCTCAATGTATAGCTTTTACAATCCTAAAAAATAAAATTGAATTAATTTTCAACAATATTATGATTTTTTTAATAATAATTACTTTTTTATGGTTAAATATTTTTTTAAAATTTATTATCAGGTTTTATTAATTGGTTGAACCAATTAGGTTCATGTGAGACATTTTGAGGTTATTTGGTTCATAATCTAAAAAACATTGATAGGTTAACAATGGTCAAAGGGGTAATGTTATTATCATCACCAAATATTTAAAAATGTTATAATTATTATGTTTACCCATTTATTAATATTATAAAATTATTAATTTATGGAGGTCATGGAAAATGAAGAACATTAGTCTATGAATATGGTAGTCTATGTGTACACTTGAATGACAATTTCGTTTTCCTTCTAGGTGGAAAAGAAATAAAGTAGAAAATATTTATAGTTTTCTTGATTCAAAAATATTTAAAAAATTCCATATTTATTTCACATTTGCATCTTTATGACCATCCATGTGATGTATTAGCTAAATACAAAAAACATCACTTCGTGGTGGTGATAGTAAACATGTACACACAAGAAACACTATCATTTTCAAATGGATAATAATGTACGAAGGTATGTAATATATTATACATAAAAAATAATAATCATTTCCTAAATATCATTTATATTTTTTATATCCACCATTCAAACAATCCATTTGGGTTGAGGATGAAAAAAATACATCAATTCATGGAGATGGTAGTCCAAACATATTCATGAGTGAGGTGTTCATTTTCCATTGGATAGAAGGTGTGATAGAAGTGGGTTTTACCAGAAACATATATTTTTTGGTATTTTTGATATACTATTTTTATAATTTGATCATGGTTATGATATATTTGAATGCTCTAAATGAATAAATAGACTTATATTAAATCAGGTAAGAATTATACATATTCTTTAGATATCCTCCATTAGATAGAGATTACTGTATTTTTAGGACTGTAGTAAGAAAAATCTAGTAGATTGGGTATTTAGAAATTTAATTTTATATAGTTATTTTTTGATGATGTTTTACTGAAAATTGGAAAAGATTTGTGTTTTTAAAATGTTTATGTGAGTCCCTTTTATAGATAATAATTTAATGAAATTGTCATAATATTTCAAACCTTAAAAGTAATAAATGTAATTTTAAAAATTACATGTGAAAAATAAATGGAAAATAAATTTTAGGACATAATATTCCCTATAAAAGTAAATTATTATATGATATTTACTAGATTCAAATGATTTAAAAATAATTTTTTATCATTATATGTAATTTAAGTCATATTCATGACTATTCAAATATTGGACTTTAAAGGAAAAAAGATAAAAAATAAATTAGAATATAAATTCTTATAAAATAATTATTACAATATAATTATTTAGTATATTCAAAGAACACAATAATTTATCTAAAATTTATTATTTTAGTGTTTTTTAAATTCATTATCTTACTTTTTCAATTTCTTGAATAATGGTAGCATCGACGTTGCATAAGCATTAAAGTAAATTATTCCATAAAAAAAAGTTTTAAAATTAATTATTATCTTTAAAAAAATTACATTTATTCAAAATAACCATTTAGAACAATTAATAACTTATTTTTATCTTTATGAAAACATATTTGAGATATTAAAAGATCGTTAGTAACATTTGTAATTATTATTTACTTAAAACATTATAATTTCCATAATCAATGAAATGTGCGACCAAATTATGATATTTTATATGATCAGTTGGTAAGGGTACAAAAATTATTATAAAATAATATTTAAGATGAGATTATGTGACCATTTCTCAATGCTTTAACCCTAATTAACACATAATACTCTTTACCATAGTGATAACATTTTTTGATGGTTAATATTCATAATAAAAAAAGAAAATTGGTGTTATTACTAGATTTTAAAATTTATGATTAAAAATTTTAATATTTTCAAGATTCATTTTACATAATTAGTGTCAATTAATTTTAAAATATGTTCACAACATACAATGAAAAACCGTTTTTAGAAAAACACTGCTTTTAAAAATAAAAATGATTTCATTACAAAATCATGTATAATATTTACTATCAAGTAATTAATTTGATTATTTATAGAAAAAAGGAACTAATGCTAATTTGAAACTTATCCAAAAAATAATGTTAATTTTAATATTCTTGAAAATAAATGAATGACTTTATAAAAATCAGTATTTGTCACTACATTTCCAAAAATAATTCTTTTTAGAAAAATCCATAAAATTTATCTTATGATTATTTTAGAGTTATAATTTCAATATTCATATATATTTTATAAAAAAATTTAAAAAATTCATAGAAGTTATTCATAATAATGTTTCATAAAATTCAATAAAAACCATTTTTGAGGAAAATGTGTATTTAATGTATAAAATGAATTTAAACACATTACTTATCGGGTAACCACCATTTGTTGAATGATAATATATTATATTGAAAATATGATCTATAAATTTCACTCAAATTATTCATCTATATTGATTAACATAATTTATGTTGATAAATTTATATATCTAAAAAATAAGTATTCCAGAAAATGTATCCTTAAATCAAATGATGTTATTTAATGTTTAAGTTGTTATTTACTCGGAATTAATAAATACATTAGGATTAAGAAAATAAATTATACCTATATTTCAAAATTTGGTTACTTATGTTCATAAATTCCTATCCAATGACATGGTCATAATGGTTATAATTAAATAATGATATTTCTGTTGTATTTTGTGGTTCATTTAAGCATAGTGTCTTATGTGGTACAAACTATCGAAAATCATATTAATTTAATGGAATATAATGTATTTTTTGGTGTAATATTCTTTTTTTTATTTATGTTCATTGAAACTACCTATCACTAGACGTATAGGTAGTAAAGAATAGTTAATAAAGAAATCATAATCAAAAGTTTAGATTTATTGAGAAACTCTCTTATGATGGAGAGTTCCATGATAATGGATTATATTAATGGGAAGATATGTAATGATTATTTGAATTATTTAACATATGAAGGGAAAATATAAAAATCTATATATTTAGGATCAAAATGGTCTTTCTAAATGTAAATGTGAGAGTTTTAGTAATTGATTGATAAATTCATTATCCTGTTTCTAAATAGATTTCTATAAGTATAAATATTTTTTATAGGGATAATTATAACACATTAATTTTAGTTAATTATTCAATCTTTTATAGAATAAATTTGGAATTTTTAGATAGTGTTAACAAGGATTTACTTATTTATAAATTTAAAAATGTATCTAGTTTAATCATTGTCACAAATATATTTACATTTAATATATTTCATATATTTCTTTTCAGGGGGAGAGCATGTATCACCCTCATTATGGTAAATGTGAATAAAATGGAGTGTGTATAACCTATCAATTTTCCATTTTCTCTATTGTGAGATTGACACACATACACTCTACCTCTCTTTCTCTCCATTATCAAATTCTAATTGGCTAGTGGTATGATATCAAATCTATCTCCCATTTATTCTGCTTATCCCACCCCTCTCATTACCATTAGATGATTTTATGAAAATATAGATTTTAGTGATTTTAGTTATACCGTATCATGAATGAACCCGTCAGAACCATGGATGTTTTATCAAAGGATCAATATTTACCTCTATTTGATGTTTTCCAAAAATTAATTTTATTAATTAGAGTTTAAAATGTTTATATGATTTATATTATGACCAAGAAACATTAGTGCTACTTTTAAAAGTGTAATTAATCATTGAAATTCATTGTAATTTCCCATTTCAATAAAAAACATGAATACATGATTAATTAACTTAATAAAATAATTTTTAAATATTTTTACTGATATTAGAAATATTTACCACTTTGGTAAAATTTTAAATATGATTGCATGTTTTAGGGTCATTTGGGTAGTATAAAATAATAGAATTGTGGTTTTTGGGTTTATATAAATTTATTGACTAATTTTCATCTAAATGTTACTATTTAATGAAAATTTTAAATTTTATTTATAACTATAATTTTTTATTGGTTTTTGTTTATGATGGGTAATTTAATATAGGTCTGTATGAATTTAGTAAATATTTCAAATTAGTTCTATTTGGGTTTTGGGCAATGTACATGAAATAGAAGCTAAAACTTAATATTAAATTATGGTGTCTCTATAGTTCTTATAGTGTAAGGGTATACTAAATAACTAATTAAATGTTTTGAATTGATAGGGAATATCAATATGTCATTTTTTTGATACACTTTAATATTGATTATATTTAAAAACATTTTTTTATCTTTGGAGTTACAACAAACTGGGTTATGAAAAAATGTGATTGTTTAGTGAGTGGAGATAATATTTTCGATAATAGTGTGTTTGTTTAGACGTGTTTAAACAAAATTTATACTTTTAGCCAAAAAAAATTTCATGTATTTAAACAAAATCTAACTATTTATTTCATAATCTATGATGGGTTGGTTGATTTATTTTCATATAAAAAACATTATTTGATATGGATTCCATGAGAATGGAAAACTGTTAGGGCTATTTAGTGACATTTTACTAAGTATGAGTACATACTCACAGTCTACATATACAACATAGTTTATGTGTCATTTTTTTCTATTTCGTGTTAAAGGTTAATAATTAGTTTGTTATATTAATTTGTATAGAAATTCTAGTCAAATTATATTGTATACTAGGGAACATATTAGTGGTGATCTAATCTAATTTTACTTAATACTGGTCCCACATAAGGAAAATATCTTCAGTGGCGAATTAGGGTATTTAAATTTTAAACAAACCTCTACAATGATCTTATTCCATGAATAGTAGGAACACTTATATAACTCATGATGAAATATATATCTGATACATAATGTAAGAGATACAAAATCATTTTACATAGTTCACATAATTTGAGATAATCTAAGGAATATACACATGGTGATGTGACAAGGTTCTATAAATTACTAAGTTATTTTCCTATATTTATAATTTAGATTTGATGCACTAACAATCCAAGTTTATAAAAATTTCAAAAGAAGATAAATCCCTATTACCTGTTTATGAAAGAATGTTATGCTCGTATACACAATTCTCATTGACCATTATGAAAAAAAAACTATTCCCCCGTGGTGTATAAATTTACTTCCCTTCATTCAAGAAATTTCTATATAATGATCTTTTATTCGATAATATCATTGTACTATCCATAATATATATATATATATATATATTCTACCTCATTTTAATTATAAATATATATCTCTAATCCTTAAGGTAATCTCCATATTAGCCTTTACTAAATTCACTTATTTTTCTTTTGTATTTAAAAACATTCATCTTCATCCATCATCAAATTTCATGCTACACTAATATAAAATTAAATATAAAATATATACTTGAAGATATTAAATTTAAAACTGATACCATTAATATATATTGATCCACCATGGTGTGGAAACTAGCCAAATAAGGGTTTTGAACTCCACATTTATCACTAACATTAGTTCCTCAAAATCTGCATAGTCTTGAAGTCCTGCGTACTATAAAATTTTCGACTTTTAAATTCCAAGACCAACCTGATCTTATCCAACTATGATATATAATATCCGTAAACATTGGATAGAAAAATGATTAGATATATTTCATTTTACCTGACCTATTTCATGCATCAATAAATTCTTAGAAAAAATGATGAATAAAACACCATTAAGCATGAACAGGTCACTATCATGACTTGACCTATATGGGATCGCATAGCCAGCAGATGTATAGGTGGAATGACCCCAAGCCTGCTTCTAATTGTTTAGAGGATGGTGAAATGTATCATGAAGGAATAATATAAAACTGGAGGGATTATCCTAAATTACTTGTACACACACACATCCATCTTCATACTAATGTGTAGAGTAATAATTAAATATGGAAACATATAGAGTACAACCAATGCATGCAATAAACAATTAGGAATAAATCAATGTATGAAAAATTAAGACAATGTGAAAAGGGGAATAATAAACTCCCATGTAGATATGGAGTCCCAATGTGAAAAAAAAACTAGAAAAGACGAAAAATGAGGGATCCTGATGACTAATATCCAATCATGACCACATAATGTGGCCAATGAGCCTATGTATCACTAAAATATACTCATGTTTTTATTGATCTGTATGTCATCTTTATAATAGATAACATGTGTGGGAAAATCCAATTCTGGGGTGACTATATACATATCCAGTAGGATTCCTTAAAAAACCTAAAGAGGGGAATAAAATGATTCAACATAAGACAACTCAAACCTTAATGATATGTAAATTATAAGAAGAGACAAAATTGTAAAATTATTGATATGATATATAAGAATCCCAAACAAGGGAGAAAGTGGATCTCCATCTCCATAGGCCACCTAAGAACAACGATTCAGCCTGCTTCTCCAAAGGTCCATCACTGATTCCCAACATCATATATTTCTAGAAAATAATTAGTGTGGAGGGTTCCAAACCTCCTCATTATACAAAAATATTCAAGGAGCCACAACTCCTGTCATGCATCCCCTCTATCCCGACTAGAAAATATATGGAGTGGCCCACACCCCTAAATTACATTCCATAGTCAAGGTTTCAAAAACCCCTATGGAGGACCATCTACCCAGTAGATCATGAAGATATGGGAGTACTAATCGATAGATAGAGGACTCATGCCCTTCAGTGTGGGAGTACCGAATCTACCTAGGTAACGATTATTGGGACCCAAATACTAATATTAATATGGAGTATCAACACCCATAACCCTCTGATGATAACACCCAATCACTACTACATGGGAAAAATGAATTGGGGAGTCGTGCCTTGGTGGAACAAGGGAGTTTCTAACCTTGACATGTCTTTGATAATCCTTCCAAATCACTTCAAAACATCAAGTGTTTTATGAAGATGTGTCCTTTGAAAACCTAGCATCATAACTAGTTTTTCAAAACAAAGGATACCATTATAATCTACGCAAAACAATTTTTGATACACTACTCACATCCCAAGATCCATGTTATCAAGGAGGAGATATGAGAGGTATTGGAATCAAAGAGAAGTACTTAACATATATGGGTGCCACATAGTGTGTAACCCCACCTTATCCCCTAATCATGTTCTCCCATGGACCTGGTTGTGTAAGCTATGTCATACTGCATGATATGTTATGGTTATACACAACATGTATGTACATCCAAGGAATTGGGAGTGTATTCCTGGAACATGATTTAATTGGACATGTATATCCACAACATGTGTCTGTAGAGTGACAACATATATGACCACCCTAGGTCCTGGGTGTGTTCACCTGACACACGTCCTGGCTACCATATACGCACACATAGATTTTCTATAGGGTGAAACACCATGTATGATCAACTAATGTACTGGGCTTGTATGTTTGGATAACCTAGGTATGGTCACATGTCATCTGAGATCAACAAAAAGTCATGTGATCCTTAACTCAATTAAAAACCATATCTGTCAAAGAAACTAAATACATGGAATGTATTCTTCTAAACTAAATGATGTGTAGTCTAGTTGTATTTATAGAAAATGATTTCTCGTAAATGTAATCAATATATTACATTTACACCACTAAATCATCTATTTGGACACCTTAAATTGATGGCTATCAAGTTCGGTCAGAAATTCATGGCCCTCATTATCCATAAAATGGAATACAATCATCTGCCAATAATCCTCCATGTGTTATGTAGTGCCTTAAATCACCCGTCTTCACTCCAGATCCAATATCCATGAATAAAAAAAATACTTATTGATTCCTCTACAATTATCCATCTTGTATTTCATTAAAATATCTTGGGGTCTAATCATGCTCTAACCCACCCTAACAATATCCAACCTCGAACCCATAGACCAATAATTAAGAATGAAAAGTTCAATGGGGATTAATGAACATAATCAAATTGAATCATTTTTTGGACATGCATTCTTGGATAATAATTACATCAATGGGGATATCTCAGGGTAAAACATGGCATAACATAAATAAATTCAAATAAATAGTTCAATTTATTTATAAGTGCAAAAGTTATAATATAAAATGATGAATATCAATTAAGATAAATAATCCATGCTTGATTAAATAAAAAAGGATGGAAATACATAAATAACATTCCATACCTTGATTTAGAATCGATATTTGGTGAAAAAAAAATTCTCAAATAATGAAGATGACATGTTGCATTCCTAATCTCTCGATCCCACTCTATTTAATCTCTCGTTGTTCTCCAATCACAACCCACCAATGAAGAATATGGTTACTCCTCTCAAAATATCATAGGGCTATGAGGATAAACCTGTTTATTTTTCATTACATGGAATTTACAGATAAGTAATTATATTATTACATTTAATTAAAATATATAATTTCGATGATTTATTTTATTAAATAAACCCACTAATAGACAACAGCGATGGAACATCCGACACAAACCATCCTTATGTCATTCTAAGGGAACAAACCTTGTTCTGAACTCAACTATTGTCTCTAATTTCCTATATGATGTCCTATGAAATGGGAAAACCTATTAATACAAATTGATTCGTGAAAATTATTTAATTTTTTTAATATTTTTAATATAACCACCATGAGCCTCTCAAGACCTGGAAACTCTACGCCGTCTCATCCCTAGATTCATAAATATTCCTGAAAATATTCAAAAGTATTAAACACACAAAATGGTTGTTAAAATCTCCCCATCATCAAGAATTATCATTAAAAAAGAAAACACCCACTCACAATTCAGGATATATATTTCCAATTGGGGCCCAGACTCCCATGAGCTCTCTTGAGGGTTTGCAAGTAGTAAATAACCAATAATATAAGGGAAAACATTTCTTATTAAGGGTATTTTCAGGTTGTTTCTTAATTTCCACCAAGAACCTCAAAAATATAACTCTACCCTTGATGTCTATCTCACCCAATTCATCATCATGAAATGAGTTGCAAACAAGTCTCCACATATTCAACACATTGATAACAGAAAGAACCCAGTCTAACTATATTCATAGGTTCAGGTTGTTCACCACCTCAGTAACCTAATACATCAATTAATAAAGGGCTTATGTACTTAGAGATAAACTTCTATACCGACCATATCCCCAAGATCCTAAATGAGTTCAGATCACTTTGAACATATTATCTCCTTTTCAAAAACCAAATCCCTCCTTCCTTGGTCCATAATGGAATCCAAACATCTTGGGTTGTCCTCATATTCCCCTATTTGATTAGTACTATTTTTCAAACATCATATGTCCCAACAGTAGACCCCAAGGCTATGTTCCCCCTACCTCCAGCAAGTACAAATATTACAAGTAAGCTCTCACATACAAGGTCATTAATGGTTCCACACCAATTTTGGATTGGTAACTATCATTATACTCAAACTCCACCAAGGGTATATGATCCGCCCACCCATGCCCCATTCCTACTTGCAAACCCCACACTTGTTCACCAAATCCTTAGTGGTGTCATATTCTTGTCCATTAGTTTGGGATAAGAAAACTAATCTCAACCAAAACGGAGCCCCATAATCCTACTTCATACTCTCCACACTCACAATTTAATGTGAGCATTCATAGTCTTAGACGAACATTGAAGGAATACCATGAAACATGACTACCTCATACATGAACATGCTTCCATACACTCCACTATTCTCAAATATTGAATGGTTATAATGTGAATCCAATTTCTTAGTCGGTTTATGATTAATCAGATAGCATCGTGAACTCTTCAAACTTATCGATGAACTATACAAAAAACAAAAAATATACTGTCCCAATTACACATCCATCAGGGAACCTCAGTGCCCACATAAAGGCAAGTGAGGAATCAGGAGATAAACTCAAAAATAATCTACAAAATCCATCGCCACCAAAACAGATTCTAATGGATCCCTGCAATATCCTCACATCCACTTGTATTAATATATAAGTGGAAACATCTCATCATCACATAATATCACTGCATGACGGGTGTCTTCATCCATCCTAGAATAACGATGATGTGCCCCCCTTAAAAATCCATCTGGATTACATCCACTGTATATCTAGTCTTACAAGACCTCATAGTTGATATCCTAGATCTCCACCTCTTTAAAAAGATGTACAATAAGTGGGGGTAACTACCACTAAATGAAGACCCATTTCACCTTCCTCAACCTGAAGGTTCAACTAAAAAAAGATCATCTACTCTATCACCTTGCTCAATAATAGCGAACATAAAACACTGATATGAGAATTTGAACACAGCAATGCATTTGGAATTCCCTCCAACCAAAACAACACCAAACATTGATAGATATATTGTCACATCCATGTATAAGAATGTATATCCTAGGTAAATTTAACTATAGAATTCATAACTTAATCTATTGGACCATTCGATAAATATGGTACTCTCGGAGCATGTCCATAACCATCTTTAAGTGTCTTGCATGCTCCACCTTTAACACCAAGTATATGAGGGGGTCACCACAAAAGACCAGTAAAAAATAATTCAAAAAAGGTTAAGGATACATTTTACGAGTCCTATAAACTCTATTGGGGCATTCCACATGCCAAAGGTATAACCGAGAACTCTAAGCTACAATAGTTTCTTGAGGAATCCAAACTTGATACATCCTCCTCTCGAACAAGGATATAGTGATAACTTTTACTAAAGTCAAACTCAGAAATCAACATCACAATAATCCATTGGTAAAAGAAGTAATCAATTATATGGGGTGGATACCTAGAAATAAAATTCACCTTATTCAAGTGAACATAATCCACATCACACATAAAACACTCATCCACCAACTAGTTGAAAAACATTGGGATTACGAGGGAAACAGATTGGGTCTTACAAGTCCCTAATTTAAGGACTCCTCCAACTATAACCCTAACACTCATTGCTACATGGGGTGTTCTGATATACTAGATTACATATCTGGATATATTTTGTGAAATTACATGTATGTAATAAACTTTTGAACTATTGATGTAGAGCTAAATTTGGAACATCCTCTGAGAAGAAATCATCAAACCTCATCAAAATCATAGGAACTAAAAACTCATATCATCAACTACTCCAATGGTTATTCTTTAAAAATGATAATTAATTGGATGTATTATCTTATATGTGAGCTCTTCTTATTATGCATGGGATTCCTCCTCACCTAAAAAGGGAAATAACATACCACCACTTCTGGTAAACTATAACACTAACTGGTGATTGTCATATGTTTATGGACAATAAGTATCTAGTCCATCTTAGGGGAAACATTATATTTACTCATCATTTACTATTGAAATATTCCATGATAGGCTATATCTATCCTCCTTTAGTCTAGCCACACAATTGATAGATGTTTTTCATAACTAATCCTCCTCTGTAGGAGCCTCCAATATAACGTTTCGAGAAAAAATGGGCTCCACATGTATTGCTTGGCCTCAAAAAGGGGATATCACATCAAAAGATTGATTCTCAACAAGCGAAGTTTCCCTTTTACTTTCATGTATGAATCCACATCAAGAGTCACCAAAACCAGGATCTATTTATTCCCCATGTCACATTGGATAAGTCTCTAGAGTAAGGCCACCACCCTGTGGGGTCCTATTGAAGAGGTAAAACACTATAGATTTGCTACTTGAAGACCAAGATCTAGGTTCCAATAGAGGATATACTGTATATATAATAATAACAGGGATGTATAGAAAATGTATAACGGTCTACACAAAATGTGACCCACCTCTTATCTGGGGTGTGTTATCCCCTAGACACATCTTGGGAAGCCATGTCATACAAAACATAAAGCACATGCAATACACAACATTTATTTCCACCAGGGGACCTAGACATGTACACCCAGAACATGACTCAAAATTATATATACCAACACAAGACAAGTCTCTAGGGTGAAACAATATGTATAAACACCCAAGGTCATGGGATAGTACATCTGGAACACGACTCAGGTGTCTATGTACAAACACACAGAGTGTCTATAGGGTGACATGGAATGTATGATCATTTGGGGTCCTCAGTGTTTTTTAGCACATAATTAGCAATCTAGGTCGGGTTACATGGAATGTGGTCACTACCACATGGCATGTGGTTATTACATCGTATAAAAACCCAAGCATCCACAGAAACTGAAGTACATTACATGTGTTTTAATTAACTATAGTGCCTGTTATTGGGTTTTTCAAAAAACCAATGTACCTCAATGAATAATCCATAATAATCCTATATAACTTAAAATATAACACTTTACCAATCAAAATCAAAAGTAATCACCACTGACCATTGATTGCTGACCTCCTGTGGCTGAAAATTGGATTAAGATCATCCACCCATATGATGGCTCACATACCGTAGCACCTCATGACACCCTTCACTACTCAAGATACTAGATACATAAATTATCACCCAAAATAAATCTAGATATATCCAAAAAACACCTTCCCTATAGGTTATCCATAAAACCTCCATGAATCTGGGGGTGTGATTGTGCTCAATCCCACCCAAGAAATGTTAAACTGAATCCCTGTGAAGCAATAGAGAATAATGAGAATAATTGTGAGGATAAAATATCATAATAATAGTAATAAATTTATTAGAAAGGAGTTATTGGATAAATATAACATAAATAGGGATATTATGGGATTAAAAACATAAAAACATACAGAAATCGGAACCAAAAATTTAATTTTTTTAACTGGGATAATATTAGAATGGAAAACATCACAAATCAAAGAAGATAGAGAATACATGATTGATTGAATAAAATAATGTGGAAATACCTAAATATATTGACCTTAATTAATTTAGGACCAATCATTGGTGAATGACATGTTCTCCAGTGATGAGAAAGACCTATTGCATACACTATTTCTTGATCCACCTCAATCTGATCATCTGTAGTTCTTTGATCCCAATTCACTAATGAAAAATTATGGTCCTCCAATAATAACATCCCAAGGTTATGTGTATAACACAATGAAATTTCAATAAAATAAAATTAATAGAGAAGTATTAAATTTTATAATTTAATTAAAATAAATATGTTTAATTATTTATTTTATTAAAACCACCCACCATTGGTCACCAACTATAAAGCCTCTGATTCCACCTATCCTTATTTCAAGGAAAGGGTAAACTCACCTTATTAAATTATTCAAGGTCTCATATTTCCCATCTGAGGTCGTGAGAAATCGAAAAACCATTTAAATTAAAATGATTTATGTGTGTGAATTAAAATATATTAATATTTTTAATATCACCAAACTGTTGATCCCATGGCCTCTATTTTCTTACATTTTTTCTTTATTCTCACTTAAAGTTCAAAAAATTATGCCTAATGATTGAAAGGGGAATAAAAATTTTACATTAGGTTTTACCCATCATGAAACGACATCCACTATAGCCGTTTGAAACACCAAAAATACATTTTAGTTAATGAACATCACTGAAAATATCCATAACTACATACCCCATTCTAAAAACCAAACATCATTTCTTTACATATTTGAAAAGTATTCATCAATAGTATAAATCACTTTTTCATTTAAAACGTAAAAAATTATTATGAAATATCTTCATCCACAATTTGGTGGACTCATTCTACCCATTTCAAGATTCTACATAAGAACCCAAATCCCTATGAAGAATCCATTAGTTTCTCATAGTAATTAATCCACCCTAGAATTTTTTCTCTATTCTACAACATAGAGCCCCTATCACCAAGGAATCAACTACTTATCTATCCTAAACTCTAATTAGTTTATCTCTATTAACTCTCCATAATAGCCTATGATTCTTATGATGAAACATCAAAAATAACAAGACTCTTTTAGATGATTTTGACAATATTTTTTAACAAACACATCCAAAAAACCCTCCAAAATGATTTTTAGAACATTTCGAATATTCCTATAGAATGATTTTTGAATTTTTTATATTTTAATTTTTTTATTAAATGATTATATAATTTTTTTAGAATGAAATTCATTTGGTTCAAATTTTTTATTTAGTAAAATAGTTTTGTTAAGGGAAAAATTATTCCCTCTAGGTGTATATCAAACCCTCATTGATTACCAGTAATCTATGGTGATTTTACATAATGTACCAATTTTCAAATGGATCAAAAAATCATTTATCAATATTGATATTTAGTTCAAGGATGTTCATGGAGATAACAATTTTTTTTAAGATGATTATTTAGTTCGTGGAATTTTTATGTAGAGGTTCAAAATGAATTTGTAGCTCACCTACGATAGTTCGGATCATCCTAGCAACGAAAGCTGGAATCACTCAGATGGGTGTGAATTAGGGACATCAAAACAAATTACCATTAAGCACATTATATTACTATGTCAATTACTACATTCAATAATATAATCATTATGTAGTCAATAATTATGGGAAATTGTGATTGAGAAAGAAAATAATGTGCACATGAGGGATTGTGTAATGAACTGGCCAGATTTTTCCATCTAATGGATACACCAATCCACAAAAAACTAGTATTAAGGGTGTTTCCATTCCCCATGATCTAGAAAATAGTGACGTGGAATAATAATAACACACTTGTGAACATTAACACTCAATATTATTAGTAAATGAGATAGTAGGAATATAAAAAATCTGACATAACCATTCCATAAAATAGACATACATGATAAAATAAAAATATATAAAAAATAGATAAATAATTAGTAAAGGAAATCTAACACACCAGACCTCCACTCACCCACAGACTCTTTTCAATAAAAGGATGAACATAACAATCTATATTTTCCCCACGGACTTGGACAAATATTTCTGCCCTTTATCTACAGAAATTAGTAAAGGACACAAAGGATGATGTGATAAAATGTTATCAATGGTAAAATAGACACAACAAATTCATTAAATTCTTTTAATAGTGTCCAAATACCAATCTAAAAACTGAATCATAACCTACATCTAACGAAATATATGCATGAAAACAATTTCACTCAGTAGGTCATCAAAACCCTCAAAATCAATGGAAATATCCTAGTTAAAATCTTCTTGAAATTCAAGTTTGAACATAATGATTGAAATATTATTTCACATGCTTTATAAAATAAAGAGAATATATATTCTACATTAACCATTATAAACTACCATCCATTTAATAAAATTAAAAACATTTGTGGTTAAACATTTAAATCATTTTTTTCAAACAAATCATATTCAAAATAATTTTTTAAAATAAAGAAAATTGAACCTTTAAATTGATGGAAAACAAACCAAAACACCTCTTCACCTCTTTCAATACATCTCTGGAAAATCGCATTCTCATAATTTTTTTTGCAAAAAAACCCATTTCTTTATAATTCTTAATAAAATATGCCGATAATGATCCATTTTAAAACCATACATTCAATTTTTTTTAAAACAACCCATTTCAATGTAATCCAAAAGACACCCAAGGTGATGCATAATCCATTTGATGTATCCTAAACATCAAGGGATCACATTAAAGGAACATAATTAATCAATGGTTCCAATAAAATCATGAAATCTTGAGTAATTAAATTGAATCATGAAATTTAGTCTCCTAATGTGTAAACAATGACCTAGCATCATGTGTATAATACCTAGGATATAGTAACAATTGACCTGAACTAGTGATAATGAACCTAGTTCAACACTACTAATCCTATAAAAATCCCCTAGAGTATTTTCACACTACATGTATATAAACATCCCTAGGATTGCTTCATCAATGGGATAAAGAAAAATAAATTCAAACTAAATAATTTTTCCATGGGATCAAAAAATTAACACATATATAACAAATTCATCCACAGGAGCAAAGAATATTTCATAAACAATGTCCTACTAATCTTTATAGTCTATCAATATAGAAGTATCCAGGAAACTCTCCCTAGTAAACCCACTCTCTCTACTTTTTTTCACTCACACAAGTCATTTACTATGTTTTGAACTCCTCTACCAAATTAATAAAATTGTAAAGGAATCATTAATCACATGAATAAAATATAAATCATTTGAAAATAGATCACGCATCACCTCACACACCCACACATATAGAATTCCAAAAAATAAATCCAGGAATAAGCATCATAACATGCATGTTAATAAAAAATTGCTCTATAGGGTTCCAAGACACATGAGGATACATAATAAGATGGGAATTGATAAGGGATTTACACATCCATGAAACCATTTTATAGTCCCTAATGATCCTAAAAAACACACCACTTGAAATGATATGTTACACACACAATTTATAATTTCATCTGATATCTAATTTCTAATATTACATTAAAACAAATCATTCAAAAAATGGTGAAAGTACATTTGAAAACTAACCATTTCACAAAATTAAATTTCAAAACCATTTTGGAATCTACTCATTTCAAAAAAACCTATATTAAAAATTTAAAACCATTACCTTTTTTAAGTGATGATTCCAATTATACATTTATAATGCTAAAATTCCCATTTTTGATTCACATAAGACAACCAAATTTCCTAATAACCATAAATATTAAAACAAAGTTCCAATCCATTATATAATTTTTTCAAAACAAACATTAAATGAAATGGACACCCATTTCTATATATTAATCTTAAATCCATAAGAATTAAATACATTTAAACCCCTTTTGAGAAAGTTAAATATGAATTTTAAAAAATAAATTGTTTGAAAGTTAAGTTCATTCCATGTGTGTAACATGGATTAAGTAAAATTTAAACCAAAACGTTTTTTCATAACCATTCAAATTCATGGATAATAAATTTTAAATCCATTAAATATTTCTTAAATTAAAACTAGAATTTTCACATGCACATAAAATACATACATGGATCGTTCTAAGTGTTAAAATCCATACCATAATAATTTCAAGTATATATATTATAGAAACTCCCTTTAAATTAAAAATAACTAATTTTAAAGAACATAAGAAATTAATAATATGAATTATAAGGGAGTTACACAGAGACACCAAAACCAAATTGATGATGGTTGAGGAAAAACCATTTGAAATGGATTGTCTTCAGAGGAAAATTCTCAATCATGCATGAATATATCCCAAGAGACCCATTTCACACCATAAATTTAATAGATTCACTAAAATTAGGTCAAAAATGTTGACACTGATTTTGAATGATCTAAGGGTGGTGAAGAAGAGGGGGGAAATTACTAGAATAAGGATTAGGAAGAAAGAAGTGTTCATATGATGAAGGATTAACTAATAATCTTGAAGAAATCGTGAAAGAATGTATAATAAGGGTAGTCTGAAAGGATGAGGGTTCATATAGAGAAATTCATGCTGGGAAGGGAGAGTAAAGTGGGATAAGGTCATGTAAACTGTTTTAGTGGAAAATAGAATGAACTAATTTTTTTAAGATAATCAGTATCACACAATGTTTACCAAACTGTCTGCCAACTATTCTATCCCTAATAGGATGGTACAATTAAATAAAAAGGTTTCCTGAAAAACATCACATAGTTGATATAAAAATTCACAAATCATGTGAAATTACACTATAATGTGTTAACCCCTCACACACAGTCGACATACAGTTATATATAATCATGAAAAAACTATGAATAATAGCAATTCCTTTAATTTTTAAAAAAATTATCCTGAAACTCTCTGGAACTCATGAAAACATAAAATTATAATAAATTTAATAATTAATTAATTCCCTAGTGACATGATGTGTGTCACAGTCATTTCCACTATGCTGATTTCTACCTCCGAAATTCCCAAGTCAAGGTAAACATATAAACCACTTTGACTACTTGTAATGATACACATAGAATTATAAAAATTCTTGGATCCACAAAAAATACTCAAAAAATGATGATAATAATAAAAATTAATATCCAACATGTATCCAATTGGAATATCCATGTGAAGGGATACTGAATATAGGTCTCCCCGTATTTTTTAATGATCTAAATAGTAAATAATGAACATATAACTATTATAATGAGGGCATCACTGAAATAAAATTGATTCCCCCAAAACCAAAATAGAATATGAGGCTCCCATAACCACATATATCCATAATGAGATCATATTAAAAAATGAATCACAAACCAAGAATCATTAATTGGACCCCAAAACTAAAATACATTCATGGTCCTATGATCAGTTCTAACAACCAAGAACACATATCCTAAGAGATCTCAAAACCCATAGAAAAGGATCACCGCATATCATAATATTTATTTCATCAACATGTTCCATGATGAACCACTTTAAAGTATACCAAAATTAATAACAACATGGAACCTATACCCAAGTCACCATATGGATTCTAAAAACTAGGAATCCGTTATTATAACACTATCATCATGAAAACTTATATCAGTAGTACCACCGAGTGATGAAATACCAAAAGGCAACCTCTTACCAAATTTCAAAAGCACTAAAAAAATGTTCAACAGTTTTCAAAACATTAATAAATTTTTCTCATGGTCACAGTACTCGAAAAAATTAGAAACCCTAAAGAAGGAATCCAAATAAAAATGCATGAATTCAACAAAAAAATATAATGCATCTGCAAAATCCCCAAGGAATCCACATTTATTCACAATCAAAAAACCCTCATGAAAGAGGAACCAAAATATAAAACTAAAAAAATAAACCTAAAATCCCTATGTATATAAACTCATCTTGCACATATTCCCAAAACAAACCAACATCCAAATAATATTGACCCTCATTGGTCAAACAAAACTTACTGGTAAGGGATCACCTAAAATTAGCTTCCAAAGGGAACTGATTGATAAAACACTACCACACCACAATATTGTGACAAAATTTTCCACTCCAACATTATCAAGATCTTTCCAATAGGTAATATTAGCTTGAATCATAACATGTTCTCAACCAAACCATGTTCCCTAAATCAGTTAAACTAGCCCTAAACAACAAAAAACAAAACCAAAACAAAAACTCAACCATATAAGGAAAATAAAATTCATACACTCTTTAAAACCCACCATATTCTAAAATTAATAATAAATAATTAATTTTGGAAACACACAACCATTTTAAATCACTATAATTTATATAAAATAACGATTCCATGAAGTAATTTTAAAAAAATTTAACCCATATTTAAATGTAACTGACCCCTTTGGAAGACATTGATCCCACTCCCTAGTTTCAATTATAATTCATTAAAAAGGATTCAAATAATGTAATGTTTCATATTTATTGAACAATATAATATTTTTTATTATAAACCCTATGAGTAATAAATATACCTATAAACATAACTCATTATCCCATTTTAAGTCCAAAATGGTTTTAAAAAAACCAAAATAGTTTAGAAAACAAGCCACATGTATTTTTTTTCTAACCAAAATACATTTCAAAAAACCCCTCCTTTATGAAAACATAACCCAATATTAGAAAATTTAAACCCAAGGAGGAACCGTAAAATTTATAAAAACATGATCAATTTATAACAAGACCCATTTAAATATTTCCCCACCATTTTATATCCCTTAAGGGACGTATAAAGGGAATAAAAAATGATAGAGAACATTTATTAACTCAAATAGATTGTTTTATGGTCCTCTAGATGTCTATGGAATAATTCCAAAAAAGTTTCAAGATCATTAATTTGGTCACTAATACAATTTAAATGGATATGTAAAACAACACCATCCCATAGATACATTTTTGTTTCCATCACAAAATCTAACATGACACATATTGATTCTCAACTATGAAAATTTGTATAAACAAATCATCAATGATAAGTTTGGTAAAATATCAAACTCTAGTTTTGAATCATATTTCCCAAGTAATCTCTTGGATCAAAGAATTAAAGAGCTAAATGGTCTCTCTCTACTTAAATCTTGATTTCTAATTAAAATTATAACTCAATATTTCCTCAATAAAATAAATAAACAATGGGTGTTTCCAAGGATTATTCTCCAATGGAGAAAAGAACATAAACATTGAAACCATTTGTAATGATCCAACTCAGTCTGTCTATTTGACGAATTCCTGAACAAGTAATCCACTAACGAGAAGGGCATTCCAGAACCCCACAGGTTTGAAATTAGTGAGTTGGTATCCCCAGAACATAAATTTAATTATTTAGACCAATAATTAGATTTAATGTGATATTTTTAATTAAAAAAAATCTAGTATGACCCATCCTTATATCAAACATCCACACCGAAGAAAAATATTATAGATGAACAATGAATACAAATAAGTAAGAAGGAAAAGTAAATACAGAATCCCTACACTCACCCATATGTCCCTCTCCAAAAATGAAGATAACTACTACCTCCACCTCCCTCTTTGACTATTTTAGATATTTCTCCACTCCATTCATATAATTTAGTAATGTCCCATTCTCCTGATGTTATTAAATTACAAGAAGGATAAAATAGACACGCACCAATCAATCAATTCTCTCAAGAGAGTCCAGGAAACTTGATCATAAATAATATAGTTTTGAACACAAATGAACTATGTCGGACACCAAAAACTACCAAATATATAAAAAACCTCTTACAAATTTCTATAAAATTCACCCTTGAACGTAAGGTGTAATTTGTTTCACGTGATTTATAAAACGAATCCAATCCATATGCTACATTCACCATTCTAAACCACCAATCTTTTTGTAAAATAAATAAAAGGGAGGATAAATTTTTTAAATAATACATGTAAAAGAATTATTTTTAAATTAATCTATTAAATAAATGAAATAGTGCCATTAAATCAATGAAATTAAATGAAAAAAATCCCTTTACCTATATCCATATATCTCATTTAAATCCAATTTTTATAAACAATTTCAAGGAAAATCCATTTAGTGAGAAATATTAATGAAATATCCAAACCATTTTACTTTTCATGCCATAATTTTCAAACCATAAAAAACCATTTTATATTAAGATAAAATACATAGAATGTGATGAATAAACCATAAAAAGTAACCCGAACATCATTGGATCATAATGTAATAACACAATCAATCCATAAATACAATACGATCAATAAAAATTTGGGAATAATATTTTATCATAAAATAAATTATCATGATGATTCATAAAGGACATACAATCATGGGATTAATCCAAAGGATCTTTTAATAATAAGCATGAACTAGCGATAAATAACCTATGTAATCACTATATAATATATCCTCATCGCCAAGAGTTATTTATAACTTTATTAGGATAATCAACCGTGGAATTACTTCATCTATAGGGAAAATAAATTGTGTCACTAGAACTCCTCTATACATAGGATAAAATAATGGCGCAAATATAAATGCCTAGAAATACTTTCGATCTAATAATACAAAGTATCCAGGTAGTTATCCCTAGTCATCTTATTGACTCTACTAGGTTTTCCCCTCACAAAGTTCATTTATTATATCCTTAGAGTCCCACGAAAAGTCAATAAATAAGGTTAGAAATAATTAATCAAATTAATAGTGTATAAATAATTTGAAAAAAACTCACACATCCACTACCGCACCCTTATATCATAGAACCAGACAGACATCAATGTATAAGCACCATGACATGGAGGTTAGTACAAAGAATTCACCATGGGGTCACAATCCACAAAAAAAGTAATAAAATGTGTCCAAAAGAAGGATTTAAATATTCGAAAAACCTTTTTAATGTGCCAAATAGACCTTTAAGACACACCTCATTGGATACCAGGCCACACTGTCAATTCATAATTTCAATTGAAATCTATTTTCAAATACTACTTCAAAAAAATAATTCCATAGACAGTGAAAGTTCATTTGAACAAAACTATTTAAAAAATCATATTTTTTAAACATTTTGAAACCAACTAATGTGAAAAAAAACCAACATTAAAAATCCAAAACCTTAAAAAAGGTTCCATCCTCCAATTTATAAAGATCAAATTCTAATATTTAATCTACTTGTGCATACCCCAAAACCAAAATTCATAAAACATTTGAAACAAGGTACAACCCTCAGGGTTTTCATAGAACACTTATTTAATGAAACACACACCCTTTTATCTTAATTAAATCGAAATCCACATGCATAATGTAAATTTAATAACCTTTTGAGAAATCAAAAAATAAATGTTATAGAACACATGAAATGAGAATTAAGTCAATTACAAGTCATAAATGTTCTTAAAGGAAAATAACATTCAACTCGGGTTTTCATAAAAATTCTAATATATGGGATATAATTTTAAAATACAAGAATTATTTTAAAATATGCACACATAGAATTTCGAAAGAACGTGTCATGTGTCCAAATCCCACAATAAGAGTAATAATACATTAGAAATTGATTTATTGCATAAATTAAATGTAACAATGTATTAAATTCATTAGAAGTCATTTAAATGCACATAATAAATTTATATTATTAATTACAATGGAGATCCATATAGAAACATACCACATATTGATGTAGGGTGATCCAAAATAGTTTGAATGTATTTACTTATATAGAAGATGGTCAAATATGAAAGAAGGTGACCCAAGAGATCCATCACACAACATAAAAATTAAGGAATCATAAAAATCAGGTCAAAAAACTTATCCTAGTATTCATCTAAACTAAGGGTATTAATGGAGAGAGGGAAAATCAGTATGAAAAGACGGGATAAGTAATAGGAGTTCATACCATAAACAATAAACCATTATTTTAGATTGACTTTTGATAAAAACATGTGATATATGAAGGAAAAATTAGTGAGGTCATACACACATTGGGGGTTTGGTCAGGTAGAGTCATGTGAGGGTTGTGGAGAAATGGGTGATAAAGGCCCTAAAAAATCCAAGGTAAAACATAGATGGAATTTTTGTTTATTTTGGACATCACACATGGTTTAGGTGAATAGTTTACCAAAATATGTGCCAAACATTCTATCTATAAGGAAAAAGAACATGATGCCCAAATGGTTACACAATGTAGGGAATAAAGAGCCAACCATACTCAAAACAAGATAAAAACATAGTAATATGCAAAACCCTCATTCATGGCTAGTTCATAGTTACTACTCACCATACAAAAACCAAGAAAAACCCCAATTAGTTTCTAAATTTTAATATTTAAACCCAAAACTCTTAGTATCTTTTGAAAACTTGAAATTAATTAAATAAATTAATTACTTCTGTAGTGACACAAATGTTGTCTTATATTATAAGGCTCACAAAACCAATATGGGTATTTTATGTCCTTATTCTTTAATGATTGTTGTCCGAAATCACATGTACATAATTTTATTACTAACAAAGGATAAGTGGGTGAATCAGTAAGATATTCCTCGAAAATTTTATGTATGTATGGAATAAAAGGAAATTACATCAATAACGAGTGACTAAAAGATTAAATGATCATCATTAACCATTGTAAAGTGTCTCTAATCAATAATTGTTGTGTACTCCTTTACGTTCTCTCATGAATTACCCATTCAGTACTTAGTAAACTAAAAATAATGCATGGATGACTATTTCTGTGTCTTATCAATTTCAATACAAGAAAAATAAAATATTACATTTAGTATAAGAAACATTATCATGGGGGCACACACCATGACATGGGATCATATGATCAATAGAAGATCTAAAAACCATTATGAATATCCCAACCTCTATTTAAATATATATGTCATTTCCATTTCCATAGTTACAACTTCATATAAATCTATGACATACTTTTCTATGGACTAGGTTATGGTCTCTTCATCCAGCTCCACAATTATCAAGATATAAGCATTTTCATTCATTAAAATACATGTCCTACCAATACATGAGTGGTTTTAATACAAATGGTGTCCAATGAGTTCAAAACTGTCTCATGATTTATAATAAACTATATTCACTTCAAAATGAGTGTTATTTACAGTTACACTTATATAAATAAATAAAACATGAATTGGTTTATTCTCATGGAAAAAAATTACTCTAGTAAACTAATATATAAAAAATAAATAGACCATAATGATTAAATATGTTCATTTTCTAGAAACTATAATATATTGATAAAAACTATGTTTCTTTTCACAACCCACAAATAATAATAAGTGATACACTATTTCTTTGGGAAATATGACCAATAATGTGGTTATATTCCTTAATTAATTAACATGATGTTTTTCTTAGACAAAAAAATGATGGATTTAGTAACTCACCATAGTTTTGTTTCGATTTATATAAAATACTTCCTTACATTATAACTAAATCAACCCTACTCAATTTTTATTTACAATATGAGTATATAAAAAATAAATAAAACATAAAATAATATTAAATTATATAGAATCAGTATCCAAATAAACAAAAGCATAATATACTCCCAATATGAGAATAATTTAAACATAATATTTATATATAGTGTAATGTTTGTGAGGTAAATAATAGTCTCAGTGTAAATAACATTACTATATTGAAAATGACTCATTAATATATTCTTAATCAATACCTAATTTTATCTCACTTCATGAGGGATCCCTAGTGTCCTACATTTTATTTTTATTTTTGTAAAAAGTAATTATGCTTCAAAAAAATTCAATATAAAATATTTCCTCATTCCCCACCAAGGAATCTCCCTTGGAAAATTTTGTTTCTCTTTTTCATCACAAAAAAATATTAGGAATCTCCTACCCCTTATAAGGAAAACTCACATTATATTATTTTATTACAAATAAAATATAATAGAATTAAAGTGGGATAATATAAAAAATAAACACATAGATTTTACTAGATATTATAAACTCATAATATGACTATCATTTGATGGAAGGAATCATAGATCAAGTGTTTTATGATGTTATCGATGACTAGTTCCTTTATTTAGATAATTTTTATGTGGATATCACCATGATACTCCTTCTCTATTATAATATTTTATTTGATATAAATATGTTTTAACCTTATATGTTGCACCATAATAAATGATTAATTGATTTCAATTTGGTTTAATCACTTGATCATTATTAGAATTGTGAAATTTAATTTCATATCTTCAATTAATGGTTTCATACAAATCTTTTTAGTTACAAAATGTGGTGCCAACACACCCTCAACATCTATTATGATAAGTGTGACTAAATTTTACTTTATAGAGTGTAATGAATGATATATTACCCTAACAAATAATGCAAATCTGAAATTATAAATTCATTATTCAACATACCTAACCAATATACATTTGAAAATGCATAAAGATAAATATATTTAACTTTTCATTACATTATCCCATACTAAATATTTTTTTGATGTAGTTATAGATCCCCTTTCTGTAATAAAATTTGACACTTTTATAGTGATTTATAATTGATCATAATGTTAAATAAGAAAATAATTATTTATTATTGGAATCAACATGAAAAGAAAACATAAAATTATCATTTAAAATGCCTTAAATTCAACAATACTTTTATTCCCAATAAATGAAAATTTTGTCTCAATGGAAATAAGAGTATATACATCTCTCAATTAATACATTAAAACCACTTTACGAAATCACGAGTATAATTTCCTTTTCAAATAATTATATAATTTTTTATATTAAATACATAAAAACCCATGGAAATGTTATCTCTCTAATTTTATATGTTTTAATTTTTTTCTTCATTTCGGAAGGAAAATATATTTAATATTACACTTCAATTTTGAAAAATATTATACAGTTAATCTAAATGATAATAATGAGGAAGTAAGTGTTTCTTTATTTAACACATATATAATATTATTATCATTTTCTCTAAATAACATTATGGTTTTGAAGTTGTTGGTCTATTTTAAATACTATTCTTAAGGCACATTTCTTATCACATAGTAAGATTTCTTCAGTATTAAAACATGACATCCATTACTATTAAAGATTAATACCTTTAATTTTACCCTATAAACTTTGTCATCATGATCAATATTAATTTTTTTTAACTTTATGGAAAATATATAAAACCATTTTTTACCTGATAATATATTGTGAAACAATTTCTATAGATTTTAGGCCAATGACCCAGGGGAATGTACTATAAATATCAATACCCTAAATTTAATAATACCCATTACAAACATGGTATATTTTTTTCAGGTCACTTCATATTTCCTATTAAGATAATTTAAAAAATATCAATTTAATCCATATCACATTTACCCATTGTATGTGACACTGACTCTTATCAATCATTAGTATCAATATAAATTATCTTTTATTCCATATAATTAGTCCAATCCTAATATTGTAAATCCAATTCAACACCTTTTAGTTTATCTTGGGAAAGTAGATTTGTGTGATTGTAAATTATCATAATTTATCAAGTGTGAACACATTTGGAACTATATAAAATGATATTTATTATCTATATATGTTTTCTATGTATCGTTAAAATAGTTTAAATATGTTTTAAAAATTCATCTTCACATGAAAAATTCAAATCATCTTTTACATATTGTGTACATATTTGAGAAATTAATTTTTTACATTTATATTCACTACCTCATCATTCGGATTCCACAATTTTATAATTAAAATTAATGATGTCTATGAATCACCCTGATTTTCTATGATAATAACATCAAATATTTCAATGATAATTTTTATTTTATTTTTATATCACCAATTTCTTTAACCTATGGATGTATATACCAAAAAATAAAATTTTTATAAATTCAAAAAAATTTCCCCATTAAACTACTTTAATTTTGATAAAACAATAGTTTTTAAACACCATCAAACTATTAAAATTTGGTTTTATT
Source organism: Viscum album (assembly GCA_963277665.1). Taxonomy (NCBI): domain Eukaryota; kingdom Viridiplantae; phylum Streptophyta; class Magnoliopsida; order Santalales; family Viscaceae; genus Viscum; species Viscum album. The sequence goes on along the minus strand of OY728127.1, from coordinate 394,102,391 downwards.
CTCAAACAAATATCATAATTCTTGTAAATTGATTTTGTTTAAATAAAGAATCAATTTTTATTTTAAACTGACACAGTTTTGTATTGTTTCTATTAAAATTTTAATGTTACAAGATCATCTAGTATGGATTAAGTGATCGAGACATTAGTGCCATATCTGATTATACTCATTCATACACATATATTAAGAAATTGTATCATTATGTAATTGAAATATATTACCAATTATAGTTTTTTCCTCCCAATATTACTATGTCATACATCACTATTATAATGAACCAATCATTCTTATAAAAAAATATCATCATTCCATTTTTATCATAATAGAGATACTCTCAAAAGATTGTTTCTCAACCAATAAACTAATTGGACATCATTTGAATTATACTTATTATATATTTTTCGAGTGATGTTATTAACTTAAAAAATTAATAAACTATCATTCCTAAAATAAGAAGTACCTTCATCATATTTATGGATGAACTTAAAAATATTTTTTCCATTATTTTATGATGATAAAATATAATCAAAAATCAATTTTTTTTAGAAAATTAATGATTTATTGTAACCCTCAACCAATAATTCATTTTCATGAAACATATTTGTTTATAATGTGTAGATTTACCATGTTATTTTAGCCACTCAAATATAATTATAAGACACTCAGTGGTATTATGTATTTAAGGATCAAACCTACCATAGTTTTCATAAAGTTTATCAATTTTATTTATCACTTTTACCTTCTATTTTTGATGGTGTATAAGTTTCCACCCCATGTTATCAAATTTTATTCTACTCAAATAAAATACTCTTATTTACAAATAAAAAATATGTTTAACTAAAAAAATTTCCTTTTGAGAATACACTGTAAAAACTATTATATTACTTTTGAATTTGAATCTCCTCCTTAGATAGAAATTATTTTCTTGATAAACTATATGTTTCATTTTCTTATATTATTGAATCTAATAATTTTCATCTACTACCAAAATATTATTAATGAAATAAAACATAGTTATATTTTTATTAATCTTGAAATCACATTCGTTCTTCATTTATATACCATTTTTATTATAATTTTTAGAATAAGAAATTGATGTGAAAATGAATATATAATCGTTTATGTGATAAAATGTTAATTATTTCCATTTTTCAATGAATTATTTTTTATTGTTAAAACATTACATAATATTTATATTTTTTATGATTACTTATTTTGATCATACCTATTATAATCCAGTTTATTAATTTGGAAATTAAATAATTTTTTTGACTATTTCTATATTTTAATCAGGTAAATATAATTTTATCTTTTTTACTTACCATTTACTCTTTCAAATGAATTAAATAAAAATAATAAAAATCCTATAAAATTCCTGAAATTATCATGAACATTAAATTCCTTTTCATGATATATCTTGGATTCATTGATATTCTTGACTTGAGAGAATTATTTCTTCTTTGTAGGTCCTCTTCTCATATTATATGCTATCAAGATATTATAATGATTATAATTTATAAACCCATCCATGTAATAATACACAATGGGACTAATATTGGCATTAAATTTATCAGGTTTAGTAATTTATTCTTTCTTTACAATGGTAAAATATTATTATATATTCCAATAGTGGTTAAAATTTAGTTCTATGATATAAATAGTTCATACACCAATTCAAAAACTACCATATTTATATATTGTAATTAATAATTAAATGATTTAATTAATGGATCTTTTCCTTTGTTTTCTCATTTATAATAATAATTACGATTCTAAAATATTGTGTTAACATTTTTGGAAGCAATAACTATTATAAATTACTCATATGTGAGAGATGATAACAATAATAATCATGCTCTCTATTCCGCTACCAATTTATTCTGATATATCCTGATAATAATACCTCACAATTTTGTAATATCAACTCCCTTATGAATGTTTTAAGAACATATTTTCCACAATTAGTGTGTGTATAGAACCATAATTTCATTATATATATGAAATAATTTATTATAATACATGAAAAAAACATTATGATTAAAATATTTTACTTTATAAGATAATTATAAATAAAAAAGTATAAGTAGTAGAGAATAAACTAGAATACTAGGGTGGGATTTGAGAGACAAAAAAATAATGTCAACATGAGTGAAATCATTAAATTTATAACAAATTAGATTGTTTTTTTTATGAAAGTAAGTTTGTAGAATATAGATGGGGGATGAGCTCCACCAAAAAAATGTTATAAATTATTACATATTATATTGTAAATTAGGGAATAAAATCGTTAATAAATAATGTAACCAATGACAATAATATATAGTGATATAAAAAGAAAAACAAAAAAATAATCATGAATGTTTCTTTTAATATTATATAAATATCATCCATAATCATTCTTAATCACCCCTAATGAAATAACATCACTAGTTGATTCCAATAACGCAAAATATAATAACCACACCAATTAATTCCAATATATCTTCTTAGAATGAAAAATCCTTACCGAATGCATTAGGGGATATATATTAGCCCCCCCCCATAAGGATTTATTATGTCCATGATCCATAACATGAATAAAACACATAAGAGTTTATATTTCAACCCATAACAATAATCATTAATGTTAATCCTTGAGAAGAAAATAAATGTCAATTAATGGGTTAACCAATTTCATATTGAGAGGAAAATAAATGGGAATCATATAATACTGATAAATAAATATTAATAATAAAATTATAATTAAAAATTAAATTTAAGATTATATATATAGTTTAGGTTAATATAATGATATAAACTACAAATAAATTGAGGAAAGGATTATGAAAAATCTATTATCACGAGTATGATATCACTTTATACATCCTATACATTTTATTAAAATTAATTTATATTAATTATTTACTTCATTAGTAAACGTATTCAGGTTAATGTTAATATTATAATTCCTTTTTGTTAATTTAACATCATCTATTTTAATGTTACTATATTAATTTTGTTGGTTTCAGTGGTTTTGTGGTTAAGCGGTTCACAACTCAAAAAAAGATTGAAGATAATGGTAATAGTAAAACATATTTTCCAATTACTTCACAAGATCCAAAATTTTCATGTTATATTTTTTCTTTAAATATAATTTCAAGGGATCATAACATATTTTTAAATAGTTAAAACATATAAGATCTTCTTTGGTAAGCCTGTTTTTGACACTTAAAATTGAATTCAATTGAAAAATTTAAATATCATTATTCCCAAGGATGTTTTTTATTTATAATTAAAAATTAAAATATATTATTTTATTATAAATGTTCTAATAAATCATAAAACCATTTTTGATTAAATTTCATGAATGTTATAACTAAAAATAAAATACATAGAATTTGAAACTCATACTTTAACATATTAACGAATTATGAAAAGGATTTGACGGGAAAAATTGTTATATATCATCAATAATGGAGTTATACGGACTATATAACATGCTAATAGAATCATATATGAAAATTATAAAAATATTTAAAATAGTTTTAGGTTCAAGGAATCATAAATAAGATAGAAAAACGTGACTTGGGAACCCTTATCTTTTATTTTAAATTTATTTAATTGGATTGGGGAAAAATCATTTATAAGAATTAAATTTGGATCTAAAAAAGCCATAGGAAAATGTAAATTGACGTTTATATATGTATCTGAAAAATTTATAGAGATAAAAGTTAACATTATAACTATTTTAGAATGGGTATAAAGGCATTTTGTTTATAGACATGATTGGATGGAATTTTTTAAAATATTAATATCATAAGTGTAAAGAGCATATTATTTAAGTTTCAAGTGGATAAAAAATAAAAATTAAATATATTTTCATGAATTAATCGTCATTTTATGAATGAATATTTTTTATATAATTTTTTTTATCAATTTAAAAATCATTTTTAACAAAAAAATAGCATTTATATTGATTTGAAATGACATTATTATAATTTGAGATTAAAAATATATAAATAATTCTAAAATTCAGATTATGATATTTATATCAATTTTTTATCATCACATGTATCCATTTATGTCATGTAATTAATAAATATTTCAAATTTTATCATTATGACAACATTTTTTGAACTTTTTTTAAACTCTGTATGCAATATATCAACATCAAAAAGTAATTTCCGCTTTTTCTTGATATAAATATTAATATATATTAATTATAAAATATTTATAGGATATTTTGAGTATATTATTATTTAATAATTATTAAATTAATTTCTATAATGACCTTCTGAATTTTAATATAATAATAATAATTAATATATTTTTTTTTGAAATCAAATTCTTATTTTTAAAGTAGTGAAATTATTTTACTCAGTAATTAACAAATATAAACTCACCATTTAAAATTTTAAATTAATATTTTATTTATTTTATGTAGTCAATGTCATATAATTTTTTTTAAAATGTCCAATATAGTTCTATATAAAAATATAATAATAAAAAGTTGAATTCCACTTGAATTAGATCCGTTATTTTAAAAATCAGTTCAAATGGGTTACACAACCTAAAGAAATTTGAATTCATTGATTGACATCATATATTTATTTGTTATGTATATATAATATTCTTAATCTTTCCCAAACTTTCCTATGTGTTCTATAACATTCCATCCACATATTTAATAATGGATTGTTGGGTTTAGTTTGAACATTATTTTTATATTTTTAAATGATTAAAAATTTATTTATCAACATCTAATAAAATATAAAATGAATATTTAAATTTTTTTAAAATGTTTTATATCTATAATAATCAATTATATTCCAATAATTTCTCATTTTTTAAAAAATATTATTGATATTTGTTAAAAAAATTTGTTATATAAATATAATTGAATGAAAACACTCCATTATATAAAAGGAGTTTTAATTCAAATGTATCAAACAACTTATAATTACATTGCATTAGAATACTTAAATTTATAATAAATCATTCAATATTTTAAAAAATAAATTAAAATAAAAAAATACTAGTTTTAATACTTTATAATAATTTTTAACTAAAACATTGACTACACATCAAATTTACTATTTACTATTATATTTTGTTAGTTTTTTTATAAAATAAATTCCAACTAATTTAAAAAAATGATTCAAAATATAATATTTATTTCATTAAAATAAATTTATGACTTTTTAATTATACATTTAAATTAAAACTCATAATATAATAAAAAATATATATTTTTTAGAAGAACAAATTTCTTCATTAAATGAAAAACCTAATTATTGTTTTGTAGCATGAAATAAATATTAATTAAAAAATAAATGATAATTAGAAATTTAAATATATTTAAGAAAAAAATACCTTTATAAAATATTTAATAGTAAAATAACTCTTTCAATATATCGAAAAAGAATCTTTTTAAAAATCATATATATTTAACCATAAAATAAGATAAGAATTATGTTAGGATGTAAATATAAATATTTTATATTTATAATAATTATCTAATTGATAATATATCATCAAGTGTGAAATGAAGTAATCATATAGTATATATTTAAGATCATAATATACAACCTGAAACTGATATATTATTAAAAAACAGGGGTAGTAACATTCTCCCCCATAATAAAATTATTTTCTCATACATTTACATTGAACTAACCAATGGAATAATGTGTGCATCTAAAAATAGGAAAAACATCAAATGCAGATTTTATTGAGAACATAATATCTGCTCTAATATAAGTATAGAAAACTGATAATTTCCCTAAAGATTGATATATGATGATATTTTCATTAAACAATGTTATTTTTAACAAAGTACGTTTCTTTATAATAAAGAAAGACTCCTGTAACCACTCAGACCCAGATGACACCTTATTGTGCCTCGAGCTCGGTTTCCCAAATGACCTCAAGCACATCTCCCCAAATTCCAAAGGCAACCGACTAGAAATGAGGGTCTATGTGAGTCAGTGGGGTGACTATGCCCTCATTACTAGAGTATCATAGCTGAATTCAATCATATAATTAATTGTGGAAGTGAAACAAATAACAAACAACTAGAAGTATGAAAAGTAAGAAAAAAATACATAATAATAACCACTAGTTTCTTAAATACAAAAATGATTTTGATGGAAAAAGTGTCTAGAAAGAAGTGAGAACAGTACATTGCAATACAGTTAATGTATTAAAAAAAGAAACAAACGACCAAAAAGGTATACTAGCATCTCAAGCCTCAGCATGGTCCTATTCTCCCCTACTCTAAAGTCACAATCAACAACCTTTACTAGGGTACTTTCCCCTATCATTAGATTCATCTATATAATCAATTTGGGTCCCTAAGGTGGCCCAAACATGGTGTGAGATAAACACCCCGGTATGCAACCACCCAGGTCTATATAGTTCTAACAGAAATTCTATAAAAGTTATAGCTTGTATAAACAAGAACTGATTATAGTGTGTATGCCATTGGAATAATTCTACCACAATAATTGAAATAAAATTGGCCGAAAGGCTACCTACTAAAGAGATTCATCTCTTTTAAAGGAAGATATAACCAAGTAAACATGAAATTGACATAGCCACACCGAACATCCATTTGTATCAAGTAATCCATAACCATGTTGTTTAGAGAATTCATGTATCCCAAGACCACAATGTATAGTTAAATGTAGACTGAAAATTCTTGATCCAAGGTGTTAGTAGACCAAGGCATCCATATAAAATATCTAGAGAAAAGAGGGCCAGATCCAAGGAGCTTATCCAGGGCATCCCATCGAGTCCCATGGGCATCCCTGGTGGAAATTCAGTTATGCATTGGTTGCGGTCCCCAGAACAGGGCAATATCATGTCCTATGTGAGCCTATGAATACTGGATCCACAGGGTAAAAAGGCCTGAGATATCCCATAGAATCCATACCCAAGGGGAAGAGTCAAACCGATGCTTCCACTATTGGGTTCCAAATTTTTTGATTCAATTCATATAATTTAAACAATTTAATACCATGTGATTATACCCACCCACAAAAATAGGAACAAATCATGAGTTTACCCACTCATGCATTCCATTTACTATTCATCATTTATATGGGCTTACCCTAAAATAGTATCCATTTAACATTCCATTAACCATTTTATATAGGTATTCCCACCCATATCAACAAATTTAATTTAAGCCAAGATATCTAAATTCCTATATTGGCACAAGATATAAATATGCAAGGAGGAAGTACATGTACTATGAAATATATTCAAGATATCAAGGCATTAATGGGATTACTATAAATGGGAAAGCACAAGGACACACCCCTTGGGTTGTTTAAACAGGCATAAACATGTTAAATCCTAATGTCACACCCCATGGGTGTCCATGAAATGAGTAATGGGTGCCAACACACCTAAACAGATCCAACGTGCATCCTCACTTGGTCTGACTACAACTATTACTAGAAACTCTCTAAAAAACATGACCTCGTCAGAAATTAAGATGGATGGTGTAAAGTTTGAGTTCCCATAAAACACAATGAAAATTCAAAATAAGGTATAGACAACCTACCTCATCTCATTAGTAGAAAACTCATATAGTTTCAAGTGTTGATTCAACCTGGTTAGGATGAAAATTGATGAATTGATGAAAAAAGGGTATTTTGTTATATGACCCTAAATCCAAACAGTGAATACATTTTTTCGATGAAACAAGAATGATTAAAAAGGAATTGAGGACTTACCATTTGAGATTTTATTAGAAAATTGGCAATCAAAACAGAGATCAGACAGAAGAACCAGCTCAAAGACTATGTAAGGTAGCTCAAAGGAGCTCCACATAGGGCTCTGTGTGATGGGGGAGGAAAACACAAATTGGTCTAAGAAGGAAAATAGTTTTTTTTTTATAATTAAAAAATATAAAACACAGCATGGTCACACTATTTACCCACTTGGTTTCCCAAACCGTGTATAAATAGTACAAACCTCACTACCTAGAAAGGGTCTATTCGCATGGTTTTCCTAAACAATTTACTAAACGTGTCGTAACCATTCAATAGAGTTATACTAAATCCTATAAATTTTTAGACATCTCTCATGGTTTAGACTAATCGTGCGCAAGCCATGCACAAATAGTGAACCATTTCGTTTTATTCCCAAAACATAGTTTGGTCCTTCGAACAAGCCCCAAACACCTTCAAAACACATGTGATCAAGTTATGTATTCACATAAATCCATAGCATGTAAATTTAACAAAAAATAAATATAATAGTACCTTGTAAAAAAACCAATGTTCTTACAATCGTCCCGTTATAGAAACTCATCCCTGAATTTTTCTATAAAGGGTGGTCAATATTCTTATGAGAACAACTCTGGCCAATGAACACGTATTTAGAAATCCCTCTCCCATGTATGGTCCTATTAAAGTCCATGATTCCATCGTACCCATAATAGAGTACCTGACCGACCTCATAGAAAATCATGCTCTTGTCAACTATAGAAATCAGATGCTCCTCAAAAGACGAATCATCCTAATGTTCTTCCTCCTCGGGATGAAAAATGTAGGATGAGCATGAGTGATAGTGTCGCAGCTGAGATACATGGAAGACATCGTGCGTTGCTCAATACCTCTAAGGTAACTACAACTGATATTCAACTGACCTCACTCTCTCAAGAATCTGAAATGGAATGACATATCTATGTTAAATTTTACCTTGTCTCTTGATTCGCTTGAGTCCCAACCTCGGTAAAAAGCTCAAGAAAACCCAATCCCCGACCACAAAATCTAATGGTCTTATTTGGTGATCAGTGTTTGATTTTTGATGAAACTATACAATTTCCATCCACTTCTGAATCAACTAGACCTACTCAGAAGTCTCCTTCATGATTTGTGGTCCCAGAAAGGCTACCTCTCCTACCTCTAACGAGCACACTAGAGAACCGAATAACCTACTATATAAAGCCTTGTAAGGTTCCATCAATGTCATCACCTGATAACTATTATTATAGATGAACTAAACCAGGGGAATGTGCCTCTCCAAAAATCCCCCAAATCTTGGACCTGTTCTTGATGGATATCCCCTAGAATATATATTGTACACTCTAACTAGACATTGGTGTGAGGGTGTTATGTTGTTCTCAGAAACACCTATGTGCCCAAAAACCTATTAAAAACTAAACTAGAAATGGCATGGGATGATGGTTTCCCTATCTGAAATGGTAGTGTCTAGGACCCCATAATGTCGTACCACCGCTCAGATGTACAACTTTTCAAGATCATCAACACTGAAGGTCTCTTTGATTGGAAAGAAATTTGTGGCCTTCATAATCCTGTCAAAGAAAACATGTATCACATCCTTTCCTCGAGGATATATCAGCATAACCCTAATGAAATGCATCACTACATCATCCCATTTCCACTACATATATGTAACTACTGTAATATCCCATCTGGGGACTGATGTTCCGCCTGCACCTGCTGATTGGTGGATCATCTAATAACAAATCAATCTACCTCTCTCTTCATTCATGACACTAATACTGACATCCCTAGTCATAGAACATCTTGATTTTTCTAGGATGCACTACCTAGACTAAATCATGAAACTCCCACATCAAATGCTCATGAATATCTCCGGCAACCCAAATGCATCCATGGATTCAAAGAAATTCATCATCACCTACCATCCAACTAGGATGAGGCTCCTAACCTGCCACACCATCCCGTAGAAGTAGGCCTTTTCAATATTATAGATTACTTATCCTAACTCTACTCAGTAGGGTAGATGTAACATCTAAGGATGAAATAAATTTATGACCTTGTGTATCACTCACCTCCAGATGCATCTCAAAAAACTAATCCATAAGCTTCCACTCACTACAGGCCTACTACACTACAAATATCTGAGTCCTCATGCAAAGTGGGTCGGCTACTTCATTTCCCATACCAGACATGTATGAAATCTCGTATTCAATGGACTATAGGTACTCAACCCACCATTTCTGCCTAAAATTTAGATCACGCTGCATAAAAATATACTTGATCTATTTATGGTCTATGTACACCAAAAAATTCTCTCCTATTAAATATTGACTCCAATAGCGCAACATGTGAACAAATGTAGCTAACTCGAGATCATGTGAAGGGTAGCTAGTGTCTTGAGGCCTCTACTTCCAAGACCTGTATACCTCGACTTGATGTCCCTACACCATTACTACACATAGACCAATACCTAATGCATCACAGTACACCGTGTGGATCATGCCTCTCTGTTGCTATATCTGCACTGGTATAGATGTCAACTTTCCATTCAGCTCCTGAAAGGCCATCTCACCAGATTCCAACAAAAAAAATCACATCTGTCATAGTCATACAAACAGCGACGTTGTTAACCATGTGCAGTCCTGTATAAAATTCATGTAGTAACAAGCTATCCAAAAGAATCCTTTTAATTAAAAAAACTTCTTGGGATGTCCCCATAAAAATATAGTTATAATCTTATCTGGGTCCACTAACACACCCGTCTCTGAGATGATGTGACCTAGGAAGTGAATCTAATCCATCTAAAAGTGGCACATATCAAGCATAAGAAATATCTTATGCTCTATTAGTGTATTCAAAATGATCTCATGATGGTAGGCATGGCCATGTAGATTGTGAAAATTCACCAAGATATTATCAATTACAACCACCACTAATTAATCTATGTATGATATAATAATTGGTTAATCAATTCCATGAAAACCACTAGAATGTTCATAAGTGTGAACGTCATAACTATATACTCATATAACGCATACCAACTATGAAAGGTTGTACGAGGTATGCTTGTAGGTGGAACACACACTTAGAAATATCCTGACCATAATTTGATCTTTCATAACACTCGAGCTCCTTAATTATGATCAAACTGGTCATCTATCTGCAGAAAATGATATTAGTTTTTAACCACCAGATGGTTCATTTTCTGATAATTCATGCATAGCCTAAGAGTTCCGTACAAATTTTTTGCCAAATGGACTATAAAATCCCATGGATAAGCAGTAGGTCTAATAAACCCATTCACCTCTAAATCCTATAGCTGCGTCTTGGGATCCTGCATCCCTATCGCAGCCATCTTGTAATGAGTAATGGATACTAGCATAACTACTATAAATAGCTCGATGGAGAACTCCACCACTCTCTCAGGAGGTAATCTAGAAAATATTTTGGGAAAGCCATACCTAATGTGCTCAACCACTATATGAAAGTCCGTCTAACTCACTCCCTCGTCATCCAGAAAAAAACTAGTAATAAGGGCTATCATCCCACCCAGCCAATGATGCTTTGGTCCAGCTCTGCTCACCTGGACATCCCATTCAACCCTTTGAATAAACACCACACCCTCTATTGATGTGAAATTCACTCTATGGTGATACCAGTCAACACACACTCAATAGAAAATGAGAAAATCCTTTATGAGAATGACATTAAACCCTATCATCTCATGGATATAAAGATCCCAGATGAAGTGGCACCCACCAAACTCAAGGGTAAAATCCATACACTAGTGTAAATCACCCGTTTTTACTCCCAAAGGTGTTTCTATCATCAAAACACCATTAGAAAGAAAAACCACATTCCCAAGGATTTTTATCACTCATGTAGAGATAAAAATATGAGAGGAACCTTTATAAAAAAGGGAAGATGCAATAGTAGAATCCACTATGATCAAATATCTCAGCATATATAGTCTGATATTCTAGAACAGTTGGGTATATTTCATTACATAAGTCTGGCATATACCACGACCCTATGACCCTGCCTGGCTAAACATAGTCGATCTGCCTTGTTGTCTCTGAGAACCCTGTGTCTGGATACCATGCCGACGACCACCACTGCCCTGGCCAGACCATCCTATACTGCTCCAGCTCCCAACCTAATGTGGAGCTTATGAACCTGCTCTCGATCATGATTTTAGAGTTGAACACATAACACCTTCATTTGGAGGGAAGGTCCTTTAAAATTGTTTCATGTACCCCTTCCTTCCACAAGCTTGGCACTTTACTAGTTCGTAGTCACTCTAATTTTTCATGTTGCCTTACCAACCACAATTATGGAAATATACCATGATACCTACACCCATATCCCAACTAGAACTAACATTGTGGGAACCCTCAAAATGATGCTTCTTTCCCAAATACGTAGATCCACTAGGGTGAGAAATAGGACACATATGTTAAGTACCTGCAATTTCCCTCAGGTTATGCTATGAAATAAGCCCCTAATTTACAATCTCACTAATATAAGGAAACCATAAAATTTTGACAGAAGATCTGATAGCAGATATGATACCTTCCCCAAAGATCATATCCCTCGAAATATCATCTGTAAGATACATTGACACAAATGTTGTTTCTCTGTAAAGCATTCCAAGTATTCCATAACCATCATCGCACCCTGATCCAGAAACATGAACTTAGTAGCTTGCTCTACAAACAGATTCAGAGGGTAGAAGAAATCCACGAAAAGGGTTTGGAATTCATCCTAAACCACATAATGTATCCCATTAGTCAGGTTCAAAAAATCACACAATTGCTATTCTACTCTACACAACATGTAATTTTCTAGATTTATCCTCCACTCTAGAGGCATCTCCAGATGCTTGAAAATTCCTAACGTCGTCTCTAGCCATAGCACTAGAGCCTATGGCCCACCATCCCTTAAACTGTAAGAGGATGCTGCTACTGGAACACCCATGTTAGCTCATCCATACTCAAGGCTGGCTACGGTGCTCCCTGTATCATTTTCATCGAGAGAAAGAAAACCTCATAGAACTATTCGTCATCATCTGTGTCAGGAATACCCTCTAGTTCCACAACGAGCATTATAAGAGATTCAACTCGTATCCTATGGCCCATCATGTCTAAATTATGGTAATCACCACCATTGTGACATACCACTAGAGGTCGTCATGGAAACATGTATCTCCAATGCCAAACACACACCTTAAGAAAGAACACTATCAAACCCCAAATCTCAAAAGCATATGATAGGTCATAACCCTCCTAGAAACCAATTTAAACCCATAACCTACTACTAATGCCCGGACTGGTTAAAGAAAAACCATCAAACCACAAGAAACTATGCCACTTAACCATTTAGAAGACGAGTCTAGGTTAATTCTCAATTCACTAATCATGTTCACATTCCTTTAGCCCGTAAATTTTACAATGAATTAAAAATTATGTATCCATGATGGCCTATAACACCTCATGAACCCAAAACATAGTTCTCATACAAACCATACATAGAACAAGTTCAATTAACATTTACATTTCACTGGTGCGTCATTTCTCAATTCATAATGTCCTATAATCATTATAGATTAAAATATGATGTCACACCTTTATCTATTGCACCCAATTAACACAACAACATGACAAATTATCACATCAACTATCACAACAACATGAAATATCTAACGCATCCTAGATGGCAAGGCATAATGCATTTCCTATGATATTAAAATGTTTTTATATGATGAATGAGATATCAAGCCATCATCTCATCGAGTTCCAACTGAAATAGATCGCACAATTGCATCAATAGTAATATTACAAATCAAGTACATCACCCAATAGTTAAATTCAATTAAGTGTAATAGTCTAAATCCAGAAAATGAAATCTCAATTGGATGAAATTTGGATTTTCCCTATATGCGGGGTAGCTACTGCCAAGCACAATCTATTACAAAATTCCATTTACATCTTATCCCTATCTATTGTCACCAAATTGTATGTCAAACCAGAAAAGAAAAACCGTTTGATACCATGTTGTAACATCATTGTCCCAGATTCCCCATAGTGGTACCCCAAGCTTGGTTGGCCACATGGTCTCAAGAGCATATCCCCAAATTCTATATGTTATCGACTTGTAGCATGGGCCTTTGTGAGTTTGGGGGGATACTATGCCCTCATTACCAGAGTATCAAAACAAAATTCAAACATTTAATAAATTAAGGAAGGGAAACAAACAGCAGAAAAATGGAAATAAGAAAAGAAAGATAAAAATACATAATAATAAATAGTATTATCTCAAATAAAAAATGAAGCAGATGGTACAAGTATCTAGAAATTAGCCAGAATAGTACATGGAAAGACAATTCAAGTATAAAAAAAATACTAAAAAGGTATCCCAACATTGAAAGGCTCTTCTTGGTACTATGCTCCCCTGATCCAAAGCCACAACCAACAACTGGTACTAGGGATCTTTACCCTACCATTAAATACAACCATATAATCTTTTTGGGTCCCCATAGAGCCCAAAACAGGGTTTCAGATAAACATCCCAGTAGGCAATCACCTAGGTTTATACAATTATAATATAAATTCTACAAAAGTGCCATCAAGTTTAAAAAGGAAGTGATTAAAGTGTGTATTCCCATGTCATAAGTTTGTTGTAGTATGTAAAACCAAACAACCCTCAAGCATACCTGAAAAAGAGAGTCAAATCCTAACAAGGAAGCTATATCCATGTAAACATGCATGTCACACGACCACGTCGTACATCCATCTGTATCGAGAAGCCAATTGCCATGCTGTATAGCGAAGTCAAGGATCCCATGACCATGCCATATAGTGAAATGTTGACCGCAAAGGCTGGATCAAAGGTGTTAGCAGACCAAGGAATCCATGTAAAATATTTAGACCATGGAGGTTTACATCCAAGGATATTTTCCATGGAATCTCATAGATTCCCATCGGAATCCCTTGTGGAAACTCGTTTAGGCACTAGTTAGTGTCCTAGGAGAATGTAAATATTGATTCATATGCGAGGATAAGAAAGTAAGATCCACGGGGTAGCAAGGCCGAAGTCATCCCACAGAATCAGGACCCAAGGGGTAGAGTCAACCCATGTTGTCCACTATCGTGTTCCATAACCATTCATTCAATTCGTATAATTTAACCAATTTAATCAATTTAAAACCATGTGAGTATACCCACTCACTTAAACATGTACAAACCATGAGTACACCCACTCATTATTCCATTTACCATTCACAATTTACATGGTCTAAACCACCCATATTAGTCATTTAACATGCCATTAACCATTTTATATAGTTATACCCACCCATATCAACACATTTCATTTAAGCCAAGCTATAAAAATCGTTATGGAGTCACAAGATATCAATATGAATGGAGTAAGAACATCTCCTAATAAATATATTCAAGCGATCAAGGAATTATAGGGAATCCTTTAACTAGGAAAGAATAAGCCAAAACCCCTTGGGTGGTTTAATGAGGTTAAATCTAAAAGGCACACCACATGTGTGAACTTGAAATGAGAAATGGGTGCCCACACACCTAAACTGAACCTACAAGCATCCTCACTAGGTCCCACTACATCTATTACATGAAACTTTTTAAAAAAAATGAGGCATCATCAGAATTTTTGATGGATGGTGTAATGGTTGAACGCCCATGAAACACCTCAAAAAGCTGAAATAATGTACATAACACCTACCTTTCCTCGGTAGTAGGAAAATCATCCACAATCAAGCCATTATTCATCCTGGTTTGGAAGAAAACTATAGAACAGATAAAGAATGAGATATTAGGTCATATGATCCTAAAAAAAATAGAACAATAATTTTTCCAAAAAATAAATAATGACTAAAAAGAAATCAAGGACGTACTGTTACAGATCCAATGGCATAGTCGTCGATCGAATCAATGGTCAGATGGAAGAACTGTCTCAAAGCCTATGTTTGGAACCTCAAAGGATATCCATAGAGGGATATGTGTGATGGAGGAGCAAAACCAAATGGGGTTAAAAAAGGAAATTGGATTTTAATTTTTTCTTAAAACAAAGTAGGGTTGCACAGTTTACCCGCACGATTTTCCAAACCGTGCAGAAACTGTGCACACCTCAATACCTAGAATGGGGCCCTTGGCATGGTTACCCTGAAACATTTACTAAACATGAAGTAACCTTGTGAATGTGTTCTACTAAAACTTGAATCTTTGTAGACATCTCAGCCAGTTTAGTCTAACTATGCTCAAGACAAGCGCAAACCATGAGCCAAGTGATTTTCTTCCCAAAACATGGTTCTGAAATCCAAAAAATCCTTGGACACATCCAGAACACCTTTTATCTAGTAAATCATTAACATAAACCAATAACAATGCAATTAAAATGAAAATAAAAGGAACAATACCTCATATTAAAACACAAGTTCTTACAGCTAAAACTTGTAAATGGGTTTTTTTAGATGTGTACCTTAATAGTCTAGTGATTTTTACAACATATGGAATTATTTCCCCATTTTGAGTTGTAGAGTGTGAGAAAATATATTTATTTGAATTCATTCCATTCCTTGGGAACTATTACAACCCTTAATTTTGTTTTTTAATCAATTTCTTCTACCAAATCAATTAAATTTCCAAACTATTAATGATATAATTGAGTCTTTCATGATTAAAGCATGAAAACATATCTGTTCTATCATGTTGGTCCATTATTCAACAATTAATTGATAAAATGATATAGTAAATGGTAATATTATTCATTATATAAATAATTTAGTAAATAATTATTACTAATCATTCCATTAATTTACTGAAAACTAAAAATAATAATGAACTAAAAATATAATTACATTAGAATAAACAATCAAATGGGGAAAAATAAACCATGATTTCTATATTATATCACCTCAGTTCAACTATAGTTCCCATTGGATCAATGTAATACCCCCTAAGGAAACATTCTCACGCCAAAATGAGAAAAGGTGGATAATGATGCTCGATTCCAACCTCCAACAGACAATGGGTTGGAGACAAGCATCCTGGGTATATCATACACATAAATGGAAGGCATTACCCTTTATGATTTTAGATGAAAAGAGACAGGATAGAAACACCCAATAACTCCTACATAGAATAAAATAAATGATAAATGATATTTTCATGTAATATAATACAATGGAAATAAATTAAAGAAACTAAAAGTACTAAAATATAAACTCGACAACAACCGTCAAACCCAGACAACTCCTGATCAACCATGATCTAGTAATGTATAGCTTGATCACTAACCTTTTCCTACTGACCTAAAAAAATTATATATATATAGAGTGAGAATATCATATATACATAAATGGATCATCTCTAAATAATCTTATGTAATATATAATGAAATCATTCTATATCCCATTTCACATCCCGAGAAATCTCTCTCAAAAAGTAATTCAGTATAAAGAAACCAGGGATAAACTGTCATCTCTTCCATCTCATGCATCCCATCACTCATCACATTCCATGAACCTCATGCCTCAAATAATCTCATTACATATCCAATTAGCAATTTAGTAGTTTTTGTGAGCCACCATTGCAAATATTTCTTATATTATTCCGCAATATAACTCATCCCATACACATTATACCAATAATAACACATATGAAACTATACCTAGAGAAACATGTGTGTCAAATAACCACATTCCATTAAATCCATCCACAAAAATATATGCGGAATGATTACCATTTTGCATAACAAAACATAATTCTATCAGGTGAAGAGAGGAGGTCCAGAGGGGGTAGTCAGCTATTTGTTCCCCTCCAACAATGATATTGAGGAAAACACCATCCCATAAACCACTAAGATTAAGTTTCCCTACTGATATGGGTGGGGTAAAAAAAGATATCACAAAATCAAACATTATATAATATTTATCAAACAAAAATATGGGAATTAACCTAGTTTTAGGATCAACTAAAACTATCATTACTCGAACACTCGACTACCACTATTAAAAAATAAATAACCTTCAAGCACACAAGCATTAAATGAGATTCAATTAATTAGTTATTTGTTTTAAAAATATCACTTTATAGTAATTATTTCATTATCTACTATTTAACATTAATATATTCCAAATTTCACTAACAACCAAGTGAAGTCCATGCCCTCTAGGTGTAATCCAACTGATTCCATGGTTCCACAAGATTATCAACGTTTTCATTCCATTCAAGCCCCAACCCCATGGGGTAAAAAATTTATTGATCACTATAATTTAATAATAACGTGTACTATATAAAACATACTATACTATTGTAAAAGTGAATCATAAAACAAGCTCAACTAGCTACCTCAAGTGTTGGGGAATGGAATATAGGTAAACAAGAAACACATCCATCCGGCCTTTAAAGAAGTACATTATAAACAAATCATCTTGCATTCAACACAACAATGGGAAATCCTAGTTTAAATCAATTGCATAAATCATTTTCCTATCCTAGACATCACCATGCATATCACCATGAATCCATCCATCCATTATTATTATTAAATAATATAACAAACCCTGACCTCCCAACCCATATCATTTCAAATCATTAGCCATATCAATCTCACACAAAAGGCTCACATCAAACCAACACACATGGAAATATGAAAATAACAAATAAAGTCAACTGGGTATCCATGCCCTAAATTCCAAGGCATCCAACCATTACATAAAAAATGGTCATGATATGCCCTAAAAATTATTCCATATTAAAAATTGTTTCTTTACCATTATTAATTAACTGATTCATTTATCATAGTTTACAATAATAGGATTCATAAGGCATTATATGTTAATAATTATAAATTATATAGACATTATCTCGATAATAAATTCTGGTTTGACAAAATTGAAAGAAGAATAATCCCATTAAAATGCCTCCTTTATATTATCAAAAACAGAATTTATAACATAACGTTATTTATCCAATTACATTAGCATATGGATGAAAATCATCAATTAATTGTGCATCGGTAACTATTAGGCTTCCATAAAATTATAAGAATCAAACGATTAAATAATAATTCCTATTTAATTATTTAACCTACAATAATATTAGTTTTAGGTTCTTGAACATTTTTATTAAATTAAATTTCTAATCACAAGAATAAAATACTTTCTAATAAAATAATAAAAACATATTTCAAAATATATAGTAAAACAAGAGGCAAACTATTATAATGGTTGAAATACATATGATCAATATAATCATAAACAATTTATTTTTAGTAATACATTATATTATTTATTAATTTTAATATAAACAACACTTAAAGAGATGCATCATGAATAATTTATGATTTCAAAAAAAATATTAGAATTAATAAATCTCCTAACTAAATTATTTCAACATTATTCATTTGAGAAATTAATAACTATGTAGATTTCCTATGATCTCTCCCAGAAGGAAAATGCATCCCTCTAAGGATGGAACACCATAAAATTGTAATGAAATCCCACTAGAAAAAAGTGAGATAAACTACTATAGAATGGTAATTTAGAATGGGAGTAACAAGACCATAAAAAAAGAAACCACCAAACAAAATCGGGAGAACTCACATTGGATCACCATATATCAAACACATGAAGCTGGAGATAAATCCCTTTCTAATGGGAGTTGTAACACTTTGAAATAATTCATATGGTTTCCTAGGGTTCGGGATAATTTTATGGCCTTCATAAAAAACTACAACTGCAATTAGATTTATAGTAATACTAACAAATATATATTCACAACATCAATGTGTCATTCATGTCGTGAATATACTAGGTTTTAGTAATTTTCAAAAATCATATCACCTTAAACCAATCAACTAGGTTAAATACATATCATAAAAATCATGTTTAAATCATGATTTTTTGGGTAATTATTTATCCATTCCAGCAAACCACCCTTTCATTTCATGAACCCATAATTCAAATCCAAAACCAAATCATAGGAATTTCCCTTCTCAGGTTGAAACTTCTTATTTCGAATGATAACTAAACACTCATATCATGAAATATAGTTGACATCATAAACATATCTTGATACAAGATCTCATCTCCCAAACACCCTAAAAACAACATTAGGCGTCCTCCCATCACTATGGGATTCAGAAACATGAAAAGGGTTCAACTTTAAGGATCTTGGTCCTTACATTACGTACCTCTCAAATAATTATCTCCCTCTAGAATTAATACTAAACCCAAAGAGAAGGAAAATAAATGGATCCATATGAAAAACTAACCAATAAGATACCTTACAATATTATCTTCATCATAGTAGAACAACCACCATAAATAGAGGAACAAATAAAAAATGCACAACAGTAAAAACTATCTCCAACAAACTCACATGGGGGAGATGAATCTCAAAAAAAGAGAAAGGCTAGAAACACAACATTGTAGAAGATAAAACCATCTCATAAGACAGATAATGGTCAGTGTCCAAAAAATGAAAATTTCTAAAAGAGAATAGATAAATATAAAATAACATAGGATACTGGGTGTTTATTTTTGACTCACATTCCCATGTACTCTACTATATTCCACCCTACAACCAAACGACATGAACTAATGAAAAACCAAAACCATGAAATGCATACTCATAGATATCTTAGATATCCACATTACACTCTTCAAAAGATATGTCATCATCAATGTTGATATCTCCATAATTGATGGAACGAGAGTCGTCATGAAGATAATTTTTTAGTTATGACCTATGGAAGAAATCATGTATCTAGATCATATATAGAGTAATTGTTGTTTGATATGTATTAACTCCAAAATGAGACAATACTTCAAAAGGCCCAAAAAAAGGGATAAAGATTACTCCCATGTCCAAAAAATTGCTAACCATGATGAAGAGTTACCTTTAGGAAATCATGGTCTACAAAATCAAACTCCATATGTATCCTCCATTAATCGGACTAGGACTTTTAATGAACAGATGATGCATTAATCCTCTCATGAATCACCTAAACCATCTCTATCAAACTATTATCTAGTTCAAGACTGAGAATTTTGGACTCATTTACCCCATTATAGAACAAAAGATAACTGAATTTTCTATCATTAACAACTTCAAACAGTTCTATTACTATAGAGGAGACAAAGAAATTATTTTAAAAATACACAACCAATGGTAGGTGCCTCATCCAAAAACCTCAAAAATATAGGACATAAACACAAAAAATTTCCCTAAGAGAATGAATTGTCCACTTTTTCTAACCCCCAGTTTAAGGATGGGAAGTTGTTTTAAGAACTTAAAAAGAGGAAAATGCATAATGGGGACCTATCTTCACCATAGGGATAAATTAGTGATCATAATTAGATATTATTTTCCTTGAGACTCTATGGAGTCTCAACACCTCCTACAAGTACTACCACAATAATTCATTCCCTAATATCAAATTATGGATCACTATGAAGTGATTTGGCTTCATCAAATGGTCCACCATCACCAATACAATATCACAACATACCCATTCTTGATGTAAGATGAAAATTATGTCTATTGGTATATCCTCACACTTTTATTAAGAAATATACTATAGATAGAGAAACCCATCATGGACATGATGTTAATCCTTTACCTTTTGAATGACCAAACATCAAGAAAAAATCTATGCAACAAAATACTTCAACAAATTCAATTATAACTAACATATGAAATCTTGATTCATATTTTTCATGATATGATGTACTTCTAAGTGTGAACATTGGATATTATGGATATTCAACTATAAAATATCCAAAGGGATGAAAATACGCAACTAGAACAACATCCAGTGATGGAAATCCTCAATCCAAAAAGTTGGGGCATCACTATATAAATCCTGGTATCTTTAAACCTCAACCTCAATGAATCTAGGATGGTAATCCTCCACGTGATACAAAAAATATGACCTCACTATCATTTGAAAAAGTAACACATTTCCACTAACATATCCATTTTTAATAAGAATCACTGAGATCCCTACCATTACTCTCTAAGAATATTTATATATATTCACAACATAAATTTTTGACTTCCTACTAAGAATATTAGCTATAATGTTTCCCTTGTATGGTTTATTCAATCTTGGTGTTTTATTTATGAATGAATTATATCCACCATCAACATCCCATGTTCAGGTAACTTATATAGAAGACATACCATAGGGTGTTTTGATTGTTGAATAACATCAAACAATAACTAATGATGTAATATCACCCTAAAATCATGGTAAACATAACTACTAATAACTCAAGATCTTGGGATTCATAGTTATGTTCGTGGAGACATAACTAACAAGACTCGTATGAAACAACTAATATATGATACATAATGACATAAACCAAACAAATATGTGCAGAAATATTGAAAAAAATGAATTTAACACCATATTCTAGAAAATGAATAATTCGATAAATGAAAAAATTGTCCTTTAGATACTAAAAAGACACCAAACAATAATCCCTCTACAAGAATGCACTATCATTTATAGTAATGGTTTTTAGGGGAGTCCTAACCTAAGAGAAATTTTCTATGAGCCTCATATAATATCCAAAAAGACTAAGGATACTTCAATACTATGAAAATACCTTGGGGGTTTCTCTATAAATGAATTCCATAATCATTGATGGATCCATAACTACACCATACTGGGACACAACATTCTAAAAGAAACAAACATCAAGATCCTAGAAATCATAATTTAATAGCTCCCCAAATATCTATTGATTTTGAAGAACTCTAAAAACGCTTCATATATTTTCTCTACGCTCCTCATTAAATGTCGATTACACAAGTATGTCATAGATGAAAACCATCATGAACAGATGTAGGAACTCATAGAGCACTTCATTAATCCAAACCATGAACATGAATAGTTTTTTATCACACTAAACAGCATCATAGTGAACTTATAATTCCTATAATAAAATTTGAATGTGGTCTTTGGAACATCCTTATCATTTACCTATATTTGATGATATCCCAAATACTGATAGATATTAGGAAAAAATGCTCATTTTTGAAGATGGAATAAATCATCAATACACTAAATAAGATATAAGTTCCTCGCTATCATCTTTTTCATGTTTTGATAATTTATAAAGAGAATAAAAATGCCATTGTACTTCTTTACTAATAGAATTAGAGCACCCAATGGATACAAGATCGGAGGAACAAAACCTCACTATAAATTTTTATCGATCTATTTTCACAACTATAGAAACTCAAAAGATTTTATCCTCTACTAGGAAATTGAATTTTGAGGATTTCCTATAAGTAGCACTTTCCCAAACTCATTCTCTTATTGAGGGGGTAATGCCACAACATCATTAGGAAGGTCATCAAGATACTCTTCTACAACCATAAGAAACACTACTTGTGGAGTCTCTAATGAATTCTACATCATTCCATCCCTCGAGGAAGATAAAGAAAAAACACTCCTCAAACCTATCTAAGGGTATTGATCACTAATGAACATTTTAGTCTCAAAATTAGTATCATAGAACACAATCTATATTTGGAACAAAACCCTAATATCCTCTAATGAATAAACATTGTGGTTTTGGACAATGATTTCATATGGATGTATACATAAACATAGGATGTTTCTTGATGTGTAGATCAAGACATGAACTAGATCACAGTCTCTACATACATCATACAAATAGTCTAGAATACAAAATGGTGTAGTCAGTGACAAGCGAAATGAAATCCTCTTCTAATCAAGTCCCAAAAAATAAATTAGGAAATATGATATGAAGGAATGTGTAACTATTGAATATAAGAAGTGGGAACCAAAGTAAAAAAACAATAAAAGGGTACCTCAAATGATTTATGGTTCACTGAGATATTGAAACTCTATAGCATGTAGCTAACCATGACATACTCTATGGCCTCTCTGACCATAATGGTGACCAACACCACAGTTTCACTCATCTCTCTTTGTATGTGGACCATATTAGGGATTTCCTATCCCTAAACCATATCCACTATGATTATCTAAATTTGTATCATCATTATACTACCTAGATGAATCAAACTAAATCAATGGAGAAACTTTAATCCAAACTCTTTATATACACTTCTTTATTATAAAGGTTAAGTGCTATCTTTATAGACGACCTTGGCCTCCACATGAAAAAACATGTATAATCCATTTGTTGGATGCTTAGATCCACCACCCCTAGGGAAAAAAATGATGAGGGTTGGGACCTATCCTAGGATATATTAAATATCTACTATCTATGTAACTAAAAACCTACAACTATAGATATTATATACATGTAATCCTATATAATCCCCAACCAAGATGCTTCAGTCCTAGAAAATGGCATATTAACAACCACTACTCTCACCAGAACCATGAAATATGATGAAAAAGTAAATAGGGTGAATCTACATTGGATATTTGTATGGAAATCCTCCTTGAAATTCCTTACTTTGGCCTCCACATATAGAAATTGGTCTAAAGCATAATGGAGAATGGTTTATAAATGGATCTCAAACTCCCACATTCTGGAACCTGATTATCGAAGGGTAAGAGGCACTTAGAGATTGAATGTAATTATGATCAATAAATTAAAATCTTCCTAGAACTACATCAAAAAATCATACCATGAGATTTTTCACACCAAATGATCCTTGTGGAATAAGAACAACTACTATCTTTCTTCTCCATATTGTATTTTTAATGGAAATGAATCCCAATGCCCTTATGAGATTGGATCAGACTGAAGGATATATCCACCTCCACCAATCGATCCTATATCATTGAATATGAAATACAGTATTCAAACTACAGTATATTCCAGCACTGATACTCACAATGTTTCTTCATATTGATATAATTATCAAACTATACTTAGAGAATAGTTTTTGGAACATCATTTTAAACAACTTCAGTGTGATCATACAAAGGATGTTAATCTAGATCCATACCAATAAAAAGATAAAACTATCAGAGACTTATATTACTAGAATATTGAACATTTAAGACAATTTATTTATTTAATTATTTAATGTTTAAACTAACACCAAGGTGCATTCATTTCAGGCATAGGGATAATGAAGAATGATTAATGATCAATTCCTTGGTCTCTACCCTATAACCAATATCACTTCTCTAATTAGGATCAATAAACATAATGTTTATTGAAATAGATCATAGGGGACTTATATACCAATTTCCAAGATAGTCTCCCTTGTTTACATCACATTGTATGTTTAACAAACAATATTTCTAATAAATCTCTTGTAGTTATCACCACTTCCTACATCCCAATCCCATATTTTCCATCGACCTATCCATCAGATACCACTCAGTCATGATCCACTCCAACCTATTTTATGGCTCTTAGACTAGAAGTGAGAGAATTTATATAATTATTTTTTAATCTTGCCACTAATAGGCCGCTGGTTGGTGAATATCACTTAGAGTATATCATACAAACAATTGTGATAAATTTACCTCTAATATTTCAGAAAATGAGAGATAATATATAAACATTAAACAAATCCTAATTGATATAAAATAAAATATCTCATATACATTCATCTAATTAAATAAAACTAAAAAACTGTAACGAAAACTACAAGTACAAAAATATAATCTTAGAAGTATCAATGAATCCAATACAGCTCTTGAAAACAATGAGCTATTAATTTTCATCCAGAAAAACAATATTCTCCTCATAATATAAAAAATTTTATATACACATAGGGTGAGAATAAAATGTATAATTAATGGCATCCTCTCTATTTCCTCTCGTGTATAAAGAAATACTTTTAAATCCTAGTTAACAATAAGTGAAGCTAACTTGTCACCTAAATATACATGTTACATTACTAGCCTCACAATGGATATCTCTCATAAAATATTGTATACAATAGATCATATAATATAATAATAAAATAAGGAAACTCGCTTCCACTTACCCATTGGTTTTCCACTCTTTCCCAACTTCACATGTCCAAAGCCATCTATGTCTAAAAGTAATCAATCGTTAAACCTCTTGGGATAATGTATCATCTCATGTATCCCATGAATCATTACATCTAATCACATATAATGAAACATGTGTATCACATCATCTCCTCACATCTATAGATAATAACAGAGTATTTTCTAAGATCCACCGCAACTCGTATTTTATATATTATACCAAATTCCATCACAATCCATAAATAAAACACATATAAAAATATTTCGGATAATATATCCATTGATAAAAGTGTATGAAATAACCATGAGATAATAAAAACCTCTACACACCTATATTGGATAATATAACCACTGTGAATTCCCGATATAATACTATCAGGATATGAGTGAGAATCCAGAGATCCATTCCTCACCAACTTAAATGTTGGGAAAAAACCCTCCCTAAATCCACTAGTTTCTTGTATCCCTACCGACATGGGGGGTATCATATGAATTCATAAAACACCATAGGATATAATAAACCTCACATACACACTATTAAAATTAACCTAGTCTGACGATCAACTGTAGATATTATCACTTAGACACCCGTCTAACACTATTATAGAGTATATATCTTATAAGAACAAAAGTATTCAAAGATATTTTTTTAATTAATTATATCCTTTTGAAAATTAACATTATGTTAATTATTTTCTTATGCAGTAAATAAAATTATTCCATTTCACATTTTACAAACAATCATGTAAATTACTTTCTATCTAGGAATAATCCATCCAATTCCATGATTCAACAAGATTAACCACATTTGGATTCAATTCATTCATAAACCCCATGGGTTAAAACATTTATTAATCATTATCATTTCACAATTCATTGAACTATACGAAATATACTAAGATACCATAATAAATATGCATATGCCCTCAACACCCGACAACCTCAATCAGTGGTGAAAGCAATTTAAATAAATAAGAAACCCATCCATCTTACCATTAAACAAAACAATATCAATCAAGAATATAATTTTTAGTAAAATAGTATGAAATCTTGGCTTCAAATCATTCAATCAATCCTAGTTCCAACCCTATCACCGCCATGCATATGAACATGAATCTATCTTAAAATCATCATTTTTCCACTACTATAACACACCCAGGACACCCCACCCATATCTTTCCAAACCATGATCCGTCATTGGATGACATCATGTCTCATAGAAATTATCACATTCGAGAATAAAATGATATATGAAAACAAAAAATTGATTCTAGGGTATCTAGGATCTAAAAACCATGTAAAATAACCTTTAAAATATAATGTTCATTATCAAATCCAATCATATAACGTTATCAAACTACTAGTTCCTTACTATATTGACTTAACTGATCCATTTTTCATAGGATACTACCTAAATAAATATTTAGAATCAACTATTAATATCTATATATTATTTAAATATTATCTGAAATGTAAATTCCAATTTCATCATTATTTAAAGAATAATAATTCCATTAACATACTCTATGTTGTTATCAAAAAAATAATTTCTAACTGATTTTTCTTTAGCTAATTATAATATCATATGGAATAAGGATTTCAATTAAACATTTATCAGGAATAATTTGATTTCAAGCAAATTATAAGAACAAACAAATTCAATAAACATGCATCTTTAAATATGTATTCAAAAAGATTAGTGTATTTACATTCTTAACCATTTTCATAAAATTAATATTCTAAAATCAATCATAAATTTTTTTTAATAAATCATACATAGATATAGAACAATATATAGTAAAACATGAGATAAACTATTATCACGGTGGAAACACAAATGATCACTACAACCATCAACAATTGTTTTTTATAATTTGGTTTATTATTTATTATATTCAATCACACCATAACCCAAATATATATGTCATGAACCCTCCTCGAGGCTCGTGCTGTGACTACCCCAAGCCCACCTTCGATAGGCTAGGGGCTGGTGACTAGAACTAAAGGAGAATCCATGATAAAAAAGTAAATTTGTTGCCCTTAAGCATGTAACACAAATAGTCTAAACACAATCTATAGAAGAAAAAAGTAATAACATAGAAAAAAAAGTGTGCTGAATGTAAGTGGGCCTGTATAAAACCCAACTGAACAACAAGTACAAGTACAAGTAAAAAGGGAAAACATGACCTGGATCATCCACCAGGGAAATCCTACCTGAAGGGTAGGTACAGATCTCAAAAAACTCTTCCTTAAGGTACATCATGTCTTGTACAGCTCCGTGAAGCCTCTCTTCTATCTCAATCATCCTCGATTACTACTGACTGTCATCTGCACAAATCACAAAGAGGTGCAGGCGAAGCCTGTGCATGGGTGAGTATAACGATACTCAGTAAGGGACCCTGAGACCCCTGAAGGTCTCCCATAATACAATAAAGATAAAATATAGTAATAAGATATAATAATTAAGTATCAACCATCCCTTATTAGTTATATTCACATAAATATAGTTAATTTACCAATTTTAGTTCGACTCCAACATTTGAGTACAAGAACAACCCATTACACAAAGGAAGTAAAGACATTATTCTCAATGATAACAACCTAAAGTCAAGACCCAACTCACATAGGTTTTTAACTCAATTAGGTGGATACAGATGATTAAATTTATCAACTGAATCATCTCCTCTGTCGATTCCATGTGGGATCCTGGAACAGTATCGGCGCTGTCGAACCCACAGAAGATCCCGTTATAGAAGTCATCGATATCAAACCCACAGAGTATCCCAGTACGGTATTGTCACTGTCAAAACCACGGAACATCCTGGTCCAGTATCGTTGCTGTCGAACCCATAGAGGATCCAGGTACTGTACTTGGTCCACCTAGGATCTTATCATCTTAGCCGTAGCCAGCCATAGGGTTCCCGCACATAGCACGCTCAATTCCAGGATGGTCTGATCCTCGATCGAAGTGTCTATACATCAACTACCATGAAGTCATGATATTATGAATGTATTAGTTCATCCTTATCATAAGGAACCCAACGCAATATACGGTGCATCAATCAGACGCCAGGTCTGTGAGTTATTGGTGTTTCCGCTCTGAGGGCCCAGTTGGATTTAGGTTCAATCCAACCTAGTCGTACCCCAACTACACAATCCTTGAGTGGGTATACTAAAAGAATCAGCTCCTTCCATGTTATCAATTGGCATTGATGGTTCGTCAATCGGACACCCGTATCCGAAGATATCTGAAAAAAGATAAAATGGGTCAAAATTGGGTCTGGGTCCGATCCGGCCAAGCCGGACCACCCCGAACCGACCCATACTGGGCGGCCCGTAGGAACTAGCTCGGCCCATGGAAATCGGCCTGACCCGCGACCGGTGGCCTAGCCCACAGGTGGCGCTGCCCACATGCCAGGGAGGCAGTCTGCCAGCTGAAGGTAGCGGTGTCCGCGCTTCGTGGGGCCATCCCTGACCAAGCGAAGGGGAGGGGGTCACACCCCCCGTCTCCTAGTAATGGTCGGTGTGTGGGGATGGCCTGGGGATCGGGGGACCTAAAGGGTCCCACCTGTGGTGTTCCCACTGGTGTCCTGCTCAGCCGACCACCCTCCTTCATCTGCCATGGCCTACGCTAGCCGCATCCTCGTCCTCCACACATCGCGACGACATCGCTCTATTCTGGAGACAGAATGGCCCTTGCACTGCTAGTTCCATTAGCGGCCAGCCCGTCACCAGGAGTCGTTGCTCCACCACGTTACACTCTTCTGGTGGAGCTGTTTCTCGAACACCGTTTTCAAAATTTAAGGAGAAAATGATGGGGAGGGTCAGGCCATGTTCGTGCTGTCTGAGCCCTCCTCGTTATGGAAATAACAATCAGCTAATCAAATTCCAAAAAAATATTGAACGACAAAGAACCGAAACTAATTCAACACAAATACCCTACATTTAATTCACAGGTCTTTATTCTTAATTCTTTGACGGTGTTGAGGAAAGGACTGACGTCAATTCATCGTTCATCGTGTTTGTCACACACTCGCAATCACAATCTCATGCATTGGAAAGTGACGAAGTTGAAGATGTCATTTTTCACGTTCTTCGATGGAGATTTCTTCTTCTTCTACATAATCTCTACCAATAGTGTACACTAACAACAAAATAATAAAATATGACATCTTATTAATTTTTTGCAATAAATAATTCAAAATTTTTCAAATTAATTAATTAATGCCATTAATTAATTTGTGTGTTTTGGCACATTTATGAGGGAAGATCAAGGGTTCCACCACATATAGAGAGTTCATGGGGGTTTAAGCCCGTGTGGTCCCCACCAATAAATATCCTCCCATGGGAGTTTATGTGTTGGTCGACCCCACCACCATATCCTCTCATAGGAGTTAATGGTGTGGTGGGCCCCCACCTCAACAACTACATGGAGGTTTTAACAACCAAAAATAAAAATAAGATACACACTTATTTTTATTTAATTTTATTACAAACCCAAAAACTATCATCCATTCTTGACCAACTATCATCAAGGTGAAAGTCTTCTTAACCAAATACTGGTGCTCCAAGTTCAACGGAGCCCTTATATTTCAATTCCTAGCATTGGTTCAAAAGATATAAAATCCTTCTCGCACGTTTACTAAAGGTAACCGAATAAAACTTCATAAATTGATTTCGGGAACACCGGGTCTCAGAATCAAGCGCTGTAAATTTTCGCATACATGTAAAAATCCCATTAATTTAAAAAAAAATACACAGAATTTCCAGGTCATTACATTCTTCCTACCTCAGGGCTTTGTGTCCCCGAAATCCAAAACTCAATATTTGGGAAACAAATTGGGTTACTGAGCAAGGATCTAATCATCCTGCTCCAATGTGCTCTCCTGGAGGTTCTCGTGCGGCCACCGTATACACACAAAAGGTATCGATAGCCCACAAAGGACTCTCTCCCATCGATCCTTGATCTCCACTGGAACCTCCATGAAATTCACCCCGTCATCGATGTCCAGCTCCCTATGGTCAATGAAGCGGGATGGGTCGTGCATGTATCTCCTCAGCTGAGTTACTTGGAAGAGGTCGTGCACCCGGTACAACTAAGGTGGAATATCCATGCAGTAAGTCACCTCACCTTATCTATTGAGGAAATGAATGGGACTGATGAACCTCAGAGATAACTTGTTGAACCTTCCAAATCCCTATAATCCTCGTCGAGGTGAGACACCTAGGAAGACGTGGTCACCATCCTTGAACTCCATAGGTCTCTGTCTCCTATAAGCATCAGACTTATGCCTACTCTGTGCAGTCTTCATCTGCTCCTGGATGACTTATACCCTCTCTGTCGTGGCCTCCACCATCTCTAGTCCAAGTAGTGCTAACTCACCTAGGTAAGTCCAACACAGAGGCAATCTTCAAGGTCAGTAGTACAGTGCCTCGAAAGGTTCCATCCCGATGGTGGAGTGGTAGATGTTGTTGTATGCAAACTCTACCAATGATAAGTGATCCTCCTAGATGCCACCGAAGTCAAGGACGTATGCACAGAGCATGTCCTCAAGAATCTAAATGGTCCTCTCAGTCTGGCCATCTGTTTGATGATGGAAGGTGGTTCTCCACTGAAGATGCATCCCGAAACCCTCCTAAAACCCCTTCCATAGCCGATAAGTGAAACAAGAATCTCGATCAGAAATGATTGTCAATGGAAAAAAATGATGTCATACAATCACTTGTACACAAAGGAATCCCAATCTCTCTACTGAACCCTACTCTATGATCAGTAGGAAGTTGGCCGACATGGTGAGTCGGCTGACAATCACACAGATAGAGTCATTATCTCTAGATGTACGTGGAAGTCCCATCCCGAAATGCATGGATATACCATCACACTTCCACTCTAGGACCTATATGGGCTGAACTAAACTAGCTCAAACCTGGTTATCTGCCTTCACTTGCTGGCAGGCGAGGAATCATGAGACAAACTCTACTACTGTCTTCTTCATACCTGGCCACCAGTTTTGACGTCGGAGGTCCTGGAACTACTTTTCCACACTATGATGTACTGCTAGAGGCGATGTGTGAAACTCCCTCAACAATTCCTCCCGAATCAACACTGCTACCATTGTACGTACCTTAAAAAGAATGATGTGCTCCACACCTATAGAAAATCCATCAGGTGTCTGCCCTATGGATATCTTTGCACGTAGAACCTCACAGTCAACATCCCCATACTGCGCCTCCCTGAATCTTTGAAGAAGTGGAGGTGGGACTGTACGAGACTGCATAAAGGCTACTCTATCTTGATCCACAAAGGATATCTGCAACACAGCCATCTGCTCCGTCGCCACTCCTAGTAGTTGAATTCCTGATCTCTTACTGAGAGAATCTTCTAAAACATTCCCCTTCTGAGGAGTATAGACTATCTCAAAGTCATAGACCAAGAAGAACTCATGAAAACTCCATTATCTAATGTTCAGGTCCTTCTATGATAATATATACCGGAGACTCTAGTGGTCAGAGTAGAGAGTAAAATGCTCTCCCATCAGATAGTGCAACCACATCTTCAAGAAGAAGACCACTTCTGCTAACTCCAGGTCATGAGCGGTGTAGTTCCGCTCATACTGCCTCAGCTGATGAGAACCATAAGCTTTCACTTCTCACTGCTGCATCAGGATGCATCCAAGCCCGGTCCCCGATGCATCGCAATAGACTACGTACCAAACACGCTCCTCAGGTAGCATCAATATGGGAGTACTAGTCATCCTTTTCCTCAGCTTCAGAAAAATCTGCTGGAATCTCTCTGACCACACGAAGGGTTGCTCCTTCATAGTATACGCTAAAAGTGGTGTTGCAAATTTGGAGAAGTCTAGAAAAAATCTCGGATAGTACCCAGCCAGACCCAGAAAACTCTGTACATCTATCACACTCCTGGGTGGATACCAAGAAAGTACTGCCTCGATCTTCTCTAGACCCACTACAACTCTAGACTCTGAGATGGCATGTCCCATAAAGTGTATTTCTTGGATACAGAACTAGAACTTAGAGAGCATACCATAATGTTGTTTCTCTCGGAGTGTGTCCAGCACTACCCGCAAATGGTAGGAATGCTCCTTCTCGGTACCTGAGTAAATAAGAATGTCATCGATGAATACTACCACAAAGAGATAATGGAATGGCTGGAAATCTTGTTCATGATACCCATGAACACACCTAGTGTGTTGGTTACGCCGAATGGCGTAACCAATAACTCGTAGTGGCCATACCAGCATTTGAAGGCCGTATTCTGCACATCCTCATCTCGTACTTTGAGCTGGTGATAACCCGATCGAAGATCTATCTTCGATAACTGACACGATCCCTTCATCTGATCAAAGAGGACGTCATTCCTTGTGAGTGGGGACATTTTCTTTATGGTCACCGAGTTTAGGCGCCAATAATGAACACACAGTTGCAAGATCCCATCCTGTTTCTTGGAAAAAAAATTGGGGATGCCCAGGGTGAAACACTGGGCCGAATGAATCCCTTTCACTCCAAGTCCTCTAGCTGTACCCACAACTTGCGAAGCTCAGCGGAAGCCATAGGATATGCTGGAGTAGATATCAGTGTCTTCCCGGTGTATAGGTCTATGTAGAGGTCCACCTCTCTGCGAGGAGGTAGTCCTCGTACATCGTTAGGGAAAACATCCACGTACTGGTCCACCACTATAGGATATGTAGGACTCTCCACATCAATTGCTCTGAGGGTAAATCACACCAAAAGGTGAGTGATCGGCGGCACCCTCCTCCGAGTAAATTTGTCCTATGCTGCAAAGGTTCCCTTCTCACTGGGGAAGGTAAACCTGGTTCCATCTGTGCGGACACAGTGCACATTGTGCCTAATACTGTCGATCTGATCATGAATTTTAGATAACCGCTCTATACCCATGATTACATCATAAGGCCTTGATTCCTCTACGAGGAGATCCCAGCCGAAGATCTCACCTCCTAGAGTAATCTCACAATGTCGGCAAAATTTCATAATCATTGAGTCTTCTCTCGTAGGAGTCTCTATCCATAGGGATCAAGCCAAAGGCACCATCGGAATCTCTGAGCTTTGTAAGAGGGTAGCGGGAATTAATGAATGACTCTCACCTGTGTATATAAGTACTACATTAAGGGTGGTGTAGTCACAGATAGTACCTCAAATCATCTCATATGTGTCGTGGTCGTAGGCCTCGACTTCTTGGAGTCGAGCCCACCCCTGTCTGCCAGCTCCCTGTGGTCGGGGTTGACATCCTATTGGTGGTGGTGGTAGGACCTCAAAAAGTCATCCACCACCTGCTACTTAGCCAGCTCCTCTACCAAATCCACCAGTTCCTGGAGGAACACCATGGTCGAACCTCTACCTCCACCTGGGAGGTCCCTCTACTTTATACTGCTCATCTGCATGGCGGGTCGGGCAGTCACAAGCCATGTGACCCTACTCGCCGCATGCATAGCACTGCCCGCTCCTCGTATGGCTGGCACTATCTCGTGTTCCCCTCACAACCGAACATGTATCCTGGGGTCGACCGCCTAATGGCCTGGTCCGCTTGGACCTCTACGACATCTGTCTACTGCCGGCTGAAAAAGACTCCACTATGCATCCCCTTGTTGTGGGTTTCGCTGCTGGTGGCTAATCGCAAGAAAACACTCCACAAGAAGGGCTCACTCTAGTACCCACGACTATGTCGGAATGCTGAAGGAGATCATTGAAACCCTGATCTCATGCCTGAGTCCCTGCTCGAAGGTCCGGGCCCTAAAGAATAGGTCTTACACCATATCTGTGGAGTAGCGTGAGATGTCGGTGAACCATGCCGAGTACTATGCCACCATCATGCTGCCAAGCTGCAGATGAATCAACTACTTAATCCGCACCACACAAAGGGTGGCTGGAACAAACTCTGACCGAAAGTGACTTGTGAAGTCTGCCCTGATAAGTATTACCTCTTCATGAACCTAGAGCAACAGGCTCCACCATCTTCATGCTTCTGCCTACAGGAGACTCACGACAAGGATCACCATGAGGTCGGCTGGTGTCCCTACAAATATGAAAGCTCCCACCAGAGGCTCCAGCCAATACTCAGCTGTCTGTGTGTCCGTGTCTCCCCTGAACTTGGGAGGCCTCTGGCACTGGAACTCGTGAAATGCACTCAAACGACATGCACTAGCTGCTGCTAGAGCAGGTAGTATCGGTGGACCAATGGGTAGTGGTACCGCTAGTTCCTCCGCTGTGATGGGTCCCTGCACCGAGGACTCATCACTCGATGGGCTACCATATCGTACAAAACTCAGAACCCTAGATGGATGCCTACGTGGGGCCATACTGAAAAGAAACAGGTGTTCCAAGGTCAAAAAATACACCTGGTGAGCTGACACAAAGTAATCATGAAGAAAACTTTTCAATGGAAACACACATGAAATCTGTGATTTCGTGCACTAAGTCAGATATAAGATGTTAGAGTCCTAGTGTATGGATACGTCAGCCACCGCACCAACAGTGGTTTCCCTAAAATGATAACCACACCCAAAAAACATAACATTATTTCCATTAAATGAATCAGAGTATATGTTCTATGGTATAAACGACTCCTATGATTCCAATTTGTCATGAACCGTCATCTTGGACTGGGCCATGACTACCCCAAGACCACCTTCCATAGGCCAGGGGCTGGCGACTAGCACAAAAGGTGAATCCCTGATAAAAAGGGAAGGCATTGACATTAAAACTGTAACAAACAAAGTCTGAACACATGCAGTAGAAGAAAAAAGTTCTAACATATAAATGAAAAGTGTACTGAAAGTAAGTGGGCCAGTATACAAACCCAACTGATCAACAAGTACATGTACAAGTAAAAAGGAAAAATAACTACATGATCATCCACTAGGTAAATCCCACCTAAATGGTCGGTATAGATCTTGAAAAACTCGTCCCTGTGGTACGTCCCATCTAGTCTAGCTCCGAGAAGCCTCTTGTCCCTCTCCCTCAGCCTCGATCCCTGCTGACTGTCATCTCCCGAAAACACAATGAGGTGCGGGAGAATACCGTGTATGGGTGAGTATAACGATACTCTTTAAGGGACCCTGATACCCCCTAAGGTATCCCAAAATTCACTAAGGATAAACCACAGTAGTAAGATACAATCATGAAGTATCAACCATCCCTTCTTAGGTATATGACCACACATATACGTATGTTACCAATTTTAGTCCGACTTCAACATTCGATCCCAATCACAACCCATTCCACAAAGTAAGTAAAGTCATTCATATCAATGATAAAAACTTAATTTTAAGAGTCATATCACATAGGTATTTCACTCGGGTAGGGGGATAGAGATTATTAGATGTATCCAGTAAATCATCTCCTCTACCGAACCCACGTAGAATCCTGGAACAGTATTAGCACTGTCGAACCCACATAGGATCCCGGTGCAGAAGTCATCGTTGTCGAACCCACCGAGGATCCCAGTCCAATATCGTTGCTGTTGAACACATGGAAAATCCTGGTCCAGTATCATCATTGTCAAACCCATGAAGGATACTTATAATGACCAATACTTTACAGACATGGTTATTACTTCAATATTGATGCATACTTATTACAAAAAACACCAAAACCCTAAAAGAACCATATAGGTACAGTGTGTTTAGAAACTGAGAAACATAAACAACTGGTTCATAAAATCAACTACATTGTCTCCCGTTTATTTCATCCAAACTAGAGTCCCTTTTTGGCATATCCTACTTAATATCCTTCTTCCTGAACTAGGGAAAATAAAACATACAAAAGGGTGAGTAAAAATGCTCAGAAAGGGTAAATGAAAGAAATATCAGTCATATCATATTCATAGGAACATAACATTATAAAATTCATAACCTGCAAAAGAGGTCATAATATCATGTCATGGGATAAATCATAGCAATGAATAGTAATACCAAATAATCATAACATAAAACATGAATGTTTGTGGCATACACACATAATCATAGAAAATCATTTCATATTAGTCAAGTCTCATTTCCATGACCATCATAGAGGACAATGTCCCTTACTGAACTGAGTTCACTCCTCGTTCCAATCCTGTATCACTGAACCAGTTTAAATTGTCATTCCATCCATGTCTATCTCATGATATAGAAATATTTACACAATGCATTTGGGGGATATATTGGTCCCACCCATATCCTAATGAAACCATTCTTATGTGTTCCACAAAATTATAAATCATACACCATAGCATAACCCATGTAATAAAAATGGGATTCTTAAACATCATGCCATCATAACATAACCCATATAAGATAAACGGACATCATAAAATTAATTTTGTCATAAAATAATCAAATAATTGTAAAAATAGGGATAGAAACATAACCATATTTTATCATAGATGGAAAATAATTTTGATAAAACACTTGAACTCCATTCTTGATGAAAATATCCTTTCTACTTCAAAAACATTTTTCCTTTATTAACATGTCAAACAATTTTTAAGTAAAAGAAGTTGATTAAAAATAAACATGAAAACTGTTAAAGGATGATTCTTGGAAATAATGTTCTACACATCCATTCATGTCGTATAAGTTAAAAAAAATTTCTGGTACTTTGGCCGCAAAAGTAAAAAAGTACCTCATATGAAAAATGACAAAAGATTCATTTCACATATCTTACTATAAACTCACCAAAGGGTAAAATTAGATTTAAAAAAATTTAGAAGGATAGAAATAATATTACATCTTCAGGAAACATGAATGTTTATGATAAAATACACCGAAGTAAATACCAAAGTACAATCCATCTCAGATAAAAATGAGATTGTGAGATTTTCCCTAACCTTATGTCTGATATGCTTTTTACATGTCCGAACCTCCTGTATAATGATTTAAATGATGTCATTGACTTATTCCAGAATCATACTCATGGTTATTATATCATATATGGTCATATTTGTATCTTATTAGTAGTAATATTTCATTGCTACTTGTTATTTGGGTGTATATTGCTTTATGTTCTTATGCGTGTTTTGTCGAATAAATTATTATTCCTCCTTATAGGATACACATACATCATTTAAAGAATGGTATTATTGTAATATATATCATATTAATTCATTCAATTCATTTATATAATCATTATTCAATTAAGATCACATAGAACGAGTTGCATCACATCGTGGAGATGGTAGGCCTTACGTACGCACGAGCGATGATATTGTTCCCATGATCGTGGAAATGTATTGAAATTTATGTATAATATTTAATAATAAATACCACTAAATAATAATCATATATAGTTATTTATTTACACCATTATACCAATCCAAGTAAGGTGGTGGTGGAAAACATATTACACCACGGCGTGGAGATGGTATTTCGTACGTACGCACACACGGTGATTTTGTTTACCGTAGAATTGATAATAGGTGAAATAGGGTTGTTTAATATTTATAATGACATATAATTATATAAGGGATACATATTTTATTACTTCATAATGAAACAACTAATGAAGAGGGATTAGAAGAAGAATGGAACTTGAAGAACATAGTAGAAGGTATTACCTCTTTGTCCAAGTGCCTCTATTAAACTTTCACTTAGGCACTAGAGTTGGTCTTTTGAGAAGACCAGTACCTATAGTAGTTTTCTAAGGAAGTGGAGAAGTGAAATGGGCAGGGGTTGGCTGAGCATTAAAGCTCAAATTGGTGTGAGGAGGAGAGGGAGGAGGTTCCCTTTTATAAGGGAGGAGAGGGGCACCTTTAGAATGTGTGGAAATATTATTTTATTATAAACATATCTCCGGTTTCAAAAGGTCCAAAAATCATTAAAGATGATGATAAGATGACTTATGGTCGAAATAAAATCATCCAATCATAATTGGGAATGTTTTTAAAAATATTTTTATAATTATAATCTTATTTATTTAAATCATTTATTATGAGGTAAATACATTATCATTATTTTGTCATAAATAATTTAATTTATATGGTGTCTAAAAATTATAAAAAAATCACATAATGTAGGAAATATTTTTAACTGTCCATTTAATATTTATAGTCTAAAATATAATTTATATATCCCCTTATAAAAATTACTTACTAAATGATTATTGTCAATGTCAATTTTGTCTTTACATTAAATTAATTAATCCAAATTGTCATTATCACTACCAAGTGGCTCAATAGGGTCCCAAAATCTACCCAAGGATGCCCATGGTCGGCCACTACTCATCCAATAAGGTTAGGAAAAGTGTAAAGATAATTTTTAATTATTATAATATTCTATTAACCATGACTTACTCTATTTACCTTTAACCGCAGTAAATAAAAATTACCATAGTTACTATTCATAATATAAAAAAAAATTAAAAGTAACCTATTTACATAATTTGGACCCACTGATTACAAATAAGAAATCCATTTTCAAAATTCAAACCACAGATGTTGCAGTAATTAATTTAAAATTAATCTTGTTGTTAAGCAAACAGGTTTTAAAAGGTAAAACATTGCCAAAGATTGAAATGTTTTTACCTATGAATTTAATGTAAAATTAATGATAATGAAATAAATTATATTAAATGGAAAAAATATATTCTATTTATACTTTAAAACCATTCAATATTATAATTTTACAATATAAATTATTTTGATAAGAAAAGTTGTTTTTAATTAAAATATAGCGTGTTTGTACTATTTATTAAAATATGAAACTTACCAGAATATTATAAAAATTTTATCCAAAGTAAATTTTTATATCCTGATTACAAATATGAATTTTATTTTGTCTAATTGAACATATAAAAATGTCAAATACTAGATTTAAAATGGGTGTGCCATCAAAAGGTGGTAAAACTGCTTTTTTGTAAAATACTTCTTTTATACGAAAAACTGATTTAGTTTCTATATCTCAATCAAGAAAACGTTTAAGATGAATTATAATGATATAAAATTCAAAATTCAGTTAATACTATTAATAACATCTAGTTTATAATATAATAATATATCATTGTTTAGTGAAACTCGGTATTGCGTACTACACACGCTATCAAGGAAGGTCACGATTGTGTGTAACACATGCCAAGCTAGTGTTCTGTGCAGTGGAAGACTCCTTTGCCTATAACATAATACCTAAAAAAAATATACTTCTCATAAAATATCAGGGTGTTACATTCTACCCCCCTTAAAATGAATTTCCCCCTCAAAATTCATCACATCGTAACAAACATATGAGGATACCTCTACCTCATCATATCCTCAATTACCCATGTAGCTTCTTCTAATTGGTTGTTCCTCCATAAAACCTTAACCAAGTGAGTGGTCTTGTTTCGCAGAACTTTTTTGCTACGATCCAGAATCTCTATCGGCTGTTCTTCATAAGAAAGATCTTGCTCTAACAGTACATCTTCTGAGCTTAGTACATGTGAAGGATCAGGAATGTACATCCTCATGAGAGATACAAGGAACACATCATGAACTTGAGAGGGATTCGGGGGAAGAGCCAATCGGTAAGCTACCTTCCCAACACGATCCATAATTTCAAAAGGACCGATATATCTAGGGCTCCACTTTCCCTTCTTCCCAAATCTCATTACTCTCTTCCAGGGAGATATTCGTAAGAACACTTTATCACCCACTTCAAACTCTAGGTATTTTATTCGGTTGTCGGCATAACTTTTTTGTCGAATCTGAGCATCTCTTATGTGTTGTTGAATATATCAAAATTTATCTGTCATCTCATAAACAAGATTAGGTCCTAATAGATTTATTTCCCCAAATTCATCCCAGCAAGTTGGAGTTCTGCATTTCTTTCCATAGAGAGCTTCATAAGGATCTATCTTAATACTGCAGTGAAAGCTATTATTTTAAGAAAATTCCACCAAAGATAGGTGTTGATCCCAACCACCTTTGAAATCCATAGATCAAGCTATCAAAATGTCTTCTAGAGTTTGAATTGTCCTATTAGACTGACCGTCTGTCTAAGGTTGGTATGTAGTGCTAAAACTCACCTCTGTATCTAGAGCATGCTGAAGACTTCGCCAGAACATCGAGGTAATCCTCGGATCCCGATCCAATATAATGGTAAGTGGTACTCCATGAAATTATACCACTTCCTTTACATATATCCTGGCAAGCTGATCCAGATAGAAATCTTCCCTAATAGCAATGAAGTGTGTCGACTTCGTAAGACGATCAACTATAACCCAGATAGAATTATTGCTTTTGGATGTTTTAGGAAGTCCGGTGACGAAGCCCATAGTTATGTTCTCCCATTTCCATTCTTGTATGGGTAATGGCTATTACATTACCTTAGACTTTTGTATCTCAACTTTAACATGTCTACAAACCAAGCATCAAGAGACATATTCACCAACATCTCTTTTCATTCCATCCCACCAGAAGTACTCATTCAGGTCCCTGTGTATCTTTGTACTTTCAGGATGAATAGAAAATGAAGAACTATGAACCTCAGCCAGCAACTCCATCTTTAATTCCTGAATGGGAGGAATACAGACACGGTTCCCGAACCTTATTATCCCATCACAATCAAGGTTGAATATAAGAACATTTTTCACCTTCTTTTGTAACTCGACATATTTTTTCTGCACCTCTTTATTCCTCACATGTATAGATGGTTGAACAATCACTTGAGACATATAAGAATTTTCCCCTTGCATTAAAATTCCAAGATCTAGCCTTTGTAAATCCATAAATATAAGATCTTTTAGGATCCTCATCATGGATAACCATGCATGGTCTTGTCGGCTTAATGTGCCTTCCACCTTGTTTGCTTTCCCAAGGTGGTAATGAATTGAGCAGTTGTAATACTTAATCAGCTCCAACATTCTTCTTTGGCACATATTCAGCTCCTTTTTTGAGAAAATATACTTCAAACTTTTATGAATAGCACCATAAAGATAATTCCTCCAAATCCTTAATGCAAAGATTACTGCAGCTAACTCCAAATCATGAGTTGGGTAATTATTCTCATGGATTTTCAACAGTCGTGAGGCATAAGCTATCACCATATCGTTTTGCATGAGAACACACCCCATTCCCTTCTTGGATGCATCATTTTAGATCACAAACCTTTGTCCACTGCAAGGCAGTGTGAGCACAGGTGCACTGGCTATCCTTCTTTTTAGCGCTTTGAAATTCTCTTCACATTCCTCCATCAAAACAAACATAACTCATTTCCGAGTCAACATGGTGAGTGGGTTAGATAGCCATGAAAAATCATTCACAAAACATCGGTAATATCCAGCCAATCCAAGAAAATTTTTGACCTCATTTACTATTTTTGGTCTCGACTATCCTTCGATAACCTCTATTTTTGCTGGATCCACAGATATCCCTTCTTTTGAGATTATGTGACCCAAAAATGAAACTTTTTGAATCCAAAATTCACAGTTGTAAAATTTGTCATAAATCTTCTCCTTTATCAGGTTTATCAATACAATTCTCAATTGACTTCATGTTCTTCCTTGTTCTATGAATATACAAGAATATCATCTATAAAGACTACCACAAACAAATCAAGATAGTCTCTAAATACTCTTTTCATTAGATCCATGAATATAGTAGGGGAATTAGTTAGACCAAATGGCATCAATATAAATTCATAGTGTCCATACCTTGTACGGAAATCCGTCTTTGGTATGTCCTCTTTTTTGACCCTTAATTTATGATACCCTGAATGAAGATCAATATTGGAAAAGTATTGAGCTACGCGTAGCAGGTCAAATTAGTCATCAATGTGTGGGAGAGGATATTTGTTCTTGATAGTGATCTTGTTAAGTTCTCGATAATAAATGCAGAGTCTCATTGATCCATCTTACTTCTTAACAAATAGAACAGGTTATCCCTAAGGTGACACACTAGGGTGTATGAATCCTTAATCAAGATTCTCTTGGAGTTGCTTCTTCAATTCCTGCAACTCAATTGGGGCCATTCTATAAGGTGTCTTTTAAATAGGTATAGCACCCAGAATGAGTTCTATTGAAAAGTCAACTTCATGATTTGGTGGAAGACCTGGTAATTCATCTGTAAAGACATCATCAAACTCTCATACAATGGGAATATTTTTAATCATGAGTTTCCCCCAACCATTTGAGATAAATACCCTTCATTTAGTGGAATCAAGACCCATAAGATGGAATGAATTTCCTCTAGAAGGTTATATTCATCCTTGCATCAATAGAAAATAATATATTGATCTGGAATATTAAATGTTGTTTCCCTTATTTGGGAATTGATATGAGCTCCGTATAATGAAATCCAATCCATTCCAAGAATCAAATAAAATTCTATTATAGGAAGGATCACAAGATTTGCAAGAAGCACTTTCCCACAAACTTCAATCGGAGAAAAATTATAAACATTTTACGCGAC
Organism: Viscum album; assembly: GCA_963277665.1. Classification (NCBI taxonomy): domain Eukaryota; kingdom Viridiplantae; phylum Streptophyta; class Magnoliopsida; order Santalales; family Viscaceae; genus Viscum; species Viscum album. The sequence continues at coordinate 394,059,257 of OY728127.1, read as the reverse complement.
CGTTGTTTCATTAAGAGTTGTCACTGCTAACTCAACATCTAATTGTTGAGGTAATATGGCGATACCCTTAGAAAATTATTCATAAATAAAAGAGTGGGTGGATCCAGAATCAAATAAAACATTTACTACTTTAGAGTGGATGGTATGTGTACCTTTCACCACATCGTTATCGTACACCACATCGCTGATAGTAATTTCATGTGACATTACTTTGTCTTTGGCATTATGAGTTTGTTGATGTAGATCATCCTCAACACCCCTTGGATTTGGGAAATGATTGGAATAATTCCCCATCTCCTTGAACTTGAAACATTTATGTGTAGGAGGTGAATTCTGTGTATCCATTTCATTGTTCACATCATTATTCATCTTCTTCCCTTTATTTTGACATTCAACTGCCCAATGACCTTCTTTTCAACATTTAAAACATTTTCTTGTCACTTTAAGACAATTCAACCCATGTTTCTTTCCACAATTTGAGAATAAAAAAACTCATCTTCTTTTTAGTATGGTCTTTATATTTTCCTTTGAATTCCATTTTCTTCATCTTATCAAACCCGTATGACTGATGGGTTACTCCAATCTCCATCTCAACCATGAGAGAAAATCGAAAAATTTCTTCGTAGCTATTAATGTCCCTTATGGCTAATTCCCTTCGAAGACTTGGTTTTAAGCCACTAAAGAATCGATCGATTTTACTCTCAAGTTGGATACTAATTCATGAAGTGTACCTTGCATGTCTTTTAAAATTTTCTTCGTAGGTACCTACAGATTCATCATCCTTTTTCTTTAGTTCAAGAAACTAATTCCCCATATTTTCTCGAATAATACAAAGGAAGTACTTATTGAAAAATAAGCTCTTGAACTCGTCCCATTCATTGGACTCAATTTCATCTCTTTTCCTCACATTGATGATAATATTCCATAATTGATCAGCATCACCTTCCAAACGATATACTGCTAAGATGAATTTGTCATGATCAGAACATTGTAGAACTAAAAATATATTTTCAGTGCTACTAATCCATTGTTCAGCTACTAATGGATCAGAAGACCCACTGAATGTAGGTGGACGCTGCCTCATGAAGGATTCAACATATTGTTTCTCCTTCCGTTGCTCGTTTGGAAGTCCTGCATGGTTCATTGCTTGAGAATGTTATGTGAGCATGGCTACAAGATTTTTCATTCCAGCTCCCATATCGTTTGGTTTCATAGGGGGACAATCATTGCATTTCCCATCACATTCATCTATAACACAGTTCTTTCGGGTTCTAGACATTGACTAAAACCAAGAAGCATAGTGTGAGAAACACTAATCATAATTGGAAAACCACATAATCAAGAATAAAATTTCACACATTAATTCTTATCATAGGTTACTCAGGGATATTTCTAAATCACTAATATTGTGTTCTATGCTTAGACATATCCTTAGGGTTCTTACTATGGCTTTCACATCCTAGTTTCCAAAGGTTGACTATACCTTTCCTCTGATAACAACAATAGTGGTCTGGAATTACTTCCAGTGGACTATAATTGATACCTATCTGGGAACTCCATAGGAAGCTACACCCCATGGGCAGGACACACCACCATCCCCAGTGGGTTCCATTTTCTCATAAATCCCTTGGGCGGAGATCCATGCTTCGTCCAATACCCACATGTGAGAGTTCCCAAGGATCAGATTCATTCCTACCTCCTTTACCTATGATACCAACTATAACGACCCATACATTACATACATTGTTATTACATCAAAATTGAATCATACTTACTACAACATATAAAAAAACCATGAAAGGACCGCATAGGTATAGTGTCTTTGGAAATTGGGAAACATAAACAACTGGTTCATAAAATCAACTACATTGTCTTCTGTTTATTTCATCATAACTAGAGTCCCTTTTGGAATATCCTACTTAATATCCTTCTTCTGGTCCCGGGGAAAACAAAAACATAAAAAAGGGTGATCTCAAATGCTCAGTAAGCGTAAAGAAAAGAAATATCAGTCATATCATATTCATAAAAACATTACATTTTGAAAATCTTAATCTGAAAAAGAGGTCATACTATCATGTCATGGGATAAATCATAGTAAAGAAAAGAAATCCCAAATAATAATAACATAAAACAAGAAACATTGTGGCATACACACATAATCATATAAAATAATTTCATATTAGTCAAGGCTCACTGCAAAGACCATCATATAGGACAATGTCCATTACTGAACCGAGTTCACTCCTCGTTCTAGTCCTGTATCACTGAACCGGTTTAACTTGTCGTTCAATGCATGTATATCTCATGAGATATAAATCTTTACCCAATGCATTAGAGGGAGATATAGGTCCCACCCATCTCATAATGAAAACAATCTTATGTGTGCCACAAAATCATAAATCATACATCATAGCATATCCCATGTAATAAAAATGGAATTCTTAAACATCATGCCATCATAACATAACCCATATAAGATAAAAGGACAACATAAAATTAATTCTTTCATAAAAAATCTAATAAATGTAAAAATAGGGATAGAAACAAAACCCTATTTTATCTTAGATGGAAAAGAATTTTGATAAAACACTTTATGTCCATTCTTGAGGAAAATATCCTTTCTACTTCAGAAACATTTTTCCGTTATTAACATGTCATATAAATTTAAACTAAAATAATTTGATTAAAAATAAACATGAAAAATTGTAATGGAAGATTCTTGGAAATAATGTTCTAAAAATCCATTCATTCCCTATAAGTTAAAAAACATTCTTCTCGTACTTTGGTTGGAAAAGTCAAAAAGTACCTCGAACGAAAAACGACAAAAGATTCCTTTCATATCTTTTACTAAAAACTCACTGTAGGGTAATATTGGATTTAAAAAATTGTTGGAGGATATAAATAATATTAAATATTGAGGAAACATGAATGTGTATGATAAAATACACCCCGGTAAATACCAAAGTAAAATCAATCTCGGATAAAAATGAGATTGTGAGATTTTCCCTTACCTTGGGTCTAATATGCTTTGTACGTGTCCGAACCTCCTGTATAATGATTTAAATAATGTCATTGACATATTCCATAATCATACTCATTGTTATTATATCATATATAGTCATATTTGTATCTTCGTAGTAGTAATATTTCATTGCTACTTGTTATTCGGGTGTTTATTGCTTTGTGTTATTATGCGTGTTTTGGAGAATAAATTCTTATTCCTATTTATAGGATATAGATACATCATTTATAGAATGTTATTAGTGTATTATATATCATATTAATTCATTCAATTCATTTATATAATCATTATTCAACAAGATCATATAGAACGAGTCGCATCCTATCGTGGAGATGGTAGGCCGTACCCACGAACGAGCGATGACACGGTTCCCATGATCGTGGAATAGTATTGAACAGTATATATAGTATTTCAGAATCAATAAAACTTTACAATAATCATATATAGTTATTTATTTACACCATTATACCCATCCATGTAAGGTGGTGGTGGAAAACATATTACACGATAGTGTGGAGACGGTATTACGTACGTACGCACGAGCGGTGATTTTGTTTACCGTAGGATGGATAATAGGTGAAATAGGGTTGTTTAATATTTATAATAACATATCAGTATATGAGTGATACATATTTTATTAGTTCATAATGAAATAACTAATGAATATGGAGTAGAAGAAGAATGGAACTTGAAGAAAACGGTAGAAGGTATTACCTCTTTCTCAAAGTGCCTCCTTTAAACTTTCCCTTATAAACTTATCTTCGGTTTCAAAATGTAAAAAATAATTAAATATGAAGATAAGATAAATAATGGTTGAAATAAAATCATCCAATCAGAATTTTACATGTTATGGAATATTTTTTAATCATTATAATCTTATTTATTTAAATCATTTATTAATGAGGTAAATATATCATCATTATTGTGTCATAAATAATTTAATTTATTTGGTGTCTAAAAATTAAAAAATATATCACTATGTAGGAAATCATTTTATCTTTCAAATGAATATTTATTGTAGAGAATATAATTTATATAACCCTTTATAAAAATTAATTACTAAAAGATTTTTGTTAATGTCAATTTTGTCTTTACAGTAATTAATTAATCCAAATTGTCATTATCACTACCAAGTGGCTCAATAGAGTCCCAAAATCGACCCAAGGATGAACATGGTTGGCCAAAACTCATCCAATAAGGTTAGGACAAGTGTCAACACAATTTTGAATTATTGTAATATTCTTTTAACTTTGAATTACCCTATTTACCATTAACTGCAGAAAATAAAAATTACTGTAGTTACTATTCATAATATAAAAAAAATAAAAGTAAGATATGAACATAATTTGGAGCCACTGATTTATAATATGCAATCCATTTTTTATAATTCAAAACATAGAAGTTGTAGTAATTAATTTAAAATTAATCTCATTGTTAAGAAAACGGGTTTTAAAAGTTAAAACATTGCCAAAGATTGAAATGTTTTTACCTATGAATTCAATGTAAAATTAATTCTAATGATATATATTATATTAAATGGTAAAAATATATTCTATTTATATTTTAAAACCATTCAATATTATAATTTAACCATATAATATATTGCGATGAAAAAAGTTGTTTTTAATTAAAATATAGCGTGTTTTTACAATTCATCAAAATATGAATGTTACCAGAATAATATGAAAAATTTATCCAAAGTAAATTTTTATATCCTGATTCCAAAGAAGAATTTTATTTTTCCAAATGGAATTTCTATACATTTCAAAAACTATATTTAAAATGGGTGCACCATCAAAATGCGGTAAAACTACATTTTTTCAAAAATACTTCTTTCATCCAAAAAACCAATTTTCTTTTCATATCACAATCTAGAAAATGTGTAAGAGAAATTATAATGATATAAAATTAAAAATTCCGTTAATACTATTCATAACGGCTAGTTTTGAATATAATAATATAACGTTGTTTAATGAAACTGGGTATTGCGTACTACACACGCTATCGAGGAAGGTCGCGATTGCGTGTAATGCAAGCCAAGCAAGTGTTGTGTACAATGATATATTTCTTTGCATATATCATAATACATAAAAAAATAAACTTCTCATAAAATATATGGGTGTTACATTCTACCCCCTTGAAATGAATTTCTCCCTCGAAATTCATCAGTTTGTAACATCCATATGAGGATACATCTCCCTCATCATATTTTCAAGTTCCCATATAGCTTATTCTAATTAGTGGTTCCTCCATAAAATATTAACCATGTGAGTGGTCTTGTTTCGAAGAACTTTTTCGCTACGATCCATAATCTCTATCGATTGTTTTTCATAAGAAAGATCTTTCTCTAGCAGTACAACATCTGAGCTTAGTACATGTGAAGGATCGGGTATGTACTTCCTCAGGAGAGATACATGGAACACATCATGAACTTGAGAGAGATTCGTTGGAAGCGAAAATCGGTTTGCTACCTTCCCAATACGATCCAGAATTTCAAAAGGACCGATATATCTAGGGCTCAACTTTCCCTTCTTCTCAAATCTCATTACTCTCCTCCAGGGAGATATTCTTAAGAACACATTATCACCCACTTCAATCACTAGGTGTTATCATCGGTTGTCGGCATAACTTTTTTGTCGACTCTGAGCTGCTCTATGAGTTGTTGAATAGATCGTACTATTTAAGCCATCTCATCAACAAGAACATGTCCTAATAGCTTTAATTCCCCAACTTCATCCCAGAAAGTTGGAGTTCTACATTTCTTTCCATAGATTACTTCATAAGGAGCCATCTAAATACTGTAGTGAAAGCTATTATTGTAAGAAAATTCCACCAAAGATAGGAGTTTATCCCAACCACCATTAAAATCCATAGAGCAAGCTCTCAACATGTCTTCTAGAGTTTGAATTGTCCTCTCAGACTTACCGTCTATCTTAGGATGGTAAGTAGTGCTGAAACATAACTCTATATCTAGAGCATGCTGAGGACTTCACCAGAACATCGAGGTAAACCTCGGATCCCGATCAAATATAATGGAATGTGGTACTCCATGCAATCTTACCACATCCTTTTCATATATCCTGGAAAGATAATCCAGAGAGAAACCTTCCCTAATAGCAATGAAGTGTTCTGACTTCATAATATGATCAACTATAACCCAGATAGCATTATTGCTTTTGGATGTTTTAGAAAGTCCAGTGACAAAGTCCATAGTGATGTTTTCCCATTTCCATTCTTTTATGGGTAATGGTTGTAACATTCCCTTAGACTTTTGACTCTAATCTTTAACTTGTTCACAAACCAAGCATTGAGAGAAATATTCTGCAACATCTCTTTTCATGCCATCCCACCAGAAGTACTCTTTCAGGGCCCTGTACATTTTTGTACATCTAGGATGAATAGAAAATGAAGAACTATGAGCCTCATCCAGAGGCTCCTTCTACGATTCATGTATGGGAGGAATACAGACACGGTTCCTGAACCTTATTATCCCATCAAAATCCAGGTTGAATTCAGGAACATTTTTCACCTTGTTTTGTAACTCCACATCTTCTTTCTGAGCCTTTTTAATCCTCACATGTATAGATGGTTGACCATTCATTTGAGAAAGATAAGACATTTACCCTTCAATTAAAATTACATGATCCAACCTTTGTAAATCCATAAATATCTGATCTTTTGTGATCCTCTTCATGGATAAGCTAGGATCGTCTTGTCGACTTAATGCGTCTGCCACCTTTTTTTCTTTCCTAGGGTGGTAATGAATTGAGTAGTCATAATCCTTAATCAGCTCCAACCATCTTCCTTGGCGCATATTCAACACCTTTTGTGTGAAAATATACTTTAAAATTTTATGATCAGTATAAATATCACACCTTTCACCATAAAGATAATGCCTCAAAATCTTTAAGGTAAATATTACTGCTGCTAACTCCAAATCATGAGTTGGGTAATTTTTCTCATGGATTTTCAAATTTTGTGTGGCATAAGCTATCACCATATCATTTTTTATGATAACATACCCCAGTCAGTTCTTGGATGCATCACTATAGATCACCAACCTTTCTCCACTAGAAGGCAGTGTGAGTACAGGTGCATTGGCTACCCTTTTTTAGCTCTTTGAAATTCTCTTCACATTCATCCTACCAAACAAAGTTAACTCCTTTCCGAGTCAACGTGGTGAGTGGGTTAGATAACCTTGATAAATCATTCCCAAAATGTCGGTAATATCTGACCAGGCCAAGAAAACTTCGGATCTCAGTTACTGTTGTTGGTCTCGACCATCTTTCGATAACCTCTGTTTTTGATAGATCCACATATATCCCCTCTTTTGAGATTATATGACCAAAAAATGCATCTTTTTGAAGCCAAAATTCACACTTGGTAAATTTGACATAAAGGTTCTCTTTTCTCAGGGCCTTCAATAGAATTCTCAAGTGAACTTCAATTTCTTCCTTGCTCTATGAATAGACAAGAATATCGTCAATAAAGACTACCAAAAATAGATCAAGATAGTCTCTATAGACTCTATTCATTTGATCCATGAAGATAACATGGAAATTAGTAAGATCAAACGACATCACTAGAAATTCATAGTGTCCATACCTTTTACGGAATGTCGTCTTTGGTATATCTTTTTTTTTGACCCTTAATTGATGATACCCTGAATGAATATCAATCTTGGAAAAGTATTGACCACCGCGTAGTTGGTCAAATAAGTCACCAATGCGTGGGAGAGGATATTTTTTCTTGATAGTGATATTTTTATGTTCTCGATAATCAATACAGAGTCTCATTGATCCATCTTTCTTCTTAACAAATAGAACAGGAGCTCCCCAAGGTGACACACTAGGGCATATGAATCCTTTATCAAGATTCTCTTGGAGTTGATTCTTCAATTACTTCAACTCAATTGGGGCCATTAAATAATGTGTCTTTGAAATAGGTATAACACCTGGTATGAGTTCTATTTAAAACTCAGCTTCACGATTTGGTGGAAGACCTGGTAATTAATTTGGAAATACATCATCAAAGTCATGTAAAATGGGTGTATTCTTAATATTAAGTTTCTCCCCAACCATTTGAGAAAGGTAACCCTCATTTAGTAGAATCAAGACCCATAAGATGGAAGAAATTTCCTCTGGAAGGTTATATTCATCCCTCCATCGATCGACGATCATAGATTGATCTGGAATATTAAATGTGATTTGCCTTATTTGGAAATTGATAAGAGCTCCGTATAAATAAAGACAATCCATGCCAATAATCACATAAAATTACACTATAGGAAGGATCATATGATTTGCAGGAAGCACTTTCCCAGAAACATCAATCGGAGAAGAATTATAAACGTTTTATGTGACCGTTCTGTCATTAAGAGTTGTCATAGCTAACTCAACATCTAATTATTCAGGTAATATGGCGATACCCTTAGAAAATTCTTTATAAATAAAAGAGAGGGTGGATCCAGAATCAAATAAAACATTTTCTACTTTAGAGTGGATGGTACATGTACCTTTTACAACTTATTTATCGTACTCCACATCACCGATAGTAATTGAATGTGACTTTACTTTGTCTTTCGCCTTAAGAGTTTTTGACGTCGATCATCATCAACAACCGTTCGAATTGGGCATTGATTGGAATAATGACACATATCCTTAAACTTGAATCATTGAAGTGTATGAGGTGCATTCTGTGTATCCCTTTCTTTTTTCAAATCATTAGACATATTCTTCCCATTATTTCGACATTCAACTGCCTGAAGTCCTTATTTTCCACACTTATGACATTTTGATGTCCCTTTAAGACAATTACCTCCATATTGCATTCCACAATTTGAGTATAAAAAAACTCATCTTCTTTTCAGTGTGGTCTTTAGATTTTCCGTTGAATTACATTTTCCTCTTCTTATCAAACCCATATGACTGATGGGTTACTCCAATCTCCATATCAACCTTGAGATCACATAGAACAATTTCCTCATAGCTATTGAAGTACCTTATGGGTAACTCCCTTAGAAGACTTGTTTTTAACCCACTAAAGAATCGATCTATTTTACTCTTAGGTTGGATAATAATTCTGGAAGTGTACCTTGCAAGTCTTTTATAATTTTCTTCGTAGGTACCAACAGATTCATCATCCATTTTCTTCAGTTCAAGAAACTCCTTCTCCATCTTTGTTCGAAGAATATTATGGAATTACTTATTGAAAAATAAGTTCATGCACTCGTCCCATTCCAAGGACATAATTTGATCTCTTTGCCTCGTATTATTGATAAGATTCCACCATTGATCAGGATCAACTTCCAAACGATACACTACCAAGATGAATTTTTCATGTTTAGAACATTTTAGAACTGAAAATATATTTTCAGTGGTACAAATACATTGTTCAGCTACTAATAGATTAGAAGACCCGCTGAATGAAGGTGGATGCTACCTCATGAAGGATTCAACAGAATGTTGCTCCTTCCATTGATTGTTTGGAAGTCCTGCATGGTTCATAGCTTGAGAAAGTTGTGTGATCATGGCTACAAGATTTTTCATTCCAACTCCCATAACTTTTAGTTGCTCAGGGGGAGAATCATTGCATTGTCTGTCGCATTCAGCATTAACACGGTTCCTTCCGGTTCCAGCCATTGACTAAAAACAAGAAACAAAGTGTGAGGAACACTAATCATAATTGGAAAACCACATAATCAAGAATAAAATTTCACACTTAAGGTCTTATACTAGGTTACTCATGTTCATTTCTAAAACACTAATATTGTGTTCTATTCTTAGAGATATCATTTGGGTTCTTACTAAGGCTTTCACATCCTAGTTTCCAATGGTTGACTATACCTTTCCTATGATACCAAGTATTGAGGTATGGAATTACTTCTAGTAGACTATAATTGATACCTATCAGGGCACTCCATGGGTGGCTACACCCCCTGGGCGGGACACACCACCATCCCCAGTGGCAACCATTTCATCATGAAGCCCTTGGGCGGAGAGCCATGCTTCGTCCAATGCTCACATGTGAGAGTTCCCAAGGATCAGATTCATTCCTACCTCCTTTGCCTCTAATACCAACTATAATGACCCATACTTTACCTACATGGTTATTAATTCAAAATTGAAGCATACTTATTACAACATATAAAAAACATTGAAAGGACCATATAAGTATAGTGTCTTTAGAAACTGGGAAACATAAACAACTGTTTGATAAAATCAATTACATTGTCTTCAGTTTATTTCATCATAACTAGAGTCCCATTTTGGCATATTATACTTAATATCAATCTTCCTAACCAGGGGAAAAGAAATCATACAAAAGGGTGAGCTCAAATGCTCAGTAAGGGTAAACAAAAGAAATATCAGTCATATCATATTCATAAGAACATAACATTTTGAATATATTAACCTGCAAAAGAGGTCATAATATCATGTCATGGGATAAATAATATTAATGAAAAGTAATCCCAAATAATCATAACATAAAACATGATACATTTTGGCATACACACATAATCATATAAAATCATTTCATATTAGTCAAGGCTCATTTACAAGATCATCGTAGAGGACAAAGTCCATTACTGAATTGAGTTCACTCCTTGTTCCAATCCTGTATCACTGAACTGGTTTAACATTCCGTTCCAGCCATGTATATCTCATGATATATAAATCCTTACCTAATGCATTGGAGGTAGATATAGGTCTCACCCATCTCATAATGAAACCATTCTTATGTGTGCCATAAAATCATATATCATACATCATAGCATAACCAATGTAATAAAAATGAGATTCTTAAACATCATGCCATCATAACATAACCCATATAAGATACAATGACATAATAAAATTAATTACATCATAAAACAATCAAATCAATGTAAAAATACGGATAGAAACAGAACCCTATTTTATCTTAGATGGAAAATAATTTTGATAAAACACTTGAACTCCATTCTTGAGGAAAATATCCTTTCTACTTCAAAAACATTTTTCTTTATTAACATTACATAAAATTTAAATTAAATAATTTGATTAAAAATATACTTGAAAACATGTAAAGGAAGATTCTTGGAAATAATTTTCTAAAAATCCATTCATGACATATAATTTAAAAAAACATTCTTCTCGTACTTTGGCCAGAAAAGTCAAAAAGTACGTCGTACGAAAAATGACAAAAGATTCCTTTCATATATTTTACTAGAAACTCAACGAAGGGTAAAATTGGATTTAAAAAATTGTTGGAGGATATAAATAATATTAAATATTCAGGAAACAAGGATGTTGATGATAAAAAACACCCCAGTAAATACCAAAGTACAAACAATCTCAGAAAAAAATGAGATTGTATGATTTTACCTTACCTTAGGTCCGATATGATTTGTACGTGTCCAAACCTCCTGTATAATGATTTAAATAATTTCACTGACTTATTCCAGAATCATAATCATTTTTATGATATCATATATGGTCATATGTTTATCTTCTTAGTAGTAATATTTAATTGTTACTTGTTATTCGGGTGTTTATTGCTTTATGTTCTTATGCGTGCTTTGTCGAATAAATTATTATTCCTCTTTATAGGATATAGATAAATCATTTAAAGAATGTAATTAGTGTAATGTATATCATATTCATTAATTCAATTCATTTTTTTAATCATTATTCAATGAAGATCATATTGAACGAGTCATATCACCTCATGGAGACGGTAGATAGTACGTACGCACGAGCGATGATATCGTTCCCATGATCGTGGAATTGTATTGAACTATTTGTATAATATTTCATAATCAATAAAACATTAAAATAATCATATATAGTTATTTATTTACACCATTATACCCATGAAAGTATGGTGGTGGTGGAAAACATATTACACCACAGCATGGAGACGGTATTCCGTACGTACGCATGCATGGTGATTTTGTTTACCGTAGGATGGATAAGAGGTGAAATAGGGTTGTTTCATATATATAATAACATATCAGTATATGATGGATACTGATGTTATTACTACATAATGAAACAACTAAAGAAGAGGGAGTAGAAGAAGAATGGAACTTGAAGAAAATAGTAGAAGGTATTACCACTTTCTCGAAGTGCCTCCTTTATACTTTCACTTAGGGTACTAGAGTTGGTCCTTTGAGAAGTCTAGTACCCCTAGTAGGTTTATAAGGAAGTGGGGAAGTGAAATGGTCTGGGTTTGGCCGATCTTGAAGGCTCAAATTGGTGTGAGGAGGAGAGGGAGGAGGTGCCCTTTTATAAGGGAGGAGAGGGGCACCTTTGGAAAGTGTGGAAATATTATTTTATTATAAATGTATCTTCTGTTTAAAAAGGTCCAAAAATCATTAAAGATGAAGATAAGATGACTCATTGTCGAAATAAAATCATCCAATCATAATTTGACATGTTTTGGAAAATATTTTATTGATTGCAATCATATTTATTTAAATCATTTATTAATGATGTAAATACGTCATCATTATTGTGTCATAAATAATTTAATTTATATGGTGTGTAAAAATTAAAAAAAATAATTATGTAGAAAATCGTTTTTGATTTCCAATGAATATTTATAGTCGAACATATAATATATATAAACCCTTATAAAAATTAAATACTAAAAGATTTGTGTTAATGTCAATTTTGTTTTTACATTAAATTAATTAATCCAAATTGTCATTATCACTACAAAATGGATAAATGGGGTCCCAAATTCCACCCAAGTATGACCATGGTCGGCCAATGATCATCCAATATGGTTAGGACAAGTGTTAATGTAATTTTGAATTATTATAATATTCTATTAACCATGAATTACCCTATTTACCTTTAACCGTAGTAAATAAAAATTATCGTAGTTACTATTCATAATATAAAAAAAGTGTAACCTATTAACATAATTTGGACCCACCAATTCCAAATATGAAATCAATTTTTCAAAATTCAAAACAGAGAAGTTGCAGTGATTAATTTAAAATTAATCCCATTGATAAGGAAACAGGTTTTAAAAGTTAAAACATTGCCAAAGATTGAAATGTTTTTACCTAAGAATTATATGTAAAATTAATGATAATGACATAAATAATATCAAATGGTAAAAATATATTCTATTTATACTTTAAAACAATTCAATAATATAATTTAACCATATAAATTATTGCGATAAAAATTGTTTTTTTAAATTAAAATATAGCGTGTTTTTACTATTCATCAAAATATTAAAGTTACCAGAATAATATGAAAATTTTATTGAATGTAATTTTTTATATCATGATTCCAAATAAGAATTATATTTTTCCAAATTTAACTTATAAACATGTTAAAAACTAGATTTAAAATGGGTGCCCCATCAAAAGGTGTTAAAACTGCTTTTTTTGAAAAATAATTCTTTTATCTGAAAAAATGATTTTGTTTTAATATATCATTCTAGAAAATGTGTAAGTTGAATAATAATGTTATAAAATTCCAAATTCAGTTATTAATATTCATAATGGAAAGTTTATAATATAATAATATATCTTTGTTTAGTGAAACTCCGTATTGCGTACTACACACACTATCGAGGAAGGTCGCGATTGCGTGTAACACAATCCAAGCTAGTGTTGTGTGTAGTGAAGGATTCATTTGTGTATAACATAATACATAAAAAAAATATAATTCTTATAAAATATCAGGGTTTTATAATCCTGGTACAGTAGTAGGTCCATGTAGGATCTTATTATCTCATCCACAGCCAGCAATAGGGTTCCACACACAGCACGCTCGATTCCGGGAGAGTCCGCTCCTCGAGCCAAGTGTCGATAAATCAAATACCATGACATCTAGAGTTGATGTATCTCGTAGTTCCGTCTCATCATAAGTAACCCAACACGATAGACGACGTGTGAATTGGATGTCCGGTCTGTGAGTTATTGGTGTTTCTGCTACGAGGGCCCAGTTCGACTTAGGTACAATTCAACCTGGTCATACCCCAACTCCATCCAAACCTCGAGTGGGGTATGCTAAATGAACAATCTCTTTTCAGGTTTCCCATCAGTGTAGACGGTTCGTCATTCGGACACCCATAGCCCAAGATATGGGAAAAAAGGTGAAATGGATTAAAACTTGGTTCGGTTCTGCACCGGCCCAGCCAGACCAACCCGACCCGACCCAGACTGGGCCGGTCCAACACGGTTTGGTTTGAACTGACCCGGGTCGGTATCCCGACCAGGGTACGACCCAGTCTGTGGGTCTGAGCAATGCAAGAACCGGCCCGGCCCGCGACGGGCGTCCCGTCCCGCGTGGCAGGGAGGCGGTCCTCCAACCGAAGCTAGTGGTTGCACCGCAACATGGGTCATTCCCAGACTGAGCGGGGGGGGGGGGGGGGGGGTGGGTGGGGGGGGGGGTTGTCGGCATCCCCCATCTCCCGATAAAGGCCAGCACATGGCGCCGACCCATTGATCACTGGACCTGAAGCATCCCTCCTATGGCATGCCCGCCGGGGGCCGGCTCAGCCAGCCGCCTTCCTACGTATGTCGCATCCCACTTGGCCAAGGCTTTGCACGTCGTGACGACACCATTCCCCTCCGACGACCGTCCAACTGCCTTGATCCGCTGCAGCCCGGTCCTCCTCGCAGCGCGACGGTGCTGCACTCTTTCGGCGACCCGGCGACCCTTGCGTCGCCAGTTCCTTTCGTGGTCGGCCCGTCACCAGCCATCGTTTCTCCACTGTAGTGCACTCTTCAGAAGCACCGTTGTGCCATTATCGTCATCAAAATTTGAGGAGAAAATGATGGGGGAGGGTCGGGCCATGTTCATGTGGTCCGAGCCCTCCTCATTATGGAGATAACAATCGACTATTCACATTCCAAAAAAATATTGAATGACGAAGAACATAAACGAATTCAACTCAAATCCCATACCTTTAATTCACCGGTTGCCTTTCATCATTCGTTGATGGTGTTGAGGAATGGACGGACGTCAATTCTTCATTAACCGTGTTCGTCACGCACTCCCATTCTCAATCTTCTGTGTCAGAATGTGACGAAGTCAGAGATGGCATTCTTCGCATTCTTCGTTGGAGAGTTCTTCTTCTTCTTCCCAAGCTCTACCAAAAGATTATGCCAACAACAAAATAATGAAATATCACATCTTATTAATTTGTTGGAATAAATAATTCGAATGATTTCAAATTAATAAATTAATTCCATTAATTAATTTGTTTTGGTTGGGACATTTATGAGGGAAGTTCAAGGGTTTCCCCCACTTATGGATAGTTCGGTGGGTTTTAAGACAGTGTGGTCCCCACAAATATATATCCTCACATGAGAGGTTATGTACGGGTGGCTCCCACCACCATATCCTCTCATGGGTGGTAATGGTGTTGTGGCCCCCACCTCAACCACCACATGGAGGTTTTAACCAACAAAAATTAAAATAAGATACACACTAATTTTTATTTAATTTATATAAAAACTCAAAAACTATCTTCCATTCTCGACCAACTGCTGTCAAGGTTAATGTTTTCATAAGCGAATACTCATGTTGCAAGTTCAAAGGTGCCATCAGATTTCAATTGAGAGCACTGGTTCAAAAGATATAAAATGTCACTCACATGTTAACTGAACATACCGGAATAAAACATCAGAAATTGATTCCGGGCACATCGGACCTCAGAATGAAGCGTTGTAAATTTTCACAGACTCGTAAAAATCTAATGAATTTAAGAAAAAAATTTCAATGGAAGTTATGGGTCATTAAAAAATAAACAATGATTAATATATAATTTCACACAAAATAATAGTATAATCAATGAATCCCCTGCCTTAAGGATTTCAATGTTCTTCAATCAAGAACAAAACAACAATACATAACTATAATCACCTCTCCTATAAGTAAACTGCATCCCTTTAATTACATTGAACCAATTTACAACAAATGAAACATGGGAGAACAAAAGTGATCAACTTAAATAACATGGAAAGGTAAAATGTTTTTAAATAAGACCGATCAAAGAAGAAACCATAAAAAATAGTAAAACCTCACATTAGATCACTATAGACTGAACATGGGAAGACATAGATCAATCCATTTCAAAAGGGATTCATAACACCTTATGAGAAATCCTAGGGATATAGTGTTTTTGGGATAAAATATTATACTTATTAAAAAGCCAAGGGTGTGAATAGATTTTGTGGGAAATTGCACGATGTAGATTCATGATGTTAATGGGTCCATCACATTTTAAATATATTTATTTTTAAGACTCGATGGAAAGAACATCTCCAATATCCATAAAAACAAGATCAATTCAAATCATGAAATTCATGTTCAAGTAGTGTGTTTTTATGGATGGATTTATCAAATGTATTCCTTCATCCTCTCATGTCATGAACCCTAATTTACTGTCTTGAATCACACCATAAAAATTTCCCTTCTCAGGCAGAAAATTTAAATTTAGTGCTAAACAAAAATCTCAGGTTCTAAACAAGAGTTCATGTCCTTAACTTCTCCAACTACTGAATTTTGTCTCATAAACAACACAAAACATACTCTAGGACTCATATAAGTTACATGGGTTTCACAAATATACAAATATATGGGATATAATGATATGATCCCTTACATTTTACCCTCTTTGTCCTTATAATCCCTAAAAGTAATTAAACAATATATGTAATATTGTGAACCAATCATTAAACACATATTATTCCATGACTCTTAATGTACTTTTATAATAAATAAAATCTAATGATCGAGAGGTATAATATCTTCGTATGGTTAAATACATACAAAGAATATATTAAACATGAACACATCATCTACATTTAAAACACAACAATGTTATCCCAACTACCATAGATATTCTAAAACAATAAAAGATACCTTGGGGAAATTAAATAAATTAAAAGGGTTATCTAGAAATCCCAAAAAGGGAATAAACATGGAAATAAATCATAACCAGAGAGTCAATAGGAATAAAATGATTTCATATAGATGATTATCATAAGCATGTAAACATAGAAAAAGTAAATATAATTAAATGATCATGGAATCAATGAATATTTGTATGAAACATAGTATAAGAAATCATAATCATAAGTAAATGGTTACCCCCAAGAGTATCATCATAAAGTGTAAAAAATCATATGGTGGATTGGGTTCACTCCCCATTCTAATAAATAGAGTTTAAAAATTACCATGGTGGCTTAGGATCACTCCCTAGTCCCAAAAATAATATCTAATGATATATAATTCCATAACAAATTTATTGTATGGTTATATAATTTTGGGCCCACCCGTCTTATATAATAACACGATTTGGATAACCCCTAATGCACCATAGGCTGAATCTCATGAGATGAAAACATTACCTAATGTAATTGAGGGATATATAATTCCATAAACAACCATTACAAAATAAAAATCATACGTAGGAACAAAAAATTATGAAAGTAATATATACAAAAATCATAAGCATTATTAAACCCATGATAATGAAGTGGGATTAATAATTATAATTCGAGGAATAGATGAATTATAAATAATAATGAATCCAAATATAATAATGAATTCAATTATTACATCATTCCATAATTTAAAATGTAACACAGTACTTGAACACGAAGTTATAATATAAAAAATTTAGGATAAATATTCATAGAATAATGGATGAAAATGAATCTATAGGATAGATATTTAATAAATAAAAAATGTATATTTTTATGGAAGGAAGGAGAAAACTATTTTCAATAAAACTATAATTGAACCTATAGGGTTATACATAAAATAATGAAGATTTTTTGAAGTATTGTATTATTTAAAATAGTTTTATTAGTTTTATTATTATCATGAGACATGAAATAATAATGTTCCCTCAAATTAGTGTTAGTTTATTGGGGGAATTTAGAAGGGAAATAAAAACATGTATAACTGTGGAAATAAAAAGGTTATTTAACAAGGTATATATATAAGGGAAATATATAAAATATATAATAATTTTATGATAATAATAATTAATATAATATATAAAAAGAAATATAATGTGTAACAATAAAGTTAAAAAGGTTTTATGGATACTCTCTTAAGAATTAAGAAACACTAAATTAAAAAACATTTAAGGAGATAGAACATGAAGTTGAATTTTAGATTCCAAGAATAAATAAAATTTGAATTATAAATAATTTTAAAAATAAATTAGGTAGATAAAATAAATTTTCTCTCAAAGAATGAAATTTTTATATGGAACCCTTAACTTGTTCAAGATTTATTCGACGCATACACAAAACATTATTAGAGACTTGATTTTCTTTTCGAGATATACATGAAAATAATTTCCATAGGATAAAATCAAGATAAAATTGGATTATTTATGAATAAATTAATTATAGTTGATGTTAGTTTAGAATAGGATAATGATGAAATATAATGGGAATTGTATCCTTGGAGGGGTGGAAGTGATTCCCTTTAAAAGTGAAGAAAAAAAATCTTTTGTTAATACTCTTTACACATCCATTATCTAATTACACTATTCCTTTGTTAATTAGTCCAAAATTTAATATTAAGGGTGTTTTGAGTGGTATTGAGTTGATAAATTCTGAACCAAGAATTTTCACACATAATTTAAACATGTTTCAAATCATTCTCCATATGGTTTTAAATTTTATCATTTTTTATTTTACCATGGTAACTAGATTTTAACAAAGTAATTTATATTTTATATTAAAATGTATGGTAACACAGAGATTTTTTTTTATGTTTTAACATAATTTTAATCGCTTTTAGTGTAATTATATTTATAGAAATGATAAAATGAACTTTTAAATTACAATATGTAATATATAAAAAACAATCTTTATATAAAAAGAAATTTTAACGATTATTTGTTCTTGATTTTATTTAGTATTGATTACCACTTTAATGAGTGTAAGTAAAATTATATATAGGTTTAACCATTATATAAGAGTTATAATTTGAATTAGATAAATTTATTTTATTAATTAAAAATTCCACGATATTAATAAAAAACATGTTCACCAATATCATGGTAATTAAATTTAATCCTAAAAATATTATATTTATGATTATAAATGAAATAAAAAAATTTATATACAATATAAATGTTTTAAAAAATATGAAATAATTTTTTTATTTAATTTCTAAAATCGACGGTCTCTAATATTTTATATCATCTCTTAAAAACAGTTTTTGTAGTAAAATATTAACTGAGTTTCAAAAATGATAAAAATGTGTTTTGTAAATTCATCATAGTAATTTTGAATGGTTTATATTAATTATTATATATATTTTTTTATATAAAAATGGGTTTTATTAAATTTAATTCATTATTTTATTTAAAAAGTGATAGTTTTTAGCAAAATTAATATTTTTTACTATTAACCCAAAAATTGATTTTTTATCAATTTTTTTTAAAAAACATACTAATTAAATTAATGTTTAATAAATTTAAAAATGATGTTAATTTTATAAAATTAAAATTAAAAAATTCATATATTTATATTTTAATTGAATGATGTAAAATATAAATTTAACTTCTTTTATTTGAAAAATGGGATTTTACCACGTTATGTGTTCGTAATATTATTTAATGTAGATTTATCATTTAAATAACTCTAATGTATTAGTTCAAATACTAATATATTATATATTATCATTTAATAATGCATGATTCAATGATTCACTTAAAATAGTCAATTCTATTGAATATTTTATTTGAGAAAGAAAAAATCATTTAATATCAATTTTTTCCATTAATTGTTAGAATTTTTGGATGACTTATTTTACCAGTGGTTTTTATTATTATTATATTATTATTATTATTATTCATCTAGCATTATAATATAGTTTTATTTTTGTGTCACATGTAGAGCATGATATTTATCTTATTTGAGTTCATTAGTGGAAAAAATATATTAATATATCAAGTCATTGCATTTCCCCCTAAAATAAATTGTATCCTAAATTATTTTAAAACTCATAAGATGAGAGTAGTTTCCATTGGGATATTCTAATTATCTATTCTAGGTTAGTTTATAATGGTTTGATTTAAGATATTAATGGATATTTCCATATATGCAATTTGATATCAGCCCTTTTTAAAAAGAGATAGACTATTCAAAAAAATTCTAATAATTGAAAAACAGATAATTAAATAAGGTGTATCTTTACCAAAACCCTAAATAAGTTTATTATAACATTAATATAATAATTATACCACCAAAATGTTTTATTTATATCTCAATACATAATAGGTGAAATCATACAATAAATAATACATCCAAAAATATAGAGTGAGAATTCAATATCTACCACAATAGAAATAATTGAATAGGATTTTCCTTGTTCCCATAATCTAAGTTGTGGTTTGTGTGAGTTATCCACATAAAACCATATATTTTTTCATTCAGTTTTATAATTACCAAATTATTGACATCTAAATAATCTAATCATTATTATATCCTTAAGAAGAAAATTATCTTCCTTTATTGTATCCTTCTTTTTCCCTCGATAGCTATTAGATTAATTCCATCATTTACTAGGTGTAAGGAATCATCCAAACCCCTTGAGGTAATTCCTATGGTTCGTATTTCCACATTATTGACATATCAAATGTTTAATATTTTTTATCTCATCATTTTCATCACTCTAGTTCCCATGAGTGTCTATCCTTATCTTATTTACTGGGTTCGTGATTTCAATTGTGACCACGTGATAATAATATTCTGTGATAGAGAAGATTGGAATTATTTGTAGATTTAATTGTCCATATCCCTTTCTAATGGATTGATTGTTGATATAAAATTTTAATTATACCTCTCTCCCATGATTCCTTTCACTTCCACCTATTACTAGAACCAAATGGTTTAACATTATTGATAGACTTTTAACATCATAGTAGGATTATAATAATCAATAAACTTAAAGGGATTCAACCATAAAAACTTTTACCCCTTTTCATCAACATGTTAGCCAATAATTACTTTAGTTAAACCTATATCAATATTAGTTTATCCTGGATTAAAATAAGTTGTTTTATCATATAATACGCAACCAATTCTATAAAAGTAAATAAAATAATCAATCCTTTGTAGAAGTTCATAAAGAGTATATGATCAACCAAATAATATCCCTCGAGAGTGTCAACAATGTGTAAATTTATACTATTATTCCATGGACTATGTGATTATTGAGTTAATACTAAATCCACCTTTTTCTATTCATTACCCTTAGGTACATCTATTCGAGAGATTACATCCACTTTTAGTATGTATATAAGTATCTTATTTCTAGGAAAACTACACAATATCACCTTTAACAAAATAATTGGATATTATCCTGTACTTAGACATATCCTATAGGCTTATCCCTAGATTTTTCACTAATATTTTCTAATTTTAATATAAAAAAATAACTTGACCTTTTTTTCGGGAAACTATATTGACCCAAGCATTAAACACATATTATTTCATGATTTTTTACATATTTTTCTAACAAATAGATACCATGTATCAAGAGGTCTGGTGTATTTGGGTGATATGACCTTAAATGTACCATCTTTATAATGGAAACATAATCTTTATTTAAAACAGTACATAGTGATAATAACTCCCATATATTTTCTAAAATGGAATAGGATTACCAAAAATACATTAGGAAAATTTTGAGCTAAAAATTCTTAAAAAGGAATAAACATGGATATAAATCATAATATTAGAGTCATGACACTACAAAAAAACCACTTATCATCAATAGTTTTATTAACATCAATTTAATAAATCTGATTAATAGAAAAATATAACGAGGTTTTCTTCAAATCACAGTTATATATATATATTAACAATTCGAAGTAGATTAATTAAACAACCACCAAATGTTCAAAAAAACATAATTCCTACCCCTACCTCGGTCCATATATGATACCCCGATCCCCTCCCCCTACCCCGACCTCCTCCTCTCCCCTACCTAGTGGTGACCTTGACCCTCCGACTCTATAACCGCCTTTATACCACCCCTCAGACTAACCTCATACCTTTTGGTAGAGACCTTGATCCCTATGACCCCCCTCTAACCCTGACGCGTATGACCCCAACTTTAAACTCCCTCTTATAGGATTGTGGTTACCCTCTTCACTAGTTACATGGACCCCACTATAACCTCCCCATCCCCATTATTGTTCCCTATATTGGTGGTGATACAAACTCCATAAAAATCCCCTGAAAAACCTTGTAAAAACAATAAAACCCTAAAAAGTAAACCCTAAATCCTAAAACCATAACCAAAGACCCTATAAAAACAACCTAAAATTTAAACACTAAACCCTAAACGAGAAACTATAAAACCTAAAAACTAAACCCTAAACATTAACCCCTAAACCCTAAACCCTAAAATCTAAACCCCAAATTGTATACCCTAAACAATAAACCATAAACCCTAATCCCCAAACCCTCCTCACTGGAAATTCATACCCCACTTAAATGTTACATTATCCTTACACAAAATCTATTATTTATTTTCATTATATGTACCATAATGGTTGATAAAAATACTATAAATTTTATTATTCATTCAATAGTAATGTGTATATGAATTTTTTTTATAATGTTGTATTTTTAATTTTTAATTATTTCTTTGGAGTTATAATAAGCATAAATTTTGGTTATGTTGTATTCAACTAAGAAAAATATTTTTTTTATTATATAAGTCAGTTATGGAACCTAGATATTTCATAATTTCAGGGATTGTATCTAATATTAATTAATTCCACTTCGTTCTATATATATTAATGACTCTAATTTTATATATATACATAATTTTTACAATTATCCAACTCAAGAACAATTGGATGTATGGTTTGGAGTCACTCCTGTATTCATCACCAACCCTAGAAAGGTCGCTAAATTTAAAATCCTTGAAAAAGAGATATTATACACTTTTTAAATTTATCAAAATGATTCATGTTTTATGAATTTATGATGAATCATTTGTTTTAATAAAATCATTCAAATAATGATAGAGTAGTGAGGGTTGAGTTTTACATGCATTAATATCAATTATTGTTTTTGGTAACTAGAACAACCAACATAATTTCATTCATTTTATTTTGAATTACATGATTTTTATGGGAATTAATTATATTGGGTAATTTTTTTATTGAGTTGAATGAATAATTTATTATTATTTTATTTCAAAATCACAATACAAATTTTTCAAATTTATGTAATCCTGATAATTTTTATGCTTAACTCAAAATAAAGATTCATGTGATTAGACGTTATTTGAACACATTTTATTTATATAATTCATGAAACAACATGAAGTCACCCTAACCTAGTTCAATATAATATGGATATTAGATAGGAATATTATGGGTTTGCGTGACATATAATGATATCCATATAATGTATAATTTTCATTCATAATTTTAAAGGTGTGATATTTTCTTAGTTAGATCATGGGAAGTGGTTTGGAAATTGATCAATGTTAGCTAATTTTTCAATGGAGTGAACCGTCCTTATTTACAACACTATGGTAGAATACACCATTATCTTTATCTTTGATAAAAATAAAATTATCTATATATAAAATATCAACAATTGATATATATTTATCATATT
This sequence comes from Viscum album, assembly GCA_963277665.1. Lineage (NCBI taxonomy): Eukaryota > Viridiplantae > Streptophyta > Magnoliopsida > Santalales > Viscaceae > Viscum > Viscum album. Next base: position 394,035,609 of record OY728127.1, on the reverse strand, counting down.
TAATGAAGAGGCTATTTTCCAAACATCCATAATTAAATATTAATTTGTTAAATTGTTTATCTAGAATCAAATTCCATTCCCTTTAGTCTTATCCTAAACATTATAGATCATTATTTATCATAAAAAAATTAATTTATCTTTATTGAGAAAAACACTTCAACATTCAACTCTAAATTTAAGAAGACATATTTGATATATTTTTGAACGTTGATGAGTTTCCTTTGTGATAATATGTGGTGGTCATCTAATTTATGTCCTTATCCATCTAGGTTTGTTAGAAATAATAATTTATTTTATTCATGTTTTTATATTATAATTTTAGTAAAAAAAAGTTCATAATTTGGTTCATCCCATTTTCTTTTATAGCTATTATGAAAGTGTTAATGGATAAGTTGGATGATATTTAATTTTGATTATTCCTGTTTGATTAAAAATTTATATCATTATATCTTAATGTTCAAGGTTTATATAATCTAATACCTATTTATAAAAGTTTCCTTAATTTACCTCAAAACACACCTCGATATTCTAAGGGTATGGATGAATTTTTAGATTATGAAATTTCTAATCCAAAAATGGATGGAAGAATAAAATGCCTATTTCTTAATTACAAATTCACGATATGGTTCCATAGAAATGATTTATATGATCATTTAATATTATTGTAGTTTCTTGATCGATATGTTTTTTGGATTTATAATAGTGAATCAAATGTAACAGAAATTTAAAAAATTTAAATTACTATAAATGAAATACAAAGTGACCTGGTAGAGAACAAATTAGTTTGATATTTGTTAAATAATACATTTAGTTTTTCAGAATAAAATTTACAAGATTTTAATAGATTAACAAAAATAATCAGTATATCCTGAGTAGGTTGATCTAGTTCAGAACATCAATGACTGAAAAAATGATTTTACCGAATTAGTTGAAGATGGAAAATATGAAATGTATGAATGGGATCCAAGTATTCAAAGTTATCTTTTATACATAAGTTGTATCATATCATGTGTCTCTGTGGAATTACTAAAATTATTATTTCCATTATTTAATATGTGCTTCATGATGCATTTAGTGGAGCTAATATAACTAAATCATTCTACAAGATAGAAAAATGCTATAAAAACGTGGACTTTATTATACAATGATATATCCATTCCATAATGATTGCGTGATTTACTGTAGAGAATATTCTCATAAAGAATAATGCATAATATTTTATTCTAGCAGATAAATTTTAATTAAAAAAATGAGAGTGTAAATCAGTGAAACCCTATAAGAAACATAAAAATAAAACTCATAAAAGGGTATTTTATTACTTTCCTATGAAAACAAACATGAAAATATTATTCATTTTATATAAGGTTGTTTATGATATGATGAGGCATGATCAAGATAATAATGATGGGTCGATGATACATCAAAAAGATTCATCATCTTGGAAGATGTTTGATTCTCTATATAAATATTTTTCTTCGAATTATATGAATGCATGTTTTGGGATTGGATTTTGATGGTTTTTACCATTTTGGTGCTTAATGTACTAATTATATCATTTAGTTAGTTTTTTTGATCCCCTATAATATACCTGTATAGAGGTTGAAGATAAAGAATTATTTCTTCATTTCTCTGATTATTCAAAGAAATCAAATGCCTATAAATAAAATTGTTGTATACATTAAGCCAATAATCAATTATTTGAGAGGATTATGGGTTAATGGAATAGAAATATAAGATGATTCAATGAGACAATTATTAAAAATGTACAATGTATTAATTTGAATAATTATTTACTTTCATGGACTAGGAAATATATTAGGTAGGAAAACCCATACTGCTTTGGCTTCACTAGTTTTAAATTTTGATTTGTACCGCAATGATTACATCATAGAGGGAAATGGTTATTTATTTGTCATCATTAATTTATTGATGCATATAGTATATTTAGGTTTAACTAGACATGGTTAAATAGAGATATTGAAATGAGATAATCACCAAATGTGGTATCTAGTGCATAAATCATAGGAAAATTAATGAATTCCACTACTGAATTTAGAAAATGCCATCACTTTAATAAAGGGGGAAAACAATGTTTGGTACAATATCTAAAATTTTGGAAAAAAACAATGGATGAAAAACAATGTATTTTTCAAACTTCATTATTGGTTTTTTAATTAGTCACATTATAATCTTGACTTAATGCATTTTGAGAAGAATGTCTATGAAAATCCAATTTTTACCGTTCTTAATGTGGGGTGTTAATCATAGGATCACATTAATTCTCATAAGGATTTACTGTAAAAGAATATAAATCACGTTTGGTTGGAAGATGATAATGGAAAGTATCCTTCAGTTAATATTACAATGAAAAATTGATGATAAAGACACATATATTTTAAATTTATAGAATATAAAAGTGCCTGATGGATATTCAAGTAACATATAAAGGTGTGTTGAATTAATGCATAGAATGTTAAATGGATTGAAATTTCATGACAAACATATTTTTATGGATCAATTGTTTTCATTCCCTTTACATAATGGTATACCTAAATAAATTATTGCGTTTCTAGTAGATTTTTTTACCTTTTTCATAGATGTTTATTGGAAAACTCTAAATCCAACTAATCATTCAAGGATGAATTTTTTCGACCCTATGTATTTTGGTTATTTTATTTCCCCATTCATTCTTCACAATATTTAATTATTTTATTATTAATTTGATTAAAGAAACTAAACATGGTGGGAAAATACACTATAGATGAATGAATCAAATTTCTAGGTACATAGATAATTATTTTTATTTTCGTTGGTGAATTTGATTTAATAAAATCATTATGTAAATTTTATTAATATGTTTCTTTTTATTTCATCATGTACTTAGGTAATTTAAAATCTAATATGAGGAATAAATCACCACCAAAAGGATATATTGCTGATGGTTACATAGCTAAGGAGCCCTTGAACTTCTATTTAGGTATTTGATAGTGATTGAGATTAAATCCAATCATGTTTATTATGAAGATAACATATTCAATAATTATCATTTTTAAAATAAGTGATAGGTATTCCCAACTATTAGAAGACCAATTGGAATGTAGTCAAAGTTTACACTGACTGAATTGGAGTTTCTTTAAGAACATTGATATGTGCAACTCAGAGGTTTTATTACAGATCCACGTATTGAATATTTTAGACTACAAAGAAAGAGGTGACTAAGGAGTTGAGCTCAAAATATGAAGGAATTAACAATAAAGGTTAATAAGGAGCTTGTCAAATGGTTCACCCATTAAGTTATAATATAATCACATTCATATTATTGATGAGTAGTTATTTTTTATTTTATTAAATTAACATATTATATCGTTTTTTCTAGATAATTAATGTTGAAAATGGAGCTAAAATATTTAATGATTTAATGTTATGGGTCGAATCCCTCTAAGGCAGGCTAAGAGATTTGATGCCTAAAATATTCATGGATATTATTTCAAAAAATATAGCATGAACAATATATGAAAACTCAAAATAGTGGTGTATTTACACATGAAGGGGTGGGATAATATTAAAAGCATAATGATATAATTAAATTAAACAATCGTGGTCATTTTTTAGTTATCTTATTCAAATTCATGTGGGTCAACACTGATAGGGTCATAATGAAATATTTGTTACATTTCACTTCAGTGAACTTATCTGACATGATGGATACCTTTGGGATTGAATAGCATGATCCCTTTATCTTAGATTCCCAAGGGAATATGGTTTATTATATAGATAATGAAATACATGAATATTGTAGTGTTGTTTTATGCTTAAAGGATAGAGACTTATATGATATGGTAAATGAATATCAATTGGTTCCTTGTGATAGTGAACCTCATCAACCACAAAACATTGATCAATTTTTCCTAAAAATAAAAAAAATTAGAACTTCCCAGAGAGGGTGAAATTGAAGGACTCTTCATAATCAAGGTTGATAAAATTGAATATAATAAAGATGATGTTTATTGAATGTATAAATTGGTAATGAAAATATTTTACAATTTCTCTTTGATAAGAGTTTTATACATATATACAACGTTCTAGTTTTTATTATTTTAGTAAAAAGGATTGTGTTTTACATTTTTTAGAAGATTTATATACCTTAAGCATTTTAAATGAAATATGTCATGAAAAAAATACTGGATCCTCTCTGATAAAAATCTCAGAGCACGATGCATTTACCATTATCTTCTACAGATCCTTGTGATTTTTTTTTACATAAGACTATTATCAAGTCATTTATTTCACCATATGTCATTGGTATCCCACTATCTAATTCACCTTCAGTGAGGGAGAAGATGGTCACCTCTCCATCTAGGGGATATTATAGAGTTACCGTTCTTGGTGTGTATGTCATTTTTCAAAAAAAAAACATTATATTTTATTATGGATTTAAATCATTTTCAACATATATTGACAAGAATATAAGGGATAAAAAAATGAACATGATATATGTATGGGACCTAAAGGACTTCAAGATGATACTTACATTTGATGACTTCAGGGTGACTACCAATGATGCTTTTAGAATATATGGGAAGATTCATGGGTAGCATGCTTGTGAGATGGTGATATTTCCCACTAATTATAACGATTAGATTCATATTCCTAAATATTGAAAAAATGAGGTCCTTGATACTCAATTAAAGGTAATATTTATCTAAAATTTATTGATAAAAAATTAAAAATACATGAGTAAATTTTTTTAATATACAAAAAAAGTGATATGTTTTTTATTTCTAGATGTTCTTTTAATTATGATGTCCTTAATTCCATTTCATTCCCATGGAAATTGGAAAACTTGGGAAAGAAATATGGAGATTTTAAATAGTGTTTAGGGAATGATTTTATTGAAAGTTCTCTGATCTCATGAAAAATGTATGAAAAAGTTTATGAAGTCATTTCTCATTATAAATGGATGCTCGTAATCCATATCAATATAGAAGCATATTATACGGTAATTTCATTTTTTATAGTATCATAAAAAAATAAACTCATCAAAATTGTAATCATTATTAATGGTGCTATTTTTTTGAATTTTCTAAAAAACATTATATGGATTGTGAGAATCAATTCATTACTCGCATCGCTGGGTGTCAATTTATTTTGAGAAAAAAGAACATTTTTAGTTTGTATTTTATTCATTATTATTTATATCATTTTAAAATAAAACAAGGTTTTTTCAAACTTTTTTATATTTTTAGTAAAGAATAATTAATAAGGTCACTATGTTTTCCTATTAGAGATGTGATTTAATGTGCATTGGAAACCTAGTGTAATATTTGTAAATAATCATTCCAAATACACTGGAAAAATTAAATTTCATTACAATTTCATAATATTTCATTACAATAAAATTAAAATAATGATAAATATATTATAAAAACTAATAATACTTAAGCCAAATTAAATGGTATTGGCTATATTGATCAAATGATTCCAATTTGATGTCATTTGATATATCTAGCCAACCCAAGTTAATTAGTTATAAGCCTTCATTTTTTTATAATATACTTTTAGTTATAGGGATTTATAGTTTTGAAATAATAATAAATAATAATGGAAAACTATATAATTATTTAAAATTAGGAAATTTAGATACTTTAAAATTATATTCTAAATATTTTTTTATTAACAGGTTAAAATTTAATATGTCTGGGGAGAAAACCCTTCATAATCATCATCAGTTTTCCAGAACGATTCAGTTTTATTATGTTTAGGGAAGGATAATACCAAACATGTATGGGGATGGTTCTAGTTATACTCCATTACCTATCTTTGGTAGGGAGAAATCATCCTTTTATACTACACCGTATGGGGGATCGAGTAGTGTTGTTGATTAGAAATCACTAAGTAAAATTGATAGATTGAATGAAAAAGTTAAAGAACGAGACTCTTATAAAAAAACATAGGATCAATAGTCCTCAAAAAAAATAATTATTTAGTTTCAATGTTTCAATTGATGAACAACATGATCCCCAAATAAATTTATAGCCTTATAAGTCATCCGACTGAGGTAAATTATAAATTCTATATATCATTCACATATTTAAAAAGAACACAAACAACATCCATAAATAAAACTAGAATGAAACTTTTATATAGAAAACATGCATTTCAATTCATATTGACCACATTTTGTTATAGATTGTTCATTGGTAGATAATTACATGCCCCAAAATAATTATAGATCATTATCCATAAGTTTCAAAACAACACGATCTTATTTTATAAATTTTGACTCATTGAACAATTTTAAAAGTACAACAACCAATAAAAATAAGTTTTGGAGGGGTCAAATTTGGGGAAAATACATCATATTTCCACAAAATCATAAGAAAACTATTTTAGATTTAATTGTCAAATTTAGGAACCAATGAAACGTCATTCTATATTACGGTTTACCCATTATGGACATAGCTGCATTTTTAGTGTTTTAAAAAAATAAAACATATGTGCAATGGTAAATACAATAAAAAACCTTACATTGATATTGTATAATAATGCAACTACTTCTGAGTAGTTATTGATGCGTACAAATATACAATACTTTAATTTAACTTCCCTTGTGGTGATAATTAGTGGGTAAACACTTCTGAATGGTATAAAATCCATTAAAAACTAGATATGGGCTGTCAAAACTAGAGAAATGATGTCATATTTCTCTGAAATAATGGTAAAATTAAAAAATATTTAATTTTGAAATGTTATAACTGACGACATGTCATTTCAAATTACAGTTTTCTCATTCTGGCCGTAAACTCGTTTTTAGTGTTTTAAAACATTAAAGCATGCATGAAATGGTAAAAACCATATAAAACAACCTCATATTGATGTGAAATCATTGGAAAACCACCGTTTAGTTGTTTTTTTGTGTCTACTTATAAAAATCATCAATCTGATTGGTGGTGTGTTCGTACTTACTTATTAAACACTTTTTAAAGGTATAATTTTTTTTAAAAAAAAGTGTCATGGGTTCAAAACCAGTGAAATGACATCAGAATTCCCGAAAATCATGGGAAACAGATCACAGTTTTATTTTTAAAATATTAGTACTGAAAACATGCCACTCTTGAATTACAGTTTTCCTGTTATGTCCTTAAATGCGTTTTTAGTGTTTTAAAACACTAAATTATTCATGGAATGGTCAAAACAATATAAAAAGATCTCAGATCCATGTGAAATCATATGAAATCCATCATTGAGTTTTTACTGACATTTATATGTAGACAACACGTTAATATGATGTACAATGTTGTTTTAATTACTTTTTATACACTTCTAAAAGGTACAAAAGCCTTTAATAACAATTTTTAGGGGGTTAAAACTTGGAAAATTACATTAAATTCCATGGAAAACATTAGACAATAACCAGAGATAAAATTTTGAAATTTAGGAACTAAAAAATTGTAATTAGAAAATTACAGTTTTCCCATAATGTCTATCAACACATCTTTAGTTCTTAAAACATTTAAACATGCATGGAATGGTTGAAACTATAGACAATGAACTCATATTGATGTGTAATCTTAGTAAAAACTTCATTGAGTTGGTTCTTGATTTGTATGTGTAGAAACAACCTCAAGATGATGTGCACCGTGGTCAGAATTACATAGTATACACTTATAAAATGTAAAAACCCTTAATAATAAGTGTTTCGGGATGAAAACATAGAAAATGATGTCGTATTTGCTGAAAATTGCATGAATACAACCATATATTTGATTGGGAAATGTAAAAACTAACGATACATCATTCTGAGTTACAGTTTTCTTATTATAGCCATAAAGGTTTTTTGTGTTTTAAGACACTAAATCATGCATTGAACGGTAAGAACCATATAAAATGACCCCATATTGATATTCATTCATGGGAAATCCACTATTGAGTTTTTTTTACATATTCACATATACAAAACGTCAATACAATTTGCAGTGTGGTCAAAATTAATTGGTATAAACTTCTAAAACGTACCAAAGCCTTTAAAAACATGTCTTTGGGGAGGTTAAAAACTAGGAAAATAGCATCTCATTTCCAGAAGTAATAGGACAATGACCGTGTATTTAATTTTTAAATTTATGAACTCAAGTTAGTCATTCTAAATTATAGTTTTCCCATTATGGATGTAAATGTGTTTTAGTGTTTAAAACTCTAAAACGTGTTTATATGGGTGAAAACAATATTAAACAACCCAAAATTGATTTTCAATCATGCTATAATCACCCATGAGTTGTTTTTTTAAATTTATTCATGGAAAAGACATTAATCTGACCTATGGTGTGACCAAAATTACTCAGTATACATTTATAAAGGGAACACATACCTTTTAAAATAAGCGTTTGGTGGTCAAAACTAGGAAATTGGCATCTCATTTCCTAAAATCTTGTGAAAATGATAGTATATTTAATTGTAACATATAGTAACTGACAACATGTCATTTTGAATTACGAGTTTCTTGTTATGATCGTAAAAATATTTTTTTGTGTTTTAAAAAACTAAAAGGTGTGTGGAATGGTCAAAACCAAAGAAAAAAATAGTGTATTGATGTTCAATCGTGGGAGAACTAAGGATAAGTTTTTTTTCTTCACGTGTAGACAACACAACAATATAACATGTATTGAGGTTGGAATTACTTGTTATACCCTTCTGAACGACATAATAGCATTTAAAAACAAATTTTGAAAATTCAAAACTAGGAAAACAATGTCAGATTTCACTGATGTCGTGGAAAAATGATTTTAGACTTAATTTTGAAATTTATGAACTAATAAAATTTCATACTGAATTATAGTTTTCATGTTATGTCCATAAACATGTTCTTAGAGTTTTTAAACACCGAAACATGCGTGGAATGGTCAAAACCAGGACAATGGAACCTCATATTAACATGAAATCATATCACAACCACTGATGAGTTGTTATTAACTTGAATCCATATAAAAAAATCAATATGATGAGTATTGGGGTCTTATTTACTCCATACCACCTTTGAACGGTAATAAATCCATTAAAACAAGCCCCAATGGGGTCAAAACCATGAGAAATGATGTCATATTGGCCTAAAATCACCAGACAACAAATATATATTTAAATTTCATATGTAGGAACTGATGACATGTTATTATGATTTATAGTTTTCCCATTATATATGTAAACAGATTTATTGAGTTTTAAAAAACTAAAATGTAATAGTAATGGTCAAATCATAGAAAAAAGCCTCAAATTGTGGTGAAATCATGAGACAACCATCGATGATTTTTTTTGAAATATATTAATATTTGTGATATCAAAATTCGTAAACATTTTTTATTATGTAAACATCATGAACACCCCACACATCTTAAAAAGTAAATTAAAATATTTACTTATCCCTTTTTTGTTTTATGAGTCGAATCTTATCTTAAATAAGTATGTTTATGTGTTCAATGCGTTTTGAATTATATACTATTAATTTTATGTTAATTTTTCTTCTTTTTTATTTGCAAAGAAAAAAAATTTATGTGTAGCATTCAGAATATAATATGTGTCTTTTCACTTTCTCATTTATTTTCTTAAATTTAATGGTTTTCATTATTGGTGGTATATGTCAGAAAAATATAGAAGGTTGACCATTCCGATCTACGACATTGTTCCCAAGACAGTCATGGTGGTTCTTAATTTCTATAGTATGTTAAACTTTTATCAATTATTTTACTATAACTATGATTTATTGTGTTTAGTTTTAATTTTTTTCTTTCTTTATTACAATTTTTGTGATGATGTTTTCAGTTTTAGTTGATGTGATGATGTGGTGGAAAACAGATGTATTTGATGTTAGGACATGGATGTATATTGAGCATGGGTTGTTTTTGGACACACACACACACAATCACAGTAAAAAATATGTATATTGTTGACCAATATATTGTCTAATAGGTGTATGGGTGGACTGGGATAAAGGTTATTATTTCTAGATGTTTTTATATGACTCTAGATGAATGACATATGTATGCTGGGTTTATCATATATTTATGTTTTAGTTTATTACATATATATATATATATATTATTTAATGTTTTTTAATAAATATATTAAAACAAAACATACTTAGAGGTATTTTTAAGTAACTTACACTACATAAATTAAATATAATATGTTTAGTGGAAGTTACACTTAATCACTGATAAAATAAACCACTGCTAATAGGTTATGCATCAGTTTATTTTTTTTATATGTATATTTTAAAAAGATATTTTCTTGACAAAAGAACCAAAGATAAATAAAAATATAACCATTAGTAAATATTCTAAAATCAAAATATAACAAATACACCAAGAAATTAAATAAACCACTACTACATGACTAAAAACCATTCAATATGTGGCGGTTTTAATAACAACCACTGCACTATTAAGAAGTGGTTTAAATGACCTATAGTCTACAAAAAAACCACCACTACCTAATCTTTTTTAGTTAGAGTAATAACCAAATACCATATAGATGATGTTCATAAACATATAATTCTGGAATACATAAATGGAATCAAGAATATGTGGTGACAACATAAGATTGGATATCATAAACATAAGTCCCTAGTCAATTCATAGATTATCATCAGAAAGTGGGAAAAGCCCCATGTTGGATTAGGTTCACTCCCCATTCCATTAAAAAGTATAAAATGTCCCATAGTGGATTAGGTTAACTCCTTAATCTCATATATAAAATTTCATGATATATAAATTATTACACAATTGATTTGAGGGCTATATAAAAAATGGACCAACAATCACATGTCATAATGTGCTTAGGCTAACAACCTATTCACAAAACATGGTTTCTAATGAGATGAAAACACAATCGAATGCATCATAGTGATATATAATTTCATTCCAACCAATAAAATAAAAAATCACACACACATATATATATATGTATCCCATATGATAAAAAGAATCCATACATAAATCATAACCATGAACATACCCAAGAAAATGTAGTTGATTTTTTAATTATAATTCATGGCATAAACACAAGATAAATCATAATGATTCACATGTGGTATATGATTTTTTTTGGATTCCATAATTTTCAAATTACATATATCTTGAAAATGATGTATTGTTTCTGAAAATTCATCAAAATGATCTAGAGAAGAATCATGGGAGAGGGTTTATTAAATAAATAAATAATATTTTAAAAAAAGGAAAAAGCATATTTTTTCTATAAAACTAGAACTATATGAATATGGTTATCCATGAAATAATGAGTATTTATAGAATATATTAATGGTTTTAAAACTTTTTATTGGGGAGATTCTTGACATTTAAAAAGTAATTGGATATTTTTCATAAATCATGTTTACTTTAATGTGGAAATTTCGAAGGAAACTAAAAACTTGTATAACCCCAACAATGAAAATGATATTTCAAATGGTATTTATGTATGTGAAATATTTATAAAAATATAATATGTTCATGAGAATAATATTTATTTAAAAAGAGAAAAATAAAGAAAAGGTGCAACCATAATGCGATGAAGGTGATATGGAAGATCCCTTATCGCTTAAGAAAAGTTATAATAAAAACCCATTGAATGAGAGTGATCTTGTAGTTTCTGTTAAAATATAATCAAAACTGATAATATATTATAAAACATATAAAATTTTTATTATACAGTATATTTAAAATAAATTAGATTCACAAACTAAAAAAAGGCTCAAATAAGTATATTTTGATATGACACCCTTACCTTATTATAGAATTGTTCTTCATATGAATCTATGTTCATTAGAGACAAAATATTCTCTTAATGATCTCCATTGAAATCAAGGACATAGTTTATTATCTATAGAAAATGATTATATAGATTATTAAATGAATTCTATGGGATGTAGTTTGACCAGAGGTTCAAGGGGAAATTTAATGTTAAGTTTAATAATGGAGTTGTATAAGTGATTCTCGTTTATAAGTGAAGAAAAAATAACTTTTGGAATACCCTTTGTAATTCCATGATATCATTACCCAATTACATGGTAAATGACTCCAAAATTTAATAATAATGGAGTGTTCATGTGGTATTGGATCATGAAATTCTCAAACAATACTATACACACACAATTTACAAAAATTTCGTGTATTTGACGATATGTTTTTACAATTTTAAATTTTTATTTTTACCTTGGTTAATTTTTTTAATATATAATTAATATTTTATTTAAAAATATATTGTAACCCCTTTTACAAAATTTTTATTTTTGGAACCAAAATATAATCACAATTTAGTCTGAATAAATTTATAAAATTGATAAAATCATCTTTTAAATTTTAACTTATAATCTATTTTAAAAATAGTTTTTATAGAAAAATCACATTTAATCGTTATGTATTATAAATACTATTTAGTATTGATCAATAATTGGGTGATTTAAATTATCATTAAACACAGGATTATAAATCATAGTAGATTCACCATTTAAATTAGATCAATTTAATTTATTAGAAAAAAATTACTTGATATGAATAAAAACATTATTTTAAAAAAACAATTTAACTATTATCATGAGTATTAATTTTAATCATTACAATATTATCTTTTTGAATAATTTTTAAATCGAACATTCTAAATAATATTTAAATGTTGAACTTATATAATAAATAATTTTTTCATATTTCATTTCTAAAAATGATAAATTCTAATATTTAATGAAATCATTTAAAAAAAAATTATTGTAAAATATTACTCGACTTTTATGAAATTTAAGCATATGTTTTATAAATTCAGCATAATATTTTAGATGAATAATATAACTTATTAAATATTTATTTTTTATATGAAGCGGTTTTCGTAAACTTTTAATTCGATATTGAATTAGAAATGTGTTATATTTTAAAAAAATTTGTATTTTTATTATTCACCTAAAAATCAAATATTTTATATAAATATAAAAAAAAGCATACTCCGAAATTTTTTCTAAAATTAATTCAATTGTTTTATAAAAATAAAATTCTAAAATTTATATATTTCTTATTTAAATGAACAATATTAATTATAAATAAAACCAATTTTATTAAAAAATATTGTTTTAAAACATTATGTGTTCTTATTATTATTTCATATCATTTTATAATTTAAATAATGATAGTATATTAGTTTATATAATATAATGTTATAAATTGGTGGATTTAATCATTTGAATAATATATAAAATAAATTTTAAATGTTATTTGATAATGAAAAATTCATTAAATCTCACTTATTCTTCATCCCCCAATTGTAATATTTTTTTTTGATAATTGATATATTTTTATTTAATATAGGGTTTAATTATTGTTATAGATTTCATAAAAATGTTCAACTTATACACCATAACTCATTTTATTTTGATTTTTCATGTGGAGAAATATTTCAAACATATTTTACATAACTTGAGTAAAACATATATTAGAATATCAACTCATTACATTCTACCACTAAAAATAAAGTGAATCCTCAAAATGTTAAAACTCACATGATGAGATTAGTTTCTACAGGGATCTCAAGTTAAACACACACTATAATTTTATCATGTGTTGATTTTGTATATGAAGTTATATTTCACTATATGAACTATTATTTGATCTTTTTGTAAAACGAGATAGACTACTCCTAATAAAAAACTATTAAGTAAAGAAGAGGTAAATCAATATGGTGTAACGTTCCAAAATCCTTGATGAAGCTTCATATAGAATAGATATAATACTTATACCAACAGGTGTTATTTTATTGGACAATACATGATAGATGAAATATTACATGAAATATGAACACAACAAATCTAGAGAAAAAAATCACCATCTACCTCTACATCATTTATTACGTATACTTTTACTTATTAATTTTATATAGATGGTTGTTGTTTTTGGTTTTCAACTTATACACTTGTTTTCGAGCATCATGTTTCCAATTAATCAAATTTATGACAACAATAAATTATAAAAATTGGTGGATCCTTAGGAAGAGCATGGTGTTATTTCATTGTATCCTTATTGTCACTGAATATCTTGTTACCCAATGCCCTCCGTTACAAGTAAATTTTCTTCCATTCCCCTTGAGTTAATTCCCATGGTTCTTCCTCCGACATTTTTGACATGTATGATAATGAATATTCATTTCATCATCATATTTATCACTAGAACTCACATGATACTCCTCCTTACCATATTTTGGGGGTCCCATATTTAAATTATGCTCAATTGATTAATCATATTTTGAAATATAAGGTAATGAATAATCATTATATTTCTTACTTCATATCTTATTATAATGGGTTAACCATTGAGGTAATAATCAAATTTCCCCTTGAATGTCTTGTTTCTTGTAATTACACACATTACTGATACCAAATAAATTTTCATCAGTGTTGAACATTTACAATTATTGGGGGATTATCGTAATCATTAAATGAAAATGGATTCAACTTTAATACCATTTACCCTTTTCATCATCACATTTTCCCATAATTTATTTAGTTCAACAGATATCAATATTAGTTTAATCTATGTTACATTAAGATAGGGTTTAATATACTTTTCCACTTATTCCATCAATTTAACAAAAATATCAACACTTTATAGACATTTATAAAGAGTATATAATAAAACAAACCATATAAATGAGATTGTCAAAGAAGGTCAATAGTTCAAACTATTTTTTAAGAAGCATGTGATGATCAAATTAATGCCTAATAATTTATTATCAGGCTTATTACCCCTATATACATCTATTCTAGGGACCAAATACTCTTTTATTATCAAGACATGGATTTAATTTCTAGGAAAACCAATCAATCTATACTTTACCAAAATTTCACTATATTATCATATACATTGTAATTTAACTTTTAATTATACCCAAGGTTCTTAATAATTTTATCTAATAATATTCTCTAAAAAAATAACTTTCTTTAATAACTGCTGTAGTGACCCAAGCCTTAACCCATATTATTTCAATATTATTAAATTAATTTTCCATCAAATAAAAGACAATAATTGAGATTTATAGATTCTTTAGATGATTAGACACATAAATACATCATATTAAAAATTTGAAGATAATATTTATTTAAAACTACAGTTAGTGCTCCTAACACCCATAGATCATCAAAAACTACATAGGATACTCGATGTAAAATAAAGAAGAAAAAATGTGATCTTGAAATCCTCATAAGTGAATAAACATTGAAATAAAGCATTAAATGGGAGTTAAGAAGAATAAAAAGAGATAATATGGTGTATGATCATAATAATAGAAACATGGAATAATTAAATGGAATAATAATATCATGGAATAATATAATATATGGAAACAATAAAAGACCTGAAATCATAAAAATAAGTCAAGGGTCACTCCCAAGATTATAATCATAAATTTGACAATGTCCCACGGGAGATTAGGTTCACTCTCCAACCCAATAAAAATTGTGAAAAAATATCCATGGTGGAGTAGGTTCACTCCCTAATCTTATAAATAACATCTCATGATAAATAAATATTATCCATATGAATTAGATGGATATATAATTTTTAGACTATGCATCAAATATCATAGTTTTAATTGGCTAAAAAATTGTGCATCATCATGGTATCTAATAAGATGAAAACTTTACCCAATGCATTAGAGAAATATATAATTTTTGTCTCACCCATAACATAATAAAAATAATACATATCCATACCACATTAATAAAATAATGCTTATATAAATCATAATCTTGACCAAACCCATGATAATGATTGGGGTTTCATAATTGTGATTCAATGAATAACATAATGCTAAATAATAAAGATTCCCAGGTGAAGAAGGAATTAAATTATTTTTTAAATTCATAATTTATAATGTACTATAGTTCTTGAAAATTGTGTTCCATTATATAAAATTCATGATAAATATATATCAAAAAAAATAATAAGTATAAACCACTTGGGTGGGAATTTATGAAATAACTGAAGGATCATTTTAAATAATTAAATAATTTTTTTCCATTAAATGTACAATTTTACCAATATGGTTATCTATAGAATAATTATGGGATATATAATATATTAGGGGTACAAAATAATTTTATTTTTGTGATTCTTTAAATTATATAAGAAATAGAAATGTCCCTTTAAATGATGTTTACCTTAATGTATGAATTTCAAAGGAAACAAAAAATATTTATAACCATAGTAATGAAAAGGATATGTAACTAGGTATATATCTAAGGTAAATATCTAAAAAAATATAATAATAATATGAGAATAATAATTCATAAAATGGTGAAAAACAAATAGAACCTTTAATCGTCATGTTACAATGGTTATAGGGAGGATCCCTTATATATTAAGAAATATTCTTATAAAAACCCTTTGAAATAAAGAGATCTAAAAGTTTAAGTTCAAATAACATGAATAAATAACACACATGATATTATATATCAAACTGGAATTATACACACTATTTAAAATAAATTAAGTTAATAAATGAAAATGTGGCTCAAAGATGGAAAATTTGATACAAAATCCAAAACTTGATCTGGATTTGTTCAAGGAATGTGCCTAACATCATTGGAGACTCTATCTTCTCATAGAGATATCATAATATATTATGGCCTTTAAATAATATCTATAGACCAGGATATTATGGATGAAAAAATTAATTATATTAGAGGTAGCGTATATAGATGTTAAAGTGAAAATAAAATAGGGAGTGGACCAATAGATGGGTGCAAGTGTTCCCCTTTTATATGTGATGAAAAGGGAACTTTTAAGAATATCATTGACACTTCAATGATATAATTACTCTATTAATTATTAAATGACTCCGTATTTTTGGATTAATGTAATTTGGTATGGTATTTGGTCAATGAAAACTCAACAAAGAATTTACTAAAATGTTTTATACATGTTTCAGGTATTTTACCACAAATTTTATATTTTTATATTTTCACTTTTACCTTGGTAACATGTTTTAAACAATGAAATTTATATTTTATTTGAAAATTTATAGTAACCCCTATTACCAAATTTATATGTAGGGTACATAAATATAATCCCTATTAAGTCAAATTCAATTTCTAAATATGACAGAATCAACTTTTAAATAAAAATATATAACATATAAAAAACAATTTTTATGAAAAATGACTTTTAAACATTATGTGTTCTTAATATTATTTAGTATGTATTACCAATTGAATGAGTGTGTATATATATATATATATCATATTTCCTTAATCATTTAAATTAGAAAAATGTAATTTTTTATAAAAAAATTACATGATATCAATAAAAAATATTTAAAAAAAGAGTTCCCCCACTATCATTGAAATTAACATTAATCTTACTAAAATTATATTTATGACTAAAAATGAAATTCAACATGATAAATGTTTTTTAAAATTTTATCACAAAAAGAAAATAATTTTTAATGCTTAATTTTTAGAATTTAAAAACTATAATTTTCAATATAACCAGAAAGGTTGGGACTAATCCCATTTGTTAAGAAAATAAAAACAATAACAGTGTAAAAATAAAGGGTTCACAGATGGAATAAAAATCCATAATTCAAAAAAAAGTACAAAAAATCATAAGAGCCTCAGATATCAAAATATAGACTATTATAATCATCATAGTCCTTTCACCGAATTTGAATCATCATCTAAAGAGCTAAAATAATTGGCATTCAACATCTATCCAATAATAGGAGGCATTGATCTATTTCCCAAGGGGGATTTATGTGTGAATATTCTCTCCACGGTCTTGAATTCATTATAGTAATTAATGAAAACCCTTCATCATATTTCATATAGTTCGTAGAAGTAATATTACTATATATTGTCTTCAATGATTGAACATCATGATATATATCTACCAATTCCCCCAATATTAATCAATTCAAATTACATTGTGAACTCCCCATAATATGAGAATAATAAATATATATATCACCATACACTTTTTTATATTTATCATTCACATGGTCATGTGGCCCATGCAGTAATGAGTTCCTCTGATCCTCCACTTGAGGTGAAATCATTGTTCATGAACTATTTTATCACAACTACCACCATCAAAAACTGATTTACCCTATCTATTACCACCATGAGAACCCTCATATAAACCTAATGATAAATTAATTTCACTCTGGTTACCATATTTATAAACATTTCCAACTCCCTTCTTCACACAAGATTCTTTAAATGGATATCAAAGACCCTCCTTATGGTCCCCTATAGCATCCAGTGTATAGCCTATGACATATAATATCTTCTATGTAATATAATTCCCTTGTCTAGGACCATAGATCACTTAAATGAATTCCATTTACATTTTCAATTCAATATTATAAGGATTTCTAAGAGAAACCTGGCTCAAATAGACACCATTCTATCCATATTCATCCAGAGAGTGTACATACACTCAATTTTGAGTATTAGGAAAAGGACTGAATCCATCATCATCATTGTTCCTATATAAAAAAATATAGGTATTTATAGTGTTCCTTTTCATATTGAGTTAATGAAAAAAAGTACATGTGACACACTTCCAACATTTTCCATTGGAATATCCTACGATCTTGTAATCCGAGAAAAAAACAAGAATCTTATCATTGACTACTCCAGGAGTTAACTCATCATCCCATGTATCCACAGTCCATTTTCCAATAAGAATGAAATTTAGGTCAACCTCAAATAACTCTAGGGAAATGTTCCAAAATATATATATTTTTTTCTACCTATACATTTTAATCAGGGCACTATTTAATGATTCAATTTCATAGATAATTTTGGGATTTTCTAAAATCCAATTTAATCCAAATATTTTTAAAAAGACACGAGAAAAACAGTTTTATATATAAAAATTATTAAACATAAAATTCCATTATTGAATATAGATATTAAATAAAATATGATAAATTAAACCACATCTGAAATCATTTTTCTTGAGTTCTTCATTGCGGAAAAGAAAATGAAAATAACCACTCCCCACTCGTATGCGTCACCAGTTAAAGATGCACCAAATTGAGGATAAATTATGGAAACTGTTATAATGATTTCATGTATTTTTAAAATAAATAAGGATAAAAAAATACAATTATGGAGTGATTCCATTGACCTAAATTATTGAAAATTACATCATACATCACATGGACCAGAGAAATGTCTTTTTTTTCAGAATCCTTAAAAAATGTTAAATATATGTTTTATATATTTAACGTAGTATTTTTAGTTATTTATACTACTTTTTAAATATATAGTTGGAATATAAAACAAACATTCATAATCCTTTAAGTCATTACGGTTTCATAAAAGTGATAGTTTTTAGAAAAAGTGATATTTGTACTATTCACCTAAAAATTTATTATTTTAGAAAAATCATAAAAATTAATACATGGTTTTTTTTGAAATAATGAATTAAAAAATGAAGTTTCTTTTATAAATTTGAAATTAAAAAATTAAAAAATTTATTTTTTAAATAGAAATATAAATTATAAATTAAACTACTTTTATTGAAAGGTGGGGTTTGTAAGCATTATGTGTTCATAATATTATTTTGTATCAGTTTATAATTGAAATAATTATTTTATTTTATTTCATATAATAAAATATCATACATTATCATTTAATATTGGTATATTTAGTAATTTTTATAAAATATGAAATATTTTTAATATTTTATTTGAGAAGGAACTATTCATTAAATCTCATTTATTCATTATCCTCTAAATGTAAAAATTTCTGGATAATTTTTATACTTTTATTTATCATATATTTTTATTATTCATACAAACTTATTAATAATATTAATCTAATATGCATCAACTAATTTTATTTTAGTTTTGTGTGTGGAGAAATCTTTCAAACATATATGCCCTAATTAGAGGAATACATAGATTAAAATATTATGTCATTACAAGTAACTAAAACTTATAAATTTTCAAATATTACTTTCTAAATTCTAATCCCGAATATTTCCATACATATATCATATTTACTCAAAAAATACATTATTTTAATCCCCAAATAATTTTAATGATGTTGACATCAAGTCACACAAGAACCCTTAAGGTTATCTCGAGCTTCTTACTGATTATCTATAACAAAAGTATTCACTCATAATGTTTTTAAAATTTTTCAAATTATTACTTTCTAACAATAACCTATCCTTTAGGGTTATCTAAACCCTACTCTGATAAAAACTAAAACAACCCAAACATAATCATCCCATATTTACATATTTTATATAAATATTATAACACTCAAAATCCCAATACCTTTATGTTTATGGTTTTAGATAATTAAGACACATAATCCCTTAATAATATATAAAAACTAAACCCTTTTAGAGATATTATGTTTATATTTCATTAATATGACACATTATTACCACATACATCATTTAAGACTAATCAACTTGGATTTTTTGACTTCATTATTATTACAACCCATCCTTAAACACTATAAAAATTAAAAAAAAATGTGACATTATAAATTGAATTTTATAAAGGGGTAAATAAATATATAATGAATTATTATGCAATAAAATTCAAGTAAACTCATAAAAAATCACAAATGGAACAAATATTAAACTCATATATGATAATAAATTTATATTTCATCAAGAACTCTATAACACGATAACTATCACTCATAAAAAATTATTTCCAAGAGGATAATATAGAAAAATACTATTATATAATAATTATAATAGGAAAATAAAGAATTTTTCTAGGAGAATTATATTTATTTCACCTATAATAACCTATATTCACATGAAATAGAAAACAACACAAGTTAATTCCATTGACCTGTATTATTAAAACATCAAAATATAATTTATCCAATAAATATATCACTACCTAATTCATTAAGGGGATATTTCTTGGCCCCACATATCATTATATGTAATTATAATTAAAAATAAAATCAATAAAATACATAAGTGATTTTAATTAAACCAATTTAAATAATTTCTAATGTTTAAACTATAATGGAAAATAAAGTTAATTGAATGCATTATCTAATCACCTATTGAGAGGAAAATTAAAAATATTTAAAAAATTTAATGAATAATTATTAATAAAAATATGGTAATTTTTATGGATTACATTAGATTTATATTTAAGTGCAACATAATCATCTGGAATATAAATCAATAGGGGAAAGGTTTTAAAATCACCTTACCTAGGGTCTCAAATTGCTTTATACGTCACTTGAAAAATTAAATAATAAAATTTTATTAACTATTTAATTTTCTTATAACCTTTTATAGTTTATTTTATTATTATTATTCTATTTTCTTCATTTATTTTCAAGTAATATTATTTTATTGAATTAATTTTTCTGTTTTCAGTCATTTTGTTGTTGGTTAGCTCATAATTATAGAAATGATTTAGTATAATGATAAATGTAACATATCCTTGTAAAATGATTCCAAACACTCCAAAATTTTTAATGTTTATATTTAATGTCATTCACAATTCAAAGAAGTTAAATATATTTTTAAATAGTTAAAATTTAGAATATCATTCCAAGTATGCATGATTTAGATTCTTAAGGATGAGTTCAATTGTATAATTTTAATATCATTTTTATAATGAATACATTATTATTATTAAATCATAAAAATAAATTTTTTTATTATACATTTTATAATAAATCATTAAATCAAATTTTTAATAATTTCCGTCAAATTTATAAGTGAACAGAATTTACATGGAATTTAGAACATGTACTTTAACATAATAGTGACCTATGAATTTGGTTTAATTAGCGGAAATGAGTGATATGTCATTTATAATGGATTAAAGACCTATTTTGACATGTTAACGGAATCATGAATATAATTTAAAAAAAAGATAAAGAATCTTAAATAAGAATGTAAAAAAATTGCCTTCGGGACCCTTAAATTTCTATTTCTGTCGCCTCCTTTAGATTGAAAATAAATTCTTCAAAGGAGGTAATTTTGGATATACAAGAGACTTATGAATATGTAAAGAGATGTTTGGGGAGGTATTATTGAATAATATATAGATGAATGGAATTTTAGATGTGTTTTTTAAAGGTTTGAATATTTCCCATTTAATAGGTTAGATCCAATGTCATTTTTACAAATATTATTTTTTAAGTGCCAAGAATATATTTATCAATTTTTATGTGGAACAGAAATGGAAAATATAAAATTTAATTAAGGATTCGCCATCCACGTTTGACTTAAATGTTTTTTAGAATTTTTATGTACTTATAAATCAATTTCTATTTTAAAAACTAATTTACATATATTGTATGGATTTTTATTGTAATATGAGTTTAAAAATATCTATATTATATTTATATGAATTTTTCATCATCCTATTAATCTCTTTATGTCATGAAAATACTTATCCATTCAAAATATTATAATTATTGTTGAATTTTGGACATTTCATAGGTTGTAAAAGCACTATGTCAACATCGATATTTAGTTTCAAACTAATCATGAAATAAAAATTAATTAATATTAATTATTTAAAATTTATATTATATTTTAAGTATCTTATCATGTATATTTACAATGTTTTATTAATTGTTTAAATAAGAGTTTTAAAAGTTTGATATTAAATTTTCGATATTATATTTAAAATAAATATTTTATTAGGGACATTTAAAATCAATTTTTTAATGTGAATATCAAAATTAATTATTTAAAATAAAAATTTAAAATCAATAGTTTATTTAATATGAAAATATAAAATAAATATTTTTTATATACAAATAACCACATTGAATTCTTATTGTAAAATTAAAAAATATATTTTAAAACATAGAAAATATAAATCTAAATAAAAATATCATTTATAATATTTTAAAATAATTTTTAAAAGAAATTTAATTAAAAATAACATTTAACATTTACATTAATATCTTGGTTTTTATAAACTATTAACAAAATAAATTCCACATATTATTGATATATTATCATAACATATAAAATTTATTTTATTATAATCAATATATAATAATAAAATATTATATCTTAGAATAAAATTCATAATTTATAAAAAAATAAATATTGTTTTAGAAGATGACATTATTTCATTAAATAGAAATCAAAATTCTTATTCGATACCATGAAATAATTTTTAAAAAATTATCACAACAATAATTATCAATATAGATCCATATAATTACATAAATATCTCTTTTTAAAATATCTAATAAGAAAATAATTTTTTAATATATAAAAATATAAAATCATGTTAAGAAAATATATTTTACCATAAAAAACATTTATATATTTATGTAAATAATGTAATTTAATTTTATGAAAATTAACTTATTTAAAATTTATCATATCTTGGGATATGAAATTAAAATATAATATATGATTAAATTCTTATTATTAGAAATATTATTGACACATTTTTAAAAATATGTATGTTGTTATAACAAGATATATATATTTTTCTAGTAGGATCAAAAATGACAAGGAAAGGGTTTTATGTTTTAGAAACAAGAAAGGTTTAATGAAAATTGGCACAAAAAATGTAAAATTGGTGAGAAATTTATTAGATGGATGAATTTCTAGGTTGTTGAAGTATCTGGTAACAATTCACTATGCATAACCCAATTGTGTGACTTAGTACATGTAATAATTTTAAACAAGAGTAATTTTACTATCAAGGTAAATGATGATGAAGTAATTATGCAATGCATGTTCATAAAGAGAAATATATACATTGTAAGGGAAGAAGAGGACATATTCGTTTTATCCAAAGCGGATGAAAATAAGTTATGTTATAAACATAGAATCTATTTAATCAAAGAATACATAAAAGAGTTTGTGAAAAATTATTGTCCAAGTTATATTTCTATAATTACATGTGATTGTACATATACATGAAATATGTTCAAAAAATAAAGATCAATCAGAATATTTATAATATCAACAAAATAAAATTTATTAGATTAATAGAATTAGTTCACGTTGATATTTATAAGCTGAATCCATCAGGTAATTTTGATGGAACGAAGTATTATGTAGTCTTTATTGATGATCATATAATAAGGTCCTGGTTGATGATGATAACATAGAAATTTGAAGTCTTTAATCACACAATATTTTATTATAGATTGGTTAGAAATAATATGGTATTGATATATTATAATTATATATTAATAATTTCCTTGTTTTAACTAGTTTCCAAGTGGAGAATTATATAAAAAATAAAGGAATAAAGAATCATGTATTAATAGTTAGAAGCCCTTGAAAAAATATAAATTATGTTTGGAAAACTTAGATAATCCATAAAATGGATCAGTTGATAAATACTAATAATTGATATTGTAGTTTCTAAAATTAAGTGGTTTTGATATAGGTTTATATAATAAATAATTCATCGTTATACCTACATAATGAGAAGAATCCATATGAAATGTAGTATTTGAAGAAGATAACATTATGGTACTTTCATATCTTTTAAAGTAATTTTTTTATTCCCAATAAAGGTAAAGGAAATAGAAATTTTTATTCTTGTGATGGTAAAGGAATGATTAATTTATACTCTCTAAAAAGAAACTAAAATAAATGAGTAAATAAAATATTTGTCTGAAATTTTTGAAAGATATGATTCCATAGTTGTGGGAAATGAGTATAAATTGTTTAAGAACAATGAATAAAATTTATATAAAGGAATTAATGAGTTGAAAAATAAGTTATAAAATGAGGAAATTATATTGATACAGAATACTAAACTAATGATTAGTATATTAAGATTGATTTTTCAAATTCATGATTTTCAAGAAGTAGTGTTATAATTCATGAAAAAAATGATTGTAATTGGAGAAATCCAATAGAAATAAGGTGAATAAATTATCTTTTTCAAACATCATTATTATCCTAGTTAGAGAAAATATGTTTTTATGAGACTACTACGGATGAGTAATGGATCAAATATATGAAAGACTTTCTTGACCAATTTGAGAAAAAATTGCCTTTTTAGATTGTTTCTAGGATGGAGAGAATTTTTTTGAACCAAGTGTGTTTTTATAATAATCATATTGGAGAAACAAAGTGATTAAAAAAACTAAGACTCTTGTGTAAATGATAATAGAAAAGTTAATGAATATATATAGATGTGGTGTTTCATTCATGTATATTTTGATAATGATATTTTTTATTGTAGAAATATAATTGAAAAATATTTTTATATATTTATAAATAAATATTAATTCAGTATCTCTAAACGGAGTTCATGAAAAATAAATTTATATTGAATTGAAAGAAGGATTTATCATTAAATACAACAACAAAAATTTTCTCTCTTGAATAGGGAACCTTATGGGATAATTCATGTTCCAAATGATTCATATTCTAGTCTTGATCAAAACTTGGGAATGAATATATTTCAATATGTAGGAGTTGATTAGAATCATTATGTCAAGAAAGAGTATTATCAATGGAATATGGTTCTTGTCCATGTAGATCGCATAATTTTTATAAGATTTAATATTTCTTAATATAACGAGTTTGATTAATTTATAAGGAATGGGGTAAAAATATAATTTATTTGTGAATTAATTATTTTATATTATTTGTAGGTTCTACAATCATGGAATGAATATAAAAGAGATTTATTTGGGGGATATAAGACTTGTGTGAAAAATTGTAGAAACCTCGATTATGTTTTTTAATACAGATGATGGAAATTCATTAAATACTTTAATTTATAGTTAAATAATTGATTTACTATTATAATTAACACCATAAATATAAAAATAGTGTTTCTGAATTTTTTCACACTAGGTATTAATTTTATTACAAATAGTTCTACATGACTTTGGTGAAAAGAATACTTTGATATATTGAAGGCAAAATTTATTTTGGTTAGTTTTACAATAGTATAAAATAATATATGTTATATGGATTTTTGGATGTGGATTATGAATGTTTAATAAATTATATGTGATATACTTCTAGAAGAAAACTAAATCATTGATACTTGTCTAATTATTGTCCAAGATAGAAATTAGAGTGTTTTTTAATTATCACTATAGAAGTAGAATACATTACACCAACTAAATACTTCATGAAAAATTTACAAATGAACAATTATATTGGATATATTAGAGTTTAGGTGAATTATAATATTTTAATCATGTGTGATGAATTATGTTTTATTAATGATAATAAATATCTCATAGATAAATCAAGTAAATTGATTTTCAAAATAAAATATCTTGTTGTTAATGAGTAAGTTGGAAAATTATTTGTTAAATCAGTTTGTGTTATTTCTAAATATTAAATTGAGAATATTATTGGGATGTAAATTTCAATTTGTAATTTTGATAGGCATTGGTAGGATATTGGAGTTCCACCATCACTATCAACTATAATATTCTATAGAAGGGTCCCACACCCCCTATAGTGATTGTCATTTCACTATTGGTACTCAATAATTATTTTTCAACATTTATGAGTTAATTTTTTGAGTAATTTATCCCTATTTATAAGAATAAAAGAAGTTATATTAAGAATCACTATATATTAGGTAATATTACTAAAAACTATATAAGGGAAAAGACACACAATGTGTTGATTACCACTTGAGCACTTTTAGAAGTGTTTAAAAGGGAGAGATGATTACCACAATTGTGTTTCAAGGGGGATAATTTTCTTTAAAATTGGACATGGGGGAGTTATATGATTGTCTAATGAATGGTTGTTTTTAGACTTGTTTATATTATACACCAAATTTATAACACATCTATGACTAGTGGTATCAAATAATAATATTAATGAAGTATTTTAGTAACCAAATATTTATTTTACTCTTATTTCTCATGATGATCATGACTTATATAGACTTAATGTTAATAATAAAGAAATAATTGAACATAATATATCGAATAAACTTGTTATAAATTAATGATTTTTTTTGGAGATGTGTTGGAGTGCTATCATCAAGACCAAAAAGAGATATTGTTAGCAAAAACCCATTATGTGTTTTTCAGATGCTTTTATTTAGAAGGAATGGTGAAAATCCAATTAAAGGATCAATATATTATTAAAAAAATTATACAAGGTTATGAAATTTTTAGATGATGTTTTCGGTGATATTAGTTGATGTTTACATAGAATACCAACGAAACACCATGGTTTATCAACATCATGTCAATATTTATACCACATTTTTAAAACATGATAGAATCATGTATGGTGCTCCTGATGGTTCAGTTGTTGATTTTGAAATTGGGGGAATCAATTTTTCTATTTTTTGATATATATTAATATTTGTTAATGATTTTTATAATTTTTTAATAAATTATAAGATACTTGTGGTTTAATATGTGAGGTGCAATTCATTTTTTAATGATGGTCAGTTTGGTCATTGATTGAGATGTCTTACAAAATGTTATTTTGTGATTATTTTAGAAAATATCTGTGTTTCATGGATAAAAAATAATGGACATGGTTGTAATCAGGGTATGATGAAAAATTACAATGATTTTAATAAAATGGAAATTTTATTATGACTTTTAACTAGATATGAAATGAGAAGCAAAACACATTGTGGTTTAAACAATTATACATTATGGTCTAGTAAAAATAGGTTAGGTATAAACTATAAAGGATACCCTAAGGGGGTGAAGTAAGCTATATAAATTTAAAACATTCCTTTCCAATGATTTTTTCATTGATTATATTAAAAAAACTATGATTCTAACAATGTATGATGGAGATAAAACTCAAAGAGAAATAATGAATTTTACATAGGTCGCCCACACTACACGACATCCAAGGAGTATACACAAGGTAAAATTATTAATCATTTTATTTAATAATATTTATTACTTGGTAAAAATTTAATTCCATCCCTTTGTTAATATTTGTGTATAAAAAATATGATAATAAATAATTTATAGCTATCTCCCTCATGAAAAATAGACTGACCTCTTAAGATGAAATTTATTATCTATAAAAATAAAAATTACATATTAATTCACTATTTGTGTAGAAAATTATTTTTCTTTATTAAAACGATGATATAATGTTATTTTTAATATTTTCACTCATTGGAATTATCCCACTCATGAATTTCACTCCTCTCTATTCATAACTATCTCTTTAATTGAATCTCAGCTTCCTTTTTTTCATGTGATATGTCATTTCTCTATATCTGTAGAAACTCTTTGAATCACCATTCATTAAATTAGTCATACCTCTGTAAAATTCAAGGTACAATATGTACATTTATATATTTAAAATAAGATTCAAAATATTCCTATTTAAATATTAAATCGTTCCCCTTTATATTAAAATTTTAAGCATTGGTTATATGTAGAAGTTGATCAAAAAAAACATTTTTTCACCTCACCAAAACAATCTATTGTGTAGTTAACTATTTCCAAACCAAAACAAAAAGTATCAAATCCCATATCTCTTCAAAAAATGGTGTATAATACCCTCTCTCTCAATAAAAACACATTTCCTCCTCAAATGAATAAATTTCATCAACCTAAATCTAGGAAAAAAAATTTCTCATCTTTTAGTTTATCAATATTAATTATCTTCATTAATATGCTGATATCTTTTGATATAAAAAAACAATCTATAGAATCATCCCCATATAAAATTTTATCTTCATATATTCAAAAATCTCTTCAATATATTCATTTATAAATTTATTCATTATGTGAGAAGTTATTTATCTATGTTTTTAAAAAATTTATGGAAAACGATTAAATAGATTATATGTCCCTATTCAGGAATAATGAAAAAAAAAATCTTCCATTAAAATATTCTAAAATTTACTCAAATTACTTAATTTTAATTCTCAAATCATCTTTTATTATATTTTAATTTTTAATATGATATATTTAAAGAAGATGAACAATAACAATATATATGTTCCCTGCCATGATAAGGTCTTATATATTTAAATCTAGAACTATATAAAGATATCCTTTTAATCTTATAACTTTTCAAAATTTATCCATTTTAAAAAATTCAGAAAAAATATATGGTCTGTATCATGCCATAAATTTTTTTAACCAATGGTATGCTTTTCTCCCAATTGTATCACCAGATAAAACTCCATGAAAAACACCCATTTCCTTTATCTCCAAAGAATTATTCATTAGACCACAATGGTAACCCAACTAAATATTCCTCCCTATTCATATAGTTATATTTCAAAAAATAATATCCAAACTATAATAAAGAAACTCTCGGGAAAAGTTCAATTTTTCTATTTTTTGAAATTCTTTCTATATCACAACCATTTACCCACCCTTATCTAATTTTTAATCATTATTTAATACATAAATTAACAAAATATTAGATTTTCCATTTAATATCCTAAAACTTTATCAAAATTTCATTATAAATATAGAGACAAATGAGGAAAAATTCTCTTATGTTATTTTTAGATTCCAAAATGGTAAAAATTAGGACATAAAGTTGATGAACCGTGACATAGTTTTAGTCTTGCATATGGTATTTAAGAAAATCCACCCAAAAATTACTTCGATCATCCCATAACCATTAATAATAGATCATTTTTAATATGTTATGTCTTTAAATAAATTTCAACATACCCTTATCAGTAAACATAACACAAAAATATATTAATGAATTTAATATAAAATCTCCCCCATTGGGTTTTTTGATAACACTCACAAAATTCTCCAAACACTATATTTTACACATAATTAGATTAATCTAGATATTATTATCAATAATTCACATCTTATTCACTCTATGACCTCATGATTCAAGCTCATCAAAAGAAACTAGAGTTAAATTAAAATTTTATCAGTTAAACAATTTTATATCCTTATTTCTTACTACAAATTACTTCATATTGTAACAAATAACCTTTATTAACAGTTTTTCACTAATACGATATTTCTATGACATGTATTAATAAACACCAAAAATTATCCTATATTTTAAATGTTTGTACTCCCCCTAATATATGTTCAAATAAAATTTTACCTATTGAATCATGACCATGAGAAAAAACTCTTATCAACACTTTTGAAAGGGATCGTGAAACAATAAATATATTGAGAAACACTCCCCTTTAACTATTTTGAGAAATTCTCTAAAATTGTAAATAAATTTAAATAGGAAATATTTAAAAGTAATTAAAAAAGTGAAATAACTCAAATAATAAATCCATGAGTGAAAAATACATTTCCATTAATAACTTGTTGAAAACTACTATGTGAGTTCCAAAAGTTAAATAACAAACACCTCTATGGTGTGACATCATTAAACTAAACCATTAATGTGTATTATAATTGTTAAGAACCAAGAAAAAATTAATACCTCTCCAAAAATCCATTGAAATGTGTTTCAATTATAATATAAAAAAACTATTGATTTGACTGATATTAAAATTTCAAATGAACCTAACAGAAATATTCCTTTGAGAAAGTGATGTTTGATTATGGTGATAATTTTATTTATATATTTTAAAGTATTTTTTTAAAATTTAATAGAACTTGAGTTATCAATGTTTTCATTTATAGGAATGTCCACTTCAACTTCTATATCATTAAGTTACTTAATAACAAATAAGTGTTTTATACAATTATTAATATCCACAATGAATTGGCATTATGAAGATATCTATTTAATAAAAATATTATTCCTCTATTATCTACAAAATGTACCAGTCTTTATGATGGAATTTACTATATGAAATATACTTTCAATTGTCCATTGTAGTTTCCCAATCCACAAAAGGAACCTTGGAACTGCACTCCCGAATCGAGTGGTAAAAAAAATATTAAACATATGAATTGATAATAGAAAAGCTAAAATATATTTATTTTACAAAATTTATATAATTTAAACATTACAACTAAATTTTTTTTACACAATCCCCATAATTTATTGGTTAGTGTATTTCATGATTTGAAACATTAGTAACATATCTTCTAATACATATTTACATTTCAATCAAATCAAACCACACTTAACGCCCTTATAGAATCCTTATATTTTATAAACATACTTATAACATATTGAATGGAATCATAAGAAAGGGGTTAGCTCAAAAATTATCAAGGGAAAAAATCACAAAATTTTTCAGTATAGTTTTTCTAAAAGAAATATTTATTTTTTAAAAATCAAACTTCTACATTTTGAAAATATAAGACAAAATTATTTAAAAAAAATTGTATTAAAATAACTTGAAAATACATTTTAAAACCTAAAATTAAGCCCTATAAAGAATAATTCTCATAATAATGGAACAGACCATAAAAGAGTTCTTAGATAATGTTTTTACTATAGTCATAATAGATGAAGATACATGTCACATTCAAAATTAATTTTCAAAAAGGTGAAGTGATAAATTATATTTTAAAAAATAATATTTAATAATGTATCATTCAAAAGGAAAACCATTCTTCAATAGAATTTTTTTAAGTGGATGATAAAACATTTGATTATGAAGAAATAGAAAAAAAACCAATTTCAAAGGATATGATTTATTATTAAAAGAATATAATTTTATGAAGGATGAAGTCAATAAATTTAATTAAAAAATTATGTTTATTGGAATTATAATATCATCATATAATAAATGAAAATTGTATTGTAAAATCATGGTAAAATTGGAATGATTATGACTCAAAAATATATGCTGGGTCAATAAAAACCATAACAGATTAATAGAATTTAAAAGAAACCCCTTGAAAGATAGAGAATGAAATTGAACATAAAATTATAGAAGACAACATAATGCATGTTTCTTATCTAGTAGGATGTATAAACACAACTTCCATGAAATTTTGTGTATTGGAAAATCATTTCTATAATAAAGGAAATTAAGATGAAACATCCTTACCTTAATTACCTGATCGTACAAAAATCATTTACCCTCATGTATAAAAAAATAACATTATAAATATCCTATTTCATAACCTTATTCATTCATATAAACTTTTATAAACCTGATTAATAATAATTAAAATGAATTTATTATTCTGTTATATTTTATTTTCATTATAAAAGATTATAAGCTTTGATAATTGTTTAATACTAGTTTCATAATGATGATTTTGATTATTATTATAAAGTCAGATTTAATAATTTTTATATAATTATAGTAACAATAGTAGATGTTTTATAATTATTAATAATATTCTAATATCATTTTAAAAGTCTTTTGGTTGTGA
This sequence comes from Viscum album, assembly GCA_963277665.1. Lineage (NCBI taxonomy): Eukaryota > Viridiplantae > Streptophyta > Magnoliopsida > Santalales > Viscaceae > Viscum > Viscum album. The sequence goes on along the minus strand of OY728127.1, from coordinate 394,003,397 downwards.
TTTTTAATGATGAAGTCAGTGACGCTGTTGTTTGAGTTACATTCCTGAATGAGGGTTGGTATCTTAATAACAAGTTAGATATTAAAATTAATATTACATAAAAAACCATTATTTACTTACTATTATCTAATATCACATGTATTGTTGTTTCTATAGTAACCCATGATTTAAAATATGATAATTCCACATGTAGGTTGTCAAACCAACCGAAATTAGAAAAGGCTAAAATTTGTGTGAGAGAACGGTTAATAAAGTGATTCATTTGAAATAATATAATTATTATAGAAAAATAATGATATTATTTATATATTTTAATGTTTTTGATAATTTTATAAAATATTTGGTTATATAATAATTGAAAATATGAATAGAAAAACACATCACATTTAGGGAGCCCGCCATCTATATGTACCCACATGTGACATGTTTGTTTTACATACAATAGAAATAATATAAATAAAGATTTTTATAATATTAAAAATAATATAAAAATTATTTTAATTCATTTAATAACCATTTTAAAATATATATGTAATTTTTTGAAGAAAAATTAAACATGAAATTTATGGAGGCAACAATTCACATGTACACATGATGTTCTTTTCATTTGTTAAAGTAAAAGATAAAGGGTAGTAATTTATTACTACATCATTGTAATAATATTTAATTATATTAATAAAAATATTGTAATTATAATATAATATATATAATATTTCTTAAGCAGTGGTAAAAAGAAAAAAATACATTATAATAGAAAATGATTAATAATTGATTTTTACCTAACTCATTTGAAGACTCATTTTTGAAAAGGATTAAGTATTTTAGAGGCAGTATTTTGAGTTGAAAATAAACAATAAGATGTTTATAAGAGTTTTTGGGAGTTATTTGGGTAGTTTTTGGTCGAATAAAATAGCCTTGGGGAGTAAGTAGAACTGGAGAGGCGATGAATCATTTTATAAGGGAGATGAGTGGAATTTTTATAATATATAAAAGGAAAAGTCACTATTCAAAGGTCAAATGAAGAAAATAATTGAAAATAATGAAATTTGGTAAGGTCAATCTATGTAAAAAATCAACCATACATTTTTAATAATGTTTTTATTTCTTTTATAATTATATTGTTCAGTATAACCATATTTAGTTTTTATCATTGTAACTAAATTTTACCTAACTAATTTACTTTTAATATTAAAAATAAAACATTTATTATTAAATAATTTTGAAATTATTATTCCAAAATTAAAACCCATTTTTTGAAATAAATTGTATAATGGTCATATTTATTCCATGCATGGGTTTTTTAAATTCAACATAGTATTTTTAAATGAATAATTTTTATTCCTAAATATATTATTGATAATAAATTTATTTATAATTTGTTATGTCATATTTAATTCTTGACATACTCATAAGTCCTACAAATTTAGTGGAAACTACATTTCTCAGTATTCACCTAAAAATCATTTATTTTAAAAAATTATCAAAAATTAATCCTAATATATTTTTGATATTATGAATTCAAAAATTATTTTCATTATATAATATTAAAATACTAAAATTTATAAATTTATCTCTTAATTGAAAATTCAATATATAATTTATAATTTTTCTTCGGAAAAATAGCCTTTTCTAAAAAAAATTGTGTTTAGTACAATATATTTATAAAGAGATAAAAGATGAGGATTTTGATTGTGTTGATAAATATTTAGGTAGTAGATTTTCTTACACAAATGAAATTGTCTTAAACAAATTAAGTCGTGATTATCATCTGGACTAGGGAGATGAATTTTTAGCCCCTAGGTGTACTGCAATTGAACTTGCGAGTTTCAATAATGATTTAGAGATGATGGAATGTTTTTATATTATTCTCAAGACCTGTATTATAATCCACCTGGTAGTGGAGGTTATTTATCATGAATTATGGAGCCTAGAAAATAGGAGGGGTCTAGTATGATATATACTTCAGATGATCTATTGAAAAGGAACTCAGAATCAAAGTTGTTATCCTTATAGGAGAGATCCTTGAGGAAGGGGTAGAAGGTCCTAATATCATTCATGTAGATTGATTTAAAAAATTATTAATATCATCATTGATGATTCATATTGGAGTATTTGAATATTTTTGTATTTTTGGGATTTTTTCTTTCTTTTGATCTTCCTCCTCCATTAATTTTCTTCATTCTTTTTTAATAAAAGGGAATTTTGTATTTTCTTAAAAAAATTAATAGTTACTATATTGAAATATTATATATTATCACAATAATCTTTTAATATAGGGATATTTAATTTATTAATATTTTAAACTATTATCTGAGATTTTTCAATCCTTTTAAATAATATATAATATTAATTGTATATCCCCGAAATGTAAGAACTTTTGATAGGTTAATATTTATTTAATTTTTAGTGTATTTTTGGTCTTTTATCTTCTATATAATTTACAAGAAATATGTCATGATGAATTCTCTTTTGGTCTCCCATATGAAATAATATATCCAATACAATATATATAATTAAAATAAAATATATAGATAAATAGAAGGGCTTTAGACTACATAGATAAAAAATTGTAACATTTCCCATTTTATACCATTGGAAACAATCCTAAAACTCAATATTCCATTTATATACCAATGAATTCATTTCATGATAGGAATTTCTATTTCTTTTGGAAAACACTGATACCATACCACTTCACTTACATCAAATATAATTTCCTCTATTGAAGATGTTTTGTAAATAATCTCCTAATGATTTTATTATATCGAATAATATTAATCACCTTTCCATTATCATCCCTTGAAAACAAAAATATGGAAGGGAATTGTGTTTTCATAGATATTATATTCTCCATTCCAAGGCTTTAAATCACATATTTTTCATATTTTTGTTTTGAAATAAATTTTATGAGCCCTTTTTATACAACCATCAAACCAAGGAAAAATATTAGTTCATCAATCATTTAGATTTTGAGTTCACTCCTAATAAATTAAAAAAAACATTGCATCAATATTTATTCAATACATGAAAAATTATATTATCTATATTAACAAGAAATTTAATCCTTTGATCATCCACCTTCATAATATAATGATTAATGTCATTTTAGAATCCAAGTGTTCTAATGTATAGATCCAAACTTGAATATGGATCTCTTATTTCATGATCCATCCTAAAATATACAACTTTAAACTAATATACGCTTTTATCATCTTCATAAATGATAATCGCATCTACATATTTAGTGGTAATTTCTTCTCTATGAACTCTATTAGGAAATAGTTAATTAATATTAATTTAGAAAAATTTGATCTTATTTTCCACTATGATATCCAAAAAAACCTTCCATTTCAAATATATCTTTAGGTTATAATGTCTCATCAATATCAATTACTTCAATATGGTATTATTAATTCCACATTATTCCTACATTTTTCAAATTACTTTCATCATGACATAAAATTTCAGGTGAAACCCCCATTCATTTCAATTTTTTTTTCTACTCACCAAAAATAATATATCATTTTTTTTATTTTACACAATTAAGGTAATATTATAAATCATATATTTTATATAACTATCATTTTAAGTATCTATTCAAAAGTTTTAGGCTCTAATAGAAATAACAGTGATGTTAAACATTGGGAATTCTGTAATGCCCCGACCCTAGTTACCCAGAGTCGGTGCATTATTACATAACATTGGCATCATCACAAGAAAGATCAAATCTTGAAAGACCGATTGGTTTAGTAGCCTTGGAAACACTAGATATATTCATAAGTTTTACATTACATCATAAAATGAAAAACTACTACAACAACATAATGTCTCCACAGTCCACACTATTATCCCCTCATAATATCCCTGCAGGTCTTTCATAACTTACATCTTCACATCCTGGGGAAAATAAAACATATAAAAGGGGTGAGCTCAAATGCCCATTAAGGATAACAATATATCGGAACATTCAAAATAAGCATAAACATTTAAGTCAATGCATTACTAAAACAAAAGCCTTTTAAACTTGAACTTCAACATAGTATGGCAAAAGTCAAATGAAATAATGCCATTTACTTATTCACATGGATATTCTACTAATCGAATAATCACATGCAAAATCAATAACCACTTTCATAATAATGGAATGCATAATGCTAAACTTTAATTTCTTTTCAAGGCCTCGTCCCAAGACCTTGGGGCTAACTGTAACCGGAACCCAACCCGGAGTGCCTCTAATAACCGGACACCAACCCGGAGTGCCTCTAATAACCGGACACCAACCCGGAGTGCCTCTAATAACCGGACATCAACCCGGAGTTCCTCTAATAACCGGAGACCAAACCGGAGGGCTTACATTTACCAGTCCCTAACCTGGAGGGCTTACATTTACCAGTCCCCAACCTGGAAGTCTTACTTTAACCAGTCCCCAACCTGGAACATACTTGTCCAACACATTCTTATGAAGTAAAGGTTGAAATATAACATAAACATTCTTATTGGAACTAGCATACGAAATGTCAATACTTTACTCATAAACCATGAATTCTATATAAATAGCACATCCACAGTCAAACATATCACAAAACTTCATTACAATATGGAAGATTTATATCATAATAAATCAACTTCAAATAATCGTAAAATCCATCAAAGGGTGTTGACATAGATGAAATCAAAACACTTTTTAGAGAAATATCTCTTTATATTTTTGAAAACATTTAAGAGCCATATAAAATAAAACATTTTCGTTGAAAATATTCTTATAATCTTGTAAGGGAAGCTTCGACGATTTTATAACGGCGGAAAATAGCCGCACCCGCCGTATAAGTTAAAAAACATTCTTACCTTAATTTTGTCGAAAAGGTTAAAAAGCACCTTGTTTGGAAAACGACGGAAAGATTTCTTTATAAACCCATAAGGGTATAAATGACTTTAACTCATATTATTTGTAAATAGTAAAAATGTTTTGAAATACATTTCAAAGAAACATGGATGTGGATGATAAAGAAATCCCAGTAGATAATTACGTATAAACAACCTTGGATAATGAAGAGATTGCGAAATAACCCTTACCAATTTGGTAACTTATGAAACATACAACCCATGAAAGAGGTATCATACAATGAATATGTAAATACACATAAATTAGAGTGTATTACACAAAGAATAAAATTATGGGCAGTACATACACCACACAAAAGGTGATGGTGGCAATATGGCATGAATCTCACGAGAATAAGGAGTGAGATGAAAACCCCTTACCATGTTAGTCAACTGATTCTTATGGCCAAAAGTTAATAACCACCAACTTATTTACATAATAACATGAATATAAATAGAATCATGATAATATATATCAAATGGCAGTACACAATACACCACTTTCAATAATTTAGTGGCGAATAATGGAAATCTCACGGAATTGAAAGTGAGATAAGAAAATCCCTTACCTTGTACTTTTACTTGGTTGGGGTAGGTTAACCTCCTGTATAATATTGAAATAAATGTTATTAAATTATACAAGAATCATATACATTAATATGATATCATATATCATCTTTTAACATTGCTTTATTAATAATATCTTAGTATTATCGTCGTTTCGGGTGATAATCGATTCGTTCTTCTTAAATGTTTGGTTACGTAAGACATGTTTGTAATGGATATATTATATCTTATTCATAATCAGAATGATATTAACATTATTTTTAACCCTAAAATGATAATAATACTTGAATGGATACGATGGAGAATGAATCTCATCGCGTTCGTGGAGACGATAGTCCGTACGTACGCACGAAGGCTACTTCCATTTAATTTTTATTTTAAAAGAATCGAATCCAAATGATACATAGGTATATTACTATTCCAGTATAATATAATATTTTATATATGTTACTTAAGTTCATTAACACCATCCTTTATACGTTCCATGTGTGGTATGAACGAGTCATATCATTTTAAGGGGGCGGTAGTCCACACTTCCTCAAATGAAATTATCATATGTATATACAACATGAAACGAATAATGGTATGAAATAAAATGTAATTACAGAATATATATCATTAGTATCATATTTAAATATAGTGCCATCATAATGGCCACCATGAGAGGCGGTAAGATGTATTTGAACAATCATTGTTTCGTGAGGCGTTAGTTTTCCATTCACAGAAACATTATGTTCATCATCCATTAGATGGATTTGTGTGTATGTGTAGTTTGAATAATTCTTATAACAAAATCCTAGTATATTTTGGATACTGGTGTTGTTACAAAAGAAAGGAAATAAAAAGATTTTGGGGGTTGGAGAAGCAAAATAAAAGAAAATAATTTAAGAGAAATCGTTACCTTTAATTTAGGTAACTCACTTTGGTTGGAACCAAAGGACTTATTGAAATGATTTCTGCCTAAGGGGAAGCTTCAAGGAGGAGTAGAGGGATGTTGGGAGCTTATTTGGGCAGGGTTTGGACGAGCCAAGTGGCTTGAGATGTGTGAGGAATGAGTAGAAGTGGTCTTCTTTTATAAGGGAGAGGAGGGGCTCTTTAGGAAAGAGTGAAAGTATTACTTTATAATATAATTATATTCGGTTTATAATGGTCCAAAAATCATTGAGGTCGAAGATAAGATGACTCATATTCTAAATAACATCAACCAATAATAATTGGACAGGTTTTAGGTAATATTTTAATCATTATAATCTTATTTATTTAAATTATTTATTAATGAGGTAAACATTGCATCATTATTGTGTCATTAATAATTTAAATTATTTGATGTCTAAAAATTATAAATAAAATATCATTATGTAGGAAATCTTTCTAGCTTTCTAATGGATATTTATAATCGAAAATCCAACATGTATAACCCTATGTAAAAATTGGTCTTCTAAAAGATGTAAGCTTATGCCATTTTTATTTTTATTTTAACTTTATTATTATAACGTGTCTCTACCACATACAAGTGGCTCCAAGGGGTCCCCAAATTGACCCAAGGATGCCCATGGTTGGGTATGTGTCTCCCAATAAGGTTAGGACACGTTTTAGGGTAATTCTGTATTATTATAATATTTTTTTTAACCCTTATTTACCAGATTTACCCTTTAACCATGGTAAATAAAATATTTACCGCAGTAATTATTCAAAATGTCTAAAAATAAAAGTTACCTATTTACACAATTTGAACATCCTGATTCCAAATATGGAATCCATTTTCTTAAATTCAAAACACATAAGTGGCAGAAATTAATTTAAAATTAATTCCCGCTGTCAAAATAAAAAGCGTGTTTTTAAGAGACAATAACTATCAAAAGATTGACACTTGTTTATGTTCGGTTTAATTGTAAAATTATGTCCAATGACAAACATTATATTAAATGGTAAAAATATATTCTAAATATACTTTAAAACTACTAAAATTCATAATTTATCACTATTAATTATTTTGATTAAAGAAGTTGTTTTTAATTAAAATTTAGTAATTTTCACTATTCATCAAAATATGAAAGTTATCCGAAAAGTACCAAAATTTCACCTTAGGCTAAATTAGATATTACGAATCCAAAAATGAAGTCCATTTTGAAATATAAAATATATATAATTTTAAAAAGTAGGTATTACTATTCATAACGGCTAGTTTGATTGGTTGTTAGAACTCGGTGTTGCGTACAACACACGCTATTGTATTATTCAAAGGAAAGCATACCGTGGAAGCTTGAGATGTTTCATTTTAAATTTTTTGATGTCCCCATTTAGTCAAAAAGCTTAAAATATTGTATTTAAAAAGGGTTCACTATTAAAAGTTGATAAAAGTGCAATACTAAAAATGAATTTGTTCTTGCATTATATATAAGAAACTCATAATATGGATTCTAAAATTATAAGGATTATATAATGTTTAAAATTTAGATAATACTATTCATAACCTCTTTTGAATGGCTTTTTTTTGTAAGTCATCGTGTGATTGAACTCGGTGTTGCGTGTAGTGCAAGTTATTGAATTATTTTGAAGAAATAACACACTATGAAATCTTGGGGTGTTACATTCTCCCCTCCTTCAATAAATTGCGTCCTCGCAATTTGAAATTGTTCTTTGAAAATAAAAGGTTGAAAATAGGAAATATATTTGTGGGAAAACCCACATCGGAAATTAGGTTACTATAATTTAGTCTTAATATGAGGAAAAGAGAAATGAAAGGGTCACCACCAAATTATGATCTCGATTAGGAGAACATTGGTGGCAATTAGAGACATATAATTGGAGGAAAAACGAAAATATTTATAGGTAGTGATTGAGGTCATCAATCACAAACAAGTGTATAATTGAGGTGCTTAAATTCATCAATCTATGATGATTTGAAATATCATCGGTTCAACAAAACATAGGGTATTAGGATAACACATTTTTGACGTTTCAAAATATCTTAGTTGAAATCCCACATCGAAAAATGAATTAACGAGGCCTCTATTTAAAATAAAGAGTGGAAAGTATGAAGATTACCGAAAATAACACATACTAGGGTTCCATGTAGGAAAATATGGATATGGAAGAGAAATCTAACCATCAATTATCTGATGGAGAGTGGTAGAGAACATGGCTATGAAAAGGCCAACAATCCCAAAGCCTTGAATTAGTGATGATTTAAGGTACCATCTAGGACAACATTTTTGTTCTAGGTTCATTTTATTAATGTTGAGGAATTTATTTATGAGATTGGATAAGATCATAAGGAGATATACTTACTTTATAATTAGAGTTTTATCCATTAATAAATTTCTACCACAAACTTATCTTTCACTCTAAAAGATAATAGAATGTAAAAAAAATTCTATTTACACTATTCGTATAGGGTTCCAGAATAAACGAATTTATAATTCATCTACAAAACTACATTATTTAATACAGGACATCTTGTGGGCCATTGGTAGGTGATACACCCTTATCGCCCTTCGGTTGCGGGTTTAAGTCTCGCGGCCTTTCCGGTCACGACGGGTTGCCGCCCGACCTCCGGGTTGTCCTTTTATGGCAATCCAAAATTAATCTCAAACTTAGAATTTATCCAAAATACTTCTGTCTAAACTCACAGTCCAACATTTATAAGGATGGTAAACATAATGTAGATCTTTTTTACCCTATAATAGAATATTAATACCTTCATCATCTATTCTTTTAAAACTATGAAACATCCTGATTTACCATAATACTTATTGATTACATTCATGCTCCCTCATTCCATATAGAATGCGGGATATACTTCATCAATCCAAAAATGTTTTAAACCCCAAAAATGATGGAATAGACAAATCATTAATCAGCTTCAAGGTAGTCAAGAATATCCAATATAATTTATTCAAATCAATCATGTATTATTCTAAAATCACTACCTCGGTATCAGAACCATATTATGGTTTATCTTTCTCTCAACCATATATTTTCAAAAAAATTAACCTTCTATTGAGTCACTTTTATTTGTTCCACACAATCTCAAGTCCTTAATGAAATAGTACTGCAGTACAATCCTTATATACTCCATAATTATTATAACAAGTACATTGTTGATACAACACTCAATTGACATAATCAACATAAGAGCTCTAATCATTCCTCTTTATCTGTAGTAGTATCATAACTTGATTATTATCCAATAGCATCATTTGTGGCATAGTCTGATGACTGGGACATAGGTTCGCGTAGTGTCCAAACTCCTTGCAAATGAAGCATTGTACATTTAAAACCATTTTCTTACCCTTGCAGTCACATAGTTTGTGCCCTTTTCCTCCACACTTATAACAAACTCTCATTCCTTTCAGGCAAGTTCCAGGGTGTTTCTTTCCACAGTTACCACATATGGGAAAATTCTTCTTTTCCCTCTTCCCTTTATCCATCATTCTCTCTTACATCCTTTTCTTCTCTTGCTTCCCTTCAAAGCCATAGGACTCAGTAAACTCTTTACTTATCTTATCAACACATGATATTATTTCTTCATATGATGATAATACATGGGAGACTATTTCTCTTATAAATTCTAGCTTAATACCATGAAAGATATGATCCTTCCTTCTCTTTGGATCATGTGTATTTCTGGAGTTCTCATTCCTTCTACTGGGCGCCATTTCTAAACAATGGCATACACTAGATCAGTTTATGAATCAGAATACAAAATCCCATACTTATAAAACACTTAACATAAATTGAACTATTTATGGATATAATCCATAATCATAAAAATGTCTCCATTGAGGATGTATATACTCATAAACCATTCATAATGGTTTGTAAAGAAAATGAGAATTATCCTAAGCATATCCCCCGGGAGTGTCGTAACCAAGAGTGCAGCAGGGCCCGTTGTCGTGCACCAGTTCCCGTTCGAGTCTAGCTCAAAGCGGTGTTTTCGGGTTTTACCCCTAGGTACATCTATGCCAGAGCCTCCTCTACCTGCTCGTATCCAGACAGGGATGTATTGCTCGGAAAACTCACAAAATCTCTACAATACCAAAATTCTAGGAAGTTCTTCTACACTAATCCTCAAAGTTCATCTTAGGTCTACGTGCTCTAATCAGAGTTTATCTAAATCTAGCTTCCAATGATTGTACTGATCTTCCTCTGATACCAACTGTAACGCCCCGACCCTAGTTACCCAGAGTCGGTGCATTATTACATAACATTGGCATGATCATAAGAAAGATCAAATCTCGAAAGACCGATTGGTTTAGTAGCCTTGGAAACACTAGATTTATTCATAAGTTTTACATTACATCATAAAATGAAAAACTACTACAACAACATAATGTCTCCACAGTCCACACTATTATCCCCTCATAATATCCCTGCAGGTCTTTCATAACTTACTTCTTCACATCCTGGGGAAAATAAAACATATAAAAGGGGTGAGCTCAAATGCCCAGTAAGGATAACAATATATCGGAACATTCAAAATAAGCATAAACATTTAAGGCAATGCATTACTAAAACAAAAGCCTTTTAAACTTGAACTTCAACATAGTATGGAAAAAGTAAAATGAAATAATGCCATTTACTTATTCAAATGGATATTCTACTAATCGAATAATCACATGCAAAATCAATAACCACTTTCATAATAATGGAATACATAATGCTAAACATTAATTTCTTTTCAAGGCCTCGTCCCAAGACCTTGGGGCTAACTGTAACCGGAACCCAACCCGGAGTGCCTCTAATAACCGGACACCAACCCGGAGTGCCTCTAATAACCAGACACCAACCCGGAGTGCCTCTAATAACCGGACACCAACCTGGAGTTCCTCTAATAACCGGAGACCAAACCGGAGGGCTTACTTTTACAAGTCCCTAACCTGGAGGGCTTACATTTACCAGTCCCCAACCAGGAGGGCTTACTTTAACCAGTCCCCAACCTGGAACATACTTGTCCAACACATTCTTATGAAGTAAAGGTTGAAATATAACATAAACATTCTTATTGGAACTAGCATACGAAATGTCAATACTTTACTCATAAACCATGAATGCTATATAAATAGCACATCCACAGTCAAACATATCACAAAACTTCATTACAATATGGAAGTTTTATATCATAATAAATCAACTTCAAATAATCGTAAAATCCATCAAAGGGTGTTGACATAGATGAAATCAAAACACTTTTTAGAGAAATATCTCTTTATATTTTTGAAAACAATTAAGAGCCATATAAAATAAAACATTTTCTTTGAAAATATTCTTATAATCTTGTAAGGGAAGCTTCGACGATTTTATAACGTCGGAAAATAGCTGCACCCGCCGTATAAGTTAAAAAAACATTCTTACCTTAATTTTGTAGAATAGGTTAAAAAGCACCTTGTTTGGAAAACGACGGAAAAATTCATTTATAAACCCATAAGGGTATAAATGACTTTAACTCATATTCTTTGTAAATAGTAAAAATGTTTTGAAATACATTTCAAAGAAACATGGATGTGGATGATTAAGAAATCCCAGTAGATAATTACGTATAAACAACCTCGGATAATGAAGAGATTGCGAAATAACCCTTACCAATTTGGTAACTTATGAAAAATACAACCCATGAAAGAGGTATCATACAATGAATATGTAAATATACATAAATTAGAGTTTATTTCACAAAGAATATAATTATGGGCAGTACATACACCACACAAAAGTTGATGGTGGCAATATGGCATGAATCTCACGAGAATAAGGAGTGAGATGAAAACCCCTTACCATGTTAATCAACTGATTTGTATGGCCAAAAGTTAATAACCACCAACTGATTTACATAATAACATGAATATAAATAGAATCATGATAATATATATCAAATGGCAGTACACAATACACCACTTTCAATAATTTAGTGGCGAACAATGGAAATCTCACGGAATTGAAAGTGAGATAAGAAAATCCCTTAACTTGTACTTTTACTTGGTTGGGGTAGGTTAACCTCCTTTATAATATTGAAATAATTGTTATTAAATTATACAATAATCATATACATTAATATGATATCATATATGATCTTTTAACATTGCATTATTAATAATATCTTAGTATTATCATCGTTTCGGGTGATAATCGATTCGTTCTTCTTAAATGTTTTGTTACGTAAGACATGTTTGTAATGGATAGATTATATCTTATTCATAATCAGAATGATATTAACATTATTTTTAACCCTAAAGTGAGAATAACACTTGAATGGATACGATGGAGAATGAATCTCATCGCGTTCGTGGAGACGGTAGTCCGTACGTACGCACGAACGCTACTTCCATTTAGTTTTTATTTTAAAAGAATCGAATCCAAATGATACATAGGTATATTACTATTCCAGTATAATATACTATTTTATATATGTTACTTAAGTTCATTAACACCATCCTTTATACGTTCCATGTGTGGTATGAACGAGTCATATCATTTTAAGGGGGCGGTAGTCCACACTTCCTCAAATGAAATTATCGTATGTATATACAACATGAAACGAATAATGGTATGAAATAAAATGGAATTACAGAATATATATCATTAATATCATATTTAATTATAGTGCCATCATAATGGCCACCATGAGAGGCGGTAAGATGTATTTGAACAATCATCGTTTCGTGAGGCGTTAGTTTTCCATTCACAGAAACATTATGTTCATCATCCATTAGAAGGAGTTGTGTGTATGTGTAGTTTGAATACTTCTTATAACAACATCCTAGTATATTTTGTATACTGTTTTTGTTACAAAAGAAAGGAAATAAAAAGAGTTTGGGGGTTGGAGAAGCAAAATAAATGAAAATAATTTAAGAGAAATCGTTACCTTTAATTTAGGAAACTCACTTTGGTTGGAACCAAAGGACTTCTTGAAATGCTTTCTGCCTAAGGGGAAGCTTCAAGGAGGAGGAGAGGGATGTGGGGAGATTATTTGGGTAGGGTTTGGACGAGCCAAGTGGCTTGAGAGGTGTGAGTAATGAGTAGAAGTGGTCTCCTTTTATAAGGGAGAGGAGGGGCTCTTTAGGAAAGAGTGAAAGTATTACTTTATAATATAATTATATTCGGTTTATAATGGTCCAAAAATCATTGAGGTCGAAGATAAGATGACTCATATTCTAAATAACATCTACCAATAATAATTGGACAGGTTTTAGATAATATTTTAATCATTATAATCTTATTTATTTAAATGATTTATTAATGAGGTAAACATTGCATCATTATTGTGTCCTTAATATTTTAAATTATTTGAGTTCTAAAAATTATAAATAAAATATCATTATGTAGGAAATCTTTTTAGATTTCTAATGGATATTTATAATCGAAACTCCAAAATGTATAACCCTATGTAAAAATTGTTCTTCTAAAAGATGTAAGCTTATGCCATTTTTATTTTTATTTTAACTTTATTAATATAATGTGTCCCTACCACATACAAGTGGCTCCAAGGGGTCCCCAAATTGACCCAAGGATGTCCATGGTCGGGTATGTGTCCCCCAATAAGGTTAGGACACGTTTTAGGGTAATTTTGTATTATTATAATATTATTTTTTAACCCTTATTTACCAGATTTACCCTTTAACCATAGTAAATAAAATATTTACCGCAGTAATTATTCAAAATGTCTAAAAATAAAAGTTACCTATTTACACAATTTGAACATCCTGATTCCAAATATGGAATCCATTTTCCTAAATTCAAAACACAGAAGTGGCAGAAATTAATTTAAAATTAATTCCCGCTGTCAAAACAAAAAGTGTGTTTTTAAGAGACAATAACTATCAAAAGATTGACACTTGTTAATGTTTGGTTTAATTGTAAAATTATGTCCAATTACCAACATTATATTAAATGGTAAAAATATATTCTAAATATACATTAAAACTACTAAAATTCATAATTTATCACTATTAATTATTTTGATTAAAAAAGTTGTTTTTAATTAAAATTTTGTAATTTTCACTATTCATCAAAATATGAAAGTTATCCGAAAAGTACCAAAATTTCACCTTAGGCTAAATTAGATATTCTGAATCCAAAAATGAAGTCAATTTTGAAATATAAAATATATATAATTTTAAAAAGTAGGTATTACTATTCATAACGGCTAGTTTGATTGGTTGTTAGAACTCGGTGTTGCGTACAACACACGCTATTGTATTATTCAAAGGAAAGCGTAGCGTGGAAGCTTGAGATGTTTCATTTTAAATTTTTTGATGTCCCCATTTAGTCAAAAAGCGTAAAATGTTGTATTTAAAAAGGGTTCACTATTAAAAGCTGATAAAAGTGCAATACTGAAAATGAATTTGTTCTTGCATTATATCTAAGAAACTCATAATATGGACTCTAAAATTATAAGGATTATATAAAGTTTAAAATTTAGATAATACTATTCATAACCTCTTTTGAATGGCTTTTTTTGTAAGTCATGGTGTGATTGATCTCGGTGTTGCATGTAGTGCAATTTATTGAATTATTTTGAAGAAATAACACACTATGAAATCTTGGGGTGTTACAAATTCATTATTATTCTATGCACTAGACCATTCATATAACTAATATTTCTTTGTTCAAAAATTTTATTTGTTTTCAAAATCATTATCGTTTTAAAAATTATATTTAAATTATCATAAATAAGATTTTATTCTTAATCCAAATAAACCCCTTATAGTTCCATATAGACCCTCAAATAATTAACTATTTCTTTTTAAATTTTCTCACCAATTTACTGAAAAATATACTCATTTTACACAATAGTGATATATTGTGATTCATTAAATTTTATATTTATTTTTTTAAAATATTTTTAATCCAATATTATTCAATTATTAAAAAAATTCATTCTTATATAGGAAATTTAAACATCTAATAGATTTTCATCTTGTTAAGAATAAAATATTTACGCCAAAAGTTATAATAGTGCCTCAATGTTAGATTATTCATATAAAACATTTTATATAGAGTCTTCTCATTATATTAACATGCAGATTATCTTTATATAAATCTAGGTAAAGACTCCTTCCATTAAAAATATTTCAGGAAATTCATTCCTAGTAAACATTATCTATTATATGTTATAGATTATCTGGTTTCTTATATCGACTTCTTTATTTTAACATGGAGATCTTAATGAAAAAAATTTATAACATATCTTATAATTTTTGAGATAATATTTTAAAAGGATATTGGTGAATATGATGCCAATGATACTATAGAATTTTAATATTTTATATAGAAATATATTTCCTTGAATCTCTCATGACATGTTTTGTAATTAAATATTTTTATTTGTGATATATCATCATAAATCATGTAATTTTATTTTTATCGTCAATAAATAATATATCAAAAATTATTAATTCAATAACCCTTAATGATATCAATCTGCAGACATTAATGTCCACTAATTTTTGAAACCTAATTAATTATTTATCTTTTATATTTTAAAACTTTCAAATTATTATTCTATTTTTAGAAATAATCACAAATATTATTATAATCACATGTTATTATATGAATATCAATTGACATTCATGTTTCACTAACTATTATAGGTATTTTTAGAAAATATTAGAGATCATTTTATTCAAAAAAACATATTTTTGTCCTTCATATAAAAAAATTTAATCCTTCTATATACATATAAGGTTAATATTTACCTTTGTGTTCTTCCGTTGCATTACAACAAAAACATCCATTCTGTTGAAAAAAATATATTCTGTTAAAATATAATTCATATCACAAGTCACAAAAATACATTAAAATAATAAAATTATATAAAAGGACTTAGATAATCAATAAATAAATTCTTCTAATGTATTTTCTACTAGTTATAGTGTTTCCCAAGATAATGTTCTTAACCCATTCACCATTATCAATCCTTATTAATACATTCATGTTGTATTTGATCTTATTAAAAATATAAATGATTCCAATCATATGAGAAATGTATATAAGATCAAGAATCCACCCTTAGGGAAAACTTATTAGTTTTAAAGAAATCATTATTAAAATGTTTTTAAAAATTTACATTTTAACCCTAGATATTTATTTCAAAATATTGGAAGTTAGATAATTATATAAATCATTTAGATATAATAATTACCCCTCACTATACATATATGTAAATATTTTTTTTTATTTATCATACTTGATGAATTCTTGAGCAACTGCATACTAAAAATTAGATTTTTATTTGGAATAATAAATTACATTATAAGTAAGAAATACATGGATTTATTTACATACCATTCACAAACTAAATTATGGAAATAAAAAATATACCATGATTATTAACTTATTATAGTCTATATCTATTAATTTTATTTCTTTAAGTAACTCTTTTATAGATAACACACATTTTTTATATTACACATCATTCAATATTAATAATCCCTTTTTCTTGTGAATTATTTTATGTTTTCACTCATTATATGATGATATCTTATTCATCTTTAAAATAAATATTCTTCTTAGATTTAGGGGTGTGTTTCATAACAGTAACTATGATTGTATTTTGTTGGTAATAAATAGCTCTACCTCCTCTACATAAATTATAAAAATATTAATTATATAGAAAATCCTCTAATTTAATTACATGTTCTTAATAATGATACATTTCCTTTTAAAAATATCACATTATCTACTTTCATGATATAATACCTACTACCTTAGATAACTCATGATTTTGTAGTGTTTACCTCATCATAATGATTTCCCTTTTATCTCTTAATTTTCCCCCATTTTATTCATTTTATGGTAAGTATATTGATAATTATAGTGTTCTACATAACATTTTGTTTTATATCTAATAAATGGATTTATTTTTATATTTTATATTATTTATTATTTTTTATAATTATTATTAATTAAAATTTCTCACCTTTTTATTGTAATATATAGTGTTTGAGTCCATGTACCACACTATTTTACTTCTTAATTTTAGCTCTCCAAAAAATATGTTTCGTCAAGAATAGTTTCAAACTCAATGTAGGGGTATAAAATAACATCAAATTACTCTTCATTATTATTATTTTTATAGTTTTCTATTATTATCATAATTATTTACTCACTAAAATTTTTTCAATCGACACACCCATTCACTCCCAATTCCTATTAGATTTTTACCATGGAAACAAAGTTTCTTTTTTTTTTAATGAAAAATTTCATCATTATTTTCATTCCATTAACATCTATAAATGATTTATTCAAAGATTCATTATCTACTTCATCATCTTAAAAATTTGTGGGGAATTTAGAAACAAGCTGTAAAGAATTTGAATAATGAAATAAAGAGAGTATAGAAAATACATTAAAAATTACTATACTATTTTTATATTGTTGGAATGAAATGACCTAAAATAATTGACCTCTTTTCATTCTAAATAATTATCAATAGTGTAATTTTTTATTTACATTAACACTAATTCTTGGGATTTCTCCATTACTATATGATTAGTATATTTAGTCATCATTCCATAACAAATAAGTATATAATTCATTTCATCTAAAAACATATTCTTATGTTCCCTTTCCTAAATCATTATAACGTTTTGATCAGAGTGTGGTTATAAACTTGTGAATATTTTCATCACTATATTGACACATTCAATGATTCCACCATGTTCACACATGTCTTCCACAATACCATTAACTCGATCAAATAATGTATCAATTGTTTTAATTATGTTTATCCGAAAGTCCTCATACTTATTCTATTAAACATGATTCATTTCTTCTTATAACATTAATATACTTAAATTGATATTGAGTTATTTTTCCCACATTTAATATTTGTATTTTCAATACATAATATTCATTTTGACTCTATCAGACAATTATCCCAGATTATTATTTATTCCTTTGTAGTTATAATCCACATCCTTATAAAAACATTACTATATGTATCTATATTCCTAACTAAATGTAATTCCATTTTTGATATATTTGTATACATTAATATATACACATCATTAGTAGTATTTTTTCAAATTCTTACATTAATTGAATTTACTTCTATAGAGGATCATATTAACTTTCTGATTCACTATTATTATTATGGATTCCATAGGGAGAATAATCTACTAGAACTGATCTTTAAAAACTGAAAATACTTCTTAATTCCACACTCATAAGGATACATTAAACAGGGTATGAATCATGGTGTTTCAATTTAAAACATCCCCTTCCAATGATTTTTTTTCGTGAATAATAAAATCACAATTCCCACTCTCTCATAAAGTATGAAGGTGATAAATCATGAAGTGACACAAGATAATTTACTTAGTTCACCCTTATTGAGCTATTTCTGAGGACTATTCACTCAATGATGTGTCAATCTACAAAAATTGACAAAATTGATCTTCTTGTTTAAATTATTAGAACGGACCCAATAACCCTCTTTCTTTACAAAAATTCAAAAATATAATAAATCACTACTCCCTATTAAATAAAAACTCACCTCTCACTATATTTACCACCTATAATCAGCATAAGTTATGTAATATAAATTACTTCTCGACTTGTATAATAATATTTTATATTTTCAAAAGTATCTTGATTTCATTTGATTTACATACAAAACACTCTTTAAAATTATATAACTATTGAATATAATATCATCTATTCAGTAATCTATCCAATATAGTATTTTGTTACTTATTTCTCTATATTTAAATTTTATTTCACAAATTTTATAAAAAAACTCTAACATACACTTCACATAAATATTCACACCTCTTTAAAAATAATTTTAACATTTATCTATAAATATATAAAAAATTTGAGACAAAAATAATCTTATTTATACTTCAAATCATACACCATTATATTAGAATGATCAATCTAAGATATATTTATAAGTTGACCAAAGATGGTGAATTTTCACTTCACTATAATAAGATCAGGTTTAGTCGACCATTTGAATCCAAAAATCATAAGCAGCTGATCTTATATAGAAAAAAAATACAATAATACATAGTATTTTAAATAAATTTTTTATTGAATATGATTTTACTTTATGGAAACTACATTGAGTTTTTCTCTAAGTGGAAACTCTAGATAAAACACATAGAAAATCCATTCTTGTCTTTGAATCCCTTCTATTATTATTCAACCTATTTGAAAAGAAATATTGTTCTTAAACATCCTATGTAAGAGTATAAATTTTTATAAAATATTTTCCAAGACTAAATTAGTAAAACTTCATGACCCTTGAATAAATTGACCATTTTCTGAAAGGTACTTTTCGCTACACTTATTTTACACCCGCATCCAAATTTACATCAATCGTAAAAAAATCAACACACAATATGATAAAATATATAATAAACCAACTTATATACCTATTTTAAGAACATTCATTACATCTATAAGAACCAATACACCCATTTTTTCTATTTTTTATAACATAATACAAACTATGGATTGATCCCAATAAAAAATGGAATAGATTTTTTTAATATCCAAACCTTATAGTAAATCACTCTAAACAACTCCTAGTAATTTCATAAAATTTTATTATAAATGATTAAATATATATTTATTCTACTATAATATTTAACCATATCCCTTAAAAAACACCTAAAATAGTTAATGATTCTTTAAACATATTTATTTAAGTAAAATAAATTTAAAAAATTCATATATAACTTAATGGAAGGGATATCATTTCGAAAAAAAATATATCATGAATATATATCACTAGGAATTATATGGAAGTCATACTATAATTATTGAAGAAATTTGAAAGTTTTACATTTTATATGAGACCAAATTCTCTTGAGGACTCATGAAATTAAAATTTCATGATTATGATTCTTTATTTAATCAATAAATAAATCATAATAATAATTATACCATATTGGATTTTATTAATGTGAAACAAAATTTTTATGTTTTTAACATAATTTTGAGGAAGTTTATTTCAGAATGTGGTTTTATTGTTAATTTTTTAAATCTCATAATCAAGGTAAGTTATTTTGGATTGTAAAATTACTTTATATTTCAACATAAAAACCAGTGAAAACATTTCATCATGGGAATTGATTAGGAGTTTTTTGAAACAAACAAGATGTTCTACAAAATTCCAAACCTTATATTAGCACATTACTATATGAATACCCATTTATATCTAAAATAATTAAATCTAACTAGAGGATCTATTATTTTCCAAAAATTATTTCGACACATACAATAAATTTTATTTTCATAAATTCTTTCCCTTTAAAAATTTATGTGATATTTTCTATATTGGTATGGGTATGAGGTTAATAATACTAAATGAATAATGTGTCACATTCCTTAAAGAAAAGTAAATTATATTTATTTAGTTCATTAAATTCCATAGTTCATGTATTCTATGTTTATGTATATGTAATCACTTTAACAATAGAGTGTTGTGAAATTAAATCTAATGATAAATTTTATTCATATTAAGATTATATTTTTTTAATTATTATCTATATCTCAATATGTCTTTATCAATATATTACCCCTTTCAAAATATACAACCAATGGTTTTTATTATATATTTTCTAGATGAGAGATTATATAGGTAATATCCTTTTATCTCATTAGGATACCGTATAAAGATACACTTTATGACTCACTAGGAATATTTTTTACTACTATTATCCTTAATAATTATTCTCACCACCATTAATGAAAAAATGAAAAATTAGTTTCTTCTAAAACCATAACTCAATTTTTATTCCATCTAAATCATTATTTAGAACACAATTTAGATCATATAACACTAATTTTCATGCATATCCCCTAAAATATTTTAAATTTTTATATGACTCTTATTTGAAAACACAATGTTTTAAAATGTTCAATTCCTAATTTTTATTGTACCAATAATCTATAGAATATAAAAAGAATAAATTAGGATATCATCCCACACTCTTTATGATAATAAAATAAATATTTGTAAATATATTTCCCATCATTATTTAAATTAAGTTTACTTATATTATTTTCAAATTCAATATCTAGTTCACTTTTATATTACTCAAAAATATAAAAGGAATATTATTTGGGCCTCACCATACAAAATATATACTTAACTATCGATTTCATCTATAAAAGTATTTAATTACTAGAATTCGCTGACTACATATACTCTAAAAGGTCCATATACATATAAGTGATAAAATTCACGCTAGTTTGCGCCTCATTCGCCATAAACAATAAAATTTTTATTTTTCATTTTACCTAGAAATGTGAAATGACATATATCCAATGGTTTTATCTCATGTTAGTTTAAAAACACTTTCTGATATAATTCTTTCAAATTTATCTAGTTTTCATTCTTATGTTTTCTAAAATATGTTACTATATAATAAAATTAAAATTGACTAATTTTTTATCTAATACTATATTTTAAAATCATAGTGTATATAAACCATTATTTAGAAGATTCATACAATAATATAGGCTATCATTATTAAAAGAATAATATGTTAATTATAAATACAAAAAAAATCATATAAAAATGACGTAGAAAAAACAATTGGTAACAGTTTTCATGTAATGGTGGTTTTTAAAAACTAGAATAATTCCACCAAGAAATAAGGGATTGTTATCATCAATATATATTGAAATAATACTTACCCTATTATAAATTCTATGATATACCTTTCCTATAACAATATTTCTGAATCTTCTTGATTTATATATTTAGATAAAAATGATTGACGAATACACTATATCTAGATATAAATTCTAATAAATAAAAATATTTCATTTAATAACAAATTTACTATAATATTCCTCTGTTTTATTTATTATAATACTTTTTTTTCAATTTTTCCTTCTTATACATGATGAATAAAATGATACACTATGATTTATCACTCTTATCGATATATTATTTATATAATTGTATCTACTAGAACACATAAATAGTGATAGAACCACACATTAACATAGTCATCTGTTCATTGCCCTCCATGCACCAGTAGTTGCAAATAGACATGTGGTCCCCTACGGAGGACCACCAAAGTGACCAAATAAATTATCTTACTAATAGATATCCATGTGTGCCAATTATTATCTCTGTTTACTTTTTCCACACCCCCAAATAGTCTAGGAAACATCCTAGCTAGTCAACCTTCCTGAAACTAATCTAGAAAAAGGATCACTTAACAATGGAGTTATAATAAATTAGTCTCCAAAAAAAGATCCACATTGTGGTCTTGGGTAGTGAAATTTAGTCTTTTAACCATTAACATTACTATGGAGTTATATTCACCACTAGGATAGAGCACAACCTCCCCATTATGGACCATAAATTTCAACCTAATTAGTGCCACTTCACTTTTGACTGGGTCAAACCCTTATACCACTATCACATATATGCCCTACTGATAACAAAGGAAACTCTCATTAACATGGATTTTAGGTCATGGGCCTCCAGGAACAACTAGTTTCCTCACAGACACTGGGTCCCCTAATAGAGCCCACCCACATTCCTGAATGGATCATAAGACTAATTATTGTACCCACAAGACAACACATGTTCTTTCAGGGAGATTTTTCTTCAATGAAACACTCACTAGGTAAATTCCATATAGGTCACATTATATCAAACTACACTAGGAGAAGGATTATTTAACTATGGAGTTCTAATTAGGTATGATCTTATACTAACCAACCTAGGTTAACCCTTCATGTTACCTAGACTAAACTTCCACATGGTCCAAAGAAGATTATCGGTGGATACATGTTGGATACAAGATCATGGATGTCATATAAAGATAATAAGGGGAAATATTTCACCCTTATCAACCATATTACAAGACAGAGAAAAATAGAGTAACACAAAAGAAATCTATAAAAACTTATATATGAAAAAAAAAATTTCACAATCAACATATGGATAATAGGGTCTTAGATAATAAATGAAAGACCATATAAACCTAGTACCCCAACAACCCATATATTTATCTCTAGGTTTCCACACATCACCATAATCCCAACCCACCAGAATGGAAACATGATCTTGGAGGTACATCCTCTACCTAGTACTCTACCCTTTACATATATCCTATAAAACTAAGGCTACAAACTCCTAAGTGAAAAATAATTCTTCAATATCAAACACCCAGTGTGATACCATAATGAATCTATATAATGTCTAATAATATTTATCCATTATGTATCTAATAAAAAAAATTTATAAATAAAATTATAAGTAAAAAATCTATTTTAAATTCATCATTTGGTTTTACTTTAAAAAACATGCCACTCAATTAAAAATCATGTCATAATAAAAAAACCAGTGAAAAATGATAAATCACATATCCAATGTCATAAATTGATAATTGTAATTAATTTTGAAGCATTAAAATCTATATAATAAAAATGTGGAATAATAATTATATCAAAATATAACTCACATAATGTACTCATAATGGAACCAAATAGGTAATACATCACATAAGGGTGTACACAACCAAACTTCTATGACAATCAATGGAACACTAGATGAAATTTGTGACCCTTCAAGTTCAAGCACCATGGTCCATTGAAAAGGTTACACCCTAGTATCCATGAAATCAAGGGAACATACCTATGTGATATTTAACTCAACTATGGATCTTCTATATTTTGTTTTTCCTTGTATACAAAGGTATCCCCCAATGTTCAAATTACATTGTCATTATGTTCAAGGAAAACCAAACGATGTTTCATAAAACATTTTACATGGTTAAAGACATTGAAAATCCATTCCTATATTTTTATAAAACATTTTATATTTTGATCAACATTGATTTTATTGTTGAAAAAATATTTTCATTTTTAAATATCATCATTCATGAAATTTATCAAACTTTTTATATGACTAAAATAGTTTCCATCAAAACCCCTCTTTTGAAAAAATTCTCAATTCCCTAACAGAACAAAACCATTTCTAAAAACCAATTTCATATTAAAAAACAAAGGAAAAAACCAATAGAACAAAAGGAATTCAAATTGTTAGACCATATGATTGAGACATATGACATAAGATCAATGAAAATAGAGTATCTTTTTACACTGGTGATGTTAATTTAGAGTCCTTAGTTAAGTTGGATCTAGTTCTATTTCCCTAGGATTCCATGTATGCTATAGAGTGTTCCCTAAATGAGTTATAGGTAGTACCTGATACCATGAGATGTGTAGTGTTTATTGTATCATTTATATTTATGTATTCATTTAATGTAAGTGAAACCCATTCCTATATCTCATCCAAGTTGATCAATATATTGGGATTGCATTCGATTCGTATGTATTTCTTGTTAAATATGTCAACTAGTTTTGGGAAGTAGTTATAGCAGGTATATAATTTCTATGAGTGTTAGGTAGTGATTAATGACTTTGATACCGTGTGGGTATTTTTAGTTATTTATCATGAAATATTTTACCTAATTATTAGAATAAATTGGATGATTATTTATAAAACATAGAAGGATTGTTATCATCATAGGGTATAATTTCTATCTCCCATTGGAGTCACTCATATCTTCCAGGGTGAGTGCGATCCATGACTAGGATGGATTTGTCTCTTTACTCCAAGTGATGCGATGATTTCCATTTAATTTTCAGTGTTATTTCATGATGATTTGTACCACATGTTATTGATTCAATTCCATCAATGGTGAGTGAGTATCCAACTATTTTTTTTCAGATGATTAATATGTGTTTCCACCTCATAGGGACGTTGAGTTATCTAAAGACATTCTTATCAAGATGAGACCCATTTTATGAATTTTTACTAAACGATAAAGAATGAATTGAATGGCTTAAATGTTTAACATGATGATCATGAGGATAAGGTTTTTATTACTACTAATATTCCTCACTAGACATTTCTAGTTATCATTTAAATAATGGAAGATATGAGTGTCTGGATTTTTGTTGATTACTGGTAACTCAACCATGGGATAGTAAAGAACATATATTCCTTTCCATTGATTGGTGAACATTATGATTCACATAAGGGGGATTAGTGTTTTTTGAAAATTTATTTGAGATCAAAGTATCATAAGTTAATATTTTGAGAATAAAACATTAATAAGAATAAAATTAGGAGTTGGTTTGAGCATTTTTACTATTTGGTTATTCTATTTTTCCTCACTAATTCTCTTATGGTTTTTATGGAATTGATGAAACAAATATTCCATATAAATATTTTGATTTTTTTTATGGATGTTATTTTTTATTCATTCTAGATCAAAATAGTAATTCTTTGTTAATTAAAATATTGTACCTGGAATCCATAGAGTGAATCAATATATTGGAAGTTATCAAAATGTCACTTATGGATGCAATAAGTGAAATTTGTATTCAATGTAATTTCTAATAAGTGTGTATTAGTGGTTCATTGGGAGATTTAGGTGATGATTTCAAGAATGAATCATATAAATTTGATTGATATTTTTATTTTATTTGGAATAGTTATTTATTAAAGGAAATATTATAGACTTCTCTGAAATTGCATCATCTATAACAAAGTTGGCCCATAAGGGTGTAATGTTTGGTTATAGTGATTATTTACATAGATCATTTGAGGAGATGATAGTAACATTGAATTAATATCATGAATTTATTTTTCATATGTTGTGTGTTATTTTGGTTTTTTACTAGGACACCATAGGAATGGGTTTGGGGTTTGTTCAAATGTTGGGGAGACAGGTAGTAGATTATAGAACTTGTAAGTTAAAACCTATTGAGAAAAACTACTCAACTCATGATTTTTAATTATTAGTAGTCATGCAAGTTCTTAATATATGGTTCCACTTTCCTTTTTTTAGATTTAATTATATTGTATTTAGACCACAAGAGTCTGAATTATATCTTCATTATGATTAATATCAAGCTGAGACATAGATGGTGGTTATTATAACTTCATACCTTCAATTTTGACAACACATACACCACTAGTAAAGTGAATGTGATTGAAAATTATTTGATAATGAAACTAATGATGTGAGTAGTGAATGAAATAGGGGAGGAGTTGTTCTTGATGATCCCATTTGTTGGGATGCACTTCGATTAAGGGAGGGATGAGACAAATTTTTTTCAACCATGTTCTTGGGTTGGATCATTTGTGGATGATCATATTACACATGGGATATTAGAGGGTATAGTGTGTCATTATTTTAGTTTGAATATATGTGATTGGGATGACATGATTGAGTGGTCTCAATATCCCAATGTATTATTAAAATTTTGAGACATGATAGTTTTTTTGATTGGATTGAGGTACGAGTTGATGGATATTAGTCACTACTCTAGTTAGTGTATATAGGGAGGATCTACCAATATGAACAATGAATTTAGACATCATTATCAATTTTTGGGTGTGAGACAATAGATTTTCTGTTTTTATATCTGTTTATGCATATAGAAACATTAAGGTAAAACATTAACGACCCACTAGGTTGCTGAAACCCTAACTCATTCTAATGGGGAAATTTTATGAGATATCTATAAACTATTCTATTAGGATAACTTAGTTTCCTAGTGTAACGATACAATACGGTTGATTATTTATTGATTGAAATGATTGATGCATTCCTACCTATAAAATAGTCAATGAAGGTGGAAGATATTGGAAACCTATATGTGTGGGAGGTCATTTGACATCATGGTGTTCAATGGGATATCCTTTTCAATTGAAACCATTACATTACATCTTGTTTTTAGATTTTTTTTTAGTTAGTGATGGGTTGTAAACTAATGTTGAGGACAACATTTCATCCCTAGATAGATGGACAGATTGAGTGATCCATCCAGATTCTTGAGTACATGCTCCAGGCATGCATGTCTAGCATCAATGGATCTTGGGAGAAATATATATCCTTAGTTGAGTTTTCCTATAGAAATATTTATCAGGGGTATATTTGTTTGGAACCATTTTATGAGTTTAATGGATGTCCATTTAGGTTTTCTCTCTATTTAGAATTATTTAGAGAATATTTTTTTAAGAATACCGAGCATCATCCAAGAGATAAAATATATTATTTAATAGATCATAAAGTGGCTATAAAAAGGAAAAATTCACCAAAAATATAATGTAGACATGCGCCATTATTTTTTTTACTTTGAGGTGGGTGATTAGGATTTTCTCAAAGTTTTAACATGGTTGGGAGATAGACACGTGCTGAAGAATATACTATCCAAGTCAGGGAATACATTAACATTATGAATCATTTGATGAATACATTCAATATTATATAAATAGATTCCCAAAGACTGTAAATGGTCTAGTGCCTTTGGAAACTTGGAAACATAAACACTGGTACATTAGTGATCTAAATTATCTCCCACTAGGTTCTTCATGAATAGAACCATTTATGACATATCATACTTAATACATATCTTAATTACCTAGGGAAGGAAACATAAAAGTTGTGATTTCAGATTCTCAATAAGGGTAAAAAAGGGAGAAAATATAGAATAAATATGAGGATATGAGTTTGTGAATGTGATCAGAACATTAGATGATCATACCCTATATATAAAAGATCATAAACATGAATAACAACATATATCATAGCAGTTCATAAGAAATGAATCACATGAAAATAAATAACATAAGCCATGAAATCATAATTTAGGAATAATAAATGGAATTGTGGCATTCAGAAACATGTGATATCATTCCCAATAGGCCAAGACAAATTAATATATCTTATTAATAAAAATCATGTAAAATGAACCTACTAGCCAAGACACACCACCATCCCTAGCAGCAGTCATTTCCTTATAAGGGACTAGGTTTATCCATCATCCCATAGTGAATTGGGTTTCCACGTCTTCCCATAGTTGACAGGGATTCCTCATATTCCAACTTCATAGTAACAACCCCTACTCAGCAGGACACACCACCATACCCAATCACAATCCATACCTTATAAGGGATAGGGTTTCCCAATCATCCCAAATTGTATCAAGACAGTTGGCTTGGTTCCCATCATTATCTCATGATATATAAATATTTACCCAATGAATTGGAGGGTGATATAGGTGACAACAAACCCATAAATAAATAATTAATTAGAGTTCCAAATGATAATAATACATTCATCATTTCATGAACCATTAAAAGACATGGTTTTTATAAACATTTGATCATAACCCATGAAATACAATTGATATCATTAAAAATTCATGATATCCTAACATATAGAAAAGATATTGGTTTAATAATCATTTCATCAAATAATTAGTCATGAGAAGAGTCAGGATTTAAAAGAATATAACTTATGGATGAGAAATGAGATTAAAAATAATCATTCCATCATATCATTAACCATTAATGAAATAATATGAATGGAACCATTGGATATTTTAATATAAGGGACCGAATAATTTCATAGGATGTCATATTTGATGGAAAATAATAAGGAAAGATATTATGAAAACATTTCTTATGGAAAATGTTATTTCATCCTTGAAAAGTCTTTTTAAAACATAAAACCTTTAGAAAACAGTAATGGCCTGGACATCTCTGGTCCATTACTTTGTGAAAATGTGGTGTTGGAGGTGTTCCAAGAGGTCTAGGTGACTTATCCAGAATACTTTTCAAAATTTCCAGTTCTGTGAACAGTGTTTCCATTGTTATGAACAGTATCGGTAGGTGAACAGTGTTTCTATTGGTGAGGTTAATTGAACAGTGTTTCTATCGGTGAGGTTCTATTAGTGACCTTCAATTGGTAGACTTCAATAGTGTTTATATCAGTGACCTTATAACTGTAGACTTGAACATTGTTTCTATTGGTGAGGTTCTATCAGTAACCTTCTATTGGTAGACTTGAACAATGTTTCTATCGGTGACCTTCTATTGGTATAGTCGAACAGTGTTTCTATCGGTGAGGTTCTATCAGTGAACAACTATCGGTAGACTTGAACAGAGTTTCTATCGGTGAGGTTCTATCAGTGTCCTTCTATTGGTGTATTGTACAGTGTTTCCAGATCGGTATCCTCTCTTTCCTTTGAAAAATTTTGAGTATGTGAACAGTGTCTGCAGCTTCCTACAGTTTTGCCTCTTTGACATTTCCTTTGACGTAAAATACATCTAAATCCTTATTTTAAGAAATATAAGGCCAATTCAAATTCCATAAACCATTTATTAATTATACCTATGGCCAGGATGTTTTTACTAGGTCAAACCACGTGGGATAATGCGATTCGTTTTTAATGGAGAATTAAGCAGATCATAAACCTTCGCCCCGATAAATCTTCAAAAGGGACTAGATATCATCCTCACTTGTTCTTACTATTTGTTCTCTTCTAGGAGATTCTAGATCCTTTCAATCATTCCCGTAGGAGTTTCAAAATCAAACCCTACTACCCCAATTGGTTCCGCTCTGTTTTGGATGCAACCGACATGTGTCGGTCAATCATCCATATAAGGTATATTTTATTGACGTTCCATTGGGGATCATCTTCTCCGATTTCTCCCTTCCATATTATACCAATATTCTAATGGGTTTTTCATAGGGTTTGGTTGCTGTTGTCGTACCATGGCATCCTCTGGTGGATGCAGTTTTCGTAAGAGGAGGATTGTGACCTGTTGTGTGGATAAAGAATGTCATGAATTGTTGAAGTAGGTTATTCGTGGCTTCTCTTATTGTTTATGTGCAATCGTAGAGTTATCAGGATTTATCGCTTTGGATAACAATTAAATTGACCTAATTAAATACATGAACAAAATTAAAATAATTGGTTTGATTGCATGGGTTTCTTTTTAACGTGATAACAGTTTTCCTCTTGATTTCTTAGATAGTGTGATATTTATGGTTTATTTTATTAGTTGTTCATTCTTGATGTAAATTGATAAAGAATGTAAATCCATAATTAATTGATAATTAATTGGATAATGAAAAAGAGGCATGTAAATGAATCTGGTCGTTGCTGCTGTTATAGTTGTTCTAATTTTATATTAATAAAATTGGCGTAGTAATCATGTTAAATATTTTGAGATATCTTAATGAGTAGGTTTCCCGGAATTGGAACCTATGAATTGAATTTGTTATTTCAAGAGGGATTAAGGAACTGGTAGTTTGATAAAGGATAAGGCCTAATAAGGTTCTAATTTACCCTTTTTCTTGTAAGTTTGAATGCCTTGTGGTTTGTAGCCATGAGTGCTCATTATGTATGAAGGCCAGATACCATGTTAATGGGCCAAGAACCCAAATTGATGTGACGTTTGTTTTCCAGTTTCTCGTGTTGTGAGGTGACCCTGGAGGGGTGTTGTGATATGTGGAGGCAGGGAGGCCTTGTGGTTGTGGCAGTGGATGGTGCTTATATTGGCGAGATGCATCGGTTTCTACATGTGGGTGTCGGGGAGGACACCTGGGATAATGGTATGGGGTGGATGTGTTGGCTGAATTTTTGGTGGTTTGATTAGTTGATTATCAGCTTTACTTTTCTACACTACTCAAGGCAGCTGGTTTTTCTTACCCTTATTCTGAAAGAGGTGAAGACACGCATGGTATTCCATGTGCTTTCCGTGTTTAGCCTCTCAAGGTATAATGGGTCTACGCTCTTGCTATAGGTAGCAAGGACTCGACGGTTAGTACATGTACTCACCAGGCTGATCAGCCTTGTGTTTTGTAGCACAAGATGCTTTTCTAGAATGCTTGGGAATTTGGGAAAGTAATTTTGCAATAAATTATTGAATATATGATGTTAACCCATGGGGTTGGGGTTTGTTGGAACTTAATAATGAGGTTGAGAAATTTTGAAGGGATAATGGAATTGAATGTGGTTTGTTCATGGTTAATTAATGTGCAAAGAATTAATTAATGTAAAGTGGAATTGATAAAAAGGGAATGAAGTAACCTAATAAATCCCGTTAAATGGTTGTGTGCTTATAAGTTACCTAGTCTTAGAAGAAACAGCCTGGAGTCTGAGAGACGTTAGCTACAGTTGTGTCTAAGACTATGTTATGCCCTTAGTGTGGTTGTTAGATATATTACATCCTGTACTTTTTGTGTATCTATATGATACTCCACCAATTTAGTAATGGAAATTGACACCTAGGGGATTCTAAGCCATGGTGGGTGTTTTCACCAACATTCTGATGGGAGGATGGATGGCTGACTACCCCCTTTTACCCCGCTCTCTTCTCTTGGTAGTTACTAGTGTAGGAAGGCACATTGGTAAGTTTAACCCGTATATGTGTGTAGTGGGATTCAATGGTTTGTGGTTATTCACAAACATATATTATGGATATAGTTCTCTATGGATTACTTTATGTGTATTGTGTAGAGGCTGTGATGGATTGAGGTTCCTTACTCGGTGTATGGGCTGTAATGGCTTGAGGAATAATACCCGACGTATGATACATGTTATGTGAGCTGTGGTGGCTCCCAGAAACTACCTTGTTACCCTTGGTTGTGAGAATGGTGTGGTGCTTAGCCCAGGTGTTTGTAAGCAAGCCTTTGTGGTGCATGTGGTGCATATTGTGGTTCTTAGACCAAGTTTATACCGGAAAGCCTTTGGATATAGATGCACATGACGTATGTCGTTGGGTAAATGTGGCAAACCAGTGGGGAAGTAGTAGTGGGGTACCCTTGATATTTTTTACAATATGATATTTTCTTGTATGAGTTAATTTTTGAGAGTATCCATTGTGAGGTTGGGAACATAGTATAAATGTTTAGGTGACGAGTTAGTTTGACTATTTTTCACTATGCTTTAGCATGCTTTCATTAATTTTTCACGAGGGGCTTCATGGAGGATCCTACTGAGTATACTGTTATACTCACCCTACGTACACATAAACTATTTTTCAGGTCACTTGGAGCAGGTGGGAGATCAAGATTTTACTACTAACTTCTGGTTGGAGGAGATGTTCAGGCTTGTGGTCACTGTCATTTTACTTCCCTATGGGTACTTTTAGTTTTCCCATTCAGTTTTAGTACGGTTTCATGGAATTTCATATATGTACTTGGGTTTCTTTTATATTTCAGTTCTGAGTTGGAGTTGGTTGATTTATATCTTATCTATCTCTTCCTCATGTGTTCTCTTAGAGGGTAATTCATCCCATTTGTTTGTTAATTATACCCATGGTGTAGTCACCAACTCGGGGCCTACAGGAGGTGGGACTCGGGGGTCATTATCTCCCTTCTCACATTGCTGGCCCAGGAGGGGTACACTTTGTGGGGAGGGGGTCATGACATAGTGGTATAAATGGGATGTTGAGTGATAGGATGGAGTTTGGAGATAGGCAGAGGTGAGGTTGCATGGGATGGTAGGGAAACAATGTCATTCATGTTTAGCAAGTGGGTTAAAAACTAGAGACTAATAGAGACATAGGCATTTAGGCCCCCCTGTGATCTATTACACATACCTTTAAGTTTACAATGGCTACTAAATAAGGTGATACTGGTTGTAGGTTACAGACCTAGGAAAGGATCATGCATCATTCTTCTTTGTGCATGTGTTTGAATGGGTAGACCTTGAGATTGGTTAACATAAAATGAATAAAAGAAAACAATTAAATAATTAATGTTGAATCTATAATATTCCTGGATTAGGAGCTCTAATGGTTTTTTATTTTACAGGTATGGCTCCAAGTCGACGTCCTCATCAAGTTTGTGCAGAAAATGACCACCAGGATGTTCTAGAAGATCCCCATAGGGTAGAGATTGACGAAGATGACACTTGGAGGAAGAAACTCTGAGAGTTTCAGCACCAGAGTCTACAGAAGTACGAGGACTCTATTTCAGATGCAGTCACGGAAGAATGGTTGGAGGAGGTCGAGATCGGCTTCAGTTCGATTCGTGCTCAGAAGGAGCACTGGCTGTCCTTGGTGGTGACGATGCTGCATGGGGAAGCGTGGTAGTGGTGGCTATTGTTCCTCAGGGATCATGAGGATTCGACTATATTATGGGAGGAGTTTTGAGACAAGTTCAGAGTTGAGTTCCTTTATTCGACTACGAAGGCATCTACTCATCAGGAGATTGTTACCCTTCGACAGGGGAAATATAGTGTTTGGGAGATTGGGATCCATTTTAGGAACCTCTTACGATATTCTTCAGAACTGTTACCAGATAAGGAGGCTAGAGCGAGGCATTTCAAGGAGTCTTTGCGTCAACAGATCCAGCGCCAGGTCACCCCTTTTATGCTGAAGACATATCATGAGGTATTGTCAAGGGCAGAGGTTGTTGAGAGGACTTCACCAAGACAGGATCATCACGAGAGGGGAATCGACATGATTCCTCACGAAGCAAAGTTGTGGTCTGGGGTTCCCAGTTTTCGGGGCAGAAGAGTTTCCGTTTAGCCGGAGGTAGATCCCAGCCCTTCACATCACGTCTCTCTAGAGGCAAAGACTCTCAGGCCTATGTCAAGGGATCAGGTTCTTGTTTTTATTATGGTGGTCGTTGCCATCAGTAGCTGGATTGCCCGAATTTTTAGAGCAGTCATCATGCACTAGGTGTTGCGCTACAGGTTCCTCCATTGAGGCAGTTCTAGCTGAGGCAGCAACATCCAGTTGCACAAGCTTTAGATCACCAGAGGGGAGATGGGGCAGGCAAAGGATAGCCCCATGATGCTCCCCATCCTCAGAGAGGAGAGCGCGACCATGGTGGTGGTCATCATCAGGGTCAGAGAGGTCGCAGAGGAGATAGTGGTCAGCTTCATGCTCTAGCGATGCCAGCACCAGGCGAGCCAGACATTTTTCGAGGTACCCTTTTCCTGTTTTCTACCTTGGTGTATGTCTTTTTTGACTCAGGAGCGACACACTCCTTCATATCACCTACCCTTTTCCATGCTTTGGGACTTGAGGTAGAGAGGATTCCAGTTCCCTTGGCGTTTACTACACCAGTTAGAGTTCGAGTAGACTTGTTTGAAGTATGTAGAGACTGTGAGCTAGTGTTGGGGCAACACCACTCTTGGAGAGATTTCCAATGTTTACGAATACAACCATACGATGTCTTCCTCAGCATGGATTGGTTGTATTTGGTGCAGGCTATCGTGGATGGATTCTAGAAGATGGTCGTTTTCCTTGATGTGAATGGAGAATAGGTGGTGTTTGTTGGTGAGTGAGATCCACAGATGGGTCATAGGTGCATTTAATCCTTATCATCCATGATGGCTGTTTTGATGTTGAGTTCTTAAGAGGACCAGTAGTTGGAGTTTCCTAGGGTAATAGAGGAGTACCCTGATGTCTTTCCCGAAGAGGTTGTAGCATTAACTCCTCGACGAGAGATCGAGTATGGGATTGAGCTACAGCCAGGAGCTTCTCCTATCTCAATGTCTCCATATAGGATGGCCCCTTCTGATTTTCGAGAGCTACATATACAACTTTATGGTATGTTGCAGTGTGGTGTTGTTCGGCCAAGTGTGTCACCATGGGGTGCACCCATGTTGTTCGTGAAGAAGGCTAATGGAAGTTTGTGGTTGTGTGTTGATTATCTTCGATTAAAAAAATTAACACTATAAAATCGCTATCCTCTTCTGTGGATTGATGACTTATTCAATCTACTGATGGCCGGAAGTTGGTTCTCAAAGATCGACTTGTGGTCAGGATATCATCAGATGCGTGTGAAAGATGAGGATATTCCGAAGACTGCTTTCCATTATCGTCAAGGTAATTATGAGTTCGTTTTAATGTCATTCTGTGTGTTGAATTCTCCGGTTGTGTTCATGGGATTGATGAATGTTGTGTTTCGTGAGTTCTTGTACATGTTTGTGGTGGTTTTCATCGACGACATCCATGTGTACTCCACATCTGAAGAGGAGCATGCAGAGCATCTACGAGCCGTTTTGGGAGTTCTTCGTTGAAATCAGCTATTCGAGAAGTTGTCGAAGTGTGAGTTTTGGGCCCGAGAAGTCAGTTTCATGGGTAATGTTGTGTCCCAACAGGGATTATCTGTGGATCCATCGATGATAGAAGTAGTGGTGTCTTTGGCATCCCCCAAAACAGTGTTAGAGGTGCAAAATTTCCTTGGTCTTGCATGCTATTATAGGAGGTTCATAGACAATTTATCACAAATTGTGACTCCTCTAACAGCTTTGACCTGGAAGGATCAAGTGTTCATATGGACCAATTATTGTCAGGAAGCATTCAAGTATCTAAAGAAGAAGTTAGTAAGTGCTCCAGTTCATTGCCTTCCAGTTGAGGGAGTTCAATTTGATGTTTTCTGCAACACTTCACATCTAGGGTCAGGGTGTGTCCTCATGCAGTGAATGTCAGTAAATTATTATGGGTCTTGGCAGTTACATACCCATGAGTGTAACTATTCCACCCATGATCTTGAGTTCACAGCCGTGGTGTTTTCTCTGAAGTTTTGGAGACATTACCTCATTGGTGAGCGCTTTGTGGTTTTCACCGATCATAGAAGTTTGATGTATGTTTTCTTACAGCGTGAATTAAACTTTCACCAGCATTGGTGGATGGAGTTCTTGCAGGAATAAGACTTTGAAATATCGTATACACCTAGAAAAGGGGATGTTGTAGCTGAAGCGCTGAGCTTAAAGTCATGTAGTGATGTTGTGCATGAATCCGGTGATTCCTAGGGAGTAATGGAAGAACTGTCCGCATTACATATTGATATGGGAGAAGATGGGGGTAGGGGTTGTCTTTTCCAGATGACGGTGTAGTCATCCCAGATGTAGAATGTGGAAGAGTCCCTGTTGTGAGATCTAGAGGTGGAGGTTTGGAGAGACCGAGTTGTTTGTGGTGAATCCCATGATGGTTAGTCGTAATAAGAACAACACCGAGTGTTTTATCATGGAAGGTTTTTTGTTCCCTTTGAAATGAGTGAGACGGTTCTAAGAGAGTTCCACTGTTCGCCTTTAGTAGTACATCCTGGTGTGACAAAGATGTACAGATCCTTGCAATGTCAGTTTTGGTGGCCTGGGCTGAAGCATGCGGTTGTGGAGTTTGTGTCTCGAGGATTAGTCTGCCATAGGGTGATGGCCAAAAACCATGTTCCTGGTTGCCTTCTCCAGCCATTAGATATTCCTCAGTGGAAGTGGGAGGACATCTCAATGGAATTTGTTACAGATTTACCTTGAGCTCCGGGAGGACATGATGCTTTATGGGTGGTAGTGGATCGTTGAACAAAAATGGCCCACTTTATAGTGATCAAGGAGTCGAGCTTAGTGGAATTTTTGTCGAGGAAATATCTGGAGGATTTGGTGAGACTTCATGGAGTACCTAAGACAATCATTTCTGACCGAGATCCTCATTTTACATTCAGGGTGTGGAGAGGTCTCCAACATACTTTTGGTTCTCAACTATTCCTTAGCACTGCTTTTCATCCTCAAACAGATAGTAAGACAGAGCGAACCATCTAGACTCCTAAAGACATGTTTCTCTCTTGTGTTCTTGATTTTGGAGGTTCATGGATGAGGCATTTAACCTTGGTGGAATTCGCTTACAATAATATTTTTCACTGCACCATTGGTATGGCGCCGTTTGAATCCTTTTATGGTCGACCTTGTCGTTCTCTGTTGTGCTGGACTGGGTCGGAGAGTCAGCAATTCTCAGATTGGAAGTAGTGCAGAATAAAAAAGAGATGGTTCTAGTAATTCGTGAGAGGATGAAGACAACACAAGTTCATCAGAAATCATATGCGAATCAAATATGGAGACCCTTATAGTTTAATATTGGGGATCATGTGTTTCTGAAGGTGACTCCCTATCGTGGGAAGCGCAGGTTTGGTCATAGAAGTAAACTTTATCCCCGGTTTGTTTGGTCTTTCAAGGTGTTAGCTCATGTTGGAGCTGTGGCGTATCATGTAGAACTTCCCCACATATTATTCAGATACATGATTTTTTCCATGTATCTCAGCTCCGTCGTTATCCTCCTAATGAATGTCACATTATCTATTGGGGAGAGATCGATGTTGATGATGATGCAACCTTCGAGGAGAGGCATGTTGAGATCCAAGACCATAAGGATAAGGTGTTGCATGGGCGTTCTATCCCCTTAGTTTGTGTCTTGTGGCAACACGATGTCATGGAGGAGAGTACCTGGGAATGTGAGTCACAGATACGTGCTCAGTACCCTGAGTTTTTTGATGTTTAACTCTTTTCATGTAATGATGTTTCCTTCGGGGTTAGACCTTTCATGTTTTATTTATGAACATCTTTTGTTCCTTTTGTGGCTTGCTATAATTTGATAGGTATCTCTATGAGTGGTTGTTCAGACCCTCTTTACTTTTTTTTCTCTCTTTAGGATGGTTTTGAATTCTCGAGGACGAGAATGTTTTGAGAGGTATATGTTGTAATGGCATGGACATCTCTAGTCCATTACATTGTGAAAATGTGGTGTTGGAGGTGTTCCAGGAGGTCAAGGTGACTTATCCCCAACAATTTGTCAAATTTACAGTTCTGTGAACAATGATTCTAGTGTTATGAATAGTATCAGAAGGTGATCAGTGTTTTTATTGGTGAGGTTCAGTGAACAGTGTTTCTATCGGTGAGGATCAATCGGTGACCTTCTATCGGTAAACATGAATAGTGCTTCTATCGGTGAGGTTCTATCGGTGACCTTCTATCGGTAGGCTTGAACAATTTTTCTATCGGTGAGGTTCTATCGGTAACCTTATATCGATAGACTGGAATAGTGTTTCTATCGGTGAGGTTCTATAGATGACCTTCTATCGGTAGACTTGAATAATGTTTCTATCGGTGAGGTTCTATCGGTGACCTTCAATCTGTAGACTTGAACAATGTTTCTATCTATGACCTTCTATCGGTAGACTTGTACAGTGTTTCTATATCGGTGGACATGTATAGTGTTTCCAGATCGGTCGACTTGTACAGTGTTTCCAGATTGGTAGCCTCTCATTCCTTTGCTAAATTTGGAGTATGTGAATAGTGTTTCTGACTTCCTACAGTTTCACCTCATTGACATTTCCTTTGACGTAAAATACATTTAAAGCCTTATTTTAAGGACTCTAAGGCCGATTCAAAGGCCATAAAACCTATATTAATTATACCTAAGGACAAGATGTTTTTACTAGGTCAAACCGCGTGGGTTAATGCGATCTTTTTTAATGGGGAATTAAGCGGATCTTAAACTGTCGCCCCAATAAATCTTCAAAAGGGACTAGATATCATCCTCCCTTTTTCTTCCTCTTTGTTATCGGCTAGGAGACTCTAAAACCTTTCATTCCTTCCTGTAGGAGTTTCACAATCAAACCCTACTCCCCTGATTGGTTCCGCTCTGTTTTGGATGTAGCCGAGCTATGTCGGTCAATCTTCCATACAAGGTATGTTTTATCGATGTTCCTATGGGGATCATATTCTCTTGTTTCTCCCTTCCATATTATACCAAGATTATAATGGGTTTTTCTTGGGGTTTGGTTGGTTCTGTCGTACCGTGGCATCCTCCAGTGGTTGCAGTTGTCATGAGAGGAGGATTGTGACCCATTGTGTGGATAAAGAACATCAAGAATTTTTGAAGTAGGGTATTTGTGGCTTCTCTTATTTTTTATGTGAAATTGTAGAGTTATCATGATTTCACCCTTTGGATCACAATGAAATTCACCTAATTAAATACTTGAACCGGATTAAATGAATTTGTTTGATTGCATGTGTTTCTTTGTACGGTGATAACATTTTTCCTCTTGATTTTCTAGATAGTGGTATATCTATGATTTATTTGACTAGTTGTTCGTTCTTGATTGAAATTGATAAAGAACGTAAAACCGGAGTTAATTGATAAATAATTTGCTAAAGATAAAGAGACATGTCAATGAATCCAGTTTTTGCTAATGTTATAATTGTTATAATTTGATTTTAATCAAGTTAGCATTGTAAGCATGTTAAATTTTTTGTGATAGCTTACTGATTTGGTTTCTCGGAATTAGAACCTACAAATTGAATATTTTAATCCAAGAGGGATTAAAGAACTGGTTGTTTGATAAAGACTAATGCCTAATAGGTTTCTGAGTTAACCTCTATCTTGTAAGGCCGAATGCCTTGGGGTTTGGAGCCATGAGTACTCATTATGTATGAAGGTTGGATGCCTTGTTAACGGACCAAGAGCCAAAATTGATGTGAAGTTAGTTTTCCCATTTCTTGTGTTGTGATGTGACCCTGGAGGGGTGATATGATATGTGGAGGCAGTTAGGCCTTGTGGTTGTGGCAGAAGATGGAACCTAGAGTGGAAAGATGCATCGGTTTATGTATGTGGGTGTTGGGGAGGACACTAGTGATGATGGTATGGGGTGGATGTGTTGGATGAATGTTTGGTGGTTTGATTGGTTGTTTATCTTATTTACATTTCCCCTCTGCTCAAGGAAGCTGGTTTTTCTTACCCTTCTTCCGAAAGAGGTGAAGACACGCTGGGTATGCCACATTCATTCCGTGTTTAGCCTCTCAAGGGAGAATGGGTATACACAATTTCTATAGGTGGAAAAGACTTGACGGGTAGTACATCTACTCACCAGGTTGAGCCCCCTTGTGTTTTGTAGCATAGGATGCTTTTCTCGAATTCCTGTGAATTTGGGAACGCAATTCTGCAATGAATTTTTGAATAAATGATGTTAACCCATGGGGTTGGGGTTTATTGGAACCTAATGACAAGGTTGAGAACTTTTTAAGGGACAGTGGAATTTTGGATGTGATGATTAATGGAATTGAATTATGTTTGTTCATGGTTAATTAATGTGAAATGAATTAATTAACGTAAAGTGGATTTGATAAAAAGGAAATGAAGTAACCTAATAAATCCCTTTAAATGTTTGTGTGCTTATTGGTTACCTAGTCTTAGAAGAAATAAACCAGAGTCTGAGAGATGTTAGATGCAATTGTGTCTAAGACTAGGTTATTCCCTTAGTGTGGTTGTGAGAAATAATATATCCTGTAATTTTTGTGTTTTTATACGCTTCTCCACCCAGTTAGTAAGGGAATCTGACACCCCAGGGGTTCTGAGATATGGGGGGTGTTTTCTCGAACACTCCGATGGGAGGATGGATGGTTGACTACCCCCTTTGACCCCGCTCTCTTCTCTTGGTAGTGACTAGTGCTGGCAGGCACATTGGTTAGTTTACCCCGTTTATGTGTGTAGAGGGCTGTAATGGCTTGTGGTTATTCACACACATATATACTAGATATAGTTCTCTATGGATTACTATAGGTGTAACGTGTATAGGATGTGATGGCTTGAGGTTTCATACTCGGTGTATGGGCTGTAACGGCTTGAGGCATAATACCCGACATATGATACACGTTATGCGAGCTGTAGTGGCTACCAGAAACCACTTGGCTACCCTTGGTTGTGAGAATTGTGTGGTGCTTAGCCCAAGTGTCTGCATGCAAGCTGTTGTGGTGTGCGTGGTACAGATTGTGGAGTTTAGCCCAAGTTTCTCCGGGAACACCGTTGGAGAGAGATGCACATGACATGTTTCGTTGGGGAAAAGTGGAAAACCAGTGGGGAAGTAGTAGTGGGGTACCCTTGATATTCTTTACTATATGATATATTCTTGTATGAATTACTTTGTGAGAGTATCCATGGTGAGGTTGGTAACATAGTATACCTGATTAGGTGATGAGTTAGTTTCATTGTTCTTCACTGTGCTTTAGTTCGCTTTCTTTACTTTTTCACAGGAGGCATCGGGGAGGATCCTACTGAGTATAATTTTATACTCACCCTACGTATATATATAATGTTTTCAGGTAACTTGGATAAGGTTATAGATCAAGATGGTTAATATGAGCTAGTGGTTAGAGGAGCTGTTCGGGCTTGTGGTCACTGCTG
Source organism: Viscum album (assembly GCA_963277665.1). Lineage (NCBI taxonomy): Eukaryota > Viridiplantae > Streptophyta > Magnoliopsida > Santalales > Viscaceae > Viscum > Viscum album. Next base: position 393,962,197 of record OY728127.1, on the reverse strand, counting down.
TTTTACTTCCCTTTGGGTACTTGTAGTTTTCCATTTCAGTTGTAGTATAGTTACATGGCATTTTATATTTGTACTTGGGTTTCTTTTATATTTCAGTTCTGAGTTGTATTTTTTGATGCCTATTTTATCTCTCTCTTCCGCATGTGTTCTCTTAGTGGTTAATTCCTCCCATATATGTGTTCTTTATACCCATGGTGCTAGTCTCCAACCCGGGGCCTACTGGAGGTGTGACTCAGGGGTCATTATCTCCCTTCTTAAATTTCCGGCCCAAGAGGGGTACACTTTGTTGGGAGGGGGTCATGAAAAAAACCATATTCAATGAAAATTCATTGAAAACATAAAATAAAATATTGATATCATATTGAAAATGTTCCCATTAAGATCCTATAAAATAATAATGAAATCATTTTTAAAAAATTTGTACTTGAAAACATATAAAATAATGCTGAAATTATTTTTAGAACCATTTATTTGAAATAAATAAATCTTGAAAACATTTTTAATAATAATTTTACTCAAAAACTTGTACAAGAAGCATGATAGTTTTTTAAAACAATTTCTATGAAAATACATTGAAAACATATAAATAATTAAATAAACATTTTTCATTGAAAATAACTTGGAAAATAATGACGAATACTTGAAAACATGTTCAGAATGTATTTTCTTGAATGAACACATATTTCCGACCAAAAGGGGAAATAATATCATATTTTAACAGGATAACATTTTCCTAATTATCATAAGTATAAAATACTGTAAAATGGTATTAATTCTTGGAAATAGCATGCATATCTAGTGGGTATATAAATTCATGAGAGTTTATGAGAGATATATCATAAGATTTCATTAGTGGAATCATAATCATAAACAATCCCGATAAACGATTCGATTGTAGCATTAAACTATTATGACCATGGTAACATTGATTCATAAGAAAATGGAAATTATAACATTAAATTACACGTAAATTATCATGAGATGAAGGATATTCGTGATATAACATTTCATATTCTATATACACTCCTCATTGAAAAATATTGGTGCAAAACATGGCATGTGTCTCGAAGAAGGAAAATAGAGACAAAACTACTTTATCAATTTGGTTAATTTTGAAAAATAATCCACATGAAATGAATTGTATAAAATTATAATTTATATATCAATAATGTTAAAAACAATTAGCATAGAAGAAATCCATGAGAATTATATACACCACTCAATGGAAAATAGTGGACAACATGACTTCTATCTCACAGATATAAAAAGAGAGATGGAATTCCCTTTCCTTGTGTCTTGACTCTCATCGCACTCATTCAAACATCCTGTATAATAAATCTAAATTTATTATAAATAATTTAATGAACCATAATATTATATCTAATACCTTATATGGTTTTATTATTACACTATATTACCCTATTTTTACCTATTTGATGTTATGGTTATTGTTCAAGTGATATTCGATTTGTTTTAGGATTGTGGCTTAATTTGTAATATATTTGGTCTATATACTTATGTCATGATATCCAAAATTTTAAAAAATATATAAATACCATGTATATTCATTATATTGGTATTATAATAATATATTGATATAGAAGATTGAAATAGAATACATCGTTCCTGGAGATGGTATGACGTACATACTCGTGAATTATGAATCCATTTTATTAACATATTGAAAAAAGTAAGTAAATGACATATATGAAAATAATATCATTAATTTATCATTATTTTTAATATATTAAACTTATATTCATGAAAAAAAAATCCTTAATACATTACATGTAGTGTGTGAACCAATCACACCGCTTTGAAGGGGTAATAGTCCACACTTCCTCAAATGAAATTATAGTATTTACCCATGATGTAATGAATAAGGGTATGTTCTAAATTTAAATTACTAGTGTATAAATACATTATATATATATAATATATCAAATATAAATATATTTTCCATCATAATTTCCACCATGAGAGGCGATAAGGGAAAATGTATAATCATCATTTTGTGAGGTGCTTGTTCACCATACACATAAACAGTATATTTCATACACTTAAGTGGTATTATTTTTTTCTAATTTAGGTCAAAATATTATCACACAATCAACCTAGTATATTTTGGATTCTTTTTTTGTTAGAATATAATGGAAATAAATGAATGGAGCTTGTGGGATGGTGTTACCTCTAAACCTTGTATCAAATTTTTCTTTTCACCAAAGGGATTACATGGATGTATTTCTACAAATATAGAGGATTCAATGATTAAGGGATGGTTTATAGAGGACTATTAGGTATATATTTGTATGTAATAAGTTTTTTGAGGGGTGTGACGATGTGGGAGAGGTGTTTGGATTCTATTTGTAAGGAAAAGGATATACTTGAAATTTTTTAATACCATTTAGGTATACCCTCATTTTTAACTAAACAAGTCATAAAAAAACAACCGAAAAAAATGGAAGGTTTATGGATGAAATATGGTCATGAAATGGGTTTCGGACAAGTTCACTGATCATTTGATAGCTTAATTTTATGTTTTATTCCCTTGTTAATCATAATTTCACTATAATCATTGTAATTACTTTAATTTACCTCCCCTAATACTTTTATTCAAAAATTAATTTGACCTTATTAGAAATTAGAAATTATTATGCTTCCAAATATGGAATCCATTTTTCTAAAATTAAATCATATATTTGGTAGAAATATATTTAAAATTAACCCCACAGATGGGATGATAATGTGAGTTTTTAATGTTAAAATGTTAAAATGTATGCTATGTTTTTATATTTAATTTTAATGTGAAATTGAATCCAATGGGAAAAATTGGATTATTTGACAACAAATATTCTTATTAATTTTTTAATAGAATTTAAAATATAATTTACACTGATAAATACATTATATTAAATTCAATTTTGAATTAAAATCCAGTATTTTTCAATATTGATCAAAAATTGAAACATCGCTGAAATGTACCAAAATTAACTCAAACAATATATTTAGGGATATATTTAAAACATAAAAATTATTTTTATATATTAGATTTATTAATGTTCAAATATATTGATTTAAAATATGTTCTCTTTTAAATGGTGGTAAAATTTATTTCATAAATATATAGTTTTTTATGTGTAAAATTACTTTTAAAATTGATTTCAATATTGTTAAATATTATTAATTAATTTATATTATTAAGATAAATCATCTTTTATCACACTAAAATAGTATTTTACAAAATCATTCCCTTTATATTCATTTGGTTTGTATATTCATTTCTAATTAATTGGTAAGAAATGAATTCATATATATATATATATATTCATATGATAGTTAATCCTATAATCATTAATTTAATAGATATGTTATATCATATTAGACAATAATATTTTGATAATGAATTTTTGTTTGATAACACTTGGTCTAATATGTTACACGAGTTATAGAGGAAAGTCAGTCTTACGTGTATCATAAGCTATCATCAGTGTTACTAGTAGAGAAAGATAAATTTTATGTTGTTTCTACTTTATGATTAAATTGTTGCTGCATTAAATTCAATACAAACATAGTGACTTAATATAAAATAAACTATTTTGAGTATTGTGTGAAATGAAAAATATGAAAATGATTAAATTAATCTGAAAAAATTCACAAAATATTGGTGTGTGAAATTCTACCCCATTTCAAATTAATTTCACACTTGAAATTTCTCTAGGTTGTAAATGGTTTAATACATTAATGTATCTTTCGTAGAAACCTACATCGTAAAATTGAATCCTAAAAATAACATTAAAAAGTGAATGATGAATTTATAATGGTTAACCACTATTATATATCACTAGGGTACCACATAAGAGATCATGGGAGGAATGTGAAAACATTGACTTGGAGGAAAAGTATAAATATTATTAGGGAGTGATTGAAGTTATCAATCAAAATTAAGTGAATGATCAATGAAAATTTTTGGGAATCAATGTCATAAATCGTTGATTATTTAAAAGGCCATCAGTTCAACAAAAATTTAGGTATTAGGGTAACACATTTTTAAATAAATATCCTATTTTTGGAGAATTATTTATTTGGAAAATACACTACGGAAATATAATTAGTTGATTTGTTTCTATAAACACAATTTCATTATTTGGATGTTCATTTATCAATTTATAATTCATCCATTACTCATGAAATCGATGTCCATAAATTATCATTGGTTCCTGAAGCATATAAACAAGATTTTAGTAGATCTTTAGGCCCTTAAAAGAATGAAAAGTATAAATATTTGTCTATAAGATTAATTAAAAATCAATATTTTTAATAAATTAATCACTAATCCTAGAAATTAACACTACTATTTCATCATAAATATTTATTTATTAAAAATAATGATACATTAACCGTGACATCGTGTAGGATAGTATTAGGTGTGTAACCAATATTTTCATTCAATCATGGGTTCAAAAACTATAGCCATACCAGACTTGAATTATATCATCCCACCTTTTTTTGTCACATAAACTTTCATTACATTATACAAAACTGCGGATCTTTAAGGTTTAGTGTCTTGGAAACCAGGAACATAATACATGAATGAAAAAAATTCTTCTTAAACATTTGAAAGGATTCTCCTTATGTTAATCCTAGGTTCATTAATGCATCTCATAACCTGGGGACATACATTAAATGAAAGGGTGAGCAGAAGGCTCAGTATGGGAAACAAGGTGAAACATTTAACATGTGAACTTGAGATACATCAACAATGTCATGAAAAAGAACATTAAGGCATGTGAAAGAAATCATGAGGCATATCATAATAAAAATAACATTTTTAATAACTTTAATATGCGGCTACATCATTTAACATATATAATCATGAAAATATCACCAAGGTCCATCCCCAAGTTGTCATTTGAAAATTACCAAGGTTATTCACCAAGATATCGTGAAAATTGTAATCTCTAGTGGTTACATCATTACCCAACACATTGGAGCGCTGTCAGTGTGCACCATTAAATTTTCATTTATTATCATGTGAGCCACATATATCATCATTAATCATTTTATATACAACCCATATAGCATAAAATAAATGGGTTTCATTTCATAATCATAACGTTTTAAAAACTGCTTTAAAGACATGATCTTTATGTCACTTTAAACACACGGAAAGGGAAAGTGGGTCTCACGTATGTAAATACCAGACTTTAAAATAGAGAATTTTGGTATATATTTGAATACCCTTTTAGAAGAAAGATCTTTGAGTATTCACTTAATAAAATGAATGAACTTTAGAAAAATAGAGAGACATTTTGAGACGAAAATTCTGCAGCATAACGACTATGTTATAGGGTTTTAGAAAACATTGAAAAGAGAGGGGACATGGGTCAATCATTCATAAATGACCCATAAAATAGTTGAGGGACAGAATATAAGGGATTTAATAAAATGGTAATGAAATTTGAAAATATACCATATGAAATGAAGAACATGAAAGAAAGAAAAAAATAAGATTTCTCTTATGAAAATTTGGCAGCCTAACGACGTCAGATAAACTTGAACCAAAAATGAATTGATTAGATCAAATATGGTCTCTCGTAATATGAATATAAAAGATCAGTTTTATAGATATAGAGATCATACCCCAACATAATAAAAAGGAACTTTCCAGACTTTACATGGAATTAGAACTTTGAAAAAGGAGAAAGTTGAAAGAACCACTTAAAAATTTGGCAGCCTAACGATGCCACATAAAACATCAAAATATTGAATTGAAGAGATAAAATGGTGTCTCTCATCATATGATCATAAAATATCAGTATGATAGATATAGATATCATACCCCAAAATAATAAAAAGGAACTTGAATGACTTGACATGAATGTATAACTTGAAAACGAGAAGGGTGAAAGAACCACTTAAAATTTTCGACAGCCTAACAACGCCACTTAAAACTTCAAATTACTGAATTGAAGAGATCAAATGGGGTCACTCATCATATGAACATAAAAGATAATTATTATATATGTAGATATCATACCCCAACATAATAAAAAGTAACTTTAAATACTTTACATGAAAATAGATCTTGAAAAATGAGAAGAGAGAAAGAATCCGTTACAAAAAATTCTGCAGCCTAATGGCGCCACTTAAAACTTCATAAAACGAAATAATGAGAGTTAGAGGGGATATCTCATTATATGAAAATGAATAGGTCAGTAATATGAATATAAAAGAATATCTTTTAACATAAGAACATGGATAATAAAAGAAATTACATAAAAGAGATTCCTTGAAAAAAGAGAGAGAGGTTGGATCCCTTACCTTAAAACGTACCTCTTAAAACTCAATGGTTGGGACCTTGAGGGCTTGGGGGCACCATTGGAGGACTCCTTGGGAGGTAAAGAGACAATAAATTCGTTGTGGAAGTGTGGGGAGTCTAACAGATGAGAGGATTTCTTGGTATTTATAGGGAAAGTGAGGGAACAAGGCATTAATGGCCAAGGGACACCTCATTAGTGGTTTGGCAAAACCATGGGCTTGCCCATTGTATTTTCCCATGGTATTGGCCACATGGTACATCAAATACCTTATCTTAGTATTAATAAGTCGACCATATTGAGTACATACTTAATACATCATTTAAAAATGTCATTAAACGCCCGTAACATAAAAACTGTATTTTCACTATTCATCGAAAATTCAATTTTTTCAGAAAAATCCCAAAATTTCACCTTAACCAAATATCGATGCTATGATTTCAAAAATTAACTCCATTTTATAGAAATAATTTTCTAAATATTTTTAATTTAATTTTTAAATAAATGCACTATTCACCGAAAATTCATTATTTTTCAGAAAAATCCCCAAAAATTACCGTAACATAATATCGATGCTCTGAGTTCAAAAATAAAATCCATTTTATATAAATAATTTTCTAAATATTTTTAATTCCATATTTAATTAAAAAAAATTATTCACCCGAAAAAACTAATAATTGAATAATAATTTATGAAACCGTTATTTAACAATTTTATTGAATCACATTACTTAATCTAGGTGCCTAGATTATTTTAATACATTCTTTAAGTGAGATTACTTATCCATTTGGACACATTACTAATCCTAATTAAAATATCACTATTCATAATTTACTATTCATCAAAAATCAAGTTGATCTTATTAGACTCTAAATTTCGTACTAGACTTAATTGTAGAATACCATTTTTTGAAAATCATTACACATTTTTAATTATTTAAGGATTATATATATATTTTTAAAATATCATTGCTCTAAAATTCACTAAAAATATGCAAACTATATTTATCCGGACATTTGAAAATTCATAAACTTCATCATAAGAAGAAATCCCAATTTTTTATTTAAAACAAAGGATTACACAAGGTAGTTACGGTCTCCTTACATAGCCCCCTATCACACCAGCATATGACCTAAGTGTAAGGTGTGCTAAGGTGACAGAATCCTAGGGAGGCTCAGCCAAAACGCACGGGTAGAAATTTCTATCAGTTTGAAATTCTCACAAAGGTGATTTCGTTCTAGCTTCACACAATGATGTTTGGCTTGGGTTTGGTCCAAAGCAACGCCCAGTGGTGCTACGTCCTTCCCAAGTTCTTTTAGATGGGCTTTGATCGGTCCAAGACTACTAGGCCAGGCCATCTAATATTCTTTCTATATTAATTAACCAAGATTACTTGTATTTAGAGGCAATAATCGAAACGTTTAGTTTACAGCAGTCATATTGACCAATGGTCATATAACAGTCAAAACCCAATGGTCTCATTTTAATTATACTCATTTTATCAAATGAAACATTTTTGTTGAGTATAAAAATAAAATATAATATAACAACACACAAAATTAGGAAACAAGATTTATTCAAAATTTCTGGTTGTTAAAATCTTCCCCCCTTATGATATTATGTCCTCGCAATTTTTTAAATTGGGTTTTGAAATTTTATTGAAAGTACCACATCGGAAAAGGAGTCAGTAAAACTATTACTTTAAAAGAAATAAAGGTAAGTACAATGGTCACCCGAGTTAAACCATTCTAGGATTCCATGTAGGAAAATTTGGATATGGAAGAAAAAACAAAGGGTCAAGTTCTGAGGGAGAGTGATAGAAAACATGATTTGGAGATAGTTAAACATAAGAAAATCACAAACATATGATGTATGTAAAATGTCTTTGATTGCCCAGTGGGAAACTTAAACCAAAATCATTTTTTTATGTTCCTTTTCATAGTTTTGAGGAATTCATTTACTACATTGAATAAAAACATAAAGAAATATACATACCTTCAAGTATAGTTTCATCCTTTAATAAGTTTCTACCAAAACTGATATTTTCTCTAAACGATGAGCATTCAAAACTAATTGGTCTCATCAATGAACAAGAATAATCTTATAGAGAATCACATAATCCACCAAAGATTAACTATCTATTTCTTCTATCTTTAAACATTATCCCAAAACAAAAAGGGTAAGATAAAACAACTCTTCCAAAATAATGAACCCCAGAGGAAGGGAAACAACTTTAAATCTTCAATGTTCCACAGTACTAACCAAATTTCATCATAGACCATTCCGTAAATAACTGCCCTTAAAAATCCTCAAAATAAACCAAACTAAGATTGAAACTCAAATAAAAGAAGGAATTGATAACATAGTCTTCCAAGGTAAACTTTATCATTCATCTCCAAACAACATTAACCACTCCTAACACCCTATAACAAAAGTAACTAACCTAAACATATTTACCCCAAGATAGGTTAATCATTTCTATAAGTAACCTAAATTACTATAAGTCCGACTTAAATTCATTGATTCATCAAAATATATGTCATCCTTTACTCCTCAAAGAAAATACTGTAGTAATCTATTTACCTTAATCAAATAGCGTTCCCAAAATAGTGAACGTCTTAAAAAATAATAATCATCTTTTAATCCCCTAATCATCTCTGTCATATTAAAATAGAAATCGTCACATTTCCTATCACATTGGTTGTTGGGACATGTTCTTCCATTTCCTGCCATTAACTAAGAAAAGAAAGTACAATTTGGGGCTTAAATACGTAGCCAATAATCATGAAAAGGAACTTAAAGCATAGAAGGATAACATGTAGAAGAAAAGTATACCCAAACTTGTGACCCCCTAGGTTCAAACTAGGTTATCCATGACCATATATTCTTATGTGGATCATTATTTTATTTTATCTTTGTTCCTTTAATAATGGTTCATAATAAGCTTATGAATTTACCGAAGCATATCCCCCAGGAGTGTCGTAACCAAGAGTTCAGCGAGGCCCATTGTCATGTACCAGTTCCTGTTGAATTATATCTCAAAGCAGTGTTTTTGGGTTTTACACCTATGTACATCTGTGCCAGAGCCACCTCTACCTTTTTGTATCCAGACAGATATGTATTTTCATGGAAAACCCTTACTCAATACTCACCAAAATACCAGGAAGATTTCCTATATTTAAACATTTTCTATAGGGTTCTTCCTAAATTTTTCATATCCTAATTTCCACAAAGAACTAAACCATCCTTTGATACCAACTATAGCATCCCGCCTTTTTTTGTCACATAAACATTCATTACATTATACAAAATTGAGGATCTTTAAGGTTTAGTGTCTTGGAAACCAGGAACATAATTAATGAAACAAAAAAAGCATTCTTCTTAAACACTTGAAAGGCTTATCCTTATGTTAATCCTAGGTTCATTACTGAATCTCATAACCTGGGGACATACATCAAAATAAAGGGTGAGAAGAAGGCCCAGTAAGGGAAACAAGGGGAAACATTTCACATGTGAACTTGAGATACATCAACAATGTCATGAAAGAGAACATTATGGCATGAGAAAGAAATCATGAGGAATATCATAATAAAAATTACATTTTCCAAAACAATAAGATGTGGCTACATCATTTAACATAGACAATCATGAACATATCACCGAGGTCCAACCCCAAGGTTTCATTTGAAAATTACCACGGTTATTCACCTAGATATCGTGAAAATTTTAATAACTAGTGGTTACATCATTACCCAATGAATTGGAGCACTATCAGGGTGAAACCTTAAATTTTCATTTGTTATCATTTGATCCACACATGTTATCATCAATAATTTCATAAAAACACATATAAAATTAAATAAATGGGTTTCATTTCATAATCATAACATTTTAAAAACTGTTTTAAGGACATGATCTTTATGTCACTTTAAACCCACGGAAAGGGAAAGCGAGTCTCAAGTATGTAAATTCCAGAATTTAAAATAGAAAATTTTGGTATATATGTGAATACCCATTTATAAGAAAGAGCTTTGAGTATTCAATTAATAAAATTAAATAACTTTATAAAAAGAGAGAGACATTTTGAGACAAAAATTCTACAGCATAACGACTATGTTATAGGGTTTTAGAAAACATTGAAAAGAGAGGGGACATGGGTCAAACAGTAATAAATCACCCATAAAATAGTAGAGGTACAGAATATAAGGGATTTAATAACATGGAAATGAAATTTGAAAATATACTATATGAAATGAAGAACATGAAAGGAAGACAAATTAATATTTCTCTTATGAAAATTCGGAAGCCTAACGGCGTCACATAAACTTCAACCAAAAATTAATTGATGAGATCAAATTGGGTCTCTTATCATATGAACATAAAATATCATTATGATAGATATAGAGATCATACCCCAATATAATAAAAAGGAACTTGCAAGACTTGACATGGAATTAGAACTTTTAAAAAGGAGAAAGGTGAAAGAACCACTTAAAAATTCGACAGCCTAACAACGCCACTTAAAACCTCAAAATACTGAATTGAAGAGATCAAATGGGGTCTCTCATCATATGATAATAAAATATCAGTATGATAGATATAGAGATCATAACCCAACATAATAAAACGGAACTTGAAATACATGACATGAAAGTAGAACTTGAAAACGAGAAGGGTGAAAGAACCACTTAAAAAATTCGGCATCCTAACAGCGCCACTTAAAAAATCAAAATACTGAATTGAAGAGATAAAATTGGGTATCTCATCATATGAAAAAAAAATATCAGTATGATATATATAGATATAATACCCCAACATAATAAAAAGGTACTTGAAAGACATTACATGTAAATAGATCTTGAAAAATGAGAAGAGAGAAAGATTCTGTTACAAAAATTTCTGCAGCCTAACAGCCCCACTTAAAACGTCATAAAATGAAATAATTAGAGTAAGAGGGGATCAATCATTATATGAACATGAAAAGGGATGTAATAGTAATATAAATGAATAAATTTTAACATAAGAACATGGAGCATAAAAGAAATGACATAAAAGATATTACTTGAAAAAAAAGAGAGAGGTCAGATCCCTTACCTTAAAAAGTAACTCTTAAAACTCAAAGGTTGGGACCATGAGGGCTTCAGGGCATCTCGGGAGGACTCCTTGGGAGGTAATGAGACCAGAACTTCGTTGTGGAAGTGTGGGGAGTATAAGGGATGAGGGGATTGCTTGGTATTTATAGGTAAAGTGAGGGGACAAGGCATTAATGGCCAAAGGACACCTCATTAGTGGTTTTGGCAAAACCACGGGCTTTCTCATGGTATTGTCCCATGTTATTGTCCACTTGGGACACCTCATACCTTATCTTACTATTCATAAGTCGACCATATTGATTACATACTTAATACATCATTTAATGATGTCATTAAACACCAGTAACTTTAAAACTGTATTTTCACTATTCATCGAAAATTCAACTTTCTCAGAAAATACAAAAATATCACCTTAACCAAATATCGATGCTCTGATTTCAAAAATGAACTACATTTTGTAAAAATAATTTTGTAAATATTTTTAATTTAATTTTTAAATAAGTACACTATTCACCGAAAATTCTTTTTTTTTCTGAAAAATCCCCAAAAATTGCCTTAACATAATATCGAAGCTCTGAGTTCAAAAATAAAATCAATTTTATAAAAATGATTTTCTAAATATTTTAAATTTCATTTTTAATTAAAAAAACTATTCACTTGAAAAAACTAATACTTGAATAATAATTTATGAAACCGTTATTTAACCATTTTATTGAATCACATTACTTAATCAAGGTGCCTAGATTATTTTAATATGTTTTTTAAGTGAGATTACTAATCCATTTGGACACATTACTAATCCTAATCATAAAATCACTATTCATAATTTATTATTCATCAAAAATCAAGTTGATCATATTAGACTCTAAATTTCGTACTGGATATAATTGTAGAAGACCATTTTTTGAAAATCATCATTTTTAATTATTTTAGGTTTACATAAATATTTTTTTAAAATATCCTTTCACTAAAATTCACAAAAAATATACATACTATATTTATCCAGACATTTGGAAATTCATAAACATCATCATAAGAAGAAATCCCAATTTTTTATTTAAAACAAAGGATTACACAAGGTAGTTACGGTCTCCTTACATGGACCCTTATCACACCAGCATAGTACCTAAGTGTAAGGTGTGCAAAGGTGAGAGAATCCAAGGGAGGCTCGGCCAACATCGCACGAGTAGAAATTTCTATCAGTTTGAACTTCTCGCAAAGGTGATTCCATTCTAGCTTCACACGATGAAGTTCGGCATGGGTTTGATCCTGAGCAAAGCCCAGTGGTGTTACCTCCTTCCCAAGTTCTGTTAGATGGGCTTTGATCAGTTCAAGACTACTGGGTGAGGCCATCAAATCGTCTTTCTATATTAATTAACCAGGATTACTTGTATTTAGAGACAATAATCGAAACGTTTAGTTTACAACGGTCATATTGAACAATGGTAATATAACAGTCAAAACCCAACGGTATCATTTTAATTATACTCATGTAATCAAATGAAATATTTTTATTGAGTATAAAAATAAAATAAAATAAAACAACACACAAAATTAGGAAACAAGATTTATTCAAAATTTCGGGTCGTTACATGATTGGTTTTTACCCAATGTGCATGATGTCCTTTTATACAACCACACTAATATAATTTTCATAATATAATGTCCATCCACGATATAACGTTAATCACTATATATCATTTTATCCTAGGTTTTAAATAAAATCTCAATACAAAAATACATCTTCCAATGTTTAACATAATGTTTCATGAACGGTTAATCTAATAATAATAATAAAATATGAAAATAAAAATATGTAGAAATACGGTCATGAAATCCTCTTAAAATTGATCCCCCATATATCAAAATTTAGATCACGGTTTTTACATTCCAAACATGCGAATATACTCATTGTATATTTGCTTAAAACATTTCAATGAATTGAATTAATATTATTCCTTATTAAAAACATGCATATTTACTTATTCCAAATTATATTGGATATATTCCTTAAATCCAAAATAATGTTTTATTATTTATCCATGATATTATAAACCACTTCTCAATAAATCCTTAATCGATTCCATGGTGATTAGTATCATCCAATTTACATATCAATATCTATAATATCTTTATCTAAACATCATCATCTCAACAAAAGGAACATATTAAGGGTTACCATCCCTTAATCAAATTATCAACCTTCAATGAAATCACGTTTGTACCTCACCGGAACCATTAAACATATCCTTTAAAATTATTAAAGAACTTATTATGAAAATACTAATATATTTCATGAGTCATATAATATAATCTTTGAATTCCATAACATATACACTTTAATAAACCTTATTTATTCTTTATCCACTTCTCAGGCTCTATCAACATATTCCTTAATACCTATTTCAATTAATATGAACTATTAGTCACGTCTTAACATTTATAAAATGAAAGTTAATCAATATTATTAATAATACTATTAAAATATCCCATATCATTCATATTTCATTCGTGGTCACTTCATCATTAGTATCAAAACCATTACATGTACAACCTTGCTGATTCTCTTCACTATCCTTCCATATTGGACACTGATTTTCATAATCCACATACTCCCCCATTTAAATCAATCATAAATTTATAATACCTTAGGGAGGCCAAAATTTTCATACATTGAGTCATATAAACTCTTAATTTTCCCATTGTAGTAACTTTTTTTGTGTTGTTATTTTCTATAGTCAAAATACGTTCTTATTCCTCCAAGACATTCACTTAGGTTATTATTTCCACATTATTGACACAAAGGAAACCAAATATTCATTCATCAATATTCTCCATTACCTGATCTCTGAGGTAACTCCTTAATTCTCATAATTAGTGAGTCAATGAGTTGGTTAAGGTATATATTTTAGAAAATGATCCTATAAAGGTGATTAGGCATGATAAAAACATCCTTCACTCCAGTGGTCATTCCATTATAATTATCTTCAAAATATTGTCCATCAAATTAAACATTAAAAATGTTCCTTTTAATTCCATCCTTTGACTAAAAGTATAAGGAATTAATTAATAAATTATTATCATAGAAAGGAACCACATAATCATGAAAAGGAACTTATAGGTTGTCTACTTTAGGAAAATATCTATAATATATGACACTTTAGGTTTATACATGGTTATTCATTTTCATCTTCTATTCAAATCATTCATAATTTTTCATGAATTTTTTGTGAATTTTCAAATCATATCATGTTGGAGAGTACAACTAGGTGTGTAGCAAGGCTCATTGTCACATACAGGATTACCCTACGTCAGGATTGAGACATCATGTCAGAGTTGTTAACCCTTTTGTAAATTTTAGCTAGAGCCACCTCCACTTGTAGTATACAGAAAGGATGTATTCCTACAAAACCAATGAATCATTCCTTTACAAAAATTCTAGGAAATTATACTAAAAATTATATCAACCTTAGACTAATCCTTAGATACACCCCTATATAAATATTAAGTAATATCCCTATGGATCTCAATAAATATTTCACTTCCTAGTTTACAAAGGTTAACTAAGCCTTCACTCTGATACTAACTATAATTACCCAGTCCGGACATAAATTAACATGACATAACATTTTGGGAATACTTTAAACATTATAGAAACAAACACCCAAAGACTATAATTTTTTTATTTCCTGTGAAATAAGGAACCAAAGGCACTGGTACATTAATGAGATACATTATCTCCCACTAGGTTCTTCATGACTACCACCCACCATAGAAACATTATACTTAATAAATATCTTCATAGCCTAGGGAAGATACATAAAAAGGAGTGAGATCATATTCTCATTAATGGTTAATAAGGAAGAAATATAACCATAAAAATGATCATACGTGTATGAGAACATGATTATAACATTGAAATATCAAAACATGCATATCCAAATCATAAACATGAATAAGGGAATAATGAATGGCATTTCAGAAGACAAGAATCACATGGAAATAAATAAAAAATACATGAAATAATAACTTATGAATAATTCATGAAATTTTTGTAATTATAAACATGTGATATCATTCTCTATAAGTCAATATGAATTTATATAACTTATCAGGGCAATTCCTGGGAATTGAACCTACTAGGAAAGACACACCACCATCCATAGTCCCAGTCATTTCCTTATAAAGGATATGGTTTCTCCATCATCCCATATTTTTTCAGGGTTCCCTATATCCCCATATTGTATCAGGTTTCCCTATATCTCTTTTTCATAGTTACTACACCTACTGGGTGGGACACACCACTATACACAATCATAATTATTTCCTTATAATGGATCAGGTTTCCTAATCTTTTTATAGTGGATCAAGCCTTTCGATTTGATTCCCACAATTATATTATAACATTTAAATATTATACAATTCATTGGAGGGGGATATAGGTCCCACCCATTTCGTAATAAAACCATTCATACGTGTACACCAAGATAAGAAAACATTTATCATATTATGACCCATTAAAAAGATAGGTTTTGTAAACATCAAATCATAACACATGAAATGATATGGGTTTTATAAGAATTTCATCAGATCATATCTTTGGAAAATAGATAGGTTTTATAATCATTTCAAAAAAGTATAACCCATGAAGAGAAATGGGGATCAAATTCAGACTACTCGTGGAAGAGAAATATGTGTCACATGAATCATTCCACCAAAACATAAACCATTACTGTAAAAAATATGAATGGAACCATATGATCATTTACTACATGGGGATGAGTAACATAAATTGATGTCATATTATTTGGAAAAAAACTTCGTAATATATTTTGAGAATATTTATTGATGAATAGAACCATTCTTCTTTGAGTTTTTTTTAAAATGTAAAACCTTAATTTTTTTTAAAATGCATCGAAAAAACTGAATGAAGGATTAAAATAATTTGGAAACCCTTTTCCTAAGATAACATATAAAAAAATATTCAAACAATTTTGAAAATTTTTTTCCTTCAAAAGATATTAAATAATCATGAAAACATTTTGGAAACCATTTATTGGGAATAATATAATCTTGAAAAAGTTTGGAAAATCATTTTCCAAGAAATGTTGTAAAAGAATATTAAATGAGTTTTGAAAACTAGTTCATTGAAAAGTATTTGAAAACATATCAATAATTATTGAAAATATTTTTAAAACCATTTTCATTTAAAATATATTGAAATGTTCTGAAGAATAATTTATATCATTTTATTGTGAATGTTTATGAAAGAACACATATTTCAGACCAAAAAGAAGAAATAATAATGGAATTTACAAAAAAAACATTTTATTAATTACAATAGGTAAAAAAGAGTGAAAAAATGAAACCATTAATTGGATATAACATTAATATCCCTAGGTTAGGAAAATTCAAGATACATCTTGAGATATGGAACATTATATTTCATCAATGGATGAATTATCATAAACAATCTCAATAAAAGATGATATTCTAGAAATAAAATGTTACCACTATGGTAACATTGATATATAATGAAATAAAAATAATAAAATTAAATGAAGCTTAAAATATAATGAAATTAAGAATATTCATGATATTAGTTGTCAAATATAGTATGTACACCTTAAAGAAAAATAGTGGTGCGTAACCTGACATGTGTCTCAAAGAAGAAAATTATGACAAAACTAATTTACCATTTTAGTAACTTTTGAAACATAAACACCATGAAATAAATAATAGAAAATGGATATATATATATATATCCATATATTTAATTATAAGGATCATATTATTCATCCATGTTAAATTTATACACCAATCAAATGAAAAGAGTGGCGAACATGGAATGTATCTCACAGATATAAAATGTGAGATGAAATTCACTTACCTTGTGCCTTGACTCTTATCGTACCCATTAAAAACTATTGTATAATAAATGTATGTTTATTATAAATCATTTACAAAACCATATTTTTATATATAATAACATATATTGTTTTATTATGAATTTATATCTCATGATTGTTACAAATTTCATGGTAATGTAATGCTTCAGGTAATATTCACTTGGTTTTTCGATTTTATCTTAATTTTTTTTATCATTGGTCATTAAAATTATGTAATGATTAAGGTAATGTACACTATGATATAAATTAATTTTATATTCATTATATGTGTATTATAATAATCTATATAATATAATATTATGGAATGGCAGACACCATCCATGGAGACGGTAAGCCATACGTACAAATGAATGCTACTTCTGTTTTATTGAAGTATTGAATGAAATATAGTAAATGATGTATATATATATATGTATATATGTATATATGTATATAATATTAGTAAATTAGAATTATTTCTCATATATATTGTATAGGTTCACTAAAAATGTCCTTAATACATTCTATGTAGTGTGTTAACGAATTACAACGCTTTGAGGGGGCGATAGTCCTCTCTTCCCCAATTAAGATTATTGTATTTACACATGAGGAAACTATAAGGGTATGATATAAATAAAAACTACAGAATCATAAATACTTTATAAATATAATATATATCATATATAAATAAAATTTCCATTATAATTTCCACTAAGATAATCAGTAATGGAGAAAAAGAACAATCATCTTTTCGTGAGTCGGTAGTTTTCCGTAGACATAAATAGTAAATTCATTACCCATTAGATTGAAGTGTTTATAAGTCTAGGATGAAACATTTTAATAAAAAAGTGGTATAATATTTATGATACTGGAGTTATTATACTAAAATTGAATAACAATTTTTTAGGGAGTGGAGAATGGAAATGATAGAAATGAGCTTGAGGGAGGGTGCTACCTCTAAATCATGTAACTCTTTTGGTTTGTACAGAAGAGATTATTTGGAAGTATTTCACCCAAATGGGAGGATTAAAGGATGAATTTACTGTTTTTTGGGAGTGGATTGGGAAGATAATGGATGGGACTATGTTGTATGATAGGTGTGAGGATGTAAGATAGTTGCTGGCCTTTTATTGCGAAGGGAAAGGACACACTTGTCATTTTTTAAAACATGTAAGGTGTACCCACGTTTTATCCCAAAAATGTTATAAAAACAAAGATAATTAATAATATAATGTTTATGGACTAAATAATTCGATCAAATGGGTGTTGTACAAGTGGATATGTCAATTGGGCACTTAATTTTATGGTTTTTTCCCTTACGAAATTTAATTTTACTTTACTCAATGTAATTAATTTTAATTACTTTAAAAAATGTTTTATGGTAAAAAATTTAGTCGATCATATTAAAAATTAATAATTATTCCAAAATATTGAATCAATTTTATGAAATTCCTATTATTAAAGTGGAATGAATTAATATAAAATCAATCCCAGAGACGAGATGACAATGAGGGGTTTTAAAGTAAAAACATTCAAATGATTGCTATGTTTTTATATTAAATTTCATTGTAAAATTGATTAAAATGGGAAAAATTGGATTAACCCTATAAATATATTATCTAAAAAGTAGTTTTGAATTAAAATTCAATATTTTTCCAAATCGATCAAAAATTTAAACATAACTGAAAATTACCAAAAATTTAACCAAACATAATATAACTGTATAATTTTAAAATATACAGTTTATTTTTATATATTAGATTTATTAGAGTTCAAGAAATTATATTTGAAGTAAGTTCACCATTAAATGACTGTAAAAGTGATTATATAAAAATATTTATTTTTATGTGTAATATTAGGTGTTTTATCATCTAATGCATAAAAAATAAATTTTATGATTATCAAAAATATTTTTCTGAATATATAACAAATAAATTTATTAAATATCGTTCACTAGTAGTAATAAATTTAACTTATTATGATAATTTTTCTTTTTCACATAAAAATAGACCTTTATAAAATCATTCCATTCATATTCATTTGGATTCTATATTATATTATAAGTTATAGGTAATAAATGAATTTAAAAATATATTATTATGTAAATTAAACCTATAATATTAAATTTTATGACTATGTTATATCATATTGAATAATATTATATTAATAATGAATTTTTTTTATTACACTTAGTCTAATGGGTTAAGAAATCCATCGAGGAAATTTAGCCTTTTTTGTAACATAAGCTGACCTCCATGTTCAATGTAGTGAATAAAAAAATTTATGTTTCATGGGGAGCATTATTAACTTGATGTTTTAATATAACACAATCCATTTATAGTTCTTTAATATAAAATAAAGTATTTTCAGTGTTGCGTGAAAGAAAAATTTCAAAAAGATTAATTTATTTCTAAAAAACAATTCACAGAATCTAGGGATGTTACAATGAAGGATAAGATAAAAACCCAATTTCTTTTGACACATTTGAGATCATAGAGTATCTTGGGAATGTAGATTATCATTTGGACTTACCTAGATGGTTGACTTCAACCCATTATGTGTTATATGTTTCTCAGCTGAAGAAGCATTATCAAGATCTGTACCTTGTAATTGTGTAGGCGGATATTGAAATTAAATAAAACACCTCAATGGATGAAAGACCTATTTAGATATTGGACAAAAAAGATAAGGTGTTTTTTAAAATATTATCCCATTGGGTTGAGTGTGATGGAAATTTGGTAGGGACAACCAAGAGACACGGGATCATGAGTCCCTGATGATGTAGTAATTTCCTTATTTTATTTTGGGTTCATTACGAGGTACCTTTCTAGGGTTTGAAAGGACTTATAATGTGGATCATTTTTACACCCATGTATATAAAACTACGTAAAAATATATTTTTTATTTTCACATTTTGATTTATGGGTCATTTTTAAGTTGAGGGTGGGGTTTTGTATTATTGGTTGCAGAAGGAGGAGTTTTTCTAGCTGGTGTAGGATGAAAGAACCAGAACTCCTCTACAGGTACCATCATCTAACTAGTGTGCTCCCACCAGATATCCAGGGAAATTATTGTATGTATATGCCTTCTATTTGGACCAACTGGCCAATGGGTGAGTCCTAGTGGCTAGCTGGTGAATCCATTAGACATGAGGACAAGTAAGAGATAAACTGTCTTTTATGCCTAAATTAGCCATAAATCCACCAAATTATGTACCAATGTGTCAAAATCAATTTTTCAAAGATTGGTTTCTATAGAGTGACATTATTATCTTTTCTTTCTACTCGGTGGTGATTTTTTTCCAATTAGATTATTTGTCCTATTTTGATCATAAAATAGTGTGTTAAACCCATTTTATGTCATCTCTATTATTATATTTTCAATTGAAACTAGATCATTTGATATAACATAAACATTGAGAAATGAAGATGTATCTATATGATATAGGCTCCGTAGGATCTAATCTTTTTCAATCCCGTTGCTGATATAAAATGAACCAATGTTTTCATTGATTTTGAGGATGGTGTCTTTATCCTATATGTTAACCATTTTCATGACATAAGATATGTTGGTGTATTCCTTTAGATTTGATTATGAAATTTGTTTATTTAACTAGATTTTATATTTATGGGATATGGAAATGTTTCAATAATGGTTATTTTTGATCTAAAAAATTTGAGACATATAATATGTTTGATGAATTTCTTCAAAAATGATCTTTAAAAGGGTAAATGATTTTTAAGAATAAAAGAGACGTGGATAATTATAGAAAATGATGTATAAAAATATAGGAATTGATTTTAAATAACTTTTCTCTTGTAGAATGTTTTATAAAACATGGATTTTTCCTTGAACATAATAACAATTCAATATTCACACTAGGGAGTCCTTGGGGTTTGGTTAAAATGTAAACAAAGACGAGTCCTAGTGGAGTAAACTATAACTAGGGGAAGTGACCCTTATGTTATTCATAATGGGGGTATAATTTTAGAGGAACTGAGGTCACCGTATATTAAGAGACACATATTTCAGATAGTGTTCCTTTTTTTTCTTAGAATTTTGATTTTGTACATCCTCATGTCCTAGATTTCCCTCTATGGTTTCCTTGAGATTACATTACATGCATGATCTTTGTTATGCCTATTTTCTCAGATGTTTATGATATAGATGTGGATTATTGAAATATATTTTATAATATGTATTTACAAAATTGGATATATGATATGATATATTTCTCTAGTTATTTTATTATAAAATGATTTTGAAAGGAATTACATGTTTTTTGGAAAGGAAACCAAATGATGAATTTTAAATGGAATATGTTTTATTTATAATGATTTTTATAAATATTTTTTGTTAAATAAATAATGGATGATTGTCGTTAGGAATTTCATATATCATAGTTGTATATTAATTATATTTTGATATCACACCCTGATTTTTCCATCGGACATTTATTTCGTTGTTCTTTCAAGAAACAGGTAGTCAGACGAGTTTCAGGTGTAGGACAACCCTCCTAGATATTATTTATTTTCTAGAGGGTTGGGATGATGGTGTAGTGCGGTCACATAGAAATTCACCAATGGTCTGTTCTAGTTCCATGTGTGTATGGTCATTCTATTTATCATTAAGACCTAGTTATCTAGATGTTAGATATGACCATTTTAGTTGTTTTTTTTGACGTATGATATATTCTTGTTATCGATTGTGTTTCTACATTTGTCTCTATATAATCATATTTTATTTTGTGGGTGAAATAATTCCCATATTTAGTTTTTTATGATATCTAGGTTCTTGTATCAAGACCATGGAAATTAGGACTATATTTAAGGTCTTGTGGAATGCTAGTTCAAGAAACAAGATGATTTGAACCGAGTTGGTCCATTACAATGATGGATTATAAAAATGAATATTTACATTAGATAATTACATTTGAATTTTCCTTGACCTTATTTATATTCTCACATATGTATCAAGTCTCTTGATACTCCATATCTTTATCATCATGTTGAAAAATAGTCTAATGATTTGAAAAGAGTTTTTAATTTATTTATATTAAAATTTAAAACAATTCATGGCAATATGTGAGATATAAATTATTGAATTTGATTTATGGATAGATTATTTTTAAGATTCATTGACAACATGACCCAAATGATAACGTACCCCGTCATCTTTAGTATGTGAGGTATTATAGTGACTCCCACTTTCAAATTACACATGAGGAGTTAAATGGACATCACATATCATTATTTTTCATCTCTCTCAAAGTATAAATTTAGGTGATAAAACATTATAGAGTACACAAAATTTTATTAATGTTTATTTTGTAGCTCCGTTGAAATTGATGATAAAATAATTTATTGTACACCAAATATATAATTTATATGTATCTAGTATATATCATTCTCATCATAAATGGTTTACTTATGAGGATTAATTGGTAGTGGGGATTTAAAGATTTTATATTTCCTTTTTTTAATTATATGATGTTCAAGAACCTATTCCACTCTTCAAAAATTCATCAGGAATGTAATTAATCAGGTTTTATATATGTCACAATTATATTGATTTCCTGGTGTTACTTTTTATAATATATACAAAATAAAATGTTACTTTCGAACTTTATCATGATAAAAAATTTAGATATTATTGATTAATGATAATTACCCCCTTCATTTTAATCAAATAAGAATGACCTTTAATATTGGGTTATAAATATCAAATTTCTAGAAAAATTTTATAACAAAGACCAATATTTTTTATTGTAGTGTGTAATAAATCATTAATACTACTAAGTGGTATTTAAGTATGATTTACTCTTTTAAAAAACATTAAATAATATCTCCTTGATCTACTGAGTATAATTTTTAATCCTTAACTTCTATATCAAGATTTATTCAACACATTCTGTTAAATTATACCAAAATGGTTATGAACACTTTTGTAATTAATAATTTGGTTATTTAACACATCCCCAATTTTAGAAATCTTCGCGTAAGGTATAAAAGGGTATTTATTTGGATATTTTGAAAGGGGTGAATCATGTTATAAAACATATTCTAATTTAAACCACATAATCATCAAACTCCCATCACCTTAAATGATCTTTGCCACATTGTTAATAGGGCCAATCTAAAGTTCATATTTTGTTAATGATATGATTTTTTTCACTTATTGTCTCTTTATACCAATTGGATTAATTAATACCAAAACTATACACACACATTTATTTCATTAAGAAAATATGTAAAATATGATCATAAGATAGAATGATTTTACATTATTTATTTACATTGGGAACGATCCATTCCGCATACAAAGTTAGTGCGTTGATGTACCAAAATACATTAAATTCACTTTTCAATGGTGGGTTTGGGAAATGTCGCTACATAATAAGGATGTATAAATTTAAAATGAAATTTGGATGGATCAGTTCCTCAAAAAGGACACTACTTCACACCCCTCTCTATGCTCATTCTTCATGATGGAAAAACAACTCTGGCATAAATACTAGGATGAAACTGTATTACCATTACTATAATAAAATTATATAATAAATTGAATATTTATACCCATGAAATACTCATATTCTTAAATAATATTGTATATAAAACAATCAATGAACCTTATCTTTCATTAATATCATCATGAATAAATCTTTTTATATGACCTTATTTTGGCATGATATCTAATGACATCCAACACGTTATACTTCTTATCCATCATTCAAGAATTACATATTTATTAATATTCAGTAATTTATTTTCTATTTCATACTTTAAAGTCAAAATAACCACATAACTATAGATATAAATATATCTTTAATTACATATACTAAAATCTTATTTCACTATTCAAGAGAAAATATCCTTATTAATATCATTTTAGATCATCAATTTTCCATGAGTATGATTGGTAAATTTTTTCATATCCATCCAGACCTATGATCATGGTAAAATATTTCATCAATTAATAATGATAAATAACATCATAATAATAATATAGACATTCTAAAAAATTATCCATATTTTACGGTCAATAAAATATTAGTTAAATAGTTTTATTTCATTTCATAGATTCTTCATTAATATATCTATAAATATCTAGTAAAATATTTCATCATGATTATATTTAAAAAAAATTAATCTAATGTAAATTATTGATACATTACTTATATTTAAACAAACATTAATTACATTCCAATTGATTTCCACTACATTTTATGATTGAAAAAATAAATTTTCGTCAAAGATAGATTCATTAGGTAAGAATCTATATTTTCTCTTCCTTTTTTCAAATACGTCAAATATCTATAGTGGTCAATTTTCCAATATATTTATTTATCCATAATTTTTGATATTCTAATATATTCAAATGAAATAAAATATTTCATTTTATTAAATAAAATTCATTCCAAGACATCACCATGAACATTCTTCAAATCGTCCTTAATATTTTTTCCATGATTTTCACCTAGTCAATCCACAATGAGTGAGTAACCCATAAATGTATTTTCAAATTCCAGTAAATATATCATGTCATATTCATTTATTTAGGATATTATAACATGAATAAAAGGTAAAACGTTTTCAATATAGGAAATCTATTTGACATAATCCCTTCACAGTGTGACAAACACCATCATAAATAATAATCATCTTCACATTAAATCTCTATATCATGGTATCATCCACTTTTAACATCGCTAAGACATGATTTTAAAAGTTTTATCTTAAATAAATTATAATATAATATTCATTTCTCAAACTAAAAAAATTAAAACCATGTTAAAATGACAAAAATTAATTTTTGTTCACATTAAAATGATGTTTGAAACTAATCATGGTGAAACCTTGACTTCCAATGGAACACTAGAGTCATGTGGATTCTATTCCATAGTGAAACCTCTAATAATATTCCTCAAACTGAATAATTTATTTCTACATTTCATTATTAATTATATGCATCATTGAAAATTAAATCAATTAGTTACAAATAGACATGTACTAAATAGTCATGGGGTCATCATTATGGTGTGAACTCTAAATGATTTAAATGCTTCAAAAAATATATCTTAATTGTTGAATTTCCACTTCACTAATAGAGAAACCAATAAAATAATTAAAGCACTAAAATCTTCCCATCCTTATGTTGAAAGATGACACACTTTATTTTGATGTGGACTTTATCAATTAGATAGTGCATATTCATCTATAACCAATTAACTAATAAATTCCTCCAATTCCTCCCATAATACTAATTATAATTCCTCATTGATATAATGATCCTTAAGAAGATATTTTCCTTATTTTAAAACCCTTTTAACCACACATAAATTTTGAAAAAATTACTCCATATTTGTAAATGCCAGATAAACCTAATTTGTCCGTTAGAAACCTCATTAGCAACCTCTGACTTACTAAAAAATATCAATGTTATTAAAACACCAAGATATATAAAAATTGAAACATCTACTATTTTGGTGGAGAAAAAAAATCAACTCACATTCCAAAATACTAAAATAGATTATAAAAATCTATATTCTTATTTGTTAGCAACACTCATAATAAATCAAAAACATATATATTTCCTATTATGATTCAAATAAAACACTTATGGGATGTCTATACCAATAATATATTTATTATTTTTCTTCTTATCCAAAATTTAAATAATATCCAAATAAAAGCTCCCAATATTAGTAAAAAATAGATAATCATTGAAACAATTAATTCATATATAATGTAAAGTTTATAAAAAAATTATATCATTATACCTCTATCTTATTTATTTGAAAAAAATATCAAATAAATACTTTTATTATTATGACAAATGATTAAATATAAGTCACATCCTATATATTTGAACAGAATATGAACATTTATAATATATCTTCTCCAACTCTTTAATTGATATACATGAACTGTATTTCTCTTACAATCACACAAGATTTTTATAATTATAAATATTAATGAATAAATCCTACAAGACTATGAATTTGGATCCTAATGTTGGAGATAATTGTATTTGTTAATAACCCCATTGTTTTGAAATTTTCCTGCATAATTAAAAAAATGTAGACATTGAACTTATTTTCTACCTAAGTAACTACTCATATGATCTTAATCACAATCTGTGAGCAGTGAAAAATTTATATGTCTTGTAATACATAAAAACAATAATGTGATAAAATTGAATTCTTCTTTCCTTATTTGTGTTTCTATCATGGGTTAGTGGGGTAAAAATCATCTAGATAAGACCACCCTAAATTAATATTATTTTCACTAAATATGAAAAATATAATCATACGAGAGTCTAATTTAAGTTCAATATACTATGATATTTTAAAAATATTCAGATGAATTCCCATATTTGGCTGAATGAATAAATAAAGTAATTAATTATTTTCATAGATACTATATAAATGTTCAATTTCCCATATTCATGTGTTTTATGATGCCACATTTTATAATTTGGTACATGTAAGTACAACTTCAGTAAGACACCACACACACTACTCTAACTGTAACATCCCAAGTAAGTAAAGAATAATTTATTTTCATATATATGTCTATATATTAATTCGATAGTGTTTTAGAGGCTTAAAATGAGAATAAATCCAATCTTAAGAATAGAATACAGTAATATTTTTAAAAGATTGTTTTACCACCTTTTGATGGAAAACCATTTTTAAATCAATATTTTGACTAATTTATAAGCTCTATTTTTTTAAATAAAAATATTCTTTAGAATTGGGACATTGAAATTTACATTGGATAAATTTTTGGTATTTTTATGACAATGTTCATTTTTAATGGATAGTGAAAAATACTGCATTTTACTTCAAAAATTCCATTTAATCTATATTAATTTTATGGTTAGATTATCTTTTTAAATTGTTTTAAAGTGTAAATAAAATATATTTTTACAATTTAATCCAATGGTGGTCATTTAAATTAATTTAACTCTGAAATTTGACATAAACAATTGTCAATCTTTTAATAGATATTGTTTCTTAAAAGACGCTATTTGTTTTGACAACATGAATTATTTTTAAATTAATTACTGAAATTTATGTGTTTTGAATTTGGTAAAATGGATTCAATATTTGGAACAATATTTTATAAATAATGTAATTAAGAGTTTTTTGTTTTTTGATATTATGAATAGTAACGACGGTAATTATCTTTAATTATTGGGATTAATTTGTAATCGGGTAGTTAAGGGTAATAAAATAATATCATAATAATATAAAATGACCCCAAAATGTGTCCAAATCCACTTGTTTGAGTCATGGTCGACCATGGTATGATTTTTACCGAACCTGAGGGCCCATGGAGTCACATGGGTGTGATAATGACATTTATGACATTATTTTTTAAAAGGAAGAGAAATATAACAAATGTTTGTGTATTCTAAGTAAAACAATTTTAATTTTGTTTACATAAATTATATCTTAGACTATAAATAGTCATTGGAAAGATAAAAATATTTCCTACATTATGGAATTTTTTTATAATTCTTATAAATTAAATAAATAAATATATTTATGACACGATTATGATAAAGTGATTACATAATTAATGAATTATTTAAATAAAATGAAAAGTTAAGGAAAAATCTAAGACATAGACTTGTCAAAAAACTATTTTATGGGTGTATTTCGAACCCTTATCACATTATCCTCAAAATTTATCATTGTAGGACATTTAAAATCCGAAAAACATTTTATAATAAAGTAACATTTCATGACATTCCGAAAGTGACCCTCCTCCCTCGTATATAAGGCCCACACCTCTACCCACTTACCCACACCTCTCAAGCACTTGGATCATCCAAAATTGACTCATATTATCTCTCCAAATTCCTCTAGTGCTCCTATAAGACTCACTTTGGGGTATAAGTCTTTCCAAGGAAGCCTTTAGCTCAAATCAATAAGAGTAACCCGATTTAGAGGTAATGTCTTCTCTCGAGTTTCTTTCTTTTAGTTTCCTTCCTCAGTCACCAATATCTTATTGTTATTTGATACCATAATAACAACAGTACCATCAATATACTTGGATGTTGTTATGATAAGGATTCTACCTACACTTACACACACCCCCGTCTAATGTTTAAAGAACAAACTGTTTCTGTGGGTGGCGAATTTCTGCCTCACGAACCGATGATTGTTAAATATTCTTTTAACACCTTTCATGGTGGATATTATGATGTCATTGAATTTATATATGATATATATGGTATTTATTTGTATTATATTCTTCTGAATTTTATTTCTAAATCACATCATTTTTTTCATGTTGTGGAACTGCGATAATTTCCTCTAAGGAAGTGTGGACTACCGCCCCCTCAAGTGATGTGGCTCATTCATTCCAAACATGGAATTTATAAATAATGTAATTAATGAACTTATTTTATCTATATAACAGATATATTATACAGGAATTATTATATATATATGTCTCATTTAGTTTTAATTCCTTTAATATGACAAATAAATGGAAGTAGTGTTCATGCGTACGTACGACCTACCGTCTCCATGAACGGTTCATTTCGTTTTTTATCTCAAAATGTTAAGGAATAGTATAAAATTAATATATACTGGATATATATGATATTTAAATCATTAATTCCATTATAGATATGATGTACTTATAACTACATGGGCAACTCTTTTTAAACGACTTAATTTTTGACCCATGTAACAAACGTAGACAACATGTATGATATGAACTCACATATTTAACTAATTATTATAACATGATAATATGTGATATTAATTAAATAATAAACCTTAACGTATGTCCGTAAGTAATTATAAATTGACCAATTTTTATTATTCAGGAATATAAAGAAATGAATAAGATAAGTTGGACTTCGTCTCAATCTCTTTTCATTGAGGTATACGTCAATTTATATACAACATTATTTTATTACTTTTATAATAAAACCTTTTGAATTTTAATTTAATTTAAAATGAATCTTTTGAAATAAAGAGTTTTACTAAATGATAAAAGGATTTTATTTTCTTACGTATGTAGCGACAACGACTTCTCTGCCACCGTGACCATTATTTGATTTTCGGCTTCCCCTACAAGCCATAACAATTAAAAATGAAAAATAAATACCATTTTTTACATTTATTTAATTTTGGTATTGAAAATAGTTTTGATTATATCAATGTGTTGTATTGATATCTTGCGATTTATATGTGTAAATTTTATGTCTCCTTTTTCCATGTTTTATGTGATACAATTATGTTATGGTTCCTGGGAATTTTTTATGAAGTTGGGTGGTTCAATGTTAAAATAAGGGCGGGTGAGACCAGGATAGCTCTCAAATGCATTGGGTAACAAGATGGAGTTAAACTCTATGGTTTATCCGAAGTGATTCAGGGAATATACTATGATGGGTATTCCAAACGTAACCTTCAGGGTTACCCATGTGTAAGAATGTTATGAATGCCTCAAGTTTCCTTTATGTGTTATGATTTCTATGATTTATTTTTAAATATTTTGATTTTATTAGGTATGTTAATTTTTTTTTATTTTATGAGTGAAGTATTATTTTCATTGATTATTATGTATACATGGACTAATGTTTTCTTTCCATATTTTTATATCCCTTATTGAGATTTTTTTGCTCATCCCATGTTTTTGAAATGTTTTTTATAGTTCAAGGGAAATGTACATGATGTTGATGATAATGTTGAGGAAGTTTCAAGAAATAAACCCGGATTTATTTTAAATATGATTTCTTTGGTGGAAAAAATGAGTATTGTCTTTGATGTAACCACCTTGTTTAAATGAGGAATGTAATGCATGATTTATGATCTAATTCACTAAAACACTAAACCTGAAAAGATCCTCAATGTGAATTCGTAAAATAAACCAAGATTAAGTAATGATTAAGGCTAGGGCCTTATAGTTGGTTTCAGAGGGGGGTTTTGATAACTTTAAGAGTTATAATTCTATTAAATGATTATCAAAAAATATATTTTTTTACAAATTATGGTCAAATTGAAATTATATAGCATTTGAAGATTATCATGTTTCTTCATCTAAGACATGTTTTTTCAGAATGGTTTCCCACAGAGGTAATAGGGAAGCAGTCCTAGGATGGCATACAGAAAGAAATGACCTTCCAAATCAGCATCCTGGAACTGAACAGTTTGTCATAATAATGGCGCAATTGACTCAAGTGATAAAGAGTGGTGGTATTCATGCAAGAGATCAGCTAGATCAACCGTAGAAAAACTTGTCAGTGGTGGAACATTTCATGAGGCATCATCCCCCATCATTCAGAAGATCATCTGACCCTGTGCTAGCTAAAGGGTGGATTAAAGAACCGGAGAAGATTTTTGATGTCATGGGGTGTTCAGACAATCAAAATGTCACTCTTACTGTTTACAGTTTCGAGGGTGAATCAGATCAGTGGTGGTCGATGGCTAAAAAAATTTGGGATGCTTAAGATATTGATGCTCTTGATTGGGATTAATTCAAAGGTATGTTTCTTGAGAAGTATTTTCATAAGGATGTTCGGCATTGGATGGAAAAACAATTCCTGGAATTGTGGCAAGAGGACAACTCAGTGGATTCTTTGGAAGAAAAGTTCACTTGATTAGCATGGTATGCTCCAAATTTTATCCGAGACCATGATAGTAAAATAAATCGTTTTTACTCAGGATTAAAGCCAAAATATTGAAGGGAATTATCTTCTCGTGAGTTCAAAAGTTATGAAAAGATTGTTATATGTGATGAAGAGGTGGAAATGAGTTTTAAGATGATCAAGCGTTTGTGACAACCAACAGAAGAAGAGACTAAAGTGGCCAGAGAAAGGTAAGAATCCATTAAAAAGGTTTGATGGTAAGAAAATTAAGTTTGCAGTTTGTGATAAATGTGGTAAAAAGCATGCTGGGGAATGTCTTTGGAATTCTAGAAAGTGCTTCCAATGTGGTAAGATGGGACATAAGGCTTGTGATTTCACGGGAAAAGATAATGGTAATGGTATGACCAAATTTTATTTATAGTTAGTGAATTGTTTCAAGTGCAATGAGATGGGTCATTATGCAAACGATTGTTCGACAAAGAGCTCAAATGATCGGAAGCAGTCTGACTACAAGCATAAAGGTGTGGTGAAATCCTTTGAAACTACTTCAGCAGATGTTGGGCCATCAAATGTAGTGGTATCAGGTATTTTTTTGTTTTTTCAGATTACGCCAATGTGTTGTTTGATTTAGGGTCTACACATTATTTCATCTATAAAAAATTTTCTACTAAATTGGGAATTCCATATCAATAAATGACTCCTAAACATTTGGTAAAAACACCTAGGGGAAATGTTGAGGCCAAAAGATTTTATAAGAATCTTCATATCCTTATCCGTGGAAAGAACCTAATTGGAAACCTTATTATTTTACCTCTAGTAGAGTTTGATGCTATCCTGGGTAAGGATTGGCTCTCTATTTACCATGCTAGGATTTACTATTGAGCTAAAGAAGTTTCTTTTCAAAAATACTTTTATTTTGTCTACAATAATGAACCCTTACTATTGATAACATATCAAGAGGCTGAGAAACACATAAAATATAGAAATGAATGTTATCTTGCACATATTTTTGAAAACAATAGAATCATTCAGATTAATGAAGTGCCAGTGGTAAATGAGTATTTGTATGTTTTCCGGATTAGTTGACTGAAATAATACCAGATCAAGAAGTAGAATTTACTGTTGACTTAGTTCCTGATGCTAAGAAAATATCAATACCCCCTTATCGAATGGATCAATTTGAACATTTAGAGTTGAAGGATAAATTTCATGATTTATTATAGAACGTTTTCATTCAACCTAGAACATCATTATATGGTGCTCCTGTCTTATTTGTTAAAAAGAAATATGGTTCAAAGAAACTTTTCCTTGATTATAGAGCAATGAATAACATCACTATTAAGAACAAATATCATTTTCCTCATATCGATGATTTTTTTGATCAGCTTATGGGAGATCAGTATTTTTCAAATATTGACTTGAGATCGCGGTACCAGCAGTTGAAGGTAAAAGAAGCATATATTCTGGAGACCGTGTTTCATACATGATATGGAAATTATGAATTTGTATATTTGACTTTTTGGTTAACCAATGAACCTTCTATATTCATGGACCATATGAATAGAATTTTCCATGAGTTCTTGGATAAGGTTTTGGTTGTTTCATTGATGACATTTTGGTGTTTTCTAAAAGTAAATAGGAGCATGAAATTCATTTAAGGATTATTTTGAAAACCTTAAAAGAAAATAAATTGTATGGGAAATTCTGAAAGTGTGAGTTTTGGTTGCAATAAACTTCATTCCTACATCACATTATTTCTAAATATGGAATAAATATTGATCCTAAAATAGAAAAGGTTGTTGAATAATGGCCAATACCCACAAATATAACCAAGATTCTTAGTTTTCTTGGTTTGGTAGGGTATTAATGAAGGTTTGTTAAAAACATTGCATAGTTGTCCAACCCATTGACTAAGGTAATGTGGAATGGTGTTAAGTTTATCTGGAAAAAAGAATGTTAGGATTGTTTTAAGGAATTGAAAAGAATATTAGTGAATTGTCCATTATTGGCACTACCTTCTAGGAATGGTGAGTTTGTTGTATATAGTGATTCTTTGTTGAATGTATTTGGTTGTTTCCTAATGCAGAATGATCAGGTAATTACTTATGCTTCACATCAGTTGAAAACTAATGAAATACATTACCCTACACATGATTAGGTACACATGATTAGGAATTAGCTACTATTGTTTTAGCTTTAAAATTTTGGAGGCATCATTTATATGGTGTAAATTGTGAAATATATACTTATCAGAAAATTTTAATGTATATATTCACTCAGAACAAATTGAACATGATACATAGGAGATGGATAGAATTAATCAGGGATTATGATTGTATAATTCATTACCACACTGGAAAAGAAAATAATGTGGTAGATGCTTTGATTCGAAAAAGTAATGCTTCATTAACCATGTTACGTTTGGAATGTGATCCTTTGGTTATGGATTTGATGAATTTTGGTTTGGTAGTTGTTGGTGTAAGAAGTTCTTCGGTTTTGATTTAGGAATAAGTGAAATCATCTCTATAAGATATAATTAAGAAATAAAAAAATCAAGACAATGAGTTGTAGAAAAAGGTAGAGTTGGTTCAGAAGGGTATGTTACCTCAATTCAACATTGGTAATTATTATGTTTTGAGATTTGGGAAGAGAATTTGTGTGCCTTGTGATTCACCATTGAAGAGAGTTTTTATGTGAAGCTCATAGTTCTACATTTTTAGTTTCTCTAGGCAGTACTAAGGTGTATAGATATCTTTGGTAGTATTACTGGTGTGATGGAATGAAAAGAGATATTGCTGATTTTACTGTGATGAATTTGACTTGTCAACATGTTAAAGTATAGTGGAAGTTACCAAAAGGGATGCTTCAACCTTTACCAGTGCTAGAGTGGAAATAGGAGAATATATCCATGGACTTTATTGTGGGATTACCAAAGACACCTCGAGGTAATAATGAAATCTTGGTTATTGTTGATCGCTTGACTAAATCTGCCCATTTCCTTACTATACTATATACTTTTTTCGTAGATCAAATTTCTTGATTCTATCTTAAAGAGAGAGTCAGGTTAAATGGATTTCCCCTCTCCATTGTATTTGATCGTGATCCCAGGTTCACTTCTTACTTTTGGAAAGGCCTTCAGAATTCATTGGGTACTGAATTAAATTTTAGTATAGCTTTTCATCCTCAATGAGATGGGAAATCCGAAAGAACAATTCAGAATTTGGAGGATATTATATGTGCTTTTTTGATGGATTTTCAGGAAATTTGGGACCAACATCTTTCATTGGTTGAATTTTCTTATAGTAACCATTTTCATTCCAATATACAGATAGCTCCATTTGAGCCATTATATGGGTAATGGTGTCGAACTACAACTTTTTGGGATGAAATGGGAGAAAGGAAGTTGATGGGACCAGAATTGGTAGAATAGTTGGTAGAAAAAGATCAGATGATAAAGAAACACTTGGGAATAGCTCAGAGTAGGCAGAAAAGTTATGCGGACAACAAGAGGAAGGATCTCTCTTTTGGGGAAGGTGATCATGTCTTTCTCAAAGTTTCACCATGGAAAAGTGGGATGTGATTTGGTAAGAAAGGAAAGCTGAGTCCAAGGTTCATTAGACCATATGAAATTCTAGAGATAGTTGGATCATTTTCATACCAGGGGGCTTTACCACCGAGTTTGTCTCATGTACATAATTTTTTTCATGTTTTGATATTATGGAAGTACATGCTAGATCCATCTCATGTTTTTATTCCAGATTTAGTTCAGTTGGAAGAGAATCTATCTTATGAGGAACAAGCAGTCTAGATTCTTGACCACATGGAGTAAGTGTTGAAGAATAAGGTAATTCATCAAGTAAAGGTTCTATGGAAAAACCAAATATTCGAAGAGGCATCATGGGAAATATGAAAATGCAATTATGGATAAATACCCTCACTTATTCGATAAGTAAATAAATTACAGGGAAGCAATTTCCGAAAGGGGGAAGGATGTAACTTCCCAAGTAAGTTAAAAATAATTGATTTTCATATCTATGTCTATTTATGAATTAGATAGTGTTATAGAGGCTTAAAACGAGAATAAATCCAATCTTAAACATAGAATACTCTAATATTTTTAAAATATTGTTTTACCACCTTTTGATGGATAACCATTTTTAAATATAACATTTAAAAATTTAATAAGCTATATCTATCAAAATAAACTTATTCGTTTGAATTGGGACATTGAAATTTACTTTGGATAATTTTTTGTTATTTATATGACAATGTTCATTTTTTTAATGAATAGTGAAAAATATTACATTTTACTACAAAAATGATTTTTCATCTAATTTAATTATATCGATAGATTATATTTTTTTTAATTATTATTAGAATATATTTTTACTATTTCATACAATGGTGGTCATTAGAATTAATCTCACTTTGAAATTGGACATAATTTTTTTTAATCTTTTGATAGATGTTGTTTCTTAAAAACACGTTATTTGTTTTGACAATGAGAATTATTTTTAAATTAATTACCGGAACTTCTATGTTTGGAATTTGGTAAAATGGATTAAATATTTTGAATAATAAGGTCAAAATTATTTATTTAAGACTCTTTTTTTGGACATTATGAATAGTAACGACAGTAATTATCTTTTATTATCGTGATTAATTAGTAATCAGGTAGTTAAGGTTAATAAAATAATATCATAATAATATAAAATGACCCCAACATGTGTCCAAATCCATTTTTTTGAGTCATGGACGACCACGGGAAGATTTTTAACTAACATTAGGGCCCATGGAGTCACATGGGTGTGATAGTGACCTTTATGACATTATTTTTTAAAAGGAAGAGAAATGTAACAATGGTTTGTATATCATAAGTAAAAAAAATTAATTTTGTTTGCATACATGATCTCATTGACTATAAATAGTCATTTTAATACTAAAATTATTTCCTACATCATGGTAATTTTTTATAATTTTGAAAAAATAAATACATAAATTTATTTATGACACCATGATAATGCAGTGATTACCTCATTAATGAACGATTTAAATAAAATGAAAAGTTTGGTAAAATATAAGACTTAAACATATATAAAACCTATTGTATGGGTGTATATCGAACCCTTATCACCATACACTCAACATATATGATTTTGGGACATTTAAATCTAAAATCATTTTATAATAAAGTTACATTTCAAGACTTTCCAAAAGTGACCCTCCTCCCTCTTATAAAAGGCCCCCGCCTCTACCCCCATACCCACAACACTCAATCCCTTTTCACATCCAAAATATGCTCATATTATCTCTCCACGTCCATATATTTCTCCTATAAGCTTCACATTGTGTCAGAAGTCTTTCCATGTAAGCCTTTGGCTTAAATAAAAAAGAGTTTCCCGATTTAGAGGTAATGTATTCTCTCGAGTTTCTTTTATTTATTTTCCTTCTTAACTCACCTATATATTATTATTATTTGATCAAATAATAATACCAATATCCTCAATATACTAGGATGTTGTTATGATAAGGATTCTTCCTACACTTACCCACACCCTCGTCTAACGGTTAAAGAACATAATGTTTCTGTGGGTGGAAAAATACTACCTCATTAAACGATGATTGTTCAATATTCTATTAAAACCTTCCATGGTGGCCATTATGATTCACTCAATTTATATATTATATATATGGAATTTATTTTTTTCTATATTCTTATGAATTTTATTTTAAAATCACATCGTTATGCTTTTCACGTTGTCAAACTGCGATAATTTAATCTGAGGAAGTGTGGACTACCACCCCCTCAAGTTATAAGACTCGTTCATGCCAATCATTGAATTTATAAAGAATGTAAATAATGAACTTATTATACCTATATAAAATATATTTTATACTATAATTATAATATATATATATATGTCTCATTTAGTTTTAATTACATTAATTTTATAATGAAATGAAAGTAGCATTCATGCGCACGTACGACCTACCGTCTCCATGAACGATGCATTTCATTTTCTATCTCCAAATGTTATAGAATAGTATAAAATAAATATATAATTTATATATATGATATTGAAATCATTAATACCATTCTGGATATGATGTACTTATAACTATATGGTCAATTCTTTTCAAACTAGTTCATTTTTGACTCAGGTTCTGAACATCAACAAAACGTATGATATGAACTCGCATAATTAACTAATTATTATAATTTTATAATATGTGATATGAATTGAATAATAAACATTATTGTATGTACTAAATCAATTATAAATTGACCAATGTTTATTATTCAGGAATATAATGAAACAAATAAGACATGTCAGACTTGAGGTAAGGGACTTTTTCTCAATCTCCTTTCGTTGAGGCATACTTCAATTTATATACGACATTATTTTATTAGTTGTATAATAAATCCTTTTGACTTTTAATTTCATTCAAAATTTATCTTTTTACATGAAGCGTTTTACAAAATGACAAAGGAATTTTTTTGGCTTACGTATGCGGAGATAATGCATTCACCTCCACCGTGACAATTATTTGAGTTTAGGCTTCCCCTAAAAGACACAAAATTTTTAAATAAAAAATAAATGAAATTTTTTACTTTTATTTTATTTTGGTATTGAAAATGGTTTTGATAGTGTTTTGATTATATCAATTTGTTGTACTCATATCCTCAGATTGAAATGTGGAAGTTTTATGTTTCCTTTATGCATGTTTTATGTGATACGATTATGTTATGGTTCTTGGGAATTGTTTATGAAGTCAGTTAGTTCCATGATAAACAAAGGTCATGTGAGCTAAAGATTGCTCTCCAATGCATTGGGTAACGCAAAGGAGTTAAACGCTCTCCAAAGATATTTATGGAATATAATGTGATGGGTATTCCAAACGTAACCTGGTGGGTTACTACCTACGTAATAATGTTATGAATGCCTCAAGTTATCTTTATGTCTTATGATTTATATGAGTTATTCATAAATATTATGGTTTAATGATGTATTTTAAAGTTCTTATGTTTAATGAGTAAAATAGGATTTCATTTTTTCTTATGTATACATAGACTAATGTTTTCTTTCCGTAATTTTATATCCCTTACTGAGCTTTTTATGCTCATCCCATGTTTTTGAAATGTTTTTCACAGGTCAATGGAAATGTACATGATGTGATGATAGTGTCTAGGAAGTGTCAAGAATGAAACCAGATTTTATTTTAAATATGTTTCCTTTGGTGGAAAAATTGAATATTGTCTTTGATGTAACCACCTTTTTTGAATGTGGAATGTAATTCATGATTTATGATATAATTCACTAAAACACTAAACCTGAAAAGTTACTCAATGTGAATTCTTGAAATAACCCATGATTAAGTAATGATTAAGGCTGGGGAATTACAAAAACACTACTTTTAATTCATTATTATGGCAGGATATCTATTAAATTTTTCAGTGAAATATCCTTATGGATGATATCTCCCCTATGAAATACAACATATCAATGATATTAATTGAATTTAAATACTTTAGAATATAGTTACCTCAATTTTTCTCATGTATAAGACATTGTTGATTCACCACAGACCACTATTTCCCTTTAGTCATCACATTGGAATCCAACTTGAGATCTATTTTGTTTAGAATCAAATTACTTTTAAAAATCCATGGGTAAGAATTTTTTTTGATCAACCAAAAATAATAACTTCCTTGGGTTCAACATGCAATATTTATTTCTCTACAAATTGGTAATTTTGAAATGACATGTATCATAATCTATTTGGAAAAGTAGAATACTTTTAAATTTTTTTCTCCCTAGTAGAATGAATTTTGATAATTCAAATTTAATTGGAATTATGTGTGTTAAAGCATAAGTAAAATGTGTTTTTACCTAAGAATAAGGATTTTAGGTGATATAAATGGCTTCATAAGGGGATATATATTTTCCTCACAATTCTTTAATGTAGAAGGGATCTGTTAGGTACCTAATATTATTTCACCACATACATGGTAGGTAATTCCGATATGCGAACTACCTAGATAGGCCACTTGAAAAACTATAAGCCTATGATAGGTGGAATGTAGGTTCTTACTACCCAGTACCATTTGAATATGAACAAAATAAAATAAATTTCTCTTGTTAAATATGGGAACTAATTATAATTCATCCCCCTTTCATTTTAACTATCCTTCAGGGGTCTCTTATCCAAGGCATCAAAACCATCAGGGAGGTACCCATCACCTTTCATTACTCTTCACCTTCCCCCCACATGGAATAATGGATACTATTGGGGTATTCATACATATATTGAGTTATGATACTTCCATATTTTACCCATTGTATTCCTTATTATTTCTGGTCTAATTCAGTTTTGTTATGGTTAGGGTTTTGTGGACAATTCTACCAATTTATAGGGAAGCTATCATGATATGTTCTGATTTAGTGGTGCAGTGTCATCAGAACATTAAGAGAGTAGGAATGATACTCATCACTCCCCATTTTAATAAAGTTATATCTCTTAATTAATTTTTTTTAGGTATTTCTAAAAATTGTAATGAAATTGATAATTCTTTAATATTTTTTTCATGAGAATTTTTTATTATGAATTACATTGGTATTCCATGGGCCAATGGTATGTTGTTTCTTGTGGTTATAAACATGTATGATAACTAATTGAGATTTAATGGATTATACATCATTAAATTTAATTTTGATATTAATTTTAAAAAATTATAATTATTTATTTTTATTCGACAGTATGAGATAATATCATGGGTGCATGGTGTTTCTTGGTATGATATTGAGGAAGGCTTGGTTGTGATTGAATTATATATAATAAGTATGATAAGATATATGTGTCCCATTTATACTTAATCATATCCATGTATGTAATATCTTGCTTCTATTTCCCTTGATTTATGTTTAAATATTTTATAAATTGCGGTGATTGAGACTAGAATTGTGGGATATGCTTAGGTTAATAATTTAAATAGTGACTCATATTTATTGTGCATGGGTTGGGTATTCATGTGTTTCTTAATTCCTAAATTTCCAAGGGGTGTGATTTGTATAAATTTTAAATGTCCCATAAGTGGTCTTTTATTGTGAAATTGATGGTTGAGGAAATATATTTATCTTTGGTAAGTGGGACATGGGATTCCAAGTGGATCAAAATTAGATAGTCATTTTGGTTCATATCAATCCTTGGGAACTGTGAGAAAAAGAATATGGAGATAGGATTGGAACCATGGAAATCGTTGACTGTGATTATTTGGTTATAGAAATCGGTCCAGTGAATATGGTAGTCAATTAAATATGAGATACACTTATTATCGTATCATTGAATAGGTTAGTCACTCTCCTAGGGGGTCCTAGTGGAACATTATTGATGTAAAGTGGAGGCATAAGCTCTCTCATGCTTGGGAATCCTAAGGGTGTAGATTAAGAACTAAATATGATTATGTATACCTATAGGAACGCCTAGTGAGGATTTCATATCATTAACATGGTAATACTAATGGGTTTATTGTCTATGGATTGGATTCTCTTTTTAAAGTCATAGTTCTTGGAATGTGTGAGTAATGTAACTGAGTGTCTGATCAGGGACCTTAGGGAGGTAATGTATTAAGAATGTTATTGAGAAAGGAAATAGGGTTGAGTATATATTTTTATGATTGACATGGGGGATGTTCATATCCTGTGAGGTAGGATTTTTGTTAAGTGTGGATAAGTGTGAACAATGGGCCCAGATTTCGAGTTGGGAATGGACTATCGGTTGGGGTCGATCATTAGTGTTTTATTGTTATAGGATAAGTGATGGTGAAAGATGACGAGGTTGTCCAAGAAGGTTATATCGAGATGTATGAGATAAAAACTACCAAGTAAATATGTATGGATTAGTGTCTTGGAATGGGAAATTATTTTCATAATGTTCTCATTCTTATTGTTATACTAAGAACATGGGCATATAGTTAATAATGATACATGGTTATGAAACCTCATCCTATGTGAGAGGGTAAATGTATGAGAGCTGGTTATGTGACCTCACTGTTTTTGAGAGGTTACAGTTGTGAGAGTTAATTATTATACCTCATCTTCTGTGTGAGGGTGTAGGTGTGAGACTTACTTGTGAGTCCCCACTCTGAGTGGGAGGGTGGTGGTGTGATACTTGGTTATAACACCTCACCTTGTCTAAGAGGGTTAATGTATGGGACTAGGTTATAAGACCCCAAATTGAATGAAATGGTGCTGATGAGATACAATGTTATGATAACTCACCCAATGTGATCAGGTGAATGAGCGAGACATAGTTATGAGACCTCACCCTTTGTGAGAGGGTAAAAGTGCGATACCTCACCATTTTGTGATAAGTTGTAGGTGTCAAAAAAATTTATAACACCACACTTTGAGTGAGATGATGTTTGCAGGAAACAAGGAAAGACATTGCATTATGTTGGATGTTATCAATTTAGATATTGTTACAGGACTAACCATCAGTGATACAATGTGGTTTTAGTTCAACAGTATATGAAAACCTTTTCTTATACCCTTGGGAAGAGTAGGCGTGGTTTGGTGTATAGGTAGCTTGGTTTTCACCCAATGATATAACTTGATTGTTTGAGTGTACTATTTAATTCAATTTCCTAGACTTTTATTCAATGTATATGATTGATTATATAAAGGGAATTTGATGAAAACCTACTAAGTTATATACTGTTACCCTGCATAGATACCATAGTGCATGTGTAGAACTTATGTCTAGATTATAAGGGGAATATTTTATGAGAGATCAGGTAGGGGAAGCTAGATAGACTTAGTAGGCTGGTCTAATGTGGTAATGGGGTTTAATAATTGAGAATTTTCCAAATTTTTTTTAGTTATCTGTACTTGGTCACCTCATTGGGAAACCCATATTGTATATGTGTATAATGAACATGTGAATCAGTTATGTTATATCATGTAAATATTATAGGTTATTTATAGTTATCCTATAGTTGTAATTCTTTTCACTTACTCTAATGTTGTATAAGTTGATTTTATTATTGATTTCTTTTATATGTGATGGTACTCATATTATAGTATCCAGACATTAGTTATTGACTCTCATCTGTAGTTGGTAGCCTTTAGAATAAAAAGAGGAATAATTGAGGTCTTATTACACACTAGAAAGGGTTCTATTTATGTAATTTTAGATGGAATGTTTCAACATTCTCCTTCTTTTTAAAAACTATCATGCTGCCTCGTTTATAATTGCAAGATTTGTTTCCTTTTTTAATCCATAAATTTCATTAAAATAATACCTGTATATGAATATTAGTATCATTTTAATTATTTTCCTATTTCAAAATCCAATACATTCTATTCCATGAAACATTTTTATTGAAAATTATATTTTGAACTCTAAAAATTTATTTCAACATCATGATATTCTTCAAACAAG
The DNA here is from genome assembly GCA_963277665.1 of Viscum album. Lineage (NCBI taxonomy): Eukaryota > Viridiplantae > Streptophyta > Magnoliopsida > Santalales > Viscaceae > Viscum > Viscum album. The sequence goes on along the minus strand of OY728127.1, from coordinate 393,919,846 downwards.
ATATTAAATCTATTTCATAAAATAATATGATTACAATTAGATTAATGTTGATTTTCCCTATTCAATATAGATGAATTTATCCTATTATATTCACTAGTGATTATATTATCTTAATTATAATTATTAGAATAAAAATCATACATTTATTTTTCAATTTGACAATTTTTTTAAAAAAATAATATTAATTAATATTTCTAATTTTTTGTAATCGAGGATAGAAATATACCAATAATTTCATATTAAAGGCACATGTATCCACATATTCTGCTAAAACTCATCATTATTACATTTTAGCTTATATGGAACTTCATATATTTATTTTCATTACATCATCATTTTTTATTTTCTTTTGGAAACACAATGGTTTTATTCATTTTGAAATTTCTCGGTGATCCTTCAAAGCTAATTCTATGTTATCACATCGAATATGAACTTTTTTTCATTATGTATTTATCACGATTCTCATTTAATTTAGTATACTTAAAAGATCAATAAGACCATTGAGATGTTACAAAGTGGTGGTGGGGTGTGATTCAATTATTAAATTTTTTTTAATATTATTCTTCAAAAAAAGTTTTCTTCCTATTAAATTGGTTATATGATCCCTACCACAAAAAAAACAAATAGAAAGAAAAATTTATTTTTAACATGATTTACATATCAAGAGGAGAAGGATAATCCTTAAAAATATATATATTTGCTTTATATCATACGATCTACTAGTATCAACATTTGGATTATAACGTGTTGAGTTTATTCTAAAAATCAAGCAAGAAACAAAATAGTAGGGTTTTTAAAATGTTATTCCCACATAGGTAAAATGATATTAAATATATAAATAAAAGGATAGTATTTCGAAGAATAATGATTTCATTAAGTTATCATTGTACTAATCCATTTTATTATTCTTCTTCTACATTCATAATAGAAAGTATAATATTGTTCCTCTTCCTTTATATCTCTTGGATAATATTATTATATTTGTTTTTTAGATCATAATATCATCCCCAAAATATTTTCACATCATAAAAGTACTATATATAAAGTAGAATTTATTTCCTCTTTATAATTTAAATTTTGAAATTTGAAATTCAAATAGATAACCACCTCTAACTACTCTCAGCTCCACATTATACTTCTTCTTAATCATACATATTTCTTATGTTTAATAATTAAAAATATAACTATGAAGAAACAAAATATATTTATACATGGCCAAATAATTATCCTGAACTATCACTACATTTTTCTTCTTTTATAGATAACGAAGAATCTTTATATATTGAAACATATTATCCCATTTTTGTGAATCACAAATCCCTTGACATTTATATAAATTAATTTAAGAAATAGAATCACCTAATTTATTTTTCCATAGAATAATTCATCCTATTAATTCTCAAATTTTTAATTCTTTAAAAAGCCCAATATTTCATAATGTTGTTGAATCATACATTGACAAAAGTTACACTCATTAAGTCATAATCTACTTTTTTAATGTCTAATGTTACTCTTAAAATAATTATATATTACACTTATAAAATTTCCATCACATATATATCGTATCTTATTATGTCGTAGGTTACTATTATGAATTTTTATATAAATATTTCAAAAATTTATCATTACTCTTTTGAAGTTGGAAAGTACTCATACAGAGTAAGAAACCACTCTTTGAAAGTAAAAGAATACCAATTAAACGTAAACTATAATATTATGAATATTGGAGTTCCTATTCTATTGTTTGAATATATTTTTTAATTATTATTTACAGATTTAAAATGGCATTTACAATGTTATGAGGATTTAGGCTGATTTCAGACAAAAATGTCACAACATCAAAATTATATTCAAAATTTATCAAACATATATAATGAACTTAAAATCCCCTTAATATACTGTTTAATCATGGAATATACATCAAAATAAATGAAAAAACAATTATCACTTGAGTAAAAATATTATTAACGTGTTAAAAATAAAATCCCACACATTAAACATATCCACTTATTTCACTATAATATTATTCTCTATAGAAACACAAAAGAAAAAACAATAAGAAATTTAATTAATTTAATATTTTATTTAAATTCATCTTTGGTCCAACAAATATCACACTAACTAAATATCTCCCCAAAAAATATCTTAGGTAAAATAACCCCCAAGGATTATTTTGAAACCACTAAACATAAATCACATTCAAACACAAAATACATAACAATAAATAATCATCAAATAGTTATAAGAATAATTGATGGAAAAATGTGTAGGGAATATGAACATTTAATAATAATTATACATTTTATATAAAATCTGTGAGATACATCCCCCTTTTCACAGATCTTGATCCGCTAGAAATTAAATGAAAAATAAATTATATGAACCCTTATTTATATTTGATATAACTTTTTAGGGTCAAATATTCATTCAATTAACAAATTATCTTTTGGAAACTATATATGATCGAATCAAATATTTATACACACTAAAATTATTATAATAGTTCACATATCACAATGTTATGGCACCCACATTCTGAATTTACATCGTTCCCCCTTTTAAAAACTCTATAAAAATATAATTTCCACTAAATAAGAGATATCTCCCTAAAATATTAATACACGTTTATATGGATTTAATGGACATATATCCCCCCATACGAATACATTTTTGGAGATAAAAACATAAGAAACTTATATTCTTGTTCTCCCCATTTTCCAAAAATATCATTATAAAAAATGGGAGAGGTGACTGATTTACCACCAATTACTCTTGAGAGGAATGTGGATAAACTCCAATCAATTAACTAAATCTTTAAAATTAATCTTTTTATAGCGTATTAATAAATATATATTTTGTTTTCTCCTTTTCATGTAAGTATTCATGATTCAAAACATTCTTCTACACAATCTATTTGATGAAGTGATATTATTATCAATGATATTTGGTCGTGAATATTGCATATGATTTATTAATAAAAATATATTACATTGATTTTGAAATCCCAATATCATTTGATTCTCTACTTACACCTTAATATCATCTAAATAATTTTTTTCCAAAAATATTATGTTGTAGATTGAGTTATGACAACATATTTTTATCATATTATCTCAAGGTCTAAAAAAATATTTCTTTGAGTTCCAACATACACAAAGTTTACACAAAAATAAAACTAAAAAAATATGTATACTTTTTCTCATCCGTATTTCAATCCCAATATAAATTGGTATAACTAAATTGACTAATAAATTCACTAATTTTACAATTCATGCCATAGTCAATTATACCTTTAATATATCTTATAATCTTATTTCCATATATGAAATGAGATTATTTTGGAAAACATTGATACCTATCACAAAATGTAATAATAATTAAAATAATCTCCCTTAATATTTTCCATTAGAAAAAACGTTTAGTTTTATTTCACAATTATCCTAGGCCAACTTGTTTTCCATTATCAACATTTTATTTTTTCTTTCATCCAAATAATTTAGTTTAAACTAGTTTTTAATTATCCATTTCAAAATTACATAAATGTTCCAAAGCATACCTATATTAAGAATTAAAGATACAGTATTCCTCTTGAGAAATTAATACAGGAAGAAGATATTTCATATCTCAGAGAATATAAATCGCAAATAACATCTTTATTTTCAAATGGAACACTTTTAAATATCCTTAATCATTTCTAGGAAAAATAATATTATATAAATTTACAATAATATTGTGTGATAATTTTTTTTCTTTAATGTAGATATTATTTTCCACTCTACCAATTTTGAACATAAATTTTTTCAAGAAATAATTTCACATGGAATAACATGATCTTGGGGATTTTTTTAAACCATATATGTCTTTATTTAACCTACATCCAACACTTTCATCCATTATAATAAAAAAATACCATGTTTTTCAAAATATATACTTCCTATTCCAACTCAATATTTTGAAAAAATTACTTCTCATCAATTTTGAAAACATTTTATTTCATCTATGTTTCAAAAATATGAAATTTCCTAATGGTTTCTAATATATGAAGTGGTTTGATATAATTATTAAAGTGAATTGCATTAACACGTGACGACCCCTTTCACACAAGTCTTGTAGTTTTTCGTATACCTTATCCTTTTTCATTCATCTTGTTTTAATAAAAATAATTTGTTTTAATAAAATTCTATTCATAGTGTTGGTTATGAATTCCCAAGTCTCATTCTAATTAGTCTAATATAATTCATAATTCATATATTTAACCCAATCTAGATGCTTCAATGTTTAATACAATTCTATTGGTTCAACATGTAATAATAGTGAAGTATGTGGTGTTTTTTTCAATTTTCCTCTAATTTTAACAAGTTTTCCTTTATAATTAATGATATTATCGTTCTTCACCTGATTTCTCAATATAGTATTATATGGTTGAGGTTTCTCTACCACACTAGAATCAACTGAATCATCAACTTTATTATAAATTTTTTAAATCACATTATTTTCTGAAAATATATCATATTTTTTAATAAAAAAATTCCTCATCAATTTTGGAATATTGTTTTTTCACTTTGTTGTAGAAGTGTAATCCTCTTATATTTAGAGGATAACCACAAGAGATCGAATCAACACATCACTTATCATATTTTCCCTGATTTTCACATTTACCATTGATTTATTAAGGGATCTAAAACACCAACAAATCAATGAAACATGAGAAATTATTATAATATATATTATATGGTGATATGTCAAAATTGTTTCTATTCAAACATCGGTTTTTATTACAAAATATTAATTTAATATAATTTCCCTAAAAATACTAATAAATTTCATTTAATACTAGTATGGTTTGATCCATATACACTAAACATTTTTTCTTCCAGTAAAAAATATTTTTTTGTGTTGTTAAAGGTTTAATGAGTTTATAGTGAATAAAATTCCACTCAAGGTATGCATAAAATTTTCCTCCAGTTTATTATGCACTATTTTATGTTTATATATTAATTAAAAATAAACCATTCTAAATTTTAGCACTCATTTTGATACTATAAAAAATCTTGATAAAATCTGATATAATTTATAGAAACATAAAATAAGCGAAAAAAGTAAAGTCATCAATAATGAAAATAAAACATTATCTCTATTTCATGTAGGATTTATCATAGACCCATAATTTTAAGAATAAATAAGTTCCCATTAATGTATTTCCTAAATCCCAACATTTTTGTATACAGAATTTATAATATTCAACTTTTAAAATGTTAATAACACCAAATTTTATTCTTTTTCAAAATAGTAATATTAAGATCATTCTATATTATGTTAATGTTACTCATGGGTATATCAGACATGATAATGTCTTTCATGCCATAATTTATTTTTTTTTCTTTTGATATTAGGTAGGATGAATTTCTGGTATATATAATCTTAAATGATTTCCCCTTATTAATTATCCACTTATAAATAAACTTACATATTTAAAAATATTTACTAAGAACACATCCTTCTATAAAACCACTTCATTACCTTCATCATGAAGCTAGGAATCATTTAACATATTTTTTCCAGTCTATGAACATTTTATATATTTTTAGACTTAAAAAAGTATTTTTGTTAAATATTTAACCAACACCTTTTATTAGGTTAAACCGTCATTTTAAAAGATTACTAAAACTTTCTTTTATTTTACTAAAAGTTTTGAATTTTTTAAATATTTTTTCATGTGTGAAAAAAATGTTCTATCCAAAATCCATGAACATTTCCATTTCAAATTATTATGTGTGACTTAAACTATAAAATAATTTTATTTTATTTTTTTCTTAATATTTAAATAATTATTAGAATTAAATTTCACACTTACTTAAGAAAGAATGATGATGATACAATATTGAACAATGTGACACAGCTGGTCCCAACATCCGAAAACTTCTTCAAATAGTTTAACATTATTCTCATCCTTTAGTATATATTTTAAAGAAGCATTTGACATTTTCTTATTTGAGTAAATTATCTCCACCTAAAACTATGTATAAAAAATTTTAAACTAAAAAGTGAAATTTTAATTAAACTAAAAATTTATTGCTAAGCACTCAAAGACTCCAATGTTCTAACACTGTTAACAAAATGCATTGTTCCCTCTTTAAAAATAATTTTGTCTATAAATAGAAACCTCTATTAATTTAAAATATTTTCAATAAATATTATCTAATTTATGTGAACCAATATTTTGGTAGGAATATAAAATATTTTTATTTAATCTTGGACTATTTTCACACATTTTCAACATATCATATGTAATATTTTTTTCATTCAAATATTTTTCTCATAATTACCATACCTCGTAGATTCAATATCTTTTCCCCAAATGTGGTGTTCTTCACTTGTGTATTAAATATTAACTTCCCAATAAAACATTTAAGATAATATCGAAACATTTAATGTGATATTCGTTTGTTAAAATTTATTTTTCTTCCATGAATCTTTGATAATTTCAAAATGTTATTATTTTATTCATTGGAATTTATCGGAATTGAATTATGAAGATATAATTTTCACTTACATAATTCTTCCCAAAAATGTAATGCCCAGACCCCAGTTACCCAGAGTTGGTACATTATTACAATAACATTGGCATGATTACAAGAAAGATCATGTCTCGAAAGACTAATTAGTTTAGTAGCCTTAGAATAACTAGATACAATAATAAAGTTTACATTACATCATAAAATGAAAACTACAACAATATAGTCTCCATTTTCCACACACTTATCCCCTAATACTATCCCTGCAGGTCATTCATAAATAACTTCTTCACATCCTGGGAAAAATAAAACATTGAAAATGGGTGAGCTCAAATGACCATTAAGGATAACAATATAGCAGAAAATTTCATAAATAAGAATAAACATTTACAGAAATGTATAACTAAAAAAAATACTTTTAAACATTAACTTCAACATATTATGGAAAAAATAAAATGAAATAATTCTATTTACTTATTCACATGGATATTCTACTAATCGAATAATCACATGCAAGTTCAATAAAAACTTTCATAATGATGGAATGCATAATTCCAGACTATCATAACCACATAGCCAAGGCCTCGTGCCAAGACTATAAATAAGATTTTGTCAAGGCCTTGTTCCAAGACACTAGTTTGTCTAATGAGACCTACTGATGCATCGAAAAGCTATAGCGGCCTCGACCCATTACATATTAAGTCCAATGCATTCCTCATATGAACAGGTTTAAACATAACATAAACATTCGTATTAAAACTAAAAAACGAAAGGCCAATACTTTCTTCATAAACCATGAATGGTATAAAAATAGCACATCCACAGTCAAACATATCACAAAACATCAATAAAATATTGATGTTTTGTATCATAATAAATCAACTTCAAATAAGATTATAATCCATCAAAGGATGTTGACATATATGAAATTAAAACTCTTTTTAGAGGAATACCTCTTTCTATTTTGAAATAATTTAAGAGTCATATATTTAAAAAATAAACCATTTTCATTGAAAATATTCTTATTAGCTTGTTGAGGGAAGTTTTGAAGATTTTATAACGGCGGAAAATAGCTGCACCCGCCGTATAAGTTAAAAAAACATTCTTACATTAATTCTGTCGAAAATGTTAAAAAGGACCTTGTTTGGAAAATGACTGAAATATTCCTTTATAAACATAATATAAAAAGTCAAAATGGGTATAAATGACTTTATCCCCTAGTCTTTAAAATATTAAGAATTATTTGAAATACATTTTTAAGAAACATGGATGTTGATGATAAAAAGATCTCAGTAGATTATTACGTAGAAACAATCTCGGATAATGAAGATATTTCGAAATAAACACTTACCTTGTAATTTTCCTTGATGGGGTAGGTTAACCGCCTGTATAATGGTGAAATAATTGTTATTAAATTATAAAAAATCAAATATATTAATATGATATCATATATGATCTTTTAACATTGATTTGTTAATAATATGTTAGTATTATCGTTGTTTCAGGTGTTAACTTACTCGTTTATTTTATATGTTTTGTTACGTAAGAGATTTTTTTCATGGATAGGTTGTATCATAATCATATAAATAATGATATCAAGTCCTTAGATACTATTATTAACAATCAAATGAGAATTAGACTTGAATGGATACGATGGAGAATGAATCTCATCGCGTTCATGGAGACAGTAGTCCATACGTACACACGAGCGACAATATCATTATTTTGAAATTAAAATAATATATAATTGGATGGTTTATCATATATACAGAATCATTATCGTGTTATATTTATTATTTACATGAATTACACATCATTAATATACCCATCCAAATAATAATTTGTTGAATAACAATTACACCATGACGTTGAGACGGTAAGACATACGTACACACGTATGGTGACATGATATTAAAAGGATGGATAGAATACTGAATATGATTGTACCATATTTATAATTAAATCACAGTATATATAAGATGCTGGAGTTGTTATTTTCGAATGGTAATAACAAAGAAAGAAGAAGTGGAAAAAGAAAGGAACTAGAAAAAGGGTGGTGAAATCATTACCTCTTCTTCGGGTTCTTCCTTTTAATTAGATAAAATGGACTCCTTAGTTTGGCTTTATTACTAAAGTAAGGCCTCTAGGATGAAGTTATGGATGTTTAGAGAGTATTTGGGCAGTGTTTTTCCAACCCAAAATTCTTTGAAGGTCTGAAGTAATGATAAGGAGGAGTTCTCTTTTATAAGAGGGGTGAGGGGCACCTTTGGAAAAGCTAGAAATATTATATTATAATAAATTCATATTCGGTTTCTAATGGCTCCAAAGTGGATTATTTAATGGCTAGGGTGGGGATAGGTCGAAAAACATTCATCCAATATAATTTATACAGGTTTGTGTTATTATATTAACATTATATTTTAGTTTTATCTCTTAGTTAATTAGTTTGACACTTACCATGTCACTTTGTATTTTATATTATATAATTAATAAACATACTATATACCTCCAAAAGACCCCCAAGTGGTCCATTAATGATTAAAATATAATGATATAAGTCTCTTGGCCGATCCTTAGATATTTTGGAATTGAATATCAATTAATAATATAATATTTGTTTTAAAAACTCTTTTAGGTCAATTTTGACACTATTTGGAAAATTGATTTTTGTGAAAATCATAACAGAATGGTTAATTTGAAAAAAGTAAATTAAATCATTCCTAACATGTCATATTAACCTATAAAATTATTGTAATTCATAAAAAGTCTCAAATTATATTTACTTGGGTATTTATAATGTCAATTATTTTAATTTATCACTATTATGGTAATTACTTCATCATCATTGTGTCATAAATAAATTATATTATTTAATGTCTAAAAATAATAAATAAAATATAATTATGTAGTAAATATTTTTAGCTTTCTAGTGAATATTTATAGTCAAAATTCGAACATATATAACCATATGTAAAAATTGTTTTTAATTAAAATTTAGTAATTTTCACTATTCCTCAAAATATTAAGGTTATCCGAAATGTACCGAAATTTCACCTTAGGCTAAATTCGATAATACGAAGCTAAAAATGAAGTCCATTTTGAGAGATAAAATTTCTACAATTTTAAAAAGTAGGCATTACTATTCATAACGGCTTGTTTGATCGGTTGTGGTGTGTTAGAACTCGATGTTGCGTACAATACACGCTATTGCATTATTCAAAGAGAAGCATATCGTAGAAGCTTGGGGTGTTAGAAAAAATAATAATATTGAGTTGGATAGTATTATGAACCTTCTTAATATTTTTACCTTTATATTCTTTATAATCTTTCATTGTCTTCTTTGTAGTAATAAATTTCATTAACTCATCAATACCATTATGTAATATTGATTTTTTTCGCTTGGACATGGTATTTTTTCATTGAAAATTTATTTTCATTATTCAATTATTTTATGATTTTACAGCTTTTATATCCTATAAATAAAATACATGATTTATTAATTTATAATAAACTCAATTTTATTTTCATCATCACTACTAAAATTACTAATTTCATCACTAGAGAAATCTTCTTCATTCGCTTTATCAATCAATAGCTTTTCATCAACATCACTAGAAGTAAAAAAGTTCATCTTTTTATATCTACACTCATCAGCATCATGTTTAGGAAATAAATTTACCCTTTTGAATTTACGTAAATTCTTATCCATTCCACTTGAATAAAAAACGGCTTATCAAATTTGGTTGTTTTCTTCATAAAGGATCTTAGTAGACTCTCTTCGTTGTCTTCACTAGCTTCATATTATTTAAATTTTGGATAATTTTTTTTTTGAAATTACCATCTCTCTAATGTTTTAAAAAACAATTTGATGATTCTCCTTAAATATTGATTTTCCTCTTCACACACTTTTAGATGTGAGTGATATTTTTTTTCAATTTTCCCTTAGATAACTTCTTAATCTTCAAAATATGTTTTTTGAAAATGAATTTATTTATTTCATAATTTTTAGGCACTAAAGTAAATGTTAATTTTATCATCCTTCACAACTGTAACTACCTGGGTTTTTTGTAAATGGTCAAAATCCCCACTATGTTTTAACTTTTCAATTAGTGGCTATGATACTTTTTGATTCATTGATCGATATTCAATTATGTGAGTTATATTGGCCCCAATTGGTGTTTCTGTGTTAGTTTAAAGGCTAGAAGAGTTAATTGGGAGTTCAAAATGGTTTTAGAATCATTGGAGTCCCAATGTACTCTATTTTGGGATTTGGGTGTAGGCTAACAATTTTTGGGAAACCGTGCGAGTTGTGGCATAAGGGTGTGCAGACTCATTTACAAAAATTACAAAGTGCTACACACATTTTGTGTAATGGATGCAAAATAGTGTGGGGGTGGTCATACAAGCTTGTATGCTTAGGAAGTGGAATCCACATGGTTTCCACGTGGTTTTTTAAATCGTGCGTGTAAACGGTGTTGCCCAATAAGTGAGGTAAAATTACAATTTTTTACCTTACTTCATTTTTCCTTCTTTTCTCCCTCTATTATCTTCCATCATGGTCTCATGCATGGTAAGAAGTTCCCCTTCCTTCCTCAGGTGGAATATTCTCCAAATACTATATCTGACCTCTGTTACTATATCCATATAAAGCTATTGGATCACCTCAGTAAGGCTATCCCAATGCACCATTCTACTTCTTTTATATTTTGCTTTATCAAATGATGTTTCCATATGAGCTGATTTTTGGGTTTAAGATGAAAACTAAGATCTAGAATAATACACTTCCAATTGGACTTTTATATCAGATGTAGCTATATCTATGAGTCTATATTAGGCGGTTCACACCGTGTTATGAGTTTTTAGGTTTTTTAGAAGTTGTATATTTTTAGTGCATATATGGATTTTGATCAAGAAAAAAGTTGCCCTATATTTAATTGTATTTATACTTTTAGGGTGCCTTTGGGAATTCCAGTACCGTAGTTATGTGAGTGAGGATAGGTTAGGATTCATTCCACCAGGGTCTGTTTATCTAGGGGTGTTTAATTCCACTAAATTATTTTCTTTTAAATTGAAACAAGCTGGTTATTCAATTTGGTGGAATTCAAGACCTCTATATTCAATTGTGTAAATTATTTAATTTGTGAAATTCAATCATCTAAATTGAATTTCTTGTTTATAATGTGTTGTTTAAAATGTATAAATTTTAATTAAAAATGTTTAGACCCTTAGGTTTATGATGGGATTAGACTGATGTTGGGATGGAATTTCCATCAAGACTGAGTTATGATGATCAGTAGTTCGGCTAGGCCCTTGTCTTCTTGGGTGGTTTTGACCATAGGATTGGGCATGATGGATGTCGGTTTGAGGTAGTGTGACTTTCTAGTTAGGAAAGTCCTATAATACTTGTATGTAAAGGCAATCATATTTGAGAAACATAGTCCTAGGGGTACAAGTTGCCAAATATAGTGTGTATTTGGTTTTAATTAGTTTATTTCCACTCTCCCATGATGGACAAAGAAACTATTGAGAGTCATGAATCCAAGCTGGAATCGTGATGATGTGGTTTTAACCACTTATTTGGGTATAGGACCATGATAGTTGTATCTTACGTATTTATGGTTTGGGGGTGCTTTCCAAAAAATCCATGTTGAAGGTGAGGATCATTCAGTTGAAAGAAATGAGGCTATTCGTGTGGGGGATGAGGCTCTCCTTTCAGGAGGCCATGAGATAAGATAATTATTTGAGGACATTAATAATTGTTCATATGATTTTTGTGCCATGGTATGATGCAGTTTTCGAGTAGGGGTCCATGGGATCATGATAATATTATCTGGGCATTCATTCGAGACTTCTGTAATTGAGACACGAGGCATCAAGGAGAACATGGTGCTCGGTTATATGATTAAGGTGGAACCTAATGGTTCACCTAGGCTTGTGACTATAAGGGTTCCATGGACCATGTAATAAGGACTCACCTTGCTCCTAAGATTCAAACATTGGATGAAGTGAGGGACACTCCCTGGTGTCTAATGAGAACCAGTGGAGGTTGTGTTTAATATGTAATTACACTATTTACTTTTATTAGATCTGAATTTGTGCTTAAACATATATTCTCAGTATGTACCATTGGGTGGAATCATACTATGATTCATCTAACACCTTGTACGGTCCCTTCTAGAGGTGTGTAGACTTTATGGATTCACATACTTGCTAAGGATTAGCCTTAAGAGATTGAGCATAGTTCTATTTGGAAAGTAGTTTGGCATGGACCTTGAGGTCATGACTAGCTAGAGGTTTTGTTCACTTTTCTTTTAGTTTCAGTAGGATTATTATTTGTAGCTATTCTGATCTGGCATGGGAAGCACCTTGAATATTTTATTGTATGATCTAACATGAAATTCATGTTTGAGAAACTAAAAGTGATTTTCTTACATGTTTTTTTTGTTCACAGTCTAATACTTTTGATTATTTATCACTTTTTATATTTATATGATATTATTGTTCTTTGACATTGCTGGACTGGTTTGACTCTGCTGATTCATTTATTATGCCTCGTGTTACTTTATTATACATGGACCAGTGAATTATCAATTCATAGAGGGTAAATCCTCTCCACTATATCTATTTACACCATCACCGCTAGTTGGTAGCCATTGGTATTTGGGTAGATTCACATAAGGCCAGTGGAACTCAACTCTATAGCACTATTTGGGAGGACGTTCAGGTCGAGGTGGGCCTACAAGTGGTATCAAAGAGAGGTTGATTTGAATTTAGTATTAGTTCTTCATGGGATACTAATAATATTGAGACATCCGTTTATTTTATGATAGTCTTTCTATTTATTTTTATGGTAGACTAATGATAGGTTTTTTTAGGATCTAAATTCTTAAATCATGCTTGGGTGTTGGATGCCCCAGGAATGAGGGATATACCATGTTTCCTTGGGTGGGAATTGCAGTTTTTCTTTTCCTCAGATTACAGTTTATGAGGTTTCCACATCAGTGGCTCTTTTATATTGTAACGTTGTTGGTTATGATGTGGGATATCGACCATTGGCCTAGTATGGTGATGACAATGATAGAGCCTTGGACTGTTATAAAAAGGGGGTTGGTATTCTCATTTGTCTGTATTTTTGTAGGCACATTTTATGATATCTAAAATTTATAAATTCATGTTTTATTTTCAAAATTATAATACCATTGGAATAATATCAAGAACCATGTAAAATTTTATATTCAATTCTTTATATATTTTTATAATTTCATGTGGAATGGGGAATTAGGCCTGGATCTTATAGGAGAAGACATGTACTATTGATGACGTGATTTTGACCACTAGGTTTGGGTGACTAGGTCATCCGTTTGAGGCAACGTTGGTTGTCGGGATATGAATATCTCATGGATAATGTGATACATAGATCTGTTGAGGGTGGGTTAGGAGACCATGGGTCCAGGATGCCATGGGGAAGTGTTGAGATATGGGAGAGTAAGGGTAGTTGTTATATGAATCATTTTTACTAAAATCCGTATAATATATATATATATATATATATATATATATATGGGTCATGTGACCATTTATGGTATTCCACGGGTTCCACATGGACTGCTTGGATAGATCATCTCGTGGGTGATGATAGAGTGCTGCAAGAGCATAATCAGGATTTGAACCATGAGGGATAGGAAGAGAATGAGCCACAGGTACGATCTTAGGGACACGCTCATGATCAAGATCCAGTGCAAGCAAGGCCAATGATGGGATTGATAGAGTTCAGGTCATGGATCGATGAGCATCTTCAATCTAACTTGGTATGTATTTTACAGTGGATCGATATGGGAGATCATAGTGTAGATCCAACTTTAGAATATCTAACACAGGAGTCCTAATCATAGCACTTTCTTCTTTTTTAGGGTGAGAGTGGTCTGCAAGAGGCTAATAACTGGATATAGAGTATTCAGATGATCTTTGAGCAGCTCGAAGAGCCTTTTGGGAAGAGGTTAAAGCTGGCCTTGTATATGCTCAGAGGACTAACTATGAATAGGTGGTATGTGCTAGATCAGGCTCATAGACAAAAGGTAATAGCCTATAAGTACATTGATGATAGTTTCTTTGTGAAATGTTTCCATGAGACACTAAGGGCATAGAGATCTCAGGTGTTTTGATCCTTCAAGAGGGTTACCTGACCATCATTGACGATGCAACTATATTAGTTTATATTTATCAATTTTCAACAGGTAAGGTATGTGATGACACCTCTAGGGTGAGGAACTTCGAATATGGCCTATAACATGCCGTCAGAGATCTTGTAAACATATTTAGGTTGGACTTGTTCTCAGAGGTGGTGAATCATCCATTCATAGATGAGGGTTTGATTGTAATGTGGGTAACCAAGGCATATATAGAATTAGTCTGGGTTTCCCCCAAAAGTGTATCGGGCATTTAGGAAGGTTGTTCATCTCAAGAGGTTCTATAGGTGGTCTTCTCAAATAGATGACAGATAGAGACCAAGGTAGGGACATTCTTGAGAGAATGATTCAGGATCGTTACCCAGTAATGGTAACTGAGATTTTGATTGTACGTAGAAGATGTGGATGAGACAGTGGGACTCAACCATGTGGTATAATACTAGTGGTTGTGGTAACATCGTAGGGAGGCCATGATTCTGGTAGTCCTGTGTCAAGCTAGGAGCATGCTATTGAGCTTCCTGGGGAAGAACATTCTAGTGAGATGAAGACGGTCAGAGGTACGCTGTGGGAATGGACATGATTTTTTTTGTTTCTATTGGCATGTCCTATTGATCCATCTTTGTTTTGAGTGCATTGGTTCAAAAAGAAATATATGGACCAACCATTTTCGAATTTTTAGGATGGAACCATATCGGCAACGTGATTATATATATATGAGGTTATTGTCATTAGGAGCATAGTTGGATTCATGTTTTGATGTTCATGGGCATCGAGGCATCTAAGGGATGCATGATACATGCGGTGCCTTAGATATTGGGGTATCAAGGATGTGGTTGTTGAATATGTTCAAAGAAATAGGTTTATTCTGAGCATCCATGGGATACAGGACCTCGTTGTTCCATGGTGTTATGTCCTCGAGGCGGGTACAAATGTGGTGGGGAATGTGATTTGGTGTCAAGAGAAATATGGGAGAAACTATTAAGGTGTGAGTGTGATAAAGAAACCTGAGAGAACTATGGGTCTGGGAAATAGTTTGGTGGACCTTTGATTATTTGAGTTTTCATTGGGCTGAGACCGAGTTGGGAAATTTCTATGGCAGGGAGCCACTGTAGTGGAAATTCTCTTATACCTATGATACTGGGGTAGTCTCGGTTTCTATGCATGAGACGGGAATGTTTGATACTATTTCCAGGTTTTGTTATATATATCAGGGACATGCTATGTTAATGTGGGGAGATTATAAAAATCTATGTTTTTGGAATGGGTCAAAATCTCAACTAGATTTGCACATTTGAATTAGTTGTTATGCTACTTTTTTATTCATTGATCAAAACTCAATTATGAGAGATTAATTGTCCAATAACTGTTATATAGGGTTGTTTAAGATGATAAGAGTGTACCTTAAGTGTTTGGATGGGTTATGGGAGCGTCAGAGGCCTGAAGTCCTAGTTTTTGGGAAGCAGGTGCAGTTGCACAATTTAGGGGGAATCGTGTGAGTGGTGGCGCACATCTATGCAGACTCGTATATCGAATTGATGAGAGATATGCACAGTTTTTTCATGTTATGGAATAGTATGTGGGGGTGGCTATTCAGGACTATAGCCTTAGCCAGTGGTTTCCTCATATTTGTTCCATGGATTGGTAAAATGTGTCGGTAAACCGCGTGGCCCAATAAGTGAGGCAAAATAACATTTTTCCCTTACTCCATTTTTCTTTCTTTTCTCCATCATTTCCCCTCCTTCATGGATGCATGCATAGTTGGGAGAGCCCCTCCCTTCCTCATGTGGATTTTGATCCAACATATCCATACTACCTCCATTCTTTAATCCGTCGGAATCTATGGGATCACCTTAGTAAATATATCCCCACAAACCCTTCTTCTTCTTTTATACATTGCCTTACAGACTGTTATATCCATTTAAGATGATTTCAGGGTTTAAAAGTGAAAATCAGATCTAGGTTGATCTGTTTTTAATTAGACATCAACATCAAATGTTCCTACATCTATGAGCCTAAGTTTAGTGATTCATACCATGTTTTGAGTTTTCACATACTTTTGGTGGTTGTCGATTTTTAGGGCACCGATGGGTTTTCAGTGAGAGAATTATTGCATCATATTGAATTGACGATATGTCTTGTGGTATGTCATTTGTGATTCACATATGTTAGTTATCTAAGAAGGTCAGGTTGAGGCCCATCTCTTCATGGGACGCTTATCCGTGGGGGCGTTTAATACAATTAAATTGGTTTTTTAAAAATTTAATCGAGATGGTTATTCAATTCAGAGGCATTTGAGATCTCTATATTAAATTTTGTCTATTGTTTATGATGTGAAATTAAATAATCTAAATTGAATTTATTTTTTAGAATGTTATTTTTAGATTTTTTATATGTGAATTTCATATGATTACACCCATGTGGTTTTAAAGGTCTTGGATCGAGTTTGGTATAGTGTGGGCATTGGGATTGCGTGATGCTGGTCACTGGTTGGAATTGGCTCTAGTTTTATTGGGTGGTATGACCATGGGATTAGGAATCTTGGATGTCTATTTGAGGTAGTGTGATTGTTTGGTTGGGAGAGTCATGTGATACATGGATTTAAAGGCCATCAAATTTGAGAATCATGGTCATAGGGGAAAGAGGTGCGAGTGGTGGTGTGGATTTGGTTCTAATTTGGTGATTTCCACTGACCCATGATGGAAAATGCACCGAATGAGTCATGTAAAAATTGGTTTACTACAAGGTGTGATGGTTTGATCACTCTTGTGGGTAGATACCTCAGGTATTTGTGGCTTATGTATTTATGTTTTGGGGTTTCATTCCGTAGAAATCCACATGAATAGTGAGGAGCCTTCAGTTGATAGAAAAGAGAATATCTGGTTGGGGGATGAGGAACTCCATGCATTAGTCCATGGTATTGTATTATTATTTGAGGAGAAAGATTTTTGTTCCTTCAGTTGTTATTTCATGAGCCAACATGAGATTTCGAGTTGGGGTCCGTGGGACCAGCATACTATTGTTTAGGAATTCCTTTAGGACATCGGTACGTGAGACACAATGTGTCAAGCGGAATGTGGGGCCATGATATTTGTTTGAAGTGGAACCTAAGGTTTCACATAGACTTGTGACTACATGGTTACCTTGGGCCATGGGACAAGGACTCTCTTTGATTATGATATTTTAGTGTTAACTAAAGTAGGTGACACTCCCTGAGGGCTACTGAGAAAAAGTGAAGGTTGTGTTTATTATTATACTATTAACATTACTTATATATTAATGTCTTCATAAACACATATACATTGTATGTACCATTGGGTGGTATCCTAGTGATATTCATCTCACACCATGCTTGGGAACCTTGGGATGAATATTGACTTTGTGTCTTACCATAAATGTAAATGATGATCCTTAAGAGATGTATTATAGTACTGTTTGGTATGCAGTTTGGAATAGATGTTGGGGTCGTGACTAGATATTGTTTTAGTACATTATTCATTTAGTTTCAGTATTTTTATTATATGTATATATTGTGGTCTACCATGGGTAGCACCGTGGATAATATATTGTTTGACCTAACATGCAATGAATGTTTTAATTGTTTGGTTTTGAGTAGGTACAAGTGATTTAATTTAATTCTATTATGTTTAATTTATGCAACATCTAATTTTTATCACATAATCTATTTATATGATATTGTTGTGTTTCCACTTTTTCAGACCAATTCAAGTTTGTTGAGTCATTTATTCCACTGCATGTTATATCTCTATGTTAGAACCAGTGCATTATCTATTTTCATAGGGTATAGCTTTTCCACCATGCCAATTTACACCCTTGCTGGTACTCGGTATCCATTGGTGTTCATGGAGGTGCGCATATTTCCAGTGGAACCCTTCCCAATAGCAATATTTAGGTGGATGTTTGGGTAGGATATTCTGCCGAAAAATTATTTAAAAACATCCCTTATGTATTTCATATACAATATGGATGATATGTTATTCATCTAGAGTAAGTGTACCTAGATCATTGTCACTGAGATCCGACAATTTATCATTAAACATGTCCTCCAAAATTTGTGTGTTCTTCTCTAAAATCATTGTATCATTATTTTTTTAATAAAAAAAATTAACTGTACTCAAATTTCATTTATTCTTTTGATGAATTCATACAATATTTCAACTTTATTTATCCTAAGGTCTTCATAATTCAATATCCAAACCAATAGTTCCAAAATTTTAAACAATTTTTCCTTCAAATATATTTTCTATTTATCATATATTCTTTTAGTTCTCTTCATTAATTTTATCATTTAGAAATTATATTTCTGAATGAGATGATAGAATGGAATTCTTAGAATGTGCATCATTTTTAAAATTTATTCTTCTAGTTTCTATTATAGAAACACATTTCTCAGAGGTAATAATTCTATTATATTTTTCTCTATTAAAGTTAAGATGATTGATAAATGATAAGGCAACATATAATCTTAACAATTGTTATAATTATTTTCCATAAAAAGAGGGAATCCTCTAATTATTCAATAAATTGGTATTTCAATTATAGACAATAGAAATTAAAAAAATGAAACTAAAACAAGAGATAGAAAAACTCTACGCAAAAATCTAATAAAAAAATTCCAATGAAGGGATCCTTAGATTTGAACCAACTAAATGACCCTCATGACTTGTGGGAAATCACCTGGAGGGGGGTGAGTCGACGGTTGGAATTTATTGTTATATTCATTCTTAAAATAAAATTCATCAATTATTAATCTGATTAATCCATAGTTATCACAAATAATAACACACACACACAAAATTAATAGTATATTTTAAAAAGGATTACCTCTCAAGGAAGAAGGTTATTCCTCGGAATGATCGTGATATAAATGGGATCATATGATCCATTCATATAAAAATTTAGATTTCAAAAATAAGTGTTCATCCTAGAAAATATTTCACACCAAAGACTCTCAAATGTGTAAAATGTGATTCTCATAGAGGTAAAATGATATAAATCATTTTTAAAATAGGAGAATATTCCAATGAATATGATGTTCATTAAGTTGGCAATGATTAATTAATTATTATTCTTCTTATTCTACTTTCATAGAATATTTTATATTAATATTAAACTTCCCTTATATCTATTATATAATACATATATCATTCCTTTTATCACATATCATCATCCATATAAAATGAACATATTATAATAAATATAATATATCATGTAGTTTTAATTTCTGCGTTAAAAGTTCAGATATCAAATTGAAAAGTCAGATATATAACTTTTTCAATATACTCTACGACATTTATTTTTCTTCATTATTATTTATTATTATATTGAAAAATGATCCTAATTATCTCTCTATAATAGGATGCATTAAAATATGGCCAAACATCTATCCTCAATTAAAACATCTTTCTTCTTACTTAATATGACAATAATCATTTTCACAATATGAAAGAAATTCTCCCATTAGTTAAATCTAAAATTTCATTGTGATATTTCAATAAATAAATATCATCCAAATAATTTCCTATTTTATTTTCCCTCAAAATAATTCATTCTGGTATTTCCCCAAATTCTCATTATTCACTAAGAAAAATATTTCAAAAAATTACTATTAATTAGGAAGTTATAATTTAGTCATCCAAAATTTCTATATACTCCTATGATGTATAAAATTACTCAAATAAATTATATATATTACACTAATAAAGATTAATTTACCTCTAAAATGTATCCTATGATGTTTTTTGTATAATCTAATGTATTTTTATATTACTCTTCTGATTACATGAATTAATTATTTATTGAAGGAAACTACTCTTATGAATTAGAAAAATACTTTTCAAAAGTAGAAAAATACTATTTTAATATATAAAACCACTCTTTTGACATTTAAATATAATCTTTTAAAGTTAATATATTTTTAAAAATTCTTCCATATAGAGTAAAAATAATTCATATAATAATATAACGATTTAGGATAATTTTAGACAAAAACTATTACACTAATAAATAAAATCAAAACATCACTAGACTTCGACAAATGTATTCTAATTACTTTCAATCACATAATAACCATTTAATATACATAACCTCAAAGGAATAACTAATTTTAAATGGTGTTGTAATATGATTTATTTATTGAAAGAGGAGAAAAAATTCTACATATTCAATTATTATTTCCTCAAAAAAACTATACCCTATGATAATTGAAAAACTGTTAGGGGATTCCTCTTCAATTTTAGTTCTTAAGAAATATATATTAGGTCTAAAAATATCCCCAGAACATAATATATCCAAAAAACCTATTTTTGGATAAACAATAATTTCACTTTACCTCACTATAATATGATATGGGATAATAATATACTAATTGTAAGCCATATTATGTAATAGTATTACCTATGACATTTTGTTGTACCAATTTTTTCTTAAAAATATTTAACTCATCTTTTTGTGAATGGATTGTTTTTTTCATACATCAATTTAAGTATTCATGTACTCTCTTATGAAATTTTTGTAATACCCAAGAAATTATAATAATGAATAAACATATTTTATTACAGTGATAAAAATTACAAAACATAGTAATAAAAAAATAAAAAAGGTAATTAAATTATTATAAATATTTAAAACTACTATCACAAAAAAAGTAAAAATATGTGTTAGTTTCATAATCTTGTACTGCAAAGGATTATACTTGAAAATGAATAACAGTTATATAATGAAAATTTATATTATGAAGAAAATAGTAAACATACGAATAAACAATGTAGGTGAGGAGAATGATATGAATGTTATTAGGTTAATAGAATAATGTGTATATATTAGGGGTAATATGACCATTGGAATCAAACTATTGGAATTTTATCATTAATATATGATCATTAGAATATAATTGATGGAAATATAACCATTGTAATAGCGATGAAAAAAAATTCATTCAAATATATAGTAATATGAATAAAATAATTTTATAATATTATAATATAATATAATTAATTAATTATTGTATATTAATGAATTAATAGCCATAGAATTATACTGAAAGAGATTATAAATTTATGACACAAATTATATGATTTTAAAATACAATAATAGTTTAATTTAAAAATTTAAATTATCATATAAATAAATAATCATCATAAAAATAAAATAAAATTTGAAACGAAAATGTTTAAATTATCCAATATTTAATTTTTCATAATTTTTGAGGTTGTTAAATAATTCTCTAAATAATAAAACACATTATGAATAAAAAAATATGTATTATGAAAAAATTTGGATGTAAAAATATTTAATGATTAATTGCCAAAAAAAATTATTGATTTTTTTTAATGAATTTAAATAATTTTGAAAACATAACAAAAGATTCCAAAGTCTTAAACAGAAATCATGTTTTGACAAAAATATTTTATGAAATAATAATATTCCCAATGCCAAACTTATATAAAAATATAGTATTTAGTGATAAAAATCATATATATCAAAAAATATAAGTTAAATGTTGAATAACATGACCCTAAACCATGGGTATGATTTTTTTTTAAATTTTACAGAACCTATATTTCAACTATTTATATTTATAAATTATTAAATAATCCATCATATTTTTTTTAAATTCCAACACATTGTCCCATTATTCATCACTATAATCCCATTAAGTACAAAGTTACCCTCATCTTCTCTTTCAAGAGTCTCTCCACAAATTCTCTAATTCTTTAATAATATCATCCCAATATCGAAAAAGTTATTTTCCAAGGTAAGGGTCCCAAACCTCTTCTCCTTCTGTATTTTTTTATTTACTATTAATTTTTAATTTCAATGTGAAATGATATTATTATTTATTCTTATAAATTCATTATTATATTATCAATGAACAATCACTATTTCTTATCATTATAATATATCCATAGGTTATTATAATTCTCAAACATTCGCATAATCATAAAACCATCATAAATTTTAGTAAAGAAAAGTGAGTGGTTTTCTTAGATATATAATCCATATCAATATAAAAACAAGTGGATATATATCTTAAAAATATATATCTTGTGGTAATTACCCTAAAAATGTTTGTTCATGCATTATCTCCACCTTCAAACAGTTTACATCATGTAGGCCTTATTTCAAACCTAGTTTGACACTCAAGGGGATTTGTTACAGATTAATCATATTATAATTACCAACCATATTAAAGTTTTTAATTATATTGTTATGGGAGTTTTCCTACAATACATTTAGTCTCCAGTCATTTGGAATAATTTTTTTACATCCCAAGATCATTGAAAATCCTATTTTTTATAATGTACTAGTTAAATACAAATCAATATTTTTCACTTGATAGGAGTTATTATTCGAACATTTTGAATCAATAATTATTCCTTATATGAGCCAAGATTATTCACCATGTTATCCTTATTAATTCAATGACTAGGTAAAAATATTTTCATGACCATATAATTCATTATTTTATACGGGGAAATCTTGTAAGATAATATTCAATGGGAATTTAATTTAATTATTGTTATGTTATTCATTAATAAACATTATGTCATTGTCATTTAGTATGTGATGAGATGAAATAGTATATTATGTGATGAGTGGGACCAGAATTAAAATTTCCTTCAATGAATTGGTAGACCATATGAGAAAACTAGGATATATTAATGGAAATACCCTAACCTAGTATATATGTTGTCTTGGAAAAAGGTTATTAAGATATGTATATAGTGTCTAAAATTATATATTCATAATATATCCATCATTATATGATGACTTTATCATTTATTACCTTTTATTGCAAAGTATTATGTTATGTGGAATCAGTTTTTGATATATTTTCATTTAATTGCAATTTCTTTGTTGGTTTCTATTGTATTTTATCCCATACTAAGCATTTATGATCATTATTTATTTGTATTTTCCATTTAACTTGTTTATAAATTATAATTATATGTATTATTGACACTAGTTATAACACTAAGGAATAATTATTCGTACTAAAATGTTGATATATGTCATGATGTAATGTAATATTCTTGTATCTAGTCTCTAGAGGAATAATAAACCAATATCATGGGAAAACAATCTCTTATATTCTAATTACAATGTAGTAAGAAACCCAAAAAATATAGGTGAATATGGTTGGGAGGGTTATAATTGGTATCATAGAATTGTTTACTAGAAAACATCATAATAATATTTAAAATAACGTTGATATAGAAAAAGTATTCTAACATTGGAAAATTATATAGATTATTGAATAAATTTTTTAATATTTATTTAGGAATATGACTATATTTTAGGGAAAAATTATACAAAAGTCTCATTTTATATATATTTAGTTTATAATATTACTACCCAAGACATGAAACCTGATAAATAATGGAAACATCTAGACGAAATGGAAACGAAGTCAACAATCAAGGAAAATGTGGGGATTTGGAGGATAGTCAAGACCAAGGAGTTAATATTGATGCTATGAATATCATTAATATCCTAGGGTAATTGACTCTGGTAATAACAAAATAACCTATCCCATTTTGAGAAACATGTTTCAACTCAATAAGGATCAACCTAGTTTAATCATTTCATGACACAACAACCTTCATCGATTATTGGGATTACAAATCAAATGTTATCATATTCATGGATTAAGGATCTATAGAAGATATTTATGGATTTGGGATTTACTAATAAGGAATGGGTTATAATGGATTTGTATCATTTAAGGGGATACACATACCAATGGTGGTCCATGATTCAAAATACTAAGAAGGAAGATGTGATAGAATACATGGATTGGAAGATATTTAAAGCGATTTTCTTGGAGAAATATATTCCGTAGGTAAAACATGATGAGATAAAAAGGTAATTTTAGATTAAAAAGTGTCTGGTTATGATTATAAATTTATAATATTAGTGAGGTATATTGAATATTATCTACACAAACAAAAAAACTAAGATTTATAGTTTGGTTGATGTTTTAAATCCATATATTTAAGTATTAGTGGTACCTAAAATTTTTCATAATACAATACATTTTTAAAGAATATGATAAATATTGATGAGTATTTATAATAATTAATTTATAAATGAAAAATAGATAATTAGATGATGGATGACCACAAAGATGGAAGATCAAATGGAATGGAAAACTAGGGAGAGTGGAGTTACATAAATGTAATAAATGTGTAAATAAACACTCAAGGTGTTAATTAATGTGTTAGGGTGCATTTTATAAATTTCAATAGAAATTTCATCAATATAATTAGTGACAAGTTAAAATGGAAGCTAAAGATGTGAAATGCTTCAACTATATGGAGATATGGCACTAATCTATTCAATTCTCACAGCACCAAGGGAATATTCCACATGAGTGTCCTATTGATCAGGGTTGATATTTTTCAATGGAATTAATTTAATTTTAAGATATGAATGATGTGATAGAATGTACTTTTATATTATAGTAAATGTTTGTAAATACATTATTTTATTTTGGATCTAAACACACACTTATATCATGCATGTTATCTAAAAATAATCAATCACACTCTGATATATTAAGAATTGCTTAATTTTTTAGAACAATAAGTGGTGCCTTGAATGATATTAACACATTAAAAATAATTAAAATTAAATTTCATGTGTTTTGTCTATTTATGAATATAATCAATATAGCGATTCTGGATTTTGATTTAATCGTTTGGATAGAGGGGCTATCAAATAATAAAATAATAATATATTTTAAAAATATGGAAGATATGATTGTTGAGTAAATTATAAAATAACTTTTTTAGGAGAGATTTTAATAGCTAAAACTTTTATATAAGAACCCCTAATAGCTCATATTAATGAAATGCTTGGGAATATATGGATATTTTTTTATATGATGGGTAAAATGATCTTGTGAATAGAAGATATACCCATTTTATATGTGTATAATGTGGGTTTTCATGGTTAATTATATGTATTTATCTCTTATTTGTAATTTTAATTTTCTATTGATATTTTATCTGATTAAAACCCTATATTTAAGACACCCTAAAAAATGGATCCCAGATATTTTTTGGGTTGAAGAAGAAATTACATGAGTTATGTGAGATGGTTTTCATTGATGAAAATATGTCACTCTAGGGAGCGCCCATATTATTTATACTAATAAGGATGGATCAATGAGTTTGTTTATATTTTAGAGGGGAATCAATGGAATTACTATAAATAACACGTATCAATTTACTTAAATGGATTGTCTCATTGAGTAGTTAACATGGGATCAATACTTCTCGAAGATTGATCTTCATTCTAGTTATCATTAGTTACATTTTAAGGATACAAATATCCCAAGTAAGGAATTTTTTATAAGTTATGGTCATCATGAGTTCAAAATAATTCCTTTTGGGTTAAAAGATGAACCTTTTGTTTTTATGGGATTGATGGATAGAGTATTCAAGGATTGTTTTGATATGTTTTGGTGTTTCATTATTGATGATGTTATTATATAAAATAAGTATCAAGAAAACTATAATACTCATTTCATTTATGTTCTTTATATTATAATGAAAAATTATATATGTGGGAAATATATTAAATATGAATTTTGGATACATCAAGTTTCTTTTCTTAGATATATTTTATCAAAAGATGGAACATCTTTTGACCCTTAAAAAATGGAATAACCAGGACCTACAATTGTAATTTAAATATTCATTTTCCTTATCTTATTAAGATAATTTTAGTGATTTATTTGAAACATAAATTTAATATATAATTAATTAACCATGTAAACACATAAGGGTTTAAAATTAAAATGGATGAAGGAATGTGAATATATCATCGAGTAATTGAAGATAATATGGTAAATTCACTTATTTTGACTCTTATTTTAAATATAAATTTATGGTTCAGGGAATTATAATTATTTTGTTTTTATGAAAAATGATAAATTTGTGTTTTATTAATCTAGAAAGTTGAATCCCCATGATGTTATTGATCCAATTCATGATTTATAATTGGAGGTGGTGGTCTTTTCTCTAATGATATGAAGTCATTATCTATACGGATTGATAAGTGTTATATAAATCGATTATAAGTGTTTGAAATAAATATTCACATATAATTACAACAATTTTATTCAATTTATATGGCTCTAACTACTCCATGTTTATGATTTTTCAATATATTATCACCCCAATAAAGCAAACAAAATATCATATTCTTTGAGTAAAAAAGACTATTTTATATTATCTATGACGAGGGTCGATAATGATCCAAGTCTCAAAGATTTACTAAGGATGGACATGGGTGTTATAATTGAATGGGATAAATTATTATTATTCCATGTAATTACATAAATGTACTTATTATAGAGGATTATTAAATCCCAACATGACAAAAATACCTTAAAAATAATTTTCTAGATGTGAATAATTGGAAATTACGAGACATTAATTTTGGTGATGTTGTAGTTTTTATGTTTGTTAAAAGGTTAGGTGTTCTTTTAATACAATAGATAATGAAATATTTTCTAGATGAATTGCACAATTAAAATTGTTCTACACATCATTATATCACTAATATGTATATGTATATCTAATAGAAATTATGGTGGTAAAATATGGAGGGATAGATTTCAAAATATGCATCCAGATTCATAGTATGAAAAAAGGTGAAGACCAAAAGGAATATTCTAAAGGGTGTTATAAAACCATTACCTATACCATAGAAATAGTGGGATAATAATACTATGATTTTTAATGGTTTTATTAATACATAAATGGTTCATATCATGATATTGGACATTGTGGATCATGTTATAAAGCATGCTGATTTACATGATATTCAAAAAAGGTTTACATCTCTACATACTTTCTGGGATGTGTACAAATGATGTTTAGATAACTCATGTAACACACATATCTATTGTCTCTTCTCGTGACCCATGGTTTAAATCAAATTTTAGAGGAGTTTCTTGAAGGATTTAAAATTAGGGATATTAATCTTTGAATAAAATACCAACCTCAAATGGATGGGTAGTAAAAACGTACTACCCATGTATTGAAAGAGATTCCAATGTCATGCTATATTTACTTCAATAAATGTTAGTATTGGTTTTTAACACTATATTAGTTTTCTCATAATAATAGTTACTACTCCAATATTAAAATGTCACCAAATGAAGCCTTGTATGGAAAGTGATTTCAAACACTAACATTTTGGGATGATGTTGGAGAAAGGAACTAAATTGAACTGTAACTTGTGTTAGAGAATTTAGATAAGGACAGATTCTTTCTTTACTATATATAGTCCACATAAAGTAAGGATAAAATATATACTAATTACGGATGAATTAATCTTGAATTACATATTGAAACCCATATCATTATGAAGATATCTCTTGGAATGGGGCCATAATATGTGGAAATAAATGGAAGCTAAGGCTAAGGTAAATTTTTTCATTTTAAATATTATAATGTGTGGAAGATATTACATATCCATGGTAAATACAACCAAACATGTCCCAACTGCATGGTAAATTTCATATATCACTTCCAATTATGTATATTCCAGATACTTCCCAAGCACTAATGGTGGAAAAAGTGCAGTTGGTACCCGAAATATCATTTAATGAATAGTTTATTTAGATTCTATATAGGAGAGTGAAATTGATACAGAATAAAATGACACATATAGTAGAGATTATTTGGAGGAATCAATTTTAGGTAGAGGAAACATGGGAGGCATTTGGTGTGAGGATAAAGGAATATCCATTTTTTGGATTGATTTTTAATTTTTACGATGAATTTTTTTTAAGAGGGTAGAATATAATAGTTATGAAATCATGGAAATTAATAAGAATGATTTATTATAATGTAATAAATTTTAATATAGGTTTATACCAAAAATAAATAAGAAATTAAATTAATAATAATAGTTAAAACTAATAAAACAAAAAAAGTAAAGTGTATGACTGTCACGACCCCCTCCCACCAAAGATGCCCCTCCTGAGATGGCAATGGTGAAATGGAGATAATGTCTCCCGAGTCCCGCCTGCAGTAGGCCCCGGGGTGGCGACTATCACCAAGGGTATGAGTTTTCACAAATATCGGAGGAATTACCCTTTTTTATTATTTAGGATCGGGAAATAGAATGAGTCAACCACCAAAAAGGAAAAGAACTAGTGTATAAAAATAAACCCAAACCAATCCCAAATGCATGTTTACACAATTTTATAGCAAGGTATAAGTACAAGAAAGCTCAAAGTACAATACCAAAAGAAAACAAAGGTACAGTAACCGCAACAACTCCAACTGTCGGACTAGTAGGGTCCCGCACGACCCTACTAGTCCTCTTGGAAACCTGAAATTAAACGTAGGGTGAACATACAATTATAATCAGTAGGGAAACCTAAAGCTCTCATGCACAAGTGGGGAGACATCCTAATGTCCCGTGAGAACAATAGAAGAATCCTAGAAAGGAATTCTATCCACCCAAACTCACCAGCCACACTCACCAAAACACAATCACAACAGGTATTAGTAGTATAAGAAAAAGAGTATTGGGTACCCCACACCATTTACCTTTAGTTAGCTGCTCTTCATAATGACGAATGTCCTGAAGCTGCCACACTCTCCCTGCCCGCACACACCTGGGCCACACAACCACGTATCCCGCCCGCACACACCTGGCCCTCATAACCACGTATCCCGCCCGCACACACCTGGGCCTCACAACCACGTATCCCGCCCGCACACACCTGGGACTCACAACCAGGTATCCCAACCGCACACACCTGGTCCTGATCCGGAAGATTCATGGGAAACATTAGAACCTTCCCGAAGATTCTTGGGCTAAAACAACCCCAATTGAAACCTACCCGAAGAGTCTTAGGTGTATGGTCACATCAAGCCATCACAACCTATGGGAGAAGGAGTAGGAAGGAGTTAGTAACTAAGGGAAAAACACCCTCTCTCATGAAATGGGAGTGTTTGAAACTAAGTTCTTAACATGGGTGGGGTGAAATAAATCAAAAAAGATACATATTTACATACCAACCACACAACCCAACTTATGGCTTCTAAATAGAGAAATTGAGCACGTGCCTTGGCACTGCTACTACGAAGCATGCATAAAACAAACTATCCCAACCCCCATTAGGTTTTCATGTTTTCAGTAGAAATTAGTTTATTTAGTTCCTTAACTACTAGGAAACTATCCATAACCATCCATATTAATCGTTCGTAAAACATATCCCTGCCACCCACAAATCAAGTTAGGAAAACACAAGAAACACAACCAAGCCATTCTTATCAACCAACCAACCCCATTGATTATTATTTCGGTTTCATTACCATGCCCCACCATTTATTTACTCTTCCACTTTAATTTATTATTCACAACCCACTATTCATCAACATATAAGCCCATCCCTATAGCGTCGCTGCCAACCACCAAAACCACAACCACACTGATGCCTGTATATCATTATTATCCCTTTAATACCATTTATTGTAGCCCCGCTACCCATCACCATCATAGCATTCACACCAACCCCCAACCAAGTCAACCGCAGCCCCGCTGCTCACCCGATCCACAACAACACACAAAACACCCCAATCACATGCCACGTAACCAACCCAATATCTACATGTTCATTATTTCATTTTTGTTCTACCGGGGTGATCACACAAGGGTTCCATATTTTAAATAGCCATCTTTACATGATTAACCAATTTCCACATTCCATGAAGTTTCATCCACAAAACGGTCTAGAAAGATAAGGAAACATTTAATTGTGCAAGAAAAGTCCCCCAATGACCGTGATTTTTAGTAGGCATAGTCTTATTCAATTCATAACATATCAAAAGGATAAACAAAGATAAACATAACAACTTCCCCTTCCCCGTTGTTTTACAAGTTATTATCTTTATTTAATGGTTCAACTGTTTTTTATGAAAACAAGAGGATAACCACCCTGCATGATGCACAAAAGAGTGAGACAAAGGTAAGATCCCTACCTCAATAGGTTCCCGATCACAGCGCTCCCTCGGATCAACATTAGAAGACGTCCGTCAGTGTCCGTCACTTCTCTCGGGTCCCGACAAAACCTCCTTGGGTGGAAGTCGGAATGAAAGGCCAAAGGAAAGACAACAGATCCAATCTTGGAAGCTCCATCTCGTCATTAAGATCTTGTGGCCACTGGCGGATCGTAAATCGGAGCTCGGATGAATAAGTTATGGAAGGAAGAGCCTTCTCGTGTCTTCAGAGAGCTCTGCTCAGAAGAGATGGGAGGAGAGGTGTGCATTGAAAGGAATAGGGGACACCTCCTTTTATAGTCATGAAAAGAAAAAGCACATGGCGTGTACTTTATGGTACACGGCGTGTACTCGGTTCATTCACACGGTCTCCACGCGGCTTCCAACACGGCTCTGCGGCCGTTGACTGGTCAACACACGGTTTGAGGGTAACGTATACGCGGGGAGGGACTACACATCGGGTAGTTTATACACACAGTGTGTACTCATTTATTGAACACGGAAAGGACACGACACCAACATGGTACACGGCCATTGACTGGTAACGCGTACGCGGTGAAGGGCTACACGGCGTGTAGAACTGGTCACACGGCGTGCACCCATTTATTGCACATGGCAAGGACACTGCTCCAACACGGTATAGGGTCGTTGACTGGTAACGCGTACGCGGGGAAGGACTACACGACATGTAGAAATGGTCACATGGCATGCACACATTTATTTCACACGGCCAGGATACGGCTCCAACACTGGGTATACCCAGAAAGGGGGTACACGACGTGTGCTCAAACTACACAACGTGTAGTTTCAAAATTCTGGAATGTGCGGGAAAAGTCCATTCTACACTCCACAACACCTTTTGACCTTCTTCTGACAAAGGAAGGGTCCGGAGAGTTCCAGGCCATTACATCAGATACCTATTAAAACATTCTCGTCCCCGAGAATTCAAAAACCAACCCAGAGGAACCCAACAAGATACCTCTTAGGGTTCTCGTTATAACAAGAACCCAACCGCCAACCCTAATCATATGTGTTAGGAATTCCTTTTCCCATGGCGAGATATTATCTGCTTTAGGCGGCACTGAATCGCCTGCATGGGTTTAATCGAATCCTCATTAATGCGTCTCGATTAAGAATCGGGTATTCCCACTTCCATGCATTTGGATTTTTCAACTCACATTGCCCCCTACACCGCACAACCTACAAACTGCCCGAACATGTGGGTTTGGGAAATTCCTTATCCTATGTCGAGATATTAACCGCTTAAGGAGACACTGACTCACCGGCAAGGGTTCAATCGAATCCGCATTAATGCGTCTCGATTAAGGGTCATATTTATCCCTTTCCCACACATCTGAATATGTTACACATTACCACGGAACAAGGGAATAAATGGTCTCACAACTGACAAGCCAAGCATTCCATATAACAAGGGTACAATGTACAACATCAAATCAAGCTCAGAAGAACAAGGAAAAAACACTAGTCAAAACAAATCCGGGTACTGAGCATGCATCTGGGTCTCCTGCTCCCAAGTGCTCTCTTCGAGGCCTCCATACCTCCACAACACACGAACCAAGGGAATGGTTCGTACACAAAGCCCCTTCTCTTTACGATCTTCGATTTTGAATGGTCGTTCCTCGAAGGTCGCGTCATCCCCCATATCTAACTCTCCCCAGTCGATAATGTGGTAGTCGTCGTGTAAGTACTGATGAAGCTAGGATATGTGGAAGACATCATGAACTTTCTCCAACTAAGGTGGAAGGGCTAGCTGATATGCCACCTCGGCGACTCGCCTCAGTACCTCAAAAGGTCTAATGAACCTATGTGAGAGATTTATCCCTTTCCCAAACCTATGCTGCCCCCGTCAAGGGGAAACCTTCAAGAACACATGATCTCCCACCTCTAACTCCAAGGGCCTCCTCCGATGATCAGCATAAGACTTCTGTCGGTCATGAGCCGCCTTCATCCTCTCACGTACAAGCTATAATTTCTCTATGGTGCTCTACACTACCTCTGGCCCAATAGCATCTATCTCACCAACCTCTTCCCAAAAAATGGGTGAACGACATGGCCTTCCATACAAAGCCTCAAATGGTTCCATGCCAATAGTATAGTGAAAGATGTTGTTGTAGGAAAACTACACTAAAGGAAAATGTCGTAGCCATGATCCTCCGAAATCCAGAAGGCATGATCACAACATGTCCTCCAACGTCTGGATAGTCTGCTCCATCTGCCCATCGGTCTGGGGGTGGAAAGTAGTGCTAAGGCGTAGCTGGGTGCCAAAATCATGTTGTAACCCCATCCAGACTCGTGAGGTAAACCAAGTATCCCGATATGAGATGATATCCTCAGAACACCATGAAAACTCACCACCTCGTCTACGTACCTCTGTGCTAATGTACTCATCGGGCCCGACTCCTTGATTGCTAAGAAGTGAGCTGATTTTGTCAGTCTATCCACCACTACCCACTGTCATGAACCCCTCCCACCAAACATGCCCCTTCGGAGCTGGGAATGTTGAAAGGGATATAATGACCCCCGTGTCCCGCCTCCAGTAGGCCCTATGTGGCAACTGGAACCAAGGGTATGAGTTTTCAAAAATATGGGAGGCATTACCCTTTTTATTATTTAGGATTGGGAAATTGAATGAGTCAACCACCAACAAGGAAAAGAACAAGTGTATATAAATAAACCCAATCCAATCCCACATGCATGTTTAAACAATTTTATAGCAAGGTATAAGTACAAGAATGCTCAAAGTACAATACCAAAAGAAAACAAAGGTACAAAAATAGCAACAACTCCAACTATCTGACTAGTAGGGTCCCGCACGGCCCTGGTAGTCCTCCTGGAAACCTAAAAGTACACGTAGGGTGAGCATACAAGTATACTCAGTAGGGAAACCTAAATCTCTCATGCACAAGTGGGGAGACATCCTAATGTCCCATGAGAACAATAGAAGAAACCTAGAAAGGAATTATATCCACCCAAACTCACCATCCACACTCACCAAAACACAATCACAACATGTAGTAGTAGTATAAGAACAAGATTATTGGGTACCCCACACCATTTCCCTTTAGTTAGCTGCTCTTCCTTATGATGAATGTCCAGACACTACCACAATCTCCCATCCCGCACACACCTGGGCCTCACAACCACGTATCCTGCCCGCACACACCTGGGCCTCACAACCACGTATCCCGCCCGCACACACCTGGGCCTCATCCCGATGATTCTTGGTAAACAGTAGAACCTTCCTGAAGAGTCTTGGGCTAAAACCACCCCAATCGAAACCTACCCGAAGAGTATTCGGTGTAAGGTCACCTCAATCCATCACAGCCTAGGGGAGAAGGAGCAGGAAGAAGTTTGTAACTAAGGGAAAAAATCCCTCTCCCATGAAATGGGAGTGTTCGGAAACATGTTCTTAACATGGGTGGAGTGCGATAAAACACAAAGGATACAAATATATATACCAACCACATAGCCCATCCTATGGCTTCTAAATAGAGAAACTCAGCAGGTGCTTCAGAACTACTACTACGAAGCATGCATACAACAAACATTCCCAACCCACTTTAGGTTATCACGTTTTCAGGAGAAATTAGTTTATTTAGTTCCTTAACTACTGGGAAACAATCAATAACCATCCACATCAATCGTTCATAAAACATATCCCCGCCATCCACAAATCAAGTTAGGAAAACACAAGCAACACAACCAAGCCCTTCTTATCAACCAACCAACCCCATTGATTATTATTTTCGTTTCATTACCACGCCCCACCATTTATTAACTCTTCCACTTTAATTTATTATTCACAACCCACTATTCATTCACATACAAGCCCATCCCTGCAGCCCCGCTGCCAACCAATAAAACCACAACCACACCAAAGCCTGTTTATCATTATTATCCCTTTAATACCATTTATTTCAGCCCCACTGCCCATCACTATAATAGCATTCACACCGACCCACAACCAAGTCAACCGTAGCCTCGATGCTCACCTGATCCACAACAACCCAAAAAACACCCCCATGAAATTCCACATAACCAAACCAACATCTACATGTTCATTATTTCATTTTTGTTCAACCGGGGTGATCACACAAGGGTTCCAGATTTTAAACAGCCAACTTTATGTGATTAACCAATTTCCACATTTCAAGAAGTTCCCTCCACAAAACGGTATATAATGATAGGGAAACATTTAATTGCACAAGAAAAGGCCCCCAACGACCGTGATTTTTAGTAGGCATAAGCCTATTAAATTCATAAAATATCAAAAGGATAAACAAAGTTAAACATAACAACTTCCCCATCCCCGTTGTTTGACTAGTTATTATCTTTATTTAATGGTTAAAATGTTTCTTATGAAAACAAGAGGATACCCACCACACATGATGCACAAAAGAGAGAGACAAAGGTAAGATCCCTACCTCAATAGATTCCTGATCACAGCGCTCCCCCAGATCAACTTTAGAAGACGTCTGTCGGCGTCCGTCACTTCTATCACGTCCCAGCAAAACCTCCTCAGGTGGAAGTGGGAAAGAAATGCTAAAGGAAAGACAACAGATACACACTCAGAAGCTCTGCATCGCCGTTACGATCCCATGGCCACTGACGGATTGTAAATCGGAGCTCAGAAGAAGAAGTTATGGAAGGAAGAGCCTTCAAGTCTCTTAAGAGAGGTCTGCTTAGAGGAGAGGGGAGGAGAGGTGTGAGTTAAAAGGAAGAGGGGACCCCTCCTTTTATAGGCGTGAAAAGAAAAATTTCACGACATGTACATTATGGTGCACGGCGTGTACTCGGTTCTTTCACACGGTCTCCATGCGGCTTCCAACACGGTTTCGCGGCCGTTGACTGGTCAACACACTGTTTGAGGGTAACGTATATGCGCGGAGGGACTACACGGCGTGTAGTTTAGACACACGGTGTGTACTCAATTATTTCACACAGCAAGGACACAACTCTCACACGGTACATGGCCGTTGAATAGTAACACGTATGCGGGGAAGGACTACACGGCATGTAGAACTGGTCACACGACGAGCACCCATTTAATGCACACGTCAAGGACACGGCTCCAATACGGTACACGACTATTGACTGGTAACGCGTACGTCGGGAAGGACTTCACGACGTGTAGAACTAGTCACATGGAGTGCACCCATTTATTGCACACGACAAGGATACGAATCCAACACGGGGTATACCCAGAACGGGGGTACACAGCGTGTACTCAAACTACACAGCGTGTAGTTTCAAAATTATAGAATGCGTGGGAAAAGTCCATTCTACCCTCCAGAACACTTCTTGACCTTCTTTTGACAAAGGAATTGGTCGGAGCAGTCTGGGCCATTACAATCACCACAACCTGTGCTGCATTAGTGTCTCTAGAGTGAGGATGTTATGTGAACTCCAACATGTCTCCTTTTACTCAACAATCTACCAACTAGATTTGAGGGCAAAACATAGTAATTGTGATAATATGTCCCATAAAAATAATCATGAGGGTCATGTCCCAATGCACTGAAAATTTGAAATCAACCATCTTCCTAACGAACATCCCAAAACCTATGGACAATTTAATAGGAAGCACTATGAGCCCAAACAATCGAGAATGAAAAAAATTAATCATTCTTTATGACACATAAAAAATAATAGATATGTATTACATAAAAATGGGATATCATAGATTCAATGTAAATTAATGGGAAATTGGCCAATACATGATAAACCATAACTATAAATAAATAAAATACTATATAACCTACCCCATATACTGCCCTAAGAAACCCATATCATTCTTGACTTACTAAAACAGTACCACATGTCTAGATCCATGTGTTACATGGGTCCTAATAAAAAACAATAATATCTACCCACTTACATTAAAACCCATATCGTGTACATATGTAGGGGTGAGCTCAATGAACTAGTAGGAATCCATTGTGCCTTAACCAAACTAGGATATATTTTGATCATGTGTATATGTGTGAAATAAAAATATAAAGTGTAGTCATGTTTGTGTAGAAAACCCACCAAAAACTATAACATGAAATGAACATACAACCATACAATTTTGGTTATCATGTTATAACTAGGACACTATGAAACCTGATCTTACCCCCATGGATAAATTATAGTTGGAATATAGGATCCAAATACTATAAACTGAACCATACCAAAAGATGAAGGGTGTAGTTCCAATTAAAAAGGTATGTAACACCACCAAAGACTCAGTATAGGGTTTCATCCAAACCTCTATCCACTACCAAAAGTAATAAGGCATGATCATATATCCACGAGCCTTGAGCCATCCCTAGTCACCTTTGGATTGTATATCATCTATGTGTCATAATAACCAATAAACTAGAATCATAGGTGGTCTTTGAAACCATCCTACTAAAAAAAATTCAATTCAAGAACATTAAAACATCCCTATAAACCCAATAGAGTACTATCAGTCACATCAACCTACTCCCACTGACTATAGAGAGGTATTTCACTCTCACCAACCCATCTCCATAGAATCTAGGGATATCCATTAGTCATAATAAACCATCCCTAAGGACTATGGGGAGGTCAAAAAATCACACCATCATGTCCCTATATACTCTAGGGAGGCCACCTTCAATCACAATAGCTCATCCCCATAGACTATAGGGAGTCCACGATCAAGCACACTATCTCGTCCCTATAGACTCTGTGGATTCTATAACCATGCACACATAGGAAATTAGAAAACATGGAATAAAACATGACATATAGATCACAATAAAATCACCAGGGAATTAGAACCTTGGTACATAGATCTAATATTCGACCCCATTTGAAAACTAACTCAGCCCTCTAAGGGGAATGTTATACAAATCATGACCAACCAACATATCAATACCATTGTAAAATTTCTCACGATTTTACTCAATCAACACATTTGTCATCAAGAAAAGACATAGTTCTCAAATTGATACAAACACAACACACATCACCATGCACCATGCCACAAATGGATGTCACCACAATAGAACATAAAAAATATACACGCTATAGAAAATATGGTCATTTCCCATGCATGTTCTAATGGAGAAAAAAAATCCATCCCATTCCCTCTAGGATTCCCTTAAAATTCAATTCAAATTACCTTTTCCGAATCATTTAAAATGGAGTCACGTTTATATTTACTCACACCTAACCCTTGACACAAATCCCATCAAACACCCTTTTGGAATCCCACTTTCTTTTTGAAACATAATTTCAAAACCCATATTCATTTTCAGTTAAATTTTTATTTTAGTGAAATCGTATTTTTAAAAGTAGATTTGAAAAAATCAAGTTTCATTTTGAAACATAGCTCATTCCACTAATAAAAACCATAACTAGGTCTATTTATACTTGTTTGACTAGGGTGACACCATCAAAAAATTTAGCAAGATATATAGTCTATATTGACTTTTATGATGACGAGAGCCAATCACAACCTTATAGAAACTCATACATATCTTGAATTATGAATGAAGTTATAGAAATGAAGAACATTAATATAAAAAACCAATCAATCAAGGGACTCAAATAATTTCGAGGACCCCTACATCAACTTATAGTCTAATAAACAAATCCTAGCTCATACCAAACTCTATCGAGTATAGGGTAAACTGTATCATCTATAAAATCCATCAAATTAATTTTTTAAATATTTAAATCCAAAAACCCAAATTTTCATTTGTAACACCAACCTCACTGGGTTGTTTAATGAAACTATAATTGATAGAAACCAGTTTCGATCCAATGAAGATTCACCCTTGAACCATGGTAACACAAAATCCCCTAATCGTAAACATGAATCAAAAAAAATATTACCAAAATTTATAAAAAACACATAAAAATAAATAGAATAGAATAACTCATGTAAAATGAAAAAAAATACTTCTTTACAGCCTCTCGTGACATAATTTATGTGCTTCATATGAAATCCCCTTTAGGAATAATGATTTCTCCATGCTCATGTTAAATCATCAATACAAAACCCATGGAATTTGATCCAAAATTAGATAGGAGACAAGAATAGAGTAAATGTGAGAAATATTACGAAAAAATATATGATTAAACACCTATGGGATACCTTTATAATATCCCCAAAAGGGAGAGTAATATAAGACAAAATGTGTTCCTTCACTCTCCATTAGACGAAAAAAATTAAAAAAATAATCCCAAAAGGGTTCCAATAATAACCCCCAGCCAAAAATACCTAAATCGTTTTAAAAAGATTCATAAAAAAAATTTATTCATCTAAACAAGGTTTAAAAGATTGAAAAAATAGTATATATGAGGTAAAAACCATATTCTATAATATTCATGGCATGACATACATGGTCACACCCTGGAGGATCTAATGCTCAAATATCTAGTCGTCTGACCACTCCAAATCACCAGTTGAATCCTCCCAACCACTTTAGATTTCCTATGATCCCCATAAATGTATAAAAAAATCAATTTGAGAAGTTTATGTGCTCAAAAACCAAAATTAGGAACCAGTTATCAAAATGAACCACAAAAAATGAAAATTTAAAATTTCATTTTGAATTAAAAAACACTAACAACATGGGTCATAAAAAATACACACTATAATGCTTCTCATCTTCAATAACATGTGATAACATTCTGACAAAAAACTCCAACCAAACTTTATCAACATATTAGAACATACAATATAAAATTCATCTCTAAACGACATTCATTATTTATTTATGGAACGATACACGAAGTCTGAACACACTGGATTCTCTTCAAAACATTATGTTTGATGCTCAAACAAAGCCAACAATATATTAAATGATTCT
This sequence comes from Viscum album, assembly GCA_963277665.1. Lineage (NCBI taxonomy): Eukaryota > Viridiplantae > Streptophyta > Magnoliopsida > Santalales > Viscaceae > Viscum > Viscum album. The sequence goes on along the minus strand of OY728127.1, from coordinate 393,880,247 downwards.
ACCAATGTAGTTTCCACCATATCATATATAACCCTATGTAACCACACCATTTAAACCATCCTCAACAAATATTCCTCAAAATAACATGATCATACCCTCTAACAAATCACCTTATCACCCAAACATGATACCCAACTTCAATTGGCATCACCCAATGATCCATAAACTACATTGAGGTCATTATTTTACCATTATCCATAGAACCACACTACCTTACTTCTTCAATAATTGACAACCCCAAATTATTCCCTCACTACAATTCTTAACATGATTTACACTATGAATAACGTAATGAATCATGGGTCCCCACCTCAATCACAAAAAAAATCATGATTCACCAAAAAAATCATGTCATGAATTATGGATAACTCTAAAAATAACACAATGAAAACAGAATATCCCAACATTAGACATATATGAAGGCCCAATAATTTATTCATTGATCTAACACACAACCATAATACACATGTTTCATCCAATACCATATATAATTACTAAAATTAAAAATTCAAATCACACAGAAGTTCCAAATATGAAACAATAATCATCAAATATTGTGACAGTTCTCAACCACACCTATCAATTACAAAAACAGAAGTGTTAGCAACCACACCACCTAGAGGCTTATGGGGATCTTGAAAACAAGTCTCTACAACCAATAATAAATTTCAGCTAATGGTTCTCCCCACTATTGAAATTTCATAACAAAAAAATAGTTATTCTTCACCATAGACCCATAAAAACACACACCATGCATTGTAGCCTATAAAATCATCCAAATAGTTAATAAAATACACACCCAACTACATGATATTAATTTCAAAATTAATCTAAGAGATTTCCACAAGTGGTTCCCACAACGTATTCACCCTGGACCTGCCCATGTAGATATCTCAAAATAAGAAACCTCAATACCTCAGTCTGATATGTAGTCCAACACCATGGCCTATCCCAATATACGATCAAAAACTAGAAAACCTGGCCTACATATGCAACAATTTATTTTTACCATAATCTATCAAAAATAGGTCCAGAACCTAGAATTACACATGGATATTTCCAAAAACACATGACACATATGTTTTTCTCAATATTAAAGAATCTAGGTTAACCCCATAAAAACATCAAATCTAAGTAGAAATGATTACATATTACAAATGATTATTTCAAAAACCATTTAAAATAAAATTTAATTACATCATAAAATAACAATATATTTCAAAACACCCCTTAGAATCCAATGTTTTTCAACAGAAACGAAAATCACGAAAATAATTCCCTTGATTGTTATTTTTATATAAAGTGATCAGATTTAAAAACTATTTTGAAATAAAATTTCAAATTACATTTCCTTTCACTTTTCTAAAAAACCCAAAAATATATATCCTTTTCAAAATCACCAGTTCCATGATTAATTTCAACTAAACCATCATTAAAAACCATTCTATGAATACCACATGCCACTGCATGAGTATTCTTAGAAAAAATTGTCTTTCTTACGATTCTAAATTTTTTCCAAATCCATTATTTTTTTAAGCCAAAAAAACAAATCACAATAAATCACATATTCCCATAATATCTATATTAATATAATCACCCCATATAATATATGTGAGAAAAAATAATTTATATTATTATTAACATAAATTATTATGGATTCAAATAAGGATCATGTCCAACAACCCCACCTACAGGCACATTTATCACACACTTAGCGTAGAAATATACTAATGCTTGAAAAAAGTATCCTAGCTAATCACTATTACTTATCTAGAGTTTCATAGATCACAAATTGAAATTCTTGGTTCAAGATCATAGTTTACTCATCCTAGAGTGTCTAATCCAAAAACTCGAAATCCCATAGAAACTTGAATTTTAATCGATATCTTGATGGAAAGGCATGTTACAGATTTACCAACAAAGTCTTGAAATCATAACTCTGCATTTATCTACAATAAACCATCCCATGTCATGCTGCGACACAAATTTTTAATTCCTCAGACCATGTCTCTTTAACAACATATGATCAGGGAATCTACGTGAACATAGGAACCCCTCCCCACACGTTATAGGATATTGACTATAGGTGAGGGCCTAACATAATCATTGGGAGACCATTCCCTCTAAAATGTATATAATTTTAAGGCTAGAATCTAATATTTTTTCATGAATCATCTGTATAAAAGACAAACGAAAACCTATAGATAAATAAATAGGGAGACCAATAATCTCTCAAAGTATAAAATAGAATGTATTAAAAAAATATAAAGGATGCATAAATATATTGGTGACCCGAAAAGTTTAGACATTGACTTACAAGAATCATATATAAATAAATTGAAAACTTGATAATACATACTAAATGATTATTGAAAATAACTACACTAGAATTCAATCCAACATACTACCACCATATTGAATCCTTGAACTCCATGACCTAATGAACCAATTCCACTTGTCTATATATAAATGAAACCTAATCATTAAGATAAATCCTGAAGGTCTACCCATAAATATTGAAACCCATGTACTGTACATGTGTAAGTGGTGAGTCAAATTATCTTGTAGAAATCCCTAATCCCTCAACAAAACTTAGTTCTAATATTACCATGTTAGTGTGAATGCAATACATAAATAATTCATAGTCAGTTTATGAAACCCACCCGCCATGAAACATAACACGAAATGAACTCCCAATAATACATGTTAGATTGTCTTATGTTAATCAGTTCACAATGAAAAATTCCCCTAAATGATTCAACTCTTTTTCATAAGGAATAGAAACACTAAATAATATAACCTAACATATACCTAACGATACATGGTAGTATTACATTAATGATTTCCATTTAATACATAGAGACTTTTGGTGGGGAATCATCCAAACATTGACCTCGACTTGAAGAAATAGTTCATGATCATATATGTATAAGCCATGAACCATATTGCATCACTCGAGGATGGTCAAGCACCTACGCCTTATGTAAACCCACATCCTAGCCTTTGGGGATGTTTAAAACCCAAGTATACTATGTAATGGTAATACTCATACATATTGTTCTAACCCTCTAGTTGGCATTTAGGATTCCCATAAGTCTCTGCAACCCATTCCCACATACTCTAGTGAGGTTCATCAATCACAATAAACGTTACCTATAGTCTCTATAAAGGCCCATAAACCACACAATCTCATACCCTTAGACTCTAGGGAGGCTACCTTTAGGCACACATGTGAATCCTCACAACCTCATAAGAGGCTACATTAAAGAACACAGACTCATTCATGTATTATTTAGGGATTCCACAGTCATTCACATAGTGGTAATTAGAAAATAGAGCATAAAACCCATACTAAAAATTTCTACCACAAAACCATGAAACTAGTCCCTTGAGACAGACTCCCAATCTTTGAATACATTCAAAACACAACATGTCTCTCTAAGGGTTCAGTCACATCCATCTAGACAAATCATTAATTTGATACACTAATAAATGTTCTATTGTGAATACCTACACATCACATGTATAATTAATAACAAAATATTTCTCTTAGGTCTACACACACAACACACAACATCACACACTACACCACATAAGGAAGTCACATAAATGGAACATATACAACACGCATTCTTTTTCAAAACTAGGCATTTCCCAAACATGATAAAATAACCAGAAAACAGGAAAATCCAATTCCTTATATCCTCCATTAAAACCCAAGACAAATACCATTTTCTAAAAAACATTAAAATGTATCCCATCAAGACTTTATCACATAAGAACCATATCCCAAATCCCATCAGACTCCCTTTAGAAAACCAATTTCTATTTTGAAAAGTCATTTCAAAACCCATTTTCCAAATCATACATTTTACATTAAATTTAATTTCTATCAAATCCAATAATAAAAATAAAATTTCATAAATAATACATTCCCCATTGAAAAGTGACACAGGAAACCATGAAAACCCCTAATGAGGTACACTAAAACACATTTGACTAGGGTGCCACTATAAATCTATTTACAAAGTTATATGGTCCATGATCACTTGTCACGTCAATGTAATACATTATTGTTTTAATAATTAAAGAAAAATATTTTTGAAAAATTGACACCAAACTCACTAGGATGTCCAAAAAATATTGGATAAATGAGCAACTAGTTGTGATCCACTCTAGATTGACCCCTTAATCTAGGATGCACAAAATCCCTAAATTGTTATCTCAAATCGAACACCAGTTTTATCAAAATTATATTAAAACCCTAAATAAACCAATATTGAAAGATACCTCACATCAAAGGATGAAGAAAAAATTGTTTATAGCCTATCAGAAGGTATTTTAGGGGCTACATACGAAATCCCCTTTAGTAAGAATGTTTTTTTAATTTGATGGTGTACTTTTTCATATGAAACCCTAAGAATACGATCTAAAATTAGGGAAAGGGAAGTATTAGAGTATGTGAGAGATATCCTAAAAAAGATTATGTGATGAAACACATCTAGACCACAGAGATAAAATCCACCGAATGGTGGGGAATATAATATTCAATGGAGGTGCTTCCTCTCTATCAGATAGCCAAAAAATGAGGAAACACAAATAGGGTCCTCAAAATAATACTAAAGGACAAAAAGGAAAAAATAACCTACAAACATAGGGTTACTAAACATCATTTCCATGAAAAAATGGTTCATGGTGTGTATGGAATCCAGGAAGGTGGTACAACCCATATTTCATAATATTTATATCATGACAAACATGGTTACACCATGAATGGTCTGCTATTGGAAAGTCCAACAGCCTCACCACTATGGATTTCTAATAGTATCCTACTGAACCCCCAAGACATCCCATGTTCCCAAATACATGTTTAAAACACCTATTAGAGACATTTACGTTCTAAAAAACACCACCCACGAACCGATTCTCAAAACCAACTATCCATCGATGAAATTTCAAAATTCCATTTGTAATTTTCATCCCAAAACAAAACAATTTATTACATTAAATACTGGTAAGCAAGGTAATCTTTTACTATAGAGGATCATACATGAAAATTAATGACATATATAGTGGAAAATTTAGATATTGAAGAAAATAATAAATATATAAATCGACATGGATTCTATGGTAATGTTTTGAATGATCATAGAAAATAAGAATATTGTGTATATAAGCGGTAATATGACCATTGGAATGTAGCTATTCAAATCTAAAAGAAGTTATTTTACTGTTGGATTCTTATTGTTAGTAGAGAGATAAATTTTATAATAATGAAATATTTATTCATGAATATTTCTTATAAAATAAATAAAATCATTTACTAATAATATAACTAATAATCAATGAAATGTATATTAATTGATGAATTTTAATAAAATTATACACATATGAATAAGACAAAATAATTATTTTCTAGAAGAACGATCTTCTAATTTTTTGGAACCAAACACATTCAATTGAAATATAATAAATATTTTATTTATAAATTAAAATTATAATAAAAAGAAACATTTTTTTATAAGATGGCATTAAATTTGATAATAGAACATCAAAACTATGAAATATATTTTTTTAAAAAAAAATAAGATAATTCATATCTAAATAGTAAAATACACTTGGCATATATAGTAAATGTTATTTTATAATTATGATGTATAAATAATTTACTAATTAGTATAATTGAATTCATTACCAAAAATAACTTATTTTATTAGTGTAATGTATTTTAATGAATTAAAATTAAGTTATCCAAACCTGTATATAACATTACAAAGTCAAAAAAATTAATATTTTAAGAAAAATGTTTTAGGGAAATTTTATATTCACATGGAAAATGTAATATAAAATAATAGAGTTCAATTATCTAAATCAAATATGTCAAAAAATATGAATTATATTTTAGAAAATATGATCTAGAGAAATTATTATGATACTAATTTTTCATTTTCCACAAACTATATTTCTATATACATGTTTTCTAAATTAATAATCAAGACTCCAGATTTTGATATGAATTCCAACCATTGTCCTATTACACATCGCACAAAATCCATACTGCCAGAATTTTCCCTCATTTTCTTAAAAAATTGTCTCTCCCTAGATCTTTGGATTCCACAATAATATTTAAAAAGTTACCATTCAAGATAAGGGTCCTCAATTTCAGCCCCTATTTTAATGGTGATATTATTTCCAATTCCATTATCATTTCCATGTGAAATATTATTATAGCTTATTTTTATAAATTCTATATTTTATTCCCAAGAAGATACCACCATTAAATATCCTTATACTATATTCATAAGATGTTATATTTCTCAATATTTCCCATAAACATAAAACCATCATTAATTTTTATAGATAAATGATTTTTTTGTGGTTTTACATGAAATAACATCATTGTATATATAAAAAAGTACAAATATATAATGCAAATTCAACTAGTGGTAATAAACTTGATAATTTTTGGTTGGCTATTAACATGATCTTTACTTGGTGCACAAAACTGGTCCTTTCAACTCACAAGGTTTGACACCCTAGGGGGATATGTTATTTACTATTCATATTCTCATTATGAGTCCTAATATGGGATTTGATTTTATAGATTTGGGGATTTATCTATAATTTATTTTGTCTTCCACCATTTTAAATAATTTATTTCTACTTCCCAAACTAACTTATAATATTAATTTTTTTAAAGCACCTGATAACTACAAATCCAAATTCATCACTTGATAAGGATACATATTTCCAAATTTTTTATCCCAAGACATTCCCAATATGATTCATTTTTATTCACCCAATTTTCATTATTAGTTAATTTATATGGTAAAACTTTTTTTAAGAATTTTATAATAATTTATTCTATATAGTTAAATATTAAAATATAAGACACTTTTAGAATTTAATATATGTATTCTTATGTTATTAAATCTGAAAAATCATTCCATAGTAATTTAGTATGTAAAGGAATGCATTTTATGTTTATGTAAAGGGTGGATCATAGATTTATATATCTCTTAAGGAAACTATTTGGTCTCATGATACTACTAAGATATGGTAATGGTAGAATATTTAATCTTTATGTATGGTGTCTTGGTATATGGCCTTGAAAATATGTTTATGATGTCTGACAATGTTTTTTATGAACATATATATCATTAGTAGATAATTTAATCCTTTATAGCTTTTACATTAATGGATTTTGTAATGTGGCCTCAGTTTTTTATATTTTTACATTATATTGATTATTTTTTATCTGCTTCAATTGTACACTATCCCATAATGATCATTTGATCTCACCATTTATTTTTTTACTCAATTCCATAGATAATTAAGAGGATTTAATTATATGATCATCCTAATAGATAACAATAAGTAATACTTATTTATAATATTTTTAAAAAAATTGTCATAATGTAATTTAATATGCTTAAATATAGCTTCTTCAAGGCTACCAATCCTTGTTCTTAGGAAAATAGTATCATTTAATATAATTACCATGTATTAAATATCCCACCAAATCTGGTTGAGTATATTTTTCAGAACTACATTTCATCTTACAATGCATGGTACTGCTCATAGATCATGTCACCTTGTTCCAATATCTTGGTTTTTAATCGAGCAATGTAATATTTACAGCTCACCTTTTCATGTTTTAGCCTTGAATAATTTTTGAAAAATTCTTCTATATGTATATAAATATTAACCTACTTAGACAAAAAAATGATGTTATTTTGAGGAAATTCCCTTCCCCATAAAACTATATTTTATATTATACATTCATGAGGATGTATCATATAGTGTTTTTTTTGAATTTGACATCATTATAATCCAATAGATCTCTATCCACTTCCACAAAATTTTTATTTAAGATTTATAAAATTTCATCCTTAATCTCATTTCTACCAACATGAATCTCATGTAGCTAATTTTCCATTCTAAACATATAGACTTCTTCTAATCATATCTAATATTTATCATATGATTAGTTGAAAATTTTCTCCTTCAAATATTGTTATATATCTTTATAATCACTAAGTCCAACAACACTAATGACATGTGGATACTTATCTACCATTATAGAATAAATATGATAATTAATATGATCATAATCAGAATCACTTTCCACTTCCAGAAATCTAGTAGAATATTTTATTTGTAAATCACAATCTTATTTCATTATATGGAATTAACATTGAACATATCCTCTACCTCATATTCATTCAATTAACAATTTCAATAAAATATTTTCAATGGAGAATATAAAATGTGAATAAAGTATTTGATCAAATTACATGAATAAAATTCCAAAGAGAAGGAAATTTATGTAAATACAAATTATTACAACTGCATGTGTATTTATTGAGATATAAACATAGTCCGTGGATGAATAAAAGTTTGAAACATATTCAAATTTAATCTAATCTATACCAAAAATACCATGATCCTGAATAATCATGGCTTTATAGTTAGTAAGGTATTTTTTATATTTTTCATTAATGATTAATCAAATTTTATTTCACCTATATTTTCCAAAATCCAATTTCATCAATGATTAATTTACTTACACAAATGTATTTAAACCTTTTTGAAATCAATTGATTGATTAAAAAACGATTTATTAATTTTACTTGGTCTACCTTCCATATGCTATATCCATGGAAAAAAACTATAGTGTGCAAATGTACCGAAATACACTAAACATATTGTTAAATTGTGTGTTTAGAAAAGGCCACTATATGTAATCAATCAGTACCATTATACCTATTTAAGGATAAAAAACAACCTCCCAAGGGTTACTCCCTCACTCCTCTCTATATTATCACTATTCAAGAAAATAAAACAACTTTTGAATACAAGATAAGAAAGGAATACATCAATATTTCTATTTCTCACTAACTATTGGGTGGTTTTCATTAATATCAATTTAATTCTACACTCCCATAATCCTATCATTAATTCAATAATAAATGAGCCTCCTAATTCCATTAGTTATTCTTAAACATGTCTTTATGGAACATATTTTTTTGGAATGTTCTTCAATGAATACTAATAATTTCTTCCTTTGCATTCTATTTTCGGAATTATCTCTCCAAATATATTATCTACGAGAAGAATCACCAAGAATAATCCAAATATTTGTCTTAAAACCCTATAAAAATATAAAGCATACTTATATAAATTCAGATATCATAAAATACACAAATGATAGGATCATTGAATTTTTTTTAAATCTATTTTACCAGATCAACTTTATTGTGGCATATTACAAATTATTATAGTTTGATGTTTATTATTTAGGGAAAAAATCTTTTACATAGCCCTAGTACCAGTAATATTCCTCCAAAATATATCATTATTTATGGGATAATTCCAAATTTATATAATGATCCTTCAAATTATATCCTCCAACCATTGTCTTCCTTTATACAACATTTTATTTATTATAAAACTATAGAAATAGATACATTATATATAACTCTTTCTTGCAATGAAAACTACATCGTTAATCTTTTTTTAATTCAATATTTTCATTGTGATTAAATGAAACTTTAAATTTGATAACAACTCTAATACATACTTATTTGGTTGAAAATAAATCAAACACAACTTCATTAATTATCCTTTGGATATTCACACCTAAATAGATAGAAATTCACATGACTATAGACAATGAGAACCAAAAACTATGTTTGTATTCAAATTCATATTATGGAAGGCCTTTAATGACTTTGTATACTATTCTGAGGGATTTTTATTAAAAATTCATATGAAATCATGTTTTACATAGAAATATTATTATTTATTCTATATTAATGCTTATATATATTGTTAGCCATGTACTATAAAAAATTACATATTAGAAATCATTTTTATCTAAGCACAATAATTAATTATAATTGATTATTTTATTATAATGACAAAAAATAATTAATCAAATGAAGAAAAAATATGTATATTTATCAATAGTTTTAATCTACTATTATGTTTATTGAGAATTTATAAACCATATTAAACTCTAAGGGAAATTTTTTTTATTGAACCACATATTGATTTTCACCATCCTATACTCTCATGTGTTGCACCATTATTTCTATAAAACATTAACTCATCACTTAAACCACCTAATTGTGCAGTCACCATATTTGATGGCTAAAAATGAACATGTGATCCATTCATTAATTTAATAGAGGGATGATGCAATAACAATCATTAAAAATTTTACAATAATTATTATTAATTTAAACAATGGGAAAAGAAAATTAAATTTAAAACATAAATCCCAACATACACGTGTTGGTATTTTTAAGGATTTTATATTATAAAACGATAATTTTTAATAAATTTAATTATTAAAAAAACAAAACTTGATATGAAATAAATTAATTTATATTTTATTATACTTCTTATGGTCCTTGAAATCCCCAAAACAATTCGTAAATATTATTTCAAAAAAATTCGGAATTCATTTTATTCAATATCTTTATATATTTTTAAAATTTTAAATAAATAATACATGATTATTTCCACCCCTAATCAAATCCCATTCCTAATAGTTTTAATAAATATAACCCCGCACATCCCGTGAGGGGGGGGGGTAGACAATATGGATAATGGGGAATTCATGAATGCCTTTTATTTTTTAAATATAATATCTCTTTAATTATATATATTAAAATAAAATTAATATAAAAATTATTAATTTTTAAAAAATATTTTTCATTCTTTTTAGAAAATTCATGGACATAGGGATATTGATTCACACATGGTCATGACCATTGAATCTAGAAAAGGTCCTTGAGGATGAATTTTTTAAAATTGAATTAAAACAAAAAATATAAATTTTGTGTGACCACTCCAATACCACATTAATAATATGGGTAAAATATAGTAAATGAGGATCATCACATGTTATACTTGATGGAATTGTATTGAAAGCATTATTATAATCATCACATATAAATTAAAGTAAATTTTTAAAATAAAATAACCACTATATAAGTTTTTTTTCTAATATTATTTCCACTCATAATTGACATCCCCAATTATATATACAATAATTTTAATATTATAACTACTTTAACCATCAAAATATGGATTACTTTAGAAAATCTCATCCATGTTTCCTGATGTTTTAAATATTATTTTTGATATATCAGGTGTAATAATGTTGGAATCTGGAACCAAATATCATCTATCCATTACCATATTTATTTCTAACTTTTTTTATATTTATAACATGGGATAATTATATTTATTTTTATCTGAATGTATTTAGGGTAAAATTATAAAAAATAAACTCAATTAATAATTAAGGGGACATATTTTATAATTTTAATCACCCAAAATTATATAATAATTTCACAAAGTATAAATTATTTTATTTTAATCATAATAAATCCATTATGTCAACTCATAAAATAATTTTTTATTTATTTATTTATAGTATTTTATGTGGCATATCCATAAAATATAATTTTATATAATCAAAATTTTATTAATATATTTAGAAATATAACTACCCGAGTCCAGATCCACTCAACTGGTGCCCCGTACCCGTTTTGCCTCATGACCTCAAACACATTTCCCCAAACACCAGAGGCTTCTGACTAGTAGCGAGGGCCTTGGTGAGTCATTAGGGAAACTATGCCGTCATTTGGTAAGGTATACAAGGGAAAGGAAATAACAGTCAATCACGGAAGTAGTAAACTACATAAAATAAGTGAAACTAAAAAGCAAAAGCAATGAATATATAGAAATGATGATAATGATGCAGTAGGTACAAGTATCTAAGGAAAGAATAAAACACAACAACATGATGAAATACAACTGAGAAACAATGTACGAAAAGTAAACAATAACTCCAGCAGCATCGCAAGCCTATTCTCGGTCATATTCTCTCCATCTCCAACCAGAAATCATGTACCTGATTTAGAAGGGCCACAATCCCTAGCCACACCTGCAACCATATAACCTGTTTGGGCCAAAATATATGACCTAAAAAGGGTGTGAGACTAATCCCAGTAGGCATCCACAACAAGATTTGTGCCCAACTGTCAGTGAGTGATATAACAGAAGTAATGAAAGTAAATATAGTAATGAACTAGTTGTACACAATTAAAAAATCCTACCAATTAACATTCACATTCATTTAACAATTTATCTATTCATCTAACTAAACAACCAAGGAATCTAGAAAATCTCTCTATTCCAAGGTGAACAGGTAACACAACATGCATCAAAGGACTACCTAAACAAACAAGCAGCCCAATAGATCCAAGCTTGTGCTTTTTCTTGGTTGACTCATCTAAACCAATCGAGCAATCCACATTCACACTGACTCTCTGGGTGGCTCAAACTAGCAGACCCCTATAGTGAAGTAAACATACAATGGCACAAACACTCTGGGAAGCACTCACGTTGATTCCCATGTGGTCTTGTAACGATAGCTACAGACTCTATGAGGAATATCTTATATCTAAATCCTCATGTGGTCTTGATATGTGCGTAATCTAATGACACTTTTAGTGAGAACAAAGTACAATTCTATTAGGTTAGATGTACAAAACTAATTCCAACATACCCCATAGTGAAGCACTAAATCTTCAATTCCCACTTTGGTCTCCGACACCAGGTTCTCCCAGCCTTGGGTAGTCCATTCATGCATAATAGACTGTCAGCATCCCTAAGTAAGTTTAAAAACTACCGGTCTAAAGATAAAATGAATCAATGGCATTAAAATTGTAGGAAACACATTCAATCAGTTATAACAAGCAAACTAGCAATTGCAATAGGGTTTTCCTTGCAGGAAAACTGTGACAAACAGCGATAAACATCAAAACATGGATAACAACCTTGGGTTGATCCCAAAAAATTAAAAAGTTAATATATTATTATCAATTAATCTTAAGATAACATGAAATCTACGGAAAATAAACAATAGGACCAAAATCCCTAACCCAAGATACCCGCAACATAGGAATCCATCACATTTGCACGAAAACTCAAAGACATTCAACATAAGCCAACAAACCACCTACCTCAATCCTAGGATATCTATATACATGAACTTCGGCACGTGAATCTTCCTAGAACGGAGTAGATCTGCAAAAACATCTAAAACGTTCATCCTATAATAACTCTTATGAGAGAAGAATCAGGAAACGTGGCCAAATAATAACCAAGAACTCACCGTTGTATTTCTATTTCAACCAACGGTGTTCAATTCAGATAACCGATGACAGATTGTTTCTCAAAGAATATTCGGCCTCCACGGAAGCTCTAGATGGAATGAGGTGAATAAGAAGACGGAAATTAGGATTAGACGCGACCCCTATTCGATTAATGAAATAAAAATAAAGTACGCAATGTGTAATTCTTGAGTACACGATGTGTACATGCCTTTTAAGTAATCCTCTTTAGGTTTCCTCCAAGTATCCCTTACATGGCCATGTGTGTGTCCATGACATGGATAGCACACAACTTCTAGTGGAATCTATGTACACGGCCTGTACTTTTAAAGTACACAGCGTGTACTCTGAAAATTTTCAGATTATCCACTTTATCTAAAAAACTACTAGAAACGGAAAAACATACCTGAAAAGAAGATCAGGGTCCATACAAACTTCCCCCCTTAATGAAATTTGTCCGCGAATTTCCAAAACAAGGTGGCTAAAAAGAAACCTCAAACAAATTTGGACACTATGATCACATATCGACATCCCTCTCTCATTTCTCATCTTGTACACGACCGTTCCTCCATAGCAACTGTACCAGAGGAACAGACCGACCACATAGTACCTTTGCACTAAGTTTTTATTTTGATATGATACTCCTCCAATGATGCATCATGATCTATCTCAACCTCCTCATGTTGAAAAACATGATATGGAACAGAGAAATAGTGTCGAAGCTAGGAAACATGGAAGACGTCTTTCATATCCTGGTACCTTTGAGGTAACTGCAACCTATAAGCAACCAGCCCTACTCTTTCCAGAACCTCAAACGTCCTGACATATCTCAGTGAAAGCTCACCCTATCTCATGATCCTCTTATGTCCCAACCACGTGGTAACACGAACAAAAACCTGATCTCCGACCATGAACTCCAAACGTCGTCTCCACTGATCAGCATAAGATTTCTACCGAGAATGTGCAGTAGCCATCTTCTTCTGAGTCAACTCCACATGTTCTTTGGTATCCTGAACAAGATGAGGTCCCAGCATAGCTGCCTTTCCTGCCTCCTGCCAACACATGGGTGATTGGAACGACCTACCGTACAATTCCTCGTAAGGTGCCATTTGAATTGTTTCTTGAAAACTATTATTGTAGGAAAACTCCAACAGTGGTATAGGTCTCTCCCAAGAACCTCCAAAATCAAAGACACATGCTCATAGCATGTCCTCTATAACTTGAATAGTGTGCTCTGACTGGCCATCTATCTGGGGATAGTAAATTGTACTCAGAAGTAGCTGTGTACCCAAAGCCCTCTGTAGCCCTTTCTAGAAATTCGTCATAAAGAAGGCATCCATATCTGAAATTATAGTACTCAGAACCCCATGCGAGAAATCTCACAGATGTACAAACATCCAAGCTCATCAACACCTATGGTCTCCTTAATCGTCAAGAAGTGAGCATTCTTCGTGAGCCTATCAATGACAATCAATAATGCGTCATTCCCTTGAGGCGATCTCGGTAACCCTGTCATGAAGTCCATCGCGACATCATTCAACTTCAACTCGGGAATGGGTAGCTACAGTAAAAGCCATGTTGGTCACTGGTGCACCGCCTTCAGCTGCTGACAGGTGGATAACCTCATGACAAAACTAACAACATCTATCTTCATACATGGCCACCAATACTGGCGGTGTAGATAACGATAAATCATGTAGATGCAAGGATGATCCTCCCAAACTGAGGAATAAAATTCCCGCCTCAGCTCCTCACATATATCTGATGGCACCAAAACACGTCCATGAAAACACAAGATCCCACCCACGCCTATGGTCCATCCGGGAAGTGGGTCCTCTCCTGACATGATTTACCGTAAGAATAGGCCTTTAGAAACTGATAGCTACCTCATTTGAACTCAGTCAAGAAGGGTAGATGTAATAGCTACAGAAAAAAGAAAAGTATACCCTTGTTTCTTGTGCACCTCTAAATTCATTTTAGAGAACATATCCATAAGTGGTCACTCTTTGCTGGCCCCCTGAACTGCCTATATCTGTGTCCTCCTGCTCAGTGCGTCTTCCACAACGTTGCCTTTACCAGGCATATAAGAAAGCACAAAATCGATAGACTGTAGGTACTCAACACACCTTCATGGTCTTAGATTCAGGTCACGCTGTGTGAAGATAACCTTGAGGATCTTGTGGTCAATATATACCACAAAATTCTCCCCTAGAAGATAATGTCTCCAACAATGCAAATCATGAACAACTGCAGCCAACTCTGGGTCATGCATAAGATAGTTCCTCTCATGTGGCCTCTAATACCTAGATCGATATGCAACAACACAATCCTCCATTATAAGCACTACTCTAAGCCCGATGGTAGATGCATCACAAAAAACTCTATAACTCTTTCCTGGCTCCAGAAAAACTAGAATCGGTGCTGAAGTAAATCTCCCATTTAGCTCATGAAAGGATGAATCGCAGGCATTTGACCAAACATAACTCAACCCCTTCTTATTCAATCCCTTCAACGACACTACTAAGCTTGAGAAGTCATGTATAAATCTCTTGTAGTAACTAATAGGCCCTAAGTAACATTTTACCTTGAAGACATTCTTCGGCTGCTACCAGGTAACTACTGCACTCACCCTATCTGAGTCTACTAATACTCCTGTCTCTGAGATGACATGACCCAGGAAGTGAATCTCATCCATCCAAAAGAGGCACTATGAGAGAATAGCATATAACTGATGCTCTCTTAGTGTATTCAAAAAGATCACAAAAGGGGTAGCATTGTTGTGTTGATTGTGAGAGTACACCAAGATATCATCCATGAAAACCACCACGAATGAATCCAAGTAACGATGGAAAACTCTTTTCATCAGTACCATGAAAACTGATGCACATTCATGATACTGAATGGAATAAAAAAATACTCATAAAGACCATACCTGATTCTAAAGGATGTAAGATGTATATCAGATGTTCAAACATGCAACTGATGATAACCGGACCTCAAATCAATCATTGAGAACACTCGGGCTCCTCGAAGCTGATCAAGTGGGTCATAAATCCTAGGAAATGGATATTAGTTCTTGACCGTCAACTGGTTGAGCTTATGAAAATCCACAAAAAGAATAAGGGTGTATTCTTTCTTCTTATAAAATAGGAAAAGAGAACCCCATGTAGAAGTACTGGGTCAGATGAAACCCTTTGCATGGAACTCCTCCAACTTCATTTTGAGCACATGCAACTTAGGTGCAGCCATCCTAAATGGAGGTATGGATACTAGTACTGCTCCTAGGACAAGCTCAAGAGAGAAGTATACCTCTCGATACGGAGGAAAAAATAAAAAGTCTTCTGGAAAGACATCTGAAAAGAGATCAAACACTAGAGGGAAATATATCTGAGATGTCCCTTGGACATCCAGATATAAGCTAGTAATCTAGACCATAACACCGCCCAACTCATGATGCTCTGGTCCAGCTCTGCTCGACTCGACATCTCATTCGTCCTTGTGAAGAACAGATCCGCCCTCTGGTGATGTGAAACTCACCCTACGGTGATAGCAATCGACATAGGCCTAGAAAGGAACTAACCAGTCCATCATAAGAATTAAATCATACCCTGTCATCTCCAAAACATAAAGATTCCATGAAAACCGACACCCATCAACCTCAAGGGGGAATCTAATCATTGAAACACGCTAGCAGTTCTAATTCCCAAGGGAGTTTCTAACGTCATCATATCTTCAAATGTATAAACTGTAACTCTACGGATTTACAAATTATGCATAGAAATAATCCTAAAAGAAGCTCCAATATAAAAATTTGTAGAGATAAAACTGAGGCTACTAATGTCGTCTCTCGAACTGTAGAAGGTACAAGATCTTGCTCCTGATAAATCTGCTCTACCGCAAATGTCTGGCCTGCACCGCGGCCCTATGTACCATCTTGAGAACCCCTAGCTGACCCTACCAAAGCCTGACTACAACATCAACAACCCCTACCCTGGCATGAATGACCTGAAGAACTCCAGACCCTAGTATACTATGAAACTGGTAATCCTTATCCTATATGTGGAGTCAAAACATATCCTCCTTAACTAGCCACTGGAAAGAGATCCTTGTAGAAACGCTGCTGATGACCCATCTTGCCACAAGATCGGCACTCCACTGGGTATCTTAGGCACTGAGGCTTATTATGCATGCATTTCCCACACTGATAGCACACCACTTGGTTACCAGAAGGAAGATCCCGTCTACCAGAAGGAATACCTCGCTTCCTTGGGTTACCTCGTGTAGACTCTTAGTGGCGCTTCCTACTTTCTATCTAAAACGAACCAGCCCTAGATGTTGAACTGCCCTGGTCCATAACTCAAGTCTCCCTTATATTTCTCTCCATGATAAGTTCCCTGTTGACTATCAGAGTAATAGAAGTCAACTTAATCACGTTCACGTGTGATCTGATATCTGGTCGAAGGCCTTCCTCAAACTTCCTTGCAAAAAACAGATCATCCTTCCTCAGAACAGGAGTGAAACATTGTAACTTTGTGAAGCGAGAGGAATACTCCATAACTATGATAGTACCCTACTATAATATCATGAACTCTCTAGCTCTTTCATCCCTCAGCATCGCTGGGTATAAGTAGTCATACAAAGTATGTTGAAACTTGTCCCAAGCCAAAGCATGTTGACGCCCTTCCTGTGAAACCACATCACACCATCTCTTGGCGGAGTCTCGTAGCATATAGTTTGTGAGATTCACTATCCTTTCCAGAGGCATCTCCATGTGCTCGAAAATGGATAGTAGAGCCTCTAGTCATGACTCCATATCTTGTGGTCCTCCATCCCTTATGAACGTGGGAGGATGATACAGCTGAAAAACCCATGTCAGCTCTGCCATAGATGGGGCAGGATGCTGAACTTCCTGGAAGGTCTGCATGAATCTCTCAGAACTGAGTGTCGGCACCAGTGTCTGAAATCAGTGGATGTGCCATGTCTGGAATGATAGGCGAAACTACCGGTAGTCCCTGATCTGCCATATCAGGCATACAGTCACTACCTTGCAACTGACAGAAAACCGGAGGACATCTCGATGCCATGGCTCCAAAATGTCAAAATAACACCTTAGATTCAGGATTAACAAAGACATAAAAACTGAAGGCATAAGAAGGAAATGGGAAAAGAAAGCATTCATGTTATGCAAAACATGACTACATGGAGTGTTACTTCCCTACACGGCGTGTTCCCTTAGGTCATTCAAATTGGTGTATACTTCTACCTAAAATGGTTGTGTAACACCCCGGTTTGCGACATGACTTCATGTGAATTTCCTTAAATGCCAGAGGCTGCTGACTAGTAGCGAGGGCCTTGGTGACTTATTGGGGAAACTATGCCCTCATTGGGTAAGGTATGCAAGGGAAAGGAAATAACAGTCAATAACGGAAGCAGTAAACCACACATAATAAGTGAAACTAGACAACTGAAGCAATGAATATATAGAAATGTTGATAATGATGTAGAAGGTACGTGTATCTATGGAAAGCATCAAACACAATAACATGCTGAAATACAACTGAGTAACAATGTATGAAAAGTAAAAATTAACTCTAGCAGCATCGCAAGCCTAAGCTCGATCCTATGCTCTCCAGATCCGACCAGAAATCATGTACCTGAAGAAGAAGGGGCAACAATCACTTTCCACACCTGCAACCAAATAACCTGTTTGGGCCTAAAAACAAGACCCAAGTAGGGTGTGAGACTAATACCAGTAGGCAACGACCACAAGATCAATTCCCTACTTTCAGTGAGTGATATATCAGAAGTAATGAAGGTAAATGTAGTAATGAACTAGGAGTAAACATGTAAACAATCCTATTAATTACCATTCACATTCATTTAATTATTAATCTAATCATTTAATTAAAAAACGATGGAATCTAGAAAATCTCTCTATTCCAAGGTAAATAGGAAACACAACAGGCATCAAAATACTACATAAAAACAAGTAGGTCAATTTATCCAAGATTGTGCATTGGCTTGGTAGAATAATCTAAACCAACCAAACAATCCACATTCACACTGACTCTTTGAGTGGCTCAAACTAGCAGACCCCTACAGTCAAGTAAACATACAAAGGAACATACACTCAGGGAATAACTCACGTCGATTCCCCTGTGGTCTTGCAACGATTGCTACAGACTCTACAAGGAAGCTCTTACCTCTAATTACTCCTATGGTCTAGATACGTGTGTAAACTGAGAACACTCTTAGGAAGCACAAATTCTAATTCCAGTAGGTCATGGATAAGAATCTAATTCCAACAGACCCCCTAGGGAAGCACTAAATTGTTTATTCCCTCTTTGGTCTCCCGCACCATGTTCTCACAGCCTTAAGTAGTCCAGTCGTGCGTAATTGACTGTCAACAGCCCTAAGTATGTTTAGAAACTACTTGGGTAAACCAACAATGCATCAAAAGCATTAAAACAGCAGGAAACACTTGGAAATAGTTATAACAAGAAAACAAGCAATTGCAATAGGGTTTGCCTGGTAGACAAACTGTGCTATACGACGATAAACATCCAAACAAGGATAAGACCATGGGGTGATACTCAATCATGAAAACAAGAATATATTATAATCAATTAAAATTTAGATATCAAGAAATATAATGAAAATAAACAATAGGACCAAAATCCCTCTCCCAGGATACTCGAAACATGGGAATCCAACACTTTTTAAAAAAAAAACTCAAATTCATTCTACGTAAGGAAACAAACCACCTACCTCGATCCTAGGAGTTCAATATACTGGAACCTTGGCCCATGAATCGGCCTAGAATGGAGTAGATCTGAAAAAACGTCTAAAACATTCAACCTAAGATAACTCTCATAAGGGAATGAATAAGCAAACATGGTCAAAGAAGAACCAAGAACTCACATCTGCAATTCTATTGGAACCGAAAGTGTTCGATTTGGATAACCGGTGACGGATCGTCGGATCAGAGAAGATTCGGCCTCCTCAGACGCTCAATATATAATTAGGCGGAGAAGAAGAAGGAAATAAGGAATACATGTGACCTTGGTCCAATTAATGAAATAAATAGAATGTACAGGACCTGTACTTCTAGAGTACACGGCGTGTACTTGCCTTTTCCATACTAAGCTTTAGGCGGCCTTCAAGTCACCCTTACACGGCCATGTGTATGGCCATTACACGGCCATCACATGGCATCCAGTGGCATCGAAGTACTGGGTGTGTAGTTCTAAGGTACATGGTGTGTACTCTGAAAATTTTAAGATTTTTCCATTTTTCTCAGAAACTACACGAAATGGAAAAACATACATGAAGAGGATATCTGGGTTCTTACAAGAAATATATTTAAATATATTTCATAGACCATTAGCTTGTGAATTCAAAAATAACATTATATTGAATATTGAACCATTACATTACATTGCACATTTAGAAAAATAAATACATTCACCTATTTTAGGAATATTTATGTTTCATATTCACTAATCTTATATATAAATAGGATATAAAATTCAAATAAGTTATTCTTAACTTAATTAACATTATATTGAATTTTACAATCAATATCACTTGAATTAATAACCTTACATTAATTTGGAGTGACTTTATTCATTAAATATTTATTTATGTATATCTTATAATATTTTGGATAAGCATTACTTTCAACACACTTTACATATTTCTCAGTGGATGTTGTTCCAAATCATGGGCAAAGATAAGTATCTATAAAAACATCAAATATCCCATTGAAAATAAGAAAAGTCATTGCATCCATAATGAAACATAGCATATGAATTATAATTTTGTATATAATCTCTTTTACAACCAACATCTCATCAATAAAGATACATATATATGAAATTATCCTTATTTCATGATTTTTATTTCATTACCACACTATGATGATCATATCTATAAAATTCCATGACCATGTAATCAAGGGAATTCACATAAATCTCATTTAAATGGTAAGAGATATTTTCTTACAAGACACAAAATAGGTAAATCATATCTTTCAAAATTAGTAGATACATTATAAATTTCATCATGAATAAAATTATGTTAACAATTAAAAAAATTAATGATGTTCTCAAGTTTATGACAAAAACATATGCTCCAAAATTGTAATTTACAATGATAAATTAATTATGTTTGTTCCAATTAGTGGGTATATTATAATCATATACCATTTAAATGATTACAAGATATTAAATTCTTCAGAATAATTATTAATGCTTATGAGCCCCAACATCTCATAGTCTAACATCAACTATAACATGTCAAAATATTGTATCTAGACAATGGAACATTGTTTTAATAACATAATGATTTTTATAATAGGTTTTCATTATAGTGTGTAACATATAGAACATATTGATGATGTATATAATAAAATGAAATAGACACATTAATCAAAAATATGAAAAGTTAATTTTTGATTTGAATATAAAATATATAAACTGAATAAATGGTATTTTAGTTAAAGATACATGATAATTTGGGTCTAGGAAAAGATATAACCTAATATACACAATAATAATATATTATTTATTAAAAACACCAAAAAATATATATAATATTTTTTACAAAACCATTTATTTCATGTCATTTTTTGCATGAAGATTTTACTTAGACTTACCTTTAACACTCAAAATAGACTTTATATATTATCATAGAAATTTTTTAATGTCATTAGAATCTATTTTTTTAAAATCGAGTTTATTTCCAATATAATAAATTATATAAAATACACACCTTTTTCAAATTATTATTGTCTTTTTTATTTTTATAAGAAATATAAATGAAATACAAAATCCAAAAAATAAAGAAAATCATATAACACAAGAAAAATCACCTTATAAATGGTTCTTAAGTTTAACCCAATTTCAGGATTTTAAGTGTTGGTATATATTCAATGGAAACCTGAAAATAATTCTCTATATTTGGAACATGTGTTGTAGGAAAATAATGTCTGTGTTAATTATATACACACACTTTTTTATACTGATATTAATATATTAATTTTTTTATCTTTTTTTAAATAATGATAAAAAATTAATTATTTATTATCAAAATATATATAATTATATTTTTAGGAAAATCAATTACTAATTATAAAAAATCATCTAAAAAATTTATAAATTATTTAACAACTAAGTCACAAAGATATTATTCCATCAACCAAAAATTCATTCATCTTATCAATCATTGATTTCATATATTCATTAATTTTATATCCTTGAAATCTGGGTTAATAAATAAGATTGTAAAGTATCCAAAATTGTAGTTTTATAAATATATAGGGTAATTTTTTATGAAACAAACACGAGAAGATAATTTCTGTGGATAAGACTAATCATATACTAGAATGGGTTAAAACCAACAATGTTAACCCATTATCATAAATTATCATTTCCCTTAAAAACATTTCAATTCCTTTATCAAACTATATCCTTTCTAATATTTTTTAATTGAAAGTTAATTATTAGTTTACTTATTTTTATTTTAATGTCATTACATCAACATTACTATTATATGTTCAATACAAAATATCTTAAATATTATTTAAATGTAGATTAATAAAATTTATTCATGATGGGATACTTCTTATGTTTTGATACCCTACTCGAATTAATATGATTACTTTGATTTACTGTTTTTCCTTTTGGACTGTAAGGATTAAAGGATATAAAAGAAGTAATGGTTATATTATCTTTATGAATATATTTTAGTGTTTTGGTCATACATCAATGGTATCATAGGTGAAATATATATTTATGCTCAACATGCAAGCCTAGTAGTATGACTCAAGAATGTTCACACTAATAGGGATTACATTTTGGGGGGTTTTATGGGAAATTTATAAGCCTAAATTTAAAAAATTTAAAACATTATTCCCATTATCTAAATAGATAAGAATATATAATATGAAAAAAAAATCATAAAACAAATCGTAGATCACTATTTAAAAAGAATATCCTCTAAAATTGAGTTTGATTGAAATATCTCAGTTGTAAATAACAGGTTCCTACAACCAGAGGTATCTATAAGATACTAGAATCACATAATTCTTTAGTATTACCCCTTATCCCTCAACGGTGTTATATATAACCATCCAAGATGTAAAATAATGAGAATATAATTAAATAACACTACATAATTTTAGAGAATTATTAGTATTATTCAAAAATAACGAACATGAACAACATTTTCATAATACATTTTTGAATAATGGATTTTCTATAGTTTTAAATTTTTATATGTAATTAAAGAAGAAACTCTATATTTTCCAAGGTAAAAATTTCAATATATAACCTTACTAATTAATTATCTTGTGAAAAATACTTTAAACATTAACATAATTAACACAACTTCAAATAATGTCTAAATTTTGGATTACAACATGATTCTCATTATAAATTAATTGGTTGAATTATATTCTTTATCATTCTAAATTAATAGCAGTATTTTGTATCATGAAAAACTACCAATGAAAAACCATGGCTTGGTGGATTTTACCACATCATTATTTATTCTCTAGTGTTTATTTTCAATAGTCAGACATATTAGTAGAATCCTTATACTCTATAAAAAAGTAAAATTCTTCTTCAATCTATCCATTCACCTATGGACATTATTATTAGATAAAATCTCATAAATTTGGGGAAAATCTATGTGAGAAAATTTATTCTTATTCAATGGAATATTCTGTGACCCACAAACCTTTTATAGTTTTTTTTCATACCCAAATCTATTATTGTGATTAAATGTATCCTATGGTAAAATATCATTTATACATAAGCTAAAAATGGGTTTGATGTTATATTAATCAAATACACTCATTTGATCATATTAATACACATTTTCAAGTTTTTATTAATATAAATAATATGATGTAATATATATTCCCTTTATCAACGGGATAATGTTACCAATAGATAATTAATATGGAAAAATAGTATTGTCCACGTCAAAAATTTAGGAATCACTAAATTTATCTTATTACATTTAATTAATAAATAATATTTTATTGGTAAAAATAGCTGAGCCCATCAGACGACACTCAAAAAATAAAGGCCAATAATTTCCTCAGTGTAATTGAATTATGGGCATAATGTTAGACTTTTCATAATAGAGTAATAATAGTATACATATTATAATTAAATAAGTATATGATTGGAAACATACCTAATAACTCTTAAGTAACTCAACCTTAGTGGTGAGATGAGGGAAGAAATTTAGTATGAAGGCTTTCAAGCAATTTATCTGGTCGAAATCAAGTAATAAGGATTCATAGAAATCCTACACCCATAATTATATCATTATATATAAATATGATATGATATATCATATTATTTTGTGGTACTGTATTGGTAATAAAACATCACTAATTATCTCATAATTTTACTTTGTGTGTATATATATATATATAATATAGTATTTTAGTTAGGATCATGATAATGTATTATGACAGCAAATAAAACTCCATGAGGGTCATGGATTAGGGATAACTCAAATTCATAATTTTAGGGGTTGTAGCATGCCAATATTTATAAAATACATTCAACACATATGATTTAATGATAAATTTAGGTTATATTTGTTAAAAAAACATGATATATTTACATTGAAAATTACTATTACATACAGTATCTTGTGTATATATTATTAAAATAATTTCTACAACCGTCATGATTTTTATTTTTTAATTTTAATTTTAATGGATACACTATATTATCCTCTTTAGTTACAAAAAAAGATATCTATGTCACAAATTTAAGGGATTTCATTTATGATATGATATTAGTGTAGGATGTGTTTATCCCATTGGTGAGACCAATTATAAAAAATCTATTCTTTATTACACATTATTTCATTATTTATTAAATTAAAGTACACGTAATATAACCCGAAAGTTCGATATGCCTAGTTCCATTGGGAATAAGGTACATAGAATAACATCTCGAACATGTGATACAACAACATTATTTAAAACATCTGAAACATGCTTCTAAAATTACAAGGCTTTTTAAACAACAAGAAGATAAATTGGTGATAATCAAAAAAAGGGTTAAGCTGTAAAGTGAAATAAGAGAATAAAAATGTAATCTGGTGATAAATGTTATACAATATTCATATAAATAAGGCATTAAAATATTTGGAATCATAAAAGTGATCAATGAGACATGATATTTCATGATCACCATAAAATGGGAAATGCAGAAACAACTTAAAACAATGCATCATAAACATAGGTGAAGTCTAATCCACCAATACATCAAGGTGAAACATGTCCCATAATGTAATCAGGTTCAATCATGGTCTCAACCTGAAATCTCTTGAGGCTAAACATTACCCAATGAAATGGAGTGCTATATAATTTCAGGTACACCCATCACTTTCATTTCAATCTCATGCTCAAGTGTGCCACATAGATCTAATAACATGGATTCACTCATCATCAAATTTTCTTCCAAGATAAATGAGTGTGGAATAAATAACTGTAAGTACCTATTACAAAACTATATGTTTATAAATATGAACACCCATGATAGTGAATTGGTATGTTTTTCACTACACAATTGTCTTAGTATGGAAAATAATGGTGAAATTTCTACAGCATAACGATGTCACATAAAAATTCATTAAAGGGGTTGATTAGAGAGAAAGGTGTATCTAATAATTTGGAAATAAAATGGGTATTAATAGGGACATTAATTGAATTATCACAAAATTAGTAATTGTAAATAGGATAGATATTATAAAAACAAACTTGAATAAAGATGAGGATGAAAGGATACCCTACTAAATTCTAGCATGATAGCTGGTGAAAATAAATGATCATGCAAAAATTTATGAGAGTGAAAAGGGAGATATCATAATTTATAAATAAAATTTAAAGTAAATGTAATATTTAAGAAAAAATCTCATCTATAAAAAATGGAAACTAATAAGCATAACATAAATGATATGCTTTGCTGGTATTGAGAAGAGATGTATCTCTTGATAAATTTAGCATGGTAATGAGTATAAATAAAGGATTATCGAAGGCTTAATGAGAGAGAAAAGACTATATCATAATTTATAAATAAAATATATAACAATGAGGACATGTAATAGCATATCCCAACATAAAAAATGAAAATTTAGAGACGTAACAAAAATAATTGCTCGATAAAAAGAGGAGAGTGGAAGATCCCTTTCTTGAGTGTGTGACTCTAAATGTGTGGGAGGGGTTATTAAGAGATTAGGGCACCCTGATAGGACTCCAGAGAGTTGAGGGAATATTATGGACGTGTTCAATGATGTTTTAGTGAATAGAGATGGGAGCTTCAGTGGGTTTATATAGGAAAAGAGAAAAATTTATTTATAATTTAGGTTTTTGAGTCTACATAATAAAATAACCAAAACGACAATGCATACGATAATTTTTTCCCTTGGTTTCTACCAAATTAGATTTTTTTTCATTATTTTATAAGGAAAACTCCCTAGTGTAACAAAATAATACTCTTGATTATGTTGAGTTGTGTCATACTTTTAAAAAATGATTTTATAAAAATAAAATATATTAATGGTTTTTGGGGATTCATAATATATTTATAAAATTAAACAAATAAACATAAAATCACATTATTTTAATATTAAAATACATATCTTGTTTTGTATATCATTTATATTATTTATTAAAATAATTTTTTTCATTATGATGTCATAATATATAATATATTTATATGGTATTTAATTTTTACTTGAAAATTCAACTGTCTCTAAAAAGAATAAAAAATTCACCGATGAATAATTTTGACATTATGATTCAAAAAATAACAATAATTTTATATAAATAATATTTTAAATATGTTCATTTTCACTTTTAAAATAGTAATATGCATTTATAGGGAAATGATGTGTTTTTTTATAATAATAGGATTTCAAACCACTTGAAGAATTACATTTAACATCATAAAATTTATATCATCATAAATATTTAAAAAAACATATTTAATAATAATATTAAAATAGTATTTATTTAAAAAATAAATTAATTCATCAAAATTAATTCCAAAATTGAATTTGAATATTACCCAAAATACTATTTCTGCATTATTTTATCCAAATGAAAATCATTTGTATAGTAATATATATTGGATGAAAATATCTACCTTATTCTATAAAAAATAATTTACATACTCATAATGACAGGGTATTGATATATATCCATTTAATACACCATCCAACTCCCTATGAGTATGATTCACGATGATGATACTTTCATGGGGTGGTTCTACATACATTGTTTGGACCGTGATTTCGATGATCTGGAACTTCTCCCACAAATGGTTTCACTCATACATAAGTTGTTGGATCTCATTTTTTTCTTAGTAAATGGAAAATAAAAATATTTTTATCTTCCTTTTATGCTTTGATAAATGAGCTTAATTGAGAATGATCCTACTTTTTGAGGACATCACTACCTCTGTCTACGTCAATTAGAACTTTTTGAACCTATATCTATATTAATAATGTGATCAGTATTAAATGGAAACATTATCAATGGAAATAATAAATAATTAATTTCATATCCAAATTGATATAATAAAATAAGTGAATGTGTTTTCTAGATCCAAATTTAATAATAAGACATTAAATTATATCAAAAGGGAAATTTAATTTATAACATTTCATGTCATTACTATATTCCCCCATTATAAATTTCTCCCTATAAATATTATTTACCAACGCATAAATAGATGAGATTAATTTTGATTCATCACTTCATCTAGTTCCCTCATCGCTTCTTAAAACATGGGGTTTCTCAACCACGCTTTTTTCAAGTGCATTGTCTTATTTTATAGATACTTTTCACTTCAATCTAATATCTTCACCATATATTATACATTGGAATGGTCATTATCCAACGGTTCCACCTCTATATTTAGTAAATGTGAGGGGTCTTGTATGTACTTACTCAAGAAGGACACATGGAATATAACATGTACTTGAGTTATGATAGATGGGAGAGAATGTTGATATCCCACAACGTCGATTCAATCATGTATCTAAAAACGATTTCTGTATTTGGAAAAAAGCTTTCCCTTATTCTGAAATCTCATTACATTCTTCCATAAGGATATTTGAATGAATAACCTATCTCAAAAATCAAACACTAGATTTCATCAATGATTTTTGAAACAAATATTTTCTCACCTATGATAAGATTTTATGTGTTGTAGAATGGTATTGAAATTTTCCCCTATTTCCTTGACCATTTGAGGACCTAGTAGTTTTAGTTTCCCCAAATTCATCCACACATACAGGTGTTCTGAACCACTTCCCATAAATGTATCCATAGAGAGATATTTCGATGATCAATTGAAAACTGTTATTTTAGGTGAACTCGACCAAAAGAAGTTGTTGGTCCCATAATTCTTGGATGTTCATAGAATTTTCTCACAACATTCCTTCTTGTGTTTGATTTTTTTTCTCATATTAGCCATCAGTTTGAGGATGATAGGTTGTATATAATTTTAGCTCATTAATTAGAGAATGTTGGAAACTTTTCCATAATGTAGGGGAGAATAAAAAATTCTGATTATATAAAATTTATTGTGGAAATCCTTGTAGACTTACCACTTCTCTGATGTATATCTATCCATGTTGATCATGTGAGAAATCCTCTCAAATCTCAATGAAGTGTTCTATCTTTTTCAGATGTTCCACCACAACCCAGCTAACATTTTTTTCTCAAGATGTCTTCAGAATCCTGGTGACAAACTCTGTGGTGATGTTTTCCAATTTCCATATTGTTATGGGTAATGGTTTCATCATCTGCTTATACTTTCTCCTTTAATCCTTCTCTTTCTAACATACATGGCAATTTAATGTATATTTAGTGATCTTTTTCCTTATATTAACCCACTAATAGTGTTCTTGGCGATTTCAATACATATTTTTTCTTCCTTGGTGGACGGATATTGTTGAGTTATGTTCATAATCCAATAGATACAACCTAAATTTAGGATTTGATGATACACATACTCTAGACCCAAATATCAAAAATCATTCTTCAATAATATTTAGCTATGTAAATTTCTATTTTATTATAGTTTCCAATTTCTTTTGAATTCACACATAATCTCTTTTTGAATTATATATCATATTTAGTAGTGGAAATGGGGAAATATATTGTAAATTTATAGATAATGATCCTTCGTTTATGATTCCCATTTACATCCCTTCTAAAATTTTTAGATTGGATCCCTCTTAATTCTCATCAATGATAAATTTTCTTGATCCTTTATACTTAGAGAATATTATGCATTATTCACTTTCCTATGATGTTAGTGGATTGTGTCGTCATAGTCCATGATCATCTCTTACAACCCTATTTGTTTCAGATAAATCTCGTTTTTGTGAATATATAATGAGGCTTTTGTGATCAGTTTATTTTTAATGCTTCTCCAGAATGAAATTATGCCACCATATTTTTCAACAAAAGATCACTAAATGTAACTCCAGATCATGTGTTGGGTAGTTTTGTTGATGAAAATTCAACTTCCTTGAAGCATAGGCTATGAATTTTTCATTCATCATTAACACATAACCTAACCCCTTCATCAAATAATCATTGAATACTATGAAGAGTACCCCACATGTGGGTAGTGTGAGAGCATGGGAAGTGGTAAAACTCATTTTTATCACCATTAAGCCCCTTATAAATTCATCATGGCATGAATACATGACTCTATTCTGATTTATCTTCGTCAGTGGGTTTCACAATCAGGATAATTTTCTCACAAATCGATGAAAATACCCAGATAATCCATAGAAACTACTGATATAAATCAATGATGTCGGTCTCAACCATAATTTAATTTCTTATATTTTTAATGGGATTATATATATACCATTTCTTGGGATTATTTGACCTATGAATGTTAATTATTTTAACCAATTGTCACATTTGTTATAATTTTCATGATGCTTCTCATTTCTCATAGTATTTAACCCAATGCCTAGATGCCCATCCTTGGTTTTAGAGTATATTATAATATTATCCATAAATACTACAAAAAACATCTCTTTGTAATCTCTAAATACTATATTAATCATGTCTATGAAGATTCCTGGAGAATTAGTGAGTCCGAGTGGGATTATTATGAACTAATATTGCGCATACCTTGTATGAAAATCAGTCTTAGAGATTCCCTATGTATTCACACTAACTTGGTAATATCCCAATCGTAGATCCACCATGGAGAATTATTTTTCTCCACATAACTGATAGAAAAAGTCCTAAATATTAGGTATAGGATACTTGTTATTTATAATTATCTTGTTGAGCTAAAGATAATCGATGCAAAGTTGCATTGACCTATCTCTTTTCTTGATGAATAGGACTAGTGCACCCCATGGTGAAGCACTCATGCGTATGAGACATTATCCATATTATATTGTAGTTTTTTCATCATCTCATAATGTTACACAATAGGAATTTTATACAATGTATTGGATAATGAAAATTCCTCTTGTATATGATCTATAAAAAATTCAACCTCTCATCTATGTGGAAGACAAGTAAATTCCTAGGGAAACACATCAGTGTATTACCTCATATTAGGCTTTTCATAGAATATGTTTTTTTTCATTCATTAGATGATTGTGTTAAAGAATATTTAACCTCCTCCATTCAAATTTAATTAATAGGGGTCAATTATTAATATAGAGTGTGATTTTCTTATCATATAAATTTTAGATATTTCTTTATAGGGAAATCCAATATATACCTATAATTGTATAAAAGTAAATCAAAGGTAGCATGACATGGATTTAATGGATATTAAACTAAGGAATTGTGATATGGGAGGAGTTATATACATTGGATGAAATAATTGATCCATTTTTCATTTTCACTGATAGCTCTACTTCCATGCATTGTGGTGTTTTTTGAATAGTTCTACTAAACTCTAATAACATAAAATAATGTGTAAAAATATAGAAAATAACCCTAACATTAACTTTTAGATTCTTCTTCAAACCATTTACTTTATCAAAAATATACTTATGGATTTTCAGTCAATTAAACACATAAACGGGAATCCAATGACATTAAATTGATAACATATAAATTACATTAATTTCCTTTACTTATGAATTTCTAGGCTTCCATCAAAGTTATCCATGATCTATTTCGTGTCATATATTCTTCTGGGAGTTTTTTTATATGCTTAATAATGGTTTATATTAATCATATAACTTAGCTAACTCATATACCAAAGGACTGTCAAATCAGGTGTGTTGTAAGGCCCATTGTTCTGTATCGGGTTAAGCAGAGTCACACGAGACACACCCAATTAGAGTTGTCACCCCATGGTATATCTATGCCAAATCCCCATCCAATTGAAGTATCCATACAATGATATATTTTCAGGATAAACTAATTAATTAATAATTACAAAAAAATTATGGATGTTTTCTTATACATATTCTTATCCATAAGGCTTTCTCTAGAGTATTATAATACTAACACCAAAAAAACTAATATTTTCCTCTGATACCAAATATAAAAACTTATTCTCTATTACACATTAATAAATGATTTATTTAATAAAACTACAGATAATTCATCCCCAAAAACAATGAACTATAATGTATTTAGTAATTAGGTACACAACCTAAAATCATGAACATGGTATACAATAATAGTATTGAAAAAAACCATAATATTCTTTTAAAATTCCATGACTTTTAAAACTGTATGATATAACCTGGGGAAAAACATTATAAAGAGTTCAGCTATAAATCCCAGTAAGGGAATAAACATGGAATAAGGTGATAAATTTTAGAAAATTGGCATATCAATAGGGAATAAAAAGAGTAACATTCAGAGACAGGAACAATACTACATGATATAGAATGATAATCATAACATGTGAAATGTGGTTACCAATTAAAACAATACATCATGAACACATTTTGAGGAAAAACTTGAAAGAAATCATGGTAGAATAAGTCCCATAATTGAATCAGGTTCACTCACTCTCCCAACATGATGTCTCATGAGACTAAACATTACACAATTCATTAGAGTGTTATATAATTCTAGGCTCACCCATCACTTTCATTTAATTCTCATGCTTAAGTGTTCTATATAGATAAAACAACATGGATTCATTCATAATGGAATTTTATTCAATGATTAATTATTGTATAATAAATACTTCAATTTATGAAATCAAATAATTATAATTGTATAATGGTTCACACCATTTATATGAAATGCACATGGTGTTCATGACAATATTTTCTTGGCGTGGGAAGTCCTGGTGAAATTTCGAATGCATAATGATGTCAAAAAAATTAATAAAAACTGTTGATGAGATTAAAAGGAGTATCTCAAAATATGGAAATAAAATGGTTAATAATAGGGAAATTTAAATATATATCAAAACATTAGTAATTTAAAATATATGGCATAATATAAAAATAAACATGAATATAGAAGAGGATGAAAGGATCCCTTACTAAAATTTTCCATGGTAATGATTTTACATAAAAGGTAATAGGATGATTAATGAGAGTGAAAATGGGGATCAAATAATTTGTATATAAAATGTAAAATAAAGGGAATATTGATGAAAATGTTCCAACATGAAAAAATGGAATCTAATAATCATAACATAAAATAATTTCTTGAATGGAAATGAGAAGAGATAAATTCCTTTCTAAATTTCAGCGTGGTAATGGGTGTTTATAAAGGATATTGGAATGATTAAGGAGAGTTACAGAAATATATAATTATTCATAAATAAAATGGATTGTAATGGGGATATTTAATAACATATCCCAGCATTAGAAAAACTAAATTTATAGACATAACAAAAAAATTGTTCTTAGTTAAAAGAGGGGAGTGGGTGATCCCTACTTGAGTTTGAGACTACCAATTCATGTAAGGGGCTTCTTGAGAGCATGGGGGTTACTTGATAGGACTATATAGAGTGAATTAAATACTATAAATGTGCTCCAAGATGTTTTGGTGAAGAGAAATGAGATCTTAGGTGGGATTATATAGGAAAATAAGGGGATTTCATTATTTTTTAGGTTTTGGACTCTACATAATAAAATCAGAAAAAAAAACCATACACTAATTTTTTTCTTGATGGAATCTACCAAATTGGATTGGTTCTCATTATTTTATAAGTAAAAGTGACTAAATTAATAAAATAACACCCTTGATTTTGTGGAGGTGAAACATACTCTTAAATAAATGGTATTAAAAACATAAAATATATTATTGGTTTTGGAGGATTCATAATGTCACTAAAAAATTAATAAAATAAACATAAAATTACTTTATTTTCAAGGTAAAAAATATATTTGGTCTTTAATGACCTTTATATTATTTATTACATCACTTTTGGCTCATTATGTTGTCATAATATACAATGTATATTTCTGTGGTATGTATTTTTACCTGAAAATTTTACTTTCCTAAAATAAATAAAAATTAACATATTGATTATTTATGATATTATGATTCTGAAAATAATATTCATTATATCTAAATAATTTTCTCAATATTTTTATTTTCAGTTTAAATATATTATTCAACATTTATTGAGAAATGATGGGTTTTTGATGGAAATGATTGTTTTTAAAAACCCTATTAAAATTAAATTTGATTTCATAAAAAATGTATGATAATTTATATTTAATAAAAATTATATTTATAATAAAATTAATATATTATACATTTAAAAAAATAACTTAATTAATCAAAATAAATCCATTAATTTAATTTTAATATTATCCAAAAATACTATTTGTGTTTTATTTTTTCCAAATAAAAATCATTTGTATGGAAACAATAATTGGAAGAAATTATATCCATTATTATATAAAAACTAATGTATATACTCAAAATTTAAGGGTCCCGATTCTTATCCTATTAATACACTATCCGACACACTATGTTTAAGGTGAATTATAGCGAGACATTGATGGGGTGGTGCAGTATACTTGGTTTGAGACATGATTTTTATTTTCATGAAATTCTCATGTAAATGGTTTCACTCATTATTATATTTTTTTATCTCATTTTGGGATTGGTCATGTGAAATTCATATTGATGCTATCTACCATAGAATATCATGTAAATGTGATTCATAGGGTATGATCCTGCTGGTAGAGGCCTTCACATCCTTTGTCTTTGTTAATTAGTTTTGTTAGACCCTATATTTATACAAATATTGTGATCACTATTCAAAAACTATATTATAAATGTTAATGATACTAAAAGGTTATTAATATCCAAAGGGATATAATAAAATAATTTCATGTGTTTTCTATAGAAATATTGAATAACAATACATTTAATTGAATAAAAAGTGGAATTTAATTTATAACAGTTCGGATCGTTACACTAATGATCCCTGAGCTATGAAATTACTCAATTGTTATCCGAATTTTCCTCAATTACTATAAGTATCATAAGATCCACTATTTATTTGCTGATAAAATTATTTATCCAACCATATATGATCGTGTCATCTAATTATGGGATGTAATTTGACTCTTTTTTTTGAGTCTAACTTAGTGGGTTGTTAGGAAAACCTTCAAATGATAGGTCTAACATTCAGGTAAGACTCCACCCCATATTGAGTTCACATATCATCCATATCAGGTTTGAATCTATCATATGGGTAACCTCTATTAATATGTTATTATCCAATACTAAATAGAAAAATTTCTTCTTTAAAATTTCTCAAGTACATAAATATTCTAGTGAATATCTCTAGGATTTAATTTAAATATATTTTTCATTCTCAAATTATAAGATACATTAAGTTGAGTACAAACATATTCTACATGATAGATCCTATTTGGGATTCATTTGGAATCATATCTATGTTTCTACTTTATAACTCCTTAAATAGAAAATGAGTCATTATAATATGTATGTCATGAAACATTGGTAAAGAAACCTTCTAGGAGTTATATGCGTTAATTTCCATTATGATTTTACTGATATAAGTGTTCTGAATTAGTTTACGAATAATTTTTTATATATCCCTATAAATTTTCATACTCAATATGTAGGATTCTTCAACACATTCTTTTCATAAATAAGCTCCCTCCCAATTGTTCCTTTAAATTCAGTATAGTTGGTATATCATTTATTATGATTACTGTGTCATAATAAAATTACATAAAATACAATATTGAAGTCCCAATAACACACTTTTATATAAAAATAATCATCCATAATTTTTATAAGACCCTAAACATTGAAATCACCCTTCAATATAATATTCTAACTTCCTAAAGATTTCATTAATATATAAATGTATTATTGAAACATAAATATCGTAGCTGTAATATAAGTAATTTCAAAACCATTATGTCTTTATCATATCACGTCCTTTACAAAATCTAATAATGGAATGAATTTTTAATAACCGTTAAATATAACTCAAAATAATAATTACCATATACTAAAAGAAATATAAGAATATACATTCTCATTGAGACTGATTAAAAGTTATATAAATTGAGATTTCTATATATTCATGTAAACCTATTTTACATTTATAATGATTAATATATAAAAAATCTACAATATTTTTTTCTTATAGAAATACCCCAAGAATCCAATGGGTATCACCCTATATGGTGTATCCTCAATGTTTAAAAATTTAATATTATACATATAGTGTATCTCATATCTCATGGTCTCTAAAAATTTCTCAGAAATTAATAATATCTATATCCTCGTGGAAGGTTGTAGTTTCATCACCAATAATCATTTCATCATTATCATTTTCCACAATAATTTCATATTGATAAATCTCCATATAAATCCTTATAGATATTTGAATTTTTTATGTCACCAAAGTCTTTTTTTCCTACAAAATATTATTGAACCAGATTAGATTCAATCTCAGGAGCATATCTATTATATTTAAACATCAATAAGTAAAAAATTCCTCCCATTTTCTCCTCAATTAGTACTTTCCTTCTCATGAAAAATACTAGTTAAGGGAAAAAAAATTGTGTTAAATATGATTATAAAAATAATATCAAATAAATTTATCGGGATAACTCAAAAATATAAATTTTTTCAATTATTTTTATTTTTATTAAAGAAAAAATTATATATATACATTAAAAAACAAAATTCTAAAAAAATAATTTTTTTGATGTTTCCCAATTCATAAATTATATGTTCACCTTATAAATTATTTTAAATTAATGAAATTAGGTTAATGTATATTTGATTATGATGAATAATCATGGAATAATATAGGAAGGTCATACAATATCATAATTGATAAAACAAATAACAACAAGGTATATTTCCTCCACATTGACACACAATTCTACTCTGCTGTTTTGGGGGGAGTGTGTTTCGTAAAAATTCAAAAATATGTTAGACTATAAATTAATTCATAGATAATTTATTCATCAATATTATTTGTTAATAAAATATTTATAATTATTAATACTTGATCCTTTTCTATTTTTAATCCTTATATTTTTCAATTTTTTCAATTTTATTCTCATTTCAAACACATAAAAAATATCGATTGATGTTATCAGTAAAGGTTATTATGTAAATATAATACAAAAAAACTATGTTTTTAAATGAATAAACGTATTTTCAATAGTGTAAATGATACGAAATGCTGAGTTATGTTATGTTATATGAAAAAATGATTTTATTTGATAGATTGTGTTATATGTATGGCAATGTTTTATCATACAATAATATATTATTAATATTGTTATTTAATATGAAGTTTAGGTCCTAGATGATGGAATGGAGGGTATGTATATAAGTAAATATCTTATAAAAATATATACTTTACACATTTTTAATTATTTTGATATTTATAAGTAATAAAATAAGAATATTTTTAAAGAAAAATATTTTTAAAAAAAATAACAGTTTTCTTATAAAAGACAGTTTAATAGTGCTCAAAAAACATAATATTAAAATGATTTTAAACATTTTTGGAAAATGTATTTGAAAAATAAAAAAATTAAAATAAGAATACTATTATCAAATTTGGGTGAATCAGTGATATTTTATAATGAGTTTCATTTTTGGATGAATGGTGAAAAATACAGAACATTAATTGAAAATGGACTTTTCACCCTAATTATATACAATGAGAAATTATATTTTAAATTATTTTTAAATAAAAATTATTAAAATAATGAATAAATTAACCCAATTTATGTCATTTGAATAATATTCATACAATCTTTGATAAAAAAATAAATATTTTTAACATTTTCACATTAAACCCCCACTTTCTTGTCGCATTTGTGGTATTAACATTATATTAAATTATACCACTTCCATGAGTTAAATTTAAACAAATAGAATAAAAATTTCGGATATGTAGCATTTTTTTATTTAATAATTTAAAATTTATTTTGAACATTAGTTATTAGTGAAAACAGTTAAAATTAATTACCACGATTACGATAAAAACTATTTTACTATGGGGTTGAACTAAAAACATATTAGTGATAATGACTTAGTAAAATTATCTTAATTTTATTGTATAGGTTTTTTTAGACATTTTACATAAAATTCTCAAAAATGTGGGAATTTATTTCCACTGTCTTTTGAATACGTCGTATAAAATAAGTTTTGTAAAAAAAGAAAAAAAAAGAACCTTAATTTTAATATCGACAATGCCTTGAGATAGGGAAAATGAAAACCTAAATTCGAATGTAAATTCAAATATGATATATAAGTTATTGTTTCATATAATTTTAATACTTTTACATGTAATATAATTACAAAAAAATTCATATTCATCGTCAAAGTAGTAATTTTTTAATTAAAAGAGAAATATAATAAATGATATTAAAAATGTGAAAAGAAAAAGAATTTAAATGACAACAATTTTCAATGATATTTTTAGATAACTATAAAATCTAATGGAATTATTTATTTATTATATTAGGAATAATTGTTGTTTTTATGTTTTTAAGTTCCTAGAAATTGAATAGTGTCAAAATTGACATTATTTATATTTTCAAATAAGTAATGTTTAAGGAAATAAATTAAACTTTAAAAATATATATAATATTAAAATTTATTTTTGAATATAATACTACCATCTAATGTTCATTAATGGACCATTTTTTCTTTTATAAGAAATATTTTAACCCCTAAATTGAAAAAAATCTTTTATAGAAGTAAACGTTAAAGTAGTGTTTTTGAATGTTGCACGGACTTGTGTTAAAAGAATTTTTTTTCAAAAAATTTATTTAACTTTTATATTATGTATTTAACATTTTTTATCAGTGGGTAAATATTAGCTAGTATTATTCAGTTATTTCATGTCTTAAATGATGAATTAGATAGATAAAATACTATTTACCGTAATAAAAACAAAATTGGTAAAATTAAGGATATATAGAGGATAAAAACAAAATATTTAAAAAAAGTATATTTTTTGAAATGTAAATGTGGATAGTCCCTAAATTCCCAAATAATTAATTATTTGTCAATTGATTTATCACATGATGTAATATTGACCTCCCAATAGTGAATATATTTTCGTATTCAAAATAATGTCACTTCTTTATTATAAAAAAGAATTCACTCCCAACCACTTATTAACACCTCTCAAGATATTTTTTGTGATGAAAACATGAAAAAATCACATTAAAAATTCCCTTATCTTACCTTATAAGCCTTATTTTGGGAATAAATCCAAATATAGAAGGCCTTTAATGAAAAATAAAAGGGGTTATCCAAAGAAGAGGCAACATTCATCAGTGAGAATTTATGTATTATTTATTCCTCCATATCCTTAAATTATTATTTAACCCTGACAATATAATAACTTCATCATATTAAATATACACAGATGTTTTATGGTATATATTCTATATAAAACCACTAACACTTTAATAAATTGGGTTAAAAATTATTTATTCATGTGTACGGTGGACTACAATTTCACAAAATAATATCATCCATTTTTTCATTACCTCCTCTCACAATTGGGTATGATTATGGATTTAATGTTTATATATGATATTTATAACTTAATTATACCAATATATTAATTATTTTATATATAACCTTTAATTTTTAATTTCATAAGGTATATGAAAAGGTTGCTTGTAGGTATAACAGACTTCTGCCTCGTGATGTGATGTGTTTCATTTTTCACTGGTGTGTTACATGGAAGGTAATAATGGTATAGATGATAAATATATAGGATATAAATGAAATATTTATCAAAATAAATAAATATTTTTTTTTTTAAATATAATATTAATTTAACCTTTTCACTCACTAAAAAAATGATAACGTCATTCACAGACGTGAGGACTACGACTTCTTCATAGCGATGTGATTTTTTGTTCATAAAAAAAACACAATAATGATATATATAAGTATATAAAATTAAATAATATATTATTTATGATATTATTTTCATTTTTAAAATATATTTTTTAATAACCTTATTTCCATAATGATCCTCAAAAAATGAAAATGTTACTCATGTGTACAAACAGTTTTTCATCTCAATGGTAGTAATATTCATTCGTTATTCATAACAATATTTAAAAATTGGTATTAAAAGTATACTTGATTCATAAATATTATTAATATTTCATGATTTATATTCTAGAGATTTCTAAACAATGACCTTTTTAACCATATTCAAACCTTTAAAGGAAGTTTGGAGACATATGTCAGATATGGTCGAAACATCTAACATAACTATAATTGATTATGTAATGGTATATAACATGGTAATAAGTAAAATAAAAGTAAAATTAAACATTAAAAATTATTTATATTATTTAAATAGGAAACTTATGGTTATTATTCCTGAATAAAATGAAAAAGTGTGTTGAAT
This sequence comes from Viscum album, assembly GCA_963277665.1. Lineage (NCBI taxonomy): Eukaryota > Viridiplantae > Streptophyta > Magnoliopsida > Santalales > Viscaceae > Viscum > Viscum album. Next base: position 393,840,142 of record OY728127.1, on the reverse strand, counting down.
AGATCTCTATGTAATGGATTTCTAGTCTCACTTTTTTAGATATATTCCATATTCACCACATATTTATATTGTTTGATTTATATATTACATATAAATTTAAATAATTATTATTATAATTAAATTAATAGGTATTTAAATATCTATTTTAAGATCTCTCTTTTATGGGGTTTATAGTTTCAATGTTACCAAAGCGGTAAAATATTTTTTTCTAAATTTGTCTTCATTGAGATATATGTTATGTTATTCACTTATCTTATTTTATGAGGTATAAATACTTCCCAAATAATATTTTATATCATGAATACCCTAGTTTTTATGATGTTATAAGTTTATATTAAGGTTATTATTTCATGGGGATTATTATTCAAAGTTACCAAATTTATATGAGTGTTATGTTACATTAAAATAGTTTTTCAAGATTGTTTATGATTATTATTTCAATGATGAGATATTATAATCCATATCTTATGAAACTCAATAATTTTAATATCCACTAGTTATTAATAATATTTTCTTGTAATTGATCGATTTTTGACCCATTGGTAATTAATATAATTGAGGAAATGATTTATAAATATTCAACTTCGTTTATATCATCACATGAAAATATATTTTATTCCAAAACAAGTTTTTCTAATTTTTTTGAAACTATTTTTAATAATTGAAAAATGATTTGTTAAATTCATTTTTATCCATTTTTTCTTTTTAATTTTTATATGAAATCTTCTAGTCACGTTCAAAACAAAAAACATTCCTATCCTTTTTAACGTGTAAAAGGAGTGTTCTTTACGACAAGTACAGAATTACCTACCGGAGATATATTTATTTCATTATAACATCATTTGAATTCTTAATATTATTTTGAATAAAATAACTTCTTAATAAAATATAAATTCATAATTTTTTAAACATTAGTATTATTTAAAATTATTTTAAAAATTATAAATGCATTAAAATGCCATTTTCCAAATAAAAAGGGTTAGTTTCCTTAATAAAATATAATTAATGATATTTTAAGAAAATTTCTATTGATCATTATCAAGAACCACTATTATTTCATATCTTGTATAAGGACAATGTTGTATGGATTCCATATTCATTATTTATTTGAATGGAATGTGGTTTTTTAGAAGGACTATTATGAAAACCATTTCTTTTCACGAGTTAACCATATTTTAATTATTTTTTTATGTAATGTGTTTCCTTTAAACTTATTAAACATGTTTTGAAAATAATAAAAGATGTGTATGTGTCTTTTTTGATGAAATTTAATATCTATATACATTATTCATATTATGGTTCTTGGGAATTACTATAATGATGGAAAATTATATTATAAACTAAAGATGGGTGGTTATGTTATTAACCATTGAAGGGTGGTTCCCTGATAATACAAGGATGTGTGTGTCCATGATATCTCTTCAATTCATTCAGTATGGAAGTCATGTGTAAATTTATTCCATTTGTAAGAGTGATTGTAAGAGAAAAATGGAAACAATGTCCCTAGTTACCTACATGTTTTCTTTATTCTTACTATGGGTTTGTAATGTTTCATATGACTAAAGGTGGATACCACATTGATTGAGATTATTGATTCCTATTACACATTATATTATTTAATTATTTTTTCTTATTTTATTGTTTAATGTTCTAGGTATTTATGTATATTAATATTCTTCTATTATACTCTTATAATTTGTTTATTCCATCACAAAATTATTCTTTTTTTATTCATAGTAATTAAGTTCTTTTTTAATGCTTATGTTTACGCTTATAGAAAATTTGAGCTAACACTTATTATATTTCATTTCCGCAGGTTTTATATAATTAGGTTGAATGAATTATTTATATAAGGAATTTCATATGTATGATGGTGATTACATAATGTGAGATAAGAAAACATGAGTTAAGTGGAATAAATACACATTTAAGGAAATGGGTATTATTTATATATAGATTTTTCCCAATTATCTAAAACATCAAAAAATATCCTTAAGAATGTAAGTGATCCAATTTTTTATTTTGAGGGTGCATGGTTTGGATGGGAAAAAATGGGTAAATGTTATCCCCAACACAACCGTAAATATAATGATTATGATTTCACCATTGAATTTATGAGTGTGGTCTTTGCAATGTTATAGTTGATATCAAATGGAATGTTTAGATAAAATTATAGATTATAATGTTTTAATGTGAGGTTATCTTTGAGTTATGGGTTCCATCATATGTATACTAGATTATGATTAATCATATGTTCAAAAACATAGACACCTAATTGGAGGGTTTTAATTAGTAAATATATTGTGGATATTAATTATATATATGGAGACAATTTTTTGGATAAGGTATTTATAACCCCTCAGATAAACATTAAAATTTATTTATGGTGGAATTAATTTTTTTAAATTTTTATGAAAAAAATGGGCAACCTGATGTCATTTGAAAAGCCATAACATATTTCAAGACCACAGTTATGGAAAACACAACTGAAAGGAAACAAAAGTGTAACACCTACAACTGGCCTACTTGATGTCCTGGTTCATATTAAATTTTTGTAGTAAAATATTATGTTTATTTTATAAACCTATGAGATTTTATATGAGGAATAATGGTTGATTAATCTTATAATAATATAGGATCATATTATTATAATCTTATGTCTATATCATAGTCAGGAAATTATTGCTGAATTATAAGGAATGTTATCTATCAAATGTTTTTTCATGAACATTGGGTATTATTGTTGAAATTTGGATATTATTTTATTATTGTTTTCTCATTTTGGAAATTTTCTTACAATGTGCTAACTATTTTAGTTTTGGTTAATGTCTAAAGATAAAAGGAATATCTTGTTATCCCTTTTATGGTTATATGATCTTTAAAGGATGATTGTAGTGTTTAACTCACGAATAATTCAAATTTAACACTCATAGTATTTAGAAAAATATTATATTGATGTGGGAATTGACAAAATGATTAAATTATACTCATCAAGTATGTATATATCACTCTGTTTTCAGTATATATTGAAAAATAATTGTCAAATAAAGGATATAAAAAACTTATCCTCGATTAATTAACTATGATGAACTGATGTTATTTTAGATCATGAACTATTTATGGGTTTTAGTCCCTTAACATTACATTTAGCATTAACTTTCTTATGATCAATGAACTCAATCACACTTTATAATTATTTATATTTCCCATCATTTCCACCTATGTTATACTATTTTGAAACCTAATTATGTGTTATTACATAAAAACATTGTACTTAACTTTATAAAATATTAATAGGATGTTTTATTAACACTTTTTAGGATGTGATATTACAATAAAACTATTTTAAAATGACCCCCTATTACTGCCGAGATAAAGGTCAAAATGTGACGACACAATTTATTATGTGGGAGGGGGATGTAACATCCTGAGATCTTAAGTGAATAAAATTATTTTAAATATCAAAAATGATATGAAGAAACAATGTATCATGAGTTACATGAAATAACAAGTGTATTTTATCACATGTGTTACAAACAAGCCCGGGTTTTATAGAGCAAGAATATTCTATTAAATTTATTATTTAATATAATTCGTAAGGCCCATAAGTTGGAATGACGAGTGTGAATAGGATTAAATAACTTATGAAAATATATATATTAAATATTTTTATTTAGTTATCTATTTTTAGTAATATATTAATAATCACTTCAATGAAAAATAATTTTGTTTTAAAAACTATTTTTTTCTAAAATATAGTTTAAAAGTAATTGGCTCGTAAAATTTGAACTTATTTTTTATCCAATTTTATAAAATTTATTAGAAAATTTTTAAAAAATTTCATTTGGAATAAGAATTTTAAATTAGGGTGGAATATTTTTATTTTTTGGATAAGGACAATTTTTTCACTAATAGTGAAAAATATCGAATTTTAATTTAAAACTACCTTCTAGAATAAATTATTTACAAAGTTAAATTATAATTTAAATTGGTTATATATTATAACTAGATAAATTTTATATCAATTAATATAGTTTAGTTCATTGGAATAATTTTCATTTTTAATTTTGATATAAAAACATTGTGAACTTTTGAACATTTTCACATTAAAATCCAACTTTCTTGTCATGTCTTTTTGATTAATTATAAATTAAATTATCCAAAAAGTGGGTGTATAATTTCTAAAAAGGGATTAAATATTTTAAATAATAATAATCTATATTATCTAATAAGTTCAAAATAACTTTTTACCCTAATAATTAATGAAAACAATTAAAATCAATTACTATGGTTAATGTAAAAACTATTTTACCAAGTGGTTTAACAAAAATGATAAAAGAGAAAATGAACTGAAATATTAGCATAATTTTATCTTATTAGTATATTTAGAACATTATAACAATATTATATAATATATATGAAATTTATTTCAACTTTCATTTGAAAATTTTCAATATAACCTGTTAAGTAACGAAAGAGACAATAAAGGAACCTTCCTTTCCTTTAATATCTATAACGATTTGGGGTATTGACAAGTACAATATATATTTGGTTATAATATTTATTTGATAGATAAATGATTATTTATATAATAGTATTTTTTTTTTTAATTTTTAGATATAATATTTAGCTAAAATTAGTATGAAACGTCAACATAGTAATTGTTTAAATAAAAGGAAACCAAAATAAATTACATTATAAATGATAAAAGTAATTTACATTGAATGAATAATTTTTTACATGATTTTTTATATTAATATAAAATTAATGGTAATTATATTTTGATTATATTGGAATTAACTTTTTTTATTGATGTTATTATGATCGAAATAAGTGAATAGTGTGAAAATTGACAATGATGATATTTTATAATAAATAATGTTTTATTAAATGATTTAAAATTAATAAAAATAATAACTTAAAAAAAGTGATTTGAAAATGACAAAAACTATCAAATAAAGATAATTAATGGACTTATTTTTCTTTTATAATGAATATATTGACCCTTAATTAAGAAAAACTATGTTAGGGCGGTTATGGTTAAATTGTCATTTTTTGTAAGTTAATTGCACTTGTGTTCAAAATATTTTTAAACACATATAGGTTTTTTATTTTAGAATTGAAATTTAATATTTTAAAACAAGTTTTAAAAATTATCTAAAATGATTAATGATATTTATGTTCTTAACTGATGAATTAGACAGATAAAAAGACTAGTTCTCGTAGTAAAAAATAATGTGGTAAAAGTAAGTAAACCTAGATGTTAAGGAAACAAAACGTTTAATTAATGTTTGTTTTGTGTGGGGTATGTGTGGATTGATTATAATTTCCCTAAAATCCTGTAGTTTTCAATTTTTGAGGCACATGAGGTGTGATAGACCTTCCAACAGTGAATATATTTGGTTATTTACCAGAATATCACACCAACTCCGTTATAAAAGGGCCTTCACTCAACTCAATTCTTCAGACGTCTTGAAGCCATTTCTTATATTGGAACTATCCAAATAAATTTTAGAATTCCATAATATCATACTAGAAGCCTTATTTTGGGAATAAATATAACCATGGAATGCCTTTGGTGCAAAAAAATAGTTACTCAAAGAAGAGGTAAAATCCATCAACAAAAATTTTTGTTGAATTTTATTCTACACCACCTTAAATTCATTTCCAAATATGATAACATAATATAATAATTATATTAAATATATACTTATATTTTTTTGTTAAGGGTATGACATAAAACTACACACACATCAATCATGAACTTTATTAAATCATTATTCATGTGTATGGCGAACTACTACCTCACGAAATGAAGTCATTCATTTTTGCATTAACACCTATGAAGGTTTGGTATGATGATGGATTTAATGATTATATATAATATTTATAACATAATTATACATATTTGGTATTTATATCGTATATAGGATTTTAATTACTATTTCTTAAATGATACAATAACGTAGCTTTTGTGTTCGATGGACTCCCGCCTCGCAAAGCGATGCGATTTGGTTTTCACTAACTTTTTACATGAAAGGTTATAAGGGTAAATATAATAAATATATGTTATATAAATAAAATATTTATTATACTAATGAATAATTAATCATTCTCTTAATATAATATAGCATTTCTCTCTAATATGTTTACACACTAAATAATGATAACGTTGTTCATGGATGTGTGGACTACTGCCTCCCTAAAGCGATGTGGTTATTGTTTCATCAACACATCACAAGAATTATATATATAAAGTTATATAATTAAATGATATGGTATTTATAATATTATTTTCATTACTTAAGTATATGTGTTTCATAAATTTTTTCAATAATGATCATTCAAAAAATAGGAAAGTTACTCAGGCATACGTATGGTCTGCCATCTACATGATCATAATATCCGTTCGTTTTTTGTAACAATATATTTATATTAGTCTAAAATGTAAACTTTAAGTCTAAATTTTATAATTATTTCGTGATTATTACTCTATATATGTTTAAATAATGACCTTTCTGACCATAGCCAACCAAATAATGTCATTTTTGACACATAAGAAAAATATTATCAAAATACTAGACATAAACACAATGGATTATGTAATGGTATATATCATGGTAACAACTAAAATAAAAGTAATAATAATCTCTTATAATTTTCTAAATAATGTAAATAATTAATTTTTTTATTATTCAGGTTGTGAAATAACAAGCATGATGAATCAAACTCGAGGTTATAATTTTCCCATCTAACTTTTAATTATGTGAGATATATTCCATATTCACCACTTTTATTGGTTGGGTGGTGTATATAATGACCATGAATATATTTAATAAATCATATACATAAATTTAGGGATATTTAAATTTATATTTTAGTATATATCATCGATGGAGTTTACAAATTCAATGTTACCAATGTGGTACAAGATTTTTGTCTCAGTTTATTTTCATTGACAGTTATGTTATGTTATACACCTATCTTCTTTTGTGAGTTGTATATACTGAACCATTGACATGTTATATCATTAATCCCATCATTTTCTTGATATTTTAATTTTCATATAATATTATTATTTCATGGGGATTATTATTTAATGTAACTAAACTTGTAAGAGTCTTATATTAAAATCTCATAATTTATCATAATTGCTTATTATTATGATTACAATGATGAAATCTTGTGATCAATCTCTCAAAAAATGCATTATTGTTCTTGTACTATGGTTATTAATTTTATTTTCATATAATTGAACCATTTTTCATTTCTTTGGTACATAAAATAATTGAGAAAATTTTTAAAGAAATTCTGACTTCATTTCTCTCATCGGTCAGAAATCATTTCTCATTCAAATCCATGTTTTCTATATTTTATTCAAAAATAATTTTACAATTTTAAAATTTATTTATTTAGAATATTTTTAAAAGAAATTTTATTAAAATATATTAAAGGTAATACTTCTGTCTCTGTCCGAACAAGGCACATTTCTAACCTTTTTATGATTAAAATGAATGTTCTTTATGAAATGTACGTTATTACTTACCTAAATGACCATTATTTATTTGAATGTTAATTTAAAAGTTTAAAATGTGATTTTCATTAAAAAAAATTCCCTAATATTCTAGAAATATTAGTTTTTTTTATTAAAAAAATTAAACTATTTTATATTTTAAAAGGGTATTTACTAAATGAAAAGGATTATTTTCTTAAAAATAGGGTTTAATGATATTTTAATGGTATTTACCTTGTTCATTGTAAAACTCCTTGTTACTCATATTCCACTAGATAAATTTTTTATGTATACAATCATCATTATTTATTTGGATGGATTTAGATTGTTTTAGATATATTATTACAGAACGCATTTATTTAGCATAGGTTAATCTTGTTTTAAATATATTTTTAGGTAACCCATTTCTATTCCACGGTATAATTAATTTATAATTATAATAAAAAAATTAATGCATTTTATGATGAAATTAAAGATCTATTTACTTTATTAAAATTATGGTTATTGGGTATAATTATGGTGATGGGTGGTTCTATTATAAACCAATGATGACTGATTATGTTATTAATCAATTATGATTTGTTCTGTGATAATACAGGGAAGGGCGGTCATGTGATATCCCTCCACATAATTGGGTATGGAGTTTGAGTGAATGATTATTCCATTTGTATAAGTGATTGTTAGAGTGAAATGGAAATGATTATCCATGTTACCTATATGTTTTATTTATGCTTACAATTGATTAATAATGGTTCTTTTGAATCTAGATTGATATCGCAGGGCTAATGATTATTGATTCCTATTAAACATTAATTTATTAATTTCTTATGACATGTTTTCATGTTTTATTATCCAATAATTTTTGGATATTAATATTTTTATGTTATACTCAAATAATTTGATTGTTTCATTGAACACATATGCTATTTTTATGCTCATAATGACAGTAATTAGATAATTCTTATATTATCAATTTATGTGCCTTTGATCTCACTATTATTATGCTTCATTTTCCCTATGCTATAAATAATGAGGTTATGTTAATTAGATATATAATGAATTTCTCTGGATGATGATGAGGAATTAATGTAAAATAAGAAAAGAATTTTTAAGTGGGATAAATAAACATTAAATTACATGGTTATTGTTTATGTATGAGTTTATCCTAATTCTATAAAATAGTAAACATAAAATTTCATCAATGATTTATGTGATACAATTTGTCCTTTTGATGTTGTATGGTTTGGATGAAAAAATGTGTCACATTTATCGGTATCAACATAATCAATGTAATGTTTTCAATTTCAACACCATATTATTAGTGCAGTTTTTAGTATATTAAATATACACCCTATTGTATATTCATTAGTCCATATAAATAACTATATGTTAGGTTTAATTGTACACTATCCCCATCACCCTTTCCACTAAACATTTTATTGGTAATTTTTATTATTAATTATGATTTTAATTTTTGAAATGATTCATAATAAAATAAATTTGAAAATATATATCTATTGATTATTTGGATGCTTTTTCAGTTATATAAAAGAGGAAAAATTACTTTGATAAGTGGTTAGGGAGAATATTTTGACCATTATATCTTCAATATTTTATGTTGGATCATCTATGTCTGGATGTGAAAACCATTATTTCATAGTTCATTAATTCTATATTATTTCTGATTTCATGTTCATCTACAACCATTTGTAATGTATATTCGATGTATAATATTATATTGTCCAATATAAGACATATACCACCCGTACATTTAATTTAGATATTATTATACCTATTTTATAATTTTATTACGTTGGTATTTATGTTTCGTTTCCTCCCCTATGATTTTTATGAAAAACATAATAGATTTCTCGCCACATGGTTAGAAAATGATTAGAATAATCCATGTGGAAACTATTTATGTAGGTCTATAATTTTAACAGATATATTTTCATTATTGGAACATGGTTTTCCCAACCATTCATCTAAATTGTGTATAGTGGCAAGTCAATTAAGTAATTTCCTTATAATCGGGGCATGGTTTGGTAAATTGGGCAGCCAATCTAGGCCATTAAAAGTTGAATATTACCCATTAATCGAGTTGGATTTAACACTTTGGAGGATTTCCTTCTCCTCAATATGACGTGAACAACCCTTATTGTTATCCCCCTTTATTTTACACTTCTCTATAATTCCATGGCATTCCACCATGTTTTATGGCTGACTCTTGAATGCTCTCTTATAACTTCCTCCACATCTTATTTTCATTAATTTTATATTATATTCATGCACTAATGGTGTCTTAGTGACTTGAATATTCATGTTCACCTGATCTTTAATATGTTTTTCATTGTTTTAGGAAATCACTTGACCTTTTAGGGATATTTCTACATCATTAAGGTGGATTTACTCTTGGGTTTGTAAAAGCAGAAACATTAATGGTAGATGGATCCATTCCTAATTCATTAAACCTACAACTCTGATTTATAATTGATTAAAAGAAAAATTATAAATTGATCTCGGATTTTATAATATATTGTCATTAGAATATTTCAAAATAAGTTATATTCTCTCATTATTTTTTCAATGTGAATGGTTTCTCTTTTGATTCCAAAATTGTAAAATTATTTTTTATCACTAATCACACCAAGTGTTTGTTTAAGTGAATCTCATTATAGAAATTATTACTATAATTTTTTTTTAATATTAATATAGATTTTCAGAAGATTTGACCATCATGAAATAAAATTTTGTATGTTTATTTGACAGTTTAAGTCAACTTTTAATGTTTTAAATCTTATTACTCATATAGAGACCCCAGCCTCAATAGACTTCAATTAGTACCTATTAATATTACATTTACATAAGATTCAAAGAATAATATCTTAAATTAACAATAAATTTAGTAGTCTTGGTAAAATATATAAATAAATGCATCGTGCATTATTTTTTTAAACAAAAACTAAAATATAATTGTTTTATTTCCCTTTTCATGAATAACATTATTCTCTCTAACTTATCCATACATATCAGTCAAAGTAAACTTCATAGAAGACTTCGTAAATGAAACAAAAATTTTTTGATAAAAAATACTTAGTAAGTGAAAGTAATGATGAATCAGTGAGCATAAATAATATGAAAACGCAAAAAATTTGTACACAAAGTATTTATTCAATTAATTGATCATAATATTAATGAAATAAATGATGATCAAATAATTCCATATAAATAATCATATGTTTATGATCCTTTACCATGGATATTATTAATAATTTGATAGTGACATGGAATGTCAATAACAGAATTCATTATTATGGAATGCACAATGATTGATATCCAAAACATACCACCAAGGATTATTCCCAATACATATAATATTATCGAGGATGTATGCGATGTATCTGATATCGTTAAGGCTTTATGTGAATAATATATAAAATGGGAAGGATTCATCCAAAATCACATCTTATTTTCCTCAAGAAACCCTCTAAAACATTTAGGGGATATAGAGGTCCCTTCCCATCACATATGAATCCATTGATTTCAAAAAATGAATGGGGTAAATCAGAATAAATATTAACATTCATATAAAAAATTTTATACGAACTCTAAATACTTTACCCAGTCAATAATATTAATCATATAATATCTTGAGTAAAGTGACTGGAATTAGAATTCTACATACCCATTCAAACATATCATAAACCATACATATAAATAATAAGGATGATGTCATAATAATATATACCATTTGGAGTTAGGGTAAAAGGTTTTTGTTGTTGATGAATAGAAATACAAGGAAAATATATTTCAAGAATAATATTCTTGAAAATATAATTTTCTCTTTGAAATTTTATTTTCATTTGAAATCACTTTTAAAAATAATCATTAAAAAAACTCTTAAACATGAAAACCAAGAATCAAAGAAATGAAGCTCACGTAGATGGTAAATTCTATACATTACATAAATAATATTCAGTTTTCCTAGTTAAAATGTTATAAAATTTCTTTTTTCAGAGAGTAACTAAAAGATGTATTTTAATGAATTTCTAAAAAGAAAAAATAGGGAAAAATGGATTATAATTATTCATTTTGAAATGGAAAAAGAAATAATTAATGATTTTTTAAGAAAACATTTATTTTTAAAAAAATAATACCAAATGAATAGAGAATGCAATATAATTTTATTAAAACATTTTTTTAATAATTTTAATTTCAAAAGGGTTTTAAAGTGGTCATATCACTTGAACAATATCATAAATAATCATATGAGAACAAAATTAATTGTTTTATTAAAAATGGTCCTACAATTTTTATTAATGGAAACTCAAGAATAAACTACCTCTATTAGAATGAGATTATGAAATACAACCTTAAAATGATCAGAATGTTGAAATGAGAATTAATCAATTAATAGATTACGAATATAAATAATAAATAGACATATAAAAAAGTTTAAATATAACAATAAATATTCACAATTAATTATATATATAATCATAAAATATTATCAACAATAAGGAAGTAATATAACCCATTGAAATGAAATTGAGTTATGAGATTCTTTACCACATGGAAATATTTAATTCAAATACCCATAAATAAAATAATTAAATTTGGTACTTAAAATAACATAAATAAATAATTATTCATTATTTGACATGTAATGAGGATGTATAAACACCATAAAAATGAAATTAACTACATATTGTTATAATATTCTTCAAGGAAATAAAATTGAGATGAAATCCCTTACCTTACGATTTCCTTTGGTTGAACATGATATAACCCCCTATAAAATGGTTTTAAACATTTTATTAACGTTTTAATGAACATATTAAAAATTATGATATAATATATGTTCCTTTTATAATATATTATTACTTTTTCCTTATATTCATTCATTATTTTATTCGTTTCAGGTAATACATGCTTTGTTTTTCAAGTATCTTTTGACATGTTATTTTTTAGATACACTTACTTTGATCATGATTTCATCATCTATATAATGTAAAAAATGATTTAAATATCATATATATTTATTATATAGGTATTTAGAGTAATTAATAAAATTTGGTTATATTAAATAAAATTCACATTTCACAAAGATGGTTGGTTGTATGTAGGCATATAAGTTGTTTTCATTTTATTTTTGAATTGAATGAAATAAAAGTAAATGATATATATATATATATGTCATAATTAATTTATCATTAATTTTTTATATATATCTCATATATTTAATAAAAAAAATCTTAATAAATTCAATGTAAAGATGATTGAATCACATTACTTTGCGAGTTGGTAGTCTTCCGAACACACGAGTGATGATATCATATTCCCACAAAATGGATAACATTATTTTTTGTGTGATATAATAATTATAAAAACATTATATCTTTATAAATATCATATATATCATATATAAACTATAAATACATCATTATTCCCAACCTTGATTATTGGAAATGGAAAAATTAATGGCATCAGTTCACGAGGCAGTTGTCCTTCATACAATCAGTGATGAATTTGTAACCTATTCGATGCAAGCTTATGGTCTTCTAGTTTGTACCCTTAGTATAATAACATCTAAATATATAAAAGATATTGGCGTTTTTATATAAGCATGGTATAATAATAAATGAAGGAGGTTGAGAGGAAATTAAATAATAACACTTTTAGAAAATAAATACTTTATCTCTGAGTATGGCCTAGATGAACCTATGTTTTTTTAAGTTGTGAAGTGGATAAGATAGGGGAGGCCTTTTAAAATTGAGGGAGATGAAACGCATGGAATATTTGAATATAACATAGGTGTAACAATATTTTTACGAAATAAAAGTCTTCAATAATGGACTATATTTGACACAAGAAGGAATATGTTCATAATATTCCAATCCAACAAATTTGGGACAATTTTTGGGTTATTTTTACACCTTATATTCTATTACTAACCACTAAGTAAACTAGTTTTTACCTAAATCACAACAATTAATTATTACTTTTTTCACTAATAATTTTGTTAAAAAAATTAAATTTACCATATTAGACATTATAAATTATGTTGATTATAAATATGGAATCATTTTTTTAAATTCAACTCACATATGTGACATAATTTAATTTAAAATTAATCCCATAGACATGGTGAGAAAGTGGTTTTTTAAATTTAAAATTTTAAAAAGTTTACAATATTTTTATATTCAGATACAATAAAAAAAATTTAATGTCCTAAATTTGATTAATATATATAAAAATATAATTGAAAAATTTTTACATTAAAACCAAATCAAATTATAAATTGACATTATAAATTATTTACAAAATAGTTCAATTTTCAATTAAAATCATGCTTTTTTTATTTAATCATCAAAAAATGAAAATTCTCGTAAAAAAGAAAAAATTTACCCTAATATTATCTTATCATTAAAAATAAAAAAATATATCATTTTTTCTAACAAAATTTATAAATTTCTCAAAATTTATTTTTAAAACGAGTGAACCATTAAATGGCAGTAAAATTGTATTTAGAAATATACAACATATATATATATAAATGGATTTTATATAATAATATTCTAAACTAATATATTGGATGTATTTCAAAATACTTGATTTAATATTTAAAATATCAATTCAATTGTGATCATTTACTAATAATAATTAATTTAATTTGATAGGATAAAACGCCTTTGGTGCATAATAATTTTTTTTAAAAAAAATTAATTTATAATTAATTGGATTTTATATTAATTTATAATTAATTAGTAACTAATGAATAAAACCTTATATTTTCATTATTTAGTTAATCCTAGTCATAATCACCAATTTAAAAACATTGGAGACCATCATAAATTTAAATAACAATATGAATAGTACGTTATTGTTTAGAGAAACATAGTCTTGTGTATAAGGTAAGCAATCAAAGAAACTCGTTGTTGAGTGTAACAAAAGATAACTCAGTATAGAATTTATTAAAATCTAAATAATAGATTGAATTTATTTAAAATAATAAATATATCATAAAGTCTAAAGATGTTATATTCTGTTATATGCTAGGTGTTGTGTGTCATACACACTATTGAATAAGATTTTCATATTTTAAAATTTAAGGGTTTTACAGTGGTTATATGAATTGGTTTTCAAAGTGTTTGGAGGAACATTTTTTTCGAATAATGTAATGAGGTCCATTTGGCATAATTTAGAGATGTAGTTGTAATAAACATTTAACCCTTAAAACATCCCTCATTTTTGTATAGAATGATTATTTAAATGGTGGTTTCATCATATTATGTGATATAAACATTATAAGAGATTTTTGTATTAATTTATTATTATTTAAGGATGTGAATCTTTCTATAAAGGTATTTTGATGGAGAGGTTATGGTTTACATGCTTAATGATATGATTATATAGAATATAATTATTTATTTGGATCACCTCAATTTTTATATCATGGGGATATGTGGTATTGGGGTAAAAGGCATTTGAACACTTGTCCCACTAGTATATGATCATTCCCTTGATAAAGTTACTCATGTGTGAGATTATATAATTATAGAGTATCTCCATGGTTAAGCTTGGTAGGGTAATGTGAGGAGTTATGGTAGGTTTTTGATATCCCAAGCCAGTAATTATATATAGTGACTCTGTTATCATTATTCAAGGTCATATTCAACGATTTTAGGTTCCCATGATACTTGAGATTATTTTACATGATTATTTTTGTCTAGTATTATCCTTTAGTTATATTTCGTTTCTTTACATACCATAGATAAACGGTTTTCAATAACTTCTACTTTTATTATTTTTTAATATATATTTAATGAAAAATATTATCTTCTCATTAAATGTTTCATCTACCACAAAAAGGGTTCAAATATACTATTACAAATTCTAAAATTATTTTTTATTTTATTTAATATAAATATTTTCAAATAATATTTATTTGATATATTTTTAAATGGGAATTTGAAGAATCTGTTCGATATGTATTGAAAAAACTAGCAAGAAACATTCTTTATTTTAAAGGTTATGTGTGGGGTGTGTGGAGGAATACTACTTTGAATTTTTATCATGAATATCATATTTCTAGTCTATATTTTTCTAAATTTATGGGGATATTTTTTGTTTAATTATTGTTTTTTCTGATCAATTTGTAAACTAGAGATGTTCCAATTGCACAAGAATATGGATGGATGTCGTTTTATTTCCTGTTTTTTTTCATGGGTTCATTTATGTATCATATAATTTGACCTCCTATATTTTATCATATAATTTTTATTTAATAGGAATGTAATTGATTTTGGATTATTATGATTATGAGCTATGTTTTTCCCTTACACAATGATTGGTTTTTATTTTATTTGGAAAATTCATACTTTGATACACTACCTTACAATTAATGAAATGGTAATTTAGAATCCCCATATGAGAGTTCAGATTTAATAATTTATTTATTAGGAGAAGTATTTAAATATATTTTTCATTTTATTCCATTATGATTTTTTATTTATTGAGGTGTTTGGGAACATTTCGTGGGTCATGTTACAATCGAGATTTGGTACCCAGATCAGGAGAAGCTCAGTTTAGTTTTCAACAAATATTATCAATGATTGGATGTTTCATGGAGTGTCTAGTAGATAGGATATATGATCACTATAACACTAAAGGTGGATCATGGGTGGGTGTTTGAACACCACCTCATCATGATAAAACAGAGCTACCAATATAGTTTGAGATGTGTATATCTTGATTTCAAAATCTATTTTACAAGTGTTTAATGTTATTTAGTTTCCTTCTGTGTGTTTTTGTTTTATATTAATAAATTTTTTGGTGATTTTTGAGAATTATTATAATTGAAATATAATTTCATAATGAATCTATAGTTACACGGTGATTTTTCATGGTCTAGATAAGGGTGTGTAGACTATGAAGAATAATATAGGAATCTATCTAGTCAAATTCACATGGTTGGAGCACTATTTTTCAAACCATGTAGCCAAACCATCTTCAGTTGTTATTTCTCCAAAAAAATTTATATGTTTTTATTTACGGTAAGATTTTTATTTTTCTCCTCTTATTATTATGTTTATATTAATAAGGGGATGGAATTTCAAAAACATGAGGTTTCGTTACATTTTATTTAATTAAAATAGATTTTGAGTTTACAAATATTTTGATATACTAAAAAAATATGTTGGGTAACATGTTTCATGGATTTTTATATGATGTTTTAAATTATATTCTTCCAAATGTTTCAAAAATTGGATAAATTATAATTTTCTAAAGGTTTGTTGTATAATGTATAATATATATTTTGAATATTATTGAAGATTTTTTATTTTGAAATGTGTTCAAAAGGGATGTTAATTTGTTTCTATAAAGAGGTTCCTAAACTCTAATGTGATTGAGATTTAATGATTATATTTTGTTTTTTTTTATGAAATAATAGTATTTCTTAAGATTATATGGATTGTTATTTTGTTCATAATCAGTTTGAGAAATTTTTAATTTTTATGTTTATTCTAATTTTTAGTGCTTTTGAATAGTCACACCCTAAGACTTTATATATACTCAGTCTGAATAGGTAGTTGGATTAACACATATAGATACTCTATTTGATCAATTCATATGTGAAGAAATCTCTCTGTATGATCTAGTAATGAGGTAGAGTGTTTTCTTCATTTGGATTAACATAGAGAACTCATTCAAGTTTAAAAATTTAAATCCTACTCATTTCCATTGGAATCCATACCCTCTGGGAGTGTCAGAATGGGTTTTCAAGATTGAGGATATTATCAAGTAGAATGACCACACCTTGTCTCCAAAGATTAAATTAAAAAACTTTATACTGGAAGTTCTAATATTGAAGTAGTTGATGTATGTTATATGGATGAGTCTATATATGGAATTATCGTAGGAAATATTTAATGTATTATTCAATCATCAATACTTTCATAATATAGTTTTAGTGTCAAGGTAAATTGAATTCTATTACCTTTTGAAAGGTAAATCATTAGGGTTGGTGTATGCCTATTATTTTTATAACCTCATGTAACAAATTCCAATCTATATTTATACAGTTATTTAAAATACCAAAATTTCATTAGATATATTTTACCGTATAAACTATTAAAAATGATATTTTATTCCATCAACAACTAGAAAGAGATTTTGAGGGAGGTTCTAAAAATTTAAATCTGGACTGAATGGTATGCCAATGATGGCTAATTCACTCCAATCATTGAAGGCAGTACGGGAATATCCATTAATGGAATGGTAATGTGATTTATGTCAAATAAGTTGTGTAAAAGTATATAAAAACACCATTATTTCCCTTTTCAACTTCTTTTGGGACTTGATGTTCAAAATAATTCCTGGAAACATGGAATAAGAAAACTATTTTGTGAAGAAACACCCATGTTATTTAATAGTTTCGTCTGTATAGGAAACTAAAAATGGTTTCATAATGTTTTATATCATTAGAGTTGTGGGGAAAGATATACATCTTTAGATGATCACTTGGTTCAACCAGTTAACCACATGTTAATATAGTGACTGTTTAAGGTATTGATAGTTCATTTTTTCCATTCTGTGCTAATCCTTCTAACTATGAATTATTGTTGATGGTCTTTTTTAGGATTTAAAGGAAACTATTTATTGTTAAATTAACTATGGTTAAATTTAAATATATATATATATATATTAGTATATAATGTCTTTTGGTACCATTATTAATCTCTTTTATCTCTTTTTCTCTATTAGAGTTTAATGAATTGTTTTTATTTTTATGTATTGAGGGATGGAGAGGGTTTATTATTATTTTAGGAAGAACACCATATTCGGAATTCACATAATGATAAGATGTGTCTTCTTGTTAGTGGTGAATATATTCTAGTGTTTCTAAAGTATAATATAGTCTCCCTGACCTGACCCTTCCCTAATAAATATAATTATCCTTTGATTGTATGTTGTCTGATAGATTCTATTGCTGATTTATAATGAGTCATGTTTTTCCTTGTAACATTTGAGCTTACTTTGGGGTGTTTTTTTTGTTTTTTTGATATAATACATTAAGGAGTTAATTATTTCTATTTTATGATATAGTTTTCATCTAGTTTAGAATTAATTTAAATCTATCTTTCATTTTTCGAGTCATGCCTATAAAATAAATATGAACCTCAATAAATTACCATTATCAATACTTATTAGAGAAATTTTTGGGAGAATAAAGTGTTTCAGTGGTAATAATTATAACACTACAACTTTTAATTTACTTAATATTTCTTTATGGATTTATTTTTTACATTGTTAATTATGTTTTGGGTAATCCCATGTAATTTGTTTATGAAGATTTATGATTTTTTCTATCATATAGTTAGTTCATGATCTAAAAAAATTGCAGAACCCATGCATGTTGGTCTACAGATTTAGATGATCTATTTTTTACAATTAGTGATTTTTTTTACTAACTAATAATCCAAACCATGCATTGTTCTTAGGATAATATAGTGAGGCTCGTATGATATTAAAATGATTTGGTAAACCATGTGACTAAACTATGATTCCAATTCATGTAATTGGAAAATAGAAATTACCATATTTACATAGTCATATTTAACACTTTTGGGTGCCTTATTTATCCCCTATTTGACTCCCACAACCCCCTGCATTCTCCCCCTTAATTTTTATCTGATCCCTTTTCACATCAAGGAGTTACACCATGTTTTTTGGAAGATTCTTTAATCAAACATATTTTAAAACAATTCCTCTCACTCTTTTATTCATTTTCTCTTATCTTATTTCCCCAATAAGGTATAAAAAACATAGGATTTATATTTAAATTTTTTTTAATTTAGGTTTTTTGTTTTTAGTACCCGTAGACCTTCATAGAAACTATAAATTCATTTAGGTGGATTAATATCATGGTTTTTAAAAAGTATTGGGATTAAACCTAATTTTCACAATGTCTAGGAATTTAATATTAAAAGTAAGTTTAATTTTGACATTCATGAAACATTTTAATGTGTTTTATTGTTGATATAATTTATTTTGATTATATAATTTCAAAATATGTTTTGTTAATTGGATATTTTATTGAATGTGACTTGTTTCTCTTTTCATTCGAAAATCTAAAAAAAATTTTCTACCCAAGCATAGTAAGAGATAATATAAATTATTGTTTCTCCCTCTTAAGTAAATTATTTATCTAACATTATGTTTTAATCCTTAAATATTTTTTTATAAGGGGTTACCCTAGGTATTAAATGTGTTCTAGGTTACTTTTTGTTTTTAATTCACATTCAATAATTGATATTTCAGGATGGTTTTATGATGTGGTATTTATAATATTTTGAGAAACCTTTTTCATAAAAAATGTATTAAGGCCTAACTATAATCTTTTAAAGATAAGTTTTCATTAATTGGGTTACCCTTTAAATGAACCCCTTATTTTATGTAATATTTATGAAAATGGTGTTTTTTCTATGTTATACTATGGACCACTATTGATGGAATTTATTATAATTTTATTATTCATGAAGCATGGGGTGAATTATACAAAGGATATTCAGAGGTAAGGTTCAGATATACATTCATAGTTATATTATTATATATTATATGATGAATATTTTGGTTCAACATTATTTATTCTCTATGTGAATCCGAGGTAGCTATGTTGCATATATTTGAGTACTTGAAGAACTAGTTCATGATCATGCTCTGGAAAGCGTACCTAAGCTATGAGTTTCTCTACTATGGGAGTCTTTCCATAGTTAATACACTTAGAGTAACACTTGGTGTTTTGGTAGGTTTTTTATACTTATATGTGACATAAAAATATTTTATAATTATTTCCCAAGAAATAATTTTGAGGCATTCAAAAGGTGCTTTTGCATGAAAACCTATCTTTAAATGATCCCATGATATATTACTCCTTTATAACAACGTTATTGTATTGGTGAGTATAAATAGGGTTAATATGATTATGAAATATATAATTCTTTTTCCTAAATTCAAATTTTCTGATTAATTCCTATGATGAATTCGTTAAATTTTAAATAAAATCATTAAATAATTAAAAGACATATTTTTCATTGAAATTTACTTCTGTATATGTTGTGTATTATTGTACAGAAAATTAAATTTTTCTGTTTAAAAATTAATTATAAAAAACATTAATTTTATTTATGAATATTCATTAATACATTATTTATCTAATGTTACGGAATAATGATGAAATCATTTAAAGATAATAGATCTATTTTTCCAAAAATAATTTTTATAGGGGAAATGAGTTCTTCGAAAAATATATTAAATAAATTATTATTTAGTACACATTTTAGTGAAATGTATATTTTATATATTTACTAAAATTATCACTCATTTGATTGTTTCTTCTAGGCAATGAATAAAAGTCGATTTTGGTTTATACCTAAAATACATTTGTTCTAAAAAAGGGTGTTCGTTGGACGTGGATGGTTGATTTAAAATAAATATATAATAATAATATCAAATTAATGATTTAAAATAAATTAAATATTTTTATTCATATTTATTAATTTAATTAAATAAGTTCAATTTAATTTTTGGTTATAGTGAATATAAAATATAGTAAAATTGTGTTATCATGCTTAAGGTTAAAACATGTGTATTAGGTGGTTTAGAATAAGAGATAAGGGTAATAATTCTACATAATATTATGTAATTCTTATTTTTTAAAGATTTTTCATCCTTAAATTATTCTACTATAAATTTATAGGATAGTTTGATCGACTTTTACATGAATGGGATCTTATATTTTTGATGTTGTTTAAGTAATTCCTTATGTGTCCCACACCATAGTTATAAATGGGAACTTATTATACTCCCTCATTAAAAAATCTTAATATTTGATATTATAAAATAAGTACCTCCAATATCTTCCTATATTTCTTACCATTACCCACAATCATTTTTTTCTCCAAAGATCAATCTTTCAAGGGTACATGTGTAAGGAAAAAGAGGTATCTCAAAGGCGAGGCATAAATATTACCCAATATCATTCAAAATTCATTATTCTTACACCTTTTATAAATATATGTTATCTATAAAAACATGATTAATCATATATTATCAATAAAATGAGATGTTATTATGATGATTTTGAAACCTTCTCCAACCACATTCCTATCAAATGTGAAATGAATGTATCACTCATTCATATATGTGGACTACCACCACCACATTGGGATATGATTCATTTTCCCCCTCCACCCCCCATTAAAATTTATAATTATCGATGTAAAATATAAATAAAATATTTATTATATAATTATGGTAGTGTAATGATATTATTTTAGTTATCTTTATTTTATATTTTGTTTTCATATATAAAAAATAGCATTCAAGCGTTTGTACGGACTACGATCTCTATGAACGATGTAATTTATTTTCAATATATTCTTTTTATAGATAAAAATATGTATATAAATAAAATATTTTATATTTAGGTCACGGAAAAAATTTTGGAGGTTATATAACCACGATCAATGTGTAAGAATCAGAACCATAAAACAAAAAAATTCATACGAACCCAAATAGTTAACACTCAGAAACAATGATATTAATATAATATTAATATATGGGTTTAAAAATAATATAAATGGATCATATATGGTAATATAGGTATTAATATAGTTATTTTGTTTAATTATAAAAATTTAATTTATTGTATAGGAGGTTAGAGAACATATAAATCATCTTAGAATTGAGGTATGGGATTTATGTTATAAACTAATTTTTACTAAGATTATTTAGGAATAAATTTATTAAAATGAAATTATATGATCTATTTCTAACAAATATTTTTTTATCATATATTTGTTTCTTTAAAGTATAAACTTTTTTTCACTATATGTACTCAATATTATAAATTATTTCTTAATGGAAAACTGACTTTATATTCTCTGTTTAATCTGAAATAACATACTTTCATGACCATATATTACTTATTTTTTAAATATTCTTTTTAGTATTATCCTATAATTCGTTAAATTAATTTTTTTCAATGATTTACTATCTATAATCTTTTTAAAATGAATATTATTTTCATTTTCCAAATGAGGCTCTTTTTACCAAAGGTGTTAGCTAAATATTTGTTTTAACATAATCCACATGATCGAATTTTATTTTCATCATGAATAATCTTCAATTTGAAGAATCCATAATAAATTTACATGTTTATATATATATATATATTTATTTTGGAATAATATTTAATTTTGAATAAGTTATTCCAAAATGAAATTAGTATTTTATTCATGAAATAATATAATGGTCTTTTAAATAAATTTTCATCAATGATAACGTACTTTGATGTTGCATATTCATTACTAGGGATGTGATCATATGATACCAAAATTATTCATTTATATATGGTATACACTTATGATGCTGAAATATTGATGAATATAATTTTTTCCATCGGTTAATATATGTTGAAATGAAAAATATGTTCATGATCATGTGGTATACATATGATTTGATTTTGATTATTTGATGGGTGGGTTTATTATAGAACTATAATTAAATTTTTTAATATTAATGTATGGTGATATAAAACAGTACATGGTAGGTTATCTCTATCCCAATGTAGGTACATAGGTGGTTATCCAAAGGGTACCTTATTATTAATTTAATGGTAAATATCCTTGACATAGGATTTCTATGATTATGATAATGTCATGCTACATGCCACTCGTTTATTAAATGATATTATGAAAATGTTATGCAGTCATGTCTTATGTTCTTTTATTAATTTATGAATCATGTCTCCTGAATATACAATATTTACATCATTACATGTGATTACGATCTATGAATTGTTGTATATAATTTCCAAATGTTACGATCATGTTCCCAAACTTTTATCCTCATGTTATTCATTAAAAAGAACATTGATTGATATCTCCCATGATTACCCTCATTGTGAATCTATGTTCACTGTTTATTCTATTTCCATTTTCCTACGATATAAAGAAATGTTTTAAGTATGATATGCCTATAAAGGGGGTTACATGTCAAAAATCTAATGGGAGATTGTGCATATCATTTATGCAACATTCTTTCATAAATCCCTATTTAAAAAATCAATAAACCATTACAGTTATAGTGCGGATCATAATGATATATAAGGAATACTCATATTATAAGATATAATATGTATGTATGTTATTATTGGATCACCTCAGTTTGTATTAAAGAGAGGATTATCTATTTTTGGAATCATGGATAGATGAAAATTAGTTATTTTCCTTGGATAATCCTATGTATATCATAACATGTTATATTATGGTAAAGAAAATTGTCTAGTTTTGTTATAAAATAAATCCATGTCTGGATAGTAGATAGTTGATGTGGTTTTTTATTGATGCTGCTAGGGGTAATAACATAGATTGGGGTCGATTACGTATTATCTCAATCTGCACTAATTCATAATGAGTAGGCCTAATACTAAACACATATCTAGACACAATAATGTGATATGATTTGGCTAATTCATATTTTATTTATCAACCATTATGATTGATGAGATTTGATTAGGATTATCTATGACCTATATAAAACCAAATATTTGATTGATTTAAAAGAAAGTGTTATGATTTATACATCTAATAAATTATTTTCCATATCATGTGATTTCAAAATATATTTATTATTTCAAATAATATATTTTTTGTTTTCAGTAGATGGATAGAACTAATAATAACTATAATAACACTGAATGTGATATAATGTGTAATTATTTTCCTCTAGGAAAAATGAATGTTATGGTTGGTGGAATTAAAAATCATGTTTCTATAGTTAAAAAGCATTAATAATCTATGAATACAAATGAGTTTCTAAATGAAAAAGGGGGAACAATGTTATTATTATACCTTCATTTGAAAACAACCACAATATTTTTCCAATACCACTAATACAATAATTACTGTAATGTGGATTAGTACCACTAAAAAAATATTTTTTTTCTCTATTTTCCAGAGAATGAAAAATTATTTTAACTATTTATTGACTTGAAGGTGATGAATATAAGTAATGGAATCTTATCCTGAATAAGATAAAATATGAATAAATTACATCTATGGAATGGGATGAATTGATAAGGATATTTTTTACAAGTAATTTCCTTGTTTTCTTTATATGAAAATGGATAAGGATTTCCTTAAGCTATTGAGGATGGATCATGAATTTTATTTTACTAATGAGACATGTTTTATAAGACATTGAAGTCATGATTCAAGAATGACCATCCTGCCTAAATAAAATGTTGATCTATTATTTAATGGGACAAAACAAATTCTATGGATAATGTAAGATATAAGAGACATCAATAACAATGAAGAAATCATTGATGTACTCTCGAGGTAGAAATGAAGATTAGTGTCACACATCAATCACATGGTTTTGATAAGAAAAAAATGAATTTAAAGGAAATTATAATAAAATATTACATATATGGAAGAAGACGAGTCTTACTTTATTTTAAAATCATGGAAGGAAACGTGGATAAAATTATCATGTAGGGAATAAAAAAATCATTATGTGGGGAAATAAATTTCATTGGGAAGTCAAATACTAATGTGATGTGAAGAAGTTATATAATTATATAAATAGAGTGAAATCTCTACAACATGAACCACCTATAACCTAGTGTTTTGAATATTAGGAGTATAGTTATTATGATAACTAGTGCATGAATCCAACATATAATAATGATTATCGACATCAACAAATATTTATTCCTAATGAAAATGTTAAATCTCCAATGATCACCATTACTAATAAAAGGAATGATAATGAAATGGTGAAAGATATACATACCAACAACTCTTAAACTGATAATTTCTTATTTAATTCTATAAATACCCACAATGGATTTTATAAATAATTTTTTAAGGTAATTGAATTAACACATCCATGATTAATAGTTTAATTACTATTGAAAACTCTAAATTATGTGATGATCACATCTCATGTCATTAACACATCTCTGATTGATGTTTATGGGAATACTCTCATAAAAATCTCATTAGTAATATTTAGTTAAATTTTATTCTTTTTTCGGAATGTATTAGTTTTATTTATATAAATTCCATATCTATTTTAAAGGAATGGAATTGACATTAGATATTCAAATAAGACCTAAAATTGTCTATTGGTGTGAGGATAATTATGAACATATAATGGAAATTATATACATTGTAAGGGTCATCATTCTTATAAAAAGGGGGTAATTATCTCAGTAGGTTAGGGAGAAAATCTACATCAATTATATTTATATTGAATGGGGGTTTGTTGATGTCTTTTAAATGATCTTTTTATTATTCAACTAAAAAATAATTATGAGTTTAAAATAGAACTAATACCTTGTTCTACACCTCTTTTAAAGAATTCATATAGAATATACATAATTGAGTTAAAAGAAATAAAGTGGAAACTCTTGGATAATATTGATAAGGGACTCATTCAACCAAGTGCATTACATTGATGTGAACATGTTATTTTTATTAAAAATAAAAATATATAAATTCCACCTTATATTGGTTATAAAGAGATTAAAATGACCACAATCAATGTCACGACCCCCTCCCACCAAAGATGCCCCTCCTGAGCTGGCAATGGTGAAAGGGGGATCATGACCTCCGAGTCCCTCCTCTAGTAGGCCCCGGGGTGGCGAATAGAACCAATGGTATGAGTTTTCACAAATATGGGAGGCATTACCCTTTTTGTATTCTTTAGGATCGGGAAATAGGACAAGTCCACCACTAAAAAGTAAAAAGAACAAGTGTATAGAAATAAACCAAAACCAAGCCCACATGCATGATTAAACAATTTTATAACAAGGTTCAAGTACAAGAAAGCTCAAAGTACAATACCAAAAGAAAACAAGAGTACAAAAACAGCAACAACTCCAACTGTTTGACTAGTAGGGTCCCGCACAGCCCTGGTAGTCCTCCGGGAAACCTGAATGTAAACGTAGGGTGAGCATACAAGTATACTCAATAGGGAAACCTAAAGCTCTCGTGCACAAGTGGGGAGACATCCTAATGTCCCATGAGAACAACACAAGAAACCTAGAAAATAATTCTATCCACCAAACCCCACCAGCCACACTCACCAAAACACAAGAACAACAGGTAGTAGTATATAAGAAACAAGAGTATTGGGTACCCCGCACCATTTCCCTTTAGTTAGCTGCTCTTCCTAACGGCGAACGTCCTGATGCTGCAACACTATCCCTGCACACACACACCTGGGCCTCACAACCACGTATCTCGCCCGCACACACCTAGGCCTCAAAACCACGTATCATGCCCGCACACACCAGGGCCTCATCCCGAAGATTCTTGGGAAACAGTTGAACCTGCCCGAAGAGTTTTGGGCTAAATCCACCTTAATCAAAACCTACCCGAAGAGTCTTAGGTGTAAGGTTTCCTCAAGCCATCACAGCCTATGGGAGAAGGAGCAGGAATGATCTAGTAACTAAGGGAAAAAACCCTCTCCCATGAAATGGGAGTGTTCGACACTAAGTGCTCAACATGGGTGGGGTGCGATAAAACCCAAAAGATACAGATATATATATATATGTATATACCAACCACACAACCCAACCTATGGCTTCTAACAGAGAAACTAAGAACGTTCCTCGGCACTGCTACTACGAAGCATGCATACAACAAACAACCCCAACCCCATTTAGGTTTTCATGTTTCAGCAGAATTAGTTTATTTATTTCCTTAACTACTCGGCAACTATCCACAACCAACCACATCGATCATTCATAAAACATATCCCTTCCATCCACAAATCTAGTTAAGAAAACACAAGCAACACAACCAAGACTCTCTTATTAACCAACCAAGCTCATTGATTATTATTCCTCTTCCATTACCATGCCCCATCATTCATTAACTCTTCCACTTTTATTTATTATTCACAACCCATAGTCCGTTCATATTCGACCCATCCCCACAGCCCCGCAGCCAACCACCATTACCACAACTGCACTGAAACCCAAATATCATTATCCCTTTAATACCATTTATTGCAGCCCCACTACCCATCATCAACATAACATTCACGCCAACCCACAACCAAGCCAACCACAACCCCACTGCTCACCCTATCCTCAACAACCCACAAAACACCGCCATCATAGACCATGTATCCAAGACAACACTCACATGTTTATTATTCTGTTTTTGTTTATCTGGGGTGATCACAAAAGGGTTCCAGATTTTAAATAGCCAACATTGCGTGATTAACCAATTTACACTAAGTTCTACCCACAAAATGGTCTAAAAAGGTAGGGCAACATCTAATTGCACAAGCAAAGGCCCCCAACGACTGTGATTTTCAGTAGGCAGAATCTCATTCAATTCACAACATAATATCACATGATAAAAAGTAACAGCAAACACAAACTTCCCAACCCTGTTCATTAACCATTTATTATATTAATTTAATGCTTCAACTATTTCTCATAAAAACATGATGATAGCCACCCCACATGATGCTCAAATTAGAGGTACGAAGGTAAGATCCCTACCTCAATAGGTTCTGATCACAATGCTCCCCCGGATCAACATTAGAAGAAGTCTGTCGGCGTTCGTCACTTCTGTCGGGTCTCATCAAAACCACCTCAGGTGGAAGTTGGAAAGGAAAGGCCAAAGGAAAGTCAATAGTCCTAGGATTGGATGTTCCGAATCGTCGTTACGATCCAGTGGCCGCTGACGGATCGTAAATCTGAGCTCGAATGAAGAAGTTATGAAATAAAATGAGTCTTCGAGTCTCTTGGGAGAGCTCTGCTCAGAGGAATGGAGAGGAGAGGTGTGAGTTGAAAGGAGGAGGGACCCATCCTTTTATAGGAGAGAAAAGGAAAAGTACATGGCTTGTAATTTATGGTACACGACATGTACTCAGTTATTTTACACGGTCTCCACGCGACTTCTAAATGGCTCCGCAGCCGTTGACTGGTCAACACACGGTTTGAGGGTAACACATATGCAGGGAAGGACTACACGGCGTGTAGTTTAGACACACGACGTGTACTCATTTATTGCACACGTCAAGGACACGGCTCCAACATGGTACACGACCATTGACTGGTAACGCGTACGTGGGGAAGGACTACACGGCGTGTAGAAATGGGAACACAGCCTGCACCCATTATTCCACACAGCAAGGTCACGGTCTGCAACACGGGGTATACCCGGAAAGGGGGTACACGGGGTGTACTCAAACTACATGGTGTGTAGTTTCAAAATTCTGGAAAGTGTGGGAAAAGACCATTTTACACTCTAGAACACTTTGTGACCTTCTTTTTGACAAAGGAATGGGTCGGAGAGGTCTGGGCCATTACATCAGATACCTCTTAAAACATTCTCGTACCCGAGAATTCAAAAACCAACCCAGAGGGAACCCAACAAGATACCTCTTAGGGTTATCATTATGAAATGAACCCAACCAACAACGCTAATCATATGTGTTAGAATTCCTTCTCCTATGTCGAGATATTATCCGCTTTAGGCGGCGCTGACTCGCCTGCACGAGTTTAATCGCATCCACATTAATGCGTCTCGATTAAGAATTGGGTCTTCCCACATTCATACATTAGGTTTTTTTTCAACTCGTACTACCCCCCAATACCACACAGCCAACACACTTCCCGAACACATGGTTTTGGGAAACTCCTTATCCTATGTCGACATATTATCCTCTTTAGGTGGCACTGACTCGCCCACACTGGTTCAATCACATCTGCATTAATGTGTCTTGATTAAGGGTTAGGTTTCCCCCTTTCCCACAAATCCGGACATGTTACACATTACCAGGGAACAAGGAAACAAAAGGTCCCACAACCGACATGCCAAGAATTCTATATATCAAAGGTACAGAGTACAACATCAACACAAAGCTCAGAAGAACAAGGGAAATCACAAGTCAAAAAATTCTAGGTACTGAGCATGTATCTCAGTCTCCTGATCGCAAGTGCTCTCCTCGAGGCCGCCATGCCTCCACAACACAAGAACCAACAGAATGGTTCATCCATGGAGAACCTTCTCTTTACGATCCTCGATCCGGACTGGTAGTTCCTCGATGGTCACGTTGTCTCTCTTATCTAACTCTCCCCAGTCGATAATGTGGGAGTATTCATGTAAGTACCGATGAAGCTGGGATATGTGGAAGATGTGATGAACCTTCTCCAACTGAGGTGGCAGGGCCAGCTGATATGCCACCTCGCCGGCTCGCCTCATCACCTTGAAAGGTACGATGAACCTAGATGAGGGCTTTCTCCCTTTCCCAAACCTGTACTACCCCCGTCAAGGGGAAACCATCAAGAACACATGATCTCCCACCTCGAACTCCAAGGGCCTCCTCAAACGATCAGAGTAAGACTTCTCTTGGCCCTGAGCCTCTTTCATCTTCTCACGTACAATCTGGACTTTCTTTGTGGTGCTCTGCACAACCTCTAGCCCAAGAGCACCTATCTCACCAACCTCTGCCCGTCAAATGGGTGAACGACATGGCCTTCCATACAAAGCCTCATATGGTGCCATGCCAATAGTAGAGTGGAATCTATTGTTGTAAGAAATCTCTACTAAAGGAAATTGTCGTACCCACGATCCTTTGAAATCTAGAATGCATGCTCACAGCATGTCCTCCAACGTTTGGATAGTCCGATCCATCTGCCCATCGGTCTGGGGGTGGAAAGAAGTGATAAGGCGTAGCTGGGTGGCAAAAGGATGTTGTAACCCCCTCCAGACTCGTGAGGTAAACCGAGTATCCCAATCAGAGATGATAGTCTTTGGAACTCTATGCAAACATACCACCTCGTCTACAAAACTTTGTGCTAAGTTACTCACCGGGACTGACTCCTTAATTGCTAAGAAGTGAGCAGATTTTGTCATCCGATCCACCACTACCCAAATAACATCATAACCACCCTATGCTCTGGGTAGTCCTATGAAAAAGTCCATTGATATTTCATCCCACTTCCATTTAGGGACATATAATGGGTGCAACAACCCACTAGGAACACAGTGTTCATCCTTCACTTGCTGACACACTAATCATTTAGCCACAAACTCCGCCACTGCCCGTTTCACCCCAAGCCACCAAAACTGTTCCCTCAGGCCTCGGTACATTTTCGAAACTCCTGGATGTACGGCCAAGGGTGAGATATGGAACTCACGTATAAATCCTTCACTCATTGCCTCCGGAACAAAAAACCTTCCATGGAAAAGCATATGATGTCGGTTTTCCTCTGACCATCCCTCTGGATCGTTCCCCTGATCGATACGATCCCACAACACATCTGCCTCGGAGTCCCCCCACTGGGACTCTTCCACCTACTGCAACAAGGAGGACTGCACCGTCATCTGAAACAAATAGCCTCTAATAACTTCTACCCTGGCATCCAAGTGTAAGACGGCCTACTCTCCCATCGCTTTCCAAGCATCAGTGGATTCTCGAACTACTTCCTAATTCGACTTCCTGATCCGGGAATTAGCCACAAGGTTTCCCTTAACTTCGGTGTAAAAGATCTCATAGTCATAGTCTTGGAGAAACTTAACCCATCTCCTCTACCATAAGTTCAGATCACGCTGGGAGAAGATATAATGCAGGCTCTTGTGATCTGAGAAGACCCCAAAGTGCTCCCCAAAGAGGTAATGTCGCCACAACTTCAGTGCGAAAACTACTGCTGTAAGCTCTAGGTCATTAGTGGAATAGTTACGCTCGTGAGGGCCTAACTGCCTAGACCCATAATAGAACATTACCTTCTTCTACATCAGCACACACCCTAGACCAATGCTAGAAGAATCACAAAACACCTCATACAAAAACCCTTCCTCTGGCAACCAGAGTATGGGATCACTGACCAACTTCTCCTTCAGGTGGTCAAAATATTTCTGGCACTGCTCGCTCCATAGGAAGACCTAGTTCTTCCTCATCAAAGCTATCAATGGAGCAGAAACTCGAGAGAAGTCTGAAATGAACCTCTGATAGTAACCTGCTAACCCCAGGAAACTACGAACATCTTCCATGCTCATGGGTGTTGCCAGGAAACAACTGTCTCCACCTTCGACGGGTCCACTGACACTCCATGCTGAGAAACCACATGCCCAAGGAAGTGTACTTCCTGTGTCAAGAAATTACACTTCGACAATTTCCCATTAAGATGGTGGTGTCGAAGGAGTTCCAAGACATCCCTGAGATACTCAATGGGCTCCTCCTCTGATCTTGAGTAGATCAGAATGACATCGATAAACACAAAGACGAAACGGTCCAGAATCTCTCTAAAGACAAAGTTCATAAGTCACATAAACACAACTAGTGCATTCGTAACTCCAAAAAACATCACTACAAACTCTAATTGCCCATACCTGCACCCGAAATCCGTCTTCTAGATGTCAATATCCTTTACCCTCAACTGATGATATCCATATCATAGATAAATCATGGAAAACCAACATGCTCCCCTCAGTTGGTCGAAGAGATCATATATCCTTGGTAGGGGATAGCGGTTCTTGACCGTTACCTGGTTCAATCTTCAGAAGTCTATGCATAGCCTGAGACCACCATCTACCTTCTTTACGGACAAAACTAGAGCACCCCATAGTGATACTTTGGGTCAAACAAAACCCTTCTCCATCAGATCGTCAATCTGAATCTGCAACTCCCGCAAATCCGAAGGTGTCATCCGATAAGGGGACATTGAAATCGGACGGGCACCAGGATGTAAGTCTATCCAGAACTCAACGTCATGTCGGGGGGGGGGGGTGGTAGAGTCACAACCTCCTCAGGAAAAACATCGAGCAACTCCCTAACAACCTCTGGGACATCCATCATCTCTGTATCATCCGGAACCACTGATAGCCCACCTAACAAGGAAAGGAGAGGCTACACACGCCGACTTCCCACCTGATAGCTCCTCTCACCAACTAAAGCTACATGTTTCCCATCCATATTAGTGAACACGACTCTTCTCCGGAAGCAGTTGATAACATCACTAACAGAAAACAATCAATCGATGCCTAAGATGACATCGTATGGCTAAATCTGTAATAGAAGAAGGTCCCCACTAGATCGATGTGGTCCCAATGTCATCCCACATCCCCAAAAAACACAAGATACACTGGTCTGGCCTCCAACTGGTGTACTCAGCACCAGTGGTACGGAAATTCTCTCTACATATAGTCCCAAAGCATGGTCTAGACCAGGTGCAACAAAGGAGTGTGAAGCTCCCGAATCGAATAAAGAAGAAACAAGAGTGTTGAACAAACAAATCGTACCTCGCACCACCTCTGGTCCTGTTGGAGCTGTTAACTCTGCTACGTGCAACTATCCACACCCAGCTCCTCTACATATCTGATGTCGTCCACCTCCCCGACCATGTCCTAGTCGAGGCCCCTAAAGAGCACCCTGAGGTCGGCCTCCTCCTAAAAAGTCTTCCCTCGGAGGAGCATGGTCCTGCTGCTGTTGGAAGGGACTCGCTGGCAACTGGTGCTGCTGAGGTGGGTGTTGAACCTTCCCACTCCCACCGTATTATGCTCGGGTCAGGAACCGGCTCTGAACGTACCTGAAACCTACACAAGAAAAACACCTCGGTCCTGGGCTCGTATAAAATGGACGAGGACCCGACGATCTGAACTAGAACTACTTGTGCCTACTCCCCACTGAACTAGAACTACTCGTGCCTACTCCCCGCTGGTAGTTTATTATAATTTTAGAGATATGGGTCATCATGATTAAGAAAAAAAATGTATGAGTGAAAACAATTTTATTCTTTATTACAATTATAGGGACATAGTAAAATACAAAAACAAATTCACTAAGAATTAATGGAATCAAACATAGAAGAGGCCAAGGGGAGAAGGCCAAGCTAATGTGATCACGACAGCAAAGCTGGAAGTACCAATGGATGTGATGGTAAGTAATTAAATCCTATATTAAAATTTAGATAATTATTTATCCGAATCAAGATGCTCACCCTCTTTTATATAATTCATGTTTTCCATAAGAATTAGATATTTCACTAGCAATAAAAGAAAGGAGTTTAATGTTAAAACACCTGATGTAATTCTCATTGAAATAAGTATGTGTCAAGTATTTACCACTGTAACACATAAACATGATTTGATTGCTGATATTATTAGAATTATATATGTAAATGGGTTTTGGTTTTTGGACAAATAATTGTAAGGAATTTTATGATAAATTGAAGATAATATTGGACAATTTTCAAATTTTTAATCTACCAACTAGAAATTACGAGTTTTTTATATATAATAATTCATTAAATAAGGGACATGGTTGTGTCATAATGAATAATGATAATGTAATTTCAAATGCAACAATGAAATTGAATAATCATTAATTGAACAATCCAACACATGGAATTGAGTTGGTAATTTTAATTTTTACATTAAATATATGGAGACATCATCTCTATGGTAAATGGTGTGAGATATAAATTGATCATAAAAGACTAAAATACAGATTTTCATAGAAACATCTCAGTATGAGATAATGGTTATGCCTCAAGCAACTCAAGGATTTTCATTTATCAATACAATAACACATAGGGAAAAAAATAGCATGAATGTTCATTGTGTAGGAAAGATCATGATATTCTAAACAAAATGATGATTGAGAGGGATGATATGTTAATGGATAAAGTAAATATTGATATTGTAATTATTATGTAATGTGATAAATTACTTCTTTTTTAAATTATTGTTAAACAATATTTGTTATAATATATAATATATTTTCAATCACATGATGAGAATATTTAGAAGAAAATTAAAGTTGGGAATGATGGGAAGTTACAAGTATTTATTTGTGATGATGGTGTACTGAAATTATGAAAGTGTTTTTAATACATTTATAATCGAGATAAAAATGTAATTCCTAGTTGATAATCATTTCTCAAATATCTCTGTAGAGCTTGGTAGAATAAATATATATAGGTATTTGAGGGACAATTTTTGGTTGGAAAACATGATTTTGGAAATTTCTAATTATTTGTCCAGATTTTTCGTTTTTAATCATGTGAAATTTGTGAGAAAACATCCTAGAGGATTCATTAAACATATTTCTAAATTTTTGTGGAAATCGGAAAGCACTACTACGGAATTATATGTCGAACAAAAAAATACTCATCAACATGATGCAATATGGGTAATAATTGATCACCTAACCCCATATGCAAATTAAATAACTATAAGAGAATATTTACCTCTTGATTGCATCAAAAGGATCTATATTGATTGTGTTTTAAGACATCGTGGCTCACCTCCTTTGATAATTTCTAATAACGATCATTTTTACATCAGAACAAAGGAAGATTATTCAGAATTATCTTGACACTGAGCTTTATTTGAGAACTAACTACCATCATCAATCTAATGGAAAACTGAAACAAACTATTAAAACAATGGAAGACAAGTTCAGTTCACGGTAAATTGACTTTCAAGATATTTGGGGCCAATATTAAGCTTTAGTAGATTTTACTGATAAAAATAGTTTCCATTTAAGTATTCAAATGGCATCGTATGAAGCATTATGTGACAAGATATGTCCTACAGAAACTTGTTGGGATGAATTTTTTGAAATGAATATTTTAAGACTAGAACATATTGAAGATAAAACATCAAAGTTGAAGGCAATTTAGTCACATTTTAATGAATTTGAATGTAGGAAAAAGAGTTATGCTAGTAATTAGATGAGGTATTTGTAATTAGAAGTGGGAGATATTATTTTCTTCAGAGTATATTTAGGGAAGCATGTCGTAATGTTTCGATAGAAAGTGAATATAATTCTATTGTACATAAAAAAAACCAAAATTTTGGAATTGATTGTAGTCATATATTACTATTTGGAAATTCTTACAAGTCCCTCAAAAGTATATGATGTGTTTCATATATCATTATTAATGAAGTACATGTAAGAAAAACCCCTGTGATGACTATAGATGGAATAGTGTTAGATCCTAATCTCTATTACTTTAATGGACCCACCCATATTCATCACACAAGTGATCATGTATTGTGGAATCAGATGACTCAACTAGTAAAGGAATATTAGAGAAATCAAAAAATTGAGGAACTAACATGGGAACCCTAGGATGTTATAAATAATAACTACCCACATCTATTTAGAATGTAATGACCACAAAATGTAAAAGAGGAAATTTTTTTAGGTTGGATGATTATAAAACCCATATAATTTGTGACTTATTTTATTTCAATCAAATTCAATCATCCGATAGAATATGATGCACACAACACAATGCTTAAATATAAATACTCTATTAAAATATTATTTACACATGACCATTATAACCTAGTAATTAAGTTGGAGCATATAAAAAGTAAATCATAAATTATGAAAAATAGATTTTTTTTACATGTATAAAAATATTAAATAGATATCTATTTATTATAAATGAAATAAATATCATTTTCAGAAAAAGAAATGTTTTTTGGAAAATTATCTTTTATTACAAAATGATGTCATCACTTGTTGTACAAATATGAAAAAATTATATTTTCAAAATTTTAGAAAATATAATAAAGAAAATAAAATTATTTTTTGAAATCATAATATAAAAATTAACTTAGGGTTATTTTTAGCTTTTCCATCGAATGATTCATTTTTTAATGAATTGTGAAAAATAATGATTTTTATTTGAAATATACTTTTTCAATTAAATTTTTTAAAAAGATAAATTATATTTTAAAAATAATTTAAATTAAAATTAGCTCAATTAAAATATAATTAATATATAATATGTAATTGGAATCAATTTCATATTTAATTTTGATATTAAAACCTCTTATATGTATCATGATTTTATTTTTAGAAACAAGCCTTTTCATCGTGTCGACATATTTAATTTTAAATTGTATTATATCACTTTTGTGAATTGAATTTGTAAAATTGAATCCCATATTTTTAATTACAATATTTTATGTTATCCAATAAGATCAACATAAATATATACCATTATCAATAGTAATATCATTAAAATCATATATTTTGGTTAACGAAAGAAATGATTTTCAGGGGGTATAACTAAAAAAAATAAAATAAAAATGATCTTCCAACATATAAAAACACTTTTATGGCCCAATTGTTTCATTATAACCAATAAGTGTCACAAATAAAACATTTTTTTGGGGCATGTGACATGATAACAATGTGTGTTTAATTGATTTTTTTAAAAAATTCCATGTGTATCCTCTCCCCCACATATAAAAAGCAACACCTCTTGTCTTTTATTCCCACATATTAATCCATTTTCATCAAAAAAACCCAAATCACTTCCTTAATCCCCTACCAAAAGAATAGATCCCATGGTTTGAATAGAAATCCATTATAGGAATTTTTTTAGGGAAAAACAAAAGAAGTTCCCCAAAAAAGAGTTAATGTTCTAAAATAAGTGTTTTTTATTTTTCATCCACCTACTAAAATATTATATAACAATGAAATTAAAAAAACCCATTATCTACCATTTGAAAATATGTTATTATTTATGTTTTATGACAAAATTCCATATCATCTTCAATCAAATGGAAAATAAAATAGTTGATCATGTGTACAGTGGACTACCACCTTACAGACCAATAAAATTTTCTTTCCATCACCACATTTTAGGGATGAATATAATGATAGATTTAGAAAAAATATAAGTTTTATTTAACTGTTATACTTCTGAAATTATAATATCACATATACCTTATTACTACTGTTTCTATTTAAAATACGATAACGCCACTTGTGTGTACGCCGAACTAGCACCTTGCGAAATTATGTGATTAATTTTTAAAATATAATTTATATGGAATATAATATGGATAAAATTAATGAATATATTTGTTATATATAATAGTATATAAATTAATTACTATTATTATATCACCCACTTTATTATCCTTTTACTTGTTAAGTAAATGTTATCATTGCTCGCGCATACGTATAACCCACCCTCTCCACAAAGTGATGCGATTCATTTTCCATATCGAAGCGTAAAAATTGATTCTAAAAATTTATATAATGATTAAATATGATATAAATAACATTAATATAAGTATTTATATTATGGAACTATATAGTATATGATTGAACCAGAACTTTCATGACAAAACACGCATCATAAAACAAGGCAGTTAACACCTAAAAATGTGAAATTAAGGAAATATTATTAAAAAATAGGTGGTGAAATGTTATAAGAAATTCATATATGAAATTTAAATATTAATATAGATATTTTTTAAATTAATAACATAAATAAAACTATTATAAAGCTGTATAATCACATTAAACAAAAATAAGAGTAAGGTAAGGGACTTCGCCTCAATTTCCCTTCACTGAGGCATAATTTATTATTGGGCACCAAAATTATTTTATATATTTTACATAATACACATTTTGCATATATTATCATTAATAACTTCATAATTAATGTTATTTTATGTTTCAATTTTAAATATTTCATCCAATGTTATTTTGACTTTAAAATTACCAAGTGTAAGGAATTTCATCCCATTGAGACATATTTGTTAATATCCACAAATTCACTATTATGTGGTCTATATAATAATACATTAATGTATTTAACATGATTAAATAATTATTAATAAGGATTAATGTTTTTCTTCTTTTTTATAATTCAAGAGGTTATAATTTAACATTTACCAAATTGGTAAATGATATATTGCACAATATCACATTGTTTTGTGATTTCAGTTTCTCTTGAAACAATCACATTATTTTTATAATAATCAATAGAAATTAAATTTCTCTTAAATATAAATATTCTTGTATAATGGATATTTTTATTTCATAGACCATATACCATTTTTTTCATATAGTGTTTACTTTCAAAGTTGTTTGATTAACTTGGGAAATATTGATAAATTAGTATCCTTTATAAATACAGATATTAATTAAAAAGAATATTGAGTCAGAACTAAATCAATTATTAAATATATGAGGAATAATTTGGATACGAATTCATAGATGGGGACTAATTATAAATATAACCTTGATGAATCTACAAGTCTCTCAAGATAAATCAGTTGGTTAAATTAGATGGGTTTTTACCCATATCATTTAAACTTTCATGAGAATAGTCGTCATAGTAAATGTATCAAGATTATAGAGATCATAATGTTCAATAATTAATACTTTAATTCATCTATATTTTAGTTATTATTATTTTCCAAGATATTTTTTCAGTTATATTATATTTTAATGAATTTTATTCCCAGATTATTGATAAATGGTATGTGTTTTCAGTTATTAACCTAGCCATAATGATTATGTCTTATCAAATTATGATAGTAAATTAATTATTAAATGAAATTTTTATTATGTTATTTAAATTTACATATTGATTATGATTTTTTGATTCATTATATATTACACTGTATTTAACCCTTATTGACTATTTATTCTTACCCTTATTTTTTAACTGTCTCTGGGATATGAAGATGATTTTTTGGAATGAGTTCAAGGATACTAATTTTTTTTCCATTACTTTGATTTGTACTATGATTCCCTATGTAACATGGCTATCATATATATATATAAATATATATGTATCTCGAAAACATCTAAATTTATCGACTCTTTCTGATTTTACCCCGTGCATCAATGTCATTGTAATAAACTAGGAATCATCTCTCGGTTATTGGACTCAAGGTAGCTACATTAAATTAGAGATATCAAAATGAAAAGGGAATTTTCCTCAAGAAATATTCTAGTCAAAATTTAATGAAAATTTTTGTATATGATAAAATCATTTCATGTTATATATACTTCACTGAGAATATGATCATTTGATACCATCCTTGTTATTTATCTAGATGTTTTATGACTATGATGATGACATATTTATGAAAACCAATTTCTTTTATCAAGTTTTTGTTATGTGGAAATGAGAAATTTTATCATGATATTGTGGCATGGATATAAATATATTGTGATTATGTGATGTGTGAGTCTGTTACCTCCCTCTAATAAATTGTTTTGGGTTTAATGTTTTCTGTGATCAAAGGATACCGAAGATGTTACACTAAGCCAACAAATATGGTATATGGGAGGTTTTCACAACACCAAATAAAGTAAATGGGTTGTTAGCAGATGTTTAACATATGATGAAAGTGATTGTGGATAAACATTACATAATATTTATATGATTATGATTATGACACAATTTTGAAACATTTTTTAAAATTACTTTAATACAATGTCATGTTCTCAAATCTTATTTTATAGGAATCGTTTAATATTCTTATCTTATGAATTTCCAATCATTATGTTGTGACTCGTGATTATAATCCATGAATTACTGATAATGATTTTCAATTTTAATTCTAATATAATCACACCCAAATGCTCATGTTGTGCTTAAAAATGATCATTATTTTATAACTCCCATATTTAACCTTACTAAGAATCTAAGATCACCCATTATCATGTTTCATTTTTCATTGGATACAAAGATATATTTTAATTATGACATCTCTAAAAATGGTTCTAATGTTGAATAACTTAATGAGATATTATTTCTATCATATATAAATATACTTTTTTTATGCACCCATGTTTCCATATAAAATAACCAAATTTTATTTTTATAACGAACCATAATGATATTTAATGAACATTAATCTAATATGATTCATTATTAATTTATTTAATGGTTGGATTGCCTAACCAGTGTGGATATTTCAATATAATTATTATTTTATAAGTATTCAATGATATATCTAGGGATCATATATTCCCATTATATATGAAATTGTTTTAATTCTATATTATTGTTTGTTATTATGAAGTTTTTATATTTTGTTACGTTAAATTCAACCCGTATTTTTTTATATCATCTCATCGTTAAATTTTGTTTTAAAATATATTGAAGGAACTATTTTGTCTTCTCTATAAAATTTTCATCTTCTATAAAAACGTTTTAAAGATATTATTCTCAATATAATAATTATTTGTTATTTAATAATATAAATCATTTTAAAATAAGAGGTATTTGATATATTTTTCATAATGTAAATGTTCTACATACTTTCTTAATTTATTTCAAACTATAATTAACAAGTTTTTATTTTAAAGGATTTTTAAAGTGTGTGGTTAGGATCCTAACAAGGAATGTTTTCCAATTCCTATTATATTATAGTTCCACTAGGTTCTGTATAGATATATCATATTTTTATTAAATTATTGGTTGTGTTTTATTGATATAGTAAGAATAGGTATTCTTCTACAACATGAAAAATTATTAGATGTGGTTTTTCTTCCCATTAATCTAGTATTGTTTTAATTTTATTTTAAAATCACTTACTTTCGTTCACTGCCGTATAACTTATGGAATGGTCATATAGAATTCTTTAGTATGGTTTATAATGTATTACTTTATTTATTCAGATAAATCATAACCTATGGTTGTCAATTTATTCCATGGAACCTGCATCTAGTTTTTGGTGATTGATAAAACACATCGAGGCATGTCAAAGATTGGATATAATACATATATTAGGGGTAGAATAATTTGGTTAATTATAGGATATGGTAGTTAAAAAACTAGAAGAGGGGTATGGATTAGTGTTTCAATAAAACTAAAAATTTTCATCTCACTCAAGTATTAAAATAATTAGACAATGTAACTTTCGATAAACATGGGTTATATCAGAGTGAAAAACATAAATGTAGTGGGCATTAATAATTGAAATCATATATAGTATCTAATTAGATAACAAGTAAAACATAAATTTAAAGAACAATTCAATATAAAAAACAATACAAAGAGTGTTGTGTAAGAACTAAAATACTACTATAGTAAATTTATTATTAAACACATCCAATACATAATAATTATTTTATTTAATCCAATTTTGTATGAATATATTTAATATGAAACTATGTATTAAACTTATACATTAGTAAGTTCCTCAAATTATAAACCAATTAGTGGTATCAGTATCAAATCAACAGACACTATGCCTTCCATGACATAGAAGCCCTTAATCACCATGATTGAACAAAAATTTTCCTTCTTGAAAAAATAATCCCTTAATAAAAAAGGATAAGACAAAATATCTATCTTATTTCGCAAAATCCCTTAATCTCTATGATCAGATTAAAAATAATAAATAAAAAATAATAACAGATTTATAATCAAAATCTAACTAACTCTAGATCTTAATAGACTTGAAAATGATTAAATATATAAAGTACTCATATGAAATAATATTTTTCATGAGTTAACAAATAAATATAATTTTTGACACATTTCAAGACTCTCTTAATTCTAGAAGTCATGGGTTATATTTATAAAAAACTAAATAATAAAATCTAATGGTCAAATTCTATGTACATAATTTTTAGTTTCAATAATATCGATCACATCCCACTGTTTACTGGTGAATCTATCCTTAATATACACCCTATTATGAGTTCAATATAGAAATATATCACAACTCACCAATGTATGTATTATTTAGTTTGGTGCAACCTTTTAAAATATACTATAATATAACATTAAACTTTCAGATAATAGATCGGTACAGGTAAACTAAAACAAACATTTTATTTCAATTCAAACTCAAATTTACTATATAGTGATTTTTAAAACAAATAATATGAAATTGTGATTTCGACCAAACATACCCATGATTTAAAAATATAGAAATATATTTATATATAATTTGCACCCATGTAATCATAATTATTCACATTAATAACACTTATTAACCATAGAATCCAATCTTTTATGATATTTTAACAAGATATAAAATATTTCAGAAATTTACTCTACTTGTATGTCATAATATATAATAATATAGGTATTTGGATGAGTATCCCATTTTATATCTTTTAAAATTGGTATTATTTAATTCTCTATAATTACAAAAGGATTCAACATAAAAAAATATTCATTTAGTAGTCTAAGATCAATATATTATTAAATATTGTGATTATTCGTCATTTTTACTTATATTTAGAAATTTTTGTAAATCATCATGCTAATCATATCTCATATGACTCTTAGATATTTAGATATAAAATTTGTTGCAAACTTTTTCATAAAAATTACGTATACTCTATTATATGAAGAACTTAATCTTATTAGGGACCCTAAGATATGTGTAACTCAAATAATATAATTTAATATAGGCACAAAATACTATTATGGTTACCAATTCCCAATATTCCTTAAGAAATAATCTATGGGTAATATTTTTAGGCATGAACTTCCCATTTTGTTGAGAGAGGTCTTGACATACCTTTATTTAGGAAGGAATATAACTCAAATTAAAGACAAAGATTACTTGTTTTCTAAATATATATATTCTTTTTATGATTATCAAAAATTATTATTGAATATAATACTAATTATCCATGACTGTGTTTTTTATGATTTTCACAATTATTTGTAATCATTATTGTTTTTACTTAATAGTTTCTTGTGATGAATTTCTAATTTTTTAAATTTTTAGGGGTTTCAGTCATTTTGATCGATTTATATCACTACAAGGGATTCACATTATGAAACAAATTATTTTGGGGAAAATTATTATAGTGAGTTAGATCACAATGTAATTAAATTATTTTATACCATGGTATTGACCAAGAATAGTATTAATTTATAAGATAATAGTGTGTATGACATGAGGAATGGTTTATGATTCAACTGAAGAATTAAATGTGGAAAAAATATACCATTACAAAGACATCCCTCGATGAGGGAATCAAAACACCTAGCCACTCGAAGGTAGCCGACCAATCTCACTATGAATGTGAGATTGGGGTGGGATGTGTAAATACATGTGTGGTTAGGAATATGGCTATGGAAAATTATAAACTTGTGGAGAGTGGAAATCTCAGTGTTAGTTAGAGTAAATAAAAAGGGTTTGTGAAAAGGGTCTAATGATGTTCATTTGATCCATATTATGACATTCAATAAATCATTAAGTCGAGATATGTACAGATGTAGGACATAAGTGAATTTTCAGTCAATGAATAATGATTTCGATCGTTCTATGTTTGGAGTTTGATGTCTGGGATTCTACCTACTTTTATTAAATCTAAGATTATATAAATTGTGACATGATATATTTTGATAATATTAACAGTAGGATATCTTTGTTGAAACCACAAAGGGTTTATTTTTTTGGTCTTGGAGGAGAAATTCTGGTTCAAATTTTGGATTGTTTCAATCATATTGTTATGTCCTTGGTTTATGTAATAATTTTTTTTGAGGTAGATTAAAATAGGGTGGAATATTAATTAAATCCATGACACATTTTATCATGCTATAATAGTTTCATGTCCAAATAATTTTGAATTTCATCCTTAATGATTCATGTTGTGACATCCATATTCATGTCATAAATATTGTTTAAATATAAATAGAACACTCTATTGATTGTTGGGGTTTTTGGAATCTTTTTTATGTTTTTATTTTTTATTTATTTATTTTAAGAATCGTGTGTTTCCCCTATTTATAATACATTGTTTTCATAATTTTTATTCATAATTATATTATGTTTCATTCTTCATCTATTGTACTGGATTTAGTTTCAAGTTCTATATTCAAGAAATATTTTCCTACATTGCTTATTTCACACTTGATAATATTATTAATTTTGATGAATTGTTAGTATAATTTGTGGTGAGGGATATAGACTAAAATTATGATTTCATTAACAATTATTAATCTCAGTCATGGAAAAGTTTGTTTAATTATGTATTGGTTTTTGTACTTAATAAAATAACATATCCTTATGTGAATTAAATAAAGAGAAGAGTAATAGGGAAAATACAAATAAATTTAAATAATTGAGCTATTATCAACAAATATAATTTAAATTTTAAATTAATTTTCAATAATAATTCATCTATGATTGTTAATTTCTCAGGATTTGTTGATTTTCCTAAGCTTAGGTAGATTTAACTGATTTGAGTAAATGTGGCTAATCTATGTTGAATGAATTTTGGGCCAACAGTATTTCTAATCCATGATTAATTATGATGATATGTTCTTCTATAAACATATTTTGAAATTGGTATCGATATCCTACTTTGT
Source organism: Viscum album (assembly GCA_963277665.1). NCBI lineage: Eukaryota > Viridiplantae > Streptophyta > Magnoliopsida > Santalales > Viscaceae > Viscum > Viscum album. The sequence goes on along the minus strand of OY728127.1, from coordinate 393,795,473 downwards.
ATAAATTGTTTTTCTAAATAAATGAATATTTTATGATTTTAAATCTTGGTCCAACACTCATGAAATAATTTAAAATTCTAGATAAACTAACTCTAAATGGTAAAATTATTTGACTCTCTATGGGATTATCAATGAATTTATTCTATCTATACTTATTTTAGTTGTAAATAATCATACATAAATTGAAATTAATTAAATTATTAACACACATGGAGATAATAAAACACTGATGGTGATAAAATTTTGTCACCATTGTTTGAGGGGCCTAGTGTAATTTTGTGTGGTTAAATTTATTTTATGCACTCATTATATTCTTACCCGGTTTTTGTTTTCCATCATTATCCCCTTTACAAGAACAAGTTTTTCTGTATTTATTTTTATAGAATACGAGTATATAACATAGAATCTAGTTACTCAATCATGAAGTACTAAATCTCGATATCCATTCGAATATTCCGAAAAAATCAAGTGGTGAATTGAGTAATACATATATAAATATTAAATATATTTAGAAAAATAAAAAATATATATCAAAATAATATTCACCCCAAAACCATAATGTTTTGTAATCATTGGAGAATATATATATATAACATAATTATTTTAGAATAATATTTATCATTTCACAAAGGATTTCATACCATATGGTACCCTTATAGAATTAACATATATAATACCTTTGTTTATAAATTAAGCACAACGTAACATAAAAAGGGTGAATTTGGATGATTAGTATGGTAAATCAATGGAGATAATAATATAATATCATATGTAAGTATAAGATAAGAATATAGTTATTAAAACATGATCTTGACGTATGAAGTTCATACTCAACCAGTCAAAGATCGTAAATTAGGATTCATGGAATACTGATTTTCATAACAAAATACATTATTCATAAGAGTATGAGATCATCAATAATCAATCATGATCCATGAGATCATAAATTAAGCATAATAAATTCAACTTTTTGAAATATTAATGAATATGAATTCATTTCTTTAGTCAAGGATAACCATCAAGACCATCATTGTGGCAAGAGTCCAATAGTGGATTGGGTTCACTCCCCTTCCTATAAACAAAGTAGATAGAGTTCCAAATGTATTCGGTTCACACCAAATTTCCATTCATATTATCTCATGATATATCATACTTTATCCAATGTATAACAGAGATATATAATTCCGAAATCACCAATTCTATTATGAAAACATGCATATGTGGTCCATGATAACATGAACACTGACAAATTTGAACAACACATATTTAACCTAAGGAAATTAGATGGGAATTATTAAAATAATAGTAAAAAAATTTATATTTCCATTAGAGGAAGAAGGTGGATGGTATCATAAGAACTGATCTCAAATTTTACATGAGGAACATCTAATAAAAATAATATAGATGAAAATAAACATATTAAAATCATTGGATAAATCACCTTAAAAAATAGATATCAATTTTCATCTTAAAATCATTAAGAATAATTATTTTTGGAAAAAAAAATTAATCATGGAACAGAAGCTTCATAATGAATAATGCTAATAACAGTTAAAGAACATGTGCACGTGTAAAATTTTATAAAGGGATTCATTTTTCAAAACTAAATGTGTTAAAAATGATAATGCATATTTTCTTAAAACATCTTATAAATAAAATTAAAAATAGTCAAAATTACATAAATAAATGTTTTCAGAATTCAATAGTAAATGAAAAAAGGAATAAATATTTTGATAATGATGAATACTGATTGAAAAAGAAGAGGTATGTTCAGTATTAAATATGAGAATCTTATTAGGTGAAATGAGAATGAGATAAATATGTGAAACCTAAAAAATAACCATAAGAGGAGAAAATTATTAATTTTAGAGTTAATGATTAAAAATATCCCCCAAATGGAAATTCATTCATAAAATCTCTATTTTAAAATTATATTAGAGGGAACCATACCATTTAATCCAAAATTTACTGAGATATATTAATCCTTATTTATAATAAACATAACTATGTTACTAACATGTTTTATAACATTATTAAAAACAATTATATTTAATATTATTCAATTATAATCATTCAATACACATGTATCAGTTAGTTAATGTTTATTTTCATTATTAAGTGTTACTAATTTCTATTATTGCGTACATGTATTGGGATAACAATGCTAAAACAAATTATTTACTATAAATTTCATCTTTTATAGACTATAAAATATATTTAAATAATTTTTTAACAATGATTTAAGGAACACCCCAGGATTTTATTTGTATATCCTTTGAAACAACCTTGAAGTATTAAATAATCGTGTTTACATGCAATACCGAGTTAAAAAAACTACCTTATACTCTTTATATTTTATTACATAATTAGGTAGTTATCAAATTGAAATTGGATTTGAGTGTATGAATATGAATAACTAAATTATGAATATAATTTGTTAAAACATTTTTAGAATATTATTTCTCATATAAATTGAGTATAAGTAAAAATAATATCATTTAAAAGTAAAAGAGATGTCTTTTATAAATTTTTTTTTACCTACAATGTGTTTTATCTTAATAAACTAAATAAATCACTATTTATGAATGATTTTAATGAAATATATAGATTATATATTCAATAAATTTTTTAAACACTCATTTAATGGTATTTTTCTTGGAATTAGATAATAATAAATCCAATTTTGTGCCAAAAACATATTTTTCTAACAAAAATGTTTTCATTGTGTTTGTGAAATAATTTTAAAATTATTCCTTCTGTATTTATGAAATATTATATTTATAAATAAGTATTTTTATTCATCCTTTAAAAATATTATAATTATTTTAACTATATTTTTTTCATTATGTATAGTAATCATGGTAAATATTTTTTATCACGCTAAGGTTATATACATTAATATCTGTTAAAAATATTGTGATAAGGCTTAAAAAATATAGATAACACATTAAATAACTCTATTTTAGAGTTCATCTTGACCATAGAAATATAGTATTTGAATATACAACAAATTTACTCATTATTCTTTGATAATGAACATAATATTTTTTATGTAAATAAAAAATCGCAAATGTCACTATCATATTTTAATAACTCTAATAATTATTTCATAGGGATATAATAGTTTATGTTAAATTATAAATTTTTAAATGAATTAGTAATAACATTTTTTATATTTAAATTTTATTAATTTTTAGTGAATGAATAATTATCATAAATGCTTACACAACATCTAAACCACACATTTCCATGTCATCGAATAATCTAATATATAATTTCAAAAAATATAAAAGTAATAAAATATTGATCGACTACTATTTTACATGAAATTATTAAGAGAATATGTAATATTATTCTTGTGTTAATTTTTTTAATTCTAATTCTAATTTATTCTTGTCAACATTATTGTCAAACTATGTGAATAGTCATGAAATTGAATTTACTGGTATTTTATTCTAAATAATATAATATCAAATGACATAAAAACATTAAAATCATGAAATTGGATATGTGCGATGGTATATTCTCTAAAATATAATACCTTGACAATTTTTGAGCCATTTATGTCTTATATGTATATTTATAACCCTTTTGTATTGAAATGTTATTACCTTGGTAAAGGTTAACATTGGTTAATAAAGGGGTTAAACCAAAAAAATATTTTTTAAAATACCATTTAAACTTATAAAAATTTTATTTTATTTATGGATTTATATATTCCTAAATCTTATCATATAATTTTATTCCACTTTGGTCAATATTCACATGAAATAGAACGTATTATAATAAAATCTTTTATGTAATTCCTAGTGTGTAATTTCCATCACTATAAAAGGTCACGACAATTCCTCTATTATTCACACCAACATGAGCCACTTATCTCCAATAATACCCACGAAAAAATTTTCTAAACATTCTTATTCAAGTTTTAGAGGTTCTGGTCTCCTCAAAATACCATCCCTATTTCCTTGGATTAGAGATCCAAAGGAGGTTTCCCAAATAGGTGGTGATCTTCATAGCTGATCTCATTCTTTTTAATTATTTTTTACCTCCTTCAATTCATTCCTATCAATTTTAATATAATAAAAAATGTATTTCAAATATAATATGATGTTATTATGTTGATTTTATAACTTTTATTCATCTTATTTCCATCAAATAAGATATAAATGTATCACTCATGTGTACGTGTAGACTACCACCTCCATAGAAAAATACATTTCATTTTTCATCACCGCTTCACATTAATGAATAATATGATGGGTTTAAACAAAAATATTATATTTATTATATTATTATTGTTTTTAGAGGACACTTGTTATTTAATTTTCTTTCTATCCATCCATCAAAAAGTGGAAACATCACTCGTGCGTATGTACAAACAACCATCTCCAAAAAGTGATGTAATTCATTTTTCATCAATTATTAATAAGAATAGTTATAAAAGATTCAAAAATTATTAAATATGATAATAATAAATTTATTTACAGTATATATATTATGGAACTATGATTAATATATAAGGAATGCTGCTACCAAACCAAAACATGCATGAAAAACCAAGTTGTTATCACCCGGAATTGTGATTTTAATTATGAATTATTAATATATGGATTATAAAATATTATAAGTAAATCATAACTTTTATGGTATATATTAATATAGTTATCTAATATATTTATAATAAATATATATTTATTATAGAAGAGGTTTAAAAACAGAAAAATCTATATGAGGCACGAGGTAAGGTATTTATGCTTCTATCGCATCTGAATTAAGATCGTTTGTTATTTAATTTCCTCTTAGGAAAATTATATAATCTATATATAATAAATCCATTTAATTTTTTTCCTTTTAGGTATTTTTATAAATTACATTTTCCATTAATTTTTCTATCTTTTATGTACTCATGAGACTGAATGAATGTTTTTGTAGAAAACTAGTTTTTTTCCCTATATCAATGTTTTGTAAAATATGAATAGAATGGTTTCAATAATTTAAAATTATTATTGAAATTAATTAATAAACAAGTTTTAATTTTTATAAAATGTTTTAAAAATAATATTCTCATTGTTTTCTGAATGATTTATTTTTTTACAAATGTTGTGAATAAGATCATTATTTTAAATATTATAGAATGTAAGGAATTTATCTCCATCATGATCACTCAATGATTTGAATATTAAATTATAATTTTCCTTTTTTTCAAAGAAAATTTTTCCCATGATATTTTCTTAATTTTTTTAATTTTTAAAATGTTATTTAAAAATGAAAATGGTTTTTTCATCATGAAATATTATATAAATATATAATGTTAATTTTCATCAATGAAAGCATCCTTTGATGATAATTATGATTTTATGGGGATATGTGTAAAGACCCAGAATTTCCATGTAATTTTTTTAATTAAATGGTAATTTTATGAGTCTGTGAAAGTTGGCGGCACGTTATTCCCTATCCCGGTGTGCCCAGAATGAATTATTGAACTGTTTTCAGGTATGTTCAATAAATATGGGACCAGTTATTTTTCTAACTTTTGAACCAATGATTAAAATTGAAATATGAGGGCACCATTGAACTCACAACACCGGTATTCGCTTATGGAGACTTTCACCTCGACGGTAGTTGGTCAAGGGTGAGAGATAATTTTGGGGTTTTTCATGGAAATAATAAAATAATATAAAGAACACATTTTATATTATTTTTTGTAACCACACCATGTGGATTTTTGTATTGGGGACCACAAAACCATAATCTCTCATGAGGGGTTATGGTGGTGGAGACCACCCAAGCCTGACTTCCCAAGAGGGGTTATGGTGGTGGGGACAACATGAGGCCTATACCTCCTGAACACCCCTCTTAATGTGGTATAAACTTCTCAACTGCCTCATTAATGTCGAGGAGCCTCTTGAGAATCATCCACATTAAATTATTCCAACGCACCCCATTAAATAGTTCCAACTTAGTTAACTAATTTAGCTAATTTGAAATAGTTCCATCATTTAAAATTAGGGAAACACGTTTTATTTTGGTGGGTTTTTGTTATGAGAACATACGTTGGAAAAGGAGAGAGTGATCTTTGTGGGAGAAATCTCTCCAACGAAGAACACATTCTTTCATGAGGAATGTTCTGCCAACAAAGATCTCTTTACCAATGAAGAACATCAACCTCAACTTTGATCTTCTTCCTCGGGACTTCTTCCGACGTGGGACGTCTTCATCTACGACTAATCGACATCCATACATCCTTCTGTTTCCAATGACAACAAAAAACCTAAGGTTGGGGTTTTATTATTGTTTGATTATATTCCAATGACATTATTTTTTTTAAAACAAATAACACGAATGATTTTTTTGCGGGTTGGGAACAATCATTGCTGGATGGTATGACATTATTCAATCTTTTTTATGTCGAGCCGTTTGCTACCACCCTAACTCAGAGGGTAAGAGACAAAAACCATGTCCTGACCCCTCTACAAAATCTTCTGATGATTTGTTCCATTGAACGCGATGAAGGTGACTGTGCAAAAACACCACCGCAAAGCCACCGCCGCCTTGCGACCTCCCCATATCACGACTCCTCCATCTACTGAGCCGCTACTGCCGTCCGTCGAGCTGTTGTCACCGAACCACCATCCCGTGACTGGACTGCCACCTCGCTGCCGGTCGACCATCCCGCGGCCAGAGTGCTGACCCATGGCTGGTCTGCCACCCCTCTACTAGTCCACGCCTTAGTGGCAGTACATGCCCTCGCGACTGGACCACGCCCTCATGGTCGGTCCGCCACCATTGCGGCCGGTCCGCGCCCCGCGGCCGGACCGCGCCCTCACCATACCCTCGGTCGGTCCATGCCCTCATGGTACCCCTCAGTCGAACCACCCACATAGCACCCTCATGGCCCTCGAGTGGTCGGTCAGTCAGACCGGGTCGGACCAGACCAGGGCCCCTCTGACCCTTTTACATTCTGTTGGCAGTAACATTGGCACCGGAAGTCCGTTAGAAGAACCGTCACAGTTTTTGGGAACCTTGGAGTGATTTAGTCTCTTTTAGTGATAGACCATTGTGTTTTCGATTAATATGGAGAATGGTCAGGTTGGATCGAGCACGAATCCAACCGGGCCCCTAATATTAAAAGTCTAATAACTCACATACCTAGCATCCAACTGACGTACTGACTATTACATTGAGATCCATATGATGTGGAGGACCCTTGGGATACATCTTCATGGAACTTTTTGGACATTGTAGTATCGACCAATATCTCGTGGAGAGGATCCTCCTAGAGATGAGAGAGTATATTGCGGAGAACTAGTGGTTGGTGATGCGATAGACCCACGATACTCGACAGGAGGAGTACCTCAACAGGCCATGAGGGGGGCACCTCTATGTGACGTAGTAGACCCACGATGGAGAGAGCCTTTGTTTGATGTGGCAGATCCATGTTACTCAATAGTAGAAGTATCTCAACAATCCAATGTTAGTGGGAAGTGCCTCTATGTGACGTAGCCAGACAACTGTACTCGATAGAGGAGGTGTTCTCCATCACTCAAGGTGTTCGATGTTGAGATTGGGAATGTTACTAGATACTACCCCTAGAATAAATCCTTGTGTGAGCTGAGTCAGTACCTCTATGTTTTCATCCTGATGGATATGAATTACTTGATAACATAGGTATATATATGGGCATATATCTAAATAGGGTAATCTGTCGATTTCATACTTTTTGGTTTTTCCTTCATGGATTTTGTGAGACCTAGAGGGTCTCAGGGTCCATACTGAGTATCGTTATACTCATCCCGGCACAGGCTATGCCCATCCCTTGTTGTGTTGGATACAGACAACAGACAGCGCTGATTAAGGTTTAGAGTACCAAGACTGGACAATACCTAGAGGGGGACCATACAATGTCTCGGTATGTAGGAGAGACTGCTTGATGTGGAGTACTGATTAGGCGATATGTACCTACCCTTTAGGTAGGAACCTCAAAGGATGATCCAGTAGCTATATTTTTTTAGTTTTACTTGTACCTTTACTATTGATATTGTATTCCGGCCCCTTTTACTTTCAGCACTGTTTTTGATATATAGTTTTCTTTTGTTCGTATCTTCCTGTTTTATTGGATACGAGAGATTTCAGGTTATAAAGGCAATGCATTCCATTTTTTAGGGAAACGTCTTTCGGTGCTAGTCACCAACCCCTGGCCTATGGAATTCGGGCTTGGGGTAGTCACAGCACAAGCCCTAGGGGACGGTTCAGGAAATATTGCTATCAAAGGAGTCTGTTCTACTACATAATGTAGGAATCTGATCATTCTTTTAATAGAAATAGTGTCCAGATTAGTTAGCATGGTTATCTGTTTAGGGAAACTAGTGTCGGTGCGGTGGCGAACGTATCCATTCAATAGGACCCTGACTTCTGATTTCAGATTCAGTGCACGAAAACACTAATTGTGTGTGTGATTTCAATAGTTTTCATTGTTTTCATTTGAGTCATCTCACCAGGTATAACATTCATCTCACCGGGTATAACTTATTGACCATGGAACACCTGTTTCATTTTAGGATTCCTCCACATTGATATCTAGTTAGGGTTCCGATAGTTGTACGCACTAATAGCCCACCGTGTGATGAGGCCTCAGTGAAGGGCCCTTTTCTAGTAGAGGTACCAGGGTAGACATCAGCGGTACTACTCCCAGTAGGGACACCGATGCCACCAGCCCAAGCAGCTGATGGTGCAAGCCACATGAGCGCGTTGTACGAGTTCCAGTTCTAGAGGACACCTATGTTTAGGGGGGAGATGGACTCGAAGGCGGGTGAGGATTGGCTGGAGGCTGTGGTGAGAGTCTTCTGACTCGTTGGGAAACCATCTGATCTCATGGTGATCCTTGACGCCCACCTTCTACAAGAAGAAACAAGATGATGGTGGAGCTTGTTGCTCCATGTGCACGATGAGGAGGCACTTCTCTGGCAGATTTCGAGAGCCTGTTACAGACAGAGCTTGTCCCAGCGACTCTTCGCACACTGCGTATACATGACCTTCATTATCCGTATCAGGGTAGCATGACTGTGGCTTAGTACTCAGTGAGGTTCCCTGACAACTCATGCTAAACCACAGATATGGTTCATGAACCTTTCATTTGGTCCCAGACCTTTGAGCAGGGGCTAAGGTGGGAGATCAGGGCTTCGGTGATCTCGCTCAACATTCCAATGCAGGAGGGGGTGTTAGAGAGAGCCCTATTGTTGGAGAGTTTCTTTGCTGAGAATTCACCATCAGTGAGACCCACAACCAATCATCACATAGTTGAGTCTTCTATAGCTGGTAGTAGACAGATGATTCAGAGGTCCAAGAGGACCAGACCTATAGGTGGAAGACCGCTTGACTCAGGATCAGTTGTGTGGGGAACCCGAGGAAGAGCCAGTTATACTAGGTGTGGGAAGTGCTACTCATGCGGAGGGTAGGGTCACATGGATTGTGAATGTCTAAACTGCCATATGGATGACTAGAAGATGGTCTAGGGTGCGCCCAGGAAGAGACAAGGGTTCGACAGAGGAGGTCTTCTGGGAGCAGGAAGACGTGGCATGGGAGCTGGTCATGCAGCTGGTGGTGGGCGATGATTTGAGATGTTACCGCCACCACTACATGGAGGTCCACCCCGACCATAGGGAGCAGGTGGACAGGGTAGAGCTCAGCTCTAGGAAGCTGAGGCCTACGATCATGGCGCTTCAGAGAGGATACGAGGTACGATCTGTGTCTACACCACCTTAGTTGTAGTACTTATTGACACATGTGCCGGTCATTCTTTCATTACCACTTCCCTTGTTCGAAGCACGGATATTTTGACAGAGTTTTTGGATGGATCTTTACGTCTAGGGACTCCTATGGGAGAAGATTTTATGATTATGCACTGGTGTCAGCAATGCGAGCTTACTCTAGGGGGAAGAGCTTCAGTTGGGATCTCCTAGTAGCGGCGTCAAGGCATTATGACATCATCGTGGGTATGGAATAGTTATCATGATTCCATGATTAGATAGAATGTATTAGACCCATGGTGTGGTGTTCTCGCACGAATGGGACGAGGTTTATCTTCGCCAATGAGAAGGGATACTTTTCAGTGCAGGATGGATTTACATGGAGGAGAGTGCAGCCGATCACTCATCAATTTATTGGCCTTACCCTTAGAGCTGTTGTTGTGGAGAGTCTGAGCCATCCTATAGTGGTGGACCAGTACTTGGATGTTTTCCCTAATGATGTTCCGGGTCTTCCTCCCAACAGAGAGGTAGACTTTTACATTGAATTGTATGCTGGGACGACACTGTTATCTACACCAACATATTGGATGGCTCCTATGGAGCTTAGCGAGATGCAGGTAAAAATAGAGGACTTGCAGGAGAAGGGATCCATATATCCCTATGTTTCACCTTGGGAAGCCTCGATTCTAATAGCCAAGATGGCAGATGGGATCTTGAGACATTTTGATGACTACCAGTGCATGAACCAAGTGACCGTGAATAACAAGTACTCACTCCTGAGGATTGATGACCACTTTGATCAGCTGAAGGGAGCACGGTAGTTTTTGAAGATAGAAATCTGATCAAGCAATCACCAGCTCGTAGTATGAGACGAGGATGTGCAGAAGATGAACTTTAAGTGTTGGTACAACCATTAAAAGTTCTTAGTTATGTCATTTGGCATGAATAACACTCCAACAGTGTTCATGGGAATCATGAACAGGATATTTCAGCCATACCCTGATCACTTTGTAGTATTCTTCATCGATGACATTCTGATCTATTTGACTACTGAAGAGTAGAATGTCTATCACTTGCAGGTAGTACGTCACACACTCCAAGAGAAACATCATTATGATAAGCTCTCGAAGTGGTAGTTCTAGATCTAATATGTTTACTTCTAGGACATGTCATATCAGAGGCTGTAGTTGCAGTGGATCCAACAAAGATTGAGGCTGTACATTCTTGGGAGCCACCCATGAGTGTGACGAAGGAATGGAGTTTCCTGGTTTGGGCTGGATACTACCAGATGTTTGTGCCAGATTTCTCCAGATTATCATCACCACTATCATCCTTGAAAAAGAAGGGGAACACTTTGTGTGGTCGAAGAGATGCCAGAAGAGATTTCAGGAGAAGAGGCAGATACTGACTAGTGCCCCCATCTCGAAGCTTCCAAAGGAGGGCGTAGGGTATATAGTCTACTACAAAACTTTAAGGAACAAACTTGGATATGTCCTGATGCAAGATCATGTAGTGATCACATTTTTTTATCAATAGCTATGATAACATGAACAAATCTATGCTACCCATTACATAGAGTTAGCAGTAGTGGTCTTCTCTTTGAAGATGTGGTGACACTATCTGATGGGAGAACGTTTTATAGTGTGCTCTGATCACAACAGTCTAAGGTATATCTTCTCTCAAAAGGACCTGAACCTGAGACAATGATGTGGGATTGAGTTCTTCTAGGAATATGACTTCGAGATAGTCTATACTCCAGGAAATGGGAACATTGAGGTAGATTCACTCACGAGGAGGTCTGGTATACAACTTCTATGTGAGGCGACAGAGCAGCTGGACACTTTGAAGATATTCTTCATGGAATATGATTGAGAAACATTCCATCAGTATCTTATAGTCACTTCCCCACATCTTCAACGAGTCTAAGAGGCACAATGTGGGGACACTGACTGAGAGGCACAACTGGCTCAGATATCCATAGGAAAGCCATCAAATTGATTTTTTGAAGCTTGGGAGCAGGTCATCCTCTTTAGAGGATGTTCAATGGTACTAGTGTCACTTCAGGAGGAATTGCTCGAAGAGTTCGACACATCCCCTATAGCGCTACAACTAGGACTGGCGAAGATGTACAAAGATCTCCGACGACAGCACTGGTGGCTGGGAATTAAGAAAGAAGTTGTAGAGTTTGTCTCTTAGTGCCTCACATGTCTGCAAGGGAAGGAGGAGCATCAGGTACCAGCGGGATTGGTTCAACATTTAGAGGTACCATAGTGGAAGTGGGATGGGATATCCATTGACTTTGTGACATGACTTCCATCTATATCAAGGGGACATGAGTTTATTTGGGTGATCATTCACCGAATCGTCAAGTCAGCTCACTTCCTACCGATTAGAGAGCAAGGTTCAGTTGAGATCATGGGACACCTCTATGTGTATGAGATTTTGCCTCTACATGTAGTACCTTCGAAGGTTGTCTCCGATATTGACACACGTTTTACTTCCTGGATATGGAAGGTGTTACAAGAGGCTTTTGGGGTGCAACTTCATTTGATCACTGCCTTCCATCCTCATACGGATGGCCAAACTGAGCGTACCGTTTAGACCCTTAAGGACATGTTGGGTTCCAGTGTCCTCAACTTCAGTCATAGATGAGAGGATCACATAACTTTGGGGGATATTGCATACAAAAATAGCTATCACTCTACCATTGGGATGGTACATTTTGAGGCGTTGTACGGGCGACCTTGGAGATCACCTTTATTCTGGACTGACACTAGGGAATTAGCACTAGTGGCAACATAGATGGTACGATCTACCACAAAGAATGTGCATATCATCCATGAATGGATGGAGAATGCACAGAGGAGGTATAAATCATATGTTGATAAGATATGGAGACCTCTGGAGTTCGAGGACGGCGACCACGTCTTTCTACGACTCTCACCTCGATGAGGTGTGCGATGATTTGGACAAGGTGAAAAGTAATCTCTATGATTAATCATACCTTTCTTGGTCCTCAGCTGGGCTGGCAACGTGGCATTCCATGTAGCTCTTCCACATCAGTTGCACCTGGCGCATGACATCTTCCATGTTTCCCAGATTATGAGATACATGCACAACCCTTCCCACATCATCGACCATGGAGAGATGGACGTTGATGATGGGGAAGATTTTACAAAGGTTCTAGTAGATATTGAGGATCTACTGGAGTGGGACCTTCATGGATGGTCGATACCTATGGTGCACATTCACTGGTAGCACGGGAACCTCCAGGAGAGCACATGGGAGCAGGAGGCATAGAGAATTTCTCAGTACCCCAACATCTTCCCATAGTTGGAGTTGTTCCTTAAGGGAACATAAATCCTTATGTGGGTAGAATGTAATGACACAGAATTTCCATATAATTTTTTTTAATTAAAGGTGAATTTTTCGAGTCTGCAAAAATTGATGACACGTGATTCCGAGGCCCGAAGTGCCCGAAATGAGTTACTAATATTTTTTTATTGTATGTTCAGTAAACATGTGAGTGGGCTTTTTCTAACATTTGAACTAGTGCTCATAATTGAAATATGAGGCCATGTTTGAACTCACAGCGCCGATATTCGATTAAGGAGACTTTCACCTCGTTATTAGTTGGTTGAGGGTGAAAGAAAATTTTTGTGTTTTTCATGGAAATAATAAAATAAAATAAAGCACACATTTTATTTTATTTTTTTAACCTCTCCATGTGGATGTTGGTAGTGGGAACGACCAAACCTTAACATCCCATGAGTGGTTATGGTGGTGGGGACCACCCGATCATAACCTCCCATGAGAGGTCATGGTGGTGGGCACCACCCGAGGCCTAAACCTCAAGATCAACCCTCTTAATGAGGGATAAACTTTTCAACCCCCACATTAATGTAGAGGAGCCTCTTGAGATTCCTCCATTTTAAATTATGATAAAAAACAACATTAAATTGTGCCGACATAGTTAATAACTTTAGATAATTTTAAATTATGACAAAAATTAAAACTGGGGAAACAAATTTTATTTCCGTGGGTTTTTCTTTTGAGAGAATTCATTGGAAAATGAGAGAGATCTCTTGGTGTGAGTATGCACTCCAACGAAGAATGCATTATTCCACAACGAAAAATCTGTAAACGAAGAATTCTCCACAAACAAAGAATGCCAACCATGACATCAAGATTCTTCCTTGGGACTTCTTCCTATGTGGGACGTCTTCATCTACCACGAATCAATGTAAATATATCCTTCACATGCCACCGTCAACGAATAACCTTAGGTAGGGGTTTAATTTATGTGTGATTATATTCCAATTTTCTTTGTTTTTTTAAACAATGAATGCGGATGGTTTCATTTGCGGGTTGGGAACAATCATTGTTGGAGGGTTTGATGTTCTTCATTATTGTTTATGTTGAGAAATTTGCTACCAACCTAATGCAAAGGGTAAGGGCCTAACAAGCATGGCCCGACCCCTCTACAAAATCATGTGATGATTTGTGGCGTTGATTGCAACGAAGGAGATGATGAAACGACACCACCCCACAGCCACCGCCGCCTCGCGACCTCTACTCCATGCGGCTCCGCCATCGACCGGGTCGTCGCCGCCATCCGCCATGCTGTCTCCACTGTCTGCCGTCCACCGAGCCACCGCTTCCATCCACCTTCAGTCGAGCTGCCGCTGCTTCCCATTGAGCCGCCACTGCTTGACCGCCATCCTGCGGTCAAACCGTGGCCCCATGGTCGGTTTGTCATCCCGCGGCCAGACCACCGACCCGCAGCTGGTCTGCTGCCACGTGGCCATTTCGTGCCCTGGCGGTACCCATTGCTAGTCTGCACCCACACGGTACCCGTCAGTCGAGCCGTAATCGTGGCACCCTCACGACCCTCACGATCCGGGCTGGACCCAATGGGTCGTGCAAAATACGACCCTTTTCTTTCTTTTGGACACGAGTTTGGAAGTAGATGTCAGTTAGATGAATCGTTAATGGCGTTGGGAACCATGGAGTGAGTTGGTCCCTATGAGTGATAATCCACTGTTTTTTTTATTATGATGGGGAACAGTTAGGTTGGATTGAGCACAAATCCATCCGGGCCCCTCGGACTAAAAATATAATAACTCACAGATCAGGAATCTGGTTGACGCGTCGACTACTGTGTTGAGATCTCTATAATGTGGCAGTCCATTGACATACCTCTTTGTGGGACTTCGTGGCAGTTGGATTATCGAGTGGTAGCTTATAGAGAGGATCATCTCAGAGACAAGCGATCATAGTGTAGAGACCTAGTAGATGGATGATACATGACGACTACCGACCATTTCAACTTGGATTGACTCGACAGGCCTAGTGGGGATCAACTTGGTGAGGTGAAAAACCCACGGTGGGGAGAACCTTGGTGACGTGGAAGACCCATGGTACTCGACAGGAGGAGTACTTCATCATTCCATGAGGGGGAGCACCTCTACGTGACGTGACAGACCCATGGTGGGGACCGCCTCTGTGTGACATGATAGACCCCCAGTACTCGATAGGAGGAGTACCTAAGCATTACAAGGTTAGTGGGAAGCTCCTTTTGTGATGCGACATGCCCACTGTACTCGATAAAGGAGGTGTTATCCATAAAATGAGGTGTTCAACATTGTGATTGGGAATGTTACTTGATACTAGCCCTTGAATAAATCCAAGTGTGAGCTGAGTTAGTACCTATGTGTTTTCTTCTATATTAAGATGGATTACATGATTACATAAATATATGTATGGTAATACACCAATGAATGGTTATATATTGATTATATACTTTTTTTTATCCCCTATGTATATTTTGAGACCTAGAGGTTCCAGGGGTCCCTACTGGGTATAGTTATACTCATCCCTGCATGGGCTATGCCCGCACCTTTTGGTGTTGGATGCAGATGACGAACAATGCTAACTAATGCTGAGAGTACCGAGACTATAAAGTACATAGAGGTCGACCATATGGTGTGTCGGTACACAGAGGAGACTGGTGGACATGGAGTGTTGAGGAGGCGATCTGTACCTACCCTTCAGGTAGGTACCTCATAGAATGATCCAGTAGTTGTCTTTTATTATTTTCAGTTGTTCTTATAACTTTACAGTTGGAATTGTTTTCCGACACCTATTACATTAATGAATATTTTTTTTATACAGTTGGATTGTGTTTGTATCTTTCTGTGTGCTTGGTTACATGAGTTTGCATGTTATAAAGGCAATGCCTTACCAGATTTAGGGAAAACACCATTTGATGCTAGTCGCCAGACCCTGTCCTTTGGAAGGCCGACTTGGGGTAGTCATGGCACGGGCCCCAAGGGATGGTTCATGAAAATATGATCCACTGTTATCATAGTTATTTATTATATGTATGTTCTATTATTATAAATTGGATATTTTTATGAACTCTTACTATTTTCCATGGGTTATTCTACGATAAATGTTTTATGATCTTGTGGAATACATATTGATGATATATTATTATGTGATGTGTGGGCCCAAAATTATATATCCCTCTAATGAATTTTATTAAGATTAATGTGTTATGAGATCAAAGGGTAAATAATAGATTATCATAAAACTAAAATATGTCACACATGAATTTATCCCAAGACCAAAAGAGGGTATATGTAGGGTTATCCCTTAACAGAAAGAGGGTGTACTGGTGGATATAATATGCTTAAAAGTGGTTGAATGGGATGTCATCACAATCCTTAAATATGGATCCCATGTTTTTTCCCAATCCTGATGATAGTACATGGTATATTATTACAAAACTAAAGAACATACACATGTGTTTATCCAAATCATTACAAGTTTTGAATAACGTGGAGGGTAGCCTTGAAATAAGTTTTCTATTATTATGATTTTTCCTTACATTGTTCTTCTATTTTATGATATGATATTATTCCAATGTTATTATCTCATAGATTATGTGAATTTATTTCACTATTATTCTTGTATCAGCACATACAATAATTATACAAGGACTTCAGATAATTTACTATTAATTACTAGTTATGATTTTCAAATTTTAATCTCATCTTCTCATACCCTTATGAAAATTCTATGACATAATGATCATTAAAAAAATTATTGATTACCTTTATTGATCTTATTATATCACCCTTCAATATGATTCATATTCCCTTGGATATAAAGAGATGTTTTATATTTTACATCTTTGAGAAGGTTAATAGTTATGATGAACTTTGTGGGAGATGATATCAATCCTTTATATACTAGTTTTTTATGGTTCGTTGTTTCAAAAAAACTCCTAAAACGTTATAGTTATACATAATGATATGTAATGAATACTCATATAATAAGATGAAATATCTATATATGAAATTTTTAGGACACTATGGTTGGGATCAAAGTAATTTCATGTTATTGTTAGAAACTAGGATGAGAAAATTATGTAAAAACACTTTGG
Source organism: Viscum album (assembly GCA_963277665.1). Taxonomy (NCBI): domain Eukaryota; kingdom Viridiplantae; phylum Streptophyta; class Magnoliopsida; order Santalales; family Viscaceae; genus Viscum; species Viscum album. Next base: position 393,778,274 of record OY728127.1, on the reverse strand, counting down.
ATAATCCTATGTATAAGATATTTTTGTTGGTTTTAATAAGGAATTTAAATTGTTTTCCCAGAAAATATATTCATTTTTTGGATACTAGAATTTGGATGTGGTTGTGGCACAAATGCACCATGGGGAAAAAATCTGAATGGGGATGTTTGGAATCAACTCAATCCTCATGAGTGCATTTTGAGTGGGAAGAAATTTTAACACCTTGATAGACACTCTTAGTGGATTTTATTGGGTTAATTAAAATTTTATTTAGGAAACATTATGATGAATTTTAATAGATGATGGTCATGTATGTTCATGGTTAAACTACAGTTTTTTAGATTACAAATAATGTGTCATGATTTAGACATCTTATGAATAATGTTTAATGATTATATAGTTTCACACCATCACGAACCTTTCTAGGTACCCTGGAAACTATATAATCGAGTCGGTCCTTACATAGATTAAAAGAAGTTCCTAAACTCCATGGGTCGATGACTATCACCAGAAATCATACAAAAAATGGGAATGATTTTTACACTAACAATACGGAAGTTAAAGTGACCAGAAAGTAATACATACAAAAGTAACACCACTGGGAGAATTGTACCAGAATCCAAATAGTCATAATAACGCAATGTACTACAACGATGTAGTAGAAAAAAAAGAAAACAATGGAGGACAAACTACTAATGTCCCAAAAGATACAGCTCACCATGTCAATGGATCAATAGGTAGAACCAACTCCAAGATATGTCATTCCCCTACTCAAACCTAAATCAATATAATCTACAAACACACATTGGAACAAGGAGGTTGTGAGACAAAACCTAGTACACTTTCACTAAATATTATATAACAAGATTACAATATCAAATATACCATGAATGTGATTTTAATTTTCAAAAAAGTAGGATTGAAATTTCAAAATCATATTTATACAAATCATATTTAACATTTCAAAGTATTAAAATACTTTATAAATTCATGATTCATATTTCAAATTATGGAAATACTTGTAATCAAAATCTTCATAATACTGTTGATTGATTATTTCTAAAATAATGGAACATTTCAAAAATGGCTTAAATAAACACTTTATATTATATAGTTTATAGAAACCCACAAGGGTTTGTAAAAAAGTTTAAAACAATATCATATATACATTTGAAATAAAAACAAGTTATAAAAATGTTCATATGCCAAATAGGTATGATTGTTCCAGGCTAGAGGGACCCGACATTGTGAAAAAAAATATGTACATAAATCCTTTTGGGCCAATGGAAATGGGGACTCATCATTGTAACCTAAGAAATGTGATGTGATGATATGAGTTTTTAGTACATTTTTTGTCATAAATTTCAACCCAAAATAACTCACTTGCTTCTTAATTTCTACAAGTTCTCATGTATAGAAAAACGAATGGAAATTTTATTCACGATTTCAAAAAATTAAATTAAATCTCATTCCCCATTTCAATTAGTCCAATATTCCTTTAAAAATAAAAATGGGGTTTTCAAAAAAAATTCCTTTTCTAAATGATGAAACCCTAAGGATTTCATAAAAAAAATCAATTTAAAAAAAATAAGGATTTGAAACCAATCCATGTAATTTTCCAATCCACTTTAAATTCAACCATTTAATTTGAAAATTTATATATTAGAAATTCTCATAAACACACCCCAAATCAATGGAATTGGATATTTTCCAATCTCATGACAAAAATCCAATTTTACAAAAACTATAATCCAATGGAATTGGGTTTTTAATCAAACCATTGATATCAATAAAATGAAAATCAGTAAATTTAATTTAAATCATCAATTTAATTTGAAACAAAAGTTTATGGTTAAGATAATTTGGGCATCATAACAGAACCCCCAACTGAAAACAATGAATCACACAAAACCAAACCCAAATCAGGATTTTACCATGAAGGATGAAGATCATTCAAACAAGAGTCAATCCTAGGTTTAAGATCCCAAAATATAGGGTATTAGATCAATAAAACAATATGGGGATCCACAAAACCCTTGAGAGAAGAAGAGAGATCCTGGGAGAATGAGATCCAGATGATAAAACTAACCCTAGGAAGATTTATAGTCATTAATCTAGATTTGGATATCTTTATGGAGTGATAATAGGGCCCAATAATCATTCATGTTATCTTTTATTATTGGTGAAACTGGTATTGGGTCTTACTAGTTCTTTGGGGACCTATAAGAGGTGTTTAAGAATTTTTAATAAATATTGGATCAAATAAAATACTGTACAAACAGTTTCCTGGGCAGACAAGCATGGTCAGACCAAACCATACAGCCTAGTTGTGCACCCCTTTTAAATGAGCCACATTGTTTCAACTAAGATAGTCCACATATTGACTAACAGTGCATCATATTTGAAAAATACCACTACCTTTGGATGTAATGTTTTCTTTGATAGGGAGCACAATTTGGGAAAACCATCACCAATTGGTAACTAGCCCATAATTTTCAAAATTCCAAAATATTCAACCAAAATTACCCCTACTGAAACCATACCAATGCTCTATAAAAATTGGGGTCCTGGAATATCTTAAAATAATAATATGATGTTACAAACTCCCCACCCAAGATACATTCTATCCCTAGAAAGCCTATGAAGAAGTTTCCATTTCAAAAAGATGATGCCACTACTCTCTCATCGGTTCCTCCCTCTCCAATGTATCATAACTATTAGAAATTTTCTACCAATGAACATGAACCAATGGTATCTTATTCCCATGATGTACCTTGGTTTTAGAAGCAAATATATAGACGAGACATTCTATCATGGATAAATCATGTTCAACTTCATGATAATGCTAGCTCAGAACATGAGATGGATCAGATAAATAATTTCTTAGATGATATACATGAAACACGTTATGTGTATACATTAGATAAGGTGGATTATTTTTACAATAATAATCTTTCCCCACTTGTTCAGAAATATCAAAAGGTACAAAAAAACAAAAAGTATGCTTCCCTTGTCTACCAAGATGTCGATGACAAAACCGGGGAGAAAAAATCAATAGCACCTAGTCAAAAACTGAAAACTCCAGAGCTGTTCTATAAATATCAAAATATGACTTCTGACAGATCTTTTATATCAAAATTTATAGATTTATCAATTCAATCTTTGATGAAAACTATAACGCCAAACATGGTCAAATAAATGAATTTTTTCCAATCTTTATCCAACAGAACAATTATTTACAAGGATGACTATAAAAAGCCTCAAAAGGATCCATTCTTACAACAGAATGGTAACTATTATTATAATAAAACTAAACCACCTCCATGTTATCATCCCAAGACCCACCAACATCAAGAACACAATCACATATCATATTCTCAAGAATCTATATAGATCTTTCTATCAGGGCATCTAACTATATATGACATGTTGCACACAAATAGACTTGAAATTCTATATCCCCTTAATGGGAACTCCATATATGACATGTGAACAGACATTCCCTATCAAGTACTGTAACATAAGGGACTATGTGCAAATAAATAATCTCTTTCAGAAAGAGATTTCTCAACTCCTAAACTTTGGTTGTATCATTAATGTGTATAAAGATTCCTGACATGGTAACAATATACATCTCATTCCATATCACATTCTTCTTTCTTCGGGTACATTGAAATCTAACCAAAAAATTCCTTAGAGATCACATAAAAATTCTAAATAGGGACCTTAAGTGACTAAATTAAACCTGAAGGTTTCTGGTTCTTGGCCATAAACTATTTTCATGTATAAAAAAGATAAATAAACTCAGGGATTTCTCATCTCAAACCTATCCCCCATAACTACGACCACATGTCATTAAACATTCTCTTGGTTTCTTGGTTCATACACTATTGGAAAATATATAAATCCCCATCACATCTTTTCTTACCAATGACGGTACCACAAAAATAGTTCCAAATCCTAAAATTCCCTTTTTAGCGAATGAACAATCTAGCATAGTCTCCACACCATAAAGAGTGTGTCTAATGCTAGGTATCACATCAAAACGATACTTCTCTAGAAGAATAAATTATAGAACAGAGGATTTTGACTAAAAAATTTCCATGTAATCATTGACCATTGACTCCTAAACTCAAATATGAATCTGTGCAAAGAGATCCATGATTTTCAACTTTTCTGATGATTAATTTACTACCAGTGTTGGATGTTTCCTACATAATGAATTTAAAAAAAATACCCTTTTCACAAGGTATAGGAAATGTCAAAATTAAAATATTGTTGGTATTCCACACAATGCATCTGACGAAGATTCAAATATTTTTTAGATAAGATATAACTAAAGATTTTATGTTTTAAAAACATGGTAAAACATTCTCCATAAAGTAAATGAATCCAACTATTAAGTGTGTGAATCACTACTGAAAGTACAGGGTCAGGGATAGGATAATTATTTGCATATGTCCTAAGATGATGTGATCCATAAGCAATAACATGATCACCATTCATAACAACACAAACCATGCCTAACCATTATGTAACATAGAATACCTCATCACACTATCCAACCATTAGAAGAGTCAACATTAGAGTAGTAGTAGAAATACTAGTCATCACAACAAAATAAATCTGACATTTATCATTCCATGAAAAAATTGCACCATTATGAGTGAGAGTAGTCATCTGAGACGCCAACATTAATAATTACTTATTGAACCAGTGTTAATATTCATCTAAGACAATGATGCACTGAATAATGAATACATTTCAGTTTTTATCTCAAGTCATAATTTCCCCCACCTACTCAGGATCAACTATTATTCATTTTTCACATACTATTTGGGCCAATAACATTAATTCCCAGATTTAGAAATCAGATTTAGAAATCTTGACATAATGTTGGAGATTTCTTAGAAAATTTAGAACTATTCTCAGATGATTCACATGACCCTCCTAAGACATAGATTAAATGAGGGTGTGATTTACAAATACAATGATGAATGTATCTAGATAGTCATTGAAAAATATATTTTTGAGATCTAAGAAAATTTTAGGATCATTTTTTAGGCCGAAGGGAATGAAATGGTACTCATAATGGTCTTACCTTATCCGAAATGTGGTATTATAAATGTTGGATTCTTTTTTCCTCAACTAATGGTAACCAGAGTGAAGATCAATCTTTGATAAAGACTTTTCCCCTTTGAACCATTGAAATAGATCCTCATTAAATTACAATGGATACTTATTACTTACCGTACCTAGATTGAGATTTTGTTAATAAACACATATTTAATTTGAACCACCATCCTTCTCAGAAAAGAGGACTAGTGTATCATAAGGTGAAACACTATAGTGTATAAAGCCTTTCTCTAAAAGACTATTCAATAGGGACACCAACTCTTTCCGTTCAGCTGGTTCCTTACAGTAAAAGAGAATTAAAACTAGTAGAGTTCTATGTATTTATCAATGGAGACTCAACCTCCCTTACAAGTGGGGAACTAGATAAGTTATAAGGTAAAATGTCGGGAAGCTTGATGATAACTGGAGGAATATCACCACACAATGATCCTCACTCTACCTCAAAATAAAAATAATAATAAATACTTTCAATAATTCTCGATAATATTATATGAATATTCTTGAACTTGGGTCCTATTATCCTTCAATGACATGAGACATGCCACTGGGTTTAGTAAATGGGATCCATCGAAGATAACATTCGATACAAGATTTATTGGAAATGATCCAATCCATCCTATAAATTACATCATGAGGATTCAAGTAGAAAAACCTAAATCTCTGAGAAATCACTACATATGATATATTTAATACAAAAGGAGGACTATGATGACCCTACTCTCTCATTAAACCATGGGGTGTAGTAATATCAATTACTCAAGATCAAACCTCCAAATAATGATTTAGCAAATTGACAATACAGGATGAAAAAAATAATGGGATGAAATAATATGAAATAGAGAATTCAGTAATGGATAATCTATTGTAATTATAACTCTCATAGTCACTGGACATGTATCCACTTTCTCTAGTGACATTTCCATCGCGTGAAGAAGTTTTATTAAGGATTACTTTTTCTAGAACCCTTTTTCAAATGATGTGTCTAATTTTTTTTTTGTTTAACAAGGTGTGGATGATCCCATGACACTACATGGAGTGGAATAAATATCGAAGACCCTATGCAAGTGACTTGATCATCCGCAAAATCCATAGTTCTTTGTTTCCTCTGTTAAACCCCTATTTGAATTTCCATTATTTCAATAATGGGAACAAACCAAAGGACCTATAGCAAGAACTAAAAGAGTTCATGAAAAAAACAATCAGCGAGAACCACCAAAAAATTGTCATGCTTCATCTTTTCCGAATAGAAATTCACACTTCCACTAGGAGAGAAAGAATCTTCTGATAACACTGACATTCCAGCCACTTCCATCTCGTCCATCAGTTCTTCATCCTGTATATTATACTAATAATGGAGTTTCATCAAGAAATCCTATGAAGGACCATCTTGATGAATTTCCAATTTAAACCTTCATTATATCAACAACACCTTCGATATTATCTCAGGTAAAAAAATTAGGAGCTTAAATAAATGGTTTTCATACTCTATCATAGTCATGTCAGCCTACTCATGCTTGAATAAATCAATGGACTTGGCTACCAAAATTGACTCTAAATTGAGTTTTATCTCATTAGGTGTGTCCAAGAACCCAAAAAAACAATCCATTTTGATCAACCATTCATCTTCCTCATGAGGATCATTTGATCCTTTGAAATGGTGTGGTCTTAGGGTGAAGGAACTACTTTGAATAACTTCGAGAAAGTCCCTATGAGGTTCCACATATATAGCCTAAATTGGAACTAGAGGTGGTTCATGTCCCAGACCTTGAACAGTGTGAAAAATCACCTCTACCAGATTCAAATCCAAAAGAGGATTTCCTTACTGTGGTTCAAAAGCACCATCCTCCTTGTTCTTATTTCCATGCCTTCCCAGTTGAAATATTCAACATAATATCAATAGGCAATAAATATGACATCATATTTATACTCAAATAGAGAAACAAGGGAAAATTAATTCCAACAGATAGACTAACATGATTTTATTTCAACACTTAAAAATAAAAAATAGGAAAAACTATAATAATTCCACAATATGTCTTTCCATAACCACCCCTAGTGACTTCAGGTTTGTTATTGTGGGAGCTGTCCGGACACTCAATCATAAATACATCATAATTCCTGACAACATTTCATAAACTCATACCAATATCAAGATAAAATATCAACCTATACCTCTAATATCCCTTTTTCATGAACCATCCTAGGTAACCTGGTAGCCTGATAACCAAGCCGATAATGACATTGCCCAGATGGTGTTCCAAATCCTAATGTGCTAGCATTAATAACATTCAATCATACAAAAAGGAAGTGTGAAATATTTTCCCACAATCAATGCGAAAGTAAAAAATGAAATTCAGTAATTCATACAAAACGTAATCTACTGGGAGAATAGTACCAAAATCCATTGATGAATAACAACTCAATGTACTACAACCAAGTACAAGAAAACTTGTAAAATACAATAATAAATACAACACAAGTCCCAATGTATATAACTCACTATGTACATGGGTCATCAACTAGAAACACCAGCATGATATACCTTTCCCTCACTCGAACAAGGAAATATATAATCTAAAAAACCAATGTCACAAGTAGGGTGTGAGACAAAGCCTAGTACGATTTCACCAATGATTCCAAAACAAAATTCCAATGTCAAATTTACTAAAAAAGAGTTCTAAATTTTCAAATAAATTTTTTTGTAATTTCAAAAACATATATAAACAAATCATGAATTGCATTTTAAAGGATATAAATAATTTATCAATTCATGGACCATATTTCAAATGATGGAAACAATTTAAAAACAATATTTATGATACCATTTTTGGAATATTTATAAAAAGTTATTACTCTTCACAATAAGATTAAATAAAAAATTTTATATAAAAAAGATTTTATTAATTCACATGGCATGTAAAAAATTTTACAAAAATTGAATATATACATTTGAAATAAAAAATACCACAACAAGATCATATTCCAAACTTGTACAATAGTTCAAGGTTATGAGGACCAGACACTGTGAAACAATAAATATGTATATACTCCACTTTGGGACGTTGTAAAAATGGACTCATCACCATTTTCTATGGGATGTGGCCGGATGATATGAAGTTTAAGAATGTTTCGAGTCATAAAGTTCAGCCCAAAAAAACTCACTAACTACCCATGGATTTCATTTTCTATAGTAAAAAACATATATGGTAAATTTATTTCAAAAATAATTACAATATTGTTAAATACCTTTCCCTATTTCAATTATTCCAATTTTCCCATTGAAATCTATAACTGGGTTTTAGTAAAAAACATGCATTTCCACAAAGATAAAACCCTAAGGTTTCCATAAAACAATTTTAATCCATTTTCCTAAAATAATAATTTGTATCCCATTCATGAAATATCACAATCGAATTTCAGAAATTAAATTCAAGAATATAATTTTCAATGAAATTCCATCAATTTCATAATAATCCCCAAATTCATTTGAATTTGGTGGTTTTCATAACATTCAAAAAATCATATTTTCCACTATTAAAGTCAACCATTTAGTTTAACTAAATTTCTATAAAACTACAATTTAAATTATATAATTTAAATCATAAAAATTATACTATGTAAACCTCAACTCAATGGAATTGGGGGTTTTCAAATTTCTTTTGTAAAACCCATTTTTTAAAAAATCTCAATCCAATGGAATATAGTTTATAAAAAACACATTAAAAGAAATTTAATAAAAACAAATACATTTAACTTATATCATCTATTGTATTTAAAACAAAAATTTTGGGTTAAGATTAATTGGGCATCACAACAGAACCACATACTAGAATCAACAGATATCACAACACCAAATCATAATCATGATTCTTATATGAAGGAGGATGATCACACAAATTGGAATCAAACCTAGGTTTAAGACCTAAAAATTAGTGTATTATATCAATAAATCTATATGGGGATCCATGGAACCCTATAGAGAATAAGAGAGGTTGTTGGAGAATGAGATTGGGATGAGGAAACTGACCACGAGAAGATCGAGGGGAATTATTCTATATTTATATTACTTTTGAGAGGTTTACATGGGGCCATTAATCATTATTGGGATTTCCATGTATTGTGTAAACTTGATTGTGGTTATACTTGTCCCTTAGGGAACTAAAGGATGGGTTTAGAAATTGTTTGTAAAAATAAAATACAATAAAATCCCATACACAAATTTTTCTAGGCATACTCGCATGGTTTTATAAAACCATGTGGCCTATACATTCACCCATTTTAAATGGGATCCACGATGTCTATTAATAGAGTTCACAATGTGATTGACCACATGACAATTGTGAAAAATCGTCCTACCTTGGGTTTTACAATTTTCTCTGATATGGTGCATTGTTTGGGTAAAATGTGCACTAACGATACAGTAACCAAGAATTTTCAATTTCTAATAAATTATTCCTAAATTACACCTAAACAAAATAAAAAAAATCTAAAAATATAAGGGTATAGTATTACTTAAAAATAATAATTGGAGGATACACTCTCTATGATTATTGTTCCTCACACTATAATATTTTTATTTTGTCAATGGATCGAACCCGATTGAATGGTTTTAATAATTAATTTGATGTATAATGAAATTATTTTCACCCTGATAAACGAAATGTTATAGAATATAGAATTTAAATATCACTTTGATGATTGAAAAAATTTCTCAAGAAATGAATCATGTCGATATTCCAAACATGCGAAGAAGGGAACATTTTAATGTTGAGTCCTTCATGTGGAAACATCCACCTTCATTTAGTGGGTTCACTGATCCACTAGAGGTTGAGTAATGGATTAGAAAAAATGAATATATATTGTCAATTATCTAGGGTTTTAGAGCATGGAAAAAATATTTTGGTGTTTTTTCATTTTGATGGTGAAGTATATCAATGGTGGAATCTTATAATGAACATGGGGTATCATGTTAAAATTTTGTCTATATAGTGTGATGAGTTAGAACGATTATTTTTCAATAAGTACCTTCATCATATTTTATATAAAATAATATAGAATGAATTCCATGATATAATAAAGATGAAAAGATAATAAATTTTAATATATAAGGAAAATTTCAAAGGACCTCACATGAACACATATGATATTATCATTGAAAAAAAATGAACGATTGATTAATTCTTCAATGGATTAACAAAAATCCTCCAATGGAATTATCCATAAGAGACCTTAGTGTCTATGAAGAAATTTTTTGATGTGATACTAAGGTAGAAATGGAAACTACAGTTACATATCATTCTCATGATTTTGATAATAAATTAAATATGGAGTGAAAAGAAAATAATAATAACAGAAACCATGTATATATGAACATGAGTCTTCATTTATTACAAATATGTGGAAGCATACATGGATAAAATTTGCATATGTTGAATTAAAAATGATAAAAGTGTTTAATTATAGGTTATTAGAAATTATAATACTAAAGTGAAGATATGAAGTAAGAGAATGATGTGATATTTAAAAAGATCCATTGAATGCACCACACACACTCCAGTGTGTCAAATGTATGGAGTATGTGAATTTCTTAAACAATTGCTTTAATTTGAGGGTAAATGATGTTGATTGTAATTAGAAACCAATCAATACAAGAGAAAAAATGAAATCTTATGTGATCACTATTATTGATGTGGTATATGATAATGAATTGGTGAAAGGTACTCTTTCCATCCACTATAGGACCACTAATGTCTTATTTTTTTTTTGCCTAAATGTCCCAAAGGCCATATATTTTTATTCCTTTTGGATCATACACATTTTGAGCGTTAAAGTGGAATCATTACATGGACCGTAGGCTTCATGAATTTACATGAACCAATGTACTTAGAGGAATTCCTGACAGACTATGACTACTTAGAACTTATCCTCCCCAATGTCGACAATGTGATGATAACTCTCCACCTTCGCATGGATGTTTTTCCACTATCCGATGAAGAGATGAACATTCGTAGTACATATAAGAATTTCTATACCCTCTAATTCTTCGAAAATAATTTACTATTTGATTTTTTATTTACAGACTATTTTATATCTGTAAAATTTTCAATAGGTGTCACAAAACCACCTGAATGATTACATGCTGAATTAGTAGTGAAAACATGTAATGGTGTTATGATCACATCTGAACTATATGATTCATCTATGGTCGATGATTTTGGGTATGTGATTCTGGAAAATATTATTATTATTCCTCTCGTTTAACTTTATGTTATTTTTGGGAATGGAATGGATTGGAGTTTTTTATATGATTCTTTATTGATTTAAGGATAAATATGAACTCCAAAGGGAAAGAAAATACATTTTATTGGTATTAATTATTATTAAGAAGGGGTATTTATCTCAAAAAGTTGGGGAGAAACACAAAATTGATGATATGTCTATTGTACATGAATTTGTTGAAATCTTTTTGTAAGTGTATCGTAGTCTTCCTCTGAATCATGAAGTTTAGTTTTCAATAGAACTAATAACTGGTGTAAAAAATATCTCCAAAAATCCCTATATAATTCCCCATATTGAGTTAAATGGATTGAAGAAGCATGTCTTAGAGGATAACATTAAGGGATTCATTCATCCTTATGTGTCGCCGTAGGTTATATCTATTTTTTTTATAAAAAAGATAGATCACCATTACTGGATATTGATTATCAATAACATAACATGTTGACATTTAGGAAAAAGTATCATCTATCCCATATTGATGATTTTTTATCAAGTATGTGGAGGAAATTATTTTTTCAAGATTGATATTTTTATTGGATATTTGGAAATATGTTTAAAAAGTAAATATATACCTAAGACAACATTTTGTATGAGGTATGGATAATATTAATGTTCAGTCATTCCATTTGGTCTTACTAATTCCCTTGAAATATTTATGGATTTATTGAATAATATTTTTAAAGATAACCTTGATTAGTTAGTGGTATAATTTATATATTATATACTTATATATTCCTAGAGAAATAATGAGCATGAAGATCACTATAGAATCTCAAAAAAAACCCTATGTAATGGTAAGTTGTATGAAAAATTATCTATCTGTGAAATTTGGATACACAATATTTCATTTTTGGGTCATATAATCTCAAGAGAGGGTATAATAGTGAACCAGTCACATGTGGGTGTTATTTAAAATTGGACCAAATTTATCATTTTGACTTAGATAAATAGTTTTCTTGGTTTGGATGGATAATAGAAAATATTTATGTGAAATTTCTCATTGATATCTAATTTAATCAAAAAGTTAACTCAAAAGGTAGTCAAGTTTCTTCAGGCAGATAAATGTGAATAAAATTTCAAGGATAAGAAAAGAAGGTTAGTTAGTGCACTTATGCTCACACTAACCTATAGTAGATAATGGTTATAGAAATAAACATATGCATCAAAAATTTGAGTGGGATTCTATAAAGTCCTGGAATTTTAATATATATATATATATATATATTAATTATATTGTATTATTACGAGACAACGAAAATTGGCGGCACATGATTCCGATGCTCGGAGTACCCATGATGATCCATCAAAAAAATGTTTAGCATTTAATAGTGTGCGTATGATGTATTCCTAAAAAAGTGGAATAACATTTAAACAGGTGCCCAAATAAAAAATCTGAGATCACAGTTGCATTCAAGAAAACGGCTTTACCCTTAGCATGACTAAATTTTTCTCCGCATTGGCCTCCAATAAGAAAAAAAATGGAATAACCATTAATAAAATAATTAAATAAAATTATTTTTTCCAAATTCTCATAACTCACAAACGATGACTCGAATTATAAATTTGAGATCACAACTGTGATCCTGTGAGTATACATTCCTTAGGCAGATCCTAACCTTGGTTAGTGAGGGCCAACAAGGGCAGTTAGTTTTTGGCCGTAAATAATATAATTAGGTAACAATAATTTTATCGTTAAATTCTATACGTCTTAAACAGTAACATGGATTGGAAATCTGAGAGTATTGTTGTGCTCGTGAGGGTGTGTTTTCCTTAGCTAGAGCCTAGCCTTGACCATATCAGGTTGAGGGTGGCTACTAATAATTTTTTTACTTTTTTTAATGTATGTTCTATAAAAGTACGTGCAGCGATTTCTATATTTTGAACGACCGTTCAGATTAAAAATCTGAGGGCACCATTGAATTTGAAGCGTTTCAATTATCTTTGGTGAATCATAACCTCGACCCATAAGGCTTGGAAAGAAAGATAATTTTTGGACTCTACAGAAAATAATAAAATAAATTAACATGTTATTTTATTTCTTTCTTTGTAACTATTGAGCTGTGGTGGTGGGACTGTTTGGTGCTCAGACCATTTAATGGCCAGATACATTTTATTGTGTAACCACACTCTTGGGATAATTAATATGTTTATTAATTAAATTCATTAATGAACCTCATTAATTATGTGGTTGGTTGATCTCATATTTTATTCTATTTAAATGATGCCCCGACATGAGTTTTTAGGCGAAAGAGATGATTCTTTAATAATGTGTCGGCAACGTATTCCACCATTGTAGAACGAAGCTTCGATGACCATCGGAGGATTCGACAACAGGAAACAACGAGCGCCAGAGGACTTGAACCTTCTTATTCATCTACAAAAACCTCGAACGTGGAAACTCCTTCCCCAGACACAATGACATCCAACAAACTCGATGTTGGGGGTTATGTGCTTAATTCCTCTCATATTCCCCATTATTGAATTTTATGAAAAACACGAATCATCCATCCAACGGGTTGATCTAAATTTCATTCTTTAATGCGGGATGGTAATGAATGTTCTATTGATGGGATTTTTTATGATTAAATAAACATTCCCATGGTAAAACACTAACACGAAGGGTGTGAGCCGAGCCGAACAAGGCCCATACCCTCCACCGATCTCAAGTAAGTGGCATTCTTATTGGGCAATTATGAAATATGGCAGAAAGGAGAAAAATCGAGACACTATGTGTAGGTGTCATCCTGGGAGGCCTGTATGCACAGAAAGAAAAAGGAATCAGACCATCAAAGATTAGCTGATGGCCCGCAGAATCATCGCCGGTGTGGCGACGCTGATAACCGGAGGAGGCGGCAGCCTACTACTGCCAGTCATGACAAGGTGGCAGCACCTGAAGGCATCGTGATAGACAAAGTGCTGACAGACTTCTGATGACCGCATTGGAGAAGGGTGATGCACTGCATTGGCACACTGTGGATGAAGGTAGTGGCTTTGAGCCATGGCGGATGGCAGACCCACAGTCCGCGGGATCTGCAGAAGGCTGGTCCACAGATACTAGCCAGGTGGTGTCACACAATTTGAAGCCACTACATTGAAGACTCAAATGACTCAGCTATTCGGGAGGGGTGCATACCCCCGTTCCAAGCCAGCTGGTGGGGTAGTTACGCATCCTGGCAGGTCGTGCCTAGCCAAGTGGGCCGAGCCAATCACGTGGCCTAGGTGGAGGCGAACAAGGTCAAGGCCAGTAGGTTGGGTCTATCTGACCGGGTCGGACAGGACCCAAAGCCCCTTCGAACATGTTACGTTTAATTTGGCATTAATCCTAAAATGGATGTTCATTTGACGAACCATTAGAGGTTCCAGAACCATTAGTATGACATGTTCCTTTAAAAATACTCCACGTGAATTTCAGAAAATGTTGGATTTTGGCCAGGTTGGATTGTACGCTAATCTAATTGGGCAGTCGAAACTAATATGGCTATAAAATATAGACTAGGAATCTAGTTGATGCCTCGTATGTTGCCTTGAATACCTTAAGACGTGATGGATAACCAGGTTAAAAATTTGTGACACTTCATGCTATTTTATATTTAACCAATTATATGGGGTGTGGTTCTCCCAATCACGCTACTTACAGAACCCTATGACTAGATGAGACCTAAAGACTATAGATTTTCGACTCTCTGTGACTCAATGGCCTAGTGGGAAGCACCTTTGTGTGACATGGTAGGTCTATGGTGGGGAGCACCTCTGTGTGACTAGGCAGACCCATGATACTCGACAGGAGCAGTACCTTAGCAGGCCACAGTGGGGAGCATCTCTATGTGACCCAGCAGACCCATTGAACATGATGGGGAGCTGTACCTATGCAGTTCAAGGTTAGTGGGAAGTGACTATATGCGACCCTACATGCCCACTATACTGAATAGAGGAAGAATTCTCTAGAAGTTGAGGTGTTCGATAATTTGACTGGTGATACTATTGTCACTACCCTAGAATATTCATGGTGTGAGATGTGTTTTTCCTATGTGCTTTTTGATTGAGATCATGATTTTTGGTTTTTACTTTATGGAATTCTGGGAGACATTCAGGGGTCTCAGGGTCCCTACTAGGTATTATTATACTCATCCAGGCACGAGATTCGCCCTCAACTTTTTGTGTCTCATCCAGATGACAAGCAGCTTTATCCAAGGGTTGGGATCCAGGAATAGACGTTGTACGGAGGTGACCTATTGACGTGGGGATCTGTGGCGATGACATATACCAACCCTTCTAGAAAGATCCTTGTTGGATGACCTCAAGAGATGTTTTTTATTTAATCTATATTTACATATCATAGGGGCTTTTATTCTAGACCCTTTACTTCAAGTACATACTTTTACACTCTGTGGGGGGTTTTAGTTATCATTGTACCCTTCTTCTGTCATTGTGATATATTTGTGCATTGTGTGCCCTACTTGTGTGTGTATAGGTTTTTAGGTAATTCATTACCTTTTTAGGGAAATGCCTTTTTGGTGATAGTTTCCAACCCCTGGCTAATGGAATACAGTCTTTGGGTAGTCACGACATGGGCCATGAGCGAGGGGTCGTTAAGAAGTGTTATCAACAGGTTTGGTTCTATGAGAATAACTAAGATTCTGTGTTCTCAATAGAGAAGTTTTTTAAGTGTCTTGAGTTTGGATTTCAGTATATGGATTCCAGTTTCGATGAGGCGGCCAATGTATCCATACACCAAGACCCTAAATTATGTTTTCTAACTCGATACATGAAAACAATAGTTGCATGTGTTTTGAAAATGTTATTCAATTGTTCTATTCTGTGTCAGATCCCAAAGTATAACATATTGACGGTGGATCATCGAGATTCTCTTTCATGATGCCTCCACAATGACAGCTAACCATGATTCTAATGTGTGACCATGAGGGTGGTCCATAGTGTGATGAGGCATTAGTACAAGGATTGTTGTCTGAGATGTAACGGTCGTGTGGTGTCCTAAAGATACCACTTACCATTGTTTAGTAGTTACTACTGACGGTACTAGTAGAGGAAGCAAATAGGCTCAATGCCTTACATGAGTTTCAGTGAATGACACACTTCAGGTTTCAAGGAAATCCCAAATCATAGGAATCTAAGGACTTTCTTGAGGTGGTGACCGAGATTCCATCTATCCAGGGAACCATTAGATCAGATGGTGGTCTTGAAGTGTGCATTCTATGTGGATTAACAGGGAAATGGTAGGCTTAAATTACCCCTATCTTATGATGAGAAGACTTTTTCTATGGACAGAGCATCAGAACTCTATTGTATAAGGGGGTCTCTTACCATGAAAATATAAGGGGTTTGAGTTCCAAAGAACTTCTACAGTTTTGACAGGATGACATGTCGTTAATTGAGTATTCAACAAGGTGTACCGACCATTCTAGGTACAAAATAAATACGATAAAATTAGTACTTCAAGGCTTGGAACTCCGAGCAAGATGTGTTTAGGGACATCTAAGCCATCAATATTCTTCTATTAATACCTAAAAATGTTAGGGTTCTAGATGAAACCATTGCGGTTGAAAATTCTTTTACTGAGTTGATGCAACCAGTGGATGTCAACAGTGTGAAAGAAGGAAAATGACATTAGTCTCAGAGACTTAGATGTGTAAAATGTTTCAAGAAGAGGAAATGATAGAGATAGATGAATCTTTAGGGAAGAAGACATGGATGGGGAGAAAGGAGAGTAGTAGTATGTGGAGTAAATTTTGACATGATATAACCACCACCAAAATGTGGTTCTCACTAGGCATAGGGAGCAGGAGGACAGGGGAAAGGAGTAGCTGCATGCAGTCAAGGAGTGTGACCAAAGGGATCCATGAATGATTCAAGGTACGGTCTATGACTACTACTAGCTACAGTAATTAATAAATATAGGTACTAATCAATGCTTTTTGTCATAAATATTGTTTGAGACCTAGAGTTTCTAGTTAAATGATTAACATGGCTCTTACATCATGAGATAACTATTAGTGGAGACACGATAATCAAACTTATGAAGATGATGTGATCTGATCATTGATGAAAGAGTTTCGTTTGGATCCTCTTGGTGGCAGTGTTGAGGCCTTACAATGCTCGTTTGAGTACAGACTTGTCATCAATAGTTCATGCTCAGATTGACTATTTTATGAAAAATGGTTGTGGTATATTTACATACTTGTAATATGGGTTTCCATGGTATATGAAAAATAAAAAACTGGCAGCATGAGATAAAATCAAGCAAGGGAGGGTGTAGATGATCACTCATGAGTAGTCCATCCATACCCTCATGGCAACGAGTGTTTTGTGTTTTTAGTTCCAAACAGTAGTGGTAGAGTTCGGGAACATCCTTTCAAAAGATGTTTCTAGGATTTCTTCCCCATAGGAAGACCCAATTCTGAATTTTCTTATACCCAAGGATAAAATAGATGTCTAAAACTTCTTATCAGATGTCTCTCACAGTGCTCTGTAAGCTGGGAGAATAGTTGGGTGAATAGTCTATTATCTACTATGATCACAATATTCTCTATTATATATTATCATAGAAGGACCTGAACATGAGACAACTAAGATGGATGGATTTCCTCCAGTACTATGACATTGATATGGTCTACCATTATGGGGAGGGAAACGTAGTAAAAGATGCACTCTGTAGGATGTTTGGGTTATAGTTGATGAGTGAGGTGGCATAGCAGCTAACCACGTCACATTTTTCCTTTGTGGATAGTGATGTCGTCGATTACCTCCATTCTATTACAATCACTCTCCCTCTTCATTAGTGAGTTAGGAAGGCATAACATGGGGACATTGACTGTGAGGCCCGACGTGCTCTGGTGTCCATAGGATGGGATCATGAAGGATTTTATGAAGGTGGGGAGCACGTCATTCTTTTCAGAGGACGCACAATGGTACCAGTGACTCTATGAGAGTATGTGTTGACGTACTTCCACAAACCCCCTTTGGTGGTACATACTGGTGTGGTGATGATGTACCAAGACCTATGGTGTCCGTACTGGTGGCCAGGGAGGAAGAATGTAGTGGAAGAGTTCATTTTGTGATGCCTCACTTTTTAGTAAGTAAAGGTCGGGCACCAGGTTCTAGTAGGCCTGACTCAGCCACTAGAGATTCCAAAATGGAAGTAAGATGGAATATTCTTGTACTTTGTAACATGGATACCACGTACGTCCATTGTCCACAATTACATCTGGATGATCCTTGGACGACTCGCCATGTTGGACAACTTCCTACCAATCTATGAGTAGGAATCAATAGAGTGCTTTGGATGCCTCTACGTATAGGAGATTGTGCGGTTTCACGGGGTTCCATCGATGTTCGTCTTAGATCACAATGCTCGTTTTATATATCTATTGTGGAATGGATTACATACAACATTTGGGTATCATCTATGCATGAGCAATGCCTTCTATCCCCAGACAGATTGTCAGATGGATCACACCATATAGACACTCAAGGACATGATTCGTTCTTCCATCCTTTATTTTATCCACATTCTGGAGGACCATCATCCCCTGGTGGAGTTCACATACAATAGTAGTTTTCACTCCACCATCGACAATGCACCGTTTATGGATTTATACGAGCGACCATGCAGATCACCTCGATGCTGGACAGACCTAGGGGAGATAGTATTTATTGGTCCTGAGTTGTTACAGGTAACCTATGAAAAGATGAATATCTTACAAGAGTGGATGAAGACCACACAGAAAATGTAGATTTCTTCAGCCAACATAAGATAGAGACTATTGGAGTTTGAGGAGGGAGACTATACCTACCTATAGGTCTCACCTCGTTGAGGATTGTAGAGATTTGGCCAGGGTGGGATGCTATCTCATAGATTCATCAAACCATTTTAGATTCTCATTAGTGTGGGTGAGGTGGCGTACCATTTTTCTCTTCCCCCATATATGCACTGGATGCATAAGGTTTTCCATGTTTCGTAGCTGAGGATCTTCATGCATGATACATTTCACGTTATCGACTAGGGCGTGATAGACATTGATAATGTGATGGAATTTTTGGAGTTACCAATAGAGATTGAGGACCGATAGGAGAAGATCCTTCCTAGGCAGTTGATTCCTCTAGTGAAAGTTTGGGGTAAGCAAGGGAACCTCTAAGAGTGCATATAGGAGCAAGAGGCTCATATACATTCTCAGTACCACCATTTCATTCCCTACCTTTATTGATGCTTTCAGGATTGTAAATCCCTATGGTGGGGAGGATGTAAAGACATGAAATTTGCAATTATGTTTTTTTTAATCATATGGGATTATTATGAGAATGATAATATTGACGAAACGTGATTTTGTGGCCCAGAGTGCATGGAATGATCCATCTAAAAAATGTTTAGCTCTAACTATAATGCATAAGTAGTTTTTCGAATAATGTGGAGTAACTCTAAAAAGAGTGATAGAATCAGAAATCCAAGAGCACTGTTGTGGTCACGATTGCAGATTTACAATTGGTATGACTTATTTTTAGTTTATGCATTCTTCCAATGAGAAATCCAAAAAATTTAATGACGGTAAATAAAATAATTAAATAAAATTATTTTGTTTATCAAATGCTTATAACACATGAACGATGACTCAGATTAAGAATCATAGACCACTGTTGAGCTCGTGAGGGTATTGTTTCCTTAGAATGATCCAGCCCATGGCTGGTGTTGGCCAATAATAGTATTTAGTTTTTAGCCGTAAATAAAATAATTAAGAAAGAAATATTTTAATGTTAAAATCTTTAACTCTAAAACAGTAACTCAGATTGGAAATCCAAGAGTACCATTGAGCTCTTGAGGGAATTTTTTCCTTAGGAAACTTTTAACCTTGATTGTCATGGGTTGATGGTGAATATTAATAATTTATGAACATTTTAAAGGCATATTCTGTAAATGTGCGGGTGGTGATTTCTATCTTTTAAACTAGTTCTTGGATTGAAAACATGGGGGCACATTTGAATTTTATGTGTGAGATCCGTTTAGGAAAATCTTATCTTTGACTTATATAAGGGTAAGAATAAAAATAATTTTTGAAATTTTAAAAATTAATAATATTACTCAATAAGTTATTTTATTTATATCTATTTTACTGTTGAGTGGTAGTAGTGGGACCATTAGGTGGTTTGACCATTTGATGGCCGATGACATTTAGTTGTGTAACCACACAGTTAGGAGAATTAATAAGTTTATTAATAAAATTCATTAATGAACCTCATTAATTATGAAGTGGGTTGATATACACTTCTTTTATATTTAAACAAATATTAGGAATGGGTTTTTAGAAGAAAGATAGTAACCTCCAATGATATGTCGTTGATGACTTCCATCAATGTAGAATACACCTTTGATGACTATTGGAGGATTCAATGATGGGAAACGACAAGTGCCAGAGGACACGAACCTTCTCCTTCGTTCACAACACCCTCGAACGTGGAAACATTATCCTCATCTATAGTGACATCCAAAGAACATGAGGTAGGGGTTATGTTCTTAATTCCACACGTTTCCCCATTATTTAATATTATGAAAAAACAGATCTACCATCTAATTGGTTGATATTCCTTTCATTCATTAATGCGAGAGGATAATGAAAAGTTTCTTTATGGTGGTTTTTTATTATTAAATAATACTTCTCATTTTATAACACTAACGCGGATGGCACGAGCTTAGCCATATAATGCATAGACCCTCCACAGATCACAAGTTTGTGGATTTCTTCTTGTGTGACTATGAAATATGGTGGCAAGGTGAATATTTGGTCAGTGTGGATTAGGAGCCATCCCGGGAGGCCAGTAGGCGCAGACATGAAGGAATCATACCATAAGAGATTCACTGGTGTCTCGTGGAACCATAACCAGTGTAGCAGAACTGACAACTAGAGGTTACAATGGTTGTCTACCACCGTCCACAAGATGTTGGCAACTCCCAAAGGTGTTTCAATAGACAATAGAGTGGCCGACCATTGATGACTTTGTTGGAGTCGTGTGGCGCGTTGCGATGGTGTGCCGTAGAGGAGGGTCCCGACATCATGCCATAGCATAGAGAGGACCCGCGGTCCATGGGTTATGCAGAAGGCCGGCCCACGCGGAGTATCATGGTGGTGCGTCTTCATCCAGCACCCCTGCTAGGAATACCTTAATGGTCTTCCATTTAGGAGGGGAACTAACCCCAGCGCCAAGCCAGTGGGTCGGGCGTTTCTGCGTTCTAGAAGGCCATGCCTAGATGGGTGTGCCAGGACGAACCTGCGACCCAGTGGTCCAGAACTGGCCCAAGAGAACCATGACTAGCCCAGCCCATTTGGGACAACCACAGAGGGTCGGGTCAGTCCAACCAGGTCAGACTGGACCTGGACCCCCTTTAGCCTAGATATGTTTAATTGTGTGTAACTCCTAAACTAGAAGATCGTTTTATGAACTGTCAGTAGAACCAAAACCATTTATATGGAGAGGTTCTTTTGAGATAAACTAAAAGTCATCTGGAGAAGGTTGGATTTTTTCTGGGTTGGATCGTACCTGAATCCAATAGTTCACTCGACATTAAATTACCTATAACATAGAGACTGTGCATCCCTTTGATACATCGTCTGTTGCATTGGTAACCTTATGAAATGATATATAATCATGTTAATTATTTATGATACATTGTGAATGTTGAGATACAACTCATGACTTGAGGAACAATACTCATATGTGCGATATGCACGTATCCCTGTGACTGGCTGAGACCTGAGGAATGCTAATTTCTGATCCTGTGTGGCTCGACAACCAAGTGGGAATCATATCTAGGTGACTTGGAATGATCAATGTGATGATCACCTCTATGTGAATTAGCATACCCATGGTACTCCATAGGAGGAGTACCACATCATTCCACAATGGGAAGTGGATATTTTTGACCTGACAGACCCACGGTACTTGTTGGGGAGGAGTACCTATGTATTTTATGGTTAGTGGGAAGCTGATCTTTGTGACCTAGCATTCCCACTATACTCGAAACTGGAGTAGTTCTCCAGCAGCCGAGGTGTTCGAAAATGGGTATAGTGATGCTATTTTTAGTACACTAGAATATACCTAGTGTGGGATGACTATTGGTATATGCTACGTGATTGAGATCATTCTCTGTGGTTATTACATTTGTAAAATTTTAGGATGCCTTCAGGGGTCTTAGGGTCCCTATAGGTATTATTATACTCACCCATGCAAGGGATTTTCCCCTACCATATTGTATCTTGTTCAGACAATTGGAGGCATTAACCAAGGATTGGTAGCAAGGACTAAATAGTGTAAGGAGGTGACTGATTGACATGGTGAGGAACAATGAAGATCTATACCTACCCTTCTAGTACGATCCTTGGCGGATGACCTTAAGATTTTTTTTCTTTTTGATTTATTTCTCATTTAGTTGGGCTTGTATTCTAGCCACTTTACTTACACTACTTACTTGTACACTCTGTGGTGGTGTTAGTTTTTGTTGTACCCTTCTTCTTCTATTGTGATTTACATGTGCACAATGTTCCCTATCTTTTGTGTGTACATGTTTTGAGGAAATGCCTTCCCTTTTAAGGGAAATTCCATTTTGGTTATAGTTGACAACCACTAGCCTATGGAAGGCTGTCATGGTGTTGTCACGGCATATTACCCAAGGGAAGGGTCGTGATAGATGCATCATCATTTATAATGATATTGTGATTGCATATGCCTTATTCCAAATAAATGTTCACGAGGAAAATTACCCGACTCATGATTTTGTAGTTATCAATGGAATTTTTCATTAATGATATATAGATTTTATATGTAGGATGAATGATACTATATATATACTAATCATACAAGTTTAAATTATATATTCACAAAGAAATATTTAAATATGTACAATAAGATATGGTCTAAAATGATTAATGATTATGGAAACTGAATACATTACCACCCTAGGAAGGTGAATAATGTCACTGATTCTTAGAGACAAAATGATCATGTTTTCTTATCTATGATTAGGATCACCAATGATATAATATTTCACAAAATTTAATGGATGGATCTATAAATTTTTATGAAAGGGTAGAAATATTATATTTATCAAATGAGTGTTCATCCTTCTGTCCATGTGAAGATTAAAGAGTCATCAAAGGATGATGTAGGGCAGTAAAAGAAGGTGTGAAATGATCCTAAGTTAAACCTTCATTGTGATCGAATGATAAGGTTCTATAATAGAGTATATGTACCATCATTACCATACATGAAGAAGGATTTTTAGGATGAAACTCATATCTTCTCATTCTCTATTCATCTTGAAAGTATGAATATGTATAATGATGTAAATGAGTATTTCAAGTTTGACAACATGTAGTGAGAAACTATAGGTTTTTTATCTTGGTTATTGGTGTGTTAAAAAATTCAGTCTTATATATATAATTTTAATGTTTTTTTTACAACCATTACCCATAATTTAATAAAAATGAGAAAATATCACCAGGTATTTCATAGTTGGACTCCCCAAAACATATAAAGGTAATAATGATTTTTTTGTTTTAAATTTGTTTATAAAATATTTCATTAAATTTACATCATGGAATATTTATATCTTTATCATATTTCTATAAAATATATTTTGAATGTGGTAGGTTTTCATTGATTATAATATTCTATTGTATATAATTGTGACTCGATGTTTACCTAAATTTGTTGATGATGTCTTCGGAAATCTCTAGATATGGAGTTGTGTTTCATTACTAAATATCATCCCCAGAAAGATGATTACATTGAGAGAATAATTAAAACCCTAATGTTTATGTTTATGTTATATTCTCTGTATTTCAATGGTGACTGTGATTAACATCCTCTTCTTATCTAGTTTTCCTAAAAAATAACTTTCACACAAGCATTTAGATGGCCTATTAAGAATCCCTCTATAGAAATAAGTGTATAAATATAAAATTTTTGGATGATTATAGAGAATGAAATCTATTTGTAAATTATCTAGTTATGTAAATAACATAAAAAGTTAAATCCAATTAGTAATATATCAACATTTCTCAGAATCAACAAAAAAAGTTATTTTGATAATCATTAGTGAGATATGAAATTGAATGTTAGAGAGAATGACATATTATGAATTTATTCATAGAATAAGGTTATGTTATTCAAATAAAATTAAATGATGATCCGTAGGTATATTTTCCCCTTAGTTATTATTGATTACGTATTCTAGCTTATCGATTTGTGCTTCTATCTAACCTCTCTCAAGTTCACGATGTATTCCATGTATCTCTCATGATGAAGTATATACCAGATCATTCACATGTACTATGATCAGAGGATATATTGTTGGATAATGATATTTCCTTTTACGAAATTTCAATATAAATCACTGAATATATATATAAATTTCTATTTAACAAGACATATGTTTATAGTTCTTTGGAGGAATCAAATATGAAAATAAGATACATCAGAACTAAAAGATATGCTGAAGTAGAGATATCCTCATTTACTATAACCAAATAAAATAATTTCATTTGTGAAATTCATTTTAAGGGGTGTAGAATATAACAATCCATATTTTATACATATTTCATTTAAAATGATCCTAAAACATATGATACCTTACTTTACACACAACATTGATTTTTAAAGAACAATCTTATTGTCTTGAAATATTATTATATATTGTGGTAGTTATAACCTAGATTTATTATTAGATGGTCTGAATTGTAATAAATAATTTGTAATTTTTTCCAAATTAATAAGTTTAATTAACATATTATTAAAATATTATAAATTATAATATATCCTTTGAATATAAAAGAGATTTTTTTCTGAAAATATTTTTGTATTCATGAATTATATATACATAATATAATTATATTAATAAATATAAATTGATTCTTTAAATAATATGTTTAGATTATATATTTAATCAATTGTTTTAAAATTCCTTTTAATGGTTCTTTTCTAGGATTGAGAAAACAATAAATCTGGTTTTATGATTAAAAGGAATTTTTCTAAAAATGGTTTTTGTTCTGCTTTTCACACTTATATAATGGATTTATACCACTACTAGATTTTGAATCATGAATAATTGATTAGATATTTTGAATAATTATTTTAATATTTGATAAATGGGTCAACATCATTTTTGGTTATTACAGATAGTAAATTTGTTAAATATTTGTCCCCTTGATAAGTGTAAATAAGGTAATTAAGGAATCATATTATGTAAAATGGTTTAAATAAATAAATATATATATATATATATATATTACCTTATTTTAATTTTATGTGTCTATTTTGACCATAATCATCAAATACTTGATTATGTGGAATTTTTTTCCAATTTTCATTGATAATGACAATAATATTATTTTTTTAATGAATAAGTCTAAAATGTCACTCTATTTGTTTTAATAACTCTAATAGTTTTTCATGGTGAAAAAATGATTTTAAGTTCATTTTTAAATTTTTATTCAAAAAATAAATTATTTTTTTATCAATTTATTTTATTTTTTATTATCAGTGATGGAATAATTACCTTATATGCTTACACAATGCTGGCATAGTACTTTTTGATGTAATAGAAAATAAATTAAATAATTTTAAAAATAATAAAATTAATAAAACATGTATCAATTACTATGTTACATGAATGTTATAGATAAATATAACATATTATTGTTATTTTAAATCTTTTTATTGGAATTACATTTCAATATTGTTGTCCTTAATGTCATACAACATGAATAATTCAAAAAATTGACATTAATGGTATTTTGTGTTATATAATATTTTATTGAATGATTTTATAAATTTAAAAAATTAAAATATGATAAGGGGGAATATTTGAGGTCTAAAATGACATTAATTTACTATTTCTATGCCAAAAGTTTCCTTACATGTAAATCTATAACCATTTAGTATTGAAAAAGTTGTTACCTTGGTAATGATTACAATTTGTTAATGATGGTGTAAAAATGAAATATAAATTTTTAAATGTCATACAAGCCATTAAAAATATTATTTTATGAAGCTTTTTTACCATTAAAATATAATATATTTTAGTAATTGGCCATTTGGATCAACATTCACATGAAATATAATTTATTATATTTAAAAAATTTATGCAATTCATAGTGTGGCATTTTACTCACAATAAAAGGACATCACCAATTCACTATTGTTAACACCACCATGATCTATTTATCTTAACTAAAACGTACCAAAATCTATTCTAAAAAACCATATACAAAATATGGATGTTATGATCTCTTCAAAACACCATATTTAATAACCATCAAGATATATCCACAGGAGGAATCTCAAAGAGGAGGTAATGGCCTAATATGATCTCTTTAATTTTACTTTTTATTTTACCTTCTTCAAATATATAATAATCATTAAAATATTATAACATAAATATTTTCCATATAATATGTTGTTATTAATTTTATTTTATTACTTTTATTACTCAAATAGGAAATGAATGTACCTCTCATTAGTACCTGTGGACTACCACCTCCATGAAGAGATGCGTTTTTTCAACACCACTTCAAATTGATTGTTATAATGATAGATTTAATGAATTTATATTATATTTATTATAATTTTTATTTTATGAATGTTTAATTATTATTTACATTTAATATGTTTCATATATTTAAAAGTTGAAACTGTACCCTTACTTCTGTATGGATTGTCTTCTCAATGAAGTGATGTAATAAATTTTAATGACATATTTATTAGAATATTTTTTTAAGGGTATATAATGATTAAATATATAATAATGATATGATTATAATTTTTTAGATGAAGTTATTATTATCAAATATCAAGGATCAAGACTTCTGAACATCAACATACATAGAAAACAAAGTAGTTATCACTCATAATAGTGATTTAAATAATTAATTGTTAATAAATGGGTGGAAATATGTTATAAGTAAATAAAATATTATATAATATATATGATCAATATTCCTAATATATTTATAATAAATATATACCTATTATATAAGATGTTCAAACAAGTACGAGAAATGATGTGACTTGTTGTAAGGTATTTATGTTTCAATATCATTTTAATTGGGATTGCTTATTCATGAATTTCTATTGAATGAAATATATGGATTCATTCTTGATTGATCCCATTAATTTTATTCTAATCTATTTATTTATTGATATATTATTTTTTCCTTTCCTTTCACTCATCTTATATACTCAAGAGACCAGAATATTTTTGTACAGAAAACAAAATTTATTTTTATCATTGATTGGTAATAATTTATATTTATCTTACATTTTTAAAAAATACTGAGATTTTTTATTAATATTTAATTTTTATAAAATTAATTTGTACCTATTAATTAATTTTTACAATCTTTTTTGAATATAATCTTCCTAATTATTTCTAAATGAAGTCATTGTTTAAAGAAGGTGTGAATATAAATTTTTTTAATGGTTATGTCATGAACATAATTCACCACCTCATGACTGATCAATTATTTGATGATTTAATTATAAATATTCATTTTACTATTCTATGTAAATGTTTTCCCTAATATTTTTTGATATTTTTTTATTTTAAATATATTTTTTTCAAATTGAATAGTTTTTTTGTAATAAAATATTCTAGTGATATTTTAATGGGTTTTGATCTATGATAACATCCATTGATGTTACATATTATTAATTAAGGATATGATCCAATTATAACATGAATTTTATTTCTCTATATGGTTCATGATTATGATGTTGTGATGTTATAAAACCCTCTTATTTTCTACAGATTATGTTATAATTAATGATTGTGATCTTGTGACAAAAAATGAATTGATTATAATTATAATATTGGTGGTACTATAAGTATATAAACATCCAAAAAATTGGGTAAACATTAACTCATTATGAGATCAAAGGGAACATAGTAGGTTATCCAAAGCATGAAAGAAAGTTCATGGGAGGTTATCCAAAGCTAAAAAGAGGACATACAAGAAGTTATACCACACCCTAAAGAGGATACAGATGAAGTTATCCCAAGACCCAAAAGAGTACATACAAAAGGTAATCCCAATCCCAAAAGAGAATATACATGTGCCTGTCCTAAGACCTAATATGGTATAGGGGTTGTTGGACCGAGCCTAACATGTGATGAATTTATTATAGGGTATTCTCAAGATAATATTTATATGATTATGATTATTCCATAAATTTTGATTCGATTTTATGACATGGTTATATGAAATATTAAGATCTAATGGCATGTGTTAATTTATTTATTTATAATTTATTTCTTATACACTTTAATGATTTATTAAGGGACTCATGATTGTGATCGATGAATTTTTAGGTATGGTTATCAAATTCATTGTTCATGTTCTCTTACCCTTATAGAAATGTTATTCGTAAATATTCAATGATATCTAAATTTTTACCCTTATTGATCACCTGATGTAACCCTTTAGTGTGATATTTTTTAGATCTTTTATGTACCATTTTTTTATGTATTCAAGTATCCAATAACACTAATACTTTTCAGTTATGATGTTGAAGGTAATGATATGTTATTAATATTAAACTAATGTGATGTTATATATAGGTATTAAATGTTCTATTCTCTATAAATTATGAATCTTCATGTTCATTTGATGGAAAATATGGGAATGGTTTAATAGAATAGGATACACGGTATACATATTTTAGGTAAATGACGGATATTAATGGATTACATTATCTTGGTCATTAATAATTGTTTCATCATTTAATAAAAATATTCATGTCTTATATTAATCCTTAATATCATATATATTCATAAATTATATTTTATATCCATCCATTGAAGGTGGTAATGTAAAACGGATCGTGTCATACATGGAAAAGTTAGTTTGCACGTAACAGGGGGTTTTCATTTTTAATATAATTGATATAGGGTAGAAAATAATTTATCCATAAAGTATCATATTAATGTTATAAATACCATATATATTCACTAAATATTCCATTTAACTATTTTTGAAAGGATGGTATGAAAAATGATGTACGGCGTTCTGAGAGGCAGTAGTCATCACTTATACATGGATGACGTTTTTAGTCTTCTAAGAATAAGGTAGGATGATAGATAATGATTGTAACATAAATATAAGAAAATTAACTATATTAATTATATTTATTTCATTATTTTAATATGATATAAATAGTTTTGTAGAAATATGGATGAGAATGATATAAACAAGAAAGTTATATAGTGGGTGGCATGATGAGATTTCAATTCGACAATTCAAATATCCATTGGATATAGGGGACATTGGGAATATTCTTGGGTATAGGAGATACCAAAATATGGAGAAGGATCTTGAATAAGTAAAATGGGTAGAAGATCAAGAGGTATTACAATTTTATATTGTATGTAAAAGGGTTGTAGAAGTAACCTTTTATTAATGTTTTGAGTATATTTTTATAAAAATATATATGAAAATTCCCTATTCAATGGAAAAATGGATCCAAAAGTGTGAAATAATGTATTGGAGTGATGTGTGGTCCAGTAAAACACTTTAAAGGATTTTATATAAGTATTGAGCGATTTTAGGATTTTATCTCTACTTTTAACTCATTACCCAACAGAACTTTAACACTTGTAACTCTTTTTTTTATACTTTGGTCACTTATATATTTAATATAATTACACTTTCTAGATAAATTATATCTTATGAATTAAAATATGAAAATAATATAATAATATTATATTTCTAAAAGTGATAAAAATTATTTCAAAAAATAATTGTTTAACATGTAAAAATGGTTTTTAGATTAATATATCATTAGGTTCTAAAATTTAAAATATAGGATTGTGAATTAAAAGTAAAATTTTTAAATGTGTAATTTTATATATGAAATACATGTTTGATTTGGAAAATAGATAAAAATATTTTTATATATTTTTTAATACCTAATGATTTCATAAAAGTTATGGTATTTATAAAAATTAATTTTTCACTATTCTACACAAAATCAATCTTTTCAGAAAAAAATCAAAAAGTCATATTGTTCAAACAATATTATGATTAATTTATGAATTAATTAAATTTATTCATATTAAAATTCTAAATTTTAAAAATATCAATTTTAATTAAAAGATATAATATACAAAATAAAATTA
Organism: Viscum album; assembly: GCA_963277665.1. NCBI lineage: Eukaryota > Viridiplantae > Streptophyta > Magnoliopsida > Santalales > Viscaceae > Viscum > Viscum album. The sequence goes on along the minus strand of OY728127.1, from coordinate 393,747,703 downwards.
AACATAAAATTTTTAGCCATAAATAATGAAATAAATAATTCTTATAATTAATATATTTTAATAATTATGTTTCATTTTATTGTGTTTTGATACATTTCATTTTTGGTTCTAATAAATAAATATTTTCTTACATACAATGTTCTATGCTTCACAAGCTATCAAACATATTGTATTAAAAAAAATATTTTATGAAAACATGGGGTGTTATATTCGACCCCCTATATAATATTTTTCTTGTTAAATTTCATTAATATAATTGAAGAAAATGATGATACACCATCCTCATTACATCATCAAGATATAATTAAAGTCACTCAAATTTATTTTTTCGTTGAAAAGCATCGACCAGTTTGTGGTATTGTTTCTCTGAACTTTATCTATTCGATCCAAAATCACTAAAGATTGTTCCTCAAAAGAAATAACATGCTCTAACTATATTGATTCTGAGTTTATCTCTTAAAAAGAATCTGCTATGTAATTCCCTAAAAGTGATAAATGGAAAATGTTGGGAACATACTAGATGTTCAGCGGATGAACTAAAAATAAGATACAATCAAAATAATATAAAGAATCTCAAATGGACTGGCATATCTTAGTCTCATCTGAACCTTCCTACCAAATCACTTATCTATTTATTAAGAATATATCCATAAGAATATGTTGTCACCAAATTCAAAATACAAATCTATCTAATGATTTTATATATAAATCATTTATTGATTCTGAGATACCATGATGTGTTGTTAATTGACTCCAAAATTCTCTACAATTCACGTAGATAAATTAAGTACTAATATCGTTCATTATCCAAATTTTCACAACATGTTATAGTTAAGAACATATTTCCAAAAAGTTATTTATAAGGATCCACATGAATTATTGAGTGAAAGTTATTGTTGTATGAAAATTTAACAAGAAGATGTTTTTGATCTTAACTACATTTTTAACCGATAAAGAAATATCTAAATATATCTTATTCAGTTTTAATGGTCCTCACAGATTCACATTCTGGCTCTAGATGATATCTAATTCTAAGGATCTAATTTGAATTAAATACAAACTAAATACTTCTATAAATTTTTAGGTGATACCTATATTGTCTATAGAATAAAATTTAGAATAGCACTATATTAAAAATTTCCATTTATTTAATATAAATCTTAACTAGTTGGTTGCGAAATAAATATTCAATGATATAAATGAAATGTACTTACATAGTAAGATTATCACGAATGACCTAAATAGTATTATAGCCTTTAGATATACTGGGTATTCCTATGATGAAATTCATGGCGATGTTTTCTAACACCTATATGGGTATGGGTAATGGTTTCATCACCACATTAGACTTGTGATGTCATTTCTTAACATGTTTACATACCATGAATCACAATACATACTCCAAAATATACATTTTATTTTTCCCCTATGAAATTATCTTATATATTTATATATATTTTTTTCTTCCAAGATTGATAAACGTTGATGATTTATATACTTCATCCAATAGATAATTCTTCAATAACGTTTTTCTGATTATTTAGCATTTAAATAGATGTATGGTTAAAAATTAATTTGAGAATGGTAGTATTTCTCATAATCAATCATGATTTCTGTTAACATCCCAATAAAATAACAAATTATTAGATCATTCAATCCAAATCATAGATAATCTAGCATGGACCTCCAACTCATAGAATATTCCACATTGTTTGCCTTCCCATGATGGTAATGTTTTAAGCCTTTATAATTTTTAATCAACTCAAGCCATAAATGTTTAAACATATTAAATTCATTCAATTTGAAAATAAACTTTTATATTTTATAATCATTATATGTATACTGTATGTAATCATTAATATAATGACTTCATATATTTAATGAAAAAATTACCAATACTAGATCTAAATCATTATTTGGGTATTTTTCTCAGTAATATTCACTTGGAATGAGGCATATGCTACAATAATTTTTTTATATAGGATAAAAAATCCTTGTCCAATATTTGATATATAATTTTATATCCAAAATCCATTCTTCTCTGTAGGGTATTGTTCAAATAGCTGCACTGATCAACATTCTCTTCAACTTGATGAAATATTCTACAAATTCATTTTCCTAATTATCCTTGGATCCATTTTATCATGACATTGTTATATTAATTTATAGTTGGGGGAAATATATCCAAATACCAAATTAGTATCTATAATATCCATGAAAATAATGTATCTCAATAACCATTGTTGGTCTAGGACATTGTTTAAAAAGCTCCATCTTTTAAGAGTCCACGAATATACCCTAACTCCTGATTACATGACCCAATAATGAGACTTTTTGTAACCTTAATTGAAATTTTAAAAAAAAAAATTATATAGTTTCTTGTTACCTGAGGTAATTAACACAAACCTCATATGATAATAATACCCTTTATTTCTCCTAGAAAATATGAAAATTTCCTCTATAATGACTACCACAAATTGATCAAGGTAATCCCTGAAGGATATATTCATTTGACCCATATAGATAATGTGGAAATTGTTATTTTCAACTAGAATCATTGTAAATTAATAGTGTTTATACCTTATTGAAAAATTATTATCATTAGTATCTATTATTGTAAACTTTTATTAATGATATCTAGATCAAATTTAGATCATTGAAAAGTATTAAGCTCCATGCAGTTAATCAAATAAGATATCAATGTGAGGTACATAATAATTTTTATTTCTAGTGATCCTATTTTTGTCCCACTAATCATTGAAAAGATTCATTGACCCATATTTCATAATAACAAAATGAATAGGTATATCCCATGGTGACACGCTAGGTCATATGAATCCCTTTCTATATTCCTCTAGAGTTTCTCCAAAAATTCATGTAACTCAATGGTCTCCATTTAATACATAGAATATGAAATAGGTGTAGTACTTGATAAGAGTTATATTTAAACCCCAACAACATGATTCATTGGAAGAATAGGAATTTAATTATTAAATACATAAAAATATTCCCAAACAATAGGAATATCTTCAATATTGAGTTTCTACTGAACCATTTTTGATAAATACCCTTATGAATAGGTAGTATGACCAATTTAATGAAAGAATTTTCCATTTAAATTTCATATTCATAATTTAATTGTTATAAGATCATAATCTTATTCATGGTATTATATATATCCTCTATTCCTAAATAATATAAATTGGATCTATACATACGGATACAATCCATGAACACAATCACATCAAATCCAACTATATGGAGAATGATAAGATTTTCATGAAGCGCATTACTAAAAACTAATATCCTGGAGGTTTTATATAATTAATATGTTATAATAAAACCATTAGTGGATTTTATATATTGTTAAATATCTAATAAATGAGGTGGTGTTGGAATACACCAAGAATATTATCAGTATATAAAATATGTGGTAGAACCGAATATAATAAATTTAATGTTAATGACGGCATAATAAGCATATCTTTCTCCATTTGATTCAGGATATTATAATTTAATTAAAAAAGGATTGTGTAAGTATATATAAACAATAAATAGAGTATGAAATCATTTTATAATGTAAATTATTCCTACTAGGTCGTTGATTATGATATCATCATATCAACCCATGATGTTCTATGTTTTAATATAAAATATATTAAAACCACTCATAATGTCTTTTAAAGATAATGTGAATTGAAAATATAAAATCCATTGAGATTGTTAAACCTAGTGAACAATTATACCTCTTTATCATTCATCAAGTGATGATTGAGTTAATTTTCAATACACCTATTTTAGGGTTACTACCCATGGTTGAAACTATGTCACTACCAATATCCAATTGTTTTCATCAAGATAACTATTTCATTAATAGAAACACCAAAAAATATATACTTTATCAAAATTTTATGATGTTATCCTATACATAAAATTATATATAGTATTTTCACTAACCTTTTCATATCATAATCCATAAAAATAAGTAGCCCATACTTATATATTAATTGAGTCAACTGAGAATCAATTATATGAATATTATTTCATTTTAAAGGAATATAAAATACATCCATTAATAAGAAAAAAAATCACAAAGATTTAATTTTTTTGGACACAGGATTCATAATAAAATTATAGTAAACCAATATTAATAATTTCCCACATTTTCCTTATTACATGGAACCCTTCTTGTTTAATCATACATAATACATTCCTCATAACCAGGGGAAAATGAAACAAACAAATTGTTTAGCTTAGATTCTCGAAAAGGGTATAAATGGGAGATATAAATTAAATATCAGGTGTCATAATAAGATAATAATATATATTTTTAACATGATATGAACTTATGAAATCAATTCCTAGAAATTCACAGATTATAAATCACGAGTAATGGTATATAGAATTGTCATATGATAATGAACGATCATAAGATGGTGGAATCATCAATAAAAAATCATGATCCAAGGGATCATATCATAATTAAAAGATATTGGTATTTTCAAACACATAATAATAGAAAATAATTTCTTTATTCGAGTCTAATTCTAAAGGAAAACATAGTTATGGAGTCCCATCGTGAGTTGGGTTCAATCCTCTTTTCTATAAACATAGTAGATAGAGTCCCATATTGGATTGGATTCACTCCCAATTCCATTTCATATTATATCATGAGATATCATAATTTAACCAATGCATTGGAGGGATATATAATTTCATTCCCACCCATAGTGACTTACCATTTTTTACATTACCATTACCCTATTAGTAGTTCCACAAAAATAGGATCCAATGGTTTAGTGTCTGGGGAAAATTTGGATCATACATAAAAATTATATAATAATGAATAAATACAATTTAATTCCTTCTCCTATTTCTTCATATTGGTCCTCATGTTCTCATTAGTACAATTAATAAAATGAGGATATATATCAAAAAAGTGGGTGATCTAAAAGACAAGTAAGAGGAAAGATAAGAACATGAATGAATATAACATGTGTGAGAATAAAAATTCTCATAATAACATAATAATGGGATAATCAACATATTAACATGAGGAAAAATTATATAACGGAATTTAATTTGTAAATAAATAAAAATGAAACATAATGTGGTGGTTGATGTGCCCAGATCAGTGTGAATCACTGAGAGGGGGAGGGGGTGAATCAGTGATCCCTTCAAACTTTTTACTAATTGATTCTTTATCAATTAAACCTCTATGGCTGGTTAACGCCTCGATCCACTCTTCTTGTATCTCTCACCTTTCCACGAATGATGCAGTAAATGTAAAGGCACTGGACACAAGGATTTTCAAGGTTCGGCACCAAAGGCCTACATCCTTGCCATGCTCTCCCAGCATGGATTCTCCCATTATAACTTGTTAGAATTACAATGGTCGATACAGAGTCCCACTGTATCTCTCCTGAGTCCCACAGGAGGGTCTTTATACTGCATCCCACAGTGTTACCAGAGTCCCAGTGGCCTGCTCCAGAATCCCACTGAAGACTTCTTCTCCCTGAGTCCCACAGGGTCTTCTCCTGGCTCCTCGAGTCACAGGAGTAGATCTTCTTCACTTTAAGTTCTTCAAGTAACTTCAGCAGCCTGGGATAAAGGCTGCTGGCCTTGCTCTTCTCTTCTGATCACTTGTGGTTGATCAGGGCTTCTCGTCCAGCTCAGGCTTTATCTCCTTCTTCAGGATTACCTGGCTTCACTCTTTTCAACTACTGAATGCTCAGACAACTGATGTCTTTAACTTCAGTCTGGTCCAGTCTCAGTCACTTCAACTTCATGCACTGAGTGCATGGAAACTCTTCATCCTCATGCACTGATAGCATGGCCTTCTCAAATTCTTCAAGAACCTCCTGGTCTTGGTCAACTAAAATGCACACCACTGATGTGGCTCTGTTCACGTGTGCACGTGCATGCATGCATGCACTCCCCTTCTTCTCTTCTTGGTGCAGTAAACCCTCAGAGGGTGTAATTCTTTTCAGCACACACCTACTTCTCAATCTTCACACACTTTGTGCAATTTGTCTACACACATAAATGTGTGTTCTTCTTTGTGTGGATATCCTCCCTTTTCTTCTTCTAAGTATATACACACTTCTTAGTGCACACACCTAGGTTCGGCCTCTTTTTTTTCTTTTTGCACACACCAATGTCTAGGGCCTCCTCCTCTTTTTGCACACCCCAAAGGCTTCGGCCTCTTCTTCAAGTGCACACACAAAGTGTGTTCTTCAATTTAGCACACACACAAGGGTTCAAGCCTTGGGTACTCCTTGCACACACCAAAACCATAAGGTCTTATCTTCACTATGCACACAAGGCATGCAAGTCTCGGCCTTCACTTGAATTGCACACACACAAATAGTGTGGACTTCCTCCTTATGAACACACACGGCCACGGCCTTCCTTATCTTCTTGCACACACACAAGGCTACAGCCAACTCTTGTTCATTTTTCACACAAGGCACTAAGGCCTCGGCCTTCCTCTTGTTTTGCACCCACCAGCCGTAGGGCCTTCTTCTCCACTCGGCACACACACACTAGATGTGGTGGACTTTACTGCCTTCCGCACAAGGCACCAAGCCGCGCAAGCACTTGGGTGCACAAGGGCCGCGCAAGACCTCGGGTGTGCAAAGTGCAACACCTCGGGCGCACAGGTTCAAGAGCACAAGCGGCCGCGCAAACACCTCCTGCCACGCAAGTCTGCGGGAAGAGAGGGATGCAACCTCGGGCGTGCAAGGATGCGGCCTCGGGTTCTTCCTGTCGCGCAAGGGAGTAGGCGCGCAGGGAACACTTCAAAGCCTCGGGTGGCTTCGGGACAACAGCCGCGCAATGTTTTTGCGCGGTGGCTTCTTTCTTCGTGAGGCAGAGGCACTCACGGGTCTTCTGATTTTCAAGAAAGGATCAGTAAGATACTCCAAGGCCTAGACCTCTCCTTCTATAGGCGAGGAGAGCCTCGGTTCATCCACGTGGGATATCTTTTAATCTCCCGAAGATTTCGGGATTTCAAGATTTCCTTAAATCTTGTTTTTTTATCCTCTTTTTCACGCGGGTTCTTCCTTTATTTTTTCTTCCTCGTGCATGCGATTTAGAACGCATGCACGGCCTCTGTTTTGGCCATCCCATTCAAAACACGAACACCCCGATGCCTCGGCAACTTCGTTTGCCTCGGCCTCGACCGAGATTCTCCATACATTACATGCAAGCCCATTTTATTGCATGGATGAATTCAGTGTGGCCAGACGATCACAATGGAGGTCTTAGATCCTTCAGAGGTGGCCGGGAACTCGAAAACCATCTTCAGGTTGCCTCTGGTTCGAGCGGAGCTCGCGGGAATGCGCGGGGAGGCCTCAGCCGAGATCGGGGAAGAGGACGAAGCCGGGGCCGTCGGATCAGATCTTCAACGGCCTGGATTAGATCGCGGCGCCGCGGATGGATCGTGCGGCGCAGATCAAGCACGCGATGAGACGGACGGCTCAGATCTGTCCTGGGTGAAAAATGCGCGTCCCACATCGAAGTCTCTCACGGAATTTCCGCGGTATATCAAATAAGCGCTGCTGCCATATGCTCAGTTGAATCTCCTCCCCTCTCGGTGCCGCCCCGCACCGAGTTCTCCCTGCGGGCGCGCTCTGCGCCCACACTGCTCCTGCGGGCGCGCTCCTAGCGCCCACTATGCTCTCCGGGTGCGCGGGTTTCACCACCGCGTGCCCTCGGGGGCTTACACACGGCCCCTCTGTGCTCCTCCGGGCGTGCCCCAGGCGCCCATGCGGTGTCCTGCGGGTGCGCCTCCTGCCTCAAGGTTGCTGCCCTGGCCTTGAGGGTTCCCCATGGGCGTGGTGACCTTGAGTCCCACATGTGCCTTGGGTGATGACCCTCAGCTGGCCTCCTTGGTGGCCTATTTTTTTGCAACAAAAACACTAAGTCCTTTGTTAAATAAGTGACCAAGTGTAACATGCCAAGTGCCACTCCAATCCATTCTTCTTCCCATCTCTATTCTTATTCTTCTTAAGAATTCCTCCAATTCTCTTCAACATTTATTCATCACTTTGTAATGGAATTCCCGAAGGTTCTTCATCTTCAACCGAACTCCTGAATCACTTAAATTCTTCAATGAACTTCGTTGAACTAATCAGAGATCAATTGGAACTTTTCCAATTCACATGCACTATGTGATAGTGCATGGAATTCATTAATCCACTTCATCCACTTATAACTTGTGGATGGATCATCTTCTAACTCCTCATGCATTGTCACTACAATGCATGGTCTTCTAATATTGTTGTGACTTTGTATCATCAGGATACATGTTCTATGAACTTAAAGATCAGCTCCACAATCATCAGATGTGCTTAGAGAATGTTTCAACCATCATCTCCTATGTCACTTAGTGAATCTCCTAAGTGACATGCATCTTAGTACTATGGCCATTCTCTCTTCATCACCAACACCATCACAACCTTTGTCATTCACCTCTTGAAAATTCTTGACAACCATTCATTCTAAGACAACAACATGTCTCATTGACAACAAATGCAACACAATTCACTTCAGTGGTGAATAATGAAAACATTGTTTTGAACCAAGATAGCATCATATTCACCCATAATAGATGTGAATCATTATAGAATATAGATTATGAAAAAATATAGATTCATGTTGACTCATATTGAAATTTATATAATGAGATACATAACATTACCCATTTCATTAGAGCACTATATAAATATAGGCACACCCATCACATCATTAAAATTTACATTATCTTATATACCAAATAGAATATATATAAGTCATGGAAATAAAATAACCCATGTAAATGAAATGGGATTCATGAGAATTTCATAAATAATACATTCATGAATAAACATTTTGGTTCCAAAAATAAAATGGAAATACCATACTTGGTATAATAATATTCAATCTTGATTGAAGAAGAAACAATCTCAAGAGATTGAAAAAATGTGTTTTTAGAAAGAAGGGTTATTTTGGAAAAATCTTTTCATTGGTCATAAAATAAGATTTTAAGAATGTGTATCCAAGAAAATAAATTTTAGGATCAATTAAATTATATTTTATTAATAGTAAATAATATCCACATTGATGTTTTTTATGAAAGATGAATAACCCATAGAATAGAAATTGGGTTTGAGAATCCTCTTACGTTATTTCTGAGTGATTTATTCACATTAATTTTCATGATAATAAAAAAAATTATTAATTAAAAAACCCATAATATATTATACATGTTTTTTATTCATTATAGTTTTAAAAAGATCATTTATGTCATTTTTTATGTGTTATTGAGTACAATTTTATCATTATAGATTTTTTATTTTATTGGTTTTAATCATTGGTTCTCTTGTTTATAAGTATAGAAGTTCATATACAATGAGAATGATTTTATTGAATAGAAATTATATATTAAAAATGAGAATATATATTTATAATTGTAATTTTATATAATTTTTTATATAATATGAGGATTAATCAACAGATAAATTGTTAATGATAATAATATATATAAATTTTAGCGGTTTTCGATCACAATGAAATAATTTGGTTTTAATATTTAATATTATTTATATAAGTTAGTTAGACAACATAAATATGTTTTTAATGTAAATTTAATAGTCTATATTATCCATTATAATGGTCTTAATACCATTCTTGAATGTGGTAATGTAAAATAGAAACATGTCATCCTTGACAGTGATAGAATAACTCCTTATATATTACGATTAAATTTTTAGAATAAAAATGTGAGGGGAAAAGGTTTGATGTTAAATTGTTTCATTAACATAATAAAATTACACTATATAAAATATACTATAGTTATCATTAAACATGGATAAATGGAAGTGAGGATATTATAAGAAAATAAATGGAATTGGAAATAAATTGAAAGAAAAATAAAGTGGATTATACATCTTGAATTAATCCTCTTTGAAAACCTCCTTAGGAAAAATGGTTTTGTCTTTTGATGAGACCTAATGAATCAAGATGTGGAAGAGGGGATTTGGAAGATATTTTGGAAGATATTTGACAAGATTAATGGTTTGAACTGTGTGAGTGGTAGAGGTGGTGAAGGGGGTATTAATAGGGGAGGAGAGGGGTGTTTTCTCATTATTTTATTAATTAGTTTTTTATTATGGCTCAATAATAAGAAATATTTGATCATTATCACTAAATATATTAAAATAATTAATTAAATTTCACTATTATGGGAACAAATCACCTATACATCATCTATGAATTAATAATTCATATATTTATCATTTATCATAAATTATCACATTTTATAATTATCAAAAAAACTCAATTATTTTAGAAAGCCCAAAAATATTAACCCTAACCATTTTAAGTAATGTACAATTTTAAAATGGACAACATTTTATTAAATTAATTTTTTAACTATGAGAAATTTAATTTTTGAATAAAATATTATTTTATTTTAAAGATACTAATATTAAAATTAGTACTAATTTTATCATATTTTTTTAAAAAATTAATTAAGATCTCATAAAATTATTTTATAAAAATTAAACACAAAATATCATTAATGAGTCAATTTTATGAAAATAAAATCTCTATTAAATAATTATATTAATTACAAAATTATAAATCAAAATTTCTGTTTTATAAAAAATAAACCCACATAATTAATAAATATTAAAATATATTAAAATATATTATGATATAATTATATCATATTTCCATTTATTATATTCCTAATTTTTATTCATTATTTCATATGTGTTGTTATTAACTTATTGGCCCGATTACTATTCATAAAGGCCATGTCACTATTCTAGGTGTCAGATTAATATTTAATTGATATTGCTTCTTCAATTACTATAAATACCTCTTATTTAATTAATTAATCATTAATTATGTTTTTATTGTGTTATCAATGTCATTTTATGTGATTTATACTATATTAACTAATTATAATAAGTGATTTTCCAGTGGTAAAATTCTGGGTTGTAACATGACCTGTTACATAATGAAAACTTTACATGAGTGTTCCATGTGAACATGAAAACATTCATATTTGAATATCAAATAATTAAACAATGTATAATATATGTGTTTTATGAAAAATTCCATAAAAAATTCATAAGGCTTCTACAGAACGAAGGTGGATGTTATAAAAATAATATACCCCAAGTGAAATAGGAGGAACATCAAATGTTAATGAAATAGTTGAAAACCACCAATTTAAAATTAATATATAAAACAATTTAATAGAATAATATGATATATAAATATAATTTTAAATGAAATTATAGTAAAACCCAATTTTAAAACATATAATTGATGCCTCAGGAATAAGAATTCTCATAAAAGTGAAAAAATGTGTTATCACACAAATTTTTAAAAAGCAATACCTTTTTCAAAAAGGCATGGGTGGAAAATAATAGAAAAAATATAAAATTTTATAAAGAAAAGTTAAATATAGAATAAATCAAACAAAATATATTATTTTAGCATGTTAAAGTAAATCTATAAAATGAATATGTATATAGAGGATGAAATTTCTTTAATGTAAAGAAGAGTTGGGGTTAGATTCCCTTAGAAGCATTAAATATGTGAAATTATTTACCAAGGGAAATGTAATTGAGAAACTACATGTAAAAATGTAATTAAATATAATTTAGATTATTTTTTTAGGTTTTATAGATGAATATCACATAATATTCTCCCAGATGGAAATTCATTCCTAACAAATGCGATTTAAAATATTTTATTGCAAAGAAACCCATACCTTATTCAATACAATTTCAGAAAAGGTTTTCAAAATTGTATATAATTGTTAAAACCAAATTAATATCCAATTTAAAAACCTTGTTCATTATAATTAACTTTTATATTCATCAATCATAATCATTAACTACACATGTATTATCTTGTTAATGATTACATTTATCCTAGATCTTAGTAATTATGATTTTTTTCACATATATTTTTTAACAAAAATGTAATTCCCCAATATTTGATAAAAATTTCATCATTCCAATTTTATAAAAGATAATTAAATCATTATGACATAATTATTTATTCTTCCCTATACTCATTTGATTAAACTATGTGCATGATTTGTGAGTATGAGATTCATGATGATCCTGTTTTGAGTAGTTCGGTGATAATAATATATTAATTTATCATGATAATTAAATTGTTTTTATACATTCATAATGATATTCCTGAATCTTATTAATCCTCAATGTCTTATAATTTATAAAATATATTTTATAACCATCCGTTAAAGGTGGTGGTGAAAAATGCTATACGTAGTCTGTGGATGTTGTAATCTGCACGTAACACGGTTGATGTTTTAGTTTTCCATAGAAATATTGGAATATATAAAATAGTTGAACCATTAATGATCACAATAATTTTAGAAAAATTATATATATTCAAAAAAAATATACCATTTAATTATCTGTGTATGGTGGTTATATAAACCATAGTACATCGTTCTTGGAGGCTGAAGTCCACAAAATTATTCATGGAAGACGTTTTAATTATTATAAGGATAAATGAGGAAAGTAGATAATTATTTTTCCATAAATATAATAAAATTATTTACAATAAATATTTATTTATATTAATATTGTTTTAATTGGATTGGATGAGGATGGATGAAAAATATATAGAAAATAATGTTAAAGAGTGTGTGATACTCACATTGAGATTTTGAATCATTTTCTAAAAGATCATTCATAATTTTTTGACCTAGAAGCTATTAATATATTAAGGGGATATAAAAAGTGGTATAGGTATTTAGGATATGTAAAATGGGTTGATGTTTGATGGTAATCAAATGGTTTAGGGTGTAATTAAAGGGGTGTTTCATGTCTTCTTTTATTAATGTGGCGAGTTGTATTTTTTTAATAATATAAAATGACATGTCACTATTCAATGACCATGTGAATCTAAGGGTGGTAAATAAAAGGGATTAGTGATGTGTTGTTTCATAAAACCCATAAATAGAAACATTTAGATATGTTTTGAGTGGTTTTAGGCTTTTATGTTTACTTCAATATTTTTACCGAAATTATCTTTTACCCTAATAATGATAATGTTTAATTCTAAAATAATAAATTTTTGTGACATAAAAATATTTTTCCTAAAAATATAATTATGTGTTCAAAAATGAAAAATATAGGATTGTAAATTAAAATTGAAATTAAAAAATAAATAATAATACTTATTAAATAAAAATTTTAGAAGTATAACTGTTTTATATACTATTTATTCAATATTATACCCTAATAACTTCATTAAACTCATATTATTTATAAAAATGTGTTTTTTAGCATTCACCATAAAATTAATATTTTTAGAAAAATCCTAAAAAATATCCTTATTAAAATATTGATATGAAAATTATAAAAATGAATTTATTATTTTAAAATTTATATTTAAATTTTTAGAAATGAATGTTTTAAATAAAAACAATAATATATAATAATAAAAATTTAATCAAATCTTTTTAGTTTGGCCATAATTAATTAGAATGGTTATTATAAAAATTACTTAATTGATTTTAATAATTTTTTTTCATTTAATTAAATTATAATGTATTCCATTTTGTGTTTTAATAATGAATTATTTACTTAATTTTGGTTGTTTGTGTATAGCAAGCTATCGATTGTATCAAATTTATTAAAGAGTTGTATATTTTAAAAACTCTATGGGTCATAGATTGAGATAACCCTTCTTGCATAGTGTTGTGAAGAAATGAACGAATGACACAATAATTACCTAAATAATGGTAATAATGATAAAGAATTATACCTCTTAGGTGAACCATCATTGATTATGGTTTTTTATTCATAAGTTTAGCTACTCTGAGCTTCATGAGACCGTCGATCTAGGTGATAAACATCAATATTAAGCTCAACATCATCTATATGATCCAAAATATGGGGCACATTAGTAAATAACCATGTGAATATACAAATGGGATTATCATGAATTTTATAAAGATCTCTTACACCTTTCTTTATAATATATTGTCGTTACATACTATCATAATAGGTCTGATCCATTTTTATTTGTGGGACCAGCATAAAGACTAGAAGAAGATAAAACACTCTATGATAATTATCCCAAGAGATGATTTGGAAAGGAAATTCATCAATAAATAATTACGTCCTTAATATACCTAGATATTATGGAGTAACATCTCTAACATCACCCAACTAGATAGAGAGTCTAATTGGGAGGCATGTGATATATTTAAGGAGTTTCTAAGGATATGTCTACACCAAGATCTCAATGTACAGATTGTAATGTAGGAATTCAATTATTATTTATAGCCTATTACATAAGTAGTGGTTGATTCCATAAATATTTTAGGTCTTTTGATGAAGACATCAAAGGTTGATCAAAAATTTCTTGATGTGATCTCACATGACACTAGACCTTATATTTTTGTTTGAGGACCCCGAAAAAAATCCATGTAAAAGGTTTAGAATAGGACATTCATGGATTCCTATGTAAAATCCCTTCTAATGAAATTACAATCCTTTTATCTCCCATAATATCATGATCATATACTAGAACCTACTATAGAAGTCAGGTCATGTGAAATTTATGTAGTCACACACACATATTAGGAATACCAAGCAATATTGCATGATAATCATCCCATGGATAATAATTATGTGAACTACATATGAGGCCTTCAAAAGTAACACAAAACCTACACTCATCCCGTACTATTCCACCATCAAAAAATTGAAAAATTAGTTTTGAAATTAGCCAAAACATCATCCAACACATTCCATAATAGTTATTCCCACGAAGATACCCACCACAACCTCATCCTAAAAAATTATTATAGTCATCCCAACCTCTGAGAGTCTAATAAAAGTGCCTCAATGGTAGTACCTATTGTAGTTATATCCAAAAAAAATTACCCCAATATTAACCCAAATAATCTATACTATGTATTTTCTCTCTACATTAATCCACAATAAATAAAATTGAACTAAAGATTAAGAAACAGAAATGAAAAATAAGGAATATTATCCCCACAAAATCATTCATCATTATTGTAAAATCTCTTAGAAACATTTGATCTGATGTTCATATACCTTACCTTGTAATATGTTGATTTTTTTACCATAGGATTCTAATGTTCCAATTTTATGAAGTGGATTAGTGTTTAAATATATTAATCCTATATAGGTTTGTGATAAAGAGAAATAATATAAAAAAAGTTGGAATGGTTTTCTAAATAACATAGAAAATTGTAAATTATAGGTCAATAAATTATTATGCATGTGAATGTTTTCAATTTTTGGAGAAGGAATAGATAATTTGTAATGAGGGTAGAGCTAAACCTTGGATTGAGGATGTGAACAAATAAGAATATATGTAACCATAATTATTCAACCCATATCTCATTATAATTATGGATAATGAAAATTAAGGAGGAACTATAATATAATATGTTATTAGACATGTATAAATAGCATTCCACAAATACTTTTTATGGAATATATTTCTCAAATACTAGAAAACAAAATATTTCTGGAAAAATTAATGTCGAATAAAAGAAATATTTAATATTTGAGAGTCATATACCTTAGAATATAATTATTGGAAATTTTACGAAGGAAAATCTCACAAATGATCAGAGACCCCTTTATTTTCTATATTCCATGGATTATGGGTACCAATGATTTTTGTAAAGTGTTATTTTAATTGGGTGTGATAATGAATGTTATACTAATGATTTTATTTCGATGTTAGGGACTCATAGAATTAAATATGATGAAAGATTCCATACATCATGAAGAAAGATCAATAAAATAACCCCAAGGCATTTTAGAGGGTGTCTTTGTTATGGTTATGAGATATATTCTCCTATTATACAATCTCATTATTAATGTGGACGAGTACGGAAACATGTCCATTATAAATTCATGAAACTTCCTCATATCAGATAAGAATCTAATAAATGTTAAATAAGATGAATCGTTTTAAGAGTTAATGAAGAGAATGTTATTTTTACCAGGTGAAGGCTGCAAAACATAAAGTTAATTCAATCAACTAATAAGTTGATTTTATGTTAAACGATGATGAATAACCTGAATAGATATCACAATAGTAGTTATAATAAAAAATAAATGAAATTATGTAGACTCTTATCGATGAAATTTTGTATAAAAATTAAATTATCTTCAAAGAGGATGCAACAGACCACAATCATTTAGAATGTGTACAGTGGAATCAACAGTTGAAAATAGACACATACCTGAAATTTACCCCTTATGTAATAAATCCACTAGTACGGGACTTCAAATCCACTAATTATTAAATTGTGGCTCTCATTATTTTTAATATTGGACACACTATCATTCATCATAAATTATGGTTTTCTAGATGGAAAAGGGGTTAAATTTCATGTAGTTTTGAGAAGAAGAATTCATTTCATTGTATAAAAATAACTAATATTAAGTGAATTAATATTACCATGTGTACTTAAAATGTCTTAATGGACAAGAAAAAAATATGATATTGTAACCACAAAGGATACTCACACTACCTATTAAATAATTTTTTAATAAGGAGGTACTGAAATGTCTAAATATGAGTATAATTTTAATTATTTTTGACATTGAGTTGGTGAGTCCTTTTCAAGTTATACCAATTAATGGAAGATTAATAGTGTTAAATAATTATAGGAATGATTTTTTTCATATAAGGATAGTGATGGAATATTGAGTTAGTGTTGAATATAGAAAAATAATTGAAACCACCCAGAAATATCAGATTCTATTGACATTTTTGTATCCAATGTTAGAGGGGTTAGAAAGACTTTCATTGTTTTGTTTCATTGATGTATATTATGAATATAATAAAATAGCTATGGATCCTATTGGTTACTAAATAATCTATTCAGATACCCATGTCGATGATTTTATAACTATAGAATATCCTTTCGGATGTGTAATATAGTGGCCACTTTCTAAAGGTGTGTGACATATATTTTTTATGACATGGTGGAGGTGATTATAGAGACCATTATGGATGAATTTTCCATCTATGTGAGTTATTTTTATGTTTAAATTCATGATATAGATTTTTTATTGATGATATGAGAAGAAAAGTTCCAAGTCTTAAATTTTGAGATGTGTAATTTCGTGGAGATTTGAAAGTAATTATTAGATCTATATCTGGAAAAGATCAATATGATAATGTAATTTTGTAAAACTACCACTGTCAAAGAGATAATTATCATTTTTAGATATGAACTATTATACTACCATTTTTATAATATTCACTAATATATATCATCTAGTAAAAATTCTTTTGGCGAAGGGTGAACCATTTGACATTGTTGACTCTTTTCAACAATACATTACTAACATGAAAAGAAATAGGTTGGCTTCCTTGATTATTTTAGCTCTAGATTGGGAAAAAGATAATTAACATTTTGTGATATAAGTTATTTAAAAACTATATTTTTTCTAGGATGGTAGGTCATCCATGAATTTCATCCCATCAATTAAGAAATTCAAACTCTTAACTATTCTTATATTAATTAAACATCTGTAGGGAAGGAGCTTCTCAAGGTTATATTTTCCTTCAATAAATTGAGGTTATAACACACCATGAATTCAATATATATATATATATAAATTACATTAATTAAATAAAATATCTACTATCTTCTTTCACATACAACAACAAACTATAATGACCCATGAAAAAACTTATTATAATAATGTAATAAGATATGAAACATCTGAAAAATGTTATAATCACAATAAGCCCTAATTAGATAAAAAGATAACTAAATGAATTATTATTAAAATATATATTTAATTTCATAATATTTTTTTATTGTTTTTAATGAAATATTTTTTAATCACTTTTATGGGTTATGGGATAAATAACTAATGAAATATGATTGAAACTATTAAATGTAAAAAATTGATATTCTTATAAAGAATTAATTTTTTAGTAATATATATTTTACATAATAAAATAAATTTATCACATTTAAAATATGTTTTAAAAAATATGTAATATTTGAAAAAATAAATAAACACAGATTTAGTAATATATTGATATGAAATAATATTAAGAATATTTGAGTTTTAGAAGTTCATTTTTCTTTTAATTTTTTTTCATTAAATTTTTAATTTTCATCTAGCATTATTTTTATAAATTCATAAATCTGTATTTAAAATAATGAAAATATTTTTTTGAATTCATAATTTGAAATTTAGATTAAGAAAATTGTTTCTGGATATTTAGAAAAATATATAGTTTTTTACTATAATAATATCATTTATGAATATATCTTGAGGAAAGTAGGAATTACAAATATATAAACCATTATTAATGGACAATAAAATATTAAAATTTTAAAAAAATTCCATAAAAAATACAAGGATTAATTTAAAAACTCATATTTGAAATTTTGAAAACATAAGTAATCATTTATCCAAATTGAATTTCTATTTCATCTTTGTCATTTATGTATGTTTTCAAAAAATTGGTATTAATTTTTTTGATTAATTTCAAATCTACTTAACTCTTATTTCATTAATAATTATATAAATAATTTCTTGTAAGTAAAAAATTTTCATAATTTTATCCTAAACTCATTTATTACTTAAAACATATTTTTTCAAAAAAGTGTTTTTAATGTGATATAAAATTAGTGCTTTGAAAATTAATTTTATGACATTTATAAATCAGAAAAAATCAAATTGATTTCATATTTTAAATATCTTGTTTGAAATTAGGAAATAATTGTCATTTTATTTTTATGTATAAAAAATTGAATATCCTTAGTAAAAAATATTTACCGCGTTAAAAGTTAAAATAGTAAAAGTAATAAATCCCAGAAAAATTGACCTAAAAACATGTTTAAAAATGTGTGGAAATGATGGTTTGGTCTATTATAGATATTAAAAAATCCTCCACTACATTATTTTATACTTTGGATCCAAATATAATGTGAAACATGTTCTCTATTTAAATTATAAATTTAAATATAAAAAATTGTCTTCACCTATAAAAGGAGCTCACATCGAACCCATTTATTATGTCATTAAAAATCATTATATCAATAAAAAATCTACCTTAATATATCTTAATCACTCTCCCCATAATATATAATCCTTTTTTTCCAAAATATTAAGCTATGGGATCTTAATGTGTTACCCAAGGGAGACAATTGAAAGAGAGAGATAATGATCTATACCGAGCTCTCTTAATTATTTTCATTATTTACCCAATAAAACCAGTTATATACACGATGTTATAAAAAAATATGTGTTAATAATATAGTTAAATATTATTACACTAAATTAATATTAATTTTATCCCTTCATTCCAAATCATTCGAAAATGAAGACGTGGTCACGCGTACTAGAATACTAAAGCATGCATGAATGTCGTGCTTGATGTTCCATCACTTCATTAAAAGGAAATTTATAAAAGTATATTTGATTAATTAATATTATAATTTAAAAATTATTATTATTCATAAATTATAAAATTTTCCATATATTCCTCCTTATTTATGTAAAACAAATGCATCACTCGTGCGTAGGTGCAGAATACCGACTCCCTGAACACAACATATTTCATTTTTCACTATAGTGTTTTCTTATATATCCTACTCAATTGTAACATATGTAAACACATTAATAAAATATACATAATATCAGAATGTCAATTTTATAATATTATTATTCTAAAATAATAAAATTATTAACCATACTCATTGATGGATCATTACTTGTTCTTGTTTTTATTGGTTTAACCTCCGATATGAACAATGCTATAAATTTTTATCATTAATATATTAGGAATCATAAATACTAGTTATATAGTAAAATAATTAGAATGTAGTTATTTATTGTTGGTCCAAGAATGGTGATGGTATTATATAACCCATTATAATGATACTACCCCTCATTCATGAATATTATCAAAACATGCTCATCACTCTCTTTAACTTCACGAATCTTAATAAAAATACTTATGAAATGAAATTATAAATTTATAAATCATTGTAAATAATAATAAAAAATATTAATGATAATGAAAATTATTACATTGATTATTAAGATAATAATCTACACAATGGATACGAAACTATTTCAAAACAAAACAATCTAAAATAATAAACACCTTATAATAAAAATGAAATATAACTAATATATTCTTATTAAGTGATGAAAAATAATGTTTATAAAAGGTTATAGGCATGAATAAGGATATAAATTTTTTTATTGAGATTTTTATTTTATTTATATAGTTGTTAAATAGTGTTTTTCCAATATGGATTATAGTTAAAGGTTCATTCATCTCATTTTTTACTCATTGAGATATAATGAATATTCACAGGTTTTTTCTATTTTATTATGTAAATTTTTACCTTAATTTATTTTTTATCATATATTTCACTATATATAATGTATTCAAAAATCCATATCATGTTGTAAATTTATAGGTTTTTAATTATAATGATAATGAAATCATACGTCGATTATTAACTGAATTTCATTTCAATTTGGATATTGAGTTATATTTCATAACTATTCTATTGTATTTTACCTTACTCTACAATTTAATTATTCTATCTAGAAGTTCCTATTATTTTATATTGGGGAAAAATATTTATTTAAATGCAATCTTCTTCATTGATCAACTTCATCTGAAAATTTATGAAATTATTAGGATTAATGCCGATATTTTATAATATATTTTTCACCATTATGCCCATAATTATTACATACCACCAATGTTCTATTATACTATTGGGGATATGAAATTTATTTTCTCTTATGTGATCTTAATCATTATTCATACCCCTTTTGAAATATATTTTTTTATTCTTTTAAAATAATATGTTTCAAGATGTTTATTTTAAGACATAAAAAGGAATATTCCGAAATCCCTCATTACATTTGGGACACACATTCTCTTTATTTTTATACCTTTTACTCTATAATATTCCCATGTAATGTGTATTTATTTTATAAATAGGTCCATTACATATATTCATAGTTTAATTTTTCTTCTTCTTTTTCAGATAATACATGTTTTATTCTCTTTTTGATTCTATATTTTATGTAAAAAAGGATTATGAGAACAACCCAATTTTTTGTTTCATGTCATGTACTAACTCCATAACATTTTTTTACAATTATTATATTTTTGAAACCCATATTAATTAATTTAAAACCATCCATGTTCAATTTTTGTCTAATGGAAAATGATAATACCCTATTTTCTTTAAAATATTATTTACTTAATTGATAAAGTAACATTTTAATGACTCTCTTTATTTTATCATTTCATTTTAAAACCACATAACTAATATAAAAAAACTGTAAATACTCATTAAATACCTTCATTTATTTTAATAATTTACATCCAAAATCATTTCATTCCAACTTCATTATGGAAACCTCATGATATAGCCTTCAGATAAGCTTTGAGACAATATTCAGAGACCCACTTCTTTCTCATAGGTTTTATCCTGATTATGATTAATATATGGTTTATCTGTATCCAATATAAAACATATTCATGTACATGTTTTTAATATCATGGGCTTACCCTAATATTTCTCCAATTCCATAGGTAATGTTTTCATCTCATGGGATACCATGTATGGTGAATGAGTGGTAATCCTGAGAACAATATGTTAAGTTGTATTGGTGATGAACCTTGTCTTAGGAATATAATATAATATTGTATATTATTTTCATATATTTTGGATTATATGAGCTTATTATATCATTACATTATTCTATTTTTTAATTCTTATTTCTCACTCTTATGACTTGTTAAATGTTTGTTCATTTGAGATTACATATTCCACTATTATGACTTTTAAACAACTCTTATTGTTTCATGTTATTTTTAATAAGGTATTTCTCCATTTTCCATTATTTTTCATATTATTATGATACAACTCTTGATGAAAAGTTTACAATTTCTACATTTCTGAGAATTTTAGATCACCCCTTTATGCTTTTCCTTGGGTAATAAATACGAGTATAACTTATGAAAAGTCTTTAAGTCATTTTATTGTTGTTTGATTATAGATAAATCTTCCAAAGTATTGAAAAATAAATTATATATGTAACAAGTCCTCAAAGACACTAGATCATACATTCATGGTATTTTGTGATTATTATTATATTTAATGTTTAAATTATGGAAAAAATGTAAAATAAAGACATTTTTATCTTGGATCATATTAATTTGTGTCAAATCCTTTTTGTAATGTATGTATTTATTTCATTGGTATAGTGAGTGTCGGTCTGGGGAACCTTATAGGTTGAGAATTTTCTTGTATAATGTTATTTTTTTGGACCATAAATCATTTTGATACCTTTAAACAAAAAAGTATTAAATTATGAGGTTTATTAGGTGGATCATATCTCTATAAGAGTTTTATATCATCATTAAAGACCAGATGATCTCTTATAATTTCATCACTACCCACATTTCAAGGGTACAATTTCCAAATGTTGAGGCAAAAGGAGAGTTGGATATTTTCTATAGATTTCTAGATTTGATGTTGATTTATGTGTAATTTCTGATGGGTCCATTGATCTCTGATATAATGTGTTACAAAAAAATTTAATGACATAACCTCACTACTATTGTCAATAGAGGATGTGATTTTTCATAGATGTCGCTCAATACAACTGGCATGAGCCCCAGATATTCAAATAATGTGGATATGGATTAATCAGAAGATGTTTTCTAATGAAATAAGAGTCCATTTTTATTGAATTTTTTACATTCATCACCCACCATAGTAATCAAATATAGGATCTTATTATGGAAAAATTGAATTATGGTGGTTTTTTTTCTCCCACGATTCATCGAGATGCATGAGATTTTGTTCCAAGGTGTAACAACTATCACAATGATGGAAATATTGGGATCAAAATTGATACGTCATATAACCATATTTTGGAAGAGGATTTTTGTAATGTAGGGGGAATATTATTTATAGAAGCTTCCTGCAATATTTTGACAAAACATATATTTTGGAATGGGTAGACTACACGTCTAAATGGATGGAGTTGGATGAAAATTCTTCAACAATGATAAAGTGGTCATAGATTTCTTAAGTAAGAATATTATTTTCAGATTCATATTCCACAATAACTACTTATGGATTTGGGAACCCATTTTTATAACCTCCTCATGAGATTTCTTCTATAAATATTTTTATTTAGATATAATACGAGAACCCTTTATCACCTAAAAGAACATGGTAAGGTTGATCACTACAGCTAGGGAATTAATAAAATTATAAAAAAGACTTAAACTATGATTCAAAGAGATTAGAGAAATATGTTAGATGATATACTCTAGGTATATAATACATCCTTTAAAACACCGATATATAATATATTTTTTAATCTTACGTATAGAAAAACATTTCAATTGTCGATAGAAATTGGTTGATGATCATATTGGGAAATAAAGAAGATCAATTTTTAGAAGTATCATGCATGATATATATTATTCCTATACATATATTAGATAGAAGTGTTAATGTGGGATTAATTTGAGAATGTGAAAATTTATAAAGAAAAAATAAAAATGGAATGGCTGATTCATCTCCCAATGGACCATTTCACCTAGGGATATGGTACTCTTATTTAATTTAGTTTTGAAACTATTTATAGATTAATTAAATTAATGGTTGTTGGGACTATTCCTTGAGAATAAATATATTCTATATAGAGTGGTTAAAATTAAGAGTTTTAATGTAAAATTGTTCTTGTTAAATAGTCATAGGATGAAGCTTTTTATATATCATTTCAAAATGTTATACATTCTATCTTTAATACTTGAATGATACAAAATAAGGTAAATCTATATATCAACATAAAATGAAGCAATATTTGGGAGCCTACACATGTATGTTGTCATGTTATTTTCCTATTTTATTTTGTAAATTGATATATGATATCTAATGTAAAGTAAAATTAAATTAATCTAAGATCAATTATAGTCCCCTTAGAGTAAGAAATATGAGGTTAGAGAACATTTAGAGAAACCATTCTTGGTCACGTCTCCTAAGAGAAGATTCTCATTATGACATATCTAGGGTAAAATTTACCAATTTTTTCCCAAAACTAAATTTGGTTGATTATGACATAATGAATATATCTAAATTCTATATATTCAATATTGCATTACCAGAAATACTATATATCTATAATAATAAATTAACAATGTTTATAAAAAAATTGCTTCATGATATTCCATGAGGTAATTTCATAACCTCTATTCAATGTTACATTCTCTATTTCACACCAGGAATTATATGAACCTTGATGTAACATTTTATTCATCCAAAAATATGTTTAAGATATTTTTCATTATGAATTTAGAGTGAAAATAGGGAATTCACACAATGACAAATTCATGAGGATTTAAATATCATGGCATAACCATGTCCCAGGATGTGCCCCTTTATTTTCCCCTTAGCATATTGATCACACATTACTTTCCCACGTGTCTCTCCTACTCTCCCCACAACATGAGAACATTTTGGTACACTTTACACTCTACATTGTGAGTTTTCCCATCCATTTCCTTTTTACCCAATCGATTTCAACCTAGTCATCACCCCAACCTCCTTATATTTCCCAAACATGAACTCTTTTATCCCTTCATTCTTATTTTATTCTAAATCAAAAAAATCCCCATATCCTTTGACCATCCTATTCAATACCTATATTATGGATCGAATTAAGAAACCCACTCCAAAATATCTATCTAAACAACATTAATTCATATTCCCTACTAATAAAAAGTTGGAACCTTGAAAAGGTACAACACCTACAACCCTATAACATTCCCCTTCACCTTTTTCTATTCATGCCTCTACATCCCAATATACTACCAATTATTCATTCAAGGAATATTCCCCAATGTATCTCATGAACCATTTCATGTTGTTCAATGATTCCAAATATAATAAATATTTAGAAAATAAGAAATTAAATCCAAGGAAACCTAATAAGACATTGGGAATGGAAATCATTAAGTAGATTGGGATTTATGAGGAGTTCGGGGAGACCTATTAATCCATAAACATATACCCTATATTCTATTTTTATGGGGAATTGTTTAGGTTTCTATATATCATGTTTTTATTTAAAATGGAGATAACTCATGTTATGATTAAATTTCAATTAGGTACTTATCACTGGAAGTGTTTTTCATGCACCTAAGAATCTATAAATTAAAATTTAATGAGATAGAGGAATATAAGACCATGATTATAGATCCAAGAATGGAAATAAAAAAAGGTATCAGGATGTTATATTTGAAGATCATAAAAGGAAGCCTGATCTAAAGACCACAAAGATCATATAGTTAGAATTAATATTACACCAAATTGTCTTTGAGGTTCTGTCCCATGATATCCAAACCCGAGGAGTTTCTCATGGGACAATGACCTATATTGAGTTGATCATACTATTCATGTTATTCCCTGATACATCGATTCACATGGATGGATAGTTTTCATTTGATTACAATGACTATGATAGAAAGTATTGTGGGAAACTAATAACTGGAAATTTAATTACATATTTTTCCCAAAATCTCAATGTTACGGATGACTCATGAACCATTAAATATTTAGGAAAATTAATATTGATTTTTTATCATATTTTATTTAATGTGGAATAGTTGAAAACAGTGGGAATGAATAATGACTGGGTTCCCAAGTGTGCTATTATTGAGATCGAGTATCATAATCTAGGGCATCATCATCCAACACCTACCAAGATAAGGTTGGAAGGAGGACACATACAACCCATGCAAAGTAATATTCACTCAATCTCATAATAGATATTTTGTTTCACTTAATTTTTGGATTAATCAATTTCATTATGGATATACTCAAGCTCCATTTCAGGATAATATGATTATATTCCTATATATCTATGTTTCCCTTCACTCACCTAAGTAATCTCACACAAACTCCTCAGTCATAATCATCCGTGATTCTTAAAAAATCTAATTCTTATGTGGTTCCTTATACCCACAAGGCATTTTCCAAATTCTAATAGGAATCATTGGTAAAAATTACCTAAAATGGGCGAATTTCAATTAATATTTCAGTCGCAACTTCCCCTAAAGAGTATTTTTTATAATACCATCACAAGGGTAATGGGTAGGCTATATAATATGTAACAGATACCCCTATTATTGACCACACTACTAGAACCACATCACCCATTCCAATTTGAGAGGGCTTAATTGAGATTCTGTCAATGAAGACTCTAACACAAACTATACCAATGGTGTAGATTTCACCATCCACATATAAGTATACGCTACACACTACCCCAAATCAGATTCTTAACATTACAGACTAGCCCATTCTAAAATGTTTATCTATCTACTTCATTAGTTTCACCTCATCCAGATCAAATCACTATTCCATTAATTTACATTATTTCCATTCATGATTATCCCAAATACTAATGAGAAGTATGATCATATGTTTGACATAAGGAGGGAACATAGGGATGGAATATAAGAGTCTTAATATTCACCCAATCCTTATTTTTTTCATTTTACCTTTACTTGTGATGTTCATGAATCTGTTTTCAATTATACATATGGTACATTTAATTCAATTCTGTTACAAGAACCTATGGTCTAATTTTTTTCACATTACATTCCCTATAAGACCTATTATATATCTTTATTGAAATCTCAAATATTATAAATAAGATGTTTTATATTTGGAAATTCATTCCATAACTCATAGCTAAATGAATGCTTCCAAACATCCCACACTTCATTTCCATTTCACACTACATTTTCAAAGGGTATTTTTAGTTATTTTTCCCAGTTATTTCTATTTCAATTAAATATTTATTTGAATCCTTTCCACATTATTTCCAAAAGTAGGGACAATATTTAAATTTTATGTGAGGGAGAATATTTTTAGAAAACCATGTGCTCTAATTTATTTTAATATTCCCTTCATTAGAGTAAGATAAATTTCATATTGGATGTGTATTATTTATTTTAGTAAAATTTAAACAACCATGGAAATATAATTAGAATTTTTAGATCGATATAATTGAAATTTAATTTTTTCTTTACTATTTGATATAATTCAGAATGATTTCTGAAGTGTATTTTGGTCTCTAGTTTTAATTCCATAATTTATTTATTGATTGAATAAATACATGTTATTAATTTATGGTGTTATTATATAGATTTTTTAATTTCCAATTACAAGAGGTTTTATAAGAAATTTTTTCATATTCTATCATATTCCCCAATTATTGAGAGAATATGAGATTTCCATATCATAGCCAGAACATTCTTTCTTTTCTTACCGAAAGAAGATAATTTTGAACCACATTTATATTAGTGAGACCATTAATTTTTATTAAACCCATGTGACTTTGTGACATTAACTACATTTTATCCCAGTAAAACCCGTGATAACTATAAAGTTCCTTGAAATAGAGTCACATTTCATCCCATTTTTACTTACCAACCATATACATTGATTTTAATTTCCTGTTTTTTTATTTCATCTTTGTAGAAGGTGTTTGGTGTGTCATTGTAATATTTCAATATGGTGATATGAAGGGGTTTTGGGAGATCTGTTGGTTATTTTGTGAATGTATTCAAATATTTTTGTGACCTCACTTACATATAATAATCTATATATTTGGAAAATAAATAAAATAAAATAAAATAGTTCATGTTGGATGATTTGTGTTAACGTTTAACTTGAAACACCTCCCTTGTTCTTTAAAAGTCTATTCCAATTAATTTTGGGAAGAGATTGATGATGGATAAAGGTTATAATAGTTTTAACTTAATGAGTTGTTGGAATTTTCATTGCACAATTTCAACTTTAAAAAATTTAATATAACAAATATCCCAAGAGGAAAATAGAAATTTCAACACTTCCATACATGCTTTATTTTTAACATAATTTGAAAATATAAACCAGATGTGGGAATGTTGTCTTTTGAAGTTGAATTTAAGGAGTAGTTAATTTCATTAATCTTAAATAAATATCATGCATTATGATTTAAATAATTTATCTCGTCTTTTTATTTAAGATATTAATTATTACATCATGAGCCACCTAACATTAGGCTCAGAATCATTATAGTATGAATGAAAAAACCCTCAAGATAATTTTGGATTGAATTCGAATTGGATGTATAGGTTAACTAAAATTCTATAAAATGTAATAGTGCACTTGATATTGATCATGAATATTTTTTAATATTCTATTTACTGTTGAGTAAAAAAATTCTAGATGGGTAATTCAAAAATTGACATAGATTCTTAAGGAATGGTTGGAAAACCAATAATAGAGGGACAAAGTAATTATATAAATTTCCAATAGTAAAGGATGTCTAATTTCCTATGATGAAAGTTTGGTTTTAAATTTAATTACATTTCATTCAATACACGGTTCAGTCATTGTGTTTTGATTTGATTTTTTTGGGGCTATTTTATTTTATAATATTTATTGAGATTAATTATTATTATGAAATGGAAATTGTATAAGTGTGAAATAATTACTCACTAATTATTCATTATTTTAATATTTTTCATGTAATTTTCTATCTTTGTTAAGTTAAATAAATTTTTTCGATTAACTTATGATGTTTTGTAAGAAGGTGATGTGTTATGAAGAATTCAAATATTGAAGGTGATTCACATAAATAACCACCTTATTATGGAACGATTTGTTATATATGACATGATAAACAAGGGAATTAGAGAATATTTATCTTGATAGTTGATAAGAATAATACTCATTTAGAATGATATCATTCTCACCATGAATGATGATTTTAAACACATTTAAATAATTCATAGCATAAAAATAACACTACACCCATCCAACCATAAACTAAAGAATCCATTGACCAATCCACATTAGGGTAGCTAATCAATCTCACTAGGAGGGTCAACTTGGTTAGGCATCTGTGAATCCCAAAATAGGTCTTCACAAGTATTTAGAAATTTATACACATGTCAAGATAGGAATATATGAAACATTTTAGTGTTGGGTAGTAGGGTATATATAAGAGGGAATAGGGATTATCAATTGAGATAGTTACATAATGTTTTGATAATTATAGAATACCCTAGAAGATCATCAAACTGATGTGGGGAAAATCCACTTTTTATTCACATAATGAGTCTATGGGTCACATCGTGATTGGGGTTTTATATTGGTGAATTTGTGTTTTTCTATTCATATCATGATCAGGGAAATCATGTGATGTATTATATTTAATAGAATAAATGGAGGATATCTCATTTTGTTCCCTATATATTTCATTTTATGATCTTCATGAAGTGATTCTAGTTAATATTTTGGATTTTTTCGATCACACAAGGATGTCTTTAGTTCAGGAATCAACATTTATAGAAAAAAATTAAAAAATCTGATCTTGTTGCTTCATGTAACAACACTTCTGTTACTGTCATAATATGTTAGACCCGAAAAAGGTTTAAGATGATACTTGATGCTTCACACTCCGTAATTGATACCCATTCAATGAATGGTTCTTGAATATTAACATAAAAAATTTATGACAGTTGGGGGATTAAAAATCTATTTCAGGTTTTTCTATATTTTTTACTTCTGTTGGAGACTCATGGGTGTTAAATTTATTCTATTACTCCTCTTTTGAGGTTTTTGTTCTTAATTAAATGATGTTTCATTTCTATTCAATTCAATTGGATCGAGTTTCTAAATTTATTATTATAAACTAATATTATCAAACATGTTCTTCACACAATATAGTATTCTTCATGGTCATTCATGGATTGTTTCTTGAGGGGTGAGAGATCGATATTAAATTGATTAATGTGTTAGTAAATTATTAATCTCAATCATGGTAAGGTCTCTTGGATTTGTAATTGGTCTTATTACAAAATTAAATATCACATCTATAAATGAATTTGATAAAGAGAATTCAAATGGAATGAAATCCAAATCACATGTGTGAATCAAATTATGATCATTACCAAGGTATTATAATTATAGTAAGAATATTTATGCAATTTGAATATAATAGGATGGTTTTATTTGAATTATTTTTTAGCCAAATTAAATATAATCATTTTTAAGGAGTATAATATATTCTATAATTAACATCCTTTGAAATTGGTCCTAAGCACATGTATTCAATTAATTATTTTCAATCAATAAATTTTATTTGAAAATAATTAAATATTAATCCAAAAATTGGCACCCATGTAAACGCTAAAATTAAAAAACTCTAAAGTCTCATTATTTTAGACTATTTATGGGAAAATCTCATAATTTCCAACCCATACCCTTATAGTAGGGAATGATCAAGTAATCTTTGAAATTAATTAAATTGGTTACCCATAAGGATTTAACGAAGAACCATAGGTGTTAAAATAATATATAGTATTTAAATATCATGTGATTCCAATATCTATACATTATTATAGTGATTTAGTTTTAAAACCATATTCCATAAACAAAATTATTGTATCTAAAAAATATTAATTCAAAATACTTAATAGAAATCAATATTTTTATTATGAATAAAAATATAAATGGAAATTATATCTACCCATATCCAAATGTATTCCATGAATGAGGTGTAGGAAACCCTTTCATGTAAAGTATTTAAATCACCTGAATCTAAAAGTAACATATGAAAAAGAATGGTGATTTAGTAATAATAACCCAATTTCAATAGAACAAATCATAACACCCAGTCCTATGAGAAGTCTGAAACGTAGTCCGATGATCCATATATGAATACATAAGAGAGAATGTAATTACTGCATAACTCTAACACTCAATATTCATAAAACATGCAATCCATTATTTTTGAATTCTTTACATAAATATTAAATCATAATATTCACTTTATAAAATCAAAATATTCATGTTACCCTAGAATTTATTATTTATATACATGATATTAAAATGGAAATAAGTAGATTAAAATATCTAAAGTATAGAATAAAACATACATAATATAAACATTTAATATCCATGAAAAAGTATTTAAAATATAAATAAACAATATAAATATTTAACATGATATGTAATAACATTGGATAGTTGTAATAATAAAAAACAATTTTAATAGTCTAATGTAACGTGGATTTTATATTGTCCCTTATCATAATTTTATACAAACCAAAAAATAACTGTTATGTTGTTTTTATACCCATATCATTTTTTACATATATTTTCATAGTGTTCCCACCATAAACCATGACATATTTTTTAAGGGAAATTTGTTTTTTGTTAAATGGTCATGCCATAAACCATAAATAATTTACAAATTCCCAAACATGGATTTTCTTCATCGAAGTATCATTTAAATAAAACATGAATATTATATTCTAGAGACCATGAGGTAAAAATATAAAATAATTATGTTATATATTCAGATAATAAAAAAATGATTTTCAATAAAAATGTCATTTTAAGATAAAAATCTAAAAACCAAGTTGTTAATTTGTAAATAATATCTATTTTAGAAAACTCATATAAATTTGTGTGGTTTAAAAAATAAAATATTTAGCCTGTAATTTTTTTGAAAAATATATTTTTGATCATCAAAATAAGAATTCTCTAACAACTACCACTCTAGATCATTAGAATTGAATTTTTAAATATTTTTATTCTCTAATTTAGTGTATGAAACCCCTAATTTCATATAAAATATAAAAAGGTAGAGAAATAAATAAAACAAATTAAAAATAATTAAACAAATTATAACTCACTATCTATATTAAATTTCTAATAGTAGTTAGTTTGATTATGATGCCACAACAATAACTAATGGGTTATTTTTTAATGGTGTCCCTTGGCCACTAGAGTCATAAAAATTATTTGGTATGACAACTTATTATTTGAATGTTTTCCAGGACAACCACTGAAAAGGAAACCAAAATGTGGTTAATTTTAAAGAGATACATCATATCATGTAGTAGTCTCTAGTATAGAAAAATAATTCCTACAAAAGAAACATATTAAACACCTTCAACGGATGAAGTTTCACATTGAAGTTCAAACATTTTATTTTTTATGAAATAAAATCATATTTGGCAGCACTGTTGTATATACTTTCAATAAGAGAAAAATTAATTAAAAAAATTTCTAAAACCCCTAATAACATGAACAAATCCCATGCAGCATGAAATAATGATTCATAAAATGAATTAAAACATTATAATCGATATAAAACATTTCCCAAATTTAATCCAATAACATTCACAATTAATACTACAATTTTATATTAAGAAACATTTCCCAAAATAGTCCACATAATAGGGACTTTCACAAGATATTGGTTATTTATTTATTTCATATTTTCAACACTTTTTGTTATAACACAAACAACAGACTGAATAACATGTATTTTCATAGATTCAATGCCATTATGTGTATACAAACCATGGAAAAATGAAAATTTACAAAATAATATGTATTTAGATAATAATTATGTAAGATTATCATTAGTAATTTCAATAACTTCAAGGCTTCTCCATAAAAACATGAGTGCATAATTCTAAATGTTTTAAAAAATTTGAGGTTTGTAATACTATGAAAAATTTCAAACAATATTAGAGATAAGTTGTCATTGTGAAAGATCATTAATTAACTATTAATCTTTAGATCTATGAAAATATCTAGTAATATTTAAAAGTAATGATCCACTAAAGTCCACCGAATAACCCCCCAATAGTCGAAAATTTCTCAATAACAATTTCTTGATTCATACAGGAATTGATTCCAACACCGTCCAAATGATGTGTTATTAAGATCATAGACCATCAGTACATGCAATTATTTATTATTTTCGAAATTATTTTCTATAAAATATTTAAAAATATATATAGTGTATTTTTTTGGACCTCCTCATGTCTTAATCATGTTTTAATGATCACAAATCCTATACATCCTGTAATATTTGTTAATCATATTTTATCTATCTCAAATCATGCTGAAAAATGGTTGGTTTCTTTATACAATAAATAAACCAAACAAAGATCATAATTGCTAAAATCATGTTATTTTGTGTAAGCTATATTTATATTATTTTATAATGAATTTATTTTATGAATGATTAAGTTTAATTTATTCTATGGAAATCACTGTTTATGTAGGTAAATAGATATTTTGGCTAAGTCTGAGAAACAGTGTGTCTGCAAGCAGTTATATTTATCTTGAAAACATCCTAGACACTGTGACCAGACAAAGTGACTAGACACTGTGACCAAACACCATGACTAGACACTGTGACAAGACACTAAAACAAGCATCCTATCTATTGATGTTTGTGACACCGGTTCCTTGTTCAGACGTTGTATCATGTTTGGCAATGCACCAGAAATCTTGATCCTAAAACCGCATCTGTGATATTGGTTCCTGATCTCCATACAACAATGCCACCATGACTGTCTCACCACTCAATGACAAGGAAGGAGAAATCATTCAGGGAGTCACCGCTTCTAAGTGACACATTTTCCAAGAAGACTATTACACTGTTATTTAATCTGTTTATTCATTTTTCAAATTAATTTCTAACTATCACATTTGAGCCTTTTAATTGTAATGACATAATTACAGTTTTTGGTATAAATGTCAGCTAACAGTACGTGGTATGTGGTGAAAAATACATGCATACTGTCAGTACGCACACATTCACTTCATGAATAAAAAGAACTGTGTGTCCAGTAATGAAAAGCGAGAAAATAGAAACAAGTATGCATGATAATGAAAAAGCATGTCCATTCTTGAGAAAATAACTGACACATCCAACTCATCACTTTTGAAGAACACATGAAGCATTATCTAATAAAAATTTTGGATACCATAGATCAGAGTTCATAACATCATCTAATTATCATCTCCACGAACAACATGATCCAGATCTATCTAACTTGCGATACTATTATTACCACTAGAGGACTTGAATCATGTATCTTCTTCATCATAGAAGTATAGAGCTACATAGAATAAAACACAGAGCACTTATATTCATATCTCTTTATCTTCTCTCTATTGTTTGTTGTTTTTAGATTTCGAGCAGTGTGTGTGTGTCTAAATTAAAACATGGACTACCACCTACATTAAACTAGATGATACAAGATAAGCTTCCTCTCGAATTTTTTTATACTTGTTTGTTCACATGGATAGGTGTAGAAGATCTTCTTGTTTGACCTGATAGTTTATACCTATGATGAACTCTAGAAGAGGTCATTTGACTTGGATAGTACCATGTAGAGTTTTTTACCCCGATCCTGGGTGTGGATCATGTTTATTAATATAAACTAGTTTTTGGTAGGTGATCACCAAGTGGAGTGGATTAGGTCTAGGCATGACACTGAACCACTTTTATTATATCTGTGGCATTGTTTAATTTAGTTTTATCTTCTTTACTATTTAATTCAGAAATCACTAAACATTCTTTGATATTTAATTTTGGAAGCAAGTTATAATTGATTTTCCTTATTAGAATAGCGTCAAAAGTAATTTTAATAACTTATTTTAATATTATTGAGAATTAATCAATCTTCATAGACGTTATTTAAATTGTAAAACATTCATAACCGTATTACAATGGTTAACTAGGATTTATTAACTTTTATTTGGGATCTTTTTTAAGAAACCTTTTCACACATAAATTTTTAACACATACTTAATTCAACCATCTATTTACTACTTTACTCCGACCAACATTTGGTATCAATGGAATTTTTATTCCTGTTGAGACTCTAGTTTTTTCCTATTTCAATTTTGATTTTAGTTGTACTTTAAAGATATGTTAATTTCTATTAATTTTAAATTTTGAGATCTTATAATTTAGGTCATTATTATGTATATTAGACTAGAAGGTGTTGCAATATACATACCACCATTCATTAATGGATCCAATTATTCCCAATGGAAAATAAAAATTAAAATGAATTTAAAATATATGAGTTTTGAAATTTGGTATTCAATTATAGATGATTATAATATTCCTACTACTGATATAATCACATGTGATGACCCAACCAAGGCTACATACAATAAAAAATGTAAAGACATGAATTATCTATACTTCTCTTTATTAGATGAGGAATTTAGAATATTTTTTTCATGTAATATTTCCCATGAAATTTGTGATACTTTGTCTGTTTCACATGAAGGAAAATCTACTCTGAATGAAATTTGACTCAATACTTATACTTTTAAAAATTATAAATTTAAAATGAATCCCTATGAGCCTATTTCTAACATGTATCCCATTTTCTATGAAATTTCAATAGATTTATTTCTCGTGGATGAGAAGTCACCATAAAAGAACAAATTATGAGGATTCTCATATGCTTACTTGATAGGTGGAGAGGAACCTCTGCTCTATAACAGAGTCATGTGACATCAGCATGTTACTGGTAAAAGAACTAATTGGAAAATTGATAGTGTATGAAGAGGAGAAGAAAATCAATAAGGAAGATGAGGATGAACCCAAAATAAAATATGTTTCATTATAGGCAACCACTATTAAACACCTAGAGAAGTGGAAATTGGAAGTCACTGTAGAATGGTCCAGTAATGAAAAATCATCACCGGAAACTGATGAGAAGTTTTCTCAATTATCTATAAGTTTTATGAGATTCTACAAAAAGATGAATTGTTTTAGAAAGACTAACATCAAGGGAAGAAATGATCAAAAAGGACTCTGGATGAATGATTGGAAAATAAGTGACATGTTTGATGAGGTAGTATGCTATGAATATAAGTGGAAGGAACATGTAATGGCTGAATGTCCCAATCTTAAGTCCAAAAAAAGTATGAGGAAAATGATATGATATTGTAAATGAAAGAAACATGGAGTTATTTTGAGGATCGTTCAGGTAACTGAAAAACCCCACATTATGAACAGGATAGAAAATACAATATGTGTTTTATGAAAAACACATATAAGGTAACACTGGAATCTCCTGCACATAATTCCTATTATTCCGGATATGAGAGTGACTTTAAAAATATTCCTAATGATGAAATGATTGATTATTTTAATATTCTTGAACAGGAATGTAATTAAAAAATAGATAAATAATAATCATTAAAGTAACAACATGGTCTTACCTCAACTCTTAAAACTGAACTTGCTATAGAAAGGGTGAAAAATGTTAAACTACTCAATGAAAATAATAAACAAAATCTATCTAATGAGAAATTGAAAAGGGATATTGAAAGTTTTAATAATGGTAAAGATACTTTGGTTCAAATTCTAGGTAAATAGATAGCTCATAAACATACTACTGGAATTGGATATCAACCTGGTAAATGAAATTATGGAAGAACTAATTTGGTTTCAATGTATATTGAAAACAACATTAATCCTAGTTCTTGAAAAACTTTTTCTATTTCAAGTTATGACACACTCTCTACTGTTTCAATATTTTTTTGACCAAATATTGTTTATTTTTAAATTACATTACATAATGCTTATATGGAACCTATCTGGTAGAAGTGGGTTCCTAAAGCACCAGTCACTAATATTAGTGGACCCATAAAAATATGGGTACCAAAATTTGATTTTTTTTGTTATTTGGTAGGAAAGATTCATAAATAGATAATGTAAATGATTATGGTACATGGACAGTGGGTTTTCAAGACACATTACAATATACTATTCATGCTTCAAGAATTAAATAAATATTGATTTTGGGCATGTCACCTTTAGTGAAAATGAAAAAGGAAAGGTCAATTTCCTTGGCCAAATCGGTAACTCTATCTCAATTTTGATTTCCAATGTACTTTTTGTTGATGGATTGAAATATAATTTTCATAGTATATAACAACTACATGATGATGGATTTCATGTTAAATTTGAAAATGATTCTTGCAATGATTTTAATTCTAAAAATGAATTAGTATTTTCTTCATTAAAAATGAAAATGTATATTCTCTTAACATATTTTCTTCAGTCTTTTAAAATGATACATGTTTATGTGTATTTAACAAAGGGTCATGTATTTAGGAAAGGAGACTAGGAAACTATAATATTCACTCTGTTATAAATATGACTAGAAAGACTTTAGTCAAAGACCTACCCAAACTTGTGTTTCCAAATGATAAAGTGTTTAATCCTTCTCTTAAGGGAAACCAACACACAATTTCCTTCAAACCAAATAATGAATTTTCGGCTTCTGAACCACTCGAATTGGTTCACATGTATTTTTTAGGACCATCTAGAGTATATAGTTTAAATGGGAAGCACTATGTTTATGTTCTTGTAGATGACATTTCTAGATATACTTAGACTTTACTTGTCTCACAAAACTGAAGTTTGCACTAATTTTACCAAATATTGCAAAACTGTAGAAAATCATAGTGGACATAGAATTAAATCCATAAGAATTCAACATAGTCGTGAGTTTGAAAATAAATAGTTTGAATACTTTTTCTTAAAAAATGGATATAGTCATAATTTCTCTTCTCCTAGAACACCTGAACATAATGGATTTGTAGAAAGAAGAAACGGAGCCTTGTAAAATATTTCTAGAACTATGATTAGTGAATATGCATTATATATTTTTTTGTGATGAAGCTATAAATATAGACTAATATATTATCAATAGAGTATTGATTAGTCCCATTCTTAAAATTACTCCATATGAGTTATGGAATAATAAAAACCACAAGGTACGTTACGTCAATGTTTTTTGTTGCAATTTCTATATCCTTAACACTAAGGACAATCCTGACAAATTCGCATCGAAGAATGATGAATGAATCATTCTAGGATATTCAATATCTAGTAAATCTTATAGAGTGTTTAGAAAAATAACTAATTTTTGTGGATGAATCTATCCATGTAAAATTTGATGAAACAGATCCACATGAATCTAAAACCACTCTTGACAACCTATACGATGATGTATCAAAATCTGGACTTTAATTCAAATTCCTCTAACAATCCTATAAAGGAAACATTGAAAACTTCCAGTTTGGAAAATTCTTTATATTCAAATCACAATGAACCTAAACCTGTTGATGAACCTGAAATCACTAGTCCTTATTTTTCTAATGCTATTAAAACTCATAAGAACCATCCTATAGATGTTATTATAGAAGACATAGACAAAAGATATAAAAATAGATCTTATCTTAGAAATCATGTTGAACATCAAGTGTTCTTGTCACATATTGA
Organism: Viscum album; assembly: GCA_963277665.1. Lineage (NCBI taxonomy): Eukaryota > Viridiplantae > Streptophyta > Magnoliopsida > Santalales > Viscaceae > Viscum > Viscum album. Next base: position 393,709,457 of record OY728127.1, on the reverse strand, counting down.
ACCTAAAAACATTTATGATTCTATCAATGATAAATTTTGGTTGATGGATATGCAAGAAGAACATAATTTGTTTGAAAAGAAAAATGTTTGGAAACTTTTTGACCATCCCGAAGACACATTCACCATAGGCACTAAGTGGGTGTTATGAAATAAGGTATAAGATGCTACTAACATAGTTAGAAATAAGGCTAGATTGGTGGCACAATGTCCTAGTCAAGATGAAGGAATTGACTATGAAGTGACCTTTTCACTAGTAGCAAAATATGAAGCCATCAGAATTCTACTTTCATTTCATGCACATGTAAATTCAAAACTATATCAAATAGATGTTAAGAGTGCATAGCTAATGATGAATTTTGTGAGAAACCCCTTGGTTTAAAAAATACTCATTTTCCAAATCATATTATTAAATTATCAAATGCTTTATATGGTTTAAAATAAGCTCCAAGAGCTTGGTATGATAGATTAAGTAATTTTCTTATTTCTAAAGGTTTTAAAAAAGGGATAGATGATCTTAACATTTTTATAAAAAAATTTCCAATGTTGTTTTACTAGTTAATATTTATTTAAATGAAATTTTATTTGGATATTTAACAATTTATTTATGTATTGAATTTTCTAAAATGATGCAAAACGAATTTTAGATGAGTTTAATGGGTGAACTAAAATTATTTCTTGGATTTCAAATATTTAAAATTCATGATGGTATTATTTGAAATCAAAGAAAATATACAATAGATCTTATAAAACGTATTTTCTTGGATAACACTAAAATTAGTGAAACACTAATGATTACTACTTGTATGCTGGATCTTGATCATGATGGAAAATCATTTGATCAAACCACTTATAGGGGAATGATTGGAATTATACTCTACATAATTTCTAGTCTACCTGACATTAGGTTTGGTGTATATAAGCATCATTGTTTTCAAGAAAACCTTAATGAATATCATTTAAATGTTGTTAAGATAATTTACAAAAATCTCAAGCATACACCCAATTTAGGACTTTTCTATCCCATAGGACAACCATTCGATTTAGTTAGTCATTTTGATGTTGACTTCAGTGGTTGTATGATAGATAAAAAAGGCACCTCTAGGACATTCCACTTTTAGGATAGTCACTAGTATCATGGTATAGTAAGAAACAAAAAACGATTTCATTATATACTATAGTACAGAAATTCATAGCTGCATATAGTTATTGTGCACAAATATTGGGGATGTAACACACGTTACTAGATTATAGATTTCAATTTAGGCACTACTTATAAATTCTTCAACACAATTGCTATCAACATCTCAAAAAATAATTTTTCACTCTCAAAGAAAAAAAAATATTGATGTAAAACATCACTTATTAATAGATCATTATAATAAAGGTGACATCACATTCGAAATTATTTGAACTGAATATCAACTCGATGATATATTAACCAAACTAATAAAATTCTGAAAGAATAGATTACATCATATATGAATTGGGAATGATAAATCTTAAGTAGTGTGTATACAATTTCACATCTTTTTATTTCACATTTTATAGTTTGACAAGTCATTTTCATAAGATTTCTATCAAACTATAACAGGTCTATATTTTACTATCTTAAAAGTTTTTGTTTTATGTTTATGGTCTCATCGTGAAATCTTGTTATGATCTCACAGTAAAATCCTGTAACGTTCTCACTATGGAAACCTGTTATGGTGTCATAGTGAAAGCCAGTTCTAGTCTCACCATAATGATTCATTATTATTATATTTACATAATATAACCTGAATCACTGTAATTAATTATTTTATTTTTACTTTCCCATGCTTTGGTTTTTGTGGAAGTAGGTATCCCTAAATGATAAAATTGAAAAAATTTCACTCATTTCTTCCCCCGATCTATCTTCTCTCAAACTGTAACCCCTATTTCAAGCCTTACTCTGTTAATCCTTAATTGAATTCCTAGGATTAAATTCCAATCGTCTTCAACTCCTTAAAAGTGATGATCAATGAAGAAGATAAAATAACACCATAGTTAGTGCCCGAATATCCTTTGAATACGAATATGGTGAACATAATAGTGGTTCCTAAAATGGAATTTTTCCCCAAGTTGTTTTTGTCAAGTAAGTATTTATTATTGAATGTGTTAAGTGATAAAGGATGGCTATATGGGTTTACAAAGGAAGATAATCTGATTTACCAAAACTAGTTGCACATTTTTATCTGTATGTTCAATTCTATTTTGATACAGAAGATGGTATTGTTGTGAGTAGCAGGATCAATGGCCAGAGAATTACCTTTTCTTCGAGGTTATGTGATGCATTCCTAAGGATATATCATGAGGGTATTTTTGAGGACTTCCAGATAAGTTCTCCACATCCATGTGATGTCATTGTATTGGGAAAATCATTGGAATGATTTATGGGAAATGAAACAAAGAGAAGAGAAATAGCTGCTGATCTAGATGGTGATACCAGACTTCTGTTTAAATTTATTCAGAATTTTATTATCCCTATAAAAGGTGAATTTTCTACACTCATGTATCATAATGTATTTTTGATAAATAATATGAAGAGTGGACACAATATCAACCCATATAAGTATTTTTTACTTCATATATGTGAGTTAATCAATACAACCTCCAAGTCAACCACCATGTTCTACTCATGATTAATCTTAGTTATGCTCCATTCAGAAGGGTTGGATAAACAAGATGAAAAATTAATTAAGGACTATGAATTTTGTATATCAAAATTTACAATCAAGATAATGAAAATAATTAGAAATCTATGGAGAAAATCATTGGTAAAATATAATGAGCGGGTCTATAAAGAGTTAAACCAAGTTGAGCACTCTTTAAGATGTAAGGACATCCTGATCCTGGTTTGTAAACAAGTGAAATCATGAACTATTATAATGAGGAAGAAGATAAAGAGGATGTGGTACCAATAGGGGAAACTGTCTAGGATGGGGACGTCATAGAAAAATCTCCTCAAGTATTAAATGAGAAGAAAGTACTCGTGCCTGAAAAGATTTTTAAAAATAGAAGAACCTATCTCCATAGATGAATATTTTTATCGAAATGGAAATGGTTGTTCTAGAATAACTTTTAGAAGAATATATTTCTCTTGAAAATGAAGGTTCTCTTGAAAATTACCAAAGTTATAATTTTTTCCTGAAATTATTCCATCAGCTAAAGAGAGAATGGATCAAGCCATTGAATTAGATAGAATGGATGTGAGTGAGGATATTGGGGATGAAATCTTCGAATTATATCAATGACCTAAATCTCATAGAAATTAAAAAGATGAACATTTTGAGTGGGAGCATCACCCAACTCTATAATATGTGGAAGTTCCAAATACAATTGATTCATGCTCAGTAGATACATGATATAATTTTTTTTTGCTATTTTTATGTGAATGATTCCCATGAATCCTTAGTTAAATGATTAGATCTGTCTACTATGATTCAATTACAACCTGTATATCCTATTGATGTTATAACTACCAAGGAAAAAGAGCATATCTTAGCTATTATTCCAGAACGATCAAAAGATCCCTAAAAATTGGTGAGTGTGGATGATTTGAAAGCGTTTGAAACTACCATATAGGTCGGGGTTGAAAATCTCATGAATAATCAACATGATCCAATGAAAAAAATGAGTGAAAGTGATGTTTCCATGTTTTTAAATAAAATTATTTTTGTAGATTCATCCAAAAAATGATTCATTAAATTCAAGAAGTCGGATTTGAGAGAAAACAACTCAGTGATGAATTAATGTCTCTCAGAGGTATAGTTGAATCTATGTTGAGAGTGAAAAAATCAAGACTAGATTTGGTTTATCATCCAGTTGAGGATATTAGAAGTTAGATTCTATAATAATTAGCCTCTCTAATTCAACCTAATCAAATTTATTTAGCTGTAATGGTGGAAAAAAGAAATAATAAAATTGTTTAAGAGATGCGTGAGATTGTTATTGTTCATAAAAAGTTGATTGATGAGCATACGAGTTCTCTCCAAAATGTTCAAAATAAACTGGATTCCATTAAATCAACAATTACAACTTCTAATACATCTAGATAGTAATCTCACTCTTATTTGGACAATAATCTACTCAGAATAGTTGTTAATGATGAACTTCAATATGTGCTCAGGAGATTTGAAAAAGTGTCTTCATCTATTGTTTTCACGAACAGTGAAAAATTTCATGATTTGGTGAGAATTCATTCTGAGATTTCCTATGATGCATACGACGAGATTAATAAGAAGGTATACTTCTACTTCAATAGGATCTTCTCAAATCTTGACATGAAAAAACACTTCAATTACCTTGCAGAGAATCTTAGAATCCATCCTGTCACTCATGATTTCAAAACACTGGATCAAATTCTTAAGGATTTCACTCCCTTGATGGACACATTCATGGACAATAAGGATGATATTGAGAAAGTGATACACTATGGTGGGGAGATCATTGATGACTTCATAAATCATTTGATGCCTTATCTTTATGTCTAGAGTACTGTTATTGTGGATTTTGCAGCTACACTCTTGAGACATGGTTGGCCTAACGTCTCATCCTCCCCCCCAGCCAGAATTTCTATGTCTGTCTCCCAGGCTCTGAGTTAGATAAGACCTGTTATAATTGACCCAAAATATCCTTAATCTTCCACCAATCCTAACTTGTCCCCTTCCATTTTTGAAGTAATCCCTCTACCTTCTCTGTAATTTACTTCATTTCCTACTTCCACTTCAACCTCTGCTCCTATGGCTTCTAGTGATGTTTCTACCAAGGGAAAAGAGATGCCAAGCAGTGCTAATGAAAAATTAACACTATCTTTTGATTGGGATGATTTATTTATTTCTGATTATTACTATTTGAAATGACACTTTTTATCCATATAATTAATTTTTAACACTCCTTATCTACTCTCTTATTCCCTTTTGTACTCTTTTTAATAATCTAAAAAGGGGGAGAGACGTGCACTCAAACTACACACTAAGGGAGAGACACATTACCTAGGACTAGATATCTCACTCACAAGATTTCCGATCATCAATAAGGGGGAGATTATTGGCCTCTTCATGTTTTAATCGTGTTCTAATGATCATAAATCATTTGCATCCTATAAAACATGTTAATCCTATTTTATCTATCTCAAACCATATTGATAGATGGTTGGTTTATTTATAATTTAAATTTACATATCCAAGATCGTAATTGCTAATTTCAAGTCTGTTTGTGTAACCTATATTAAATTTATTTTATAATTAATTTCTTTTATGAATGATTAAGTTTAATTCATTCTATGGATATCACTATTTATGTTGGTAAATAAATATTTTGGGTATGTTTGAGAAACTATGAGTCTGCCACCAATTATGTTTTTATGGAAAAGGACCTAGAAATTGTGATCAGACATCATGACTAGACACTATGAATAGACACCATGACTAGACACTGAAACCAGCATCAGATCTATTGATGTATGTGTCATCGGTTCCGTGTTGAGACCATGTTTTATGTTTTACAAAGGACCATACCCTGTGATCATAACACTGCATCTATGTTAAGGGTACCTGATCTATATAAAACTCTTCCATCGTGATTGTATCACCACTCCAAGACAAAGAAGGATACACCATTTCATTGAGAGAACACTTCTAAGTGACACCGTATCCAGACAGACTATGGCACTATTCTTCAATCTGTTTTGTCATTTTTAAAATTAATTTCTAACTGTCATATTTGATTCTTTTAAATGCACTGACACAATTAATGTTTTTTTGTAGACATGTCACATGACAATACGAGGTACGAGGTGTATAATACACGAATCCTATTATCTCCAACACAAGAACTCTAGGAATAAAAAGAACAGTGTGGCCAGAATCCAAATGAGAGAATAGAGAAAAAAGTTCGTGTGACAACGAAGAAGCACAATAATTATTGAGAAAATAACTGACACATGCAACTCAAAACTTCTAAAGAACACCTGACAATTTCTCGAATAAAAAAATCTAGGATACCATAGATCAGATTCAAGAACATATTTAGACATTCAAATCCATGAAGAACACAATCCAGATCTATCTAACATGCGATACTATGTTTTCCACAAGAGGAGTCGATTCCGGTATCTTCTTTATCCTAGAAGAACAAAGCTGTATATACTAACACTCAGATCACATTAAATCTTATCTCATCATCTTTTCTCTATTGTGTATTGTATTTAGATTTCAACAAGTGTGTGTGTGTCGGTATAAAAACACACACTATATCCTTCATTTGACCAGAGGAAACTAGATATCAATCCTATCAAATCTTTGTATACTTGTTTATTCCCATGGATAAGTGTGGAAGAGGACCATGTGTGACCTAATATTTCATGCCTAAATTGAACAATGGAAGAGGTTGTGTGACCTGGACAATCCAATATAATGTTGTTTACCCCGATCAAGGGTGTGGATCACGTTTATTAATATAAACTAGTATGTTGAAGATGATCACCAAGTGGAGTGGATTAGGTCTCATCTTGACACTAAACCATATGTTTTATATCCATTGTGTTGTTTAATTTAGTTTACACTATTTCAATTTATAATTTTGAAATCACTAAACTTGTTGTGAATGTTAATCTTGGAAAGATGTTTTAATTTCTATTCCTTATTAAAATAGCTTCAAAATTAAGTTTAATAACTCATATTATGGTTACTATGAATTAATAAATCTTCTGAGAAGATATTTAAATAGTCAAACATTCATAACTGTATTACATTAATTAACTGGGCATTATTTATTTTTATTGGGGAACCTTTTTATGAAACCATTTCAAACAGAATTTTTTTTAGATACTCAATTCACCCTCCACTTCAGTACTCTACTTTGACCAACAATTTTATTCTAATATGATTTCTTTATGTATATATACATTTTATATAAAAATATGTTCTTATATATTTAACTTTATATTTATAAATACATTATTAATATATATTTTATAATATATATATAAATATAAGTATACATATAAATATATAGAATGACACAAATACTACTTGAATGCACACACACACATATATAAAAGTATAATTACAATTATATATGTATATTATATTTTATACAATATAAAAGAAATGATTCCCTTTTAATACACATGGATTATAAATAAATATATAAAAATATATTCACTTACACTCACGTGTGTGCGTGTACGCAAATTTTTATATATAGATTTATTAATAATAAGTATGAATTATATAGATTAAATTATATTATATAATTATCATAATTTTTTTGTCATTATTCAAATACCCCAAATTTTTTATTTAGTTCTTGTAAGCACAAAACACATTTATTATTTCACTACCATGTTTATAATGATTATTTTCACAAATATCAAAACATTTTCATTTGCGAGACTTGAAACATGTATCTAGAACCCCATTATAAAAATTTCAAAAGCTACACCATTTAATGAAAATGGTGGTATAAGTAAATAAAATATATAAGGATTAATAAAATATATGACTCTAACACTATATGAAACTCATCTAAATCATGTCCATAACCACACACGATGTGATATAAACATGAAAAATGAGTACGGAATGAAACTATCATAATGAATAAAGTGTGGAATGTTTAACACATGTCGGTTAATATTAATAATAAATGATTATTGAATAATTAATAAAAAATATTTAGTGATATAAATAAAAATAATATCATGACATTTACAAATAATAAAATTGTGTTGACCATATGAGGTGTTAGATCATGTTCGAGCAAGATGGAATCCAAGGTAAGGGTTTTCTAGAATAATTTTCACTTCATTTAGTCATGATATTTTTTATGTTAATATGTTGTTAATAGATTTGATTATTACACCTATAATACTCTTTTTAGGTGATTCCTACATTAGTAAAATACATTATTATAATTTCAAACTTACACACTCTATATTAGGAATTTCTATTTCATATCCATATTCAATATGACCATAAATAATAGTTTTGATTATTCTAAAATTCAACACTTTTGTAACTCTCATATTTTCATTTGAATCTATTGAACATAAAAAATAAATATATATTTTTTAAAATTTGTAAATTTAGAATATTGAAAATTCATAAATTGTATTCAATTTTTCTTCCATATTGATTTACATTTTCACTCCGTGATTCATCTGCTTAATATTTATTTAATTTCAAGTTTTTACAATTTAGGTTTTTATTATTAACATAATTCATCAAAACTATTTTTTAACTCTTGAAAATTATTTTTAATGTGACTTGTCTTTATATTTCATTATAATAAATTTAAAACACTGTGAAAACTCTTTTAATTATGTTTCATCAATTTTTTGTCTTTTCAAAATTATATTCTTTGTTATGAATATTTAATGTTATTCAAATATCACCCTTTAAAATGTCATAAGATATGTCTGTTGCATTTTTTAATTTTTGGTATCATCTAATCGATTTATATATGGATTATTATTTGATACACAAGGAAATGTTATTGTGACCCTTTTTATTTTCATCTATTAATCAAGCTGATATATGACTACTTTCTTGTGTAACAAATATATATTGTTTTTCATTATGTGATGGGCATCCCTATAATTATATATCACTAAAAAAATTTGGTAAATATTTATAACTCCGGAGATTACATTATAATGAGACATTGTTGGTTAGCCTTGTCCACTATATTATAGGTCAAGGGTGGATAACCCAAACCCTAATATTATAGTTCATTAGTGGTTATACTTGTACATTATGTTATGAATTTATCCATGTTTTACCATGACATATGAATAGGATATCCAATCATTATTTAAATTCCACATCCATATTTAAATTTTTATTCTTAATTTATGTTATAATTTTTAATGATTGTTTAGTACTGGTTCATATTCCAATGTATATGTTATATTTTCAGGGTAATCCAATTATTGTTCTATATTATTATTCTTTGATATATGATTATCACATCAATCACATTGATTAATTTTTTTTATTTCATGATATTATTCAATTAATCATATATTTTCTTCCATGATTATATTTTTCACGTGATTATGATCTCATGTTAAATAAAAATTGAATATGTATATTTTTTCCTTTCTATGAATTTGTGCTCACCCTTTTATTATGTTTCCCTTTTCACCAATTAATTTAGATTTGTGGTATGTTAGATATTTTATGAATGCTATCTAATTTTGTGTAATCTTATAAAAGAAATGTTTTACAGATAGTTAAAATAATATTTTTAACTTTATATTCTTCAATGATAGTTAATATTTAATTATGGGGAGTGTTTTTTATTTGGTTTTTGTAATTTATAATCATGTGAAATGATGTAATTTCTTTATATTATGTTTCAGACATATATGTTGGTGTTAGAGTTAGCTTAACCTAATTTTATGGATTACATTTTTTATTAATAAATAAAAACACATAAAAAAACATATGTTTAACCCAAGCATTCATTGGTTGAAATGAAGGTTTCATAGTAATAGACATCTTAGGATTAATTTTCTAGGATTATAATGAATTTTTACTATAATTTTCATAATATAATATTATTTTTTTACTCTTAATAGAAATTTGGTTTTTGTAAATAGATAATACAATGATGAATATAGTTAACAATATATTATATGAATAAAATTATGATTATCTATAAAAATAAATGAATGGTGTTGTAGCTACTATGAAAAATATCATCCTTTTGCGAGCATAGGTTTAGGGTAATAGCCTGGCCCTTGTTAATCTCCAAAATTAAAAAAATAGGGATCAAATTTCTATTAAGTCTTTAATGTGACAATAAACACAACTCTTTTAATCAATGTGGTGAATAATATGAGTTTTTATCCTATGGTATCCAAAATATATTAATAAAAAATATGAAAATAGAAAACAATAGCGCACTATAGTTACCCACAAAACCAATGTTCAAAAAATCCAAAATGGATGAGGTCTAAGGAACCCCAAAATGAAAATCCCAAACAGCTCTCAAAACCACCCTAAAGAGAAATAAATAGGATTGAAACCCCATATTGAGATCTCATGCAGCCATTGTGAGCTCACCACCTGAGAAGACCCCTGAAACTTGAGGCCCAATAATCATCATGCTACTGTCCATCGAAATCCAAAAAAAATTGTATCGCTTTATTCCACATTACCACTCACTCATCATCAATGTAGATCTTAAAAAACTGATTGATAAGTATAATAAAAAACATGATTGAACAAGGTGTGTGATGGAATTTATCAATAGTTAACCATAAAATATGATTAGTATATCCAACCATTAATTATATTCCATATTCATATATAATTTTGTATTCGTAATTTATGTTTCCATGGTTCATTATTATTTATTTCTCATTAATATTCCATTTTATATGTTATGTTTTCCTGATAATCCCAATATAGTTCTATATTATTATTCCTTGATTTATGATTATTCCATTAACCCCCTTGATCAATTTTTTTATTTCAAGATATTATTCGATTAATCATATAATTTCTTCCATGTTTATATTTTCCACATGTTTATGATCTTTTTAAAAATGAACTTTTAATCATTATATTTTCACCTTACTATGCATTTGAGCTCACCCTTTTCTTATGTTTCAATTTTCACCTGTTAATTAAGATTAGTATTAAGTCAGATATGATAAGAATGCAATATAATTTTGGGGAATCTTATAGAAGAAATATTTTCAGGTTTCTAAATAATATGATTAATTAGATATTCCTCAAATATATATAATATTTATATTAAGGGTGTATTTTTTATTTTGGTGTTATTATATATAAACATGTGAAATGATTTAAAATATTTATAAATTTTTTTGTGCCACCTGTTATAGTATATTTTTTATGTTCTATTTAAGCAGAAATAAGAATGGGGGTCTCTCATTACAATTTTGAATTTAGTGATAAGAAAATGGAAATAGAGTTTAATGTGAACATAATGAAATATATAATGAAATATTCTAAATGAATATCCATTATATATTGTATGTATAATAAATAAAATAATAATAAATTTATATATATGAAAAAATAAAATGAAATATAAAATTTTCATGGTCTATGAACCAATGGTACACGATGAAATAGAAAGATATTCCTCACAATAAGAACACTTAGATGCATTTATAACTTTATTAACTGTTTTCCTCATCAGGATGAACTAATATCTATCTAGCGTTACCAATATTCAACACCAAAAAATCCAGACCATCTCAAAACCTACTATGACCATCATTAAATAATGTTTTGATAACACCAGCATAATACCTGTGCAAATGAATCCCGTTTAGGGGTTCATATAAATACACTCGGTAGGATTCCAAAAAAATACAGTGGAAATAAAAATAAAAATGCCTGGTCAAACATTGAAATAAGATATTTTTTCGAAATAATTCAATGAGTCATGATATTTCAACAAGAAGCTTTGATGACACGAGAATGTCGCAGTCATCTTAGCTCAACTCCAAAAAGGACAGTATATCACATGAAATTAGGGATTCTCAGAGTACAAAATATGCTCAAACAATACATATATGACATACCATCACAATTTGAAATCTCAAAGGAAAACAAAGGGTTCTTAACCTGACATAGGGCCTACAACATCCACATTCTTTCAAATTTTCATGTTTCCATCCTAAACCATAATGGGGGACCAACTATTTGTTGAAGTATCCACTTCATTTAAGAGCGCACCACACCCTATCACATGAAAATACAATTTCACTTCTCTAAAAAAATTGTGGAATGCTATCCTTGACCATGAATAGTTATTTTTAATGGGAATAAAAACCCATATATCCATAACTACCCATCCATGTGAAAACACATGCATCCGGGAATGTTTATTATTGGTGAACCCACCTCACTAAAGTATCCATGATTGTAAATGGAGTATTGATCCATGATATGGGATCTATTCCACATTTATTAAAATATATGTTAAATTGAATTAGAAAACTCTATTGATAGATGAACTTTTCCCCGTAAGTGTGTGATTACTTATCAGTATCCATTATTTGGGATAATTGAACCCTATTTGAAATTAGGGGGTACTGACCCCAAGACTAGTATAGATAAAATAATCCCCAAGTATCTTGGATAGCACTAGAGAATAGGAATAATATTGGCAACCCACACCCTTTCAGTATCTCGTTACCTTGGGAATGTCGAGCCGCATAACCACTATAGCTAGCTCACTCAAAACTATTCAACACATCTGTTGAGATATGAATTATTAAACACTATAAAATTCCTCATAAAAATTTCTAACTACCAAGAATATACTACAATTATTATCTTCATGTAAAATAACTCATAATGAGATATTTACTTTCTAAATAATGACACAATGTTTAGAAGATTAGAAAAACACTATTTATTAAAAAGTGGATGGAATATACTTCCCCTTTACATCTAATGTAATCTATTATCATATGAAGATTATAATAATATAGTTTACGTAATAGTAAGTAAATTTCTTGTCTTATAAATATTAATAAATTATGATTTATATATTTATATTCATTATATGAATATTAAGAATGTTTTCAATAAAAAGGATATGGTGTTATTCATACTAAATTGTTTCCATATATTATATGGTTTTTTAAAATATTAATCTCTAAAAATATTATTATAATTTGATAAAATGGAATTAATTTCTGATATTATCTTTTTAATATATAGTTATATGTCCACTTTAATGTTTTTATTCTAAATAGTAATTTTGTAAAAAAAAGTTTCCTTATAATTAGTTTTAATGTGTCAAAAGGGTTAAAACTAACAGGATAATTGTAAAAATAACCTAAAAACTATATAAAAACAACATTATATCCATATTTAGACCCAATATCATCTCATATATTGTAATGGCCCCTTTTGGGGATATATTTATTTATTAATACATTAATTTGTTTTGATGTTTCGAAAAAAAAGATTGTCTTATCCCTGGATTATAAATGAGAACCCCATATTCTCTGTAATCATCACATCCATGGACTCTTATCTTAGATAAAATATAATAAAATCAACTAATAAAATAATTCCACATAAACTAGAGGATTTTTTTAATAAAATAAATCAACCATGGAATTATTTATGGGTAGAACTAAAGAGGATGTCTGAAGAATAAGTGTAGTAATTAACCAAGTGTTTTAATATTATTTCTGCATACACCTCCTTAAAATATTATTTTACCATGATGAAAAATTAAAATCAGTATATATTATATATTTTAATGTTATTATATTTATATTATAAAACTCATTCTTCCACTTATGGCACAAATAAAACAAAAAAACATCTCTCATGCGTATGTGCAGACTATCATCTCACAAGATTGTGTAATTCATTTCTGATCACCCACTCTTATGGATGGTTATAATGATATATCCAATGATATAAAATGATATATATGATATAAATATCTTTATTTAATGGTAAATAAATATTTTAATTCTTTTTTACTATCTAAGGATGAATAAAAATTTCTCTCATGTCTACGTGCGGGCTACCACCACATGAACCGATGAATTTTATTTTTTCATAAAAACATCACATGGATTGTATCTCTAGGTATATATATGGAAAAATAATTTATTTAATATATAATTTATTTTATTTTATTTTAAAATAGTAATTACATTAGTTCCATCACATTAATTAAATAATGCAATTGTCGCTCATGCATGCATATAGACTAACATCTTTATGATTCTAAAATATTTCATTTTTCAGGACCATTATACATGATTGGTTATAAAAGAGGAAGTATTGTCTAAAAATTATAATTATATATTTAATATGATTATAAAAATTATATAATCATTATCCATTGGACTATAGTTAATCTACATAATCCATTTATGCCTTATAAGATGAATGTTCTCAAAATATCTAATGTGAATGTAATTTGGTATGCAATTAAGTAAAATATGGGTAAAAGTGAAATAAAAATAATAATAAACATGAAAATGGTAATTATTAATGTTAATGATTAATATAAGTATATTATTATGTAAGATAAAGAATGTATGTGACACATTGGACATGTTGTAAGGGATACATTACCTTATAACTCTATTTCAATAGTTTTAAATATTTAATTTCTAAATATTTTTATTTAATAGACATGTTATTAAAATTAATTCTCAATGTATTAATATTAACATAAATAAATTATAAATTACATTATGAGCATATATTTTACTTTCTTAATAAATTATATAAAATAATTATTTTTAATATTTTTTAAATAGTTTTTTTTTCTATTTTTCAAAAAGTATCAATGATATAATTTTAAACATATATAAAAGGATAGTAATTTCTCAACCACAAGATAATTATCCATATATAATATTTCTCTAAATTATTTAGTGGGTTTCAAAAATAATATCTTATTTTCCTTTCACATGTAAATTTTTGTTCAAATAATTTTCAATGAAAAATGAATTTTATCCTTATTTTTATGTGAAGCCCAAAACTACATCTGTATATGTTTTGAACCAAATATTTTATGATATTTTATGAAATAAAATAAAGATTAATTGTTATTTATGTACGTTATTCTCCTTTTAAATTGTTTATTATGATGTTTTATCTTGATATATCTCTCCAATTCATTGGGTCGTGATTATTTTCTCTGGAGAATTAAGTTGAAATTAACTTAGTAGTATATTCCATTAGTAAGGGTCCTTGTAAAGGTTCTATGAATATGATGTTACAAGGAATATAAAATAATTTTCTATTCTATGTAATTAGTTTTCATGGATGTGTTTTGATTTTATAGGGTAAGCTAATCATATTTATAATAATAGGAACGATTATTCCATTTTAGGGTAAAAATATTTGTTTTTAGGACAATGTTTTTCATGGGTTATCATATTTTATACGAAACCTTTATATTAATGTTTTTTACATCATGTTTTCTTATTAAGTGTTTTATAAAAACTTATAGTTAGTAAACTTAATTTTTTGTCTAAGTAAATAATTATTTGAGTTCATAGTTTATTATGTTAAAGAAAACTCTATTTTTTTATCTCATTAATTTGAAATAGACTAATGGATTTTTTTATAATTTTTTTATATTCTTTACTGAATGTTTTTTCTCATCCGAAATTTTTAAACCCTTTTCATAGGATTTTATGTATGACTAGGAATAAAAATGATGTCAATTAGAAAATGATGACAATTTTTCCTGAAAATAAACTATGCTTCACTATAAAAGAATTAAATTGTGAAAAAATTTATACTGAATGGAGGTGTCTACTTTTTTATTTATGGTTTTACTATATAATTATTAGGACCTAATTATCTTTAAATATAAACCAAAAAATATACATTGGAATGCTAGAAATTGAATTTTTTATTTAAAAATATAGATTATTTAATGATTGAAGGACTGATCATTTTTGTTATTATTATAGGAGGATTTAGATAATTTCATAAATTGTATAAAGTGAGTAAGTACACATAAGATATTATAATTTATGGTTATCATGATATATAATTGGAATATTACCATGTTTATTCATATAAATTATGTATTTTTATAATGGGTTTCTATAGAGGAAACATGGTATATAATGTCTAAAGGCATCAAGCGGACACATCCTTCCAATTTAGAAACCCAAAATAGTTAGAATTGGAACCGGGTAGTTTTTTATTTGATGGATAAATTTACATTGGATATTAACGATGATATTATCCTTGTGAGAGAGTGAACACCTCCACTATAAAATAATATCTACATTTCATAGAATTTAATGAAACAAAATACCCCAACATTCCTATGGTTATCCAACATTATGATAATTGAATGATTTAATGAATACTTAGAGAATATACTTAAATTCTTCATTTTTAGAACAAAAAAAGGTAACTATTTATATTTACCATTACAAATTTGAATTCGATCAGTGGTGGTAAATAGTTAATAATATTAGAGAAAGGGAAGAGATCGATGCCTTGTAATTTATTGAATTTAGTAGTACATTAATTGAGAAATATTTACCTTGTGAAATTTGATATAGGATAGAAAATAAATTCATGGTATTGAGGTAGAAGGATGAATATTTAGTGACCACATATGAATTATACTACACATGATTAGTGTTACACCCAGACTTTAGAATCTTGGAGCCAGTGCATTTTTTATTACATTGGAATTATTAAAAGGACTAAAATCCCAAAATATTGATCATTTTAGATTTCATGGAACACAAAATTATATACATGATTCAATAATACTTGGAGAGACAAAATAAAACATGATACAAAATAAAATGGAATGAACTATATCCTCGAATAACTATTCAATAATTTCACCATCATAACATTGTGAAAGAAAAAAAAGTAAGCATCAATTCAAATTATTATTAATCATATGTAAAGCAGAAGAAACAATGAATAAATAAGTATAAATTAACATGTAAAGATAAATAAATGATAACACATGCAATTTAATTAATGAAATGAATGTGAAATGTATCCACTAACATGTCGACGCAAAATATCAGGAATGATTAATAAATAAATCTAAATGAGGTAAATTATTTCATATTGGATGTCATATCTGAGTAACATGAAAACCTATTACCATCATGAACTTTTATAGGATTATTTAAAAATATGGATTGAAAGCCTTTTAATTTGGCAAACTTATTCATCTCAGGATAACCTTTTGATGCATCGAGGAGCTATATTACAATCTGTATCCTTTCATAACATCCTTTCCAAAGAATTAATCACAAGTAATATTTGAAATAAATAATATAACAAATTCAAATTTTTTATCGAATAAATAATAAATAATTATTAGTATTTCCCCAAAAATCAATTAAATTTCAAAGCAGACACTATTGTAAAATGGTATACAGTTTTGGAAATTCTAATACCCATTGATTGATATTAAAGATATTAAAGTAAATTTCTAATGAAAAATGATTATAATAAAGTTATTTTTTTAGATAAAGATAACAATCACAATAGGAAGTGATATTTCAAAGACAATCATTAAGAACATTCTTTGGGAGAATAATTTTTAAAAATTCCAAATTGACTCATAACACATTGAAACATTTAAATCATAATACCCATTATGTAATGACATTATATGAATCTTATAATATATTTATAATAATTTTATTCATGATATTATGTTTCAAGGAAAGTATACATGCCCTATAAAGAAAACAATGTGCATAACTAAACATTTGTCTCTGTAGAAGGAAAATTGAGATGAAATCCATTACATTGTTCTTCCATTTCATTGTATACTCTATAGAATCATTAATTGTGGATTATTATATGTTAATAATTAATATAATAATAATAATAATGGTTATATTACTATATATTAACATATTATAAAATCTCATTACCTTTATGTTAACAACATTCATTAATTTTACTACATTCGTTGTTAATTGTCTAGTGTTCTTATGTAAGTTTTAACATGTTATTTGTTGTTATCACTAAATAGATAATTATTTAATCATATCTATAATGTATTCCAATACATAATTTTCATCTATAATCAGTATATATGTATTTATAATAATCTATAACAACTAGATATTAGAAATGAAGTAAACCGTTCATGGATACAGTAGGCGGTATGTACGCATGAACCCTACTTTAATTTCATTGTTATACTAAAAGAATGAAAAATAAATGATAAATAATTATATTATAATTATGGTATCATATATATGTCATATATGTGACATATTTTTATTAAAACTATCCTTTATATGTTCTATGTATAATGTGAACGAATCACATCCTATTGAGGGGGTAATAGTCAACACTTCCACAAGTGATGTCGTCATATTTATGAAAAATGGAATGTATAGAGTTTTGAGTTATAAAAGAATTAAAGAAGTATAAATATCTTATAAATATCTTATATATCTTATATAACTATACTTTCCATCATTATGTCCACAATGAGAGGTGGTAATGTAAAAATTAACAATCATCCTTTTGTTTGGGAGTAGTTCACCGCACACAACCAATGTATGTTCGTTACCTATTAGATGAGGGTGTGATTAAGTTTAAGTCAAAATATTAACCTAAAAACATGTTTCTATGTTTAGGATACTATTTTTTTACCTGATCAGTGGATATAGTTATTTGAGGGGAGTGGATAATGGAAATAAAACTAAAGAGTTTGAGACAAGACGTTACCACTTTATCAGGTTACTACTTTTAGGCTATAAAAAAATAGTACCTTGGAAAGATTTAATCACATATTAATGATTCAAGATCTATGGGTGGGATATTGGGAATATTTTTGGTTTAATATTGGATGAAAATAAGTGGTTTGAGAGGTGTGAGGAATGGGGATACGTGATGGCCTTTACAAGTGAGGAAAATGACTCACTATGATTTTTTGAAAATAACTTTGTTGTACGACGTTTTTACCTAAATATATAATTAAAAAATAAACCAAAATCAATACTGGAAGGTAAATGGACGAATTATGGTAACATAAAATGTTTTCTACACGTGGATATGTCATTTTCGCCTATAAAGTGTGGGTTTTGTCTTTTATTATGTTTAAGTTTACGTCAATAATTTTAATTAACTTTAATTACTTTCTCATATATTTTTGGTAAATCACAAAGATGGTATTTTTATAAATTATAAATTATCATTATTCTATATGTGGTATCCATTTTTACCAATTAAAATGATATAAGTGGATGAATTTAATTTTAAATTCATCCAACAGACGGGACATCAATGTTAGCTTTTAAAGTAAAAACGTCCAAAAGATTGTTTTGTTTTTATCATTAATTTCAAAGTAAAAGTATTCAAATGAAATAAATTGTATTAAATGATAAAAATATTATATAATTGATGTTTAAACCAAATATAAATCATTATTTAACCCTACAAATAAATTATATGAAAATGATGTTTTTAATTAAAGTTCAGTATTTTCAGTATTTATTAATAAATGTAATGATTCATAAAAATATAAAAAAATCACAACAAAAAAATTATTATGATCATATTTAAAATATTAAATACATTTTTATATATTAAATAAATTAAACTGTAAAAATTCTAATTTAATATGGGTTATTCTATAAAAGGTTGTAAAATTGGCTTTATAAAAATATAGTTTTTATGTGAAAAATATGGATTGTTCATTTTTTATGCATATAAATAAAAATGGTTGAATATAAAAAAATATTTGATTGAATATTTAAAATACATATTTCATTAAAATCATTCACTAATTATAATAAAATACGTTTATTAAGACCAAACTCCTCTGGAAACATATAAATAAAAATATTTGTTTTTATATTGAAATGGTTCTCATTTTTTTTCTCACTAGTTAGTAACTAGTGAATTAATTTTTTATTTATATAAAACATAAATTTTAATAATTTAGTTAATACAATTCATAAATTCTAGTATAATGGTTGGGTAATATCATATTATATTTATAATTATATTTTAATAATGTATTGTTGTTTGGATAAAACATGGTCTTGCGTATAATGCAAGATATCAAAGAAAACTGCACTTGCAAGTTACTCACACTAAATTGATATTGATTTCACTAAAATATATTTAATATATAGAATCAATTTGAAATACTATGTAAACTTTTAAATCTCAAGATATTATATTTTCTCACGCACTTGGGGATACGTGTGATAAACTCTATCAAATAAAATATTCACACCTTAAAATTTCGACGTGTTACATTCTCCCCACCTTAATTAAATTTCATCCTATCTATTTAAACATTATCTCGATAATATAGAGATTGAAAATATTCTATTTTTGAATGACCCACATCTCCAAAAGATTTAATATCACATCTTCTTAATAAGATAAAAAGAAAAGTACAATGGTCACATAACATAGTTCCCTAGTAGATGAACATAAACAGGAAATGGAAACATGGATATGGAAGAAGAAATCAAAAAATTAAGTTTATAATGAGAGTGACAGAGAAAATGGTATGGAGAATGATACCAATCACAAGGCCATAAATCTATGATGATATAAAAGGCCATTTGATTCATTATAAATGAGGGTACTAGGACATCATTTTTTTTTCAATATCATTTTTCCAAGAGTTTAAGAATTCATTCATTCTCTAGGAATATAAGTAAATATACTTACTTAGTGTGTCTCTATAGTCATTGTAATATCCTTTGGTCAGGCCTTGAAAAATTTCCACTTCATCTCTTATAACAATATTTTCATATAATATGTCAATCTGTAAAACCACATCCAATTAACAACATAAACCATTTCATAAATTTTTAACTTTTCAAAAAGATTATGATCAAACAAATTGGAAGGATTGACCCCGATTTTCCAGAAACAATTTATCATTATTTATTAACCCAAATGATGTAGCTCTAAATTTTCACATTCCAAACATGTGAATAACTTCATCTTGTATCCTCTTGAAATATTGTAATAACTCAAATAAGCATAAAACATTATAAAAAACATGAATTATTATTTACTCATTATTTAAAAAAATTGTTATTTTAAATAATTCATAAATCCAAATGTGTTTTAAACATAGATAATATGGGTGTAATTTCCTTATAAATGGATTCAAATGATCTCGTCCCACCAAAAACTTCGACTCTCTCTAATGGCATGCTTAGATCTCCCGTTTCAAATGGTGGTGTTTCTGAACCTCCTATACCTTTATTCAAGGATAACATTCTATATCCTTCCCCAGGTAAAGGTCTAGCTTTGGATCCCTTGTCGATGGACCAATTTCCTGCTTCCTCTTTCACAGAGAAGGGATTCCCTATGGTAGTGGTCCCAGTGGCTTCTTTCGATATAGAGGCCATTGATCTTTGATGGACACTGATAGTGTGATTTTGTAAGGACAGACCCCCTTGCAGGTTTCCCATATTGTGTCCAATGATGGTGCTTGGATCTCATAGTTATAGTATCGATATTGGATCGGAAGGCCTTCTATATCATTTTGGCTTCGAGGGATTATTTTATAAAATCATGGAGTATAAGCCCATAGTTTGTGGGGCTATGGAGGTTTTCCATTTTCTCTATGTTTATTGACGTCCATTTTGGTATTGTATATCTCAGTGCGGATATTTGGCTCTCACTTCTAGGGATCCCTATTACCCTCATGAATGAATCCTTTCTAAATGTGATTGCTGATTTCACAGGGCCTTTTATTAGGCATTGATGACAGGATGAGTTGATTGGAGAAGGCGTTAGTTGTGAGGATCTACGTAGAGTTTGATATTTTTCATCTAATTCAGAGCCATCTAGTGATACTGATTGGATGGATATAAGACCGAGGCCATCCTCAAATATGTCTTTTTTCCCATGTTTTGGTCATTTTTCCACATTTCAGGTCACTCATTGCCGGTTTTCCACAATGTTCGGTTGGGGGCCTCAAACTCTCTGGAAATATTGTGGCCTTATGAAAGGATTCCTGGCTCATGATACTCTTAATTAATTGAATTCCATGATAATGGTAATGGGTTGGATTCCTTAGGGCTGGCATCTAAGGCCACCTCATCGGAACGATCCTTTATTCTCTAAGGATAATAGTCTCTTTTTCCGTGTCCTGGTGCTCTTCATCCAAGGATTGGGTGGGAATACATCTCCTCAACTCTAGGATATGGTAAAACCTTCTCTTGGGGTGTTGATCAACAAAAAATCTAATCTATTTTCATATTCTCTTCATCCTATCTTTCCCTCACACTTTTTCACTTCGAAGAATCTCCCTATAGATCTATCCTTCGATGACATTGAATGAGTGATTCCATCTTCACCTAGGGATATCTCTCTTTAGCCAGTGGTGTCTCTCCTCCCCCCTACTATAACCTATTATGAATGTTAATTCCTTTCATATTCAATCACATTCAATGTATACATGGATGAATAAGATCAAGGTGATCAATCAGTGCTTCGAATCTCCCAAAAAAAGTTTCAAGGCGATATCCAATGGCCCACGCTCTCCGGTATCAATTCATTCAAAGGTGCATAGTAGTATCCACACCCGGTCTCAATCATGAATTGGAACAATTGTCTCCCTAGTTTCCTATCATCATGTTAAGGGCCATGTGTCTGGGGCCAATGCCATACATTAATATTTCAATGTATAGAATCCATATATGGAATTCTCAGGGTCTCGGGGCTTGGGAGAAATCCGATTACATAGTCAATGAACAATATAACAATTTTGTTTCTATGGTTGTGATTCTCTAACCAAATAAGATACACATTAAAATCATGGAGTATAATCAAAGATTTAGATTGTGTTGTTTAATGCATAGGGATGCTCTAAACTCTCAAATCTAGTTGTTCTGGAAGGACCACATCACAGTCAATCTGCATAGTGTGTCAGATAATTTTTTGGATATGAAAATTTATGTTGTGTCTCACTCATTTATCTATTCCTTCATCTATTCAATGTGAAACACTCAATAAAAAGAGTTATATGGTGGGATTTGGATGGTCTCATCTCATATAATGTACCTTGGATCCTCAGGGGTGAATTTAATTTCATTACAATCATAGAGGTAAAACAAGGGGTGGAGATTTTCCAATGAACTCTAGCAAAGATTTTGTTTCATTCAAGGAAAAAAATGGCCTTCTTGATGTGGGGTAGGAAGGATATAACATCACATGGTATAATAACCAATGTCAAGGAAATTGTAAATGTTGTCACCTTAAATGGTGCTTGATGTATGAGGTTGTATTATCTATTTTCAAGAACACCATAGTCTCTCACCTGGTGTGTTGCCTCTCAGATCACACTCTACTTCACATTTCATTAGATTTCGTGATGTTGAGTGGAGAGAAGGAACAAATCTCTAAAACCAGGTAAATGGAACCAGGATTCAATCATGTGTTTATAGAGGCCTATAACTTGCACCATATGGGAAACCCATGGATCACAATCCATAACAAGATCAGGAAACATAAACATATTCTATGCCATTGGAGGAAGTATATTGCTATGCGGGATAAGGACATCATTGACATCAGGAAAGAGGTAGATCAAATTGAAGAGGTTATGGAACCGTAATCAGATGAAAACCTTTTATTGAGTCAGTGATTAAGAAAATATCTTCTCTATAATACACTCTTGAAGGAGTAATGTTTGTCTAGATAAGGAGCTATAATTCATTGGCTTAGAAAGGGGGATAGAACACATGTTTTTTATATGTTGGCATTAAGGAGAATTGACTCATTCAGATTACAAATATTCAAGGGAGTATGGTTCTTATTCTATAAATTGTTATGTGGTTGGAGCATTGACCAATAAAATTATGAAATCCTTACTAGAATCCACCAATCCTAGTTTGGCTAGTGGGAATCTGAGGTGTGATGCAGTTATTTTTGAGGAAATACCACACTATGTTTTAGATGATATTGATAGATGTCTTAGGCAGACTCCAAAGGAGGTTCATGTGCATGAGGTGGTCTAGACCCTGGACCCGGAGAGCACACCATGGCCTGATGGCATTCTAGGTACCTTTTATTAGGCATCATGGGACACTATTAGGGGAGACATAGTAAGTGCAATGTATGACTTCTTCTAGGGAGGGAATTTTTCTCATATTTTCTGTGAAACCTAGATGGTTATGATTTTAAAGATACGAAACTGATATTCTATTGATTAGTATCGGCCAATAGTCATGTGTACTATTCTATACACTATTTTAGCAAGAATTCTCAATAGAAGGATGCCCCTTCACTTAAACACCTGGGTGTCTCCTGAGTAACACAGTTTTGTTAAAGGGAAGTCAATATAAGGGAATATTAGAGTGGAAAAAGAAATCATTAGTGATATTAACAACACGTCTTTTGGGGCTAAACTAGAGATCAAATTAGATATGGGCAAGGTCTATGACAGATTAGAATGGGGTTTCATATTAAGGGTGTTGGCTTGCTTGGGGTTCTCCAACTGGAATATTGATATTCATTTTTGTTGATTTAGTTCAGTCTAGATATCAATCTCGATCATGGGTAAGAAATTTGGGTTCATCAAGGACTTCATAGGTCTTAGTAAAGGACATATTATCTCTCACAATATCTTAATCCTCTATCAAAATGTATTTAGATGTTATATCAAATGGGGTCTTCTCTTGGGGAGAGTCTTACCATACCATAATAGGCATGGAACAAGGGGTATCACACATTTGATGTTGGCATATGACACTATTTTTATTATCCATCGTTGTATGTGGTTAATTTAGGGGATCAATGGGATACTAGGAGAGTATTGCATGTGGAGTGGGTAGGTGGTGAATAGGGGGAAACTATTGTATTATAAAATTATGAATATCTCTTTGAGATGGGTTAGGATCCTTGATGACATCTTGGAATTTAATAGGGGATCATTCCTGATGGAGTATCTTGGGGAACTGGTGAGTATATTATCACTTAGAATCCATCATTTTGATAAGTTGGTTTGCAATATTACTTGTCACATCTACAATTTTAAAATTCGTTTCATGTGTTTTGTTGGCTGCATAATCCTTTTTAATACTGTTATTGTTTCAATTACCATGCATGTAATGTCCACCTTGAGGGTCCCCAATAGTCTTATCCCCCACTTGGAGATACTATGGAAGGACAAACAATATGGGGCGGGATAGTTCATGATATGTATGGCATAAATGTGAATGATCAGAGGACAAGGCCCCCTAAAATTTGGAACATGATTCACCCATACACAGAGATTGTGTATCAATACTCTACGTGGATAGTGGGAAGAAGTGGCATCAGATTCTGGCTTCACGATTGGGTGATGGTAGGTTGGGGTTCCCAGTATGCCCCACATCGACTCTTTAATTTCGAGAGGCTATCAGCCACCACGGTTTTTTTCAGGCCATCCTTGATGACAATCAATACAGTATTTTCAGTACCATTGTTACTAATTATGAACCTGATAACATCATTTTTATAGGCATCCCATTGGGTGATTTTTCATTAAAGGCTTTCTATCATGTGAGGAGGGATGCAATAGATGATGATCAATGGGGGATAAATATGTGGTGCATAGAGTTTCCATCAATTTTTTACTTTTTGTTATTGCAGGTGAGGAATTGGTCATTTCCCACTTACTATAACATTCCGCACATGAGCATGAGCATCGCCTCTAGGCGATGGTGTTTCCACAATCCCAATCCAGAAATGATGGGGCATTTATTTTTTTGTAGTTAATGGGATAGGATTCTTTGGAAGGCCTTCATTGTTTTCACAAGATGGAATGTCTAGGGAGGTATGTAGGACACCTTTCATAGTTTGTGGTTTCAAGGAGGGTGTGATCATGGACTTATGAGGAAGGAGAGGGATGTTATCCTATTGGAAGGAATATGTACCATCTGGAAGGATATGAAGGATCCCTAACACAAAACCATACAAGTTTCTTAGGCTAGTATTCTCTTTAAATTGATGTATTTGATTCAAAATCTATTTTGGTCGTGTGTTGAGCGCCAAGATACACGGATGGTTAAAGACCTCATCACGATCATGTTTCTTTCGAAGGCTAGGGAGCATGTATGGAGGAATTGGGTATGTTGGAACCTTCTCTCCATTTTCCAAAATCATATAAAAATGGATCTCTTATATGGGGGAGGAATGATGTAGAGTTTTCCTCAATAACTAGAAGGGGTCTGTTTTAGATGCATTTTCCTCCTTCTATGGTTGGGGTGATGTCCTACCGGCTGAATCACTGGCAATTATCATGGGTATGGGGATGTGTGGGTAGTGGAACAACATGCTTGAGGTGGTGGAAACCAATTATGTAACACTATTCAAAGCACTATCAGGTATAGTCCAGGATCCATGAAATAAGGAATAATTAATTATGAAGCGAAAATAAACCCTAGGTAATCACATTGAGATCACCCAAACATGTTAGAAGGTGAACATGGTGGATGCTTTTTTGGCATCCATGAATTCACCAAGTCAAAGTATGTCCCATGTTCTTAGAATATTCTCTTTTCCTCATGATGGGATGAAGTTTTTTATTAATGATTATTTGGGATTTCACTTTATTTGGGCATCATGATTTCTCTTGTATCATGTGACTCATTTCAAAATCAATAAATATGTTATTTTTCAGTTAAAAGTGTTGTAAACTACATTCAGGATAACATATAACACATTTCAACAAGATTCTAATCAGGTGTAATCTAGTTAGAAATTATCCAAATCAGTTATTTCATTATCACTATCCTATAAGAAGTAACATATTAAGGGTTGTATTTACCTTAGTCATGTGTTTGTTGAGATGTTTAACCTCCTATTGAATGAATTTTCATGTTAGCATTCAACATATGATCTGAAACGCGTAATGAAAAATTAATGAAATGCAGTCCTCATATATACCATAATTCTTATAACCAGTACATTGCTAATGAAATAGTCAAATGACATAATTTTGGACTAGGAATAGTAATCATTTCTCTTCATCTTTGGAAGTAGAATAACTTGGTCATTATCCAATAGAGTCATCTAGGGTATATTCATTTGACTCTACAATCATTTATTTTCATAGTGTCTCGTATCCTTATAGTATAACAATTGCACATTGGAAACATTTTTCTTACCCTTGTAATCACAAACATGGTTTCATTTTTCTCCACACTTATAAAAAACTGAAATTCCCTTCAGGTATGTTACGGAGTGTTTCATTTCACAATTATCACAAGTAAGAATATCCTTCTTTCCATTCATAAAATTCTACTCATTCCCCGTTCCATGGTGCTTAGATAAAGTTTTCTTATATTGGTTTCCTTCTGAGACATAGAACATGGATAATTATTTACCCATCTCATTGTCAGATGATCCTAGGTCCTCATATGATGGGCATTTTTGGGAGACAATTTCCAATTGAATTATTATCTTAAGACTATGAAATATTTGATCTTTCTTACTCTTTGGATCACATCCATTGATTAAGATCACATTACTTCTACTAGGTTCCATTTATAAATAATTGAATACAATAGATTAAATCATAAAATAATGTATAATCACAAAACTAGTGGAACAATTAACATTAATTGGAAAATATATGCATAACTAATCTCATAATTATAAACACAATTTCTTTGGGGATATTATTACATTAAAGTCCTTCATGATCATTTATAAAGAAAATTTGAATTCTCTATAATGTATCCCCTATGAGTGTCAATGATGGTGCGTAGTAAGTCCTATTGTTGTGTACCAGGTTACATCGAGTCAGACACATCACACCTTGTAAGATTTATTACACCTTGGTACATCTGTTCCAGAACAACATCCACTGATAGTATCTATATAGGTATATATTTCAATGATTACCCACATAATATCTACATTTCCAAATTTTATGATGTTATTATATAGAAATTCCCAAAGACTATCTTAAGATGGAGCTAACTAACCTATGTTTTCTAAATATTGTTTCCAAGGTTATTTCTAAACTTACTCTGATACTAATTGTAACACCCCAACCCCAGAAGCCCAGATCCAGTGCATTATTTTGTTACATTAGAATAATTACAAGGAATCAAATACAGATGTATTGATTGGATTAGGAGCCTTGTAAATATAAATTGCGTACAAGATGAACATAATACATTTGGACAAAAATTAAACATAATAAATAATAAAATGGAATAAACTAAATCCATGAACGCTTATTAAATGATTTATTCTTTAGAACATAGGGAATGGAAACATAATATGTGTGATCACAAACACTCAGTATTGTTATGTAAGTTAAATAAATAATAAATTTATAGGAATAAATTAACCTGATATGGTAAATAAGTGATAACACAAGTCATTAAATAAATGAATTGAAAATGAAATGTATCCATAGATATGTCGATAAAAACTTTCATTGATGAATAATAAACAAAAATAAATGAGGTAAATTATTTATTAATGGGTCTCATGTATGAATCACATGAAAACCTCTTTCCATCCTATCCTTTCAAAAGATGGTTCAAAGAATCTGATATAAACCAATTTATTTTTTCCAAATTATTCATCTCATGAGAACCTATTGATGCATCAGAAAGCTACATTAATTTCGGAATAATACATTTATTTATTGTCTAATTAATTCCTCATAATTAATATTCAAAATAAATTATAATCCTTATCACATATACATATGTAATAAATAATAAAAAATTATCAATATTTCCCCAAAATAGTCAAATAATTGTCAATGTTGACATTATTAGTAAAATGCTATATGGTTTATTCAATACTAAAATATATTGTTTGAGAATATGGATATTAAGTTATATTTGCATCTAAAAATAATTATAATAATGTTATTGTTTCAATATAATAGGTAATAATAACCAAAGTAAGTGTTATTTCAAATAGACTATGTAAGAACACTATTGAGGAGAATATTCTTTAATAATTTTAAAGTGTCACGTAAATCTCTGAAATATTAAAATCATGAAAATAAATATATTCTTTATATCATGTTTCAAGGTATTTATACACACCATATAAAATAAATTAGGTGGATAACAATAATTAGGTCTCAATGGAATGTAAATTAAGTTGAAATCTATTGCATTATTCATACTTTTTTTGTGTGGTCTATAGCCTCATGTATTGTGTTTTAAAACATCATACCCATTAATATCATAACCATACTAATTTTTATAATACCATATATTAACCTTTATATAATATCTCATTACGTGTTTGTGAATATCATTCATTAATTTTACTATTTTTGGTGTTAATTTCCTAGTTTTCTCGATTATATTTTCACTTGTTATTTGGGGTGATCATTAATTTTGGCATGGTTCCATAATATCCAAAATGTTAAAAATGACATTATTAGAATCTATAATCTTTATATTTGTATTTATAATAATATTTAATAACTAAATATTAGAAATGAACTCCACTATTTTTGGAGACGGTAGGTCGTACGAACACATGAATGCTACTTTTATTTCATAATTATATTAAAATAATTAAAAATAAATTATACATATGTATATTATAATAAACATATCATATATTTATATGTTTCATATATGTTACATATTTTTATTAAAACCATACTTTATACTTTATATGTATAATTTGAATGCATCACATCACATTGAGGGGCGGTAGTGCACACTTTCATGAGTGATGTTATCATATTTACACATAATGGAATATAAATAGGTATGTCTTATAAAAGAATTAATGACGTCTAAGTATATTATAAATATTATATATCTCATATATAAGTAGACTTTCCTTTATAATCTCCCCCCACGAGATGTGGTAAAGGTTAAATGAACAATCATCTTTTAGTTAGGGAGTAGTTCATCGTACACAGAAATAATTTGTTCACTATCCATTAGATGATGATGTCTATAAGTATATGAACAATATAAACATAAAACATATCAGTATATTTATAAAACTGTTGTTTTTAAATGATCATGGGATAATTATATTTTAGGGGGTGTATAATGGAATTAAAACTAAAGAGAATGAGATAAGACGCTGCATTCTAATTCGGTAACTACTTTTTGTTTGTATGAAAAAAAAATCCTTGGAAATATTTCCTCCCAAAAAAGGATTAAAGGTTTTGGGAGGTATTTGTGAAATATATTTAGGAATATATTTCATTAACCTAAGTTGATTGAGTATTGTGTGGATTGGGGAGAGGTGGTGTCATTTTATAAGGGTGGAAAAAGACTCACTTGGTATTTTTGAAAAGATGTTTGGTGTACCAATGTTTTTACCTAAAAAAGTAATAAAATACCAACTAAACTAAATAATTAAAGATAAATGAAAGAGTTATGGCTATAAAATGTGTGTTGGAATTTTTATTAGGTCATTTGGTCCCTTAAATTAAAGGTTTAGTCCTTTAATTAGATTAATGTTACCATAATAATTTTAACTATTATTAATTACTTTCCGTAATATTTTTGGTAATAAACAAATTTTAATTATTAAAAAATTTATATAATAATTATTAAAAATATTTAATCCATTTTTACAGATAAAAATTATAGAAAAGGAAGAAGTTAATTTAAAATTCACCCCGTAAATGGGATAAAATGTGGTATTTTAAAGTAAAAATGTAAAAATGTTTGTTATGTCATTAAAATTAATTTCATAGTAAAATAAATTTCAATGATATAAATTTTAATAATTGATAAAAAATATATCTATTTATTCATTAAAACCAAACTTAAACATAATTTAACCTTATAAAAAATTTATATGACAATGATGTTTTGAATTAAACTTCATTATTTTTTACTATTCCTCAAAAAAATGTTTCACAAAAATACATAAAATTCTCTATAACCTAATTATTATTTTTATATTTAAAATATGATGTTTATTTTGGCATATTAAATAAATTAAAATTTCATATTTCACATTTTAAATGGTTTCTCCGTAAAAAGTTCTTAAATTTACATTAATAAAAATATTGGTATTTTGTGTAATATAGTTTTTGTTTTTATCTTATACATATCAATAAAAATGGATCAATATAAAAATTATTTCACTGAATATATAAAATATATATTTCATTAAAATCATTCAATAATTGTAATTAACTATTTTTATTAAGACAAAACTCATTTGGAACCCAATAAATAATATTGTTATTTTTATATCCAATTGGTTATTATTTTCTTTTCTCGTTAGTTTTAAAACAATGAATTAATTTTATTTCAACATAAACCATATATATTCATAATTTGGTAATGTATATTCATAATATCTTATATAACGACATGGTCATATTATAATATATTAATAGTTATATTTTTATAATGTATTATTGTTCAGTTTAAACTCTATCTTATGTGTAATGAAAACCATCTATGAAATATGCTCTTTAGTGTAACACAAACTAAATATGAGTTTCAACCATCATAATATATTGAATCTATTGAATAAATTTAAAATAATAAGTAATCATCAAATTATCAGGATATTATATTTTTTCACCCTCTTGGTGTTGTGTGTTATACAAAATATCAAAAACTAAAATCATAATTTATAATTTAGAGGAGTTATATTTTCCCCCACCTTAATTAAATTGCATCCTCACAATTTAAACTATATCTTAGAAAATCTAGTGATTAAAATAAAAACTTTTTGGAAAAACCCACATCATAAAAAGGGTTAATAACAGATATTCTTAACAAGAGATAAAGGAAATTACAATGGACAAATAACTTAGTTCCCTTGTAGGAGAACATAGGTATGAAATGGAGACAAGGTTATGGAATAAAAAATCAAACAATCAAGTCCATATCAAAAGTGATTGAGAACCTAGTTAGGAGAAAGTTATTAATCACAAGGCCATCAATATGTGATGTTATAATAGGCCACTTAATTCATTATAAATGAGGTGACTAGGGAAAAAATTTGCTTAAAATATCATTTTTCCTAGTTTTGATGAATTCTTTCACTTTCTATGAATATAAGTAAATATACTTACTTTGAATGTTTCATTTAGAAAAGTCATATCCTTTGGTAATTCCATGATCTATTTCCACTTAATCTCTTAGAAATATATTTTTTATATAATATATCATTATCAAAAACAACATCTGATGTTAATGTTAAACCATTTCATAAATAGTCAGCTATTTCAAAAGACTATGATCCCAGACTTTGGAAGGAGGGTCACATAATTTTTAAATAGAATATATCATTATCCTTTAATCAACATGAACAAGATATATAGTTTTTACATTCCAGACAAGTGAATTACATCATCATATATACTCTTAAATTATGGTAATAATTATAATCACAATAAAAAATTATCAAAAACCTGAATTCTTCTTTATTAATTATGTGAGACAAATGTTATTGGTTGTATTCCATTAAACCAAAAGTGTTGTAAAATCCATTATTGATTCCATATACCCCTTGTCAAAATGTCCTTAACTAGATATAAGGTAATCAACACTATAAAAATCTATTATTTCTTTATCATTATCTTAAAAGCACGAAGATATTAAAGGATGTAAATACCTCAATCAAGTTTTTTTGGAATTTTTTTAACATTATAATGAATAACATTTCATGGTACCATTCAAAATATGATCTCAATTTCTTCATGAAATAGTAATATAGTACAATCCTTATGTATTCCATAATTATTATTACTAGTACATTGCTATTAATATAATCAAATGAAATAATTCTTGAATAGGAATACAAATCACTTATATCCATCTGCGAAAGTAAAATAACTTGATTGTCATGACCCATTCCATGGGGCCCATGATGTGACTACCCCAAGCCTTCCTCTTGAAGGCTTAGGGCTAGCGACTAGCACTGAAGGTGTAAACATGCATGTGGGAGGCATTCGCCTAGATACCTGTACGCATAGGCAAACCCAACTATGTACCAACTCACAAAAAAAGTGATAGTATACCACTGAGTGGAAACTGAGTACAGTCACAACTAAAAGTATGTGGTCCAAATTACAAAACCCAAAAGATATTACTAAAATAATTAATGTACAATTGTTCCCTAATGGCCATCCATAGGAAAACCCACCTGATCATAAGAGTAGTGCACCTTCTGGATGCTGAGGGAGTATGTCATGTCTGTCAGATCTCATTGTGGTCTGCCTAGTCCAAGGCCACCATGTCCATCTTCGATGTGTCTATTGTCTTCATAGGACATGACACACACATGGGAAAGGCCTGTTCAAGGGATGAGTAACACAAAACTAAGTATGGACCTCCCAAAACAACAAGGAAATTCCACACGACAATCTGGAAGTATATAATGAAGAAAAAGTACCCAAAATAAGCTTTCTCCCACCAGGTATCACGTTAGGTCATGCATAAAAGGATAATCAATCAAATCGTCCAAAACATAAACTACTAGATAACTCTTCCTATGAAGAGCATTATGGGATTACAGGGTCACATAGGTCTGCTTCCCAATAACCTTGTAATGTTCTCGTACTCGTCCATGATGGTACCATGGGATTTCCTAGTCACATAGATCTGCTTCCCACCATGCGCATGCTGGGAAACAAAGAGCTTCTTCCAACAAACCTAGGACTATTTTGGTACTATTACCTAATGGGTACCATGGGCATGCAAGGTCACACTGCACCACTTCTCACCATGGCCCTGATGGGTCACACAGAGCCACATCCCACCTTTTTCTAAGTAAGGTACGCATCCCTGATGGTTACTGTGGGAATGTTGGGTCACATAGAGTCACTTCCCAATGGTCTATTCATCGAGTCCTATGAAGTCTAAGGTCATCAGTCTTCTAGTATCAGTCATATGTAGGGTTTTGCACGGTCTAGTTGGAGGAACAAATACTCAAGCCACTCTCCTCTACTTGGTATCCATGTAATTTAGAAAAATATTAACCAAAAGATCAACCTCTTCAAAAGATTCTGAATGTCGCAAACGGCTCGTCAATCAGATTCATGATTTGCATGATATGTGAATTTTAGTGCCAAGGGCCCAATTAGATTTGTGTTTGATCCTCCCGAACATACCCCATCATTCTCAAAAACTCAATTGGAGAATCCTAAAAGGACCGCTTTGTCCTAAGGATCCCAAAACCATAGATGGCTTGTTAAACATTTTTCCTGTTTAGAAGATATGGCTTGTTTTGTGTAACTCGTCGGTACCAGGTCCGGGTCTGGTCCTACCCAGTCGGACCGACCCAACCTGGTTAGACAAGTACTAATCTAGATTGATCTAGGTCAACTTGGCCCCACTTGGTTATGACCTGACCCAGTTGCACCCACCTGGCGGCGTAGGTCGCCAAGGACACCCGGACGCGGCGAGTGCTTTTACGACTGACATGGAATAGAGCCGTGTCAGCGGGTCAATCTGGTGGGGGGTTTGATCCAATTCGGAGCCCCATGGTGTCATTGTCCCTCCTTTTTGTGGCTTTTCTGCTAGGGAAACTGCTGGAATGCGGCTCGTCCTCTGGCCACTGGTCCAACTGGTGGCCCCTACCTCCCCATGGATGTCGTTGGTTGTGGCCTTGCTGCCACCTGGGCGCACTGCCGGGTGTGAACCCCAACCCTGTTCTACCACCGATCAGGGTGGCTACCAGATCATCCACTGGGCACACAGCCAACACCGTCGTGTGCCACCATGATTCTGTTGTGCGCTGCCGCCACTGTTAGGATGTGTGTCGGGCTGCCAGTCGAGCACCGGTGGCCCGTTTCATGCGTCTTCTACACCTATGGCCACATAGAATCATGTTCTCCCTGATGGTAGGCCCCAGTCCGGCTATAATTATACATAATATTGGTCTATCACAAACACCACAGAAGCATAGCGGCTCAGGCCTAGTTTGTGTCTGTATGCGCCCTCTAGGATAGAGATTAATCTGGGGGTTTTGGGGAAATGTTGTTCAACAGGATTTCATGCCAAAATTTCAATCACTATCCCAAAAAAAATACACACCCTCCCGAATATATATTGAATAAAGGATCAACATTTTCTAGAGTTGATCCATTCGTATCATTTTAGAAATGAATTGTGGGGAAAGGAAAATAATCAACACTTCCCCTAACTTGTAAAACAAATGGATATCTTTCAGGATTGATGATGTCTTTATGTTCTTCATTCCCACAAAAAGCTTTCAACAATTCCACGCGTATGTTGTTTTTCATTTTGGGGTTTCACGGTCAATCGTCACCGCATGACGGAATCGTCTCCGTCCTCTAAGGGCATGGCATCTTGGAATTCATTCAGCACTTCATTTCCTGGCAAAGCTATGTTGATACCTTTTTCAATTATTCATATAAATATGAGAGGGGAAGGTATGTAATGATGTTGGTAATTAATGGACTCTCACTAATATTGAAGCTTCTTAATTTCCCCAAAGTTGATGTTAATTAGATTAGTGGGTCAATCCATTCAATAGCATCACACATCGTCGGTCCCACCTCGGTATGTCTCTTTGTGGATAAGTTAGAAACAAAATAATATAATAAATTAATTTCATTTTATTTCTATTAAAAAGACCAAAAAATAATAATTTTCTCCATACCTAATGTTTTTCAACAAAGCCTCCCCTACACAAATCCTGGCACTATGGATTCAATGGTGCCCTCAGACTTTTAATCTATGAACCGGTTAATAAGATATAAAACATCTCTCAAAAATTTACTATATGTTCCTTAAAAAAATTCAACAATTATTTCTAGGTACAATGGTCCCCAGAATCGTGCACCCTAAATTTTTTTAGACTTTTAATAATTCCATATAATTAAAAAAATTACATGGAAAATTAGGGTCATTACATATTCCCCCCCTTAGGGATTTTCCACCCAAACGCCTTAACATAAACTAAGAAAAAATGGGGGTAACGAGCATGAATATGAGACGCCCAATCCCATGTGAACTCATGTAGGTTCTCCTCTGCCATCAAACACACACCATTGGTATCGATCTCCTATGAAGGAATTTCTCATATCAATCCTCAATCTCCATTGGAACATTAGTAAATGTCACTCCATCATTGAAGTCATTCTCACCATTGTCGATGACATGAGATGGGTCGTGCACATACCTCCTAACTAGGATATTCAGAAGATGTTGTGCATCCTTTCCAACTTTGCTGGCAGTGCCATGTGGTAAGCTACCTCTCCAATCCATTAACGTATCAGAAAATGTCCGATAAAACTCAGTGATAACTTGTCTCCTCGGACAAATCATTGTATCCCCCGTTGAGGGGAGACTTGAAAGAAAAAATTGTCCCCCTCCTGGAACTCCAATGGTCTCAGCCTCCAGCCAGTATAAGTCTTCTTCCTTTTTTTCAGTCTTAATCCACACCTGGATGATCCACACCTTCACATGGTAGCCCTACTAACTCTAGACTGATAAGTGCTGACTCCCCTAGGTCTTTCCAGCATAGAGGTGATCATTATGATTCACAGTACAAGGCATCAAATGGTGCCATACCGATGGGGGAGTGATAAATGTTGTTTTATGAGAACTCCACCAAGGGAAAGTCATGTAACGAACCGAATCTGGAGACCCTCCACTGGTTCCCCATACCCGGTGCGCCACATGACCTCAAGCGTGTTCCCCCAAACACCAGAGGCTGCCGACTAGCAGCGAAGGCCTTGGTAAGTCGGTGGGGAAACGATGCCCTCATTTGGTAAAGTATACAAGGTAAGTAAGACAACAATCAAGAGCAGAAGCAATAACAACATACATAACAACTGAAACCAAATAGCAGATGAAATTAATAAATATAGTAATGATGATAATGATGCAGCAGGTACAAGTATCTATGGAAAGATGAAAAGAGAGAAATGTTCCAAAATACAACTGAAACCATGTGAAAAAAATGTAGACTCCTCAGCATCGCGAGACAGAGATCAGTCCCATGCTCCCTGGCTCCAGTGCAATCAAGAACCTGAAGCAGAAGGGCACTTGCCCTTATCTATACATGCAGTAACATAGTCTACTTGGGCCCTAAAGCATTACCCAAACAGGGTGTGAGATACAATCCCAGTAGGCAATCACCAGATGATTTGTGCCTAACATTCAATGAATATATGGCAGTAATAAAACAAGAAGCAGTAAACATAAGAGCACAAGTAGCTACAATCCACAGTTCTAACATACAAGTACACAAGTAAACAACTAGCAATAAAAAGGAAACAGTTAACCATCGGGGAAGCTCTCACAGCCTAACCCCTATGGTTCAACCTACAAGTACTATCAACCATCTTGGAGGCACACATAGTCTCACCCTTCTAGTTCATCTCTGTAATTAATAGACTCTCCCGAGAAGCACTCAATGTCAATTCACCGTATAGACTCGTATCATGCTTAAGGCTCTCTAGGGAAGCACTCAACGTCAATTCCCCATGTGGCCAGCGTCGAGGATCTACAGACTCTCTCGGGAAGCAGTCAACGTCAATTCCCCCTGTGGTCTCACATCATATTAAAAGACACTCTGGAGAAGCACTTTCGTCATTTCTCTCTGTGGTCTACTACACTAGGTTCTCACAGTCCTGTGTAAAAATAAACATGCTCAGTGCGAGTATATCATCCCAAATAAACCTCAAGAACTACTTGGATATCATTCTAAGGCTCAACAGCATAATAAAGTAGCAGTTCCACTACCCTACAAATAGGCATGACAACTGGAAAAACACCAAACAGGAATAACAAGCATGGAAAATCAATCTGAGCACAGAACAAAATTATTCTACTCACAAGCATAAACCAATACTACAACAATCAAGAAAAGAAGGAAATACAACAAGGTAAAAACAGGAACACGCAATACCCCATTCACTGGTATTGGTGTAATTTTCATATAATACTCATTAACTTTCTACAGAAAGGCACAAACCACCTACCTAGATCCTAGGAGATTGAAATACGTGAACCACAATGATAGATTCCCCATAGAACGATGTAGATCTGAGAAAACACACAAAACGTTCATCCCAGGATAACTTGGAAACAAGGAAGAATCAAGAAACAAGGCTCAAGCAGAAGGAACAACTCACCACTGTGATTCCAACGCAATCGACTATGCTCGAATTAGAGAACGGACGGCGAGGTGGGAGCTCGGGGATGATTCGGAAGTACGGGTCTCTCTCGATTGAACCAGACCTAGAAGAAGACAATTTTCGCGATGAGGCGCGACCCCAGTCCATTTAATGAAAAAAAGAAAGTACACGGCGTGTAATTCAGTTTTCTATACTCCACTTTAAGCAGCCTCCACCTCACCTTTACACACCGTGTGTGTGGCCCGGACACGGCCAACACATGGCTTCGAGCGGGAATAGTGTACACGACGTGTACTCAGAAAGTACACGGCGTGTAATTCAAAAATTTCCAGAAAAATCATTTTTCTCAAAAACACCAGAAAAAGTAAAAGCATACCTGAAAAGAAGATCCAGGTTCTTACAAACTCCCCCCCTTAAAGAAATTCTTCCCCTAATTTCCCTAATGAGGCAGAGAAGACGAAACCCCAAATAGCACCAGCCACTGCTATCGTACATCAGTCTCCCTCTCCCAGATCTCATCCTGTACTCGCTGGTGCTGCCATAGAACTCATACTAGAGGAACCAGCCACCCATAGAGAACCTTCGAACTACGATCGACAATCTGGATAGGATGATCCTCGAAAAACGCATCTGCTTCAAGCTCGACTTCCTCAGGATGAAATACGTGAGACAGGCCTGAAAAGTAACATTGGAGCTGAGAGACATGGAAGACGTCGTGAATGGCCTGATACCGATTAGGTAGCTGCCACCGATAGGCCACTGGCCCAACTCTTTCCAAAACCTCAAACGACCCAACGTACCACGGTGAAAGCATAACCTATCTGTGAATCCTCTTATGCCCCAACCTCAGTGAGACATGTAGGAAAACATGATCTCCAACCTTGTACTCCAGAGGTCGTCTCCACTTATCAACATAAGACTTCTGTCAAGACTATTCTGTAGCCATCCTATTTTAAATCAGCTCTATTTTCTCTGAAGTCTAATGTGCAAGACGAGGTCCTAGAAAAACTACCTCTCCTGCCTCCAGCCAGCATAAGGGTTATCGACATGGCCTACTGTAGAAAGCCTCGTATGGTTCCATCTGAATGGTCACCTGAAAACTGTTGTTGTAGGGGAACTCCACCAGAGTAATATGCTTCTCCAAAGAACCTCCAAAGTCAAGGATGCAAGCCCGGAGCATATCCTCAAGCACCTGGATCGTGCACTCAGACGGGCCATCAGTCTGGGGATGGTATGTTGTACTCAAATGTACCTGTGTACCCAAGGGCTTCTGATGTCCCTTCCAGAACTGAGAGGTAAAGCGCTCATCCCTGTCTGAGAAAATGGAGTGTGGAACTCCATGAAGGCGCACAATCTCCCTGATGTATAGTCATCCCAGATCATCAACACTGAAGGTCTCCTTAATCGGCAAGAAGTGGGAAACCTTCTTGATCCTGTCGAAGACAACCCAAACAACATCATTTCCCAGAGGCGATCTCAGAAACCCGGTCACGATGTCTATCGCAATATCATTCCACTTCCACTATGGAATGAGTAACTAC
The DNA here is from genome assembly GCA_963277665.1 of Viscum album. Classification (NCBI taxonomy): domain Eukaryota; kingdom Viridiplantae; phylum Streptophyta; class Magnoliopsida; order Santalales; family Viscaceae; genus Viscum; species Viscum album. The sequence continues at coordinate 393,670,359 of OY728127.1, read as the reverse complement.
TATAAAATCCCCACTGGTCGTTGATGCTATGCTTTCACATGCTGACAAGTAGAACATCTCATGATGAAACCAGCAACATCCTTCTTCATACCTAGCCACCAGTACTGGAGATGAAGATCCTGATACTTCTTGGTGATGCTAGGTTGAACTGCCCAAATTGAGGAATGAAAATCATGTATCATCTCCTCACGTATGTCTGGTGGCACCCATACGCGTCCCTGTAAATTCAAGATCTCATTCTCTCCCACTGTCAATCCGGGAAGAGGGTCCACTCCTGACACACTCTCCCGCATTACTATTCCTTCTGAGTCTGATAGCTGCCTCATCCGTACCCGTTCAAGAATTGTAGAGGTAACAGATACATAGGAAAGGTAAGTCTGTCCCTGTCTGTCATGCACCTCTAGATGTATCTCAGAGAACAAATCCATTAGCTGCCACTCAATGCTGGCCTTCTGAACTGTCTGAACTTGAGTTCTCCTTCTCAACGCATCTTCCACTATATTTCCCTTTTCTGGCGTATAGGTAAGCTAGAAATCAAAAAACCGAAGATACTTGACCCACCTGCGCTGCCTCAGATTCAGATCACACTGAGTGAAGATATATTTGAGACTCTTGTGGTTAGTGAAGACCACAAAGTGATCTCCCAGAATATAGTGTGTCCAACAGCGCAAGGCATGAACAACAGCTTCAAACTCCAGATCGTGCATCGGTTAGTTCCTCTCATGTGGCCTCAACAACCGGGACCCATACGCAACGACTCCATCTCCCAGCATAAGCACAGCTCCCGGCCTGATACCTAAAGCATCACAGTACACGGTGTAGCTCTTTCCTAGCTCTGGAAAGACTAGTATCGGTGCTGACATCAACCTCACTTTTAGCTCCTGAAATACTGACTCACAAAAATCTGACGATAAGCACTTCTCCCCCTTCTTGGTCAGACCTATAAAAGGTGATTCAAGATGAGAATAGTCTGTAATGAAGCGTCTGTAGTATCCATCCATCCCTAGGAAGATTCGTACCGCAAAGACGTTCTTCTGCTACTCCCAAGAAACTACAGCTCTCACTTTCTCTAGGTCCACTGATACTCCTTCATATGAGATGACGTGACACAAGAAGTGAATCTGATCCATCCAGAAGTGGCACTTCGAGAGTTTAGCATAAAGATGATGCTCTCTCAGTGTACTCAGAACAATCTCAAGATGTTTGGCATGGTCGTGCCGAGTGTGAGAGTACACCAAAATACTGTCCATGAAGACCATGACAGAGGAGTCCAAGTAAGGATGGAACACTCGGTTCATTAGTGCCATGAGAACTGCATGTGCGTTCATGAGACCGAATGACATGACTATATACTCGTATAAACCATATATGCTCCTATAGGCTATCAGAGGTATATCTAATGCTCTAACGCACAACTGATGATAACCATACCTCAAGTCGATCATCGAGAACACATGGGCTACTCGAAGCTAACTGAAAAGGTCATCAATCCTTGGCAAAGGATATCGGTTCTTGACAGTCAGCTAGTTCAGCATCTGATAATACAAACAAAGCCGAAGGGTACAGTCTGCCTTCTTCGCAAATAGTAATGGCGAAACCCATGGAGAAGTACTGGTTTGGATGAAACCCTTTGCCTGCAACTCCTCCAACTGCTTCTTCATCTCCTATAACTCAGGTGTAGCCATCCTATAGGGAGGAATGGACACTGGTTTCACTCTTGGTACGATCTCAATAGAGATGTCTAACTCACGCTCCGGAGGAAAACCTATAAAGTCCTCTGGAAAGACATCCCTGAAGAGATCCACCACTAATGGAAAGTACAACTGTGGAGTCTCCTGATCATCCAGATAAAGACTAGAAATCTGGGCCATCACCCCTCCTATCCCAAGATGGTTGAGTCCTTCTTGACTCACCTGAACGTCCCAGTCACCTCTATGAAGGAATGATTCACCTACTGGTGAAATGAAAATGACTCTACGGAGATAACAGTCAATGACTTCCTGGAAGGGAATCAACCAGTCCATGTCGAGGATGACATCATAGCCTGTCATCTCTAGGACATAGAGATCCCCTATGAATCGATACCCTGCAACCTCGAGAGGGCACTCATTACACTGGCGTACACTAGATTTCCTCATTCCCAAAGGTGTGTCTCGTGTCAATGAGTTGGAAGAAGAAATGATTCACAGTCCAAGGCTCTCCAAAATAGCAACAGAGGTAAATCTTTGTGTAGCACCAATATTGAAAAGGGATGAAGATAAAACTGAGGCTAGTAAAATCGTACTCCGAACAGTAGAAGGGTCGGGATCCTGCTCCTGATATGTCTACTCCACAGCAAAAGAATGGATTGTACTACGGCCCTACGCCCCTAGATGACCACTCTGAGATAAACCTCCCTCCTGGTGCTGAGGTACTGGTGGCTGACCATCACGGCCTCAAACTCCACCTCGGCCTGAATGGCCAGAAGAACTCCAGTTTCCCAACTGGTGAGAAACTGGTGGGGATGATCCTGAACGGGGAGTCATGGAAGAACCCCGGTCACCAACTGTTAGTGAGAAAACCTAGCAGAAACACTGATGGTGACCCATCTTTCCACAAGATCGGCACTCCACGAGGTCTCTCTGGCACTGCGGCCTCATGTGCCCTGATCATCCACACTGGGAGCATGTCACCTGGCTGCTTGATGATGCGTCTCGCTTCCTCAAATCACTACGTGTAGGCTCCCTATGGAGCTTCTTGCTGTCATATGGAGGAAAACTAGCTCTGGAAGCAGAACCTCCTAGGCTCGCAGCTCCAGAGTCTCTCAGATTGTGCTCTGCAATCAGTGCCTAGTTGACGATGGAAGCTATGGAATTCAGCTGGAAGATGTTCACCTGCGAGCGGATCTCCCGCCTGAGACCATCCTCAAACTTCCTTGCTAAGAACACCCCACTCACATCCCAGAGGGGTGTGAAGCACTGCAGCTCAGTGAAACGATCGGAATACTCCATGACAGAATAAGTACCATGCTCTATGCTCATGAACACCCGGGCTCAGTCAGCCCTCAGGGTCTCCGAGTAGAAGTAATCGTAGAACAAGTGTTGGAACTCCTCCCAAGTCATAGCCTGCTGTTGAACTGCCTGAGAGATCACGTACCACAACCTATTGGTGGAGTCTCGTAGCATGTATGTGGCAAGATTGACCTGCATCTCTGGAGGCATCTCCAGATGCTCGAAGATAGTCAGCAAGGCTTCCAGCCATCACTCTGCAGCCGTAGGTCCTCCCTTCCCTTAGAACGTGGGAGGATGATGCTGTTGGAAAACCCATGTCAGGTACGCCATAGATGAGGCGGGAGGCGGTGCTCCCTGGAAGGCATGTATCATCCTCATGAAACTATCCCTGAACTGCGCATCCGCGCCTGCAACTGGTATGAAAACTAGTGCCAAGGCTGGCAGAGTTGGGGGATGGGCAGGAAGTCCCTGATCAGCCATATCTGTCGTCTGATCACTGCCGGACAACTGACGTACGACCGGAGGACATCTCGAAGGCATATCACTGAAAGATAAAAAGTACACCTTAGATCAGAAAACAAGGACAAAGAACAGAAGAGTACAAACGGGAATAGGGGAAAGAAAAACACAAGGTTACAAAACCGGACTACACGACATGTATAAAAACTACAACGTGTCCTCTTAAGCCACTGACATGGGTGTGTACTCTTAACCTATAAGTCGTGTACACCTCAACCTACATGGCATGTTTACCCCAACACACGGCTTGTATAAGAAAGCTAATCCACTTCCCAAGTCTCTTTACACAGCTAACCCACACGGTCCGACTTAACCCGAGACTACACAACGTGTTCTAAACAAACACGGCGTGTACTAGACAAGGCTTCGGTGGACCATGTTGTTAAGCACACAACCTTCTACTTGGCTAGACCATACATGGCGTGCTCCAAACAAACATGACGTATATAGGAATAGGTGACACCATCTCGTGTTGTTCGTGACACGGCTGGGTACCTGGACAAGACTACACGGCGTGTTCCCTAAGGACACAGCGTGTTCTACCCGAGCTTCCCTGACCCATGTTGTTGGTGACACGACCGGGTACACAGCTCTGAACTTACACAACGTGTACCTACCATACACGGCATGTTCCAGAAGTTACTTTCACGACATTGTGTTCTGCTCACACGGTCAGTGACACAGCCTGAAAACTACACGACGTGATCCCAAAAATAACATGTCGTGTATTCTGGGTTTTTCAGGGCAGTAGCTCAGAAACTTCCCAGAATTCCAGAACACTAAAAACAAGGGAAAGAAGTTCCATATTTCGATCCGTGAGGGCCCATAACCCTCAAGAAGAAAAATTTGGCATTAAAATTAAGAAAATAACAAAGCAAAAAAGTTTTCTAACATGACTGTAGAGAATCTATCAAGCATCTATCACAACAGCATGCATAATCTACACAAAATTTTTCACAACAACATGCAATCGGTAATGAACCCTAGATCACATGGCAAGAATTCATGGCATGTGATTTCTACAAGTTCCTATATGATGAATGATATGGCATACCCTCATCTAATAGGGTTGCAATAGAAATAGAACCGCAATATCAAAATAATAACAGCACAAGCAATGTGAATCACTCTAGGTGAAATCAGGTCAACAATAAAATCTCAAAACCAGCAAACTACAATTAACGAGGTAGTATAGATCTTCCCTATACACGGGATAGCTACTCCCGAGCACAGATTAATGCCAAGTACCAAATCTATCCTATCCATGGCTAATGTCTTCAAATAGTAAAGCAAGATAAAAGAACTCCTCTGATACGACTTTGTAACGACCCAAATCTGGAGACCCTCCACTGGTGACCCGTACCCGGTGTTCCACATGACCTCATGCACATTTCCCCAAACACCAGAGGCTGATAACTACCAGCGAGGGACTTGGTGAGTCGGTGGGGAAACTATGCCACCATTTCGTAAAGTATACAAGGTAAGGAAGACAACAATCAAGAGAGGAAGCAATAAAAACATACATAACAACTGAAACAAAACAACGAAATCAATGAGTACATATAGTAATGATTATAATGATGCAGCAGGTACAAGTATCTAAGAAAAGTAGAAAACACAACAACGTGCTGAAATACAACTGAAACCAAGTGCAAAAGAAAAACAAAGTAGACTCCTCAGTGTCGCGACCACGGCTCGGTACCATGCTCCCCAGCTCCAGTGCAATCAAGAAGCTGAAGTAGAAGGGTGATTTCCCTTATCTATACCTATAGCAATATTGTAACACCCTAATCTTCCATTGTATGCTTCTCTTTGAATAATAGGGCAGCGTGTGTTGTACGTAACCTTGAGTTCTAACACACCGCACCCAATAAAAGTAGCCATTATGAATAGTAATACCTAATTTTTTAAATTATATAAGTTTTATATTACAAAAAGGACATCATTTTTGGATTCGGAAAATCGAAATTATCCTATGTTGATTTTTTGGTATTTTTTGTGAACTTCCGATTTTTGAAGAATAGTGAAACATACTTAAAAACAACTTTTTTAATCAAAATATTTTATAGTGATAAATAATAAAAATGAGTGGATTTAAAGTATAATTAGAATATATTTTTACCATTTTATCTAATTTTGGTCCTTATAATTAATTTCATTTTGAAATTGGACATAAACAATTGTCAATCTTTTGATATATATTGTTTCATAAAAACACGCTACTTGTTGTGACAGTAGGAATTAGTTATTAAATAAATTAAAGAAACTTATATGTTTGGAATTTTGTAAAATAGACATCATTTTTGAATTTAGAATATCAAATACAGCTTAGAGTGAAATTTTGGCATTGTTCTGAAAAACATAAATTTTTGATGAATAGTGAAACCACTAAGTAGTAGTTAAAAAACTTATTTTTCGTTTAAATGAATAATTACCACATCTATGATTTTATTTTCAAAAATATAACATACATGGTTTTCATTACGATGTAAAATTTTGTTCAATGGGATTAATATAAATTTTTGTTGAATAGTAACTTTTATGTTTAATTAATCGCAATTAAAGGTAATTAGTGAAATTTAAGGTAAAAATGATTTTATAAAAATAAGGAAATACCCTTAAACATGTAATAACTTTATTTTATGAGTGATGGCCGGACAATACAATACATGGGTCAACTTGGGGACCCCATGGAGCCACTTGGGTAAGTAAATGACATTAATTACTTTTTATTTAAAGTAAAAATAAAATTGTCACAAACATATGTTGTTTTACTAAAAAAAATATTACATGGGGTTATATAAGTTAAAATTTAGACTATAAATAATAATTGGAATGATACAAATATTTCCAACATCATGATATTTTTTTTATAATTTTTATACATTTAATAATTTAAATTTTTATGACACCATAATGATGCAGCGATTACCTCATTTATTTAACAATTTAAATAAAATGAAAAGATAATGTAAAATCTAAGATTTAAACATGTCAAATCCATATTTTATGGGTATATTTAGAACCCTTATCACCTTATCCTAGAAATATATAATTTTTGGACCTTTGAAATCCAAAAATCATTTCTTAATAATGTAACATTTCATGAGTTTCCAAAAGTGCCCCTCCTCTCCTCTTATAAAATGCCCCCACCACTACCACCTTATTCACACCTTAAAGACTTTTTTTTCGGCCATCCTATGCCATAATACTCTCTAAATTTCACTATATTACTCCTAGAAGCATCACTTTGGGACAAATTCTTCCCAGGTAAGCCTTTGGCTGAAATCAAAAAGAGGTACCCGATTTTAAGGTAATGTCTTCTCTTATGTTATTTTGTTTTATTTTGATTTTCCAAACCCTTAAACTATTTTTATTCCTTTATATTGTGAGAAAACCAGTAGCTTCAATATACTAGGTTGTTTTTATGAGAATTATTTGACTTACACTTACACACACCTCCGTCTAATGGTTAAAGAACATACTGTTTCTATGGTTGGCGAATTTCTGCCTCACGAAACGATGATTGTTCAATCTTATATTAACACCTCTCATGGTGTCCATTAAGATGAAAATATTTCTATATATGATATATATTATTTTTATGTTTTACTTATGCACCTTTAATTCTCATTTATTTTATACCATTATGATTTCCATTATGGGTAAACGCGATAATTTCATTTTAGGAAGTGGGGACTACCGCCCCCTCAAAGTGATTTGAATCATTATTTCCATATGTGGGATGTATAAAGGATGGATTAAATGATATTATATATGAAATTATACTTGAATTATAATACACCTTTATATCATTATGATTTCCTTCCATTAAAATGAAATAGAAATGAAAATAGCATTCATGCGTACGTACGGCTTACTGTCTCCATGAACGGTGCATTTCATTTATTACCTCTAAATGTTACGTAATATTATGAATGAATTTATATACTGGAAATATATGATATAAATTATATATACATCATGAATATAAATATAGAGATAATGGATATTCTACCACATAAACAACTTGTAATTATAAGAATTTTATTTTTGACTCAAGTGCCAAAGATCGACAAAATGAACGTTATTATCTTAAATAATGACATAATGTTCAAAACATGGAAATAAGTTATATAAAAGGAATAATGAACTGGAAAAAGTTTCTTAAGAATGTATAAATTAACTCTAGTATATTATTCAGGAGGATAAAGAGCGGTTGAGTCAAGTCGGACACAAGGTAAGGGAACTTCTTAACCGAATTTCAATTCTTTGGGTTAATCTCCTACATTAAAATTATGTCATGATATTATTATGTACTATCGTGTATTTGTACTTTATTTATGTGTAATTATAATGAATAAACATAATAGATCACTTTTATTAAAAAATTACCTTTTTAAGGGAATTCGTCTCAACCTCATCTCACTTAGGCATATTTGGTATTATACACAACTTTCCTTTATACGGTGTATAAACCCCATTGACATTTACTTTTATTCAAAAGGAATATTTTTATACGAAGCATTTTTACTAAACGACAAAAGGAATGTTTTTTCATACATATGTGGTGACAATTACTTCTCCGCCGCCATGACTATTATTTGAGTTTCGGCATCCTCTATAATCCATAACATTTTTTAAATGAAAAATAAATACCAAGATTTAATTTTCTTTTATTTTGTTATTGAAAATGGTTTTGAAAGTTTTTTTTATTATATCAATATGTTGTATTGATATCTTGTGATTGAAATTTGGAAATGTTATGTTTCCGTTATGCATGTTTTATGTTATACGATTATGTTATGGTTTATAATATCTTTAAACTTGTTCATATGAGGAATGCATTGGACTTAATAAGGGATGGGTGGAGCCCGCTATAGCTCCTCAATGCATCGGCATGTCTCATGAGACAATCTAGTGTCTTGGCATGAGGCCTTGACAAAATCTTATTTGTAGTCTTGGCATGAGGCCTTGGCTACGTGGTTATGATAGTCCGGTATTATGCATTCCATCATTATGAAAGTGGTTATTGATATTGCATGTGATTGTTTGACTAGTATAATATCCATGTGAATAAGTAAATGGAATTATATCATTTTATTTTTCCATATTATGCTGAAGTTCAAGTTTAAAAGGATTTTTTTAGTTATACATTTCCTTAAATGTTATTTTTTATTTATGAAAGCTTACGCTATATAGTTATCCTTACTAAGCATCTCAGCTCACCCCTTCCAATGTTTTAATTTTTCCAGGATGTGAAGAAGTATATAATGAATGACCTATAGGGATAGAATGAGGGGATATGAAGACAAAATGTTATTATGGTTTTTCACTTTATGATGTAATGTACCATTTATGAATGTATCTAGTGTTTCCAAGGATACTAAACTAATCGGTCTTTCGATACTTGATTTTTTGTGACCATGCCAATGTTATGCAATAATGCACCGACTCTGGGTAACTGGGGTTGGGGTGTTACTGTTGGTATCATAGGCAGTTTATTACTAACCCTGTAAGCTAGATTTAGATAAACTCTGATTAGAGGACATAGCCCGAAGATAGACTTTGAGGATTAGTATTGAATAACTTCGTAGAATTTTGGTATTATAGAGATTTTGTGAGTTTTCCGAGCAATACATCCCTATCTGGATATGTGCAGGTAGAGGCGGCTCTGGCACATATGTACCTAGGGGTAAAACCCGAAAACACCGCTTTGAGCTAGACTCGAACGAGAACTGGTGCATGACAACAGGCCTTGCTACACTCTTGGCTACGACTCTCATGGGGGATATGCTTCGGATAATCATCATTTTCATTACAAACCATTATTAAGGGCTTATGAGTATATACTTCCTCAAAGAAAACATTTTAATTATTATGGATTATATCCATAAATAGTTCAATTTATGTTAAGTGTTTTACAAGTATGGAATTATGTATTTTAATTCATAATCTAATCTATTTTATGCCATTGTTTAGAAATGGAGCCTAGTGGGAGGAATGGAAACTGTATCAATGCACGCACTCCGTGTAGGGATTTCCCTCCATCTCAAGATAATTATTGTGGATCTGGAGATATAACTAGTGCTGATAAACTTATTACCATACTGGGACAACTCACATAGGTTATGAATAGTATTCTTACTCGTATGGAGTACCCTGATCTGCAACCTGGAGGATCAATGTTAGACCGCTTCATGAGTCAAAAACAGCCAACATTTAATGGGTGCACAAATCCATTAGTATGTAAGAAATGGATAAACTCTTTAGAGAAAATATTCCACACTTTGGGGAGTAGCGAATGAGAGAAGGTTGTCATGGAAGTTTACCGCATCACTGGAGATGCCGATCAATGGTGGTCGCTGATTCAAAACACAGAGGAAGATGAAGATGTATCAAGTATGGAATGGAGGGAGGTTAAGGAAATTTTCTTAGAAAAATACTTTCCTCATGACCATCGAGCAGATATGGAAAGGCAATTTCTGAGTCTGAGACAAAGGGAAGATGAGAATGTGGCAAAGTATGAGGCCGACATTACAAGGTTTGCGAGGCATGCTACAGATTATATACGTAACCAAGAAGTAAGATTGACCGTTTCTTTGATGGGTTAAAACTATTTCTCCATCAAGCCTTAGTCTCACAATATTTCTCGTCGTACAAAGATATTGTCTCATGTGCTATTAAGACAGAAAAGGAATTCTATATGTCTTATGACAACAAAGTAAAGCAAGATGAGAAGATAATGGTGGAACAATAGAAAGATAAAAGGAAAAAGGGAAAGAAGGATGTTCCATTATGCGATAATTATTGGAAGAATCACCCTGGTACTTGCCTGAAAGGAATGTGGGTTTGTTATAAATGTGGAGAAAAAGGTCACCAGTCTCGTGATTGCAAGGGAAATAAAGAGGCTGTCAATGTTGACTGCTACAATTGTTGGAAAATGGGGAATTATGCAAATGAACATCCTATGCATCAAGGAAACTTACCTTAGAAAATTCCAAGGGATCAACGACAATCTTATGCTGTTACTACAGTTTAAGTAGACTAATTAATGTATTGGTTGTTTTGGACTCAAGTATTATATTCTGGTTATAAGAATAATGTGATATATATAAGGATTGTACTGTAGTACTTGTTGTTTTCATTAAGGTTTCAATATGATGCAGGTAATCATATTTTTATATGTGTCAATAAGACAAACTTTACTTTGTTTGAGGAATATGATGATACAATTGATTTTTGAATTTAGATACCTTTTAGAGAATGTCTGGGTAGAGGTATTTTGGATAACTATAAAGGTTGGAGTGGATTAAGTTGAACATTGGATATTATTGTTTAAGGTTAAAACATTTATGAAGATTACTTTTAGAATATTATAATACTATATTTTTATGAAAAGGACAACCTGCTGGTCGGGGGATAACCCCTCGTGTCGGATAAAGCTGCAGGAATCGAAGCCACAATCATAGTGTGACAGGACTTTATTACCTACCACTAGCCTACATGAAGTCCAGGGTAATTACAAAATAGTCTTTCTAATCTAAATGGTATGTGTTAATATTTAGAACCTTATACAATTAGGATGAATAGAATATTTTGGAGTTCTATTACCTTTTGGAGTGAAAGATGGGTTTGTGGTAAAAAAATTTTTAATGAATGAAAGTCTACATGACAAGTAGGTATATTTCCTTACATTCTTAGTAAATCTCTTAAATAAATTCCTCAACTTTATGAAAGGTAACTTAAAACAAAAACATTTCCGGTTTACTTTTCCAACTGGGGATTCAATGACCATTTAAACAATCACAAGTTTGTGATTTTCTTATGGTTAGCTTTCTCCTAATCCTATTTTCTAAAACTATCCATTAGAACTTGATGGTTTTTTTCTACCATATCCATATTTTCATAGAATCCTAGTATGGGATATCTTGGGTGACCTTTGTACTTCTCTTTATTTCTTTTAATGTTATATTTTTTATTAATCTTATTTCTGATGTGGGTTTTCCACAAAGGTAATTTATATTTTCAACCGTTTATTTTCAAAGAAAAATTTCATATTCTGAGGATGCAATTTATTGATGGAGGGGATAATGTAACACCCCAAGCTTCCATGGTGGGCTTCTCATTGATTAATAGAGCAGCGTGTGTTGTACGCAACCTCGAGTTCTAACACACCGCAACCAATAAAAGTAGATATTATGAATAGTAATACCAACTTTTTGAAATTATATAAATTTTATATTTCAAAATAGACATCATTTTTAGATTCGTAATATCGAAATTATCCTATGTTGAATTTTTGGTATTTTCTGAAAACTTCCAATTTTTGATGAATAGTAAAAAACACATAAAAACAACTTTTTTAATCAAAATATTTTATAGTGATAAATTATACAATTGATTGGTTTTAAAGTATAATTAGAATATATTCATACCATTTTATCCAATGGCGGTCCTTAGAATTAATTTCACTTGGAAATTGGACATAAACATTTGTCAATCTTATGATATATATTGTTTCATAAAATCACACTATTTGTTGTGATAGCGGCAATTAATTATTAAATTAATTAATTCAACTCATATGTTTGGAATTTTATAAAATAGAAATCATTTTTGAATTCGGAATATCAATTATAGCTTAGGGTGAAATTGTTTCATTGTTTTGAAAAACTTAAATTTTTCATGAATAGTGAAACCACTAAGTAGTAGTTAAAAAACTGATTTTTCATTTAAATGAATCATTACCACTTCTGTGATTTGATTTCAAAAATCTTAAATACATTTTAGTCATTAGGAAATAAAATGTGGTTCAATTGGATTAAAATAATTCTTTGGTGAATAGTATCTTTTCAGTTTAATTAATCACGATTAAAGGTAATTAGTGAAATTTAAAGTAAAAATGATATTATAAAAATATGGAAATACCTTTACAGTTGTCCTAACCTTATTTGATGAGTCATTTCTGACCAAGACAATCCATGGGTCAACTTGGGGACCCCATGGAGCCACATGGGTAAGAAAATGACATTAATAACTTTTTATTTAAAGTAAAAATAAAATTGCCACAAACATGTATTGTTTTACTAAAACAATTATTAAATGGGGTTATATATGATAACGTTTCGACTATAAATATTCATTTAAATATAAAAAGATTTCCAACATCATGATAGTTTTTTACAATTTTTAGACATTAAATAATTTAAATTTTTATGACACCATGATGATGTAGTGATTACCTCATTAATTTAACGATTTAAAAAATGAAAAGATAATGTAAAATCAAAGATGTACACTTGTAAAAAACCTATTGGATGGGTATATTTAGAACCCTTATCACCTTATACTCTAAATATATAATTGTGGGAACTTAGAAATCCGAAAATCATTTCATAATAATGTAGCATTTCATGAGTTTCCAAGAGTGCCCCTCCTCTCCTCTTATAAAAGGTCCCCACCACTACCACCGTATTCACACCATCAATCCATTTGGCTCGACCATAATCTGCCCAAATACATTCTCAAATTCCCTCTATTACTCATAGAATCCTCACTTTGGGCAAAATTCTTTCCAAGGAAGCCTTTGTCTCAAATCAAAAAGAGTTACACGATTTTAAAGTAATGTCTTCTCTTATGTTATTTTGTTTTATTTTTCTTCTCCAACCCCTTAAACTATTTTTATTCCTTTATTTTGTGACAAAACTAGTATCTTCAATATACTAGGATGTTTTTATGATATGTATTTGATTTAAACTTACACACACCTTCGTCTAATGGTTAAATAACATATTGTTTCTGTGGTTGGCGAATGTTTGCCTCACGAAACCATGATTGTTCAATATTCTTTTAACACCTCTCACGGTGGCCATTAAGATGTCACTATTTATATATATGATATATATTATGTTTATATTTTCCTTATGTTCATGTAATTATCATTTATGGCATTCCTTTATGATTTACATTATGGGTAAACACGATAATTTCATTTTAGGAAGTGGGGACTACCGCCCCCTCAAAGTGATTTGAATCGTTAATGCCATATGTGAGATTTATAAAGGATGGAGTAAATGATATTATATATGATATTATACTAGAATTATAAAACACCTTTATATCATTATGATTTCATTCCATTAACTATGAAATTAAAATGAAAGTAGCATTCATGCGTACGTACGACTTACCGTCTCTGTGAACGGTGTATTTTATTCCTTACATCTAAATGTTACGTAATATTATGAATGAATTTATATACTGGATATATATGATATATATGTTATCTACATCATGAATTCAAATATGGAGATAATTTATATTCTACCACATAAACAACATGTAATTATAAGAAGTTTATTTTTGACTGCAGTGCCAAAGATCGAAAAAATGACCGTTATTAACTTAAATAATTACATAATGTTCATAACATGGTAAAAAGTGATATAAAATGAATAATTAACTTGAAAAAGGTTCTTAAGAATATATAAATTAACTCTAGTTTATTATTCAGAAGGTTATAGAGCGGTCGAGTCAAGTCGGACATGAGGTAAGGGAACTTATTAACCCAATTTCCATTCTTTGGGTTGATCTCCTACTTTCAAATTATGTCATGATATTATTATGTCATATCTTTTATTTTTACTTTATTTATGTGTACTTATAGTGAATACACATAAAAGATCTATTTTATTAAAAAATGATCTTTTTAAGGGACTTTATCTCAATCTCCTTTCATTGAGGCATATTTGGTTTTATATACAACTTTCCTTTATACGGTGTATAGCCCCCTTTGACATTTAATTTTATTAAAAATGAATCTTTTTATACAAATCATTTTTACTAAACAAAAAAAGGAATGTTTTTTCTTACATATGCGGCGACAACGACTTCTCCACCACCATGACTATTATTTGAGTTTTGGCTTCCTCTATAAGCCATGACTTTTTTTAAAATGAAAAATAAATACCAAGATTTATTTTTATTTTTTTTTGGTATTGAAAATGGTTTTGAACATGTTTTTTATTATATCAATGTGTTGTATTGATATCTTGTGATTGAAATGTGGAAATGTTATATTTCCGTTATGCGTGTTTTATGTTATACGATTATGTTATGGTTTATGATATGTTTAAACCTTTTCATATGAGGAATGCATTGCACTTAATAAGTAACGGGTGGAGCCCACTATAGCTCCTCGATGCATCGGCAGGTCTCATGAGAAAAACTAGTGTCTTGGCACGAGGCCTTGACAAAATCTTATTTGTATTCTTGGAACGAGGCCTTGGATATGTGGTTATGATAGTCTGGAATTATGCATTCCATCATTATGAAATTTGTTATTGATATTGCATGAGATTATTCGACTAGTAGAATATCCATGTGAATAAGTAGATGGCATTATTTCATTTTATTTTGACATATTATGCTGAAATTCAAGTTTAAAAGGATTTTGTTTTTGTTATACATTTCCTTTAATGTTAATGTTTATTTATAAAAGCTTCCACTATACTGTTATCCATACTGATCATCTGAGCTCACCCCTTCCAATGTTTTAATTTTTCCAGCATGTTAAGAAGTATATTATGAATGACCTGCAGGGATAGTATGAGGGGATATGAAGACAATATGTTATTTTAGTTTTTCACTTTATGATGCAATGTACCATTTAGGAATGTATCTAGTGTTTACAAGGCTAGTAAACTAATCGGTATTTCGAGACTTGATCTTTTGTGATCATTCCAATGTTATGCAATAAAGCACTGACTCTGGGTAACTGGGGTTCGGGCGTTACAAACATAGTCTTCTTGGGCCCAAAAGCCTGGACCAAAAGGGTGTGAGATACAATCCCAGTAGGCAATCACCCAATGATTTGTGCCTAACAGTCAATGAATACATGGCAGTAATAAAATAAGAAGCAGTAAACAGGACACCACAAGCAGCTACAATGCACAGTTCTAATATACATTTACACAAGTAAAAAACCAGGAACAAAAAGGAAACATGTAACCATATGGGTAGCTCTTATAGCCTAACCCCTATGGTTCAACCCACAAGTACTATCAACCCTCTAGGAGGCACACATAGTCTCACCCCTCTGGTTCAGCTATGTAATTAATAGAGTCTCTGGGGAAGCACTCACCGGCAATTCCCCTTATAGTCTCGTATCGTGCTAAAGGCTCTCTGGGGAAGCACTCAACGTCAATTCCCCATGTGGCCCGAGTCGATGATCTATAGACACTCTGGGGAAGCAATCAATGTCAGTTCCCCCTGTGGACTCACATCGTATTAAAAGACACTCTGGATAATCCCCTACGTCAATTCGCCATGTGTTCTACTACATTAGGTTCTCACAGTCCTGTGTAAAACTAAACATGCTCAGCGCACGTATATCGTCCCAAGTAAAGATCAAGAACTACTTGGCTATCATTCTAAGGCTCAATAGCATAATAAATTAGCAATTCGACAACCCTAAAACTAGGCATGGAAACTGGAAAAACACCAAACAGGAAGAACAAGCATGGAAAAGCAATATTAGCACAAAACAAAATTATTCTACTCAAAAGAATAAACCTCTACTACAACAATCAAGAAATGAAGGCAATACAAAAAGGGAAAAAAGGAACATGCAATACCCCGTTCACTGGTATTGGTGGAATTTGCACATAATACTCATTAACATTCTATGAAAAGGCACAAACCACCTACCTCAGTCCTAGGAGATCGATATACATGAACCACGATGATAGATTCCCCTTAAAACGATGTAGATCTGAGAAAATGAACAAAACATTCAACCCACGATGACTTGGAAACAAGGAGGAATCAAGAAATAAGGCTCAAGAAAAAGGAATAGCTCACCAATGCGATTCCAACGCAATCGACTGTGCTCGAATAGGAGAACGGACGTCGAGGTGGGAGTTCGGGGAAGATTACATTATATGGGTCGCTCTCGGTCGAACCAGACCTAGAAGAAGACAATTATCGCGATGAGGCACGACTCCAGTCCGTTTAATGAAAAAAAATTACACTTAGTTTACATAATGAGTAGATGGTGTGTACTTCAGTTTTCCGTACTATGATTTAACCAGCCTCCACCTCACCCTTACACACCGTGTGTGTGTCCCGGACATGGCCATCACATGGTTTCGAGTGGGAAAAGAATACATGTCCTGTACTCATAAATTACACGACGTGTAATTCATAAATTTCCAGAGACTTCATTTTTCTCAAAAACTCCAGAAAAAGGAAAAGAGTACCTGAAAAGAATATATAGGTTCTTACAAGTGATCCTCCCAACTATGGAAAAAATTTAGCACGCATGCACGAGGCATGTCCTCCATTGTCTGAATGGTCTGCTCTGATGAACCATCCTTCTGAGGATAAAAGGGGGTTCTAAAACTTAGTTTAGTGTCGAACGCCTCTGGTTATCCCTTCCACAACCGTGATGTAAAACGTGTTTCACGGTCATAAAATATTATTGATGGAACCTCATGAATTTGTACAATCTCTTGTTTGTAGATGCGCCCCATGCCGTCTATAGATCCCTGCTCTCGAATGGGTAAGAAGTGGCCCAACATAGCGAGTCGGTTAATGATCACCCTGAGGGAATCATGTCCCTTCAACATACGCAGAAGCCTTGTCACGAAGTCCATGGAGATCCCATACCACTGCAACACTATCACCCCTGGTGGATGTGTAATCCAACTGGAACTAGATGCTCGGCCTTCACTTATTGACAATTCAGGCATCATGAAACAAACTCCACTATAGCCATCCTTATCCTAGGCCATGAGTGCTGACATGAGAGGGCTTGGTAAATCTTCTCTACACCATGATGTACCGCTAGAGGGGACGTATGGAACTCCCTCAACACCTCATCTCAAAGCTCCACAGGTACGATGGTATATCCCCAAAAGAGGATGACGTGTTCTCCATATAAAAAAATCCTTCAGGTGCCTCTCTTAAGGATATCTGAGCGCATCAGGCCTCATAGTCCATGTTGCAATGTTTCACCTTCCAAACTCGTTGAAGGAGTGGGGCAGCGACTTCTAAAGACTTGAGGTATGTTTCTCCATCTGTATCCATAATGGATATCTACAACATTGCTAGCCCCTCGGTCGCCTCACTCAGCAACAGCAGAACAAACCTACTGATTAGTGCATCTGCTTCCATGTTCCCATTATTTGAGTATAGACTCACACAAAGTCATAGTACAAGTGGAACTCTAGTCATTTCCACTATCTCATTTTTGGGTCCTTCTAAGAGTAGATATACCTGAGACTCTTCTGATCAGAGTATACCATAAAACGCTCGCCAATCAATTTATGTCGCCACACCTTCAAGAAAAAGACCAAAGTTGCTACCTCCATGTCATGGTTATCATAATTCTGCTCATGTTGCCTCACCTGTCATGATCTATAGGTGATCACTGATCTCTCTTGAATCATGACACACCCATGTTCGGCCCAGATTCGTCATAGTAGACTGCATACCCAACGCCCTCTTCTGGTAGCCTCAAGATGGGGGCACCTGTCAGTCTCTACATCAACTCCTAAAAATTATATTGGCATCTCTCCATCCATAGGAATGGATTTCTATTCTTCTTCAATACTGAAAATGGTGTCACAACTCTAGAAATTCAGACATGATTCTCCGGAAGTATATATACATCCCCAAGATTCTTCGCACCCCGGTCACACTCTTGGGTGGATCCCTATAATGTCTTACCACTATATTTTCTGGATCAACTGTAACTCTAGCCTCTAGGATAACGTGTCCCAGAATGTGGACCACTCTTATCTAGAACTAGACCTTCGAGAGCTTACAATAAATCCGGTTATCATAAAGAGTATCCAAAACTATCTATAAATCATATGAATGTTTCTCATTCATATTTGAGTACACTACTATGTCATCGATGAAGACCACCACAATGGGATCGAGGTATGGATGGATGATCCTTTTCTTGATTCCCATGAACATTGTAGGTTCATTGGTCATGCCAAATGAAACAACCAAGAATTCATAGTGGCTATACCGAAAACTGAAGGTCATCTTCTGCAAATCCACATCTCATACTCTGAGCTGATGATATCTGATCTATGGTCTATGTTCAAAATCCAACAATCTCCCTTCAGCTAAAAAAAGATAATAATTTCTCGATAGTGGATAGTTGTTCTTCATGGTCACCTGATTGAGGCATCGATAGTTAACATAGAGTCTCAAACTCCCATCATCCTTCTTGGTGAACAAAATTGGGGCTGCCCTTGGAGAAACATTGGTCCTTACGACCCCCTTTCTCTTCTTGTCCCACAATTGTACCCATAACTCACGAAGCTCTCCAAGAGCCATCCAATATGTTGGTGTAGATGTTGGTGTCATCCCGAGGAACATGTCGATGTGGATGTATACCACTCTTTGTGGAGTTGGTCCTAGAACATCATTAGGATAGACATTGGTATATTGGTGCACCACTACCGGATAGCTCTCATTCTCATCATCTACTACTCTGAGGATAAGGCCAGCCAACAGATGAGTAATCGTTTTCACCCTTATCCGGGTAAGTCCATCTTATGCTGAAAAAGGTTCCAATCACAGTAGTGAAAAAAAACATGGTCGCATCTGTGTAGACACAGTGCACATTGCACCTAATACATACAATTTGAGAATGGACTATGGATAACGAGTCTATACCCATGATGATGTCATAAGGCCTCGATGTCGCTACTATATGATCCCACCTGAAGCTCCAACCTCTTAGAGTAAGGTCACACTATCAGAACTAGTGATTAATCATCAAATATGATTTTTTAGGTGTCACTAGATTTAAGTATTGACCCAACGGCTCCACTGAAATCTCCATGCTCTGAATGAGGGTCTTGGAAATAAAAGAGTTACTAGAATCTGTGTTATTATGTACTACATCTAAAGTGGAGTAGACATAGATCACACCTCTAATCATGTTTGGAGTGACATGGTCATAGGCATCAGCTGTCTGGAGTTGAGATTGCCCATGTCCACCTGCTCCATTTGGTAGGGGTGGACCTCCTGGAGGTGCTGGCGATAGAACCTCGAATCACCACCCCTGCCTACTGCCTGAAAATCTCCTCAGCCATGCCTGTCTGCTGTTTGTGGACCTCGACGATCAAATCTCAGTCATTGCCTCAGTGGTACATCAACTATCTACTTATTGTTGGTACGGTGGGTTGGGCAGTTGCGAGCCATGTGGCCATGCACGCTACATGAGTAGCACTGTGTGGCTCCCTACAGACTTACTGTGGACTAGTAGCCTTGTACTGATGAATCAGTGTTCTGGGGTAGCCCCCAGAAAGACATGGCCATCATAATCCCACATTACTATTGCATACTACAGGTTGAAGACTCTACTGCCTAGGTTCTGCTAGTGGTTATAGCTGTCAGCACCTACTCCGTCAGGAAATTCTTCATAAGAAGGGCCCGCTATTTCAACCCTGCCTGAATGGGGATTCTAAGGGTCACCACATAATACATGATCTCCATATTAATCCCATGCCCAAAGGCTTTATCCCTTTATCAAGGTTCTCACCCAGTATTCATGTCATAGCGGGATAGCTCTGTGAAGCTTGCTGAGTACTCGGCCACTGTCATGCTACCATGCTGAAGGTGAAGCAGATTCTGAATAAGCATAGAATGCAATGTTGCTGGGAAAAAAACCTATAGAAAAATCCTCTTGAATTCATACTATGGGAGGCTCGACTCATCGTGAGCCAGAATTTTCAAACTATGCCATCTCTTAGTTGATCATTGCAAAAGGCTCACCACCAAGATCCCCATCTCGTCGGGCGATGTCCTCACAAAGCGAGAGACTCGCATCATAGCCTCTAGCCAGTCCTCATCGACATGAAGAACTTTCTCTCTCTTGAACATGGGAGGTTTATGCCTATGAAACATGTGTAGATCAATGAGTCTAAGAACGTCCTCCTCTGGAACTAAAAGTAGTAGGGGTTGACCATCGGGTGGTGGTAGCACTAGGGAACTACCCGGTGGGGCCATCTCAAACATTGTCCCCTAGATAGGTGCCTTGTCACTGGGAGGTATATCCTGACACATCTGTATCATGGCTGGTTGTCCTCATGGAGGCATACTAAAATAAATTATAATGTTCCACAGTTATAACTTTATACATGGTGAGGTAAATTTCATTCTAAATCAGAAAACAAAAACCCATCCAGTACATTCATTCATTGTGCCGAAAATCAAGATTCATCATTCCAATGTATGGATATGTCGGTTGTTGCACCTACCCTAGACTCCCAGAACAAGAAGGCCAGACTCACAACACTTAACATTTTTCCTTTAAAACTAATACATATACTCTTGTTCTCTAAGGTGGAATCGACCACCTCAGATACCACTTTGTTAGGACACGTCCCCTGGGGCCCATGACATGACTACCCCAAGCCCACCCCATGAAGGCTAATGCTGGAGACTATCACCGAAGGCATAAACCTACAACTGGAAGGCTTTCACCTAGATACCTTTACACACTCGCAAACCCAACCATGTACCAACCCACAAAAAATGAGACAGTATTCCACTGAGAGGGAACTGAGTATGGTCACAACTGAAAGTAAGTGGGTGAGAATACAAACCCCCAATGAAATTACTGAAAGCAGTAAACTGTAGGAGTTCTCTAATGTCAATCTGCAGAAAACCCAACCTGATTGTAGGAGTAGTGTTGCTACCAGAAGACGAGGGAGTACGCCTCGTCGGTCAGATCTCATTGTGGCCCACCTGGTCCAAAAAGACCATGTCTATCATTGAATTATTATTCATCTGCATGGGACATGGTACACATGTGAGAAAGGCCCGTGAAGGGGTTGAGTAATACTAATCTCAGAATGGTCCCAAAAAACAACAAGGAAAGACATCACAAAAACCAAGAAGTATAGCACAAAGAAAAAGTACTCAACACAAGTCATCTCACACTAGGTTTAAATTTAGGTCAAGGATAGAAGGATCATCAATCTTATCATTGAAATCATCTACTGCTGGGGAAATCCTCCTCTGACGACCATCGTGTGCCAACTAGGTCACATAGAGCCACTTCCCACTAACCATGAACTATTATGGTACTCATACCTGATGTTACCATGGGAATTCTGAGTCACACAGAGCCATTTCTCACCATGGGCCTGCTGGGTCACATAGAGCTAATTCCTAGTAACCTTGGACTATTTTGGTAGTCATCCCTGATGAGTTCTGTGGGCATACTGGGTCACACAGAGCTACTTCCCACCATGGGCCGACTGGGTCACACAAATATGATTCCCTCCATGGCTTGAAAAAGGTACAAATCAAAGATGGGTATTGTGGGAATGATGGGTCACAAAGAGCTACTTCCCCCTGGACCAGTCATCGAGTCATTAGGAGTCAAAGGACAACAGTTTTTTTCCCTCAGTCAGCCGTAGGGATTCTCACATATTCTACAAGGGAGAACAACTCTTCAGGCCACTAACTGCATCTTGGTATCCATAAAAATTCAACAAAATTTATTCCAAAATATTTTCCTCCTCAAGTCTATCCTATTTCCGCAAACGTCTCATCAATCACATTCACAGTTTGCAAGATATGGAGGTTTTAGTGCCGAGGGAATGGTTGGATTCATGTTTGATCTAACCAGAACATACCGAAACATTATCCAAAAATAAATTAAAGTATCTAAAAGTGGCCACCTTGTTCTTATGATCCCGACACTGTAGAGGGTTTTTCAAATAGATGACTGATTTAGAAGTTAAGGAACGTTTTGTGTAACTGGTCGGTACTGGGTCCGGGTCCGGTCAGCCCCAGTCGGACCGGCCTAACCCAATTCGGCATGAACTGAAATGGATCGATCTGGGTAATCATGGCCTGAATCAGGTCTGAATTGACCAGGGTCAACCCATCCTGACTCGACTAGGCTGTGGGTCAGCCTACGAGGCCGCAGGTCAGCTTGGTGGTTCCACCCACCTAGCAGCGCGGGCCGGTTGGGACACCCGGATACGGTCTGTCAAGTTAGGTTTGACAAGGTGTGATGCCACATCAGTAGGTCAAACCATGGGTTTTGAACCAATGTGGAACCATGGGGCCCTGTGGGACCCTCTGTGCGGTGGCCAATGGGCCATGGTTTTGCCGCCTGGTGAGCCGCTAACACGCGCTCCGTCCTCCTGCCATCAGTCGAACCATCATCCCCTGCCTTTGCTGCAATCAGTGCTGGTCGCGGCCCTAGTGCCACATGGGAGTGTCGAAGGGGGAGAGCCCCACCATTATTCCAATGCTACCCTAGGTGGTGGCTAGATCTTCATTCGGTCATGCGGCTGGTGCCGCCGCGTGCCATTGTTGTGACACTATACGCCGCCACCGGCTGTAGGATGTTCTCTAGGCCGCCGGTTGCGCACTGGTGGCCAGCTTTAAGCGTTGTATTCACCTGTGGCCTCTCGGGATCATGTTCTCCACTTTGTTAGGCCCCAATGAAGCTTGACTTCTACTTAACATTTCGTGATCACAATCAACACACAAGGAGAGGGGATCAAGCCTTGTTCATGTCAGCTTGCACCCTCCTTGTTAGAGATAAATACAGGGGGTTTTGGGAAAAGTTGTTGAATTAGATTTAATTCCATAATTTCAATCATGATCCCAAAAAACAAACCCTCCTGCATATTATATAATAATGGGTCAACTTGTTCATGAGTTGATTTGTTCTTATCTTTTTAGAAAAGAAAAGTAGGGGAAAATAATCCACACCGACCTTAGCTTGTAAAACCGATTGAGATCATCCTCACTTGAAGAAGTCTCAATGTTCTTCATTCTCACAACAGGATTCGAAAAAACGACTCTCATACATTGTCATTTTGTTTGGGGTTTCAGTGTCTCTCATCATCACTTAATGGAACCATCGTTTTCCTCCAATTGCTTGGCATCTTGTCCCTCCATCATCACCTCATTTCTTGGTGAATCTGTGGCGATACCATCCCCCAATCTCCATATATATAAGAGAGGGGAGGGTAAGTAACAACATTTCTAATTAATGGGAGCTCAATAATTATGATGTTTCATAATTTCCCCAACATTGTTGTCACATAGATAATAGTTCCAATCCATTCAATAGATTGAAACATCGCTGGTCCCACCACCGCTTGTCCGTTGGAGGATAAGTTAGAAACAAAATAAAATAGTAATGTTATTTTATTTTATTTCTTTAAAAAAGTAAAAAACGTATCTTTTTCATTAGACGTACTGAGGTCAAAGAAAATAATCCCTTAATGGAATATTAGAATTGAGGATTCAACATTGCCCTCATATTTTTAATTCGAGCACTGGTACAAAGGTTAGAAAACTCTGCTCGCTTGTTTACTAAACATACAATAAAAAAATTAAAAAATTAATTCTGGGCACACCGGGCCACAAAATCACACGCTGTCAATTTTTGAAGACTTCTAATAATTCAATATTATTAAAAATAATTACACGGAAAATCCTGGTCTTTACATTGATCATTATCTATTAGAATCATCTGGGGTAAATTCCTTTGATCCGTGAGAAAATAATTTACATAGTATCTCATATTCTATCTGTTAAAGCCTTTTACATTGGGAACCTTTTTTTACCCATGAAATTATGAAGATGGTGTCCTTTCTCTCCACACTTATATAAAACTCCCATTTCCTTCAAAAAAGTACCAGAGTGTTTCTAGCCCTAATTATCACATGAATAAAAATCATTCATTCCCTTCATCTTCTTCGACACATTCCCTTTTTCAAGGATCTCATATGTACTCTTCTTTTCATGGTTTCCTTCAAATACATTGGACATGGATAATTATTTACCCATATCATTGTCTATGATACATTGTCCTCTCCTGATGAGAATGTTTGAGAGATTATTTCCGTTTGAAATATTGTATGAAGACCATGGATGATTTTATTCTTATTACTCATTGGATCACATGCATTAGTGAGGTTCACATTACTTCTAATAGTAACATCTTCTAAGAATTGAATTCACTATATTAAATCATAAAATAATGTATCATCCCGAAACTAATGGAATAAATAACACAAACTGAAAAATTTAAGAAAAGATATTCTTATAATCATTATAATTGGATCTTTAGGGATATTTTTTCTTTAAATTTATTCATAATGTTTTGTAAAGAAAATGTGAATTATCCTAAGAATATCTCCCAAGTGTGTCAAACAAGGGTAATAGTAATTCATATAATCGTCTACCGGGTAACACCTAGTTAGGCCCGACACACCATTTTAAAATTATTTCATCTAGGTAAATCTATGCCAGAACCACATCCACTTGTAGTATACAAACATAGATGTATTTTAAGAAACACACACACATAATATCTACCTTAAAAAAATTCAAGGATGTTATTCTATACTTTTACTCAATGACTATCCTAGGGATATTTTCCCTAATATATGTTTCCTTAATCTAATTTCCATGGTAGTTGATATACTAGCTCTGAATCCAACTGTAATGCTCTGTGCCCAGAATCCCAAACTAGTTGAATTATTTTATTATATATGAATTATTAAAAGGATTAAAACATTGAAGTATTGATCAGTTTATCAGTATTTTAAATCCTGATTACATACACGATACCCATAATGCATTTAAAAAAAATATGATACATAATAAAATAGAATAAACAGAATCCTTGAACACTTATTCAGAGATTTCTTATACATTACCTGGGGAAAGGACACATAATAAATGTGATATAAAATTCATTGTAGTGGTAATTAAATCATATAAAATAATTAATAAATATGAATAAATTAACATGGATGTGTAAATAACATATAACACATGCCATTTAATCAACGAAATGAAAATAAAATGTATCAAAATATATATCGACGCAAAATATCATGGATTAATAATAACTTAAAATAAATGGGAGAAATTTTTTCATAATTGATTCCATGTCTGAGGTACATGAAAACCAATTACTATTATTGTCTTTTAAGATAATGTTTAAAACTATGGATTTTAACCCATTTAATTTGGACCACTTATTCATCTCCTGAGAACATGTCAATGAATCATGGAGAAATATAATGTTTGGGATCCTCCCATCATTGCCTTTATAAATAAATCAATATAAAAAATAGTAAAAATTATTAATATGCCTTATCATGTATCCATATGTATTAAAGAAAACATAAATATCAATATTTCCCCAAAATAAGCAAATAACTCTCAAAGTAGACACCTTAGTAAAATGGTATACAGTTTATAAAATAATAAAATACATTGTTTGAGAATATAGATATTAAAGTAAATTTACAATGAAACATATTAAAATTATCTAATTGTTTTAATATAAAGATAACAATAGAATAGAAGTTATATTTTATATATAATCAATAAGAACATTCTTGAGAAGATTATTCATTAAACATTTTAATGTGTCACAAACAACATTAAAATTTTTAATAATTATACCCATGTATGTAGGACTTTAAATGATACTTATAATATCATTATAATTATTAGATTAATGATATTGTGATTCAAGGGCATTATATACACAATATAAAATAATAAAATGTGAAAATCTAAAAATTATTCTCAATACAATGTAAATTGAGATGAAATCAATTACCTTATCCTTAAATTTGTTGAATGGTATTTAGCCTCCTGTATAGTGGTTTAAAATATGTTAATAATAAATATCATAACCATAATAAATTTTCAATACCATGTATTTATATCTTATAGTATATCATTACCTGTTTGTTAACAACTTTTATTAATTTTTCTATATCGTGGGATAATTGCATAGTTTTTTCGAGTATATTTTACCTTTTTATTGGTTATTATCGTTAATTATATAAAGGTTCGATCATATCGAAAATTTAATCCATGAAATAATTATAATATACAATACAAAATATGTTTTTATAATAATCAATAATAATTAGATATTATAAATTAATTTCAACGTTCATGGAGATGGTTGGTCATACGTATGCTTGAACACTACTTTCATTAATATGTTTTAAAAATAGAAAAAACAATTATACATATTTATATTATTAATAAATTATCATATCTAAGTCACATATTTTACATAGTTTTATTAAAACCATCCTTTATATGTTTTGTTTTTAACATGAATGAATGACATCGTATTGAGGTGGTGGT
The DNA here is from genome assembly GCA_963277665.1 of Viscum album. Classification (NCBI taxonomy): domain Eukaryota; kingdom Viridiplantae; phylum Streptophyta; class Magnoliopsida; order Santalales; family Viscaceae; genus Viscum; species Viscum album. Next base: position 393,643,663 of record OY728127.1, on the reverse strand, counting down.
AGCCTACACTTCCACAATCGATGTTATAATATTTATGGAGAATTGAATGTATAGATGTATGTGTTATAAAATAATTAAATAATCATAAAGTTATTATAAAAATCAAATATATCATATATATTTATGGTTCCCATCATAATGTCCCCCATGAGAGGTGGTAAAGGTAAAATGAAAAATCATTGTTTCGTGAGGTAGTAGTTTGTTGTACATAGAAATAATATGTTCATTACACACTAGAATAGGGTGTGTATATGTGTAGGTAAAAGAATTTTCAAAAAACATCTCACTATATTTAGGATTCTATTTTTTTTACCAGATCATTGGATAAGGATAATTGAGGGGGTGGAGAATGGAAAAATATACTAAAGAGTTTGAGAGAAGATATTATTCAAAATTAGGTAAATATTTTTGATTTGTATGGAAAGGACTTCATGGAGAGATTTATTTCCAAAGAGTGGATCCATTGTGGATTTTTGGGATTTTGGGAAGATATTTGGTCATATTAATTCTGATCCTTGGTTTTTTATATGTGTGAGGAATGAGGATAGGTGGTGGCATTTTATAATGGAGGAAAATGACTCACATGGTATTTTTGAACAGAAGTTACTTGTACACACAGTCTTACCAAAAAGAAGTTTGAAAAAACCAAGAAAACACAATACTATAAGCTAAATGGACTATTTAAGTCTATAAAATAGGTTTTATAGAGGTTTCAAGGTCATTAGGCCCTTAAATTAGAGGTTGTGTCCTTTATTAAGAATATTTTCACCTTAATAATTATAAATAATTTGGATTTCATTCACTAATATTTTCTGTTAAATTTATTTTGAATAAATGGACATTATAATTATAATTATAACAAATATGGAGATTATTTTTCCAAATTCCATCATAGAATTGGTTTAAATTAATTTAAAATTCATCTCATTGGTGGGACGACAATGCATTTTTTCAGAGTAAAATTGTCTGAAATTTTGTTATGCTATTATAATTAATTTCAAAGTGAAAATGATTCCAATTAAATAAATTTTATTAAATGATAAAAAATATTATGAATTTTAACTTTAAAACCAATAGTATTCATAATTTAACCATAAAAACAAATTAAATGAAAATGCAGTTTTGAAATAAATTTCTGTTTTTTTCACTATTCATTAGAAAAGTAATTTCCCACAAAAATATAAAAAATTTAATATAACATAATTATTATGTTACAAATTAAATTATTAAGACTATTTTGAAATATTACATCAACTAATGTTTCAAATTTTATATTTAAAATGGTTTTTCCATTAAAAAGTTGTAAAATTGTTTTTATAAAAATATATGGTTTTATGTGTAAAAAATGGTCATTTATTTTATTATTCATACCAAAACATAATTGATTTATAAAAAAATATTTGATTTAATACATAACATATTTATTTCTATAAAATAATTCACTAATTTTAATTAACTATGTTAATTAGTAAAAAAACTTTTAGAAACATATAAATAATAATATTTCATTTTATATCCAATTGGATCTTCTTTTCATTTAACATTGGTTGGTTACCAATGAATTAATTTTATATTTATATAACCCTTAAATTTTCATAAGTTAGTTATTAATATTTATAACCACTAACATATCACCTAGTTTATGTCATATTATATTAATCATAATATTTTAATAATGTGTTATTGTTCGGTTCAAACAATGTCTTATGTGTAATGCAAGCTATCAAAGAAAGACTCTGTAGTTTGTAACACATGATAATTCAATGTTTCATGAAATATAATATCTTGGATATATTTAATATATAGAAAATAATTACTAAGCTATAAATTATTGAGATATTATATTCACTCATGCAATTGGTGAAGCGTGTGATACAAGCTATCAAATAAAATATTCATAATCTTGAATTTCGGGGTGTTACAATTAGAATAATACATCCATCCAACGGCCTGAAGGTCTTGAATTTTAATTTAATTAAAAACACACCACCTTTTAAAATAATAAGGTGGGGGGATCCCAAATACATCATTTAACTTAAACATATCACGACTCGAAGGTCAACCAAAACAAACCAAACTAACAACACGACGAAACCCCTCCCTCGTAAATGGTCGTGGAATGATCTCCACTGATGCAATGCTAAAAGGAAATCAAATTTCCTATGTCAAAGCACAAGCCCGATCTGATGGCTTACACCATCCCCTCTCAATTTTCCAAATCCATAATGCACTGCAATGATGAACATAACCTCTGGAACCTCCTCTTCAGTCATATCATTGTGGTCGAATTCGAGTGCATCACCGTACCAACATAGATCACAAAAATACAACCATAAAAACCCAAATAAACTCTAGAAAAGTCAATCATAGACCAACCCCACCATCCCGATCAAGAAACTCTCTCCACCGCATCAATAGAAGTCTATAAGGTAGTTTAAAAAACATGAGATCAAGTCAGTGTCACCTTGGAAAATTTCTTATAAAATCAGGTAAGTGTTTTTATGTTGTATGTTTTGGAATTTAGATCATGAAAAAAAATTTATCAAGGTAATAACCAGATAAATAATCAAAATTTATTATTAAGATGATTTTATTATAATAATAAGGTTAATTATGTTAGTATTGTTATGATGATAGGAATAAACATTAGGAGTTTCTAGGCTCATAAGATGAAAGGTGTGGGAAATAATATGTGACTACTTTAGTGGGTGTTATAAAAACCAATTATGTGTTTTTATGTACATTAATTGTTTATTTAGATTATTAAAATTTCATGTTCGATTCAGGGGCCTACACATTCTTTCAGTTCGAAGAAGTTTTCTATTAACATAGAAATTTCGCCTTAAGAAATGATGCCAGAAAATTTCGTAAAAACACCTCGGGTTAGTATTAAAGAAAAAATATATTTTAATAATCTTCATGTTATTATTATCTGAACTTTTATACCTAAAAAACTTGTTATCTTTAAACATATGGAGTTCGATTTTATTTTAGTTATAGATTGGAGTTCTTTTTATCAAGCTATGAAAAATAATACAACTAAATAATTGGTTTCCTATAATGGGTTTTTGTTTATATTATAGAACTAATTTACTTCTATTATATCATATCATGAAGATGAGATATTGATTATAGATAGAAATGAATTTTATCTGGAACATATTATTGAGACAAAGTAGATTTTTCAAATTAGAGATGTTTTTATATTGAATGAATATCTAGATGATTCTTGATGAATTTCCTAATATTGTACCTGATTAGGATAATGAGTTTAATATTGATATAGTTCATGATGATAATTGAATATAAAAACCTCTTATTAGAGGGTCCAATTATAATATTTTGAATTGAAAATTCAATTACAATATTTTCTTTATAATGATTTCATTCATCCAAGAACTTCACAATCAGGAGATCAACCTTTTTTTGTTAAAAAATTGGTGGTTTATGAGGACTTTAATTGATTATAGTGAATTTAATAATGACACCAATACTAAAAAATATCAAATTCCTCATATTGATGACTTTTTTATTCATCTCTAGGGTGCCCAATAAAATTGATGGTTAATCTCTATTTTGTGTTCCCTGAGCTAATGGTGGAGGAAGATATCATTTCAAGGATTTCATTTCTAAATATTTATGAGAATTATGATTTTTTGTTTTTTATTTTTGGGTTGAAAAATTATCTAGTTTTAATTTTGGACCATATAAATATATTTTTTTATGTGTCATTGGATAATTTTTTTGTTCACTTTTGTTGGAATAATGATATATTATAAAATTTATAATGATCATAAAAAAAATTGGGCAGCTACTCCTCAAACCTTGAATGGAATGATGTAATTTAAAAAATTTATTAAATGTAAATTATGGTTAAAAAAATTTATTCCCTGAGATATATTGTAAACAAATATAGAATACCTAATTATCTATAAAAAACAAAATTGGATAAAGATAGGAAATGATTTATAAATATCACAATGATTTGTATTTTTTTGGTTTTGAGGGTTACTACATGTGGTTTGATTAAAATATACTAATTTATATAGCATATTATGTTAACATAAAAGAAGTTAAAATCATCTAGAAAAAATAATGTGATAGATTTTTCTTGGAATTTATTAGAAGATTAGTAGATATTCCAAATTTGGCCTTGCAATATAGAAATGGTTCCTTTTTTATATATGGATATTATTCTTTGAAGGGTTTTGGTTGTGTTCTAATAAAAAAATATCATGTAATTTCTCATGCTGTATGACAATTGAAATCCCATGATAATGATTATCTTATACATGAACATAAAATTGTGGATATAGAGTTCACATTAAAAATTTATATACATAATTTATATGGAGTAAAGTGTAAAATATATAATATAATAAGAGTTTTAAGTGTATATTCACTCTTAAATATTAGAACATGATATGGTTAAAATTTCTAGATCAAATTAAGGACTACAATTATAATATTCATTACCATCCAGGAAAATAAAACACAGTGGTTGATGGTTTAATTCAGAAAGATAATGTGTCATTAATTATTTTTTATTTGCATCATGATCCACTGTAAAATTACTTGATGAAAGTTGTTTTAGATATTTGTCATGAAAGAATTTATTCTTTTGTCCTATATCAATATAGTCACCTTTTTCAGATATAACTTATAAATCATAGAAGGGTATGATTTTGCCTTTTTTCTAGCCATATTGTAATAAGAAAATAAATTTATCTATTTCACAGTGGGATTTCCAATGACATATCAAGGTAGTGATTCAACTTCAATTTTTTTTGATTGAATGACTAAATATACAAATTCCCTACATATTCTAGATATTAATAATATATATGAGATTTATCAAAAATATCAGAAGTGTTTATTAATGTTACATTGAGTTATTCTCTCTTTTGTATCTGTTCATCATTCCTATATTTCATATAAATTTTTTGAAGGATGTAAATTTTTGATGGGTAGTGAATTAAATTTTTGTAAAACTTTTCATTCTCAATATGATGAATATTTAGACTGAATGATCCAGTCATTAGAATAAGTGATTTGATATTGTTCAATGGGATACTAAGCAATTTGGTGTCATCATCTGTCATTAGACGAGTTTCCTAATAATAATAGTTTTCATTATAAAATATAGATGGATTTCTTTTGTTGATTTATAAGGACAATGATATAAAATTATATCTTGTTGGGATAATGTATGTGAAATAATATTGTTGGAACCAGAATAGGTATAAGAAATGAATTTTAAGGTTAAGATGATAAAAAAATATTTGATTATGAATTATAACTAGAATAAATTTTATATAGATAATTGGAGGAAATATATTTCATTCAAGGTAGGGGATTAAGTTTTTCTTAATGTATCTACATGGAAATGTTCTATGAATTTTGGTAAATAGATAATATTGAGTCCATGAAACATTACACCATATGAAATCCAAGAGATAGATTGTCTAATTTCTAATCGAGTGTCCTTCCCTTCAACATTATCTATGGTACATTATGTGTTTCAGGTTTCATTATTAAAAAATATATACTAGATTCATACCATGTTTTGATCCCGATAGTAGTTATGTTTTAAGAAATACAATCTTATAATTAACAACATATTCATATTCATGACCATAGAGACCTGGTGATATGTAATTTTATGACTCAACAGGTTATGGTTTTAGGTGAAAACCCTATAATTAAAGAAGTATCATGGGAATCAAAAAAATTTATAAGGGAAACATATAAATAATAATATTTCATTTTATATCCAATTGGATCTTATTGTCATTTATCATTGGTTGGTTACCAATGAATTAATTTTATATGTATATAACCCTTAAATTTTCTTAAGTTAGTTATTAATATTTATAACCATTAAAATATCACCTAGTTTATGTCATATTATATTAATCACAATATTTTAATAATGTGTTATTGTTCGGTTCAAAAAATGTCTTCCGAGTAATGCAAGCTATCAAAGAATGACTCTGTAGTTTGTCACACATGATAATTCAATGTTTCATGAAATATAATATCTTGGATATATTTAAAATATAGAAAATAATTACTAAGCTATAAATTATTGAGAATTATATTCACTCATGCAATTGGTGAAGCGTGTGATAAAAGCTATCAAATAAAATATTCATACTCTTGAATTTCGGGGTGTTACAATTAGAATAATACATCCATCCAATGTCCTGAAGGCCTTGAATTTTAATTTTATTAAAAACACACCACCTTTTAAAAGAATAAGGTGGGGGATCCCAAATACATCATTGAACTTTAACATATCATGACTCGAAGGTCAACCAAAATATTTGATTTAATATATAACATATATATTTCAATAAAATAATTCACTAATTTTAATTAACTATGTTAATTAGTAAAAAAACTTTTAGAAACATATACATAATAATATTTCATTTTCTATCCAATTGGATCTTATTTTCATTTATCATTGGTTGGTTACCAATGAATTAATTTTATATTTATATAACCCTTAAATTTTCATATGTTAGTTATTAATATTTATAACCACTAACATATCACCTAGTTTATGTCATATTATATTAATCATAATATTTTAATAATGTGTTATTGTTATGTTCAAACAATGTCTTCCGTGTAATTCAAGCTATCAAAGAAAGACTCTGTAGTTTGTAACACATGATAATTCAATGTTTCATGAAATATTATATCTTGGATATATTTAATATATAGAAAATAATTACTAAGCTATAAATTATTTAGATATTATATTCACTCATGCAGTTGGTGAAGCATGTGATACAAGCTATCAAATAAAATATTCACACTCTTGAATTTCGGGGTGTTACAATTAGAATAATACATCCATCCAATGGCTTGAAGGCCTTGACTTTTAATTTTATTAAAAACACACCACCTTTTAAAAGAATAAGGTGGGGGGATCCCAAATACATCATTGAACTTAAACATATCACGACTCGAAGGTCAACCAAAACAAACCAAACTAACAACACGACGAAACCCCTCCCTCACAAATGGTCGTGGAATGATCTTCACTAATGCAATGATAAAAGGAAATCAAATGTCCTATGTCAAAGCACAAGCCCGATCAGATGGATTAAGCCATCCCCACTAAATTTTCCAAATCCATAATGCACTGCAATGATGAACATAATCTCTGGAACCTCCTCTTCAGTCAGATCTTTGTGGTCGAATTCGAGTGCATCACCGTACCAACATAGCTCACAAACATACAACCATAAAAAACCAAATAATCTCTAGAAAAGTCAATCATAGACCAACCCCACCATCCCGATCAAGACACTCTCTCCACCGCATCTATAGAAGTCTAGAAGGCAGTTTAAAAAACACGAGATCAAGTCAGTGTCACCATAGAAAATGTCATATAAAATCAGGTAAGTGTTTTTTTGTTGTATGTTTTGGAATTTGGATCATGAAAAAAAATTATCAAGGTACTAACCTGATAAATAATCAAAATTTAGTATTAAGATGATTTTATTATAATAATAAGGTTAATTATGTCAGTATTGTTATGATGATAGGAATAAACGTTAGGAGTTTCTAGGCTCAAAAGATGAAAGGTGTGGGTAAATAATATGTGACTACATCGTTGGGTGTTATAAAAACCAATTATGTGTTTTTATGTACATTAATAGTTTATTTAGATTATTAAAAATTCATGTTCGATTCATGGTCCTACACATTCTTTCAGTTCGAAGAAGTTTTCTATTAACATAGAAATTTCGCCTTAAGAAATGAAGCCAGAAAATTTCGTAAAAACACCTCGGGGTAGTATTAAAGAAAAAATATATTTTTATAATCTTCATGTTATTATTAGTTGAAATTTTATACCTAAAAACCTTGTTATCTTTAAATATATGGAGTTTGATTTTATTTTAGTTATAGATTGGAGTTCATTTTATCCAGCTATCAAAAATAATACAACTAAATAATTGGTTTCCTATAATGGGTTTCAGTTTATATTATAGAATTAATTTACTTATATTATATCATATCATGAAGATGAGATATTTATTAAAGATATAAATGAATTTTATCTGCCACATATTATTGAGAAAAAGTAGATTTTTCAAATTAGAGATGTTTTTATATTGAATGAATATCTAGATGATTCCTGATGAATTTCCTAATATTGTACCTGATTGGGATAATGAGATTAATATTGATATAGTTCATAATGATAATTGAACATAAAAACCTCTTATTAGAGGGTCTAATTATAATATTTTGAATTGAAAATTCAATTACAATATTTTCTTGATAATGATTTCATTCATCCTAGAACATCACAGTCAGGAGATCAACGTTTTTTTGTTAACAAATTTGTGGTTTTATGAGGACTTTAATTGATTATAGTGAATTTAATAATGACACCAATACTAAAAAATATCAAATTCCTCATATTGATGACTTTTTTTATTCTTCTATAGGGTTCCCAATAAAATTTGATGGTTAATCTCTATTTTGGGTTCCCTGAGCTAATGTTGAAGGAAGATAGCGTTTCAAGGATTTCATTTATAAATATTTATGAGAATTATGATTTCTTGTTTTTTATTTTTGGGTTGAAAAATTATCTAGTTTTAATTATGGACCATATAAATATATTTTTTTATGTGTCATTGGATAAATTTTTTGTGCACTTTTGTTGGAATAATGATATATTATAAAATTTCTAATGATCATAAAATAAATTGGGTAGCTATTCCTCAAAACTTGAATGGAAGGATGTAATTTATAAATTTTATTAAATGTAAATTATGGTTAAAAAAATTTATTCCCTGAGATATATTGTAAACAAATATAGAATACCTAATTATATATACAAAAAAAATTGGATAAATAGAGGAAATGATTTATAAATGTCACAATGTTTTGTATTTTTTTGGTTTTGAGGGTTACTAAAGGTGGTTTGATTAAAATATACTAATTTATATAGCATATTATGTTAACATAAAATAAGTTAAAATCATCTATAAAAAATAATGTGATATATTTTTCTTGGAATTTATTAGAAGATTAGTAGATATTCCAGATTTGGCCATGCAATATAGAAATGGTAGCTTTTTTATATATAGATATTATTCTTTGAAGGGTTTTGGTTGTGTTCTAATTCAAAAATATCATGTAATTTCTCATGTTGTATGACAATTGAAATCTCATGATAATGATTATCTTATACATGAACTTGAAATTGTGGTTATAGAGTTCACATTAAAAATTTATATACATAATTCATATGAAGTAAAGTGTAAAATATATAATATAATAAGAGTTTTAAGTGTTTATTCACTCATAAATATTAGAACATGATATGGTTAAAATGTCTAGATCAAATTAAGGACTAAAAATATAATATTCATTACCATCCAGAAAAATAAAACATAGTGGTTGATGGTTTAATTCAGAAAGAAAATGTGTCATTAATTATTTTTTATTTGGATCATGATCCATTGTAAAATTACTTGATGAAAGTTGTTTTAGATATTTTTCATGAAAGAATTTATTCTTTTGTCCTATATCAATATAGTCACCTTTGTCAGATATAACCTATAAATCATAGAAGGGTATGATTTTGCCTTTCTTCTAGCCATATTGTAATAAGAAAATAAATTTATCTATTTTACAGTGGGATTTCCAAAGACATCTCAAGGTAGTGATTCAACTTCAGTTGTTTTTGATTGATTGACTAATTCTACAAATTCCATACATATTCTAGATATTAATAATATAGATGAGATTTATCAAAAATTTCAGAAGTCTTTATTAATGTTACATTGAGTTATTCTCTCTATTGTATATGTTCATCATTCCTATATTTCATATAAATTTTTTGAAGTATGTAAATTTTTGATGGGTAGTGAATTAAATTTTTGTACAACTTTTCATTATCAATATGATGAATATTTAGATTGAATGATCCAGTCATTAGAATAAGTGATTTGATATTGTTCAATGGGATACTAAGCAATTTGGTTTTATCATCTGTCATTAGATGAGTTTTCTAATAATAATAGTTTTCTTTATAAAATATAGATGGATTTCTTTTGTTGATTTATAATGAAAATGATATAAAATTATATCTTGTTGAGATAATTTATGTGAAATAATATTGTTGGAACCAGAATTGGTATAAGAAATGAATTATAAGGTTAAGATGATTAAAAAATATTTGATTATGAATTATAACTAGAATAAATTTTATATAGATAATTAGAGGAAATATATTTCATTAAAGGTAGGGGATCAAGTTTTTATTAATGTATCTACATGTAAATGTTCTATGAATTTTGGTAAATAGATAATGTTGAGTCTATGAAACATTACACCATATGAAATCCAAGAGATAGATGGTCTAATTTCAAATCGAGTGTCCTTCCCTTCAACGTTATCTATGGTACATTATGTGTTTCAGGTTTCATTATTAAAAAATATATACTAGATTCATACCATGTTTTAATCCCTATAGTAGTTATGTTTTAAGAAATCCAATCTTATAATTAACAACATATTCATATTCATGACCATAGAGACCTGGTGATATGTAATTTTACGACTCAACAGGTTATGGTTTTAGGTGAAAAACCTATAATTAAAGAAGCATCATGGGAATCAAAAACATTTATAAGGGAATAAATAACCCAACTAGTATAATTAATGAATAAAATTATACAGAAGATATTTTAAAAAGGGTGATGAATATAACAATCTAGGTAATTTTAATTGGTAAATAAATTTCATACCATTAAAATATTCATTAATTATATTTTATAGATTTATATTAACTATAATAATATTATTCAAATTTACAATTAATAGGGAAATAGTTGAATTCATAAAATATTTGGTAACATATATTATATGGAATTATTTAAAATATTTTTAAAAAATTACAGATATTTAATTTTATAAATTTAACATCATTTTTGACATCATAAAATCATAATATGTTAATGAGGGAATTTTTTTGGTCATTATGAATATTAAATTTTCTAAAAATGAATGTTACCGCAGTAAGAGTTAATATGGGATAAAATGGTTAAAAATAAATTTGGTAAAAATGAATTAAATATTTTTATATAAAATACATTAGGGAAATATTTAGACTTTATATCATTATGTATTTTTAAATGGTCCATTTTGGAGCCATTTTTATAAATTAATACATTAATATAATTAACTCTTTTAATACTATCCAGCTGTGTCTTATCCCACAATAATAAAAGGACACTTGCTCTTATCCTTCATCTAAACATCTAGTGCCTCTTATCTTGGATAATTTATACCAAAATACCTTCATAACTTCAATCCCAATTTATTAGATTCCATAGTTTTATCATAAAACTAGTTTATGAAAGATTTAGGTATAAAACAAAAGGGGTTGTCTGAAGAAGTTGTATAGTTATTTAACAATTGATTTCATCTTATTTCTTCATATACATTTTTAAATTATTTTTTAAAGACAATGAAATAATAATAAAAGTATATTTCATATACATTGATTTTATTAGGATTATGATGTAACCTTTTTTCGCCTACTTAACCTTCTAATGAAAAATATAAACATCACTAATGAAAACGTGCGGACTACCACCTCATGAGATGATGCATTCCATTTTTCATCTTTTGATCTTATGCATGGTCATATTTATGGATAAAAATTAAATAATACGATATATATGAATAAAATAAAATTTTTTAAGATAAAAAATTGTTTTAGTTCTTTCTCTACCATCTAATGAAAAATAAAAACCACACTCGTGTGTACGTGCAAACTACCACCTCGTGAACCCATGTATTTTATTTTTAATCACTACCTCACGTGGAATGTATATATAGTTAAAATTAAATGAATAATATGAAATTTCTTATAAAACTATAATTATTTAATGTTATAATTATACTTACTTTCAATCCATTAAATTTTTCCGAAAACCGAAATATTACAATTGCATATGTACAGACTACAATATCTGTAATTGTAATGTAATTTATTTTTCAAAACCATTTCAAATTATTGGTTATAGATTTATAAATAATTTATTAAAATTATAATTATTACATGATTAATATTTTTTAAATTATATAATCATGATACATTTGACCATATTTAACCTACCTAATCCATTTACTACTTTTAAGCTGAATGTTCTCAAAACATCAGATGTGAACATAATCGGTAATGTAATTACATATAAAAAAGATATTGTTTTAATTTAAGGAATAATAAACATGAAATAGGTTATTATGTAATTAAAAAAATACTTTAATATTATTTTTTGGGAATATAAAGAATGCATGTTATACGCCCGGATCGTGGTATGGGGTAGTTTACCTTAAACCCTCATTTTAAATGATTAGAAGATTTATTTTATAAATATTTTTCATCCAGGACCATACTACTAAAATTATATTTTGTATTCATTTATATATACATAAATAAATTATAAATGAAATTTTTGGGCCTCATTTTACTTTCATTATGATGGTTCGGAAAAATGTCATTCTAATGTTTCCCAAATAATTTTTTTTTGAAATTTTTATGAAAGGGTGAAATGATTCATTTTTAAAATATATATCATTATTGTAATTTACACCATCATTAAAATTATTAATTATTAATATTACTCTATAATTTTTAATTGTTTTTAAAAAAATATCCCATTTACAAATCATCTTGGAATTTTTGTTTAATGATCTTCTAGGGAAAAAATCTTTTTATCCTAATTTTTACAGGAAGACTGAAAATTTTTCTTCAAATGGGATAAATATAATATTTTATGATCATTATGATTTAAATTCAAGTTTATATGTGTTTTAGGTATTTTATTTTCCTTTTAAAATTTTTATGATTATTTTTTATCCTAAGATAGTTATCCAATGCACTATGTAATGATTATGTTATCTAGAGAATTATATTTGAATTATTTGATTGGGTTATTCCATTAGTAAGGGTTATGTAAATATTATTTCTTATGGATCCTATATAATTTTTCTATTATTTATGATTATTTTATGTCAAAATATTTGGATTTTACAGGGTTAGATAATAATTAGATATATTTACATGGAATAATAATTCAAATTAAAAGATAAAATGTATGTTTTTTAAAAAATATTTTTCATGGGTTCTCATTTTTCCTATAAAAACATCATGATTATGATTTTGAATTTAATTTTTCATATTATGTGTTTTATGAAAATTCATTTGGAAATAAATATAATTTTATGTGTTTATAAATGATATTTGAGTTGAAATATTATTTTAGTAAAGGGAAAGTATATTTTATGATATCATGGTTTAGAAATGCACTAATGAGTCTCTTTATTCTTCTTTTATACACCTTATTGATTCTTTTATTCTGATGATAAATTTTCAAAAAAATAATAGGGTTTTAATTATGAGTAAGAAAAATGACGAAATCAAGTTGAACATTGTAAATATTTGTCATAAAAAAGATAACATGTTTCATTTTGAAATTATTCAATTCTAAAAAAATGTATATTGAGTCAAATTTTCCAATTTATAATGTACGGTTTTATTATGTACAATTTATTACCGGATCTTATATAACTATAAATATAAAAAGGCCCTTGGGAATGTAAAAAAATGAATTATTGACTTTAAACTTATGATATGTGATGTTTTAAGGTAAGGTCCCTATACCATCCATATAATTTCATCATCTCTATATTCATAATCAACCAAAATAGTGTGTCTTATTAGGGTAAATAGAATGTTGGACTCATGGGGAAATTAGTGTGTACCTATTAAAATCCCAAGTCATATTCTCGAAAATGTATACGAAATGTATCACATATGACCTAGTGTGTAGTTCAAAGGAATTGGTCTGGGCATACACGATGGATTAATATGGGTTGTGTTCATGAAAATGTAATGTACTCCAAATTTGTGACATTGTAGTTAAATGGGGAAGATAGGTTCAGAATGTACCTCACCCTGGGTAATGTAACAATACAAGGAATATACCCATAACATTACATGTATAACAAATTTATTATCCATGTTCGTACTCTGGTACACACAAAGTCACGTAGTTTATCAACTAATGATGTGTTTATAAGAGTTTCTTGGTCTGTGATATGTGCTTCTAAAAAAATAATTTCTCTAAAACCAAAAACCCTACACAACATGGTATTTCCTAGACTACACACCATGTTTTCATGTTCTTTTTTTATATTCCCTTGCAAAGGATGATCTCATCCATTATCACCTAGATCGGGCCTTATTCTATAGTACATCATCTTATATGACTACAAAATATTTTTAATTAATTTTTGGTTTATAATTCATGGAAAACCCACTTATAATTTAATCACACAAAACCCTTACAACCTAGCTACCATCTGGAATAGATTTTTTCACACATAACAATGTTTTGTTCCTCCTATCGATCATTTTTATGCCTTATTCTATATATTTTTTGTCCGAATAATATTTTTGATATGCCTAAATGTCAATCATTTATCAATTTGATCCAATTTCATTAAACCGAAAGTTATGGTGATGGCCAATGATGAATATATAAACAAAAAGGGGGATTCATAGTGATAAAATTGTGAATAGTTGAAAAAAATAAAGTGAAAACGAACAAGAAGAAGATTTTCATGGGACATAGAGATTTTCAAGTTTCTGAAAAAATCCATACATTCATGGAGATGTATAATCACTTCAATAATTCAAGAATAGAATAATAGGGATATTTGTAGATTATATCAACCCCCATCATAATTGTTCTCCTAATAAAGATGATAAAACTATGCCACAAGATGCACAATAATTCCATTATACTACAATAATCGGTGGATGAAAGTCCACAGAGCTATAGTGACTTTTCGATGTCTCCAGAAACATGCTGATATGGTGTATTTCCTAAATCAAACATGCTATTCATTCATATCAAATTCTACTATAGTAAGTATACACTACTATAGTGCCATGTTGGTGTCACTATTCATCTTATAAATAGTTAAGTAAATCTATAATTTTACCTCTATGGAGGTCCTGAGGAATTTAAACTCAAAATTGATATGTATCAATAATAAAAAATTTGGGCCATTTTTCTCTCACGACAATAAATTATTTCCATTCCAAAATTGGAAGCAATCAGAGCTACAAATATTGGCATTTCATAAAAAATATTCACAATAAAAGACAAATAACTATCACATGCACTAGATATTTAGAGTTAATTTGTCTATGAACACTCAATACACAACTTCTCAATTAGGGAACATCCTATTTAATCACAAAATATACTAGCTTCCACTCACTTCAATGAGAAACCATGGAAGAAATTATTCCCACTTTATGTTAATATTTTAAGTCTCCACAGATAATACCACCCCTTATCAATAGATATAAAAACTAAACTTGATGAAGTGAAACTAAGAGCCTCTAACATTCATCCACATTGGTAATTTGATAAGGATACCTCTAATAGGAGTATTACACTCCCCGATAATTATATACTAATTTCACATGGGAATGTTCTATCTATAACAAACTCTAATACCATGCACATCCTATAGATTTTTTACCAAAAAGATATGAGTTGAATTCTAGAATGTGCAATAGGGTTTTCAACTTCATTTCATCATCTAATTATAATAAGAAATATAATCTGTAGTTTATGGGAAAAAATTTACATATCTTTTCGTTTCTAATTTATTCAATATAATTCACATAAAATTTTTAACAGGACCTTGATCTCTGAAAAAGATATTGAACAATTTCAAAAACATATAATATGTTTCTTCATCACTTATATATAAAATATTCAAATGAACACATCTAGAAATAGAATTATCCCTCTCCAATGGGCTTGTAGGATAACATTTATCATCAGCTGCATAATCCATAATAACCGGATGTGGATGGTCCTAACCACTCAGATAAACATTCTCAATCAGCACTAATCCCCTAGAAACCACCTAATAGAACTCTTGTGACAAAAAACAACAAATAATTTTGATGACATCATCCACTCTATACCTAGATCATTCTTGTGGTGATAAATTCTAAAAATATCTACCATAAATTTTACATAGAGGATCATATTCCACTAGGAGGATCATATATCATGTAAAACTATGGATTCATAGAGAACATGACAAATCATAAAGTATAATTTCAATAGCAAATATGTACTTCAACAGAAAAAGGAAAAAAGGGGTGCTTTACGTATTGGAGATCATATAATTTTGAAACTATTCATCTATCCATATCACCACACTAAACCATTGTGGGAGCCCAGTCGTCCACTAGTTTAAAATTTTGAATTCGTATAATAGTTTTAACATAGGTAATTTAACACCAATTGTAAAAACGGTCTTAATGTTGGTTATTTAAATTTTCAATGTTAAAACTAACCACAATAAGATTTTTAATGAATTATATATGAATATATTAATTTAAAACCGAAGGTTTTAAAATTACATAATATATAACAGAAATTTAGAAACCCTTATCCTTAAGGGTTTGGTCATGGCTATTTATTAATTGATGTTTTAATTAATATTCCACATCATGTGCTCAGTGATGTTTCATTTTTTTTTATCGTTCTCCCTTTAAAATTTAACTACCTACATAAAATTTTTTATATTTTGGGAAAACATTTTTGAGAAACTACCAGAACATTTATTTTTCCATCTTTAATTATTTTAAATATACTAATCCATCAATAAAACTCTATTTCATTTCACTGATTTTTCATTTAATGGTTTCTCTATGATATATATAATGATATTGTCATTATTTATTTTTCCTTGGGATATTTTTCTTCAAAGATATTTTTTTTATTATTTGAAATATGGATATTTTTTGTCATGTTGAAATGATAAATCTTCTCCCAGAGTTTTAATGTAAGGTTTTTAAAATTCCTTACCAACAACAATAAATAATTTCACATGAGATAATGCTTTAAAATAAAATAAATATCAATAAACCATTTTTTTATTTGAAGTAAACTTACACATGAATGGAAATGTATCCTGATAATTATGTATTTATGTCATATTATTTCTATAATTTATGATTTCTTCAATCTTTTCTTTTGATCCAAGGATGTTATCCATATTAAAATATTTTAAAAAAATAAACACATCTTGCATCAATTATTTTTATAAATGATGTCTAATGTAATTTATAACATCGGTTAATTTTATAACAGGCAGTTTAAGTAATTTTTTATGTTTTTTATAAAACTAACTGACATTAAAATTCATGAAAGTTTATCATTTTATGCTAGTTATCAAAATAATGCACATAAAAATCATAATAATTAGGGTATTTGACATCAATTATTTTTATAATCAATGTTGAAACTTATTTAAAAAGTTAGTTGTAAAATTAATTTACATTACAAGGTACTTTTAATGTTTATTATCAAAATAACATTGGTTTAATGTCCTAAAATTATATCGAAATAAAGATTTTTTGTTTAGATTATATATATTATGTTAAAATAATACTTACATTGGTGGTTTTATTTACATAGGATATAAATTCAATTTTAAAAATGAGAAAACAATTTTAAATGAAATTTATCTTCTAGGGATCAATGAAGTATGATTGTTAGTCAAGATAGTTCCGCACTCTATCAACATTAATTATGTGTCACCACTCTATAAATATATCGGGTTACCCACACCCTTACCATGAATAGTTGTTTCTCAAGGGAGTAATAACACATTATATAACAAACTATCCATGTAGAAACCCATGCAATTTATAGTGGGGAGACCAGGCCAAACTGAAGAATACATTTTGTTTGTGGTAGTACCAAACCACAAATAAGGATTTATAACTCATTTATAAAAACACATCATATTAGGTATAATTTCATCCCTTGATAATGGACCTTTATATTAAAAATGGGGGTGGGTTACCTTACTTTATCAATAACATTGGGTACTCTCACCATATTGATTCCAAGGGTGTACCAACCACAAAACCAATCCATAGAAACAATGCCCCATGCATGTGATGTATAATAGGACTTCAAAAATAATTTGGTCTAATCATTCAATATCATCATCTCTTCTTTATGGGAGCTTAGAACCCCATGGAAACATTAGTAATTTCACCCAAACTTAATCATTTCCTGTACATATCTTTGAAGTGTTGTAAAAACTAAAATTCCAAGTAAGTTTTCTATACTTCCCAAGAGTTTTACACTAAAATTTACTATTTGTAAAATCAATTAGAATGGAATATTTACTTTACCAATTCAAACACTCAGGAAACAATTACTGAAAAACATCATTTACTATAATTTAAATATGTATTTCCCCAATACATAGTGTCTTATCCTCGAAAAAAGGTTGAGTGTGTACAATTATTGTATAATTTTATAAATTTGACCTACATGGAATGTTTGAGTAGGGAATATGGTTTGAAGGACTCAAGGGAAACACAATATGTACCTATAAGAATCCAGAGACTTGTAATCCCTATAATATATAATGTTTATCACCTACCATACAATGTATGGTTCATGAGAATAGGTATATATGTGTACAATATTCCAATTAAATTCATTCCTCCATACATGGAGTTTAATACTACTAGATTTCATTTAGGCTAAATCGGATGATTCTATGTGTGGCTTTTCAAATCCCAAGTCATATACTAATTTAAAATATATACCTATGACATACCCAACACGTATTGTCAATGAGAAAGTTTATAATTTACTTCAATGAATGAAAAGTCGTGTTGTTTTTCCTCCAATGATATTTGTTCTATATTCCCAATTAATTTGATATATTTAACTATATAAACCCATGTTCCACACTAATATAACCAATATGATATGTGGTTTCCCAAACTTCATGTTTTGTAGTTTTGTACTCAATTGATATTTGTTACACGATATTGATCTCACATGTTTTAATTTAAATCACACTGAAATCACCACCATATACCAATTTTTTTTCTTACATCTGATGATCCTTTTTATATCATCCGTAACTTTGGAATACTACCAAAAAATATTATCACATATATCATCAATGCCCCATAATGTCATTTACCTTTGAATCTCATGACTTTATGCCTCCCATGAATTTAACTTTTCCCATATATAATTTTATACACCATAAATTATGCTTTCATGTCCAAATAAACTTCTCACAATATCATATACTTCACATTCATTAATTTGGGTCAATTTTAATAACATTAAGTCTATATTGAAGGACAATGGAGAATATTTAATGAAAATGGGAAAGAATAAGAAAGAAAACCTTAAACATGATTTTCTGTGCCCTGTAAAATGGTCCAACCAATGATCATCATATGAATATTATTTAGTTGTGGAGAATGTATAATGAATCATGGGTTTTATGAAATAATTGAGACATATAATATGGATAGGATATGAAATTAAAAATAAACCTAAAAGGGTGATTTTAATAGTAATAATACATATAAATCATTAAGAACAAACCAAGTAACCGAAAATAATAATCCTTTCCTGGTGTTTAGATTGATGTAATTCATGTTCATGTTGATATAGGGTTATATAGTATATTCTATGAATAATGTGTGTTGGAAGCTCCACTATCAAATATAGCTCTTTCTCTAATTACGATTAATGAACATAAAGATGTTTAAACCAAATAGAAGGATTTATGATTTATAAACAGGGTTAAATTAGGGTTTTTGATTAATTATTAATTACTATATAATAATTTTATTTATTTAATGACACAATAATTACAAGGCTAGACCTCATTCCCAAATAATAAACCAATTTTATATTATAAATAGATTAAACCATATATTTCATAAACAACTATGATGTTAGAATACTCCTCACTTATCCCATTTATGAAATATAGCCATTTATTCTAATTGAATAATTATTTATTTATTTAATAAGTAAAAATTTTCCCAAAAAACCATCTTTCTCAAAAATTCACAAAACATCTGCTTCAGGGTGAAAATTTCACCTCGATATAAATGAAACTATTAAAAAAATGATGTCATTGTCTACTATAGTAATGTCACCATTTGTTCCTTAATAATGTCCTTATACTCTAATACTGTAAATTGAGAAAGGCATCGATTGAATAAAATCAGGGTCATTAACCATCTTGGGAAGAAGAGTTTTGTGATATATAATGTTAAATCACTAAATTAATTTTGTTGTGTTCTCTTGAAAAATTAATAGTTGATAGTTTATTCCTCATGTAAATTAACATCTCATGAAAAACATTACATGATATATGACTCGAACATAACAACTTTAATATTCTGTATTAAATATTTTAAGGAATTATCCATTTGTTGGAAAATTTAATATATATATTAATCATAAGATCCAAATGTATATATTTATTAACTATGGGATGAACATATTCCAATGGAAATTGTTGGGGATGATATAGGATTTTTATTTATCCATAAATTACCTACATGAGAATGTGAACATGGTAGTTGATGAACTGAGTAGAAAGGATAATTCAGCATTATTCATGATGAGGATTAAAAGGGAAATTCACTATAAAGTCGATTAAAGGTTTTATATGGAAATAATAATGTAAAAAATGAAATCCTACCCCTCAAAAATGAATACTCAACCATCCATATATATGGAAATCATGGATGTAAAAAAGTGATAACATGGAGATACAAAATAATGTGGGAAATATTCTTGAATTCAACCATTAAAAAGATAGAGTTATATTATTTGGAACATGAAAATACGGACCATAATTTAATACTAAAGAAGGAACTTTTAGAATATGATCATATATCATCATTATTTATTCACCAATGATGTAAAAAATATGAATGGAGATCTAATGGATTACTTCATTTATGAAAATATTAAACGATAGATTTTATAGTATAAATCTTGATACATGGTTTTATATCAAGAGAATGTATAATTCCAAAATTATATAAGGATAATTAAACCATTACCCATACACATATGAAACTCAAAAAAACACAATGTATTTTTTTCATTGATCTTCATAATACTGTAGGAGAAAATAATTCCATATAGGTTATAGTTTTTCATCTTATAAATTTAGTGAAATTAATATATTGTTGATAATATTTATCCCTTTAATAAATTATTTAGATATACATAAATGAAAATATAAGGTTTCATAAAGTATGAAATTGAATTCCTTTTTATCTAGATCTTTGATGCTCATCAATGTTCTAGGGAAGTATTCAATAATAACTAAATATAGAACTAAACATGAGAACAACATGTCATCCTCAAACTAAAGGTCAATATGAATGAACCATTCATACATTTTAATATATGCAAAGATATTTATATATGAATTTAAAAGTATAATGGTAACAACATATTCCACAAATCAGGTTATCTGAAAATAATAGTTTCCACTTATGCATCAAATGTAACTATATCAGCCTCCATATATGAAGATATATAGAAATAAAACATATTGGGATAAAGTAGGAGATAGAAAATTATTTAGACCATATAATTCTTAATAAATGGAAAATAAGATTTAAATAACATATGGACATATTAAATCATCACAAATTCAATAAATATAATTATTGATAATTTTCACTATGTTTTTTATTTTTGGGTGGATGAAAAATCATTAAATTAGATGTCATCAAATACATGGTTTATGATATTCTAGTGGAATGGAATGTCAATACATAGATATATCAAACCATTAAATATTCTTGATCATATAGGCACTTGATCTTTTAAACTAGAAATTCCACCAAACCTCTCACAAGTGTATTATGTGTTCCTTATATCACATTTAGGAATGTACATACTATATTGATCACATATATTCCACTCAATGTGGAAAAAATAGAGCACAATATCATTTACAAGGAATAATGTGTCAATATGTTGAATCATTGAGAAAAAGTATAATAAAATAATAACACTCACCCTTCTAAAATTCTTTTGAGAAATCATAATTTTGGGTAGGCAAAGTGTGAACCCAAATATATGATAAGATTAATGTTACCACACCTATTTTCACCAAGGTAATGAAAATAAATGGTTGAAATTTTTAAATGTGGTAAGAATGGGAGACCCCATATTATAATTATTATATAATTACAATTAAAAATATAATTTCTTATATATCTTTTCATACACACAACAAAATATAAAAATGGACATTTCCTTAATCCATTACTAAATATTATTAAAATAAAAAAATAAAAAATAATAATTAAAAAAAATGAAAAATGAATTATAATTAAGAAAATTACAAGATAAATAAAACCATAAGTAAACTAAAATACTACAATTGTGAAATAATCCCCATCATAGTCCCCCACGATTATCATGTCTTTGATGATAACTACAACAGGAATGGATTTTCTTTAAATAAGATGAACATATTGAGAAATGAAAGGCATAAATGAGATGAATTAATTTTAAAGAAGTATGTGTATTATTATATATAGAAATAGAAAATGTCAATATTATCATAATGTTATTTTTAGATACAAAATAACTAGGAATATATGACTATTTGGTATATGTGGTCCTTGAGAATTAGAGAACAATAAATATTATAGTTATTAATGTGATAAATTATATTAATTTATTGTTAGTGTTAATAACTTTGGATAATAAAATGAAATTAAATATTTGATGTAACTTTTAGAATAAAGTTGTAGATATGGTGAGTAAGAATAAAAAATAACATTGTGAATTTATATATATTGTGTGCTGTTATCATACGAGGTAGTATTTCTCATCCTTAAGAGGATTACTTTTTCCGTTATTCAAATGTGGGTATAATAACTAGATTTTTCTGTTGATAGATCTCAGTATAAACATCAACAAGTGATCCTTGAGTGAAATGATCTATAAAAGATGTTCATTCTTGTTGAAATCACTGTGAGATTTATGATATCTAAATCACCAACTAAAACTACCTCCATTTATTATCACAGCCTTAAGGATTATATGGAGTTTTTCTGGGGGGGGTTATGTATAAGTTATGATGTGATCAATATATAATTATAAATATATTATATTATCTTTATAAATATAGAAATATTATTATTATTATTATTTTTATTTTTATACATATTTATATATATCAATCTCATTTAAAAATTAGTTTTAATAACTTTTTAATAAATATAAATAAAACAACTACATTTGTGTAATAATTATTACATATTTTTTAAAAATGAATAAATATATTAATTCCTAAAATTACTTTATATGCAAAAATTATTTTTATATGTTATGTGTTTCTATATTAAAATAATGTTTTCTAAATTTTAGAAATTTATTTAAAAAATATATATGTAAAATTTTTAAATAGATAAATAATATAAGTTAAATTTTTTGGAAAAAATTAATTTATCAAATTAAAAAAATTATTAACAACATTAAAGAGTAAAATGAATAAAATAGTTTATTTAAATTGTAATGTGATACTAATATCTCTAAATTTATCACCAAAATATTTGGATGATAGAATTAATTATCTATCCCCTCCATATATCCATTATGGGACTATTTTCAATTTTAAATTACATTCCATTAAAATTAAGGACTATATATTTATAAATACAAAACCCTAATACATTTATAAAAGGACCCCTATATTACCCTCTCCACACAAAAAACCTCCATTTAAGATTTATCTCAACTATATTTCCAGTTTATCTCTATAATATGCATCTATAAATTTTGTGATATTTTCGTGACAAGATGGTTTCCCCAATGCTTTATTTCCTAGAAGGTCGTTTATGGAAAATTCAACTCTACAAGGTAATTATTATCTATTGAAAATCATTTTTTTATGAATCCACCACTTCAAGAATCGTATTTAACATTTTCATTGAATTTAATTTAAATAATCATGAATATATAAACTTGATATTGTATTGAAACCACAAAATATGATTTCTCCATAATTTGTTATAAAATTTTATTTATTTGTGTCAGTTAAATGAAATACTTGAATGATTCTATAATATGTTAATAATAAATGATTAAGAATATTTTATATATTGTAAAAAATAAATTAATGATGAATTAAATATTTATATAATCCTTGAATGGTAATCTGTATATGCTTATTCATTAGTAAAACCAACTATTTTTATTCATTAAAAAATAGAACAAGGAAATTTCAGACAATTCATTATGAACCATTACTATAATATTAATGAAATAAAAATATGAATATAGAAATATATCAATGAAATATCACATTCTTAAATATTCTGAAGGTGGTGAACATATAATAAAAGAGAGAGGATTGAAACAGTCACACTGATGTAATCATTGAAAAAATGGAACAATCAACACTAAATTATTAATTTTAAATTTGTATGATAAGTAAATGGGCAATAAAAAATATAAATGAATGTTTTAATGTAATTTATATATAAATAACGTTTTGATGTGGAGTAATAGTAATTATATTTTTTGTACAAGGAATTAGAATACATTTTACCTTTGGGAATCCAAATTAATTATTTTATTAATATAATATCCTTTTGTTGAGTCATACAATTATTCCATGACTAATAAATTATAAGTTTTATTTATTATACACTATTACTATCTCATATTTTATTTCCATTTAAATTTTATGGGATTTTCATTTTCTTATCAAAATCCACGTTTTGATTGATTCCTACATAATAAAAGACGTCATTATAAAGGAAAATTTACAATCTCAATTTTGTGTATTACTCTTCCATATTGATGTTCATTATTACAAAACATTGTTTATTATGATTATTTTGAAAGATAATTATGAATTTTCCACTTGATATCTTATATCTCTATTTAACATTATTAATAAAATTATATATTTTTTATTGATTTGTGTTACCATAAACTATTAAAAATTCAAATAAAATATTACTTTAAACTTTGGACCTTTTTCATATTCCATTGTATGTTTCATCTGATTTACCATACATTTTTAAAGGTTTAATTATTAGGATATTTTTTTAGAATAATATTTTGAATATAATTTTTAAAAATTGGAAAATATTTTAAATGTTACATATATTTTTGTTTTATGTAAATATTAATAAAAATATTTGAAAACACTTTCGTCATGACTTATCATTAATTTTCTTATTTTTATATAGATTATTATTTATCATTGACTATTTTATATGTTTCATGTATCAAAATTTGGAGACTATGATGATATGTTCCTTTTGGTGATTGATTTAAGGGTATCATCTTATCCAACTCTTAATGACATCATTTGTGATATCTGATGAAAATTATTTCTATCCAATTTAATGTCTACAATCAAATGAAGCTATAATGTATGATTGGTCATGTTTTGGGTTTTTTCGATTAGAAACTTGTTCCAATCGGAAAAGGATACTTCTATATGATTTTAAATTCCAGATTGAGCTTGATCGGGTGTTGAAATTAGGAAATTTGAAACTAAAACCCAATTTCCATAGAATCTTTGAATGCTATTATACCATTAATCCACAAAATTTTATAAATAATATGGCGCAAATCTAGGTTATATTGCACGGAAATAGCTGGATTTTATAGCATCCCATGATCCTAAATGACTTAGTGTCTTGTATAAGTACTCCTCCCAATATTGACCAATGTAACTTATATGTGGAAATTGTTTTGTATGCTATAGTAATGGGTGGGTTTGATCTAGAATCTAAACTTCCAGAGGTGATTTGATTCAATGCTAATGACTACAAAACAAAGGTTCAGATTGAATTTGAACGTAAGACATCATTATGTGATCTCTGTAAAATTGTATGACATACCTTGATGAATGGTAGAGTCATGAAATTCCACGTTTTACAACCAAACAATGATGTATGGACTAAACTGTGTAAGGGGATGAAAGAAAAAATAAGTACCATTGAAAATCCTAAATCCCATAAGTAGAAATCCAAAATTTGGGTGAAGAATATAACTATACTAGAAGAGAGTTCGGGAACAAATTGGGTGTAGCCTGTGGATGAGGAGGAGGAAGAATCATCATATCAATGCATTCAATATGAATTTTAAAAGATTGTGCTAGATGTATGTGATCAACACCAACCAAACCCTCATCTGAATGGTTCATTTTATCAGAGCTCTACAGAAACGATAATATTGTTTGCTGAATCGAAGGTACCACATTATTTTAGTGGAAGAGAAGAGTGAAACACTGAAGCTTTAGTTTACATAGCTGAGGATGGACAACACTCTATGATGCCTTCTATTTTCATTCCAACTGTTCAACCAAAACTTTCTGATTTCTAGGTTCTTTCGGGGGATAACACTTTGTAGGCTCCATGTGATCAGCCAAAACCAGTCACTGTTCATGATGGATCCTATATTCAGATCTCTAAAAATTATGGATTCATTTTAGTATATCTGAAAAACCTAGATAATGGGAGTGGCCGAGATAAGTGAGGCACTAAATCATTGGTTCACAAAGAAGTGGTTGGACAACACACTGTGGTTCTTGCAGATATGACTCCAAACACACTTCCACCACCTAATACTTCATTCTTAGTCATCCTGACAGATAATACAGGTATGGATACAGAACTGAACAAGATTTCTTCTAGTGACTCCACAGTAGCTAATACTATTGACACCCCAATGAAGGATAATGCTCATAAAACAGAAAATATTATTCATAATACAGGTGCTACTTATAAGTCTTTGGTTTCTATAGTGATTAAAATGGGAAATAAATCTAGTACATACTCATCTAAAAATTATATAAGATCATTGAGGAAGAAGGGCTCAGGTTATAAAAAAGGGGGGGTTCCATCCCCAAAATTAGTTCCAAATGAATATATTATATTGGAATTACTAGGGTATTTCAAATCCTAAAAATTTTACTATTCTTAAATGATTTATTCTGACCGATAGGCCTATGATTTTTTCTATTTCTGATCCTAAAGTAAACATTTCTTCAAAATTTATGCATCTTTTTTCATATGGTTATAATTTTTTAGGTTCATGTATAGATGGACTTGCAGTTTAAGAACATTGAATTTTTTATCATTATTATTTGCAGAATGTTAATACCATTAAAATTTATGAACAAATGATTTCTTGTGATTTTTTTCATTGGTGGAATAAACAGTTTCTATTCATTTATTTATGTTAAAAATAGATAACAGGATCGAAGATCTCATTGGCATGATATTTATTCCATAAAAAACAACATTAACGACCCCTGGTTTGTGATTGGTGAATTTAATGTGATTCTTACAACCAGTGAAAAAATTTCTCCATATCATTCTACTATTTTATAAAGGGAATTTAGAGTTGTTATTGAATATTGTAATCTTGTTGAATTCAACCTCACTGGACCTATGATCACACAATATAGAAGGCACTAAAATAAGATACTGGCTGTTAAATTAGATAAATCCTTTACAAAAATCTCTCCTCTTGATAATTGGGAAACCTTTTTGAGTATTACCTTGCCTAATCTTAACTAGAATCACTATTACATTTTTCAGCCTTTTCACCAAAGGATTCGAGAACACTCATCCTTTCATACTTAATAATGCTTGGACCACTGAACCGGAGTGTGACAACATCATTAACAAAATTAGAACACATTAGGCATCAATGATTCTTATCCTTGCACCACTATACTAAACCTCCTAAGTAAGTGTCATAAAGGATGGTGCAGTTCCAAATCCTATCTAATTGACAAGGACATATATTCTATAGAGAATGAGCTCATGAAGATTCAAAACACTAATACTTTCTCTGATTCTCTTTTGATCCTCTTCTTGAAAATAATATCTCAAAGAATCTCAACATTCTTCTTGTCCTCAATGACAACATGCATAAGAAAAACGTCAAAACTAATTGGCTTGCATATTGGGATAAAAATACTATGTTCTTCAACTCTCTCCAAAAAATTATAAAAGTCTATTGACCTTGTGATTTTCTAAGAGACTAGGACACCCCCATTGACACTAAGGATGATATTTCTAATCATGTTTTCTCGTACTTTCATAATATTTTCTATGGTCCAGTTATCAACAAGGAACTTCTTTCTGGATTTATTCCGACTATGGTGAATGAGTATGATAATTTTCATCTTCTATGCATCCCACTTGATCATTATATCAATGACACTTTTTTCATCCATAATCTGGAGAGTTCCCCAGGTCTTGATGGTTTTTATAATGGATTCATTAAACACTACTGGGAGGACATCCATATAGATGTTTGCAAACTTGTAAAATATTTCTTTTTCTTTTGGTATCCTCCCTCATGGTCTTAATGCCTAATTTCTGACCATAATTCCTAAAGTGGAAAATTCCATTGAGATTTATCTCTATCATACTATTTCTTTCATTGACACCATTTATAAAATTATTTCTAAACATCTTGCTAACAGACATACACCCATGTAGAATTGAATTGTCTCTTGGAATCTATTTGGTTTCAACAAGGGTTGGCCTTTACATGATTGCATCTACATTTCATTGGAATGCAACAATACTTTAAAAATACCTCTAGAGGAGGCAACATTGCCATTAAACTTGATATTATGTGAGCCTTTAATACCATTTAATGGTGTTTTATTTTTAATGTTCTTAAGATCTTTGGTTTTAATGAATCTGTTATCAGTATGATAACTTATTTATTCAGATCGGCCTCTATATCCATCATTGTCAATGGTTCCCCTAAGGGCATCTTAAATTTCACCAAAGGTGTTAGACAAGGATATACCCTATCTTCCATTATTTTTTCTAATATAAAAGATTACCGAAGTAGATTACTCACCCACCTTGTTGAACAAAACATGATCAAACCAATTTAGGCATCTAGAAACATAATTTTTCCCACACATTTTGTTATGATGATGATATCATCTTGTTCATATATGGTGATAAAAACGAATTTAAATAACTTAAAAATTCCCTATCTCATTATGAATATATATCTAGTAAAACTATAAGCTAGAAAAAATCATATTTTTTCTTTAGAAAAAATTCTTCTAACTGAAAAGGTACTACCATCAATGATTTGGTAATCAAGGAAGGTTCCTTCCCTTTCACCTATAATGATGTTCCCATATTTTGGGGGTGGCCTAAATTTAGTTATTTTTTGTATACTGTAGATTAAATAATCACTGAACTTTCTTCGTGGAGGGGTACATCCCTCTCTATGGATGAACATGTCTATCTTGTGAAATCTACAATGGTCTCCAAAAGGTTATACTCGCTGATGATATAAAAATGGCATGAAGGTATTATTAAGAAACTAAATGTTTATATAAATAAAATTCTAGACTAGTATAATTCTTGAAAGAAATATTTTGACCATTCATTTGGATAATTATTGTACACCTGTTGAAAAATGGTGTTTTGTCATAAAAACACTTAAAATGTTTAATGAAGCTCTTCATACTAGGCTCACCTGATGGTTAATTCACTGCAACTCAGATTCCATTGATTATCTAAAAAAAATATTCCTTTCTAATATAAAGAATTCTAATTTTATTTATGTCACTTATTTCATCTATTCATCCATTAGAAAATCTTTTTCAAATATCATGAACAACTCTAGATGTTTGGTTAGTACATATTACTCCATGAATTTTTGGATTGATAACATGAATGGTGCACACTTAATTTCCATGTTGTATCATAATTCTCTTCAAGTTAACACCAATTACACCATAAGTGATATTCTACATTCTCATAACATCAACCTTCCTGATAATATCAATCATGTTATTGACAATTATCAACACTCCAACACTGATGATTTCCATATTTGGGAGCCTCCTCATAATTGTGTTCTTGATTCCAAAACTTTTAAAACTACAATTTCATCCAGTCTAACTCTAACTTCTGTTGTTTAAAAACTTATTTGAAACATTTGATTAAACCCTCAAGGCTCACTCTTTTTTGGAGTATTTCACATAACAGAATCCCCACCGAAGTATGCCTTAAATCGCATAGAATTCATCATTGCTCCGTGTGTCGTCCGTCCAACCCACATAGATAAGATGATATCCATATGTTTCTGTCATGTGATATAGCTTATACTCTTTGGAATTATATTTTTGACATGTTAAATTGCAGATGGTTACGTATTCATTAAATCAATTCCAATGTTTAGGATTGTGTTGATCTTGAATCTTCTCTACAAATCAAGATTATTTTCTTGACTGTTGTTGTTTATATCCTCCATGTGATCAAGTATGATTGAAATTTTATTATTAAAAATAATGGTTCAAGCAGGCATAATGCGGGAGGGGCGAGGATTCTCATTGCTAGTCATGATGCGGCCTCAATTTAGAAATCTTGTTCAGACAACACTATTAGTGACTTTGAGATTTTGTGACGTCTTCTAGCTGATGGTTTTACAGACAACCTAGACACACTTTTGAGGTATTCTGGAAATCCCATATTCTATGATGGATCAATGTGAATGTTTATGGTGCTTCTAAAGGAAACATGTGTCCAACTAGATGTTGCTTGGCTTATAGAGACTATCTTGGACAATGTCGTGGGTTCTTTTTTGGAGGTTGTGGTATGGCCTCTGCTCTGGATGTAGAAATTATGGGGGTGATCCATGTGGTTTATTATGACATGCAGAAAGTTTGGAACAAAATTTGGATTGAAATTGATTCAACCATTATAGTTCAGGCTATGTGGAATGGAGTGGATCATATTTCCTGCCCACTTACTACCCATTGGAATAATTTTTAGGCATCGCTTTTTGATCTCATCTACATTTCAAATCATTCCTTTAATGTATAAAACTTGGTTATAGACGATCTTGATAACAAGTGAGTCGATCAAGACATATCATGGAAGGATGTACTACCCAGTGATTTGTTCCTCTTTCTGATAATGATTTTAATAAGATTCCATCTTTCAGACTCATGTAAACCATTGTTTTATATTTTCAATAGATTTTCCCTTGGTCTTTGACTGAGGATCAACCATTTTTTAAAAATTTCTTTTGTGTATGTCCCATTTCAATGACATATGAAATTAAACCATATGTCACAATGGTTTATGATTATTGATTTCAAATTCTTATCCCATTAATTAGGATATGTTTTCATGATGATCTTTTTATAGTTCTATGTTATTATTCAATGATTTATAGTTATACTATCGTGAATAATGATCAATTATATTTATTTTATGATCTTATTTCATTAATCATGTCATTTCTCCCAGTTTTATGTTCCTCACATTTTTATGATTGAATTATATATACTATTTGACTCATTATGTTTTCCCCCTTACATTACATTTGATTTCACCCTTTTTATATGTATCATATTTCCCCATGTAATAATGAAAATATTTATGTATGATATGTTTAAAAGGTAATCGAGTGTGAGAGAACATTATGGTGTAAATATATGTGTTGTTATAAAATAAGATGGTTATTTATCTAATATAAAAATTACTAAACTATTAAGTTCAAATGATTGTTTTATATATGTGTTTTTATATATAAACAAGTGATATAACGTGGAATATATGTATATTTAGTTTGGGTCGTCTCATCTGGGGTATTTCTCAATGCATAAAATCACTAAGAAATGCCCCTTTCCCAATGCAAGTTTAGTGCGAGGAAAGGCACATATGAACTACTACATCCATTATTTATTAATACAAATACCCTAACACAAAAACAAAAAAAATTACAAAAAAATAATCACCATAACCACATTAATATAAAAAAATTGAATAATGAAAATAATAAATATATTTAATTGTTTATTAATAATTTTATAGAAAAAAACTATTATGGGTTTTTATAAATATTATAAATAATTTTTTTATAATATAACACCAATTATATTATCAATAATAAACAATCCATTGAAATTTAAAATTTAAAATTAATTTACATTCAATTTATGGGAGTCGTATATAGGTAATGTTTATTTAAATATTAGTTATTACATAAAAATGAATTTTCTTACCCTATAACCATTAATGGAATTATAATGATGAAATATTTATTTGTAGATGTGAAAAATGATAAAAAAAGTTTTAATATACTTTAATAATAATAAAAAATCATTTTTTTAATGACATGACATGTGTTTTAAACTGAAATATCATTTTTAACGGAAAAATGCAGTTTGGGTCATTTAGAACACTCAGTTCATCTGAATAATGTTTGGTTTATTTTTAAATGTAACCAATAAATTTTATATCTATTTACTAATTTTTCCTAATGAAACAATAATATCTTCATAGATTTATTAAAGTGAATTTTTTTGAACAAATATAACAGTTAAAATGTAAGAAATTTAATTTCGTTCATTCCAGACAATAAAACTTATCAAAACTATGACTTATTCATTATTAGTGGTAAAAAATAAATAAAATATTATTTTATTATAGTTTCAGGGACACTAATTCTCATTCGTTTGAAAGAAAGTATGTGGGTAATGTTTTCAACTAAAATATCACTTTTAAATGTAAAAAATAATTCATGATCATCCCAATGACACTATAAATCAAAATATCAACTTTATAATTCTTACATTTCCAAAATTAATATAATAATATAATGAAATGGTGTATTTTCTCAGTTTAAAGAAATTTTTTTTTCTTTGAACATGTTTAACAACAAGAAATAAAAACATTCACATTCATTTACTCATACCACCACCACACATTAATATTATATGCAATTCATTCCTAGAGGTCCCAAATGAATCAAAACAAATTCGAATATTGTCCATACAATTTGATAAATTTTTCTGGGTTTTGATCATGCAGGTTATAAATTTTATTGAATATCTCTTTTAATGTTAAAAAATCATTTTCATCAATCTTACTGGATTATGAATTATAATAACATATAGTTCATTAATAATTTTCTCTAATTGATTAATAATCATTTTATTAGAGTTTCAAGGCCCAACAAGATCATTTTCTTTATTTTTTTCATGTGACATAATTGTTTGACCAAAATAGCTCTTTAAATTCAAATGGTTAATTTTCTATCACCCTGACCACAGTATATTTTTGAATGAGATGTAGTTTAATCATAGAATACGAAAATTAATCAACTATTTTTCTCCAACTGTTTCATGAGACATTAAATATGTTTTTTATATATTTGAACATGGAAATTCCATTTTTAGCATACATAATTCGTAAAATAAAAAAAAATTAATTTAGGTTATTTTGAACACACTATTCATCAAAATGTTGTGTGCTTAATTCCAAGAGGTTGAAATTGATTTAATGATAATTTTCCACCAATATATTTAAAATATATTAATCTTTTATAATAAATAGAATCTTTTTTTAACTCATACATGATAAAAAATTAGATAAGAAAAATTAAATAACAATACGGTAGAAGAGTAAATCCTTCAAGAAATTTGTAAATAGTATTTCACAATATAACATGTTCATTTATCCCTAAATAGACATATACCATCCACTATAATTGATTTATTTATAATATTGGAATAACAAAATAATATAATTGATGAAATTGTTTAATAATATTTTAGATGAAATTATATAAATAACATATATAATAAATATTTATGATGGTAATTTAGTTGTTTTATGGTTTGATAAATCCTTCATAGATATAAAAACAAATTAAATATAATACTAACCATTTTTTTTGTTTTTGTAACTGTAAAACATATACAATTAAAATAAATTTGGTATAATAAATTTTTCAATAATAAAATGTTTACATATAAACCTAAAAAGCTTTTAACCTATAATATTCCATCAATTCCTTAGTTGTGTTCATTTTCATCAAATCCATTAATGTTTGGTATATTATTGATTCACTACCACGTAAAACATGAAATTTAATACATATAATGTAACAAATAATTGAATGGATATAAAATTCTATTAATATAATATTAAATAATTAAATAATGGGCATAATTAGTCAAGGATTTATCGAATATCCAAGCATTATAGCCATAAAATATATCTTAATTGAAATTATCAACCACTAATCCCAAAAAATAAATACAAATTCATATTACAAGAGAAGAAAAATAAAATATTATAATAGTAATTGGAGTTTATATTGTTACCCTTTCATGGTAGGTTATAAAAATAGCCTAGCATTTATTTACTTTTATATAAACACATCAATAAATTTTTATTCTTTAAATAAAATTTTATCTTTCATTAACATTATTTATTCTTTAGAATAATGATAACAACTTAATATTGTAAAATTATAATAATCTTATCCAATGAATGTATAATTATAATATAATAGTTTAAAAAAATGTCGATATTATTGAAATAGAAATAGTAGAACAATATTTCGAAGAAATAATTATTTTAATATACCTCATATATAAATTTATGATTGAAGATCATAATATATCATGATGTATAAATTCTTTTACTTAAGGAATATAATGAATGGAAATGGACTCTATGTTATTTTTATTTTTTCCAAATTAAATGGAAAAAATATTTTAAATATTTTAAATATTAATTAGGAATATAATTTTATATCATTAATTTTTTTATGGTTAGTAGTAGAGAAAAATAATTGTATTTGGTAATCTTTTAAGTTGGGTTAGTTGATACATTTGATAATATTGAACTAATTTTTTTCTTCATATTTTATTATTTCATAGAGAGGTTTAAAAAAATTATTCATCATAAAATATATTTAATAGAATATAATATGAAATTTAAATAGCCATTTTATAGTGTGTCTTTATAAGATTGACTGATCATGGGAAAAAAATTCCAACAACTTATTCAATCAATCAAATATCAAAATTATTAATGTAAATAAGTATCTTGACTCTTTACAAATGAGGTACTTAAATATCAACTCTTATATAATCCACGTGTATTGGTATCTTTTGAATAGTATTGCCTTGAATATTGTACTCCATATATCTTACAACATTATGGTTCATGGGATTCAAAATAAATAAGACAAAATCAATTTCACAATTAAATATTTCAAATAAAACTAAATAATCTATACATCTATTATTCAGAAATATTATAAAATTTTGTAAAAAATTTATTACATGTGGTATGTTTGGTATCTAAGTGAAAAACTATGCCTAAAACTCACTGTTTTCAGATCTATTTGAGGATATTGGTTCATAAATTGTTTTTATTTCATTAAAATATCATTTTCATTACTGAATAATTTATATTCTATAAAAAATATTACAGTTTTCTTCATATTTTTTTAAAAGGTGTAAGACTATTTTATTAATTCTTCATATTCCTTCTTAGTATGCATTTGTGCTTATCCTAACAAAAATTGGTTTCTATGTGAGACTTCAAAACCCACACCCTAACAATTGCATATTGTTCAAGATATTGAAAACCCAAAAAATTATTTCTTATTCACCTATTTTAGATGTATAATTTTGAGTCTAAACATGATAATGAAAAACATAGTATACTCTATTATGATATAGATTATTAAATAATGACAAATTTTACCTCTTCCATACTCACAAATTCCTCACTTTTTTTATAATTTCATCTATAAGATCAATATTGTCATTATCACAAGTTTTTCCCACACCACATGACGTGTGAATTCATTTGTGATTTATTTTAATGATTAATACATTTATAAATATTTTTAGGCTAAAATATTTTTGTATTAACAATTTTATTATAAATTATAGTAGTGTAAATTTTTTTTATGTGAAACATTGTAAATCTTTGATTTATAGTATGGTTATTGTGTCTTGACTACACGTTTCATATTCATTGGATTGATTCTTTTTTTAATGCAGTGCATATAAAATTCATTACTACATACAAGAAACTAGGAGATAAAATCACTAACAAATTAACAATCATTCTCCTTAACCCATGATTTGTAAGGGAGAAGCGCATATTTTTTTCATGCTCATGACAGAAGGGAATGATCACAGGTCAGGTTACCCAAATAGTTGTGGTGAGAGGAGAAAATGTATTTGGTTTCAGGCTACAGTAGGGATGATGATCCACACATACAAAATGGTATTGAAACAAAATATTTTGTGGGAGGGAACACAAAAATGTGGTGGGTGGGAAGGGGATGATCCATAGGAAGATTATATTTTCTATTAGATTGATCTAGTTTTCCTTCATATCGTGTCACATGGAATATATTAATCAATCTATAACCAGTTACTGATTTCTCAGATATGTCACCTAAATTTAATAATCACAATATTATCAAATAGATTTCTTGGGTTGGATGCCCTCTCCCTTGAAACTCAATCCAAACTATATTTGATGCAGGCACCAAATACATTACCAGAACAGTGTTAAAACCCTATTTTTATCTAACTGGGCTTAATTTTATCTTGTCCGTTAAAGCCATATGCCTGAATTTTTGAGTACCAATTTCCATCACGAGATTAACATCAATCCATATTCTACACATATTCACCGTATTTCATTCATAAATTTATTGAAATTATATATACAGACATATATGTGTGTATATGTAAGTATGTATCACAACTACTGACAACACATTAATTATCGCTAACCATTATTAGAGCTATATAAAAAACACTAATGAAGGGGAGACTTTTATCCACACTAGCTAAAAGCATTGATAATGATGACATTTGAATGTTTGTTTAATAGTGATAAAATATCTACCTTTAATAGCCTGAAAACAGTTATATAAGGAACAATGGATAATTTAATTTATATGTACACATTTATTTATTTTAAAATATTATTTATATAACAATTAGTGTATATATATAAATATAATATATAAATATGATTTATATAACTATATTATAAAAAAATAGTATCCATTTTATTTTAAAAAATTTAAATATAAAAAAGTATCCAATTTATATTAATCAATAAAATTTATTAATAATATATTTTTATAGATTAATTACAAAAATGAATATATAAATAAATAAATATATATATATATATATATTTATATATTTAATATTGTATTTCAATAATTATATAAATGTACTACTGTATATACTTATTTAAATAGTTATTATTTGAATTTGGATATTCATATTCATATTAAATAATTTAAAATATATATACATGTACCAATATACATTTGTTTGTATGTAGATGTTTGTGTACAACTGTATGTCTATGTATTTATGTGTTTTATGTGTATATATATGAGTTTTTTTGTGTATGTGTGTGTGTTTATGTGTATGAGTAGGTATGTATGTGTGCATATGTATGTGCATATGCATATTTCTATGTATGCATGTGGATTTATGTGTTAATATATATGTATTTATATGTGCATGTGCATGTGTATGTGTATCTATATCTATATGTATGTATATGAAAAGTGTATACAAGAATGTATATGTATGTTTATTTGACATGTGTATGTTTATGAAGAATGTGTATGTAGGATCATGAATGTGTATGTACTAGTTTGTATTTGTATCTATATACCTGTTTGTACAGGAATGTGTATGTATATGCGTGTATGCATATGGATGTGTATATGTATGTGTATGTGTATTTGTATGTGAACGTTTATGTGTATGAGTAGGTTTATGTGTATGTGTATGTGTATGTGTATGTGTATGTGTTGGTGTATGTGTATGTGTAGGTGTATGTGTAGGTGTTCGTGTACGTGTACGTGTATGTGTATGTGTATGTGTATGTGTATGTGAATGTTTTTTTTGTATGTGTATGTGTATTTGTATGTGTATGTGTATGTGTATGTGTATGTGTATGTGTATGTGAATCTGTATGTGTATTTGTACGTGTATGTGTATGTGTATGTTTATGTGTGTGTGTGTATGTGTATGTTTATGTGTATGCCTATGTGTATGTGTAGGTGTATGTGTATGTGTCTGTGTAGGAGTATGTGTATGTGTATATATATGGGTATGTGTAGGATTATGTGTACGTGTTTGTGTATGTGTATGTGTAGGTGTATGTGTACATGTGTGTGTGTGTCTGTCTGTCTCTGTGTGTGTGTGTGGGGGTATTTGTATGGGTATGTGTAGGTGTATGTGAACATGTATGTGTATGTTTAGGTGTATAGGTACGTCTACGTGTATGTGTATGTGTAGGTGTATGTGTATATGTAGGTGTATGTGTATCTGTGTGTGTGTGTGTCTGTGTGACTGTGTATGTGTATGTGTATGTGTATGTGTATGTGTAGGTGTATGTGTATGTGTATGTGTATGTGTATATGTGTATACAAGTATGTATATGTGTATGTATGTGTGTATGTGTATGTGCATAAGGTGTATGTCTATTTATTCATTTAATATTAGCTATCCATTTTTAATATTGATCAAATTTTATAATTTTTTATAATTTATAAATTTAAAATATTTATTTCCGTAATATTTTTATAATATATTAAATTTGGATAGTTCTATATATATTATCAAATATTTACACAATAAATTAAATAAAAATATTTAATTTTTAAAAAAAAATCAAAAGGTTAATCATTAATTATATTTTTTATATACAATCAATATAATACATACATTTATAATTTGCGATAAAATTGTTATTTATTTATTCATTTTTATTCATCTTCTATCTATTTTATATTCTTATAATTAATGTTATGAATTCACTTTTATTTAAAATATTTTACTGTAATTTATTAATTTTTAATATTCATTAATTTAATATTATTTTTTTATAATATTTATATGTATTAATTTGTGTTATTTTTTTAATATATTGTTTTTTTAAATTATACATTTTTATTTACTATGTTTTAGTAAGTTCAATATCATTGC
Source organism: Viscum album (assembly GCA_963277665.1). Lineage (NCBI taxonomy): Eukaryota > Viridiplantae > Streptophyta > Magnoliopsida > Santalales > Viscaceae > Viscum > Viscum album. Next base: position 393,604,903 of record OY728127.1, on the reverse strand, counting down.
AATTTATATGATTAATATTTACTTATTTTAATTTATTTAGTCTTATTATTTTAAATATGTATTATATTTATATAACTTAATTATTTAAATGAATTTTAATTATACTATTTTTTGTATAGTCAGTATAAAAAACATTCAATAATTTTTTTTTAATTTTTTTTTTAATATTTTTTAGTTATTCCTTTTTATTCATTTGTATGTGTTCATAATTCATGTAAATTAATGTTTTTAATGAACTTTTTAATTATTTTTATAGTCAATTTAATTTTACGAATTCATTAAAGTAATATATTATTTAATATTATTTATTCATTTTTAGTATTTTTTTTAATTTCAATATTTCTAGAATTTAGAAATTTTTTAATATTTTTTTAACATATTTATCTTCACTGTTTTGATATATTAAATATATTTGTAATTTATATGACTAATATTTATTCAATATTATTTATTATGTTTTAATATTTTTAAATTGCCTAAAAATTATATAATTAATTATTTAAATAAAATTTTCAATATTTTGCAATTTAAAATGTTAGTATAAATCATTATAAATAATGTTGTTATTTAAATAATTTATATTATATATTTAATAATTCTTATTCATGTTTATGTGTGTTTAATTCATGTTATTAATCTTATGAATTAATTTTAAATTTTCATTGTAATCAATAAAATTATATTTATTAATTCTTAATATTCTATCACTTAATATTATTTTTTTAATATTTTTTATTTTTTATATTTTTTTAATATTGTTAGTTTTTTCATATTTTATTTGTTTTTAATTTAGGTAATTGATGACATGAACACACTTTTATTATGATTTTTATTTAATTAAAATTTATATATTCATTTTTAATATTTGTTACTTTTTTTTGGGATTTTTTCATGTAAGATCAGGACACTGAGATAAGTTGTTTCCCAGTATGAATTTTAGGTCTATGGAATGTTTTCATGAATTAATACGATACTTGTGGGTGTTCCAAGGGGTGAAGACATAAAAATGAAGGAAAAGAGTCCAATATTGCTGGGAGCATTGTTGGGACCCTGTTAGAAGTAACCGTGCCCCATAACCATGTATCTTGGAGGGGACATGTTTATGGTTGAGAAAACCTTCAAGGGGGAGCCTGACACTTTGCAGGCATTGGCATAGCCATCATGCATGGCTACTGCATGGTTTGAAAAACCTTACATGCTCTCATGAGATCATGTGGCCCTGTCCTCCTCTTGGACAGAGGTGGTGCACCGTTTGGGAAACCGTGCACCTCATTAAAGGGAGAAATTTTCCATTTTCCCTCTTGGGGCTTAAAAGGTTTTCCCCAAAATGTTCACCATTTGAGCCCCCTCTACCTAGACTGATGAACCAAGATCCTCCTCCTCCTCCATGTATGTTTTTCCATGGATTCATCGGCATTTTGAGTTCCATTTCGTGCAAATCAAACCACTGGGTATGTCTTTGACTATGTTTCCATCCATTTTTGGGGAGAGTCATAGTTTGTTATTTCCACACCTTTCGAAGATGAAAACACTTATCTTCCATGGTGTTTCTTATCTTGGTGTTTCAGGCCGATTTATCTAGAATAAAGGGCCATGATTGGACAAGCAGTTGTCAATAAGCATGAGGTAGGTGGTCTATAACATTTTTCATAGTATCCTGATTTTATAAGAATATGTAATCTACAATATATACTAATACAAATTTCTAACTACCACATGTCTATCCACCATTCATCCACATTGTTTTCCATGTATGTGTCTCCCAAGAATCAAACCACGTCACCCACCCTGCGGGATCAATATTTCCCTCTGACTCCATCTACTGCTACTGCAAATATTTACGCATGTATTATCCTAGAGGGTCATCAAATGCCCCAATCTCTCGTACTCTCTCTCCAGGTATTCCTGTCGTCGGCTCTGACCACAGTCTTCTCATGGCTACGTTTGCAGTCTCTTAGGATTTCCCTTCCACTTTCGTGGATGATATTTTGTTATTCGCGAACTATTGTTCCCATAGACACCCCATGCTGGCGGCATACTCCTCCCGACTATCTTGTAGACCGTCTTCGACGAACATCATCTTCCTCCTTCTCATATTTTCCGCATCCCACTCCATCATGTTCAATCGCACAATATGATTTTAAATTCCAGTTTTTCCGGCACATGGATTCCTTTACACTGGATCGTTGTATAGTGGGCTCTTCTGCCATTGGTCTCCTTTCATTCCATGAACTGATAGTATATCGCATCATAGCTAATTCTAACTGGTGACATTCCATACTGTCGACCCCCATATTTTGCAAATCCATGCATGTTATAAAGAAATTTTTTGGTCTACAATTTCAAACGAAAACACATTTCCTTATCTGCACACTTGTTGCATCTCGTATTCCCTCTCGCTTCATCTTCACACTTTAGATATGAAAATAATTGCATACCGTGGAACCAAAATTATTGAAACCTCTTTTTTGGTATATTTTCAGATCTATAACAGTTTGGGATCATTTACTGTTGTCTCAATAAACTTTTACCCTTTTATTACTATTGATTCTTGTATGATTTCACTTTGAAGTTATTCCAATTTCATTTTGGATTAGAATATTGATATCTAACTACATATTTACTTTTTAGAAATTACATTACCTGTTTGGAAAAAATAATCCTCTAATATGGTCTGTTTGTTGGAATTTCCTTGAAACTTATTTCAACTTTAATTTCATTATAAATGTGGATATCCAAATGCATATTTGATTGTATAATATTATATTTTCTGAATGTGAAAAAGAACATATGTTGTGGTCTATTTTATCCTATTAGGTCTAATATGGTGTAATTTCAATTTCAAATGGAGTCACCTTCCCTTATCTGCATGCTTGCTGCATCTCGTATTCCCTCCAGCATTATCTTAGCACTTCATGTATGAACATAACTACATACTGGAAAACCAAATTCCTTGCTACCACATTTCGGGTATATTTTCAATTCTATAACAGTTTGGGTTCATTTACTGTTGCATGAGTATTATTTTACCATGATAAAAAACTAAACATATATTATGGTTTCTTGTATGATTTTTCTTGCAACTTATTCTGATTTCATTTTGGTTTAGCATGTCGATATCCAACTACAGATTTAGTATTCTAAAACTACATTACAATTTTGCAAAAAATAAACGGCTACTATGGTTTGTTGTTGGAATTTCCTTGAAACTCATTTGGACTACAATTTTTTAATGCATGTGTATATCCCAATTCTTATTTGGTGGTTTGATATTACATTTAAGGAATGTAAAATGAAACGTGTATTGTGGTCTGTTTTAGCCTCATAGGTATTTTCCATTGTACTAGAATTTTTTTTCACTTTCATGTTCTCTGTGCATTATATGGTCTCATTGCAAATTCAAACGAAGTCACCATCCCTTCTCAGCATGCTTGCATCATCTCATATTCTCTCCATCATTATCTTATCACTTCTCATATAAACATAACTACATAATGGAAAACCTAATTCCTTGAAACCACAATTCTGGTATATTTTCAGTTCGATAACAGTTTGGGTTCATTTACTATTTCATGAATATTATTTTACCCTATAAATAAACTAAACTTCTACTATGTTTTCTTATATAATTTTAATTGCAAATTATTCTGATTTTATTTCGGTTTAGCATTTTGATATCCAGCTGCAGATTTTGTATTCTAAAATTACATTACGTGTTTGGAAAAAATAAACTGCTACTATGGTTTACTGTTGGAATTGCCCTGAAACTTATTTCGACTACAATTTGGTAATGCATGTCGATATCCAAATTCATATTTGAATGTCTGATATTAAATTTATGGAATGAAACATAAAATGTCTGATGTGGTCTATTGTAGTCAGTTAGGTATTTTCCATTGTACTGTAATTTTTTCACTTTTAGGATCTCTGTGCATTATATGGTCTCATTGCAATTTCAAAAGAAGTCACCTTCCCATATCCACATGCTTGTATAATATTCTATTCCCTCTCGTATTATCTTATAACTTATTGTATGAACATAACTACGTACTGGAAAAACGTAATCCTTTCAACTTTAGTGCCGGAATATTTTCAGTTCTATAACATTTCCGGTCAGTTACTTTTTCATGAATATTCTTTTACCCAATTAATAAACTAAAAATATACTATAGATTATTTTAATATTTTTCTTGAAATGTATTCCAATTTCATTTCAGTTTATCCAACCAATATCCAACTGCTGATTTAGTTGTCTGAAATTACACTACATGTTTGGAAAATATAAACAGCTACTATGGTTTATTGTTGGATTTTCATTGAAACTTATTTCGACTACAATTTGGTAATTCATGTGGATATCCAAATTCATATTTTGTTGTATAATATTAAATTGATTGAATGAGAAATAAAACGCCTATTGTGTTATGCAGTATCCTATTAGTTCTTTTCATTTTTACTATAATGTTTTTCACTTTTATGTCCTATGTGCATTATATGGTCTCATTGCACACCATGACTATATGCTATAATGAAAAAACAAACATGAATTGTCCATCGAACTCAAAAGATTCAAGGTTTCAGAGAAGGCTACTTATTAAAGAACAACATGTAGTTTGTGAGTTCCCAATTAAGTACCCTTGGAAATTTTATATTTTCTATCCTCTATTTAGTAGTTTCATTCATTACACGTGCAACATGATCAATGCTGAAAACTACTTTAAACTATTCAATGTCATATACCAACGAGTCTGGTACTCCATAACGTAAACCAACATCAATAGGTGACATCCCATATGGAATCACACACATTCCATTATCAACTCATTGTATCAATGGTTAGATCTGTTTTCATTAAACGTTATCATGTTTGAGATGTATCATAGTACATTTTTGAATAATGGCATGTGTCATACTAAATTAATTTTATTACAATGCATGAACAGTTGTCTACTTGGTCATGTAGAAACATGTATTGACTATAAAAATGTACATATGCAAGGATACAATGCATACTACTATTAAAGTAGGGACATAAAGATGATGAGTTTTCAAATATCATTACATCAAATTTTAGTTGTTACATAAATTATTTTATCATTAATATTAATTCATATTTCCACAATATTAGTGGTGACATCTACTAGAAATTATTGTGTGGAATCTGGTAGTCTTTTTGGAACCCCAAACATTTATCCTCTATAAACAAATACATTCACGAATGGTTTTATGTGAATGTCGTTATCATCATTATGTAACAATGGTTAGTTTTGATTAAATGTATTTGTTTAATCCATTAAACTACACACTTTATTTCACACTAACGCAGATTATTGAAAATTAATTTCTTCTCTATCGACAGTGAAAGAACAATCTGCACCTCGGCCAATGTTGTAAACTAGATCTAACAAACAAAAAACAAAGACTTGAAGGATTGACACATTTTCCTCTACCTGTATATAAGTATCATAAATAATATATTTCATTCAAATATTTTATGTCATACAACATTTGTATTCCTCTTATAATCATTCGGCTAACACTTTGTGTAGCTTTAATAGAAGAAGAAAATACCTTATCAAAGTCATTAGATGTATCCATGATGCAGTAAGAATGACTACTATTTATACATAATACAATTTCTGTTATTCAAATTATATTTCATATGCTTCCATTTACAATCATATACAGCCTAACTCCATCTCCAAATTAAAAATACAATGCGTTATCCAGTGAAGGAATGAGGTACACTATAAGGTGACATACACACATATATAATCCACTTTACATTGTGTAGAGTATTGAGTTCTTTTCTATAACTACATTCATGTTCTAGACAACAATTGTTTCTTTGAGAAGAAATATTCACAAATAATTCTGAGGAACAAGAAAACATAAATATAGACATAAATGGATCATAAAACTATATAGGTAATTTAATATACACATTTCACAACAATACGTAATTGATTTTTTTATTATTTAAACCATTATAGTATTACCTAACACTTTCTGCTATAGGAGAGTCACAAGAACAACACACTATCGAGAACATAGGTTAGATTATAAACCAAACATTCATTATTGGTCCCTTAATACAAAATCATCCTCTCTGATGTTGAATAATTTTTGATAATAACATATTCTACATTACTATTATGTTCAATCAGGTTATAATGATATTGGATATCCTTCTAACATCTTCCAATATTATCACTGTTTTTTGTGGTATGATGAGAGAAACATGAAATCTAGCAACATAAATAACCAATGTTTTTATCTATTATGCTCGATTGGAAAGGTTGCTCTTGAATTACAACTTGAATGTCCTAAATACCTAAGGACACTGGTGTTCAATCGAACATCTGCTAAATCCAAATTATTCCAAGATCACATGCATATTTACAATTCACTGTTTGTATTCACGTAAATGGGTGGGAAGGTGGATTGGTCGTTTAATAATGGTCTAGATCCATGTATATTCAGATTACATGGACAAAACTACCATTTCAAATGTAGTTTATATCAACCATATGAAAATACACCAATGTTTTCATAGTTGTTTGTGTATGATACTACACATGAGTGTCAGAAAAGAATTCACAGAATGAGGTATCGTTTATATTAAATGATTTCTTCTATGTTGAAAAACCCTTTATCATCTTATATTAACATAAATAATTCTTCTAGCATTGAGGACACAGAATCGACAATCTATTATTAAATTCAATACAGTTGAAAACCTATAAGGGATGCTTCCTGAAATAATTGATTTGGTTCGAGAATTTATAAGTGCAATAGATGTTCTTAGACATTTGGAGGTTCTATCAATAAATCTACAACAACTTCAAAGAATATGGACATATTATGCAAAATATAACTGACCAAATACTTCTGAAATTGTAATGTTTATTGTCAGTGACATTGAGGATCTCAACCAAGATTGAGATATCATCATTAAAACCAAAAGAAGTTATTTACAACAAATTGATGAGTTTCCCCCATTATATCTTTCATTACAGTATCTTTTTATTTACACCAGTGGATAGGATGTATATTTTGACTACCTGTTGCATCGTGATACTAAATTCACAACCATCACTACTCTCAGGAAGGTAACTATGAGAGAGTACATTGCGTTCCACTTGAAATTCCATGAAAATGATGCATCGATTTTACTACATTCTAGAAGATTACTGAAAAAAATTTGGTTGATGCTTATATGATTATTGAGTCTCAAAGACATTCATTCATTCACTTAAATTAGAAGAAATTGAGGGTTGAACTTTACAATGGGTTGCAAGATGCTTTTCTTTGAGGTGGCCATGATGGGACATCCTATGGAAAACATATCGTATTACCTTATACATTAATGGTAGGTCCACAGTATATGATATAGAATAACAAAGATCCTTTGTCGATATGTAATTTTGCAGGGTATCCAGATATATTTTTAACATTTAAATGTAACATGATGTATCCTGAAATAAGTCAATTTCTTAGACATCACAATCTCTGTCCACCAGACTACCTGCAAATATTATCTCAAGTTATCAATATTATGTTTGATCCTCTAATTAATGATTTTAGAGAAGTTTGTTTCATTGTATAGTAAAAGTTTGGTTAATCTTCTTGTACTTATTATATCTTATCTTCCAATCATTATTATATATTTTGTTATTTATATTAACCATCAATGTTTTTTTACCCATGTAGTTGTTCGAACCATGGATTTTAAAAAACATGGCTTGCCTGAAGTTCACATATTACTATTTCTCTATCGTGAAAACAAATATCACACTCCAACATATGTAAATAATATTGTATGTGCTGAAATTCCAAATAATTGTGCCTACCCATGAATATACAAAGATGTTATGAATTTTAGGATCCCTGACCCTTGTGGTAATGCTAACCATACATCGCCATTTATGAGAAATGGTAAATGTTCCAAATATTTTCCCAAGACATATGTTGGGAATACCACTATTGATGATGATGTTTATGTATTATATCGCAAAAGGTGTGATGGAATAATAGTTCCAAAAAATGGAGTCCCTTTAAATAATCAGTTTTTTGTACTATAAAATCTTATTTTGCTATTAAATAATCAAGCTAATCTTAATATTGAAGTTTGAAATCAATCATCTTCCATAAAATACTTTTTATGTATATAAAAAAGGGAATTGATCATGTAACAACAACACTCTATGAGAGCTACGATAGAGTGTTCTCAGAGAGAAATGTAGATAAAATAAAGATGTACTATGATTTTTAGTACATATCTCCTTGTGAGGCCTCATGGAGAATATTTTATAATGATATCCATTACAGATATCCACCAGTTGAGAGGTTTGGTTTCCATTTAAAAGGAAAACATTGTGTGACGTACAATGGCAATGATAATATTAGTTATGTATTAAATCACAGTAACATCACTGAATCAATGTTCACCGCTTGGATTCAAGCAAATATTTTCTACCCGAATGGTAGAGCTCTCCAAATATTAGAGAGATATTTTACTTGTAGATACTTTAAAAAAAATCAAAGGTGCTATATCATATGAAGATCTGAAAACTATTAACAACATTCCTCTTAGAACATTTAGAGAGGCCAGTTATGCTATGGGTCTACTAGCTGATGACACAAAATTTATTGAAGCTATAAATGAGGTTTCAACTTGGGGAATGGGACATTATTTATACAGGATCTTTGCAATCTTTTTACTTTCCAATAACATTTCTTTTCTAGAAATTTTTGGGAAACAAACCTGTCACATCCAAGCTGGAGATATTTTATATGCCCAAAAATGAAGGCTACAAATGCAATGTACGAAGATGTTTCTCATCTTATATTTTATTACATGTTACTGCAAACAAATTTCTATTTTCTCAATATTCTTATGTTGTTGAAAAATATATATTGATTAATAGTTTCATAAAAATTCATTGACAAAAAGAGGTTAGATATTTCTTACTTAAAGGCTTCTTATTTGTTTCAATGTAGTTAGTGGGGGTACTCAAATAAAGTTGTGATAATTAAAAGAAACTATAGTTAAAATATATAATTGAATGTAAGATTATTTAAATAATATTTCTTCCACAATTTACATTTCCATTAAATTTAAAGGGGTCAAAAAATTTCCATGTGCTTGCATAAAGGTAACAATTATACATGACTACTGATATTTTAGTAGTTTTATTTCTATGTGATTATTAAATTTACATCTTTGTTCCTGTAACACCCCAGGTAAATAAAGAATATGACATTTCAAATTTATCCATATTTGTGAATAAAATATTTAAATGACTTTAAAGGGGACGCTATGCTCGATGGCGTACCCAACACGCAACAATGGGTTTCTTGGGAATGTTACGTTGCACTCTAATAATAAAATAATACTATTTTAAATGGTATTTAACATGTTGCCGTTTTATTGGTGTGAATGGATATAAATAACTAAAATATGATTATATATGTTTTTAAATGTTTTTACATTTATCCAATAAAGGATAATGGCTTAAAATACGGAAGGAATTCAATTTTAGGCGTATATGCCCTAGTTTTCACTAAAGGTTCACTTATCGCCTTTTAATGGAGAACTGTAATTAAATATAGTTTTTATCACTCTTATACATTCTATTGGACCAAATAAAACTCTTCTTAAGAATCGGGACATCAAAATTTACTTTGTGTAAATTTTTGGTATCTTTTCGATAATGTTCATTTTTTTAATGAATAGTGTAAAATGTTGTATTTTAATTCAAAACCTCTTTTTAATCTAATTTATTTATATGATTAGATTATATTTTGAATTGGTTTTAAAGTTAAATTAGAAAATATTTTTACCATTAAATCCAATAGTGGTCGTTTGAATTAATTTCACTTTGAAATCAGACTTAAACTAGTGTCAATCTTTAGATACTTATTGTTTTATAAAAACACGCTATTTGCTCTGACAGCGGGAATTAATTATTAAATTAATTAATGTGACTAATATTTTTTGAATTTTGTAAAACGAACTTCATTTTTGAATTCGGAATATCAAATATAGCTTAGGGTGAAGTTTTGGTATTTTTTTGAAAAACTCCAATTTTTGATGAATAGTGAAACCACTAAGTGGTAATCAAGCAAACTGATTTTTCAGTTAAATGAAAGATTATCACTAATGTGTATTGAATTTTGAAAATTCGACATACATGGTTGTCATTAGTATGTAAAATGTGGTTCAATGGGATGAAATTTTTTTTTGGGTGAATAGTAACGTTTTTTTCATTTATCGCGATTAGAGGTAATTAGTGTCATTTAAGGTAAAAATGATATTATAAGAATGTGAAAACACCATGACACTTGTCCTACACCTATTGGGTGAGTCATGGACGACCAAGACAAGTCATGGGCCAACTTGGGGACCCCATGGAGCCACTTTAGTTGGAAAATGACAATAATATATTTTTATTTAATGTTAAAATTAAATTGAAACAAACATGAGTTGTTTTACTAAAATAGTTTTTAAGTTGGGTTACACAAGTCCACATTTTGATTATAAACATTCTTTGGAAATCTAAAAAGATTTACTACATCATAGTGATTTTTTTATAATTTTTAGACATTAAATAAAATAAATTATTTATGACATAATAATGATGCAGCGATGACATCATTATTTGACAATTTAAATAAAATGGAAAGATAATGTATAATCTATTAACTACACATGTCCAAAACATATTGTATGGGTGGATTTCGAACACTTATCACATTATCCACGAATTATATCAATGTGGGACCTTTTAAAACCGAAACACATTTTCAAATAAAGTCATATTTCTTACTTTCCAAAAGTGCCCCTCCTCTCCTCTTATAAAAGGCCCCCAACTCTACCTCATTTCACACACTCCTCAAGCCTTTGTCTCGGCCAACCCCTGCACATTTACTCTCTCCACATCACTCTCCTCATCCTAGAGGATTCCCTTTGGGCAAAATCTTTTCAAAGGAAGCCTTTAGGCTCAAATCAAAAGGAGTTACACTTTTAAAGGTAATTCATTCTCTCATGTTCATTTGTTTTATTTTGGTTCTCCAACCCCCTAAACTCTATTTATTTACTTCTTCTGTAACAAAACCAGTATATTCAATATACTAGGATGTTTTTATAAAATTTATTCGAGCTACACTCTCACACAACTACATCAAATTGTTAAAGAACATACGGTTTCCGCGGATGACGAAATTCTGCCTCTCGAAACGATGATTGTTCAATAGTCATTTAACACCTTCAAAGGTGGCCATTATGATGTCACTATTTTTATATATGATATGTAATATGTTTATGTTTTCCTTAATCTTCTGTTTTTTTTCATTTTGGGCATAACTTTATGGTTTCCATTATGGGTAAACATGATATCTTCATTTAAGGAAGTGCGGACTACCGCCCCCTCAAAGTGATTTGATTCGTTAAATACCATATGTGGGACATATAAAGGATGGAACTATGATATTATATATGATATTATACTGGAATTATAATATACCTTTATATCATTATTATTCCATTCTATAAAATACGAAATAGAAATGAAAGTAGCGTTCATGCGTACGTACGGCTTACCGTCTCCATGAACGGTGCATTTCATTTCTTATCTCTAAATGATTATGTAATGTTATAAATACATGAATGTACTGGATATATATGCCATATATGATATCTACATCATGAATACAATTCTGGATATAATAAACATTTGGCCACATGAACAACATGTAATTGTAAGAAGTCCACTTTCGACTTAAGAACCAAATATCGGCAAAACAAATATTATTAACTTAAATGATTACATAATGTTTATGACATAGTAATAAGTGATATAAAAGGAATAATGAACTTGAAAAAGGTTCTTAAGGAAGTATAAATTAACTCAAGTTTATTATTAAGGAGATTAAAGATCGATCGAGTCAAGTCGGACCTAAGGTAAGGGATCATACTCCTCTCTTTCTTTTTAAGTACACACTTTTATGTCATTCCTTTTAAAGATCATCTTTCTTTTTATTGGGGTGATATTTTATATTAAACTTACTGTAATTTTTATTTTCATGTGATGAGAGACCCTATTCTCTCTCATCAATCCATTTTGGAAGTTTTGAGTGGCGCCGTTAGACTGTCGAACTTTCGTAAGAGATCTAACCTCTCTCTTTCTTTTTAAGTACTCTCCTTTATGTCACTTCTTTTAAGCTCCTCTTTGTAATGTTGGGGGATGTTATTTTATATTCCTCTTGCTTTAAATTATATTTTAATGTGATGAGATAACCTATTTGATCTCATCAATCCATATTCAGAAGTTTTATGTGGCGCCGTTAGGCTGCCGAGTTTTCGTTAGGGATTTTTCATCTCACTTTTATTCCCTGGAGATTTATGCTACATTTTCCACAAATTCCATTTAGTGGTGTATTTACTGCCCATTATTCTACACTTTGTGTAATATACATTCGTTTATGAGTATTTACATCAATGATATATTGTCCTTCTTTCATGGGGTGTATGTTTTGAAAGATACCCAAGTCGGTAAGGGAACCTTTCACCCTCCTCTTTTTTAAAAGACGTCTTTTGTTGGGTCTTTTAATTTACATATTGTTATATTTGGATATGTTCTCATATATCCTTATTGATGTAAATTTTATGTCCAAGTTATGAGATACACTTTTTATCTCTCATCAACTCATTTTGATATGATGTCGTTAGGCTGTCAAGGGAACTTTTTAACCCAATTTCGATTTCTTTGGGTTCAACATGTAGTCATTGAATATGTCATCCATTTAATATGTGTGAATATAATATTATTGTTTAACACTTAATATCCAATTATATTGGGTGTAATTATATTTTTCACACATATTTTTGAGATTTATTTGTCCTTAATTTAAGGATACCTTCTTTATAAGGGATTTCATCACATTTGACATTTCTATTGAGGGTTCATTGTTGTTATGCACCAATACGCTCTTATATGGTGTAGATACTGTCCTTTGGAGTATTATATCATGAATACATTTATTCTCATGATATTACAAAGTTCTGACTAAATTTTATTCCTCAATTATTGTAATTCAAGTGTCTATAATTTTGGTAAAACCCCTTTAACCAAAAATATCATTTTAAATTTTTTAAAGATTTTTTATTCTAAATCTTTATCTTTAATGTCCATGTTTTCAAAATGGTTTCCAGTATTTATTTATATGGACATTAATATTCCATTAAAAGCTTCAAAGTGGTATGGGACACTTTGATTCAAAAATCTCTTTTAAATGGTTTTTGAAAATGGATTGATTAATTCAATATCTGGGAATTATTTATTGTGATTGCAAATGAAATATTGTTATTGAAATGTTTATATTTTCCATATTTTATTTGTAATAATGGTACTTGGACATTATGACGGGTGGTGCCGTGAATACCAGGACGGGTGGTTACGTTATAACCTCCAATGCATTGGGTATTGAAGTCGTCCGTATGGCTATTCCATTAAGTATGTATGGAAATTGGCTGTATGGCTATTCCATTAAGTGATATGTGTGGAAGTCGACCGTATGGTTATTCCACTTAAGTATGTTTATGTCCCAAGTTACCTTTATATATGTTATGTGTTCTTTACATGGGTTTTATGGTAATACTTTGGTTACAAAAAGGTAAGTAATGATACTTTATTCAATGAATAGTTTTTACTACTTCATGAAGGTGAAAAGTATTACATTGATAAAGTATTCATGGTTTACTTGTTGTTTTGAAAAACTAACAGTTTTCATTCTTTGTGTATCCCTTACTGAGCTTCTTATGCTCACCCCAAGTTTTTTTGAAATGTTTTTCATAGGACTTAAAGTGGAATAAGGTCAAGGATGGGATCAAGGGAATGTCACGCTATATAAGATATGGAACTAGACATGTTTCATTTTAAGAGTTTTTATTTTATGGAAATTTAGTAGGAGCGACTACTTTGTAATCTTTTGAGATGTAATAGTTATGTCCTAATTCTCTGAAACTCTAAACCTGAAAAGATCCTCAATGTGAATTACTCATATAATTCAATATTAAGTAAGGTTTAAGGCTGGGGCCTTATAGTTGGTATCAAAGGTCGGTTTAGATAACTTTAGAGGTTAGGGTATCCTCTAAGCCTAAGTGACATTACCATAATGGTTAGGATTTCAGAAAGAGTCCTAGTTTTAGATAAAGTGAATGAGTAAGTGTATCTTAGTGTTTACCTTCCTCATTAGTACATGATGGTTTTTTTTGATATACTCACACTGACATTTCTGTTCTTAGTGAATGGATGGATCTAGCAGGCACCAAAGAGACAAGAGGGTTGAAGGAAACTGTGGTGGTTCTATGTTTAAGAAACTAGATAAAATTTGGGATTCAATGAGGAAACTCGTGGTTATTCTAAACCAACTATCAAGGAGTCATGATCAACCACTTGAACCTTGGTATGATCTTTAATGCATCATGTCCAATATGGCCAATAGATTCTGAAGTTCAGGTAATAATTATTAAGGTAACCATTAGGGTTTATATGATCCTTACTTTTGAGGTAATTATGGGTTATTATATGTTCTGATGGAAAATGAAAGGCATGAGATAAACTTGAGGTTAAAATATGTTATGATCATCTTTGAAGATTTTATCTCATTTTGGGGAATGTTTTAAGAATTATATAGTTATGGAAAAAGGACAACATGTGGACCGTGTGACAACCTGTCGCGTCGGAGAAAGCTGCGGGAATCGAACCCACAACCAAAGTGCGACTGGTATTTATCGCCGACCACTGGACTACGTGAAGTCCCTGGTTAGTTTGACCAATTCTTTTTAGTTATATGATTTTATGAATTAAGAGTAAGTTGATTTTGGGTTATTTATGAAAATGATTAACCTATCATGGAGGATTTGTGATTAGGTTAATTACTTTTCAATACGAGACTTTAGGAGCAACTGATATTGTTTGGAGATAAATGTTACGATTTATCTTGGAAGACTATGTGACTAAATCCTTAAAATATTTGGGTTTCAATCTTAGATTGGTTTACTTTGAAGAATTTTATGGACAAATTGTTTATCTAATGGTCCTCGTTGAACTTTCGGTTTTGTTGGACATATTTTGGAGGTTAAGAATAGATTTTATTTTTATAAAGGGTTATCCTTTTCTGGATTATCTGATCTTGTAATAACCTTTTTGGTTTTGGTTAAAGTCTAAAGACATGGGAAGTATATAGTTCTCTTTTGTGGATTAGGTGAATCTCTAGAAATTTATTATAGTACTCTTAATGCGAACAAGTCTCCCTAAATACTCGTCTTTTGAAAAAAATATGTGTTTGATTAAGGAATCTAGTAAAAGTTGAAAGTGAACATGATAAGTGATTATGTTTCCTTATGAATAAATTCCTCAATAAAAAGTATCTTAAAACAAAAATGTTGTCTATTAACTTTTCCTTCTGGGGATCCCAACACCGTTTAACCCATCACAATTTTGCGATTTTCTTATTGTTAACTTTCTCCTAAACATGTTTTCTATCACTCTCCATCAGAACATGACCCTATGTTTTCTCCTCCCTGTCCATGTTTTCCTACATGGAGTCCTAGTATGGGTTAACTCGGGTGACCTCTGTACTTATCTTTCTTTATTTTAAAGTGATTGTTTTACCGACTGTTGTTCCGATGTGGGACGTTCAAGGATGTTTCCAAGCGCAATTTTAAAATTGCGAGGACGCAATTCCCAAAAGGGGGTAAGGATGTAACACCCCAGGTAAATAAAGAATATGACATTTCATATTTATCCATATTTGTGAATAAAATATTTAAATTACTTTAAAGGTGACTCTATGCTCAATGGCGTACCCAACACGCAACAACGAGTTTCTTGGGAATCTTACGTTGCACTCTAATAATAAAATAATACTATTTTAAATGGTAGTTAACATGTAGCCGTTGTATTTGCAGGGATGGATAGAAATAACGAAAATATGATTATATATGTTTTTAAATGTTTTTACATTTATCCAATAAAAGATAATGGCTTAAAATACGGAAAGAATTCAATTTTAGGCGTATATGCCCTAGTTTTCACTAAAGGTTCACTTATCGCCTTTTAATGGAGAACTGTCATTAAATATATTTTTGATCACTCTTATACATTCTATTGGACCAAATAAAACTCTTCTTAAGAATCGGGACATCAAAATTTACTTTGTGTAAATTTTTGGTATCTTTCCGATAATGTTCATTTTTTTAATGAATAGTGTAAAATGTTGTATTTTAATTCAAAACCTCTTTTTAATCTAATTTATTTATATGATTATATTATATTTTGAATTGGTTTTAAAGTAAAATTAGAAAATATTTTTACCATTAAATCCAATAGTGGTCATTGGAATTAATTTCACTTTGAAATCAGACCTAAACTAGTGTCAATCTTTTGATACTTATTGTTTTATAAAAACACGCTATTTTCTCTGACAGCGGGAATTAATTATTAAATTAATTAATGTGACTAATATGTTTTGAATTTTGTAAAATGGACTTCATTTTTGAATTCGGAATATCAAATATTTCTTAGGGTGATGTTTTGGTATTTTTCTGAAAAACTCCAATTTTTGATGAATAGTGAAACCACTAAGTGGTAATCAAGCAAACTGATTTTTCAGTTAAATGAAAGATTACCACTAATGTGTATTGAATTATGAAAATCCGACATACATGGTTGTCATTAGAATGTAAAATGTGGTTCAATGGGATGAAAATAATTTTTTGGTGAATAGTAACATTTTTTTCATTAATCGCGATTAGAGGTAATTTGTGTCATTTAAGGTAAAAATGTTATTATACGAATGTGAAAATACCATGACACTTGTCCTACACCTATTGGGTGAGTCATGGCCGACCAAGACAAGCCCTGGGACAACTTGGGGACCCCATGGAGCCACTTTAGTTGGAAAATGACAATAATATATTTTTATTTAACGTTAAAATTAAATTGACACAAACATGAGTTGTTTTACTAAAATAGATTTAAGTGGGGTTACACAAGTCCAAATTTTGATTATAAATATTAATTGGAAATCTAAAAGGATTTCCTACATCATAGTGATTTTTTTATAATTTTTATACATTAAATAAAATAAATTATTTATGACATAATAATGATGCAACGATGACATCATTATTTGACGATTTAAATAAAATGGAAAGATAATGTAAAATATATGAACTACACATGTCCAAAACTTATTGGATGGGTGGATTTCGAACCCTTATCACCGTATCCACTAATTATATCAATGTGGGACCTTTTAAAACCGAAACACATTTTCCAATACAGTAATATTTCTTACTTTCCAAAAGTGCCCCTCCTCTCCTCTTATAAAAGGCCCCCACCTCTACCTCATTTCACACACTCCTCAAGCCTTTGGCTCAGACAACCCATGCCCATTTAATCTCTCCACATCACTCTCCTCATCCTAGTGTATTCCCTTTGGGCATAATCCTTTCAAATGAAGTCTTTAGGCTGAAATCAAAAGGAGGTACACATTTAAAGGTAATTCATTCTCTCATGTTCATTTGTTTTATTTTGCTTCTCCAACCCCCTAAACACTTTTTATTTACTTATTTTGTAACAAAACCACTATCTTCAATATAATAGGATGTTGTTATAAGATTTATTCGAGCTACACTCTCACACAACTACATCAAATGGTTAAAGAACATACGGTTTCCGTGGATGGCGAAATTCTGCCTCCCGAAACGATGATTGTTCAATACTCATTTAACACCTTCAAATGTGGCCATTATTTTGTCACTATTTTTATATATGATATATAATATGTTTATGTTTTCCTTAAGCTTCTGTTTTTTTTTCATTTTGGGCATACCTTTATGGTATCCATTATGGGTAAACACGATATCTTCATTTAAGGAAGTGTGGACTACCGCCCCCTCAAAGTGATTTGATTCGTTAAATACCATATGTGGGACGTATAAAGGATGGAACTATGATATTATATATTATATTATACTGGAATTATAATATACCTTTATATCATTATTATTCCATTCTATAAAATATGAAATAGAAATGAAAGTAGCGTTCATGCGTACGTACGGCTTACCGTCTCCATGAAAGGTGCATTTCATTTCTTACCTCTAAATGAATATGTAATGTTATAAATACATGAATGTACTGGATATATATGACATATATGATATCTACATCATGAATACAATTCTGGATATAATAAACATTTGGCCACACGAATATCATGTAATTGTAAGAAGTCCACTTTCGACTTAAGAACCAAATATCGGCAAAACAAATATTATTAACTTAAATGATTACATAATGTTTATGACATGGTAATAAGTGATATAAAAGGAATAATGAATGTGAAAAAGGTTCTTAAGGAAGTATAAATTAACTCAAGTTTATTATTCGGGAGATTAAAGATCGATCGAGTCAAGTCGGACCCAAGGTAAGGGATCCTACTCCTCTCTTTCTTTTTAAGTACACACTTTTATGTCATTCCTTTTAAAGCTCATCATTCTTTTTATTTGGGTGATATTTTATATTAAACATACTGTAATTTTTATTTTCATGTGATGAGGGACCCTATTCTCTCTCATCAATCCATTTTGGATGTTTTGAGTGGTGTCGTTAGGCAGTCGAACTTTCGTAAGAGATCTAACCTCTATCTTTCCTTTTAAGTACTCTCCTTTATGTCACTTCTTTTAAGCTCCTCTTTGTAATGTTAGGGGATTTTCTTTTATATTCCTCTTTCTTTAAATTATACTGTAATGTGATGAGATACCCTATTTGATCTCATCAATCCATATTCGGAAGTTTTATGTGGTGCCGTTAGGCTGTCGAGTTTTCGTTAGGGATTTTTCATCTCACTTTTATTCCCGTGAGATTTATGCTACAATTGCCACAAATTCCATTGAGTGGTGTATGTACTGCCCATTATTCTACTCTTTGTGTAATATAATTTCGTTTATGAGTATTTACATTAATGATATATTGTCCTTCTTTCATGGGGTGTATGTATTGAAAGATACCCAAGTCGGTAAGGGAACCTTTCACCCTCCTCTTTTTTAAAAGACTTCTTTTGTTGGGTCTTTTAATTTACATATTTTTATATTTGGATATGTTCTAATATATCCTTATTGATGTAAATTTTATGTCCAAGTGATGAGATACACTTTTTATCTCTCATCAACTCATTTTGATATGATTCTGTTAGGCTGTCAAGGGAACTTTTTAACCCAATTTCGATTTCTTTGGGTTCAACATGTAGTCATTGAATATGTCATCCATTGAATATGTGTGAATGACCTATTATTGTTTTACACTTAATATCCATTTATATTGGGTGTAATTATATATTTCACACATATTTTTGAGATTGATTTGTCCTTAATTTAAGGATACCTTCTTTATAAGGGATTTCATCACATTTGACATTTCTATTGAGGGTTCATTGTTGTTATGCACCAATTTGATCTTATATGGTGTATATACTGTCCTTTGGAGTATTATATCATGAATCCATTTATTCTCATGATATTACAAAGTTCCGACTAAATGTTATTCCTCAATTATTGTAATTCAAGTGTCTCTAATTTTGGTAAAACCCCTTTAACCAAAAATATCATTTTAAATGTTTTAAAGATTTATTATTCTAAATATTTATCTTTAATGTCCATGTTTTCAAAATGGTTTTCAGTATTTATTTATATGTACATTAATATTCCATTAAAAGCTTCAAAGTGGTATGGGACACTTTGATTCAAAAATCTCTTTTAAATGGTTTTTGAAAATGGATTGATTAATTCAATATCTGGGAATTATTTATTGTGATTGCAAATGAAATATTGTTATTGAAATGTTTATATTTTCCATATTTTATTTGTAATAATGGTACTTGGACATTATGAAGGGTGGTGCCGTGAATACCAGGATGGGTGGTTACGTTATAACCTCAAATGCATTGGGTATGGAAGTCGGTCGTATGGCTATTCCATTAAGTATGTATGGAAATTGGCCGTATGGCTATTCCATTAAGTGATATGTGTGGAATTCGACCGTATGGTTATTCCACTTATGTATGTTTATGTCCCAAGTTACATTTATATATGTTATGTGTTCTTTACATGGGTTTTATGGTAATCCTTTGGTTACAAAAAGGTAAGTAATGATACTTTATTCAGTGAAGAGTTTTTACTACTTCATGAAGGTGAAAAGTATTACATTGATAAAGTATTCATGGTTTACTTGTTGTTTTGAAAAACTAACAGTTTTCATTATTTGTGTATCCCTTACTGAGCTTCTTATGCTCACCCCAAGTTTTTTTGAAATATTTTTCACAGGACTAAAAGTGGAATAAGGTCAAGGATGGGATCAAGGGATTGTCACCCTATATAAGACATGGAACTAGACATGTTTCATTTTAAGAGTTTTTATTTTATGGAAATTTAGTAGAAGAGACTACTTTGTAATCTTTTGAGACATAATAGTTATGTCCTAATTCTATAAAACTCTATACCTCAAAGGATCCTCAATGTGAATTACTCATTTAATTCAATATTAAGTAAGGTTTAAGGCTGGGGCCTTATAGTTCCGGTAACCAGATTTACCTACATTATTACCAATACATATGTGCAAAACGTTAATGTCAATATATTATTAATGGTCATGAATAATATGGACCTTAGTCTATATAATATGTTCTTTCACCACGGTTTAGGAATAATCTTTTAGTTACATTTAATTACTTGATTCAGTGCTTGCTGTTTTTTTATACTACTCTAAATCATTTATCTTCATTTATCTTGATTTGATACCCACAAGACATGAGAAACATATGTATTCTTTTCTTGAAATAGAGAAAATTTTACAGATCAAGGGAACATATCTTTGATTTTATCCTCCCATGCGAGTTCCAAAATATGCAATTAATACTCATTTGAATCATTTAGTTTCAGAAAAACAAATTTACAATACAGAAAATCTAAGTAATGAGTATATAAATTTATAGACAACGCATGTCATTGAATAGAGATAGGAGATGGATGCCATTTTTTCTTTATTACGTACAAATACTAGAGGATTCTTCTTCTTGCACGGATATAGTGGAACGAGTAAAACATTCATTGGGGTGATCCTAACATCATTACTAGGATTTGAGGGCTCTATTGTACTTGTGGTTGCTTCATGTGGAATACAATAATTATTGCTTCCTGGAGGATGAAATTCATATTCTAAATTCCATATTCCAATATCCATTACTAATCGTTCTTCTTGAAATATTCAGTAAGGTAGTTATGTAGAAGAACTTCTACACTGTACAAAGTTGATTATTTTGTATGAGGATTCTATGGTTCATAAGTACTTCTTTGAGGCTCTAGACTGTACTCTCAGGGTGTAACATCCCAGACAAATAAAGAATATAACATTTT
Source organism: Viscum album (assembly GCA_963277665.1). Lineage (NCBI taxonomy): Eukaryota > Viridiplantae > Streptophyta > Magnoliopsida > Santalales > Viscaceae > Viscum > Viscum album. Next base: position 393,583,419 of record OY728127.1, on the reverse strand, counting down.
TATATTTTTTAATTTTTGTGAATAAAATGTTAATATCACTTTAAAGGTAATTCTATGTTCGATGGTGTACCTAATATGCAACAACAAGTTTCCTTGAAATCTTACATTGCATAATAATAATATAATATTATTATTTTAAATGGTAGTTAACTCCTAGTAGTTGTAATGGCGGGATTGAACACAACAAACTATAAGATGATTATATATGTTTTTTAAGTATTTTAACAATTACCCAATAAATTATAGAGGATTAAACTGTGACTGAATCCAAATTTAAGCATAAATATTCTAATATTCGTTAAAGTGTTGATTAACCGTCTTTTGATGGAGAACACTTTTTAAAAGACTTTTTGTCAATTTTATATGTTACCTTTGAAAAAATCAAATCCTTTATTAAAATTGGGACATCAAAATGTACTTTGTTTAAATTTGTTTTTATTTTTACGATATAATTCATTTTTTTAATGAACAGTGAAAAATGTTGTATTTTAATTCAAAACCTCCTTTTAATCTAATTTATATATATGGATAGATTATTTTTTTTAATTGGGTTTAAAGTGTAGTTATTTTATTTTCATTTAATCCAATGTTGGTCATTGGAATTAATTTCACTTTGATGTTGGACATAAACAAGTGTCAATCTTTTGATAGATATTGCTTCTTAAAAACACGCTATTTTTTTGACAGCGGGAATTAATTATAAAATTAATTAATGAAACTTATATGTTTTTAATTTGGTAAAATGGAAATCATTTTTGAATTTGGAATATCAAATATATGTTGGATCAATCTTTGGTATTTTTCTGACAAATGTTCATTTTTAATGAATAGTGAAAATACTGCATTTTACTTCAAAACTGCTTTTTCATCTAATTTTATAATATATTGTTATATTTTCCTATTAATTGGTTTTAAATGGTAATTGAAATATGTATTTATCACTAAATACAATTTTTTTCATTGGAATTAATTTTAGTTTTCAATTGGATGTAAAAACAAGTCGATCTTTTGATATATTTTTCTTCTTAAAAACGTGTCTTTGGTTTTGACAACGAGAATTATTTTTAAATTAATTACTGAAATTTCTGTGTTTCAAATTTAGTCAAATTGATTCCATATTTGGAGTCATAAGGTCCATATTATGTAATTAAGAATCTTTTGTTTTTGGACAATATGAATAGTAACGACGACAATTATCTTTAATTATTGTGATTAATTAGTAATCGGGTTGTTAAGGGTAATAAAATAATATCATAATAATATAAAATTTCCCATCCATGTGCCTTAATGAAATTTTTTGAGTCATGGACGACCATGGGATTCCTTTTCCCATCTTTGGGACCCCATGGAATCACATTATTGTGATAGTGTCCTTTTATCATATCATTTTTAAAGAAAAGAAAATATAACCAAAATATGTATCACCTAATTAAAACAATTTCTGTTTTGTTTATATAAATGATATATAAGAATATAAATATTCATTGTAAATATAAAAATATTTCCGACATCATTGTATTTTTTTATAATTTATAGACATTAAATATATAAATTTATTTATGGCACCATGATGATGTAGTGATTACCTCATTAATGAATGATTTTAATAAAATGAAAAAATAATGTAATATTTAAGACATAAACCTGTCGAAAATATATTGGATGGGTGTATTTCGAACCCTTTTCACCTTATCCTAGAAATATATCATTTTGGGTCCTTTAACATCTGAAAATTATTTTATAATAAAGTAAAATTTCAAGACATTCCAAAAGTGACCCTCCTCCCTCTTATAAAAGGACCCCACCTCTACCCCCTTACCCACCCCTTTTAGTCCCTTGGATCGTCCAAAATAAGCACATTATATCTCTCCACATCCCTTTCATAATCCTAGAATCCTAAAATTGGGTATAAGTCTTTCCAAGGAAGCCATTTTCTCAAATAAAAAAAAGTTACCTGATTTAAAGGTAATGTCTACTCTTATGTTATTTTGTTTTATTTGGATTCTCCAACCCCCTAAACTCTTTTTATTCCATTTTTTGTAACAACACCAGTATCTAAAATATAATAGGATGTTGTTATGAAATGTATTCGAGCTACACTTACACACACCTCCATCTAATAGGTTATGAACATACTATTTCTGTGGATAGTGAACTACTGCCTCACGAAACGATGATTGTTCAATTATCTCCTACCACCTCTCATGGTGGAAATTAAGATGTAACAATATTTATATATGATATATATTATGTTTTTGTTTTTCATTATGCCTATGTATTTTTTTATTGAATACCTTTATGGTTACAATGATAGGTAAACATGATAATTTCATTGTAGGAAGTGCGGACTACCGCCCCCTCAAAGTGATCTGACTCGTTCAAGCCACACATGGAACGTATAAAGTATAGAATTTTTGAACTTATGTAACATATATAACATATATATTATAATATGATTATAAGATACCTATGTATCATTACATTTTCATTCCATTAATGTATGAAATAGAAATGAAGGTATCGTTCATGCGTACGTACGACTTACCGTCACCATGAACAGTGCATTTCATTGCTTATCTCCAAATGTTATGTACTATTATAAGTACATATATAAAATGGATATATATGATATATATTACATATAAATGATTAATATCATTCTGGATTTAATTAACTTTGGACCACATGAACATCATGTATTTATAAGAAGTCCATTTTTGACTCATGTACCGAACATCGACAAAAATGTCTGATATGAACTCACATAATTAACTAATTTTTATAAAATTATAATATGTGATATGAATTTAATAATAAGCTTTAAAGTATTTCCTTAATTAATTATAAATTTAACAAAGGTAATTATTTCTGTAATATATAGAAACGAACAATACAGGTCGGACATGACGTAAGGGATCCTACCTCTCTTTTACTTTTTAAGTACTCTCTTTTACGTCATTCAATTTAATCTCTTATTTCTTCTGATGGGGGGGGGGTTATATTTCTCTTACTGTAATTTTAATTTTAATCTGATTAGAGACCCTATTTGATCTCATCAATCCATTTTTGGATGTTTTATGTTGCGTCGTTAGGCTGTCGAATTTTCATAATGGATTTCTTATCTCACATTTAATTCCGTGAGATTTCCATTAGTCACAATTTATTTATGGCATGTGATGTATTGTGTACTGACAATTGATATATATTATCATGATTCTATTTATATTCATGGTGTTATGGAATTCATTTGGTGGTTATTATCTTTTGGTCATACAAATCGATTGACTACAACGAGGTAAAGGGTTTTTATCTCAATTTTTATTCCTGTGAGATTCATGATACATTATCCACTATTTTCATTTATGTGGTGTATGTACTTCCCATGATATTATTATTTGTGTAATATAGATCAATTTGTGGGTATTTTCATATTCATTGTATAACCCTTCTTTCAACGGGTGCACATTTGAAAAGTTACCCAAATCGGTAAGGTATCCTTCCACCCTCTACTTTTTAAAAGACTTATTTTTGTTAGGTCATTTAATTTAAATCATATTATGTTGGGATATGTTCTTATATATCCTTTTTTCTGTAAATTTTATGTCGAAGTGATGAGATACTTTTTTTATCTCACATCATCTCATTTTTTGAAGTTTAATGTGACGCTGTTATGCTATCGAATTTTTGCCACGAAACATCTTAATCAAATTTCAATTGTTTTGGTTAAACCTATAATTCTTTATTATGTCATGATATGAATATGTTTTAATGTCCTATGATTGTTTAAAAATTAATATCCTCTTATATTGGTTGTATTTATATTTGTCAAATATAATTACATAATTGATTTATCCTTAATCTAAGGATACCTTCTTTGTAGAGGACATCTTCTCGATCTATTTGTTGATGAATATTTTCATTTATACACAACATAATTTTATACGGTGTATAAACCCCTATGATTTTTACTTTTATTAAAAATAAATCTTTTCTCTATGAATCGTTTTTACAAAACAACAAAAATAATCTTTTTAACGTATGCGGTGACAACGACCTTTCTGCCACCACAAGTATTATTTGATCTTTTGCTTCCTCAAAAAGCTGTAATGTTTTAAAATAAAATAAATACCATATACTCTTTTACATATTTTGGTATTGAGAGTGGATTGGACATAAGATTATTTTATGTCAATATTTTTAAATGATATATTGTGATTGAAATGTTGAAATGTAATCATTCCTTTTTATTGGTTTTATGTATTATGATTTTATTATGGTACATGGACATTTGACGGTTGGTTACATGATAATAAAAATTGTGGGTGGTGTTGTGAAAACCAGGACATGTGGTTACATTATAAACTCCAATGACTTGGGAATGGAAGTCATCCATATGACTATTCCATTTAGTGATATGTGTGGAAGTCAACCGTACAGTTATTCCATTTAAGTATGTTTATGTCCCAAGTTACCTTTATATGTTATGGTTTATTTATATGGGTTTTATGGTGATCCTTTGGTTACAAAAGGGTAAGCAATGATCTTTTATTCAGTGAAGAGTATTTACTACTTCATAAATGGGAAAAGTATTACTTATGATAAAGTATTCATGATTTACTTATGGTTTGGAAAAACTAACAGTTTCCCTTCTTTGTGTATCTCTTACCGATCTATTTATGCTCATCCCATGTTTTTGTAATGTTTTTCATAGGACATAAAGTCCAATAGGCTCATGGATGGGATCAAAGAAATGCCGTGCTGTCTAAAACATGGAACTAGACATGTTTCTTTTTTAGAGTTTTTATTTTATGAAAAAAATGGATACTGAGTAGTAGTGTCTACATTGTAATCTTTGAGATGTAATAGTAATGTCCTAATTCTCAGAAACTATGTTCCTGAAATGATACTCAATGTGAATTATTCATTTAATTTCGTATTAGGTAATGGTTTAAGGATGGGTCCTTATATTGGGTATCAAAGGTCAGTTTAGATAACATTAGAGGTTAGAGTCTTGTTTAAGCATATGTGACAAGTTGTGTATAACCATAATGGTTAGTATATTAGATGGATTCATTGTTATTTTTGAAATTTGGAATGAGATTATATAACATGGATAAGTACATCTTAGTGTTTACCTTCCTCATTAGTACATGATGATTTTAATAATATACTCACACTGACCATTTTGGTTTTAGTACATTGATGGATCTAGTAGGCACTAATGTAACAGTGGATGTAAAGAAAATTGTGATAGTTTTCTGAAGGAAAAAACTAAATGATATGAGAGCTTCAATGAGAACTCTTGTGGTTATTCTCAACTAGCTATCAGGAGTCAGGATTAACCACGTTAACTTTGGTGAGTTCTCTAATGCATCATGTATGAGAGAACCCACTCGATGTGGAAGTTCATGTAATAATTATTAAGGTAATCATTAGGGTTTACACAATCCTTACTTTTGAGGTAATTATGGTTTACTATATGTTATGATGGAAAATGAAAGGCATGAGATAAACATGATGTTAAATACTATTATGGTTATTTTTGAAGATTTTATCTCTTTTGGGAAATTTTTTAAGAATTATATAGTTTTGGAAAAAGGATAACACGCAGACCGTTTGACAACCCATCATGTCGGACAAAGCTGCGGTAATGGAACCCACAACCAATGTGTGACTGGGATTTATCTCCTACCACTTGACTACGTGAAGTCCCTAGTTAGTATGATTAATTATTTTTAATTATATGATCTTATGAATCAGGAATAAGTTGAATTTGTGTATTCTATGGAAATTATTAACCTATCATAGAGGATATGTGTAACGACCTAACTCTTTGACAATGGTACGGATCGTTAGTATTGATTTTAAATATTTCCATTAAGCTTCCTTAATGTGTGTAACATTCTAAGTAAGGTTCGTGGAGTGTCCGGGGCTTGTTCAGATCTAGGGAGTTTGAAATTTGGAGTTGCAGGCTGAGGCACACGGTTTTCACACGACATGAATAGTAAAGTCGCATGGTTTTGATAAACCATGCAGCCCTGCTTTCCAGAGGCAATGAGGTGCGCATGGTTTGGTAAACCATGCGCCTAAATCGTGCGACCCTGATCTGGGTAAAAATTTATAATTTTCCCCTTAATTATATTTCAGCCTAAAACCAATTCTTTCTTCTACCCACGGACAGAACCAGAGGGGAGCCTCCTTTGAGCTCCCAAACCCTCTCCTCACTCTTTCTCAATCTGTTTCTTCCCCCCGGTGTCTATTCATCGATCCGTCGAAGGAATTGGATCACCCATGGAATGGCTAACCTGGCGCACCCCTTTCTCCTCTGCAAATCTTTCCTACCATTGTGTTATTTTGATGCAAGCTCAAATGCCCTATTTCCAGGGCATTGGACAAAAATTCAGATCTCTCCCAATCAATTGTGAATCTGAGGTTGATATTAAGCGAGCGTACACCTACAAACCTATGGTAGGTGTTCATGTGTTCTCCTTTTGGTTTTTCCATCGCTTTGGGTTTATAACGTTGTGTTATGGGTTGTCTTTTCCCCATCCCCTTATTTTTATTGACCGTTTACTATCTAAATGACCTGTGTCAGATGGGATTGGTGAGTATAACCTTGTTAGGGCGTTTAGAGGAGGTATAGACTAGAAGTGGCCAAACATTGGTGTTATTCCTTGAGATTTTCCCCTTTCTCAACATCAAACCTAAATGATACATCTTAAAAGGTAATTTTCCATGTTAGGAAAATGAGATGACTTGGTTAGAGGTTGGCTAGGATGAGATATCCTGAACCCCTTGAAGGAATTAAAATGTGTATATTCCATGCTTTGATCATGTGACATTATAAGATGGAAATGCTATGCTTTATTAATGTGATATGATATAAGATGTAATGCCTTATATAATATGATGTGAATGGTTATTCCTTGCTGTGTTGACATGCTTGTGATAATCCATGGTTGGGCGAGAGGCATTCTTACCCCGTGCCACGATGAATCTCCATGTGTTGGGCATGAGGCATTCTTACCACGTGCTAGATGAAACTCTATGAAACAGGACGAGAGGAATTTATACCTCGTTCCTATATATACTTTATGGGTTGGAGGCATTTTTACCCCACACCAGCTACAACAATTGGGGACGAGAGGCATTTATATCACGTACCTATATAACATTTATGGGTGGGAGGCATTTTTACCCCACGCCAGCTACACCAATTGAGGACGAGATGCATTTATACCTCGTGCCTATATAAACTTTATGGGTGGGTAGAATTTCTACCCCACACCAGCTACAATAATTTTGGACATGAGGCATGTTTACCTCATGCCCGTGATATCCTATATGTATGTACTTATACTCTGGTTACTTGTTTAGATTTCCATCCTTGAGTTGAAGTAGGAATACCCGCCATGTGTCCTTTCAGAACCTGATAGGGAGGGTTGTTTATTTACTTTGATTTTCTTACTTGCAGTGTATTACTCATTGTTGCATGTGAATACTTATTAGGATTACACGTAGACACCGTTGGTGGTGGCATACTGAGACTGGTCTCACACCTTACCTGGGCGGCCTCCTGGGTACCCGTGTAGACTTTACTGCTGCAGTTACTAGTAGGGGAAAATGCCCAGCGTCCAGTTGTTGACTTATATACATTCTAGCTAGAGATCTAGAGTAGAGGATCGAGTTTGGCTAGAGATTCTCATGGACTATTTTATTTCTCTTTTTATATTTTTTCATTAGCATTACATGCATCCATTTTGTATCAGACACTGACTATGTGGCTTTTTTCTACTTATTATGGTTTTCCGTACATTCGTTTTTCGGTTTGTATGTTTCCATATTTCTCCTGTTATCCATTGGATGTGCTTCCTCTATCTATATTACTTTGCTACTATTTCTGCTGTGTACTCTAACATGGGGGTTTAGTCTCCCCACTGACATACCATTACACCCCCACTGCTAGTCGGCAGCCCCTGGCCTATGGGGAGACGAGCCAGGGGTCATGTGGCCAACTGGGCTCGGGGCTTTGGTTGAGGGGAAGCCGAGTACGAGATGTCACAATGTGTCATCAGAGGTTTCGTTATTTCTTTCTTTCCTTACTATTTGGAGATGATAGACTTGGAGACCGGGAACACATAGGTACTTAGTTATGAGCCATGCATGGGCATCGCAAACACATAAATGGGGTATGGGCCAAGTTCCCTATCTTATGATGTTATTGATTTTGCTATTAATGTTGATACAGTTTCACCGTTGGGTGCATCACATGATTTGTGATTTTAATTACATTTGCGAGGTTGGAATTTGGATTTCATGGTTTGACCCGACGAAATGAGGGTTATACATTAGAACATGCATCATGATATGCACAATATGGTTAGGTCATGCATATTTCCATGCCACGAATAATTTTCAGCGAGTATTGCCTGTTTTTTATTTCCATGCCTTGTTTAAAAGTGTGCCTTTGTGCTAAACCTTAATTCTTGTTGTGTATTGACAAATTATGTGGTTTTAGAGGGTGTCACACTCTGGTTCATAAGGTGTATGGGCCCTTATGGATCAGAAAATGACATTCCAACTGAACATATACTTTTCATTAAAATAAATTCAAATGCTGGATTAGTTCTAGTAAATGATAAATGACATCCATGTGTGTGTCATCTTTCAGTTCATGTGGAGTATGGGCCCTTATGGGTAGGGAAATGCCATATCAAGGGATTAAGTTAAATTTGAGAAGTTGTGGGTTTTTCTAAGAATTACTATGGGTATCGATTGGTAATATTAGGGGTAGGAAGGCTTAGTACCTATCCTAGATTCTATTGTTCAACCTTTAATTTGTTGGTTTCATCTTTTAAGACGTTAGTTTGGCATTATAACACTATGCCTCTGAGACGTCCTCGAGTCGCGCGGGCTGATGGCAGTGAAGATCACATTCCTGAGGTGGTGGGCCCTGATCCGCCAGTTGATCTTCTTGTTGAGCCACCTGTGGCTCCTCTTGTTGTTCCTGAGATGGGTGTCAATGCCCAGTTCCATGAGATCTTCTTGCGTATCATGCAGAGTAAGAACAGTGGAGTGCGACCTGCCCAGAGTATGGAAGAGTTGACCCACGAGTTTTAGTCACAACATCCTCCTTATTTTACTAGAGATGGTGGACCACATGCTGCGATGTCCTGGTTGGTGGTTATTTTTGGATGTTTGGGCCTTAATGTTGAGTTATATCATGGTATGATCATGTAAGATACCCCTTTAGGTATCCGTTCAGGGGGCATTCGTCGTTTCCATAATTGTCCCCTCGAGGTGGGTGGTTACCGCTTCGTGTGGAACCTGTATGCTTTGGATATGACAGGTTTTGATATAATAGTAGGGATGGATTGGTTATTTCCCTATAGATCCCGGATTGACTGCTATTGTCGGTGGGTGACGTTTACGTCACCAGAGGTCGACACACATATGAATAAGGGATAATGGGATCTTAGTGCGACACGAGCCGGATTGGACAACTAAATAGTAGGTGGTGTCACGCCACAAGTTTCCAGTCTTTATCTCGATGAAAAGGGTTACAATCCTCTCTTTATCATCGAGTGGTGGAGCACTTCAGTGATGTCTTTCCTGATGATTTCTCTAGCCTACTTCTGGTGCGAGAGGTGGATTTTACCATTGAACATGTACCAAGAGCATCACTAGTGACCATTCCTCCTTATAGGGAGGCACCTAAGGAGCTTCTGGAGCTCAAGAGTGAGTTGGAGGACCTGGAAGAAAAAGGATTTATATGTCCCAGTACCTCTCCATGGGGATCAGCAGTTCTCTTTTACAAGAAGGATGATGGTACCCTTCATATTTTCGTGGATTACCATAAGTGAAATCAGGTGACTATTAAAAATCGGTATCGTTTACCTCGAATTGACAACCTCTTCGATCAGCTCCGAGGAGCGAAGGTGTTTTCAATGATATATTTGAGGCCATGCTATCACCATTTGTGGGTTAGGACTTCAGACAAACCTCACACGGCATTCAGAAGAAGTTATTGTCTCTATGAGTACCTAGTCATGCGGTTTGGGCTTACGAATGCACCAGCAGTGTTTATGGATTTTATGAATCGGATTTTTCAACCTTTCCATGATTCTTTTGTGGTTGTATTTTCAGATGATATCTTAGTCTATTCATGCTCGAGAAATGACCATGCAACTCATCTTGAGATCGTACTGAATACGCTAAGAGAGCATCGACTTTATGCTAAGCTCGGTAAATTCCACTTTTGGATAAATAACTTTCACTTCCTAGGTCACATTATTTCTGAGTATGGAGTTTCAGTTGAACCTGAGAAGGTGAGTGTTGTAGTATCATGGGAGAAACCCTAGAACATATTATATATTAGGAGTTTCTTGGGGAATGATGGTTATTATAGTCAGTTCCTTCAAGATTTTTCATGCCTAGCAGCACCACTTACAGCTTTGACCAAAAAGGGGGTGAGATTCGAGTGGTCGGAACCTTGTGAAATAGATTTTTAGGAATTGAAAGTTAGACTGACTTCGGTGCCGATATTGATCTTACCAGAGCTGGGCAAGGCTTATACGGTCTATTTTGACGCATCAGGTATCGGGCTTGGAGCTATCTTCATGCAAGACGAGTTGGTCGTTGCGTATGGTTCTCGTCAGTTAAAGCCTCATGAACGTAATTATCCGACGCACGACCTCAACCGCACAACAGTTGTACATGCCTTATGCTATTGGTGACACTATTTGTTGGGAGAGAGTTTTGTGTTATTCACTGACCACAAAAGCCTCAAATATATCTTCACACAGCGGGATCTAAATCTCTGGCAATGCAGGTGGGTCGAGAACCTGCAATCCTTTGATTTCGAATTGGCCTACAATCCTAGGAAATGAAATTCAGTAGCCGATGCGTTGAGTCAGAAAACTCAGTCGCAGGTGGTTTGGGAATCTAATGAGGAGTGGAAGCTCATGGCCCTATTTTCAGAGATGTGTGTTGAGGTTCTGGAGGGTCAGGGTCAGAATGTTCTCTCTACCATAGTAGTGAATTCTACTCTTTTGGAACAGGTCAGGGAAAGACAGTTATGAGATCTAGAAGGCCATGGTGTCACTGATGATTCCTCCACAGATTGGACTGTGGATGCGGGTGATACTTTATTGTTCTTTGGGCATGTATGGGTCCCAACAGACATCATAGAGGAGATGATGAGGGATTTCCACGCCTTAGTATGGGCAGTTCACCCTGGAATCACCAAAATGTATCATGATTTGGGATGAGAGTATTGGTGGCCTAGTATAAAGTGGGAGATAGATGGTTTCATCACGCGTTGTTCCATCTGTCAGCAGGTGAAGGATGGAAATCACCATCCGGATGGACTTTTGTAGCCATTTTCCATTCCAGAGTGGAAATTGGACGATTTTTCTATAGTCATTGTAACTGCATTACCCAGGTCACCTCGTGGAAATGATGCAGTATGGTTTATCATCGACTGTCTGACAAAGGTCGCACATTTCTTACCAGTGCAGGAGACCTTCATGGTTGATGACTTGGGAATGCGATTTGTTAAGGAAATAATATGCCTTCATGGAGCTCCTCATTCAGTTGTCTCAGACAGAGATCCTCGATTTACATATCGGTTCTGGAAGGGTTAATAGAAGGCCTTGGGTACGCAGGTACTACAGAGCATGACCTATCACCCGTAGACTGACGGAGAGACAAAGCAGAGTATACAGGTACAAGAGGACATGTTACATGCATGTGTTCTCGATTTTGGAGGTTCATGTGAGGAACACATTCATCTTGTTGAGATCAGTTATAAAAATAGCTTCTAGACTACCATTGAGATGGCTCCCTAGGAATCCTTGTATGGTAGGCCTTGTTGCTCGCCTTTGTGTTGGATTAAAGTAGGGGAGGTAGCTATTCTAGGACCACGTCTTGTGCAGGAGACTACCGAGCAGATACAGCTTATCAGGAAGCGTATGCAGATAGCTTAGTCTAGACAGCAGTCTTATGCTAACAAGCACCGATGACCTCTTGAGTTTAAGGCCGTGAACCATGTTTTCATGAAGGTCTCACCCAAGTTAGGGCAGATACGTATTCCAAAGTAGGATAAGCTTTCACCGAGGTTCATAGGACACATTGAGGTGGTGAAGCAGATTGGGCCAGTAGCTTACCAGCTTGAAATTCCATAAAGATATTAGGGAATGCATAATGTTTTTGAAATATCTCAACTTTTGCCGGTACTTTTCATATCTGGCTCATGTGTTTCAGCCTGATGAGGTTGAGCTGGATATGGATGCTTCCTTCAAGGAGTATATGATGAGAATTGTCGACCGGAGCGTGAAAACACTCTGAGGCAGGTCTGTTCCTCTTGTACGGGTGCTATGGAAGCACGGTCGTGTACAGGACAAGACCTGGGAGCGGGAGGCTGATATACGATCTCAATATCCGGAGCTTTTTGCAAGAAACACCTCTTTACCCTCAGAAGGCCAACTCGGGGACGAGTTGATTTAAGGTGGGGAGGTTGTAACGACCCGACTCTTTGTAAAATGTAAAGATCATTAGTTTTTCATTCAAATGTTTCCCTTCATCTTGATTAATGTGTGTAACATTCTAAGGAATGTTTGAGGAGTGTCAGGGGCTTGTTCGGAGCCCGGGAGTTTGAGATTTGGAGTTGCAGGCTGAGGCGCATGGTTTGTGCATGACATGAATAGTAATTTCACATGGTTTGGATAAAAAATGAAACCCTACATTCCAGAGGTAGTGAGCTATGAACAGTTTGCGCATGGTTTGGTAAACCGTGTGCCTAAACTGTGCGACCCTGATCAATGTAAAAATTTAAAAATTTTCCCTTAATTCTATTTAAGCCTAAAACCAATTCATTCTTCTACCCGCGGATAGAACCAGAGGGGAGCTTCCTTTGAGCTCAAAAACCCTCTCCACACTCTTTCTCTTGTCGTTAATTCCCCCGGTGTCCGTTCTTCGATCTGTCGAAGGCGTTGGATCACCCTTGGTAAGGCTAACCTCACGAACCCCTTTCTCCTCAGAAATTATTTCCTACCATTGTGTTATTTCAATGCAAGCTCATATACCCTATTTCCAGGGCTTTGGACAAAAACTCAGTTCTCTCCCAATCTACTATGAATTTGAGGTTGATATTAAGAGATCATACGCCTACAGCCCTAAGGTAGGTGGTCATGTGTACTCCTTCTGGTTTTTCCATCACTTTGGGTTTATCACTTCGTGTTGTGGGTTGCCTTTTCCACAACTAGTTATTAATATTGACCATTTACTATCTAAATGTCCTATGTGGGATGATATTGAGGAGTACAACCTTGTTAGTGCATTTAGAGGAGGTATGGACCAGGAGAGGTCAACCATAGGTTTTATACCTTGAGATGTTCCCCTTTCTCAACTTTGAACCTAAATGATATGTCTTAAAAGGGAATTTTACATGTTAGTAAAATTAGATGACTTGGTTAGAGGTTGGATAGGATGAGATAGCATGAACCCCTTGAATGAATTATAATGTGTATATACCATGCTTTGCTCATGGGACATTATAAGATGAAAATTATATGCTTTATTAATGTGATATGATAAAAGATGTAATGCCTTATATAATGTGATGCAAATGGTTATGCCTTTCTGTGTTTACAGGCTTGTGATAATCCATGGTTGGGTGGGAGGCATTCTTACCCCTTTCCAAGATGAATCTCCATGTGTTGGGCAGGAATAATTATTACCTCGTGATAGATGAAACTCTATGAAACAGGATGAGAGGCATTTATACCCCGTGACTATATATCCTTTATGGGTGGGAGGAATTTTTACCCCACTCCAACTACAACGATTGAGGATGAGAGGCATTTATACCTCATTCCTATATATCCTTTATGGGTGGGAGTCATTTTTACCCCACGCCAGCTACATCGATTGAGGACGAGAAGCATTTATACGTCGTGCATATATAACCATTATGGATGGGAGGAATTTCTACCCCACACCATCTACAGTGCTTATGGATGAGAGTCATGTTTACCTCATGCTAGGGATAACCTATATGTATGTACTTATACTCTGGTGACTTGTTCAGATTTCCATCCTTGAGCTGAAGTAGGTAGACTGGCTAGGTGTCCTTTCAGAACATGAGAGGGAGGGTTGATTATATACGTTGTTTTGCTTACTTGCAGTATATTACTCACTGTTTCATGTGAACACCTATTAGGATTACACGTAGACATCGTTGGTGGTGCCCTACTGAGACTTGTCTCACACCCTACCCGGGCGGCCTCCGGGGCACCCATGTAGACTTTACTACTCGAGGTATTAGTAGGGGAAAAGGCCCAGCGTCCGGTTGTTGACTTATATTCATCCTAGCTAGAGATCCAGAGAAGAGGATCGAGATTGTCTAGAGATGCTCGTGGACTATTTTATTGCACTTTTTTATTATTTCATAAACATTCCACGAATACTTTTTTTATCAGACACTGCTTGTGTGGCTTTTGTATACTTATCAGGGTTCTCCATACTTTCCATTTTCGGTTTGTAGGTTTCACTATTTCTCCTTTTATTCATTGATTGTGCTTCCACTATCTATATTACTTTGCTGCTATTTCTGTTGTGCACTCTAACATGGGGGTACAGTCTCCCCACTGACTTACCATTAAACCCCTTCTGCTAGTCGGCAGCCCCTGGCCTATGAGGAGACGAGCCAGGGGTCATGTGGCCAACCTGGCACGGGGCTCGGGTTGAGGGGAATCCGGGTCAGGGACGTCACAAAGTGGTATCAGAGGTTTTTTAATTCTTTCATTCCTTACTATTTGAATATGATAGACATGGAGACCAGATCTCTTAGGGACTTAGTTATGAGACGTGCATGGGCATCGCAAACCCATGTACAGGGTATGAGACACGTCTTCTATCTTATAATGTTATTGATTTTTCTATTACTATTGATATTGTTTCTCCATTGGGTGTTTCACATTATTTGTGATGTTAATGACATTTTATAGGTTGGAATTTGTATTTCATGGTTCGACCCGATGAAATGAAGGTTATGAATTTGAACATGAATCACGATAGGCACACTTTGGTTTGATTATGCATCTTTCCATGCCATGATTAATTTTCATTGATCATTTCCTGTTTTTTATTTCCATCCCTTTTTTATATGCGTGTCTTTGTGATAATCCTTCATTCATGTTGTGTATTGAGAAAATATGTGGTTTTAGTGGGTGTCACTATTTGGTTCATAAGGTGTATGGGCCCTTATAGATCTGAAAATGCCATTCCAACTGAACCAATCATTTGATTTAAAAGAATTTCAAATGCTTGATTAGTGAAAGTAAATGAGAAATTACATCCATGTGTGTGTTATCATTCAGTTCATGAGGCGTATGGGCCCTCATGGGATGGGAAATGCCATATCACTGAATTAAGTTAAATTTGAGCAGTTGTGGGCTTTTATAAGATTTCCTATGGGTATGGATATGTGTTATTAAGGGTAAGAAGGCTTAGTACCTATCCTAGCTTCTAGAGTTCAACCTTTAATTTGTTGGTTTCTTTTTTTAAGACGTTCGTTTGGCATTATAACACTATGCCTTCGATAATTTCATGAGTCGCACGGGTTGAAGGTAGTGAAGATCACGTTCCTGAGGTGGCGGGCCCTGATCTGCCAGTTGATCATCCTATCGAGCCACCCATGGCGCCTCTTGTAGTTCCTGAGAAGGGCGTTGATGCCCAATTTTGTGAGAGATTATTGCGTATGATGCAGAGTATGAAAGTTGGAGTGCGACCTGCCCAATGTATGGCAGAGTTGACCCGCAAGTTTTATTCACAACATCCTCCTACTTTTACTGGAGATTGTGTACCACTTGCTGTGAAGTCCTAGTTGGAGGAAGTTATTGGAAGTTTGGGCCTTGAAGTTGAGTCATATCATGGTATGATCATGTTAGATACCCCTTTAGGTATCCTTTCAAGGGGAATTTATTGTTGCGAGAATTGTCCCCTCGAGGAGGGTGGTTACCTCGTCGTGTGGAACCAGTATGTTTTGGATATTACAAGTTTTGATTTAATAGTCGGGATGGACTGGTTAGTTCCCTATAGATCCCGAATTGACTTCTATCATTGGAGGGTGACGTTTACGTAACTAGAGGGCGACACACATATTCATAAGGGAGAATGGGATCTTAGTGCGACACGAGCAGGACCGGAGCACGAAATCTATGGTGGTGTCACGGCACAGGTTCCCAGTCTTTATCTCGATGAAAAAGGGTCACAATCCTCTGTTTATCCTACTGTTGTGGAGAACTTCAGTGATGTCTTTCCTGATGATTTCTCTGGCCTACCTCCGGTGTGAGAGGTTGAGTTTACCATTGAGCATGTACCAGGAGATGCACTAGTAACCATTCCTCCTTATAGGATGGCACCTAAGGAGCTTCTATAGATTAAGAGTCAGTTGGAAGACCTGGTTGAAAAAGGTTTTATACATCCCATTACCTCTCCTTGGGGATCACTAGTTCACTTATCCAAGAAGGGAGACAGTACCCTTTGGCTTTATGTGGATTACTGTAAGTTAAATCCACTAACTAATAAGAATCAGTATCCTTTACCTCGAATTGATGACCTCTTCGATCAACTCTGAGGAGAGAAGGTGTTTTCAAATATATATTTGAGGTCAGGCTATTACCAGTTGCATGTTAGGACATCAGACATACCTCACAGGGCGTTCAGGAGCATGTATGGTCTCTATGAGTACCTAGTCATGCCATTTGGGATTATGAATGCACCATCAGGGTTTATGGATTTATGAATCTGATTTTTCACCCTTACCTTGATTCTTTTGTGGTTGTATTTGTGGTTGATATCTTAGTCTATTCATACTCGAGACACGACCATGCAACCCATCTTGAGATTGTGTTGAATATGCTAAGAGAGCATCGAAATTATGCTAAGCTTAGTAAATTCCACTTTTGGATAAATAAGTTTTACTTCTTGGGTCACATTATTTCTGAGTCTGGAGTTTCAGTTGACCCTAAGAAGTTGAGTGTTGTAGTCTCTTGGGAGTAACCCAATAATGTCTTCGATATCAGGAGTTTCTTGAGGCTTTCTAGTTATTATATGACGTTCACTCAGGATTTTTCATGCCTAGCAGCACCGCTTACAGCTTTGACCAAAAAGGGGGTGAGATTCAAGTGGTCGGAACATTGTGAAATAGCTTTTTAAGAACTGAAGGGCAGACTGACTTCAGCGCTGATACTGATCTTATCAGAGCTATGCAGTACTTATACGGTCTATTGTGACACGTCAAGGATCCGGCTTTGAGCTATCTTGATGCAGCAAGAGCAGGTTGTTACGTATGTTTCTCGTTAGTTAAAGGCTCATGAACAGAATTATCGAACGCATGACCTCGAGCTCGCAGTAGTTGTACATGCCATATGATGATGGAGACACTATTTGTTGGGAGAGAATTTTGTGGTATTCACTGACCACAAAAGCAACAAATATATTTCCACTCAATGGGATCTAATTATCAGGTAACACAGGTGGGTCGAGTACCTGTATTCCTTTGATTTCGAATTGGCCTACAATTCTGGGAAAGGAAATTCAGTAGCCGATGCGTTGAGTCGGAAAACTCAATCGTAGGTGGTTCGGGTATCTAATGAGGAGTGGAAGCCGATGGCCCTATTTTCGGAGATGCACGTTGAGGTTCAGTAGGGTTAGGGTCAGACTGCTCTCTCAGCCTTAGCAGTGACTTATACTCTTTTTGAATGGGTCAAGGAAAGACAATTATCAGATCTGGAAGGCCTTGTTTTACAAGAAAGTGTCTCTCATGATGCCTCTACAGATTGGACCGTGGATGAGGGAGATACTTTATTGTTCCGTGGGTGTGTATGGGACCCAGCAGACATCAGAGAGGAGCAGATGATGGATTTCCACGCCTCAGTTTGGGCATTTCACCATGGAATCACCAAAATGTATCGTGATTTGAGACAATAGTATTAGTGGCCCAGCATGAAGTGGGAGATAGCCGGTTTCATCACGCGTTGTTCCACCTGTCAGTAGGTGAAGGCGGAACATCAGCGTTCGGCTGGGCTTTTGCAGCCATTTTCCATTCCAGAGTGGAAATGGGACGATGTTTCTATAGACCTTGTAATTGCAATACATGGGTCACCTCATGGAAACAATGCAGAATGGGATATCATCAACCGTATGACGAAAGTCGCGCATTTCATACCAGTGCGGGAGTCCTTCACGGTTGGTGACATGTGAAGGATGTATGATAAGGAAATAGTACGCCTTCATGGAGCACCTCGTTCAATTGTCTCGGAAAGAGATCATCTATTTACATCTTGGTTCTAGCAGGGTTTACAGAAGGCCTTAGGTACACAGGTACTACAGAGCACGACCTATCACCCGCAGACTGACGAACATACAGAGCGGACTATACAGGTACTAGAGGACATGTTATGTGACTTTGTTCTCAATTTTGGAGGTTCATCGGAGGAACACATTCCTCTTGTTGAGTTAAGTTATAACAATAGATTCCAGGATACCATCGAGATAGATCCCAATGAACCCTTATATTGTACGCCTTGTCGCTTGCCATTGTGTTGGCTTGAAGTAGGGGATGAAGCTGTTCTAGGACCACGTATTGTGTAGAAGACTACCGAGTATATACAACTTATCTGGAAGCATATGCAGATAGCTCAGTCTAGATAGCTGTCTTATGCTGACAAGAACCAAAGACCTCTTGAGATTGATGTCGGGAATCTGGTTTTCTTTAAGGTCTCACCCATGTTAGGGAAGATACATATTTTAAATTAGGGTAAGCTTTCGCAGAGGTTCGTAGGACCCTTTGAGGTGGTGATGCAGATCGGGCTAGTTTATTACCAGCTTTAACTTCCACAAAGATATCAGTCCATGCATAATGTTTTTCATGTATCTCAGCTTCACCGGTACTTTTTAGATCCGAATCATGTGTTTTAGCCTGATGAGGTTGAACCAGATATGGATTCTTCCTTCGAGGAGTTTCCAAAGAGAATTTTTGACCAGAGCGTGAAGACACTCCGAGGAAGGTATGTTCCTCTTGTACGGGTGTTATGGCAGCACGACAGGGTACTGGATGAGGCCAAGGAGGAGGAAGCTGATATACTATCTCAATGGCTAGAGATTTTTGCTGGTGACACATTTTTACCCTCAGAAGGCCAACTTGGGGATGAGTAGCTTTAATGAGGGGAGGTTGTAATGACCTGAATCTTTGGAAAAGGTACGGATCGTTAGTTTTGCTTCCAAATATTTCTTATAAGATTTCTTAATGTGTGTAACATTCTAAGGATGGTTTAGCGAGTGTTTTGGGATTGTTCGGAGCTCGGGAGTTTGATATTTGGAGTTTCAGGCTGAGTCCCATGGTTTACACACAAAATGAATAGTAAAGTCGCACGGTTTGGATAAACAATGCAGCCTTGCATTCCAGAGGTAGTGAGGTGCACACATTTTGCACACAGTTTGGTAAATCATGCGCCTAAACCATGCGACCCTTATCTAGGTGAAAATTTACAATTTTTCCATAATTCTATTTAAGCCTAAAACCCATTCTTTCTTCTACCCACAGACAGAACCGTAGGGGAGCCTCCTTTGAGCATCAAAACCCTCTCCTCACTCATTCTCTTGTAGTTTCCTCCCCCGGTGTCCGTTCTTCAATCTGTTGAAGGCGTTGAATCAACCTGGTAAGGCTAACCTCTTGCAACTCTTTCTCCTCAGCAAATATTTCCCACCGTTGTGTTATTTTGATGCAAGCTCATATGCCAAATTTCATGGGTTTTTGACACAAACTCATATCTATCCCAATCTACTACGAATATGAGTTTGATATTAAACGAGCCTATGCCTACATCCCTAAGTTAGGTGGTCATCTTTTCTCCTTTTGGGTTTTCCATTTCTTTTGGTTTATAACATCGTGTCGTGGGTTTTCTTTTCCCCACCCCTTATTTAAATTTACTGTTTACTATCTAAATGACCCGTGTGGGATGGGATTGATGAGTATAACCTTGTTAGGGCGTTTAGAGGAGTTATGGACTGGGAGTGGCCAACCATTGGTGTTATGCCTTGAGATTTTCCCCTTTATCAACTTTGAACCTAAATGATATGTATTAAAAGGGAATTTTCCATGTTAGGAAAATGAGATGACTTGTTTAGAGGTTGGATAGGATGAGATATTATGAACCCCTTGAATGAATTAAAGTGTGTATATTCCAAGCTTTTCTCATGTGACATTATAAGATGGAAATTCTATGCTTTATTAATATGACTTGATATAAGATGTAATGCCTTATATAATGTGATGCGAATGGTTATGCATTGATGTGTTGACATGCTTGTGATAATTTGTGTTTGGGCGGGAGGAAGTCTTACCCCATCACAAGATGAATCTCCATTTGTTGGTTGGGATTCATTCTTATCCTGTGCCAGATGAAACTCTATGAAACATGATGCGAGGCATTTTTACCTTGTGCCTATATAACCTTTATGGGTGGAAGGCATTTTTACCCCACACTAGCTACAATGATTGAGGACAGGAGGCATTTATACCTCGTTCCTATATAACCTTTATGGTTGGGAGGCACTTTTACCCCACCCTAGCTATAGTGATTGAGGACGAGAGGAATTTATACCTCGTGCCTATATAACCTTTACGGGTGGGAGGCATTTCTACCCCACACCAGCTACAATGCTTATGGACGAGAGGCATGTTTAACTCATGTCAGTGACAACCTATATGTATGTACTTATACTCTGGTGACTTGTTCAGATTTCAAGCCTTGAGCTGAAGCAGGTAGACCCGTAAGGTGTCCTTTCAGAACCTGAGTAGGAGGGTTGTTTATTTACTTTTCTTTGCTTACTTGCATTATATTACTCATTTTTGCATGCGAATACCTATTAGGATTACAGGTAGACACCATTGGTGGTGGT
The DNA here is from genome assembly GCA_963277665.1 of Viscum album. Classification (NCBI taxonomy): domain Eukaryota; kingdom Viridiplantae; phylum Streptophyta; class Magnoliopsida; order Santalales; family Viscaceae; genus Viscum; species Viscum album. The sequence goes on along the minus strand of OY728127.1, from coordinate 393,562,452 downwards.
CTCCTGAGACTTGTCTCACACCCTACCTCGGCAGCCTCCTGGGCACTCGTGTAGACTTTACTACTGTAGTTACTAGTAGGGTAAAAGGCCCAACATCTGGTTGTTGACTTATATACATTCTAGCTAGAGATCCAGAGCAGAGGATTGAGCATGTCTAGAGATGCTCGTGGACTATTTTTTTGCTCTTTTGTATTATTGCATCAGCATTCCATGCATCCATTTTGTATTAGCTACTGCCTATGTGGATTGTGTATACTTATCTGGGTTTTCCTTACTTTCGTTTTTCAGTTTCTGTGTTTCCCTATTTCTTCTATTATCTATTGGTTGTGCTTCCGCTATCTATATTACTTTGCTCATATTTCCACTGTGTACTCTGACGTGGGGGTACAGACTCCCCACTGACTTACCATTACACCCCCGCTGCTAGTCGGCAGCCCCTGGTTTATTATGAGACGAGCCAGGGGTCATGTGGCCAACCGGGCTCGTGGCTCGGGTTGAGGGGATGCCGGGTCTGGGACGTCACAATATGTGATTAGGTTAATTAATTTTTATTATGAGACTTTATGATTAACTGATGTTATTTGGAGATAAATGTTAAGATTTCCCTTGAAAGACTATGTGATTAAATCCCTCAGAGATTTGGGTTTCAATAATAATTTGGATTACGTTGAAGAATTTTATGGATAGCTGTTTATTGAGTGGTATTTGATGGACTTTGGTTTTTGTTGAAAAAATTATGGATATTAATAGTAGAATTTGTTTTTATAAAGGATGCTCTGGGGGGTTATCTGATCTTGTACTAACAATTGTGTTTTGGATAAGGTCTAAAGACATGGGAAATATATTGTTCATCTTTTGTGGATTAGGTGATTTTCTAGATGATGATTATATCAATCTTAATTTGAACAAGTCTTCCTAAATAATAATCATTTAGATAAAATATGTGTTTGTGTTAGAAATATAGTAAGAGAAGAAAGTCTACATGACAAGTATGTAGTTTTACTTATGTTTTAGTTAAGATCATAAATAAATCCCTTAATGAAAAGTAACTTAAAACAAAAAAAATTTCTGTTAACTTTTCCTAATAGGGAATCAAATACCGTTTAACCCATCACAAAATTGTGATTTTTTGGTGATTAACTTTCACATAAATCATATTTTCTATCACTCTATATCAGAAATTGATGGTTTTTTTCTCCTCCATATGCATGTTTTCATTGAATCCTAGTATGGGTTATCTCATATGACCAATGTACTTCTCTTTCTTTCTTTTAAAGTTATAGTTTACATGACTTCTTTTCTGATGTGGGTCCTTCAATGAAGATTTCGAGCCCAATTTTAAAATTGCGAGGATGCAATTCCCAAAAAGTGGGGAAGGATGTAACATCCCAGGTAAATAAAGAATATAAAATTTCCATATTTATTAATATTTTTTAATTAAAGGTTAATATTTCATTAATGGGAATTTTATTTTCGATGGCATACCCAACACGTAACAAAGAGTTTCTTTGAAATCTTATGTAGCACACTAATAAGAAAATATTATTATTTTAAATGGTAGTTAACGCCTAGACGTTGTAATGGTGGGAATGAAAAAATTAACTTTAAAATGATTATATATGTTTGTTAAATATTTTAACAATTACCCAATAAATGATAGAGGCTTAAAATGAGAATGAATCCAATTTTAAGCATAAATTTTCTAATATTCATTTAAGGGTCGATGAACATATTTTTGATGGAGAACACTTTTTAACCCTACTTTTTCTCAATTTTATATTTTATATTTGACAAAATGAAATCCTTCTTTAAAATCGGGACATGAAAATGTACTTTTTGTAAATTTCTGTTATTTTTCCGATAAAACTCATTATTTAATGAATAGTGAAAATGATGTATTTTAATTCAAAACCTCCTTTAAATCGAATTTATTTATATGGTTAGATTATATTTTTAATTGGGTTTAAATTTTAGTTAAAATATACTTTTACAATTTAATCTAATGGTGGTCCTTCGAATTAATTTCACATTGATATTGGACAAAAACAAGTGTTAATATTTTGATAGATATTGTTTCTTAAAAAGACACTATTTGTTTTGAAAGCAGGAATTAATTATAAAATTAATTAATGAAACTTATTTTTTTGAATTTGTTAAAATTGAAATCATTTTTGAATTTGGAATATCAAATTTAATTTGAATAATTTTTTTGTATTTTTCTGATAAATATTCATTTTTTATGAATAGGGAAAAATACTGCATTTTACTTCAAAACTGCTATTTCATCTAATTTAATTATATATTTATATTGTCATTTTAATTGGTTTTAAGCTATAATTGAATTATTTTTAATCAGTTTATAAAATTTTGTTCATTGGAAGTAATTTCACTTTTCAAATGGATGTAAAAACAAGTCAATCTTTTGATAAATTTTACGTCTTAAAAACTCATCTTTGGTTTTGACAACGATAATTATTATTAAATTAATTACTGCAATATTTGTGTTTGGAATTTGGTAAAATTGATTCCATATTTAGAATCAGAATGTCCAAATTATGTAATTAAAACTCTTTTGTTTTTGGACATTATGAATAGTATCGATGACAATTATCTTTAATTATCGGGATTAATTAGTAATTGGGTAGTTAAGGGTAATAAAATAATATCATAATAATATAAAATTACCCATAAATGTGTCTTAATGCTATTTTTTTGTGCCATGGCCGACCTTGGGATTCCATGTGCAATCTTTTGGACCCCATGGAATCACTTTAGTGTGATAGTGACCTTTTATCATATTATTTTTAAAGAAAGGAACATATAACCAAAGTATGTATCATATAAGTAAAAAAAATTAGTTTTGTTTATATAAATTATATCTTACACTATAAAAAGTCATTGAAGAGATAAAAATATTTCCTACATCATGGTAATTTTTTTATAATTTTTAGAAATTAAATAAATAAATTTATTTATGATACCATGATGATGTAGTGATTACCTCATTAAAGAAATATTTAAATAAAATGAAATGATAAGGTAAAATCTAAGACATACAATTGTCAAAAAACTATTGGATGGGTGGATTTTTACCCCATATCGCCTTATCCTAGAAATATATCGTTGTGGGACCTTTAAAATCTGAACCTCGTTTTATAATAAAGTAACATTTCAAGACTTTCCAAAAGTGACCATCCTCCCTCTTATAAAAGTCCCACACCTCTTCCAACTTACCCACAACATTGAAGCCCATGTATCATCCAACCTTTGCTCATATTATCTCTCTGCATCCCTCTCTTACTCCTAGAAACATCTATTTGGGTAGAGGCCTTTCCAAGGAAGCCTTCGGCTCAAATCAAAAAGAGTTACCCGATTTAAAGGTAATGTCTTCTCTTATGTTTTTTTGTTTTATTTTGCATCTCCAAACCACTAAAATATTTTTACTAATTTTTTTTGTAACAAAACCAGTATCTTCAACATACTATGACGTTTTTATGAGATTTATTTGAGCTACATTTACACACACCTCTATTTAATGGGTGAAGAACATACTGTTTCTGTGGATGGTGAACTACTGCCTCACGAAACGATGATTGTTCAATTATCTCCTACCACCTCTCATGGTGGCCATTAAGATGTCTCTATATTTATATATGATATATATTATGTTTATGATTAACTTATTCCTATTTATTTTTTATTCATACCTTTATGGTTTCCATGATAGTTAAATGCAATAATATCATTTTAGGAAGTGCGGACTACCGCCCCCTCAAAGTGATATGACTCGTTCATGCCATACGTGGTGCGTATAAAGGATGGAATTTATGAACTTATGTAACATATATAACATATATATTATAATTTAATTATAATATATGCTTGTATCATTATTTTTTCATTCCATTAAAGTATGAAATAGGAATGAAGGTAGCGTTCATGCATATGTACGACTTACCGTCTCCTTGAACGGTGTATTTCATTTCTTATCTCCAAATTTTATGTCCTATTATATGAAAATATATATAATGGATATATATGATATATATTTAATATAAATTATGAATATAATTCTGGATTTAATGAACTTCAGACCACATGAACACCATCTAATTATAAGAAGTCCATTTTTTTGCCTCACGTACCGAACATCGACCAAAACGTCTGATATGAACTCACATAATTAACTAATTATTATAACATTATAATATGTGACATGAATTGAATAATAAAATATAAATTAGGTACTTAAGAAATTATAAATTGACCAATGTTTATTATTCAATAATATAAAGAAACGAACAAGACAAGTCGGACTTGAGGTAAGAGATCCTACCTCCCACTTTCTTTTTAAGTACTTTCTTTTATGTCAATAATTTTAAGCTCCTATTTATTATGTTGGTGGATTTTATTTTATACTCCTCTTTCTATAATTTTTATTTTCATATGATTAGAATCCCTATATGATCTCATCAATCCGTATTTGGATATTTTAAGTGGCGTCGTTAGGCTGCTGAATTTTCGTAAGGGATTTCTTATCTCACTTTTAATTCCATGAGATTTCCATTGGTCGCAACTTATTTATGGAATGTTGTTTATTGTGTTCTGTGAATTTATATATATTATCGTTATTCTATTTATATTCATGGTGTTCTGTAATTAATTTGGTGGTTATTATCTTTTGGTCATACGACTCGATTGATTACAATGAGGTAAGGGGTTTTTATCTTACTTTTTATTCCCATGATACTAATTCTACATTTTCCACTATTTCCTTTTGTGTGGTCTATGTACTGCCCGTGATTGTGTTTTTTGTGTAATATAATTTAATTTATGGGTATTTACATATTAATTATACGACCCTTCTTTCATGGGGTGTACATTTCGAAATTTAGCCAAATTGGTAAGGGAAACATTCACCCTCCTCTTTTTAAAATACTTCTTTTTCTTAGGTCTTTTAATTTACATATTCTTATGTTGGGATATGTTCTTATATATCCTTGTTGTTTTAAATGTTATGTACAAGTGATGAGATACCCTTTTTATCTCTCATCATCTCACTTTCTAAAGTTTAACGTTGCATCGTTAGGCTGTCAAATTTTTCAAGGGAACTTCTTAATCCAAATTCAATTCTTTGGGATAAACCTATACTTCTTGATTATGTAGTGCTATGAATTTGTTTTGATGACCTATGATTGTTTTACATGTAATATCCACTCATATTGGGTGTATTTATATTTTTCACACATAATTACGTTATTGATTTATCCTTAATCTAAGGATATCTTCTTTGTAAAGAACTTAATCTCAATCTTTTTCATCGAGTCATATTTTCATTTATACACAAAATTCATTTATACGTTGTATAAACCCCTTTGACATTTACTTTTATTCAAAATGAATCTTTTTGATACACTGCGTTTTTACTAAATGACAAAAATTATGTTTTTTTAACGTACGCATTGACAACGACCTTTCCTCCGCCGTGAGTATTATTTGATCTTTGGCTTCCTCAAAAAGCATTAACGTTTTAAAATAAAATAAATACCAAATACTCTTATACATATTTTGGTATTTAAAATGGTTTTGAAAATGGATTCTTTTATGACAATATATTTAAATAATATATTGTGATTGAAATGTTGAAATGTTATCATTACTTTATATTGGATTTATGTGTTATGATATTATTATGGTACATCGACATTTTATGGGTGGTTATGCAATAAACCAAATTACTGGTGGTTCTATGAAACCCATGATATGTGGTTACATTATAATCTGTAATGCATTGGGTATGGAAGTCATCGTATGACTATTCCATTTAGTGATATGTGTGGAAGTCAACTGTATGGTTATTCCATTTAAGTATGTTTATGTCCCAAGTTACCTTTATATGATATGTGTTCTTTATATGGGTTTTATGGTGATCTCTTGGTAACTAAATTGTAAGCAATGATATTTTATTCAGAGAAGAGAATTTACTACTTCATAAAGGAGTAAAGTATTACTTATGATAAATTATTCATGATTTACTTATTGTTTGGAAAAAATAACAGTTTCCCTTCTTTGTGTAACTCTTTCTAAGCTTTTTATGATCATCCCAAATTTTTTAAATGTTTTTCACAGGACATAAAGTGGAATAGGGTCAAGGATGGGATCAAGGAAATGTCATGTTGTCTAAAGCCTGGAAATAGACATGTTTCTTTTTAAGAGATTTTATTTTATCAAAAAATGGAAAATTAGTAGAAGTCTATACTTTATAATCATTGAGATGTAATAGTTATGTCCTAAATCTCTAAAACTCTAAACCTAAAAACATCCTGAATGTTAATTATTCATTTAAATCATTATCATTTAATGTTAAAAGGTCGGGTCCTTATACAGGGATATAATAATAGTAGAAAATGATAATGCAATGGATTTACCATTCGGTGGTCTAACAGTTGTATTGGGTGGAAATTTCATACAAATATTACCTTTAATACAAAGTGGTTATATAAATGAAATTTTCATTGCAAGTATTAAGTCATCATATATTTGGAAGCATTTTCGGGTGTAAACTCTAACAAAGAACATGAGATTGCTTTCTTGTACATCCACCAATGATTCAAATGAGGTCTGATATTTTTCTAAATGGACTTTGGATATTGGAAATGGTTGAGTTGGAGAACCTAATTATGGTGAAGAACTCTTCCAAATTCCATCAGCTTATCTTATTCACAACACTGCAAATGCAGTGGTTGCCATTTTCGAACAAACTTATCCTAATTTTAGTGATAGAAATAGTGAAGTCTTCTATCTGAAAGACTATTCCATTACAGCTCCAACCCGTGATGTTTTTCAAGAAGTGAATGATTACATGTTTTCTCTCACAGACACTGAAATGAATGACTACTTCATCTCTGATTCAGTTTGTAATCCAAGTTTTGATATAGATAGGGAAGAAAATATATACACCTCTGAGATGTTAAATTGTATAAATGTCTCCGATATGGATTAAAATAAAATTTCATTCAAGATTGATGTCCCTATTATGTAAATAAGATATTATGATCAATGTATTGGTTTAGGTAACAACCCTCGTATGATTTTCAGACACTTAGAGGATCATGTCATTTGAGAAAAAATTTGGACTGGCTATAATTCAGGGTATTCGTCATTCATTCCAATACTGACTATGACACACTCTGAACTTCGATGGCCTTTCAAATTAAAAAGAATACAATATCCCATGAAAATTTATTATGGAATGACTATTAATAAAATCCAAGGACAATCACTATCATTGTTTGGGTTATATCTCTACAAACCTCTGTTCTCTCATGGTTAATTATATGTTGCGGTTTCTAGAGTCACATAAGCAAGTTGATTAAATGTTTTTGGTGTTGATAACAATAAAACATAATCTCATTACCCACACTATATTGTGTACAATTAAATATTTTAATAGATCTCTTATGTAATATTTGATACAACACCTTAACTATTTTACAACTGTTTGGGGTTGCAATCTGTACTTTTTAAAGTGAATAACTACGTACTATATTAATTTTTTCAATACTAGTCATCTTTATACCTATAAAACTCTAAATGTCAAGATAAATTACCCTGTTGAACGTGATTACACTTGAGGATGATGCAACACGTTTGATTTAGGTCCATTTTCTAAACATGTGGTACAATTCATCGCCCAACTACTCTAATGCAGTTGTTTCTATTGATCTATTACGTACAAATAAAGAGGTCTGATTACATTTCATTTGTATTTTCTATTTTTTTCACCCTATTTCCCTATTTTTCTATATAATTATATTAATATATATATATATATATTATTTCTCTATCCTTTCACATTTAAATGTTTATCTATTCTCTTAGTATTTAACATGATATGTTAAGGGAAGCCAAATTCATTGTACAGTTACATCCCAACAGCTAATCACTACGTTCAAAGATGTATTGCATGAGGGACTATACTATATGATACAAAACATCCAAATAGCATCAAACCATGGCATTTACATGGGATATAGTCATTCCTGCAGACTACTATTCACATTCACAACGTTTTTTCATCCATGTGTTGCAATAATTCCACTTTTCAGTTTTGATTTTACTTCATATGATTATATTATCAAAATGATTCTTACTGAAGAACATTTAATAGCTACATTCCACTACCAATTTCCTGTTATTTTTCTATCTAGAAATTTTAAATAAATAAAACATTGATGTTTTTTATACATCATCTTTATGGTTCTCAAATTAAGTCTCTTTATGTCATCTTTCTTATAGAAATAATTGGACTTTTTCGATACAAAAATCCAATGCAATTGATGGGTCCTTCAATCCATAGGATGAAAATTAATCTAGATGATGATATGTAATTATTTTATTATAGTTACATTAACCGACTACAAAAAATATTTATTCATATTGTTACATTATTTTCGTACAGATGTTTTCAAATAACAAGTAGATTATGGGGTGATTTTGTAAATGAAATGATGCATTACATAGAAAATAATATGGAGTCGTCTACCAATATGATATTCCAACTCATCCGGGTGAAGCGGTTGAGATGTCTGGTTTCTGTCTATATAGTATAATTTTTCTATTTGAAATTATTTCACATAATATGCTGCATGACCACCTTACTGTGTAATTATGATTTATTTGACTTCAAACTCCTTTTCACCTCTATTATTGTCACAACTACTATGAATGCAATGAAAATTCATTACAATATTTATATTCTTAAAGTAGATAATTTCAGAATATGGTAACATAATACGTACTCTTTGTTGAGTATTTTTACATGTTTATGCTATCTGGACCACATATGTAATACAGAAATGTTCTTATTATTTATTTTCATGATTTTAATTCTTTATTTAACAGGTTTGGGCTCGTAATAACATTAGAGTTACAAAGCCCACCACCAACTAATGCCAACTCCTCAATAGATGTCTTCTATTAGAATAAGAAGAAAACAATATCAGATGTGAAAGGTTGTCTCGAGGTTACTAAAAAATTATTAAATTTGGTAATTCAATATACTATATTATGAACTGTTTAGCTATGTCCATTAATAATGAGTTTATTATTATTTACTCACTCTAGTACAACCTACATTGTTCTTAATAATAGCTAAAATAGTAAAAATTAAATGTAATCACAACTAGTTTTTCGATTTATTTAACGTTTTCATGAAGAATACACATGTTTTAGTAGAAAAAATTTGGTTCGACAATTTCAAATTATATCCTAATAGCACTACTCCAAAGAGTCATATTTTGTTTGAAATTATTTATTTTCATTATCTTCCTAGAAAACTAATAAACCAAAGTAGAAAATATCACATATAGTGTAACCACAATATTAAATCCAACAGATTTAAAGTATAACTAATCATTACTAAATGGACATATTCTTGTTCAATTGTTTTATTTGTCAAACAAGACCTCCAATTCTTACAGAAAACAACTACAGAGTTGAGAGATGTTTCATATAGGGAGATCCAACTACTTGTATGACTTCAATATATGTTTCAATTATTTATCCTAACCGAAATTATCATTTGTAATTTCGGATGATGATGAGTATGGTTTCCCTCACAATTTAACATTTTCATATCAATGAATGTGCTATTATCAATTTTTTAACCAATTAAAAGTTTCAAAACCATATTTTTTCATTTGAACAAAAAATATTCAATGTGCTATTTATCTGTGATAATGACAAATGCATCACTAGCTTTACTGACATCTTAGAACAAAAAAAGGTATTAGAATATATGTATTAATAATTTCTTTAGATAACATAAAGATACAAAATTTTATTGTCTTTAAATATTTAACTGTATAGGGATATCAAACCAGTGGGTCTTTACATGTCAGTAGTGGCAATAATTATATCAAGGTACTATGTGCATTAGATTTTTCCAATTTCCTATAATACCAAGCATAAATATTCATAATATAATTTTCCTCCCATCCTAGCATAATAGGATCATCCAATTGGTAGTTCTCTTCTATCATGTTCAATAATTTCCACTAGATTTGATGCATGTAACTCAAATATGTCATCAACACAGGTATGTAATAGTTATCTCCTATGAATACTATCTCTATTCCTATACTGAAATATACATGCATGATTAAGAGAGTGTTTTGATGTTTTTTATATTTCTGACATACAGATCCTTTAATCTGTAACTGTCTACTGTTTTCTATAAGATATGTCCTTAATTGATTTAAATTACAACAAGTACCTTCAAATTCTTCTAACTAAATTCTCTATATAGAAAAACTTGTTACATGAGTTTGATAAGGAGGATGAGGTGTAACAAGATCTTCAAATATGTCAATAATTTTTCAGTACAACAAGTCATCGTACTCTAATCGATAGGCGATTTAAGGTTAATTTTGACTAGACCAAGGAGAAATCAGGCTGATATGTTGTTCTCCAATGTCCTCGAAATAATAGTTTTTGGGAATTTAATTGGTTTTTGTTTCTTTTTTGTAAAATCATATGTTCATTAAATAATGATCAGAAGTCTGAACATTACAATAACCTTATTAGAACATGTATACTCCTCCATTTTAATTTTTAAAAAAATTTACATATGACATGTACATTATAAACTAGTTGCAAATTATGTTAGGTATTCTTTGGGCCAACATTAATATCCACCAATGGAATGATTGTAAAAAAAGTCATAACTAGTAATTCATGTGTATATTTTTTATCTGTAGATTGAAAATGTTGGAAGAGTTGGTATCATTAGATTGTTGTATTTGGGATTTCTCATGGTTGACTTTTTTGTGGTGGTTTTCTACTGTTTGATTATTTATTTTTAATGAAGGACATTTTTCATGATGGAAATTTGTTTATCTTTTTTTCTATCACGTTGTATTCCGTTAAGTTGTATGTTACACATAATGGAATAGGATAATTGTGGAGGATTTTGTGGCTGGACATTTTAATGCAGATTATTTAGCTTCTATTTATCAGGCTATACGTCTTTTGTGCATGACATTTTGTTGTATTTTATTGTTTCAATGTTGCTGGATTTTTTTCAGTCTGGGCATTACACATTTAATGACATATTTTCCCCTTATATTAAGTATTAAATGTTTACTATTTCGATTGAAAATGGTGTTTTTTTTATCAATAGATTAGAATATGATATCATGGATTACAAATTAATGAAGGTATTCTGTTGTCAAATCTTAGAGTTAACCTCCCTTTCATGCAACATATGATTCCAGGTAATTTTTTGTCTCTATTTAATAAATTTTGTATTGTTTTTTATTCAATAAAATCATATGAACCAAATGTGTTATAAATTTCGCAAATTTTTTCATGCCGGTATAGGTGACAAGGACATTGACATAGATATGTTCTCTAATAAGAACATGCTCAATAAAAAAAGATGGGCCAATGATGCCTTCAATATTATTTGGATCTCATAAAGGATAACATTCCTTATCTATTGATTGGTATGTGATCTGATTGTTATCTCAATATCGGGAGTTGACTTACTTAGATAGATGATTCATATGTAGTTTCTGTATTACATATTTCATTATTGTAATATTTTAATTTTGTAATTCTTTATTGCACTATCGTCAGGAGTCTATGTCTCTACTTTGTTACTGTTTAGAAAAATGTTCCTTAGACGGAAGATTATAAACAATAATGCTATACTTTCTTTGGTCAAACCATTAAAATATTAATAGGATGGAAGACTCATAACAGAAATGCCTTCCTTTCAGTTTGAGGGGTGGTTTTCATGCTGGATGTTACTCTTATAGTTACATTTTCTCCCCTTCTATTAATGATTAAATATTTACATGATTATTTGACTATTTTGTAATTATATTTTCAGCACATGTGAATATGACAACATGAATAGAAAATGAATGAAGATTTTATGTTGTAAAAATGAAGATTTAACATCCCTTTCGTTCAACATATGAATGCATGTAATTTTTTTAACTTTTGACTAATTTTTTAATTTTTTATTCATTAATAATAATTGAAAATAATGGGTTTTAAATTTCCCACAATTTTTTAGTGTCTATGTTGATGGGAATGAGACTTCATATTTTTCATTTGGAAAACATGGTGACTCATAGGGAACAATTATCTTAGTTTCCTTGTAGCTCGCCATAGAATTTTATGCCACATATTCTTGTGAATAGAAAAATCGAAAGAAAGAATCATCAATTTCAATTGATAATAATATGAATTTTCATTTCATTAAAAAAAATTATATATTGGTTTCTCATTCAATGTCATCTATGACTATTATATATTTATAAATTTCATTAGTTTATGTTGGCAATTTTATGAAATTTCAAAAAACAAAAAATATGGTCTTGCATTCATTTATATATTTCAATTATGTGTGGTACCATGTCCCCTTATGATCATATATCAAACTAACACACCCATTTTGATTAGCTCCAAACCCAACTTAGCTTTGTAATATATATAATTTTCTATAACATGTTATTTGGTTTATATTCTGATTCATAATACAGTGTGTAGTCAATATGGGTTTTTACCTACTTTTCCGGTATCTAGTTAATAGTAATGGAGTTTTTTTACTTCATGTCAAACTTATCATTTATATTTTTGTTCTATCCCTTCCAATCCTTCTATTTTGTATCATATTTTTGGAATTCTCTTTATATATAGTTATATTTTTATAAAACATTTCTATCCTGAATCAAATCCCAATTAATCCCAAATTTCCTTCAATTGCATTGCATCCCAAAAAAAATCTACTAAAGTTTGTATTTTATTTATTTTTATGGTGATTGAAATTATATTTCACTGATCAAGAACCAATTTCATCTCATGGTTCGAGAGGATAAACTCACAGTATGCAGCTTCATCAGTATGGGTTGGTTCCTACTAATGATTAGGTGTGCAATTTCATTCAATAGTCATCTTTATGAATCCACCAGAATGTTTTGAACATTTTTTCCTTCATTCTGAATTTTTGGATATGGTATAGAGTTTTATTTTTATCCTCATCATATAGGAACCTATGTTGGTTGATGACAACAATACCTTCATGAGGGATGGTTCTAATTTTACTCAGAGTTAGTATATTCATAACCATATCATGGTTTCTGTACCTATAGAAATTTTCGATATTTGGAAGGATCAGATGTATATCTTCATTGATGATTTGTATATGATTTTTTTGGGAAATCATGCACATTATTGTAGCTGTTAAATCCAGATTTTGTTTATGTTCATCCCTACAGAACTACATTTAATGATTTCGGAAGCTTATAAGATACAGTCCTTTGCTGCTCCGCCTCATTCACCCTTAGCCTACTCTTCCTCCCGCTCCTCCGCCTCTTCCTACTCCACCTCTGCCTACATTCAGTACTCTAGTAGGCTTTTTTGAGTTTAATCGTATACCATGTGACCAATTTTCTTTTTAAAGTACTTAATATAGATATTTCTCATATAAGATTTAAAAATAATATATTGAATTCATTTTACATATTCATCATATGAGGAATTCATATTTAGTATATGACTACTAATATTGTATTTATAATATTGAATATATAATATTCATCATAAGAATAATAATATTAAATTGAAAAAATGGTATCTTATTCTTATTTTAGTGAAACTGGCCTTTCATGTAGTGCCTATAATTTAAGGTGGTGTCAATATAGTATTTGAAACATAAAAATCATATAAATATTGTAATGTTGATTTTCTAATATGAGAAATATTTATATTACATATTATGGAAAATATAACTAAAAACAGGACAAGTTTATTCTATATTTTGTTTAAAAACAAGGATTTGATTTATGGTTCTCAGTATCAAATAATGACACCTCATCACTTTGTGTAATCTATAGAGAAGCTAGGTAAGTTTCAATGTCTTTTCCAGGCAGGTTTATTACTTCATAAAATCTAGAGATTATACTGTGTGCAAAATCTGGAATCTATGTAATATTTAGAATCTTTTTATTCTATCCCGTCACCTAAGACTAATATTAGTTTATTAGTGTTCCAACTATATTTCCCAGTTGGACAAGATTATACTTATATTGGACACATGAGATGGCTAAGATTTTGAATTTGGAATCTGTTTAGTGTTTACATTTCAATATCATACAGAAGAAAAATCATCTAAATATTTCTCCCTAGCTACATTCATCCTTCTTCTTGAATGTTAACTCTTCACAACTGAGAAAATTCACCCCCTCCATGGCGATGTACATCTAGTTCCAAGACAATAGTGGAGCCCAAATGATCCAGATCATTGTCAAGAGGAACACAAAGTACAACCCAATATATATCAACCATTTTAGCCAGCCATACTTATAAAATTTAAGATAGATGATTAAACGGTCCCCCCTTCACATTCTGGTCATGGATGTATGTATCCAACCCCTTATATTTAAAAATGGTTTAGTTAACGTTTATTCATTTTGATTGTTCTATTATAATCATTTTTTATTCATCATGTTTATGATTTATATTATACAGAAACATGGGATTTATGTATTTTAAGTTGATGAAGTGCACTACATATTAATGTTGGACCTTTTTTATCCAATGCTTAGGTTTGTTTTCTTATCCGCTTTAAATAATGATTTTAATTGGAATTTCATGGGGAGTGTTTTTCATACAATTTTTTGAAAATTACATGGTGTTGTGATTTTTCAATATAACTATTTTTGAAATAGTAATTGATCAATAAATTTTTTAAATAATAATGATAGAAGGTTTGACAGCCATTACAATGACATTAACATAGCCATTAATAACATTTTTTATCGAATAATCTATTGGGTCAATGTACTAAACTGCAGGAATTTCCTAAAAAAATATGTTCCAGAATGAAATATGTTTTCAAAAACATGTGTTATGACAACTCCCAGGAAAGGTTCAAAAAATATACCTTAAGGGAAATAAACTCGTTTGTTTTCTGTTAAAATTTGTTTTGATTTACAGTGACTTGTCAATCTATGTTATTTGACTATTTTTTGAATATCATAATTATTGCAATGGAATTTTCTAACAGGTTTCATTACCTTTGTAGGATCGAGAATGAAAACTAATTATTTAATGGAATGATAAAATTAACCCATTTCTGTTCATACAGATTGACAAGTCACTATAAAATCTGATGACTGATTGACAATCTCTGTTCAAATTTATTGAAAATTACCTTTTAGAGTGATTGCCCACATAGGTTATTTGGGATTTCTAAAAAAATATGGGCATATATGTTTCTCTATGGTGGTTACAGGGGTTCCACAATTGATTTTTAATGTATAGTTGAAACATGTTTTTTTTCTCAGGGGTTATTGAAAAATTGTTCCAAATTTCATTATATATGATACCTTTTGTGGTTCAATTTCATCTATATTTGACAGGTAGGTTTCTAAAACATGTATATTTTATATTATATTTTGAATTATATTACAGTAAGTTATCAATAAGATTAATTTTTACTTCTTTTTGGGTATCTCGTTTACTCTAATGGAAATTATGTAACCTACTGTCAAAGAGCTCATTTCCCTTTTCCTCCTCTCCCTTCAAATGGATCTCTTTTGAATAATATTTACAGGGATTCTCTTTTTATAGATTTTTTTGTTAATCTATTTTTTCTATCCTGCATCAAATCCTAGTTAATCCCAAATTACCTTTAGTTGCATTGGAGCCAAAAATTATTTTACTAGAGCATTCATTTTATTTCCTATCATGATGTTAACAAATCTATTTTCCCATTCAGGAAAAAATTTCTTCAGTGGGTTGGAGATGATAGCATCACTGTGTGTACCTTCTACGTTATGAGTTGGTTCATATGGATGATCGGGTATGCAATACTATATGTGTTTACATATTATATAAGAATTTAATATTTATACATGCTAGGATTTTTATACAATTGTTATATTAAATCTCATTCTACATGAAGATTCGTTCTATCTTCAACTAATTCTATTATTCAATTTCAGGTTTTCTGGTCTACTAAAGTGGTTGATTACTCTTTGATGAATCCTCTTTGCATGGGTGAATGACTCCACTCAAGGGAGAAAAATATTTCTGGCCCTACACTTACCTATGAAAGGTCACTATTTAATCGATCTTTTAAAAAAAACATCCTGAGACTATTGTCATTTAGTGAAGAAACAACCGGTTTCAATTTTTCTTCATCTTATTTTTTGATTCAATTACATGTCATCAAATATTATGAAGTGGGCGTCAACTATCTATCTTCAACTACTAATTTTATTCAATTAAACCTTTAGTTTCATCTATCTCTCTAATCTCTACCTCATTCTTTCCATATTGTTCCATATATATGATGAATAGTTTGACTTTGTTTTCTATTTTTCGAAAAAATCGACTCATTCAATATATTAATATTATATTTAATTTTAAATTCCCCATTTTTATTATTTCAACCACTATCTTATCTTTGATTCAACATTCAAAATATATTTTAACACCCATATTATAGTTATTATGATCAAAATTGAAAATTATTTCAAATATTCTTTGTCAAAAAGTAAAAGTTCATATAATTTTAAACTATCATTATTCTTTTCCCACTATTTTAATGGTTTAATCATATTATATGCATGATTATTTCATTATCAGACACCATTACATTATAAATATAATTTATTCAACATTACGATTTCTTCTCAATTTTTTTATATATTAAACTATTATTAAAAGAAAAAACCAATAATTGAATTTGATATACAATAGCATGGGCAAGTACTAGTTTCAGATAAAAACTGCCTTATCAATTTTTAATTTCTTTTAGTATGTATTGTATTATGGGACATAGATTGAGGTTTAAGGACCTTCATGAACCCCATCAGGTTCGTTGATGAGGTGAGACCAAACATAGGGCTACGCATTGGCTATGAAAAACACTAAAAAATGGTTGAATGAATTGGTAAATGTTTAACCTGGTAAATTATGAGAGTGAATAGGTAGGGGTTGGAACATATCTAATGGGAATGGTTAAGGGGATGATTTTAATGTTTATATGTTTGAATTGTGGATTCCTAGGTCGCTTTGGAAAATGATTTAACTGATGTGTGTTGGATTATGATCCAGTTATGGTTTTAAATGAAGGGAAATGTGTCTTTGAAAGTGGGTAACATTTTTAAAAGAGGCATTTAGCACAATGTGAATTAAAATGGGATTTTTCATAATAGATTTAAAATGATTATTTGAAATGATGGTGTGTTTCCACTTTTTTTTAAAATACTTTAATGGGTATTTTTAATTGTTGGAAATAGAAAGGAACGCCATTCTAGAATATTTTAGTTTCTCAAAGAGTAAGACCCTTGTTTTAAAGGGTGCTATCAATATTATTTAAAATGAGTGTTTGGATTTGGTGTTTTATTTAAGGATTTCATTTTTAATGGTCTATTAGGAACATCTTAAATGATATTAAAATACGGGTACTGTGATAAATGGTTAATGAAGCATGCCCATGTGTCTTATACTATGAGTGGGGTATTGTACCATGGATCTTCTTCCAAGAGATGAGACAGACTACGGTTCAAGGCCTCACATATGTTTTTCAATGTTTTGGATGTCAAAGTGAGGATATATACTTCTAATGATGGCATGGTTTGGGATGTTGGAATGAGGATCTATACTTCAAATGTATGGACAATTTTTGGATACTTAGAGTGGCAATCCAAGGTGTATGGTTTTATATAATCAATCTGTGAATTCCCACTTGAAAAAAAATTTGTTACCCCTTTATTCCATGACTAAGGATCCTTGTATTACTAAATCTAATTTGTTTGGTTGGTAAAAACAATGGAACATAATGGACAAAATTGTAAATTAAAAATTTTATAAATGTGAAACATGCTTCTTTTGTTTCCTTATTTATTTAATACACCTTTATTTCCTACATACACTATATTAGAGACTATTTTACTTCTATAGACACTATTGGTGGTGGCCTATTGAGTTACACTCACACCATACCTAGTTTTCCATGGCACTATGGTGCTCGAGTAGATGATGCATATTTCCAGGTACTGGTTTAATATAGGGACCCGAAGATTTGTTTGTACATGGTTTGGTGGTATGAAGCATGTGATTTCTAGACCAAAATAGACACAAGGCCGGGTTCAAAATATTTTATGGATTTTGTATTGGGGTTTTATAAGAAATAATTCTCCACATTTTGTGTATACATTCCGAATTTATATTATGTATCACTTTGATATTTATTCCCTTATATTTGGTTGATTATTGTTCTCTTCTTATCTAAATTATTTCTATTGATATTATTCCTTTTATTGTTCTACTCTAATAAGCTTGTATAGTCACACCATTTTACTTTTTGTAGACTTGCGCTTCTAGTGGGATGCCTCAAGCGTATAAGGAGGCATGCCAAAGTTCTTGTGGAAGACTGGATCAGGGAATAAGTTATACTTGATCATGTTCAATGGTGTTACAAAATGTTATCTCAGACAATAACTAGGCCAAAGATCAATGACACTATCTGGGTTTGGTGCAGGGGGGTCTATAATAAAATTGTTTTTATTTAATGGATTTGAGAGTGTAACACCCGTAGAAAAGTGATATTAGAAGTCTAAATGTTTCAACCCATGACAACAAGGTGTATCCTTCATTTGGGGAGTTTCCCTTATTATAGCTACACTATTAATCATTCTTATCCTGGTGAAGTGATCTGGATGGGTGACATCCTGGGATGTTCCCAAGGGTGTGTGTGAGTGAGGAAAAACACCCAATAGAAGTACATGTCTTGGAATTTGGAATAATTATTAGATTTATAATCGACCTCAGTGGGTAATAGACTATCATGTGCTGGGTAGCCAACCAAGGTTTTACAGGGATACCCATGGGGTCTGGTGATTAGGTTCATGTATCAAGGATGGTTGGGTTATTAAAAATGGGATCAGAAGAGTGCCTTTTTTCATACTACTTGTGAAATGTATTTATGGGACTAGGTTATTTTCATGTATTGGCATAGAGATTGTTCCTGGGTGCATACATCCATTGTATGATGGAATATCCAAGTTTCTAGAGGTGGGAAAGGATTTTCATTTTGTAACTTTACTGTTGATTGATATTTCCACTTCATGTGGTTCACATGGATATTGTGTTATTGGTTTATAAGGTTGTATATCTTGTACCAGTTTATTAAGATATGTGTTTTGGGTTCATGCATCATGCTATGGATATATTATTGATAGTTTATCCATATGTTAAATGTTATTGTGAGTCACATGGGATTTACATGATTGTATTGTTCCTTATGTTAGTGTTTTATGATTTTTTATCTTTCATTGAAATGTTTTTAATGTAAATGTTTTGAATGCTGAATTTGCAAAAAAAAATAAGGGATTTATAAAATTTTTGGACAATGAAATTGTATTTAACGTTTAAATCCTTTGGCATTTAAGATGAATGTTTTTAAATTCAAATCCTCCAGTTTTAAAATGTTAATTTTAATTAAAGAGAAATGGGTAATTATGGGGCCTTAGGGACACTAGTGTAGGTATCCCTAGTGTTGTGACCGGATCCTATGTAATTGTGGTTTGGGAATAGTGTTCCCCAGCTTGAGACCATGGTTATGGGTCATAAGGACATATGGGGATTTGATATCTAGGGAAGGGGATGTTCTTATTGAATATTCGGTATGGTTGTGACCTCATTGTTGTGAGATGTAGTCCAGTAATGTGGATTTCGTATCCCTTGAGAGTTGAGACCCTACGAGTTGTGTATTTGAACCTATAGTGGGTATTTGAATCATGGTTCCATTGTATATTTGTTAGTATATTTGGTGAATGACCCCACATAAATAGTTTCTTACATTGTTAGATGTGGTGTGTTTCAGAATGGGGGTAAGAGTATCACCCGGGAGCAGCAAATTATTTGGGGATTAATGTGTGTGACTTGGAGGGAGATGCAGAGGTATATTTAGACATTACTCTAATAAATGGAGTTGAATTTATTTGATCTTTTAGGATGACATGTGAGAGAGTTCAGTTGGGATAGTAGTGCATCTTGGTGTTTGTTTCCCTAGTTGACATCTTGGAGCTTTATAGTGGCATATGTAGAGTTCTTCATAGTGTGAGATTGGACTAGTGGGAGATGTAGGAGAGATAATAGTTTTAGATATGTGTATTAATTTTTTGTTATGGGATTCTTGTTTTTTATGGGAAATTAAGAGTTAACATGAAGGAGGTATTCCTAGTTTTATGGCTTCCTTGTGATGTGAAGCACATGTGGGTGCTTTAATTGAGGACTCGATGCTTGGTTTGGTGCCATCAAATTTTCAGTAAAGTACATGGGTATTCCTTGGTACCATTCATAGGGAAGCACTTGGCTGGTTTTCATTGGTATAAATTTTGGTTCTGAAGGGTAAGATCATAAGAGTGTCAAACATGATAGTGTGGATAATGTTTGATGAGGGAATCAGGTTAAATTTGGGTAGAAAAGACTAGCGTGACGAAAGAATTAAAGGATTCTTCTATTATGGAAGGGACACCCGAGATGGAGGTAGTCATGTGGTCAAGATTTTTTGAACAAATGTATTGGTTTTTTTAAAGGGAACTTAAAAATGCCATAGGTCTGAGCAGATTAATAAACACTGATTCATGGATAGATGTGTAAGTGGGTTTTGGACATATTCTGTAAAAATTATAGCTCATGGGGTTTTGAGTGAATTTTAGTGAGTGGTAAAAAAATTTCAGAGCATGAGGATTTTGATGTGTTCTCTATGTGGGTATGTGTAGTGGAGGAATGATGCCATTTGGGATGGGTTAAAAGGTGTCTTGAGATATGATCCTATATTTTTCAGTGGGATCAAAGTGGGAGTTTTTAGTTATGTGTGAGACTATTTGGTTTTGGATTGGCATGGTGGATCTTTTTATTTTCATTATGATTCACCAGGGTCATGCTGGATGAAATCAAGTGATGTGGTGGTGGTAGAGCTAATGGGAATTTTTCCACTACTAATGGGCATATATTCATGAGTAAATGGTGAGTTATAGTCAACAAATCTCTCTTGAATTACTATGGATGGGATTTGGTCAGACAATGCTGTTAGGGAAGCCTAAGCCTTATGACATGATACAGTGTCCCTACAGTGGGAGGTGACATCAGTGATGGATCTATTTTGGGGATTTATTCAATGACATCTTATTGTACTCTCTTATTAAAGATGATCAAGCCCAATATTTTTACATTGTCTTGAGTACAATCAGAAATCATTGGCTAAATGAAAAGATAAAAAACATCTTTTTGTTAAATTATGGGACTTATTAGAAGTTATTCCAATGGAATTTTATGTCATGTGATGGTTGGTAATCCACTAGTCATTTGAGGGTGATTTCTCGGTGAAATATTGGGGTTGGCAAATGCTTTGGGTACCTTTCTCAGCAGCTAGGAATTAGTGATAAATAATGTTTCTTCTTGTTTCTCTAGTGATGCTTATATGTTCACGTCCCATTTCAGTTTTTTGGTTTTTGTTTGAGTTGTTCCTTGGTGTTTTATGTTTATTCACTGAGGTGGATTCAACAACACTCCTATGTTGGGGTGCGGTATGTTAGTTATAGATGTGTTGAGATGGACCTAGGTAGGATTTGTTTGCATTGGGATTCTAATGAAATATCTAGAGGCATATGTTTGGGTTCCTAGAGAAAGGAAAGGTAGACTTGGGGTTTGTGGTTTCTTGAGCCATTTATTGGATCTAGGATCGATGTGGTTCTAAAAGTGACTGATGGTGCTTGTATCAGAGGTAATGGTTGTAAAATGAGACACATCAATAGATAATGGGAAATGGAAGATTCATGATAGAACGTCATTGGGAGTTGGGAATGGAAGATAGTAGGTTTCTATAGATGATATTATTATTTCTTCATGTGTAAAGGAATCCTGCCCAAGTAGAGTGGTGACACAACAATAGTTAAAGTTAGTAATTTATGGAATAAGTTGTTTGGGGATGGTTTAACTCGGTAGGGTAAAAGGAACAGATATTATGAGCTTTAATCTTCCATCATTTGGTGTTTCAGATTAATAAGTATTATTTAGGAATGGAAATGAGTATTAAGGGAGAACTAAATCATCATTAGTTGAAATATGGAGGAAAGTGGTGTGCCCATTATTGGTTGGACCGATTGAAAGGTAGGAATCTACTATTAGATAGTGATTGTAGGGATGTTCTGCGTGGATAGTTGAGAAACGCATTGGGTATGTTTTGGGGCTTAGTTGAGGTTATATCAGAACTTTTTTATGGTGGATGTTCAAAACATTGAAATATAGTGGTGGGGAGTCAATGAAGAAGGTGGGGATCACCATAGTAGGAAAGTGGTTAGTAGATTACATGATCAGTGCTATGGGTTGGATGTGATTGGGTTTTAACTAGATTATTTCCTTGAGATATTGTTTGTGCCATGGATGTTGTTATGGGTTGTTTGGGTATGTAATGGGGTCATTGGGCCTTGGGTGTAGATGAAAATTGTTCGGAGAATGTGGTTGGATAATTGTTTGTTTTTTGGGTAATGACATGGTTGGTTCATTGTAGGCTTCAGAGAGTATGAAAGGTTGGTTACCAGGTGAACATGGATTTTTGGTCTCATACAGAGAAAAAAACGTGAGTGGTGCTAATTTGATGTGTATGGGTAGTAATTATTAATTTTATAACCCATTATTTTGTAGTTTCATTGACAATACATAGACTTTTCTTTTTTGTGTTGCTATTCGTGACATTGAGTATGTGGTTGATGAATCTTTTAAGAAGCATCTAGTTCATATTATTTATCTCAGTGATAATGATTTTCATAGTTAGATCATATCCTTTTTTTTGAGAATTATGGTATCAAATAACCATTTAAAATGGAACATCGGTGGTGAATGTGATTTGTGGGCATGATTTTCTGATTATTTGTCTTGGTGGCTTAGTGATGCAAGGGAATGATGCTCAAGTATGAGATACTATTTGGTGGGAAGGATAGAATATCCAAACCCTAAGATAAGGTGAATCCCTATTTTAATATGTGGTTTATGTAATGTTTCTAAGAAGTAGGATGGGTCATTGTGGTGTTCTAGGTGTTCGACACATGGTAATGTAGGAAAATAGTTTAATTTGTGCTGACACGATAGTTGGTGCATGATTAGTTATAAGGATGGGCCATAAACATGCAACCTTTATTGCAATGGTTCATGGTTGAGAAACTATTCAAGGTTGATCATGAAACCATGTGGGATTGGACAATTCCATCCCACATGGCTAAAAAATTGTTTTAAAAACTGTGTCGGATACGGGGGGATTTTTCAACCCAAGACCCATTTTGAATAGAGGGTGGAACACAGTTGGTGCATGGTTTGGCCAACCATGCGGTCATGCCATGTGTCTCTTTAAAAGAGGAGAATTTACTATTTCCCTCTCAATATTACAGGTTTCTTCACTTATTTTTATTTTCATTCGACCCCCTCTAGCTAGGATGATTAACCAATAGACTCCTCCTCCTCCATGGGTTTTCCTACCAATTCCTAATAATTGGGAGTGATATTTAGTTTGAATTGAAGCTACATGTAAGTCTTCCATTTTCAAGAAGAGTATTATTCTGTTATTTTTTATCCTTATAAATCTAAAACCCCTTATTTAACAAGGTGTTACTTGAAATGATATTTAAGGTTGTTTCAGCTCAAATCAATGTTCAAGATTTGATGAGTAGTTTTCTAAAATCACGAGGTAGGTGGTATACATGATTTTTAGAATGGTATAATTTTTTATAAGACCATATGTTTAATCCTACATATTTTATCACTATGTTTTAACGTCTTTAACTATGGAAATTAATATTTTTATTTACATTTTGGTTTGAGACCCTTTACGGACACATTGGGTGTCTTGAAGAGGTGAGAACGAACTTATGGCTATGCATGGGGTATTCCAAAACCATGAAAATGGTGAAATTAAATGGTACATTTTGAGTTAAGGAAATTATGAGAGATAACGGCTATGGGGTGGTATGTAGCTACTGGGCATGATTAAGGGGATGATTGAAATGTTTATATCTTAGCATTGTGAATTTCCTAGGAGGCATATAATGACTTAAATGCTATGTATTGGATTTAGATTTTGTTGATGTTTTAAATATTGGGAAATGATTATTTCAAAGTACATACCATTTAAAAGGAGGTTTTGTATTAATGGTGATTTAAAAAGGATATTTTATTAATATATTTAAAATAATGATTTGAAATGAGGGTTTATTTTCTTCTTTTTGTCAAAATACATTAATGTATTTTTTAATGGTTGTAAATAGTATGGAATTACATGATATCATGCATTAGTTTTTCAAATTGGGTGACCCATGTTATAAAGGGTTTCATTGAGATAATTTCAAATAAATATTTGGTTTTTGAGTTTTATGGAATGATTTGATTTTTAAGGGTATGTTGGGACCTTGGTAAAGGAGATAAAAATATGGGTAATGTGATAAATGGTTAAATAAGAATGTCCATTTGGTATATAGTATGATTGGGTTATTAGAATTAGTATCTGCATCCATGGGTCAAGCTAGACCGAGGTTCGAGGCCACACATATGTTTTTCCTAGTTTAGGATGTTGGAATATGGCTATATGCTCCTAAAGATGGTATTTTTTGGGATTTAAGAAAAAAGATCTATTCTGCAAGGGTGTGGACTTCATGTGGTCACCTAGAATGATGTTTCAAGGTGTATAGTTTAATTGAAATGATTTATGAATGACCTATTAACTAAAAGTAAGTCACCCTTTTATGATATGACTGTCATTCCTAGGATGACCAGAGCTAGTTTGGATGGCTGGTTGAAAATATCAAACATAAAGTACAAAATGGTTAAATAATGATTGTTTAAATTTTTAACATTCATATTTTTTCACTATTTATTTACTTCAACTTGATTACCTATATAAACTATTTTACAATCAAGTTATTACTTTAGACACCATTGGTGGAGTCCTATTGAGTTTTACTCACACCCCGCTTAGGCTGCCATGGCACTTGGGTACCTAAGTAGATGTTCCTCAATTCCTTATAAATGTTCAGGACATGGACCTTGTGTTTGGTTTGTATATGGGTTAATTGGATAGTGGATGGGATGTTAGGACTAGTTTTGGAATCAGTATCAGGTTCTGGATATTTTATGATTTTGGTATTGAGGGTTTTATTTGTATGACAATTTTCCATGTTGTGTATGCCTCCCATGTTAATATTATGTTTCACTCTATTATTTTATGACCCTTAACTTAGGTTGTTCAATGTTTTATTTATCTATTTGTTATATCTATTTATATTATTCCTATTGTGGATTTACTGTAATACACAAGTATAATCTCCTCTATGTACCTTCATTGTCCAGCACGACTAGTCAGAATACTTTTTAGTATGTGGAGGAATGGTTGAGGCCAGCTGGAACACTAACTTTAGGAAATAGTTGAATTGGAACCAGGTCCAGGGCATTACAATATGGTATCAGAGAAAATACATTGCCGGAATTGCAAAATAACTACCGGGGATTTGTGTGTGGGGGCTACAATGTAGTATTTATGCTTTAAAGGTGTAGAGAGCGTAACACCCCTATAAAAGTTTGAAATAAAAGGTTAAATTCTACTACCCATGTCAAACAGTTTCACCCTTCTTTTCAGGAGTTTTCTTATTTAGATCTCCATAGTTTATTGTTCTTAGTCTTATTTTCTGATTAGGATGGGTGAACTATTGATATTTTTTCTAGGGACTGTGTGAGTGAGGAAAAAACATATTGGAAGAACACGTGTTGGCATATAGGGAATTCAGTGTCCTAGGGTGCGTGTGAGTAATGAAAAACATAATAGATGCAACCAAGGTATTATTGGGAGACCCATGGGGTTAGGTGACTAGGTTCATGGATTAAAGCTGGCTAGGTTTTGGAAATTCATTTTTCAATATTTACTTATTAAATTTTTATATTTTCAATATTTTATCAATTTTTTGAAATAATTCTTTTTAATTCATTATATATATATATATTTATTTAAATAGTTTTCAATCAAAATTTTTAATAAAAATAATATTGTGAAAATTATTATTATTTTTTTATTTATTTTAAAAAAATTTAAATTTTTTATCATTATATCAAGCATTCCTAAAAGATAATTTTATCATCACTAAAACAAAAGCAATGAGAAATACATCTTTTTCAGCAATTTTTCATTGTTAATAATTGTAATGATTTATTCAGTACTAAGAAAGTTCTAAAAAAGTGTTATTTCTTATTGATTATATAATTAGGACAAATAAAATAGGATTTTATCAGAAATTTTCATTGAATATCGATAAAATCCATAAACCCCTTTAAAAAATAACACATGAAGATTTATTATTTCTCACACCACATTCAACTCACATCAAACCAATGCTATGATAATATCATAGATGATTTTTTGGGAAAATATAACCTCAAAACTGAATGAATGAAATTCAAAATATATTTTGAGGAATATCTATTGATCTTTCATGTTTTTTTAATTATTTTCATTGAGATTATGCTAAATGTATTTTACAACATCCAAACTCATTTTTTGAGGATATTATCATGTGAGACTAAAATAGAGGTGTATTTTGTTTTTCTTTCCAATATAACATACATATAAGAAGTACAATGAAATTATTGTAAAAACCAATTTTTTTAGTCATGTAACATTAATTATAGATGTTCAACAGCTTTATATTTTTTTACTACAACGATATAATATAATTAATTATTTTGTTCCACATGAATAATAGTATATTTACCATATTAAATTCCTCCACCAGATCATTTTCCAAATTTTAAATTGAATATCATATATATTTACATTGATTAATATGAATTAGAAAACCTGGCCATGATTTATAAAAAATTGTTTTCCACTAAATTTTGAGGTTTCTTATCTAATTAATGAATATGTATTCATCCTAAAACCATTATATAGTTCTACATATATTCCAAATATTTTGATAATTAAAATCAATTATTAATTAGTGTTCTCAAATTTGTATAAAATACATATAATTAATCAATGAAACTCTCCTTATAAAAATTAGCAAAATTGTATTTCCCATCATAATTAATTCAATTCACCTAAAATTTTTAGACTTTTTTTAAATATTTATACTATTTTTATTGATAGATAAATAATAATTTGGAAATTCCATATTTTTAACATTTTTTTATAATCAAAAAATTATTTTGTTAAATATTAAAACAATGTTGGTTATTTAATGAATTCCATTAATCACTAAAATTGTTTTTCTGATAAAATAAAAAATCTTTTTGATTTTTAAATTTTAAAATATGTGTTATATTGGTTAAAACATTCATTTTTTCCATTCTACCTAGAATTTTAACTATTTTCCAAATCCCATGGAATATTGGAATTATTATTTTGATTATTACCAAAAGAAGAGTTGGAAAAGGGTATATTTTCTAAATAAAAAATTATAATAACCATAATCTTTGTGATTACTTTGTTTCAACCATGTTGTGAACATTATGAAAAATAAGTAGTTGTTTTATATATGTTTTTATATTTTAAATTTTTTTATAGATACCCTAATAATTATCCAATTGTAGAAATACATAGGTTTCTTATGAAAATGTAAAGTGATGGGGAGTGTATTATCTCCCATGAGGAATACATTAAAAATAAAAATAATATATTATGATACACAACTTCTTGTAATGAAATAATAAGTGTCAAAATACATTAAATTCAAATAATTATTTCTCTTTAAATGTTCTAAAAAGTTATAAAATTAATGATAATATATGTCAAATATGATGAAAATATGTGTATATATATAAAGAATATCTTTTTAGGTTTCTAATATCAAACATTCTAGGTATTTATATATTTTTTAAAATATGAATAATAATAAATCAAATGGGATGTATATGAATTGAAAATAGAGGCATTATACTCCTATTAACAAAGATAATGAGGATGGTGTGAAAGAGTAAATAAAGTTTACATTAGATCATGAATATGACCCTTCTCAAGTCCTTTCTTACTGATTACATTGTTATTATTCAATTATAATTAATACAGTGGATTTGGAAGAACACTTGATCCAACATGGAATCGAACAAATTTATAAATGATGTAATAAACATGAGTAATAACTTTAGTAGCCTGTGACATGAATAACAAAACATTTTATAAATCATCTAATATGATTGCATGAATTAACAATGATGAATACCACATTATGTTTAGGATTATAGGTGTAAAAAATCAAGAGATCATACAGAATAAATAACAATCAATGTAGAAGATGAACATCATGAATTACCAAATAGTTTTAGAAGATAAACAGTTAGGGAATGAAACAATTGTGTGATAGTTTAACTAAATATTAAACACTAAAATAAATACATAATCTATATAATATAAAAGCTGGAGATTGATAGAGTGACTCTTTCATTACTGAACCCCTTCTTGTTTGAATGGTATGCAACTAGAAGAAAACGAGCTTCATTTATGATCATATGATCCCAAAAAATGTTACATTCAATGGGTATGATCTCTAAAAGAATACATATCTAACCAAAATACTGTATAATATTTGAAAAGGGCCATGAACCACTTATAAAATTCCAAAAGTTTTGTGTGTCTAAATATAAGAAGGATTAATCAAGTATTTTGAAATTTTAGTAGTACATTGTAATCATTCAAATGTTCAGGATCCTGTATTGAAGTGATGATACTATAAATAAATTGACGTGGCCCATAGATACAAACAAGGAATATGGGGAAAATTTTCACCCAAAAATCTATCCTTAGTGGAAAATAATTTTTCATGAGTATCTTCAGTTTGGAAACTGGTTAATAAAACTTCATCTTTCACTATCAATAGATGGTGTGAATCCATTTTGTTTTTAAAGTAGCACTCACAATACATGGATAGTTGTGTTGGTAAATTATATCTTTTCACCATGGTTGTACAAGTAGTGATAATAAAAGATGTGGTCCATGCTTATATCAGGACCAAAAAAACCAGGTAATGATATTATGTTTATTTGGATCCATTTTTCAAATATCTGAAATTAATTTTGGATTCATGTGTTATGTTGTATAATTCATAGATTAATGAATACAAGTACTCGCACATGCGTACGCACGATGATATGTAATAATAATTATTATTTTTACTAAGAGAGTACTATTTGGAATAGTTTCAAAGAAACAATAACGTTTAATGTATTTTACTCTGAAATTAGTAGTGAATAATTTTGAATTAGAAGTGACTCTATTAATAAGAAATCATAATAATATGTCAAATAAGATACACTAATTTTAATGTGAAATTCTTATGAATAGTCAAGTATGGAAACCTACCTTCAATATAAACTGAATTTAAGAAATCATTATTGTATACTATGAAACAAATAGTTGAAAAGAATTTACTTAAAGAAGAGTTGTTCTGATAAGAAATATGAGATGTGTAGAGGAAAAATTATTATCATAAAAGAAAAAATTGTTTTCCACAAACATAGATGTGTTCTGATTCCAAAGGAGTTGATTAGATGATCAAGCTACCGCTAATAATGGTCATCCATGGAGGTCTTGAGGTGAAGCATTGGCGGTTAGTGGATGAGAATGATGGTGGCGAGCAACAGGAAACATCAGTGGGTCGGTCTGAGGAACAGGCATGCATGATTCATGGATTTAATTACAACATGAACAATATCCCACATAAAATACTATAAGAATAGTGCACTTGCAAATAACATACGGCATGGGATGGCCGATAAAATCACCTCTAGTGGTGTGGGATCTCACATAACACCTGAACACACTAACAAGTGGAACATGACACACACGACCCATACATGATTCAAATGGAATTGTATTTTATTGAAATATAATAGGACGATATTTTTCTGCTTTTAAATATCCACTTGTTTACCCTTCAACTAAACCAACACGGTCCACCTGGATGCATTCAATCCAACCACCAAATCTATAAATGTCTGCATCCATCTACAATCTATACCTCAGCTTCTCCCCTCCAACTGTCATTTCATTGCTCCGAACCACTTCAAAAGACCTGAAAAAATAAAATTGAATCAAAAAATATTTGAAAACAAATTGAATCTGGATTGAGATTGAGATATAATATCACCATTCTATATAAACGTGTAGGTGTATAAAGTATAAATGCATATAGAATATGCACACACATAAGTGTATACTGATTCCAGAAACATTTCTTTGGCATTCAACAAAAAATGTTGAGTGAATGGAAAGAAAATAGATTAATGATTACATATTTTTTTTAAAAACACCATACCTCAAATGTGGGGACATCAATCATGAATAATCTTATAGAAGGTGATTTTTTAAAAGGTGGATATCCAACTTGAACCCTGCTATTAAAAATTTAAGACAAATTATATGTAATTAGAAAATAAATTATAATAAAAGTAAATTAATGGGAATCCTTTGAGACTACAATGGATAAAAAAATAATAATATTAAATTATTGTTTTACATTAGAATTAAAATAAACATTGACTATAAGAACACCACCATAGGTATAGATAGATATACGACTTTTCATCAGTTCTGTAAGTATATAGCTGTCCTTTCTGATATTTGAATTAGAATTTTGGTTTTTATAATCAAAAGGTATGGTGGTTGAGGTAAGAGGTAAATTTGTAATGTGGCTGATCAGTTAAACCTAAAATATATCACAAAGACAATAACATGAAAAAAAATGAAAAAAATTATAATATACATACCTATAGATGGAAATAATACTATTTCCAGCAAACTCTTCATGATGGTTTCATTATTGTTGGAAGTTGTGTGTTTCATAAATGCACTCATATGATACGATATTCAACCTGGAAGAGAAGTCCATTAAATTAATTAGGATACCCAAAAAGAAGTCCAAAATAACTAAATGACAACTAACTATAAATACAAATAAGAGTTAGTATGTACTGATACAAAAGTGTTTTACCCAGTTATTGGATGTGTATCAGCTACTACACGCTGCAAGAACACGTTTGGGATTCTATTGGGATTCATAAACTCCTCACAAAAAGCAATGGAATATCAAACATACTTGGCATTGGTTCCTTATTGATCACAAACCCTTGAAAAGTAGCATGCTTTCTATCCTGCATAAAAATACATATGGAAGTATATATGTATAAGAACTGGTAAACGTAAATAGATAAAACATTATAGAGATGTGAAAAAATATTAAATTATTAATATCATATTTTAATACCATTGGTTAAACTGGCTGCAATGATATATTACTGAATCTACTTATGTAGAAATTTTCATGAGAATAGTCATATGTGATGGAATAAATTGATGAACTAATAAATTCCTACTTACTACTAACTTTCCAATGTTATGCTAGTAATAGTCCAGATAAATTGGATAATGTAAAAAATGAAAAAAAACCTATTCAAATAACTTCTTTTATGACATCTAATCAAATGCATTTAATTAAATTGAATGACATCACACATGTATTTTGAAGAAGAAGAAATTAGTATACAATATACTGAATGTCCATAGTTGATCACATTAGTTTATAGCATACTGAAATATTTCAGTATGTTGTATAATAATTTGTTTTAAATGAAATCACACATGAAATAATGATGGATGTAATAAATTTCTTTTAGTGTTGAAAATACACAAAAATGAAATCAGTGAAAATCAACTAAAAACATCTAATGGATTTTCTTTCCTTAGTAATGACTGTACATATCATTAGTGTTCAGGTTTGAAAATTCATCGTCATTCAAAATGTTTGTGTATCACAGACTCAGATCAATAATTTAAACATAAAATAGTTAGAGTTCTTCCTATCTACTCTCTATATGGTTTAATACATATTTCTCAATTCCACTTACCTATCACTGGTTTTTTTATAATCAAGTTATTGTATAAAAAATATATGAGGATTAATGATAAATATGTGCCTTTGTAATGTAACCAAAATATCAACTTTTGGTAGAAAAAATAATCATTTTTATAAGTGGGATGTATAATCATTAATAGGTACCTTATAATATTATGATACTAAGAATGAATCAGTACTTATTTGCTTCTGAAAATACATACTAAATGGATTTAAATATGTAAATGGTTAATCCATGATTACCTTGTTGAGGAACCAAATATTGAATCTGATATTGTTTTCATCTTTCACAATAGCTACCGAAATTAACGAGGAATATGTTTGAAGATGAATATCATGGTTGTACAACCTAAATTTTTCTCAGAATAGAACAATGACATCATACTTACAGAATGAAAGCGATGATTGGCCGATGTCCGGTCTCTGCTTTCTCTTGTTCGATCCTACAGAAATTGTTGTCCGATATGCAGATTGTTGAGGCACTGTAGAAAAAGAAGTTATAATTGACTAATTATAATATTCATATGTTTTTAGTGCATAAATAACAATATATAGTGGATTCTATGTTAAAAAAAATTACCTCCAACTGTATATAGGACAGACGGGAGGTTTACTCCACAATTTTAGGCCAAATTACCTGCATTTATAGAGTGTGTAACTGCAACTACAAAATAATTGACCGAAGGTTGGTTAATTCCATAATTTTAGGAAAACATACCTATTGCAGAGATCCAGATATGTAGGATATCTAAAAATTGTTTTTAGTGCATAAAAACAATATATAGTGGATGGTAATAGACTTCAAGGTGATGTATGTAGAGAAGAAGGCTCTACTGGATCTACTAGGGTAAATAAAGTGAAATATGTTCATATATTCGACCAATATTGAATAGAAGACATTAAAAGGATAACATTACCAATTAGGAATTCAAAAATCTAAGTAGATATCCATCCCACTTTTCGAAACATGTAAAACATGATTAAATCCAACACAATAAGAGATGAAAAGGATCAAATAGATAATCACTATGTAAAATTTAATAAGATTACAAATGATGTAGTGTTGTATTCCCTAGTACCAAATTCAACTAAACAATCACATTTTCCATGAAAAAAATATTTCTTCAATGCAATCCCATATCCTGAATTCAATAGAATTCACACATTAAAAACCATTGAATGGAAAAAAACACCAGTAATCTGTCATTAAAAAATAAATGAATAAAAAATAGTATGAATTTACACATAAAAGAAGTAATAATGTGAAGAAATTTGTGAGAGTACCATCACAATCTGGTAAAAACTTCATCAGGATTGACACCATTATAAGGAAAAACAAGTTCTTTAATGCGAAACCATCTCCTGAATTATATAGAAGAAACATATCACAAAAAATTAAAAGGAAAAAATAACTATTAGTTTACAAGAGAGAAAAACCCTATTAATGTGAACTCACATGACTAGCACTTTTAGACCACTCAAACCCCTCCCATTCAGATGTTTCATTATCAAAAAAAAATATTGTAATGTTTTTTGATAACTACATAGAATGTTTCTCAAATCATAAATACAATATGTGTTGAAAGAATGTAAAAACTGACATTGGTAATAGAACTGACCTTTTTAACTATTACATTAACATTATAATCATAAGGCGATGCTTGATTTTCTGCATAAGAATATTGACCTCCTTAGTCTTCAACTGAAATAAATATATAATCATATGGAGAAAAGGTATCTGAATTCAGAAACCTCTTCAAATACCACATAATAGGGTTAAAAAATTTATATAAAACACCCAC
This sequence comes from Viscum album, assembly GCA_963277665.1. Classification (NCBI taxonomy): domain Eukaryota; kingdom Viridiplantae; phylum Streptophyta; class Magnoliopsida; order Santalales; family Viscaceae; genus Viscum; species Viscum album. The sequence goes on along the minus strand of OY728127.1, from coordinate 393,528,677 downwards.
AATATTGAGAACACAAAAACTCATCCCATTTAGATTTTAGATTATCATAATACAGAAGTAATGGATTCAGGTTTTGGAATACGTAATTAATTCCATACATGATTTGTGAATAAGAGATTCATGAACCGAGCTGAGAAGATATGATCATAGACCTAATATTTCATTTTTCAAAACAATATTCAATCAATGAATTGGAGAATAAATACCAAATAACATAATGATATAGATGCCCTAATTTGTGAATCGGAAAAAGATTTACTATTATAACATATGAAAATGTTTTATGTGAAGGTGAATACTGAAAATTAAAGCGGAGACTATTTCAACGATTTTGGAGAACATATCTATTGTCGGACGAGCATCAAATCGGTCTCAAATCATAAATACTGTATGTGTAGATTTTTTTTTAAAAAATGACATTTGTAATAGCACAGACCTTTTTAACTATTGCATCAACATTATAATCATAAGGCGATGCTCAATTTTCTGGATCAGAATATTGAACTCCTAAGTCATCAAATGATAGAAATATATAATCATATAGAGAAAAGGTATCTGGTTGCCGAATCCTCTTTAAATACTAGTATTTCGTCATTAAACAATAAATGAATATAAAAATAGTATGCATTTACACATAATAGTAGTAACAATGTGAAAATATTTGTGACAGGACCACCACAATCTGGTATGAACTTCATCAGGATTGACACCATTACAAGAAAAAACTTTTTCATTAATGTGAAACCATCTCCTGAAATTAATGGAATCAACACATCACAAATAATTCATAGGAATAAATAACTATTAGTTTACATGAGAGAAAAAACCTATTAATGTGCACTCACATGAATATCCCTTTTAGACCACTCAAACCACTCCCATTCAGATGATTGATTATCATAATAAAACAAATATATTGTAATGTTATTTTGATAACTACATGGAAATTGTCTCAAATTATAAATAAAAAACGAGTAGGAAAAATGTAAAAAATGACATTTGTAATAGCACTGACCTTTTTAACTATTTCATCAACATTATAATCATAAGGCGATGCTCGATTTTCTGCATCAAAATATTGAACTCCTAAGTCTCCAACCGAAATAAATATATAATCATATGGAGAAAAGGTATCTGGATACAGAAACCTCTTGAAATACCTCATAATAGGGTTAATAAAAATTAATATAAAACACCCACAATTTTGAACAAATGATTATATATTATTATTTGAAATAGTCAAATATTAAATGTTGCCTACCATTTTATTTCATTATGTGCACTCACATGAATTACCTTTTGAAAAATTTATCCATGACATCAAGGAGAGAAAATTAACTAAAATGTGAGAACTTACCCCAATAGAACCTATTAAAAGGATGAAAAACTGCTGCAGCAGTATGGCATTGAACATGTTTGAGATGAGAACCATCCTTTTGCAGAACCTGATTAAATTCATTGGTCTGGTTTTGTGTCACATTCAAATATAACAATCCTCATAAAACATGTCAGTAGAAAAAATTTGGTAATGAAAAATATGAACCGATTCATGTAGATATATGATGTTTGTCGTGATAAATACATACCGGAATCATCATTTAGTCCTTATCTCTCGATGGATTTTATTTTAAAAAAATTAGATATAATTAAGTGAGAAAACATGAGTGTTGATAATTATAACCAAACCAAAACAATGAATGAAGATGAAATATGATGAAAATGTCGAGGGTAGTTGAGTAGGTAGAGGGAATTTAGAAATGGGTTACAAACCGAGACGTTAGCTGATGCAGATCTCCTCACATTTCAATTGAGAGACATCAACACCCAAGATTTTCAAATAACCCTTAGTCTATGCCAATACTAGAAAAATTAATAATATTGAAATCCACTCCAAGTCGTAGTCTCTACTATGGAATCAGAGGAGGCGGAGGATCTGTAGGCAGAGCAGGTGGAGAAGGTGGAAGCCAAGGAGGTGGAGTAGCCAGATTCAGAGGTTTCAGAGGTGAAGACTGAGAAATAAGAGGTGTTACATGTGGTTTTATACGGGAACCCTGTACAGAGTGGAAGATCTGAAAGTAGAGGAGTCGAAGGTGGTGGAGCCAAAGGCGACAGAGCCGAAGGAAGAGCATAGAGAGGTGGATGCATGGATGTAGAGGAGAATCGAGATGGGGAGAGGGAGAGGGGAGTCACGGAGGGGTGGAGAATAGGGGACTCGAGGTGAAAAGTGAGAACCCTAGGAGAGTAAATCCCGATCGGGGGTGGGAATGATCGATGGTTTTATGGGTTTGGTTCGAAGAAAATTTTTTATGGGTGACATGGAATATTGTGTAGGTTACAAGTAAGCATGATGAAATCCATGTTTAGTATAGATAATAGATATAAACTTCAATAAATCCTATCCTGTTTAAGATTTAGTTGGGAAAAAAATACCTGCATCAATCCTCAGTGAGACATAAATGATACACATCACTTAAGTTTCTTCTCCATGATTGTAAATTGAAGGAATTAATTCCATCTACCCATGCACATTCATCAATATTTCAGTTCATCGCTATGCTGGGATGAGAACAATCAATGTATGTCTAGAAAATCTTACTCATGACCCAAAAATCTACAACTTTTCATTATTCAATAGATCCATTGACTTGTCCTATGAGATGAATATCCCATAATGGAGATGAAACTCACTGAATCACAACATAATCATACTAAAATACTACCTTGTCAATATACATTAGAGTCAATAGTGAAAACATAATCATATAAAAGCATTATAATCATCTGTTTCATAAGTCTTTAGTCCACAAAAATCAATATACAGTGGATTCAATAGTGAACAAATATCACCTGCATTCATATGTTGGATGAAAGGGAGGTTAAATCCATGATTTTATGACCAATAATCTGCATTCATATAGTGTGTAAATGAAAATTAAAAATGATGCATGGTAGGGAGGTTAATTCCACAAGTTTAGGAAAACATACATTTTTTAGAGATGAATATCCCATAATGGAGACAAAACTCACTGAATCACAACAAAATCATACTAAAATACTACCTTGTCAATATACATTGGAGTCAATAGTGAAAAAATAATAATATAAATGCATTATAATCATCTGTTTCATATGTTTTTAGTCAACATAAATCAATATACAGTGGAGTCAATAGTGAAAACATATAACCTGAATGCATATGTTGGATGAAAGGGAGGTTAAATCCATGATTTTACGACCAATAACCTGCATTCATAGTGTGTAAATGAAAATGAAAAATGATGCATGGTAGAGAGGTTAATTTCGTAATTTTAGGAAAACATACCTATTATAGAGATCATGAACTTATTAGTGTAGGATTCCCTTGATATCTTCATGTGAAGGTTGAGTCACCTACAATATATAAATAAAAATAATCAATATTCATCTTAAAAGATGAAGTGCGTTATTAAAACAATATGAGATGAATATCCCATTATGGAGACAAAACTCACTGAATCACAACATAATCATACAGAAATAATACCTTGTCAATATACATTGAAGTCAACAACTTTTCATCATTCTATAGATCCATTGAATTTTCCTATAAGATGAATATCCCTTAATGGATAAAAACTCACTGAATCACAACATAATAATAATAAAATACTACCTTTTCAATATAAATTGTTGTCAATAGTGAAATAATAATCATATAAAAGCATTATAATCATATGTTTCATATGTTTTTAGTCAAAAAAATTCAATATACAGTGGATTCAATAGTGAAAACATATCACTTACATTCATATGTTGGTTTAAAGGGAGATTAAATCCATTATTTTACAACCAATAACCTGCATTCATAGTGTGTTAATTCAAATGAAAAATGATGCATGGTAGGGAGGTTAATTCCACACTTTTAAAAAAACATACCTATTGTAGAGATGAATATCCCATAATGGATACAAAACTCGCTGAATCACAACATAATCATACTAATGATTATCTACTCTAATTAATAATTCAAGGTACCCATCATACAATTCTCTTCAATCATTATACAGTTAACCAAAAATTGACATCAATCCATTAATTTATTATTCATGTTGCAACTTTAAATAAAATCAAAATGATATAATCTTCATTTGGGTTGAAGATACATAATTTTAGGTAGTCTTCTTTGTTACTATGATTAATCAGATCATCGATCAGAAAAATAAGACATAATATTCAGTAGAAATCCTAATATTTATCCTATTGAATAATCATAGGAATAGAAGAATGAAAGAAAAATTAATGGAATAATATGGTTTAATAGAAGACCAAAAGAAACAAGGAAAGAAACATTACAATTCTTGGAGAAGGATCCACTAAGGAGTGTACTTATGGAAATATTCAGTGTGGTCAGTGTAGAGAGGCATTCCATTTTCCCAAACTGAAAAACATGATGAAATAATACAGAAAGAGAGATGAAAATATATGTTATATAATCAGTATAGAAAATTAAAAGAGCTTGCATAGAATGCAGTGTAGGATTGTTAGAATGTAACTTTTACTGAACCGTCACTTTACCATTAGTAAAAATGTTATTTTAAGCGAACCCATCTCCTAAAATCAAAAAAATCCTCACAATGGAATATAGATGAAGGATCAAATCCCATTAAGTCGACATCTGAGACCAAAAATGTAAAAAAAATCCATTATGAATTTAGAAAATAAGTTAGGAAAAAAGTAAAAAATCCCAGTAAGTTGACATTATAGATCAATTGAATAAAAAAAATACAGTATGTTTTAACACATAATACTAAGAAGAAATTGATGATATGTGGAGTAGTCTGAGGAATCTGTGAATATATTCATCGATGGGAGCTCGCGTCGAGGGAAACCAAACCTGGACAGTGCAATACCGATGGACAAGGGAAGAGGATGAGTAATGTTAGGTAGTCCTTCGTCGAAGCCACCCGGTAGGAAGAAACCCAAATATAGACGTAACAGTAGACACGTTGACGGGCATGAAATTTTGTCATGAGAGTTGCGACATAAAATGGAATACTCTATCGTAGATAGTTGACGAAGCAGCCCAATAGCTTGAAACCCTGAATGAAAATGCAAGAGGGCAGAGCGTGTGACCGAGAATACCAGATTTCATCAACATAGGTGTGAATTAAGAGTTTAAAAATGGTGAAGGTAGTCGGAATGTTGAAGAACATCGGTAGCCACAAAACCCTATTTCAGATGGAGTGGGGGATAGTGCACGGAGGGTAGCCAATGGTGTCGCACGAGGAATGGAGGAATAGTTTGGGGGAAATGAAATTGTGTGGTATGTGGAACAAGGAGAGTGTGACACGTAGGGTAGGAATAAACCTAGTTTAGTATAGATAATTTATTTCTCATTGAGATATTTTCTATATGAGATGATAAATGAATTTCCTATTTATAGATATTTTTAATGATATCACATTAAAGGAAATCAAGGGTATACCATTTTTGAACAAGGTACACACTCTATTTGGTTGAAACATTCCTCAAAGACTTTATTTCTAGGACATTATATATTTCAACCTAGAAGAAAAAAATTAGAATCCATGATGGAATTATTAGATTTAAATTCAAAAGAAGAAGCAACCATGTCTCTACTAAAAAGTGATCAACTATTCGAGATGGTAAAAGTCATGACCTCAACATTTGGTAAACAATATTTGAAAACCATTAGAAAACTAGTTGGAAAAAGAATTTTTTTTTCAGTTACTATATGCGAATTGTTTGTACATCAAAAATAATATGGATTCATTGCATGTGGAAAAAATGTATGTGAGAATTTCATCGATATATTACTAGATGCACCTAATAAAACTAAGGATGACGTTACATCTTGGATGGACTTGAATTGTATCAACCCAAAATTATATCAATGGAAATTATTATCCTATAATTATGACATAATAAAAAACAGAAACTCATTTAAAACACAATAAAAACTTTATTAATGAATAATTAATGAAATAAAATGTAATTATAAACGTTAATGAACCTATACCAATAAAATAGTAATATTTCCTTTGGAATAGGAATGTGAATCTTATGAATAGTAAACCAGAAAATTGAATAGTAACCTCACCCATGAAAGTATAAATAAAATATATATATATCGTATAAATGAAAATATGATATAATTATATCATTGTAGATGTAAATAAATTTTTCAAAATTAATAAATTCTTGTTGATGTTTTTATAAAACATAATTTTTCATTTTCAAAGACATAATCAATATAATGTTTTAAAATAAAATTTATATCCTTTAAATTTATTCATATAATAATATTTTTCTTTATTATGATTATAAGGTAATTTAATGAGATGTTAACTAATTTTTCAAAGTGTTATAAAATTTGTTAGAATTTTAAAGATGATATTTTAATAGTGAATGTTGATTTTAATTATAAATTTTATTTCTCATATATATAGAATTATTTTTATAAAATTTATTCTAGTTTTTAATTCTATGCATCTAAAAATGGTTAGTGATAACTTTTTCGATCTTTCTAAAAATAGTTTATTTTTTGTGAGTAGTATAATATGAAAATTTATAATATATAAACATTATATGTTAAATACACTTTTCCTTGAGTCATATATAATACAACATCCATAATATTTTACTCCACTTAATTATTTTAATTTATTTTTCGATAATCCATATAATACTCATAGTATTGAAGAAAAATAACAATCTAATGAAGAAAATAATGAAAAAACACCCCACTCCACCCCTATAAATACCACATGTCCCCACCTCTTCTCCTTAGACCTCCTGAACAATAGTTATTTTCTAAATTCTACTAAAATATCATTCCATCCCCAAAACCACATAAAAGTGTATTTGGAATCAACAAAAGACTAAAATTAATCCCCATAAGGCGGTTCTCAAGGAAAATAATTCAAGAGGTAAAATCATATATCATTTCTTTTAATTTATTTTCAGTTATATTAATTTAATATTCTCTCCTAACATACCTTCATAAAAATGGTATGATACCAAATAAAATTACATATAATTTAACGTTATCATTCAAGTGGAATAATCCATCATCGTTTCTTTCCCTCATGTTATCTACAGAAAACGAAAATATCATTTTTGATGTGTGAATTTATCATAATCAAGGATGATAATGTTTTCAATTTAAGTTGCCTCCTACAAGAGTGGTCATAAAAACATTTTTATGTTTAAAAAAATTTAATATTTATTTATTATATCCTATGTAATGTTTTGTAACAATTTTACATTTATGATATTAAATAACAGAAAACTATTTTTTGATCATTTAGCAACCACCCAAATAATCTTAAAGATTATCACTAACATCTTATCTAACGATTCATCCTAACCCTAAATTACCAAAAAAACATTTATAAACATTTAAAATTATGTTTGTTCATTAATAACATATAAATTAAATAATTTAAAACCATTATTATTTTACATAATATTCAATACATGTATACAAGTAAACAATCATGTAATCCAAGGAAATCGATTCTCCCAAATGATGAAATTGAATCTCACAACTCATAAAAAAGAAAATAAATGAATTTAATAAAATTATAATGAATAATATAAATTTTGAAAATGTTATTAATTAATCAATTAAGGGACTTAATTTGATTATCCAAGACTTCATGATCAAGTGATGAACATTTTCATACATTGGGTAATGGATTCTACCTGATCCACCATTTTTCTTTCATGATACTCCTTCTCTCTCATTAATATATTGTAATGATTCTATATTTTGGTGTAAATATTCTAAAATATATTTATATTTTTTCAAAATCATGATTCTAGATCTAATCATCATTATTTGATGGGGAAATACATGTTTTAAAACGGCCCCATTCTCAAATCTTCCCGATATACAAACTAGATTAATGGGTATTTCCTAATTTCAAACCCATTCTAATATGCTAAAATTAATCTAATGTAAGGAAGTATTTATTTCTAAAATAAATTATTTTATTATGAATAAAATATAACGATAGATTTATGGTTTTGTGCAAAACAAATTATACCTTTTCTGTTTTAAATACTCCTTAATATTGTCACTTAAATCTCTATAAAAATGGATAATTTGTTATGTTACCCAAAGACTCTTTTTAAATTTTTTCAATGAAGTTAGACACCATTAATAATTATTTATTCCTATTTTAATTTATTAATAACCACTTATTTTTTAATTGCATTCTTTAATGGGAACTTTTATGACACACCAATTTGTAATTCCTTATGACAGGATTATGATACCCATTTCTTTACAAGGGAAAACCATATGTTATGTTTGATTCCATATATATAATTCTTTATGTGGAACACATATTCAGTGATATGTTATTATGGGTGTTCTTATATAGCGCTCCAATGTATTGGGTAATGTTTAGTCTCATGAGACACCATGTTGGGACTGGGAGTGAACTTGATTTCATTATGGGACTTTGTCCACCATGCATTGGTAGCTATCCTTGAAACATGTTTCTGTCATGTTATATATTGTTTCTACATTACAATTATTTCATGGTTATATTTTCCAGGATTATACATGTTAGTATTTCATATCATTATTTATATCACATGCCTTTATGTCATCATGTTACGCCTTCTAACCCATATACTATGCTTAATTCCTATTCTTATTCCCATACAAGGATTTTTTGATCATACCGTTTGTTCATATATTTTTGAGGTTATCCTATGAAGATATAAAGTCTCATATAGAGTTAGTATCTCATTATTTCAATTATATAAAATACGGTATTATTTTGGTTGCACAATGTTTAATTATGTGCCTAATCTTCCAAGACACCAGACCTTTAGATCCATGGATAGTAATTTAATGTCTAATTATGCATAAAATGATTTAATAATATATATAAATGGATAGTGTTTCTATAGTTGTTATTAGAGTCAGGTATAATTATTTTTGGAGACCATGAATTGATCACATTAGTATGAATTCTAATGGTAATTTTATCACAGTGGATAAATTATATTTAAACATTGGGCATCACAAGTTAGAATATACTTTTCATTTTCATGTTTATCTTTTTTAGTTCATTGTTTCCATTTTATATTCATATTAGATAGGTATTCCTGAACGTATAATTATACCATTTTTATTCAAGGTCTAGAAATAGACAAACCTGTTCGAAAAATCAATGTGATAAGCAGTGTGAAAATTTACCTAATGATATGCCAAATATTATTGGAATGGATTCCCAAAACATGATGATAACACTTGTGTAGCTGGATCAAGTTATGAATAATAACATGAATTATGTGGAACTCCATAATTCTCCTAAAAAGTCCAATTTTCATTCAAATAATCTATGGTGAAAGGCCTCCCATTTTAAGTTGATCTTCTAATACCCTCCTCACAGAACAATGGATTATCTCCATTGATAAAATTTTATTTATAATGTATTGCTCAAATGAAGAGAAAGTTTTGCTGGGAGTCTATCGTTTTTATGATGAAGATGATATTTGGGGGAAACTAATCAATAACATAATGTACAAAGAGGAAATTAATTCCACGAATTGGGAAGAATTCAGGATAATAATTTTCCTAAAATCTCCAACACAATATGGAAAAGGAATTACTCTTACTGAAATATAAGGAAGATGAGTAAATTGGGTAAAATGAGGAAAACATCACAAGTATTGCAAGATACACCTCTCTATTTTGCCTGAACATTGAAAGAAATTTTTATCCATTCTTTATTAGTATAAATGTGAGTCTAAAAAAGCATTTGAAATTTGAGACTTTGATAGTTAATAGGATATTTTTCATTGTTGCCATAATATTGAAATAGGGATCAAAGACTCTAAGTGGTATCATGGTCCTAGAAAAAAATAGAAAAAGGAGTTTAATATGTGTGTATTGACAGATGAATCTCATTATGTAAAGAATACCAAACATCCCCCGTGTCAAAATAATTTGAAGAAGCAACTTGGAAATTGTTTAAAGGAAACCAAAATATGCTTATAATATGGATGATAAATGAATATAGATAATAAATTCCACAGGGATATGAATAATCCCACTATTAAAGAATAATAATGGAAGTTTCATATCAAAACATAGTATATAGTGCAATTTTACAACTACTAGGAACACATGCAGTATGCAAGACATTTTCCTAATTCATAGATAGTTGGTGGAAATTAACAACAACAACCTCCAAGGTAAAAAGGAAGGTAATATGAAATAAAAACTGTTGAGGTGGATCCTAATAATAATGTGTTTATAGGTACATTGGTTATAAATTTAATAATGGAGATTGTACTACATGATTATGCTTCTATGCATTCTTTCATATATTTAATTTTTAGTATAACTATTAAATAACCATCTAAAAATTTGTATTTTGAGTTATTTGTGAGAATAATAAATTGTGAAATTATGGCATCAAATTTTTTTATATTTTCCTCAGTTAATGTTTTAGGACTAAACATCCTAGAATGTATTTTCATAATCCCCTTGGTAGAGTTTGATTCTATATTGGGCATGGATTTTTTATATTATTATAAATTCAACACCAACTGTTGGGAACGTGAGATCACTCCGAACATATCGATGCATCCTCTAATTCTATACATGTGTAAAGCGGAAGATGAATCTCCTTCAGACTCATTATCTCAATTATAGATATTGTTTCCTTATGGGAAAGAATATCATTATCAAATTCATGACACAAAGGAGATAATCATACTTGAAGATATTCCAATCAAGAGAGATTACACTGATGTATAACCTAATTAATTTCTCGTTCCACCTCACAATTTAGTTGTTGTGTTCTCAATTGAACTTATTCCTGGATCTCTACCTATATCAAAGACATCTCATAGAATGGCCACCATATAAGTGTAAAAAATAATTAACTAGTTACAAGACAATTAGGAAAATGGTTATATATTTTTGAGTGCTTCACCATGGGGTGTGCAAGACATCTTCATCAAGAAGAAGTATGGGTCAATGTTCCTCTACATTAACTATTGAAATCTAAACAGAATCATGATAATGAACAATTATCCCCTACCACATATAGATGAATTGTTTGATCAGATATGTGGAGTCAGTTATTTTTCTATGGTGGACCTTTTGTCGGATATCACTAATTAAAAGTGTGGAAGGATGGTATTGTCCTGAATTTATTTGAATGAGGTATGGACAATACGTGTTCATAGTAATTCCCTTTAGGCTGACTAATGACCCATTAATTTTCATTGAAATAATGTATATAGAATATAAAGATTACCATGACCAATTTCTTGTATCATTTATTGATTATTTTATGATATACTCCAAGAGTAAGGAGGAACACATGGATCATTTGAATAATCAGCCAATTAATTTGAGAATGGATAAATTATATGTATGGTAAAATAAATATGATTTCGGGATGGATGAAATATCATTATTGGGGGAATTTTATCCCTAGTAATGGAATATATGTCCCCCCCCTACAAAGGAAAATGCAATTAAAGAGTGGACCAAGACAACATCCTTAAGAGAGATCCATAGTTTCCATTTTCTATCTGGGTATTACCAGTGATTTATGAAGAACATAACACAATTTATAAACCTACTAACAATGATGACATGGAATGGTGAAAGAATTTTAATGACTAATGAATGTGAATACTGATTTCAAGAGTTGAAAAAGATGATTATCATTGCACCAGTTCTCAGAGTACCAACAAGTGGGGAACACATTGTACTGTATAGAGATGTTTGAAAGAAGGTATTAGGATGTTTACTAAATTAAAATGATATTGTGGTAGTCTACTCCACAAGAATGATGAAAATTAATGAAAAAAACTATCACATGCATGATCTAGAGTTGTATGTCGTTATCTTTGCATTTAAAATCTAGTGACATTATCTCTATGTGTAGAAGAATGATATATACACTAATAACAATAGTCTCAAATTTGTATTCACATAGAAGAAGCTTATTATGTGACCACGATGATGGTTATAGATCATTAAAGATTATGACTTCGCAATCTATTATCATTATTTTAATAAAAATAACGTTGTCAATAATCTAATTATAAAGGATTCTACTACATTAACAATGATGATAATAGAGAAGGATCCAGTCTTATTAGACCTTCAAAGGTTAAAAATGGTAATAATTAAGGAAAGAATATCATCATTAACTTCTCAACTGATTTCCTAACCATCCCTCATGGATAAAATAATGGATTCCCAAAGAAATGATGTGTTAATTGAGGATAAGGATGACGCCATAAGAGAATAGAAATCCTTAATAATCAAAATTGATGATGATGGAGTTGTGAGATTTTACTCATGACTCTGTGTACCATCCAATCTATAGATAATGAATTTTCTTCTGAAGGATGCGCATATCTCTACCATATATAATCACCTGGGGAGTAAAAAATATATCGAGATCTCTTAGATCACTATTGGTCGGAAAATATGAAAAATGAGATCAATGAATATACATCAAAGTACCTGGTATGTTGGAAAGTGAAGGATGAATGGTAAAATTATTAAGGGATGATGCAACCAATACTCATACCAAAAAATAAGTGGGAAAGATCACCATGAAAGTTTTCACTAGAATTTATAAGACTTCTAGAGGAATCAATGATATATGAGTTGTTGTGGATCATCTTACAAATATTTCCAACTTTATCACAATTTAGGAGGAATTATCCCTAGACCAACTTGAATGGATATAAATCCACGAAGTGGTAAGGATGTATTGAGTACTACTATCAATTGTATTTGATCGAGATCCAATATTCACCCCCATGTTTGGGAAAAGTCTCCAAAATGATCAAATCACTATGTTGAACCTATGTTCGACCTATCATCCACAAACTGATGTCCAATATGAGAAAATGATTCAATCATTGGAAGATATGTTGGGGGAATGTTCTATGGAATTCAATGGTGGATGGGACCATTATTTTCATCCAATCGAGTCCTTATGCAACAAAAGACCCACTCAAGCATCCAAATGTGCCCTTTTGAATCCCATTATAGAAATAGATTCAGAACACTAACTTGTTGGGATTAGGTGGGTGTACATAAGATACTAAGGTCTAAAATGGTCAATGAAATGGAAGAAAATGTTAAAATCATTCAGCATGATATAAAGGAATTCCAAAGTTGATTGAAGATCTATGAAAACAATCATCCATAAGACCTTGAGTTAATGGTTGCAGATAGGGTATTCCTTGAGATATCTCTATGGAATAGGATAATGATATTTGGAAAAAATGAAAGCTAAGTCCTAGGTACATCTCCCCCTTCATGATTCTTGATTGTCTTAGAGATGTGCCTATCAACTGGCACTTCCACCTACCATTTCTCAAGTACACAATGTATTCCATGTATTCTTCTTGAGGATGTACATACAGAATCCTTCATAGGTACGGAATTCAGAGGTGGACCAACTAGAAAAAGTTCTCTCATATGAGGATCATCCAGTGTTGATCTTGGATCGTAGAGATAAATTTATATGAAACAATACTAATCACATGGTCAATGTACTATAGAGGAACCATACATATGAATAGGAAACACAAGAACCTGAGTAAGTGATGAAAGAGATGTACCCACACTTTTTTTATCTTATAATATAAAAAAATTAGAGAAAAATTTATAAGGGGAAAAAATGTAGCGACCCATAATTTTATAAATGTAAATTTATTTCTTATAATAATTTCATAATCACATAAAATCACATTTGTAACAAAACATAAAATTTATAAATGGATAATGAACGAAATAATATTTATTTCTAAAAGTTATGTAACTTGTACCGATGAAATAGTTACTAGACCATTGCAATAGTAATATGGCATTTATAAAGAGTAAACTGAACAATTGAATAGTAATATCTTCCAAGAATGTATAATTTTTTTTGAATCTTATAAATTAAAATATCATATAATTATATCACTATAGAAGTAAATAAATGTTTTGAAATTAGTAATTAAGTACTGATATTTATAAAAATCATTCTTGAATATTTTTAATTTTATAATTAATATTATTTTTAAAAGAAAAAATAATTCTATTAAATATATTCATAATTTAATATTTTGTTGTCTAATTATTGTATGATAATTTTAAGAGACTTGATTAATTTTTAAAATTGTTATAAAATAACATATAATTTTAATATAGGTATTTTCCATGTAGAGGATGATTTTAATTAAAAATTATATTTCTCATATTTAGAAAAATATTATGATAAAATGGAGTCTCTTTTTGAAATTTACAGGTTGAATAATGTTTATGCTGAATTTTTGGGATTGTGCTCAAATAATTGAATTTTTGGTCAATAGTAAATTACTTTAATTTAAGATATATATATATATATATATATATATTATAAGATAAGTAATCTACTCCTTGATTCATTACTGATGTAAGTACTATATTCTCGAACTAACCTTTATTATTTTAATTTATTTATTGATAATTCTAACACAATTCGTAGACATGAGGAAAAATAATAATATAATGAAACAAATTATAAGAAAACAACCCTCTCCTCCCTTATAAATACCACCCTCAAATCCTCTTCTCCTCAACCATATCAAAATTCGATCCTTGCCTAAATTATGAAGTTATATCTTCCCAATAACCTCCTTCACATCTAGGATCCTTTTGTATCAACAAAAGTCCAAAACTATCCTCTCCAAGAAGTTTCTGAAGAAGAAGGATTCAAGAGGTAAAATCCTCCTTCTTTTGTTTTTAATTTTTTTTCAAGTTCAATTATTATATTATTATCTCCTCACCTACAATCGTAAAAAATGGAATAATATATTTTGTACATTACATATACTAAAATTTCATTATGATAATGTAATAATTAATCATCATATATTTCCCCTCTTCTTTTGTACAAAAAATCAAAATATTTTCCATTATGTGTTAATTTATCATATTCAGGGAAGAAAATGTTTTCAATTTACATTCCATCATTAAATAATTCTTATAAAACCATTTTTCAGTTAATCTAGATTATAATATATGAATATAATCCTATTTAATGTTTTAGATCCATTATATGTATATGATAATAATTAATAAAAAAACTAGTTTGTGATGGTTGAAAAACTACCAAAACAATCTAAATAATTATCACGAACGTCTTATATAATTATTCATCCGCACCAAAAATTTAAAAATGGCATATATAACCATTTAATATTTCTGATTTTCCTTATTATCTTATAACATCAATTTTATACAACCATTATCTTTTTACATGAATTTCCATACATGTATACAAGTAGTCGATCGTAAAATACAAGGAAACATACGCTCATGAACGATGAAACTAAAAATTATATCCCATCAAAAATACGAAAAATAAACTTAATAAAATGAAAATTAATAAAATAATTGTAGAAATTTTTCTGAATAAATTAATTATAATATTTATTTTTATTATCCATGACATTAAGATCAGTTGTATAACTATTTCAAGAAAAATGATGGGGATTCTACACGAACCCCCATTTTTCTGTTGATTTAATATTTCTATGTCTTTATTGTAATATAATGCTTATTAATATTTTCTAATTATTTTAAATTATATTTTTATGTTCCAAAATAATTTAACTATATCAAATCATATTTATATGATCATAAAATACTTTTTTTAAACAGTTCCTCTTCTTAAATATTTCGGATAAGCGTGCCAGATTAAAATGAATTGACCGATTTTTTACACATTATCATGTGTGATCCATAATAATTTTTAATCCACAATTATTTTTATAAAATCCATAATTTTATAATTAAAAAATATCATGATTCATTTAGGGTTTTTGAAAACAATTATGCATATTCTATTTTAAATACTCTTTAATATTTTCCCATAAAATTCCACTAAAGAGGCTAATTAATAAGGCTTAAAAAACTATTTTTAAATATTTTTATTTATGTTGGGAACATTTAACATTATCTCTGCCTATTTTCCTTTATGAATGTCAATATATTTGCTAAATACATTATTCATGTAGAGTTTTTTTATACGAACATTTATAATGCCTCATGACATGATTATGATAACCATTTGCTTCCATGGGAAACCCATATGTTATATTTCTTTCCTTATGTATGATTATTAATGTGGAATAAATATTAATAATTTTTTCGTTATGGGTGATCCCAGATTGAACTCTAATTCATTGGGTAATGTTTAATCTAATGAGATGTAATGTTGATACATAGATTGAACATGATTCCTTTATGGGACTTTTTCCACTATGTCTTGGATGTTAGCCTTGATTCTTGTTTTTGTGATGTTATATGATTTCTCACATTCCTATGATTTCATGGTAATATGTTACCATGTTATACTAGTAAATATTCCTTATCTTAATTCATGATCAATGCCTTATTATCATCATGTAATATAATCTAGACCTTGTGTTGTGTTTTATTCCAATTCTTATTATCTTAATGGGATTTTTAGATCATCTGTTATTTATTCCCTAGGTTATCATATTCATATATTAGGGATGTAATAGACTTAGGATCTCATTATGAATATTAAATAAATGATGTTTTCATTTTGGTATCAGGATGTTTAATTATGTACATAATCTTCTGAGACTCTTGACATTGTGATCCACATATTGTAATTTGATGTTTAATTGTACATAAAATCATGTAATAATATGTGTAAAAGGATATGATGGATATGTAATTGGAAATGAAATACAGGAATATTTTGTTCCAGTGATGGGTGAAAGATGGAATTTTTTTCCTCCGGCTACATACACTATTTCTATAAAATATAGATATCTGTTTTGATAATTTAGTAAAGATATAATAGATCCAAAGAGGTTTCCGTAAAATATCAAGAATATAATTTTAATGAATAACATAATGTTAAAGGGTATAAAATCAAAATATATACATGTTTCAATGAAATATCAAATTCCAGCAGATTTACATTATATTTTGCGTAAAAATGTCTCTCATACATTGATTGATCACTGATTCTTTTTCATTTTTAGAAGAAGTAAATTTATATACCCAATGATCCTTTCAATCATAAGAAATGAAATTGTTTCCAAATTATGTGAATTTGGGATGTTATTCCTATCATCATTTTTTATATGATGGTTAAGTTAATTTTTCAGTTGGTTAGAGAGATTTATCTATGTAGACATGTAAACAATTGATGGATATAACCCAGTGAATGGCATATGAAGATTTTGAAATGGTATTTAAAAAATATATTTCATCCAAATGGTTGTATTACAGATTGATATACTGTTGAGGAAGACATTGATTTATTTAATGACTACCCTTCTGATGTTGAATGCATTGGTCGATCAAAATCACATCACAGTGGCTGACATGTTGGAAAAATTAATTTCTAAAATATATGTTGTCACAATTTCCATTACATTGTGGGAGTTGGATCACCATTACATTTTATAAAATATTTTAGTTGGTGTTTCATCTTTTTTGTCTCAGAAATTAATTATTATGAATTTTAAACCATTAATGTTTGAAATCATGATATAAATTGCACATAATAAAGAGTTTTAATATAGGTTTTAGACTATATTTTTATGAATTCGACTAAAAAATACAAATTCAATTTAAAAATGACATAAGTTCCTAGATAGAAGACCAAGAGTTCCTATAATATCTTACAATTCTTATTTAATTAATGGTATACATTCTTTTGAAAAGTACATGGTGAATGCAGTACTATAAAAATCAGTGGTGTTACTCTGGTGAAGAAGGTGATGCATATATATGGTGCCAATGAAAAAAATCCAATTTATCAAAATATATCATAATTTGACATCATTGAATAATTATGGGAGTATGATTGTAATACATTGTATGTATTTATTCATTAATGTATGTGTGTTGAATGATGGAGTGCAGCTAAAATAAATTAATTGGGATTCTTGATAGTGTATTTATATAAGGAACAGTAAAATTATGAATTATACATAATGGAATCTTAGGCACTGAGTGTATTTTATGTGTTATATATTTTGATTAGAAAGTGATAAATTGTAATGTTATCAATCAAAACCATTTTAATACTAGATATGAATTATTTCAAATATGTCCATTTCATTAGGACCTCATATTTATTTAATGGTTGTCCCAATGTAAATGGGTTCTGCTATGTCATTAGAGACAAAAAAGATTATATTATGGTACCATATTGAAGGGTTAAATCTATTCCAAATTCCAATGGAAATAGAGAGTTCAATAATCAAGTTATATTTTTTATAATATAAATTACCTTATATCATAGTATTATTTACTCACAATTGTATTTAATTAATAAAAATTAAATTTTGTCCACATATATGTATAATGCATTTTCTATATTCAAATGATATCAATTTTGAGGAATAATAGGTTTCTCAACACGTTTGTTCTCTTATTGTAGAGGAACAATAGGTTTCTCCATATTTTAGTGTAACCAATCCTATGTAAAATAATTTTAATGTTTTTCAAACCAAGGAATTGGTAGTTGGTGAAACAAACACATCTTAGAAAAAATAAGCATCACAGTAAAACAATAGTAATAAAAAATTTTATGGGGAGATGTAGAGACATGAAATTTGAGTAGGTATAGAATGCACATGACCAACCAATTAACCCCAATAAGTCAATTTTTATTAGTTACATTGGAGACACCACTCAAATTCATGTGAAGGTTGATGTAGATACATGGAATAATGGAATACAATGGCTTAAAAAACTAATTTAGTGTGTTATTTAGGTAGAATTTTGACATGCATTCTGTATTTTACAAAAAATTAGTTAATGAAACATTGATTTACTCTTTATTATCCCTTGAAGAGTGAATTTATAAAAGATTATTTTCAAATTAAATTTAATTGAATGGTCACTATAAAGGAAATTAAAGTCTTTCATACCATTATTCTGAAGCATTATATTAATGATGGTGATTACAAATTAAACTCACACCCATCATAGTTATATGGACACCTGATAAACCAATAAACATAGAACATGTTTATGGGATTTCATGGGGAGGCATCATTTTTTAGTACAATTTGATTAGTAACTACTTAATTTTAAAATACATTTATTAATAAATTTGATTAATAATAGTTAATTTATGAAATAGAAACTATGTTCTGAAGATATGTTCTTTATTTAAATCTTACATACCCCATCCATAATGAAATGACGAGGTTCGATTCACTTGAGAAAAGTGATATTTTGTTAATATTTAGTAATAATTTTAGGTGTCACTAAAAAATAAATAATTATGTTCCTTTTTGTACATAATTATTAATGAATAAAAATTAAAGTCTACTTCCACACAACATTATGTTCTGTAGAATGAGGCTCATTTAAATAAATAACAAATACTTGTACCTGAAAAAACATAAAATTATTGGAAGCATGTGAAATTACTAAATAAAAAAATCACTAAAAAATAAATATTACAAAATAATGACTAATAATTCTTGAATATTTTTTATTTGGATTATACATAATAATCAAACTTGGTAGTACCTGATGAATAACTAAATTTAGAGGATTTGATATGGCCTGAACAATATGGTCTTGTTAAGGGTTTTGTTATTTGAATTTCACCTCGAACCTATTTTGAGAAAGAAATTCACAAGGTGATAAATACAAGACAATGGATGAAATGCATACCCAAATAAATGATATAGAATAAACACTTAATTGGAATTATGAGTTTTATAATTTCTTTTCAAATAATCAAATAGATAATAACTCAAAAAAGAACATGTATATCCTCCCTCAAACATTTATGTGAAACACTCCCCTAAAATGACATTATTATCATAGGTAATTTAATTTTTCATAACTATTTCTATGCAATGTGAATCAAGAAGATAACAAAAAATAATTATTCTAATATTTCATAGTTTTAAATTGATTGTGATTTATTTATGTCACGGCCATCCCAAAAAAGTGTTTTGAGGGCTACAATAAACAAGATCCAAGGTGATATTCTAAAAACAAAAATATAAATAATTTCATGTGATAGTGGGGATTCACACCGATCAAAATCCAAGTGTTAACCTACCTATTATCCATGATAATCTAGATATTCACATGATCAAACGTACTATTGGAATTTTTTAGAACGACTATTTTATATTATAAAAATACTTGCCTCCAAGGATGTATGTGATGTTAGAGGGTTCCATAGATCCACCATATGTATGTAATATTATTACCATTACATTTTATAGTTTTATGTATATACAAATTTTCTCTTACTATTATAGTTTTTATAAATTTTCATATTTAATTTTCATGTTAGTTTCCATATATTAAATTTCATATAAAAGGTTTATAGAAATTATTAGGTTATAATTAGAACCTTGATATATAATGATACAAATTATAAAAATATATACTATGGTCTAGATACATCATGTTGATAGGACACATATGATGTATTAATATTAGGTTCTGGGGAACATAGGCATTGAAATATATTCTCATGAGGTTAACTCATGGTTATAAAAAGTTTTTATTATCATAATGATAAACCCTCCAATAAGAACAAATCATGTTTTTAGTGTTGGTGGTTATTCATATCTATTAGAATGTGTATTTGTATCTTGACTTGAGATAATTATAAATGTGTTCCATTTGATCTAATTCATTGATTCAAGATGAAAAAAATGGAATTTATGTTATGGGGAGGTAGCTTGTGTTGGGTGTGTCATTGGTGGTATGGAATTTTTTGAATGATTATTGAAGGATTTTTAACTTCCATGTTAAATAATAGATATCTTGGGCCTAGTTTACTAGAATGGTAGTACCTTCAAAAAATAAATATGATTGGTTGATAAAGGAATTCATATTCTAAAGTCCATATAAATAATAGATAAATTATATTAGGATGGTTACACTAGTGAAACACCTTGCTTTATGATATATCATGAGACAAAGAGATTATAGTTCTTTGAATGTGTTCATAGTGAAGTTTTTCACATTAATAACTATATCAAATATTTTAGGGTCCTTGATGGATTTCTATAATCCACTATTAGATTGTGACTAAAACTCAATACTATTGAGATAAGGGTTTAGGGGGTCACAGACTTAGCGTGTTAAAATGGTTAGAATATTCTTATGAATACGAGTTTAGTGAAGGTATCTAGGAACACAATGGAAGAAGGTGGGATGGAAATTAAATATTTTTACCAGTGATCGATGTACCTATGTCATTTTTGGTGAATCATATCCCTAGTAAAGGCTCATGGACATCATGTGATTAATTTTAATCATGAAACATACATCAATGAATTATTTCATTTTATCTGAAGCCCCAATCAATATATGTTACGTTCTGGTGATCATTTATCAATGAAAATGAAGCTGATTCGCTCTAGATCATCCACACATACTACAGAAGTCTATGGGATCATAAATTATATAATGTTGTGTCATAGTGCAGAAATACGATGATGTATTTAACACCCAATGATCACCAAATTGATGTTTATTATGAGTGAATGATATTTCTAACTAATATATTGCATCGAGAGATTATCTCTCTATGATGTGGGAGAGAGGAGATTAAAAATCTCAAAATATCATGATGAATAGTTCATGTTAATGGGACACTCTTATAGATGTATAGAAATGTAATAAATACCTATAAGTGGCTCCCTAACCCTTGATATATATTACCCACTAAATAATCTATAATTGATATCTAATTACTACTATACTAAGTCAAAAATAAAATTTAAACTTTAATCCGTTTTTTAAATATAATAAATATATTACGTGATTGAAACGAGTCATTAACTCTACATATTATACCAAAAAATATTAACAAACCATGAACTTCAAATTTATATTCATTCGAATCACATTTTTACAGGTATTCACATAATAACATATAAATTCTTTTAATTAATAATTTTAACCAAATTATTCTATACTTAGATAATAAAAAATTAATTAATTTATTAGTGATCATTAATACTTATAAATCTCTAAATCCCTATGGTTAGGACAAAAATGTTTTATACTAATATTTTTTGTAATAGGAAAAACTTTAAATATGATAATTGTGTGACCCTATTGGACTTTATCTAAATAGAATCAAAAATTATTCACAGACCAAATGTATAGTATTGCAAACAGTCAAGGACCCTAAATATATATAGAGTTTTCAAAGTAATAAAAACCTTATTATGAACACACATCATGTAATATAATCCATGTGTATCATGATATCTCATAAATAAAGATGCACACTTTGTGTTATTATCTTTTCTTACTTCATTAACAGTTAAATTTCCCAGATAGACTTACCTTATTATTCCATGATTTTTTATTTTGTAAAGGTAGAACTATCCTAATCAACTAGGCCAAATGTATATATTATTATGGTAAGAAAACGGACATTTATTTATCATTCTATAAATTTTACACCACTAATGAAGCACCTAATACAATCTACCACACAATGACTTCAATGGAATAGTTTCTTTCTTACATCAATGTACGTGATCCAAAGGTATAAATTGATAATAATCTCATGTCTATAGACTATTACACATGTTCACAAACCTGAACCACCAATGAAACCTTAAAAATATGGTGTTCTTATTGGTCGATTAAACCTCATGATCTCATCCACTCAATATCACTAAGTGGTAATTTAATGAGAAGAAGTATCAATTCTTATGAGACCCCACCATCTCATTGTCAAACATTATAATGTTCAGTCAGAATGATGTATCTAGAATATAGGAAATAATTTTAAGATTATTGTTATGGTATCTCAAGGTTATAATTATATACTAGGATTATATATAACCTTATAATATGATAAATAATATATGGAAATTACCATATAAATAGTGGACACTAAAATGTCAAAAATATATTGGTAAGAGTACATCATGAATAACTCAATGTCACAACCCATCCTCGAGGCCCGTGCCATGACTTCCCCATGCCTGCCTTCCATTGTCCAGGGGCTCGCGACTAGCACCAAAGGCATAAATTCTTATGCTGGGAAGGAATTACATTTATTAGAGTAAACAAACACAACATTGTACGCAAAAAGAAGTAAACACTATGTAAAACGGAATAAAAAATAGTGTGTTGGAAAGTAAATGGGCCAGTATACACACCCAACTGAACAAAAAGTAAAAGTAAAATAGGGACAAGCAGTTGAAAGTAAAGAGCAGCTCCTGGATCGTCCTCTAGGGTTCCTACCTTAGGGGTAGGTATAGATGGACACCTCAGCACTCAAATTCGTCTGTGTCTTCCAGGTACTGACTCTTCGTGAGGTACACCTTCGGGTACCGTGCAGTGCTCGTACACTCCGCCTCAATCAGCGCTCTCCGTCGTCTGCATCCAACACAATGAGGTGCTGGCATAGCCTGTTCATGGGTGATTGTAACGATACTCATTAGTGACCCCGAGACCCTCATGGTTCTACAAGATCCACAAAGGATAATACATAGTAGAAAGATACAATCACGATGTATCAACCAACCCTACTTAGATATATGCCCACACATATACCTAAGTTATCAATCACAGTCTAACTCCAACTCTCGAGCCCATGCACAAACTATTCCACAAAGTAAGTAAATTCAATCACAATGATGATAATGGTTGAAAGAAATGACACATCTCACATAGGTATACAACTCACAATGATGGGTAGAGATGATTAAATGTAGCCTCTTATTTATCTCCATTGTCGAACCCATGTAGGATCCCGAAACAATGTCAGTGTTGTCGAACCCATGTAGGATCGTGGCACAGAAGTCATCATTGTCAAACCCACGTAGGATTCCGGTATAGTATTCATTGTTGTCGATCCAACGTAGGATCCTGGTATAGAAGTCACTGCTTTCAAACCCACAGGGGATCCCGGTACAGAAGTCATCACCGTCGAACCCACGTAGGATTCCGGTACTATGATTATCGATGTCGACCCCATGTAGGATCATGGTCCATAAGTCACTGTTGTCTAATCCACGGAGGATCTTGGTACAAAATTCGTCACTATCGAACCCTCGTAGGATTTCTATACAATAGTTATCGCTGTCGAACACACATAGGATTCCGTCATCATAGTCGCAGCCAGCCCTAGGGTTCCCACACACAGCACGCTCGATTCTGGGAGGGTCTTCTCCTCGATCCAAGTGTCGATACATAAACTATCATGAAGTCCTGAGTTGATTTATCCCGTTTTTCCATATCATCATAACGAACCCAGCGTGACAGACGGTGCGTTAATCGAACGCTCGGTCTAAGAGTTATTGGTATTTCCGTTCAAGGGGCCGGTTGGATTTCAGGTATAATCCAACCCAGAAATACTTTAACAACATCCGAATCATATGTGGAATATTAAAAAAGGACCGTATCATAAAAAGGAATCCAACTAAGTTGAAAGAATGTCAATTGGTCATCCGGTCCTTACGTTATAAGTGTTTTTGCTCCGAGGGCCCGGTTGGTTTTGGGATCGAACCAACCCGAATGTACAAAAAATTCACCAAAACCCTGAGTGTGATATACCGAAATGACTGCCTCGATCCAAGGAATCATATGCCACTGACGGCGTGTCGATCGGAGGTTCGTAACTAATGTTATGGGCCAAAAACCAAAAGTGGTCCGAAGTGGGGGGTCGAGGTCCGGTCTGACCCGTCCCGACCCACCCTGGGTCAGCCCGAACCGGGTCGACCCATACCGGGTCCGGGTCCGGCCCGAAACGGCGGGCCCGACCCGATGTTTGTGGTACAGCCCACGCGTGGGCAGCCCGGACCGGTGGCTGCAGCTGGGCCCGTGCGGGGGAGGCCCGGCCCAGTGGCTGTGGCCCAGCCCGCGCGGGGGCATCTCTGCCCGCGCGGCTGGCGGCCTGGCCTGCGAGGCTAGCGGCCGGGCCCACATGGCTGGCGGCCCGACCAACTGGCCATGTGCGAAGCTGGGGCGTGGCCCCTCAGTTTTTGATAACGGCGGTGCCAGCTGGCACCGCCCGTGCCTCCAGGAACCCACAGACGCGTGTTCCGGTCTACCACCACGGTCGATGCTGCGGTGGCTGCCTCCCACCAGTGCGCCAGGGGCGCCACTGCCCCCAGGAGGCCGGCCGGTGCCGGCCGCCACCTGCGGTCACCCGCGCCGGCACCGAAGCGCTCTTCTGCGGGCCACCAAAGTCATTCGGGTGGCCCGTTTTACCACTCGTATGCACCTACGACCTCCTCGGTTCCTTCTATTCACTACGATGGCCTCAAAACAAGGTTTCTGTTCTGTTCATCCATTTCCCAACAAACCACGCACTAAGAACGAAAAGGCGGAGGGTCTAGACTAGTTCGACAGCCCGTTCCCTTTACGTTAGAGGCTCAAACAATTATCCAACATATTTTCACCCAAGTATGAGGGTATAATTTTGCTCATTTAAAATTATACAAAACCCCCTACCTCGTATTCGGTGTTGTACATTTATGAGTCGTGGAAGACGGGTATTGCGGAAGATGAGTGTTGTTACGTCAACATTGGAGGAAGTATATCATGAAAATTCATGTCGAGACGACGCCTACGGTGTACTTCATGGGCGAGGGTGCCCCCTTTCCTGCTCCGGTTGAAGAAGGCATTTCTTCAAATTCTTCAAGATGTGGAGCATTCTTTATTGGAGAACGACATTCTTCATCGAATGAAATAATAATTCCAACAAAATATCCTCCCATGAATTCCTCCCAACAGAATATTTTCCAACGCAAATAAAATAATAGGCTCTCCAATTTAATATTTCAATGAATTTCAAAATAATTCAAACACACAAACAAATAATTAAGTTGATTCTCCTAAAAAATTTCCATGGGGTTGGAACGAAATTCAATGGTATCATAAAATTATAACATGGGTGTGTTGGCACATTAAAGACAAGGTATGTTTAAGGGTTTCAAAGGTGGGTTTCAAGGGGAGATGAGGGGTTTGTGTTTTTGCAGGCCCCACCCCATGTTATATCATCCCAACAGAGGTTTTGGTGTGGTGGGACCCACCCCTAACCTCTACCTAGAGACTTTATCCTCCTTTAAAAATAAAAATTTGTTATACACATATTTTTATTTAATTTCTAATTTTAATTGGTAACCACAATTTGTAACATACATCCTGTATAAAACACAGCTACATTAATGGTCTCCTTAAGAGAATAACGGCGCTGCGAGTTCATTGGTGTCCTCAGATTTCAATTCTGGGCCCTGGTTCAAATTTTAGAAAAAACCCGCACGTAGGTTTACTGAACATACATGAATAAGACTTCAGAAATCGATTCTGGGCACACCGAGCCTCAGAATCAGGCGCCGTCAGAAATTGCAGACTCAAAAAATTCCAAAGAATTCATGATAAAAACGTCATTGATATTTAAGAGTCTTTAAATTAACCCCAACTCAGGGCTTTACATCCCCATAAAGCTACAACACACACTAGGGAAACGAAATGGGTACTTAGCACGCATCTGAGCCTCCCTCTCCTATGTTCCCTTCTCGATGTTCCGGTGCTCCCAGCAAATGCACACCAGATTAATGGACCATCCTCATTGGACCCTCTCTTGTCAATACTTGATCACCATTGGGACCTCTATGAATGTTGCCCTATCATCAACGTCTATCTCCCCATGGTCAATGATGTGGGATGGATCGTGCACGTATCTTCTCTGCTGAGATACATGAAAGATGTCGTGATCCCGATACAACTGAGGTGGAAGGGCCAAGTGGTAAGCCACCTAGCCTACCATACTGAGGACCTGAAAAGGTCCAAAGTATCATTCAGAGAACTTTCCACCCCAGCCAAATATCTGTAGACCTCATCAAGGTGTTACCCGTAGGAAGACATGGTCACCATCCTCGAACTCCAGTGGTCTCCATCTCCAATCATCATAGGACTTATGTCCGCTCTGTGCAGTCTTCATCTACTTCTGGATGATCTGCACCTTTTCCGTGGTATCTCGTAGAATCTATGGTCAGTAAGAAGTTCATTTACTTGGTAAGTCGGTCAATGATCTCCCAAATCAAGTCGTGTCCCCAGGATGTACGTGGAAGACTCGTCTCTAAGTCCTTGAATATCATACCCTTCTTCACTTTGGGTCCTCTAGAGGCTGAACAAACCCTACTGGTACCTAATGCTCTGCCTTCATTTACTCAAAAGTGAGGCATAGAGAGACAAACTCCACTACTTCCTTCTTCATACCTTTCCACCAGTGCTATCATCGATGGTTCATGTATATCATTATCGCACTTGGATGTACCGCTTAAGGAAATGTGTGGAACTCCCACAACCCATCCAATTGAAGTGGAACTAGTACCATGGTATGTCCTCTATAAGGAATGACGTGCTCCCCACCTTCATAAAATCCTTCAGGTGCCTGCCCTAAGGATATCTAAGCACGCCGTCTCTCGCAGTATGCATCCCCATGCGGCGCCTCCGTGACTCACTGAAGAAGTAGGGAAGTGACTGTGAGAGACTGGAGAAAGGTTTCTCCATCCCGATCCACAAAGGATATCTACAACACGGCCAGCTTCTCCATCGCCGTTCCTAGTAGATGAATTCTTGTTCTCCTACTGAGAGCATCGACTACAACATTCCCCTTTCTAGGAGTATAGACTATCTCGATGTCATTGTCCTGGAGGAACTTCAGCCATCATTGTTGTCTCAGGTTCAGGTCCTTCTGAGAGAAGATATACCTGAGAATCTGGTGGTCAGAGTAGACTACAAAGCGTTCACCCAACGAACTATGGGTGATACTAGCGAATTTAAAAAACTCGTCTACACCATTCATTGCCTACGTCTTACATAAGATTCTATGATTTCTCCTTTGCTGGAAATAGAAATCTAGTCTCATCCCCTGGATGAACCACACTGATTGCCTAATACAGTCTATCCTGACATAAATGGTACTAATTCAAGCCATGGATGACGTCGTAAGGCCTCGACTCTACTACTAAGAGATCCAACTGTTACTCTCACCACCATGGGTTAAGTCACACTGTCGGCATCCGTGCATGGTCATTAGGTCTCCTCCAGTAGGAATCTCAAATGTGAGGGTCAAGTTAATGGTATTATCTGGAACCTCATATTATTATACACAAACAAGGTAGGAAAACAAACATCACAAGAACAAGTGTCTTTTATTACAGCAGCTCAAAGTACATAGACACAAAGCAACCCCAAAAAATGACATCATCAAAGATAGATGTTTCATTAACAAATGACTCTATGACTGGAAGTAGTCCTTCTCCTGTCCACCTACTCCCAGAGCACTATGGTCATAGGCCTCACCTGTCTAAAGATGAGCTCTCCCATGTACACATGTACCCTATGGTCGGGGTGGTCCTCCTAGTGGTGGTGGTGGTAGGGCCTCAAAACGTCATCCACCACCTAATACTCGGTCAGCTCCTCTGCCATGTCTGCCTACTCCCAGAGGACCACCATGACCGAAAATCTGTCTCTTCCGGGGAGGTCCCTCTACTGCCTACTTCTCATCTGCAGGGCGGGTCAAGTAGTCTCGAGCCATGTGACCCTTCCCACCGCATGTGTAGCACTACATGATCCTCGTATAGCTATATGTACATTGTGTGCCCCGTACAACAGAACCTGAGTCATGAAGTCGACCACCTGTGGGTCAATTCCACTTGGACCCCTATGTCATCTGTCTACTACTAGCTACAGAAGACTCTAGTGTGTGTCGAATAGTGTTGGGACTCACTGTTGGAGACTGCATAGTAAGGAAACTCTCCACTAGGAGCTCTCTCTCCAATACTCATGTCTATGTCGGGATGTTGAGGGAGATCATCGATACCCAGATCTCATGATTGTGTCCCTGCTCAATGGTTCGGGACCTGAAGAATGGGTCTCGTACCATATTCATAGAGTAGCATGAGAAATCGGTGAAACTCCTAGAGTAGTGAGCTACAATCTTGCTACCCGACTTCAGAAGAAGTAACTCCAGAATCTGCACTGCACAAAGGGTGGATTGTACAAAATCTGCCTGGAACAGGCTCTTAAAGTATGTCCAGAGTAGTGATGCCTCATCATGAACCTAGAGCATCAGGCTCCACCATCTTCCTACTACTGCCTACAGGAGACTCGTGGCAATGATCACAATGAGGTCGGCTGGTGTCCCTACCAATTTGAAAACTCTCACAAAATCCACAATCCATTCCTCGGCTCCCTGCGGGTCCTACTCTCCACTAAACTAGGGAGGTCTCTATTGCTAGATCTCGTGCAACACACTCAGGCGGCATGCAATCTCTGCTACTGTGGCTGGTGTTATCGGTGGCCCAGAAGGTAGTGGTACCATTGGTGCCTCCACTGTGATGGTTCCCTACACCGAAGCCTCATCGCTCGGTGGGAAACCATCTCGTACATAACTCAGAACCATAGTTGGATTCCTTAGGGGGGCCATCCTAAAAAGAAACAGGGATTCCAAAGTTAAAATTATATACCTGTTGAGCTGACACATGTAATCACAAGGAAATTTTTTTCAAAGGAAACACACACACAATCAGTGTTTTCGTGCACTAAGTCGGTAAACTGAATTCAGGGTCCTAATGTATAGATACATCAGCCGCTACACCATCACCGGTTTCCCAATATTGATAACCACACCAAAAACACTTAACACTACTGTCTTTAAAAGAAGTTAGAGTCTATGTTCTATGGTATAACTGAATCCTCTAATTCCAATTTATCACAACCCGTCCTCGAGGCCCATGTCGTGACTACCACAAACCCACCTTCCATACACCAGGGGTTGGAAACTAGCACCAAAGTTGTAAATCCCTTGGTTGGTAAGGCATTTCTTTTATAAGAGTAAACAAACACAACAGAGTATGCAAATGGAAGTAAACACTATGTAAAACTGGATACAAAATAGTGTGCGGGAAAGTAAAGGGGCCAGTATTCAAACCCAACTGAACAACAAGTACATGTATAAATGAGACAAATAGATGAAAGTAAAGAGCAGCTCTTGGATCATCCTTTGGGGTTCCTACCTGAATTGTTGGTACATATGGCCACTTCAGCACTCACGTCCATCATTCTCCTCCGGGTACCGAATCATTGTGAGGTCCTCCTCTGGGTACCATCCAGTCCTCGTATGCATCATCTCGGTCAGTGCTGTCTGTTGTTTGCATCCAACACAATGAGGTGCGGGCATATCCCGGGAATTGGTGAGTACAATGATTCTTATTAGGGAACCTGAGACCCTTAAGGTCTCAAAAAATCCACAAAGGATAATCCATAGAATTAAGATACAATAACGAAGTATCATCCAACCCTACATAGGTATATTCCCATACATATACCTAAGTTATCAATCACAGTCCAGCTCCAACTCTCATGCCCATGCACAAACCATTCCCCAAAAGATGTAATGTCAATCACCATGATTATAATGGTTGAAATACATGACTAAGCTCACACATGTTTACAACTCACGAAGAGGGGTAGAGATTATTAAGTGTAGCCTCTGATTCTTCTCCTATGTCGAACCCACCTAGGATCCTAGAACAATGTCAGTTATATCGAACCCACGTAGGATACTGCCATAGAACTCGTCATTGATGATCCCACGTAGGATTCCGGTATATTATTTATCATTGTCAAACCCACGTAAGATCCTAGTACATAATTCACTGTTGTCGAACCCATGGAGGATCCTAGTAAAGAAGTCGTCACTGTCGAACCCACGTTTGATTCCATTACAATGGTTATCATTATCGAACCCACATAGGATCATAGTATTGAAGTCACTATTGTCCAACCAACGGAGGATCCTGGTACAGAAGTCGCCACTGTCGAACCCAAGTAGGATTCCTGTACAGTGTTTATCGCTATTGAACCCATGTAGGATTCCATCATCTATGTCGCAGCCAGCCCTAGGGTTCCCGCACACAGCACGCTCAATCCATGAAGAGTCTACTCCTCGGGCCAAGTGTCGATACATAGACTATCAGCATGTCCAGAGTTGATTTATCTCGTAGTTCCTTCTCAGCATAAGGAACCCAAAGGGAAAGGTGGTGCATTAATCAGACGCCCGATATTAGAGTTATTGGCATTTCCGTTACAAGGGGCCGGTTGGATTTCGGGTACAATCCAACCTTGATATACTCCAACCACATTCGAATCCAGTGTGGAATATGCTATATGGACTGTCTCATTAAAATGAATCAAACATAGTTGAGAGAACATCAATCGGGCATCTGGTCCTTATTTTATAAGAGTTTCCGCTACGAGGGCCCGGTAGGTTTCAGGTTCAAACCAACCCCGTCGTACCCAAACATCGTCAAAACCATCAGTGTGATTTGCCGAAATGAATTAATTGATCCAAGTTATCCTAGGCCACTAATGGTGCATCAGTAGGAGGTATATATCTCATGCTATGGGTGAAAATTCCAAAGTGTTCCGAAGAGGGGGGTCTCGGTCCGGTCCGACCCGGCCAAACCCACCATGGGTCGGTCCGTCGTCTGCGGCTTGGCCTGCAAGTGTCAGCTTGGCCAGCGCGGCTGGTGGCCTAGCCCGCGCTGTTGGCGGCCCGACCCAGTTGCCGGAGGCCGCTTAGCCAGCTGCCGAGCATGGAGCGGGGGGCACGACCCCCCAGTTTTTTGTAAAGGCGGCGCAAGATGGCACTGCCCGTGCCTCCCGGAACCCGTGGACGCGGGTTCCGCTCCACCACCACGGCCGGTGCGATGGAAGCCTCCTACGGCTGGCGTGCGAGGGGTACCGCTGCCCCCAAATGGTCGGCTGGTGCGGGCCACTTCCTCCAGTCGCCGGTGCCGCCTCGCTCTTCCAAGGGCCACCAGAGTCGTTCCGGTGGTCCTTTTTTCCTCTCTTCTGTGCCTACGGCCTCCTTGGGTCCTGCCCTTCACTGAGACGACCTCAAAACAAGGTTTCCTTTCTATTCATCAATCACCCAACAAACCGCGCATCATGAACGAAATGGTTGTGCGTCCGTGCTTGTTAGTTAGCCTGTGCCCTCCGTGTTAGAGGCTCAAAGAATTATCCAACATATATTCACCCAAGTACGAGGGTATAATTTAATTCATTTAAAATTATTCAAAACCCCCTAACTCGTAATCGGCATTGTACGTTAATGAGTCAAGGAGGATGGGCTTCATAGAAGACAGGCGTCGTTCCGTCAATTTCGGAGGAAGTAGAGCTCAAATTTTCATGTCGAGATGATTCATACATTGTACTTCGTGGGTGAGCATGCCTCGTTTAATGCTCCAGTTGAAGAAGGTGTTGCTTCACGTTCTTTAAGACAAAGAGAGCTCTTCATTGAAAAAATGCTTTCTTCCTCAAGGGAAATAATAATTCCAACAAGAGCTCCTCCCAAGAATTCCTCCCAACAGAATATTTTCCAACTCAAATAAAATAATAGGCTCCACAATTTAATATTTCCATTCATATCAAAATAATTATAACACATAAAAAATTAATTAAATTGATTCACTTAATTAATTTCCATGGGTTTGGAAAGAAATTCAAAGGTCTCATAAAATTAATAACAAGGGTGTGTTGGCAATTTAAAGACAAGGGGAGTTTGAGGGTTTCAATGGGGGGTTTCAAGGGGAGTTGAGGGGTTTGTGTTCATGCTGGCCCCACCCCTAGTTATATCATTCCAAGGAAGATTAGGGTCTGGTGTGTCCCACCCCTTACCTCATCCTACAAACATTAACCACCTTTCAAAATAAAAATGGGTTGCAAAAACATTTTTATTTAATTTATAATTTTAATTGGTAACCCCAATTTATTACTTCCATCCTTTATAAAACGCAACTACGATAAAGGTCTCCTTAAGGGAATACCAGAACTGCGAGTTCATCGGTCTTCTCATATTGAAATTCTGAGTATTAGTTCATAAAATAGAAAAAACCAGCATGTACGTTTACTGAACGTACCCGAAAAAAACATCAGAAATTGATTTCGGGCACACCGGGCTTCGAAATCAGGCGCCCTTAGAAACTAAAGACTCATAAAACTCCAAATAATTCAAGAAAATAATTTCCCTGAAATTTCCTTGACTTTACACACACCATATTCAAGATATTTTAATCAAAATGTATTCTATAATTTGGTTCAAGGGAATCCTCTTTAACAAAATTCCCACATACACCAGAGAAAAAAATCTAATGAATAATTTTATCTCTCACATGATAAGATCATGTTTCAACTGAGTCCAGGCTATAGTCACTAGGCTTTTCATGCTTCTGCTATAATGAAATTCTATTATTTGAATAAACACATTCTTAGGTAATACTTGTCAAGAGATTATATCCCTAAGTCTATTTATATTTTCCACTCTAAAAATTTAATATATTGTTTAGTAGAAATACTCGGATTTTTATAATTTATATTATGATAAATGTTTATTTACTAGGTGTAATTCGAAGAACCGTAATAAACCGTAATGTTTTTACACTTAGTATTTAGTAGCATTAGAAGCTACAGTTCACTATATATTTGTAGATATGGATACCATTTTCATGATTGAGATTTTATTTCTAATTACATTAGACTGACTATGATATAAGATCAAATTGATTTAAAAGAATACTTGTTTTTTTCCATTAAAAGAAGTATCCCTTACTCTCCACACACCAGTTACATATATTTTGATATTTATCATGTACAATAGAATAATTCCGTCTTCTTCTCAGTTAGATCTCCTAGATATTACTGATATTATACTATGATAGAATATATATATGAAATATCATATTTATTATATATCTTGTCATATGTGATAGATCCATTTATAGTTCTTATGGACTTATAATCACCTGTTTAATCTCTTCATATGCCCTGTGCAAATTTTCATTGTGATATTTAATCCATCTGACACTCATAAGACTACTATTTTTAAATTTTACAAAAAAAAAATTCAATACATTGTCCGTATATGCACTATTTACTATCTCTAAGAAACCCATTAGATCCATATTAGTAGATCATGGTACCTATATCATTGGTTGATAATTTAATTAAATCAATAAAAGGATGCATTCATTCTAATGTTAACTAACTATAAAACCAATACTTTTTTTATATGTTTTCAAAATATTATCCTTAAAAATAGTTGGTCCCCCACTATCCTATTGTATAAATATTTATAAAATTTATTTCCAATTAATATTTTCATGATTTCTACAATTACGTAAATCCAAAACATGATTTAAGTAACTTACCCCCTTTATTATAATTTTATGGTTCTGACAACCATTTCTAGTTACATCATATAGATTCCTTTAAAGAAAGGTAGTCTTCACATCCAATTATCTATTTAATAATCATTGAGAGTATCTATGATAAGTACAATTGTATATTAATTTTGAATAATGGAATTGTATTAACAATCAAGCCTTATTGGTACCAATCTTGTACCAACCATTTATCATCTGGATTTGATTACCCACTATGTTATTGAAAATAATAAACCTTGGTACTTCGATACATGAAATCCATTGTAGATTTTTTTAGATAATCATTGTAATACTATTTTATTTTAATAATATATTTATATATAGGATTTCTTCTCCTAAATAAATAATGTATCAATGAATGTGGTGAATACAAAACCAATACCATGGTTTTATCCTTTCTATACAGTGTGTGTCTTTGGAATTATCATATTCCACTAGCTCTTCTGTAACATGTTCCTATGAAAACTAGTTGTGCATATTTTGAATTGACTAACTTCAAGGCAATATTTCTCCCAATATCTCAAATAAATATGTATACCCTTTAGTAGAATTATAAATTAACACATGATTATTACTTTCCTATAATATGTATTTCTTTAACACACCCGTTAAAAAATTAGAATAATTACCTTATATGAACATTGTGTTTTTTTCGATTCATGTTTGTTTATATCCAAATAAACTCATTGTTTAAAAACACATGTTATTTTGATGTAGTGGATTAATATTATATTATAACTCATATGATATAAATTTTTCATTATAGTTCATGTATGTTTAAGGGATAAAACTACTATATGTAAAAACCTAATATTTTTTGATAAGTATTCTTTTTAATTGATGTCATGTGTTTTATGCTACAACAAGATTATCTTGTGCTATACGCAACACCTTATTAGCTTGCAGTATATGCAACACTATTCTTAGAATGTGTTACACAGAATTTCAAGTTCGTTTTATAATAGTCATTCTTCGCAACATTGAGTGTATATATATATATATATATTTGATTTATAAATGAACTATTGTTGGATTCGTTTATATGAAACAACTAAGGATTATTTCACAACACGCAACCCTGACTTCTCTTGCATTACACACAATCACGAATTTTCTCGAGAGTGTGTGTTGTACGCAATATCAGGTTTCACTAAACAATGATATATGGTTATAATATTATTAAGAACTAGCTGTTATGTATAGTATTAACTAAATTATTAATTTTATAACATTATAATTTCATCTTACAAATTTTCTAGAACATAGTATGTGAAAAAAATAATTTTTTTGGGTAAAATAAGTATTTTTTAAAAAAATGTAGTTTTGCCGCCTTTTAATGGCGCACCCACATAAAATCTAGTTTTTTACATGTTTATAAGTTCAATTTTAAAAAATAGACCTCTTATTTTGAATTAGGATATAAAATTTTACGTTCGATAATGTTTTGATATTTTTCTGATAACTTTCATAATTTAATGAATAGTAAAAACACGCTATATTTTAATTAAAAACAACATTTTTCATCGTAATAATTTATATGGTTTAATTAAAATATTTAACGGTTTTAAAGTCTAAATAGAATATATTTTTACCATTTAATATAATTCATTTCATTAGCATTGATTTTACCTTGAATTCGTAGATTAAATCAATTCAATCTTTTGCAATGATTTAAACAAAAACCCATTTTCTTTCTGCAACGGGATTAATATTAATTTAATTTCTGCAAATATTGTGTATTGAATTTGGAAAAATGGTTTCCATATTTGGAATCAGTGGGTCCAAAATATGTTGATAAACTAATTTTTTATTTTTTGGGCACTATGAATAGTAACTATGGTAAATTTTATTTACCGTAGTTAAAGGTAAATCTGGTAATTAAGGGTAATAATAAGATTATAAAACTACGATAACACCAACCAAAATCCTATTGGATAACTAAAAGTTGACCCATATCACCTAAGGGTCGGATTAGAATCGTTTAATGGACTTTTGTCCATTAAAATAATTTAATTATTATTAAAACCAAATAAAGTGACAACATGCCACATTCTTAAATCTTATAAGTATAATAATTTTAATTTATTGAAAAACATAATGAAACTTCGAAATTGAATAGTCTCCAGAACGATAATACAATTATATACATCATATGAATTTATTTATAATTTTTAGGGATTAAATAATTATCATTAATTATGACAAAATAGTGATGTTGAAATTATTTTATGGATTTAAATATCAAATAAATGATATTAAAAAAAATAAAATAAATATTATATGAACAAATTAATGTTCTAAACTAATTTTATAGATTCATATGACATTGTATAAATCTATTAAAGCTTTTACTTCGAACATATCTTCTGTATATATTTTATTTAAATTCAAATAAATGAATAGTGTCAAAATTGACACTATTTTTATTGTATTAAAATAACATATTATAAAATTGTTTAAAAATCACCAAAATATTTAAAAATTTTAAATTAAAATTTATATGGTCGAAAATATCATAAAGTGTTAAATTATGGAAAATTCACAACACATATGTAATTATTTATAATCATTTAAAATTTAGAATATTATTAACACAAAAAAAATTAAATTGATAAATAAGCATAAATCAAGTTGATAATGTTTAAAATAAATTCATAACCTGTCTAAATTTTATTTTTTGGTTAGATTACAACCCTATCTCATATAATCATCGGATATGAGTCATTTTGGAAGTGTTTATGTGGAGATGGGATTTAATATAAACTAATATTTATTATATTTCCAAAGGTGCCCCTCTCCTCCCTTATAAAAGAGAATCTCCTCCCTCTTCTCCTCACACAATTTGGAGCCTTGAAACACGGACAATCCCTGAGAATTTTCCTTTTAAACTTCCGTAGAAACATTCTAGAGGTACTGGTATTTTTCAAAGACCAATTTTAGTACCCTAAGAGAAGGTTTCAAAGAGGTGTGTCAAAAAATAGGTAATATCCGTTACCGATTCTTTCAATTTTATTTTTTCTTCAACTTCTTCTTATTTATTTGTTTCATTATGAAGTAATAACATCAGTATCACTTATATAATGATATGTTATTATAAATATGAAACAACCCTATTTCACCTTCTATCCATCCTACGGAAAACAAAATTACCGTGCGTGCATACGTACGGAATACCATCTCCACGCCGTGGTGTAATCTGTTTTTCCAGCAACACCTTACTTGGATGGGTATAATGCTGTAAAGAATAACTATATATGGTTATTATAATATCATACTGATTCCGATATATTATACCATCCTCTCCAATTCTATTCAATAATTATGGGAATGATATCATGGCTCGTGCGTACATACGGACTACCGTCTCCACGACGCGATGAGATTCATTCTCCGTGTTAACCAT
Source organism: Viscum album (assembly GCA_963277665.1). Classification (NCBI taxonomy): domain Eukaryota; kingdom Viridiplantae; phylum Streptophyta; class Magnoliopsida; order Santalales; family Viscaceae; genus Viscum; species Viscum album. The sequence continues at coordinate 393,490,999 of OY728127.1, read as the reverse complement.
GCATGAATGATTATAAAGTTTATATAATGAATAATAATGACATATATGAAATAATAATGCTACTATATTTATGTATATATATATATGTATGTATTTCATCTATTAATTTTCATTCAATTCAATATGGAAATGAAAACATCCTTCAAGTGTACGTACGACATACCATCTCTATGAATGGTATATTTCATTCCTTTTATCGATATATAATAAATATGTATATGATGAATATATATTATATATAAATCATGTTTAAAATTCTGGAATTATGTATATCAGGATATAATTATTAATATCATGAATGAAAAGTCGAAACACATACGATAAATGAAATGATTTTACCCAAAACTCTGCTTTAACATGGAATTTACACAAGAAAGGGTAATATAAAATCATAAGTGAAAAATATATGATATCATAACAATGAATATGATTATGTAATAAGTCAATGCCATTATTTAAATCATTATACAGGAGTTTCGGATCCATACGAAGCATATCAGACCTAAGGTAAGTGATTATTATTCCAATCTCATTCTTATCCGAGATTGTTTATTTGTAAGTATTTACTAGGGTTATGATTATTACCCATGTCCATATGTTCAGAAAATGTTTTCATAAAATGTGTACTTTTCATACATTTATTTTTAAATTCATTTTTACCCTTTTATCGTTTTACCACATAGTATGGAAAGAATCATTCTTTTTTTTACCATACGAGGTACTTTTTGACTTTTCTGACAAAAGTATGAGAAAAATGTTATTTTTAACATATACGGAGCGAACAGATTTTTTCGGTTTTATAAAGCCTTATTTTCATGGAGCTTCCTACAAAATATTTCATGACTATTTTCAACAAAATCCGTTTCTATTAAAATTTCATGACATTTTGTGAAAATAGAATGATTTTGAAGAAGAAAGGATATTTTCCTCAAGAATTCATTTCAAATGTTTTATCAAAACCATTTTTCGTCTAAGATGTCATTATTTAATATGTGTATGTTTCAAGTATCATGTCTCTATGATTTACATGGTTTCACTTTTCTTATTATTAAATGATATCCATTTCTCTTATATGGCTTATGTGATTATGGTATGATGTTTATGAAACCCATTTTATTCGTTGGGTTATTATGAATGATGTATGTTTATTTTGTGACAAAAGTAAGAATTATTTCATTATGAGATGGGTGGGACATATATCTCCCTCCAATTCATTGGGTAATGATTTATATCTTAGGATATAGACATGGATAGAATGGTAAGTTAATCTGGTTCAGTGTTATAGGACTGAAACGAGGAATGAACTCGATTCAGAAAGGAACTTTGTCCACTAAGATGGTCTTGGGAGCAATGCCTTGGATACTATGGAAATCATATCATGTGCTGAATGGTTTCCACAATTACATGTTTTATTCCCATTATATTTTATCGTGGTTGATGTTCCATTATGATATATTCCTTACGTACTTCCACGGTTTATGTCGTTGCTCAAGAATTTGATGTTTAAGTTTCATGTTCAAGTTTGAACTTTCAAATGTTTATGGATTGTTTTATGTTATCAATGTTTTCCCTTACTGAGCATTTGAGCTCACCATTTTTATGTTTTATTTTCTATAGGAAATAAAGAATGGTTTTAGTTATGGAAGCAAAAAGGGAAAGATCGTTATGGGAGTTGTTAAAGATCTTTCAACGTGATTAGATGTTTATATTACAAGTTTCCAAAGACATTAAACTATTTCGATCCTTGTGTGTCTGTTTTTTTATTTATTAAGTATTCCAAAAAAGTAATGTAATTTCCATGTATGTAAAGCTTTGGGTCTCTACAGTTGGTATAAGAGGAAAGGTTTAGTTAACCTTTTGAAACTAGGATGCGAAAATTTTAGTGAGATCCCTAGAGAAATTTCTAAGGTATGTCTAGGGATGTCCTTAAGGTTAAGTATAAGTATAGGTTATAATCATAGAATTACAATTATGATCATAGATTTAAACCTAAGATGTTAGATATTGAAGGTACTCCCCCTTTATTATGCTGTTTTCCTAGCATGATTTTTTCTTCTCACACTATTCTTTTTGGGTTTTAGAAAATGGCTGGAAACAGGATGATTCAAGATAATGGAGGATATGATGGACAATGGAATGATATTATTCATGAGCAACCAAATGAAACAAGATTTTGAAGTCCAAACATTGTTATTATGCCTAATCAGAAATCTCATAATATGATAAATAATCTCAACTTTGTTATGTTTCCTGACTTAGCTAATAAGAGAAAGATGGAGTTTCATGATGATCATAGAGGAAAGAAAGTTCAATTTCCCTCATGTAAGTCATGTGGGAAGAGGAATCAAGGGGAATGTTTCAATGGAACTGGAAGATGCTTTGGTTGTGGGAAAGAAGGACACAAATCCAACAATTACAAAGGAAAAGGTTTAGTTCACACCATGGACAAGGATAATGGTATTTCCAAGACATCAACAATGGTTAAATGTTTTAAATGTGGAATGTACGGGCATTATGCAAACCAATTCTCTAAGGGAATGTCTCATGAAAAGAATAATCATGGCCGTATGGGTAGTAATTATATTGATGATGATGAGGAGACTACCTATGATATATGAGATGAAAGAAGTATAGAAGCTTTGTCAATGTTTTAAGAAGGTAATGGAATGATTTATGTTATGTTATATAGTTAATGGTACTATGGAATAAATAATCATCTACGGATTGTTACACTATTGTTTTTCCTAAAGAATTTGAATGTATATGTTGAATGGTACTGGTAACTATGAAATGATATTTAGATATTTTTGTAAAGAAGATGATATGTGCATAATGAAGGGATAAGGAGAAAATAATAGTTTTGATAGTATTCATTTGCTCATGGCTGATAAAAGGACAAAGTGATATCATGATTTGAGTATATAGATTTTATTTGGGATTTTTGTGTGTGGAAAGAGTTAAATTTTGACAGAATTCATGTTTTTTCGAAGGTTATATTGTATTTAATGTTTCAAAAGAATACATGATTAAGGTATTCATATGTTTGGAATGTGATCAAAAAGTTATATCTTATGATATATGGGTGAAAAATGAAGGAATTCACATGCTCGGTAGATGAAATTTCTAATAATCAGACAGAAGTATTTTCGTTAAGACTAATGGTTGGAATGGACATCATATAGTATTGGTTATGGATATAACTTTTTATTTCTGAAATGTTATGATAGTATAGTTTTAGAAAAAGGATAACATGTAGGATGGATGAGAACCCGTTGTGTCTGAAAAGGCTGTGGGAATCAAACCCACAACAGATGTGCGACGGGCCTTTATCGCATAGCAGCAACCTACAAGACATCCCTGGTTAGTATAAATTAGTATTAATTTTTTATGTGGTATGAGATATGAAGTATAAGTACATTTTAGGAACCATATACGATTAATCTACTTATGTATATTTAATAACTTTTGCTAATCTTTTTTTGAGACAGATGGAATGACCCGTCATTCTATCACATGATCTGATTACACTTCATGAATAACAAATTCAACTTCATTTCATTAATAGGTGAAGTGGGAATTGTTCAAGGAATGCACAACAGTGAGATTGATCAAAAATCATGTATGTATTTCTTTTAATTCATCCACTTTAGGGAAATGATCATCAAAACTAAAAATGATGTCCTAGTGCTCTTATATCCGATGAATCAGATGGTACCTTAGATCATCACAAATTTATGGCTTTGTGATTGATGGATTTTTCATAGCCATGTTCTCTACCACTCTCCATCAGAACGTAACGGTAATATTTTTATTCCATATACATATTTTCAACTATGTTCTCCTACATGGAAACCCAGTGATGAGTTACTTTGAAACCCCAATGAATATCGAGGGTGAAATTCATTTTAAGGGGGGTAGAATGTAACAAACTGATATTTCATGATAAATATTATTTTTAATTGATGTCATGTGTTTTATGCAACAACAAGATTATCTTGTGCTATATGCAACACAGTATTAGCTTACAGTATACGAAACATTATTCTTAGATTGTGTTACACACAATTTCATTTTCGTTTTATAATAGTCATTCTATGCAACATTGAGTTTGTATATATATATATATATATATTCAATGTATAAATGAAATGTGGTTGGATTCTATTATACGAAATAACAAAGGTTCTTGCACAACACGCAACCCTGACTTGGCTTGCATTTCACGCAATCACGACTTTCCTCGATAGCTTGTGTTGTACGCAATATCAGGTTTCACTAAAAAATGATATATGATTATAATACTATTATGAACTAGCCATTATTAATAGTATTAACTAAATTTTGAATTTTATAACATTATTATTTTTTCTTACACATTTTATACAACATGGTATGTGAACAAAATAAATTTTTCGGGTGAAATGTGTATTTTTTTAAAAAATGCAGTTTTGCCGCCTTTTAATGGCGCACCCACATTAAATCTAGTTTTTGAATTTTTATAAGTTCAATTTCTCAAAATAAACATCTTATTTTGAATCTGGATATAAAGATTTACATTGGATAAATATTTGATATTTTTCTGATAACATTCATATTTTAATGAATTGTAAAAACACACTATATTTTAATTAAAAACAACTTTTTTCATCGTAATATTTTATATGGTTAAATTATAATATTTAATATTTTTAAAGTATAAATAGAATATATTTTTACCATTTAATATAATTTATGTCATTAGCATTGATTTTACCTCGAATTCGTAGGTGAAATCAATTCAATTGTTTGCAATATTTTAAACCAAAACCCGTTTTCTTTCGACAACGCGATTAATTTTAATTAAATGCCTGCAACTTTTTGTATTGAATTTATAAAAATGGATTCCATATTTGGAATCAGTGGGTCTAAATTATATTAATAATCTACTTTTTATTTTTTGGGAATTATGAATATTAACTACGGTAAATTTTATTTCACATAATTGAAGGTAAATTCGGTAATTAAGGGTAAATATAAGATTATAAAACAACCCTAAGAACTGCCAAAATCCTATTGGATGATTAAAAGTAGACCAATATCAGATAAGGGTCTGATTATATTCATTTAATGGAATTTTTTCTATGAAAATAATTTAATTATTATTAAAACCAATGGAAGTGACAACATGTCACTTTCTTAAATCATGTAAGTATAATAATTTTAATTTAGTGATAAACTTAATGAAACATAGAACATGAATAGGATACAGAAAGATAATACAATTATATAAATTATATGAATTTATTTATAATTTTTAGGGATTAAATAATTATCATTAAATATGACACAATAGTGATGTTGAAATTATTTTATTGATTGAAATATCAAATAAATGATCTTAAAAATATTAAAATAAATATTATATGAAGTATTTAATGTGCTACACTAATTTTATAGATACATATGACATTTTTTGAATCTATTAAAGCCTATATTTTGAACATATATTCTGTATATATTTTATTTAAATTCAAATAAATGAATAGTGTCCAAATTGACACTATTGTTATTTTATAACAATAACATATTATAAAATTGTTAAAAAATCACAAAAATATATAAAAATTATAAATTAACATTTATATGGTCTAAAATGTCATAAAATGTCAAATTATGGAAATTTCACAACACATATGTAATTATTTATAATAATTTAAAATTTAGAATATTATTACCAAAAATAAAATAAAATTGATGGATAAGGATAAATCAAGTTGATAATGTTTAAAATAAATTCCTAACATGTCTAAATTTTATTTATTGATGATATTTCAACCATATCTCATATAATATTCGGATATGAGTCATTATGGAAGTTTTTATGTGGTGTTGGGATTTAATATAAACTAATATTTTTTATATTTCCAAAGGTTCCCCTCTCCTCCCTTATAAAAGGGAATGTCCTCCCTCTTCTCCTCACACAATTTGGAGCCTTGATGCTCGGCCAAACCCTGACCATTTCCCTTTTAAACTTCCCTATAAACATTATAGAGGTCCTTGTATTCTTCAAATACCAATTTTAGTACCGTAAGAGGAGGTTTCAATGAGGTGATTCAAAGTAGAGGTAATATCCGTTACCGATTCTTTCAATTTTATTTCTTCTTAAACTTATTCTTCATTAGTTGTTTCATTATGAAGTAATAACATAGGTATATCTCATATACTGATATGTTATTATAAATATGAAACAACCCTATTTCACCTTTTATCCATCCTAGAGGAAAAAAATCACCGCACGTGCGTACGTACGGAATACCGTCTCCATGTTGTGGGGTAATCTGTATTTCAACAAACACCTCACTTGGATGGGTATAATGTTGTAAAGAATAACAATATATGGTTATTATAACATCATACTGATACTGATATATTATACCATCCACTCTAATTCCATTCAATAATTATGGGAACGATATCATTGCTCTTGCGTACTTACGAACTACCGTCTCCACGACGCGATTAGATTCATTCTCCATGTTAACCATACATGAATGATTATAAAGTTTATATAATGAATAATAATGAAATATATTAAATAATAATTCTACTGTATTTATGTATATATATATGTATGTCATCTATTTTGTTTCATTCAATTCAGTAAGGAAATGAAAACATCATTCATGTCTATGTACGACCTACCGTCTCCATGAACGATGTATTTCATTCCTTTTATCGATCTATAATATATATGTATTTGATGAATATATATTATATATAAATCATATTTTACATTATGGAATTATTTATATCAGGATATAATTAATAATATCAACAATGACAAGTCGAAACACATATGATAAAGGAAATGATTTAACCAAAACGCTGCTTTAAAATGGAATTTAGAAAAGAACAAGTAATATAAAGTCATATGTGAAACATATATGATATCATAATAATGAATATGATTATGTAATAAGTCAATGAAATTTTTTAAATCATTAAACATGAGGTTTGGATCCATACAAAGTATATCAAACTGAAGGTAATGGATAATTATTCCAATCTCATTCTTATCCGAGATTGTTTATTTTTAAGTATTTACTGGGGTTGTCATTGTTATCCCTATCCATATGTTCTAAAAATGTTTTCATAAAATGTTTAATTTTCATCCATTTTTTTTAAATTCATTTTTACCCTTTTCTACTTTACCACATCGTTTGGAAGGAATCATGCTTTTGATTACCATACGAGGTACTTTTTTATTTTTCCGACAAAAGTACGAGAAAAATGTTATTTTTAACTTATACGGCGTCAATGGATTTTTACGGGTTTATAAAGCCTTATTTTCATGGAGCTTACTCCAAAATATTTCATGACTATTTTCAACAAAATCTTTTTCTTTTAAAATTGCATGACATTTTGTGAAAAGAGAATGATTTTAAAGAAGAAAGGATATTTTCCTCAAGAATTCATTTCAAATGTTTTATCAATACCATTTTTCATCTAAGATGACATTATTTCATATGTGTATGTTTCAAGTATCATGTCTCTATGATTTACATGGTTTCACTTTTCTTATTATTAAATCATATCCATTTCTTTTATATGGATTATGTGATGATTGTATTATGTTTATGAAACCCATTTTATTCGTTGGGTTATTATGAATGATGTATGTTTATTTTGTGGCACACATAAGAATGATTTCATTATGAGATGGGTGGGACCTATATCTCCCTCCAATTCATTGGGTAATGATTTATATCTCATGAGATAGACATGGCTATAATGGTAAGTCAATCCGGTTCAGTGTTACAGGACTGAAACAAGGAGTGAACTTGATTTATAAAGGGACTTTGTCCACTAATATGGTCTTGGAAGCAATGCCTTGGCTACTATGGAAATCATAAAATGTGCTGAATGGTTTCCACAATTACATGTTTTATTCCCGTTATATTTTATCATGGTTGATGTTCCATTATGATATATTCCTTACATACTTCCACTATTTATGTCTTTGCTCATGATTTTGATGTTTAAATTTCATGTTCAAGTTTTTTCATTCAAATGTTTATGGATTGTTTTATGTTCTCTATGTTTTCCCTTACTGAGAATTTGAGCTCACCCTTTTTATGTTTTATTTTCCCCAGGAAATAAAGAATGGTTTTAGGTAAGGAAACAAAAAGGGGAATATCGTTATGGGAGTTGATAAAGATCATTAAACATGATTAGAAGTTTATATTCCAAGTTTCAAAGACACTAAACTATTACGATCCTTGTGTGAATCTTTTTGTTATGTATTAAGTATTCTGAAAAATTAATGTAATGTCCATGTACATAAAGCTTTGGGTCTCTACACTAAATGTGAAACATGTCTTCCAAATAATGTATATTTATTCAAATCATATGAATTTAATGATTAATTCCCCCACAACATAAATCATGACTAGGATGTATATATGGAAATTTTCATTTTGTAATTACTCGACACTACATTTTCAGGATAAATGTTTTCATATAATACTAATCCCCAATCATCCTTTCTAAAAACATATATTTTATTTACATAATGTAATATATTTTTTTGAATTACTCCATGATGCATTTCAGGATTTCTGAATTCCTTTTGATCATAGTATTCAACACACAGTTTTTTCATTTCATCAAAGTACTTTAATAAATGGTATGCACTGATAATAATCTCATGTTAGTAGACCATTATAAATGTTCATAGTTTGAGACTACTAATGAATCATTAAACAATTGGTGTTTGTTTTTTATGGTCAATCATCATGATAAATTTTCCTCGAGATCACCAAGTGGTAACTCCATGAGAAGAAGTCTCAATGCTTATGATCCCTCTTCACTTGATAGTTAAAAATCATATGTGTCATGATAGATTGATATATCTCAACCATATGACACATGTTTATGATTATTTTCATAGTATCTTGTATTTCTCTTTATATCGTGGGTGTTTTTATATCATTTTTATATCATAAGTAATTTATGGAAATTACCATATTTATAGTGGATGTAAGGTTATCAACACTATTATAGTAAGAGTATATCATTCCTAAGTCACAATATATATGATATAGTAATCAAAAATTAATTTTCACGTTTGGTCTAGGGAACCCATTTTTACAACATTGAGGGAATGGTGGGCCACACCATGGGGTTTGGGTAATTTATGAGTTTGAAAAATCAATATGAAATAAACCCATTCAAATTAATCAGGTTTATAATAATTGTTTTAAAATGTAGTTATTAATATTATTAACAATTAATTCAATGAATACATTAAAAAATATTTTCCAATCAAATATTATATTAATACTCAATGTTTGTTTAACATTTACGGGAATTACGAGTAGGGTTAATGGCTTATACATTACCAAATAAAATATTTATTATATTACATGTATGTGGTAAAAATATAAATAATTTTTATGACATATTTAATAGATCATAATATTTCATTTAGGCATTATTCATAAGGTTAATCTTATTCGTGGGAAAATGTGAAATTTCAGTAAGTTTAACCTTGATATATATGTTGGAAGAGGCTCAAATATGGATAACTATTCAATGAAAAAATTTTGGGGGCTTCCCTATCTTCTATCCTGCACCAAGTGTGTTAAAGAGTCTCTTTGAACAACCAGATCCAAGACCTACATCTTGGATAAAATAATTTTTTTTTGTGATGATCATCGGGATATCGAGGGATTCATTAGTTTTCTATGTTAGAATATGGAATCTAATGATCATGATTCCTGATTCTCTTGATGAATGTGTGAATTATCTAGATGAATTTGATGATATTTTCTATGAGAAGTGATCATTGAGATTGAGTGGAATACACATGAATCTTCAAATCAAATGAGGAAATTGTTGGAATAAATTTTTATGCATAATTCACTCCACATGTGATTTTTAGGTGGTAAATTAGAAAAGAAAATTACCGAATATGACATTGTCATGTACGAACTAGTGTGAAAAATAATAAATATTCCCTTCTTTTCTTACTCTTCACACTAGAACCAAAAATATTTCCATTACAATTTATTTTCTATAAAAAGCCATTAATATTAATAGAAATAAAATTAAATGTGAAATGTTATTAAAAACAGAGATAAGGAAGCAATAATGAATGGTCGAATCGAAACAATATAAAGGATCATCCAACCATTCAAAACAACCATTAGAGAGTAAATTTACCCCACCAGTTCAACATCATCATTTTTTAATATTAAAAATCTATACTAATATAGTGTTTAATGATGGTGATATAAACATTGTTGATTTTGAAGAAGAATTTACAAGGAGGCCATTAACGATTTTCATTATATTGGGAATGTAAATGAAATCCTCAAACATGGAGGGTTAGGGTCTCAATTTTTAATATAAAAATGGGAAGCATTCTCATAATATGTTTTCCAAATAGATAATATACTATATTTATTATAGTTTAATTTTTTTCATATTTCTTATAGGCATATATATCTATACTCTTTTATATAATACCCTAATGATGAAAACATGGGACACATTTGTCCTAACATAAATTATATACACAATGTTAATTGGAATAAAAGGATTATTCAAAAATAGTAGACAAACGTACCGTAATGTTTGAAAAGAAATTTTTAAATTACAAACACATAATAATACCCATGATATAGATGTAAAAAATTAATCTGATCCTATCAGATATATTTCAATTTCAATCGTTAGTAATTATTTTTTTTAATGTGTATTGGTACATAATTGTAATTAATTGTAAGACACAAATGATTTATTTTTTGAATCACATTCATTGATTCCAAATAAATCAACCAAACATGATGAAATTTTAAATTTTTAATAAATCAAATTCAACATTTTACAAGTAAATGTCAACTTATAAATTTATATTATGTTTTAATGAAAAACTTTTATGAATTGTGGTGTTCAAATATCATCAAAATCCAGATATGGGGATGGTCCTTGAGCACAAGAAGCCTATAAAATATTACAACTAGATAAGTATTAATATATGTATCATAATACTACCCTATTAAAACATTTATCAAATAAGATTAATTTTTTAAAACATTTATATAACCCCTAAAACAATCAAATTGAAAAGATTATGGTTAATAAGATTTCAAATTTATTAAATATATCCTATTACATCAAAAAAATATCATCCATGAAGAGTTATTTTCAATAATAATTACAATTTAATTTAATATTACACTTTTTCATTTTTTTATTAATTTTATTCAATATTACATTGAATGATGAAATTCTAACTACTAAAAAGTGGAAATATAAATTTTTTATTAACTAAAATGCATAATACAAGGTTTTATAACGTATTCACACATCATGAAGAGATGAATTTATACTACTTATTTTTTTAATTTTGTCATCATTTTATACATTATTTTTAGTTAATTTAATATCCATTTTTATTTAGTACTTATTATCTTAATTTTTTCAATGATCATGAAGAAATGACTTCACCGTGAATTTTTTCTCCAATTATTTTGTTCTAATTAAGGGAAAATGGTTTCAAAAAAATCAACTCTTCACAATGTCTTTGATGAGGATTGTGCACTTAATTTCTATTTTTTCACATTAGAGAGATTATTTTTCATTATTTTATTTTTTTATGTTTTGTACTGTGTGTTATAATTTTAAAAATGTCCCAAACTGTGTTTTTTATGTACAAAATGAAATTGTAGTTAAAAATATTTATCCCCCACTAAAAAAATAAGAAAACAAACTCAGATTTCCTTAATAATTTAGGAAAATATTATATATTTCATTTTTGATGTGTAGAATCATCAACACATTAATATGGGACATAATGTGTCCGATATGAGTCAAAGTAAATCTTTTTTAAAATGAAATTTTTATGGAAACACATTATAGATACTCAAAACTGAGAAAATTATCTAAAATTATCTTTTATTTTAAGGATCATGATCCATAATTTATTTGTGACGTGTGATAATCAAACATGTGTCAATCAAGCACATGGTGTGGTCGATATGACTCAAATTGTGTTTTCTTATTTATAATTTACATTTTAGATCAATAAACATGTGACATACTCAAAAAAATGAAAACACATTTATAATGTTTCGATACATTTTGAAAATGGACAATATGTTATTTGTGACATTTAAGAATCATCCTCTCCCCAATAAGGTACACAATGTGACTCGTATGTCCCAAAATACTTGTTTTCAGAATAAAAATGATGGTTTACATAAAAACCTATATCGGTAACTAAAATACTTGAAACCAAACTCAAATAGTCTTGATAATTTTGGAAAAAGATATATCTATAATTTCTGAGATATTGGAAATAGCCTCATTTCATTCTGACATATGGTGTGACCAGTCTAAATCATAGTGTGCATTTTTCAGTTTTGAGATGAAATTGTATTTTAAAACTTGTGTCAGTCACTAAAAACAAGGAAAATTCACTCATATTGTCTTGATAATTTTAGAAAATGATATAAATGTTATTTTTCATGTGTAGGAATCTGTCAGAAAACAATCTGACACATGGTGTGACTATCATTACTCAAATTACATGTTTTATGATTAAAAAATAAATATTAGTTAAAAAATTCGGAAAATGTAGTAAATGTGTATATATATATTTTTAATATATCTTAAATAATCCATAAGTCATTTTTTATTTTAAAAAATCAGCCTCACGATAATCCAATACAAGGGGTGGCCGGTATGACTCACATTTTGGGTTATTATTTAAAATAGACATTTTAGTTGGAAATATTTATGGCATACTCAATACCATGAATACACATTCATATTAAATTGATACATTAGGAAAATGATCCATAAATCATTTTGGGCATGTATGAGTAAAGTATAACATAATCTGATATATGGTGGTATTGATATGACATGGAATGTGTGTTATTAATTTAAAAATAAAATATCAAAAACAAATGTGTGGTACTAATTTAAAACCAATAAAACACACCTATATGGTCTTAATACATTATGATAATGATATATAAGTAATTTTTTACATTTAGAAATCATCCTCACATTAATTTGACCCACGATGTGACCAGTATAACTCAAAGGGTGTGTTTTTGGTTTCAAAATGACATTTTAGTTAAAGACAAGTGTTACCCACTGAAAACTGAGAAAAAAATATTGTATTGTATTTTATTACTTTTTAAAAATGATCTATAAATAATTTTTTACGTTTAAAATTAATTGGAAATAAATCACAAACACATTGTAACTGGTATGACACAAAGTACATGTTTTTAGTTAAAAACATGTTTCCCGAATCATATTTTTAATTAATGCCGGTTTAGGGGTGTCTGGTACCCAACATACAACGCCAAACAAGTTCAAAATAACCAAAAAAACAAACGACACAAAACAACACCAATATAAACATCATAATAACCACAATTTTTCCTGTATCCCATGCAGGATTCATCTTCTCCTATAGTCGATTCCCATTCTGGATTTCCCCAAAAATTTGCACTTTGAACCAGATTGCTAAGCATGTCCAGATTATTCATAACTGCTACTTCCTTCTTAACCCCACTGCCCTTTTTGACTGCAAGGACCACCTGATTAGTCTTCTTGGAAGCAGACCTTGTCCGCATTGGAGTCGGGAGATATGAGTAGTTTTTTCTTGGCCTCCTTGATGAGGTTGTAGATAAAGGTCGAACATCTGTAGACCACTTCTAATTCCCATATTGAACAATATCTATAAATGAATGGTCGTCAAGGGTATTCATGTTCTCCTTACCCCCCCCCCCTAGAGAAATCCTTTCCCACCCCGAACTGTTCCTTCAACGCAGCTTCATGGCCTCCAGTCAAAAAATCCAGCATCTGTTTAGGAGGAATACAGTCCACCAAGGATTGTCTCCCTTCCTATTGGGGAGAATCCTCCACAGCCATAACAGCAGCTTCATTCCATTTAACCTCAAGAAGAAGTACCATAGGAGGCTTATCCCCCCCAAATAAATTCTTAGAACAGGTAATGGCCTCCTCTTCCACAAGACCTACAACTGGTTCCTGCCCCAATTGGTCCTCCTGCCTATTCTCCTCAAGCACTTAATCACTCTCACCCCCTGTAAAAGCCTCCCCTTCCGGACCCTGAATAGAATTTTCCTTTTTAAGAAATTCAAACATGTTGTTAAAAACCATGAATGGTTTAGCCAGGTGGTCTAGGCCTTTACCCTCCTTCAGCCTGGTCGTGGTTTCCACATCCATAGAGCTACATATCTGATTCTCTCCATCCTATTCCGGACCCGCAGTGCTGGAATTTCCAATCGTTTGACCTTCCTCAAAGCCAATAACATGGTATCCAGTGGGAAGATCTCCCTCCACTGGAGAATTCATCTGAGAGCCCCTCCCTCCTTCAGTTTCCCCTTTCGTCATAGAATCTCGGTTCACCCCCAATTATTTTCCCATTTCGTTGTGCCTTATACCCTCCTCGGAGCACATCCAAGCCTCTTTCCCGATGTGACAGATCCCCCTTGCCCGACATACTTCAGTTGGGTGGCCCAAGAGCTTGCAAAAATCACAGAAATCCATCCAACATTCATAGATGAAATGTTATTTGTATCTATGTTCCTCCCCTATCATGATCCAAATATGATCAAACGGAACGTGTGACACATCCATTTCAACACACACCCGTGGATTTACTAGATGGAAAACTTCATCTGTGCGATAATCCAAACAAAGATATCTTCCATCCATGTTCCCCAAATGGCAGATAACAGAAGGGTTTTGAAATAGTAAAGGTAATTTGGGGAAACATACCCAAACAACGATAGAAGGGGAGTCCCGGTTCATATGCAGATCAAAAGGCCAATGCAGAAGCATAAATCGATTACCTTTGAAGATGTGAGGCGCCCTATCCCAAGCTTGAATGAGATCTGTCTCAGACTCGAACCTAATCATAAGTTTCTTACTATCCAGTAAACCCACGACCGCACATTCGTGAAGATCCCATGAACCAAAAAGAAATCAATAGAAATCGTCCACTGAAGGTCTTCAGTTCTTGAATCGAGCCACCAAAGTGAAATTCAGCAAGGCCGAAGACTCCTTGAACTTGGATAATGAGAGAGGAAGATTCGGTGCTCCGTCAAATAGGTCAGGCTCCATAGGGTTAATCAAAACCTTCAGGAAATAAGGGAGGAACTCTGAGTTGATGTGGGTATGACTTGATGATCTTGTTTTTATTTAAAATTGAAATTTTAGTTTAAAACATAGGTCATGTAATCAAAATCAATAAAATTATCTTGGATTGTCTTGATACATTATGATAATGATCTATATGTAATTTAGTATATATTGTAATCAACTAAAAGACAATATCACATGTGGTGTGAATGGTCTATGTATAAGGTTGTGTTTTTATTTAAAATATAAATTATAGTTCAACAGACATCGGAAATACATAAAACTACACAATCAAATTAAAATTATTTTGATACATTAGGATAATGAATCATAAGCCATTTGTGACTTATAGTAATTTCCTACACCAAAATATGATATATAGTCTGACTAGTATGACTCAATATTTGTGTTTCGGTTTAGAAATGACTTTTTAATTTAAAAGCGTTCCACTCACTAAAAACTGATCAAACTAACAAGGATTTTCTTGATACTTTAGAAAAATGATTCATAAGTCAATTTTTATGTATATAAATCATTTTTTTCAATAAGAATGAATGTGTAATGGATATTACCCAAATTTTATGTTTTCAGTTTTAAATTTACATTTTGGTAAAAAAATGTGTGTCACTCAAAAAATGCGATGTAAGAAATATATTTTCTTGATATTTTAATGATATTGTCTATATTTCCTTTTGGATGTGTAGGAATTAGCAGTGTGTCTATCTGAAATATTTTGTGGCCGATAAGACTCAAAGTACATAGTTTTACTTAAAATTAAATTTTTTGAAAAACAAAGATTTCACCTTCTTAAAAATAAGAAAATGTGCTTGTATTTTCTTGATACATTATGAAAATGATCTATAAATAATTTATTATAAGTATAAATTGACCAAACATTAAATAGATACATTGTGTTCCAAATATTACTCAAAGTGTATGTCATTAGATTTAAAGATTCATTTCTATTAATGTATTGTTTCATATTTGTCTAGAATTTATTTCTTTACATTATTACTACCATAAATATTTTATATTGGTACTCAGTTTTTATAATGTTTTAGTGGTACTTTGAACCCGTTATCATAATCTAATTATTTTGAGGGGGATTTGGGGTCCAATAACTATGGAACAAAAATGTTCTGGATTTTTTTATGATTATAATAAATTTTAGGTAGTTATATAATTGTATATTCTAATATTTTAAATTTTTATATTCATTATAGAGCATTTTTTATTGAATTATGATTAAAATTAAAATTAAATTAAATTTCTCTATT
Source organism: Viscum album (assembly GCA_963277665.1). Taxonomy (NCBI): domain Eukaryota; kingdom Viridiplantae; phylum Streptophyta; class Magnoliopsida; order Santalales; family Viscaceae; genus Viscum; species Viscum album. Next base: position 393,474,554 of record OY728127.1, on the reverse strand, counting down.
TTATGTTGTACTATTTTTTAATTTCTGTTGCACTCTATTATAATTTATTTTTTTTGTGCAATATAAATAAAGAAGATAAAATTTCGCATTATCAGTTATAAAAACCAGCAAATAAATTGCCCCCATCATTAGTGCTACAAAACGTAAGGATAAATGGCCCCCTTTATTAGTGATAATCTATTACTAAAAACGAACCCCCTTTATAAGTACTTATTAAATC